>FR997803.1:4992482-9792482 GCA_905475355.2 Clostera curtula | reverse complement strand
AAGCGAGCACCTCATTAGGCTCAAATATTGCTTGTGTCGTTGTAATGTACGGATATACGCTTCGAAAACGTATTGCAACATTTCTGTCGCCACGTCGTTGGCATGAAATTGGAACTGTCGCTGTAATTAGCTTGGGGTGATTAAGATGGCTTGTCTGTGTAAGGTGCAATTGGCAAGAACTCATATCATTAGCCGGTAAGGGGCTAATTGTAAGTGAATTGGGGTGATGTCTTTGGTTTTTGATTGTAATGAAATACTTTATTTATATTGTATTTCACATTATTTGAATCACAACGTCTCGAATGCTTTTCAGCCGTCACTGGATTAAATAGTTTTAAATTATTTACTAGTGGCCCGCCTCGGCTTTGCCCGTGCAAAGCGGGGGTGGGTTATACATTTAAACCTTCCCCTTGAATCACTCTATCTATTAAAAAAAACCGCTTCAAAATCCGTTGCGTAGTTTTAAAGATTTATGCATACCTACATAGGGACGGACAGAAGAATGCGACTTTGTTTTATACTATGTAGTGATTAAGGACATCCAGTAGTTGTTACATTTATATACAAACATAGTACATATTGTCAAAGTCGTTAAATTTAAATGAAAAACTCATTAAAGTGTGCACTTAAACGTGTAAAGTCGCACTATACAGAAAAAAAAAATTTTTTTTAAATATAATAAATGTAGCCTCTAACGTAAAATATACTCGATAAATTCTTTATCGTGTTTAATTTCAATGTTAAATGTAGTGTATCTATACTTATCTTATTATTATATCTTATCATGGCAAGAACAACTTTAAGGCCTTCCCAAGTTCATTGAGATCGCAAGCAATACAACTTAGTCCGTCTAACTACCAGTATTTCCACGGAGCGATTGCCGTGAAGCTGAAGACAGGGCGCTATGGCGCTCTTTAGGGGAGGCGTATGTCCAGCAGTGGACTAATGTGGGCTGATGATGATGATTGCCGTCTGGTAGGACAACCGGTAATTATTTGGTTAGTCCAGCTGTCAGTTTTCACGACAATGACTATTTGTAGCGTATGTCTTAGATGGTTCTTAAGCTGCAATCTAAGACAGCCGTCACTGCACACAATATAATACAATGTTATATCTTAAACCATAACATTGTCACATATTGTGTGACGATGGCAATCACCTCGGAATTGTTGAAAGGTGTTCGTATCTAGTAAACATTGAGCAAGCCCCTTAATGACATCCTCTCACTGCAAATACAGTTTTTCAAATAGCGAAACGTGTAATTAGGTTTCGTCAATATATGAGTATTATATGATGGGCTATTTTTGTTTTTGTTGAGATTTGATGCTACGGAGAGTAGCAAACTGGATCTCAGTATAGATAAAGGGCGCATTAGTGTCTCATCATCAACATCGTGTCTCTCCTATTTTAGGACGCTCTAGTCCACTGACATTTTTCCTCTAGTACACTTGTTTGATAATCTTATAATAACTATGATCATCGCCCAGTGTTCGAAAGGTGACAATTTTGCTTGTTCGATGAATATGCCCCCTATAAAATTTCGGTGTATAGTATAATGAATCATATATTGATCTATTCTTTATAATCTTTGGATTACAATGGTATAGTTAGATAGACATGGTTTAACCGGAATACTGAGAAATACGAAAATAATGTGAACATCAAAATAACCTAAAAATCTGATCTAAACTACAGGGCTTGTCAAAAATACCTAATAGCCATCATTATAATTTCATAGTCATCTCTTAAAATAAGTATTTCATGTAAATACTAGCCAGGTAAGGTCTCGTAAGTAAGTACTTAAGTCTGTTTATTATAAGAAGAAAAAACACATTGTTTAGGTAGGTATGTAACATAAATATTTATTAATAATTTTTTTTATCAAGTTTTCTCCTTTTTATTTTATGATCTCGGTTAGACTTTACAAAAAAATATGCCCTGTTTTCCATAATAAATTAGTTACATTTTGATTAGCATCACACGGTTAATAAACGTCACCATATCCAGTGGGCCTAACAAAAATTTTCTCCTTTCACCATAATTAATTTAAATTAAAAGTTTGAACTTTATCTATTTTCATTTGTCCACGAACTTTAACAATAAACATTATAAGTATAAAGTAAGTAAGTGCGTCATCATCATCAGCATCATTTTAGCCAAAAGACGTCCACCGCTGTTCATAAGCCTACCCCAAGAATTTCCACGAAGCCCGGTCCTGAGCCACTCGCATTCATCGCCTTCCGGCGACCTCAACCAGGTCGTTGGTTCACCGTGTGGGAGGCCTACCAGCCGTGCGCTTTACCTAAGTACCGGAGAGCGCTGGCTCACCTCCGCCCATCGTAAGTTGGACCTGCGGGCAGTGGAACCGGGAATTCAGGTGTTTCACGAGCGCCTCCAAGCGGTGGTAAAGGTGGACTGTCAAATTATACCTGTGAGCGGAGGGGTCCGCCTCGTAGCGGACCCGGAAGCGGGCAGTCGAGGATCGCCGTTGGTTTAACTGGTGGGACGGACCCTGCTTACCATCTTCCCGCACCTCGGATTCAGCTAGTCAGCTAGGGTTTCCATGAGAATTTCCAACGAAAAAATGGCTAACTTCCCTCCATTTTTGGGCTGATGACGTTGACGATGAGGTCAAAATATCGTGTTATAATATTTAAGCTCAAAAACAAAGAATATCTTTTGTTTTTTAAGCATGAACCCCACGCGTTTGCTGCAATAAAATAGTAATGAGTTCAAATCCTCCGTGATCTCAGCAATTTCAGATAATTGGCAAATATTTGTCGCGGGGGCGTGACAGGTTCCGGAAGGTATGCGCTCTGTGTTCCTCGAGCGCCTCCTACCGGTGGTAAGGGTAGGCTGTCCAGTTGAAATTACCCACTAATGAGTCGGACCTCCTCCAAATTCATGGGGGACAATCAGCCTACTGTGGAACGCTGGCGAGACGGGTTGTATCAAGTTGTCCTTCTCTTGCGGCTAGGTGATCTACCACTGCCACTGCGTTCCTTTAGACGCCTCTGACGCCACCCTGAGAATGGTATGGGTTCTTGACATTGTGTAATCTAAACCCATCATCACACGGAATAGCTATAGCTTTACTTTATAGACTATCGGATAGAGTGGAATGAAAATTGGTCTACAAGTTAAGTTATATCTGCTTCAAAGGACACCTAAAGTCATCGGCCCCAGCTGTCTATCTTACATCTCTGGCAGTCGATACTCTAAGCCAGTAGCATGAAAGCTTATGGTTGGTCTCACTACATAGTGTCACCACCCCATTCGATCCTGAGGGCGTCGTAAGAGCCGATGAGAGGAAATGATAAGGTCGAAAACATCGCGGCAAGAAAAGGACACCGGCCTGCCTAGCGTGGCACAGTAGGTTGATTTTACTGCTTGGAAATACAGGAGACCCGAGGCAACAGTGAGGAGTAAAGAAGTATATACCTTACCTCCAAGTACCTAAATACCTTTTCGTACGGTAAGGTATGTAGGTGCTTGGAGGTAAGGTGCTCTGAACACCTACATGCGACGTGATCTGAACACTCAACCTTCTGGTGAATGATGAGGGTACATACCTTAGCATAGCACAGAGGCGTGGTCGCTCACTATGGGCTCCATCAGAAGGCTCAAAGTCACCCAAAGGGCAATGGAGAGCGTTCCGGAAGGCGCAGTGCTGGTAGGCCTCCCACACGGTGGACCGACGATCTGGTTAAGGTCGCCGGAAAGCAGTGGATGCGGGCGGCCCAGGACCGACCTTTTTGGAGATCCTTGGGGGAGGCCTATGTCCAGCAGTGGACGTCTTTTCGCTGAAATGATGACATACCTTACTCCTACATAACCATACATAACATACCTACATAACCATGTAGAGCCACATAGTAGTATCATATGCTAGTAGAACAAGTTCTTATCTTGTACGAAATGAAGGTAATATCTAACTTTGTTTGTTGTAACCGCAGTGCAAGACCTATCCTGCGATAGTAAACATCTCATGATAATTAACTCCTTGTACTGCCTTGTTTACAAGTTATATTCCCTTGCTCAGAGCAAAACGAGGATTGACAAGTGTCAGCCACGCCCTTTAGCTCGTTAGAATTTTTAATAAAAAATTATACCTCCTTTTTTTTAAGGAAGGAGAAGGAAATATTGGCAGGAAACCCAGTGCCAACCCGTCTGGCCGGCGTGGTACAGTTTATTATCCCCCACGTAAATTGACGAGCCCCACTCAACTATGACTCATCTATGGCTGAGTACTAGTAGTAAATAAACAGGCATAGCCGATGACCGTGCGAATCGGAACTGCCTGACTGGGAAAAGATCTCCCCTCTACGGTAGTATGTTCACCAGAGCATCATCAGGGGAAGAATAGTAGCTAGTTACAGTAGCTAGACACAGTGCAGGCCTTTTGTCTGTAGGATCAAGAGAGAGCAGTGCGTTCGTCATCGAACATCGTTTCTAATAGTACCCATTCAAATAGATAACATTTTATAAATGTCAACGGAAAACAACAAGAACCGGAAATTTATAAATTTCCTAGTAAATTTATAAACGTCCGTAGGATTCCAAACGAGAGATAAATTGTATTATTTTACGCCCACATTTTCGGAAATATATAAACTTACGACGTCTCGTCGTAAATTTATAAACTAACGGATATCCATTCGTAAGATTCTAAACGGTTCGACCAATCACAGTAGAGCTTTTAATTTTATGCTTCTACAAGATACGGCAAATAACACACTGTTCTCTGATTGGTCGATGTTGATAGTGGCATGCTTGTGTCATAGACATAGGTACAAATTAGACTTGCCAAACTATAAATTTATCAGTACGTAACAGTATTTTTACTTTAAAACTAGGTAAGTACCTATAATACAGGGTTACTGTTTTACATAATATGCTAATGACCCCTACTTCACTCTACCAAAGTAAAACAATAGAAATAGAGTGATACGAAGTTAAAAAATTTTATTTAAAAAAAACAAACATATAACAATAAAGCCGGCCTTCTGCCAAAAAAAAACCAAACATTATAAAGTTTAATTTAAGTTTAAAAAAACGCGAATTGCGAGCGATCGCGATTGGCGAATTGCCAAACGCTAAGTAATAAAAAAATGCTTAAAAACATGTAATAAATTAAACATAATAAAATAAGTATTTAACTTAAGAAAACCCCTGATATCGGACTGCATTATGGCTGAGCACACACAAAATGTTCACTACATTGAGAGTACTCAGCCATAAATGTCAGGTACCTAACTTTTTTATATCTGTTTCATTGATACCCTTACAATGAGTCCAAACACGATCATCTACTGTAATTTGGTAAGGAGTTGGGTATCCTATAGATTCCTGATGATGCAGCAGGTATATCTGATGATGCAGCCGTATCAGGTCTAGGTTACCACAAGTAGACAATATGGAACAATGGCGGCGGAGAGGACGGAGAAGGAACACGTGACTTATTCAACCAATCAGAGCGCCCATGGCGTTTGGTTATTGCTACTTATTATTTTACGCGTGAGTTCAGTAACTTTATAAATTTCCGAAAATGTGGGCGTAAAATAATACAATTTATCTCTCGTTTGGAATCCTACGGACGTTTATAAATTTCCTAGGTAATTTATAAATTTTCAGTTCTTGTTGTTTTCCGTTGACATACATATATTCAAATATATATCTTCTATACATCTATACAAATAAATAAAATTGGAGTGTCTGTTTGTAATAATAAAATAACAACTTTTTACTAAATGCGTAAGTCTGTATACACAGCACATAGACCAAAATAACATTTTTTTAAATTTTTGTCTGTCTGTCCGTCTGTCTGTCTGTCTGTCTGTCTGTTTGTTCCGGCTAATCTCTGGAACGGCTGGACCGATTTTGACGGGACTTTCACTGATAGGTAGCTGATGATATAAGGAGTAACTTAGGCTACTTTTATTTAGTATATACATCTATACAAATAAATAAATGCGTAAGTCTGTATACACAGCACATCTATACATCTATACATACAAATAATCTATACATATACATACAAATAAATAAAATTGGAGTGTCTGTTTGTAATAATAAAATAAAAACTTTTTACTAAATGCGTAAGTCTGTATACACAGCACATAGACCAAAATAACATTTTTTTAAATTTTTGTCTGTCTGTCCGTCTGTCTGTCTGTCTGTCTGTCTGTTTGTTCCGGCTAATCTCTGAAACGGCTGGACCGATTTTGACGGGACTTTCACTGATAGGTAGCTGATGATATAAGGAGTAACTAAGGCTACTTTATTTAGTCTATACATCTTCAATACATACAAATTAATAAAATTGGAGTGTCTGTTTGTAATAATAAAATAACAACTTTTTACTAAATGCGTAAGTCTGTATACACAGCACATAGACCAAAATAAAATATTTTTAAATTTTTGTCTGTCTGTCCGTCTGTCTGTCTGTCTGTCTGTCTGTTTGTTCCGGCTAATCTCTGGAACGGCTGGACCGATTTTGACGGGACTTTCACCGATAGGTAGCTGATGATATAAGGAGTAACTTGGGCTACTTTTATTTAGTCTATACATCTTCTATACAAATAAATAAAATTGGAGTGTCTGATTGTAATAATAAAATAACAACTTTTTACTAAATGCGTAAGTATGTTTAAACAGCAAATAGACCAAAATAATTTTTTTTTAATTTTTTCTGTCTGTTTGTTCCGGCTAAAACGTTCAGTACTTTGGAGACATTGTTAAAAACTTAATTTAAAACAAAACATGAGAGCACATCATTCAGCTGATTCAGAATTTAGTAAAATTCTTTTTGATGTTGGAGAGGGAAAGTCTAGAAGTCAATAGTAATCATGATATAGAACTTCCTACCAGTCTTTGTTAGGTTGTGGTGGACACTGAAACTTTAATACATAGTATTTATGATGATATTCACGATCTCAATATCAAAGAAGATTCGATAAATAAGCCAATAAAAACTGAAAATAAATGATAATTAAAATAAATGCAAAATCCAAAAAAACATATTAATGAACTAATTAACTTTTTTTAAATTCCACGCGGACGAAGTCGCGGGTACAGCTAGTCATATACATACGACATAATGCCTTTGACTATTTGTACTTTATTATTTAATGTTATTCCGCATGTATATTGTAGAATCTATATCTATACATCTATATCTATACATCTATACAAATAAATAAAATTGGAGTGTCTGTTTGTAATAATAAAATAACAACTTTTTACTAAATGCGTAAGTCTGTATACACAGCACATAGACCAAAATAACATTTTTTTAAATTTTTGTCTGTCTGTCCGTCTGTCTGTCTGTCTGTCTGTCTGTTTGTTCCGGCTAATCTCTGGAACGGCTGGACCGATTTTGACGGGACTTTCACTGATAGGTAGCTGATGATATAAGGAGTAACTTAGGCTACTTTTATTTAGTATATACATCTATACAAATAAATAAATGCGTAAGTCTGTATACACAGCACATCTATACATCTATACATACAAATAATCTATACATATACATACAAATAAATAAAATTGGAGTGTCTGTTTGTAATAATAAAATAAAAACTTTTTACTAAATGCGTAAGTCTGTATACACAGCACATAGACCAAAATAACATTTTTTTAAATTTTTGTCTGTCTGTCCGTCTGTCTGTCTGTCTGTCTGTCTGTTTGTTCCGGCTAATCTCTGAAACGGCTGGACCGATTTTGACGGGACTTTCACTGATAGGTAGCTGATGATATAAGGAGTAACTAAGGCTACTTTATTTAGTCTATACATCTTCAATACATACAAATTAATAAAATTGGAGTGTCTGTTTGTAATAATAAAATAACAACTTTTTACTAAATGCGTAAGTCTGTATACACAGCACATAGACCAAAATAAAATATTTTTAAATTTTTGTCTGTCTGTCTGTCTGTCTGTCTGTTTGTTCCGGCTAATCTCTGGAACGGCTGGACCGATTTTGACGGGACTTTCACCGATAGGTAGCTGATGATATAAGGAGTAACTTGGGCTACTTTTATTTAGTCTATACATCTTCTATACAAATAAATAAAATTGGAGTGTCTGATTGTAATAATAAAATAACAACTTTTTACTAAATGCGTAAGTATGTTTAAACAGCAAATAGACCAAAATAATTTTTTTTTAATTTTTTCTGTCTGTTTGTTCCGGCTAAAACGTTCAGTACTTTGGAGACATTGTTAAAAACTTAATTTAAAACAAAACATGAGAGCACATCATTCAGCTGATTCAGAATTTAGTAAAATTCTTTTTGATGTTGGAGAGGGAAAGTCTAGAAGTCAATAGTAATCATGATATAGAACTTCCTACCAGTCTTTGTTAGGTTGTGGTGGACACTGAAACTTTAATACATAGTATTTATGATGATATTCACGATCTCAATATCAAAGAAGATTCGATAAATAAGCCAATAAAAACTGAAAATAAATGATCTTACTAATATTATAAACGTGAAAGTTTGTAAGTATGGATGGATGGATGGATAGATGGATGGATGGATGGATGGATGGATGGATGTTTGTTACTCTTTCACGTAAAAACTACTGAATGGATTTTAATGAAACTTTACAATAATATAGGTTATACATCAGAATAACACATAGGCTACAAGTTATAAAGATATTATGTGAATTACAACAATATAAACAAGTCGAATTCAAAATTTCTAATTGTCAATTTTTCGGCCATATTAAACTAAAGACAACATAACGTTTCGCTGTCAGTTGCGTTTTGTTATAGTAGGTTTTATACGGACGGGATAAAAATCTCAGGTATTCTATGTCCAACTTTCTTTTTGTTTTAAATATTTATAATGCGGAACAAAGTTCGCCGGGTCAGCTAGTAATTAAAATAAATGCAAAATCCAAAAAAACATATTAATGAACTAATTAACTTTTTTTAAATTCCACGCGGACGAAGTCGCGGGTACAGCTAGTGTCTAATAAAATAAAATTAAAGATATACGTTTTTTTTTCAAATTTGGAACTAAATGTCAAATTTTGGGTAAATATCGAAAAACCCCATAAAATTTAAATATCTTGAAAACTATAGAATTCACAGCCAAATATGGGTGTTAATTTTCTTGCATTTTATCAGCCCCTGACGGATATACGTCGAATTACCAGTAACCCTGTATAATATTTACTCGTTTGCCTCCCTATTTTGTAAAATCATAGAGTTCACAGAGGCATGAGCGCAAAATAAACAAGGACAATAGTCGATTTCGTTTGGGGATCACGATTATTTTACAAATTAATGACTGGAGCGCGTACAACGAAGTCAGCACTTTCGTAAATGAGAACTTCGTTGTAGAAAACCTTTTTCTCTGCCCCTTTTTAATTGGAATTGTGCTTTGGCTTAACAATCAAGAACTTGGAGAAGTTTTTGTAAAATTAAAAAAGTATCACCATGTTTATTAGTTCTTTTTAGGCATGCACCGACAGTTAACAATGCGTTTTACACTTTTAAGAATGATTCTTTCTTAAAATTTAATTCTTTAAAATAAATAAAGTTAACTGAGCATTTTGTATTTTACTAGCGACCCGCCCTGGCTTCGCACGGGTGCAATGATAAACCTCGAAATATATCAGTGTTTCTCTACAATATAATGTATTTATTATACATATCAACATTCCTCTTGAATCACACTATTTATTAAAAAAACCGCTTCAAAATCCGCTTGTGGCTAGATGTTTTGCCTCCTTCTGCACAGCCATTGGACTAAGGCGTTGACTTCCTCCGCTCTGACTGTACCGAATTTTGCAGTCGCTACAGTCAGAATAGGATGAGTTGGTGACAGTTTGCAAACTAAACCCGTCACCACATGGATAGTAATACAATGTTTGAAATATTTTCTGTGGCTGGTAGCAACTGATGTAATGAGACAAAATCGCAATACTCTCGACTCACTGACCGAATTTGATTTGAATATGTAAATCTGATTTGATTTGGAAGCCAAGTGCAAGGTTGTTAATAATAAATTGGCCAATTATCTTTATAGCAATGATAGTGAATTCCGAATTAGTGTTGTAAGCCTGATAAGGTTTAGGAGATCGCTTAATTAAATAATAATAAATAAATAAATATCCTTGGACATTTCACACAACGCCATCTCGTCCCAAGTTAAGCAACTTAATGCTTGTGTTATGGTAACGAGATGGATGATAAACTACTTATATAATTTTTTTTTTGTAAATACATACATATTATAGATAGAAATGACACCCAGACTCCGAGCCAGTGCCTCTGGTTTAGACAAAGACACTTGCCCGACCCCGGAATCGAACCCGGGTCCCGTTGATCCAAAGGCGGCACATCTAACCACTAGACCAACGAGGCAGTCAATTCATTATGGTATGAGATGCAATAGCAATAAGAAAATTTACGTTTAAAAATTAGATTTCGGGAATTCTTAAATTAAATTAAAAATGCATTTTAAAGATGAATAAGATGTGGATCTATTAATTTGACGTAATAGCACAATAATTAGCTGCTTCAATAATGCACACAATATGCTCCTCCTATTAAACAGCCAGAAAGTCACTAATCATCAGATCCATATATCATGAATATCCCGGGGTATATGGTTAAATTACGTAAGGGCGCGAAAAGAAAAAAAAATAGCACCCTGACCTACCCACTAAAACAACCAGGATGTTGCCTCAACAGCTGAGTCGAGGCTTTTCAAGGGATATTATAAGGAGGTAGATCATCTACGCCGCAGTATCAAGTTTTTCTTCTCGCAACAGATAAGTTGCTGCTGCGGCGTCTATAAGATGCAATGTGTGGTGCAAACATGTATTTTAAATTCATCACCACACAGAGAGTATCTATCGGCAGAAAGTTTAGTAGGACTTTTGTGCCATTATTAGATAAAAGAATTATGCGAAACAATAAAAAAATTCTCAAATTTATGCTCACAAATTGGTTAACTATAATCGAACAACAAACAGGGATTTTTTTATTTAGTTGTAATAATGTAGAATAGATATTAATAAGATAAGCACTGTTTGTAACTTTAAGGATAAAATATCTTTCAGCTAGTAATGTACACGCAGAAGGAAAACTCGAAACAAAAACCTCAAGATCTATATCGCTACCAGCTTTTTTATGCACCGTCACCGAAATCTCCGCCAATTGTGTATCTACCGATGTTGATGATTTCTTTTTCATGTGATATATTTGTTCTCCGAAATGGTAATAGTATAAAGATGGAAATTGTTACTTTATTATTAGATATTAGCGACCCGCCTCGGCTTCGCACGGGTGCAATTATGCATATATTATATACCTATCTGTTGAATCAATCTATCTATTTTTTTTTAAGATTTAAGCATACATAGGGACGGACAGACGACATCGACTTTATTTTATACTATGTAGTGAATAATCTTATGTTAAAAGTGTTTTTTTAAAGTACACTGCTTTAAATAAAATATACTTTTAAGGTTGATAATTTATTTATTTATAGGTCAACAAAACAGGTAACGACTAGCAACTAAACAAATAATTCTAATAAACGGATCTAGCCTAGGTTGGAAGCCCTAATTATGTTGACATATTATGTCATATAGCTACTTAAAAAGTATAAAGCAACAATTATTTTAATTTATAAAGTAATAAAATCCAAAGATTTCTATATTTTTATAATTAGACGGAATGAAGAATCCGAATTAATCGTAAGTAAGTATCTTACTTAGGACGCATAAAAATGTATACCTGCCGATTACGTAAGCCTTCTGAATGCAACCGTAGTGCGGCGAAAGCAGAATATTATGATAAAAAAAAAGAAATCATGTCAGCGAAAAAAATAATATGTATTGGGGGAGTTCATCCATTAATGCATTAATTTCCGATAGCGGCTTTAACTCTGTGGCTTACGGACTCGTACAACATGTCAGTTTACATAGAGTGCCAAGTAGGTCTTGAGTTTATATTTAATGGTAAGTCGTCATAGACCATGTTTTCTTCGTAATAAAATCATAATAATAAATATCCTTGGACATTTCACACAACGCCATCTCGTCCCAAGTTAAGCAACTTAATGCTTGTGTTATGGTAACGAGATGGATGATATACTACTTATTATACATTTTTTTTTGTAAATACATACATATTATAGATAGAAAACACCCAGACCCAGAACAAATACTTGTAGATCGTACAAATATTTCTTCCGTGCGGGGAATCGAACCCGCGACATGCTGCGCAGCAGTCGATCGCTCAACCACTGCGCCAACCGTGTCGTCAAAACGACGAATGTTCAAATTTCAGCCAAGTTACTTCAATTGAAGTAACTTATGAGTGAGAATTATTTAAATTACTATTTAGCCAAAGATAAATAAATGTTAAATTAAATCATATTATATCATCGGTAATCGTATATGGTAAAATGTATTTATGTACAAAATTATTAATGATAATAAATATTTTCACATTCTAAGCAATATTTGTTTTTAAGAAAATCATTATTATTTTCCTAAATCAAACACTGATATTATATTAAATTATCGCAAATTGATGCGAAACAATACAATTCTCAAAAGTAATCTTTATACCTACTTCACAGTATCTGCTCCTATTTTACGGACAAATTTAACGTATTTTGTTTTTACTTTATCTAACGTGTTTTGTATTTCTAGTTGGATGCACTATTTATGTTTATAGGCTCCATATAAATGGTGTTTCTGAACATACACATACGAGTGATGGTTGATTGAAAAGTGAATAAATTTGTATTGTGTTTGAGATGTCTTCTAGGTATTAAAATATAAAAAATAATATTTGTCTGTATGTTCTTTATAGCATCGTAAAATAAGCATATTATATTATGTGATAATCTTCAGCAAAGTGTTGTCCACCAGCCTACGAAGGTTTCTGAACAAAAAATATAATTGAATATTTTGTCTAATAGTTTCCTTCATATTTGTTTTAGTTAGTGGCGACGCGCGCAGGTCGCCACTAACTAAAATTCTACGTTTTAAAGATATTTACGTTCTAGATAAGTAGTTTTGTAGCTCGTCCCTTAGATTCCTTTTAGATCGCAAATTTCAAACCCATCGTTAAATTGATGGCTATTTTATTTATGGATTTGTATAGATTTCACAATAGCATTGATTTAATTCTCGTCCGCTTCACGTCGTTCAATAAATCGATTAAGTTTAAAGTAGATTAACGTGTCACGATATAATTAAAAAACCTTGTTTGAGTCGGATTGATTAGTTCAATCTAAAAATCAGCGTAATTTTTTCAATATTTACTAGGATGGAGCAGGGAATAGTTCCTGCAATTAGATAAGAAATTTGTATTTACTACTGTATTTAGTCCTATTATTACTATTGTATTTATTTACCTAAATATTAGACCGCGTGGTGGTGGTGGTGGTGGACGGTTTAATTTTTTTTACCGTCGTGTTTGGCTGGGGTTTTATTGGGTAAACGAGTAGTTTCCGGAGTCCCACATAAGACAAAGACATTTGCCCGACCCCGGAATCGAACCCGGGACCCGTTGATCCAAAGGCGGCACATCTAACCACTAGACCAACGAGGCAGTATTCTAAATCTGTATTCTAAATCCGTCACTACACGTATATTCATAAAAATGGGATGCGATGTTCTATTTGAATGGTAAGTTTATAGAAGCGCCAAACATATACAAAATTTAGACGCAGGAGAAAACCTTGACAACCTGATATGGAATACTGCGAAAGTTGGCTAAATTTCGTCTGAACTAAACATGGGTAACTTAGTTTATAACTAACTAGCGAACCACCCCGGCTTCGCACGGGTGCAATTATGCATGTATTATACATATATACCTTCCTCTTGAATCACTCTATCTATTATAAGAAACCGGTTCAAAATCCGTTGCGTAGTTTTAAAGATTTAAGCATACATAGGGACGGACAAACGACAGCGACTTTTTTTTATAATATGTAGCGATAGTGATGTCAGAACGAGAGTCAATATCGGTGTCATAGTGACAACTAACTACTAAGCTTAGCATAGCAGTATAAAAAATAAATAATACAAATCAAAATTTAATTTAATCATGTTGCTAGAGTGAGAGAGAGTGCTAAAGACACTCTTTTGACGAGCCAGAAAATAAAACAAAATTTAAAATGGACTATTTAACTTTTACCGGTTCAGAATGCAGCCGTACAGAGAAGCTGACAAAAGGAAATGCAATGGCCGAAAACTTGAAACCCTGTGCCAACTCGTCTGGTCAGCATGGCACAGTAGGCTAATTACCCTCCATTTAAAGGGGGGAGGTTCGACTCAGCAGTGGGTCATTAATGGGCTGAGTACTATCTACACCTGCAATACCAGAGGGTAGCATCTGCTGCTACTGACAACTGAAAACGTGAAAGGAATGCATATGACTCTAGAGAAGGAAACGTTTTTGAATTATTGACCTGATCATCGATTAGTTGTCTTCATTATTCAAAACAATGGGGCAAGATTAAAGACAGGCAGACTTAGACGTTGGTATTTAGGTTAAACTAGGGTCACTTCGTCCTCGTGGTATTTAACAAAGTGGAAATCTCGGTAACCATGAGCTCCTGAAAGTGGGCGGTGTAAATAAAAGTAGCCTAAACTACTTCTTGTTATATCCAGCCATTTCAGATCGGTCCAGCCATTTCAGAGATAAGCCAAAATGAACAGACAAACATAAATTGTATTTTTTTTGTTTTGTATCAATTGCATTTTGTACCGTGTATGCCAATCCAAATGCACTTAGTAAAAAGCGGTTATTTTAATATTACAGACAGACACTCTAATTTAATTTATTTGTTACTGGCCATCCGCCCCGGCTTCGCACGGGTACAATGATGAACATCTAAATTTATCAGTGTTTCTCTACAATATTATGAATGTATTATACATATAAACCTTCCTCTTGAATCACTCTACCTATTAAAAACCGCTTCAAAATCCGTAGCGTAGTTTTAAAGATTTAAGCATACATAGCGACGGACAGACGACAGCGACTTTGTTTTATATAATTTATTGATGATAATGAAAATAGTGCATTGCATATAGTAGATGCAAATATACTATCACCTCAACAGTGGGGATAATGGACTAAAAGCTATAAAGTACAGAGAGCGCCCTTCCCACGCTTTAGTCGGTGGAGGTTCGGCTGTCGGCCCCGGCGCATATTGTACTTGGAACGTTTTCTTCGATTTTGTGTAGTGTTGTGTGCAATTCAGTTCATTCGGTTCAAATTGAGACTGGTGAGTTGTAGTGTAATCTATACATTATTTTAAATGTAAATATGGTAACGACTGTTTTAGGGTAAGGTACTCCTTTCAATCTATACTACAAGTAAATAAAATTGGAGTGTCTGTTTGTAATAATAAAATAACCACTTTTTACTCAAGGCGTAAGTATTTATGCACAGTACATAAAGCAAAATAACATTTGATAAAATGTTCGCTTAAAACAACTGTCTGTCTGTTTGTTCCGGCTAATCTCTGGAACGGCGGTAGCTGATGATAAAAGGAGCAACATAGGCTACTTTTTTAGACTAGCTTCGCCCTGCGCCTTTCCCCGCGCTACATCAATAACAGCGGGTAACATCACGGGACTCATCTTATGATATTTCTGGTAAAATAGTGTGTTGTTCTCCCATTCAAAATTATCAAGATGGAAATATATCCTACAAATGTTAGTCAGTACTTTGTACTTCTACTACCTTGTAGGTATCACGTATATCCTAATTAACGTCGGAGTTAATTTAAGTTGGCACCGACTTCAAAATTAAATGGTTGTTTATTGGTAATTTTTCGCTTTTCAGTATTTTAATTGTTTTTGAAATCGGTTTACAATTTTTATTAAGAGGTTTTTATTTTTTATGCATAACTAATATGTCGTTCAAAATACCCAAATTTGCCTTCCGACACAAAGTTTCTGTCATTTATTTAAAGTTTTATAGCAATCTACCGAACCGACTTTGATATTTATTTATTTCATAAGCACACCAACAACATGAATTACTATCATAACGTTTACAGCATAAAACATTGCTATATTCATTATATTAATTACAGGTATGCATAGCATATTTAGAAAGGAAAACACAGAGTTGATTAGATATTTTAAATACAAAATGTAAAATAAAATTACTTGTAGTATACTTAAAATACTCAGAAGTTTGTTTCGAGTTGTAAAAAATTGTTTTATTACAAACATAACACAAAAATTGGGCTTAATAATAATATTACTAATTAAACAATGTTACAAATTGAGATAATGTCATTTGCAGGAAATAACGTTTTTACAGTTCTGATCGTTTTATTTTATTCCCAAGTTTCAGACACTTTGCAGTGTCCGTGTATAAATAGCAGGAATTCAATGTGCAAAGATCGTGAAAACCTAAGACATAATTATAATGTTACTAGCTGACCCGGCGAACTTTGTTCCGCATTATATATAATTAAAACAAAAAGAAAGTTGGACATAGGATACCTGAGATTTTTATCCCGTCCGTATAAAACCTACTTTAACAAAACGCAACTGACTGCGAAACGTTATGTTGTCTATAGTTTAATATGGTCGAAAATTTGACAATTAGAAATTTTGAATTCGACTTGTTTATATTGTTGTAATTCACATAATATCTTTATAACTTGTAGTATGTGTTATTCTGATATATAAGCTATATTATTCTAAAGTTTCATTAAAATCCATTCAGTAGTTTTTACGTGAAAGAGTAACAAACATCCATCCATCCATCCATCCATCCATCCATCCATACTTACAAACTTTCACGTTTATAATATTAGTAAGATTTATTTATTTGACGTATGGAACATTTACAACTTTTTAAATTAAAATAAATATATATTTAAGTTATTGTTTTCCTTTTCTTGCTGCCTATTTATACCTACAGAGTTTACTAGGGCTACTGATAAAGATACTATGTGCAAAACCTGAGGAAAAATAATGAACTTATTTTTCTTATACTACTGGAGATGAAAGTGTCGATAAAAGAGTAATTAGTCCAGAAACTCTAAGAAATACTGTGGAACACACATTGCGATGCTTGTAGGATAATATTTCTGATAGCTAGATTGGTTATTTCTCATGTAAGTAATTTGATTCATACAAATGTTGTCCTGCTAACCACAAACGTAATAAAAACGAGTGAAATGCAAAGGATTGCTGCACGTTGTGCTGTAACGAACCTACACTAAGAAATTACATACAAAACGACTAAAATATGTTGGAGAGTTGGTGATCTCCAAGCACCCACATGCATTCAGTTAACGTTCCTTGGAGACATGGTAGTTGCCACAGGGGTGCAAAAAGACGCAGTAAAAATACCTTATAGCCAAAAGCCAAAAAAAGGTAGGCTCTAACCAGTTATATATATAAATTGTTTTTCTAATTTGAAGTATGACTTTTTGTAATCCCATTTAATATCACAGCATGAGTGTTTTATAGGAAACTAGTGGCCCACCCCGGCTTCGCCCGTACAAAGCGGGGGTGGGTTATACATATAAACCTTCCTCGTGAATCACTCTATCTATTAAAAAAAACCGCTTAGAAATCCGTTGGGTAGTTTTAAAGATATAAGCATACATAGGGACGGACAGACGACAGCGACTTTGTTTTATAATATGTAGTGATAGTGATAGTGATGGTGCATCTCTACAAGGTTCGAAACTCATTTTCCATAATGTTTCTAGAGATTTCTGTTTATTTCTCTTGTGATCACACTTTAAAGACCAACATTTTAAGCTTAATATTTCAGAAAGCATCTGTATCATTAATATGGATCCTTCAGTTATGGCTTTAGGGATTTTGTTATAACCTGTAAGTATTTAATTAAATTTGGCTTTCAACATTTTGCAAACCAGAACGGAAGAAAACTAAGTGTCGAGAGAACTTCATTGTTGTTTCTTAAACTGTGCAGGCTTCTATAAATGGGTAAGAAAGGCTAATTGCCTCGTTGGTCTAGTGGTTAGATGTGCCGCCTTGGATCAACGGGTCCCCGGTTCGATTCCGGGGTCGGGCAAGTGTCTTTGTCTAAACCAGAGGCACTGGCTCGGAGTCTGGGTGTCATTTCTATCTATAATATGTATGTATTTACAAAAAAAATAAATGTATGTAAGTAGTTTATCATCCATCTCGTTACCATAACACAAGCATTAAGTTGCTTAGCTTGGGACGAGATGGCAGTGTGTGAAATGTCCAAGGATATTTATTTATTTATTTAATTACACCCAAAATGCGGGTTGTTTCTTGGTAGTTATTAAATGTGAAAAGTAATAAAAGTCTGATGACATTCAGACTCAGATCAAGTACCTTTGATGCTAAAGACAGTTACCCAACCCCGGAATGGAACCGCAGTCCAACGGCATACCCAACCCCTAGGCCAACAGGGCAGCCTAATTACACTGTCAGTTTAATGTTTATTTCCTTTGGTGCAACAGGCAATGTCAGCGTAGTACCAGCCATTCTAGCCGCCACAATGCCTTATTATTTTACACTATCGCACGTTTTTCCTCGACACGGTTACGGCTTGATAGAAAAACAATCGATTGTTGTGAAAGATCAATGGTCTAAAAAGGGTATACTTGACGTAAGGTTACACTGTTTTGTCTCATTCTTGCAGACTAGAAACTAGTAGAGACAAAGATGGGATGACATATGTTTGGGAGTATTAAAGGGCGTTTCACGTTTGCGAATGTGAGTATTGACTACGGAAAAAGATATACTTCACTATCACTATCACTACATAGTATAAAACAAAGTCGATGTTTTCTGTCCGTCCCTATGTATGCTTAAATCTTTAAAATTGCGCAACGGATTTTGAAGCGGTTTTTTTTATTAGATAGAGTGGTTCACGAGGAAGGTTTATATGTATAACACACCCCCGCTTTGCACGGGCGAAGCCGGGGCGGGCCACTAGTTAACCATATACCTTTATGACATTGACACAAACATATAATAAGACATATTATTTCACCAAACATCATTTCGCTCATATTCGTCTTAATAAGTCATCGTTATCGAAAGCCACAGAAGTCAAACATAGGCCTCCCCCATAGATTTCCACAATGCACGATCTCGTGCAGACCGCATCCATAAGTCCAACTAAATCTAATCAATCAAAATCAAAACTCATTTAATCAAGTTTGTTCATTAGAGCTCTTTTGAAAAGTCAAACAATAAAATAAAATTTAGGTACCATTCATAATTGATTTATTTACCATCTACCACTATAAAACTCCTTAACGCCTCAACACCTTAACGCATTTTGTCACGAAAAACTTAATAAATAACTTAATATCTTAAGACTTTTGAATTAATAATAGCATGTCCGTTTAGATAATGATAACGTGAAAAGTTGATTACATTTAGCGTAAGCATTTCACTATTATTCTCATTATAATTGAAATAGTGAGTTAATAAACACTCATTCATGTACAAGTAAGTTGATTTTTCCACGATAATTGGAGGTAAAATGTTAATACAAAGTAAGTAGTTAAATAATAGCGGAGGTTAGAAAAAAACTCACACGATTACGGCTACTGACAGCCTCATTCATACGAGTAACTTACTTCCACAAACGGATTACGCAAAAGAAAGACGTAAGTCTAAAAGGAAATAGTTGGAAACCAGTTTTTTATTACCAAGACAATATTGAACAGTCATAAGTTGTAGCACGTTAGTTTCACGTTTAAGATATTTAAACAGATATACCAAACTGTAGTAAGTGCATAAAAAGATTTGCCGGAAAATCACATTTAAGAACAGTATTGAATATGTAAAATCAAGGCTACTTTCATTTTTTTATGTGAAAATTGCATAACTCCGGCCCGTAAAGGACTGCTGAGTTGGGTTCTCCAATTATCGTGCCATTGGGATTTAAGTGATCGTTGAGAAATGGAATTTAATTAGGTACATTTAACAACGTGCTGTGGTGGATTCCCCGTGTGGTGACGGATTTAGGATACATATTGTCATCACCCATTTCATTCAGAGGGTGTCGTAAGAGCCGACAAAAAGATATGACAAGGCCAATAACCTAGCCGCAAGCAAGAGAAGGAAAACTTGAAACGAAACCCAGTGACATTACCTTTTGTCGGCTTTCTAAATCCGTCATCATAGTAACAATATTTCATATTCAGTGATTCGTAAACATTTATGAATAAATTGGTATTTGAATTTAAATAAATAAATTCAAGTCGGTTTGGTATTTCCAGAGATTTTACGTAAAAATAAACAAACAACTTAATCAGATTAGTATATATTTATTAATGTTACAAGCGGCAAAGCCTCTTAAATTGTATTACCTGAATCAGAAAGGATAAAAAGTCAAAATTAACTCGTGATTTATTCTAAATTTGGCGGTGACCTTAAACTTTTTTCCAAATTAATACTTGTAGAATAGTTTGGTCATAAAAATAAATAGATAACTTGCTTGGTAATACCTAGCGTAACATTTTCCTTAAAGATTTGCTTTTTGGGATACTGGCTGTGACGATTTCTTGACCTTTGTCTTGACGATTGCTTTCTTAATATTGATCTAAACTGTGTGGTTTCAAACAAAAAATCCGCGAGCAATCATTTTTTAATACGCTTGACATTTGTGATGTTTTTGTGGGTTATCCCAATAAGTCGATATTTGATAAATTTATTTAAAACTAGCGACCCGTCACGGCTTCGCAAGGGTGCAATGATGAACCTCTAAATTTATCACTGTTTCTCTACAATATAAGGCTTTTATTATACATATAAACCTTCCTCTTGAATTACTCTACCTATCTAATAAAAAAAACCGCTTCAAAATACGTTGCGTAGTTTTAAAGATTTAAGCATACATAGGGACGGACAGACGACAGTGACTTTGTTTTATACTTTGTAGTGATAGTAATAGTGATGATAGTGATTAAACAATATTGACAATACACACAATTATGCCACTAAGATAGTTATAACTGCCGTTCTTTGTAGTTACAACTTGTCTGCGTGTGTGTCTCTTCTTCGTCTATAGGGCAGGGCGTACCTACCTTAAAATTGTCAATGGGTTTTATTTTGTAATCATTCATTTCGTTCCAAAAAATAAACTTTATTACATTCTCTATTGTTATTGTTCACGGACGATTAATGGTGAAATAAATGTTTAGGTCAGAAGTAAATTCCGTATGAACGTATATTATGTGATGTGTTTATGCTACAGTAAAATATATCTTAGGGCTATAAGATAACGACGGTAAACGGCCGGTGGTGGTCAAATATTATGATTTACAGAGGCTATTATCATAGTTTATTATAATAAATCTGTGCCATACCATAGCAATATGAGGATAAAGCGCCTTGGGATTCCTAATTCTATGTTTATATAAATTTAATCATAGTCTCGGAATCATATTCCTAAAAAGTAAAACAGTTTTTAAATTACTATATTATATTCGGCATTCTATAGGCGGAACAATATTCAAATAGCCTATTGACTAAATTGAAAGGGTTTATCCAGAATATTCCACTCTTTCCCAAGCTATATTAGCTATTATCAAGGCACCTATTAGTCTTTGATGCTAGTCTAGATTGGATTAAAGCCGACTAAGACATCATTCGAATTAATTTCAAAATTAGGTATCGTGTTCACTTCATAGTCGATAAAAATAGCTACCCTATAATTTGTCGAAGGATATGGCGTCGAACTTATACCTCGTTTAGCATGATTTCTCGAAATATTGCAGACGAAATTAATTTATTCTATTCAACGTCGATTGGTTTTGATAAGAAAGGAAATTATTAGTCATATTGCTTCCAATAGCTTTTATTAACGTTTACAACTAAAAAAAATGTAAGTTTAACTTTATTTAAAAATTAAAAGGATTTCTCGTGTAGCACGAAAAAGGAATATGTCAAATTTTACCTATGTTTGAAAATCGCGAATGATTAAAAATTTACATAATTTATGCAAAATACAAATGGTGTATTTTTAATACATATTTTGTCCCCAATTCATTCCATTTTAAGGGTTTTATGAGGCAACTAGAAAATAAGAAAATCTATCTAAAGGCACTTCAACATTAATCCTTGTGCGTCTGGCAAGGGTTTCAGAGTAGGCTAACTTCCCTCCATTAGAATTGGGAGACAGCCGAGTCAGCTGTGGGCTTTGACGATGATGTTAAATACGTCGCTAGCAAAGATTTGTGATCACGATGTTTTCCACAAAGATGTAAATGATTGCAAATCACATTATTTCGTTTGTTTAAGAATGAGTGTGATTTCAATAAGTGAGTTTTATTACATTTAAGATGGATTGATGGTGCTGAGGTCAATGTACTAACAGGCTTAGTAAGTTCGTTGTTGGATAACTTATTAGAAATCATTTAGTTCTTTGAAATATTCGTGATCTCGATTTGATGATAAAACTTTGAGAAAAGAAATTTCTTGATGCGTTTTACAGTTTCAAGTGAATGTTAGCTCAATTTAAATTTATGTAAGTAATGTAAATTTATGTATTAAAATAATTACGTTATTTATGTATCCTTACGGGAGGCTTTCTCTTGGATTATTACTTTTTTTTTAAGTTATTGCTTTGGTTATTGGGTGCCGTTTTATCATAATACTGATTATGTACTTAAAAATTCGGCATGTCAGTGGATCAATTTTAACAGTCATCAAATTTTTGTCGTAATAAAACTGATTATGTAGTTTACGATACAGAGTTTAGTTTATATATGTTGATAAAGCGACCCGCCCCGGCTTCGCACAATTTAAGAGTTTTTTGGCTACAATATTATACATATAAACATTCCTCTTGAATCACTCTATCTATTAAAAAAAAACGATTTCAAATCCGTTGCGTAGTTTTAAAGATTTAAGCATACATAGGGACGGACAGATGACAGCGACTTTGTTTTATACTATGTAGTGATACTGATATGCACATTTCTGCAATTTGCTCCGAGTAGATGAAAGTTCTTTATAAACTTGATTCATCGTATGCTGATTAGTTTGTCCTTAAAGCAAGGTCAATAATGAAGTACCTAGTCTAGACTATAGCGTGACAATGAACTAGAATACTTATAATCTACAGATCTGTACTTTATGGAGGAAAACGAGGCAGCTGCTACGTGATGTACCTATTTTACCATAATTAGCCCTTCACCTAGTTGTATGTCCGTATGGTGACGGATTTAGAATACATAGTGTCACCACCCCATTCCATCCTGCGGAGGTCGTAAGACCTGATTAATGGAAATGACAAAGACAAAAACCTAGTCGCAAGAGAAGGAAATATTGAAACGGAATCCTGTGCCAACCTGTCTGGCCAGCATGCACAAATAGCTAATTGTGTAACTGGAGGAGGCCCGATTCAGCAGTGGGTAATACATATATGGGTTTAGTTAAACCTGTCAATGCATTAATTTTCGGTTCAGGCCATCTCCACTGCTTTTCCCATTGGACTGACCGGATTTGTACATGACGTCATACCAATATTATTACCTTTTTGTGGCCTTATCTGGTTCGCCTTGTACTACAGGCATAAAATAGAAGGCGGTTGGTGTCATTAAGTATATCTGTCACCACTGAACTTTAATTATTAACCTTTAACCAGACCCAATGTAAAAAAAACCGGAAAACATGGAACTTCCATACTGCTGAAAAAGAAACAACTTTCAAACTCGAATACGGGGAGATCAAGTGTTTTTAATTCCAACACCAAACCTAGTATAGTTTTTAAAGGCCAGTAAACCTTTTTTTGGGGTTTGTCTCTGTGTCTAGATTTGTACTTTTTAGATTCCTTAAGCGTTCCATACTATTGTTTTTTTAATTAATTAATGTTAATCGGGTTTGTAATCAATTAACTAGGCTTTCTACCTAATGTAATATTCTCTTTAAGATTACGCATTTTACGATCATAAATTAAAATTCTACATTACATACGCCTTATCTTATCTCCATAATAATACCTAAAATTGGTGTAGTTAAAGTTTTCTAATCATATTAAAAACCATTAACCTCGTTTATTTTATATCATTATATTAGCAATAGTTTCAATTCATTACCGTTTTACGTGAATCCTATATATAATCAAGATTTTTTATTGGTACAAGATATATTTCGTGTGGTCATCAACCCCATTCATCCGGCGACTAAAGAAACACAACGAGAAGAGATCTTAGCCTCAAGAGAAGAAACACTTAGTATAAATCCTTTTTTTTTTACGTCGGTGATCCTCATGGATTCCCCGCCGTTGGGACTGGTCGGGTTATGTGGGACTCCGAGGCGCGTAGAGATGGTAAATTGCGCCCCGACCTACCCACTAAAACCGACGGCGATCTTCGAATGTCCGAACCAGGGCCACGGGATTCACTCCCCTATTAGGAGAGCATGCTCCGGGACCCTGGGGACCTCGGCCCGCCTCGTTTAGTGGAGCCCCAAGCTCCAAGGCGGGCCCCTCCGATCACGTGGCTATAGTAGCCTCCCTCCGTTACACACTTAGTATAAATCCTATGACAACCCGTCTGTTCATCATGTCACAGTAGGTTATTCCCCTCTGTCGCAGAAAATGTTCTCCCATTGGAGAGCGCAAAACGAGGTTCTAGAGTGGGCGATCGAGGAACGCCGTTGCCTTAAGGTGGATGCTCCAGGGTAGCCCTCGAAAAAGCCCTCCAAGCTCATAAAGGTGCAAGAAAAACTTTTTCAACGTCAAAGTGATTCTTGCACCTTTATGAGCTTGGAGGGTTGTATTGATGAGTTTGATGATTTTAACTCTGTAACTACATACGTCTTACAGCCGCGAATCAAATGTTCATCATCATACAACCTAGCACTGCCCTGCAAATTGCAAAAAACGTACGAAAATTTGAATTTCGCGGTCTACCCAGGAGCATCCACCTTAAGTGAGTCGGTCGCTAAATTCCTTCTTACCGCGGCCCGGAGTCCCACATACCACGACTAGACAAGAAAATGGAGTGACACGACGTTAATAAAACCTTATATCATTTAGGATTTAGAATACATAGTGCCACTACTGAGTCGGGCTTCATCTAAATTAATGGAGGGAAATAAGCCTACTGAGTTATACTGACCAGGCTGGTTGGCACGACGTAAAAAAAAACAAGTTTTTCTTTACACTTTATAAAAATCTACTTATTTTTGCAATGGATTATTTTACTCCAGTAACATTATTTAGTGTTAGTTAATGTAGAGAACCTATGTTGTAGATGTGCTAGACGACTCATTTTAACATAGGATTTTATGTAAATGTAACTATGTTTTTTTGTTCGTGTGGTGACGGATTAAGAATATATAGAGTCACCACACCACTCCACCCTTTTTTTTACGCCGGAGTTCCTCATGGATACCCCCCGGCCGTTGGGGACTGGCCGGGGTATGTGGGACTCCAGGGCGCGTAGAGATGGTGAATTGTGCCCCGGGTTTCTCTCCCATTACGGGAGCATGCTCCGTGACCAGTGCCAACCCGCCTGGCCAGATGGTGAATTGCGCCCCGACCTATCCACTAAAACCGACGGCGATCCTCGACTGCCCAAACCAAGGCCACGGGATTCACTCCCATTACGGGGGCATGCTCCGTGACCCTGGGGGCACCCCACTCCACCCTGAGGGTGTCGTAAGTGCTGACAACAAGAAATGAGAAGGCTATCGGCCTTCTCATTTCTTGTTGTCAGCACTACCTACCGTGCCGTACTACCTAGCCGTTAAAGAAGGTCAGCGTTGCACAGTAGGAATTTTTTCCTTCCTGTGATGGGAAGAGGCCCGACTACGACGAGCAGTGAGTCTTTTATGGGCTGACTAGTAGTAGTATTGCAATGGAGTTTTAATTCATAATCTTTAATGAATGGTCAGGCGAGATTACGCAGTATGCGTAACCCCGTTCTTCGACCTCCGGTTTAAGAAACCGGCCTAGGGTTCTGTGTCGGTCACACGACTGCCTTTCTTCGTGTTGCCTTGATAAAATTTCCATTATCACGTGCTCCAAATTACTTTGGAAATTATGTGTCCTTGCTATGTTTGACAATCACATTTTAATATAGTAATACACGAGGTATTTCGTGTGTATAGCAATATTAAATGTAGTGGCACAATTGAGAAATGTATCGACAGCTTACGGTCGTGACTGTACTTAAGCGCTGACCCTTATTTGCGCCGAAACCTAATGTTTATTTAACGCCTTGCAGACATTAAGCTTCTTTTTCTTTTTAAAAAAACGAAACCACTGCACTATATATAACCTGTATCGCGGGGGTAGTTTATAAACATGAAATTCACGAATACAAATGACACTCAGACTCAAAGCAAGTGCCTCTGGTTAACACAAAGACACTTACCCGGTCCCAGAATCGAACCCGGGACCCCGTGATTTAAAGGCGACGCATCCAACCCATAGGGGTTATCCATAGGGGTTCCAACCCATAGGGGTCCAAGCCGGGACCGATGGGTTTACGTGACCTCCGAAGCTTATTGGTATAGACCAATAAGCTTCGGAGGTCACGTAAAGCCATCGGTCCCGGCTGCCTTAATTACCGATTTTCCCACTAAACCAGTAATCACAATTTCTTACCAATGACAAGTACGTTATAGATGACTGTGCATCTATAGAGACATCGGTTATCCATAATAACTTCGTATCTTCTTTAAAATCTCTATACTTCAAAATCTAACTTCAAAATCATCAAACGTGTACAACTATTTAGCGATAGTCATTCCTTTTTCATTTGCCTGTTTAGCTGTTAATGCTTCACCACATGCCGTTCGTCGTTTCAGCCCATAAATGGCCCTCTACTGAGTCAGGCGTCCTCCAAATTCATAGAGGGAAATTAGCCTACTGTGCCACGCTGGCAAGCCAGATTGGCACAGGTTGTGTATCAAATTTTCCTTCTCTTGCGCATAGGTGATCTGCCTCCTGCGTTCTTTTCGTCACCTCTTACGACACCCTCAAGATCAAGAAGAACCCGTAACGGTTGGTGACATCGTGTATTTAATTGTATTTAATCACTAGCTTTTGTGGGCTTCGAACCCGTGCATATTTTTATGAACATAAAATCGGTTATTGTCACTAAACTATGATAGTTAGATATGTGCTCTCGCTGACTTTTTTGTAGATCTTTATAAGACCTACAAACCCGTAGTACATCATTTTGTTCTATTGTCAATAGTTTTTGCAGCGCACGCATAAATAGATTTCACCTTGGTTTATAAAATCGCAATTTTCATACGGATCCCTAATTTTTTTGAAAATAAAATATAGCCTTTAACCTTCCTCGATAAATGGACTATCTAACACTGAAAGATTTTTTGAAATCGGACCAGTAGTTCCTGAGATTAGCGCGTTCAAACAAACAAACAAATAAACAAACAAACAAACTCTGCAGCTTTATATATTAGTATAGATAATAATAAAACGAACATATTTGAAATTTGTGGAGACTGGAGCCTGAACTATTCACTGAAGTGAAACAATTACAAAAATAAGTAGGTTTGTGGGTGTGTATTGTGTATCATCGATACTTATCGAAAGTGATCACGTATTGTGTTAGGGATAGATATATGGGAAATAAGCTTTTACGCTACCCATCTGGGTCACAACACTTCCTACATTTTATAGTTAGACCGTATTTTGTCGATGGTATTAGCAGGCGAATGGCAATTTGAAGGAAAGCTCTTTAAGGAAGTGCGTACAAGAATTTGGTACAGGACTAAATTGTTATCCACATATGTCCTTGTAACACTGAGGGTGATTGTATAAACTCAATTCCGTGTAAGGCCTTACAACCTATAATTATAATGCATTGTTTTTTTTTAACTGTTTGTAAGGCATTATTTTTTTGCCACCGGCGCTGTTTGCATTCACCGTGTTTGCCGCGTAATTCTAGCTTGCGTGATAATATTTTAATAGTTTCTTTTGACACTGTCTCAAGAACATTTGTTCTTATTTTATTTTTATATTTCGAATTTTTATATAGGGCGTAACAAAAACACTATAGCCAAAGCAAAAAGATTATTTGTCCTACTCTAGTACTAGAGATATAGATCCTCTCTTCGAAAGTCCTATTCAATGAAAAAATGTACACCTATGGTTGGTGACGAATGTGGCATAACTCAAAAATTACATACACATGCTTTCACGCCTTTTGGCCGCAGGGGTAGGCAAAGATCACATTCTTCCATTGCTACGATCCTGGCTCACAACTTTCACTTCCACTTTCATCAACCTCTTCATGCATGCTTGTCGGTTTAGGGTGCTTTTGACCTGACCTTTCTTTAACCTATTTGGCCATGGAATGTCCTTCTAGGCCTGACCCGTCCAACGTTCCCATTCACACCACTAAAATGTCAACGGGATCTAAAAAAATAAACACAGAAAACCAAAGAAACAGAATGGAACTCACTTCATGAAACTTGTAATACAACTTGTAGAAATAAGGATTACGAGTTTGTAGGTTTTTTTTGGAATCCAAGTTTTGTAGTTAAAATCAGGTTAAGAAAAACATCGAAACCCATACTTCATATTCATAGTATACCAAATATGTCAAGACATAAAAATATTTAAAATTACTAAGCTCTCGTTCTGATGGCTTTAGGGACTATATTACACCTTGTATAGCAATAAATGAACTTGAGATACGTTTGCCGTCTTATTGAAAGTAAATTTGCGACAAGAACTTTCCACTAAGTTTCAAACTCAATCATATTCGGTACGAGACTTTATTTTTAGTCTGTTATTTTTGGAATCGAATAATATGAATAATATACTATTATTTCGTTGTTAGTAATAACAATAATTACTTATTTAAACATATAATTCATCGTTGCAACCGATACAGACCCACTACTGAGTCGGGTTTCCAAATTAATTGAGGGAAATGAGCCTATTGAGCCACACTGGCGGGTTGACACAGGGTTTCATAACCAGTTTATCATTAAACTTTATTAAAATATACTAAATTGCAATGAATTATTTTACTCCAGAAACATTATTTCGTGTTATAGAGAATCCATGTTTTACAAGACTTCATTTTAAACATTTTTGTCCGTGTGGTGACGGATTTAGAAAATATAGAGTCACCACCCCATTCTACTCTGAGGGTGTCGTAAGAGTCTACAAAAGGAAATGACAAGGCCGAAACCCTAGCGACAAGAGAATCAAAGCTTGAAACGAAACCCTGTGCCAACCCATCTGGCCAGCGTGGCACAGAAGGCTAATTACCTTCCCTGTGATGGGAGGATGCCCAACTCAGCAGTGGGTCATTTATGGGCTGAGTAGACTACTACTCAGCCCATAAATAAGGAAATATATAATGTACATTATAAATATTTATACTACTACTAAGTAGTATAAATATTTATAATGTACATTATACATATATTTCTTCCAAAATATCGATAAATAAAATTAAATAAAGCTAACGCATAACATAACGAATGGTTTTAATTAAAACTCTTTTATCTGGTGCCTCCGTATTTTGGTACATTTTAGAAGTTTCTTCACCGGCGTTATGAGAAACGCGGTAATATAATGGTGTTGGTCCACTGCAGCGGGCAACACTGGGTACTTCGTTGAAACTTAATTTACTGAGCGGCTTAATGAATCGCTGTACACGTGATTAAAGTGCGTAATCAGATGTCGAGTCGGTTTGTGTGGTAATCAAGATCTGCTAACTCACGCACTAATTTATCTCAACAAAGGTGAATGGTTCGCTAACATGTAGTTATATCGATTTGCTAACTTCCGCCAATGGCTTGCGTAAATCGGTTTGGAGGCTCGTGCTATCTGCCATCACAATAGCTTTATCGGCCGATGGGGCAGAAAAATCCTCGAGTGGCGACCGGGTTCCGGAAAGCGCAATGCTGGTAGGCCTCCCACTCGGTGGACCGACGACCTGGTTAAGGTCGCCGGAAAACGATTGATGCGGGCGGCCCATGACCGGCCTTTATGGAGATCCTTGGGGGAGGCCTATGTCCAGCCGTGGACGTTTATTGGCTGAAAATGATGATGATGAAGACTAGCGAATAAAAACAGACCAAACTAGAAGTGTCAGAAAATAAACACATGATCTTAAGATTTTTTTAAGAGAAGTTCTCTTAAACCTGAAAGATAAAGTTTAAGAATATAATATACACCATCGTCGTTTTAATCTTGAACATATTTCATTTTCCTACTAAAATAAACATAATCCTTTATAAAAGTCATCGACCTCTGAAACCCAATATGTACATTAAAATTGAAAACCTATCACGCACAAATAAATTCACCGAGCACAGAGTTCAAAGTTCATGATATGCAAAACGATCAAGATCAATACGGCTACAACCATTGTCAACAGCTGTTACCACAATTACAGCCTCATATGTACTTGCTTGTACGTGTGGTGACGGATTTAGAATACATTGTGTCACCAACCCATTTCATCCTAAGGGTGTCGTAAGAGTCGACAATAGGAAATGACAAGGCAGAAAACCTAGTCGCAAGAGAAGGAAAACTTGATACTAAACCCTGTGCCAACTACATGGAGGGTAATTAGCCTACTGTGCCCTGGCCAGCCAGCGTGGCTAACACACATTCACACCCCTCACACAAGACAAGAAGACAAGACTAGTCTCGACAAATTCAAATTCAAATCATTTATTTTGCTTGGGTCACGATGGACACTTACAAAAAGTCAACACAATATTCATAATGGTTGAGCGATCGACTGCTGCGCAGCATGTCACGGGTTCGATCCCCGTACGTAAGAAATATTTGTACGACCTACAAGAATTTGTTCCGGGTCTGGGTGTTTTCTATCTATAATATGTATGTATTTACAAAAAAAATGTATATAAGTAGTTTATCATCCATCTCGTTACCATAACACAAGCATTAAGTTGCTTAGCTTGGGACGAGATGGCGTTGTGTGAAATGTCCAAGGATATTTATATAATACAAATGGTCTACCATCTACCACCAGTTCGGAACGCGACCACTGCTGAGAAGAACTGGCAAGAAACTCAGAGGGCTTGTCATTTTTTTTTTGATTGGGACGGACTTGGCATCAACATTAACGGCGAATACCTCACTCACCTGAGATTTGCAGTTGATATTGTGATCCAAATCATTACGATTTGCCAATCAGCCTCTAATGTCCGTTACCGAATTTGGCCTTCCCACAAATACGGTATGTATTAGGTAAACCGCATCCATAGAATTCCTGCGAAATGAATTAGCTGCGTAATTATATTTCTGAGAATCTATGTTATGCCAGCTACAATGTATGTATGTAGAGTCATGATAGTAATTAGAACTGAATTTATTAAGCGCCGCGTTTGCCTTTTTTTATAGTGGGGGAAACATTTTATATTTCCCCAGTACGGGGATGGAGTTGGGCTATGTGGGAGTCCCGATCGCGAGAAGATGATGATCCCACTAATTGTTCTTCATGTGACATTTGCTTTTCGGGAAACAATATATATGAACATTCCATGTATCAGGTGGTTTACTTGACCATGGCTTTAAGAGTGAAAGTTTGACTCTCTTCCCTCATGTACTATAAATAGCAACGCGCTTGATCCACTCTGGGACTCTACTATGGAGACAGGGTGTCCCTACCCTCTCCCGATACCGTTATGAACAACGTCTTGCGTAACATTATGCTAAATTAGACCTTTTCCGCAAAGCAACCTTGAGACATTCGACTTAGTTTTTTACCTGATCAATGTGTATTTCTCCGTGTGGTGACAGATTTTTAATACATAGTGTCACCATCCCATTCCATCCCGATGTGTCGTAAGAGTCCACAATAGGAAATAACAAAGCCAGAAAGCCTAGCGGCAAGAGAAGGTATATTTGAAAAGAACCCCTGTGACAACCCAGCGTGGCACGGTAGGCTAATTTCCCTCCACGAATATGGAAGAGGTCGAACACAGTAATGGGCCTTTAACGAGCTGCGCTAATGATTTACAAAACATTAATTTACTACCGCCTTATATAATGAACTGGCGATGAAAATTGTGCTTCATGTCTATATTGCTTCAAAAATTCGTCTGCCCGTAATTCCCGGAAACTTTTGCAATTTGCAAGACCCGGTTGGAATCTCAATTTCTGCACTTTGCGTACTTTGAGGGTACAATTTGTAGCGACCTCTGGGTTTTTCATTTCGTTATGTCAAAATTTATCTTATTTACGCATCAGTGGTACAAAAGTTGATTTCAGCGTAACGCTATCAACAATTAATAAATTTAACAGAAATGTTGAATGACCTTAGGTAAATATTATGCGTTAAAAGTAGTATTTTGTCAAGTTACACAATGCCATTACGCGGCTGTGATTCATTCAACGTGCAAATGGAGAGAACTTGTTTGGTTGCTCGGCGTAAACGATTCATAAATGAAGAAATTTACTGGAAAAAAAGATATAGTTAAAAGGGTTTCAGGTTGGGCCACATAACCCTATGAACGTAAGGTCGTTGGGGCAGCAGAGTTTTACAGTGAAAAACAAACTTTGTGATCCAATATTTTATCACACTATACTTTTTGTTGCATTGTAAATAAAACTTCCAACTATCGGAAATAATAAGCTTTGTGATGTATGTTTCACATAGGGTTTCTATGTAACTGCCAAAGCTAATTAAGGCAGTTACATCATAAGCTGGTGACGTAATTGGTAAGAAAAAAATGCTTAAACTTTCCTGAGATTTTGCACTCAGATTTTGTACCTATCAGTCTATCGATAATTTTTAAGGGTATGGAGTTTTTTTACACTTTTTAAAGGAGGATAAAATTTATTGATAATTCTAAATGAGCTTAATGTCAACAATCAAATTAATATTTGACAAACTTAGCTTGCTAAAGAAGATTTTGTTATTACAAATTAAAACATAATGAAAATAAAGATTTTCTCAACTACCATTGTTTGCATACAATACATCATGTTGTGCAAACGTAGTATTAATACGTTACGTTTATACACAGAGTAGTTTTTTTATAATAAAATGAAGCCCTTGCACTGGATATAACCTGTATCGTAGTATACAAAAATGTTATTCACAAAAGACAGAGCCAGAGAATTACGAAGAAGAATACGAAGAATCACTTTTCAAACCTAATAAGTGTCCCTTAATAACGGTACATATCCCTGAACTTTTTTAATTTGTTGGACTCACCCGGATATCCTATTTCTCAGTACGCACAAAAGTTTCAATAAGTTCCATTGTGGGCACGCGAGGTTTCATCGTCTTCTCTAGAAATTAACTTGGATGGCTAAACCTGTAAGACATTTGTACATCAATACAAATAAATAAAATTGGAGTGTCATTTTTTAATAATAAAATAACAAATTTTTACTAAATGCGTAAGTATGTATCTGTAAACAGTAGTAGGTACCTACAGTATTTATAGACCAAAATATTTTTTTAAATTTTTGTCCGTTTGTTCCGGCTAATCTCTGGAAGGGCTGGACTGATTTTGACGGGACTTTCACTGATAGGTAGCTGATGATTTAAGGAGTAACTTAGGCTACTTTTTTGACTAGCTTAGTCCCGGGGGTCACCCGTGGGTAATATCGCACCCGTGCCGAAGCCGGGACGGGCCGCTAGTGGATAATTAAATTATGTTTGACTTCGACAGGCTTGACGGAAGCTTAAAGGACCAGGGTCCTAACCCTTGTATTTTCTATCGACGTCATCCAACGCTATGTAATTGCTGGCATTAATTTGCTAAATTCAAAAGTTCATGCCAAATGCTTGTTTCAAAAGCGTGTAGCATACGTCCATAAACTAACAATGTGCTAATAGTGACCAAAACTGTCGAAATCCAGACGCGCGCTAGGACTCTATAAAGAGTGAATATATACAAGAGTATTTTATTTATGTTACAATCAACTTTCGTTCTTTAACGAAATGCAGATTATATGTCACGAGCAGAAAAAAATATATTATAGCGTGACTGTATAAAACAGCATGTCGCGGGTTCGATCCCCGCACGGATGAAATATTTGTACGACCTACAAGTATTTGTTCCGGGTCTGGGTGTTTTCTATCTATAATATGAATGTATTTACAAAAAACACACATATATATATATATATAATATATATATATAAAATATATATAATATATATATATATATATATATACACACATATATATATAAGTAGTTTAACATCCATCTCGTTACCATAACACAAGCATTAAGTTGCTTAGCTTGGGACGAGATGGCGTTGTGTGAAATGTCCAAGGATATTTATTATTATTTATTTATATTTAACCACCCATGAAGTGTTGGTATTTATTTGAATAACGAAAAAAGTATATGTAAAATGTGTGGTTAAATTTGATTATCACATTTCTACAGCATACCGAGGCATTCTTGCGAGCTTGTTAGTTTGGTATAATGACCGGCAAATAATTTAAACAATGACTGCGTGTAGTCAATGTCAAGGTTTTTAAGTCTCACTAACTTCGCCCCGCGGCGTCACCCGCAGGTAACATGGCACCCGTGCGAAGCCGGGAAGGGCCGCTAGTCTTTAATAAAATTATTCGCCATCCTTGAACTTCAACGAACATTTAAGCAAGAATTGGCCAAATTGGTCCAGGCGTTGTTGAGCTATGCGCTTACCAACACAATTTGCGATTCATTTTTATATTATATATTGGTGGAGAAGGGATGTAAAACCCACGCGGTTGGTTGAAAACCTGCACGACTTTTTTCCACCACTTTTGCTTAAGTTGTTTTTTTTTAGATAATAAAATTTTTAATACACTCAAATTCGTCCCCTAAGTTTAATAACCCATTATATTCACTAAAAATAATATATTAGTAGCAACATGTATTACTTTGTACCACGATTCGTCATAATTTTGTTAATATTAACGCCGTCACAAGTCAATGCACCGTACTGAATTGAGTTGGCTAAAATTAGGAGTAGAGCTTAGGCTGACGTTAATAAGATAAATAAATAAAGTAGTGCTCCGATAATAGGTCCTAATAGAGCTGAAAAAATTAATAGCCTGGAGAAATATGAATTGAACTTGAAAATATATTTAATGATAGTCTTGAAATCTACATTGTTCTCGGGAACTTCGTTAACCGCTCACGTGCCCATGGCACAATGGTTGTGCCACCTCATAGTGCCCCGCGATTTTTGACCCCGACTTCTAGTCGCGCCCCCCGGCTCGGATTTCACAAAACCACTAAATAAACATGAATTTGTTATTGTACTACCTACAAGTTTTATGTTTTTTAGGTTTATTATGAATAAAGCTATATGATTGAGTGTTTTGTTCATTATTATTTAACTCCATTTTAGAATTTTTAGAATTATTAAAACGGAAAAAAAAAATATTTTTTTTTTGATACCCCCTTTTGTTTAAATAATCATATCTCAAAAATTAAAGCGATAACATATGTTTTTTTTGCTTTATTTACAATGTGTAAATTGTGTATAATATGGAAAAAATAAAAGATACAATAGTATTATTTATTTAATTAAAAATAAATTATCATTAAAATTTGGCTGCGCACGCATTACTGACTTAGTTCCGCTATTTAGGTCATATTTTACATATTTTGCAAATATTTTTAGTAAAACGGCATGTAATTAGTTGAATTATCATATTAATAAGATTTAATAGCATTTAGTATTAGAAACAGCCAAAAAAGTATCAAAATATGAACAAAACACAAAATATACAATCATAGCTAACCTCCAAATGTACTAAAATGCATCGGCTCTAAAAACGGGTGAATTTTATGTTTGAAGGTGAAATTATTAAATAAATGTAATAATAGATAACTCACCTTTAAATATGTCCAATATCACTCACTTTAAATCACTATTTCTATATTTAATCGAGTTTTTTCCGTATACGCGCACTCACTTTATCAAAACACGAATGCAACTGAATGTCGGTCATTGACCGAAAAAGTTCGAATCGTTAAAATTTACAATTTTGTTCTATGGAATGTGATTGGTTGGCTTTACCTCGTTCATTATTTAGCATAGAAGCGAGACAAAGAATACAAATGTACCTTTATTAAACAGGGATAGGAAATTTAACTGACAAGAACGAGTCGATGCGCGCGCTTTCGCGCCGAAATCCCGTGGCACAGGGGTTGTGACACCGGACACTTCGCCGTACGTTTTTCATGGCACAACCATTGTGCCACGGGCACGTTAGCGAAAAAATTAATAGCCTGGAGAAATATGAATTGAACTTGAAAATATATTTAATGATAGTCTTGAAATCTACATTGTTCTCGGGAACTTCGTTAATAGTTTCTTCACAAACTTTGTGTAACTTAGATGATAGTAGCGGTTTTATTAAAACAATTTTTTTGTGTCGAGTTTACAAGCATTAATTGCTCGGTAAAATCTTCTCAATAATAATGATAAAGTTTTGAATTCTCCATCAAGTTATTGCGAATTACTGCATATTAAAAAAATCCAGGACCACTTCTACTTATTTATTACCTGACCCCTGGTCCCCCAACGCGAAGTATTTATTTTTATTTTTTACTTTTTAAAGGTTATTGTGTCGGGGGTTTATTTAAATTTTTAATTTAATTTTTATTTTATACTTTTTATAGGTACACACTTATTATAATGTAGATTTTGTTAAATTGCACGTGATGCGCTTTCATTTGAGACCCCACTCGATTATATTTGCAGACATTCGGTTATTCTTCCCCACTTTCACCCCTCATAACTTTTAAACGGCTCACCCGATTTTCATCAAACATGTCTAAGAACACTCGCCCGTAACTCACCTTTCATACAAAAAAAAACTTTATTGAAATCGCTTCATCCGTTCGCGAGCTACGGTGCCACAGACAGACAGACAGACCGACAGACAGACAGACAGACACGTGAAACTTATAACACCCCTCTTTTTGCGTCGGGGGTTAAAAATGAATTCATTTTCTGCACTTCCACATCATAAAAGTTAACCTTGACAACAATCTTAATCCGCCTGATTTTCAAGTTTTACAAAGGTACGCGACCTTTAAAAATAAGGACGATATTTTTGCTTCATGTATGTAGGTATAGATACGTTATATATTACGACAAACGACTACCATAAAACATGACTTTATAAGCAATTTGCCCTTTTAAACGAGAAACTTTTTGATGGCTGATGAACTGACACAAATACACAAACATACAAATGTTGATGTTTTTTAACTCCTGTCAGAAAATCAGTAGTAAGACTTATAGGGTTAGTATTAGTAATTTAGTGGATGCATGTGGCATTTGAACGGACAAACCAATCTGGATTTTCTTTGAAATTAAGAGTGGTTTTAGCATTGCAAACGGTTAACGGCTGAGTGAAAACGCCCTTCACTACATAGTATAAAACAAAGTCGATGTTTTCTGTCCGTCCCTATGTATGCTTAAATCTTTAAAACTACGCAACGGATTTTGAAGCGGTTTTTTTTATTAGATAGAGTGGTTCACGAGGAAGGTTTATATGTATAACAGACCCCCGCTTTGCACGGGCGAAGCCGGGGCGGGCCACTAGTTGATAATAAACCAATTGAATTTAAATGTAGCGGGTATTTTTTCCACAGAATACGCTCTATTTGATTAACCTTTCTTTGAGATTGTTAGTAACCTTACCAGAGAAAAGCTTTTCCTGGTATTTCTGAAAGAATTCCTTTCTTTAAAACCACAAGAACCGCAAACTTTCCTATAGATTGAATTTGAAGACATTCAGCGTATGACACTGAGTCAAGTTCACATAAATAAATATCCTTGGACATTTCACACAACGCCATCTCGTCCCAAGCTAAGCAACTTAATGCTTGTGTTATGGTAACGAGATGGATGATATACTACTTAAATAAATTTTTTGTTTGGAAATACGTACATATTATATATAGAATGTTTTGTGTATTAGTATTTGTTCCGGGTCTGGGTGTTCCCAGACTCGGAACAAATACTTGTAGGTTGTACAAATATTTCTTCCGTGCGGGAATCGAACCCGCGACATGCTTGACTGCCTTGTTGGTCTAGTGGTTAGATGTGCCGCCTTTGGATCAACGGGTCCCGGGTTCGATTCCGGGGTCGGGCAAGTGTCTTTGTCTAAACCAGAGGCACTGGCTCGGAGTCTGGGTGTTTTCTATCTATAATATGTATGTATTTACAAAAAAAATAAATGTATATAAGTAGTTTATCATCCATCTCGTTACCATAACACAAGCATATTAATATTATTTATTGCTTAGCTTGGGACGAGATGGCGTTGTGTGAAATGTCCAAGGATATTTATTATTTTATTATTATAGTAAATCCACTTGGCTTGGCTTATGTTTTTTTTTATATTTTTATTGTTATCATTTTCCACATGCAAGTTATGTGACAAATAAATTATATATTCTTTATTTCTATCTTTCTATATATTACGGAGTGTTGGCTACACTCCACCAGAATCTTGAAACTTGTTGAACTTGTCGATACTTTTATGACGCAACAAAGCTCGACTCCAAACGGCACATTACACCAAAACCCCTCAAGGCTTTACGATTGTTGCGTTATAAAAAGTTGTGCTATACGTCATAAGTTTCGCAATAGCTGTTGCGTAATGAAAAGCCGCGCCGTTTTTATGGGAAAACGTTTTCTCTGTAATTGCATACGATACGCTGTGCTACGTTGCGTTACGCTTCCGACAAGCGGCCTGCTATCATTTCTTCACAGTGCAAATGCAGTTAAGGCTTACTGCGTGGGATGTATAGACCTATGTTTCCCAACCTTTTTAGGCCATGCCCCACCTTAACACTTCTAAAACAGTGACGCATACATGATTTTTATTCTTTAAAAAATATGTATGTTAAAGTCGTATGGAGTCTATTATTACATTGCCCCCCTTAACTATCAAATTGCCTGTGGGGCGTGGGCCCCACTTTGGGAAACACTGCTCTAGCCCAACAAAGCATGTTCTAAATGTGACTTGTATATCTGTCGGTGACTTAATCGCCTTAATGGAAATGAAAAGGCCGAAAACCTAGCTACAAGAAAAGGAAAACTTGATACGAACCCTTATGTCAACAAGTCTGGGCAGCACGGTAACGTAGGCTAATTACCATCCACGTAGTTTGAGGAGGCCTGACTCGGTAATGGGTCTTTTACTGGCTGCGAAGTGAGTAAGAAATTATGGGATCGGATAAATTTAGAAAGAAAGCACTCCGAAAATTAATATAAATAAAGTTTGATGTTGATATTATTTCGGGATTCCCATTTTTGATAAACGCTTTTGAAAATAATAGAAGATTAATGGTAATCAAAGAAAATGAAAATGTCACTGAAATGAAAAATATGTAATGTTATAAGACATGTTTTATATCTTGAAGGCGGTTTTCATTTTTTGTAAAATATATTAAAGTTTAAATTTTCAGTGCATGTAAATGTTCTTAAACAAATCCTTGGTATACATCCAAGAAGTATGTTAATGTCAACGAAATAAACCTCAGTTTCACAACAAAAGTAATTTCGCAAAACTTGATAGCAATGACGATTTCTTTCACGCTTATTATTGTATTACGAGATATTTAAAATAAATAAAAAACATTTTTAGTGTTTGCATACTGCGTTTATATCGCGCTGACGACGCACGTTATACCGGTGCGCATTCTCGCCTCGCTGTATGAAGCATATTGTACCAATCGTATTATTTGGTTTAAAATTTGTGTACTAAAACAAGGTATTCTTTAAAAAAGGCTTTCAAATACATCACGGACTGGACCAACATTTTTCTGATTGCCTGTAATCCATCAAATACACAATTTCTCAGGCTCCTGTTAAAGCTGACAGTATACCTAATGCTTTTTTATTGAATCAAGATTCCTTTAATTAGCAGACTGAAGTGGCAGTGGGCTGGTCATATCTGTAGAAGAACCGACAACCGCCGGGGTAGACGAGTTCTTGAGTGGAGACCGCGAACCGGCAAGCGTAGTGTGGGAAGGCCCTGTGCTAGATGGAGCGACGATCTGCGAAAGGTTGCGGGCAGCAGCTGGATGCGTCAAGCTGAAGACAGGGCGCTATGGCGCTCTTTAGGGGAGGCCTATGTCCAGCAGTGGACTAATGTGGGCTGATGATGATGATGATGAAGATTCCCGTCGCGATACATACTATAGTTACTAAGTTTAGAGGAGAAAGTGCTAATTGCGTTTTCAGAAAGTTTACTAGTAGACTGCTCGAGGGTTTTACGTGCCCACATAAAGACTCTAAAAGCTGACTAAGCCTAAAGTAGCCTAACCTGTATGTCATTTTTACTTTATCAGTTACGAAATAGACTTCCTGTTCTTTAAAAAAAAACATGTGCATTGGTGTCTGCACCGGTCTATCCCTATTTACCTTACTACCAGTATTTACTCGCAACTATTTTCATCTGGTATACCTAAAACACCAGAGGTATACTCTCACAACCTTGGGGCGCCATAGGTTCGCGTAAACGATTGTCATCAGCCCATCATGAAACATCTAGTCGGCAATCCAGTAATAGTTTAGTTAGTCCAACTGTAAATAAATATCCTTGGACATTTCACACAACGCCATCTCGTCCCAAGCTAAGCAACTTAATGCTTGTGTTATGGTAACGAGATGGATGATAAACTACTTATATACTTTTTTTGTTGTTGTAAATACATACATATTATAGATAGAAAACACCCAGACCCGGAACAAATACTTGTAGGTCGTACAAATATTTCTTCCTTGCGGGGATCGAACCCGCGACATGCTGCGCAGCAGTCGATCGCTCAACCAATTTTTCACTTTATGGACTACGTGTAACTCCTGTGAGTGAGGAGATTAGATATTACAAAAAATGGACACCCAGCCAATATCCACCAGAGCCAGACGCTGTTTGTACTGCTGACCGATTTCGTTGCGCACTGTCCAATAAGTTACAACCTCCCCTTTCGTCTTTCCCCGTAGATACTTCACCGTGGGTCCTGACTATATCGTCAGGACCCACGGTGAAGTCAGCGCAAGACGGTACACCGGGGGACGTTTGTCGGCAGGGGGCGCTGGGCACCTCGAAGTGGCATTGTACTACCACTTCGAGGTTCTTCAACTTCACTTTAGCTTTAGTGTTAACAAACATAGAATGTTGAATAATCAAGTATGCAGCGTTTTAAGTGTTTGGGGGTTTTGGGTTTATTTAAGTCTCTTGGAAACCAGTTGTAATTAACCTTAAGTTAATTGACTTGTTATCACAACAACTAACTGCAAATTGGTGTCTTAAATGTAATCAAGTCTTGTTATTTTACCTGACTGTTTAACCCTACGGTTAGTAACTGTAAATATGAGGTTCATCTTAGTATTTTTATTTTTTTAATGAAGGATACACAAACATGTACTTTGCAATCTTTCTAACCGACTTCATAAAAGAGGAGGTTCTCTATTCGGTTGTATGATTTTGTAGGTTATATGATTTTTTAAAGTTTGTAACCGCATAACTGCTTAACGGCTTCGCACGGGTGCAATAATGAACCTCTAAATTTATAAAAGTTCTCTACAATATTATGGATGTATTATACATATAAACCTTTCTCTTAATCAGTCTATCTATTAACAAAACCGCTTCAAAATTCGTTGCGCAGTTTTAAAGATTTAAGCATACATAGGGTCGGACAGACGACAGCGACTTGGTTTTATACTATGTAGTGATTTGTCAATGATCAAGGAATCCTTCGAAAAGTAATTGTCTGTTCAAAAAGTTAAAGCCCTCTGAGTTTCTTGCCAGTTTTTTTTTTTTTATTTATTTATTTATTTATTCGTAGCAAATACATAGATTGGTTACATTGAGTGGAATAGCGCAACATAAACTCATTCGAGCTTTTCTGTGCGCTAGTATCGTCGTTTAAAACTAGATCTTCTCACAAAGTAATCACGCAATAGTTTTCTTACAATATGAAGGTACTTAAAAACTAAACAGAATTACAAAATATTATATTAATGGTGGGTAGTATATTCGATAAAAGTCTTGCGAATTTGTGTGTAATAAAAAGAATACAGGTTGCTCCCAAATGTGGACATCTTTTGCATGTTATGCTGATTAATTATGAAGTACGATTTTTTTGTAAATAATATTTCTTTAAAGTATTTTTAATGTTTGTTTGTGTAATTTTGTCTTTTAATGAAGTTGGTAATTGATTAATGAGCCAGGGTATGAGATATATCAGTGTTCTTTTTCCATATAAATTTCTGTATTTTGGTAGAATTAGTTTACCGCTAGTGATTGTACGAGTGCTTCTTTGATTGAGACTCGGTATTTTTGTTTGCTTTAAGTTGGAATTGAAAAATTCTTCATTTAGAAGTGTCATATTAACCTTATCATGTATCGGAATGATGTTGCAAAAATTGAATAAATGGTGGTAGTTATTTTCATATTTCTTTTTAATATTATTTGGAACAAGGGTTTTTAAAATTCGTAATTGAAGTGAATATATTTGGTCAAGGTGGGTTTTATATGTTCTACCATAACTAGATAGACCATAGGATATTACAGACTCTGCTAGTGATTTGTAAAGTAGTAGAAGTGTTCGGTACGGTAGTTTGTATTTAATTATAGAAAATTTAGCCAAAATAATTCTTAATTTATTGCTTACGTTATTAATATGCTCTTTCCAGCAGAGTCGGTTGTCTATTGTCAGTCCTAGATAAGTGTGTTTTTCGACGACTTCTATGATCTTACACAAACAAGATAGGGGCTGCATTGTATTTTTGGTATTGTGCAGGCATTCATGACATAAAGCTTTTAGTATGGGTGTTGTAACGCTTCTGTTCTGATTTGAACTGATATACATTAATTTAGTTTTATTTGCGTTTAATACTAAACCGTTATCATGTGACCATTTAGTTAACATATCAAAATCGTGTTGTAGCAATTCCAAAGCTTCACCCACACTACGACCAACGGCTACCAGACATGTGTCATCGGCGAATTGATAGATTTCACATTTTTTAATATTGTTTGCTAAGCTGTTAACATAAGTGAGGTAATGTAACGGGCCTATGACGGAACCTTGTGCTGTGCCCTCAGTCACCCGTACAGAAGCACTGTCCGCATCATTTATTCTGACTACGTACTTTCTATCCTTAAGATAGTCCCCACACCATTTAAGTAGGTTTCCCCTAATTCCACTATCGTTTAGGCTCTCTAGCAATGTGCAGTGTCTAAGAGTGTCAAACGCCTTACTGTAGTCTATAAACACTACCAGAACGTGCTTTCTTTCGTCTAAATGTTTGTATATGCTATCTGTAAATGTTGATAACAATTGTGTAGAATTTTTGTGTGGTTGGAAGCCGTATTGTTTGTTAGTTAAAATGTTGTTTTTTTCGTAAAAGTCGTATATCTGTTTACTTATATATTTTTCCGTTATTTTATCTATGGTTGGTAATATTGTTATCGGCCTGTAATTTTCGTAGTCCACTTTACTTCCCTTTTTATGTATTGGTCTTACTATACCCGTTTTAAGTAAATTTGGATATTTGCTGGCGTTAATACTAGCATTTATTAGATTTGCAATAACCGATTTTATTTTTGTACATATCCTTCTTATGTCTATCGTTCTTATACCGTCTATTCCAGGGTTTTTTTTGTAATTTAATGATTTTATTATCTTTTCCACGGAACTTGCATCAGCTTGTTTAAAGCGCATGGTGACATTAGCCTGGTTTTTGTATGTTTGTGTATTAAGTAAAGGTGTGGTACATTGAGGAATGATTTGTTTTAAACTTTTATCAAATGTTTCTGCAAAGTTATTAGCAATATCCATACAAGTATTGTTATTTTTTAAGAATGAGTTTTCTAACACTTTGTCTATGGACTGCTTTATTCGTCCAGTAATTTGATTCAGGATTTGCCATATGTGTCTTATGTTACTTTTATTTGTTACAATTTCATGTTTTATAGTATTATTTTTAGCTTTACGGATTTGTATGTTGGCATAATTTCTAGATTTGTTGTAATTTTGTTTTAGTATTAAGTTATTTGGATCTTTTATCCATTTAGTATAAAGCTTATCCCTGTAGTCACATGCCTTGATGACTCTTTGGTTAATCCAATTATTGTTGTTACGTGCATGACTGTGTTTAATAATTTTTTTGTATTCTGATTGTTTATAGCATTCTTTGAATTTGGTGTGTATATAGTTGTATAGTGATAAAGGGCATTTAATGTTTTTACTTTCTTCCCAGTTAACTTCATTTAATGAGTCAATGAGTTTTTTATTGTTTATACAAGTTTTATATTTTGTAACATCCTGTGTCATGTTCACCACAGCGCCAGCGCAAGCGATTACTGTCACGCGGTGATCGGCCAGTGCAGTGCCGACTACCGCGGTGTATAGGTCTTGTGAGCGGGATCGGACAAAAATATGATCGATACATGTTTTGGTTATTTTATCGTTAGAAATCTCAATTCTTGTGTAATCAGTGATCCCACCCATAAGGCCCAGGCCGTGCAACATGTTTATGTATTTATGTTTTATAGGATTGTCTGCTTTTAAATCTATATTGATATCTCCTAGTAGGTATAATTCCGAGTGTTTAGTGAACTTATTGAGTGTGTTTTGAAGTTCGTTAATAAACAGGCTTTTGCTATTGCTGGGTGGACGGTATATTGCGATTAACTTTGCTGAGTAGTTAGATGACGTAGTTATTGTACACACTATACTTTCGTAGTAATATGTCCTAGTGGTTTTGATACTACATTTGTGTTTGTTTTTGATGTATAGTATAATCCCTCCCCCCCTTCGTTTTTCACGTAGTGCTGTGTACATTTGATAGCCATTTAGATGAAACAAACAACTGATACTGTCTGATATATTAACTTCTGTTAGTATGATAATATCAATAGACTTTTTCGATGTGTAAATATATTGTTCTAGAGATGCAAAGTTTTTTAGTATAGACCGTATATTTACATGCATGCATAAAAGGTTCAATTTAATGTTAGGTACACTTTCTAAAAAATCATTAATGTTTGTGCAGTTCGTTATCTCCTTAATATCATCGAAATCAATCATTTTGCGTGTTTAAGGTTATGAATAACAATTAGTGGGTAATTACCTATAGTCTTAGGTGATTAATACGCTTAGCTTTATTGTTGACAATAGCATAAATATCGTCCAGTGACCTGATGTTGGCTGTTTTTTCCCCTTCATCTTTACGAGCTTTGACCATTCCTCGTTTGAACCATACATACTTGTAGTCTTGTTTCATTTTTAGTTCTTGCTTGGCGTTCCACAGAATTTGCTTGTTCATTTTCGTCATTGCTTCTCGAATGTACACGGAATTGCTATTGGCTTTTTCTTTAGGGTGTACATCTGCTACAGATATTTTAATATTTTTGGCCGCCGCCAGCCATTTTTCCTGTACATCAACATCTTTTAGGTCTACTATAATGCTTGCCGGTATATCTTTTCTTCCATACACTCTACGTGCACCTATTACATCAGACTTAGGCTGATTTATATTGGATGCCACTTTTTCTATAACGAAGGTAGCTTCCTCAATGTTTTGGTTCGGTACATTTGCAATCTCAATTGATTTGGATAGCTTTTCCTGTTCATATTCATGCAGCCGTTGCTCTAAAGCTCCAACACGGGTTTTGAGGTTGTTATTTTCACCAGTTAGCTCCGTGTTCTTACGCTCCAGGGCCTTTATGGTTTTTTTGAAGGCCTCGATACACTCTATGGCTTCATCTAGCTTATTGCTGTGGAACTGAAGGGAGTCGTTCAGTTGAGACATTTCTCTTGAAATAGCTTTTTCAACTTCTTTGGATATGTTGGCCAGTAATTTTTTGGTCTGAATTTGGGCCGGATGATCGTCCTCATCATCAGTTTCTTCTTCTGGTATAATAATTGAAGACCTTCGTCTTGGTGTTTCATGCTGACATTCTGGACATGTCCACTCCAAGCTTGGTGCTGCTTTTAATGCTGTTATTTGCTTGTTCGTTAATCCATTACACTTGGTGTTAAGGTGCACAACTTTTTCACATTTGCTGCATTTGACAATTTGTAAGCGTTCATTGTATCCTATGCAAAATAAATGACTTGACTTGACTTAAATACCTAACAATAAATAATGGCAAAATAAAAAAAGACATTAAAACTGAATATTTAATGACGGATATTTCTCAGTATAATCTTTCGTCTGACATGTCATATACAACTGGGTACAGTCGAAATGAGTATAGTTTTTTTTAAACGTAGCCTAGTTTCTGCGTTAGATATAACCTGTATCGCGGGGGCAGTTTACAAAGATGAAATTCACGAACACAAATGACACTCAGACTCTGAGCCAATGCCTCATGCTTACACAAAGATAATTGCCCAGCCCCGGAATCGAACCCGGGACCCTGTGATCCAAAGGCGGCGCTTCCAACCCCTAGACCAGAGGCATGAAATGCGAGAACTGGAATGGAAGAGTAGAACAAAGCATGTAAAAGCTCCGTGTATACGACAGAGATAGGGTAGATATTAAAAAAAAAAAAAAAAAAAAAAATCCTAGACCAACAAGGCAGTTGCTTTTACAACTCGACATAAACCACCCCAATAAATTACCGAAATTCTTTAGAAGACCACTCATTCCCTGCAACCGTCCGGCAGTGTCTTACTGCATTTTCCCATACTTTCATTGGTCTTTGTTACAGCAAGAGTCATCCATTTTTAGCTGTCAAAGAAAGAGTATACCATAAATTATACGCCTAGCGCCACGCAATTTGTTTTGTGTTAACACAGGTATATCGGGAATAATGACGTCATATAAGGATTCTGGTTTCTTGATTTCATAATAATGGTAATTGTTATCTTGTTTTGAAAATTGGGTTTCCTAAGAGCCGACTAATGGAAATTACAAGACAAGAGACGTAGCCCTAATAATAGGAGAACTTGAAATGAACCCCTGTGTCAAAACGTCTTGCCCGCATGACATAGCAGGCTGATTTCTTTCCTGTAATTGGAGGAGGCTCGACTAAGCAGTGGATCTTTTAAAGGCTAAGAATAGAGAGCATACAGAAGATCCATAGGATGCAGGGTATCAAGTACTTTGTTTATTTTAAATATTAGTAACTTCGGTTTAAAGATTCTTTATTTATTCTAAAAGAACATACATTGTTCACTTATCGAATAAATACATAACTCAGGTAGGTGTTAGTCCAGGTAGCCAACCGTTTGTTTTCATAATGTAGTTAAATGTAGGTAGGCGTGTACGATGTGGCTAGCTTATAGCGTTAATAGTTTTGCGTTGTTAGTGACGTAATGCTTGAGTTTTGTTTTGAATATGTTAAAAGAAGATGTGCCCCTGATATTTTAACTTAACTTAATCTGTTCTGACTGTACACTTGTGTATTAAAAAGATAAATGAGCATTCAAGTGCCTATAATAAATTTTCGCTGTGTTTGGGCCCAAAGCTTGGAAACATTAACAGAGATTCCAAAAGAACTCTATTCCCTCGGCGCTTCCTGTTAAACTCTTTGTTGAATTAATTATTTTAAACTTTCATTGTGTTGGAAATTCACAATAACTTTTGAGTTTTGAAATTGCAGTTACTTTGCAGCAAAACGTCTGCTTTAACAAATTCTTTTATTCTTATTCTTATTTTGTTCTATAGTACGTTGCTATACAGTTATTTGAGAATATTCACCATTGTGGCTAGATTTCTTCAGTATAATGAAAACCTTTTTAGATTATCTAAGTCTGGTTGCCTTTCGTATTTTGTATTCATTTATTCAAATTCGTATTTAAAAAATCTCTGTTACGTTATTACGCGACTGTTCATATTGAAATAAGTTTATAGAAGTTTCCAACTGTAACGAAATTTATTTTAGTCACTTTAGACTTTTCGCTGATATAATAATAGAATTCGGGAAACTGCGTAAGATTTTCTCGTCCACAATAACGCAGTGGTTGAATACGTACAAATACAGAGACATAATCGCTCACTATGGGCTCCATTAAAAGGCTCAAAGTCTCTTCCCTGCGAGATAGAATAAAATAAAGGATGAGATACGCAGGACAACCAGAGTTACCGACAGGGCCCATAGGATTGGCAAGCTTAGGTGGAAGTGGGCAGGGTACATAGCTCGCAGGACTGACGCCCGATGGGGCAGAAAAGTCTTCGAGTGGTGACCGCGTTTCGGTAAGCATAGTGCTGTTGGGCATCACACACGGTGGACCGAAGGCTTGGTTAAGGTTGCCAGGAAACGATGGATGCAGCGGCGGCTTAGGACCGTCCTTCGTGGGAATCTTTTGGGGAGGCCTATGTCCAGCATTGGACGTCTTTTGGCTGTAATTAAGATGATGATGAAGAATAGAATATAATAGAAAAAGAAACCGGTGCCACTTGGTCACAGGCCCGGGTCAGAACATGGCAACACCCGAGAAGGCCTGGTGGAAAACTCAGTTCACTTTTATTTTTTAATCATTATCATTTCAGCCCATATATGACCCACTACTGAGTCGGGCCTCCTCCAATTACATGAAGGGTAATTAGCCTACTGTGCCACTTATACTGTGGTATTTTTTAATACCAATCTCTAATTTGTCTTTGGCTGGTTTTAGATACCTAAGGTATATAATGGTGTGGTGATGGAGATTCTATGTGGAGACTAGAGAGATTTAGAATATACACCCAATTTTGCCACCCAATTTCATACAGAGGGTAAAGTAAAAGGCGACAAAAGGAATTGATGAGCCTGAAAACCAAGCCACTACAGAAGGTAAACCCTATTATTCTCCATGTAGTTGGAGGAGGCCCAACTCCTACTGAGTTATTTATGGTCAGAGAAGGAGAAGTCTATAACTACTTCTACTTCTCTGATATATAAATATATACTGGGACTGGCACTGGTATATAAATATACCAGGTTCTTAATAAGATCTATGACATATTTAAGAAACTAGATTTGGGTATAGTAATTTAAGCGACAATGATACAATGCTACAAACACATGTATATAATGGTGATAATTATAAACATAAATATTATAATCTAGTTTCATCATAGTTATTATAAGTTTCTTCATCTTCAGTGTAAATTGAAAACATTCTCGTAATTAATATCTGTTCAGAGCATGTTCAATCTTGATACGCCATCCTGAGGCCACGCTATATGTCTAACATTTCCAACTTCATACGCCAAGTTTACAAAATTATTACATCAATTGAAACTCTGAAATTAAGTTAAATTAAACTTGTATTTATTATTTAGACATTTTCAAATACGTTTCCTAATTTAGAACGTCGGTGTTTTCCTTTAGACTTTTCCTTAAGAATCATTAAGTTTCGTGTACGTACGCTTTGTTTGCTAAAACGTTTTTGTAAGTAAATGAGAGTTCAATGGTCGCTTTACGACATCGGAAAACCAAATGAACATTAATGAGACAATTTTATATTTTTTATTTACGTTGGAAATCCTCATGGATACCGCTAAAATAAAATAAAACTAACGATGTCTAAATAGAGTTCATAAACGTAAATACAGTTCCTTTTGAGTTTGAGTTTCTGTTCATGTTTACATGCCCTCCGCAATAGGTAAGATGTAATATGATGGGCCCCCATTCTTCATGCAGCAGAGGCAGACGTTGCATAAACTGTTGATAATTTTTATTGTGTTCCGCGCTATCAGTTAGGCTACGAGTCACAAAACTAAAAGTGACGACTTACGATTATGGCATAAATGTTTGATATATTGTATAAATATATGGTATCGATTATGGTATAAATGTATCGTATATGGTATCGATTATGGTATAAATGTATCGTATATGGTATCGATTATGGTTTAAGGTGTAAATGTCTGGTTTAAGATATCGTTGCCGGTAGGTATATAGTATAAATATATCGTATATGGTATCGATTATGGTGTATGTTATAAATTTATCGTAAATGGTATTGATTATAGTATAACAGTACTGCAAAGCATTTGATTCATCGATATTTTCAAGTATTGCAAAATATAAGCGATAAAATAATTACCATTGTTGGGCAGAAAATAAAGACGTAGTGATCTATGAGACCCATCGAAGGGGAATGGCCAAAATTTGAACTAATAACTAGATTTGATGAGTGAACTTTGAGAATAAATCCTTTTAGTATCGAGATGTTTAACAAAAAAATTTAAATAGACGTTTTGGTATAATCTTTCTGTTGTTGAGAATAAACAGGATGAAACAGAAGAGTGATAGCTGAAACAATGGCATTAAGGTCACTGCTCCGAATGTCAAGTACCAAAAGTTAATAAAGAGTCAACATGATGAGGCTCAGAATCGGACATAAATCAAATGTTTTCAAGATAAAATGAGAAAAATTTTGAGATGTCTCTGCGACTACAATTTATATGTATCTCTTAAATCTCTCTCTCTGTTTATAAATATACCGGTTATTTATAAACACAAAACATCGTTGAATATTTCCGTATTATGAGCTGTTTACTAAGCAAAATAAATCTGAAATCACATGACATGTTATTCAGCTTTGTGTAAATAAATGTAATATATAGAAATGTTGTTAATGCTAGTGTAATAACTAAGTATTGCACTTTTACAACCATCATAGGGTGAAATGGGGTGGTAACACTATGTATTCTAAACCCGTCACTCCACGGATAGTAGAATAGACAGGGTTAAGAAGGGAAATTTTATGCTGCATCGCTTTTGCGAAGTGCGAAATTATTGGAAACCAAAAGTTGGATACAGATAGAATATTTTAGCTAATGCAACATAATATTTAATTGTATACCCATAACAATATATATTATGCCGTATTTTATTTGTTTTAAGCCGTATTTTCGTGTAGCATTGCGAGGTCCGTGTGTTTTAGAATGGATTTAGAATAGGGTAAAACCGGGATAGATGCCCCATTTTTAGAAAAAGTCACCCAGTTTTTAATCTACGTGTTTTATACGAATAATTTCTACGAATGTAGCTAGCCTAATCATCATCATCATCATCAGCCTATTTCAGTCCACTGCTGGACGTAGGCCTCCCCCATGGCTCGCCACTGAACCCGGTCTTCGGTTCTATGCATCCAGTTGCTGCCGGCTGCCCGTCGCAGATCGTCGCTCCATCTAGCAGGGGGGCGTCCCACCCTACGTTTGCCAGTACGTGGTCTCCACTGTAGCACCCGTTTGCCCCAGCGGCCGTCAGTTCTACGAGAGATGTGGCCAGCCCATTGCCACTTCAGCTTGCTAATCCTATGGGCTATGTCGATGACACGCGTTCTCGCTCGGATGACTTCATTACGAATTCTATCTCGTAGCGAGACACCGAGCATAGCCCGCTCCATAGCTCGCTGAGCGACTTTCAGCTGATGGACTAGCCGCACCGTCAGTGTCCACGTTTCAGCACCGTAGGTTAGTACGGGTAGGACGCACTGATTGAAGACTTTAGTCTTCAGACTCTGCGGTATGGGCGACGAAAAGACCTGACGAAGCTTCCCAAATGCTGCCCAGCCCAACTGAATCCTTCTGGCTACCTCCTTCTCGAAGTTGTTTCGTCCTAACTGCAGACACTGCCCGAGGTAGATGTATTCCGAAACAACTTCAAGTGGAGTACCATCAATGCTGATTGGCCCCGGATTGACATGTTCATTGAACATAACCTTGGTTTTATCCAAGTTCATTCCGAGACCAACCCGCTTGGATGCAGTGTCAAGGCTGTCCAGCATTTGTTGAAGATCCTGCAGCGATTCTGCCATGATGACAATATCATCGGCGAAGCGCAGATGGGAGATGTACTCGCCGTTAACATTAATGCCCCGTCCTTTCCAGTCCAGTGTCTTGAAGACGTCCTCCAATGCGGTTGTAAACAGTTTCGGGGATATGACATCCCCCTGTCTTACACCTCTGCACAATTGGATTAGTCTTGTCTGGTCTTCCTGTACTTGGACGGTCATTGATGCAGCGGCGTAAAGGCATCTCAGCGCTTCTATATATCGCCAGTCAACTTGGCACCGCTGCAAGGATTCCAGAACAGCCCAGGTTTCGATAGAGTCAAAGGCCTTCTCATAGTCCACGAATGCTAGACACAGCGGCCGATTATACTCTTCGGTTTTCTGTATAATCTGCCGCATTGTGTGGATGTGGTCTATGGTGCCAAATCCTCTCCGAAACCCGGCCTGCTCCGGTGGTTGGAAGTCGTCAAGTCTTTTTGCCAGACGGTTCGTGATGACTCTCGAAAACAGCTTATATACGTGGCTCAAGAGCGAGATGGGCCTATAATTCTTGAGAAGTGTCCTGTCTCCTTTCTTGAAGAATAAGACTACTATGCTCTTGCTCCACGCATTAGGAGTTCTCCCAGAGAATAGAATGGTATTGAAAATGCGTCGGAGCTGTCTGATTACAGGTAACCCACCTGCTTTCAGTAGCTCCGACGTAACTCCGTCCTCCCCCGGGGCTTTTCCATTGTTAAGCTGTCTGAGAGCCAACTCGATTTCGTCAAGGCTGACTTCCGGCAGCTCATCTGTGTAGTGGCGGGACAACGTAGCTCTGGGATCTGTAGAAGCGGGTGATGGCTGTGGAGTATTTGAAGCGTATAGACGACCATAAAAACTCTCCACTTCCTTGACTATCTCCGGTTTAGATGAGACGACATTGCCGTTGGTGGTCGTGATCTTACTCAGACGGCTCCTCCCAAGACGTTGCGCGAACACTTTGGACCCCCGATTTTGCTCAATCGCTTCCTGTATTTTTTGCGTATTGGCGCGTCGGAGGTCACGGCGTATCAGTGTCCTGATTTTCTTGTGGAGGGCCCTCTTTTCGGATGTTGTGGCGCTGGTATTTTGCCGTCTATGATCCATAAGCCGGAGAGTCTCGGTAGATAGTTTCGATGCCCGTCCATATTGCTTCCTCGCACCGAGCTTCCTTCCCTCGTCCTTAATTATTTGGACTACGTTGTCCAGATCCTCGTCAACGCTCATTGTAGTTTCCAGAGCAGCGAACCGGTTCTGAAGTTCCAGCTGGAACTTTTCGGAATCACTGGCCACTTGATGCAGGTTGGGTCGGAGTATAGACTTCATCAGCCGTCTGCGTTCAAGCTTGAAGTCTATATTCAGGGTGCCTCGTACAAGTCGGTGGTCACTGCCGGTATTTACCCTGTTGACCACAGAGACATCCCTGAATATATACTTCTTGTCCGTCATGATGAAGTCTATCTCGTTTTTCGTCACAGTGTCGGGGCTTTGCCAGGTCCACTTCCTTTGGGGCTTTTTCTTAAAGAGCATTAGCCTAATCCTTTATGCTCAATTACTATTATTAATATTTAACCTATCAAATACAGATTTTGCACAAATTGGCTTTTCGTAGAATGTCTTTTTTGAGGATAGATGCCTACCTGTATGGATAGTTGCCCCACCATGAAAATACTGAGAAGGATAGATGCCTGCAGTGCAGGATAGATGTTCTTTTTACCATGTAAACTAAAAGCCTAGCCCAAACGTTAGGTATTTCTAATCTTAAAACGAAACATGGGTCTATGAAAAGTATATTTTTTATTAATAGTGTATTGTTATTACCCATAATTATTTTTTACAGCGTTTGTTTAATTAAAATATAAATGATTAAGTTTCAACAAGCATTATCATGTTCTTTGTTGAATTAAATTTTAAAAGCATTTTATTTATTTAACACAAATAGAAATTCTTAATTGTTTCTACAAATAATTTTACTTAAATTGTTTAATAATTTCTGAAAAGTGTACAGATTCAGTCCCAGTTGGATAACGATTTCGTATTTTTCTTTCAAAACATTCAATGCAAATCCTATTTTACTTGTATCTTTAGGGTTATCCTTCCGTTGTGTGGCATAGTTCTACTATAATCTTAAATAGCAATTTATGGAGGGATAGATGCCCCTAAGGGCACCTTCTTCTTAAATTTAAGAGCCATGCTCTTGTCGGTGGAGTTTCTTCCAAGCATCTCGATCTTCTGCTAGCTCCTTGACCATTTGATACGAACCGACATTCACTTTTTCCTTAATTTGATCGAAAAAGCTTCTCCTAGGTCTTCCTCGTCCTCTCTTCCCTTCTACCTTCCCTTCTATGATAGTTGTCATAAGTGTGTCGTGTCGTATCAAATGCCCAATCATCTTTCCTCTTCTGTTGTCTATGCAGGTCAACAGGCTTCTCCTTTCTTCTACTCTTTCTAATACTTCTTGGTTTGTTAGTTTTTCCATCCAGCTTATTCTTTCCATCCTCCTCCAGCACCACATTTCAAATGCTTCCAATCTTTCTCTGTCTCTTTGTGTCATTGTCCACGTCTCTGATCCGTACAGTGCTATGCTCCAGATGTACGTTTTAATTAAGCGTTTTCTTATGTTCTTTGCTATTTTAGAGCCGAATAAGTGTTTTTTGTTGTTAAATGCTGCTTTTGCTATTGCTATTCGAGTAATTATATCTGCCGTACATCTGGCTTCATGAGTTATGGAGCTGCCTAAATATTTAAAATTGTCTACTTGTTGGATTGGTTTGGAATTTAGAATAATTGGTGTGTGTAAGCGTGTATTTTTGGATGTTACTAAAATTTTTGTTTTTGTTTCGTTTATTTTTAGGCTGAATTCTCTGAAAATTTTGTTCATGGACTCCAAAAGTTTTTGTAATTGGTCTCTACTTTCTGCTAAAGCTGCTATATCATCCGCGAATCTTATGAAGTGTATCTTTTCGCCGTTAATTTTGACACCTCCCTCTGACTTGATTTTAATCTTATTAATAGCGCATTCTATAAAAATGTTAAATATTAGCGGTGAGAGTGGACAACCCTGTCTTACTCCTTTTCTTATTTCTGCTCTTCCTTGATGTTCGCCAATTTCTATGATCGTCTGTTGTTCTTTGTATAATTCTAGGATAACCTTTCTGTCTCTGTAATCCAATCCAGCGTGCTTGAGAGCTTCCATCATTAATTTCCAGTCTACCCCATCAAACGCTTTCTCTAGGTCTATGAAAGCTATGTGAGTGTCTAGGCCCAAATCCATTCTTCTGCCGGTAATTAATTTTAATGCTAATATTGCTTCCCTCGTACCTTTGTTCCTCTGAAAACCATATTGTTCATCTGCTACGAAGCATTCCGCTTTTTGTCGAATTCTATTTTGAATAATTTTAAGAAGTATTTTAGAGGCATGTGATATTAAGCTTATAGTTCTATGTTCTTCACATTTAAGTGTGTTTAATTTTTTCGGTAGAGTTACAGTTTTGCTCACTTTAAAATCATTGGGGACTTGTCCCGTTAAATACATGTTCTGAATTAATTGATATAGCTCGGTCATCAATATTTCGCTATCATTGTACTTTAACATCTCTATGTAGATTTGGTCATTTCCTGCTGCCTTTCCATTTGGTATACTTTTAATGGCACTGTCAAACTCTTCTCTAAGAATGGTAGGGCCCAGTTCGTCTTTCTCAACTTGATCTATTATTTCTATATCGTTCGCCAACAAACCATCGCCTTTATATAAATCTTCTATGTAACGTTTCCACCTTTCAACTATCTCATTATTATCTATAATCATATTTCCCATCTCATCCAATATCGCTGTGCTCTTACTTTTCTTCTTTTTATATAGATTTCTTATAATATTGTAGGCTTCATCCATTCTCCCTTTCTGCATAAAGAACTCTATAGTTTCACAGTCTTTCTCTATTTCCTTATTTTTGCATTCTCTGCATTTGAGAGTAATTCTGTTCGTTAATCTTTTATATTCTCTTATACTGTCTTCGTCAGTCTTATTCCTAACTTTTCTCCTCTCTAGCATTAGGTCGATTATCTCTTTATTGAGCCATTTCTTCTTCGGTATTATCTTTTCCTTTTCTATGCACTCTTCAGCACTTGTTTTTAGTATGTCTCTAATTATATTCCATCTTTCTTCTACACTATGATTTCCTAATAATTTATTATTACCTTCATTTAATTCCCTAAATTTACTATCTAACTTATAGCTATATTGCACACGGTAATTGCTTTTTGGTTCCTTAAGTTTACTGAGATCAATTTTCTTTGGTTTTGTCTTTCTGTGGTTATGCTTTTGTATTTTAATGTCTATTTTGCATGTTAAGAGGTTGTGATCGGTATTAATATCGGCTCCTGGTAGAGTCTTGCATGATGTGACCTGTTTTCTGTGTTTGTTCTTTACTATTATGTAATCAATTTGATACCTTCCTATATCTCCGGGCATTTTCCACGTATATAAACGTCTCTTCGGTTGTTCGAAAAGAGTATTTGTAATTACTAAGTTGTTTTCTTTACAAAATTGTACTAGCCTTTCCCCTCTTCCATTCCTTTTTCCTAGCCCATATTTTCCAACTTCGCCTCCTTCTGCCCCTTGCCCTACCACAGCGTTAAAATCCCCCATTATAATAAGATTGTCCTTGTCATTTACTGTATCTAGTAAAGAGTCTATATTGTTGTAAATCTCTTCTACTTCTTCGTCCGGATGGGCACCAGTTGGCATATAAATTTGAATTATTATTACATTATTTGGACTAGATTTTATTTTTACTACAGTCATTCTGTCACTATGGTGAATTGTATTTTCTACCTGATTTCCCCATTGTTTATTTAAGACTATTGCTGTTCCGTTGGTTCCTTGTTTATCACCCGTAAAAATTACTCTATAATCTTCGTCCCAATAGTCCCCACTCCCTTCCCATCTGACTTCACTTATCCCCATAATGTCGATTTTCAAGCGATCCATTTCCGATTTTAACTCTTCCATTTTCCCTTCTTGCAGCATTGTCCTCACGTTCCATGTTCCAATAATGCAGGGGTTTCGCGTGATGACGACCTGGGCAGCCCTGCGGTGCCTGCCCCTGCCGGACTCCGATCGCCACGGCATGTTACATCGTGGAAACCGGTTGTCAAGAACGTTATCTATCTTTGTTGTCATTCCATAAAACTCCATAATTAGGAATATTGTGCGGTGGTTTCCCACTTGCCTTCCGCACCACAGTACAGCGACCGGTATCCCGCCCACTGCTGTATGATCAAAAGCCCTTCTGGAACCCACTTCCTCGGCCTCTTGTCAATACTGATACCGCTGTTGTCCAGCATCAGAGGAACGCTTATTTAATGGCGGCGTTGACTCGCCATGTCACCGGATCGTCATAGGTCTTTTGTGGCATTTTGTAGGATAGTCCATCCTAATGGGCTACCCACCACAACCTGTTAACCCTGCCGCTGCATGGTCGGGGACTGCTTATTCAATTTATTCGCAGCTAACCACCATATCTGGTGGCCGTTTCCCTATCCGCCACCTGGGACCCCGTTGGTAGCTTACAGCTCAGCCCCAGCTATACCTTGAAAAATCAGGGCAACTATCCTTTGTGATAGGGATAGATGCCTAAGTATTTTTTAAATATTATAATAATTTAAATAGCAATTATTTTCACCTAGATGCCGACTTAGTGAACCAGTTTATCAATATATGAAAAAATATAACGGAATTTATTAATAATTATAAAGTTATACAACACAGAATACTAACGTTTCAAACTTTGACGTGTTCGTGAATTTCGCCGCGGAGATAATTACATACACGACCAAAACGCATCCTCCTACACGACTGTCCATGGGTAACTAAGGTATGGGGTGACTGTGGCTCCTACATACACAATTAACTCTAAGTCACGAGTTCGCGAAGTTAGGTTTTTAGAATATGGGGCATCTATCCCACTGGGGCATCTATCTCGGTTTTACCCTACTTAGATGGTGCCACTATTTCGTTTAAGTGTATTGTAAGAGTCGAGAAAACAAAATGACAAGGCCGCAAGAGAAGGAATAAATATAAATATCCTTGGACATTTCACACAACGCCATCTCGTCCCAAGCTAAGCAATTTAATGCTTGTGTTATAGTAACGAGATGGATGATAAACTACTTATATACATTTTTTTTTGTAAATACATACATATTATAGATAGAAAACACCCAGACCCGGAACAAATACTTGTAGGTCGTACAAATATTTCTTCCGTGCGGGGATCGAACCCGCGACATGCTGCGCAGCAGTCGATCGCTCAACCACTGCGCCAACCGTGTCGTCGAAGGAAAGATTGATACAAAACTCTGTGCTAACCCGTTTGGTCAGAGCGTGGAAAAGTACTAAAATTACCCTTCAGTTTCATGTGAAAGGAGGAGGCCAGACTCAGTAGTGGGTTATAACTTTTAAATGGGCCGACAGGAAGTAGTAGCTATAAATAATTACCTTTTGGTGTAATTAACTGACTAATTACAAACCGTTATTAACGTATGCTACGCTCGTTAGTCGTTACATATGTATTCATTTATAATTATGTGTCTGCATGAAATATCGTCTTATTGAGCGTGGGAAATTTAGTTACTGTGAAAGTGAATTGTAAGTAAACATTAAACGAACAATAGTCTATTATTTTACATCACGTAGTGTTACTTAAATATATTTTGAGTAAACGAAACTATTTAGTATCTATTTTTTAGTGAAACTAACATATAATTATTTTCAGCCTATAAATGACCCACTGCTGAGTCGGGCCTTCTACAATTATGGGGAGGGTAATGAGCCTACTGTGCCTTGCTGGGCAGACGGGTGGGCAAATGGTTTGATTTAAATAATCTAGCGGCTAGGTTTTCGGCCTTGTCATTTCCTTTTACCGGCTCTTACGACACCCTGAGGATGTATTGAGGTGGTGATACTATGTATTCTATATCCGTCACCAGTATACTGGCTGTCAATATAAACATACTACGCAGTGTTATTATTCATTGTAGAAGGGAATAATTGACACTAACATACTTGATAGATGAGGCTTAGAAGATTGATAAAAAACTCCAATATACAGGATGTAAGAAAAACCTTATAACCATGAGTACCCGTACGCACTAGCGGTTGGCCGGCTAGGCAGCTAGCGGCGCGGCCGTTTTTCTAATTTAATACACAACCGCTTATGTCTGTACGCACTGGCGTTTGAAATTATAAATAAATAAATAAATATCCTTGGACATTTCACACAATGCCATCTCGTCCCAAGCTAAGCAACTTAATGCTTGTGTTATGGTAACGAGATGGATGATATAAACTACTTATATACATTTTTTTTTTGTAAATACATACATATTATAGATAGAAATGACACCCAGACTCCGAGCCAGTGCCTCTGGTTTAGACAAAGACACTTGCCCGACCCCGGAATCGAACCCGGGACCCGTTGATCCAAAGGCGGCACATCTAACCACTAGACCAACGAGGCAGTCAATTTTGTGTCAATTTTGTGGCGGTTTAGTGAGAAAAGCGGCTAGCCGCCTATGCGGCCAACCGCTAGTGCGTACGGGTACTCATGGTTATAAGGTTTTTCTTACGGCTTAGTTTTCGCCCTTATCATTTCCTTTTTTTAGCTCTTACGACACCATCAGGAAGGAATTTGGTGCTGACACTATGTATCCAACAATAATAACAAACAAACTATTCGAAACGTCGGGAATTAAATACTGTAAGATAAGTGCGACAAATCCGTTAAATAGTGTTTAATTTCAATAATCATTTTGAATTCATCTTTGTAAAAAATTCTGCTTCAGAAAAACGCTGATCTCACTCACACTTATTTTAAATATATAACTAGCTGCACCCTTCCCGCATTGCTACGTCACTAACTAAATAAATTTGAAGGAAAGACATTACATAATTTATTCTGTTCAGAAACCTTCATACACAACACTTTTGCTGAACATTGTCACATGATCAAATGCATAGCTTACGATACTGTGACGTACAGACAAACACACTTTATTATTTAAAAGATTAACTCTATGCCCGCACTTGGCCATATGGTGTTTGTTACACCTTATAAAAAACCTTTAGACCTCTATAAAACCTTCAGATCCTCCATTAGACTCTTGTTATTATTAAAAAAAGTTTTTTTCTTTCATATTACGCTGTTGTTTGTTAAGTGAATTAAGAATCAACGAGCATATAAAGTTATATAGTAATTAATTTCAGTTAGTAAACTACTTTTAGACGGGGTGACTCTGTGACTGTGCAAATTAATGTGCTATTATTAAATAATGAAGCGTAAGTTACCAAAAATTTTAATTCATTTACTTGTTTATTTGGCATATACCACTATAGTTTGTTACTGTTTGTATACTCAAATAAATAAAAAAAGTTGTAGACGGCTTTTTCCGTCGCAAATGCTTGTTGTCTGCCGTAAAACAAGACAGGTATAGGTCATTTGAGACTTGAAGTAATAAGAATGTTGTATAATAATAACAACGCAGTGAACAATAAGAAAAACAGGAAATGCACTAAAGCCGCTATTGAATAATATTGCTTCACTGGCCTCGCACTAAACATAACAATGGAATAAAAACTTAACAATGGTGCAATATTTTATAGCCTAGTTAATTATTTTGTTGTGGGCCGACAGCGCATATTTGATTGAATGAACTTCCTCCAAGGCATTTGTTATTGTGCTTTACTACAACTATTACTACTAATCAGCCGAGTCCGGCCTCCTACAGTTACATTTTTTTTTTTTTTTTTTTTTTTTTTTTTTTTACATGTTAGTTACATGGAGGGTAATCGATCTACTGTGCCACGCTGGCCAGACGCTTGGCACAGGGTTTCGTATCAAGTTTTCGTATCAAGTGAACTGTGTTCTTTATGGGAAATAAATGTCTTAAACCACAAACCACAGTTTTCTTTCTCTTGCGGCTAGGTGACCAGCCATCATTTCCTTTTCGCAGCCCCTAGGATGGTACTGCATTTCGAAACGGGCTCACATATTTTGTTGTCGTCGTCGTTTCAGCCCATAAATGACCCACTACTGAGTCGGGCCTCCTCCAAATTCATGGATCGAAATTAACCTACTGTGCCACGCTGGCAAGACGGGTTGGCACAGGGTTTGTGTCAAATCCCGGGGCGGTATACGGGGATGTCTCGCCACACACGGGATCTGAGGGGAAGCGACGTCGAGTGCTCGTAAAGAGCCTGAGGAGAGGAGGAGAGCCTCCTCGTCTGCGGCGGCGTGGTTCTGCATCAGATCCCACAATGCCGCAACAGGACGCGAGTTGGAGCACCCCGGGGAGGTTTAGTGGGTAGGCCCCCATATATATATGGGGGAGAGTCCCACACTCCCCTCGCTGGCCATCCCCGTGGCCGGCGAGGAAGTCGATAAAGGACTTTACCCAGGGCAAAAAAAAAAAAAAAAAAAAGGGTTTGTGTCAAGTTTTCTTTCTCTTTCGGCTAGGTGATCTGTCTCTTGCCTCTAGTATTTTGTTGTACTCTAAGTGTATTCACAGGGGTTGTCATGTATGTAATTTGCTACTCATATTAGACTATCGTATTAATGAACCTGTTATGATAGTTCTATGAGCAAATAAATAAATAAACATTTTATTTCATAGTGTCACCACCCCATTTCATCCCGAGGGTGTCGTAAGAACCGATAAATGGAAATTACATGGCCGAATTACCTAGCCACAAGAGAAGGAAAACTTGTAACGAAACCCTGTTCCAACCCGTCTGGCCAACGTGGCACAGTAGGACAATTATCCTCCATGTAAATGGAAGAATCCCAACACAGCAGTGGTTTATTTATGGGCTGATTAGTAGTGGTAGTAGTTTCATCTCATCTGCATAAATAAATCTCCATAAATTTGCAAAGCTTGACTAGGCCTATGTTAAAGATTGAATCAGGATGACGAGGGGTATGATCACAAGAATCTGAACCTAGTCACGTACAACCGGGCCACTCGCCTGCGTAATATCCTTATGCTAGTCCATTTTAATCATAGCGCCCATCTGAGTACGCAATATGAAACCCATACAATATTGTCTTTAGGTCTTTCCTCTAGGTCTTCCGATATAGTTTAAATTGCGTTTGTGTTGATCAACACACTCTATTGAATTTTGGGTTCGTACGGGTCTGATTTTTTCTGATTTTCTTCCAAATATTTGAAATACAAAATAATAATAAATAACAAATCAACACTTTCAAGTTCAGTCAAATATCTGTGCTTTTTAAGAAGACCCAACTCTGAATCGAACCGTGCTCGTATTAAACGGCCAGGATAAAAAAGTGTTTACGTATTCACAAAATTCGTCTGGTTCACAATTGCATACGTGCGAAGCAGGGGCAGGTCACTAGATTCATATATTTTTGTCTGTCAATCTGTCTGGCTATATGAACACTGCGCTTAAATCAAGATTTAAACAAAAATATACATTGCTCTGCAGATTCGTTTAATATACCGTAATACACAAATGATATTGTCTGAATGTGCAAATTACTTTGGTACCATTTCCACAAGGTGGAACAAATGAATTGGTCTAAAGTGTGAACGTTTTTTATTAAACTCTAAATAAAGTTCTTAGTAAAGTTTACCACGCGCCGCTTCACCCATGCCAATGTATTGATAAAAAATGCGGCTATAGTTACTACAAACAAATTAACTGATTTAGTGGTTATATTGTACAAAAATGACGTAATTTTAGGTTACATGAATCCTCACCAAGTTTTTTACATAAATTGATAATTGTAGCCACATACGACATTTAATCAACATTTTGTTTTATTACAGGTATTGGAGGTCTCTTGCTCATTAAAATTAGGTGAGTGGATAGAAAAGTATTGATATACTATTAATGTATGTATATGTGTCCTAGTAGCAACAAAATGTTCCCAGTGATGAGTGTGATGACTTACGGATCCGAGACACGGTTGTATACAATGGGGCTTAGGATTAGGCAGCTAAGAGTCACTCGCCGAGCAATGGAGAGAACGGCTCGGACTTACTCGGCGCGATTGAATCAGAAATGAGAAAATCCGCAAAAGCGACCGAAATAGCTCGATGGATTGCACAGTTGAAGTGGCAGTAGCCAGACCCGAATGACGGATGAACGTTGGGGCAAAAAGTGGAGACCGTATGGGTAAACGAAGGATAAACTGACTATGTGGACGACCTTATTGAGGTCGCCGTAATTCTGTGGATACGATCTGCTCATGATCGGCGATGTATTAGGGAGACCTATTTCCAACAGTAGGACGTCTGTGGCTTATAGATAGTATCATAGTGAGGGATGCATATTTAGTTGCAATATCGTTTTCTAAGTTCAAAACAATGCAAATTGGTAACTAAACGTAGATCTGCTGATGTTACTTGGTCAATCCAAGCGAATGAAACAATGGACAGAAAAAAAAAAAAAATTCGTACTGTTGGCTACTGGCTGATAAGAAATAGTATTTTGATATTGGTGTATATGTCAACGGAAAACAACAAGAACCGGAAATTTATAAATTTCCTAGGAAATTTATAAACGTCCGTAGGATTCCAAACGAGAGATAAATTGTATTATTTTACGCCCACATTTTCGGAAATTTATAAACTTACGACGTCTCGTCGTAAATTTATAAACTGACGGATATCCATTCGTAAGATTCTAAACGGTTCGACCAATCACAGTAGAGCTTTTAATTTTACGCTTCTACAAGATACGGCAAATAACACACTGTTCTCTGATTGGTCGATGTTGATAGTGGCATGCTTGTGTCCATAGACATAGGTACATTTAGACTTGCCAAACTATAAATTTATCAGTACGTAACAGAACTAGGTAAGTACCTATAATACAGGGTTACTGTTTTACATAATATGCTAATGATCCCTACTTCACTCTACCAAAATAAAACAATAGAAATAGAGTGATGCGAAGTTAAAAAGTTTTATTAAAAAGAAAAACATCATAAAACAATAAAGCCGGCCTTCTGCCAAAAAAAAACAAACATTATAAAGTTTAATTTAAAAAAAAACGAGAATTGCGAGCGATCGCGATTGGCGAATTGCCAAACGCTAATTAATAAAAAAAAATGCTTAAAAACATGTAACAAATTAAACATAATAAAATAAGTATTTAACTTAAAAAACCCCTGACATCGGACTGCATTATGGCTGAGTACACACACAATGTTCACTACATTGAAAGTCTACTCAGCCATAAATGTCAGGTACCTAACTTTTTTATATCTGTTTCATTGATACCCTTACAATGAGTCCAAACACGATCATCTACTGTAATTTGGTAAGGAGTTAGGTATCCTATAGATTCCTGATGATGCAGCAGAGGTATATCTGATGATGCAGCAGTATCAGGTCTAGGTTACCACAAGTAGACAATATCGAACAATGGCGGCGGAGAGGACGGAGAAGGAACACGTGACTTATTCAACCAATCAGAGCGCCCATGGCGTTTGGTTATTGCTACTTATTATTTTACGCGTGAGTTCAGTAAGTTTATAAATTTCCGAAAATGTGGGCGTAAAATAATACAATTTATCTTTCGTTTGGAATCCTACGGCCGTTTATAAATTTCCTAGGAAATTTATAAATTTCCGGTTCTTGTTGTTTTCCGTTGACATATACGTTTTATATTTAAATATTGTTATGGTTCCTATTGTCAAATACTTGATCTACTGCTTAAAACTGAACGGACGTTTTTTCCACGTACCTTAAGTCATAATTTTAATGATATGAATGATTTTCCAAAACGTTTCTTAATTTTTCTAGTAGGATTAAATCATAATTTGTCGTAATCTTCAGGAAATAAATCTTGTATGCATTGTTGTTTTCGCTCAGTGGTTAAGTGGTTTAGTTTGTTTCCTTAACCATTTCGATGGATTGGCGTTAAGAAAACACCGTTAATCATAGTCGACCTCCTAAGTGGCGACATGGGGGTCGTAACTGTTAGATGAAGAGATACAACTGGTTAAAGGATACTGTTACAGCTATACTTTTTTTTAAGGGTTGCCATAAAAATAACAAACATTTTATTGCAGTGTTATTTCTTTCATTTTATTGTCAGTTTTGAAATATTTTCTTATCATCTATACTAATATATAAAGCTGCAGAGTTTGTTTGTTTGTTTGTTTGAACGCGCTAATCTCAGGAACTACTGGTCCGATTTAAAAAAATCTTTCAGTTTTAGATAGTCCATTTATCGACAAAGGTTATAGGCTATATTTTATTTTCAAAAGAATTAGGGATCCGTATGAAAATTGCGATTTTGTAAACCAAGGTGTAAAATCGAAAACCTATTTATGCGTGCGCTGCAAAAACTATTGACAATAGAACAAAAAGATGTACTACGTGTTTGTAGGTCTTATAAAGATCTACAAAAAAGTCCGCGAGAGCACATTATGTAACTATCATAGTTTAGTCACAATAACCGATTTTATGTTCATAAAAATATGCACGGGTTCGAAGCACACGCGGGCGAAGCCGCGCGCAAAAGCTAGTAAGTAAATGATAATTGCCTTGTTGGTCAAGGGGTTGGATGCGCAGCATTTGGGTCAAGGGGTCCCGGGTTCGATTCCGGGGCCGGGCAAGTGTCTTTGTCATTTTTATTCTTGAATTTCATGTTTGTAATCTGCCCCCGCGATACAGGTTATATCTAGTGCAGGGGTTACGTTTCTTTGTTAGAAAACAAATAGAAAAAGAAAACTACTCGTAACTAATGCCTCGGGGTTTGGTAGCCCCGAGGCTACCAAACCCCTAATACCATGCGTTCATAAACGCATGGTATTAGGTTAGTCTGGCATCTTCCAATGGAGGGAAATTACCCTATTTGATTGGGTGACTGAGTCCGAAAATGATTTTTTTTTCTTTTTTCTTTTTTAAAACGAAACCAAACATCCATTTAAATCGGAAACCACACGGACCATTTGATATTATGTGCGTTAACTTTTATGTAACAATTTCTTGATGCAACTTTTCGTTGCGGAACCAATTTGCTGATTGTCTTGAGATTATAGTTTTATGCATCATGCGTGTATCATAATAGGTTCGTTACACTATTATCTACAAGTAATTAGCTGGTTATGTTGTAACCTGTTGCGTCAAAATAGTGTGGTTTCACGCACTGATGTTCTACTACAACGTACGTATTGGCGTCTCGGTTGCTATCTCAATATGCATAGAGTTCTAAATACTACTTTTATTTATTTGTTTGCTATACAAATATATTTATTTTAAATGAAAACGTATTACGATAATCACGAACCCACAACATTCTGAGGGTGTCGTAATAATCATTATTATCATCATCATCAGCCCAGTCTAGTCCACTGCTGGCCTCCCCTAAAGAGCCATAGCACCCGCGCAGACAACTAAAGGAACGCATTCCTTCCTAAGGTTGTCGTAAGGAAAACTTGATAAGAAACCCTGTGCCGTCTGGCCAACGTGGCACAGTAGGTTAATTACCCTCCATGTAAGTGGAGGAGGCCCGACTCAGTAGTGGATAATATATGGCTTGAGTAGTAGTAGTAGAAATTGAAATAAATTAACAAAAAGTAGTAATTCCACCACAAATGTCCAAAATAATAACTGAGCCGTCCCCTTGTATAAATTTTTTGTAAATAATCTTGTCTCTTATATTTCTATTTCTTTTATAATTAAATACACTTTTTCTGTTACATAGATTTAAGTCCTAATGATTAAATAAATCTTGAATGTCTAGTATATTATAAATCCATACAGAGTATATATACGAAACAAAAAAATAATCACTTCATTCTCTATTAGCAAACTTTACAAACTGCTAAGCTGCAAAATTCCGCAGACAGGCCTGTAAAACTTATTAACGCAAGAAAAATACTATCGGGGATACGGACTATCCGTTCCAAGACTTTGGGTTTTGCCAGGCCTATAGGTTATAATAAAAACTCTCCTAACTGTTTTTACCACTATCAGGCCAGAGATAAAAACTAAATACCTATTAACTTTCTTCTTCTTGTTTCATCGCCTGTCAGGGCGGAGATCAGCGATATTAGACGTATTTTTTTCTCTAGATCGGCCGATCGAAATATCCAAACGAAACGGTCCAAACCTTTTTTTTGTATAATACTACTTAAACGTAAAAATACTTGTAGGTCGTACAAATATTTCTTCCGCGCGGGGATCGAACCCGCAACATGCTGCGCAGCAGTCGATCGCTCAACCACTGCGTCAAACGTGTCGTCAATATACTATAATTACACTATGGTTTACATAGAGACATATACCCGGTGATGGAATTGAACCGGGCACTTGTGATGCTGCAATACTGCCAACCAACAAGGCAGTAAAATATTACAACTACCTGCTATATCTTCTCGTGTAACGTAGATAATATTTAGTCTACTGTGCCACGGTGGCCAAACGGGTGGGCACAGGGCTTCGTATCAAGCCTTGTCATTTCCTTTTGTCGGCTCTTACGTCGCTCTCAGGATAGAATGGGGTGGTAACACACATGTATTCTATATTCTAGTTAAACTTAGTCAAATATGCTACGCTTTTAATACGAGATATTTGAATAGAATTTATAGATGAAGATTTAGAGTTAATAGATTAAAATATAGATTTAGATATTAGAATATATACATGATTTTGAATTTAGCAGATTAAGGTTAGCACATACATCGTGTCAGATAGATACACTAATAGTTTGCCGGTAAAGTTGAAGGGACAGGTCTATAAGACCATCATTAGGCCGGTCCTTTTATACGGCTGTGAAGCATGGCCGGTGTTAGAGCGACACAAGCAAGAGCTGCGTGTCACGGAGATGAATATGCTGCGGTGGATGTGTGGAGTGACGCGGAAGGATCGCGTTAGGAACTCCCGCATTCGCGGCAGTCTTCATGTCCGTGACATTGCGGATAAATTGCAGGAGTGTCGGCTCCGTTGGTACGGCCACGTTTTGCGGCAACCTGAGGCTTACGTGGGAAACAAATGTCTGGCCATGCCGCCTCCTCCGGGCCCCGGCAGGAGGGGTAGACCCAAAAAGTGCTGGCTTGACGTCGTAAAGGGTGATATGCGTGCCAATGGGCTCACTACCAGGGAAGCTGAAGACCGTGCGAAGTGGAAAAGAAAAAGGCGGAAATCTGACCCCGGGCGCCGAAGCGAGAGTTTGGGTTGCAACCGGGATTCAAGGCTAAGATGATGATGATGAGGCACACTAATAGTTTACAGCCGTTAGTCGCTACGCCATAAATGGTCTGCTACTGAGTCGAGCCTCCTCCAAGTTCATGAAGGGAAATGTACCACACTGGCAAGACGGGTTAAAGTGGGATATGGTGTTTGTCGCGAATTGCCAACGTCCATACACCGGTCCTCAGTTTCCCTTTGTGGAAATCCTTGGGAGACGCCTATGTCCAGCAGTGGACGTCTTTTGGATGAAATGATGATGATGATGATACACCGGTTCTCGTCCGATCAGCGATGTTAAGCAACGTCGGGTGTGGTCAGTAATTAGATGGGTGACCGCTTGGGAAAACCGCGTGATGATGTCGCAAATTCCTAAGCACTAGTCCATATGCCAGTTTGATAAAAAACTTTTATCTTGACTTGATCCTTATCTGTTGCGTAAAAGTTTGTCTTGGCGGGACATATTGGAAAAAATCTTAGGACGCTGTATCTGATTATGCTAGATAGATCCCTAAGGATCGAAGTCGGGCTTAACGAACCAGTATTTGGACCTTAGACGGTCTTAAGGTGTTTGATTATGGAAGGGTGTTTTAGGTTTTTTTATACCACACTGGGGTGGCTCAAGCTTACGGTCCGACTGATAGTAAGCAGTTATCGTCGTCTATGGGCGTATGTTATTACCACCCCATTCCACACTGAGGGTGTCGTAAGTGCCGACAAAAGGAAATGTCAATGCCGATAACCTAGCCGCCAGAGAGAGAAAGTTTGATACGAAGCCCTGCGAACCTGACTGGCCAGCGTGGCATAGTAGGCTAATAACTAAAAGGTAACAAAGTGGTGGCAATTAGCACAGGATAGAGAAAAGTGGACATCATTGGAGGAGGCCTTTACCCAACCTGGGGACCTTGCTAGTATTTAAACATAGTGTTAAGTCATTAAGAAGCAATGTAGCAGGATCAAATAAAGGCTTTTTTATTTTTATTTTATTTATTTATTTTATAACTTTTTTTTTTTGATTTCGCTGGGGATATGCTTTATGCATACCACCGCACCCCGGGGGAAAGGTCGGTGATTATGTGGGACTCCGACAAGGGTCGTCTACCCAAGAGTCGTTTACCCACTAAAACCCCAGCGGCATACCCTCACACGACGCGCTTGGGGCGCCACAAGTTCGCGTAAACGCATTCTACTGTGACGCCCCGGCGTGGTGCCCGCAACGCGGGCAAGCGACTATCAGAGATATTGCCTCTTTTTTAATTAATCTTATTGTAGCAACCCTAAGTCGCGGGCAGCGTAGTACACCAAAGAATATTATACAAACTGTAACAGCTGGTCTTTGTGGGTAATGATACAAATTTCTAATAAAAATAGTATCTTTTTTTACATTAAAACAAATTGTATACAACAGCATGAGACAAATAGCATCTGAAAGTATCAAAATCAAATAATTTATTTTGTTTAGGAAACAATGGACGCTTTCAAATTGTCAATACATTTATGAAAATTAAACAATGCCAATTACCTAATATAGTTTATCAGCAGTTCGGAACGCGACTACTGCTGAGAAGAACTAGCAAGTAACTCAGAGGGCTTGATCGATAGTACTAATAAAGTTGCGTGTCCCGCGTTTCAGCAAATTATAAGCATTTTAGTTCATCTTGTGACGGATTAAGAATCTATGGTGTCACCAGCTCATTCTATACTGAGGATGTCGTAAGGGTTGACATAATGTAATGTCAATGCCATTGGCCTAGCTGTCAGAGACAGAAAACCTGATAGGAAACCCTGTGCCAACGTTGCATAGTAGGCTGATTACCCTCCATGTAATTGGAGGAGGCCTGACTCAGCAGTGGATCATGTGTGGGCGGAGTAGTAATAATAAGCAGTTTTATATCTATATCTATATATATAAAAGAAAGTCGTGTTAGTTACACTATAACTCAAGATCGTCTGAACCAATTTGGCTGAAAATTGGCGGGGAGGTAGCTTAGGACCAGGAGACGGACATAGGATACCTATAAGATATTTATCAAGTTCCTGTGGGATGTGATATAAAACGTGGTATAACAAAACGCAACTGACCTGGAATAACAATACGCAACTGACAGCGAAACGTTATGTTGTCTATAGTTTGACACATTTGTCAATTATACATTTTGAAGTTGAACGGTTGATATATTTGTTTTGAGTTTCTAGATAGATTATTGTGCCGATATTATCATTAACAATGACGTGACCAAGACAATCGAAACGACAATGGCGAATTTTTATTTGAATTTAATTTGAGCGTCCAAAAACGACTTATAAGCAAAAGAATTTCTATTAATTTAATATGTTTTATCAAACTATCACACTGTCTAGTTGTTAAATAAAATCGCCACCATCTTGGTTAGTAAAACAATTTAAATATAGAACACCTCATATAATTAAACTCTATGTGCCTGTTTATGTAGGTATATACATTCCTGTTACATCTTGTGTAATAGATGAATGATGACAACTATTATCACAAGCCTCTGATGTATTAGTAGACGCTTGGTCTTCCATGCGCACTGAAATTCTAATTATTATTAACATAACCACATACCTACTAGTGTCTATTAAACTTTGGTAATTAACTTCGAAGTTGTTGATTTAAGGAAATTAGGTTTTATTATTACCCGTTTAAAGTTTCATTTGCGGGTTACAATGTAACAATCGCTTGTTATAAGTCTAAATTTTACGAGCGGCTGTGAATTTTTACTCTCATGTGAGTAAAACCAATTCCAATTAAGGTAATACTTTGAGCTTTTGCGCAGGCGTATAGTAGAAACGATGGATTATGATAACGTAGTGTACTACTAATAGAATACATAGTGTCAGCAGCCCATTCCATCCCGAGGATGTCGTAAGAGCCGACAAAAGGAAATGACAAGGCTGTAAACCTAGCCGCAAGGAAAACTTGATACAAAACCGTGTGCCAACCCATTTCACCAGCGTGGCACAGTAAGCTAATTACTCTCCATGCAACTGGAGGAAGCCTGACCAGTAATAGTAAAGAAAAAGAAGAAAAAAATTATGTAAATGGTATTTTAAATATTCTTACTCTTGCTGAAACATATTTTTTCCCTTTTAATATTTTTCTCTGTCTTAGTCGCCATGTAACTATGGCACTTTTAATTTAGAACAGGTTGATACTTTGTAACCTATTAAGATAACATATACTTTGCAGTGGTTGAGCGATCGACTGCTGCGCAGCATGTCGCGGGTTCGATTCCCGCACGGAAGAAATATTTGTACGACCTACAAGTATTTGTTCCGGGACTGGGTGTTTTCTATCTATAATATGTATGTATTTACAAAAAAAAAATATAAGTTTTTTATCAACCATCTCGTTACCATAACACAAGCATTAAGTTGCTTAGCTTGGAATGGCGTTGTGATATGTCCAAGGATATTTATTTATTATCGTTTGCATTTAAAGAAATACCTATTGTCATAATGCTAAGGTTTTATTTTAAATAAATTTGTGTGTCCACAATGTATATCTTTACATTGTCCACAGCTACATACCCGACAGAGAATAAACCTCACACATCCGACAGACTTGGAAAAGGCCGCCCTAAATAGATAAGGCTATTAGCTCGTTTACAGAGGGAATGAAGTTCTTTGTCTAAGATAAATATAACCTCTATAACAGTATTTGCTTATATCATTGGTCTCATAGAGAAACTAGGTTATTAGGAAAAGATTTTCCCTTTCCTAAATGTATCGATATCAATAAATGAATATGATAAAGATGTGATGTGGTGTCAAGGTAAAATGAATATGATAAAGATGTGATATGGTGTCAATGAAAAAAAAACGAAGTTTAATTAAACTTTGATTGACCAACTGAACCTACTTAAACTGAATCATAGCATCGTGGAATAATCCTAAGTAAAGCTAAGTTTTTCTCGATACAGGCCTGCCTAGTGAGGAAACTCCGAAATATCGAATGTAATGTATGTGTTACTGAATTAATATGTTTTTTTTTGTATCAATCCTAGAAGTGCCCTAATAGAATATTAAAGACGAGACGAGATGGCTAGACAATCTTGCTGTCAGATAAAAAGTTTATAAGAAACCTGTTCTAACCAGTTTGCCAACGTGCAATGGTATTCTAATTTCTTTCCCTGATGTAGTTCAGTTAAAAATGAAAAAGGCAATCGGTTGCTCTTCGAAATCTCAATTTCAGAAAAAAATATTTAAATTAAAACAGTATTGTCTATTATCGGTGGTTAAAAATACACACATCTGAGTATGATTTTGAATACACAGGGCGTACCGAAAAGGCTATGTAAATTCGAATACGTAGTATCACCACCCCATTCTATCCTGAGGGTGTCGTAAAAATCGACGAAAGGAAATGACAATCCCGAAAACCTAGCCGCAAGAGAAAGACAACTTCATACGAAACCCTGTGCCAACTCGTCTGGAGTGGCACAGCAGGCTATTTGCTCTCCATGTCTCTAGACCCGACTTAGTAGTGAGTTATCTATGGGCTTACCCAGTAGAGAGACAGAGAATTTCTAGAAAAAATAAAAATACAACTTTTTTTAAGCCTCCCTTTAAAGTATAGAGATAAGCACGAGAAGTAGTTGAATACATACGTAGTTTATAAATACAACTGATCCTTTTAGATGGCTCTATACATTTACTTCGGATAGCTATAAGAACATCCTGTGTAGGTTGACCTACAAACGGCACGAAGTAAGGAGACATATATTTTGTTACATAATTCCTAAGATCTAGGGCTTTACTTTTCCGGTTTCATAAGCCCACACACAAAGGACTCTCGTGTTGTCTTATTTGGTCGGATACATTTAAAGGATTTCGTATGAACGCGTAAAATTCAGTATTATATTAGATTAGTTGACAAGTTAACTGCCAATAAGAGTTTTCAGAAGTTCACTTATAACTTCTGAACGCATTTTGCTTGGCTGTAGGTTAGAACATTTTTATTTGTACCATTTTCTTTGCAATTAGTCGCCAAATCAATTACTGAACGCAATCTGTTTGACAGTTATGAACAGTTTTTATGGGAAAATAGAATAGTATTTTTTACGTACACGTATTTTTTAGTACAACTGTACTGGATTTTTCCTTGGAATTCTATAAATACACTTCTCATCACAAAAATAGAAACACTTTGGAAGTTTATATTTTATAGGGATTATCAGAAAAATGTGTATAGTTAGGAATAATATATGTCCAATGTCGTTTAATAGTGAGTAGTATGAGGATTTAAAATTCTAATGATAATGTTCTAAATTCATATTAAATTTTCATAGGTTTCGTATTTTGTTTAACGATTTAATTTATACCCTGTATGGAGTATGAAGTAAATTGAGAAAAAATCACACGTCAATTAAAACAAGCTAAGAAACGTTTATATAATAACTTTTATTCCCTCCTCGAGCTCATAGTACTGCTCCCATACGGTTCTTCATCGATCGGATGAGAGTCACGAACAAATATTGTGGCATTCCATTCCATTCCTCTTGGATTTCATTTTGCAGCTGGCTAAGTTTTGCTGGACAGGATCTCTTGCACGAATTCGTTTGTTTTATTCATCATATAGAAAACTCAATTTGAATTTAGAACATGAACATTAGGATTTGAAATCCTCATATTATTCACTCTATAACGACATTGGAATTATACTCCTAAATATGCACATTTTTGTGATAATCCTTAGAAAACATAAACTTGAAAGGTGTTTCAATTTTTCTGATGAGAAGTGTATTTCAAATCCAAAATTAGCCACATTGATCCAGGCGTTCTCAGGGTTTTGAGAGATATTGACTGATAAACACGCACCTAATATCTAATATCCGTGTTGACAGATTTAAAATACATAGTGTCACCACGCCATTCCATCCTGAGGGTGTCGTAAGAGTCCATAAAAGGAAATGCCAAGGCCGAAAACCTAGCCGCAAGAGAAGGAAAACTTGATACGAAACCCTGTGCCAACCCGTCTGGCCAGCTTGGCACAGTAGGCTAATTACCCTCCATGTAATTGGAAGAGGCCAACTCAGCAATGGGTCAGCTATGGGCTGAGTAATATTAGCAGTAGTAACCTATTGGTTAAAGGTAACATTAACTTCAAATTTATATCGCATGAATTAAACACAATATTATGAAAATTAAATTAAAAATTAAAAAAAACCCCCGACACAATAACCTTTAAAAAGTAAAAAATAAAAATAAATACTTCGCGTTGGGGGACCACTCCCACTTATTTATTACCTGACCCCTGGTCCCCCAACGCGAAGTATTTATTTTTATTTTTTACTTTTTAAAGGTTATTGTGTCGGGGGTTTTTTTTAATTTTTAATTTAATTTTTATTTTATACTTTTTATAGGTACATACTTATTATAATGTAGATTTTGTTAAATTGCACGTGATGCGCTTTCATTTGAGACCCCACTCGATTATATTTGCAGACATTCGGTTATTCTTCCCCACTTTCACCCCTCATAACTTTTAAACGGCTCACCCGATTTTCATCAAACATGTCTAAGAACACTCGCCCGTAACTCACCTTTCATACAAAAAAAACTTTATTGAAATCACTTCATCCGTTCGCGAGCTACGGTGCCACAGACAGACAGACAGACAGACAGACCGACAGACAGACACACAGACAGACAGACACGTGAAACTTATAACACCCCTCTTTTTGCGTCGGGGGTTAAAAATACGTGTAATGAATGGTAATTTAAGGCGCTTTCCTATTAAAATTTCGTATTCATTACGAGTAACTCATCATTGTAATGGCCATCCTCTTAACATTTCATATAATTGTAGTAAAAATAAAATAATTGTGATACGTTATGCTCATTTTAAATTATAGGTATTTTTATTTTTTAAACGAACCTTTTATAGTCTATTGAAATGTAACTGTGTTAATTTAAACACGGAAGCTTAATATCCGTGTAGTGAAGGAATTAGAATACATAATGACATCACCCCATTCTATCCTGAGGGTGTCGTAAGGGGAATAAAAGAAATTATAAGGCAGAAACAAAGCGGCAAAATTGATACGAAACCCTATGCCAACCCATCCCATGAGTAAAATTGGCAAAATATTTCTTTATATTATAAAAGTAGATGTTTAAGTTATTTGTAGATAAATATTCTCGTGCTTATATTTGGCAATGTTCCAAGCGGGCCGTTTCACAAAAGCTGTGTCGAATTGTATGGCTTCCGGAACAAATAGACAGGTGAATATGAAGGTCAGGGTGCTAGCTACATTGAAATGGGCGATATAATTGTTACAACATTGTTCAGTCAATCAATTACAATCAAGAATATATAATATCACCACAATATTGCCGCTTGAGGGTGTCATTACTCATAAGAGTTGACTAAAGGAAATGGCAAGGGTGAGTCTTGGTCGTTGGAAACTGGCATAAAATCATCATAGACAATGATTTTATTATATATAAAATATCATAAAAATAAATTTAAGAAGAGCTAGTGTTTTTTTTAAATTAATAAATAATATTCAAACATGCAATACTCTCTTTTAATATGAATGTATGTATATTTTCCACTGATCTCAGACATGAAAATCAATTTAAAAAATTGTTTTGACAAACATTTAATTTTAATTATATTAAAACAATGTCGAGTATAAAAGTTTAAACCAACTAGCAAAATAATTGGGCGCGTCCAAAATCTAATGTCAGTTAAACTCAATAAGGACGATACATGAGTAGTCTAAAAACACATATGTTTATACGTTTTTAAACAGCAACATATATGTGTTATTGGCTGGTGTTTGTTTGTGTAAAATATTTAGCTAACATTACTAACATCAACACGTGCAGAGCATGGTTAGAACATGGAATATACCTATACTATGGGCATACAAAGTATTGGCGCGATAGCGAATGAGGATTCTTGGGAGTTCCTACGATGGAACCATCGTAAAACTCATTAAGAGCGTCCTTGATGATGAGGAACATAAGTAGGAGAGAAATAAAACAGGGGAAAAACAAAAGATCCCACAGGGTCGAAGTGTATTTAGGACCACTGGAACCAGATCCCTCGATAAGATAAGGTAGCTGACATGAAAAGTGGACTGTGCGTGACGCAATCGAACTGCAGGTTAAGAGGGGTGTTAGATATTAGATGGGTTACCATAATTTGCGTGTAATATCCAATCTCCTCCATGCTTCGGAGGGCAGGTAAAGCCGTGGTTTCTAGCTGCCATTCTACCACCTAAAGCAGTTACACGATCTCACTAGTGTGAAAAGTAATAACAATAGTAAAAATAATAGCGGGTTAATTTTCTTTTTGTTTTTTAAACGTGTTCCCTGCTCTAGCTATAACCAGTATCGCGGAGGCAGTTTATAAACATGAAATTTACATAAAGATACTTGCCCATATGCCAAAAATAATATAGTTGACTGTCTCGTTGGTCTAGGTCTAGCCGCCTTTGCATCAAAGGGTTCCGGATTCGATTCCGGGGTTGAGCAAGTGTCTTTGTCTAAACCTGTGTGTACAAATTCTAAAGTGACTCCTCGGGACGTATGTCACATGCTTATGACACAAGCACTTGCCGATTTTTTTTTATTTAGCAGTTCAATGCTACTAGCAATTGTTTCGAGTCAGATTGGAACGTCGAAATAGGAATTTTGGGTATGATTTGGGTAAGACTAATATAATAAATATGATTAGACTGGCTGACCGAGTCTCGGGCAAAAACAAATGATTCAGTAGACAGTCTGTTATATATTTTTTGTATAACAAAAAGTGCCATTGAATAAGTGGCCTTTGAAGCGAAAAATACTGTTTAAGTAGTCTTTAACAGTTAATTCACTGGCATTATGGTCGTTAATTAAAAGAGCGACATTTGTTAGGAGTTTTTAAACAGATTATACTGTTACAAACGTTTTATTACAATGTGGGTGAGTTGGCATGGGGATCTTTTGCGTTGTCACGACACGGCTCGTTATGGTGGCCTGTTATTGTAGAACACTCTGGTTTAAATTAGGATAAACTGTGTATCAAGATATAATGGGGTAAACGACTTTTGCTACTATCAACACTTGTAGAGGTTATTTCTATGATGACTTGCAATTTATACTACAACCGTAACTATAGGTAATAATAATAAATAATAAATATCCTTGGACATTTCACACAACGCCATCTCGTCCCAAGTTAAGCAACTTAATGCTTGTGTTATGGTAACGAGATGGATGATAAACTACTTATATACATATTTTTTTTGTAAATACATACATATTATAGATAGAAATGACACCCAGACTCCGAGCCAGTGCCTCTGGTTTAGACAAAGACACTATACTACTACTAAGCCCAGACATGATCTACTGCTGTGTTGGGCCTCCTCGAGTTACATGGAGGGTAATTAGCCTCGTTAGTCTAGTGGTTAGATGTGCCGCCTTTGGATCAACGGGTCCCGGGTTCGATTCCGGGGTCGGGCAAGTGTCTTTGTCTAAACCAGAGGCACTGGCTCGGAGTCTGGGCGTCATTTCTATCTATAATATGTATGTATTTACAAAAAAAAAGTATATAAGTAGTTTATCATCAATCTCGTTACCATAACACAAGCATTAAGTTGCTTAGCTTGGGACGAGATGGCGTTGTGTGAAATGTCCAAGGATATTTATATTTATTTATTTTTATTATTTATTTACTGTGCCACGCTGGCCAGACCTGTTGGCACAGGGTTTCGTATTAAGTTTTCCTTTTCCTACATACAGGTTTTGTCGGCTCTTACGACACCCTCAGGATAGAATGGGATGGTAACACTATGTATTCTAAATCCGTCACAACACGGATAATGACTTATCACACGAATTCCAATATATTACTCAAACTTCAGTACTGGAGTGGAAATCCCCCAAAAAACTTTCTTAAACTTATTTTAGGACTAAATGCCAATATTATCATAAAAGTAATATTATTTACATTTAATATCTGTACACCATAGTTTAGCCTTACTTTGTTTCCGAGAGTCATGAAACTTTGTTGTTCGTATTCGCCAAGTTCATGTTTATGTTTGCTCAGAAACTTAGTATGTTTGCCAAACTCAACTAATTTCCAAGCACAACAAAACGAGTTAAAACTCATATTAAGGCATATTATAATTAAACAAGCGCCATTATAATAATAGGTGAATGTGGTTTCGGATTATAAATATGCTGCCGCCAATATATGTAGGTAATAAGCGTCAACCTAGTATATCTTTGGTAATCGTATTCCTTTCTTGTACAAGCCGTGTGTCATTTGTTTCTAGCGACCAGCATACTGGATTTATTTTGTACGTTACCTTACCTATTAACGTTGTGTTTATGCACTTAGAAGTTGTTAGAACTGATGTAGCGGCAATAAATAAAACGAGATAAATATAATATCAACAACCCAATTTATCATAAAGGTTTCATAAAAGGCGACTCTATGATATATATATATATAACCCGTCGGCCAGCGTGGTATAGTAGGCTATTTTCCCTCCATTAATTTGGAGGAGGCCCGATTCAGCAGTGGGTAATATTTGCTTGCTACAGATGCATGCCCGTGGAAGAAAATCTACCTTAGAGAATTCTTCAACCAAATAACATTTACCCATGGGTTCGTGATTATGGTAGCCAAAACTCTATCAAGGGAAATAAAGTGTTAGCAAGTAATCTACATTATGGACCCTCAGTATGCAACCACTCACCGTCAAGCTAAAAAATAATTCAAATCGTAACATTTCTCTTATTATGTAACATTTCTATCTTCCTATCGAATCTAGTGCCATATAAAACCTATTTTTATATCACTGACTTAATGGATATTTTATACTCTCGTCAAACAGTAAAGATGAGTGGTCCTCAGCCTCTTTATACGTTAGCTACGTCACAGATAGCTCAAAGGCATTGTCCTTGGGCCCTTAGGCAGGTAAAGTAGAATTTTATCTATGACATTAGATCAATGTCATAGATAAAATTCTAATCTACCTTTAACCTGCCAAGTTTGCTCTTCAGTTATTTATATATAAGAATACTAGCTGTGCCTGTCACTTGGTGCGCGTGGAATAGTATCTTTGGGTAGCATTTTCATCCCCCCTTTCAACAGCTTACAACGCTTGGTCCCATCAAAAAGTAGCCTATATACAAAAATATTGTTATATTGTATATAATATAGTTACAGTTACTAAAATTATACTAAGCTTAACATTTTAAGTACACGTTTAAGAAGATGCCTTTGGTACAAATATATTTTACAATATATGATGTCCAGGTGAAGTGTATAGGATAGCCTTTCCATAATAAAATTCAGATACATGGCGGCAGGCTATCCAAATGCAAATAAAAACTTTTCGTTTTTTTTTGTAAATTACTCATTGAATCACATGTTAGTACTACTTCTCTACAGAAATGATATTAGAACAGAACGAAGAGGCACGTTTGGTTCATCATCTTATTTTCAGCACATAAATTACCCATTACTAAGTTGGGCGTTCATGTTTATGAAGGGAAAATAGCCTACTTTGCTACGCTGGGTTGGCACTAAGTTCCTTCTTACGACATCCATAAGATGGTTTGGTTTGGTGACATTGTGTATTCTAAGTCCGTCACCACACGTCCAAATAGTAAGTGTACGCACATCCTTATGTACGACTATGTCCTCATGTGTCATGCTGTAATGTAAACCTTGACTGAGGGGGTATGTAATTAAGCCAGTGACAATTAATCATTTTAAAAACTACTCGGCAGACTTCAGCTTCATGCTAATCACCATCAACATTGAAATAAAATAAAGGTAACTAGTTAAGGCATTGAGAAAGTTTTTTGACCTCAACCTCAGTTTTTATAAATCACAGTGACACGTGACGCGGAGAGACACTTAAAATTTATTTGCATTATACAAATTAGTTTGAAAGTCGACACAATTATATAATTGGTATATAAATAAAATTATAATATACAGTCCGCGCCAATCTTAAAGGCCGCCCTGAAGCTAATAGTATACTATATACACATATGTGTTTTATTAGTATACACACATAATTTTAATTTGGATTTGGCTAGTTGAAATATTATGGATTTTTGCACTTCACCTGAGCATAATACATATATGTATTGTATTTTTGTAGTAATGGCAATTAAACCTTTTTAATCGTGTGTTTAGAATTTTAGGCATTGTACTTTGGTTGTGGATATAAATTCTATTAGATATAACAGCTTTGGCTCCACGCTTGTGTTATCTAAACAATAATAATGATAGAGTCATATGGCGGGTTTTTGAAATATAGACCAAGTGATGATTACCACATACGTAACGTTCCGTTGCTTTCTGTCCGCTGGTTCAAGAAAGAAGTGATCAGGCTGTGGTAAAAATATCGTTCGAGTTCTGGTTTCGGCAAGCATCGCGAGGAACTTTGTCTCCCTGTAGTTTAGCTTCATCGATTGATATTAAACAGCTGTTTCTCTATCCTACTAATATCATAAAGGTGAAAGTTTGGAAGAATGTATGATTTTTACTCTGTCACGCAAAAACTACTCAATGGATTTTGATATAACTTTACAATAATATAGGTTAAAAATCTATTGAGTGGATTTTAGTGGCGTAATCATACATTTATAAAGATATTATGTCAACTACAATATATTTTTTCTTAACTAGCCGTGCGAAAATAAGCAATTTTTAAAGATCCTGCAAACATTTTACCAGATCTTTTATGTAGATCTGACCGGGTGGTTTCAACCTTTGAAAAGCTCTTAGCGTTTTAATCAGTATCCACCACCGCTCCGCAACAGTTAATGTGTTCAAGCCTAACGCATCAAAATAACTTCTCGGTTTTTGTGCCAATTAATTATACGGAGTTTCCATTAATAAAATTCAAACGCCCCCATTTTTAATACAAGCTGCTGCTCGACACTGGAAAAATGAAATTTTATCCAACGTGGAAACTTAATTATCTACCTTTCAGTTCAATTACCACAGCTACCAATCTTCTTTGCTAATTGCGGGAATAAGCCATTTAAACGAATGGACAATATTTAATACTGATATTTTGACCCATGTACCCCAATGGTAACCCCGTGTGGGGACGGGGCAGAATATCACAGATCCCCACCGCACGCTGGGAAAAAATGCGTGTTGTAAAACTCAACAAAACCCAGCACGCTTGGTGGAAAGATCTAATGGTCCGCTCGGCTAGCTACCACCCTCACATCTGATTCTGGCGCTAAGCAGTTTTACTGTTTTCCGTCCTGTGTATGTAACAGCCAGTGCCTGACAGGGCATTTCCTTGAATTGCCTGCTCCATCTTAGACGCTGGCGTTGCTTTCCATCACGCAATCCTAGGGTCAATGGCATTCAAGACGGTAATAAAAAAAGGTCAATTTTACACTATTACTATACACATTAAAATTATTTGCTGACGCATTGATTCGTGTGTTGACGAATTATATGTAGATTAGAATGCTTCAACAATCCACGTTATCCTGAAGAAGTGGTACGGAGCGCATAAAGGCACAATATAATCCGATTTCTTCTATCAAATAGGTGGTCCGACTTAGTATAAGTTAAATATTTGGGAGAACTTTGTTTTGTCGGATGATCTCGATTTTTGGATAAGTTTAATAATAAAAACAAACTCAATGTCATATCATGAAACACGTGTTTCATGATTATGATTTCATATAGCGTACACAGAAACGCCTATCAAAAAGGATTCGTTGTTCAATTAATATTTTAGTGAGTGGCGCCTAACATTTTTATCAAGTAATATGTTTCAATTGTGTATGTTCCAATGGATTTATCACCTAAGAATTTCGGTTGTCATTGTCTCTACCGCCATTTTGTCCTAAATTTGGCTAATGAGCTTGGTATAATGAATCGTTATAATAAAACAATGACCGTCTTCTTAGAGCCTTGTTCTCAATTGACCCGATGCCCGAAAAAAAATCCAGACACCATTACAGTTAACCATGAAGCGGCCATCAAAAGTAACGATATAATTGCTATAGTTAATAATAACTATTGTTTGGACGTATGATTCGTGAATGATGAATAAAAATAACATGATTGATTGAACAATCATGTTGTACCGTCACCATCAATTATTTGGATTCATAATCATGATCATCATCATATCAGCCCAAGCTTACTAATTTGATTATGTCAATTCGAAATTCAAAATAAAATGAAATTGGGATACAGATCGAAATTCAAAATGGAAAAATGTTATCGGCCAGAATCTCACATTATTTAAAATTAGTCATACTTATATGTTCTGGTTTCTGTGTCCAGGTTAGGAATCGCAATAGTTTTATGTTTACAGGCACTAAAAATATAATCCGAAATTTGACTTGACCAAATCTTGAAGATGTATTATCTGAATTGTAGAAAATATCACTTAGAGTTGAATGAACAGTATCTCTTGATACTGCTGACATTCAGTAGCTGCTTAATAAGAACTTTAGTTGCTAAAGTAGATACTATATTCTGAGGGCTCAAGCTAAAATTGCGTGTCACTGGGGTTGTCAATTGACAAATGATATTAAAGAAAATCTACGTCATGGCGTATGAGTAACATAGAACGTGTGAATAAGCGTTTTTGAACCGCTCGCCGCCCTATATATCCCGTAAAAGACATTATTGTCACCTCGTAGGCCTATTCTTGTAAATATAAATTTTCTAAAGAAGCTGATCTTAGTTCGTCATCATGACTGTCATAAAATTTAGTTTTACATACCTTCTTCAAGAGGAAAATCAGAAAGGCCCCAGGTCTGACGCGGAGCATACTCCTCTGACCGGGAGGAGTGAATCCCGTTGCCCTGGTTCGAGCAGTCGAGGATCGAATTCGGTTTTAGTTGGTAGATTGGGGCACAATGGTCTTTGGTCTACGGCCATCCATGCCAAGAGTATCTATGAGGATTTCCGACAAAAAAGGGTGCGGTATTTTTTATTGGTGTATTGTTTCTATTGTTGTGCCTATCAATAATTCGTTCTCAGCTACATTCGAATAAGTCATATGTCAGCATCACGTGGTATAGGTGCCAAGCTGAGGCGAGAATACTTAGTAGATTACTAAAACTATCAAAACGGAGCCTTTTATTAATGATTTTGAATCTAATAAATTAGTAGACATGGGTTTCTGTACCAATATGTAGGTTTCATATCAAGGGCTGCCGCCTCTTACGATACCCATATGATAAAATGGGTTACTGACAAATATTGTAAACCGTCATGACACGAATACGGCTTCATGTTTTCGATCAATGTCATACTTGAGTTTTTGTTCTCTTTATTACTTATTATTATCGACTGTACCAACGCAATGCACGTTGGTATAACACACTTTCAATGACTTGTCAGTGATTTAAGACTGTGTTTTGGTGTCTATTATTACGGGCAATTTGTTACACTCATACTATACGAATTTGTAGCGGAAAGCGCTCATATTGACCTTTGGTTAACTATGGGAAACAAAAGATATACTAGGTTAAAGATTAAACTCTGATAATGCTAATTCCATATTTGAATTTGCAGAAGACTGGTCTTAGCATTGGGACGTTTCTAAATTCAGTTTCGTAGGGGTCGGTGACGATGTGAATGAAAGAAAGAAAACATTTATTCAGCACAGAACAAATACAAGTGTATAAAAACTGTGTATATAACTACATATGTGTATTGGTACATATGTGGCATGTCTCACGGCTGCTGTGCGGAAAAGGTCCAGTTTAGCATTATGTCAGGCATGGCAGCCTGACGCTGATTTTCTATTAGACCTAAGCGCTCATACACACGATCAGCAACTGCGGCTGCCGTCGACTGCCGTTACTCGCCGACGCGTCGACGGGGCCGCCGACCCGCGTCGACGGCTGCAGTTGTCTGTGCCGTTGGCAACATGCCGTTCGTGTGTATGAGCGCTAAGTGGTTCACAGAATCAAACAAGTCCCATCACTACGTGCTAACATAAACAAATCTATACATATGTATGTAACCTCATTTGGCTAATTACCAGTTTTTGCACGGAGCCATTGCGGTCTGTCTTAACGATCCATCAAGTAGGACCACCGGAAATTGTATGGTTAGACCAGCTGTTCGTTTTCACAATACTGATAACATGTAATAACTGCCATGTATGTATAGTAGAATGACAGCCCGGACCGACGGGATTTACGTGCCCGCCGGAGCGCACACACACACACACACACACACACACACACACACACGCAAATTATGGACATCCATCCAAAATCCAGCGGTGCCAGCTGTTGCTTAACCTGCAGATTGATTGGGTTGCGCACTGTTTGTTTTTTGAGTTGAGTTTAAGAATACTACTTATCAAAGGTATATAAGACTCTGGCGTTATTCCATGTGTTGACGGATTTTGAATACATATTCATAAGGAAATAACAATAATCTACACACACGGACTATGCTAAATTTTATCAGCTAAGGTATTGTACAATTATAACTAGTCAAATGGTAAAGCGGAAATCTCGTAACCCACATAATGATTGAGGAGTATGACAAAATAAATAACAAACCATAAATCTTAATTTTTCATAAATAACTTTCACCTTATTTTATCAAATTGACTGCCAGTTTTTGCCAAAATATCGTCTACAAGTAATTAAACTTTTTGGAGTTTAATTAGGAACGTAATTAAATAAGCTCTTTTTCCTGTTTTATGGAGTCTGCGAGCTTAAAAATAATTTATATCTAATGTCAATAAATTTTCTGAACCTCGTATTTCCTTAATGGTCTTGTGGGCACCACCCACATCAATAACTTCCATTTAATGGTCTGGTTACATACTTAACAGTAACCTTTGTACACTAACGATATGTGTCTAGTATTAATATACTATTACTATAATATACTACTTCTGATAATTCATGAGAGAATATATGTAAACATTTACAAGTTTTAGTGCATTAGTAAATATGATTTATAATGTAAACTAGCGACCCGCGCCGGCTTCGCACGGGTGCATGTATTATACATATAAACCTTCCTCTTGAATCACTCTATCTATTAAAGAAAACCGCTTCAAAATCCGTTGCGTTGTTTTCAAGTTTTAAGCATACATAGGGACGGACAAACGACAGCGACTTTGTTTTATACTATGTAGTGATGCTAATACGTAAAGAACTAAATAAATGCAATGTAATCACGAGAAAAATACAATTAAAAGATGAAAAAAGTAACTCCTCGATAGCTATTTCGGCGTTTTCCAAGTCCATATCATAAGCTTCACATATCGGCAGTCTAGAATTTAAGACGTATTGGTTAAAAATCAGTAATCTAGAATTTAAGTTACCTATTGGTACATTTTTTTGACTATTCCGTATTCAATCGCTAGATCAACACTACTAAGCACACCCACTGTTGTAGCTGGATAAAAGATTATGTATTATCTGAATTATACCAGGTGTATTTAACCGTACATAAGACAAACTAATGGGAGACCTAAATCACGGTTGTTGAGATTACGTCTCGGCGGCAGATGGTTATAATTTGACCTGTTAGTTGCCCAAACTAAATTGTATTTCGTATTCCATGACTCCGTCTCAGCTGGGTTGAATACATTTTGCTTTACAGACAATAGTATAAACAAAATAGTACTGAAACAAGTGAAAGTTGGATTTAATTGTATACATGGTGTAACAAAAACCCCATAGGTATAACAAAAAGATCGATGGTAGTACTACTTATTAATTCAGGTAGATTTGTTAACATTTTGGTCACCCCAAACCTCTGTACTTATGGGCTAGTGAAAAGCGATGGGGGTGTCAATAAAAGTAGCCTAAGTTACTCCTTGTTGCATCAGCTAGCTAGTCGTCAATCATTTCATCCTGAGAGTGTCTTATGAGCCGACTAAAGGAAAATACAAGGTTGAAAAACTAGCCGCTAGAGAAGGAAAACTTTTTACCCCAAAACCCTTATTTTGTTTCGCTGGAGTAATGCTTCATGCACACCGCCGGCCCGCGGGGGTGGGGTTACTCCGGAAACTACTCGTCTACCCACTAAAACCCCAGCGGTATATCCTCACAAGACACAATTGAGGCGCCACAGGTTCGCGTAAACGCTTACCACCGTGACGCCTCGAGGTGGTGCGACATAACGGCCTCACAGAAAGAAGGCCAGCCCTTGGCTTGGCGACCAGGAAAACCAGGTTGACCCCCAATAATTAATTCAATACTACTTATAAACGCAGTCACGAACTAAACAGAAAAAGTCTCACTTTTTCATCTGATTGAAAATCCGATAAGATTATGTGAAAATAATACAAGTAATAAGTTTTAATGACAAAATAAGCCTACAAAAAATCTTAAAACCTTTTAGGATGCTGCAATGATGTAAATTTCGAAATTTCGCTGTAAAATGCAATAGCCTAATTCCATAGATACATGCTTTTATGAATATTTTATGTTAGTTAGAGTTTTATTTTTTAAGACATTTTATGATTGAATTAGTAGGATGAAATGGAATTTTGTATCGTTCCAATTCTCTTTGATCTCGGAACCCTAAATCTATTGATGAAGGTGTTATTTTGTATTGTGTTGCACGAAAATATTTGAAGGATCCGAAAATATCGTGTAACTTAAAATTTAGGAAACAAGCTCTTAATTTCATTAAGGTCTACAATTCCAAATGAGTTTCTTTGTAGAATGATTTTGGTTCGTTGAACTATTGCCAGTAGGGAAGAGCTGGGGAAAATCTCAGCATTTACCTAAAGAGGTAGATTATTTTTATATTATTACTAGCTGCACCCGCAACTTCGTCCGCGTGGAATTTAAAAAAAGTTTATTAGTTCATTAATATTTTTTTTTGGTTTTTGCATTTATTTTAATTATCGTTTATTTTCAGTTTTTGTTGGCTTATTTATCGAATCTTCTTTGATATTGAGATTGTGAATATCATCATAAATACTATGTATTAAAGTTTCAGTGTCCACCACAACCTGACAAAGACTGGTAGGTAGTTCTATATCATGATTACTATTCACTTCTAGACACTTATCCTCTCCAACATCATGAAGAATTTTACTAAGTTCTGAATCAGCTGAATGATGTGCTCTCATGTTTTGTTTTAAATTAAGTTTTTAACAATGTCTCCAAAGTACTGAACGTTTTAGCCGGAACAAACAGACAGACAGACAAAAATTAAAAAAAAAATATTTTGGTCTATGTGCTGTTTAAACATACTTACTTACGCATTTAGTAAAAAGTTGTTATTTTATTATTACAATCAGACATCATCATCATCATCATCATTTCAGCCAAAAGACGTCCACTGCTGGACATAGGCCTCCCCCAAGGATCTCCACAATTTTATTTATTTGTATAGAAGGTGTATAGACTAAATAAAAGTAGCCTAAGTTACTCTTTATATCATCAGCTACCTATCAGTTAAAGTCCCGTCAAAATCGGTTCAGCCGTTCCAGAGATTAGCCGGAACAAACAGACAGACAGACAGACATACAGACGGACAGACTGACAAAAATTTTAAAAAATGTTATTTCGGTCTATGCGCTGTGAATACAGACTTTCGCATTTAGTAAAAAGTTGTTATTTTATTATTACAAACAGACACTCCAATTTTATTTATTTGTATGTATAGATGTGCTGTGTATACAGACTTACGCATTTATTTATTTGTATAGACTAAATAAAGTAGCCTAAGTTACTCCTTATATCATCAGCTAACTATCGGTGAAAGTCCCGTCAAATTCAGTTCAGCCGTTCCAGAGATTAGCCGGAACAAACAGACAGACAGACGGACAGACAGACAAAAATTTAAAAAAATGTTATTTTGGTCTATGTGCTGTGTATACAGACTTACGCATTTAGTAAAAAGTTGTTATTTTATTATTACAAACAGACACTCAAATTTTATTTATTTGTATGTATGTATGTATAGAATAGATGTATAGACTAAATAAAGTAGCCTAAGTTACTCCTTATATCATCAGCTAACTATCGGTGAAAGTCCCGTCAAAATTGGTTCAGCCGTTCCAGAGATTAGCCGGAACAAACAGACAGACAGACAGACAGACGGACAGACAGACAAAAATAAAAAAAAAATGTTATTTTGGTCTATGTGCTGTGTATACAGACTTACGCATTTAGTAAAAAGTTGTTATTTTATTATTACAAACAGACACTCCAATTTTATTTATTTGTATAGATAATTCATTCGAGATTTCCTTATGTTGTAACTAGGTTTTCGACGTTGTCATTTCCATGTCGGCTCTTGCGACACCCTCAGGTAGGAATGGGGTGGTGACACAATGTACCCCAAACCATCGTATATAATTAAGTTTAAACATAATCATTAGTGTCCAGTATATAATTAAGTTTAAACATGTCCAGCAGTGGACGTCTTTTGGCTGACATGATGATATTCATTATTAGATTAATGGTAACGTAACTAGATCTAATAAAAGGTCGATTAAAATGCATGAAAATAACTTCAATGAAATGGGAGTGAATACGGTGATTGCAGATGATCCGATCCAAAATACTCTAGCTACGATAACTATTACCTGAAGTCGTGGGTGCAAACATGGAAAAACACTATCTCGTTAGGAATAAAGTAAAGTTAAATAAGTTTTAATAATTTATGTTGAGAATATAAACAATAAACCGTCGCAACTTCGCGCGCGTTCTTACTCGGAGCGTTGAGTTCGAAGTTTTCTCTAAATTGTATGGTAAAACAATAGAGCTTTAATAAAATATGTCAAGAAGAATGTTTCAATGGGCATTCATTTAACACAAAGATCGCATATGGTGCAATTCTACGAATAGCAATAAATGTGAGAAATATTTACCGTTGATTGCAGTGAACGGTAACACCGTGTGAAGCGAATTACAATACGTTTACGATACGGCGGCGGTCTACAGCTTTAGGGTCGGTACATATCTGACGGAAAATGCGTCGCGTAACGCCAAAACAGACAAATGTATGCTAAAACATTCAACCTTTCACCCCTAACCGACGATGCGTTATCGGTTAGGTGTAAAAGGTTGAATGTTCAGATAGTGTTCAGTTGGTAAATATCGTAAGGGTCAGTTCAGGACCACGATATTTACGAGTTTATAATGATCTTACGATCTATAGGAACGTAAGATCTACGAAAATATAGGTATTTTTGGTTAAAAAATATAGGTATAATTTTAGTAATCAAATACATGATGCCAGTCTCAGCAAAAATACAACTACCCCTGTCTCAGCCGTGGGTCATGTATGGGCTGAATAGTAGTAGTAATTGCAAAGTAGTAGGATATTGATAACTTTATTTTGTCTTCCTACATTGCTGGTTTTCATGGCCGCAAGAGAAGGAAAACTTGATACGAAACCCTGTGCCAACCCGTCAGGCCAGCGTGGCACAGTAGGCTTATTACCCTCCATGTAACTGGAGGAGGCCCGACTCAGCAGTGGGTCATATATGGGCTGGGAACACACACACACATTGCTGGTTTTCATTTCCCTTTACTTGGATACTTTCATCTTTACTTGGAGTAGGCCCGACTTAGTAGTCCCACAATGCCGCAACAGGACGCGAGTTGGAAGAACCCGGGGAGGTTTAGTGGTAGGCCCCCACTTTGGGGGAGAGTCCCACACGGCCATCCCCGTGGCTGACCGGGATAGTCCATAAAGGATTCTACAACGGGCGAACAAAATAAAAAAAGGCCCGTCTTAGTAGTGGGTGGTACTATCACGAATGTCCAATATTGATCATGATTGACTAATAAGTTTAGGAGTTTGAATGACCTTTTGAAGTTAATGTTCTCTGAATTTCATCGTATTTTCTTGGAATGAACTTTTTCGAGTCCGATACGAGGGATCCTTCAACAAATATCATTTCTTATGCAAAATCAGTCTGGTGTCTTAATTATTCGGCTCGTGTACAAACAATAAATATGCTGAATGTAAGAAAAGGATGCTTGATATTCCCAACTGGAGACTTTGTTGTTTTGTTGGAGCTTAAAATTTACACCCTGTTGCCTATGTCACAAGAAATCATTTTTATACTGCAAATCTTAAGACACTGACGGATTGTACACCAAAATATACAGGGCATGAATAGCAATCAGTTATAGTTTGGTATTTATGTGGATGATCAAAAAATTAAGGTATTTTGTGTTACGGGAACCTGGTTGAGAGATCATGAGCTTGGTGGCAATTATAATATGAGCCACAAAGTAGTAACTGCGTTTTGTAGATCGTCTGCCATCCGTGGTGGTCCATAAAGGATTTTACCCCGGGCGAACAAAAACAAAAAAGGTTTTCTTTTGACATGCTCGGAATGCACCCCACGTCACATCCTACTTTACTTCACTGTTAAAATTTAATTGTGTCTGTTGGCATCTTCCGTTTCAATCTTAGAGTTGTATTGTATTCTTCAATCAATACATTGGCCAGGCTGTTGGGATGGTCTTTAATTCGTTCATTGTAGTCATTTGTAAAGGAGAGAATTTCTTGTTTAATAGTCGCCATACGCAGGTCGTGGTGTAGTTGTTCATTAGTGACAAACCAGGGGGCGCCGGTTATTGGTCTCAACATTTTTTTTTTGGAATCTTTGCACTATTTCAATGTTGGAATGGGAGGCTGTCCCCCATAATTGTATTCCAAAAGTCCGAATCGGCTTAAGGACCGTTTAGTTGAGCAGAAGCTTGTTAACAAAGGAAGGTTTCTAACAAAAAAAAAATGTGTAATGTGGAGTGGCGTGCACTGTGTACAGTTAATAATTTACAAAAAGTTTAATTGTGCCACTTGGCAGAGTAAATGCAAATCAGTATTTGTTGAACTAAATCTAGAATACATACAAAATGACTCAATCGTGCATATTCCCACGTGTTAACTAAAACGACGCAAACCAATATTAATGACGACTCTCGCATTCATTGGTAAATGAATAGAATTTCAGACCGACTGTTTGAAATTACGACTTTAATGAATGAATACTGCGTGTCTGTTACGTCTTTTACTTTCTATTACTTTCTATACACCCGTTTGTGTACGACTGTCGGCAATTGTGCTGAGACGACAAGGTCGCGTGGTTTCATGCTTATTGACTCTCTGCCAAAGGCGTGCATCGCTGCGGGCGCTCAACTTTTTGCTCCAAATCACGACAATGTTTTTATTTATTTATTTATTTTTATTTATTTATATACTTTATTGCACAAAAAAAACAAAATTGACATTATAAATGAGAAACCTTAAAATAATTTGTACAATGGGCGGCCTTATTGCAAACTGCAATCTCTTCCAGGCAACCTTAGGATGGAAAATTGGAGAAATTAAAGAGAAGTGGGCTAATCTTGTGCCGACAAACAGTAAACTATAATACTTTAAGTTATATAAATGTAACTATACACTACATATATTTATACAGTACATACTAAAAATAAATACTTAAACAGAATACATGAATATATAATACACATACATATATATATATATATATATATATATATTAACTATAATATCAATAGATAGTAAATTATTATTATTGTTGGAGAGATGCATAGTGATCTTTTAGCAATCTTTTAAACTGCGGAAACGATTTCGCTTGTCTGACCGTCTCAGGAAGACCGTTCCAAAGACGAGCAGCCTGTACCGTGAAGGACTTGCTATATATCGTGGTCGAGTGGAGAGGAATATCTAAAATGTGATTCTCTGATGATCTCAAAAACCTTGGGTGCGCCTGATGAAGGAACCGAAAACGTTGTTTTAAATAAGAAGGAGAGGTAGGGTTGAAGAGTATATTAAAAAGAAGGTGAAGAATATGAGAATTCCGGCGAAGGCGAATAGGTAACCACTTGAGCTGTTTACGAAATTCGGAGACATGGTCATATTTTCTTAGTCCAAATATGAACCGAATGCAAAAGTTTTGGAGACGCTCAAGCTTATCTAGGAGGTTTTCAGAGAGATCAAGATAGCTGGTATCAGCATAGTCAAGGATAGGGAGTAGTAAAGATTGAGCAAGCGCAATTTTTGTGGCAATAGGGAGAAAGTTACGTATCCGTTTTAATGAACCTGCTGACGCAAAAAGCTTCCTACCTATTTCCTGAAGCTGTGGTATCCAGGAAAGATTCTTGTCAAGAATAATACCCAAATTCCTGACGTTTTCGGAAAAAGGTATTGTATTGTTATTAAAGGAAATTTCAGGAACTTGGGACCAATCGACGTTAGCATGTGCCCTGGGACTGCCAATGACTATAGCTTGAGTTTTTAATGGGTTGACATTGAGTCCGTAAGATTCACTCCAGTGACAAATTTTTATAAGATCTTGATTGATGGTGTCTATTCCAGCCTTTAATGCTTTAGGTTGTACATGACAATATATTTGAAGATCATCTGCATAAAGGTGGTAGGAAGAAAGAAGTTTATTAGAAATGGTATTAATAAATACGGCAAAAAGTAGAGGAGAGAGCACACCTCCTTGTGGTACGCCAGCAGATAAACTACACCATGAAGAAAAGGAATCCTCAATGCGTATTCGCTGCCGGCGACCATACAGATAACTGTGAAACCATTCAACAACTGATGGACTAATGTTAATTGTGGCAAGTATACCAAGCAGGATGTCAAAGTCTACAGTAGTAAATGCATTACTGAAATCAAGGAGAGAAAGTACTGTTAGACTTCCATCCTGCATAGCTGATCTGATGTCATCCGTAATATTGACAAGGGCAGTCGAGGTACTGTGACCAGCACGAAAACCAGATTGGAAAGGATTGAGGAGATTTTGACTACAAAGGAATAAATTTAGTTGATTATAAACTAGGCGTTCCAGGACTTTAGAGAGGAAGGGGAGAATAGAAATGGGCCTATATTCGGAAAAAGAAGAGGGTTTAGGTTTTTTAGGCAGGGGGATAATATGAGCATCTTTCCAAGAGGAGGGAAACTGGCCAGAACTGATAGAGTAATTAAGGATGTGGGATAAAACGGGAAGGATTAAGTCAAGGATGGGGATAAGCATATTACGGCTGAGGCAGTCGCTACCAACTGCATTAGATGCAATCGATTGGATAGCTTTCCTAACATCGTCATCAGAGAATTGACTTAGGACAAAAGATGGGTAGTTAGGAGTTGGAAGCGACGAAAGATAGTTTAAAGTTTCGGTTTTTTTTTGCCCTTTAAAATTGGGCGAAGATGAAAGGTGGAAGTTCAATAAATTGATATCTAAATCCTTGGGAATATTGTCATTACGAACTTTTCCAACTCCTAATGATTTTAGAAATCGCCAGACCTTAGCTGGATCTCCATTCTCAATAGAGCTATGGATATGGAGGTACTGTGCTTTCCTACACACCTTATTGCAGTGATTTCTGATGGCTATATATTTTTCTAGATTTGCAGGTGTAGAGCGATACTTGTACTTAGATTTGGCATTTGCTTTTTTGGCCAAAAGTAGCCTAATGTCTTCTGTGAGCCACGGAGCTGGTGGATGTTTAATTTTGATCGGACGTATAGGTGCATGGACATCGTACACTTTGACCAACGTATTAGTCAGGTAGGAAACTTTTTGGTCAATGTCGTCATAAAAGTAAAGAGGGCTCCAGTCGACATCGGCAACATCAACGCGGAGATTATCAAGGTTCATGCCAGCAAAATTGCGCTGCTGAAGTATTTTTGGTTGCGGTTTGGGTGGACGAACTTTGTAAGATAGGAAAATGAGGTCATGATAAGAAAAGGAATCAGCAGTACACTGGCCATGCTTGGCGACATGATCGCAGGACGAGACCATCATTATATCCAGTAAAGAAGGATTGCAGTTCGGGAGATGGTGCGTAGCGCTTAGAGGAAGTATAGACAAATTATTAAAAATGGAAATAGACTTGAGAGAAGAGGCACGGGAATCGCTTTTTAGCAAGCATGTATTGAAATCACCCATGACTATGCTGTGTTTGTAAGTCGGGACTAATTGCTCGAGAATGTTTTCAAAAGAAGAAAAATAATCTACTCGCAGGGATGGGCAGTAATAAACCCCAAGAAGTATTTTAGAGGAGTGGAGTTCAATCTCTAAGAATAGGTGTTCACCGGCGTTGGAGGGTGGTGGCTGCATCGACGTGTCGACAACAGAATATGGGATATGTGTTCGCAGATATATAGCGACACCGCCACCACTCCCAGACACTCGATCATTCCTTATGAGTTGAAAACCAGGAAGAGTGTAGGCGATTGATGAAAGACATGGTTTCAGCCAAGATTCAGATACTAAAATAGCATGTAAATTTTTACATTCAAAGCTAGCCAGCATATCTGTAAAATGAGCCGGAATACTCTGAGCGTTAATATGGACGACATTAAAATTCTTGGGAACATCAGAGAAAGTCGAATTTAGAGATTCTGCTAGCGACGGAATACTTTCATAGCTGTCGGAGTCACTATGTGCAGAGTGAAAACTTTCGTTGTCACTATCAATAATAACATCATACATAAATAAATAATATATAAATATAAGATATTAGTATATATATAATTAAAGTATAAAACAACAAAAACAAAACAAAACAAAGCAATCTAATCCTATCACCTGCCAGCTGCTATAAGAATAATTAATACACACAAAGTTAACAACAAATAATAGCTCCATGGGCTCGACTGACGAACTGACTGACTTTGACAGACATGACATATGACTGGCTCAGTCCCTCCCTACAAAAGTAAAAGTTACCTCACATTTTAAAAGATTATTATAATGCAAATTGGAAATAAAAACAAAAGAAAGTTACACCTATTAAAAAATAAAAGTAATAATCGGTCCCGCAGTTACTTTTTCAAGGCGGCTCGTCTGCTCCTGGTGGTCTTGGTAGCAGTGGACGCCGTTGGTGCTATGTCGACAATACTGTCAAGTTCACACAGTGAAGTGACTCGGTGCCGAACATTATTGTGCAGAATGAGAATATAGCCTCCCATTGTCCAACATTTGTCTACACCTAATTTTGTCCGAGCTGCCATGAATGTGGTATGACGCATCTTTGTCAGAAACTCCGACATGGTGGTTCCGCTGCCCTTCAGCTTAGTCTTGAGGGACCATACCTTCTCTTTGGTAGCCAACTCATTGAACTTTATCGCAATTGGCCGAGGCTTTTGAGAATTTGTGCGCCCCATGCGATGGCAGCGCTTGATGTTGGAGACTGTGAACTCGCCCAGCTGAAGTTGGTTCTGAACAATCTTTGACACCACTAGTTCAGTCTGCTCATTACTCACCTCTGGCACACCATGGAACAATAGCATCTTTTGGCGGCTTCGCATCTCAAGACGATCAAGGTCCTGAGCGAGTGCTTTGACCTGCTTTTGCAGATTAGCAAGGACATCATGAATGAAGGTCTTGAATGATGAAAATTCCGAGGCTAAGCTACTGACGTTCGATGGGGAATTTGCGTTGTGAAGCTCTGTCTCAAAGCTAGCCATCCTTGCAGTGAATAAATCTTGCATGTTCACAAGTGTGTCTTTAATCGCGTCCATTGTTTGATAGTATTTGTGATGGTAAAGAACTGGTCGATGGAAACAGCAGTGGGCAGGTAGATAGAGTTAAATATTAATAATTGTACATTTAATCAATATTTGGATCACTTATTAATAGTTTTAAACAAATTTATTACAGAGCGAAAAATTTTGCAACTTGTTTCAATGACTACCCACAAAAAAAAAAAAAAAACTAAACACTCTAAACACTCCTAAACACTCAGCCCAATGAATGGTGTTTTAAATCACATTATTTTTAAACACGGCTAATAAGACTCTCGATTAGCAACCACCTATCTACTGACTTTTAAGTGTGGTGACCGATTTAGAATACATAGTGTCACCACCCTATTCTATCCTGAGGGTGTCGTCAGAGCCGAAAAAAGAAAATAACAAGGCTGTTAACCTAGCTGTGAGAGAATAGCTTTATACGAAACCCTGTGCCAATCCATCCTGCCAGCGTGGCACAGTAGGCTTATTACCCTCCATGTAACTGGAGGAAGTCCGACCCAGCACTGGGCTATATATGGGTTTAATAGTAATAGTATCTACTGACTTGATCTTATGTACTTACAGTAAGTAACACAGTAAGTAACAGATAGCAGAAGCACTAAAACTCATTTGCCAGGGCCACATATCACGATGCAAAGATAACAGAAAAACAATCAAAGAAGAATAGGAAGACTAATGTGAAGATGGGTAGGTAGTTACTAAATAGCGGAATGATTGTCTATCCGTAAGCAAAGATCTGAAAAATACGGCGGAGGCTTCACTCAAATGGGGGCCTTATCGAAAAGGACTAACTCGCACCTCATAAACCTTATCCATTATCTGCTAACAAAATCAAAGCAAAAATCTTTCTTCTACATCATCATCATTTAAGCCAAAAGACGTCCACTGCTGGACATAGGACTCCCCCAAGGATCTCCACAAAGGCCGGTCCTGGGCCGCCAGCATCCACTGTTTTCCGGCGACCTTAACCAGGTCGTCGGTCCACCGTGTGGGAGGCCTGCCAGCACTGCGCTGAAGAATATAAATCTTCTATACACTATATTCTATATTTCTATATTCTATACTTACACCGGATTGCCAAACTTAAGTGGCAGTGGGCAGGGCACATAGCTCGCAGGACCGACGCCCGATGGGGCAGAAAAGTCCTCGAGTGGCGACCGCGTTCCGGAAGGCGCAGTGCTGGTAGGCCTCCCACACGGTGGACCGACGACCTGGTTAAGGTCGCCGGAAAACAGTGGATGCGGGCGGCCCAGGACCGGCCTTTGTGGAGATCCTTTGGGGAGGCCTATGTCCAGCAGTGGACGTCTTTTGGCTGAAATTGATGATGATAATGATGATACACTATAACTTTATTACATCATTTGATTGTAAAATTTGTAAATGAATGAGTATTCAGAACTCGAACTCCTAACTCAAAAATAGCTTCACGTAAGTTTTATCACTTAGGCCGGCCCTTAGCGGCTTAAAACCTACGCAGGGCTTAAAAAAATAAAAGTTATAATGATCTTTTCGTTTCTTTGCAATGGCAAATGCAACACGTTTCTTATTCTGTACGAGTCTTTTAAAAGATGTACAACGCAAATTGACTTTCTAACTAGTATTTAAAGTGGAGACAGTTCTAATTTTAACTTCTTCGGTCATTGGCCTTGTTATTCCCTTTTGTTGGCTCTTACGACACCCTCAGGATTGTAAGCGATTGACCAAAGTAAGTTCTCTGATGGATAATTCACCCGGTGATGTGAGGGGTGCCCTACACACTAAACATCTGCGCCCAGTCTGCCTGCCTAAACACGAACCGCCATGGAAGAAACCTAGTACTATATGGAAATAACAAATGCTTGAGCAACAAAACGTTCTTATCAAATACTAGCTTTTGCGCGCGGCTTCGCCCGCGTGGGCTTCGAACCCGTGCATATTTTTTATGAACATAAAATCGGTTATTGTGACTAAGCTATGATAGTTAGATATGTGCTCTCACGGATCTTTATAAGACCTACAAACCCGTAGTACATCATTTTGTTCTATTGTCAATAGTTTTTGCAGCGCACGCATAAATAGGTTTTCGATTTTACACCTTGGTTTACAAAATCGCAATTTTCATACGGATCCCTAATTCTTTTGAAAATAAAATATAGCCTATAACCTTCCTCGATAAATGGACTATCTAACACTGAAAGATTTTTTGAAATCGGACCAGTAGTTCCTGAGATTAGCGCGTTCAAACAAACAAACAAACTCTGCAGCTTTATATATTAGTATAGATGAGCCTTATTGTTTGAATATAATAAAAAAATGATAGTGACATGGGTCGCGTATACTTCCATAGAAATTTACACAATAGAGAAAGTGAACAAGGTCCGATGTCAAAGGACGAACTATGACAATGGGACCTTAAAAGGCCTTGTGTTACATGGTGCTGGCAGTCACTCAGCATTTCCCCTTTATCTCAGAGATATATCACACCACTGATACCAAAGAGCTAAAGTAGAAAGCTTGGGGTTTCAAAAGCGGAAAACAAACCAACGAACTCTTTAGTTAATAACGTAGTCATGTCTTTTTATATATCTTGTAGTAATGATAAATAATTTAGAGAATATAAATAAGATGTAAGAATGTTTATTACAAAACATATTTATTAATTCACAAACACTAACTTAAGTACATATTAACAAGACTAAAAATACCAATTAACCTAAAACTTAAATACTAAAATATATTACTTATAGGAGTCCCTTTAGGCAAGGTTCTGAAGATACTGGCAGCGTTCCCCCTTTGAATCGCTAGACTAATTCTTTGTCCGAGGTAGCTACCAGCTCTTCGGTCTCCTTTTTGCTATTTCCTTAAAAAGGCTTATAGCGCTAGGACCCCACGGACCAAGGGTCTCGACACCGAATGGGACAAATTCATATTCGGAGCCTGTAATTGTATGCTTTAGCTTTTTCAGCCGCTTCACAAGCCGCAAGCTCTGTTTTTGGTTCCATGTAGATGGGAAGGGGCCAGTGTGTCTGAACAGGTTGCATCAAACACCAGCACCCGACCCATCTTCCATGGAATCAAACTCATACCGTCCGGTCTCTTACCATCGTCTCATGCAATGCCAGTCGGCTCAAGTAGACTGGGCACGTTGACGGTGGCAAGAAATTTATAATAATAAGAATGTTTTCTTATTATTATAAATTATTTTTTCTGATGTTAACATTGCCGTTAACAATCGTAAAAAAATATTGACTAATATATTATTGACAAAGAAATCGGCCTAATAATAAAAATCTTTGTTCATCACTGGATCGTTATTAAATTCAAAGGAATACTGGACTTATCCTAATGGTTTCAAGGTATAGTTTTGGATTTACATTGCTCGGAATTTCACTAGATTCACTTAAAACCGCGGATTTTTCAATACTAATGTTGAGCATTGCGGCAAATGATGTTCTGTTGTTCATGTTGCTTTAATCAAACCCTTTTATATCATTTACCGCAATGTTCGAGGATCGTGCCAAGCTAAGACATGAAAAAGTTAAGTCTCAAAGTACTTACAAATGAATTACTGACGCACTGCGGCGCCAAAAATAAAGTAGGAATGTTACAAAATGCTGTTTAAAAAGAAATGTGTCCGTATGTCCGTGTGGTACCGGTGGATTTAGAATAACCTAAGCCGCAGAAGAAGGCAAACTTGAAACGAAACCCTGTGCCAACACGTTTGGCTAGTGTGGCACAGTAGGCTAATTACCCTCCAAATGGGGCTGTATAGTTTTTAAGACCAATAACTTTAAACTATGAGTGTCTATGTCAACGGAAAACAACAAGAACCGGAAATTTATAAATTTTCTAGGAAATTTATAAACGTCCGTAGGATTCCAAACGAGAGATAAATTGTATTATTTTACGCCCACATTTTCGGAAATTTATAAACTTACTGAACTCACGCGTAAAATAATAAGTAGCAATAACCAAACGCCATGGGCGCTCTGATTGGTTGAATAAGTCACGTGTTCCTTCTCCGTCCTCTCCGCCGCCATTGTTCGATATTGTCTACTAGTGGTAACCTAGACCTGATACTGTTGCATCATCAGATATACCTGCTGCATCATCAGGAATCTATAGGATACCCAACTCCTTACCAAATTACAGTAGATGATCGTGTTTGGACTCATTGTAAGGGTATCAATGAAACAGATATAAAAAAGTAAGGTACCTGACATTTATGGCTGAGTAGACTCTCAATGTAGTGAACATTGTGTGTGTACTCAGCCATAATGCAGTCCGATGTCAGGGGTTTTTTAAGTTAAATACTTATTTTATTATGTTTAATTTGTTACATGGTTTTAAGCATTTTTTTTATTACTTAGCGTTTGGCAATTCGCGTTTTTTTTTAAATTAATCTTTATGATGTGTGGTTTTTTTTTGGCAGAAGGCCGGCTTTATTGTTTTATGATTGTTTTTCTTTATAATAAAACTTTTTAACTTCGCATCACTCTATTTCTATTGTTTTATGTTGGTAGAGTGAAGTAGGGGTCATTAGCATATTATGTAAAACAGTAACCCTGTATTATAGGTACTTACCTAGTTTTAAAGTAAAAATACTGTTACGTACTGATACATTTATAGTTTGGCAAGTCTAATTGTACCTATGTCTATGGACACAAGCATGCCACTATCAACATCGACCAATCAGAGAACAGTGTGTTATTTGCCGTATCTTGTAGAAGCGTAAAATTAAAAGCTCTACTGTGATTGGTCGAACCGTTTAGAATCTTACGAATGGATATCCGTTAGTTTATAAATTTACGACGAGACGTCGTAAGTTTATAAATTTCCGAAAATGTGGGCGTAAAATAATACAATTTATCTCTCGTTTGGAATCCTACGGACGTTTATAAATTTCCTAGGAAATTTATAAATTTCCGGTTCTTGTTGTTTTCCGTTGACATCTATAAAACTAAAATCGTAGGTACTGAGTATTCATTCTGTCTGCAGCAATTATGCGATAGCGTCAAAAATTGATACAGGAACATTTGGACGACACGGTTAGCGCAGTGGTTGAGCGATCGACTGCTGCCCAGCATGTCGCGGGTTCGATCCCCGCACGGAAGAAATATTTGTACGACCTACAAGTATTTGTTCCGGGTCTGGGTGTTTTCTATCTGTATTATGTATTTACAAAAAAATAATGTATATAAGTAGTTTATCATCCATCTCGTTACCATAACACTAGCATTAAGTTGCTTAGCTTGGGACGAGATGGCGTTGTGTGAAATGTCCAAGGATATTTATTTATTATTTATTAATTGCAAAAAGTAAATCATGTTAAGTCAACGTAGACGAAGACTAATTAGTATTAAATTTGTAGCACAGTAATGTTGAATTTACATTTTCAAAATTGGTATCTATCAAAGGTCTAAAATTTATTCTTTAATATTCTACCACTACTTAATCTGTGTACCTATTTCTATTTCTTTAATAACACATAAAAGTGTCTTCTTTGTATAAGCTAAAATCGACCAAAGTTAAATCAGTGGATAGTAAAAACGAAGATAATTTTCTTATAATATACACTTTATACTACAAATAATTGCTCAAACTTGTGTTTATCTAGGCTATTGTTATTTACTATACCTGAGATGTTTATTGTAAAGTGGAAACTTCGAGACTTAGGAACAAACTGATAAATATGCAATAATATTAAGCTTAGAATGTACTGTTGAATTATTGGTGATTAACTATCTACCTTGAATAAAACTATCGAGTCCATGAAAATACAAAGTTCTGCTTGAACATAACAAAAAGGTATATGAAGTTGAAAATCTAAAAGAAATACTATGAATTCAAACAATAAAGTTTTAATAGTTTATTTTGTTTAGTTTTTTTAACTAGCGACCCGCCCCGGCTTAGCACGGGTGCAATGATTAACATCTTAATTAATCAGTGTTTCTCTACAATATTATGAATGTATTATACATATAAACATTCCTCTTGAATCACTCTATTGATTAAAACAAACCGCGAGAATCCGTTGCGTAGTTTTAAAGATTTAAGCATACATAGGGACGGACAGACGACAGCGACTTTGTTTTATACTATGTAGTGATAGTGATGTAGTGATTACCATAGCATGGCGTTTATTCCGAGCTTTGTAGATAAATAAACAGGTAGATAATTTTTTAATATATAAGAACATTTAAATAATAGAAACACGAGAGCAGTACAAAGGTCGGCTTTATACATTATTTGTAATCTACTACTACGACTAACATTCAGCCCATAGATGAGTCAGGTCTCCTTCAACAACATAGAGGATTTTTTTTTTTTTTTTTTTTATATTTATTTTAGGCTTTGTCGCTATGCGACCATATCGCCCTGTATGGCAAATAACAATATAATTAAAATATTCTTACATTATTGTGTCACCTGTTATTTAGCGAGACCTAGATCTGCTAATTTATATAGTACTTTGGCCTCATTAGAAGTTGGTCTAGCCAAAATACTGTTGCAGAGGCCAACATCCATTTCTTTAGCGGAATTGAAGTGTCCTAGCCTGTGGGCTTCGTTTCGAACGCACTCGCACAAAATATGTACTACATCTTCTATTAAGCCACAGTCTTCGCAATTCGGAGAAGCTACTTTCTGCATTAAGAACGCGAATTTATTCGACGGTATATGACCAGATCGTAATCTAAGAGCAGTTACCAAGGTTTTTCTGTTTAAATCTGTTTTGTCAATCCACGGTAAGTTAAAAATATGAGGCTGTATTGTCCGATACCAAATGCCTTTATCTCTCGATTTATCGTCGAAATACTCTTGCCAGAGACTTATACACTGTTCTCTTACTACTCGAGTATGGTCGGAGTATTGAGGTAGTATACGGGTCGGGATACCATCAATAGACGCTTGTCTTGCTAACAGATCTGCGACATCATTACCCTCGATGTTAATATGTGATGGAATCCACTGCAGCACAATTTGAATTTTCCTAAATTGAAACCCTAAGATTGAGTCTAAAATCTGGTAGGCTATCGGATTACCTCGCACGTGCGAGGTACACCGAGCCAAGTGTTGCAAAGCGCTTTTTGAGTCAGTTAAAATAACAAATTTATCGCACATGATAGACCTTATGTATGACAAAGCCTCCGCGATAGCTACTAATTCGATGTGCATTATGGATATATTAGACTCAATCTTAAGTTTCACTTCACAGTTGTGATGCGGGTCAAAAAATGCTGCTCCACCCATCCCATTGTCCTTAGAACCGTCAGTATAAATTTTATAAAAGGCCTCATATCGTTGCTCAACAAACATGTCACAAAGATTTCGTAAAACTTGTGGGTCATAAAAACGTTTAGCCTTCTCGATTGGTGGTATTGAAGTGTTAACAACAAGAGATAGATCTATGCTGCTAACCCATGTTCGTAATGAATACATTTCAAGTTGGTCACATGTATGTAACGAGATTGTATCGAATTGTGGATAAATGGACACTAACAAAGGGAGTTTTTTATTGGCCCAGTAGCGGGAATGCGAATTAGTATAGAGATCATGTATTACGTCAACTGTATTATTATTTTTGAATGATTTTGCTTTGAGCCAATATTTACTACCAAGGTATTTCCTTCGAAATTGGAGTGGAGGGAGGTGCAGTTCGTTTTCCATTACATGGATGGGCGTGCTACGAATAAAGCCGCCAATAACCCGCATCGCCTGATTTTGAATTTTGTCTAGTTTTATCAAGTTTGAATTACAGCTATTATCATATAAAAAGCTAGCGTAATCTATTCTGCTACGAATAAGACTAATATAGAGACGCCTCATATGCTTTTGGTGTAGTCCCCATTCACGACCGGCAAGGACCTTCAGAATATTGATTAACCTCGTTACTTTCATTACAGTCTCATTAATATGTTTACCCCATCGTAATGAGCTGTCTAACCATAACCCTAAATATTTAACGCAATTGACCACTGCCAAAGATATGTTGTTTATTTGAAAATCTATGGAACTTCTGAAACCACCTTTCTTAAACACACAAAGTTTACTTTTTGTTGATGAAACGACTAGTCCTAGGGAATTTAATAGGTAGTTTAGTTTATTCGAGGCATTTTGTAGTTTCCCGACTGCATAATTAAGATTTTTATCGGATATGAATAAGACAAAGTCATCCGCATATTGGGTAACTTCAACATTTTGAATTTGATGGCAAATGTTAAAAGTAGCAATATTAAATAAAAGAGGTGACAGCGGGTCTCCTTGAGCTAGGCCGAGACTAGTGATTCTTGTTAATTTCTCGTCCCCCATCACAATTCGGAGCCTTCTGTGTTTTAAATAGGACCAAAGATATTGACAAATTTTTGACCCCACTCCGAGATCATCTAATATTTTAATTAAACATGAAATGTCTACATTGTTGTATGCGCTGTCTATGTCAACAAAACACGCGGCTGTAGTTAAATCTTTTGAGAACCCCAATTGAACATATGATACCAACCGAGCCAAATTGTCTAGACACGATTTAGATTTACGAAACCCTACCATATTATCCGAAAATAAGCGCCTTTTTTCGATGTACCATTCTAACCTCTTATTTATGATGTTATGCAGAATTTTGCAGAGGCATGAAATTAAGGATATGGGGCGTAGTGCAGCTATAGTATTTATATTATGTCCTGGCTTGGGAATAGGTACTATTTTAACGTCGCGCCACTGTGAAGGGATAAAGCCCTGGCATAAGCATTTATTGTATATAGCTACCAACATAGATTTTCCAATAGTGGGGAGGTGCGATATCATTGAGAACGAAATTTCGTCTATGCCGGGGGCCGTATCGGACTTTTTAACGGAGTTTTCCATTTCTTGGAGTGTAATGGCCGACTCTAGTTGCTGATTTGTTGACCGGCAACTGGGCTGGGGGGCACAAACATAAGGAGGTGCTAAATTACTCAAAAGCCCTTCAGCTTGTTCGTTATTGATGTGCTGACTGCCTGTACCATGCCCTTTTATCCATTTCATTTTACGCCAAAGATTTGATGAAGAAGTTTGTTCATCTACTGAGGAGCAGAAGCTTTTAAAGGACTGGCACCGAGCCGCGCGAATGAGTCTTTGTGCATTACAAATTTTTTCTTTTAGCACTACTAGATTTCTGAGGGAAGGACAGCGTCTTAAGTTAGCAAGGGCCCGGCGGCGTTCAGCTACCGCTCTTGACAGTTCGGCGTTCCAATACGGTTTTGGAGTGAATTTACTACACACATTTTGAGGAATTTTAAACAAGGGTATATAAGTGTTAGCGGCTTCCTGAATTTTACTTTCAAATAAATTATAATGTTCCTGCACATCATCTGGGACCGCTGCGGTTGACAATGAATTTTCGACATGAGTAGAATATGCTCTCCAGTCACTCTTCCTGAAATTTCTTTTGGTTACTATATTTTTATGTAAGTGTAGGTTTATAGACATCTTGATAATTAAATGATCACTTCCAAGGCTCTCGTTAGTGGTCTGCCATGAAAATAGTGTTGCTAATTCGGAAGATACAAAAGATATGTCAGGAGCCGAGTGTTGTAACATACCATTAACTAGTCTGATCCTCGTCGGATTCCCGCTATTTAACTGAACAAAGTTGTGATCTAGCATGGACGTGTAAATCTGCTGACCCCTCTGGTCAGTTCGTGTTGACCAGTTAGGATGATGTGCATTGAAGTCGCCAAGTAATAGTGTTTTCCTATCAGAGAGTGAAAACACATTATCCCAATCGTTTTGAGTTGTGCTTACCGTGGATGGACAATAAACAGATATGATATTTTTAATATGTGTACAATTATAAATTTTAACGTGTAAAAGTTCAATTCCTGTATTTCGGTGTCTAAATACTGACGGGGTCGATTTAACTGATTTATGTGTCACTATGGCTACTCCCCCATACCCGTCATGCCGGTCTAATCTATAAACATTATAATTATTTAAGTGAAACCTACTGTCCTGCTCTAGCCAGGTCTCACTTAACACCGCAATATGTATGTTTTCTTGCAACAAAAGATTTTCAAAAGAAATGGACTTTGGCCTCAAGCTTTGACAATTCCATTGTATAATATTAACGTTTATATTTATCATCGGATTAGCCATTGGGGATAAAAAATTCGAACAGAGAACTCACCGAAAAATCACTGTTAACAATCTTTGAAACCATCCAGTCAATGCAGAGGGAAAAACACTGCTTGACTTTTGACTCAAATGATTTTCTACTCATTGCAATGTTTTTTAACTTAATTAATAACTGAATAAAACTAAAGTCACTTGATTGTTTATGTTTCCTGCTCGTATCCTCTTTTCCGCAATGAGGACCATCTTCTGACTCTGAGCTATGCTCCTGGAGTGCGTCACTGTTCTTATCGGTGTCCATATTGTCGGTAGATGACGTTGTGGGCAGCGGGGTAGGGGGTCGATGCTTCTTTTGCCTCTTACGGTCTTGCGCAGCTTTGGGAGGGCCGCCTACGGGTTTGGATTTCTCGGGTTCTTTCGAGAATAATTGAGACATCAAGAAACTATCTTTGCCAGACTGGTTTTGTTCACTATCATCTCCTGTTGTTTTCTTTTGGTTAGTCGTCTTTTCAGACTCAATTCTATTTTCTTGAAAAGTAGTAGGCGCAGGAGTGAGAGGTGGGCTAGGTGGGACATATATGGACAAAGCTTTCTTATATGTGCAATTAAATTCCGCCATAAGCTCCCTAATTCGCCTCTCCTTTTGGTACATCGGGCAAATAGTTTGTAAAGACATGTGGTTCCCTGTACAATTTACACACTTATATATAGTGGTTTCACAGTTGTCATGCTTTTTTGTACATTTTGGGCATACAACATTTTTTGACGGACACATTTTCCAAACGTGGCCATACTTCCAGCAACGGGAACATTGTGTTACTGGGAAAATATATGGTTCCACCTCCACTCTTAGTTTATCAATGTATACGTACCGCGGCAGTGAAGAACTCCTAAACCCAATACGGATTGTTTCACTTTGTATCCAATTATTGCTACCCAATGTGCTCTGCTCTTCATTATTCCGTTTATTCAACCTTCTAACAGAGACAATGTCATAATCACACGATAAGCCTTTCAAGATCTCGTCTTCGGGTAGGTTTAGTTCAACATTCTTTATTAAGCCGTAAGACACGGTAACTTCTGACATTTTCTGAATGCGCCATCCAAAATTTTCAAAGGCTTTAGATCTAGCAAATTTTTCAGCATCACTATCGCTCTCAAAAGTAATTATCATTTTATTTTTGTTAACATACTTCACTCGGCTAAAACCTATAACATTTTTTTCGGAGAAAATTCGGGCGAGCGCAAATTGTTTAGGCAGCGTCTCGTTACTAACCACCGACACCCGCGTGTTGTCCTTATCTTCCATTTCATGACTAGGTCGCTGATTCCTGACTATTTTATTTCTTTTGGATACTGTATTCCAATTTCCACCTTCTTCCGATGAATCCTCCCTCAGTCTTTTGTTCATTCTACATATTTCAAAATCCGCATTCGATTGTGTAAGGTCACTGCATTCCATTATTTCCTCTTCAACATCATTGGGTAAATTATTTCTATCAACTTCACTGTACTCGGCCAAATCATCTACGATAACCGTATGACTCATCGTTCAGGTAGGCGACGGCCGAGCCGACCCGGCCGCGCTTATCAGTAAGAATTAGAATTGCTATTGCACTAGAGTAAATGTACGTAACACACGTCCTAATGACTCAAAGTGTCAACCACAGTATTAATACGTTACGTTTATACACGGAGTAGTTTTTTTTATAATAAAACGAAACCGTTGCACCGGGTATAACCTGTATCGTAGTACCTATACAAAAATGTAATTCACAAAAGACAGAGCCAGAGAATTACGAAGAAGAATACGAAGAATCACTTTTCAAACCTAATAAGTGTCCCTTTACTAACGGTACATATCCCTGAACTTTTTTAATTTGTTGGACTCACCCGGATATCCTATTTCTCAGTACGCACAAAAGTTTCAATAAGTTCCATTGTGGGCACGCGATGTTTCATAGTCTTCTCTAGAAATTAACTTGGATGGCTAAACCTGTAAGACATTTGTACATCTATACAAATAAATAAAATTGGAGTGTCAGTTTGTAATAATAAAATAACAAATTTTTACTAAATGCGTAAGTATGTATCTGTAAACAGTAGTAGGTACCTACTGTATTTATACACCAAAATATTTTTTTAAATTTTTGTCCGTTTGTTCCGGCTAATCTCTGGAAGGGCTGGACTGATTTTGACGGGACTTTCACTGATAGGTAGCTGATGATATAAGGAGTAACTTAGGCTACTTTTTTGACTAGCTTCGTCCCGCGGCGTCACCCGCGGGTAATATCGCACCCGTGCCGAAGCCGGGACGGGCCGCTAGTGGATAAGTAAATTATGTTTGATTTCGACAGGCTTGACGGAAGCTTAAAGGACCAGGGTCCTAACCCTTGTATTTTCTATCGACGTCATCCAACGCGATGTAATTGCTGGCATTAATTTGCTAAATTCATAAGTTCATGCCAAGTGCTTGTTTCAAAAGAGAGTGAATATATACAAGAGTATTTTATTTATGTTACAATCAACTTTCGTTCTTTAACGTAATGCAGATTATATGTCACGAGCAGAAAACATATATTATAGCGTGACTGTATAAAACAGCATGTCGCGGGTTCGATCCCCGCACGGAAGAAATATTTGTACGACCTAAAGCATACCGTGGCATTCTTGCGTGCTTGTTAGTTTGGTATAATGACCGGCAAATAATTTAAACAATGACTGCGTGTAGTCAATGTCAAGGTTTTTAAGTCTCACTAGCTTCGCCCCGCGGCGTCACCCGCAGGTAACATGGCACCCGTGCGAAGCCGGGAAGGGCCGCTAGTCTTTAATAAAATTATTCGTGTTTTTCTCAACGTACAAAACCATCCTTGAACTTCAACGAACATTTAAGCAAGAATTGGCCAAATTGGTCCAGGCGTTGTTGAGCTATGCGCTTACCAACACAATTTGCGATTCATTTTTATATTATATAATGGTGGAGAAGGGATGTAAAACCCACGCGGTTGATTGAAAACCTGCACGAATTTTTCCCACCACTTTTGTTCAAGTTGTTTTTTTAGATAATACAATTTTTAATACACTCAAATTCGTCACCTAAGTTTAATAACCCATTATATTCACTAAAAATAATATATTAGTAGCAACATGTATTACTTTGTACCACGATTCGTCATAATTTTGTTAATATTAACGCCGTCACAAGTCAATGCACCGTACTGAATTGAGTTGGCTAAAATTAGGAGTAGAGCTTAGGCTGACGTTCATAAGATAAATAAATAAAGTAGTCAAATGCTCCGATAATAGGTCCTAATAGAGCTGACAAAATTAATAGCCTGGAGAAATATGAATTGAACTTGAAAATATATTTAATGATAGTCTTGAAATCTATACTGTTCTCGGGAACTTCGTTAATAGTTTCTTTACAAACTTTGTGTAACTTAGATGATAGTAGTGGTTTTATTAAAAAACTTTTTTGTGTCGAGTTTACAAGCATTAATTGCTCGGTAAAATCTCCTCAATAATAATGATAAAGTTTTGAATTCTCCATCAAGTTATTGCGAATTACTGCATATTAAAAAATGAATTCATTTTCTGCACTTCCACATCATAAAAGTTAACCTTGACAACAATCTTAATCCGCCTGATTTTCAAGTTTTACAAAGGTACGAGTACCTTTAAAAATAAGGACGATATTTTTGCTTCATGTATGTATAGATACGTTATATATTACGACAAACGACTACCATAAAACACGACTTTATAAGCAATTTGCCCTTTTAAACGAGAAACTTTTTAATGGCTGATGAACTGACACAAACATACAAATGTTGATGTTTTTTAACTCCTGTCAGAAAATCAGTAGTAAGACTTAAAGGGTTAGTATTAGTAATTTAGTGGATGCATGTGGCATTTGAACGGACAAACCAATCTGGATTTTCTTTGAAATTAAGAGTGGTTTTAGCATTGCAAACGGTTAACGGCTGAGTGAAAACGCCCTTTGATAATAAACCAATTGAATTTAAATGTAGCGGGTATTTTTTCCACAGAATACGCTCTATTTGATTAACCTTTCTTTGAGATTGTTAGTAACCTTACCAGAGAAAAGCTTTTTCTGGTATTTCTGAGAGAATTCCTTTCTTTAAAACCACAAGAACCGCAAACTTTCCTATAGATTGAATTTGAAGACATTCAGCGTATGACACTGAGTCAAGTTCACATAAATAAATATCCTTGGACATTTCACACAACGCCATCTCGTCCCAAGCTAAGCAACATAATGCTTGTGTTATGGTAACGAGATGGATGATAAACTACTTAAATAAATTTTTTGTTTGGAAATACGTACATATTATATATAGAATGTTTTGTGTATTAGTATTTGTTCCGGGTCTGGGTGTTCCCAGACTCGGAACAAATACTTGTAGGTTGTACAAATATTTCTTCCGTGCGGGAATCGAACCCGCGACATGCTTGACTGCCTTGTTGGTCTAGTGGTTAGATGTGCCGCCTTTGGATCAACGGGTCCCGGGTTCGATTCCGGGGTCGGGCAAGTGTCTTTGTCTAAACCAGAGGCACTGGCTCGGAGTCTGGGTGTTTTCTATCTATAATATGTATGTATTTACAAAAAAAAAATGTATATAAGTAGTTTATCATCCATCTCGTTACCATAACACAAGCATATTAATATTATTTATTGCTTAGCTTGGGACGAGATGGCGTTGTGTGAAATGTCCAAGGATATTTATTATTTTATTATTATAGTAAATCCACTTGGCTTGGCTTATGTTTTTTTTTATATTTTTATTGTTATCATTTTCCACATGCAAGTTATGTGACAAATAAATTATATATTCTTTATTTCTATCTTTCTATATATTACGGAGTGTTGGCTACACTCCACCAGAATCTTGAAACTTGTTGAACTTGTCGATACTTTTATGACGCAACAAAGCTCGACTCCAAACGGCACATTACACCAAAACCCCTCAAGGCTTTACGATTGTTGCGTTATAAAAAGTTGTGCTATACGTCATAAGTTTCGCAATAGCTGTTGCGTAATGAAAAGCCGCGCGGTTTTTATGGGAAAACGTTTTCTCTGGGTAATTGCATACGATACGTTCTGCTACGTTGCATTACGCTTCCGACAAGTGGCCTGCTATAATTTCTTCAAAGTGCAAATGCAGTTAAGGCTTACTGCGTGGGATGTATAGACCTATGTTTCCCAACCTTTTTAGGCCATGTCCCACCTTAACATTTCTAAAACTTTTAAGCATACATAATTTTTATTCTTTAAAAATTATCTATGTTAAAGTCGTGTCGAGTCCATTATTACATTACACCCTTAGCTATCCAATTGCCTGTGGGGCGTGGGCCCCACTTTGGGAAACACTGCTCTAGCCCAACAAAGCATGTTATAAATGTGACTTGTATATCTGTCGGTGACTTAATCGCCTTAATGGAAATGAAAAGGCCGAAAACATAGCCACAAGAAAAGGAAAACTTGATACGAACCCTTATGTCAACAAGTCTGGGCAGCACGGCTTATGGTAACGTAGGCTAATTACCATCCACGTAGTTTGAGGAGGCCGGACTCGGTAATGGGTCTTTCACAGGCTGCGAAGTGAGTAAGAAATTATGGGATGGGATATATTTTGAAAGAAAGCACTCCGAAAATTAATATAAATAAAGTTTGATGTTGATGGGACTTCGAGATCCCCATTTTTGATAAACGCTTTTGAAAATAATAGAAGATTAATGGTAATCAAAGTAAATTAAAATGTCAATGAAATGAAAAATATGAACTCACTGTGCCTATCTTAAAGACGGTTTTCATTTTTTGTAAAATATATTAAAGTTTAAATTTTCAGTGCATGTAAATGTTCTTAAACAAATCCTTGGTATACATCCAAGAAGTATGTTAATGGCAACGAAATAAACATCAGTTACACAACAAAAGTAATTTCGCAAAACTTGATAGCAATGACGATTTCTTTCACGCTTATTATTGTACTACGAGATATTTATAAAAAAAAAAACATTTTTAGTGTTTGCATACTGCGTTTATATCGCGCTGACGACGCACGTTATACCGGTGCGCATTCTCGCCGCGCTATGTTGTAGATGACCATAAATCATATTGTATTGTTCAAAATTTGTGTACATAAACAATGAATTGCCGAACGATACTGTTTCTATAAAAAAGGCTTTCAAATACATCACGGACTGGGCCAAAATTTTTCTGATTGCCTGTAATCCATCAAATACACAATTTCTCAGGCTCCTGTTAAAGCTGATAGAATACCTAATGCTTTTTTTATTGAATCAAGATTCCTTTTTCGAATTCCCGTCACTATAGATACTAAGTTTAGAGGAGGAAGAGGAGGAAGTGAATTGCGTTTTCAGAAAGTTTACTAGTAGACTACTCGAGGGTTTTACGTGCCCACAGAAGCACTCTAAAAGCTGACTAAGCCTAAAGTAGCCTAACCTGTATGTCATTTTTACTTTATCAGTTACGAAATAGACTTCCTGTTCTTTAAAAAAAAAATCATGTGCTTTGGTGTCGGCACCAGTCTATCCCTATTTACCTTACTACCAGTATTTACACGCAACGATTTTCATCTGGTCTACCTAAAACACCAGAGGTATACTCTCACACCCTTGGGGCGCCATAGGTTCGCGTAAACGATTGTCATCAGCCCATCATGAAACATCTAGTCGGCAATCCGGTAATAGTTTAGTTAGTCCAACTGTAAATAAATATCCTTGGACATTTCACACAACGCCATCTCGTCCCAAGCTAAGCAACTTAATGCTTGTGTTATGGTAACGAGATGGATGATAAACTACTTATATACTTTTCTTTTTGTTGTAAATACATACATATTATAGATAGAAAACACCCAGACCCGGAACAAATACTTGTAGGTCGTACAAATATTTCTTCCTTGCGGGATCGAACCCGCGACATGCTGCGCAGCAGTCGATCGCTCAACCAATTTTTCACTTTATGGACTACGTGTAACTCCTGTCATAGATTATTGAATGGGAAGGAACCGAGACAGAGTGAGGAGATTAGATATTACAAAAAATGGACACCCAGCCAATATCCACCAGAGCCAGACGCTGTTTGTACTGCTGACCGATTTCGTTGCACACTGTCCAATAAGTTACAACCTCCCCTTTCGTCTTTCCCCGTAGATACTTCACCGTGGGTCCCACGATGAAGTCAGCAAAAGACGGTACACCGGGGGACGTTTGTCGGCAGGGGGCGCTGGGCACCTCGAAGTGGCATTGTACTACCACTTCGAGGTTCTTCAACTTCACTTTAGCTTTAGTGTTAACAAACATAGAATGTAGAATAATCAAGTATGCAGCGTTTTAAGTGTTTGGGGGTTTTGGGTTTATTTAAGTCTCTTGGAAACCAGTTGTAATTAACGTTAAGTTAATTGACTTGTTATCACAACAACTAACTGCAAATTGGTGTCTTAAATGTAATCAAGTCTTGTTATTTTACCTGACTGTTTAACCCTACGGTTAGTAACTGTAAATATGAGGTTCATCTTAGTATTTTATTTTTTTAATGAAGGATACACAAACATGTACGTTGCAATCTTTCTAACCGACTTCATAAAAGAGTAGGTTCTATTCGGTTGTATGATTTTGTAGGTTATATGATTTTTTACAGTTTGTAACCGCATAACTGCTTAACGGCTTCGCACGGGTGCAATAATGAACCTCTAAATTTATCAAAGTTCTCTACAATATTATAAAACTTTCTCTTAATCAGTCTATCTATTAAAAAAACCGCTTCAAAATCCGTTGCCCTGTTTTAAAGATTTAAGCATACATAGGGACGGACAGACGACAGCGACTTGGTTTTATACTATGTAGTGATTTTTCAATGATCAACGATTCCTTCGAAAAGTAATTTTCTGTTCAAAAAGTTAAAGCCCTCTGAGTTTCTTGCCGGTTCTTCATAGCAGTGGTCGGGTTCCGACCTGGTGATAAAGTAAAATATAACTATTACTTTGTTTTGTATAATTTTTATTAAAGTGTTGACAATTTGTACGCGTTCATTGTATCCTATACAAAATAAATGACTTGACTTAGTTAAATAACAATAAATAATGGCAAAATAAAAAAAAGACATTATAACTGAATATTTAATTACGGATATTTCTCAGTATAATCTTTCGTCTGACATGTCATATACAACTGGGTACAGTCGAAATGAGTATAGATTGCATTAGGTTCTGCACTAGGTATAACATGTATCGCGGGGGCAGTTTACAAAGATGAAATTCACGAACACAAATGACACCCAGACTCTGAGCAAGTGCCTCATGCTTACACAAAGATAATTGCCCAACCCCGGAATCGAACCCGGGACCCTGTGATCCAAAGGCGGCGCTTCCAACCCCTAGACCAACAAGGCAGCTGCTTTTACAACTCGACATAAACCACCCCAATAAATTACCGAAATTCTTGAGAAGACCAGTCATTCCCTGCAACCGTTTCGAAGTTGTTCGTCAGCGTAATCCGCGGCAGTGTCTGCATTTTCCCATACTTTCATTGGTCTTTGTTACAGCAAGAGTCATCCATTTTTAGCCGTCAAAGAAAGAGTATACCATAAATTATACGCCTAGCGCCACGCAATTTGTTTTGTGTTAACACAGGTATATCGGGAATAATGACGTCATATAAGGATTCTGGTTTCTTGATTTCATAATAATGGTAATTGTTATCTTGTTTTGAAAATTGGATTTCATATGAGCCGACTAATGGAAATTACAAGACAAGAGACGTAGCCCTAATAATAGGAGAACTTGAAATTAACCCCTGTGTCAAAACGTCTTGCCCGCATGACATAGCAGGCTGATTTCTTTCCTGTAATTGGAGTAGGCTCGACTAAGCAGTGAATCTTTTAAAGGCTAAGAATAGAGAGCATACAGAAGATCCATAGGATGCAGGGTATCAAGTACTTTGTTTATTTTAAATATTAGTAACTTCGGTTTAAAGATTCTTTATTTATTCTAAAAGAACATACATTGTTCACTTATCGAATAAATACATAACTCAGGTAGGTGTTAGTCCAGGTAGCCAACCGTTTGTTTTCATAATGTAGTTAAATGTAGGTAGGCGTGTACGATGTGGCTAGCTTATAGCGTTAATAGTTTTGCGTTGTTAGTGACGTAATGCTTGAGTTTTGTTTTGAATATGTTAAAAGAAGATGTGCCCCTGATATTTTAACTTAACTTAATCTGTTCTGACTGTACACTTGTGTATTAAAAAGATAAATGAGCATTCAAGTGCCTATAATAAATTTTCGCTGTGTTTGGGCCCAAAGCTTGGAAACATTAACAGAGATTCCATAAGAATTCTATTCCCTCGGCGCTTCCTGTTAAACTCTTTGTTGAATTAATTAAATTATTATTTTAAACTTTCATTGTGTTGGAAATTCGCAATAACTTTTGAGTTTTTAAATTGCAGATACTTTGCACCAAAAAGTCTGCTTTAACAAATTCAACAGCTATTTTGTTCTACATATATTACGTTGCTATACAGTTATTTGAGAATATTCACCAGTGTGACTAGATTTCTTCAGTATTATGAAGACCTTTTTAGATTATCTAAGTCTGGTTGCCTTTCGTATTTTGTATTCATTTATTCAAATTCATATTTAAAAAATCTCTGTTACGTTATTACGCGACTGTTCATATTGAAATAAGTTTATAGAAGTTTTCAACTGTAACGAAATTTATTTTAGTCACTTACTTTAGACTTTTCGCTGATATAATAATAGAATTCGGGAAACTGCGTAAGATTTTCTCGTCTTTAATAACGCAGTGGTTGAATACGTACAAGTACAGAGACATAATCGCTCACTATGGGCTCCATTAAAAGGCTCAAAGTCTCTACCCTGCGAGATAGGATAAAATAAAGGATGAGATACGCAGGAGAACCAGAGTTACCGACAGGGCCCATAGGATTGGCAAGCTTAGGTGGAAGTGGGCAGGGTACATAGCTCGCAGGACTGACGCCCGATGGGGCAGAAAAGTCTTAGAGTGTCCACCGCGTTTCGGTAAGCATAGTGCTTTTGGGCATCACACACGGTGAACCGAGGGCTTGGTTAAGGTTGCCGGGAAACGATGGAGCGGCGGCTTAGGACCGTCCTTTGTGGGAATCTTCTCGGGAGGCCTATGTCCAGCATTGGACGTCTTTTGGCTGTAATTAAGATGATGATGAAGACTAGAATATAATAGAAAAAGAAACCGGTGCCACTTGGTCACAGGCCCGGGTCAGAACATGGCAACACCCGAGAAGGCCTGGTGGAAAACTCAGTTCACTTTTATTTTTTAATCATTATCATTTCAGCCCATATATGACCCACTACTTAGTCGGTCCTCCTCCAATTACATGAAGGGTAATTAGCCTACTGTGCCACTTATACTGTGGTATTTTTTAATACTAATCTCTAATTTGTCTTCGGCTGGTTTTAGATACCTAAGGTATATAATGGTGTGGTGATGGAGATTCTATGTGGAGACTAGAGAGATTTAGAATATACACCCAATTTTGCCACCCAATTTCATACAGAGGGTAAAGTAAAAGGCGACAAAAGGAATTGATGAGCCTGAAAACCAAGCCACTACAGAAGGTAAACCCTATTATTCTCCATGTAGCTGGAGGAGGCCCAACTCCTACTGAGTTATTTATGGTCAGAGAAGGAGAAGTCTATAACTACTTCTACTTCTCTGATATATAAATATATACTGGGACTGGCACTGGTATATAAATATACCAGGTTCTTAATAAGATCTATGACATATTTAAGAAACTAGATTTGGGTATAGTAATTTAAGCGACAATGATACAATGCTACAAACACATGTATATAATGGTGATAATTATAAACATAAATATTATAATCTAGTTTCATCATAGTTATTATAAGTTTCTTCATCTTCAGTGTAAATTGAAAACATTCTCGTAATTAATATCTGTTCAGAGCATGTTCAATCTTGATACGCCATCCTGAGGCCACGCTATATAACATTTCCAACTTTATACGCCAAGTTTACAAAATTATGATATTAATTGAAACTCTGAAATTAAGGCAAATTAAAAATTAAATTTGTATATGTAAATTTTCAGATACGTTTCCTAATTTAAAACGTTGGGGTTTCCTTTAGACTTTTCCTTAAGAATCATTAAGTTTCGTGTACTCTCGGTTTGTTAAAACGTTTTTGTTAGAGTTCAATGGTCGCTTTACGACGTCGGAAAACGAAATGAAAATTAACGAGACAATTTTATATTTACGTTGGAAATCCTCATGGATACCGCTAAAATAAAATAAAACTAACGATGTCTAAATAGAGTTCATAAACGTAAATACAGTTCCTTTTGAGTTTGAGTTTCTGTTCATGTTTACATGCCCTCCGCAATAGGTAAGATGTAATATGATGGGCCCCCATTCACCATGCAGCAGAGGCAGACGTTGCATAAACTGTTGATAATTTTTATTGTGTTCCGCGCTATCAGTTAGGCTACGAGTCACAAAACTAAAAGTGACGACTTACGATTATGGCATAAATGTTTGATATATTGTATAAATATATGGTATCGATTATGGTATAAATGTATCGTATATGGTATCGATTATGGTTTAAGGTGTAAATGTCTGGTCTATGATATCGTTGCCGGTAGGTATATAGTAAAAATATATCGTATATGGTATCGATTATGGTGTATGTTATAAATTTATCGTAAATGGTATTGATTATAGTATAACAGTACTGCAAAGCATTTGATTCATCGATATTTTCAAGTATTGCAAAATATAAGCGATAAAATAATTACCATTGTTGGGCAGAAAATAAAGACGTAGTGATCTATGAGACCCATCGAAGGGGAATGGCCAAAATTTGAACTAATAACTAGATTTGATGAGTGAACTTTGAGAATAAAACTTTAAATAGACGTTTTGGTATAATCTTTCTGTTGTTGAGAATAAACAGGATGAAACAGAAGAGTGATAGCTGAAACAATGGCATTAAGGTCACTGCTCCGAATGTCAAGTACCAAAAGTTAATAAAGAGTCAACATGATGAGGCTCAGAATCGGACATAAATCAAATATTTTCAAGATAAAATGAGAAAAATTTTGAGATGTCTCTGCGACTACAATTTATATGTATGTCTTAAATCTCTCTCTCTGTTTACAAATAGACCGGCTTTATAAACACAAAACATCGTTGAATATTTCCGTATTATGAGCTGTTTACTAAGCAAAATAAATCTGAAATCACATGACATGTTATTCAGCTTTGTGTAAATAAATGTAATATATAGAAATGTTGTTAATGCTAGTGTAATAACTAAGTATTGCGCTTTTACAACCATCATAGGGTGAAATGGGGTGGTAACACTATGTATTCTAAACCCGTCACTCCACGGATAGTAGAATAGATAGGGTTATGAAGGGAAATTTTATGCTGCATCGCTTTTGCGAAGTGCGAAATTATTGGAAACCAAAAGTTGGATACAGATAGAATATTTTAGCTAATGCAACATATTTAATTGTATACCCATAACAATATATATTATGCCGTATTTTATTTGTTTTAAGCCGTATTTTCGTGTAGCATTGCGAGGTACTAGCCGTAGCAGCAGTATATAATGTTACCCAGTCCGTTTGTTTTAGAATGGATTTAGAATACTTAATAATAAATAATAATAAATATCCTTGGACATTTCACACAACGCCATCTCGTCCCAAGCTAAGCAACTTAATGCTTGTCTTATGGTAACGAGATGGATGATAAACTACTTATATACATTTTTTTTTGTAAATACATATATATTATAGATAGAAAACACCCAGACCCGGAACAAATACTTGTTGGTCGTACAAATATTTCTTCCGTGCGGGGATCGAACCCGCGACATGCTGCGCAGCAGTCGATCGCTCAACCACTGCGCCAACCGTGTCGTCGAAGGAAAGATTAATACAAAACTTTGTGCTAACCCGTTTGGTCAGAGCGTGGAAAAGTACTTAAATTATCCTTAAGTTTCATGTGAAAGGAGGAGGCCAGACTCAGTAGTGGGTTATATAACTTTTAAATGGGCCGACAGGAAGTAGTAGCTATAAATAATTACCTTTTGGTGTAATTAACTGACTAATTACAAACCGTTATTAACGTATGCTACGCTCGTTAGTCGTTACATATGTATTCATTTATAATTATGTGTCTGCATGAAATATCGTCTTATTGAGCGTGGGAAATTTAGTTACTGTGAAAGTGAATTGTAAGTAAACATTAAACGAACAATAGTCTATTATTTTACATCACGTGGTGTTACTAAAATATATTTTGTGTAAACGAAACTATTTAGTATCAATTTTTTAGTGAACTAACATATAATTATTTTCAGCCTATAAATGACCCACTGCTGAGTCGGGCCTTCTACAATTATGGGGAGGGTAATTAGCCTACTGTGCCTAGCTGGGCAGACAGGTGGGCAAATGGTTTGATTTAAATAATCTAGCGGCTAGGTTTTCGGCCTTGTCATTTCCTTTTACCGGCTCTTACGACACCCTGAGGATGTATTGAGGTGGTGATACTATGTATTCTATATCCGTCACCAGTATGCTGGCTATCAATAGGAACATACTACGCAGTGTTATTATTCATTGCAGAAGGGAATAATTGACACTGACACACTTGATAGACGAGGCTTAGAAGATTGATAAAAAACTCCAATTTACAGGATGTAAGAAAAACCTTATAACCATGAGTACCCGTACGCACTAGCGGTTGGCCGGCTAGGCGGCTAGCCGCGCGGCCTGCCGCTTTGTTATATATAAGACTAGTGGCCCGCCCCGGCTTCGCCCGTGCAAAGCGGGGGTGGGTTATACTTAAAAACCTTCCCCTTGAGTCACTATCTATTAAAAAAAACCGCTTCAAAATCCGTTGCGTAGTTTTAAAGATTTATGCATACATAGGGACGGACAGAAGAATGCGGCTTTGTTTTATACTATGTAGTGATTAACCCTATGCCCGCACTTGGCCATATGGTGTTTGTTACACCTTATAAAAAACCTTTAGACCTCTATAAAACCTTCAGATCCTCCATTAGACTCTTGTTATTATTAAAAAAAGTTTTTTTCTTTCATATTACGCTGTTGTTTGTTAAGTGAATTAAGAATCAACGAGCATATAAAGTTATATAGTAATTAATTTCAGTTAGTAAACTACTTTTAGACGGGGCGACTCTGTGACTGTGCAAATTAATGTGCTATTATTAAATAATGAAGCGTAAGTTACCTCAAATTTAAATTCATTTACTTGTTTATTTGGCATGTACCACTATAGTTTGTTACTGTTTGTATACTCAAATAAATAAAAAAAGTCGTAGACGGCTTTTTCCGTCGCAAATGTTTGTTGTCTGCCGTAAAACAAGACAGGTATAGGTCATTTGAGACTTGAAGTAATAAGAATGTTGTATAATAATAACAACGCAGTGAACAATAAGAAAAACAGGAAATGCACTAGAGCCGCTATTGAATAATATTGCTTCACTGGCCTCGCACTAAACATAACAATGGAATAAAAACTTAACAATGGTGCAATATTTTATAGCCTACTTAATTATTTTGTTGTGGGCCGACAGCGCATATTAGATTGAATTAACTTCCTCCAAGGCATTCGTTATTGTGTGTGTGTGTGTGTGTGTGTGTGTGTGTGTGTGTGTGTGTGTGTGTGTGTGTGTGTGTGTGTGTGTGTACAACTATTACTACTAATCAGCCCATAACACAGCCGAGTCCGGCCTTCTACAGTTACATGGAGGGTAATTGACCTACTGTGCCACGCTGGCCAGACGCTTGGCACAGGGTTTCGTATCAAGTTTTCTTTCTCTAGCGGCTAGGTGACCAGCCATCATTTCCTTTTCGCAGCCCCTAGGATGGTACTGCATTTCGAAACGGGCTGACATATTTTGTTGTCGTCGTCGTTTCAGCCCATAAATGACCCACTACTGAGTCGGGCCTCCTCCAAATTCATGGATCGAAATTAACCTACTGTGCCACGCTGGCCAGACGCTTGGCACAGGGTTTCGTATCAAGTTTTCTTTCTCTAGCGGCTAGGTGACCAGCCATCATTTCTTCTTACGACACCCTCAGGATGGTACTGCATTTCGAAACGGCCTGACATATTTTATTTTCTACGTCGTTTCAGCCCATAAATGACCCACTACTGAGTCAGGCCTCCTCCAAATTCATGGAGGGAAATTAACCTACTGTGCCACGTTGGCAAGACGGGTTGGCACAGGGTTTGTGTCAAGTTTTCTTTCTCTTGCGGCTAGGTGACCAGCCGTCATTTCTTCTTACGACACCCTCAGGATGGTACTGCATTTCGAAACGGCCTGACATATTTTATTTTCTACGTCGTTTCAGCCCATAAATGACCCACTACTGAGTCGGGCCTCTTCCAAATTCATGGAGGGAAATTAACATACTGTGCCACGCTGGCAAGACGGGTTGGCACAGGGTTTGTGTCAAATCCCGGGGCGGGGTACGGGGATGTCTCGCCACACACGGGATCTGAGGGGAAGCGACGTCCTGCCGGGTGCTCACGGCAGGACGTCGAGTGCTCGTAAAGAGCCTGAGGAGAGGAGGAGAGCCTCCTCGTCTGCGGCGGCGTGGTTCTGCATCAGATCCCACAATGCCGCAACAGGACGCGAGTTGGAGCACCCCGGGGAGGTTTAGTGGGTAGGCCCCCATATATATATGGGGGAGAGTCCCACACTCCCCTCGCTGGCCATCCCCGTGGCCGGCGAGGAAGTCGATAAAGGATTTTACCCAGGGCAAAAAAAAAAAAAAAAAAAAGGGTTTGTGTCAAGTTTTCTTTCTCTTTCGGCTAGGTGATCTGCCTCTTGCCTCTAGTATTTTGTTGTACTCTAAGTGTATTCACAGGGGTTGTCATGTATGTAATTTGCTACTCATATTAGACTATCGTATTAGTGAACCTGTTATGATAGCTCTATGAGCAAATAAATAAATAAACCTTTTATTTCATAGTGTCACCCCCCCATTTCATCCCGAGGGTGTCGTAAGAGCCGATATATGGAAATTACATGGCCGAATTACCTAGCCACAAGAGAAGGAAAACTTGTAACGAAACCCTGTTCCAACCCGTCTGGCCAACGTGGCGCAGTAGGACAATTATTCTCCATGTAAATGGAAGAATCCCAACACAGCAGTGGTTTATTTATGGGCTGATTAGTAGTGGTAGTAGTTTCATCTCATCTGCATAAATAAATCTCCATAAATTTGCAAAGCTTGACTAGGCCTATGTTAAAGATTGAATCAGGATGACGAGGGGTCTGATCACAAGAATCTGAACCTAGTCACGTACAACCGGGCCACTGGCCTGCGTAATATCCTTAGGCTAGTCCATTTTAATCATAGCGCCCATCTGAGTACGCAATATGAAAACCATACAATATTGTCTTTAGGTCTTTCCTTTAGGTCTTCCGATATAGTTTAAATGGCGTTTGTGTTGATCAACACACTCTATTGAATTTTGGGTTCGTACGGGTCTGATTTTTTCTGATTTTCTTCCAAAGATTTGAAATACAAAATAATAATAAATAACAAATCAACACTTTAAAGTTCAGTCAAATATCTGTGCTTTATACGAAGACCCAACTCTGAATCGAACCGTGCTCGTATTAAACGGCCAGGATAAAAAAGTGTTTACGTATTCACAAAATTCGTCTGGTTCACCATAGCATGCGTGCGAAGCAGGGGCAGGCAGGTCACTAGATTCATATATTTTTGTCTGTAAATCAGTCTGGCTATATGAACACTGCGCTTAAATCAAGATTTAAACAAAAATATACATTGCTCTGCAGATTCGTTTAATATACCGTAATACACAAATTATATTGTCTGAATGTGCAAATTACTTTGGTACCATTTCCACAAGGTGGAACAAATGAATTGGTCTAAAGTGTGACCGTTTTTTATTGAACTCTTAATAAAGTTCTTAGTAAAGTTTACCACGCGCCGCTTCACCCATGCCAATGTATTGATAAAAAATGCGGCTATAATTACTACAAACAAATTAACTGATTTAGTGGTTATATTGTACAAAAATTACGTAATTTTATGTTTTGTGAATGTTCACCAAGTTTTTTACATAAATGAATAATTGTAGCCACATACGACATTTAATCAACATTTTGTTTTATTACAGGTATTGGAAGTCTCTTGCTCATTAAAATTAGGTGAGTGGATAGAAAAGTATTGATATAATATTAATGTATGTATATGTCGGAGATAGCGACGGCTGAGCAATAGAGTCGTCATCATCTTGACTTGGTACGAGGTTTATTACTTGTAACTTTATAATTCACAATATTAACCACAGTATAAATAACAATGTTCAGTTAACACACTTAGATAGACAAACCGACAGGTTCGCAACGGAGAAGTGTCTCGGTCCGTGTCCCAACGTCGACTGACTGATCGAGCCAACCTCACTTTCCATTACGACTCTGTCCACGTGCCGCCATTGCAAAACAACTGACGTCACCGCGTTTGCCGCACTACTGTGTTAACAATCAATTGAGAAACTTAATAAAACGATATCGTTATCCACGACACGGCCAGCCTGACGAAGCACACGTCCTCGTGTGTACTTGTAACAAAATAACCAACTGAGGCACATTTTCACGTTCGGCCAACCTGACTGTAATGTTCCGTAATCGTATCTTCAGAATCAAGTTAACAGAGATCACGTTAGCATACAAATAATTTTAACAACTTTAACACGAAAGATTCCTCTAAGCCCATAATCTTTAAATCTCAATACTGATACTTTAAAACAGTAGGTTTAAAGTAATAATTACACAACACATGGCCCAGCTGTCCCAGCAGCTAGTGACAATTCACATGTCACCCATATCGTCATCGCTCCAAGCGATACGACCAACACTTTAACTAGAGTTCACGACTCCCAGTACACAAGACCATACAAATAGTCTCTCTCGAGACCCGGGTCCCCGCCACACCACTAGCTGCCCATCGCGCTCTGTACAACTCCCAGAGTTGCAGTTACGACTACAGACTAGTGCGTGTAGTGCGACCTAGCCAAGGTATGTGTTCTTATTTACTGTTGGAGGCAACCTCATCACCATCTTCATCAGACAAATTTAACTCAACGGGCACACTGCTTAGTGGAATCTCCTTATACAGTCGTGAGCGTATTTTTATGTTCTATTACCGGTCAAAGATTTCAGCAAATAACGATCACCATCAAGTAACTCCACAATTTTTAACGGTCCCTTGTATTTCGCGTCTAATTTAGTTTGGTTTCTCTTCGTTCTGAATTTAAACTAAATTACCAACATCAAACTTTACCACTTTAACTTGTAGTTTTATCAAATTTTACTTTTTCGTAACTGGCACTATTTTCTATGTATGTGGCCGCTTGCTCTCTTACTAATGTCTACTGCCGGTCCGGAATCATTCAAAGTTAATAGGTTAAATGGTCTAGCTAAAGGTCCTATCAGAAACTCGAGTGGACTCGCTTGTATTACACGGTGGACAGAGGAATTCAAAACTAATTGCACGTCTTCTAACGCTTCATGCCGGGACCTATCAGACGCTTCTATCGCGGTCAGCATACTTTTTAACGCGCTCATTGTTCTTTCTACTTGGCAATTAGCGCGACTTGAACCCGTAGCTATCAAACGTAATGAAACTGACAAAAAACTTTGAATTCTTTGTTGGCAAAGCATCGTCCCAGATCTGCAATTACTTACTGGAGCTCCAACTAAAGACGCTTGATTTAAGGGATTTAATTGTTCTAGCCAAATCTATTCTCAGGGTATGATACAAGGGAACAAATTTTGTGACCGCATCAATTAAAACTATGACGTACTCCTTGCAATCGCTTTTCCACTTAATTTGCCAGTTAAGTCAACGTGCACAGTATGCCACGGGATACTAATCTTAGGAATTGGATGAAGTCCCGCTTGTGGGCGACCTGATTGCGATTGAGATAGTTTACAAGTAATACAACCATAGACAAACTTACGAACGCACTTAGCCATGTGCTCGAACCAATAGTGATCAACCCTGTATATTTGGCCACCTCGCCCTTTATAGTTCACAGAGCCACCTCGCCCTTGACTGTATATTTGGCCACCTCGTCCTTTATAGTTCATAGAGCCACCTCGCCCTTGACTGTATATTTGGCCACCTCGCCCTTTATAGTTCATAGAGCCACCTATTACAATTGGGACTCGAAAATTAATCCAGCGTGTCGAGGCATAATTGCTGCTGACCACACCCTCAGGTATTAAAGGCGTGAAGTTACATAAGCACATAGCCATATGATGTTTTAATTAAAGAAACTATTAAACTAGTCCCAATATCTTACCGTCATTATTATCTAATAAGCATGGATCCAGCCCAGTAGGGACATATGATTGGGGGAGTGGACGTTGGCGTTCTCTCGAGTATTTGTAAGTGCGTTCAAACTCTTATGATATCTGTCACCGTCAAGTACCTCAATGACTTCATAAGGTCCGTTATATTTAGGATCCAATTTGGTTTGATTCCGTTCATGATTTTCGACTAAAACATAATCTCCCACCGAAAATCTAGTCACATTTGCCTTATTTTTATCGAATCTTAATTTATCAAGCTGTGCATTATTTTCCATTAATTTGTCAGCTTGTTCCCTAATCTCTCAAATTTATCTCAACCTCATGATCGTCAATAGTTAATAAATTTAGTGGCCTAGCTACTCTACCTATTAACAATTCTAATGGACTTGCCTTAGTTACCCTATGAATCGTGCTATTTATAGCAAGTTGGACATCATCTAACGCATCTTGCCATGACCTATTTGGACTAACTTCTACAACAGTCAACATATTTTTGAGGGTGCTCATAACTCTTTCCACTTGGCTTCGGCGCAACACAATGTTTGATGAGAGAGCACTCTGCACCAGAATCAGAATAAAATGGATACGACTCACAAGCGTTCATCAGCGCACCGCTGGGATTGCTAACATAGCAAGCTTCCACATGCCTCTCGTTACTCGCCGCCGCCGCAGGCGCCGCTCCGAACCGCCTGCGCCTACCGCCGCGCCAGCTCCTCCGCTGTTGCCACGTTGTTGCCACGTGGACATCTCGCTGCCAAATGTCCGGCGCTGCCGCACCTGAAACAGACTAAGTCCGACCGCGGCCGCGGCCCCGCAGAGCCTGACGCTGAAGTGTGCAGTGGCAGCACTAGCTGCCTTGCCTTTCACCGCCAATTTGATGCTCGGTGACCCATTCCACCGCAGCTGTGACATTCCACAGTTGCCGACCGAAAACCCGATCGCTTGAAATCTGGATCTGCTGTCCTATCGCCTCACGTTTAGGCTACCTTACCGATGCAAATCAAGGCATACAATGGCTCCATAATCTTGGAAAACTTTGCTATAAACTGGCGAAAATACGACGCCAGTCCGATGAACCGTCAAGCTAAACAAGCACAGCAATCTAAACTTCGTATCGCAAGTAATTAACAGGTAAACACGCAAAAGAACCTCAAATAATATTTTCTTACACCGGTCAAAATCACACTATCGTAAATTCGTATACCATACAATATACCCGAGTAATAAAATGGAAACTGCTCACCGGAGTGACGTAAAATTGCAGCTGGTGCGCTTACTACAGATCCACTCACTATTCTTTGACCTGGCTGACCACAGTACTGTTGCTCGCCTTCCTGCTGCTCCGCTCAGGGCAGTTAGACGCGTAGTGTCCTTGTCCATCACAATGAAAGCAAGTGATCCCCACTTGGTTAATCGCCGCACTATGACTGCCGCTTGTGATCTTCAGTTCAGAACAATCTTCATGTAGCTTAATGTCTCCTTTATAGTGACAATGAATCGCCATTATCGGTTATTTCCATCGCGTACAGAAGTACACACATTATCACTACACTGTTTTCTCCACGTGGGCTGACTGAGTTACATACCACTTCTGATGTCGGAGATAGCGACGGCTGAGCAATAGAGTCGTCATCATCTTGACTTGGTACGAGGTTTATTACTTGTAACTTTATAATTCACAATATTAACCACAGTATAAATAACAATGTTCAGTTAACACACTTAGATAGACAAACCGACAGGTTCGCAACGGAGAAGTGTCTCGGTCCGTGTCCCAACGTCGACTGACTGATCGAGCCAACCTCACTTTCCATTACGACTCTGTCCACGTGCCGCCATTGCAAAACAACTGACGTCACCGCGTTTGCCGCACTACTGTGTTAACAATCAATTGAGAAACTTAATAAAACGATATCGTTATCCACGACATATATGTGTCATAGTAGCAACAAAATGTTCCCAGTGATGAGTGTGATGACTTACGGATCCGAGACACGGTTGTATACAATGGGGCTTAGGCTTAGGTAGCTAAGAGTCACTCGCCGAGCAATGGAGAGAACTGCTCGGACTTTCTCGGCGCGATTGAATCAGAAATGAGAAAATCCGCAAAAGATTAAAAGCGACCGAAATAGCTCGATGGATTGCACAGTTGAAGTGGTAGTACCCAGACCCGAATGACGGATGAACGTTGGGGCAAAAAGTGGAGACCGTATGGGTAAACGAAGGATAAACTGACTATGTGGACGACCTTATTGAGGTCGCCGTAATTCTGTGGATACGATCTGCTCATGATCGGCGATGTATTAGGGAGACCTATTTCCAACAGTAGGACGTCTGTGGCTTATAGATAGTATCATAGTGAGGGATGCATATTTAGTTGCAATATCGTTTTCTAAGTTCAAAACAATGCAAATTGGTAACTAAACGTAGATCTGCTGATGTTACTTGGTCAATCCAAGCGAATGAAACAATGGACAGAAAAAAAAAAATTTTTTCGTACTGTTGGCTACTGGCTGATAAGAAATAGTATTTTGATATTGGTGTATACGTTTTATATTTAAATATTGTTATGGTTCCTATTGTCAAATACTTGATCTACTGCTTAAAACTGAACGGACGTTTTTTCCACGTACCTTAAGTCATAATTTTAATGATATGAATGATTTTCCAAAAGGTTTCTTAATTTTTCTAGTAGGATTAAATCATAATTTGTCGTAATCTTCAGGAAATAAATCTTGTATGCATTGTTGTTTTCGCTCAGTGGTTAAGTGGTTTAGTTTGTTTCCTTAACCATTTCGATGGATTGGCGTTAAGAAAACACCGTTAATCATAGTCGACCTCCTAAGTGGCGACATGGGGGTCGTAACTGTTAGATGAAGAGATACAACTGGTTAGAGGATACTGTTACAGCTATACTTTTTTTTAAGGGTTGCCATAAAAATAACAAACATTTTATTGCAGTGTTATTTCTTTCATTTTATTGTCAGTTTTGAAATATTTTCTTATCATCTATACTAATATATAAAGCTGCAGAGTTTGTTTGTTTGTTTGTTTGAACGCGCTAATCTCAGGAACTACTGGTCCGATTTAAAAAAATCTTTCAGTTTTAGATAGTCCATTTATCGACAAAGGCTATATTTTATTTTCAAAAGAATTAGGGATCCGTATGAAAATTGCGATTTTGTAAACCAAGGTGTAAAATCGAAAACCTATTTATGCGTGCGCTGCAAAAACTATTGACAATAGAACAAAAAGATGTACTACGTGTTTGTAGGTCTTATAAAGATCTACAAAAAAGTCCGCGAGAGCACATTATGTAACTATCATAGTTTAGTCACAATAACCGATTTTATGTTCATAAAAATATGCACGGGTTCGAAGCACACGCGGGCGAAGCCGCGCGCAAAAGCTAGTAGGTAAATGATAATTGCCTTGTTGGTCAAGGGGTTGGATGCGCAGCATTTGGGTCAAGGGGTCCCGGGTTCGATTCCGGGGCCGGGCAAGTGTCTTTGTCATTTTTATTCTTGAATTTCATGTTTGTAATCTGCCCCCGCGATACAGGTTATATCTAGTGCAGGGGTTACGTTTCTTTGTTAGAAAACAAATAGAAAAAGAAAACTACTCGTAACTAATGCCTCGGGGTTTGGTAGCCCCGAGGCTACCAAACCCCTAATACCATGCGTTCATAAACACATGGTATTAGGTTAGTCTGGCATCTTCCAATGGAGGGAAATTACCCTATTTGATTGGGTGACTGAGTCCGAAAATGATTTTTTTCTTTTTTAAAACGAAACCAAACATCCATTTAAATCGGAAACCACACGGACCATTTGATATTATGTGCGTTAACTTTTATGTAACAATTTCTTGATGCAACTTTTCGTTGCGGAACCAATTTGCTGATTGTCTTGAGATTATAGTTTTATGCATCATGCGTGTATCATAATAGGTTCGTTACACTATTATCTACAAGTAATTAGCTGGTTATGTTGTAACCTGTTGCGTCAAAATAGTGTGGTTTCACGCACTGATGTTCTACTATAACGTACGTGTTGGCGTCTCGGTTGCTATCTCAATATCCATAGAGTTCTAAATACTTGCAGTATTACATCAAAACACATTAGAGCGTTTTTTATTTATTTGTTTGCTATACAAATATATTTATTTTAAATGAAAACGTATTACGATAATCACGAACCCACAACATTCTGAGGGTGTCGTAATAATCATTATTATCATCATCATCAGCCCAGTCTAGTCCACTGCTGGCCTCCCCTAAAGAGCCATAGCACCCGCGCAGACAACTAAAGGAACGCATTCCTTCCTAAGGTTGTCGTAAGGAAAACTTGATAAGAAACCCTGTGCCGTCTGGCCAACGTGGCACAGTAGGTTAATTACCCTCCATGTAAGTGGAGGAGGCCCGACTCAGTAGTGGATAATATATGGCTTGAGTAGTAGTAGTAGAAATTGAAATAAATTAACAAAAAGTAGTAATTCCACCACAAATGTCCAAAATAATAACTGAGCCGTCCCCTTGTATAAATTTTTTGTAAATAATCTTGTCTCTTATATTTCTATTTCTTTTATAATTAAATACACTTTTTCTGTTACATAGATTTAAGTCCTAATGATTAAATAAATCTTGAATGTCTAGTATATTATAAATCCATACAGAGTATATATACGAAACAAAAAAATAATCACTTCATTCTCTATTAGCAAACTTTACAAACTGCTAAGCTGCAAAATTCCGCAGACAGGCCTGTAAAACTTATTAACGCAAGAAAAATACTATCGGGGATACGGACTATCCGTTCCAAGACTTTGGGTTTTGCCAGGCCTATAGGTTATAATAAAAACTCTCCTAACTGTTTTTACCACTATCAGGCCAGAGATAAAAACTAAATACCTATTAACTTTCTTCTTCTTGTTTCATCGCCTGTCAGGGCGGAGATCAGCGATATTAGACGTATTTTTTTCTCTAGATCGGCCGATCGAAATATCCAAACGAAACGGTCCAAACCTTTTTTTTGTATAATACTACTTAAACGTAAAAATACTTGTAGGTCGTACAAATATTTCTTCCGCGCGGGGATCGAACCCGCAACATGCTGCGCAGCAGTCGATCGCTCAACCACTGCGTCAAACGTGTCGTCAATATACTATAATTACACTATGGTTTACATAAATAAATAAATAAATAAATAAATATCCTTGGACATTTCACACAACGCCATCTCGTCCCAAGTTAAGCAACTTAATGCTTGTGTTATGGTAACGAGATGGATGATAAACTACTTATATACATTTTTTTTTTTGTAAATACATACATATTATAGATAGAAATGACACCCAGACTCCGAGCCAGTGCCTCTGGTTTAGACAAAGACACTGGCCCGACCCCGGAATCGAACCCGGGACCCGTTAATCCAAAGGCGGCGCATCTGACCACTAGACCAACGAGCAGACATATACCCGGTGATGGAATTGAACCGGGCACTTGTGATGCTGCAATACTGCCAACCAACAAGGCAGTAAAATATTACAACTACCTGCTATATCTTCTCGTGTAACGTAGATAATATTTAGTCTACTGTGCCACGGTGGCCAAACGGGTGGGCACAGGGCTTCGTATCAAGCCTTGTCATTTCCTTTTGTCGGCTCTTACGTCGCTCTCAGGATAGAATGGGGTGGTAACACACATGTATTCTATATTCTAGTTAAACTTAGTCAAATATGCTACGCTTTTAATACGAGATATTTGAATAGAATTTATAGATGAAGATTTAGAGTTAATAGATTAAAATATAGATTTAGATATTAGAATATATACATGATTTTGAATTTAGCAGATTAAGGTTAGCACATACATCGTGTCAGATAGATACACTAATAGTTTGCCGGTAAAGTTGAAGGGACAGGTCTATAAGACCATCATTAGGCCGGTCCTTTTATACGGCTGTGAAGCATGGCCGGTGTTAGAGCGACACAAGCAAGAGCTGCGTGTCACGGAGATGAATATGCTGCGGTGGATGTGTGGAGTGACGCGGAAGGATCGCGTTAGGAACTCCCGCATTCGCGGCAGTCTTCATGTCCGTGACATTGCGGATAAATTGCAGGAGTGTCGGCTCCGTTGGTACGGCCACGTTTTGCGGCAACCTGAGGCTTACGTGGGAAACAAATGTCTGGCCATGCCGCCTCCTCCGGGCCCCGGCAGGAGGGGTAGACCCAAAAAGTGCTGGCTTGACGTCGTAAAGGGTGATATGCGTGCCAATGGGCTCACTACCAGGGAAGCTGAAGACCGTGCGAAGTGGAAAAGAAAAAGGCGGAAATCTGACCCCGGGCGCCGAAGCGAGAGTTTGGGTTGCAACCGGGATTCAAGGCTAAGATGATGATGATGAGGCACACTAATAGTTTACAGCCGTTAGTCGCTACGCCATAAATGGTCTGCTACTGAGTCGAGCCTCCTCCAAGTTCATGAAGGGAAATGTACCACACTGGCAAGACGGGTTAAAGTGGGATATGGTGTTTGTCGCGAATTGCCAACGTCCATACACCGGTCCTCAGTTTCCCTTTGTGGAAATCCTTGGGAGACGCCTATGTCCAGCAGTGGACGTCTTTTGGATGAAATGATGATGATGATGATACACCGGTTCTCGTCCGATCAGCGATGTTAAGCAACGTCGGGTGTGGTCAGTAATTAGATGGGTGACCGCTTGGGAAAACCGCGTGATGATGTCGCAAATTCCTAAGCACTAGTCCATATGCCAGTTTGATAAAAAACTTTTATCTTGACTTGATCCTTATCTGTTGCGTAAAAGTTTGTCTTGGCGGGACATATTGGAAAAAATCTTAGGACGCTGTATCTGATTATGCTAGATAGATCCCTAAGGATCGAAGTCGGGCTTAACGAACCAGTATTTGGACCTTAGACGGTCTTAAGGTGTTTGATTATGGAAGGGTGTTTTAGGTTTTTTTATACCACACTGGGGTGGCTCAAGCTTACGGTCCGACTGATAGTAAGCAGTTATCGTCGTCTATGGGCGTATGTTATTACCACCCCATTCCACACTGAGGGTGTCGTAAGTGCCGACAAAAGGAAATGTCAATGCCGATAACCTAGCCGCCAGAGAGAGAAAGTTTGATACGAAGCCCTGCGAACCTGACTGGCCAGCGTGGCATAGTAGGCTAATAACTAAAAGGTAACAAAGTGGTGGCAATTAGCACAGGATAGAGAAAAGTGGACATCATTGGAGGAGGCCTTTACCCAACCTGGGGACCTTGCTAGTATTTAAACATAGTGTTAAGTCATTAAGAAGCAATGTAGCAGGATCAAATAAAGGCTTTTTTATTTTTATTTTATTTATTTATTTTATAACTTTTTTTTTTTGATTTCGCTGGGGATATGCTTTATGCATACCACCGCACCCCGGGGGAAAGGTCGGTGATTATGTGGGACTCCGACAAGGGTCGTCTACCCAAGAGTCGTTTACCCACTAAAACCCCAGCGGCATACCCTCACACGACGCGCTTGGGGCGCCACAAGTTCGCGTAAACGCATTCTACTGTGACGCCCCGGCGTGGTGCCCGCAACGCGGGCAAGCGACTATCAGAGATATTGCCTCTTTTTTAATTAATCTTATTGTAGCAACCCTAAGTCGCGGGCAGCGTAGTACACCAAAGAATATTATACAAACTGTAACAGCTGGTCTTTGTGGGTAATGATACAAATTTCTAATAAAAATAGTATCTTTTTTTACATTAAAACAAATTGTATACAACAGCATGAGACAAATAGCATCTGAAAGTATCAAAATCAAATAATTTATTTTGTTTAGGAAACAATGGACGCTTTCAAATTGTCAATACATTTATGAAAATTAAACAATGCCAATTACCTAATATAGTTTATCAGCAGTTCGGAACGCGACTACTGCTGAGAAGAACTAGCAAGTAACTCAGAGGGCTTGATCGATAGTACTAATAAAGTTGCGTGTCCCGCGTTTCAGCAAATTATAAGCATTTTAGTTCATCTTGTGACGGATTAAGAATCTATGGTGTCACCAGCTCATTCTATACTGAGGATGTCGTAAGGGTTGACATAATGTAATGTCAATGCCATTGGCCTAGCTGTCAGAGACAGAAAACCTGATAGGAAACCCTGTGCCAACGTTGCATAGTAGGCTGATTACCCTCCATGTAATTGGAGGAGGCCTGACTCAGCAGTGGATCATGTGTGGGCGGAGTAGTAATAATAAGCAGTTTTATATCTATATCTATATATATAAAAGAAAGTCGTGTTAGTTACACTATAACTCAAGATCGTCTGAACCAATTTGGCTGAAAATTGGCGGGGAGGTAGCTTAGGACCAGGAGACGGACATAGGATACCTATAAGATATTTATCAAGTTCCTGTGGGATGTGATATAAAACGTGGTATAACAAAACGCAACTGACCTGGAATAACAATACGCAACTGACAGCGAAACGTTATGTTGTCTATAGTTTGACACATTTGTCAATTATACATTTTGAAGTTGAACGGTTGATATATTTGTTTTGAGTTTCTAGATAGATTATTGTGCCGATATTATCATTAACAATGACGTGACCAAGACAATCGAAACGACAATGGCGAATTTTTATTTGAATTTAATTTGAGCGTCCAAAAACGACTTATAAGCAAAAGAATTTCTATTAATTTAATATGTTTTATCAAACTATCACACTGTCTAGTTGTTAAATAAAATCGCCACCATCTTGGTTAGTAAAACAATTTAAATATAGAACACCTCATATAATTAAACTCTATGTGCCTGTTTATGTAGGTATATACATTCCTGTTACATCTTGTGTAATAGATGAATGATGACAACTATTATCACAAGCCTCTGATGTATTAGTAGACGCTTGGTCTTCCATGCGCACTGAAATTCTAATTATTATTAACATAACCACATACCTACTAGTGTCTATTAAACTTTGGTAATTAACTTCGAAGTTGTTGATTTAAGGAAATTAGGTTTTATTATTACCCGTTTAAAGTTTCATTTGCGGGTTACAATGTAACAATCGCTTGTTATAAGTCTAAATTTTACGAGCGGCTGTGAATTTTTACTCTCATGTGAGTAAAACCAATTCCAATTAAGGTAATACTTTGAGCTTTTGCGCAGGCGTATAGTAGAAACGATGGATTATGATAACGTAGTGTACTACTAATAGAATACATAGTGTCAGCAGCCCATTCCATCCCGAGGATGTCGTAAGAGCCGACAAAAGGAAATGACAAGGCTGTAAACCTAGCCGCAAGGAAAACTTGATACAAAACCGTGTGCCAACCCATTTCACCAGCGTGGCACAGTAAGCTAATTACTCTCCATGCAACTGGAGGAAGCCTGACCAGTAATAGTAAAGAAAAAGAAGAAAAAAATTATGTAAATGGTATTTTAAATATTCTTACTCTTGCTGAAACATATTTTTTCCCTTTTAATATTTTTCTCTGTCTTAGTCGCCATGTAACTATGGCACTTTTAATTTAGAACAGGTTGATACTTTGTAACCTATTAAGATAACATATACTTTGCAGTGGTTGAGCGATCGACTGCTGCGCAGCATGTCGCGGGTTCGATTCCCGCACGGAAGAAATATTTGTACGACCTACAAGTATTTGTTCCGGGACTGGGTGTTTTCTATCTATAATATGTATGTATTTACAAAAAAAAAATATAAGTTTTTTATCAACCATCTCGTTACCATAACACAAGCATTAAGTTGCTTAGCTTGGAATGGCGTTGTGTGATATGTCCAAGGATATTTATTTATTATCGTTTGCATTTAAAGAAATACCTATTGTCATAATGCTAAGGTTTTATTTTAAATAAATTTGTGTGTCCACAATGTATATCTTTACATTGTCCACAGCTACATACCCGACAGAGAATAAACCTCACACATCCGACAGACTTGGAAAAGGCCGCCCTAAATAGATAAGGCTATTAGCTCGTTTACAGAGGGAATGAAGTTCTTTGTCTAAGATAAATATAACCTCTATAACAGTATTTGCTTATATCATTGGTCTCATAGAGAAACTAGGTTATTAGGAAAAGATTTTCCCTTTCCTAAATGTATCGATATCAATAAATGAATATGATAAAGATGTGATGTGGTGTCAAGGTAAAATGAATATGATAAAGATGTGATATGGTGTCAATGAAAAAAAAACGAAGTTTAATTAAACTTTGATTGACCAACTGAACCTACTTAAACTGAATCATAGCATCGTGGAATAATCCTAAGTAAAGCTAAGTTTTTCTCGATACAGGCCTGCCTAGTGAGGAAACTCCGAAATATCGAATGTAATGTATGTGTTACTGAATTAATATGTTTTTTTTTGTATCAATCCTAGAAGTGCCCTAATAGAATATTAAAGACGAGACGAGATGGCTAGACAATCTTGCTGTCAGATAAAAAGTTTATAAGAAACCTGTTCTAACCAGTTTGCCAACGTGCAATGGTATTCTAATTTCTTTCCCTGATGTAGTTCAGTTAAAAATGAAAAAGGCAATCGGTTGCTCTTCGAAATCTCAATTTCAGAAAAAAATATTTAAATTAAAACAGTATTGTCTATTATCGGTGGTTAAAAATACACACATCTGAGTATGATTTTGAATACACAGGGCGTACCGAAAAGGCTATGTAAATTCGAATACGTAGTATCACCACCCCATTCTATCCTGAGGGTGTCGTAAAAATCGACGAAAGGAAATGACAATCCCGAAAACCTAGCCGCAAGAGAAAGACAACTTCATACGAAACCCTGTGCCAACTCGTCTGGAGTGGCACAGCAGGCTATTTGCTCTCCATGTCTCTAGACCCGACTTAGTAGTGAGTTATCTATGGGCTTACCCAGTAGAGAGACAGAGAATTTCTAGAAAAAATAAAAATACAACTTTTTTTAAGCCTTCCTTTAAAGTATAGAGATAAGCACGAGAAGTAGTTGAATACATACGTAGTTTATAAATACAACTGATCCTTTTAGATGGCTCTATACATTTACTTCGGATAGCTATAAGAACATCCTGTGTAGGTTGACCTACAAACGGCACGAAGTAAGGAGACATATATTTTGTTACATAATTCCTAAGATCTAGGGCTTTACTTTTCCGGTTTCATAAGCCCACACACAAAGGACTCTCGTGTTGTCTTATTTGGTCGGATACATTTAAAGGATTTCGTATGAACGCGTAAAATTCAGTATTATATTAGATTAGTTGACAAGTTAACTGCCAATAAGAGTTTTCAGAAGTTCACTTATAACTTTTGAACGCATTTTGCTTGGCTGTAGGTTAGAACATTTTTATTTGTACCATTTTCTTTGCAATTAGTCGCCAAATCAATTACTGAACGCAATCTGTTTGACAGTTATGAACAGTTTTTATGGGAAAATAGAATAGTATTTTTTACGTACACGTATTTTTTAGTACAACTGTACTGGATTTTTCCTTGGAATTCTATAAATACACTTCTCATCACAAAAATAGAAACACTTTGGAAGTTTATATTTTATAGGGATTATCAGAAAAATGTGTATAGTTAGGAATAATATATGTCCAATGTCGTTTAATAGTGAGTAGTATGAGGATTTAAAATTCTAATGATAATGTTCTAAATTCATATTAAATTTTCATAGGTTTCGTATTTTGTTTAACGATTTAATTTATACCCTGTATGGAGTATGAAGTAAATTGAGAAAAAATCACACGTCAATTAAAACAAGCTAAGAAACGTTTATATAATAACTTTTATTCCCTCCTCGAGCTCATAGTACTGCTCCCATACGGTTCTTCATCGATCGGATGAGAGTCACGAACAAATATTGTGGCATTCCATTCCATTCCTCTTGGATTTCATTTTGCAGCTGGCTAAGTTTTGCTGGACAGGATCTCTTGCACGAATTCGTTTGTTTTATTCATCATATAGAAAACTCAATTTGAATTTAGAACATGAACATTAGGATTTGAAATCCTCATATTATTCACTCTATAACGACATTGGAATTATACTCCTAAATATGCACATTTTTGTGATAATCCTTAGAAAACATAAACTTGAAAGGTGTTTCAATTTTTCTGATGAGAAGTGTATTTCAAATCCAAAATTAGCCACATTGATCCAGGCGTTCTCAGGGTTTTGAGAGATATTGACTGATAAACACGCACCTAATATCTAATATCCGTGTTGACAGATTTAAAATACATAGTGTCACCACGCCATTCCATCCTGAGGGTGTCGTAAGAGTCCATAAAAGGAAATGCCAAGGCCGAAAACCTAGCCGCAAGAGAAGGAAAACTTGATACGAAACCCTGTGCCAACCCGTCTGGCCAGCTTGGCACAGTAGGCTAATTACCCTCCATGTAATTGGAAGAGGCCAACTCAGCAATGGGTCAGCTATGGGCTGAGTAATATTAGCAGTAGTAACCTATTGGTTAAAGGTAACATTAACTTCAAATTTATATCGCATGAATTAAACACAATATTATGAAAATTAAATTAAAAATTAAAAAAAACCCCCGACACAATAACCTTTAAAAAGTAAAAAATAAAAATAAATACTTCGCGTTGGGGGACCACTCCCACTTATTTATTACCTGACCCCTGGTCCCCCAACGCGAAGTATTTATTTTTATTTTTTACTTTTTAAAGGTTATTGTGTCGGGGGTTTATTTAAATTTTTAATTTAATTTTTATTTTATACTTTTTATAGGTACATACTTATTATAATGTAGATTTTGTTAAATTGCACGTGATGCGCTTTCATTTGAGACCCCACTCGATTATATTTGCAGACATTCGGTTATTCTTCCCCACTTTCACCCCTCATAACTTTTAAACGGCTCACCCGATTTTCATCAAACATGTCTAAGAACACTCGCCCGTAACTCACCTTTCATACAAAAAAAACTTTATTGAAATCACTTCATCCGTTCGCGAGCTACGGTGCCACAGACAGACAGACAGACAGACAGACCGACAGACAGACACACAGACAGACAGACACGTGAAACTTATAACACCCCTCTTTTTGCGTCGGGGGTTAAAAATACGTGTAATGAATGGTAATTTAAGGCGCTTTCCTATTAAAATTTCGTATTCATTACGAGTAACTCATCATTGTAATGGCCATCCTCTTAACATTTCATATAATTGTAGTAAAAATAAAATAATTGTGATACGTTATGCTCATTTTAAATTATAGGTATTTTTATTTTTTAAACGAACCTTTTATAGTCTATTGAAATGTAACTGTGTTAATTTAAACACGGAAGCTTAATATCCGTGTAGTGAAGGAATTAGAATACATAATGACATCACCCCATTCTATCCTGAGGGTGTCGTAAGGGGAATAAAAGAAATTATAAGGCAGAAACAAAGCGGCAAAATTGATACGAAACCCTATGCCAACCCATCCCATGAGTAAAATTGGCAAAATATTTCTTTATATTATAAAAGTAGATGTTTAAGTTATTTGTAGATAAATATTCTCGTGCTTATATTTGGCAATGTTCCAAGCGGGCCGTTTCACAAAAGCTGTGTCGAATTGTATGGCTTCCGGAACAAATAGACAGGTGAATATGAAGGTCAGGGTGCTAGCTACATTGAAATGGGCGATATAATTGTTACAACATTGTTCAGTCAATCAATTACAATCAAGAATATATAATATCACCACAATATTGCCGCTTGAGGGTGTCATTACTCATAAGAGTTGACTAAAGGAAATGGCAAGGGTGAGTCTTGGTCGTTGGAAACTGGCATAAAATCATCATAGACAATGATTTTATTATATATAAAATATCATAAAAATAAATTTAAGAAGAGCTAGTGTTTTTTTTAAATTAATAAATAATATTCAAACATGCAATACTCTCTTTTAATATGAATGTATGTATATTTTCCACTGATCTCAGACATGAAAATCAATTTAAAAAATTGTTTTGACAAACTTTTAATTTTAATTATATTAAAACAATGTCGAGTATAAAAGTTTAAACCAACTAGCAAAATAATTGGGCGCGTCCAAAATCTAATGTCAGTTAAACTCAATAAGGACGATACATGAGTAGTCTAAAAACACATATGTTTAAACGTTTTTAAACAGCAACATATATGTGTTATTGGCTGGTGTTTGTTTGTGTAAAATATTTAGCTAACATTACTAACATCAACACGTGCAGAGCATGGTTAGAACATGGAATATACCTATACTATGGGCATACAAAGTATTGGCGCGATAGCGAATGAGGATTCTTGGGAGTTCCTACGATGGAACCATCGTAAAACTCATTAAGAGCGTCCTTGATGATGAGGAACATAAGTAGGAGAGAAATAAAACAGGGGAAAAACAAAAGATCCCACAGGGTCGAAGTGTATTTAGGACCACTGGAACCAGATCCCTCGATAAGATAAGGTAGCTGACATGAAAAGTGGACTGTGCGTGACGCAATCGAACTGCAGGTTAAGAGGGGTGTTAGATATTAGATGGGTTACCATAATTTGCGTGTAATATCCAATCTCCTCCATGCTTCGGAGGGCAGGTAAAGCCGTGGTTTCTAGCTGCCATTCTACCACCTAAAGCAGTTACACGATCTCACTAGTGTGAAAAGTAATAACAATAGTAAAAATAATAGCGGGTTAATTTTCTTTTTGTTTTTTAAACGTGTTCCCTGCTCTAGCTATAACCAGTATCGCGGAGGCAGTTTATAAACATGAAATTTACATAAAGATACTTGCCCATATGCCAAAAATAATATAGTTGACTGTCTCGTTGGTCTAGGTCTAGCCGCCTTTGCATCAAAGGGTTCCGGATTCGATTCCGGGGTTGAGCAAGTGTCTTTGTCTAAACCTGTGTGTACAAATTCTAAAGTGACTCCTCGGGACGTATGTCACATGCTTATGACACAAGCACTTGCCGATTTTTTTTTATTTAGCAGTTCAATGCTACTAGCAATTGTTTCGAGTCAGATTGGAACGTCGAAATAGGAATTTTGGGTATGATTTGGGTAAGACTAATATAATAAATATGATTAGACTGGCTGACCGAGTCTCGGGCAAAAACAAATGATTCAGTAGACAGTCTGTTATATATTTTTTGTATAACAAAAAGTGCCATTGAATAAGTGGCCTTTGAAGCGAAAAATACTGTTTAAGTAGTCTTTAACAGTTAATTCACTGGCATTATGGTCGTTAATTAAAAGAGCGACATTTGTTAGGAGTTTTTAAACAGATTATACTGTTACAAACGTTTTATTACAATGTGGGTGAGTTGGCATGGGGATCTTTTGCGTTGTCACGACACGGCTCGTTATGGTGGCCTGTTATTGTAGAACACTCTGGTTTAAATTAGGATAAACTGTGTATCAAGATATAATGGGGTAAACGACTTTTGCTACTATCAACACTTGTAGAGGTTATTTCTATGATGACTTGCAATTTATACTACAACCGTAACTATAGGTAATAATAATAAATAATAAATATCCTTGGACATTTCACACAACGCCATCTCGTCCCAAGTTAAGCAACTTAATGCTTGTGTTATGGTAACGAGATGGATGATAAACTACTTATATACATATTTTTTTTGTAAATACATACATATTATAGATAGAAATGACACCCAGACTCCGAGCCAGTGCCTCTGGTTTAGACAAAGACACTATACTACTACTAAGCCCAGACATGATCTACTGCTGTGTTGGGCCTCCTCGAGTTACATGGAGGGTAATTAGCCTCGTTAGTCTAGTGGTTAGATGTGCCGCCTTTGGATCAACGGGTCCCGGGTTCGATTCCGGGGTCGGGCAAGTGTCTTTGTCTAAACCAGAGGCACTGGCTCGGAGTCTGGGCGTCATTTCTATCTATAATATGTATGTATTTACAAAAAAAAAAGTATATAAGTAGTTTATCATCAATCTCGTTACCATAACACAAGCATTAAGTTGCTTAGCTTGGGACGAGATGGCGTTGTGTGAAATGTCCAAGGATATTTATATTTATTTATTTTTATTATTTATTTACTGTGCCACGCTGGCCAGACCTGTTGGCACAGGGTTTCGTATTAAGTTTTCCTTTTCCTACATACAGGTTTTGTCGGCTCTTACGACACCCTCAGGATAGAATGGGATGGTAACACTATGTATTCTAAATCCGTCACAACACGGATAATGACTTATCACACGAATTCCAATATATTACTCAAACTTCAGTACTGGAGTGGAAATCCCCCAAAAAACTTTCTTAAACTTATTTTAGGACTAAATGCCAATATTATCATAAAAGTAATATTATTTACATTTAATATCTGTACACCATAGTTTAGCCTTACTTTGTTTCCGAGAGTCATGAAACTTTGTTGTTCGTATTCGCCAAGTTCATGTTTATGTTTGCTCAGAAACTTAGTATGTTTGCCAAACTCAACTAATTTCCAAGCACAACAAAACGAGTTAAAACTCATATTAAGGCATATTATAATTAAACAAGCGCCATTATAATAATAGGTGAATGTGGTTTCGGATTATAAATATGCTGCCGCCAATATATGTAGGTAATAAGCGTCAACCTAGTATATCTTTGGTAATCGTATTCCTTTCTTGTACAAGCCGTGTGTCATTTGTTTCTAGCGACCAGCATACTGGATTTATTTTGTACGTTACCTTACCTATTAACGTTGTGTTTATGCACTTAGAAGTTGTTAGAACTGATGTAGCGGCAATAAATAAAACGAGATAAATATAATATCAACAACCCAATTTATCATAAAGGTTTCATAAAAGGCGACTCTATGATATATATATATATAACCCGTCGGCCAGCGTGGTATAGTAGGCTATTTTCCCTCCATTAATTTGGAGGAGGCCCGATTCAGCAGTGGGTAATATTTGCTTGCTACAGATGCATGCCCGTGGAAGAAAATCTACCTTAGAGAATTCTTCAACCAAATAACATTTACCCATGGGTTCGTGATTATGGTAGCCAAAACTCTATCAAGGGAAATAAAGTGTTAGCAAGTAATCTACATTATGGACCCTCAGTATGCAACCACTCACCGTCAAGCTAAAAAATAATTCAAATCGTAACATTTCTCTTATTATGTAACATTTCTATCTTCCTATCGAATCTAGTGCCATATAAAACCTATTTTTATATCACTGACTTAATGGATATTTTATACTCTCGTCAAACAGTAAAGATGAGTGGTCCTCAGCCTCTTTATACGTTAGCTACGTCACAGATAGCTCAAAGGCATTGTCCTTGGGCCCTTAGGCAGGTAAAGTAGAATTTTATCTATGACATTAGATCAATGTCATAGATAAAATTCTAATCTACCTTTAACCTGCCAAGTTTGCTCTTCAGTTATTTATATATAAGAATACTAGCTGTGCCTGTCACTTGGTGCGCGTGGAATAGTATCTTTGGGTAGCATTTTCATCCCCCCTTTCAACAGCTTACAACGCTTGGTCCCATCAAAAAGTAGCCTATATACAAAAATATTGTTATATTGTATATAATATAGTTACAGTTACTAAAATTATACTAAGCTTAACATTTTAAGTACATGTTTAAGAAGATGCCTTTGGTACAAATATATTTTACAATATATGATGTCCAGGTGAAGTGTATAGGATAGCCTTTCCATAATAAAATTCAGATACATGGCGGCAGGCTATCCAAATGCAAATAAAAACTTTTCGTTTTTTTTTGTAAATTACTCATTGAATCACATGTTAGTACTACTTCTCTACAGAAATGATATTAGAACAGAACGAAGAGGCACGTTTGGTTCATCATCTTATTTTCAGCACATAAATTACCCATTACTAAGTTGGGCGTTCATGTTTATGAAGGGAAAATAGCCTACTTTGCTACGCTGGGTTGGCACTAAGTTCCTTCTTACGACATCCATAAGATGGTTTGGTTTGGTGACATTGTGTATTCTAAGTCCGTCACCACACGTCCAAATAGTAAGTGTACGCACATCCTTATGTACGACTATGTCCTCATGTGTCATGCTGTAATGTAAACCTTGACTGAGGGGGTATGTAATTAAGCCAGTGACAATTAATCATTTTAAAAACTACTCGGCAGACTTCAGCTTCATGCTAATCACCATCAACATTGAAATAAAATAAAGGTAACTAGTTAAGGCATTGAGAAAGTTTTTTGACCTCAACCTCAGTTTTTATAAATCACAGTGACACGTGACGCGGAGAGACACTTAAAATTTATTTGCATTATACAAATTAGTTTGAAAGTCGACACAATTATATAATTGGTATATAAATAAAATTATAATATACAGTCCGCGCCAATCTTAAAGGCCGCCCTGAAGCTAATAGTATACTATATACACATATGTGTTTTATTAGTATACACACATAATTTTAATTTGGATTTGGCTAGTTGAAATATTATGGATTTTTGCACTTCACCTGAGCATAATACATATATGTATTGTATTTTTGTAGTAATGGCAATTAAACCTTTTTAATCGTGTGTTTAGAATTTTAGGCATTGTACTTTGGTTGTGGATATAAATTCTATTAGATATAACAGCTTTGGCTCCACGCTTGTGTTATCTAAACAATAATAATGATAGAGTCATATGGCGGGTTTTTGAAATATAGACCAAGTGATGATTACCACATACGTAACGTTCCGTTGCTTTCTGTCCGCTGGTTCAAGAAAGAAGTGATCAGGCTGTGGTAAAAATATCGTTCGAGTTCTGGTTTCGGCAAGCATCGCGAGGAACTTTGTCTCCCTGTAGTTTAGCTTCATCGATTGATATTAAACAGCTGTTTCTCTATCCTACTAATATCATAAAGGTGAAAGTTTGGAAGAATGTATGATTTTTACTCTGTCACGCAAAAACTACTCAATGGATTTTGATATAACTTTACAATAATATAGGTTAAAAATCTATTGAGTGGATTTTAGTGGCGTAATCATACATTTATAAAGATATTATGTCAACTACAATATATTTTTTCTTAACTAGCCGTGCGAAAAAGCAATTTTTAAAGATCCTGCAAACATTTTACCAGATCTTTTATGTAGATCTGACCGGGTGGTTTCAACCTTTGAAAAGCTCTTAGCGTTTTAATCAGTATCCGCCACCGCTCCGCAACAGTTAATGTGTTCAAGCCTAACGCATCAAAATAACTTCTCGGTTTTTGTGCCAATTAATTATACGGAGTTTCCATTAATAAAATTCAAACGCCCCCATTTTTAATACAAGCTGCTGCTCGACACTGGAAAAATGAAATTTTATCCAACGTGGAAACTTAATTATCTACCTTTCAGTTCAATTACCACAGCTACCAATCTTCTTTGCTAATTGCGGGAATAAGCCATTTAAACGAATGGACAATATTTAATACTGATATTTTGACCCATGTACCCCAATGGTAACCCCGTGTGGGGACGGGGCAGAATATCACAGATCCCCACCGCACGCTGGGAAAAAATGCGTGTTGTAAAACTCAACAAAACCCAGCACGCTTGGTGGAAAGATCTAATGGTCCGCTCGGCTAGCTACCACCCTCACATCTGATTCTGGCGCTAAGCAGTTTTACTGTTTTCCGTCCTGTGTATGTAACAGCCAGTGCCTGACAGGGCATTTCCTTGAATTGCCTGCTCCATCTTAGACGCTGGCGTTGCTTTCCATCACGCAATCCTAGGGTCAATGGCATTCAAGACGGTAATAAAAAAAGGTCAATTTTACACTATTACTATACACATTAAAATTATTTGCTGACGCATTGATTCGTGTGTTGACGAATTATATGTAGATTAGAATGCTTCAACAATCCACGTTATCCTGAAGAAGTGGTACGGAGCGCATAAAGGCACAATATAATCCGATTTCTTCTATCAAATAGGTGGTCCGACTTAGTATAAGTTAAATATTTGGGAGAACTTTGTTTTGTCGGATGATCTCGATTTTTGGATAAGTTTAATAATAAAAACAAACTCAATGTCATATCATGAAACACGTGTTTCATGATTATGATTTCATATAGCGTACACAGAAACGCCTATCAAAAAGGATTCGTTGTTCAATTAATATTTTAGTGAGTGGCGCCTAACATTTTTATCAAGTAATATGTTTCAATTGTGTATGTTCCAATGGATTTATCACCTAAGAATTTCGGTTGTCATTGTCTCTACCGCCATTTTGTCCTAAATTTGGCTAATGAGCTTGGTATAATGAATCGTTATAATAAAACAATGACCGTCTTCTTAGAGCCTTGTTCTCAATTGACCCGATGCCCGAAAAAAAATCCAGACACCATTACAGTTAACCATGAAGCGGCCATCAAAAGTAACGATATAATTGCTATAGTTAATAATAACTATTGTTTGGACGTATGATTCGTGAATGATGAATAAAAATAACATGATTGATTGAACAATCATGTTGTACCGTCACCATCAATTATTTGGATTCATAATCATGATCATCATCATATCAGCCCAAGCTTACTAATTTGATTATGTCAATTCGAAATTCAAAATAAAATGAAATTGGGATACAGATCGAAATTCAAAATGGAAAAATGTTATCGGCCAGAATCTCACATTATTTAAAATTAGTCATACTTATATGTTCTGGTTTCTGTGTCCAGGTTAGGAATCGCAATAGTTTTATGTTTACAGGCACTAAAAATATAATCCGAAATTTGACTTGACCAAATCTTGAAGATGTATTATCTGAATTGTAGAAAATATCACTTAGAGTTGAATGAACAGTATCTCTTGATACTGCTGACATTCAGTAGCTGCTTAATAAGAACTTTAGTTGCTAAAGTAGATACTATATTCTGAGGGCTCAAGCTAAAATTGCGTGTCACTGGGGTTGTCAATTGACAAATGATATTAAAGAAAATCTACGTCATGGCGTATGAGTAACATAGAACGTGTGAATAAGCGTTTTTGAACCGCTCGCCGCCCTATATATCCCGTAAAAGACATTATTGTCACCTCGTAGGCCTATTCTTGTAAATATAAATTTTCTAAAGAAGCTGATCTTAGTTCGTCATCATGACTGTCATAAAATTTAGTTTTACATACCTTCTTCAAGAGGAAAATCAGAAAGGCCCCAGGTCTGACGCGGAGCATACTCCTCTGACCGGGAGGAGTGAATCCCGTTGCCCTGGTTCGAGCAGTCGAGGATCGAATTCGGTTTTAGTTGGTAGATTGGGGCACAATGGTCTTTGGTCTACGGCCATCCATGCCAAGAGTATCTATGAGGATTTCCGACAAAAAAGGGTGCGGTATTTTTTATTGGTGTATTGTTTCTATTGTTGTGCCTATCAATAATTCGTTCTCAGCTACATTCGAATAAGTCATATGTCAGCATCACGTGGTATAGGTGCCAAGCTGAGGCGAGAATACTTAGTAGATTACTAAAACTATCAAAACGGAGCCTTTTATTAATGATTTTGAATCTAATAAATTAGTAGACATGGGTTTCTGTACCAATATGTAGGTTTCATATCAAGGGCTGCCGCCTCTTACGATACCCATATGATAAAATGGGTTACTGACAAATATTGTAAACCGTCATGACACGAATACGGCTTCATGTTTTCGATCAATGTCATACTTGAGTTTTTGTTCTCTTTATTACTTATTATTATCGACTGTACCAACGCAATGCACGTTGGTATAACACACTTTCAATGACTTGTCAGTGATTTAAGACTGTGTTTTGGTGTCTATTATTACGGGCAATTTGTTACACTCATACTATACGAATTTGTAGCGGAAAGCGCTCATATTGACCTTTGGTTAACTATGGGAAACAAAAGATATACTAGGTTAAAGATTAAACTCTGATAATGCTAATTCCATATTTGAATTTGCAGAAGACTGGTCTTAGCATTGGGACGTTTCTAAATTCAGTTTCGTAGGGGTCGGTGACGATGTGAATGAAAGAAAGAAAACATTTATTCAGCACAGAACAAATACAAGTGTATAAAAACTGTGTATATAACTACATATGTGTATTGGTACATATGTGGCATGTCTCACGGCTGCTGTGCGGAAAAGGTCCAGTTTAGCATTATGTCAGGCATGGCAGCCTGACGCTGATTTTCTATTAGACCTAAGCGCTCATACACACGATCAGCAACTGCGGCTGCCGTCGACTGCCGTTACTCGCCGACGCGTCGACGGGGCCGCCGACCCGCGTCGACGGCTGCAGTTGTCTGTGCCGTTGGCAACATGCCGTTCGTGTGTATGAGCGCTAAGTGGTTCACAGAATCAAACAAGTCCCATCACTACGTGCTAACATAAACAAATCTATACATATGTATGTAACCTCATTTGGCTAATTACCAGTTTTTGCACGGAGCCATTGCGGTCTGTCTTAACGATCCATCAAGTAGGACCACCGGAAATTGTATGGTTAGACCAGCTGTTCGTTTTCACAATACTGATAACATGTAATAACTGCCATGTATGTATAGTAGAATGACAGCCCGGACCGACGGGATTTACGTGCCCGCCGGAGCGCACACACACACACACACACACACACACACACACACACGCAAATTATGGACAGCCATCCAAAATCCAGCGGTGCCAGCTGTTGCTTAACCTGCAGATTGATTGGGTTGCGCACTGTTTGTTTTTTGAGTTGAGTTTAAGAATACTACTTATCAAAGGTATATAAGACTCTGGCGTTATTCCATGTGTTGACGGATTTTGAATACATATTCATAAGGAAATAACAATAATCTACACACACGGACTATGCTAAATTTTATCAGCTAAGGTATTGTACAATTATAACTAGTCAAATGGTAAAGCGGAAATCTCGTAACCCACATAATGATTGAGGAGTATGACAAAATAAATAACAAACCATAAATCTTAATTTTTCATAAATAACTTTCACCTTATTTTATCAAATTGACTGCCAGTTTTTGCCAAAATATCGTCTACAAGTAATTAAACTTTTTGGAGTTTAATTAGGAACGTAATTAAATAAGCTCTTTTTCCTGTTTTATGGAGTCTGCGAGCTTAAAAATAATTTATATCTAATGTCAATAAATTTTCTGAACCTCGTATTTCCTTAATGGTCTTGTGGGCACCACCCACATCAATAACTTCCATTTAATGGTCTGGTTACATACTTAACAGTAACCTTTGTACACTAACGATATGTGTCTAGTATTAATATACTATTACTATAATATACTACTTCTGATAATTCATGAGAGAATATATGTAAACATTTACAAGTTTTAGTGCATTAGTAAATATGATTTATAATGTAAACTAGCGACCCGCGCCGGCTTCGCACGGGTGCATGTATTATACATATAAACCTTCCTCTTGAATCACTCTATCTATTAAAGAAAACCGCTTCAAAATCCGTTGCGTTGTTTTCAAGTTTTAAGCATACATAGGGACGGACAAACGACAGCGACTTTGTTTTATACTATGTAGTGATGCTAATACGTAAAGAACTAAATAAATGCAATGTAATCACGAGAAAAATACAATTAAAAGATGAAAAAAGTAACTCCTCGATAGCTATTTCGGCGTTTTCCAAGTCCATATCATAAGCTTCACATATCGGCAGTCTAGAATTTAAGACGTATTGGTTAAAAATCAGTAATCTAGAATTTAAGTTACCTATTGGTACATTTTTTTGACTATTCCGTATTCAATCGCTAGATCAACACTACTAAGCACACCCACTGTTGTAGCTGGATAAAAGATTATGTATTATCTGAATTATACCAGGTGTATTTAACCGTACATAAGACAAACTAATGGGAGACCTAAATCACGGTTGTTGAGATTACGTCTCGGCGGCAGATGGTTATAATTTGACCTGTTAGTTGCCCAAACTAAATTGTATTTCGTATTCCATGACTCCGTCTCAGCTGGGTTGAATACATTTTGCTTTACAGACAATAGTATAAACAAAATAGTACTGAAACAAGTGAAAGTTGGATTTAATTGTATACATGGTGTAACAAAAACCCCATAGGTATAACAAAAAGATCGATGGTAGTACTACTTATTAATTCAGGTAGATTTGTTAACATTTTGGTCACCCCAAACCTCTGTACTTATGGGCTAGTGAAAAGCGATGGGGGTGTCAATAAAAGTAGCCTAAGTTACTCCTTGTTGCATCAGCTAGCTAGTCGTCAATCATTTCATCCTGAGAGTGTCTTATGAGCCGACTAAAGGAAAATACAAGGTTGAAAAACTAGCCGCTAGAGAAGGAAAACTTTTTACCCCAAAACCCTTATTTTGTTTCGCTGGAGTAATGCTTCATGCACACCGCCGGCCCGCGGGGGTGGGGTTACTCCGGAAACTACTCGTCTACCCACTAAAACCCCAGCGGTATATCCTCACAAGACACAATTGAGGCGCCACAGGTTCGCGTAAACGCTTACCACCGTGACGCCTCGAGGTGGTGCGACATAACGGCCTCACAGAAAGAAGGCCAGCCCTTGGCTTGGCGACCAGGAAAACCAGGTTGACCCCCAATAATTAATTCAATACTACTTATAAACGCAGTCACGAACTAAACAGAAAAAGTCTCACTTTTTCATCTGATTGAAAATCCGATAAGATTATGTGAAAATAATACAAGTAATAAGTTTTAATGACAAAATAAGCCTACAAAAAATCTTAAAACCTTTTAGGATGCTGCAATGATGTAAATTTCGAAATTTCGCTGTAAAATGCAATAGCCTAATTCCATAGATACATGCTTTTATGAATATTTTATGTTAGTTAGAGTTTTATTTTTTAAGACATTTTATGATTGAATTAGTAGGATGAAATGGAATTTTGTATCGTTCCAATTCTCTTTGATCTCGGAACCCTAAATCTATTGATGAAGGTGTTATTTTGTATTGTGTTGCACGAAAATATTTGAAGGATCCGAAAATATCGTGTAACTTAAAATTTAGGAAACAAGCTCTTAATTTCATTAAGGTCTACAATTCCAAATGAGTTTCTTTGTAGAATGATTTTGGTTCGTTGAACTATTGCCAGTAGGGAAGAGCTGGGGAAAATCTCAGCATTTACCTAAAGAGGTAGATTATTTTTATATTATTACTAGCTGCACCCGCAACTTCGTCCGCGTGGAATTTAAAAAAAGTTTATTAGTTCATTAATATTTTTTTTTGGTTTTTGCATTTATTTTAATTATCGTTTATTTTCAGTTTTTGTTGGCTTATTTATCGAATCTTCTTTGATATTGAGATTGTGAATATCATCATAAATACTATGTATTAAAGTTTCAGTGTCCACCACAACCTGACAAAGACTGGTAGGTAGTTCTATATCATGATTACTATTCACTTCTAGACACTTATCCTCTCCAACATCATGAAGAATTTTACTAAGTTCTGAATCAGCTGAATGATGTGCTCTCATGTTTTGTTTTAAATTAAGTTTTTAACAATGTCTCCAAAGTACTGAACGTTTTAGCCGGAACAAACAGACAGACAGACAAAAATTAAAAAAAAAATATTTTGGTCTATGTGCTGTTTAAACATACTTACTTACGCATTTAGTAAAAAGTTGTTATTTTATTATTACAATCAGACATCATCATCATCATCATCATTTCAGCCAAAAGACGTCCACTGCTGGACATAGGCCTCCCCCAAGGATCTCCACAATTTTATTTATTTGTATAGAAGGTGTATAGACTAAATAAAAGTAGCCTAAGTTACTCTTTATATCATCAGCTACCTATCAGTTAAAGTCCCGTCAAAATCGGTTCAGCCGTTCCAGAGATTAGCCGGAACAAACAGACAGACAGACAGACATACAGACGGACAGACTGACAAAATTTTTAAAAAATGTTATTTCGGTCTATGCGCTGTGAATACAGACTTTCGCATTTAGTAAAAAGTTGTTATTTTATTATTACAAACAGACACTCCAATTTTATTTATTTGTATGTATAGATGTGCTGTGTATACAGACTTACGCATTTATTTATTTGTATAGACTAAATAAAGTAGCCTAAGTTACTCCTTATATCATCAGCTAACTATCGGTGAAAGTCCCGTCAAATTCAGTTCAGCCGTTCCAGAGATTAGCCGGAACAAACAGACAGACAGACGGACAGACAGACAAAAATTTAAAAAAATGTTATTTTGGTCTATGTGCTGTGTATACAGACTTACGCATTTAGTAAAAAGTTGTTATTTTATTATTACAAACAGACACTCAAATTTTATTTATTTGTATGTATGTATGTATAGAATAGATGTATAGACTAAATAAAGTAGCCTAAGTTACTCCTTATATCATCAGCTAACTATCGGTGAAAGTCCCGTCAAAATTGGTTCAGCCGTTCCAGAGATTAGCCGGAACAAACAGACAGACAGACAGACAGACGGACAGACAGACAAAAATAAAAAAAAAATGTTATTTTGGTCTATGTGCTGTGTATACAGACTTACGCATTTAGTAAAAAGTTGTTATTTTATTATTACAAACAGACACTCCAATTTTATTTATTTGTATAGATGTATAGATAATTCATTCGAGATTTCCTTATGTTGTAACTAGGTTTTCGACGTTGTCATTTCCATGTCGGCTCTTGCGACACCCTCAGGTAGGAATGGGGTGGTGACACAATGTACCCCAAACCATCGTATATAATTAAGTTTAAACATAATCATTAGTGTCCAGTATATAATTAAGTTTAAACATGTCCAGCAGTGGACGTCTTTTGGCTGACATGATGATATTCATTATTAGATTAATGGTAACGTAACTAGATCTAATAAAAGGTCGATTAAAATGCATGAAAATAACTTCAATGAAATGGGAGTGAATACGGTGATTGCAGATGATCCGATCCAAAATACTCTAGCTACGATAACTATTACCTGAAGTCGTGGGTGCAAACATGGAAAAACACTATCTCGTTAGGAATAAAGTAAAGTTAAATAAGTTTTAATAATTTATGTTGAGAATATAAACAATAAACCGTCGCAACTTCGCGCGCGTTCTTACTCGGAGCGTTGAGTTCGAAGTTTTCTCTAAATTGTATGGTAAAACAATAGAGCTTTAATAAAATATGTCAAGAAGAATGTTTCAATGGGCATTCATTTAACACAAAGATCGCATATGGTGCAATTCTACGAATAGCAATAAATGTGAGAAATATTTACCGTTGATTGCAGTGAACGGTAACACCGTGTGAAGCGAATTACAATACGTTTACGATACGGCGGCGGTCTACAGCTTTAGGGTCGGTACATATCTGACGGAAAATGCGTCGCGTAACGCCAAAACAGACAAATGTATGCTAAAACATTCAACCTTTCACCCCTAACCGACGATGCGTTATCGGTTAGGTGTAAAAGGTTGAATGTTCAGATAGTGTTCAGTTGGTAAATATCGTAAGGGTCGGTTCAGGACCACGATATTTACGAGTTTATAATGATCTTACGATCTATAGGAACGTAAGATCTACGAAAATATAGGTATTTTTGGTTAAAAAATATAGGTATAATTTTAGTAATCAAATACATGATGCCAGTCTCAGCAAAAATACAACTACCCCTGTCTCAGCCGTGGGTCATGTATGGGCTGAATAGTAGTAGTAATTGCAAAGTAGTAGGATATTGATAACTTTATTTTGTCTTCCTACATTGCTGGTTTTCATGGCCGCAAGAGAAGGAAAACTTGATACGAAACACTGTGCCAACCCGTCAGGCCAGCGTGGCACAGTAGGCTTATTACCCTCCATGTAACTGGAGGAGGCCCGACTCAGCAGTGGGTCATATATGGGCTGGGAACACACACACACATTGCTGGTTTTCATTTCCCTTTACTTGGATACTTTCATCTTTACTTGGAGTAGGCCCGACTTAGTAGTCCCACAATGCCGCAACAGGACGCGAGTTGGAAGAACCCGGGGAGGTTTAGTGGTAGGCCCCCACTTTGGGGGAGAGTCCCACACGGCCATCCCCGTGGCTGACCGGGATAGTCCATAAAGGATTCTACAACGGGCGAACAAAATAAAAAAAGGCCCGTCTTAGTAGTGGGTGGTACTATCACGAATGTCCAATATTGATCATGATTGACTAATAAGTTTAGGAGTTTGAATGACCTTTTGAAGTTAATGTTCTCTGAATTTCATCGTATTTTCTTGGAATGAACTTTTTCGAGTCCGATACGAGGGATCCTTCAACAAATATCATTTCTTATGCAAAATCAGTCTGGTGTCTTAATTATTCGGCTCGTGTACAAACAATAAATATGCTGAATGTAAGAAAAGGATGCTTGATATTCCCAACTGGAGACTTTGTTGTTTTGTTGGAGCTTAAAATTTACACCCTGTTGCCTATGTCACAAGAAATCATTTTTATACTGCAAATCTTAAGACACTGACGGATTGTACACCAAAATATACAGGGCATGAATAGCAATCAGTTATAGTTTGGTATTTTTGTGGATGATCAAAAAATTAAGGTATTTTGTGTTACGGGAACCTGGTTGAGAGATCATGAGCTTGGTGGCAATTATAATATGAGCCACAAAGTAGTAACTGCGTTTTGTAGATCGTCTGCCATCCGTGGTGGTCCATAAAGGATTTTACCCCGGGCGAACAAAAACAAAAAAGGTTTTCTTTTGACATGCTCGGAATGCACCCCACGTCACATCCTACTTTACTTCACTGTTAAAATTTAATTGTGTCTGTTGGCATCTTCCGTTTCAATCTTAGAGTTGTATTGTATTCTTCAATCAATACATTGGCCAGGCTGTTGGGATGGTCTTTAATTCGTTCATTGTAGTCATTTGTAAAGGAGAGAATTTCTTGTTTAATAGTCGCCATACGCAGGTCGTGGTGTAGTTGTTCATTAGTGACAAACCAGGGGGCGCCGGTTATTGGTCTCAACATTTTTTTTTTGGAATCTTTGCACTATTTCAATGTTGGAATGGGAGGCTGTCCCCCATAATTGTATTCCAAAAGTCCAAATCGGCTTAAGGACCGTTTAGTTGAGCAGAAGCTTGTTAACAAAGGAAGGTTTCTAACAAAAAAAAAATGTGTAATGTGGAGTGGCGTGCACTGTGTACAGTTAATAATTTACAAAAAGTTTAATTGTGCCACTTGGCAGAGTAAATGCAAATCAGTATTTGTTGAACTAAATCTAGAATACATACAAAATGACTCAATCGTGCATATTCCCACGTGTTAACTAAAACGACGCAAACCAATATTAATGACGACTCTCGCATTCATTGGTAAATGAATAGAATTTCAGACCGACTGTTTGAAATTACGACTTTAATGAATGAATACTGCGTGTCTGTTACGTCTTTTACTTTCTATTACTTTCTATACACCCGTTTGTGTACGACTGTCGGCAATTGTGCTGAGACGACAAGGTCGCGTGGTTTCATGCTTATTGACTCTCTGCCAAAGGCGTGCATCGCTGCGGGCGCTCAACTTTTTGCTCCAAATCACGACAATGTTTTTACTCCTAAACACTCAGCCCAATGAATGGTGTTTTAAATCACATTATTTTTAAACACGGCTAATAAGACTCTCGATTAGCAACCACCTATCTACTGACTTTTAAGTGTGGTGACCGATTTAGAATACATAGTGTCACCACCCTATTCTATCCTGAGGGTGTCGTCAGAGCCGAAAAAAGAAAATAACAAGGCTGTTAACCTAGCTGTGAGAGAATAGCTTTATACGAAACCCTGTGCCAATCCATCCTGCCAGCGTGGCACAGTAGGCTTATTACCCTCCATGTAACTGGAGGAAGTCCGACCCAGCACTGGGCTATATATGGGTTTAATAGTAATAGTATCTACTGACTTGATCTTATGTACTTACAGTAAGTAACACAGTAAGTAACAGATAGCAGAAGCACTAAAACTCATTTGCCAGGGCCACATATCACGATGCAAAGATAACAGAAAAACAATCAAAGAAGAATAGGAAGACTAATGTGAAGATGGGTAGGTAGTTACTAAATAGCGGAATGATTGTCTATCCGTAAGCAAAGATCTGAAAAATACGGCGGAGGCTTCACTCAAATGGGGGCCTTATCGAAAAGGACTAACTCGCACCTCATAAACCTTATCCATTATCTGCTAACAAAATCAAAGCAAAAATCTTTCTTCTACATCATCATCATTTAAGCCAAAAGACGTCCACTGCTGGACATAGGACTCCCCCAAGGATCTCCACAAAGGCCGGTCCTGGGCCGCCAGCATCCACTGTTTTCCGGCGACCTTAACCAGGTCGTCGGTCCACCGTGTGGGAGGCCTGCCAGCACTGCGCTGAAGAATATAAATCTTCTATACACTATATTCTATATTTCTATATTCTATACTTACACCGGATTGCCAAACTTAAGTGGCAGTGGGCAGGGCACATAGCTCGCAGGACCGACGCCCGATGGGGCAGAAAAGTCCTCGAGTGGCGACCGCGTTCCGGAAGGCGCAGTGCTGGTAGGCCTCCCACACGGTGGACCGACGACCTGGTTAAGGTCGCCGGAAAACAGTGGATGCGGGCGGCCCAGGACCGGCCTTTGTGGAGATCCTTTGGGGAGGCCTATGTCCAGCAGTGGACGTCTTTTGGCTGAAATTGATGATGATAATGATGATACACTATAACTTTATTACATCATTTGATTGTAAAATTTGTAAATGAATGAGTATTCAGAACTCGAACTCCTAACTCAAAAATAGCTTCACGTAAGTTTTATCACTTAGGCCGGCCCTTAGCGGCTTAAAACCTACGCAGGGCTTAAAAAAATAAAAGTTATAATGATCTTTTCGTTTCTTTGCAATGGCAAATGCAACACGTTTCTTATTCTGTACGAGTCTTTTAAAAGATGTACAACGCAAATTGACTTTCTAACTAGTATTTAAAGTGGAGACAGTTCTAATTTTAACTTCTTCGGTCATTGGCCTTGTTATTCCCTTTTGTTGGCTCTTACGACACCCTCAGGATTGTAAGCGATTGACCAAAGTAAGTTCTCTGATGGATAATTCACCCGGTGATGTGAGGGGTGCCCTACACACTAAACATCTGCGCCCAGTCTGCCTGCCTAAACACGAACCGCCATGGAAGAAACCTAGTACTATATGGAAATAACAAATGCTTGAGCAACAAAACGTTCTTATCAAATACTAGCTTTTGCGCGCGGCTTCGCCCGCGTGGGCTTCGAACCCGTGCATATTTTTTATGAACATAAAATCGGTTATTGTGACTAAGCTATGATAGTTAGATATGTGCTCTCACGGATCTTTATAAGACCTACAAACCCGTAGTACATCATTTTGTTCTATTGTCAATAGTTTTTGCAGCGCACGCATAAATAGGTTTTCGATTTTACACCTTGGTTTACAAAATCGCAATTTTCATACGGATCCCTAATTCTTTTGAAAATAAAATATAGCCTATAACCTTCCTCGATAAATGGACTATCTAACACTGAAAGATTTTTTGAAATCGGACCAGTAGTTCCTGAGATTAGCGCGTTCAAACAAACAAACAAACTCTGCAGCTTTATATATTAGTATAGATGAGCCTTATTGTTTGAATATAATAAAAAAATGATAGTGACATGGGTCGCGTATACTTCCATAGAAATTTACACAATAGAGAAAGTGAACAAGGTCCGATGTCAAAGGACGAACTATGACAATGGGACCTTAAAAGGCCTTGTGTTACATGGTGCTGGCAGTCACTCAGCATTTCCCCTTTATCTCAGAGATATATCACACCACTGATACCAAAGAGCTAAAGTAGAAAGCTTGGGGTTTCAAAAGCGGAAAACAAACCAACGAACTCTTTAGTTAATAACGTAGTCATGTCTTTTTATATATCTTGTAGTAATGATAAATAATTTAGAGAATGTAAATAAGATGTAAGAATGTTTATTACAAAACATATTTATTAATTCACAAACACTAACTTAAGTACATATTAACAAGACTAAAAATACCAATTAACCTAAAACTTAAATACTAAAATATATTACTTATAGGAGTCCCTTTAGGCAAGGTTCTGAAGATACTGGCAGCGTTCCCCCTTTGAATCGCTAGACTAATTCTTTGTCCGAGGTAGCTACCAGCTCTTCGGTCTCCTTTTTGCTATTTCCTTAAAAAGGCTTATAGCGCTAGGACCCCACAGACCAAGGGTCTCGACACCGAATGGGACAAATTCATATTCGGAGCCTAGATCCCTGTAATTGTATGCTTTAGCTTTTTCAGCCGCTTCTCAAGCCGCAAGCTCTGTTTTTGGTTCCATGTAGATGGGAAGGGGCCAGTGTGTCTGAACAGGTTGCATCAACCACCAGCACCCGACCCATCTTCCATGGAATCAAACTCATACCGTCCGGTCTCTTACCATCGTCTCATGCAATGCCAGTCGGCTCAAGTAGACTGGGCACGTTGACGGTGGCAAGAAATTTATAATAATAAGAATGTTTTCTTATTATTATAAATTATTTTTTCTGATGTTAACATTGCCGTTAACAATCGTAAAAAATATTGACTAATATATTATTGACAAAGAAATCGGCCTAATAATAAAAATCTTTGTTCATCACTGGATCGTTATTAAATTCAAAGGAATACTGGACTTATCCTAATGATTTCAAGTTTTGGATTTACATTGCTCGGAATTTCACTAGATTCACTTAAAACCGCGGATTTTTCAATACTAATGTTGAGCATTGCGGCAAATGATGTTCTGTTGTTCATGTTGCTTTAATCAAACCCTATTATATCATTTACCGCAATGTTCGAGGATCGTGCCAAGCTAAGACATGAAAAAGATAAGTCTCAAAGTACTTACAAATGAATTACTGACGCACTGCGGCGCCAAAAATAAAGTAGGAATGTTACAAAATGCTGTTTAAAAAGAAATGTGTCCGTATGTCAGTGTGGTACCGGTGGATTTAGAATAACCTAAGCCGCAGAAGAAGGCAAACTTGAAACGAAACCCTGTGCCAACACGTTTGGCTAGTGTGGCACAGTAGGCTAATTACCCTCCAAATGGGGCTGTATAGTTTTTAAGACCAATAACTTTAAACTATGAGTGCCTATAAAACTAAAATCGTAGGTACTGAGTATTCATTCTGTCTGCAGCAATTATGCGATAGCGTCAAAAATTGATACAGGAACATTTGGACGACACGGTTAGCGCAGTGGTTGAGCGATCGACTGCTGCCCAGCCTGTCGCGGGTTCGATCCCCGCACGGAAGAAATATTTGTACGACCTACAAGTATTTGTTCCGGGTCTGGGTGTTTTCTATCTGTATTATGTATTTACAAAAAAATAATGTATATAAGTAGTTTATCATCCATCTCGTTACCATAACACAAGCATTAAGTTGCTTAGCTTGGGACGAGATGGCGTTGTGTGAAATGTCCAAGGATATTTATTTATTATTTATTAATTGCAAAAAGTAAATCATGTTAAGTCAACGTAGACGAAGACTAATTAGTATTAAATTTGTAGCACAGTAATGTTGAATTTACATTTTCAAAATTGGTATCTATCAAAGGTCTAAAATTTATTCTTTAATATTCTACCACTACTTAATCTGTGTACCTATTTCTATTTCTTTAATAACACATAAAAGTGTCTTCTTTGTCTATGCTAAAATCGACCAAAGTTAAATCAGTGGATAGTAAAAACGAAGATAATTTTCTTATAATATACACTTTATACTACAAATAATTGCTCAAACTTGTGTTTATCTAGGCTATTGTTATTTACTATACCTGAGATGTTTATTGTAAAGTGGAAACTTCGAGACTTAGGAACAAACTGATAAATATGCAATAATATTAAGCTTAGAATGTACTGTTGAATTATTGATGATTAACTATCTACCTTGAATAAAACTATCGAGTCCATGAAAATACAAAGTTCTGCTTGAACATAACAAAAAGGTATATGAAGTTGAAAATCTAAAAGAAATACTATGAATTCAAACAATAAAGTTTTAATAGTTTATTTTGTTTAGTTTTTTTAACTAGCGACCCGCCCCGGCTTAGCACGGGTGCAATGATTAACATCTTAATTAATCAGTGTTTCTCTACAATATTATGAATGTATTATACATATAAACATTCCTCTTGAATCACTCTATTGATTAAAACAAACCGCGAGAATCCGTTGCGTAGTTTTAAAGATTTAAGCATACATAGGGACGGACAGACGACAGCGACTTTGTTTTATACTATGTAGTGATAGTGATGTAGTGATTACCATAGCATGGCGTTTATTCCGAGCTTTGTAGATAAATAAACAGGTAGATAATTTTTTAATATATAAGAACATTTAAATAATAGAAACACGAGAGCAGTACAAAGGTCGGCTTTATACATTATTTGTAATCTACTACTACGACTAACATTCAGCCCATAGATGAGTCAGGTCTCCTTCAACAACATAGAGGATAATTAGCCTGCTGTGCTCCACTGGCCATACGGGCTGGCAAAGGATTTCGTATCAAGTTTTCCATATATTGCGGCTAGGTTATCGGCCTTATCATTCATTCCCTTTTGTCGGATCTTACGACACTCTCAGGATGAAATGGGTGGTGACACTATGTATTATAATCCTTCCTTAATCTCGCTTAATGGAAGGCGAAAATGAGGCCTTAGATGGTACATGTTTGCGCAGAAGGTGTCTGTTCACTTTAACCTTATAGAGGTCCAGAGTATATACTTATCAACCTCCATGTAACTGGAGGAGGCCCGACTGAGTAGTGGGTCATTTATGGGCTGAATAGTAGTAGTAGATACTATACGTTGTTCCTAAAACGGTCTTGCTCAATTAAATGTTATACGCTACAAATTTCAACCAGTGCTGTGTAATATGTAAATATGAGCTTTGCGTAATTGACTCGATATTGGACGGTTTTCAACCTTCCGCGTCATTTCCAAAAACAACCCACTTTTGTTACTAGGATCGGTTAACTGTATATACAATATCTTTGTATCAGAAAAAAATCTTTTCTCCTTATCTGGGTAACGTAGGTCCGACCTTCTACTATTTGTATTAGAAATCAATATTATCCTAGATGTCAATGAACATGCCTTTAGGTCAATGTTTACACGGAATGACAGGGCTTCGCTAAGTGTATGAGATTGTATATTATTCGGCGATGGATTTAGAATACATATTGCCACCCCATTCTATCCCGCGGGTGTCGTAAGAGTCAATAAAAAGGATATATATATCCTTTTTATTGACTATATATATATATTTGTCGGTACCAAATTGGATGTGACGATCAGGAACGGTCTAATAGCCACGTCAAAAACAAACTTGCAGTTTAATTTAACTTTAATATGAAACCGCTCGTGGTTTATTTTCGGACAAAAACAATTTACAAAGGCAACTACTCAATTACTTCTCAGCCAGTCCATTGGCGGTTGGCACAGGGTTTTGTTTTAGTTTTTTCTTCTCTTATAAATAGAGTTTCTACCATGTAATTTTCTTTAGTCTTATGACAACGTCGGAATGAAACGTGGTGGTGACAATGTGTTTTCTAAATCCGTCACTACACGTATTAGTATACACGAAGTAGTACTCTCTTATATACACCACCCCATTCCACTCTAAGGGTGTCGTAAGAGTCGACAAAAGGAAATGATGGCTGAAAACCTAGCCACAAAGAAGGAAACTTGATACGAAACCCTGTGCCAACCCGTCTGGCCAGCGCGGCATAGTAGGCTCATTACCCTCCATTTATTTGGAGGAGGCCTGACTCAGCCGTGCGCCATGTATGGCTTTCGTAGTAGACAGTGACAAAAATAGTGAACAGAGTTACAATTTATTATGTGAACAATTTGGTTGTTTTGTTAGTATTCCACGGCGGAGAGCCAACTCCTAACCTAATAAGTCAGCCAAGGAATGCAATTAAATAATAAATATCCTTGGACATTTCACACAACGCCATCTCGTCCTAAGTTAAGCAACTTAATGCTTGTGTTATGGTAACGAGATGGATGATAAACTACTTAAATACATTTTTTTTTGTAAATACATACATATTATAGATAGAAATGACACCCAGACTCCGAGCCAGTGCCTCTGGTTTAGACAAAGACACTGGCCCGACCCCGGAATCGAACCCGGGACCCGTTGATCCAAAGGCGGCACATCTGACCACTAGACCAACGAAGCAGTCAAATAATTGACTGGCTTTAGTTAGATGGCTGTCTACCATATTAACAAACTTTCCCTGCTGTCATTCAAACATCTACTACTATTACTCAGCCATAGATGATCCACTATTGGGTATTTCCTCCTCTAGCTACATGGAAGGTATTAGCCTACTATCCTACGCCTGGCCGGACGGGCTGGCACAGTGTTTCGTATCTAGTTTTCCTCCTCTTGTGGCTATGTTAGCAACTTTGTGATTTCCTTTTTTCGCCTCTTACGACACCCTTAGGATGGAATGGGGTGGTGACAGTATGTATTCTAAATACGTTACAACGCGGACATCTATGGCAGTTGATACACGAAGATAGTATGGTGAAAACTGTCTGCTATTCTAACCTATATGAATCTTAGCATTTCAACTAGATGTAGGGCGGAGTTTAGATGTCAATAATTTTGAACTATATATATATATATATATATATGTGTACACAGTATATATATATACACAGTGGTAATTAAATTAAATCCAAAAAATCAGCAAAAACTGATAGCTTTAGAGCTTTAAGCGCTGATAAAAGGAAGTGAAAAGGCTCTGAGAAAGAAAATTTAAAAATAAACCCTGTGCTGACACATCTTGCCAGCGTGGCACAGTAGGTTAAATATCGTCTTGTGATGAGAGGATGCCCGACTCAGTGGGGGGTCATTTATGGGCTGAGTAGACCCAGCCCATAAATGACCCACTACTGAGTCGGACCTCCTTAAAGTAGTTAGGAGATATGCAGGAAAACCAGGGTCACTGGCATAGCCCACCGGATTGCCAAACTGACGTGGCAGAGGGCTGGGCACATAGCTCGCAGGACCGACGCCCGATGGGGCAGAAAAGGGGCGACCGCGGTCCAAAAGGTGCAATGCTAGTAGGCCTCCCACACGGTGGACCGACGACCTGGTTAAGGTCGCCGGAAAGCAATGGATGCCCAGGACTGGCCTTTGTGGAGATCCTTGGGAGAGGCCTATGAGTAGTTAGGCAACACGTTCATTTATTCTCTCAGTATTGTAACTATGCATAAATGTTATTATTCGATTTTGATTTTCCGAAAACCCTACTCTATCTGGATCACTAATAGAAATTCAAAACGTTCAAAACATTCAGCGGTAAAAAGCTGTTAGCATGTAAATCCTCGTTGTGTTCAACATATTGAAACCAATTCAATTTGGAAAAAACGAGAGGCTATTGTAAAACGTAGTATTCTGTTTCCGAGTAAAAACAAACGTACAGTTGATAGTAACTTTGAAATTAAACCGCTACTGGTTTATTATTGTATAAAAAAGGGGTTAAAATGCACAAAGGCCCACTGCTGACTTAAGCTTCCTCCAAATTTATAGAGGGAAATCAGCCTAATGCGCCACGCTGGCAAGACGGGTTGCCACAGGGTTTGTATCAAGTTTTCCTTCTATTGTCAAGTTGTCTGCCTTTAGTTGCCTCTTACGACACCCCCAGGACGGTATGGGTTGGTGATATTATGAATCAAAGTTCTATGATTCCCTACCGAATCAAAGCATAAACAAGGATATAAGTAGAATACCTTTGTGGAAATGCGCATTTTGTGCATTTGTCAAATGATGACGCAATTGGTAAACCGGTAGTGTTAAGAAACATAATCTGGTGGTTGTATAATTAGAATTTCTTTTCTGCTGCTGATTTATTATTGTATTTTATTTTCACATGAAAATGCGTAACTGGTCTCAAGTGGCGTAATCGAGACTTAGGAAGAATGGCGTAAAAAGATGCTCGTTTCTTTGAGAGCTACTTTTACTCATTTTGTTCTCAACCCTAAGCATTTCTTGTATTTTAAATGAGTAAGGTTATTATACTACTGGTAAGGTTGAGGAAAACAATTATTCTCGATTTCTATTGGAGTTTAATAACAAATACCGTGACACGAGAATTTTATATATTATGTGGAGCCAAGGGACTAAGTACTTCGTCATCTGGCTTGCTATTCTTTGGAACAAATGCAAAAAAAGAACATACGACTCAATCAATCGATCAATTTTTAAAGCTGAATATAACCCCAGACTTAAACTTTGATGAATCTACAATAAAACAGATTCATCATCATCATATTATAAAGAAATATTTTAAACTATAACAGATCACTGATTTTTTTTTAAATACCCGTGCGACGCCGGTGCTGGTCACTAGTTATCTATATTAAGCTTATCCTTTACAATATTTTAGCTATACACTCTAACTAATCATGAGTATGCGATTCTTTGTCATATTATTGACATTTTTGTTTCTTTTTTTCAGGTGCAATGGCGAAAGTAGGAGTGCTTCTCGTGTTATCACTATGCTCAGGCATACAAAGCCTGCATCACAACCTGGGGTTTAATCCATCCCAGCTGTTTCTTCAGAGGTTACAAGGGCAATCCCTATCAGGATCTGATTCATCTTTCAGTTTTGGACAAATACCAGATCGGCTATCCGTCAATGGCTTTGGGTAAGATGAAAGCATATAATATGGTTACTTTACATAGAAACTTTTGTATAATTGTATCGTAGTGTTAAAGTTTTTGTTCAGTGCTAAAATTCACTGTATCCCTGTTGAGGTATGATGCGTAAGTTTGATTTAATAAAAATATATAATTAATTTGTTGACGTAAAATAAGATCGCATACCTTAACGGAATCTGCATGCATTTTGCACACAGTGTATTAGGTAGATTAAGAAGGTTGATAGAAGGGTATAAAAACTACGATATTCATAAAATATTGAAATTAAACACTTTTTTAACGGATTTATTGCGTGTATATTAAATAATTTAATATAGGTACACACGATAAATCCGTTAAAAAAGTGTTTAATTTCAATATGTAATAATCGCGAAAGCCTCTAAAATCATTCATAAAATATTTAATTAATTTCTTCGTGACACCATGAGTTCTAGCCAGCTCTTTGCGGTGTAGTGACTATCCAAGAAGAAAAGAAGAGCTGATGACACATATCGAGAAGGTCCTCTAGGCAACTGGAAAGAGCAAAATAAACATTAAGTCACCACTTCGTCAACCAGGAATGGCTGGGAATGGCGTTTTCGCTCCCGCGTAGTAACTACATAATATTTGAAAAAAAAATATCGAAAAGAAAGTCCTTTGAGCAACTTGAATTATATTTCATCCAATAATAATGCATTTATCGAATGCATAAATGAAAATTTTAGATCCTTTTAGCTATACCTAAGCTTGAACAGTTCAAACATGTTCTAAAAGTAGCCCCGAAGAAGGTTGATATTTTGTAGCCCATTTTGAATGAATATCGTTAATGTAATTTTCACAGTTTTAAAAAACTGTATTAAGTTCATAAATTGATGCGCTGTAACCGCAAGCGCTCTACCAGATCCACCGTAGCCTGTTCACGAAGAGAAAAACTATTTTTTTAACTCTTTCTCACTGCATATTGATCTTTATGAGGCCATACACTGTATTGTTACGTTAAGCTACAAGTTTAGGATTATGACTTTAACCATCTTCCCCAAAAAGTTAAGTTAAATTTAAAGCTGCTTTATTCCTTACATTGACTTTATTTTTATACCTTTCTTGCACCTCGTAGATTGTGATTAAATTCTAGTTAGATGTTCTTTACACTTGTTTTGCTAACGTAGTTTTAATCTAATGAAGAGCGATCACTTCTTTTACTAATTTAGTGACTAAATTATATAGTCTCGCCGTCATTTTAAAAATTGCAGTGATTTTCTATTCTCTTTGTAGGGAAGCACGATGTTCCTTGTTTTTATTTGATATAGCATTTCTTTCATTTCTTTGTTTAATGCTAAGATGAAATTTGTAATGACTTTCGGATTCTGTAAAGATTGTTCAATTGTAATATGTATAACAATAAAATTTTCTGCCTAAATTGTTAATTTAGGACTAAAATCAAAGTTAAATGAAGTGATAGCTTCTCATTAGTCTATGTAGTAACCTTAAATGTTGCATGTTTGTGTAAATGCACTTCAATCTGTTCACAGCGTCACAACCAATCCAGCGAATCCTACCGGAACGGACCAAAGGTTATTTTTTGTCAATATCTTTAAAAACTAACCAATATTTTTACTTAACAATACGTTCTTATACTCCTAGGTGAGAAGCTCATGCATACAGTTCGTCTGATGGTAAATGGCTATCGGTGCCTAAGGGCGTTAGCAACACCAGAGCAGTTACTAATGAACCGTTGACCTTGTAAAAAAGTAGAGCACTACGCTGAGAGAAACAGTAAAAATAGCCTTCTCTATTTGCCAGATCATACTTCCTCCGATTGAACTCTGGTGACCTTAGTTACTAATAGGGCCGTTACACCATCAACCCACGGTCGTATTATTTTATTCATAAAGGTCTTCATAAATTATATGTCCATAGGTCGCAGGACCGACGCCCGTTGGGGAAATAAAGTCCCTCCGGCCTCGAAAACGATGGATGCGGGCGGCCCAGGACAAGCCTTTATAGAAATCCTTGGGGGAGGCCTTTGTCCAGCAGTGTACACATCTTTTCGCTGAAATGTTGATGATAATGATGAAATTATACGAACGAGTATGTAAAGAGTCCCGCGGTTCATTACATATAAGTATAGAGGAGTTGTATTTAAAATGAGTTATGCCTTTAACACCAGTCTGTTATGGAATTAATCACCTAAGAATGTGTTTACTTTATATGTTTTAAATTATAAATAATCTTACCTATTATTTTGGACGGTCATGAAAATATCAATTAACAGTAAGAATTTTACAGGATGAAACCAAATCCCTATTGCCCTCCGATATGAGTAGGAATAGTTCTGTGTATAATTTATTTATCTATTTTGAAATAGAAGGTTATACAGACGTTTCGGTGATCCAAATATTAATTTCAAAATTTAAAATCTATGGGAAAAAACCCAACTATGTAAATATTTAATAACCTACAAGCTTCGCTACTTGTCTTCTTCAGTGTTTCTTATTTTTGTGCCTATTTTTTTTAATATAATTTTCCTTGTACCCAGTTTTTCTCAAATTTTGCAGATAGTATAATATATATATATATATATTATGAGTAGTGCTATCAATCCTTTTATTATGGCTATAGGGATCTTGTTACATCCTGTATGTGTATATACTTATGTAACAATAACTGTTTAATAAACCGAAATAATGTATTTGTATTTAGTTTTTATTTGCTGGGTGTATTATCTTTTTTTCCTAAAGCAGTCATTCTAGTAGCCGCCTGCTAAAATCTTAATATTTTATTATCTAATATAATCTGCGTTGCTTGCAAGTACTTGCTTAGATATGTTCACAAGGCTCTCACTACAGGCTACATTTCTTTGGAATAATGGATAAACTGGCTTATTATTATTATGGCACACCCATAAGTAAACATAAGTACTAATAAGGATAATGAGCCTGCTGTGCCACGAAGCTAAACGTGTTGGCACAGGGGTTCGTATCAAGTTTTCCTTCTCTAAAGGTCTGGGCAAACAGCGGACGGGGCGGGACGGCGACGCGACGCTGGCGGGACGTGAAGAGTTGTAATGTATTAGTTAATGTAGAATAGGTCACATGGAGCCGTCGCGCTCGGCTCGAGAGTAGCGGTCGCGTCGCGTCGGCTCTGTGTGACATATTCTACATTAACTAATACATTACAACTCTTCACGTCCCGCCAGCGTCGCGTCGCCGTCCCGCCCCGTCCGCTGTTTGCCCAGACCTTTAGGGCTAGCCTTAACATTAATTCCTTTTTTCGGCTCTTACGACACCCTCAGGATGGACACTATGTATTCTAAATCTGTCACCACATGGAAAGAGCCTATTTGTCTGCAACTCAAATAGACATAGATGCAAGGATTCCAATGTTTATTATAGTTCGTTGTGTGCACTGCATAATTTGAACTAATACGTCAAATTATTACAGATTCAGTAATCCTCCGCCACCGTTAGGGTCTGTTGTTGACCCTGCAACCCAAACATGCGGTCTCGCTCCAACATTCTGTGCAAAGTCAAGATACAGAGCCATTGATGGATCTTGCAATAACCTTTTGAGGCCTTCCTGGGGTATGCCACAGACGCCGTATGGAAGACTGGCTCCTTACAATTACGCAGATGGTAAGTTCATTACATTTCAATAACAGTTGAAACCTTTTTAAATGGGAATCAATTCAATAGCCCCAACGGTTGCCGCGTAGGTTGTTGAAAACGTCCGTTTATTTTGGGACGCCCGGAACTGCTTTCGTATTCATTGAAATATTGGACGAATGCGAGCGTGTAAATTGTCTCATATGTAGCGAGTGATAACAATAGTAATTGAACTAAAAACAGACGAATCGCATTTTGTTAATGGAATAAAAGTTTCATTATTTTTTTTATTAGAAAATACTACTACTACTCGGCCTATATAAGACCCACTGCTGAGTCGGACCTCTTCCAGTTACATGGAAGGTAATTTGCCTACTGTGCCACCCTGGATAAACGGGTTAGCACAGGGTCAGTCTCCCCGGACGTCTAGTCTTCCCGGACGCGGGATGTGCGGTCAGGATTTTTTCCCAAAAAAAAGTTTATTCAAATCAAGATTTCCGTGTCTTACGGCTAGATTTTCGGCCATGTTATTTCCTTTATCGTAAAAGTAAGAGCCGGCGCCCTTACGACACCCTCATGGAATCGGGCAGATACACCATGTATTCTAAATCCGTTAGCACGTCATGACATATTAAAATTCTCATATTCTCTGTATACCGTCATTGGGCATTTATATATTATTTTATCAAGTATGTGAACCATTGATTTACTTATGATAGCATTATCATAATTTAACTGTTCTTCTACGCTACTTTAATACATAAGTTCTAACTTGGTATAGTGAACGTAAGTGAATGTGCCTTATACTATGTATGTGTCAAGGTCTATCCGTCATTCATTGCGGAAACGTGTAGCGTGATTATTTATTTATTTAATTTTTTATGCAAAAATGTACATTTCTCTCATCTTGCGAACTTGCTCTCACTATGCTGTTTAGTGCTTTTTGTAAACAAGACCAATAATTTTAAAAAAAGCAACTACAGAGTTTCTTGCCGGCTCTTCTCTGTAGAGCAGCCTTCCGAACCGGTGGTAGTTTCGGCATGAATGTGAGTGAACGCAGGGATTGTGAGCGATCAGGGGAGATGGAGGGATTGTAGGAGTGCAGAGTTGTGTGTGAAAGGTGTGAATGTAGGTATGACGACTGAGAGGTGTGTGTGGAGACTGCCACCTGGTGTGGGACAGGGGCCGTAAGATGATAATGGTGTTTATAAATATGACGATTTATAAGAGTTTTGTGATGAAACCTACGTAAATAAAGTTCCTTTTGAGTTTGAGTTTGAGTTTGAGTACTATGTAGATATGTATTTCCGGTGTACTGTAACCTAAATGTATGGTCAATAAAAAATAAAAAAAAAATAATAAAAAGATAACTCTCTCATAATTTGTATGTATCGCCAGTCTATGACTCACTGATTATATATAGATCCAGAGCACAAGATTGCTTTACACAAAGACACTTGCCTGGCCCCAGAGTTGAACTTAAAGCGGCTGATTCGGTATCATGTAGATACCCAGCCGCTCGGGTCGTGCTCTATCTATCTAGCTAGTCCATTCGGGGTTTGCCGGAATCTATGGAGCGGGAAGATAAAAATTAGTGCCCTGATATATCCGCTGAAATAATGGCACTCCTCGACTGTCCACGCCAGGAGTTCTCAGCATTAGGTAATTTCTGGGCTGAGATAAGATAATTATACTTCATATCTAATTGTATGTAAACATGTAACTATTGCTTGTAATAAATAAATAATAATAATAATCTATGTAGGTAAATGTTACCTCATCATCTGTGAATAGAATTGCCAACCAAGAAACTTCTTGCATGTGGTTTTCTTTGATATTGATGTAGTTTAGAAGTTAACGCTAACAATTGTGGCCTTTAGGGCATCTAAACAATGCTTGAATACTGAGTTAGGCTGCTAAAGTCAAACTCGAAATAATTAATTTGGATTTTAGTGTGGGTTGTTCATGTTTTAATGTTAATGTTGATAATTATGCCTTAGATACACCACATGATCTACGATTGCACGTTGGTAAAATATGAGGAGGTTTAGTGATAGTGTGGAACGCATTCGATCAACAGGATAAGCAACATCTGGCTCACTATCATTTGTATCATCAGACGTCCTTCGTACTTTCGGGCAAACTTTGGGATGGTTAACCGATACAGATCTTTGAGCTTTTGGAGCGTACACAAATCAACTTTATATGTTTAAATACATATATATTACTAGCGGACCCCACAAACGTTGTTTTGCCATATAAATATCGCTATTAAAAATGGGGGTTGATCGTAGAGGGGTGGAAATTTAGGGTGGTATATATTTTTGTATGCTGTATCAAAAAAAATAACAAAACCACTAAAAAATTTTAATTAGGGTTTATCAACCCCTAACATTTAGGGGGATGGAAAATGGATATTATCCGATTCACAGACCTAACCGATATGCACACAAAATTTCACGAAAATCGCTTGAGCCATCACGGATGAGTTTAATAACAAACACCGTAACACGAGAATTTTATATATTAGAAGAAGAAGAATAATTAAATTCAGAATACGTCATTCTACGTCGTGAGCTGGTTGTACATGTTCTATTTGTATTCTAGGTATCAGTGCCTTGCCTCGTTCCGTCACGGGTCGACCTCTCTCCAACCCTCGGGACATAAGTTTGAGGCTATTCCCTGACAAGCAGTTAATCGACGCGCTCTGGAACCTGAACACACAGCAATGGGGGCAGATAGTAACACACGACATGTCACTCACTGCTGGCATTACACAAAGTCGTAAGTACAAAGTCGTAATAAGTAAGCTGCGCAGCAGTCGATCGCTCAACCACTGCGCCAACCGTGTCGTTGAGTTTAGCACGTCCGTGACAGAAAAACCTGTGACAACCCGTGTGGCCAACGTGGCACAGTGGAAATCTAGACGCTATTATGTTCTTAAGTCATAACATTTTTAAGTCATAAACCTTATTAAATACAATAAACAACAGTTTATTAACACATAAACGTAGAAAATAGCCACTATTTTCTACGTTTATGGTTTTAGCCAGTAGTTATCTAAATGAAATGAAATTGTAATGCTTCAATACCTTATATAATGTTCTTTTAAATATATAAAGCGTAGACTTACAATGACTTACTAGCCGTGCCAAGTACCCGCTAAATCCAGTTTGGTGTTACTTTCGGTGACTTGTAGGATGAATAAATATTTTATTTTCAAGAAGATTTACTGTAGCAAGCATTTTCCCTGCAAACGAAATTCAGCAATATATTTCAGACATGAGTTTTATGGGTGATTTACTAGTGTCGCTTACAACTTAAAATAATTATATTAAAACTTAATTGAATGTTTATAACATGTAACAAAACCCCTAAAACCTTGACGGTAGGACCAATAGTAGTGATAAAACTTCTTTTTCTTAACATTTTGATCAGTGGCCGATGAAAGTTTCATAATTAGAGAAATGAGGACGCCTAAGAATCGTTGGTAAACGCAGAGCGCGAAGCTTGTATGATAATATTTTCGTGTCACCAGCCCATACCATCCCGAGGGAGTCGTGAGATACGACGAAAGGTACACAAGAGGCAGATCACGAGCAAGCGAAAGAAAACTTGATACCAACGCTGTGCCAACTCGTCTTGCCAGCGTGGCGCTGTAGGCATTTCCCTCTGTGAATTTGGAGGAGGCCCGACTCAATAGTGGGTTATTCATGGTGGGCTGAAACGACGACGACGTAGGGCCCCCGCGGCTAGCCGGGCGGCCGGGGGCATAATGCGCGGATTGGTCGCGGCGGCCAGTAGGCCGCGTATGTGACGAGATGTTTTTCGTTGGCCGCGCGACCAAAACTTGGCCGCGCGGCCTAGCCCCGTAATGCGCGCAGCTATATACATCGTAGAAGAATTAGTTGGCAGCAGCGATTTGGCCGCGCGGCCTGGCCGCATAATGCGCGGAGGCCCGTACTTTATGATTAAAGATTGGATTACAAAGCGTCTCTTTCTCCCATAAACTTCAAAATAGAAAAGTGCTGATGCCGATACAAAATAGAATAACTGGCTAGATGGGCACGCCGCACGTTGCGATGGGGCTTAGAGAGTAATCTCTGACTATGACATAACCCGACCCTGACCCCTGGCCGGGTTACCATAAAGCGTTCCACCACGTCAAAGAAAAAGGTTTTACGGTTTTTGTTACACCCTGTATAGCAAAAGTACTTCGTTAATGGTACTAAGAAGCCAGCGGACCAAATGATTCCTAAGAGGCTATTATTTACCTGCTTAATAGATCTACCAATTCCTTAGATGATAATTCTCTCGAAGAAGAACAAATTGATCAATTTAGTTACACTTTGAATATAATAACAATATACAAGCTCTATAGTGTTTTGCCGTGTTTTTGTGTTGTACTTATGGTCCGCCCGGCTAGCTACTACCCTCACATCTAAGTCAAGCAGTTTTACTGTGTTTCGTCGTGTGTATGCGAGAGCCGGTGCCCGACAGGGCATTTCCGTGAATTGCCTGCTCTATCTTAGACCCTGGCGTTGCTTTCCATCAGGCAAGCATGGATCATAGGGTCATAGGCATTCAAGTCACTAATAAAAAAAGGCTTAGTTAACTTAGTCAACACAAGAGCTTGCATAGTGTATCAATATCAATAAGCAAATTTGAAGAGCGTCTGATTCTTTTCTTATTGATGTCATATTCTGGTTTTACAATGTACGAGTAGCCTTGCTCTGAAATTGCCATTTTATTTGAACTAAATCGTGAATTGGAATGACATGTATAAATAGTTCATATACCCAGTATCCTGTGACGAAATAAAAATGAAGTTTAAGGATAATAATATATACAAAAGCAATATTACCCATTACATATTTTTTTTTCTTTAGACAAAGAGCCGATTACATGTTGTGATGAAAATGGTCAACTGACATTGGACTCAACCGTGAACCCAGCATGCGCCCCTGTGCCGATTCCTCCAAACGATCCCATTCATGGACCTCAAGGGACGCAGTGTATGAACTTCGTGAGGACAACCAAAACGCGAGACCGAGGATGTACACTACCTAACGCCCCATCTGAACCGGTAAGGAATAACACAGATTTACCTATATATAATTTCTAAATAACAAGAAACATAACTAGCTGCATAAAATAAAATACAGATATTTATTCTTCTTGAATTTAAGAGCGATGCTCTTGTCGGTGGAGTTTCTTCCAAGCTTCTCGATCTTCTGCTAGCTCCTTGACCATTTGATACGAACCGACATTCACTTTTTCCTTAATTTGATCTAAAAAGCTTCTCCTAGGTCTTCCTCGTCCTCTCTTCCCTTCTACCTTCCCTTCTATGATATAGTTGTCATAAGTGTGTCGTGTCGTATCAAATGCACAATCATCTTTCCTCTTCTGTTGTCTATGCAGGTCAAAAATAAAAATGCTCATCTTAACATAATGTTTTGTTTAAAACATGCCTAAAGAATAGATCATCGCAATTTTAGTAACTTTTTGTAGCCTTGCATTTTTTTGTGACTGAAAAGCCAAAGAAAAATGTTTACAACATACTTCTAATACACTACACGTTTTTATAGGTCTAACATAAAACGGCCCTGTTCGTTTTTCGAGAATCTAATTCTGCACAGTTGTCCAGGCTCTTGTTCCGATTTGTACCAAATTGTATCGTTCTTATCTTGATATGATAAAAAGGTAAAAATCTGAAAAAAAAACCCAACCTTTAGAAGGAAAAACTATTGACATTCGATAGAATAAGTAATCGAAAACTGCATGATTTGGTACTATAAACCATTTGAAACAGCTAAAATATTACAAATGTATACTACCTATTTATTAAATTTTGTAATTTTTTTTATATCAAGAAAACTTACTTTCTTTTACGTAGTTATACATTTTCATATCTCAATAAATATATAGAAAAAACCATATATGTACGGATTTTTGTATAGTATATTGTGGATCGCGTGTTGGTAGCACATGGAGTTATTTACCTATCGCTGCCGTTGGAGAACCTAACCTAATTTTATAAGCTAACTAGTGGCCCGCCCTGGCTTCGCCCGTGCAAAGCGGGGGTGGGTTATAGATATAAACCTTCCTCTTGAATGACTCTATCTATTAAAAAAACCGTATCAAAATCCGTTGCGTAGTTTTAAAGATTTAAGCATACATAGGGACGGACAGACGACAGCGACTTTGTTTTATACTATGTAAAGATGTTACTGAGGATAATTTCGGGATCTTCACCATCTATGTCGTGGCCACAATCTAAACCACATCCCAATCTTTTATAAAGCGAAATTCATTTTCTTGGCACTGACATTAACCATAATACAATATTTTAGACTTATAAATAAATCTTCAAAACAAACGGATAGTATAAAAATATTTCTTTTAATTTGCAAATATCCCTGGTGTGCAGATATTTTTTTAGAAGTCCCCTAGGTTCTGCTCTTCTGGAGTTGAGATACCTACAGATTTATTCGAAGCCAACTCCAACAATTGTTTCTGTAAATCTTGTTATTACTACTACTACTCAGCCCATAAATGACCCACTGCTGAGTCGGACATCCACAGAGAGTAAATAATAAAATAAATAAATAATCAATAAAATATTTTTATTGCTCATGCGATATTCTTTTTGTTAGTTACTTACGCCATTTCAACAATGACATAAATTACATCCAGCTGTTAGAGCAGCTGCTTCGGTTAATTATTTGAGCCTATTGTTGAAATAGTCATTTGACTATGGCACAAATAATAATCTACACAAATGAATAAGATATTATATATTTACGTGTGTGACTTTCAAAGGTCAAAAGTCAAAGAAATATAGGTTCTCGATTCGTTTAATGTTTTGTATGTGTGTTACCGCTTGACTTTTATACCGATAGTTTTTATTCGATTTATTTTGCCTCGTAGAAATTTTATCGAAATCGGTTTTGTTGTTTGCTATTAAACTCTACGTTTGCTATTGAACTATTTGCAGGTAGGCAAATTTGGACATTCTTGCGATTAGTTAGTATTGAGTTAATAAAAACAAAAACATTTAACAAAACCAATTTCAACAGCAATAAAAAAACTGAAAGCAATAGCTAAATAAACCACCATTTGAAGTTGCCAACTACAAATTGACATAATTAATAAGTTTTGTGATAAACATAAATATGTGGTAATTGTACTCGACAACAGTAGTCTTTAAAAATAATAGACTCAGAATTCCCCCCCAGCTACCAAACTGAGATATAAGTGACAAACACAAAAAAAACATGTAATTATTCTTAAATAGGGAACGAATATAAAACATATTCTACTACTTCTCAACCCATAATTTACCCACTGCTGAGTCGAGCCTCCTCCAACTACATGGAGGGTAATTACCCTACTGTGCAACACTGCCCAGAAGGGCTATCACAGGGTTTAGTATCAAGTGTTCCTTTCTCTTGCGGCTAGGTCTTCGGCCTTATCATTTCCTATTGTCTACTCTTACGACACCCTTAGGTTGAAATGGGGTGGTGACACAATGTATTCTAAATCCATCACCACATGGAGAAACATCTCGTCAATCGTCAATTTAAAATTACGGTATACATAGATAAGTCTACACCAAACTTATGTAAAAACCACAAGCTGCGTCCATACAGGCATAATCATAACATTCTAGAAACTTATACACATTTGCTCACACCACTAATATCTGCATTTTGATGTTGCAAAATAACAAACCTTTATTACTTTCAGTACACGCCCAATTGTACACGCTTACACACAGTACACACCCTACTATATTACATACCCAGCGAAACTTTGCTCAAAGAATGGAATTGTCTTATCCCTATTTGTTGCTGGTGCTCGAGTTTATAACATTCCAAGTGCTATTGCACTTCTTGCGATGGTATTTTTCATATAAATCTGCACATGAATTTCATACACAAATGTTGTGTATGAAATTAAAATATGCTTTCTGTTTGTCTTCTTTATATCCTTAGTTGCAGCCCCTTCCAGAAAAGCGATAGTTTTAGTTTTGAGAACAATAGTAGATTACAATACGCTTTAATGTTTACAAATAAAACACAACTCTCTAAAAGTTAAAAAAAAGGAACTTTATTTACGTAGCTTTTATCACAAATCTTTTATAAATCGTCATAACGGCCCCTCTCACACGCTAGGTGCTAGTCTCCATACAGTTCACATATTAGTCGTCATATCTACATTCACACCTTTCATACACAATTCCTCATTCGGGAAAGACTCTTTCTGGAAAAAACTATTACAGAAAATATAAAGTAAAAAATAAAACAACTCCTTTTAAAAAAAAACGATTTCAAAAACTAAGGTATAAAAAGTTAATAAATATTTAATTTAATACACCTCTTATGCAATCCAAATACCTACTATTATTATATGTCCGTGTGGTGACGGATTTAGAATACACAGTGTCACCAAACCCATACCGTCTTGAGGCGTCTTGAGGCGTAAGAGGCGACGTAAAAGAACGCAAGAGGCAGATCACCTAGCTGTAAGAGAAGGAAAACTTGATACAAACCCTGTGACAACCCGTCTTGCTAGCGTGACACAGTAGGCTGATTTCCCTCCATGAATTTGGAGGAGGCCGGCTCAGTAGTGGGTCATTTATGGGCTGAAACGACGACTATTATTTGTATGTATGTCGATAGGTAGCACACGCCACTACACATCGTGTCGCATCAGAGAGGTATCTGTTTCGTTTAATTAATACGCCGAAATTTATACTATTCTGTTGCTATCTGACGTTACGCCATCTGTCATGTCGTATTAATTATATATACAGGGTGGTCAAAAAGTCGTGGATCAAACGAAACCAGCAGTTAGATGGGGCCATCAGCAGCAAAAAATTGTTCTACGGGACGACCTTAGAGCTTACAATTGATTTTGTGTTTTTATGAGAAATTTTTTTTTACTAAAACTTCATAAAATTCGTAAAAATCTACACCCTGTATCTTTTTTATAATTTCCACTAGATTGGCAATGATGAGTCCTTTCTTTAGAAATGCTATTTATGGTAGTTTATTGGGTGTGTTGAAGATAATATTAAGTTTTACGAAAGCAATAATTCTTAAATCAAAACTTGTTATTTACTTCGGAACCCACTGTGAAAAAAAATACTTTACAGAAAAGTGCCCCTGTATCACAATTTTTGGCGCATTTAATAGGGATTCTAAAAAGGTATTACACATGGCTATGCGTGGCTTCGATATCTTTCGAGGACGATCATTCGTAGCAAGGCCAGAGTTAATTCATACATAAAACTCGGTTAGGCCTACTAACCTAACCTTACCTAAGCGTGATCGTTTTCCGGACTACAGGGTCTTAACGTCGTTTCAACCCACAAATGACCCACTACTGAGTCGGGCCTCCTCTAAGTTCATGTTGGGAAATTAGCCTACTGTGCCACGCAGCCAAGACGGGTTGACACAGGGTTTGCATCAAGTTTTCCTTCTCTTGCGGCTAGGTGATCTGCCTAATGCGTTCTTTTAGTCGCCTCTTACGACACCCTCAATATGGTGAACCCCCTACATGAACTTAGAGGAGGCTCGACTCAGTAGTGGGTCATTTATGGACTGAAACGACGATAAAGACCCTGTAGTCCGGAAAACGATCACGCTTAGGTAAGGTTAGGTTAGTAGGCCTAACCGAGTTTTATGTATGAATTAACTCTGGCCTTGCTACGAATTATCGTCCTCGAAAGATATCGAAGCCACGCATAGCCATGTGTAATACCTTTTTAGAATCCCTATTAAATGCGCCAAAAATTGTGATACAGGAGCACTTTTCTGTAAAGTATTTTTTTTCACAGTGGGTTCCGAAGTAAATAACAAGTTTTGATTTAAGAATTATTGCTTTCGTAAAACTTAATATTATCTTCAACACACCCAATAAACTACCATAAATAGCATTTCTAAAGAAAGGACTCATCATTGCCAATCTAGTGGAAATTATAAAAAAGATACAGGGTGTAGATTTTTACGAATTTTATGAAGTTTTAGTAAAAAAAAATTTCTCATAAAAACACAAAATCAATTGTAAGCTCTAAGGTCGTCCCGTAGAACAATTTTTTGCTGCTGATGGCCCCATCTAACTGCTGGTTTCGTTTGATCCACGACTTTTTGACCACCCTGTATAATTACCTCTTAGGATACCTCTTTGATGCGACACGTCACAACACATGAGACAAAAATAAATCCGGATTTATACTTTTCAGTTATTGAAGTCAAAATGCCGACCTATAAACGTTTTTTTATTTATCGTTACAGATAACGACGGTGACTGCGTTTATGGATTTGTCTCTCGTGTATGGAAGTAGCGCTGGTCAGGCTGCTCCGATCCGAGCGGGGCAAGGGGGGAGGCTGCTGACTGCTCTCAGAAGCGGCAGAGAATGGCCACCGCAGGACCCAAACATTACCGTAACTTGTGATTCAGCGCGATCACCAAATGAACCTTGTTATTTAGCTGGCAAGTATTCATCAATTGAGCCCGTACATTAGCCACGACTGAGTTGGGCCCCCTCCAAATTCATGGAGGAGTCCAAGAGAGAGAGGGGTCACCTTATTGACTGCCTCGTTGGTCTAGGGGTTGCATGTGTCGCCTTTGGATCACGGAGGCCCGGGTTCGATTCCGGGGCCGGGCAAGTGTGTTTGTGTTCGTGTTCGTGAATTTCGTGTTTGTAAACTGCCCTCGCGACGCAGGATATAAACTACTACAGGAGTTACGTTAAAAAAAAAGCTTATTGTGACACTACACTGGTTGACAAAGGGTTTTGTATCAATTTTCCTTCTCTTGCGTTCCTTTAATACCTTTAGTAGCGTGAAAACTGACTGCTGGTCTAACCATATAATTACCGGTCGTCCCACTAGTCGGCAGACAGCAATCAGTCCATGTAAATACTGGTAGTTCGCCAAATCCGGTTAGACTGGTGCCAGCTTCAATGAAATTGGGAAAAAGGCGAGGCAATATGGATTTCCATGGGTGTCATGATGACGATGTCTATACTCTTTGGGAATCTTATAATATATTTCATATTCTTCTATACAGGGGACATTCGGGTAAATCAAAACCCTCAACTGACGGTACTACAAGTAATACTGCTCCGCGAACATAACAGGATTGCTGATAGTTTGGCTCAGTTGAACCCACAATGGAATGACGAAATCATCTTCCAAGAAGCAAGAAGGATCCATATTGCTGAGATTCAACATATCAACTATTATGAATATCTGCCAATTTTGCTGGGTAAGATTAAATTCTGGATTGATGTTGCAGAAGACTGTATAATAGGCGTTTTAAAGATACTCGTATTGATATAACATAATATTTATTTACTGAAGAATATTAGTCACCTCAGCATAATATTATGAAAGAAACAAAAACACGTTTATGGTATAATGTTGCATAAGACGGTAAATCTGCGTTCTATGGATACTCGTATTGATATAACATAATATTTTTTTAGTGAAGAATATTATTCACCTCGGCATAATATTATGAAAGAAACAAAAAAACGTTTATGCCTGCTGCATAAGACGGTAAATCTGCGTTTTAAAGATACTCGTATTGATATAGCACACGGTTATTTACTGTACAATATTAGGCACCGAAAGAAAGATCAAACGTTAGAGACACACACATACAAAGAGTAAAAGTAAATTTAGTTAACTAAAAGACAGTAGCTCAGTAAACACTACAGTAACACACTTGTTTAAAATTGTTATGTTGTTGAGATCTCTTAAAACACAGGGCCCCTGTAATAGTTTGGAAGGCATCAGTCCATCCCAATATTTATTTATATACATTTTACGTGTCGTCTTTTAAGCCTATGAAACCACTACCGAGTCGGGCCCATAAATTCATGGACCCTACTTTGCCACGCTGGCGAGACGGGTTGGCACAGGGTTTGGTACCAAGCTTTCCTTCTCTAACAGCTAGATTTTTTTTGCCGTATTATTTCCTCAGGAAGCTTCCTCAGGATCGAATAGGGTGATGACACAATGTATTCAAAATTCGTCACCACACGGAGAATATAATAATCAAGTATCACTATAATTATTATAATATTTTTTTCATTATTTTTTTCACCAGGTTATGAGAACATGGTGAAGAATAAGCTTATTTACCCGGGAGCGCATGGATACATCAATGATTACAACGCTAATGTAGATCCCTCAGTACTCGATGAGCACGCTACGGCTGCCTTCAGGCATTTCCACACACTAATCAGGGGATATCTGAAGTAAGTATTATTTATTTTACTTGATTATAAAACCTAATTGACTACCTCAACAAACCTGCAATAAGTCACAAAAGAAAATAATGATGTGTCTGATTCTACACCTTTTTTTGGCGATTATGTAGAACTCCGGAAACTCTACCCATTTAAACCCCAGCGCCCTCACACGTGACGCTTGGGTCGCCACAGGTTCGCATGAACGCTGTGATGCCCCGACGAGTTGCCCGCCACGCAAGGGCCTGTCGGAGGGCGGGCAACTGAGATGCCCTCAGGCAGTGACATTTCGGCCACCGGCCGTTATCGCGGGTGCAGGAGGTAGGAGTAGAGTCTCCTCCTCGACCTCCGTCGGCGCGGTGCAGCTAGAGCATCCTCCTCTCTGACCCGCCCCACCGCCTCCTTCTGCGACATAATTCTTCGCAAAAGGAGGCCAACTTGTTTCTGAACCTACCTGATGACTATTTTACACACCAATAGTATATAAATAATGTTCACTGTCATAGAATGACTTTTCCAAACATGTATTTATCGATATCTCTGTTAAATTTATTCACCACGTATGATCATTACGAGTATATTATATGTGATCAAACGAACTTGAAAAGTGACGTTCGATCTATATTATGTGAGTCTTCATTCTTCAGATATATTTATATACTTTAACTATGTAGTCCTTTTATTTTACAAGGCAACACTCGCACATCCAAAGATAATCGATATGGAATCGATTTTTTTTTTTTTTTTTTTTAGGCAACCCTACCTTTCGTTAGATGTTCTTGCAGTCTAAACGTCATTCTTCAGAGTTAATAAAACTTTTCCAGGGTCGGGTAGGGTGGGTTGTGATATATCTGAAGAATGAAGACTCACATAATATAGATCGAACGTCACTTTTCAAGTTCGTTTGATCACATATTATATTTCGTCTTCATTCTTCAGATATATTTATATACTTTAAGTATGTAGATGTTTAGAGGCAAAAGTGACAATGAAATACATATGTTACTTTTGTATGAAAAGTTTTATATTAAACAAAAACAAACTTCTAAAAGAAAAAATATGAATAGCACTGACTATTTTACATGATATAATAAACACAGAGTTAGATTATAAGGAGTAATTTAGTTTTTAGGAATCAGAATTCATGGCATTCTACTATTGGCCGGTTACAAAATTTGGCGAAAACTTGTGACGAGTTAGACCAGCCTGCTGTTTTTTTAAAATGTCCAGGCTGAGGCCCCTGGCGTGTGCTGCTGACGTAGAAGCGTGCCGCGTACTGTGTGCTGTGAACGCTGCTACGTCGATACCACACTCTTGCAAAGTTTGTTTAATCCATCTACTTATGGTTTGATTTGATGCCCTACCATGAGGTATTTTATATGTAATCAAAAGGTAATCATTTATGTTTCCTGTCCTCAAACTCGCTGTGACAGACAGATAGTCATTCAAAGTTGTAGCCGGGCAAATACTAATATTTTCGACAAAGAAAGGTAAAATCAAAATTGGTTGGTCTTTCCCTGCTGCTGAGGTTTTGATTACGTCAGTAATCAGTATTTTGACACCGTTAGTTTCTTGTTTAATATTGCCGACCTTAATCAGTGATAGGGTTTGTACTCTGTGGGCGGTACATAAAGCTAATAAAATAACTAGTTTCTTGGTAAGTTTCTCAAGTGTAATGCTATTGTGTGGTACCCAGGTTGATATGTGATCAAATACTATACAAGGGTTCCACGTAACGGCATATTTTGGCATGGTAGGTTTACGTTTATAAATACCTCTAAGGAGCCGTTTGATTTGCTCATTTGAGCCGATATTGTTTCCTATAAGTAATGACAAGGCAGATCTATGCGTGTTTATGGAGGCATACGAGGCTCCACCATTAAATATATTAGACAAGAAAATTAATACAGTTGATATGGATGGATTAAATGTGTCCAAACCTCTTGAAGCACAGAACTCCCACCAGAGTTTATAAGGTACAGTTATATTGCTTAAGCGTATTCTTAGAGACGGAAGATACCATAATGTCTAAGACTTCAAGTGGAACATTCTGCCTGATAAATGCCTGCCGGAGAGCTTCGCTGCCCCCAGGGTAAGGGTCTGGTGGAGAGGGTGGAGTAATCTGAAAGGTGATATTAAGAGATCTTTATGGGGCTTGAATATAACAATGTCCGAAGCTAGCAACTCTCTTAAGAGAGGAAACCAGGCTTGACCTGGCCAATATGGGAATACTAAAATTCCTTTGGCTTTATCTTTAATTATCTTTTTTAGACATCTAAGGATAAGAGCAAATGGTGGAAACGCATAGAAATAATGAGTATTCCAAACAATTGTAAATGCGTCTACAGCTAGGGAATCGGGATCTTGTTTCCAAGATGTATATTTTCTGCATTTAGTATTTGAACGTGAAGCGAATAAGTCAATTTCTGGCCGACCGAAATTTCTAACTATTCTTCGGAAAGCTCTTTCCGATAGTTCCCACTCTGTATCAATATTTATTTTCCTCGATTCCTCGTCTGCTATATAATTTCTCTTTGTATTTATGTAAGATGCAAATAACCAAATGTTTCGTGATTCACACCAAGTCCAGATTTCTTTTGCTAAACTATTAAGATGTGGGAATTGGATTCCACCCATTCGGTTTATATAGCTAATAGCAGTTGTATTATCTATGCGTAATAAGATCGAGCAATATCTCAGTTTTTGAGCAAAGCATTTAAGGGCCATGAACACCGCTAGTAATTCAAGGTAATTGATATGATAAATCAGTTCAGCAGTTTTCCAGTAACCGTTAACCCGGGTGTTATTACAAAATGCACCCCAGCCCGTCAGTGACGCGTCTGTAAAAATTTCTATCTTGAAGTCTTCGTCTCTCATTGTATTAAAAGACGAAGCCACCTTTTGTTTCCACCAATTTAATTCTGTTAACACATGTTGAGGTACCCTAATCTTTGAATCATAACTCTTAAGTTTACGAAGTGCTAAGAATTTTTCTCTTTCCATAATTTTTGTGTATAGCCATCCGTATCGGATAGCAGGGCAAGCAGACACGAGCACGCCAATTAACTGAGACAACTCCCTTATAGTGCAATTAGATCGCCGTGAGAATTGTACGATCAAGTTAATAATATTGCTACGTTTTTCGGTAGGTAAAGAAAGTGACATATTTACAGTGTTATACAAGAACCCTAAGAACTTACAACTCTGTTTAGGTACTAAAGAACTTTTGTCAAAATTTATAACAAAGCCTAGACAATGCAATAAACGAATCGTCTCAGTAACGTTAGCATAACACTGTTCATAAGTATCTCCGATACACAAAATATCATCTAAATATACGACTGATTTGAAACCTCGTTGGCGGAGGTGGATTATCGCTTCCCTCATGACTTTGGTAAAAACTCTAGGAGCAACTGACAATCCATATGGGAGAGCATTAAACTGATAAGTATGGTGAAACTGGAAGCGGAGATATTTCCTGTGGGGTTTGTATATAGGTATTAATAGGTAGGCCTCTTTCAGGTCTATTGTCGCTAGATAACCGTACTCGGGTACCAGTTTTGCGGCTGTTCGAAAATCTTCCATTTTAAAATGTTGTTTATATACAAATTTATTTAAGGGTTTTAAATTTAGAATGAAACGTTTCTCCCCATTGGCCTTAGGGGTCAGAAACACACTGGAAACAAAATCATTTTTAGAGCGATTACACAATGAAATTGCTCCTAGGTTAATAAGCTTATTAATAGACTCTAACATGTCAACAGATTCAGTTTTTGACCTAATTACATTACATGGTTTTGATAATTGATAGGGTTTGTGACTGAATGGGATACGAAACCCTTCACGAATCCATTTTAAGACTTTAGCATTGTCAGTAATCCTACACCAACAGTCATAGAAGTAATTTATTCTACCAGCATGTACCTCGATTAAAGATGCGTCGGGGCACGCTGTCTGCCGTGAGCTGCAACTGCTCGTGGTTGAGGTGGCGCACGTGGTTGGCGATTGCTCGTTGCGCCCCTTTTCGCCCCCCCCTCGCCCCCCTCTGTTTGACGGGTAACGGGGAGGGCCCATCCAGTTTACCTGAGAGCGTGGACGGGAGGATGATGATGCTGGTGCTTGATGAGTAGCTCCTGATGGGCCTTTTATAGAAGGTATGGGCTTCTTTAACTGGAGTCCTTGCTTTTCGATCACTTTAGAAGCTTTGATTTTTTCCGAAAGCTGGTTACCAAATAGCATTTCGTCCCTTTCTACGTCTTGGATGACATTCAAAAAAGATTTGTCTAGAGTCGTGGTTATAAATTTTGTCCTTGCTTTAGTTTCTATGGAGTGTAAGTCGCATAAAATGCGACAGCTGTCGCTTAGCATTTTAATTGCATGTAGCTTGTCGTTATCAGGTTCCAGGAGAAGTGACAGTCCCCTATTTAAGGCGGTAATGCCTAGACCTAATTGGTCTTGGACAGCTTCTACTCTTTTATCGCGCATCCTGACGGTGTCTGAAATTGCGGCCGAGATCTCCGGGTTGAGTTTGGGCGCTTTCAAAAGTGTACAGTTTTCTGGGATTGCATACTCCTTGGATAGTTTATCCTTGAGCCCCTTTCGTAATATAGGGAGCCAAAGGCGCGACAAGTTGTCATGTATTTTACTACCGTATTTGGGTGATTCCTCAGTTGATTCGCCCAGCGCGTTCAGAATATCGGTATCGAGTTCTACGATGGGGGAGTCTTTTTGTTCCGTCTCGGTAGGGTTTATGGTTGCATTATCATTTAAGACTTCTGTTACCTCGACAGCTTCGTCGGTCATTAACCCAGGAATTAAGTCATCTACGGCTTGAGACTCTGATTCTAATGAAGAGAGCAAAAGAAAAAACTATATTAATAATGTTTAAAAAGAAAAAACTAATATAAAAAATATGTGGGTATCTTTTAGAAATATAATTTTCGTGATATCTTAGTCAAGAACTATAAAGTGCCTTTGTGTCAGACCCTCAGTCTACCTCTAGGCATTTTTAGGTTAGGGTAAAGGCATTCGTGTAGACCCTCAGTCTACCTCCAGCCCGTAGTGCCTTCGTGACGATCCACGATCGACCTCTAGGCTTATACAACATTGTTTTATTGTGCGTGAATCTCTAAACCACGCTAACGCACTTGAATATTATTCACTTTAAGTCATTTGTACCTACGATTCATTTTCACTTAAATAGTCGTTAATTCGTCTAACCTTGTTCTTGTTCGGAATCCGATGAGTCGATAACCCTTATACGTTTCCGATATTGTTTTTCTTCTAGCCGCCTTATTTTCCGGTGGTAACGTTCTATTTTGTCTCCTATAGCTCTTTTAGGCATTATTTTAATTATAAAATGGAATATTTAAAGTATTTAATACTTATTGCGGAGATGTGCTGTCGCCGACTCGCAAAATAAAAGAATGACGTTTAGACTGCAAGAACATCTAACGAAAGGTAGGGTTGCCGAAAAAAAAAAAAACAAAAAAATTGATTCCATATCGATTATCTTTGGATGTGCGAGTGTTGCCTTGTAAAATAAAAGGACTACATAGTTAAAGTATATAAATATATCTGAAGAATGAAGACGAAATATAATACTCGTATAAGATGATATTTTTAATATTATTCTTGTTAATCTTACCACTAAACAGATTGTTCGCCGAGAGCCGTAAGATAGTTGGTGCGGTCCGTATGAGTGATTGGTTCAATCGGCCTCTTCTATTGGAACTGGATGACTCCTTCGATAACCTGGTGAGAGGCCTTGCAACTCAAGAGCAGGACTTCAGTGATCAATTTTGGGATACAGAAATGACGCAGTTCTTGTTTAAGTGAGTATCATCCTTAAACTTGTTTGTTCCGGTAACAGCTCATCTGTGCAGGTGAGCTCTCTGGTTTTATTGTACTCCGGTAAAGAATACACAATGTCAGCAACCATCCTGAAGGTGTTGTAACGGCCGACTAAAAGATCGCAAAAGAAAAACCATCTAGCCGCAGGAGAGAGCCATCCGACCGAATGGGGACTCCGGGCCGCGGAAGGATGGTAATTGCGCCCCAACCTACCCACTAAAACCAACGACGCGGCGGCGTCCCTCAACTGCCCGAAACAGGGTTTCACTCTCTAATGCAGACAGACAAAAATGTTAAAAAACATTGTTTTGTTATATACATCCAAATGCATTTTAATAGCACAAACAGACACTCCACTTTTATTTATTTGCATAGATACATTCTAGTTAGAAGCAATAGAAACGAAATCTAATCTGGAAATAAAGTCCGTATCAAACTTGCCTTTTCCAATTTCGTTTGGGTCTACCTAAAGGAAGGAAATACAAACACCAAAACATTTCCCCGTTGCTCCAATCAAAAATGTTGCTCAATAAACGTTGACGATTTACGACGACGAAATTCATAGACGCTCCAAAGTTGACCCGGAAGATACAGGCACAATTTATTGCCTCATCAATATTAATAATAATCTGTGCCGATATTTCTTCTGAATTCAGGGGCATAAACAAACCAAAATAGGGGCAAATTGTCAAGGACGTAATCCGAAATTGTTCAGCGTGTTCAAATCAAAGACATCAAAGACAAATATTTGTAATCACATGTCGCGCTTGATAAGGTTACTTCCACGACTAATCACAATCACTCGTGGAAATTAAATTAAAGTTGGGGCAATCCGCTGTCAATTAAGTTACGGAACTTGTGATATGTGTAAATTCTTGTATGTATGGAAAAAATATTTTACTAAGTTTTTTACAATAAAAGTTTATGAATTAGAATAGGACGGATTTTTTTTAGTTTTTGGTGATTACCTTTATATAAAATAATATAGGAAGGAAGAGGAATTGTTTAATATTAATTACTAGTGGCCCGCCCCGGCTTCGCCCGTGCAAAGCGGGGGTGGGTTATAAATATAAACCTTCCTCTTGAATCACTCTATCCATTAAAAAAAACCGCTTCAAAATCCGTTGCGTAGTTTTAAAGATTTAAGCATACATAGGGACGGACAGAAGAATGCGACTTTGTTTTATACTATGTAGTGATGGTGTAAGTAACGAATAAACCCAAACACTACGAGACCAATTAAAAAAAAACCTATTTTTGATCACATATTTTATGTTTTATATTCAACTATTTAACTAATTGAAACTATAAAAATCCAAATATGTAGATTGAGACGTCTTAGATTTGATAGTGAGCACAGTCTTATTTTTGAAATGATGATTTGCCAGTATCTCGATCTCATATTAATTTTTGTATTATATGTTGAAAAAGAGAATAAAGTCTACTAGCCTATAGTAAAGATTATATTTGCCAAACTGTTCAGCACAGCTTGTAAAAGTGTATGACTACTCGTAAAATTGTTATTATCTATACGTATAAGCAATACATAATTCTAACATGAGAATAAATATGACTAAATGTTTTTGCACAACAAAGATAATAGAACTCGAGATTCTGGGACATACACTGAAATCAGCTATCTGTTTAGGACAAAATGAGTAAACACAATTTTGTGAGATTCATTTAAGCACAAATGTTATATAAATATTTAAAAAGACAGGGTGCTACTTAAAAGCTATAAATTTACGAAGCGAAATAAATGAAAAGTTAAAAAAAAAATAGGCATGTGTTTAAAATATTAATATTATTTTCTACCAATAAAACCCGAAGATTGTCTTGACCAATTTGTTATCTGGGGTCTATAAGCCCGGAAATGAACACACTAGCTGTAGCGATTATTAGGATAACTACTACTAGTGAACGTAAATCTTACTAATATTATAAACGTGAAAGTTTGTAAGTATGGATGGATGGATAGATGGATGGATGGATGAATGGATGGATGTTTGTTACTCTTTCACGTAAAAACTACTGAATGTATTTTAATGAATCTTTACAATAATATAGCTTATACATCAGAATAACACATAGGCTGTAAGTTATAAAGATATTATGTGAATTACAACAATATAAACAAGTCGAATTCAAAATTTCTAATTGTCAAATTTTCGGCCATTTTAAACTATAGACAACATAACGTTTCGCTGTCAGTTGCGTTTTGTTAAAGTAGGTTTTATACGGACGGGATAAAAATCTCAGGTATCCTATGTCCAACTTTCTTTTTGTTTTAAATATTTATAATGCGGAACAAAGTTCGCCGGGTCTGCTAGTATAAATATATAAATGACCCACTGCTAAGTTAGGCCTCTTCCCATCACAGGGAGGATAATTAGCCGACTATGCACGCTTATTAAGTTTTGCCCTGGTTCGGGCAGTTGAGGATCGCCGTCTGTTTTTAATGGGTAAGTCGGGGCTTTAATTGTAGTATCCAAGGCCTGCAATGAAGATTGCCAACACTAAAAAACTCAATAAGTTTCTTAAACCGACAAATAGTGGTGCACATATTTTTTGAGATTTCCGCACTTGTTACGGTATGATGGACGTCTCTAATTATTGCTTATTTTTTCAAGATCTTTTTCTCTCAGGCATCTTTATCACTTGCACTATCCATTCGCTATGTATACGTTTATCATTTCTGTTATATCCTGTATATTAACAGGCGTCCACCACGCAGATACATTAGGTAACACACTCTAATCAATTTCACACACGGCTTCATTTTATTAAAGCTATAATTTTATACTCTTATCGCTGTGAAGTTACAAAGGGATTCGAGTGGCGCGAACGTAACTGCCTGTGAAATTACTTGCAAATGAATTTATGGATGTTACAAAAGATTTATTTAGACCGTGTGATAATCTTGATGTATAGCTTATTACACACCTCAAACTATTAACAACGGCAAAGAGTGTTACAAGTTTGACGTGTGGCGAGGGATTTAGAATATATAATATCACCACCCCATTCCATCCTAATGGTGTCGTAGGAGCCGAAATAAGGGGAAATTGATACAATACCGTTTAAAAAAAAAACAAAGGTTTTGTATCAAGTTTCCCTAGTCGTAGGAGCCGAAATAAGGGAAACTTGATAAACTATTTTTTTATTTTTATTTTCTATAAAAGCGTATTTTTTTAGTTTTTTTTTAAACTATTATTTTTTAATAGATAGAGTGATTCAAGAGGAAGGTTAATAGGTATAGGGGAAAGTGGGGGAAATACGAACACCTAAGGGAATCTTTAATAAAACAGTGGAATTTGATCACAGAAATTTCTTCATTTTTTTATTATAATGTTTACTTATCTGTCTAACTAATTCACTAATTAAAATTAATGATTTTTAAATGAATTGTTAAATATAAAAGAAAAAACAAAACCCTTAGTGTTCGGCTTTGCCCGACATTAGTCGGGTAAATACGAACACCAAGTGGGGTAATTACGAACTAACATTATTAACGACAGAGATCGCAATTAAAACCCAGCGATGTCGACTTCTCTCTATAGGTGGTAAAAAAGAAACGAGAAGTTGTTTTTGGAACATTATAAGTTTCTGCTGCTTTGCCGAGGGTCCGTTTTTTGGTTTTAACGTCGTCTATGATGTTAAAACTGTACTTCAGTTCGGTTTTTTCAAGTTCAAATTTGATTGAGTCGGTAGTTCAAATTTGAACGGGGAGGAAACATACGTGAGTTGAGTAATGCCGAATGTTCGAGATTGCCCGACACCGAGTGTTCGGCTTTACCCCGCGGGCTCAAAAATAATAAAATGTAAAAAATGTAAAAAAACCAATATATTTCTTTTTCTTACTACATCATCGCCATTTAGTCGATTAATATGTGAATATTCCACTATGTAAAAGATGAATTACTATTGTAGATAGAAATAAAGCTACACCAACTTGAATTTACCAAAAAATTACATCTAAATCATACAAAACATTGAAAAGTGCATACCTTGATAAGTACATGCGTCCGCGTCTCGCGTGTTGCTGACTGGCACTAGTAGTGGTGTGATCTCCGAAATGTTGGCAGGTGAAATATGGCAATCTCTTTCTAACATAGTAGAACCATTTAATTCGGCATTAGGTACCCCGCGTTCGCGTTTCCCCCACTTTCCCCTAATACATGCATAAATTTAGATGTTTATCATAGCACCCGTGCGAAGCCGGGGTGGGACGCTAGTTATTAAAAATATTATTATAAGCAATAAAAAGATTCCTGTAGATACATTTCTTACACAGGCCACGTGATAGCCGGAATTTATCCGGCTGTCACATTTCAGGGGAAAAATAATTAGGTTGTGTAGGCGTCTTAGAATTTGTCACCGGATAATAAAAAACGGCAAGCTATCGAGGACTTATCACTTCAAAGGAAGATCTCAACATGTATACTGAATATTTTGTTATTAGAAGCAGTTTCTTATTATTTCTGGAAAATTACAATGAATATTATTTCTGGGATATAAATCGTCACATAAATCGAAATAAAAAATGCTGTTTATTTAAGAAACAACAACACGTTTGGTGGAGATCTCCGTGCCACTGACATCCAGCGAGGTCGTGACCATGGACTGAGCAGCTATGCCGTGACACGGGGCGCGTGTGGACTCTCCGTGCCAAAGACCTTTGAAGACATGTTGGACTACATTTCACAGGAGGTAAATATTACTAAAAAGATCCCCACAGTCTTTAGTGCTACACCCTAGTGGTCAACCACTAGAAGATGCTTAGATCAACTTATAGTAGTAATTGGTTAAGGCCCGCTTCCGAGCATTGGACTTCACTAAACGAGGCTCTCCATGGTTGCGGCGCATGTTTCCCATCGGGGAGCAAAAATATCATTGGACATTTCACACAACGCCATCTCGTGCCAAGCTAAGCAACTTAATGCTTGTGTTATGGTAACGAGATGGATGATAAACTACTTTTAAAAATTTTTTTTTTGTAAATACGTACATATTATAGGTAGAAAACACCCAGACCCGGAACAATTACTTTTAGGTCGTACAAATATTTCTTCCGTGCGGGGATCGAACCCGCGACATGCTGCGCAGCAGTCGATCGCTCAACCCTGGTTCGGGTAGCTCTGGGGTTTCTAGTGCGTCGGTCGGGGCGGCTTTCCGTCCCCGGAGGCCCACATATACCGGATAGTCCCCACACCCTGGTCATGAAGATTTTTTGACGAATAATAATAATGAATTAGGTGTATGTAGCTCACTCCGTCCGTATGGTGGCGCATTTATAATACACTGTGTCACCCCATTCCATCCTGAGGGTGTCGTAAGAGCCGAAAGAAGGAAATGACAGGTCCGAAAATCTAGCTGCTAGAGAAGGAAACTTGAAAGAGAGAAAACTTGATACAAATCCTGTGCCAACGCGTCTGGCCAGCGTGGCACAGTAAGCTGATTACACTCCATGTAACTGGAGGAGGCCCGACTCAACAGTGGATCATCCATGGGCTGAGTAGTAATTTTACTAATTCTCATTGGAAACTAAGACACTGCGTGCTATGTGTTGCAGGATTTAGTATTCTCCTACAGCCCATAAATAATCCACGACTGAGGCAGGCCTCTTCCAATGACATGGAAGTTAACTAGCCTACTGTGCCACGCTTTATCGGCAACGGGCGGAGCCAATACAGGAAACTGCAATCCGGCCCGCCCCTCAACGAGTAGCGGGGGGCCAGATGGGTGAACACCAGGCTTCGTATCCATTTTTCCTTGTCTTGCGGTTAGGTTTTAGGCCTTGTTTTTACCTTAGATCCACTCTTACAATATTCTCAGGGTAGAATAGAGGATTTAGAATACACAATTTCACCAACCCACACTATCCTGAGGGTGTCGTAAGAGGCGACTAAAGGATCTAAGAGGCAGATCACCTAGCCGTATGAGAAGGAAAACTTGATACGAACCATGTGCCAACCCGTCTTGCCAGCGTGGCACAGTTGGCTAATTTCCCTCCATGAATTTGGAGGAGGCCCCACTCAGTAGTGGGTCATTTATGGGCTGAAACAACAACAACTATATGTTCTATATCCGTCACTACATGGACTAGAACTCATTTAGTCCTTATCCAATCCCGTGCTAGTATTAGATCTTTGTTTTTCACGAGAGACAGATGTAATGCGTCTGGCCTTTATTTTGTCTGTGTAACGAATTGTATTACAAGATAAAGGTCTTGAGGAAAGTAAAAGACAAGAAGATATAAGTCTTTTGACGTAAGAAGTAATGTATGGTAATCTACGTTATAAATTACCGTTGCTGTAGTTAACCACGTATCGGCAAAACAGATGAATATTGTTGAATGTAGTGTGTAAATAAGTGACACACTACATTCAACAATAAGCTGTTTTGCAGTCATTTCAGTCAGCCGTATTTTGTCATTGCATACATGATATGTTTTTCTACTACTTACTAGACTTAACATTACTAGACTGAGTGAAAGGTATGTATTATGTATACATTATATTCATCGACCTCGTATAAATTACATTCAACCATATTCATTAGATAAACAATGTTTAGCCGTTCTCTGAAAAACCTATTGCACTAATATAATCTGTATGACCATAGCTGTTTAAAAAAAGTTTAAAAGGTTGTACCAATTCAGCTAGAAACTGTTCCACACGTGTGAACCAACAGATCTAATTAATTTCGTGCGCTGGAGGATATAAAAACAAAGGTAACTGGTTGTTTAACATTATGTTAACATTTGAGGATTAGCTTCATCGGACTCTCGCTCTCATTATTTTGCGTATTTGCTATACAGCTGCGAAAATTAAAGCGAGTATTCCATTGAAATTAAATACTTTAAAACGGATTTATCTCGTGTATATACGAGTAGGTACTTACGTTATGAAAAACAAAATTATAGGCAGTAGATTATACTGTTTCTTGGTACTTTTGAAGACAACTGTCATCTAGTCTCTCCCGTGACCACAATTGCTGCAAAGCATTCGGAAACCTAAGAAGGCCTGAGAAATCATTACGAGTATTCCAGTATTGATTCAAGCGAGTACGTCTACTATTACCACTACTACTAAGCTCACCCACTGCTGAATCGGGCCTGCTCCAGTAATAAGCATACTGCGTCAAGCTGGCCAGACGGGTTGGCACAGGGCTTCGTATCAAATTCTCCTTCTCTTACCGCTAACCTAGCCGTAGCCTAACCTTCTCTTACGGCAAGGTTATCGGCCTTGTCATTTCCTTTTGTCGGCTCTAGCTACTCCCTCAAGATGGAATGGGGTGGTGACATTAAATATTATAAATACGTATAATACTCGTAACTGATACTCCACCTCTAAGCTTTTGTTTTTTAAACTTATCTTTAATGACAACAGTTGGCAGTTGTCAATTAACTCCGTCTAGACGGAAACATTTAAAACTAACTTACACCTACCGCCTCGTTGGTCTAGTGGTTAGATGTGCCGCCTTTGGATCAACGGGTCCCGGGTTCGATTCCGGGGTCGGGAAAGTGTCTTTGTCTAAACCAGAGGCACTGGCTCGGAGTCTGGGTGTCATTTCTATCTATTTTAAGTATGTATTTACAAAAAAAAAATGTATCTAAGTAGTTTATCATCCATCTCGTTACAGCATTAAGTTGCTTAACTTGGGACGAGATGGCGTTGTGTGAAATGTCCAAGGATATATTATTTACCTATTACTGTTAGAGATATGTCTGCGTAAGATGATATGGACTGAAACAATGGTAATGCAAGAGTCTGGAAACTGGCCATCTTCTAATTACAATCATATTCCAATTTAAACTCCTAATAATATTTGTTAATCATGATAATTTAATATTACTTTTTAGAAGACCTTTTACCATCTAATTTGCTAAATGAATGTGGAATGCTAAAACGTTATTCGTACTAAATCTGTGTTCTATATTGATTGGTTTGGTGACAAATTTAAATAATATACCTAATTGTAAAATTTTGTCTTCAATCCCCTACATTCCAAGGGTGCCAAATCACTACATATTATAAAACAAAGTCGCTATCGTCTGTCCGTCCCTATGTATGCATATGCATATAATACATGCTTAATATTATAGAGAAACACTGTTAAATTTAGATCTTTATCATTGCACCCGTGTGAAACCGGGGCGGGTCGCTAGTTTTATATAATCTATAGGTACCCCCGGAAACGTTGTTTTGCCATGTAATAAAATAGGGGCTGATCGTAGGGGGGAGGGGGGGGGGGTTGGTGAAAATTTTGGGTTGTATTTATTTGTATTTAATTTATCATAAAATAAAAATAAACATATTTGGGGTGAACCACCCTTAACACATAGGGGTGTAAAAATTAGTTATAAACCTATTCTCATACCTACTAAATATACATATAAAATTTCATCAAAATAAGTTAAGCCGTTTCGGAGGAGTATATACACTAAAACTGTGACACAAGAATTATATATATTAGATATAGCTACTACTATTGAGCCCATAGATGACCCACTGCTGAGTCAGGCCTCCTCCAGTTACATGGAGGGTAATTTCCTGCTTTGCAGCTTGGTTATCGGCATTGTTATTTCCTTTTGTCGTCTCTTACGTCACCCTCAGAATGGAATGGGCTGGACACTATGTATTCTAAATCCGTCATCACACGGACTACCTACAAGATACCTGACAATAAAACTCCTAAGCAGCCTTGTCTGGCTAGCGTGGTTTAGTAGACTTTAACTCTATGAATTTAAAGGCTGAATTCTCAAAGCATTATTTTATTTCAATCTGAAATTGTAACGAGTACAAAAATGTGTGGATATATTGAGCTTAGCTTGAATTACAATGTTTTTGATTTTATTCCAGGATTTATAATAAATAAATAATAAATAAATATCCTTGGACATTTCACACAACGCCATCTCGTCCCAAGCTAAGCAACTTAATGCTTGTGTTATGGTAGTGAGATGGATGATAAACTACTTAGATACATTTTTTTTTGTAAATAAATACATATTATAGATAGAAATGACACCCAGACTCCGAGCCAGTGCCTCTGGTTTACACAAAGACACTTGCCCGACCCCGGAATCGAACCCGGGACCTGTTGATCCAAAGGCGGCACATCTAACCACTAGACCAACGAGGCAGTCTTTATAACTCTCGTATGTTTATTATAAACTAGTGGCCCGCCCCGGCTTCGCCCGTGCAAAGCGGGGGTGGGTTATACATATAAACCTTCCTCTTGAATCACTCTATCTATTAAAAAAAACCCTATTCAAAATCCGTTGCGTAGTTTTAAAGATTTAAGCATACATAGGGACGGACAGACGAAAGCGAGTGTAAAGATGTTCGCACAATAAATTCGGTACAGAGAGATTCCACTTCATTCCATACTGAGGGTGTCATGAGAGCCGACAAAAGGAAACGACAAGGCCGAAAACCTAGCCGTAAGAGAAGAAAAACTTGATACGATACCCTATGCCAACCCGTCTGGCCAGCGTGGTGCAGTAGGCTAATGACCCTCACTATGATGGGAGGAGGCCCGACTCAGCAGTGGGTCATTGACGGACTGAGTAGTAGTGCTAGTAGTAATAGAGAGATTTCCCTTTTCTCGTACTGTGACTTTTCTTTTCTAAATAAAAATGTATTTGCAGAATGTCCTCATACTACAAGGTCTTTACGAGGCGCCTGCAGACGTAGAACTTGTGGTAGCTGGTTCTTTGGAGAGGAATGTACCTGGAGCTTTGGCTGGACCCACGTTCCTCTGCATCCTCACTGAACAATTCTACAGGACGCGAGTAGGTGATAGATACTTCTATGAGAATGGAGCTGACCCTGAAATTGCTTTTACACCTAGTAAGTACCGTCAATTTTTTTACTCTTAATTCAGTGTCTTTTGGCAGTACAAGCTCAGATTTCATAGCTTTTTAATACTATTTTTTTTTTTAAATTATTTTGTTACAACACCACAGTCTTGTAGTCCGTGTTCTTTTTAGCAATTAATGGTAATTATTTGCTCTTCTTTTTTTCCTTTCGTCTGTCGCACCCAGCGCCTTGGCACCTGGGACATTGGTGTTTCATTTAACCTACTCTCAGTAGGTGCTTCCTTAGCTTATGTTTGGTAATAGCTGTATGGTCTTAATACTATATTTAATACAAACAAATTAATTTATTTATTCTTGATGTAAAATCTCGGTATACAAGGCGGACTTAATGCCATGCGGCATTCTCTACCAGTCAACCTTTGGTCAATTTTCTGTCAGAACATCACTTTGCTTTACTTTTTTTAAAAGACAAGCCTTTACAAATACAAATACCCTGTCAGAATAACAACAATAAGTATTCTGACAGAAGATTGTTTCTTGATTCTATGTTGTGCAAATTTTACCAATAACTGTATTATCTACTTTCCAATATTAGAAACGTAATTTGTAAACACACTTCTGCGTAGAAAAAGTTACAAATTAAAAAGTACAAACTTAAATGGACAAACTCCACACACTGTGATCGTATATTCCGTAAAAGCAGCTATAAAACACATGATAATGCAATTACTCATCAGTTTCACGCTTCGTGTTCGTGAAATTTAAAAATGTGTGAATTAGAGAGTTTCATTAATAGCTGTGCTGTGGCGTAAATATTTTTATTAAATGTATATAACAAAATATAACGTAGTGTTTGATGAGGTGCTGCTAAAATCTGATAAACATGTCATTTCTAAAACGTGTATACTTCCAAAAAAAATCATAGTGTCTGAAAATCTGCGAATATGGCTGCCCGTATGGCGAGGGATTAAATCACATATTGTCTCCATCCCATTCTATCCTGAGAGTGGGTTTAATAGGAAACAAAGGAATGCAACACACAAATTATCTAGTATATATATGGGGTATAACTTACATACTTTGTGCAACCCGTACAATCCTTCTGCCCATCTCATCTCATCTCATCTCATCAATCCATGAAATCTCCATAAGGAAAGTGGGCAGGCCTGACTCAGCATTTCAGTAGATAGGGGCTAAGATGGCATATTATTTATGCCAATATAAGCATGCATGGAGTATTAAAATCCGGATATCACAATATGGGAAAACTACATGTTATACCAATTTAGATGTATCGTAAAAGTCTGTTTGTATAATACTATACCAAAAATACTAAATAAAATAGTTATTTAGTTTAGTTGCTAACTTAGTTTAAATAACTTTAGGCTTGAACATTTTGTAGGTGGAATAGGTATTCAAACAAATTATTTTTGTAGGTCAATTAGATTCGATACGTCGTGGTTCTTCTATGGCCCGTCTACTTTGTGACAATGCGGACGGCATCCGCCATATGCAACCGAGAGCTTTCCAGCAAATTTCATCAGAGTAAGTATTACAGCGTTCTTCTAGATCTATCTTCATGTAAACTAGCTGCTGCTCGCGGCTATGTACGCATGTATCTAGTGCAGTTTATAGTACCAAAGATGTAAAACTAAATATGCCGCCTTTAAACTAAGGTAAACCTACAAACTGTCATCTTTATCACACGTCCAATCAAACACCCATTTAAATTATTGTTTTTGTTGGGTAACTTACATTGACTCCTTTGTTCAGTCACTTTAAAATATATATAATTGTTAACATATAAATTAAAGGTGATCATTTATAATATCTGGATTTTTTTCTAATGGTGGCTCTTCACTATGTTATTGGTGTGCACGTATCTTTCATATTGAACGTTATGGACGATGCACCCAATGAAATTAAGTAAACGGCAATTTCTTTTTTGACAACTTTGAATAAAACACGAATTTAATAATACTGCGTAAAAATAAGTCATTCATCGTTTTCTTATTAAAATTATATGTTACAAAGTCATGTGGTAACGGATTTAGAATACACAGTGTCACCACCCCATTCCTTCCTGAGGGTGCCTTAAGAGCCAACTAAAGGAAACGGCAATCCGATAACTTAGCCACAAAATATGATATCGCGCGGAACCCTGTGCCAACTGGAGGAGGTCCTACTCAACAGTGCTTCATCTATGGGCTGGCTGAGTAATAGTGGTATGTGTTACAATATGTTTGTTGATAATCTATTTGCGCAGTAACGTGCAACAAAGGGCCTTCATTTAGATACCTTGCGACTACACGTACGTAACCCATTATGAACAGCTGGGGATTAATAATGTACAGTGCAGAGAAATCAGTAGAACATGTCGAAATGATTATTAACATAATATGTTGCGTTATGCATAACATAACCATTAGGTTTCCGCGGATGAATAGGTTGCTAAATCCCTATAAGAGGAAGCATGATGTTGGCAGGAAGGAAGCCACTTTTTTATAATATAATAGACTCACGTTTGACCTCAATCTCGCTTGATGGAAGCCGAAGATGAGGCTTAAGATGGTACACGTTAGCCTAGAAGGTGTTCACTATGGCATTTTCCGCTCATCTTCTTAGAGAGTCGGTTACTCGTTTTGTAAATTATACAAACGTCCAAAGACGACGGTGACCGCTTACATAAGATAGATCGTGTATTTGAGCGATCCCCTGGAATCATAAAAAAGAGCAGCTTTCTGTTTTTTGGTATATTATTTGTGTAATGAAACAACATGTTTATTACTTAAATAAGACATAAACTTATCAATTTTTTGGATACGTAACTGGTATGATACGTTCGTCTGGGGGTTGGACATGCCGCCGGATCAAAGGGATGCCGGGGTCTGGGAAGTGTCCTTGTGTAGACGGGAGATACTTGCTCTGGATCTGGGTGTCATTAATGATGGTGAATTATGTGTGTGCCCACGTGAAGCAGGTTATACCTAGTGGAGGAGTTGTCTTTGATAAGTTATATTTAAACTACATACGCTATGCGCAAAATTCGTTTTATATGTCTCAGTGGCAGTAATTGGCGCGGGAACTACGTGACTGGACTTCCCCCTACACAGTTTATCATACCATAGTTATTAGAGCCCCCGCGCATTAGGCGGCCAATAGGCCGCGTGTGTGACGCGATGCTTTTCGTTGGCCGCCTAATGCGCGCAGCTACATACATCGTAGAAAAATTAGTTGGCCGCAGCGACTTGGCGCGCGGCCAAGTTGCTGCGGCCAACTAATTTTTCTACGATGCCTGGCCGCATAATGCGCGGAGGCCCTTAGAATGGTAGCCGGGATTAACGTTAAGTGTTTCCCAGGGAGGGTAAGGAGTGGGATGCAATAATCTGATTGGCTTACATTCAATACCCGGCGAAGCCAGATCAGTTTTACTCCGCACTACCATCTTATGACTGTTGATTCTACTGTTCCTTTTACTATGACGTTAGATCGATTGTAACGGGTGAAGCTGAATTATATTCACTACTGGTGAAGAAGCAATTCAAACGAGTTCCCCGGTTCGCATGGTGTCAGTATGTACGGGAAAGCGTTCTGAATATTATCATTCTGCCGCGTACATCATGCGTAACCGCGTTTACTTGCGCGTAATGTGTTTACATCCAGAACAGCTATGTTTTACTGTTAAGGTTGTACTTGTACTTTAACGGAGAACTTTTGTCCACTGATATTTACTACTAGGCCTAAAACGGGTTTAGGGCAGTGACGGGCTAGAATACATAGTGCCACTACCCCATTCCATCCTGAGTATGTGGTAAGATCCGATAAAAGGAAATAATTTGGCCGAAGACCTAGCCGCAAGAGAAGGAACACTTAAAACTAAACCGTGGGCCATCCAGACTGGCCGGCTTCTTCGGCCCAACGAATAAATTTAAAAAGCGAGTGAAAAAGGGAATGTTGGTAAAATTCGGCCTCACAAAAAAGAAAACCAAATATTCCTCGGCCAGATTGAAGAATTTTGGAATAAAGTATATATTCGTATGTAAAGAACAATGGTGAATTTTTATTAGACTTTAATTTGAGCGTCTAAAAACGACATACACGCCGGAGAAAAAAAAATGTTATATATAAAATTCTCGTGTCACAATGTTCGTTCCTCCGAAACGGCTTGACCGATTCTCATGAATCAGCTAGTATATAAATAAAAAGCTAATTGACTATTTTCGTGAACAATAAACTTACAATTTGGTTTAGTGTTGCCATTTTACGTTCAGTAATTTATGTAGTAAAAGAAAATAGTAACAAACAGTTAGGAGCAGTTTTGGCGTAAACTTTGTTTTAACCATAAATAAATAAATGGAGCAGTTTTGTTTTGTAGTGTAATAATATATGTTGTTTTATGTAATAATAATATATATATTTAATTAAGAGAATAGTGTAAATAGTAGTTATAAATGAATCTACTATGGCAAATGACAACAACTGACGACTACTGTCATCTGCATAATACCATTAATTAGTGATTTCCTAAATAACGCTTTGTATCGATACTTGGTAATATCACTACATAGTATAAAACAAAGTCGCATTTTTCTGTCCGTCCCTATGTATGCATAAATCTTTAAAACTACGCAACGGATTTTGAAACGGTATTTTTTAATAGATAGAGTAATTCAAGAGGAAGGTTTATAGGTATAATATAATTGCACCCGTGCAAAGCCGGGGCGGGTCGCTAGTAATAAATAAATATTCTCGGACATTTCACACAACGTCCTCTGCAATGCAATAACTGTGGATGTATGACTAATTAGGGCTAAATATCTATAAATCTCGGCCTTCTCCGAGCCGTAGGTATTTTATCTCAAATAAAACAATGTATGGCAAGCTGCCATGGTCCTCTATGGATGAAAATTTACGAAAAGTCTGATGACAACAAACCAAGCGAGCGATGTTTGTCAATCTTAATATGTCTAGCGGAGACGCGATGTGAATTTTATGGGGTTTTAGTTGGTATGCGGGGCGCTTTTTGCTTCGCCGATGCCGTGCAATGGAGCCCGCATTTAGCGCTACTACGACTAACCGTGAAACTTCGCGGATGGCTGTGGTCGAGGACCCGCATACAGGCATTCCCATTAGAACAAAAATATAGCTTTCCTAAGTGGAGACAGTCTCTGAATACTTCTTCTTTTTAGAAACTAAACCCCCGTCTAACCTGTATCACAGGGGCAGCTTCATCATCATTTCAGCCCGTAAATAACTCACTACTGAGTTGGGCCTCCTCCAGTTTTGTGGAGGGAATCTTGCCTACTGTCCACGCCAGAAAGACGGGTTGGCACTTGGTTTGTATCAAGTATTCCTTCTCTTGCGGCTAGTTGATCAGCCTATTGCCTTACGACAGCAATAAGATGGTATAGTCACGAACACGAATGACACCTAGACTCAGAGCAAGTACCTCTGGTTTACACATTGACAGTTGTCCGACCCCGGAATCGAACCGGGTACCTGTAATTCAAAGGCGGCACATCTAACCCCTAGACCAACAAGGCAGGCAGAATAAGGCATGACCGTATATCTATGTATGGTGAATGAATTTGATTTTATAGTTTTTCTAACTACGTAATACTGCGTAATATTATAAGAATGCGGTTAATATTCCTCTTCCAACTTGTATAGCCAGTTAATGAGCTATGGAAATTAAAAAAAAAATATTTTATTTGCAGGAACAAGGTATCGCCCTGCGAGCATCTGCCATTTATTGACCTCAGCTTGTGGGAAGACACGAGGCGAATCTTCAAATGAATAAATTAAGAGTTGTTTTATTTATACGATAAAAAAATAATACAATGGCAAAAAATGTATCCGTTTGAAATATAAACTATAAAAGTAACTGACTCATAAAAAATTCTTTGGATGTAATAAGGTAAAAAATTAAAGTCAATATCATTAAAAAAATTGTAAAGTAAATATTTCACTTAATTGATAAAATGCATTAGATAGCATGTAGCATAAATTTATGCTATAGAAAAGATACCCTTGATAATTTATTTTTTTATAGAATAAAGTAATGTACAAAAATACTTAAGCTCCGATATATCATACGATTTAAGTATTCTTGATATTTTTCGGATAAACGAGCTGTCTCAGTTCAATGTCACCAGTGTTTATTAAATGCCACAGATAAAATCCTAGGAATAAACTATACATTCAACATTTATTTTATTAGTCGATTTTAGTCTCGACCTGTTAAAAAGTTTATGTCTTTAGATATTTGAATACGCTGTAATGTTCTTTAGTTTGTCACAAAATAATTTACGCAAATTATTGCAAAATGTTTTATTTACATTTAATTTATTCTAATAACTTTATAATTTTGTGATACTTGAGTAGACAGGTTAAACATAATAATACGTTTCTCAAGTTATAAATTTAACATTTGTTTCAAATGTACACATATTAAACACGTTTCCATTTTTTATTAATAAGGACAATTTTTATTTATTTGTACAGTACAGTGTATTTATCGCGATTCGTGTTGAATGTGTGAATTATAATGCCATTTATTTAAAAATAATAATGTTTGTGTAACTGTATATAAATATATATTTACTATTATATGTAACTTTATATGAAAATACAATTCTGTTATACGTGTATGCAATAATGCATGTATCGTGAATACTTTTAAATAGGTTAATACTAGTAACGATTTTTGCTTCCAAACAAGACTTAAGAATAAAATATGTTGTTATCGTCGTATTGTATAAATATCAATAACATAATATATAAGTATATTAATATACAACTGTGTAATAATTATTATGTTTTGTCAATGCATAAAAATATTATGTTTGAGTGTGTAAAAATGTAGGATAAAAGTTGTACGACGTAAATAAAATAATAAAATTTTGATAATAATATTTGTGTATAATTACCGTCACCGTGAGGTGACTTATCATACATTGTGTCACCACCCCTTTTTATCTTAAGGGTGTCGTAAGAGTCGAGAATAGGAAATGCCAAGGCCTAAAACCTAGCCGCAAGAAAAGGAAATCTTGATACTAAACCCTGTGCCAACCCGTCTTGCCAGCGTGGCACTTACCCTCCATGTAGTTGGAGGAGGCCCGACTCAGCAGTGGGTGATTTATGGGCTGAGAAGAACAAGAAGATAATTACCGAATTCTGATTCCATGATATTTAACACAACTTTTCACTGTTGTTTGGTGTTTTATGTATAAAATATATTTTAAGTGCTTAAAAATGTATGCTTTGTAAAATATTCAAATAACAATTTATTCTACAAAATATTATCTTCTTAAAGATTTGTTTGAACACTTATTTCAAGATATGTACCAAAACACTAAACAAATTAAAAACTTTTTTTTACTAAATATTAAATTTTATTTAGAAAAAGAATTTATGTAATTGGTTAAGTCTTCTTCCAGTTATCATCGGAAATAATTGAAAAAGATTCCGAAAGATTCTTAAGAACTTCTTTATTTTTGAAGTCGTTTATACAGATGATACATGAAATAGTCACTACAAATAGTCATGCGAAGAGCCAGCATAAATATAAAATAGCTCGCTATACGATTGAGAGCAATACTTCTCAGCCCATAAATGACCCACTGCTGAATCTGGGTTATTCAATAGTGTCCCCTACTATTGGATGGGATAGTAATCCAAGCCGTTTTACTGTGTTTCGTCATGTGTATGTGAGAGGCGGTGCCCAGCAGGGCATTTCTTAGAATTGCCTGCTCTATCTTAGACCCTTACGATAAGAGACCTTTTCAAGAATCTGAAGATAGTCACTGCTCTTGCAAAATCTCACCTGTAAACGGCTATTTCAAATATTATCCCACAGTCATTGTCTGCATTGACTTTAAATTGGAATTTAAAGTCTTTTGTCTGTCTATCTAGTAAATATATAATAATCCCGTGACGGTGTTTTTATCAAACTCCTTGATCGATTTTTATAAAATGTCCTATCTGTCCCGGCAAACATTGTTTTGCCATATAAATAATTTTGCCATATTAAAAAAATTGGTTTAACTTAGAGGGGTGAAAATTTAGGGTTATATGTATTTTTGTATGCTGTATCTTAAAAAAACTTATTTTATAAAAAATAAAATCTTTTGTTTTGCTATTTAAAAATCCGAAAAATCCGATCGTTGGGTTTCCAGCTCCGCCACGGGTGGAGTATTTCTATATAGTAGGTATGTATTTGTTTAAATAAATGTATTTTATATTATGTTTATTTTAAAAAAGTATTCGTAAAATATCGGGTTTTTCAACGAAAACTTTGTTTTTTAAACTGGGGCCGCACCAAAAACATAACAGTTTTGAGCCAGCCAGATCGTGTGATTTAACACCATTGTATTATTTTTTTGTACCAGACTATGAACGAACATTGAGCGAGCAAACCTTATGGGCCAGCATATTGGCTCTAATGCACATTGTCCTACGCTCCCTTTCAATGTCAATTTGATCACAAAGAGTCACAGTAACCTATTGACCAAGATACTTAGAGTCAACACGTTTCAATTGTACTACGAGTACATTAAGTTCAATAAAATTTATTAAATATTGAAATAGCAATACTATTTTCTTTTACAAAAGAAAACATTTGTTTATGTCAGCGTTGTAATATATTTACAATACATAAATAAACAACTGTGCATGTAGCGATTCAGTTAACAACAGTTGGTCTTTAACATCACATTAAAGTGCTGATATATAATCGTTGCAAGTTTAATTTAAATTAAAAACAAGAAGTAAGTTATTTTTTTAATAAACTCATGAACGTTAGTTTCTATGTCAGGGCTAAAAACATATTAAACTGCCAGTACTATGCCGTAAACAGTTGAAAGGGTACCGACTTCAAACGATTGTTTACTTATCACTGGTTTTTTTTTTGTTTTTGAAGATGGTGTGCATTTTATTTTTAAACTTTAGTGCTTATAGATATATGCTTTCTTCTGCAAAACGTTACCTTCTTCAAGATTTGTTTATACGTTTATTTCAAGTTATGTACCAAAACACAGAACCAATTAAAACAATCTTTTGGACAAAATTTTAAACTAAGTTTATAGTTTAATTTAGAAAAAGAATTAAACTTCTTCTAGTAGTCATCGGAAATTAATGCTTAACTGCCTTATTTTTGAAGGCGGTTTAAAAGACTATATAATTAGACTTTTGCGCAGACCTAACTCCTTGAACTTATTTATTTAATTTACATTTTTTGCGTCTTGTCGGATGGATACGTCGATAGAAAATAGCAAGTCTTGGGTACCGTATTTGATTAAATGTGTAGCGGAATCAAAACATATAGTTTTATGCGACGATATACATATTACTACTACTATTCAGCCCATAGGTCACCCACTGTTGAGTCAGGTCTATGAGGCCACCCCCTCGACTGTGCTGCCACCTTGCTGTGGTGAGGGGGCTTGAGTGCCTCAATGATCCGTGGGGCCATACCGGCCAGGGCCTCCCATGCCGGGCGGGCCCACGGGGAGAGGTGAGACGAAGAGCGGCACCCAGCGTCGTGGCGGGTTGCGGCTCCGGGGACTCCTCTGTCCTCAGAGCTGCCTTGGGAGTCGTAAACCGCTGCGGCGCACCATGAGGTCCTCGGGTTGGCGCTCAACTTAGTTGGCCGTCAAACCGAGTCCTCACTCAACGCCCTTGGGTTGTCGAAAACCCGAGGGCTGACGGGCGCCCCAAGCGCGTCGTGTGTGGGTATGCCGCTGGGGTTTTAGTGGGTATACGGGTTTTGTCCCGGGAGTCCCACATAATCACCGACCTGGTATGCATAAAGCATTTCCCCAGCGAAAACAATACAAAAAAAAACGGCCTATGATGCCACGCTGGCCTGACGGGTCGGCATAGGGTTTCGTATCAAATTTTCCTTCACTTGCGACACTTGTTTCAGCCTTGTCATTTCCTTTTGTCGGCTCTTACCCTCAGGATGGTATGGAGTAGGGACACTATATTCTCAATCCGTCACCACACGGAAATTACACCATATTATAAACAATATACATATTACAAACACCACATTACAAACACGACATTACAAATACCACATTACAAACACAACTCAGAATTGTGATAACTTATTTGAAAATATTTTCAGCTGACGACATGAAACTAATAGTCTTTATTCTGGTCATCGCGGCATCGTCGTCCCTCGTCAATTCATTCCTACTGTCATTACTGAAAAGTATTTTCAAAACGAATCAGAAAGATAAGAACTGCGTCAAGTCTCCTTCTTGTGCGAAGGTTTCTTACTACAGTAACGTGGACGGATCATGTAATAATGTTAACAAGCCTAGTTTAGGGATGGCGGGTCTACCGTATGGGCGACTTGGTGAGCCCGCTTACTCTGATGGTAAGTAGGCGTCATTTTTATCACACCTTTTATTGAGTAGGGTTTCTAGCCGAAAAATAACTTAGCAAAGAGTGGCGTTGTGGTGGAAAGATCGCACATGTCATCTGACAATCGCATGGGTTTCGCCTGTCTTCCCGCCAAAGACCTTAGATGGGACACAAAATTAGGCGACTACGCTCTTAAAATCATTGTTCAAGTTGTCTTACGGCTGTTAATATTTACTTTGTGCAATTATTAGGTACACGGTGAAACTAAGTTTTTAATTTGTGTATGTACAATCTGAAACTAAATGATTTAATCTTAATTTATTAATTTAATTTATAATTTAAGTGGGTAATGTTATAATTAAAATGTTTCTTTTTTCAGGGAAATCGGCATTTCCTACATCAAAATCGGGAAATCCTCTGCCAAATCCAAGACTTATCAGCTTCACGATATTTCCAGAGAAAGAAAGGAATGATACCAAATATACAGTAGTTACACAGCAATTTGGTCAGTTTATTACACACGACATGTCTGCGACGTCCGGGGTTACACAAACACGTACGTCCTTATATTTTTTTAACTAATTTTACATTGTCTATCTTGTATGTGACTGTGACACTGTGACTGTCGGTACCCAAATCAGAAAAATATGGCAGTCCGGATTGGGAAAACAGTCGATTCACCATAGACAAAAGAATAATGAAGTTAATACACCATCATCTACTTAGTCGGGCCTCTTCCAAATTTATGGAGGGAAATTAGCTTAGTGTTCCACGCTGGCAAAAGAGGTTGGCGCAGGGTTTGCATCAAGTTTTCCTTTTCCTGGGGGTAGGTGATAATTGATCACACCCTCTGGACGACACCCTCAGGATAATATAGGCTGGTGACATTGGGTATTCTAAATCCGTCACCACACGGATTCATACTAGTACTTTTGAAAAATATTAATTCTGGATAATGCCGTCGGTTCCGCTGTCATTCTATCGTCTATGGCAGTCGTTAAATGAAGACAGTAGCTGTATATACTATTGAAAATATCATAATGATACATTTTAACAACATACATGCACAATGGGCGGTCGTGTAATATACATATAGTTAACTGCTCCGTGTAAATACTATTCCGTGTGGTGATGGATTGAGAATATATGTCACCACCTCACTCCATCCTGAGGGTGTTGTAAGAGCCGACAAGAGAAGGAAAACTTTATACGAAAACCTGTGCCGACCCGTCTGGCAAGCGTGGTACAGTAGGCTAATGACCCTCCCTGTGATGGGAGGAGGTTGGACTCAGCAGTGGGTCATTTATGGGCTGAGTAGTCAATACAGTCAAATGAGGTTAAACTGGGGCTGACCCCAATGGGATTGAAAAAAAGCGAGGAAGAAGACGAAGATAAATTCTTAAGAGACTAATTAGTTGACTGTAAGGTATATTTTCAGACAAATTCCTTGTATCATGCTGCAATCGAGATAAAAACTTCTTAACTAAGGCATTGTCAGACTCGCGATGTGCGGCCATCCCTATACCAGATTGTGATCCTGTGTACAGTGCAGAAGGCACTATATGTTTACAGGCAGAACGGACGCTGACCACAAAGGATAAGAACTGCCAACCCGCTGACTGTCCTGTTGCACCGGTAGGTGAAAAACATTTTTTTTGCGTGGCGGGGTAAAATCCTTTATGGACTATCCATGTCAGCCTGGGGATAGCCAACAGGGAGTGTGTGGGAGTCATACCCACTAAACGTCCCCGGGATGTACCGTCCCGCGCTTGCTGCCCCGTGGGCCCTGACTGTATCTCCACGGGGAGGTAAGTGAAAGACCTGCTTTCATTTAAACTATTGTTAGATGACTTGATACAAAACCTTTCAATGAAGTGAAACTTCTAATGCGACTTCCAACAAGGTTGCGTTAAACGTTTAACGCGCAAGTGGGAGAGAGAAAGAAACACACAAAGGTTGAAAGTAGGAGGGAGAAAGAGAGTGAATCATAGATTTGTATATTTCTCCACTCGAAAATGATAAATAAAAGATGTAATCAGTTGTGAATTGTAAGCAATGTTAATAAAGTTTGTCCTATAAACCTTGTATGATAAACAGCTGTGCGTATTTTAATAAGTGTAGGTGTATAGTATGGTGTATGTCACCAACCCATACCATCCTGAGTGTGTCGCGAAGGAGATCACCAAGCCACGAGAGAAGATAAAATAAATACAAAACCCATGTAAACACATCTTGAAAGCGTGGTGCAGTTGGTAAATTTCGCGCCTTAAATTTAGGAGAGTTCTGCCTGAGTAGTGGGTTGAATTGATGATAATGATAATGATGTTGTACAGTATATGCTTTTATAGGCAAATAAAATATACTTCCAGTATATGTGTATTTTCCACATTTCTTTAGATCTCAGACGTGACACCGTGGTTGGACTTATCCCTGATTTATGGGAGCACGCTAGAGGTCAGTAATAGCCTCCGGGAACAAGAAGGAGGTCGATTGAAAGCTGAATGCCGTGACGGACAGAGTTGGCCCCCACAGGACCCTCAACGGCCTTGTCTTGGACAGTCGAAGGACCAACCTTGTTATTTGGCAGGTAAATAAAACTACTTCTACTACTAATCAGCCTATTAATGACCCACTGCTGAGTCGGGCCTCCTCCAATTACATGGAGTATAATATGCGTACTGTGATACGCTGGCCCGACGCGTCGGCACAGGGTTATGTTTCAAGTTTTCCTTCTCTTGTGGCTTGACGAAAGAATACCTTACGCCTTCTTGGTCTATACACACTGATCTAAAGAGTCAGTGTTTGACTAGCATAGGATCTGTCCAAGACAGCGGCAAGCTATAATCGGCACAATCTTTACATTGAAAATAATCTCACGGTAGGGTAATATATATATTATTTTATTTTGAAAAACGTAACCCCTGCACTAACTATAACCTGTAACGCGGGGGCTGTTTACAAACAAGTAATTCACGAACACAAATGCCACCCAGACTCGGAGCAAGTGCCTCTGGTTTACACAAAAACTCTTGCCCCACCCCGGAATCGAACCTGGGATCCGTTGATCCAAAGGCTGCATCTAACCACTAGACCAACGAGGTAGTCAAAACTGACAGCCTTAATATCCTATTTTTAAGAGTAACGCTGGCATTATTGAAAAACTAAATGTTATTTATTTATACAGATGAATTGGTAGTTCTAAATATGTATCACATTAACTGTTGCTGAGTCTTTAAAGCGTTTCCGTTAATCCGGCAGTTAGTTAATCTCTTTTAAGTATTAGGGACGTCTGCTTAAATATTCCTAGCTAAATTTAATGATAACACGTGTAAATATAACAAACCATAACAACCAATGATTTCTTAGGTGTTCGCCATTATTAAACATTGAAACTAATCAATTTTTAGCGGATTTATCGCGTGTATATTATATTATTTAATTGATAGCTTTTAGTGATAGCTTTTTATACAATAACGAAATTTGTGTACAAATGTGAACTAAAACTGAACCCTCTCCTTAAACATAGATAACTTAACCAGAACTATTAACGCAATTAGAAATTAGTAACATAATAAGTTATCTAATTTATGCTTCATCATCATCATACATATTTTATTTATAGTTTAGAGTCGCAAATACCCCTGTACTAGTTTAAACTGTATTACAGTGGGCACTTACTATCTTGATCTATAGACCTACATAACTTCGATAAAGATTTGCGTGTGAGTGGGCTAATAATATTGAGAAAAGTAATTTTATCAATTTAAGTCATAATGTCCAAAAGTTCCTCCGTTTGATCATAGTTTAAGCTTCGTAGATAATGCTTTGTACTCTTTCTCATTGAATAAGTCTGTAAATCTCGTATGCCTGTAGTTTTATTTATTTTATTGTAAAGAAATGGAGCTAGAAACGTAAAGAAACGTTGGAAAAATTTTGTTCTGCAAGCTGGTTTTTTATAAACTATGTCATTTCTACGCCTAGATTTTGGATAGTCTTGTAGTTTTTTGTGTTGCATGCTAATAATCTTTTCTATGAATAATTGGCGTACGTTCAAAACCAAAGTTGTGCTATATAATTCATCTGTTGGGAATCTGTAGTTTTTGAATGTCATCGTCTTTAATACATAACGCTGTGCTCTTTCCAGTTTTATTAATGTTGACTTTGCACAACCACCCCATACTGTAATTCCATATGTAATGATTGATTGGCATAATGCATAGTAAATTTTGATAAGAAGTTTAGAGTCACAAATATGACGCAGATTTCTAAATATAAATATAAGCTTTCTAACTCGCTTTGTTAATGAAAATATATGGGTTTTCCAATTCAGCTGTTCATCTATTTCGATACCCAAATATTTGATAGACGGTGTAGTAGCCAAATAGTTGCAGTCACAATTTGTAATATAGTTGCATGTGTGAGCCTTTATTCTGATATTTTCTGGCAATGGTTTGGACTTTTTATTGATGTAATATGTCATTATTTTAGTTTTCAGAGAGTTAAGTGTCAATAGATTTTCCTCAAGCCATCTAGTGACAGTTTTAAAACCTTCCTCCGCTTTTTCATTGACTTCTCTCCAGTCGGCCCCTACAAAAGTTATGACTGTATCATCAGCAAAAGTGACTATTTTTGCATCTTCAATGTTTAGCTGTGGGAGGTCATCTATATAGATAAGGAATAATGTAGGTCCAAGAATGCTACCCTGAGGTACACCGTATTCAGTAGGTTCCTCAGAACTAACGTACTCGTCGATTTTAACTATTTGTTTCCTATTTGAAAGATAGTCAGAAATTAATTTCAATGGTACACCACGTATACCTTTTCTTTCCAGCTTTTGTAACAGTAAAGGGACAGAAACTGTGTCAAAGGCTTTAGCCAGATCCATAAATATACTCAAACATTTAAGGTTTTTATCTGTATCTGTTGAAATATTAGAAATTAGATGTTTAAGGGCATCCTCAGTTGCTCTATTTTGTCTAAACCCGAATTGGGTTTTTGACAATAGGTTAAATTTTTCAAGAAATAATTTAATTCTTTTGTTAATGGCTTTTTCTAAAATTTTTGACAAGGTTGGTAGCAACGTAATTGGTCTAAAATTTGAGATTACATCACAGTCCCCCGATTTATGTAAGGGTATTACAATAGATTTCTTTAATACCTCTGGGAATATACCAGAAGTAAAGCACAGATTGCATATAATTGTAATAGGAGTGGTTATAATAGGTCCTGCTAATTTAAAAAAGGAAGTAGGAATCCCATCCCATCCGCATGAATTTGTGTTTTTTAGTGTACGTATAAGATTTAACACCTCTGTTTCGTCAACTGGAAGCAATACAAATGTATTAGGTGTTGATGGCAGCGCGTTAATCTTTTTTGAGAGTTGTTTTTCATTTTGATTTGTTCTCTGTAGGATACTTTTAGCTAGACTGCTACCAACGTTTGCAAAGTATCTGTTTATTTCTGATAAAGATTCAGAACGACTGCTTTTTATCTTAAGGAGTTCTGCAGATTTGTTTTCTTTTTGGTTACAAAAGTTTATTTCCTTAATGATTTCCCATTGCTTTTTAATGTTATTATTGTGTTTTCTAATTTTTGACCTATAATACTCACCCTTTAAATATTTCAACAACTTATTACAAGTATTTCTATATCTTTTGTAAGTTACTTGTAAAATTTCATTATTTTTGTCTCTCTTTTGTTTTTGATTTAGTCTGTCTCTGTGTCTTATACACCTCACTAGTCCTGGCGTGATCCATGGCTTAATAACTCTTTTCCTTCTGGTCATGTATTTTATAGATGTATGTTGACCTATTGTGTATGTAATCATACTAAGGAATATGTTGGTAGCATCTTCAGCAGTTTTATTGTATAGTATTTGTCTCCAATCAACTTTACAGAGGTCATGGGCAGCGGAACTATAGTCGATTCTCTTATATCTGTGTAATTTCGATTTAGGATTGTATTGGTTAAGAATTGAAAACATTGTTGTTGAATGATCAGTAACTGATGTATCACAAATTATTGTTTGCGTCGGTAATACGGTTTTTGCAAAAATGTGGTCTAGACATGTTTTAAAATGAGTTGGATGCATATGTGTAGGTTCTAGGCCATGTGAAGCCAATAAAAAAAGGTAATTATCTGAATTAGGATCAGTGTTATTGGGTCCTATATCTATATTTATGTCTCCTATTAGTACTATATTCCTGTATGATTTTATGTCTGTAAGAATTTTATCCAATGAATCTATAAATCGATCAGTATTTAGAAAAGAGGGCGGTCTATAGACGCATAAAATGGCATACTCTTGACTTTTCGTATATATTAGACCACTAGCGTCTTCTAGCATAGGTTCAATAATTTTACAATGGTCTCCACTTCTCGCATATAATACCACGCCATCATTTTGATTCAATGTTTTGGCAGTTGAAAATGAATTATAATTGTCAATTATAGGCAAAGAAGTTACTTTAGACAACCAACACTCTGTTAAAAATATTATATCCATATCCGTGTTCAACCTTTCCAATAAAACCACCATATCATCAAAATTTCGGTTAATACTTCTAATATTTTGATGCAGTAGGGTCATATGTCTTTGATGGCTCGAAAAGAAACCACTACATTCTTCTGGATCCCCTACTAGAATAGCATTATTAGGATTGATGTGACAATCAATGTCTTCAGCAATTATTTTAATATCGTCCATTATCCGTATGAAATAATAAGAATTAATATTTAATCTATTAAATAATTTAGGATGCAGTAGTGGCCGTGGTGTTTCATAAGTACACAATATTGTAAATTACTAGTGTATCCTATTTAAGTATATAATTTAGTGTACAAGCAATCCCTTAAAGTTAGCCCTAAAGATATAAGAACAAGGAATATAAAAGAAAAATAATCTTTAATTTATAATCTAAACTATAACAAATAAACCACACATGCGATAAAGTCTCTTAAAGTTAGCCATAAACGTAAAAGAACGCGGAATATAAAAGAAAAAACATGTAACATTAATAATATAAAGTGAAACAGACATGCAATAATTATAATTTAACTTAAATTGTAACCTCTGGGACAAAACGGTACTAATTATTGTGAGCCCTTAATGATGTCAAACACTGTTCCGTTTTAATACAATGCACGTCCTTAGCGTTTATATCCTTTTTTATATAGATTTTTCCTGATTTGGACCAGCAAAAGGCCCATTTGTGTTCTTTTGTAAATTCCTTTGCTTGATGAAAAAGTTTCCTCTTGTGACCAGGTAGATATTCAGACACGTAGATCGGCAGCTTGGTATTGGTAAAACCAATATGAAACGTATTCAGCTTTTCTTCTTTATTCCTATCCCGATTAAATTGGCGTATGTTTGATAAAATGCTGTCTTTTATGGATACCTTATTAAACTCCACTATTATTGGTCTTATCGTGTTTTGTTTTCCTGGCATTCTAAAAACATCTCGTACAACAGTGGAATCTATAGGAATATCCAAAGATTTCCCTAGTTTACGCAGATAATCAATCAGTACTTCTTCCGATTCATCACCCAAATTCGGTACATTCCTGATTTCTATAGATGCTGATCGGGAATGGAGATCAATGTCACCCACTTTATTTTCCAACACTTGGATTCTGCTTGATAGTTCTTCACGTCCGTTATCTAGTACTTCAATTTGGGAATTTACATTTGTGATCACTGTGTTAATGCTTTCCAACCTGGCTTCGAATTCAACATTTGAGGCCTGGATAATTTGATTCTGTGTCTTGATAATGCTTACATCTTCAACCAGTTTCTTCAAGATTTCATCTTGACCTCGCTTCCAGGAATGTATTAAAGTTTTTAGCTCGTCAATATCCTCTTTTATATCATCGTATTTACTCACAGGTGAAAAATCTGGTTTAGGACGTTTACGGCCTTTTGTTTCGGAGATATTATTAAGTAGCGTTAAATCCGTTTCTGAAACTGATTGCCCAAGTATTGAAGATGACGCAGTTGGGGGGCTGCGCTCTATGGGCATCTTTTATTATGGTTGCTTTTATAATTTTGTTTTTATTTTTTTTTTATTTTTTGTTTTTTATTGCGCTCAACAAAAAATATCTACTGAGCAAGATCACTTATGATAATATCCGAACGCATATGGTGTCAGTTCCTTGACCCGTGACGTTGACAGGTGACTTTGGCAGATGACGTTGACAGGTGACGTTGACAGTTGCGGTTTACAGTGACATTGACAACCGATTTTCAGACGAAATTGGCAGCTGTCATGAGTATACAAGTGACAAACTCCAACAAATATCCTTCTACCGTCGAGAGATTTATTTATATCCAGTTTTGTAAAAACTAATCTATAATGTGGAACTTTTGATTTTGTATTGTGATATTAAATGGATGTCAATTATCAAAATAGTACTTGCATTCGATTCTCCGAGTTTAGTCGCACAACTTATTGACCCGATTGACACATTCTGAGCACTTTTACCAATTCCCGACGTTTCGAATGCTTTGCAGTGTGTTAACTAACAAACGATCATATTCATGAACCCACGTCATGATGTTAATAGCCACCGATTCAAATAGAAAAAAGCGTATTAATATATTAAATAAATAATAAATAAATATCCTTGGACATTTCACACAACGCCATCTCGTCCCAAGCTAAGCAACTTAATGCTTGTGTTATGGTAACGAGATGGATGATAAACTACCAAATCTATAATATATATTATAGATTATAACTAACTGTTACTAACCTTCACCTGCTTTGACTTTAGATTGAGTTAGGTCCTTTTAACAATTAGACTGGTGCATTAGAAAAAAAGTTGTGAAAACTTTTCAGTCACTTTATGAATAATAATATTAGTAGGAGCTTAAAAGCTGATTCAATTTTAATATTTAAGTTAAACTTTTTTTTATCTACGACTTGAATGCCTTTGACCTAGACCTAGGCTTGCGTGATGGAAAGCAACGCCAGAGTCTAAGATGGAGCAGGCAAGTTAAGGAAATGCCCTGTTGGGCACCGGCTTTCACATACACACGACGGAACACGGTAAAACTGCTTGGCGCGGACTTGGATTAGATGCGAAGGTGGTAGTTACCGGGGCGGTCCTTTAGATCCTACCACCACGTGTGCTGGGTTTGTTGACTCTTACAACACGCGTTTTTTCCCAGTGCGCGGTGGGGCTGTGTATAATATTCTGCACAGTCCCCACACTCGAGCACACATAAGCTTGGTTCCCACACCAAGCTTACGGTACGATTAACATACCTCACAGATATATGAATCCTAATTCAAATTTCAAGGTCTATGGCAGCCATACAAAACGACATGGTACAATACACCCGTCTATTTTCTCGGGTGTGAATATAGCAGGGCAAATGAGTGAATGAACTTTGGACATTCACAACATAGTTAAGGCCTCTGGTTCTACGGGTTATTGTTCTAACATGAATGAAATGTCTTTAGAATCTTAAATATGTAATTTATCAGCTGCAGATACTACAGACACTGCCATGTTAATGACGATGATAACGATGATGATAATAATTTATACACAGGTGATTTCCGCGTAAACCAGAATCCTCATCTCACCGTGCTGCAGGTAATTTTCTTCAGGGAGCACAACCGCCTTTGCAAAGAATTGAGCCAACTCAACCCACATTGGGGCGATGAGAGACTGTTCCAGGAAGCTCGGCGCATTCTAATTGCAGCGTACCAGCATATAGTCTATTATACTTACGTACCGATTATAATTGGTAAGTGAAAAGAACACTTATACTAGTAAACTAGTAAGTAGTATAAGTGATTTTTTTTATATTAGACTTGCTTCTGAACGCATCTCCAAACATTTAATTTGTAATTTTATTTTAAGGTTACAACAAAGCAGTGTCTGATGATTTGATATACCCTGATAAATTTGGTTACGTATCCACATATGACTGTGACGTAGAGCCTTCAATTTTTGTAGAATTCGCCACCGCAGCGTTTAGATATTTCCATTCAAATATATACGGAAAACTTCAGTAAGTGCTTTTTTAATAATTTATCGCATTTCAATTACTTAGTACAGTATTTGGAACCTTAAGGACCTCCCCTATAATTTTTTTTACTGCTGATGACCCGCTGGTTGCGTTTGATCCACGACTTTTTGACCAACCTGTATATTTTATGTAATGTTTTTTTATAAAATCTTGTTTTTTCCTAGATATTATAAGGAAAATAGAATATCATGCGGACAAATTTATTTGAGAGACTATTACAATACGCCTGCATTTTTAGAGCAACAGTCAAATTTCGACGATTTAGCACGTGGTATGACTACACAATCCATGCGTGCCAGCGACGAATATTTTGACACTGATACAACTATATATCTGTTTAAGTAAGTATTCATCTATACTCTATACAAATAAATAAAATTGGAGTGTCTGTTTGTAATAATTTAATAACCACTTTTGATTAAATGCGTAAGTATGTACTCGTACATACACAAGACATAGACCAAAATAACATTTTTTAAATTTTTGTCTGTTTGTCCGTCTGTCTGTCTGTTTGTGCTGGCTAATCTCTGGAACGGCTGGACCGATTTTGACGGGACTGATAGGTAGCTGATGATATACTTAGGCTACTTTTTTAACTAAGTTCGCCCCGCGGGTAACATTGCCCCCGTGCGAAGCCGGGACGGGCCGCTAGTCTAGTATAATATAGTAGAATAATATATCAGTCACAAAACAGAAATTAAACAGATTTTTTTTGTTACATTTTTAAGAATTCCCACCTACTCAACCATTACCATTGTAATGTACGTACCTAGATAATAATTTAAGGTTAACAGTGCTGATGATACAACCAGTAATTTTAAGTACAGATATGTTTCACATCGACTAAATATGGTATTCACTAATGACGGTGGCTTTGTTTTTCGACATTACTTAGCTTTAATTTATTTTCGGTGGCGGTTTCTTTCTTTGCTGTCGTTTTTTTATTTGTTCTAATTTGTGGAAACTTGTAGGTACTTGGCTTTCATCTACTGTGTATTGATTTATGATTATTCTAGCTGTAAGTTTCCTAAATTGAAAAATTAAAATTATTAGGAAAAGAATTAGGTCTTCTTTTCCAACAGTCCGTCGTTCGTCTCCAACAGAGTTCAGACTCAGACAGAGACTTGGCAAACTGGATTGTCAGTGGGCTGGTCATATTTGTAGAAAAACCAACAGCTGCGGGATTGATGCTTTAATGAGGATGACTAAAAATGACAGTTGACTGAGCTAACACTTTATTGAGTTGAGAATGATCTGTGATATTTTTCCGTATGTTTGTAAATACTGAAATACTCTATCAAAAATCTGAATCTATTTATATTGACTGCAACCCTTTATTGTTTTTAGGGGTGATCAAAAGTTTGGTAACGATTTACGGACGCTAGACATTCAACGGGGTCGCGACCACGGTCTCGCTTTTTACGTGAATGTGCGCAAAATTTGCGGGTTGCCAGTCCCGAAAAAGTTCTGCGATCTTTTGGAATATGGGATATCAAAAGAGGTATATCTTTGTTAAATTACACGAAGACATTTTTAATTACAATAATAGGGTTTTTATATCATTATTATCATAAATGACCCACTACTGTGCCACGTCGGCAAGATTGGGTTTGGCACGTTTGTATCTAGATTTCCTTTTCTTGCGACTAGTTGATCAGTCTCCTACGTTCCTTTGGTGGCCTCTTAGATATTGTGTATTCTAAATCAATCACATTCAAGGTTTATTCAAAGAACAGTTTTATGTCTATAATACTTTTCTATTTTCTCGTATTTGATATAAACAGACGACTTTTTATTACAAAATGCGTGTTGTATCTGGACGGAGCCATCTCTGTCAGCTATCGTGAATGTCATCCAACAATCTTCATTATGTGTGTTCTAAAATGGTTCTAAGAGTTTCTGTGTTCATTTTTCAAGTTATGCCACTTTCATCACTGGCTGAAATAGTAAACAATTTCTTTTTGCTTATTTTATACTGAGCTTTTACACACAGCATTTTTATTAGTAGTATAATCCTTTCGTTATGGCTGTGTACGTCATTTTGTTACTCCCAGTATCGTTCCATTTTCATTGGCGTTGTCTGAGCGGATTAACTAATATTCACAAGAAGCAATTATATTCTGCCCGCAGAGACCCTTTCAGTAGAACTACCGGTAATCATTTAGATAGACCATCTGGCAGTAAGTTCACGCTGCCAGAGATGTTAGAATGATGCCTGGGCCTGAGTGTCAGATAATTATAATAATTATGTTTGGTATACTCTATTTATACACTTAGACTCAAAACACATAATTGGCTCATGGGGAGGAAGCGTTTAAAAAACAAATGATGTAACATAGTGGTGTGTATTAACAATCAAAGAGACATTCCTTTTTAGAACGTAGAAAAAATTGAGAAAATGTATAAGTGCGTGGAAGACATGGAATTGGTTGTAGTGGGAGCCTTAGAACCACCCGAGAAGGACGCTGAATGCGGAGCTACTTACCAATGTATAATAGCTTTACAATTCTTGAGAACACGTGTTAGTGATAGATTCTTCTACGAAGACGGTACGAATCCTGACACGGCACTCTCCTTAGGTAAGTCTATTGTGTTAATTGTTACCTAATCGTTGTCCTTTCACTGCTTTACCAAAACAGTTGATATTACTATTATTTTTATTAAAACGAAACCCCTGCACTTGGCATAACCTGATGAAAATTCACGAATGCAAATGACACCCAGACTCAGAGCAAGTGCGTCTGGTTTACATAACGACCCTTGCCCGATCCCGGGGACCCGAGCTCCAAAGGTGGCAAATCCAACTCCTAGTCACCTAACGCCTAACGAGGCAGGACGAAAGCATTTATACGTACAGACGTCAATTGGTTCCTTAAGGCATTGGTCTTATGGTTATCAATATTGAACTAGTTATACTTTTACCAAACTTTTAAACTAAAACGCTGTACAAACAACTACTACAAAATTATACTTACCTATTACTAGTTTATAGTTATGATATTATAACTAGTTTTAATTGGGTTGTATTTTTATAGCAATTAGTTGGTATCTTTAGCTATTACTGTCTGTGTCGTCAAATAAAGTTCGTCAAACAGCGAAGCTTTTATTTAAGTGACAGCGTGTGTCAGTGTCATATATTTTAAACTATCGTTATGATAGTAACAATATGTTTATGTTAGTAACAAGCACTTAAGTTTTGCCTTCAAGGTATGAACATATTTTTTACTCTGACTATACCTACTATCTGAAAGTAATAAAAGTTCAGACTATGATAGTGATTAAATTAGTCATGTATGTCTCGCCTGTCGTTTGAGAATAACTTATTTTTCTCTATTTATTGTTTTTTTCGCCGACAAATGTAGCAAATACCCACAAAATAAGGTGATAAGGTTTGTGTGAAACATTTGTGGCGACCTTGAAACACAACGAGTTATTACATAATTTTTGTACACCATAATTAATGAAAGATGGAAAATAAGAAATAATGACATTGGAATAAAAAAATAACGATGAGGCAGTTTACAGACCCAAATTTGCTGTTCAGTATACGTGCAAGTATAAACGTTATATTCTGTATGAAGATTACTTAATAATTAAAATATATATAGCACACAGTTTGTGTTAAGTACTAACTGACTGCCTCGTTGGTCTAGTGGTTAGATGTGCCGCCTTTGGATCAACGGGTCCCGGGTTCGATTCCGGGGTCGGGCAAGTGTCTTTGTCTAAACCAGAGGCACTGGCTCGGAGTCTGGGTGTCATTTCTATCTATAATAAGTATGTATTTACAAAAAAAAATGTATAACGTAAACGCACCTAATAACGACCCCTTAAAATCCGCGCCCATTACCGCCCTATTCAGAAAACTAGATTTTTTATGTGATGTATTAAAGGTAAACAAGTGGTTGCTTTAGAAAAAAATTAGATGTATTTGTATTGCAAATGTTCATATCTTGTTTGTGTATGTAACTCAACGATTTAAAGAATAATTGGTCAATTTGTCGGTGAACGCCGGTGATAGTGCATTTTCCATAGTGTGGCGTTCCCGACGACGTAAGTACTCTTGTTTCTTTCTTAGCAGAAGATTATATCTTCAAGCATTTTAATGTTACTTCTAGTTCTTTTGATGCATTTTTCATACTTTCAGAAACACAAATAATAATTAATTTTACTGAGATACTATTACATATTGCTTAAAATTCAAAATTAAAAATAGGCGGTAATAGGAACAAAAATCACAATTTTTTTCCCATTACCGACCCAGTTGTTAAACATGTCGCTGATAGGTACATTTCGTATCTTTCTTGTGCCATGATTTTTGTTAAAATGCTTCAATTAAAAGGCAGGAGGATACACTAACTCAGTTCCTTAGTATGTTAACTTGTATTTGAGCTATTAACGCCATATATTTAAGAGCATTAGTATCCGTAAAAATATTAATGTTCTTCTAAATATTTAGTAAATATTTTGATGAATAAAGGAGGTATAATCTTTCTAATATTGTATGTTTATAGTTAAAATATGATTATTATTAAAGATTTATAATAACCGCACCATTTAAAATCATACAAATGTCCGAAAACCACAAGTATTTAGGGTCGGTAATTGGTTATACGATTTCCTTTAATAAAACCTATTACCGATCTACTATAACGAACCCCCTTACTACCTATTTATTTTCAAGTTATCATAAAGTTACCTAATTAACATTATAGTATTCCCTAATAAACATACATATTTTACATAAAAATTTAAAATACCATAAGCTTTATTATATAGTAATACATAACTCAATGCAAAAATCACCTTTTAAAGATGTTATTTTCTATACCGGAGATCAATATCTAAAACATCATCTCCGAAACCATCAACATCAACTCCGAAACCATCGACACCAACTCCGAAACCATCAACTCCGAAACCATCAACGCCAACTCCGAAACCATCAACATCAACCCCGAAACCATCAACATCATAAATTCAAAGTACATGCGTGAATTTGAGCTCTGAATCTCTTGATAGTACTATTATTAATAGATCAGAATATTGTAAAACTCCACTAAAATCTATTACAATCAGTAAAAATATTCCAAAAGAACATTATATTTTCCCGAGAACAAGACCACGAAGAATCGAAATGAATTTATGGCATATCAGAAAAATATTGAAGCAGAAAAATTATAAATAGAAGAAAAAAAAATGAAACGAAGATTTGGAGAAGAAACCAAAAAGATAAATTAAGCAAACAAGGCAATCCAAAATAAAAACTACTAAATAAGGCAAAACGTAAAATAACCAAGGTGGATGCTTCAAAGGAAGATACAACTGATTCCGAAAATGATTACATCTTGGATTTCATTCTGAAAGTCTGTTGAATCAATTTCTTAATCTTATTTTTTTTCGCCAAAGGTAACTTTTCTTAATTTATTTTATTTTTAATTGTTAATCTATTTTGATTCTGATTTGACATGACTGCCAGACTTAAAATTTTGTAGTATTTCTATATTTATAAGTTACATTTTGTAAATAATAGATACCAACTGCCGCATTGATTATATATTACTAGTGGCCCGGCCCGGCTTCGCCCGTGCAAAGCGGGGGTGGGTTATACATATAAACCTTCCCCTTGAATCACTCTATCTATTAAAAAAACCGCTTCAAAATCCGTTGCATAGTTTTAAAGATTTATGCATACATAGGGACGGACAGAAGAATGCGACTTTGTTTTATACTATGTATTGATAGTATAATCAATGCTGGCCTTTTGTAATTTGTTATACATAATTGGTATAAAGAAGATTTTTTTGACTGATTTAACGCTGTTATATATATGATAAGAACAAAAATAATTTGTTATGTGTTGATAACATTCCGTACTGTATTGGAGCATTGAAATAAATAGTTATTCAGTAACTATTCTAAATACTAACTATACACGAGCATTTTTATTTAACTTTATCGGTTTCATTTATTTAGTGGTCGGTATTAGGTGTCACATAAACGGTATTAGGCACACACCCTATATTTTGGATCGGTAATAGGGACATGGCCCTTTTTTCTTTTAAGTTGTATTTAATTTTTAAGTAATTATAAGTATAACTATTTCTATATAAGAATAGAAACATGGATAATTTCAGTACTTGAAAAACTATTTTGATTGGCACCACATATTACGAAAGTGCTTATTTTTTGGACATCAATCCGAACTCGGCTTAAACTGGCGGTAATGGGTGCGTTTACGTTATAAGTAGTTTATCATCCATCTCGTTACCATAACACAAGCATTAAGTTGCTTAGCTTGGGACGAGATGGCGTTGTGTGAAATGTCCAAGGATATTTATTTATTTATTTAACTAAATTTTTGTTGTTCTACTTTATAAACATCACCTATGTATAAATCGTGGAGTAAATGAGGTTTATAATTTATTTAAAATAGTTGAATTAGCTTGGTGTTATCTGATCTGCTCTAGGGATTGTTTTATGGTCTGAAATAAATGATTATTATTATAAACATGTAACATGTAGGTAAATTTTATTAAATGTCAGTTACAATATGCAAGATTTAAAAAAGTAAGAGGGTTATTTTGGCTTGTATCAACATATTTTACAAAAATACTTGAATATAAAATAGTATAAAAACTAGGTTAAGGCTATTTCAGAATCGTATTTAAAACAGTGTGCATAACAATTCATAGACGGCTATAATTTGACCACTTTGAAAGCCATTAACTGGATTTTATCCGCTTCCGTTCTTTGAATTAATTAAACGAGACGTAATAATAACTTCCTTGAGCGGCTTTACCAGTATCGACAGGTCTTCTTTAAAATGAAATTAATTCTTATTATGGAAATTGTCGATTATGGAATGTTATATTACGTAGCAAACTCTGCGAAGTGGTTAAACGTTCAAAAGTCTGCATCAAAATAATTTATCTTACTTAATATTATAAACGTGAAAGTTTGTAAGTATGGATGGATGGATAGATGGATGGATGGATGGATGTTTGTTACTCTTTCACGTAAAAACTATAGAATGGATTTTAATGAAACTTTACAATAATATAGCTTATACATCTGAATAACACATAGGCTACAAGTTATAAAGATATTATGTGAATTACAACAATATAAACAAGTCGAATTCAAAATTTCTAATTGTCAAATTTTCGGCCATATTAAACTATAGACAACATAACGTTTCGCTGTCAGTTGCGTTTTGTTAAAGTAGGTTTTATACGGACGGGATAAAAATCTCAGGTATCCTACGTCCAACTTTCTTTTTGTTTTAAATATTTATAATGCGGAACAAAGTTCGCCGGGTCAGCTAGTTTACGATAAAATCACTGGTTTGCTGCCTTAGACTAGATATTTTCAATTGGATAGTTTGTGGTTTGTTCAAACCGAAAATCTTCCGGAGTGTGAGTGAGTGTGTACCTAATATGTATGCTTTAGTTCACACACACATACACACACGCGCGCACACGCTGTATAACGCAAATAATATTGCTTGTCTAGAACTTTACGCCAAGTATCAATAGAAGTAACAGAAGATGCGATTAATTCACCTTTTTTCGTGAATTTATGGTCCTGAATCAGCTTTGATTAAGACTCACTTCATATCTAATGTTTTTATAATGCTTACAGATAAACTGAAGGCAATCCGTTCCGGAGCATCACTATCGCGGATAATTTGTGACAACATTGAAAGCATTAAGTCGATGCAGCCAAATGCTTTTGTCCAAATTTCCAAAAGGTACATTTATAATTTTCTTCGTTTGTCAATAGAAGTAGCATGTTTTGGGAGAATATTAACTGTAACGCTCATACAAACGAACGGCATGTTGCCAACGGCACAGACAACTGCAGGTAACCTTGATACTAAGCCCTCTGCCAGCCCATCTGGCCAGCGTGGCAAAACCTCCACGACTATATAAAGTTCTTTTTAAGTTTGAATAATAATGCTACGATTTTAAATGAGTGCACTCAACGTAAAGCAAATAGTAGCAATGCTTTTAAAGTCATGTTTTAGCAACTGATTCAGAAATTCTGTTTCCCCGTGTCTTACCTTACTTAGTCTAAGGGTAAGGTGCTCGCTATGCTTTCTTGGTGCATTATTAGAAAGAACCCTCTTCGTCGATTTGAACTGGGCTGACTATATATATATATGACAGATTTAGAATACAAGCAACTACGGAGTTTTTTGGCGGCCGATCTGTAAGGCAGATACTTGTAGGTGTGTATGAGACTAGCGTGGGACAGGAGCCGTAAGATGATAATGGTAATTTTGAGTAAGACGATTTATATGAGTTTTGTCATAAAACGAACGCAAATAAGGTTAAAAAATAATAATACGGCATGTATTCTAATTCCGTCATTGATTCCATACTAGAAAGAAAGAAAGTAAGTTTATTGAACCCACACAATCCACACAAGACATTATCTAATTATTATAAAACAAAGACAAAGACAAAGACAAATACAAATAAAACTACCACTTACTACTAAAATACATAATTTTAATATTCGCAAACGATAGGCTTGGTGTGGAATTATGCGTTCAAAAGGCCGCAGCTCAGCATATGCTACAGGTATCTGCAGCGCTGATTTTCAGCTGAAGCCACAGACCGCAAGTAGCTGATTGGCGTTATTAATTCCGTGTATCTTTCTGAGATTATTGTGATACGATAACTCTGTAAACAAGTCTGTTCATATATTAATATTTATTTTAATTGTTAATTGAAATTTGTATAGATAAATAAGTAAATAAAAAATAGGTACTATTATTTGATATTTCGAAGAAAACAAGAAGACAGCAGTAGGCAATTCTGAAGTAGGTAAATTATTTATTATTACTATTTGTGTCAGCTAGGAAAGTTAAGTCCAAAGTCAAGGAGTGTAAATATACTGGGGTATTATAATGTATGTATATATATTTAATATTAATTTTATTTACGTAATTTGAATGTCCTAAATTATGCGCTGGATTTCTGTCTGTCAAGCAGCAGCTTCCTATAAGTGGTCCTGAATGTATTTACATTTTTAGGGTCCGTAATGGTGGGGGTGTAATACTAAGGGTGTCACAAGAGCCTAAAAACGACAGGCCAGTTACCTAGAAGCAAGAGAAAGAACTTGACAGTAAACCTAATTACCCTCCATGTAAAGGGGAACGCCGACTTACCAGTAGCTGAGTCGTTTCAGCCCATGAGTGACCCACTACTGAGTCGGGCCTCCTCCAAATTTCTGGACGGAAATTAGCCTACTGCGCCACGCTGGCCAGACGGGTTGGCACAGGGTTTGTATCAAGTTTTCCTTCTCTTGCGGCTACGTGATTTGCCTTTAATTTGCGTTCCCTTAGTCGCCTCTTACGACACCCTCGGGATGGTATTAGTTGGTGACACTGTGTATTCTAAATCAGTCACCACACAGACAATCCGTCACCACACAGGCAGCTGAGTAGTAGTAGTATATTTGTCCCTGTCTTGATAAACAAACAGTTAACTCACCACTTAAGTAAACTTAGCCAAGAAAAGTAATATTATCCAAAAGTGCTCCTTTTCACGTTTGCTTCTATTTCAGCAATAACGTTGTGTCGTGCGATGAACTACCGAGCATCGATTTGAAGTGTTGGAAGGACCACTAGACGTTATAAGTGACGACAAGACAAATGTCGCGGGATCGATCCCCGCATAGAAGAAATATTTGTACGACCTACAAGTATTTGTTCCGGGTCTGGGTGTTTTCTATCTATAATATGTATGTATTTAAAAAAAAAATGTATATAAGTAGTTTATCATCCATCTAGTTACCATAACACAAGCATTAAGTTGCTTAGCTTGGGACGAGATGGCGTTGTGTGAAATGTCCAAGGATATTTATTTATTTATTTATTAAATACATTGTAGAAAATAAATTAAAAATTAAGTTTTTCAATAAAACCTTTTTTATTAATATATCCTTCTTAATAATCTTCGGTACTGGTCGTTGGTAAAATGATTATGAAAAACTTTACCAGAAAGAAAATTGGTCGTAGAAATTTCATGAAATAAGTATGGAATGTAAAAAAAAGATAAAAGGGATAGAATTCGTTCTATTACAGGAACTTGCCTAAGGGTCAGCGCCGACCGACGGAGTGGCGGCGAAGAGACTAATTCAGTAACAATTTAAATTCAACCTAAAGCGCTTCAAAATACAACTGTATTTAGCTGTATTGAGAATACGCTCGCCGCGCTTTATGTCACTGGCCGTCATTGCATTTCGTTGGTTGGCGCTGACCCTTACTGTTTCATTGGGCACTGAATCTATAATAGACCCAACTTAGTTTTGTATATATTGCAAGAACAGTTAATGGGAATTTCTTGGCCAGATTATCGTGATATTCAGGTTTTAAATCTTCTTTATTGGGATGTCTCAGAAACACAGTGCATTTTGCGTCTCAGAGTCTCACATAACCCGGCTAGCTACCACAGGCCGGGTGCCGTGTAGGTCTAGGGGTTTGATAGGCCGCATTCGGATTACGGGGCCTGGATTCGATTTCGAGATAGGACAAGTGTCTTTGTGTAAAGTAAAGGTACTTGCTCTAAGTCCGAGAGTAAATTGTGTTTGTGAATGAATTATATGTTAGTAAGCAGTCCCCGCAACTAATGTTGTACATAGAGCATGGGATTCATTGAATTATAAAACAATCAGATTGGGTTAGGACACTCATACCTTAATTAGGATCATAATTTCAGCCAAAATACGTCCACTGCTGGACATATGCCTCCTCCAAGGATTTCCACGCATGTGGGTCCGGCGTCCTGAATCGGTGCGGAATGCGGTTTACAATAGGGAACTTTTCTGCTCCATCGGGTGTCAGTCCTGCGAGGTGTTTTTCCTGCGCATTACTACTTAAGTTCGGCAATCCTGTGGGCAATGTTGGTAATGCTGGTTCTTCTGCGTATCTACTCATTTCTGATTCGATCTCGAAATGAAACTTTAGCATAGCCCTCTCCATTGCCTTTTGGGTAACATTAAGCCCTTTGCAATCACACATTACATCAAGAAAAGGCCTGGGCGTGTCAGGTGTATTAAATTTAGCTGTTGGATGAAAACCTAAGCTAACGTTGGCAAAATATTTGCGAGAATTAATTGTTTGGCAAACAACCAATCTGATTTGAATTTGGAAGTGCTCCTTTAACTGCCAAGTACATATTCTTTGGGTACATATACATATTTTTATGTTGTTTACAAACATTTTATTCACGAACACGAAACCCAGACTCAGGGCTAGTGCCTCTGTTTTGGAGATAGACACATGCCCGACCCCGGAATCAAACCGACGTCCTTTATCCAAAAGCGGCACATCCAACCAAGACCATGGTCGCTCACTATGGGTTCCATTAAAAGGCTTCGTGTCATCCAAAGGGCAACGGAGAGGGCTATGTTTGAAGTTTCTCTACGAGATCGAATCAGAAATGAGAAGATACCCAGGTGAACCAGGGTCACCTACATAGTATACAAATTTGCTAAAGGTAAATTACTGTAGTCAAGGCCAGGGTCACCGACATAGTATACTTTAAGCTAAAAGTGGCAGTAGTGAATGCACATAGCTTGCAGGACTGATGTCCTGGTTGACGTTCTCAGAAAGCGATGGAAGTACTTGGAGGAGCCTCATAAGGCTGAAATTATGATGATGAATGATGAATTAAGAGCAATTTTTACTTTCGTTAAACTTTCGTATTTGAAAGCGGTAAAATTTTTTTTTTAATTTTTATTCTCATACGCTCCCCTATAACGTCATCATAGGGGGAGGCCTATGTCCAGCAGTGGACGTCTTTTGGCTGAAATGATGATGATGACTGAGTGGGGCCTCCTCCAAACTGGTATTTCACCCAAAAATACTCAAATCTGCCTACCAAATAGTTTAATTCATTTATTAAAAGTTCTGTATATGTTTACTGAACACAAGAGATTTTGATTAAATTTATTACCTCCTCAATCAACCACTGTATTGAGTCTACGAGTTTTATTTGGGTCAATCATTCTCGATCCACATAGTAATCACCATTCGGGCATTAGTAGCTATATTCATGAGCCAATCTCATTTGCATTTTCATAATTAGAACGTGAGCCTTTTATTCTAATTTCCATTACGATTGTACAGGTTACTGTGAATTGTTGCTGCATGTGGTGACGGATCAAAAAACACATTGTCACCAATCCATACCATTCTAAAAGGACGTAAGCGGCAGACAGCCTAGCCACAAGATAAGGGAAACTTGACACAAACCCCGTGCACTCGTCTTGCGTGGCACTGAATCCTTATTTCCTTTCAAAAAACTTGGTAGATCATTATATGCGGTGAAATGATGATGATGAAAATGTTTGCTTCTAACGGTTTTGCTTCTACTACTACTCAGCCCATAAAACATCCACTACTGAGTCGGGCCTCCTCCAATTACACGGACAGTAATTAGCCTACTGTGCCACGCGGGTTGGCCAGGGTTTGTGTCAAGTTTTCCTTCTCTTAAGACGAGGTGATCTCCCTCTTACGTTCCATTAGTCGCCAAATACGACACCCTCAGGATTAATTGGGGTGGTGACACTGTGTGATCTTAATCCGTCACCACACGTTTTTGCTTCACGTAATTATGTATAGATTCAACTTGGGAAGACCTGACTCGGCAATTTGTTGCTGAGTCAGGTCATTTACAGGCTAACCGCCACCGACAAAAGCCTCGTCGTCCCAGTTGCCGGGATGTCCTCTCTGACAGTCGCTCACCCGCGCTGCGGGCACCACGCCGGGGCGTCACAGTAGACTGCGTTTACGCGAACTTGTGGCGCCCCAAGCGCGCCTTGTGAGGGTATACCGCTGGGGTTTTAGACGACTCTTGGGTAGACGACCCTTGTCGGAGTCCCACATGGTTATGTAGTTACTGACCTCTCCCCCGGGGGGCGGTGGTATGCATAAAGCAGTTGCCCAGCGACTAAAAAAAAAGAAAGTCATTTACAGTCTGAGAAAAAGGTTATTAAAAGATTCCTTGCTTTTATGTTAGACATAATAAGCCTCACTTTGAACATCGTTTTCCACAATACATCGACGTATCCATAAGGGATTATGGAATAAATTTCACTTCATCCGAAACGGAAAGCGATATAGGAATTCGGTGGACCGTACATAGTTCCGCAATTTCCTTTTCGATTGATGCGTATTAAAAAGCTTTTCAATACAATTATTCGAATTCCGTACCTACGTTAATATTTTATTGTGCTCATTTTTTTTTTCAGTAGCATATTTTTTTTATATAGCTGTACCCCACGCTCACTATGGGCTCCATCAGAAGGCTCAAAATCACCCAAAGGGCAATGGAGATGGCTATGCTTGGAGTTTCCCTGCGAATCAGAAATGAAGAGATACGCAGGAAAACCAGGGTGACCGACATAGCCCACCGGATTGCCAAACTTAAGTGGCAGTGGGCAGGGCACATAGCTCGCAGGACCGACGCCCGATGGCGCAGAAAATCCGGAAGGCGCAGTGCTGACAGGCTCCCACACGGTGGACCAACGACCTGGTTAAGGTCACCGGAAAGCAATGGAAAGCACCAGGTCCAGCCGTTGTGGAGATCCTTGGGGGAGGCCTATGTCCAGCAGTGGACGTTTTTTGGCTGAAATGGTGCTGAATGATGTACCCTACGCACGCTGCTAATTAAAATTAAAATAAACTATGCCACTAATTAAAATAAATTTGAGGAAAAGACATACAAATACCCATGTTTTTGTATAGAATCCTTCGTGCCCACGAAGGATTCTGGTTGTTCCTTGTTGTTGTTGTGCATGAGGGCTCATGCACAACACTTTGCTGAAGATCATCACATGATCAAATGCCTAATTCACGATTCTATAAAGGATATACAGACAAACATTCGTTTTAATTCTTAAAGATAGTATTAACGCAGCTTCAGCCGTGGGTTTGGAGCCCGGGCTTATCTCGATGACTTTCTTATCTACCCGATTTCCTGACATTTATAATTACTGCATCACTCTCTTGGGTTTGTACTTACCAGATAATACTTGGATAATACTCACTGTCACTGTCAGTATCATTATACGAGATACGAGAATTACAATGTGGTGTGTCTAAGTGAATTATCATCATCGTCGTTTCAGCCCATTAATGAACTTCTACTGGCTCGGGCCTCCTAAACATTCATTGCGAGAAGTTAACCTATTGTGGGGGTTTGGGTTTGTACCAAGTTTTACTTCTCTTGCGGCTAGGTTATCAGCCTCTTGCGAAATGGGTTGGTGACGTTGTGTAGTCTAAATCCGTCACCACAGGAATATGATTAATTGGGGTTCGTATATTTGACATTCATACGAAATTAGTAAAACTCGCCTTTTTTCAGATATCGTAGGTAAGACAAAAATAAGACAAAGAATGTCTATGAAGAATGTCAGAACCATTATCTGCGCCCTCACATAACCTAACGAAACCCACAAACAAAGTTTACTTTGCGTCTTTTCTAAAAATGTTCCATTATTTATGTTAGTGGCAGAGCTTTGTGTTGCTAAAACTGAGTAAACCTAAGTTCTTATTGTGCCTGTTACAAAGGTCGGAATTAAATAAAAAATTTAGCCGTGCGGTCGCTAGTGGTTAGTATCCACAGCTGGGATGAATGCTTTCCTTTGTTCTAATGTTTCGTTTACAACTTGATGTCAGGCTATGCGCACTCCATGCTGTAATCACTATTATCATGCATATCACAACTCACATAGAAATGTGCGTACTTAAACTTTTTTAAATACTGCATAAAAGGATTAGGTTCTAGAGACAACTGCATGTTTTTGGTATTTAAAAACCAATTTGTCAGTCATTTACAAACCATTTTGGATTTTTATTAGATTGATATTGCTTTTAGATTGGTCCCATAGAAAGGTTTATCGAAGTCGCTTCAGTAGCTATAAAGCTTTAAATATGCGAACCAAAACCATACATCAAAAATATGTTTATCTAAAAAAATATGTAAACTGACTTCAAAAGCAATAAAATATGCAAAAAGCAATTAATAATCAATTATTCACCTTTTGAAACACAGTGCCAACTATAATTGACACTGACGTTATTTAGGTTACACTCGTGGGAATATGCAAAACTTCAAATCGATGATTATTTTCGCTTTATAGATTTTTTATTGTTTTAGAAGTTGTTTATAATCTTTTTTTTCACAGGAACAACTTGGCCCACAGGCCAAGGGTTCGATTTCAACACACGGACATTTTTCGTGTAAGTCATAAATACAAAGTTTCTATTTTAGTCATTTAATTTGTCATCTATAGCTAAAACCTTTTTAAAAAGACACTACATAAGTAGAAATAATTTTTTTTAATTATCCAAGGCTATTTAAGTGAAAAGTGTTCGTACTGTACATGTTACGTATCGAATAGTTTTCTTTCAAATTCAACCTACAGCTGTTACCTAGTACTTGCTGGTTTGTGCGCAGCTTAGTTTATTTTCTTTCAATACTTCTTTTAAATACCTATTGCAATCTCTTTGGCTTCATCTTCTGTCCAGGCTGAGATGCTGCTCAAGGATAATGTTAGAGAGACGTCGGGCTTGCTCAGGTTCACTTATGTGACCCCTTATGACATTGTTACAGCCTTTAATAGTATTACTTTGAAGAAAACGGGTGATTTGTGGGATATATCAACTGTTGTGATTAAAGGGGTTATTTCAGATATAGCTTCTCAGCTTACTAATATATTTAATGAGTGTGTAGATGTGGGTGTATTCCCAAATTTAATGAAACATGGTAAAATCATCCCACTCTACAAAGCTGGCATTAAGAAAGAGCTTGGCAACTATAGACCTATTTCCATTTTGCCAGTTTTAAGTAAAATCTTTGAGAAAATCATTTTAAAACAGCTACTGCAACACTTCCACAAATATAAATTGTTACATAGTGAACAATATGGGTTCACTAAGGGTCGCTCTACGGCTGATGCCGGTGCTGTACTCTTAAAGCACATCTATGATGCATGGGAAAACTCACAAGATGCTATTGGTGTTTTCTGCGATCTATCTAAAGCTTTCGATTGTGTACATCACAACACTCTTTTGAGAAAGCTTCAACACTATGGTATCAAGTTTAACGCGCTTAATCTCCTTGCGTCATACTTGAGTAGCAGAATGCAGTTTGTGGACATAAATGGAGTCAAATCTACTGGTTCGACAGTAACAATGGGCGTGCCACAGGGGTCTATTCTGGGTCCGTTTTTATTTCTTATTTATATAAACGATCTCGCCTTCTTTGTAAAAGATATTTGTAACATTGTTCTATTTGCTGATGATACATCGCTTATTTTTAAAGTTGACCGTAAGAAAACAAATTTTGACGATGTAAATAGCGCACTCGTGCAAATATCTCAGTGGTTCACTGTAAACAATTTATTGTTGAATGCAGCTAAGACCAAATGCATTAGGTTTACTACCTCTTACTCAAAAAGTAGCGTTACTAAATTGATATTAAATGACAAAAATTTGGACCTAGAAGAATCTACAAAGTTTTTGGGCATTACTTTAGATTCCAAGTTACAATGGAGGCCCCACATTCATAAACTCGCTGATAAACTTAGTTCAGCAGCTTATGCTGTGAGACAGGTAAGACGGCTCACCGACGTGGATACCGCGAGACTTGTCTACTTTGGTTACTTCCATAGCGTCATGTCATATGGTATTTTGCTTTGGGGCAACGCCGCAGACATTGAAACTGTATTTGTATTACAAAAGCGTGCTGTGCGTTCCATTTACAATCTAGGACCCAAGGAATCACTTAGAAATAAGTTTTGTGATATAGGAATTTTGACTGTGGCATCGCAGTTTATCCTTGCTAATATCTTATTTGTGAGACAGAATATCAGTCAGTATAAGACCAACTGTGATGTCACTACGTCCACTATCCGTACAAGAAATGGGCATAAACTAATGATACCTCACCACAGACTGCAAAAAGCCCATGGATCTTTTGCAGGCCTCGGTGTTCGCCTGTACAATAAAATTCCTGACGCTATTGTAAATCTACCCTTCATAAAGTTCAAAAATTTTGTTAAAACTACACTAATTAATAAAGGGTACTACCGCGTCAACGACTATATGTGTGATAATGATGCCTGGAAGTAACTGTCATTTTGTGCCTGTGCTCTGTTCCTTTGGCCCCTTCAATACTATATCTCATTGGCGAAATATTTTGTACGTAGCATTTAGAAAATGTCATATATTGTACACTGTATGTGTGAGCAATGACGCAATGGAGACCATTAATCGCGGATTTGTTTTTGTTTTTTTTTTATTGGCTCTGTCAAGGTCTATCCGTCATTCTTTGCGTAAACATGTAGCGTGTTTCTCTCATCTTGCGAACTTGCTCTCACTATGCTGTTTAGTGCTTTTTGTAAACGAACAATAATTTAAAAAAAGCAGCTACAGAGTTTCTTGCCGGCTCTTCTCTGTAGAGCAGCCTTCCGAACCGGTGGTAGTTTCGGCATGAATGTGAGTGAACATATAGGGATTGTGAGCGATCAGGGGAGATGGAGGGATTGCAGGAATGAGGAGTTGTGTGTGAAAGGTGTGAATGTAGGTATGACGACTGATAGGTGTGTGTGGAGACTACCACCTAGTGTGGGACAGGGGCTGTAAGATGATAATGGTGTTTGTAAATATGACGATTTATAAGAGTTTTGTGATGAAACCTACGTAAATAAAGTTCCTTTTGAGTTTGAGTTTGAGTTTGAGTTTGCAAGTAATGTCTTGGACTTCTTATTGCAGAAAATGAAGGTATTGGATGTTGAACTATATTATTTATTATGGCAAAATATTATTTACATTAAGTATTGTGATTTGTCTGGCAACCTTCGTTGAGGCTATATTTATGAAATAAAAATAAAATCAATTTTTTTATCGAAATCTGCCGGAGTCTTCGGCAATTTTCGCCAGTAGCTCGGGTTAGCTCGGCGTGTTGTTTGTAGAGTTATCTAATTTTGAATTGTTATTTTCATGTCTGACTACTGTGATGTCTCTTTATTTCAGTCCATACAGTCACACACTGAACAGTCGGACCTCCTCCATTTGTTTTTTCAGGGAAAATATCTTACGATTTTATTTTTTATGAATGCTGTAGTCAATTAACATGATAGCTGATAATTAAACAGAACGAAATATAAAGTTAGCATTAATTACCGCCAACAAACTGCGTAGGTACTACGTTAAAAGCTTTCTCATCCATAAATTAATGTTTGCCTTTACATATTGCCTTAAATAAAATAAACTTCGTAAACACAATATTAGGTTTGAACTACAATGCGATAATCTCTCAGTTCAAATTACAGGACCAAATTATAACAAAATTAATAACTTTGGGAACTCGCGAATCGAAAACTTCCAAACATTGTAACATTTCCGTTTGAAATATTGTCGGTATATAAATCAACGCCTTGGCATTCGAACGACTCTCGTATTTTATAAGAGCTCTCAAAGGGTTGCTACGTCTTTGAATTTGTACTAAACCTGCGTTTGAGGTCCTTAAAATACCGACGCAAATAGATTAACGCGTGAGACTATTCGGCACACACGTCTGTGGTTTCCTTGCGTCATCTTATTTGACGGAGGTAAATTTACCTACTCTCCCAAGCTGAACACACAAAAACTAAATTTTTATTCCTTTTTCTGGCGCCAGTTTTTCTGCCTAAATAGCCATTTCATCGCCTTTTAAGGGTGCAATATGGTTTCGACATTACACATCGTAATTCCTTCAACATAAGACTGTTCTTTCTTGTTTTTTTTTAAGGTAACTTCCTCCTGCTGTTACCTGTATGGCGGGAGCTATTTAGGGACATGTAATTCACGTACACAAATTATACCCATGTGCCACTTGTATATACAAATACATTTGATGAATCAAACTATCGGATCCAAAGGCGGCGCACCCGAAACCTAGACTAACAAAGCAGTAAAATGTATGTTACAAAATACAAACCGTTAACATTATCACTGAATTGACAACTTGACTCATTTTATCAAGTTGGGTCATTACACTCATTAGAGCTCTATTGGACAAGTCAAACAATAAAATAAATTTAAACGTCTTCATTTTAGTTTTGGCTTCTACAGTTTACCGATGATTTTGTTAACGATAGATCTACGTTTAATATTATGACAACTCAGCCCATAAATGACCTACTGCTGAGTCCGGCTTCCAACTACATGGAGGGTATGTTGTACTGTGCAGCGCTGGCTAGACTGGTTGGCACAAGAGCATACGAAATTGGTATGTGAATATTTAAAAAACTGGTCGTGTTCAGGTTTATCGTGCATATTTTCCTTTCATTACGAAAGCCGACCTGCAAACGGAATCATCTACAGCTGCAGTTGTAAACAGAATTTAAATTGTGAAAACTGAGAGCTGAGAGTCATTTAATCTGCTCTCTGTAAGTCTTTAGGCACAATCAATGACTTTTTTTTCTAAATACACTGTTATTTACTTATTAGGCGTTTTATTTTCAAGTTTAATGATACATGGCTTAGTACTAGTAGAGTGTTATGGGTAAATGACTGCTTATGAGAAATATAAATGTATCTTCAAAGTAGGCATTGTAATTTGAAAATAAAATAAAAAACATTTTATTCTATTTGAGACATAATGTTCATGTTACGATTTTAGGTCAGCTCTTTATCTATTTTCCTTTTTGTGAGAAATATATTAATAGCAAAGGTTTTTAAAGGAGACCCTCCTATGGCCCTCTTCGGCAAAGCGATCAAATCAAGTGATCTTTTCCGAAGTTTTATTATTATATTTGAAAGGTTTGGAAAAGAGCCATCAGTATTTAACGATAATAAAAAAACGAGCTTACCCCAAGTAACACATTCGTGTCTAAAAACGTACTATTAGACATCTAATAGAATTTGTGTTACTTGGGTACAGAACATATTAAGTGGAAGAATCAATTGAAATGTATTTTTAGCATTTGGAAACATTTTGGAGAATTAAAATTATAAATACAATAAAAGCCGTATCTAAAGTTTCCATAACACCAGTCTCTGTCTGTGACTACGCCAGCGTGGATATTAAACACATGCCATATTCCCTAGTTCATCATTTCACCATACGTGGACGAACGGTCATTAACAGTCACATGAACAGGAATGAAATTAAATGAAGCAACTATAGTAGTTTTTATAATATCAGTTCGAATGTTCTGTCTGTTCAGCAAAGTACAGCCCATCCATTGGACAAACAATGTTATTTGCATTGACGGTTCTGACCGTCTCGCGTCGTATGCCGTCAGGAATATGAAAGGGTTATTTGCGGCCAGCACGTGACTGGATTTCGAAATAAGAGAATATTCCAACTGTTTTTGTTTTTTACGTATGTTTTACTTGCTATGAGAGGTATAAATTTGAATATATTTCTGGCATATTGTGTTCCATATTTTGACAATACAAAATGGAAAGAAGTCAATGACCTAAGCTGCCTAGGGTGGGGTTCCAGAGATGGGAACGTCTTCTCGACTGTTATTCAAGAATAATAGAATTTTGTATTAGCCCCCCACAAAGAGATATAGCTAGAATTTTTGCTTTTGTTATGTCGCAATGAGACTTCAAGTTTATCAAAATATTCTATGTACAGTAATTGCCTAACGGCAGACATAAACATGTCAATGATACGGTCTTTAGGTCGTTTGTTTAAGAGACATTCATATTAAACTTAGTTGAAGAAAACATTCTTTCAAAATCTCAATGTTCGCATTTATAGGCGATATTTCTTGATGTGAACAATCGGTTCAGATTTTTCGTGGAAGTTGTGTATATTATGCATGCTGGTCGCTTCATAATGTACAAGTGTATGGAAAATGAAATTCCTGAAATCACTGATAGATTCTTGCTTCGATAGTTCGAATACAATGTTTACTTACTATAAATTACACGTACTTCCAGACTGCTTGATAAATTCCTAGAATCCTGTAAGTCATAATGATAATTTTCACATAATACATGGCAAACACATACTCCAAGTAAACAAAACTAAAATTATCTGTTCAAATTTACATGAAGTTTGGGTAATAATATAAATTCAGAGTCAAGGGGAAGCAACGTGTTGTGTTTAACTTTAGGTGACATGGTGACATCTTAGCCCCTTTCGACTGACTGCTTCGATTCCCAATATGTTCAGAAACCCATCAAATGGTCTGCAAATATAAAGTTTGTTAAGCATTTCAAATGTATCAAAACAACAATGAAGCGTGATCAATTCATCGCAATTGCAAAAGTAATAAAACCTGACTATGTTTTAAGAGACTATGTAAGAAACTTTTGAGATCAAGTTGACAAAACTTTATACGAAGCAGTGCAGCAGACCGTCAATGAGACCAGTTGATTTTATCTATTCTATTCTCATATCATTATAATTCCTTATAATCCGGCCTCCATGGCAGCCAATATTGCGCGCGTGAAATTAAAGCACTGTGAACCTGTCAAATAGTACTATCAATACAAACGAGTACTTTGAGAGTACAGGATTTTTACAGAGTACGGTTTGCAAAAAAAGAGTACAAAACTCTGTAAATGAGTAAGGGTGGTCACCTTATTAAAATACATTAGGTTACCTTCACCCAACCTGTAAGAGGGTATTGTAATAACCGACTAAACCTAATAAATAAATAAAAATAAAAAAGATAAATCCTATATCTTTGGATCAATCATAATTAATTTGAGTGTAAAATTGTGTCCCGTACGTCGAGTCTTTTACTTTTACGACGGTGCTAAAGTATAAGTATAGCGGGATGGTGAAGCTTGTTAAAATTATTTACATTTGTAGCAGATAATAAAACAAAAGTCACGTTGCTGTAGTTCATTGTAAAAAAAAACGAGCTATTCAAACCAACCATTCAGCTAAGAAAATGTGACGTTGTCATTTGTCACGTACGGGTGTTTTACGTTAATAATAATTATGATTAGGTTGAATTATTTTGCATTAACACTAAAACAAAAAATCTGGAAGAAAAAATATGGTCTCATGGGTTGGTTTATAAGACAATGGGTGTATACCTCATAAAAATGTATTGTTTAATACTTATCAACTTAGGTATATAATAATCAACTAGCTAGTTAAAGATTAGTTGAATAATCAGCTTTTGAAGTGTATTCTTTCGTCACTAGAGCATTTACGTATTCTTATACGCAACAACAACAACTTGCAACTATAAACATCAGCTTATATAGTTCAAATCAGATAACCATATTCTTAACGATTGTGTTACTGATTTGAATATAGCTGTTTGAGTTCATAAAAGAGCATTACTTACTATATTTTACTTAAATAAACAATATTTTCTTTAAAATTGTTCTTTTACTGCATTACATTTGCATGCATTACTAAGTACTACATACAAGAAATATACAACATACTTTAATTTGAATGATGACATGAAACATGAAATTCACGAACACAGATGACACCCAGACTCAGAGAAAGTGCCTCTGGTTTACACAAAGACACTTGCCCGGCCCCGGAATCGAACTTCTTTCAAATGTTGATCTTACGGCTGACTGGACTGACTTATTAACAAATCAGCGACAACGGAATATCCAAATAATTAAACAGCTTTTCTTACAGTTCTAAAATTAAATGGAAAAGATGCGTTGAGTGCACCATTTCAAATGGGCGCACCATTTCATTTGTCAGAAAGCTTTCCAATTATAGGCCGTTGTTTTATTCAGTATGCGGATATTGGCCATTGTCCCGGTCAATGTTCATGTACTTTGCCTTTTGTAAGGTTTTCACGCCTATGAGAGCATCGCATTGCGAGCATTGTCCTTAAAATGACACCAGATTTATTTCGGAATACGGGTTCGTTACGGACTCATTTTGTTTTAGAATAAAACAATAAAAACGACGTAATTTCAATTTTTTAATCAAATTTGTGAATTTTTCTACGTTTTAAGTGGTGATTACGTTTTAGTATTGGGATTTCTTGAATTTTATTAACTCATAAACAACTCACTTGATAAATTTTATGTGAATAATATTTTTAAAGCTAATATTATGTTTTTGGTTAAAATGACATGTAAGTAGATATATATAGTCTTGGGGATTTATCATAAGTGAGAAAATAATTTTTCAAAGATAACAATACTTTAAAATATGTTTTATTTGCAGGTTTTATACTTGTTACCAATATAAACGCAAAGAAAATCAAAATACAAATTGATTCAGAAGATATATTAAAAATCATGTCCGAATTAATGAAGAGCGATACCTTTAACAAATTCGCGGATCAGTTGGTTAGAAGGAATACTGGAAAAAATGGAGTGTACAAAAACCCTTATCATCCTGAAGATGATCTTATGAATACATTTAACGATGCTATATTACCAGAAAGGAAAGTTAACAACAAGCCAGAGGATGCCCAAATCAGCAATGATAATTTGGATAAGGAAAATGAAAACTTCAGTAAGTATAATGAGGAAGATGTTAAGGATGATTTGAGTGAGAATGAAACCAGAAACGTTACCGCCAAGTTTCATGAAAGAATAATAAAAGACAATTTAATTGGGATACGTAACATTAAGCAATCAGCTAAAATTGCTTTGAGCAGAAAAGTAGGCGCCCAAAACGGTGCTCCTGATGACAGAAGTCATTTTAGACCAATGCAAAAAAGATTTTTACTCAAGAACGAATCCTATAGTAATTAAAAGATGAACTTATGTCGGTATTCTTATTGCTAAAATACGCACGAAATTACAGAGCTTGTGATTAGCTAATGTATGTTTCCTCAAAATTACATTTTATTTGTATTATTGTGAACAGCACCGTATCATTTTTGGTTAATGCCAAAACGCCCTATTATTTTGAAATTGTTAAAAAAATGTTTTAAGTAATTAATGGAACGTATAAGAAAAGTTATAACCGAAGTTCAATTGCATAGGTAATCAAGACAATCGCTGAGAATTTTTTATGAGATTGGGAATCTCAGATTCATAAATATTACCTTAGTACCCGTGTAACTTAAAGCAGAACATGAGACGTTCAATAAAAAATACAATAGATATAAAAAAACTATTGCATCGTGCTATTTTGTTCACGTACCAAAAGTTATTGAAAAACAGATGAAGTAACTTTATATTCCCCTAGATAATTTTCAGCAAACTTAGATGAAGTATGCTTTTATGTTGTATCTTTTGTCAAATAAAATTGTATATTAGTCCTAAAATAACGGTGCTAAGTCTATGTTTGGTCTAGGATTAAACAGCATTGACAGATTACCATAGATGACTCACTGTTGAATCTGGGGCCCTGATAATACGTCCATACGGACTTGATTGGTAAGTCTAGCTACGAAGGTTAAAGTCATGTAAACGCAAATTTCGGTCAAACGTAGTCCTTATATAAATAAATATAGCTTTATTGTTATTTGCAACAATAAAACGTATATTTATTTATTTAGGGACAAGAAATGGACGTACAAATGGCAATTGAGAATTCAACCACTTACTGTAATTTACAAAAGGCGACTTTTTAAAGAAAAGGGTATTATCAGAGTACACAAATCCAATTTAGTTAAATATGGTTCAGTTAAAGAACAAAGCTCTTCCTAACTTTGGAGTGGGACGACAGTACTTTAATTGGAATATTTCTCTTTTGGCCGAGTAAGATGTTTTATTCAGGCTTAAATTTTTTAACGAGTCTACTCTTCCATGCTGGTAAGACCGGTTCGGACTCAGGATGGTATGGGTTCGTGACATTTAGTATTCCAATGATGTCATAGGTGTTCACGATTATTGCACATTATTAAACACTTTTAACGGATTTATCGCGTGTATATTACTTTATTTAATTCCCGACGTTTCAAATGCTTTCAGTAGTCTTGGTCACGGGAGAGACTACATGACAGTTGTCTTTAGAAGGATATAGAAACAGATAAATCTATCGCCTACATATTTTATAAAACGCTTTACACACCTTAGTGTGTAGCGATCTTAATCGCTCACGGCGTCCAGAGATCTTGCAGATGAGTGTTGAGCTTGAAATTTGATTAATTTAATAGATTTCACACAGGTGCTAGACCAGCAGACAACATTCATCTAGTCTCATCCATGACCACGACTGCTGCAAAGCATTGGAAAGTCGGGAGTTAAATAATATAATCGACACGCAATAAATCCGTTAAAAAGTCTTAAATTCCAGTTTTGTATTGTATATATGAAGAGTAAGGGTATGGCTAAATCGCTAAATTGAAAATTAAATGCACTGTCGCTTGCGCAAGAGACTTTTAATGAAACCTTGGAATAACCCGCCTTTATTAGACTTTTTATGTATACTAGTAATTGGTTGTAAACTAAAACCTCCAAAAAAGGATAATTGTAAAGTTTTATATGTTTACATGTAACTGAACCCAGCGTTGAGTCGATCTATTTATCGAAACTATGGTTAAGTAAGTTTTATCAAAAATCTTCTTATTGGTTTACTGTTAAATTTGAAATAAGACAACCACATACTACTTGTTGTGGGTCCGGGTTATATGCACTAAACAAAGAGCAAGATTTTCAACAAAAAAATTAACAACAAATTTATCTGGTTGTAAAATTTATAAAGTTTTATTTTTTTATTGTCTGTATTAAATAGACATTTGTCTCACATCACAAAACTTATTTAACAACCAAAAAAGTATTGTAAAACAACAACAATCAGTTATTCAGAGCAAATATACACGAGTATCTCCAAACAATAGATACAGAATACTTCTGAATGCAATCAGTGAACACCAAAGAAATCCCTCAGATATTAACAAGAGAAAGGCTATTGGAAATCTTCAGGGACACGGGGTAAGAATACTGAAATGCCTTTCAATAGAAACGATATTTCCCTCGTCGGATAATACAAAGTGCTTACTACTAATGCAACCATTCTCGATACGGCTCTTTCATTTCATTGGTTCACAGACTCAGACATGATTTGTTTCAAATTGAAGTTGAGATTCCCTGTACGAAGAAATCCCACCATAGCCGGAATGGGAAATACAGTTCCGGGTTTCCTCTCTTTCCAGGAATTCAACTAATAATATCGGGTTTAGAATACATAGTGTCACCACCCCATTCCACCTTAAGGGTGTCAAAAGAAAATTTCCAGAATGATAACCTAGCCGCACAAGAATGAAAACTTGATACGAAACCCTGTGCCAACACGTCTGGCCAGTATGGCATAGTAAGCTAACAGAGTCCCTGTGATGGAGGAGGCCCGACGTAGCAGCGGGTCATTTATGAGCTGAGTAGTAGTAGTTATGATATCATAGGCCTTATCAAACCTTGCACATTGTGGTATGCAGTTGACTGGATCTTAGACCGTGTTTTTTTCCTTTTCTGGCAATTGAGTCTGTCCGGGCTTGATATTATTGTTATGGGTAATGAATAACTATGGAGTGTTCCAGTGAGGAAAGGTATTTAATTACTTTACAGAGATTACTTTACAGAGCTCGATTTATTACAAGTACGTGACTTGACCGGCGGCGTATGCAAGCTACTGGCGGAACCGCGGGGTATTGCTTGTGTCAGCAATTTACCAATACATGTGTCCCTACAAGCCGTTAACAAGGTGACTATACTGCCAATGTCTTAGACCGTGTAACGATTTAAAAACCCGTCAAACGTCAATTATCGGTATGTCAAATGGTTTTTTTTTTCTTTTTTTTTGGCTGCGATTGACGTTTTAGTTGCCGTGTTGTTTGTGCTTGCTCTGTGTGTTTTTTTATGTTAGGCAACCATGCAATTTATAACTAGCTCCTACCATATTTTGGTACTTGATATCCTAAAATAGTTAGTTCTACATATTTCATACCGCCTTCTACAAGGACGATGATATTCCTTTGTTTTTTATGAAACTTACGACGAACGAAACTTTTTTTCCGTCTGTATAAATCAGAGGATCATTAAATCAAGCATACTTTAGTACTTAGATGATTAATTTGTTACACTTCAATACTTACGCTTAACGGTCGGCAGTTAAGAGAATTGGGAAGACCTCGCTTAGTAATTCACCGTAAACTGACATTATAATATTCATAGGCCATTGCTGAATGGTTTTTCTTGGTGGCTATATTCTTCTTCTTCATTTAATTGTCAAAGTGTCAAGTTGCTTCCAAAGGTGGCTATATTATTATACCTCAGTAAGAAGCACTCTCGTTATCAGTAATTCTCAGCCCACTGGTTAGTCAGGCCTCCAACTATATGAAGGGCAATTAGCCTACTGTGTCACTCTGGCCAGATGGGTTGGCATAGCGTTTCCTATAAAGTTTTCCTTCTAGCAAGTTTTCGGCTTTATGATTTCTTCTTGTCGGCTCTTATGAAACCCGCATGATGAAATGGGGTGGTAATACACTGTATATAATCGTTGAGAGCGAAAGTGGACGTCGCCGTTTCAGCCCACAAATTACCCAATACTGTAAATTTAGCAAGAGCCTAAATATTGTAAAATGCTTAAAAATTTCGAGATTTAAATCGTAACCTAATTAGAAATATACAATAACCCAATTCTCGGAATTAGTGTTTGGTCTTCTAAGTAATTTGTCGCGATGTCAAAGCTCAAGATGTCCAAGGGCAGTGGCCCAAGTTTTGGATAGACAATTAGCCGATTCGGGAAAATCTTACTAAAACTTTGAGATAATTATGCTGGCAATAAAATAGATTTAGTGCTCTTATATTTAGCTTATAATCTCGATCGAGAGACATCCTTGACTTTATTTGTCTTGCTTCTTATACTGGGTGTAACAGAAACCCTATAGCCATCTAAAGTGGCATAGAATATACTAAAACGAACATTTTTTTATTACTTCGTTCAGGGAATTGGTATTGCCATACAACGTGGCAATGCTACTAGCCTTCTTGGCACCGTACCTGGTGACAGCGATCTGGGGCAAATTCCATTTTTATAACTTTTGTTATTGACAGTTAGTTTAGTGTTTTTTTTTTGTGAATGCCTTTTACCAATTTATCGTACAATAAAAAAGCTTTTGGAGTTTATCAATGAACCTTTGTCCGTATGCTCTATCGATAATCTTCTAGGTACCATGCTTATTATCTCACAAGCTTTGAATACTGTATCCGTTGTATTTTTTGCCTTTTAGGTGCTTATTTCCCTAATTATGGCACGTTTATTCTAATTATGATTGAAATATGATAATAATTTATATGATAATAATTAGAATAAATATAATAATAAAATGATAAAGATAATAAAGTTGCATTTTACAACTTTATCATCGCACTATTTACGGACTATAGTACCTACGCACTATTTGTAGTACTATCGATCTTTTATTTATAGGGTATTATAGGGTTTTTGTTATACCCTGGACGTAGTATTAAACTATGATTGAGTAAGAAACTAAGGCTTTATAATTAAAGGCTAGATACGAGTACTTCAAAATATTGCTAAAGTTATACTTTCTATTTGATTTTGGTTTCATCTTTATTTCTAACTTATACACAGGCACATAAAAGGTTATATATATGGTGATGGTTTTCGAATACAAAATGTCACCAACATATATATATGTATAAAGGAATAAGCAGATAATCCAGCTGCAAGAAAAAGGAGAACTTGATACACACCTTATGGCAACCCCCCTTGCCAGCGTGGCACAGAACAGAAGGTATGGAGATTATGAAGTTAAGGTGTCTATTCAAGCCATCAAACGCATTAATTGCTCATATTAATTCAAATTGCGAACGCCCACAACATTGTCTGCTTAAATTTTCACAGGCTTTTTGTTCGAAACACGTAATTAAGGGCCTTATAAATATAAAGGTTTTGTGTAGGCGGTAGTCTCCGTGTGGTGACGGATTTAGAATAAATTGTGTCACCACCCCATTGCATCCTGACTCGTCAGAGCCGTCAAAAGGAAATGATAAGGCCGAAAACCTAGCCCCAAGAGAAGGAAAACTTGATATGAAACCCTATGCCAACCAGTCTGGCCAGCGTGGCACAGTAGGCTAATTACCCTCCCTGTAATGGGAGATGTTATGGGTTGAGTAGTATCCCTTTGCAATGAAAAACCTGGTTCGAATCAGGTTATGGGTCAGCACCTAATGAAGATCTCGATCGAAGGAACTGTCAGAAGTGGAAGGGCTCCTTCCGCTTCTGACAGTTCCTAATGCGAGTGGCAACAAGTTGTTGGCTTCCTCCTTTCTTGTCGCTCAGCAGGCGCCGTCGCTCGATTCTTGCATTTTGAATGCCAAATCCGAAACCACAAATAATCGTCTTTGTTGCCAAGCCGGCACGGCACGGCTATCATGACATTTAGATCATCAAATAAAAAAAAATGTACGCGATAATATTTTCTTACTTCTTAAATTTTATTTCTTCCGTACTTCGCAGGCTTTAAGTATGTATCATCAATTCACGTAGTCAGTAGCATGTAAACTGACAGATAGCTGGTTTAACTAAGTAATTACCGGTTGTGCCACTATATGGGTCCCCGAGAGCATACGGCAATTTTAATTTAGCCAAATCAGCATAGATTGGTGCCGATCGTAATTAAATTTAGATAACGCGAGGAAAAAGTAGAAAGAAAAATACCATTACAATATTCAAACTATAAAATTCGTATCGTTGTCTGATGACAATGCATTAAGTACAACAAAAATGTTATTTCTGAAACCTTGTGTGCCCATGCACAACACTTTGCTGAAGATCATCACATTATCAAATGCATATTACGATTCTTTATGACAAACATAATTTTTTTTTATATTAGATAATAATATATTGTTGCGTATAATTCCGATCGCATCGTGCAAACTGTGAATGTTTCATTCAGTAACCTTTCTCTTCTTTTGTTTTTCTTCTTTTCTTTCTTTCTTTTCTTATTGAGGTAGGTACCACCTATACCACTGCTACTACCACTCAGCCCATTGCTGAGTTGGGCCCCCTCTAATTACATGGATAATAACTAGCCTACTGAGCCACGCAAGCTAGACAAACGGGTTGGCACAGGATTTCACATAAAGATTTTCTTCTCTTGCGGCTAGGTTTTCAGCCTTGCCATTTCCTTGTGTCGGCTCTTACGGCGCTCTCAGGATGGAATAGAGTGGTGAAACTATGTTTTTGATATCTGTCACAACTAGCTACACATCCTCAAAATTTGACACATCTGCGTCCATCTGTTTAGACGGGACGTGGATTCGTGAATCACTCAGTACAAAAAATATTTCATAAAGATAAGAAGATTAACTTGTCTATACCTTGATACAGGTGAGTACTCTAAAAAGTAACTAAACTCAAACAAAATGCTCACATAAACGCTATTTAGCACATAACGTTGCGAGAGGTCCAGAGGATCTTCCCAACTTATATTATGGGTAAAATATGCCTCTCCAACGAGTCATTACCTACAAGGCAATGTAAGCCATAAGTCTTAAACGTTCTCAGCCTCCATAACAAGCCCCTTGGGGAAAACGAGTCAGTAAATTATCTTTATTAATAAACTTATTATGTTTCTGTATTAGAAAATAAGGAAGCATTATGAAGCCTTGTTTTTACGTTCATAATGGTTCAAATTCACCTACTGAAATCAATTATAATAGAAATAAAAGAAAGTAAAATACACGTTTATTGCAGCCAATACAGCTCAAAAACTAAACAAATTAATACATAGTAAACAAAAATCAAACATACGAACTTATCTAACCTACAATAGGATGCATTCTGATTACATCTCGTAGAGAAACTCCGAGAATAGGCCTCTATTGGGAGATTTTGAGCTTTTTAATAGATCCCATAGTGAGCGTCTCTGTACTAAATTTCTGTGTTAAACCAGTGCGATAGATTGAACTAATTTTCTCCTTTAATTTGGAGGCTTTACCTAAAACTGGGTCTATTTTAAGATGAGCTACACTCAAGCTGTCCAACAGAATTTCGCTAAAGACCATTTATCGATTATTATGATGATTAACCCAGTGTTCAATATACAGCTCTGAAGGTACTCGTAGATTATGTTTACAAAATCTTTGCCGACATTAACCTTGAGGTCAGGTTTAATCAAGGACGCAGATGCGTGGTTCAATGAAGTTCACAGGAGACTCAATTGACCTTCGTAATTGCTCGGAGGAAAATTTCCCTAAACGTCGACTGTCGTTGTGCGTTTTCTTCGTTACTAACATTGTGTTTTCGAAATTTGGTAAATAATATGTGTTTGTGAAAGAAACAGAATTATATAGCTCAGAATATAATTTAATCTATTAACAGAATAGAAATTAGCATGGTCATTTCAACCCTTTATATGACCTACAACTGATCGGGCCTCCTCCAAATTCATGGAGAGAAATTAGGCTGCTGTGCCACGGACAAAACGAGTTGGCATTGTCTTTGATCAAGTTTTCCTTCTCTTGCATGTAGGTGATCTGCCATGTGCGTGCCTTTAGTCACCTCTTACCACACCCTCAAGACCGTATGGGTTGGTGACATAGCCATCCGATACTTGGTTCTGTTTACTGCCAAAATAAAAGGAGTTACAAAAAAGTTATACAATGTCTAGTGCGACAATCACCGATTTAGGAACGTTTGAATGAAACCAATAGAACAAACAACAACATTTTTATTGAAAAATTAAATTGACTTATTCTATTATATTCTCAATTATTTTACTATTTTAAATAACCACAGCTATATGAGAAATAATAACATTTAAAAATCGTTGTATTGTCAATGACGTATGAACATGTATAAAATTAAGTATAAGTAACTAAAATGTAACGCTTCAAGAGTCGCTTTAGAAGCATTTTGTATTTTTTCTAGCAAAGACTATATTACACTTTACGAGAAGTGACGTTAATATCACCCTGGTGATAAAATGCTCTCAAAGAACAATTTTCAGTTTTTTATTGCAGTTATAAAATTTCATCAACGCCATAACTTTTTTTTTTGTTTTGATGTTACTGTCACTGGTGACACTTTTTACATGTGTAAATATAACAATAGTTGTAGTAGGCCATTGTGATTCGTTTGCAGAAAAGCGTTGGTGATACAAGAAAAAAAAAGTCAGCATCAATTTACCGGACCAGCACAATCACAAATCTCAATTACCAAAAATGGACTTTAAATAGTGAAACATACAGCTTAATTTAGATTTTGATTTTCAAGCGGTTGATGGTGCACAGTCACAGTTTGCAAGACTGTGACTGTGTCTAAAATAAACTGTATTTTCCACAACTTAACGATGATTTTGGTACTGAGGTAAACCGGTATTGGACTGGTAAATGGACTGTGAACGTTAATCTAAAGTTACAATTACTAGTACGCTAATGCACGTCACGAGTTGAAAAGTTTACGTTGCAAAACTAAAAGCAAACCTACGGTAAGTATACTATCGGTAAATTGTCAAAACGACGGTAACAAAATGTGGGATGTTTTAGTACATTTGATCATCATTAAAGCGCTTTCAAATGGATAAAACAGCATTAGTAGTATAATTTTATAAAAATGTTAACCTGGACATCAAAAACACTCCATCGCATGGTTTCTTACAACAACGTTGAATCTTTATTATTATGTTCATTCATGTTCAACAATGTGGGTTCATTGTATACAGATTTCTTATTTAAATTCTCCTACAGAAAACAAAGCCCATTGTTTGTTTAAATTGAGAAAAAGTAAAAATCAAAATCAATAGATGCCGAAATCTTCGATTTATCTATTGTTTTCAACATAATTGCGATAGAATATACATTTATTAGAAATATAGTAATTTTATAACCTAATAATAATTAGGTGCTACGAGATCACTCAATGTAAGAAAATATATTTGATACATAAGCTATCATGTATTCTAGAAAACGCTTATAATATCAAGTATGTGGGATAAAGTCCCATACATTTCCATTCCATTTCCAAGACTATATATACATTTCCTGTAATTAATGAGATTGCAAACTATATACAGGTTGTAACAAAAACCCTAAAGCCACAACATAACGAAAGGATACAGATACTGATAAATGCATCAAAACATAGAACATTTTGCAGAAAACATATTTGAAAAAAATACAAAGTACTTTTTTAAATATGTGTGACAGTCATAGCTTGAGAAAGAAGCACAGAGAGGCTAAGAAAAAATGTACAATTTTTAAGAGCTTTGACAAAAATCCTATATAACTAAAGTTACTTCAGAGTTTTTTTTAACGAAACGCGGAAAACACAAAAGTTTACAAACATGAATTTCACGAATACAAATGACACCTAGACTCAGAGTCAACCAGAGGTTGACATAAAGACACTTGCCCGGCTCCGGAATCGAACCAGGGACCCCGTAGACCCCTACACCAACGAGGAGTTTGAGTTAGTTATTTAGTTCTACTTCTCAGCCAACTGAGTCAGGCCTCCTCAAATACATCTTACATGGATGGTAATTAGACTCCTGTTCCACGCTATGTGCCCAGACCGGTTGGCATAGGGTTTTGTAAAAAGCTTCCCTTCCCATGCGGATAGGTTTTCGGTCTCATTATTTCCTTTTGTTGGCCCTCAGGATGAACTTAGGTGGCGACACTATGTATTCCAAATCCATCACGACATGGATAAAAATGATAACTGTAATAGTATATTTCATTACAAGTTCGGAAAGGCTGTCATTGCAAAGAGTTCCGACAAATGTCTACCCGAGCCGAGGCGCAGCCGAAGGCGAGGGTTTACAGTCGGAACAAGTTGTAATGACGGTTCCGCACGTGTACTGAACGACTATTTTTAATACAGTTGCGAAAAAATGAAGCAATTTAATAAAATAATAAAAACACAATAAACTCAACTAACTAATCATTTATGACTTATAAAAAAAATGGCGCCAGCCGTAGAATTTATGCACAGATTTTTTTTTCATCACCCATTCTAGCAACTTTATACATATTATTATTGCATGAATCATAAAAACTTCTATGATTTTTTTAGTAAAAACTTCATGGTTATTTTAACTAAGTAATACAGTTACTTATAAAAAGATATTTTTATTATTATTAGTCTATTATAAATAAAAAGAAACTACTTACTAATTTGTTTCAATATCAGATTTAATGATTTGATTGTTTCATTTCATTAAATTTCATTTTCATTTCATATCAATAAAAAAATTCTACTGAAGACTTGGCTGTATAGTTGCTTTTGCCTACTAGAATGGGTGAAGAAAAAAAATTCTCTGCTTATATTCTACGGTGGGCGCCATTTTTGTTTATCACTACATAGTATAAAACAAAGTCGCATTCTTCTGTCCGTCCCTATGTATGCATAAATCTTTAAAACTACGCAACGGATTCTGAAGCGGTTTTTTTAAATAGATAGAGTGATTCAAGGGGAAGGTTTATATGTATAACCCACCCCCGCTTTGCACGGGTGAAGCCGGGGCGGGCCACTAGTAAGTCATAAAAGATTAGTTAGTTGAGTTTATTGTGTTTTATTATTTTATTGAATTGCTTCATTTTTTCGCAACTGTATTAAAAATAGTCGTTCAGTACACGTGCGGAATCGTCATTGCAACTTGTTCCGACATTTGTCGGAACTCTTTGCAATGACAGCCTTTCCGCACTTGTAATGAAATATACTATTCTAAAATATTCATTTTTACAATAAATTTCAGTTTTAGAAAAACGGCAGCCTATTTTGAAACTCGTACTTAAAAATGGAATACCATTTTAAACACGGCTGCTTTTTCGTTTAGCTCTATGTCGTGTATGTATTTAGATGGCGATAGGGTTTTTGTTACAGCCTATTTAAAATATTAGCCCACTTTCATCATTTACTCAAAAATATTGAAATGCATACAATGTTATACTATATGCCAATTTACTTAAATCTGCATATTATTTTAAAAGTAGGTATCAAAACAACCATTTTAAGTTAAATTTGTTCTTAAGAATAGCTTAACATATTTCATACCAGCCGCTATTAGTAGTCGATATATTTTATTAGTTCCGTGTGGTGGCGGAAAGAGAATATCACCACCCCATCTCCTCCCGTGGGTGTCGTAAAAGGCGACTAAGGGAAAAAATTACAGACGTTGGGCAGCAGCAACGTCTGGTCCAACTCCTTATCAATAACTGCGATCCCCAACCCGCATGCCCAGCGTGGGGATTATGGGCAATCCCCCCTAAATGACGGACAATATAAACAGATGGCCCCCAGTTCCCGGCAGCCCCGCTATTCCTGGTCATCCGGGTAGCGGCCACGGTAACGGCGGGGCAAGGGGTGCGAAGAATCCCCGGGTTACATCTGGCTACCTGAACCACCTGACCCTGGCTACGTATAACGGACGCACTCTGAGGCTTGACGAGCATCTAGCGCAGTTGGAGGTGGAGCTGGAGAACATCAGGTGGCATGTTCTGGGTCTTTGCGAAGTCCGTAGAGAGGGAGAGGACACCATTACCCTAGAATCTGGCCACCTTTTGTACTTCCGCGAAGGACAGCAAAAATAGCAGGGTGGCATAGGGTTTCTTGTCCATAAAGCCCTCTCTAACAATGTTGAAGAAATCTCCAGTGTGTCGACGAGGGTAGCGTACCTGATTCTTCGGCTATCGAAACGGTATAGCTTGAAGATCATCCAGGTTTACGCACCGACCTCGGCACATTCGGATGATGAAGTTGAGGATATGTATGAGGATATCTCAAAAGCCTTACACAACACCACCAAGGCTCACTTTAACATTGTTATGGGGGACTTTAACGGCAAGGTAGGTGCTCAGATTGGCGGTGAATCCCGAGTGGGACCCCATGGTTATGGAAGTAGGAATCACAGGGGACAAATGCTTGTCGACTTCCTAGAGAAAGAGGGGCTCTACTTAATGAACTCTTTCTTTAAGAAGAAGCCCCACAGGAAGTGGACTTGGCAAAGTCCCGATACTGTGACAAAAAACGAGATCGACTTCATCATGACGGACAAGAAGCACATATTGAGAGACGTCTCGGTGATCAACCGATTTAATACAGGCTCTGATCACCGACTTGTCCGAGGCTCTCTGAATATCGACTTAAAGCTCGAAAGAAACCGTCTGATGAAGTCCACGCTCCGACCGAACCCACTCCAAACCATGGCGGAAACCGAAGCGTTCCAGGACATACTGGGCGCTAGATTTGCTGCCATAGAGCCTACCGATGACGTCGACGAGACCCTACAAAACATCTTGGATACACTAAGGGGTGAGGGCATCAAATTTTGTAGAACGCAGCGTAAAGGTACGAAGTCCAAACTCTCGGACGAGACTCTGCGGCTTATGACAAAAAGACGGGAAACTACACATGCCACTTCGTCAGACAGGGCAAATCTCAACCGACAAATTGCTAAAATGACACGGCGTGACCTTCGGAGCTCCAATACCCGCCTCATATTAGAGGCAATTGAGCGAAACCGAGGGTCCAAGGTGTTCATTAAGCAGCTTGGGAGGAGCCACCTGACGAAGCTCACAACACGCGATGGCAGAACCGTTTTGTCTAAGCCGGAGATTCTTGCCGAGATCGAAGACTTCTATGGCCGGCTTTATGCTGCACATGCCACTCGCCCCGAAAGTTCTATCCAAGATCAAAGAGCCACCCTGGTCCGCCACTATACCGACGAACTGCCCGATATCAGCCAAGACGAAATCGTGCTGGCTCTTAAACAACTTAGAAATGGAAAGGCCCCCGGTGAAGACGGAGTTACTTCAGAACTTCTGAAGACAGGAGGGATTCCTGTCATACAGGAACTGAAAGACTCTTTAACTCCGTCATTCACTGCGGGAGAACTCCTAAGGCGTGGAGCAGGAGTTTGGTGGTACTGTTTTTTAAGAAAGGTGATACCACACTTCTTAAAAATTACAGGCCCATCACACTCCTGAGCCACGTCTATAAGTTGTTTTCAAGAGTCATTGCGTACCGTCTCGCCATAAGACTCGATGAATTTCAGCCTCCGGAACAGGCCGGGTTTCGTAGGGGTTATAGCACCATAGACCACATCCACACAGTGAGGCAAATTATACAGAAGTCCGAAGAGTATAATCGGCCCCTGTGTCTAGCTTTTGTGGACTATGAGAAAGCTTTTGACTCCGTCGAAGCCTGGGCTGTTCTTGAATCCCTTCAGCGATGCCAAGTGGACTATCGTTACATCCAAGTGTTGAGATGTCTGTACGATGAGGCGTCTATGTGTGTCCAAGTACAGGACCAGCGTACTAAACCCATCCAACTTTGCCGCGGAGTGAGACAGGGGGATGTAATATCCCCGAAACTGTTCGCAAGCGCTTTGGAGGATGTGTTTAAGACGCTGGACTGGAAAGATAAGGGCATTAACATAAATGGCCAGTACATCTCACACTTGAGATTTGCAGATGACATAGTCCTAATGGCGGAGTCGCTGGAGGAGCTACAACAGATGCTGACCAGCTTAGCATCAGCCTCGCGACGGGTGGGTCTCGGCATGAATTTGGATAAAACCAAAATCATGATGAATGACCACATTCATCCGAGACCTATCGTCGTAAATGGTCATCTTGTTGAAGCTGTTCCAGAATATATACCTCGGGCAAATTTTGCAATTAGGTAGGAACAGCTTCGATAGGGAGGCCAAGAGGAGAATCCAGCTGGGCTGGGCAGCATTTGGAAAACTTCGTCGAGTCTTCTCGTCGCCCATCCCGCAGAGCTTGAAAACGAAAGTTTTCGATCAGTGCGTCCTACCCGTCATGACCTACGGCGCCGAGACGTGGACACTCACGGTGAGACTAGTCCACCAGCTTAAAGTCGCTCAGCGTGCTATGGAGCGAGCTATGTTGGGAGTTTCTCTGAAAGATAGGCTCCGTAACGAGATTATCCGACAGAGAACCAAAGTCACCGACATAGCTCAGAGAATTAGCAGACTGAAGTGGCAGTGGGCTGGTCATATCTGTAGAAGAACCGACAACCGCTGGGGTAGACGAGTTCTTGAGTGGAGACCGCGAATAGGCAAGCGTAGTGTAGGACGACCCTCTGCTAGATGGAGCGACGATCTGCGAAAGGCTGCGGGCAGCGGCTGGATGCGTCAAGCCGAGGACAGGGCGCTATGGCGCTCTTTAGGGGAGGCCTATGTCCAGCAGTGGACTAATGTGGGCTGATGATGATGATGATATTTTATTAGTAATATAAAAGGGAAATTAAACATTGAATTATATAAACAAAATCGCAAGTACGATTGAATATACAGTTGGACCTAGAGATCTCGTAAGTAATACATAGACTTATTCATATTATTCTTTCATTTTGTGATAGATAATCGAGATCAAAAGGAGAATAATCGATTATTTCAGTCTACTCGTATAATCATTCGATTATTATGCGATGTATTGGGTAAAACCGATTATATTTTTAAACTTGTCTATGTTTGTCAGTGTGCGACTATTAGCAGCTCGTGGAACAATGAATTTATAGTTTATCGTCGCATAAATGGAAGTGATTCCCTTCAAGTTGTCCCCTCGGGTTTATCCGCAGAGCGATGCCATTTGTTATCAGTTCTGAGGCGTTTGAATGATCTGCCAATAAAAAAATACAATCATAAAATAAATATACTTTTAATATGGCTTAGAATATAGGCGTAAAATTATATACTTAAATACTATCGTTCAAAATCTGTTCTTTCTAAAGCTAAATAATTAAAATGCCATTGTGTGATTTAGCTTTCAAGTTGAGCAACATTTCACAAAATAAAAAAAATCCTCAAAGGCATAACATGGTAAAATAAACTTTATGGTAGAACCTTTTTTTACATACCCCGGCCGTTGGGGACTGACTGGCCGGGGCTTGTGGAAATCTGGAAATCGCGGAAAGACGGTTATTAGCGCCCCGACCTACACACAAAACCAACGGCGTTCGTCGACTGCCCACTTCAGGGCTGCGGGTTGCTCCCCAATGATCTCCCCAAGGTTGAGGAGCATGTGGTCATGCTCCTCAACCTTGCGCTCCAAGCTCTGACCCGACCTCCGTTAAGTGGTAGACATCTTAAGGCTACATTAACGTTTTTTTGGTTTCGCTGGGGAAATGCTATAAATCCATACCATCGGCGATTATGTGGGACTCCAAAAACGAGTCGTCTACCTACTAAAACCCCAGCGGTATATCTTCACACGACACGCTTGGGGCGCCGCAGGTTCGCTACGCGGGCAAGCGTCTATCGGAGGGAGTCCCGGGGAAGGATACATTACCTGTTTCGACAGAATTCGACAAACTTCTACCAAATTATTGAGACATAGATACTAGTTTTGTTAAACGATGTTTATCTTTGAAGATTTAATGAGAGAGACATCCGGATTAATGAGTAAACTTTGACCCCATTTATCGTTCTCCAATTTAGTTGGGTTACATGATATGGGCGGAAAATTGCAAATTTATTCTTGAGACGGTAATAGACAAAGTTTAACTCTATCGATAGGCGAGTGCCCACTTTGCAATACCCAGACTAGATCCTCATTACTTTAGCTGTATTTTATTTAGAAGGTACAAGGTTTACTGAAGAAGTTTCCTCAAATGGCAAATTAGACGAAACAAAGTTTTCCAACTTTTGGCCAATCGCGTCTGAAATTCTCGTAGTACCTAAGTTAATCTAGTATGTACGATACTACTACTTCTTAGCTCATAAATTAACCACTGCTGAGTCGGGCCACCTCTTCTTTATCTTTATCTTTACATAGTATAAAACAAAGTCGCTGTCGTCTGTCCGTCCCTATGTATGCTTAAATCTTTAAAACTACGCAACGGATTTTGAAGCGTTTTTTTTAATAGATGGAGTGATTCAAGAGGAAGGTTTATATGTATAACCCACCCCCGCTTTTCACGGGCGAAGCCGGGGCGGGCCACTAGTATTACATAAAGGGTAATTAGCATAAAGTGCCACGCTGGCCAGACGGGTTGGGACACGGTTTCGTTTCAAGTCTTGCCTCTGTTGCTAGCTTTTCGCCCTTGTTATTTTCTTTTGTCAGCTCTAACGACACCCTCAGATTGGAATGGGGTGGTGACATCAATATATTTTCTAAATCTGTCACCATAGGGTCAATATTTTAGAGACCTTTAGCTAAATCCGGGCTTTTCAGCTAAAGGATTTTATACAAGGCGATTTATTGTATGTTGCAAAACATCAAAGTAGTTTTCTCAGAATCAGTTACATGTTTATAGGGAGAGTTTTTATACTAGGTTATATTAAGGTTTACCTGCGCAAAAAAGAGCTAATGTGAAGAATAATGATAGCACAAGAATTATCTTTTTTAATAGCATGGATGGTATTAAAATACCGTATGCGCGACAAAATCTCACAAAAAGTCTTTGTTGTTATAGAGCCCACCCACTTAAGAGTGGTTAGACCGGAAGTGGAATACCACCGTGGCTAATCATGTTCCATGCATTGTAATATTTTGGATATTTCTGATTATTAATGTAGCTTTAAGCGAAACCTTTTTTGGAGTATCAGAGGTTTTGCCTTAGAAGATTAGCATTAGTTTATCAATAATTTACTAGGATCCACTGTAAAACATTGCTATCCGTAATTATCGCCAAAATCTCCTTTTCCCAAACCCATTTTGGCTAATGTCAGTTTGCATGGAGTAAGTATCGTCCCACTGGTACAATCTAAAATTAGGATAGACCAGCTTTCATTGTTCAGGCTACAGATTTTGTACACGCTACAGACTATAGAGTACCATAGATATATATAGTACCATAGAATAACTGTGATTCACGGGTTTGGTCCGCTTGTAGTACGTAGGAGGTGAGAATTTAATATTGTACCTATATTATATTTATTCATGTTGGATTTCCATCCAGCATCCACCGGATCCATTTGCCAGCAAATTTCACTAGGATACTTCTTCCGTACGAATCTTATTTTCCATAAAAGGAGAGATCTTTTGTTTTGTAAATAATCGCTTATTTTATTTTCTGTATTTATGATCAATACGAAGCAGAAGCAATTGAATTTAATGAGGCTATCCATCAGCTCTTATCTTAAATGAAAATCGTGAAGAAAATGTATTCGGAGTAAAACTCTAGTCAAAATTATTCAATCCATTGTTTAACATATTTTTAAATTACCCGGTATATGTCAATCATAATCATATCATATTGTTTGTCAGAAAATAATTCTTTTCTACATGTACGGTGAACGTGAAAAAAATTGTGAAAGATCTTGAGTGTTATTTCTTTGAAACACAATAATACTACTTAAACTAAAAAAGTATTGAAAGTTTTTATTTGTATTGTATATTTTAAGGTACATCAGACACTATAAAGTACCGGTGAAAACCTTTCATAAGCATCGTTTGTGTGTATAAAAGATATTTATGAAAGCCTATCAAAGGTTCTCAAACATTTTCCTTTTCTATATAATGTTTGCTACTCATAATGGTACAAAAATGGGAATGAGTCTATTAAATTCTTGTAAATTAGGCCAACATTTATAAAACTGACTATACATCTATTCTATACATATATTAAAAACGTGTTCTGACTCTGGAAGTAAAATCATTTTCACTCTCTGTGTCTAATGGATTGTATAACTGCGGCTCATTTTCTCCTTAATTGACTATTACACTTAATTTCCCAAAATACATTTTCCAAACCCTACAGGGTTTATTTGAAAATATTTCTAAGTTTATTTGTACTCTAATTCTCGTATGTAATTTAAAACTTAGGCAACACTCAATGTTTAGACGTCATTCGGTTGGTTAATCGTATTTATTAAGTATTCATAGGTTCTATACTTTTGTAATATTTAGTAACAAAGTGTTGTAGAGTTTTCATTTCCTTAGAATTATCTTTTATTAACATAATATGTATGATATTTTATAGCAATAATATGAAATTATTTCTCTAATTAAGGATAATTTCACATCACTACATAGTATAAAACAAAGTCGCTGTCATCTGTCCGTCTCTATGTATGCTTAAATCTTTAAAACTACGCAACAGATTTTGATGCGGTTTTTTTAATAGATAGAGTGATTCAAGAGGAAGGTTTATATGTATAAAAATGCATAATTGCACCCGTGCGAAGCCGGGGCAGGTCGCTAGTAAATTATAAAATATAATTATTAGTAGTTATCACAAATATTATAGGCGTATGTTAAATTTCAACCGCAAATATAAAATACTAGCTTTTGCGCGCGGCTTCGCCCGCGTGGGCTTCGAACGCGTGCTTATCTCTATTATTGTGACTAAACTATGATAGTTAGATATGTGCTCTCGCAGACTTTTTTGTAGATCTTTATAAGACCTACAAACCCGTAGTATATCATTTTGTTCTATTGTTAATAGTTTTTGCAGCGCACGCATAAATAGGTTTTCGATTTTACACCTTGGGTTACAAAATCGCAATTTTCATACGGATCCCTAATTCTTTTGAAAATAAAATATAGCCTATAACCTTCCTCGATAAATGGACTATCTAACACTGAAAGATTTTTTGAAATCGGACCAGTAGTTCCTGAGATTAGCGCGTTCAAACAAACAAACAAACAAACAAACACACAAACAAACAAACTCTGCAGCTTTATAGATTAGTATAGATTTTGTAAAACTCTACAGTCTGAAATAATATTGTAGCCATTGGATTATCTAAGTGTATTCGACGTACCATGCTGAGGGGTCGGGCGACTGTTGTTCCGTCTTTTCGAATGTCATGCTCGGCTGAAGGAAGACACGTCTCGATAGTGCCGCTGGCTTACTGTAACAAATAAATATATTTTACCATTATAAATATATGGTACATGTCCCAGGCGGTGAGCCGATGGCCTGCTTAAGGTCGCCAGAATCTAATGAGAGCGCCAGTACTGTTCACGCAGACAAGGCGTGAATCATAGTCCGCGCACCGAGAGACGCGCGGAGGGCGTCGCGTCACCAAGGCGGGGGGCCAGCTGCCCGCGACCACTCCATCACCGACCACGGCCGACGACGCGCGCGCACACTTGTTGTACATAGTCTTCCAATATTGTACGGTTCTCTTTGAACCATATTATAAGTGTTTACAGTCCACTTGCCTTATTTATAGACCTTTAGTTAGGTCCCTAACAAGTACAAAATGTTATATTTTGCGGATACGGCGCGCTACACGGTGGAGGAGCGTGCCTCCTGGGAGCCTGAAAGGCAAGCCCTGGTGGCACGGGTCGAAGGAGACGGCTTGCTGTCGAGTCTAATAGGACGGATGCTCTACAGCGGGGAGGGCTGGGAAGCCATGGCCTCTCTCTACAAGGACGTTATGTTTTAGACCGAGGCGGCGAAGCGGGTCAGAGAGGAGGCAACTCTACACCTTCTGTCCCCACCATAGAGGCCGATGGTGGGTCGGGAGCTCCGCCACCGAAGAAAGCCTCACTGATTGAGGGTGTCCTGGAACGCCCGCGTAACGTAACGCGTTCACGCGAACCCGTGGCACCCCAAGCGTGTCGTGTGAGGGTATACCACTGGAGTTTTAGTGGGTAGACTATTAGTTTCCGGAGTCCCCCATAATCGCCGCGGTATGCATAAAGAATTTCCCCAGTGCAGCCAAAAACAAAGTCCCTGCGTTGTTGTTGTGTTATCTTGTGTTGAAACGTAGTGTTAAGGATAGCAATTACAAACTGAATACAACATTTTAAAGTACATCGATCCTAAAACAGTTCAAGTACCAGGGTGCGTAAAAAGATATTTAAGACAAAGTGTCAAAGCAGCGGTTAAAGTAAAACGATTAAAAGTTTTGATTGGTTACTTTGTGGAAGTGTTGACAACAGCAAATCATTCCATTATAACTTGTGACAAGTAATTAAGTACATAACAAAGTACAGATTTGCAAACGTTTAACTGGTTTATGATTTAGCACCACGTTTTTAACCCCCGACGCAAAAAGAGGGGTGTTATAAGTTTGACGTGTCCTTCTGTCTGTCTGTCTGTCTGTCTGTGGCACCGTAGCTCGCGAACGGATGACGCGATTTCAATACAGTTTTTTTTGTATGACAGGTGAGTTACGGGCGAGTGTTCTTAGACACGTTGATGAAAATCGGCTCACTCGTTTAAAAGTTATGGGGGGTGAAAGTGGGGAAGAATAACCGAATGTCTGCAAATATAATCGAGTGGGGTCTCAAATGAAAGCGTATCACGTGCACATTACAAAATAATATGTTACATGAAGATCAGTTGAGCCCTGAAAAAACTCTGAGGGTAAAAAGGGGGGGGAGGATACCCAATATCTGGAAATATATGTGGTGGGGATCTACATCATAACATAAAAAAATCTGAAAATAAAAACTAAATTAAAAATTTAAATAAACCCCCGACACAATGACCCTTTAAAAAGAAAAAAAAAGAAAAATCGCGTTGGGGGACCAGGGTTCAGGTAATAAATAAGTAGGAGCGGCCCCCAACGCGATGTATTTTTTTTTAATTTTTTACTTTTTAAAGGTGTGTCGGGGGTTTACTTAAATTTTTAATTTAGTTTTTATTTAAACGCGCCGTTGACGCGCGTTTGTAGCGATACGCACGTAAGGCAGGCGGCCTGTAGACCTTTGCATACCTGTATAAATTCAAATATGCAAACGCACGTGTGTATCAATACAAACACACTGGCATTTTGCATTCTTAAGCAGAACCTCGTCAACGTTAGATGTTAAAAGTGCAGCGTGTTAAACCCACTACTACTACTACTACTACTGAGCCCAGACACATGACCCTGACTGCTGAGCTGGGCCTCCTCCAATTAGCCTACCGTGTCACGCTGGCGGGCTGGCACAGGGATTCGTATTAAGTTTTACTTCTCTTGTGGCTAGTTTTCTTTCATTTCGCATTGTCGGTTATTACGGCACCGTCAGGGTGGAATGGGGTGGTGACGCAATGTATTCTAAATACGTCAGCACGCAGTATACTTGATGCTATATCTATACCTCCATACCAATAAATAAAATTGGGGTGTCTGTTTGTACCTAATAATAAAATAACCACTTTTTACTAAATTCGTAAGTATGTATACACAGTACATAGACCAAAATAACATTTTTTTAATTTTTGTCTGTGTGTCTGTCTGTCTGTTTGTTCAGGCTAATCTCAAAAACGGCTGGACCGATTTTGACGGGACTTTCACTGATAGGTAGCTGATGATATAACGAGTAACTTAGGCTACTTTGTTACTCCTTATATCTACTGCTAGGTTGTATGTTGATTAAAATGTTATTCGCGGCTGTAAGACGTATGTAGTAATAGAATTATAATCATCAAAATCATCAATACAACCCTCCAAGCTCATAAAGGTGCAAGAAAAACATTTTCAAGCTCAAAGTCATTCTTGCACCTTTATGAGCTTGGAGGGTTGTATTGATGATTTTGATGATTATAATTCTATTACTACATACGTCTTACAGCCGCGAATAACATTTTAATCAACATACAACCTAGCACTGGCCTGCAAATTGCAAAAAACGTAAGAAACATTGCTACCCTGGAACATTCACCTTAAACAAAAATATTATATTATTAACAGTGCAAATGGCGTATTAATAAATACAATCTATTTAAAAAAAAAGTGTCCTGTGGTGACGGATTCAGAATACATAATGTCACCATCCTAAGGGTGTTGTAATTGGCGACTAAACGAACCTAGCCACAAAAGACAGTAGGTTAAAATCCTCCATAAATTTGGAGCAGGCCCGACCCAGCAGTTGGTCATTTATGGGATGAAACGAAGACTGCACACTGAATTTGTGTGGCAGGACTGCATATTCTGTTATTGAATTTGTCTCACAGTAGAGCGCCTATTAGGGGTGAAAATTCATGCAAATTAGATTTATTATTGAGCGTGAAGCACGATTGTTGGGAATAATATGCAGCCGTTATTCACGACAGTCCAGGCGCACAAATTAAAATCTAAGAGCGTTATGAAAAGCGGTAGGCATTGCCGTTTATTTTACGCTTCAACTATTTATTAAACTCTATGCATATTAACACATCGGCGGACTTAATTCCTACGGCATTTTCTCCCAGTCTACCTTCAGGTTATGCAGAGAAAGATTATGTAGCTGCACTTTCGAGGGAATCAGCAAGACACTTACATATAATAAAAACATATATAATATACATATATATATCTTACAAAACATATTATATACGTACATATGTAATGATATCGATATATATTTAATAAATTACATACACTATATACTGCTAAAGTTTACTGAGGAGAGATTCCAGAACAAGACGCAAGGATTGCCTAGGAACGCTTGAATGAGAGACGAGAAGCTTCAACAATCTTTTTACAAAATATAACTCTAAGAAAAGTGTTTAATTATTTATTCTTTATACAATTTCACAATCGGTATTTTGTTTATTTCGTTGTAACACCTTTCGAGCTTTTGTTGAAGTTCTTGTTCGCTATTAACTCGCTAACTTCGGTTAGGTTCGGTTAGTTTTATGGTTGGATTAACTTTGGCCTTGCTACGAATAATCGTCCTATGAAAGCCACGCATAGCCATGTGTAATACCATTTTCGAATCCATAATAAATGTGCCAAAACTTGTAATATAGGGTCACTTAGAGTAAGGTCCGAAGTATATAAAAGTTATGATTTGAGAGTTTTATTTTTCGTTAAACTTAATATGTTTTATTCTTATTTATCTTCACCACACCTAAATATTCTCCTAAATAGCATTTCTAACGCAAGGACTCATCAGTAATAGAAGTAGAAGTAATTTAGAAAAAAATATAAAATAGACACAGGATGTCGATATTGTCGAAAATTAATAAGATGTTTTAAAATAAAAAAGACACTATTCTTTTAAAAACACAAATAAATTATAACTCTGTAGGGGTTGACCTTAAGGACCTTCCGTAGAACCATTTTTTGCAGCTGATAGCCCCTAGTTGCCTTGGACCAACCATTTTTGGCCACCATGTATGTGTTCCATCTTACAATAGCCAAAAAATACAATACTTCAATCATGTTGTATTTCGAAGAAAAAGTAATTTGAATTTCATAACATCTTTCAGTATCTATGGAATTATTTATCCGATATTTTAAAAGGAAATGAAGGTAATCCTCGCTCGGAAATGAGATAAGGACGTTATTTCACAGTGACGTGCGTGTACAAATTGCTTTTTACTATGACAGGGTTAGCTGTGGCAACCCAACTGGCCAGCGTAGCATATAAAGGTCGTTTCCCTTCATGCACTCGAAGGGGATATTATTTAGAGCCTGAGGTGTATCGCAAAATAATGATTTCTTTGATTTTGAACCTTGTCTTTACGGCTAAAAAATGATTTCTTGCAGTAAAGCGAAGTTTATGATGTGACGTTTTTCTTGCAAAAAGGCATAAAGTCATGAACTGCTCATGTTATTGGAATTAAATATAATTTATTATTTAGATGACCCGGCGACCATCGAACCGCCACCGAACAATTTGAATTTGAAAAATAATATAGTGGTTTTGATACGTTTATCACCTTTTACAAATATTCCAGTCCAAGGAAGATCGAACTTTTACAAATATTCCAAAACAAAACTAGCCAAATCGTCTTAACCATTCTCAAGTTTCTGCGAGACTTGAGAAAAAACGTGAATTCATTTTTATATTAAAGAATATTAATATCATGTTAAATATATGTATTCACACAAAACATTACCAGAATAATCTCATTTGCTTAACTACCAGCATTGCACGGAGCGTATGCCGTCTGTCCTCTGCGACCCATCTAGTGGGACAACTGGTAATTGTTTATTTTAAGGAGCTGTCAATTTTCACGCCACTGGCTACGTGTGTCGACTGCCATAGCAGATACAGCCCATTTCAATTCTACGATCTAATGGTAGAATTGAAATGGGCTTTATCTGCTTTCTGAATCACCGGGCTGGTAGATGGAATGGAAACGGCTTTCAACGATTTATTAAAGAAAGTGGCAGCGTTGACGGTACAAATCACGACTCAAACAGCTGTGATTGAGTCGCAAAACCAGAAAATAGATGATCAACAGCAGAAGATAACAAAATATTTCGACATTATTGCCGAACAGTCGAGGGTAATCGCAACTTTATCCACCAAAATTGAAAAGCTTGAAGTTTTAATGTCTACAAATACATCGATGAGTGAGATGGATAAACTTAGCGTCACACCAACTACGCAGCGGGTGAGCGAGACAAGTGTCGCGACTGATGCCAAAGAACCGCAAAGAAAGGAGACGGAACGTGCGCGCCGTGCGACTGAGCGAGCTAAGAATAAGGCTGCGTCCATACCACAGAAAAACAGCGAGTGTTTGGTGGAAACTCCTGACATTGCTTTGGAGAAAGACCTCTCATCTGAAGAATGGAAAGTAGTCAATAACAAAAACAAGGCGAAGAAAGTTGTTGATAATGCCATAAAAAAGGGAGGAAATGCACAAATTGCTGCAATTCGAGCCGTTCAGAGCAAGAGGTTTTTACATGTATGGTCACTACATCCAGATACAACTGAGAAGGCGATATGCGAACACGTGGCAGGAATATGTGGTACTGACGATATTAAAGTCCAGAAAATAATCCCGAAAAGCAAAAGGGACTATGCTTCATTTATGATTGGAGTCCCAGAATCACTTTTTGAAAAGGTGAATAATGTTGATAGCTGGCCACTTAACGCCCAATTCAACCAATGGGTGTGGTTTCGGAACTCCCGTAAATCAACACAAGGCAACCAAAGCCAGGAATAAATGTATTCGAGTGTATTACCAGAACGTTCGAGGTTTGCGAACAAAAACTAAGACTTTCTTTACAAATCTATTAGCATCCTCTTACGACCTTTTTGCCATCACAGAGTCGGGCCTTAATGATTCAATTCATGATGGCGAACTTATTCCACCGGATTATAAAATAGTACGGTGTGATCGAGCAGATGGGCGCAAACAAGGAGGAGTGTTTTTAGCAACATCACCGCGTTTTGATTTAAAGCGCGTTCCAATCGCTAATGTGGACTCAGCCTTATTTGAAATTGTATGCGCTACCGTGCACCTGAGTAATAATTGTTTGTTTTTATGTTGTGTAGTTTATATTCCACCGAAATGTGACAGTAATGAATACATGCGATTGTTTAATATTTTTGAAACTATATGTGTTAATTATGAGAATGTATTAGTGTTGGGTGATTTTAATATGCCATCTGCAGCAGTGGAAGTGCATAGTTACTTGGAATATGTAAACGCATTCTGTGGATTTCATCAGGTAAACAATGTTTGTAATATAAATAATCGTACTTTGGACTTAATATTGACTACGTTTTTGGCGAGTGAGGTGGAGGTACAACTGTCGGATGAACCGTTGGTGGATATTGACGTTCAGCATCCTCCGCTGATAGCAGCAGCGAAGTTAGGAGGGCATTTCAATGACCCATTGGCGGAAACCAAACCGAATTCGGTTTGCGAGAAAGAATCCCTCTATAGCGCACCGGAATGGAATTTTACCAAATGTGACTTTTCTAGACTATATCGTATTTTACTATCAATAGATTGGGAGGCATTGTATGAGATTTTGGACCCTGACAAGGCATTGACGTTTTTTTATAACGTAGTTAATGAAGTAATTAGGGAATGTACACCTACGAAAAAAAAAAGTGGGAACAAATGCAAATATATGTATCCAACCTGGTACACTTCTGATTTGATACGCGATATCAAAACAAAGTGGAGGTATCATAAATTATTTAAGATAACTGGTTCCATTAACGACTATGAATGCTTTTCTTACTATCGAACCCAAGTTAAATATAAATTAAAGTCAACTTATGAGAATTACCAGCGTAGGCTACAGGCAAATATTAAAAACGATCCTAAATCTTTTTGGAATTTTGTTAGAAGCAAGCGTGCTAGACGCAACAAAACTCGAGTCACGAAAGATGGAAAGGAGTTGAGTGACGAAGAGTGTGCGGAATGTTTGGCTTCATACTTTCATTCGGTGTATAACGAGGTGCGCCCGGCGCTGGACACCACGGAGGCGGAGCGCGCGGCGGGCGCGAGCGCGGGTGCGGCGCGCGTGCACGTTGGCCAGCTCAAGCTGCGCGAGCTTCGCGCCTCGCTCCGCCGCCTCAAGCCAAAGTATTCGGCGGGACCAGACGGGATACCACCTTATATCGTTAAAGACTGTAGCGCGGTGTTTGAAAAGCCATTACTGCACATTTTAAATTTATTTTTAAAGGTAGGTCTATATCCGAACCAATGGAAGATCACCAGAGTGATACCAGTCCCGAAGGGAGGGTCGGGAACTGATGTTAGTGGCTACCGACCGGTAGCAGTGCTGTCGGCTTTTGCTAAGGTGTTTGAGTCGGCGTTGCACAAATGTATTTTAGATCAAGTAACTTCTCGCCTGAACGACGCTCAACACGGTTTCCGGACTGGTCGAGGTACGGGAAGTAACTTGCTGTCTTTCGTGACATACCTGGCGCCGGCTGTTGACGCTGGGGGGCAGGTGGACACTGCGTACTTCGACTTTCGGAAGGCGTTCGACACCGTCGACAACGACGTGCTGTTGGCTAAGTTTGCGGCATTTGGTTTCACACCGCACCTTCTGCAATTCTTCGCGAACTACCTTGGCAATCGCCAGCAGTACGTTGAATACGGGGGATACGTCTCCAGGCCTTATTTCACGTTCTCGGGCGTGAGTCAGGGTAGCAATATCGGTCCATTAGGCTTCATTCTGATGGTGAATGATCTTCCTGAAGTTGTGAAGGAAGCGAAGTGTTTGCTATTCGCGGATGACCTCAAGTTGTTCCTATCGGTGGCAGATACTTCGGACTGTGAGAGGCTTCAACAGGATATTGATAGGGTAGTGCAATGGAGTTTAGATAATAAGTTAGGTTTTAATGTTTCTAAATGCAGTATAATGAGCTACACTCGCGCGCGGGAACCACTGCTACATCAGTATGAGATGGAAGCCGCAGTCATGTCGCGAGTCACGCATGTGCGGGACCTGGGGGTGGGGATGGTCCCAGAATTAATGTTCCGGGAGCACATTATAGACATATGCAACAAGTCCTTCCGAAATCTTGGATTTATACTCAGACAGTGCAATGACTTTCATAATACGGCAGTGGTTCGAATCATGTACAATGCGCTGGTACGGAGTCATCTGGAAACGAGTGCGATGGTTTGGAACCCCCATGAGGCTAAATACAGTGTCATGGTGGAAAGAATCCAAAACAAATTCACTCGTTTTTTGTTTTTTAAACAGTACGGCGTCTATCCCTTCTTCCCGCTCATGTACCCGAGTCTTTTCGTATTAGGGATGGTAGGGTACAGTAGGCTGGCAGTGCGCAGAGACGTCGCTCTGTGTAGCTACATGTTTCGTGTGCTGCGCGGCTGGCTACACCACCCGCATATGTTAGCGGAGCTGGGGCTGCGCGCGCCGCCGGGTTGCGGAGGCGCGCGTCGCCCCACGCCCACGCTACTGGAGCCATACTCTAGGACCAACCTTAACAAGTTTGCCCCCTTGTCACGTGCCATAAGACTACTAAATATTATTTCAGAGGAGGTTGATATATTTCACTGTAGCCTGATAAAGTTCACAGGAGTAGCACTGCAGTGTATTGAAAGACTGGGATGATTAGTTTATTTTTAATTGTACTTAAGTGGTTTAATTTTAGGTATTTAAAATGTATTTTTAAGTGTGTTTTTTTTTTTTAATTTAGTAGTGTTTCAATTATTTGTACTGTAGTAGTAACATCGCATTGGCGTTATAGCTGTTAAGGTGTTAGTTACGTAATTATAAATAAATAAATAAATAAATAAATAATTATAGACATCAATCCAACATCTCGCAAACCCAATCGTTGCTTAACCCGTAGATCAATGGCGTTCCGCGTTGCCCTCTATGCTACGAGCCATGTAAGTTCCAATTAAAAATATTGCGATAGTCAGAGAAAAACATATTAACCATGTGTAGCATAAAACCACACTCGATTTCAGCCGTTCACTTTAACAAATTACAACCCTATATGCTTTGTAATTAATACATGCTTAAGTTTCGTGGTCTTTAGACCTTGAGAAGATATTTGATTGTGTACGTCAAAGAAACAACTTCAATTATGTGCTTCAATTGCTCACTTCTGATGTTTTGAGTATGACATCCACTAGTGAAATTAGGTTACTGTGGAAGAAAAACTTTGACATGAAATCATCTCCCCCCTCGCTCTTTATTTTTTTCAACTTCACTGGGGTCTGTCCAATTTTGCCTAGCTACCAGTATTCCCACGAAGCTATTGCTGTCTGTCCTCGGTGACCGGCCTAGTGAGACAACTAGTAATTATTTGGTTAAACCACCTGCCAGTTGTCACGCTACTGAATACATGTATCGACTGGTTGAATGGCACCCGGAACCAGCGGTTTAACGTACCCGCCTAAGCAAGGAGAAGGTCAGATATTTCCCCCGTGTAAGGACGGAGCAGAATATAAAACTTCCCAACATCACGATGGAAAATTACGCGTGTTGTAAAAGGCAATAAAACCCAGCACGCTTGGTGGTAGAATCTAATGGTCCGCCCGGCTAGCTACCACCCTAGCCAAGCAGGTTTACCGTGTGTCGTCGTGTATATGGGAGACCGTGACCCGACAGGACATTTTCTTGAATTGTCTGCTCCATCTTAGACCCTGTCGTTGCTTTAAAACACGCAAGCCTAGGGTCAAGGGCATACAAATCACTGATAAAAAATATCGTTTTAATGATGGACACCAAGATCAGCGTCTAGCATAATATACCTGCTAGGTTCCAAAGCATATTGATTTCTTCTTGGTCGACGTACATCTACCATTATCATCATTCCCTAACGTAAGAATTGGTTTAAATATTCCTTAAAAATACTACAGAGAATCTACGTACCTGATAAGGATTTGTTAATTTCTAATTTCTTCAAATCATGCGATGTGGCTGTTTTTGGCGTCCGACAGAAACACAACACTACCCTGAAGTAGATTCGGAATCTGCAACAAAGATACATTATTATAAAATGTAGGTATGTATTGCCTTTTAGAGCCGCCGCGCATTAGGCGGCCAGGTCGCGCGGCCAAGTCGCTGCGGCCAACTAATTCTTCCACAATGTATGTAGATGCGCGCATTAGGCGGCCAGGCCACGCGTCTGGCCGCGCGACCTGGCAGCCTAATGCGCGGGGGCTCTTAATTAAATTTTATGATCACACGGACAATATATTTTATTGTCCGACAACATATTTTATTGTCCATGTAGTGATGGATTTAAAATACACAATGTTACAAAGCGTGTGGCTTTCTATGTATGTACGTATGGCATCCTAAGGGTCTCGTTAGAGGCAACGAAAAGGCTGGAAACCTAACCGCAAGAGAATTATTTTAAACTCTGTGCTAACCCGACTTGCTAGAGTGCAAAAGGCTAATTTCCCTCCATTGACCCGAGGAGGCCCGTTTTTAAATTAACTATCTAATAAAGAACTCACACAGCGAAGCAATTTACACATTTATTAAATCAATGCTATACTCATTAATTTTTCATTCATTCATTCATTAAGCTATTTTCATATAAAAATATGAATGACGTCATTGGTCTCAAGTCTCTCAATCGTCAAAATAATAATATACACTCCAAACAGTCAGTAATATGTTTAACAGGTTCTAATAAAAAGTCCTCGTGGCACATTTTGTTAAAACAATTCAGTTAAAAAATAGGATTTACCTCTTATCCCTACTATTAAAATAAAGTTACCTTTCTTTTAACATTAATTGTCTAACCTCGTTTCTCTTCCGAGATCCTAATTTACCAGTACATCAAAGATCCCTTGTCAAAACGTCCAATCACTACTAACACTGCTCAGCCCAAAAATGACCCACCGCTCAATCGGGACTCCTCCCATTACATGGAGGGTAATTATCCTACTGTGCCACGCGGGCCAGACGGGTTAACAAGGTTAACAGGTGGTGACAGTGTGTATTATAAACCCGTCACCACACGGACTATATCTTACTTGTTCAGTACTTAATCAACCCAAACCAATACTTCCCCTATGCACAATTTACTCAAATTGTTTGAGGACAAACAATTTGAACTGATATTGCCAATTTGAACAACTGAAGTGTAGTTATTAATTGAAGTTCGGGGTAAATACGATGCCCCTCCTGGTATTCAACACAAATTGTTATGGAAAGGTTAGATATTTATACACAGAAGTTGAGTCAGGGGTCCCTGTACCTGTTACACTTTTAGAGTAAAATTAATACACTTGTTACAGCATATTACAGCAGGTATATTACCTGTTCTTGTTTTTCCTCGCCCTTTTCGCAATTTAATTGGGATCGCTACTAGACTAATCTAATTTTGGATAACTATCAATAGTTACACGGAGGGATTTCCTTGCCCTTTTAATGGGGCAACCGCTAATTATATGATTAGACCAGTTCTCAATTGTTACGCTACTACTACATGTATTTCTTAGCCACTGTCCCACTGTTGAGTCGAGCCTCCTCCAGTTACATGGATTGTAATTATCTGACTGCCACGCCGGTCAGCTGGGTTGGCACAGGGTCTCGTATCAAGTGGACAGTCTCGTTAAAAAAAATACTTGTTCTTGTTCTTCCTCGCATTGTTCTCAACTTAATTGGGGTCGCCACTAGTCTAATCTTATTTTGGATAACTATCAATATTTCCACGGAGCGATTGCCGCCTTAACCTTTTAATGGGGCGCCTGGTAATTATATGATTTTACCAGTACGACTACCTCTACTTCTCAGCCCGTTAATGACCTACTGCTGAGTCGGGCCTCCTCCAACTACATGAAGGATAATAAGCCTAATGTGCCACGTTGGTCAGACGGGTTGACATAGGATTTTGTATCAAGTTGTCTTGCAGCTAGGTTTTCGGCCTTATCATTTCCATTTGTCGGCTCTTAAGACACCCTTAGGACTTCTGTGTTCAATAGTATATTACATTACAAGTGCGGAAAGGCTGTCATTGCAAAGAGTTCCGACAAATGTCTACACGAGCCGAGGCGTAGCCGAGGGTTGACAGTCGGAACAAGTTGCAATGACGGTTCCGCACGTGTACTAAACGACTATTTTTAATACAGTTGCGAAAAAATGAAGCAATATAATAAAACAATAAACTCAACTAACAAATCATTTCTGAAAAATGGCGCCAACCGTATAATAAAAGCAGAGATTTTTTTTTCACCCTTTCTAGTAGGCAATAGAAACTATGCCCATACAGCCAAGTCTTCAGTAGAATTTTTTTATTGATATGAAATGAAAATGAAATTGAATGAGATGAAATGAAATGAAACCTAACTAAAAATAAAATCATTAAATCTGATATTGAAACAAATTAGTAAGTAGTTTCTTTTTAGAAATATACGTATTTGCATGAATCATAAAAACTTCTATGTTTTTCTTAGTAAAAACTTCATGGTTAGTTTTTCTTTATAATAGACATTATTTTGACAGTTGGTAAAGAGTAAAAAGTGTGCGGGAATGGTAAAAAAAAAAGCACGAGTGTGTAATAGCCCACTTTCCGAACGCTATTATATATTCCTATTCTAAATCACTCTATAGCGAGAAATGAATTTTTTTCTAAATCTTCTTTTATAAAACATGAGATCTAGTAAAAACAACTGGCAATTTTTATTATCATCCTGAAAGCTTAAGTAAGATTGTCATGTTGTTCCTCGGCTTTTCAGTCGTTATTTCTCAAGTTTCTTTACAAGCTGGTGGCCAAAATTTCAAGAAAGAGGGGTTTTCCCTCACATTTTTCACACAGTATTTATAAGTAGGCCTATCGATCCATTCGTTATAGGTATAAGGTTTCTGTTGCACACTGTATAAAAAGAGGAGTTCTGTGTTTAACGTATTTTCTATCGTGAGAGAAATATTTTTCAGAACAAGATTTTAATTACAGAATATATGTGTTCCATTTTTGAAGGAACGTATGTGTCATGACATGAAATAAGACGAGACTGTACCTTGTTTATTTTCCTAGGCGCTTAGCAATATGTGTCTCGTTATGTGCCTTACGTATTTCTGTTCTGATGATAATTTTTGTATTTGGATTACGTACTAATTTAATAGAACATTTTTTGTTAAGAAATGGAATTGTGATGGTGGAGAAATTGTGATTAAAGGTTAAACTGCTTCTCAAAATAATATTTTATTTAAAAACTAATTATTAATCAAAACTGTTTAATATCATTCATGGAATTCCGAATAATGATTAGCGCATAATGTCTCAATCATATTTAACAGAAAGCTTTAGGAAAACAACAGCTCCAATAAGTTAGCCTTTACCGAACAATTGACGTCATTTACAGTCAGAAATACTTTTAAGGCGTTGACACAAAGTTTACTGTAGTTAATATCGTGCAAATTGTTCTTATTGTTGTTGCGTCACTCTTTCTGGTAACAATCCAAAAATGTTGTAGTATTTATGGAGTGAATATTTTGGCAAGGTGTGTTAATGAATTGAAGTTAATGTTAGTTAAACTTTAAGAGAAAATAACGTCATCAACGGTACGATGGAGCTGGCTGACTTGGGAAGGTCCTACGTCACAGAATTCAGCAGCCAATTAACAGCAGCATCAGCATCACTTTCCCTCACTTACTCACGTCGTGTTTAAAATTTTTTTTACGTGATCAGCGACATGTTATTGACCCTCCGGTTTTGCGACCAAATGTGATGTTAACCGCTTATCAAGAAAAGGGCGGTGAGCGAGAGCATAAAAAAATGTAGAGGATGGTTGGCAACCTCTTTTGAAGCAGTGAAATATACCGCGATGTCCTCTATGAAAATGAACGGTGCGCTACGGAAGTGGTTTTCGTTGTTCCCAAAGGAAGACGCCATATTGTATTGAAAAACGGAATTTTCATTGTGTCCTCCACAAATGGTGAGAGAAAAGTTATCAAATGTAATCTACTTTTTACCACTGTTACTAGTACTACTCAGCCCTACTACCCACTGCTGAGTCGGGCCTCCTCCAATTACACTCCATACTGTGCCACGCTGGCCAGGCAGGTTGGCACAGGGTCTTGTATCATGTTTTCCCTCTCTTACTCCCAATGTAAAGGAAGGAGACTTAGCTGTGTGTCACTGCCTCGTTCCTCTAGTGGTTAGATGTGCCGCCTTTGGATCAACGGGTCCCGGGTTCGATTCCGAGGTCGGGCAAGTGTCTTTGTCTAAACCAGAGGCACTGGCTCGGAGTCTGGGTGTCATTTTTATCTATAATATGTATGTATTTACAAAAAAAAAAGTATATAAGTAGTTTATCATCCATCTCGTTACCATAACACAAGCATTAAGTTGCTTAGCTTGGGACGAGATGGCGTTGTGTCAAATGTCCAAGAATATATTTAAAAAACTTTTATGGTTGAATAGTAGTAGAATGAAAAATTCCAATCTTATGACAGTCTTGTAAACAAGTCTTTTTGTCAGCAAGCTCGCAAAAATCTGAACTAAGAGATTTTAGTTTTCTATTTTCATATGTTAGTTATATGTTTAAATCTCTCGTTTTGATATGTATATATAAGGAAATAGAGAAGTGCTGGAAATAGAGAAGTATCTTGGACTGTGAAACGTTCCAAAGCATCGATCCTAAAGCAAATAAATACTGGCTTGGAACCTTACTAACAACACATTTTCGAGATTTTCAGCGTGGATAAAACTCTTAAAAACTCTGTTGGTTATACTTTACAGAATCGCAAGTGTGCATCTATCTATCTACACGTAACGACCGCCCTTTTTACGAAAACTGTGCGGACTTAATTTCATACTCCTCCTATGAAATTTTCCACACATACAGTTTATATAACTTCTTGTGTTGTTGTGTGTGTGTTGGACTAATGTCGGCTGATAATGAACTTCGTGTGTTGAATGTTCACATTTTATTTTAAATAGCGGACCGTCCCGGCTTCGCACGGGTGTGATGTAGCACGCGGGGCGAAGCTAGTCAAAGAAAATAACTAAGTTACTCCTTATATCATCAGCTACCTATCAGTGAAAGTCCCGTCAAAATCGTTCCAGCCGTTCCTGAGATTACCCGGAACAAACAGACAGACAGATAGACAGACAGACAAAAATTTAAAAAAATATATTTTGGTCTATGTCCTGTGTATACATGCTTACGAATTTAGTAAAAAGTGGTTATTTTATTATTACAAACAGACACTCCAATTTTATTGTCATTTTGTGCCTGTGCTCTGTTCCTTTAGCCTCTTGAATAATATATCTCACTTGTACGCAGCATTTAGACAATGTCATATATTGTACACTGTATGTGTGAGCAACGACGCAATGGATAGCTATTAATTCACGGACTTGTATTTGATTGGCCCTGACCCAAGGCCTAGTTGTCATTCATTGCGTTAACGTGTTGTGTGTTTCTCTCATCTGGCGAACTTGCTCTCACTATGCTGTTTAGTGCTTTTTGTAAACAAACCCATTGATTTGAAAAAAGCAACTACAGACTTTCTTGCCGGGACTTCTCTGTAGAGCAGCATTCCGAACCGGTGGTAGTTTCAGCATGAATGTGGATGGACGTAAGGGTTGTGGAAGATCAAGAGAGATGGATGGATGGAATATAAACATGAGAACTTGTGTATGAAAGGTGTGACTGTAGATATGACGACTGATAGGTGTGTATGGAGACTACCACCTAGCGTGGGACAGGGGTCGTAAGATGATGATGATAATTATTTCGATATTTAGCGAAATACATGACAATACCACCAATAACAATACAAGCCTACCGGACATTTCCGACGATGAGGATGAAAAGGTGATCGAACTTCAAGCAAAAATTAAAAAACTGGTTTCAGACTTAAAAAATGCACATTCTGAGATAAAAGCACTTTCTGAAGAAGTATGCCAACTAAAAAAAGTAAATAAAATACTGAACATGGAAAAAATGGTTCATGAAAATGTAGTTGACAAATCAAAAACATCGAAAAGAAATAAAACAAAAAATGTAGCTAAACCCAGCCAGTCTAAAAACCCAAAACAATCCACTTCAAATTCGGAAAATGAAAATTCTTTCTCTGAGATGGATACTGGAAACAAAATAAATAAATTGAAAAATCCTCATAAAATCCAAAAAAGTAACGGCTCAAGTTCTAAGCTATGTATATTAAGTACTAACAAGAAAAATAATTTACTCTCAATAGCTGAGGATACATTTCAAGGTAACTACGATGTGTGTCACCATCTGAAAACAAATGGCAACACAAAGGAATTAATACGTGGTATAAAAACAAAAATAAATGACTTTAGTTTAAATGATTTCTGCATTATAGTTCTTGGTGAAGAAGATTTCTCAGCAACAAATAACTATCACAAAATTATAATAGAACTAAGAGAAGAACTACAGAATATTCACAATACAAATATCATCATTTGTTTGCCGACATATAAATACGGATACGACACTACCCTATTTAATACTAGGGTGGAAACTTTTAGTAATTTGTTATATTTGGATATCCTGACACACCAATACGCATTTTTACTCGATAGCAACTTGAATCTGAAATGTGACGATAATATGTTTAATATATACTCTGGAGCAGTTAATAATGCTGGAATACGGACCATATTTAAGGATCTGCGTTATTTAACCGATGATATCTTAAAAACGAAGACCGGTGATACTGGATGTAATGATGATAAACACATTAATAGCTTATCAACCTTTTTTCGAAACTAACCTATGTATTATGCACCAAAACATTGCAGGCTTACTTTCGAAATCTGACTTTCTTACAGTTAATCTGTGTGAGCTTGCTGAAAAAAACGTTCATGTAGATGTTTTATGTGTTACGGAACACTTCATGGCACATGGCTATGAAAAATTTGTTAACATACCTAACTATCATTTAGCATCAAGTTTTAGCCGAAAAGATAGTAAGCGAGGAGGATCTTGCATACTTCTCAAGGACGTACTACATTACAGAGAACTACCAAAAATAGCAAAGATGTCTCAAACTGGGGTTATCGAATGCTGTGCCATTGAGCTAACAAAGTTTAAGATTGTAGTAGTGTGCATTTATAGAGTTCCAAATGTAAATAATTTTTCACAATGTATTGATGTATTAGAACTGATATTACGAGATTTAGGGAAAACATGTTATAAAAACATAATATTAGCTGGAGACTTTAATATAGATACTTTGAAGAAAACCAAGCAGTCAATGGAATTCGGAAGTGTATTATCGAATTTCAACTTACAGTTAGCTGTACGTGAGCCAACTCGACTCAAGAGTGGAACATGCATTGACAACTTTGCACATAACTTCAGTAAATCATGTAAAGTTGCAATATTAGAACTCGCGCTTTCAGACCATACAGCCCAGTTACTCAAATGTCCAATAAATAAAGAGGATGTTATTGGTAGATGGCGAAAAATAGGACGGGCATACACAACAGATAATATTAGTAAGTTTAAAAGTTATATAAGTAGCTTATCCTTTTCAGACGTATATGAATGTTATGACCCGAATTTGGCGTATAACAAGTTTATGAATCTGTTCTCTTTTTTATATTTACAGTGCTTTCCTGAAAAACATTTAATTATCAACACACAAAACAAACAAAAATGGATATCACAGGGCATTAAGATATGTAGCAAAAAGAAACGTAAATTATTGTGGGAATACAGAAGGAAACCTACATTACAAAATAAAAGTCTATTCAAAAATTATTCTAAGTTATTCCGTAAAATTATAAATTTAACACAAAAGGCGCAGAATAGTCATAAAATAAAATCATCTAAAAACAAATCCAAAGCCACTTGGCAGCTAATAAACACATCTGTGAGTAAGCCGATAAATCATATTAGCAAACTTAAAGTAGACAGTAGAATAGAAACTGACCCCAAAGTTATTGCTAATGCGTTTAATAACTATTTTGTTGATAGTATTGACCCTATGACTGATAGTAAACTAAAAAAATGTCATATAATAAGTAGAAGGGAATCTATGTTTATGGTACCTAGTTTGCCACAAGATATACTTAAAATCATCATGTCACTAAAAAACACAGGAAGTGTAGGGTTAGACGGAATCTCTACTAAAGTAGTCAAATCAGTAGCTCACGAAATTTGTGGACCCCTAAGCCACATAATTAATCTAAGTATCAATAAGGGTGTTTTTCCAGACTCACTGAAAGTAGCAGTAGTAAAACCACTTTTTAAAAAATTAGACCGAACGTCATTGGAATGCTATAGACCTATATCATTGATTCCCGTCTTCTCTAAAGTCTTTGAGAAATATTTCTATATGGAGCTCAATACATATATGGAGAAAAAAAACATTCTGTGCAAAGAACAAAAAGGTTTTAGACAAAATAAAACAATTAATATGGCTATTTTTGAGTTTTTAGAAATTGTCATGACTAATATGGATAAAAATAATCCAGTCTGTGCTATTTTCTGCGACATGACACGAGCTTTTGATTATGTACATCATGACATACTTTTAAAAAAACTTGATAAATATGGCGTCAGGGGAAATCTTTCGAATTTGTTTAAGTCATATCTAGAAAACAGGAAACAAATTACACAGATTAACCGAATAAGTACTAATTCAAAACTAGAAGAAACACACACATCCAATGAACGTAAAACGACATATGGTGTCCCACAGGGAAGTGTATTGGGACCTCTTTTATTTACAATATATATAAACGACTTACCTAGCTCGAATAAATATCCTATGACACTATTTGCTGATGACAGTACCGTTATCATACCGTGCAGTGATAAGAAAATATATAAAAACGATATAAATGACACACTTACTAAAATAACAGAATGGCTAGATGAAAATAATTTAATAATTAATCTTAAAAAAACATTAGTTGTACATTTTAGTCAACGCCCACACACATTAAATATTGATGTTAACCATAACGGGAATAAAATTGAGTCAGTAGAATCCACTAAATTTTTAGGACTTATTATAGATCGCAATTTAAACTGGAAACCACATACACATAATTTAAACGAAAGAGTGTCTAAAAGTGCTTATGCACTGTATAGTATTTCTAAAGTGCTTAATGCAGATGCTCTTCTAACAGTATACTATGGATTAGTTGAGTCCATTCTCAGATATGGAATAATCTTCTGGGGTAATTCAACCAACAAGGATATTATATTTAAAGCCCAAAAACGATGCCTTAGGAGTATGTTTAGACTACACCCGACCGACAGTTGCGTACCATATTTTAAAAAACACAAAATATTAACGGTACCTTCTCTATATATTTTAGAAATACTGGTGTTCGTAAAGTCAAATCCCAACTTATTCCGTCGCATGGCGGACATAGTCCCAAGAAACAGAAGGATCCATATGGAACTTTGTTTGCATAGCGCAAAAACTGCACTTATGCGCAAAAGTGTCTTCTGCATGGCTCCGATAATTTATAACAAAATACCAAAAAGTTGGCATGGTTTGGACATAGGTAGTTTTAAGAAAAGGGCTAAGAACTTCCTGGTAAATAAAACTTATTACAGCGTTGCTGAATTTATTGAGGACACGATCTGCCCATGATGTTAATTTAAAAACAATGTATTTGTTAATTCCCACTTATTTAATTTTAGTATTTAAGTTTCTTTTTCTATTTAGTTTTGATGTTTTTAATTTATTTCACCCAATTGCTAAACTGTGTTATGGCATTTTATAAATTTAAATTTAAACATAATTTGTACGCCATAAGTATATGGCAATCATGTAATTAAGAACAATATTATAATTGTAAGATATTACATGCCTAAGTGCATGTACACACATGATTGAACAAATAAATGGTTATTATTATTATTATTATTATTATTAATGGTAACTGTAAATATGACGATTTATAAGAGTTTTGTGATAAAACCTACGTAAATAAAGTTAATTTTGAGTTTGAGTTATTTATTTGTACTAAAGATGTATAGATTATGCATAACTTACATTATATCAATAAAAAAATATTACACACACAACCATATATTTGTGACACACACGCATTATATTCTCTTTTGTTTATTTTTATAGTCCCTGGTCAAATTGAGAATAGAACTATATTTATAGAACTAAATTTAAATGAATTATGGTCGAAATAAGACCGCTAGGCGACCACTAGTTTACTTAAATAGAGTAATTCAAATTGTCCCTCTCTCTTCTATGTACTTTGTTATCTCCAAACGCTTTAACTCGGCTATATTGCGATTTTCCGGTCTCCGGGCAGTATTTACAGATACCCTTTGGGCGTTTATTGGTGTCCCAGTTCGGGGACTATTTGCCGGAAAGGAAACATTGCTGACTTTTTCGATTCGCTCTTTGCACAGAGCAGAGTCTAAAGTATATCTAATAAATACATATTTTATAAATATGTTTTATGAAATACTAGCGAAAAAAGGAATCCTGTTATAAAAGGAAATGAACTTGAAACATTGCTTGCAATAAAGTCAGAATACTTATTGTAAGGATAACTGTCAAATCAAGAGCACTTGAAAAAAAAAATTAAAGATTTTCTTTTAATTTAAGGCGCTTTTGTTCCGATTTGTAACAAATTGTATCGTTAGTATCTTGATAAATGATTAATAACTAAAAAAAGTACACACTTACTTACTAACTTTTCATTCGATAGAAAAAGTAATCGAAAATTACACTATTTAGCACTATAAAAGATTGATTACATAAAAAAAGATTAACAAAAGAGATGAAAATTATAACTAGACATGTAATTTCCACTTTAATACTACTTTTATCTAATACATATATAAAATTCTCGTGTCACGGTGTTTGTAATTAAACTCCTTAGAAATGGTTAGACTAATTTTCGTGATTTTTAATACGCTTTTATTAGCTTCGCTTGTATGTATGTATGTAATGGAATCCTTGAATATGATTTTGACCCAGTTAAAAACGTCGGATTAACACGAAATTTGGCATACTTATTAAGGACCGATGACAATTCAATATTTTAAACCCGTTATCATATATAGAATAATAATAATAACGGTGATCAAGGTGGAACACCGCTCTTAAAAGCTTATTTTTTTTAGTTTTTTTTTAACTATTATTTATTTGTGCCAATATCGGTTAAGTCTGCGAATTGGACATCATCTATTTTTCATCGCGTTGGTAGCTGATAGCAGATGGTAGTTATTAACCTAACACTTCCGTTGGAAAACCTCGCATTAACCACTTATGGTGTTTATTGTGATTTGCTGAATACTTTCGCAAGAGTTTTTAGTGAGCCAATGCTTAATAGTGTCCCCACCTCTCAGAGAATATCTTGCATGGCGTCCGAAGATCATACAAAAGATGAGCATAAAGCCTAGATAAGAGACAGAAACCTTGATATGATACCATGTGTTACCTAACACTACTACTAGCTGTCCCAAACATAACCCACTGCTGAGGAAAGTACCCTCCAACTACATCGAGGGTAATTAGCCAACTGTGCTACGCTGGCCACACACTTAGCTTTAGCACACAGTTTCTTTCGTATCAAGTTTTCCTTCTGTTGCGGCTAGATTTTCAGCCTTGTCATTTACGGTGAATGTTCCAGGGTAGCCCGCGAAATTCAAATTTTCGTACGTTTTTTGCAATTTGCAGGTCAGTGCTAGGTTGTATGTTGATGAAAATGTTATTCGCGGCTGTAAGACATATGTAGTTATAGAATTATAATCTAAATATAAAGATAAAGAATGACTTTGAGCTTGAAAAAGTTTTTCTTGCACCTTTATGAGCTTGGAGGGTTGTATTGATGATTTTGATGATTATAATTCTATAACTACATACGTCTTACAGCCGCGAATAACATTTTAATCAACATACAACCTAGCACTGACCTGCAAATTGCAAAAAACGTTAGAAATTTTGAACTTCGCGGGCTACCCTGGAACATTCACCTTAATATCGTCCACTCTTACGACACCCTCAAGATGGAATGAGATGGTGACACACATAAGGACCCCATACCTAACACACAGTAGGCTCATTTATAACAATGAACTTGGAGTCCCGTCTCAGCAATTGTTAATTTATTGGCTGCTGTAAGAAATTTTCTAGCTGGTAATCAGACTAAGGCAGGATATATATTTCTATGACGTTTTGTGACGCGTTGCATCAGAGAGGTATCGGTTTCCTATATTTAATACGCCAAGATATCTATTGTGCTGCAATCTGACGTGACGCTATCTGACATGTCATATTTAACATAGTCCTTGTAATAGTTGAAAATATTTTGTGCGCATGCCCGAACTACCGTCATTTTTTTTGGGCACTTTATATAAAATGCGATTTGTGATAATGCTTGTTGCACAGCCATAGTTAGAAAAGTGCCAGAAACTGTCATACTGCTGCGTTTTTGACATGGCGGACGCGCCTGCGCTATGCGAACTATAAAAAGGCGTATGTAACCCATACCTCTATGACGCGACACGTCACAACATTTAAGACAATTATAATTCCGGGTTAAAGATTCCCGATGGTCATAAATATAGTATGTACTTTACAGCACTTACTTGTTACTCATCCAGTAGTATATTAAGGGATTGAACATTGAATTAGCCATGGCTAGCCAGTAGAAGCCAAGGTAGATGTGCTGGGCGAACGGAGCGGAAGCCAGCGCCTGATGGTGATAGGCGAGGACGAAATACGCGTGGTAAGGTAACCAGCATAATGCGAATACCATTACCACCAGCACGAACATCCTTACCACCTGTAACAAAATCATTATCTATCTATACTAATATTAAAGAGGAAAGATTACAAATATAATATGTAAGTATGTTTATAACGAATTGTCTGAAAAAGTACTGGACCGATTTTGAAAATTCATTCACCATTTGAATGCTACATTGTCACTGATTAATATAGGCTATTATAATTGCAAGAAAAAAGTAAAGAATAAATGTGCATGTGCGAAGCCGGGACGGGCCAAAATAACTATGTCAAAATCACTTTAGTTGTAAGAGTCAATCGTTGAGGAGATCGATGGCTGTCACATGCGTTATACTTGTGAACAGGTGCTGCTGTTTCGGGTTGGTCGGCTCACTAGACCAAGGAAGTTTTAGATTATTTTAATAATGTTGTATTGTTTTAATTTTCACGTCCCAGTTGACGCTTTTCAGATCCAATAGAATAGTTTGTATATGGAATTTGTTGGGTAATATATATTTATTAAATTCTAAATAGGACCGCAAAGTAATAAACAAGAAAAGAATGACAAGCCCTCTGAGTTTCTTGCCAGTTCTTGTCAGCAGTAGTCGCGTTCCGAACTGGTGGTAGACTATATTACTTTGCTTTGTATAAATTTTACTAATATGTTGACAATTTGTAAGTGTACATTGTGTCCTATAAATTATTTGACTTTGACTTTGACTTCATTTTTCAGTTGTCGACACCACAAACAGACCTACCGAAGCAACATTACTTACTAATATCTACTCAATGACCCATGCTAAGTCGCGTAACCTCCATTTCATCATTCATCATCATTCATCATTTCAGCCAAAGGACGTCCACTGCTGGACATAGGCCTCCCCCAAGGATTTCCACAAAGGCCGGTCCTGGGCCGCCCGCATCCACTGCTTTCCGACGATCTTAACCAGGTCGTCGGTCCACCGTGTGGGAGGCCTACCAGCACTGCGCCTTCCGGAACGCGGTCGCCTCTCGAGGACTTTTCTGCCCCATCGGACGTCGGTCCTGCGAGCTATGTGCCCTGCCCACTGCCACTTAAGTTTGACAATCCGGTGGGCTATGTCGGTGACCCTGGTTTTCCTGCGTATCTCCTCATTTCTGATTCGATCTCGCAGGGAAACTCCGAGCATAGCCCTCTCCATTGCCCTTTGGGTGACCTCCATTTACAAGGAGGGTAATCCCACGCGGTCCACTGTGCTACGCTGCGCTGGCTAGACGGGTCTGCACAGGGCTTCGTATCAAGTTTTCCTTCTCTTACGGTTAGGTTATCAGCCTTGTCATTTCCTTTTGGCAGCTCTTACGACACCCTCCGAATGAATTGGTGCGTAATTTAAATACTCACAACACTAACATGATGGGGTTTACGTAATTAAATGATTAATGAAATTGGAACACTATAGCTATCGTCATCAAAACTAATTATAACAGAATTTAACAGAAGAATTCGTCATCGCACTCAAAATCAAAATCAAAATGTTTTTTATTCGAATAAATTCTTGCGAATGCTTTCAAATAGTCAAAGATTTTAAGAGAAAAAAAAATAAAAATAAAAATCATAATATAAAATTAATAATTTAGTTTTTACTATTACATGACATAATTAAAAAACACATAGTGTATGTATGCGAAAGTATACGAAGTACATAGCTTAGCATGTCTACCAACAATCTTACGTCCCAGTTAGTTAACTATTACACAACCACTTGATACTAACAGACTTTGGCGGATCTTAGGTGACTTATTATTGAGACTACAAACAGATTATGGGCTTGTGTGCACCGCAATTTATTCTGACAATGAATCACAATGTTTACTCGAATAATTGATGATGGACTTAGTTGCCAGGCAATACGGATTTCTCAAAGGTAAAACGTACGGGAGTTAAATCATTATCATCATTATCATTACATAGTATAAAACAAAGTCGCTGTCGTCTGTCCGTCCCTATGTATGCTTATATGTTTAATTCGAAGCGGTTTGTTTTAATAGATAGAGTGATTCAAGAGGAAGGTTTATATGTATAATACATTTTGACGACACGGTTGGCGCAGTCGTTGAGCGACCGGCTGCTGCGCAGCATGTCGCTGGTTCGATCCCCGCACGGAAGAAATATTTGTATGACCTACAAGTATTTGTTCCGGGTCTGGGTGTTTTCTATCTATAAAATGTATGTATTTACAAAAAAAATATGTATATATGTAGTTTATCATCCATCTCGTTACCATAACACAAGCATTAAGTTGCTTAGCTTGGGACGAGATGGCGTTGTGTGAAATGTCCAAGGGTATTTAATACATGCATAATTGCACACGTGCGAAGCCGGGTCGGGTCACTAGTTATCTATAAAGTTAACAAATGAGTGTGGCATTTCCATGTGGTGACGGATTTCGAATACATTGTGCCGCCACCCCCTTATTCCAAACTAAGGTTGACGTAAGACAAAACAAAAGGATTATAATAAACCAAGCCGCAAGAGAGGGAAAAATTGATGAAATCCGTCTAGCCAGAATGGCACAGTATGCTAATTAATCTCAATTTTTTTTATCTACGACTTGAATGCCTTTGACCAGGTTCTAAGATGGAGCAGGCAATTCAAGGAAATGGCCTGTCGGGCACCGCCTCTCATATACACACGACGGAACACAGTAAATCTGCTTGGCCCCGGACTTACATTTGAGGGTGGTAGCTAGCCGGGCGGATCATTAGATCCTACCACCAAGCGTGCTGGGTTTTGTTGACTCTTACAACACGCGTTTTTTTCCAGCGTGCGGTGGGGATGTGTAATATTCTGACCGTCTTAGCTGGAGGAGGATCGACTCAACAGTAGGTTAACTACGAGCTGAGTAGTAGTAGTACTAGTGACATACAAAACACCATTTTCAACAACCACAACGCAGTTTTCTGTTTAATAAGTACAAAAAAAAAAACAAGTCTCTAGTGTCTCATATTTTAAAGCCATTTTATACAGATATACAATCATCTACATATGAATGTTACAGTACAAGTCTAAACAGTTTCAAAACCAATTTATAGAAACTCATAATTAAAAAGGCGTACTATAGTGTAAAACAATATTTAGATGACAAATTGTTAATAATAATAATATATAATAACGTGACGGGTTCCTTCTTGGGGCGGAATCGCTCATTTATTTCCAAAAAATATATTAAAAGACAAAAGACTGTCATACTGGATTCGGCAAGGATCGTGAGGAGGTTCCTCTCTCTGGAGCCCTGAACCGTCGGTAGCTTAGGTCATCGACCTCGTTTTCGACGGTTTTTGTCTATTTTTATGTATATTTTTTTTAAAACATTTTGTATTTTTTAAAAATATATGTAAAAATATGAAATAAAGAGACATGTATAATAATAATAAATTTTGGCGTCAAATCAAAATGGATGTAATGCCGGGTCCCGGGGTACAAAAGACCTCCTCCTCATTGACATGGCTATTTGCCAACAAGTTCGGCAGTCCAAAAAAAATATCTCTATGGCCTGGATTGATTACAAAAAGGCCTATGATTCGGTACCCCATTCATGGCTTATGAGAGTACTAGATTTGTATAAAGTTGATGCAAATTTATGCCTTTTCCTAAGCTCATGCATGAGGCAGTGGAGCACGGTTCTTTATCATCCGGGACACAGACATTTTTTTGAAGCGTCGGAACGAATATGGATAAAGCGTGGAATATTCCAAGGCGACAGCCTCAGTCCATTGTGGTTCTGCTTGGCATTGAATCCTTTAAGTATTTTACTAAATGATTCAATGCCCGGCTACCGACTTCACAGAGGGGGTAAGACCATATCACATCTCTTGTATATGGATGACCTCAAGTTGTACGCACCAAAACAATCTGACCTGATGGCACTACTAAAAGTTACAGAGACTTTTAGTTCCGCCATCAGTATGGAGTTTGGTGTTGACAAATGTGCGGTCATAAATGTACAAAAGGGTAGAGTTGTGAATTCGGAAAATTTACAACTCTCAGAAAATGTGATTCTTAGATCCCTCTGTGAATCGGATACCTACAAATATCTTGGTATGTCGGAGGCATTAGGAATTGCTGACAGTGATATGAAACAGCAGCTCAAAACGCGTTTCTTGGGACGCCTGACAAAAGTGCTGAAAAGTCTTTTGTCTGGCGGAAACAAGGTTCGTGCATTTAACTGCTGGGTTATACCTGTGATCGCTTATTCTTTCGGCATACTAAGATGGACTCAATCAGAGCTGGACGCCTTGGACAGGATGGTCCGTCGACAATTGACAGCATTTCGAATGCATCATCCCCGCTCGTCCGTTATGAGGCTGTACATCCCCCGGAGGTGTGGCGGGCGCGGCTTTCTTAACGTCAAATCCCTACACAACCGGGAGGTCTGCAACCTCAGGGACTATTTTCTCAGGGTAGATGACGAGATGCATCGAGATGTTGTCAAGGTTGACTCTGGCCTTACCACGCTATCCATGGCAAAACAGAACTGGCGCAGACCACAGGTTCTTAGTATTTCGGAACGCAAGGCTATATGGAAGGGTAAAGAGCTACACGGACGATTCTACTCTGCTCTGACAGGACCAGAGATAGATCAACTCGCTTCCGTCTCCTGGTTACGCTTCGGTAACCTCTTTGGGGAAACTGAAGGGTTTGTCTTTGCAATTATGGACGAAGTTGTCAAGACGAACAACTACCGGAAATACATCATTAAGGACGGGACAGTCGACATCTGTCGGGCATGTCACTGTCCCGGTGAATCCATCAGACATGTTGTTTCTGGTTGTTCTCGTCTTGCCAACGGGGAATACTTGCACAGGCATAACCAAGTAGCTGGGATAATCCATCAGCAACTTGCCCTTCGATATGGTATTGTGGAATCGGAAGTACCATATTACCAATATAAACCTGAACCAGTTCTGAGTAATAACCATGTCACGCTCTACTGGGACCGATCTATCGTCACTGATAGAACCATCATGGCTAATAAGCCTGACATCGTGGTAATAGATCGGTCGACGCGTCGTGCAATGCTTATCGATATCACTATTCCCCATGATGTCAACCTCGTGAAGGCTGAACATGAGAAGATCAGCAAGTACCTAGATCTATCTCACGAGGTTGGTGCCATGTGGAATATGGATTCGACAATCATTGTACCGATAGTTATATCAGTGCATGGACTGATGGCGAAGAGCTTTGACCAACACCTACAGAAGCTCTCGCTAGGCTCCTGGGTGAAGAGCCTGATCCAAAAGGCAGTACTTTTGGATACGGCACGTATTGTGAGGAGGTTCCTCACTCTGGATCCCTGACCACCGGTGGTTTGGGCCTTCGGCTTCGCCATGGGTGGGATTTTTTCTATTTTGTATGTATTTTTTTTAAATAAATGTATTTTTTATTTAGTTTATTTAAAAAAAATATTTCTAAAATATGATTAATAAAGATATGTGTATAATAATAAAATAATAAATATCCTTGGACATTTCACACAACGCCATCTCGTCCCAAGCTAAGCAACTTAATGCTTGTGTTATGGTAACAAGATGGATGATAAACTACTTATATACACTTTTTTTAGTAAATACATACATATTAAAGATAGAAATGACAGCCAGACTCCGAGCCAGTGCCTCTGGTTTAGACAGACACTACTTGCCCGACCCCGGAATCGAACCCGGGACCCGTTGATCCAAAGGCGGCACATTTAACCAATTTTGACATTGATATTCTTGACATCTTATTTATATTTATGACATTCTTGTTTTAACACACTTGTGCTGATCTTTTTGTTAAACAGTAAACTCAACAAGGTGTTTTAAGGACATGTAATTAAAACTTTCTTATTAAACTTGATCGTGTACACCCTAGTGGTAGATAACTTTGAGAACTTCAAAAGATGTACAAACACCTATCAATAAGCCCAAAAACCACACGAATAAATGATTAATTATTTACAAAAAAACCCTACTCGTATCATCATTTTTTTTTTTTCAGCCAAAAGTCGTCCACTGCTGGACATAGGCCTCCCCCAAGGATCTCCACAAAGGCCGGTCCTGGGCCGCCCGCATCCACTGCTTTCCGGCGACCTTAACCAGGTCGTCGGTCCACCGTGTGGGAGGCCTACCAGCACTGCGCCTTCCGGAACGCGGTCGCCACTCGAGGACTTTTTTGCCCCATCGGGCGTCGGTCCTGCGAGCTATGTGCCCTGCCCACTGCCACTTAAGTTTGGCAATCCGGTGGGCTATGTCGGTGACCCTGGTTTGCCTGCGTATCTTCTCATTTCTGATTCGATCTCGCAGGGAAACTCCAAGCATAGCCCTCTCCATTGCCCTTTGGGTGACTTTGAGCCTTCTGATGGAGCCCATAGTGAGCGACCACGTCTCTGTTCCATATGTCATCACTGGCAACACACATTGGTTGAAGACTTTTGTCTTCAGACACTGCGGTATTGAGGACGAGAAGATCTTTCGCAGCTTCCCGAACGCTGCCCAGCCGAGTTGGGTCCGACGATTGACCTCTTTCTCGAAGTTGGACTTACCTAGCTGGACAGTGTGTCCCAGGTAAATGTAATGGTCAACAACTTCGAGGGTAGAACCTCCGATGTTAACAGGAGTGGCTTGAACATGGATATCTTCGTATACATGATCTTCGTCTTCTCCATGTTCATCTTATGGCCGACTCGTTCGGAGGCTCGACAGAGGCCATCGAGCATCGTAGTGAGGCCCTCCATGGTCTCAGCCATTACGACTATGTCGTCAGCGAATCGAAGGTGAGTGATGTACTCGCCGTTCACGTTAATGCCCAGCCCTTTCCAGTCCACAACCTTGAAAACATCTTCCAGTGCAGCGGAGAACAGTTTCGGAGAGATAACGTCTCCCTGTCTAACACCTCGCTGCAACTGGATCGGTTTCGAGGTCCGGTCCTGGAGTCGGACTGACATGGTGGCGTTTTCATACAAGCACTTCAACACTTCGATGTACCGATAGTCGACTTGGCACCTCTGGAGAGCCTGCAATACTGCCCACGTCTCGATCGAATCAAAGGCTTTCTCGTAGTCCACGAACGCCAGACAAAGGGGCAGGTTATACTCCTCGGTCTTCTGTATAACCTGCCGTAGCGTTAATATGTGGTCTACGGTGCTGAAGCCTTTTCGGAAACCGGCTTGTTCGGGAGGCTGGGAATCGTCGAGCCTGCATGCGAGACGATTCGTGATGACCCTCGAGAACTACTCGTATAGCTGAACAGAAATAAAAAATATCTAAGAAAGTTTTTTATATGAAAATTATTTTTATTATTGCTAGCTGATTGCGCAGCTAGCATTATTAAGAATAATTTTCTAGTAAAAAGTAGTATTATTAAAACTAGCGAAATTAAAATCATAATATTGTTTAAACTCGTAAAAGTACTTTCAAGTAGTTATTTAACCTTTACCACCTAAGAAGCGCAGATAACTTTTTTTTTCATTTGAAATCCTCATGGAGACCCGGCCGTTGGGATCGAGTTGGGGTATGTGGGACTTTAGGGCAAGGCATATTATAATTAGCCCCCGATCTAATCACTCTAAGGGCGTTCTTAGCCTGCCCGTTTCAGGGCCGCGAGTCGCTTTGCCCATTGGGGGAACATGCTCCGCGAAGCACAGGCACTTTAGAAACTAGATTAGGTACCTACTATTGTTGTAGGTTAATGTTAAGTCCGTTGAGGGCTTTTTCAAAGTTAAACACACCAGCTGATTCAATCTCGTATATTCGACTGCACGCAGGCAGCCGTATATGGAAAAGTACAACTACCGCCCGCCAATTGATATTTGTCGAGTATTGACCCTACCTACTAATACCAATATAACCAATAATATAACACTCCTCCACCACTATTTAGAAAAACTGTCTGTAATCAACAATGTTGCGGTTGCGCTTAGAACGAATCACATCTTCAGCCGGCAAGTCATCTATTTCGTCCGATGTGGTTGCACTTGTTGCAGCTGCTACTACCGTGTCATCTGTAGCAGTAGATGACCGACAATCGTCTGCGGCTCCAGGAACAGTTGCCGTGATGAAGACAGGCACCGGCTCATCACGCCGCCCTTCTTCTCCCCCCTTAAATCGGAGCAGTTGATTGATGTGACGCTTGACAGTCACGTCAGAGTTGTGTAACTGTACAATGTAAAGTGACTTGCCCAGAAGTTTCACAACCACACCGCGCGTCCAACTTGATTTGTTCTGAGAGAACATTTTCACTAGCACATTATCTCCTATATTAAAATGTACTTTACGTTTGCCGCCAAAGTAATCACTCTGTAAGGACTGTTTCTCTTTAACAGTTATGTCGAGGGCTGTATCGGATGGTGTGTGGGTGTCGGTTTTTAAAAGATCTAATCTACATTTTAATTTACGACCAAATAGAACCTCTGCGGGCGATTTGTTAGTGGTTGAATGCTTAGAATTCCGATAACATAGTAAAAATTCTTGTAATTTTGAATTTAGGTCACGCAAATTTGAACCTGAAGATAATATTGATTTTATAGCTCTCTTAATAATTTTTACGTAGCTTTCTGCTTGACCATTGCTAGGGGCGTTATAAATCGGCGATGTGAGGTGTTTAATACTATTTTGTGCACAAAACTGTTTGAACTCATGTGATGTAAAAGCCGTGCCGTTATCTGAGCAAATTGTATCCACTAAACCGAATCGTGCCATTACTTCACACAGCTTATCAATGACTACTCTAGAACTAGACCCAGATGTAACATCAAAACATTCCACCCATTTGGAATAGGCATCAACGATGACAAGATACATTTTACTATTTATAGGTCCTAAAAAATCTATATGTATGCGCTGCCAGGCATGAGACGGGTAGGGCCACGGCGTTAGCGGAGCCTTTGGCGGCGCGACCCGTTGCTCCGCGCACGCGCCGCACGCTGATACGTGCTTTTCGATTGCCGAGGACATACCCGGCCACCAAAATCTGTTCCTAGCTTCCTCTTTCATTTTTGTCATCCCTAGGTGACCCCTGTGAAGTTCCATAAGTACCTTGTTTTGTAAGCTAGTGGGTATAACTAATCTATGGCCGCGCATCAGGCAGTCATTTTCAAGCGATAATTCGAGTCGGTGAGAAAAGAAGCGACTTAATATCGGATCAGTAACTCTGCTAGGCCAGCCTTTTAAAATATAACTAATAACATTAACAAGTGTTACGTCTCGCTTAATTGCATCCTTTACGTCTGTTAATGATAAAAACTTTTCTCCTTCGTAAACAAAACGTATGTAAGCAGAGTTATCTAGTGATGACTCATCTGTTGACTCGCTCACGTTAGACGGCTGCGAACCGCACGAGTCGACTGGTAAATGATTAGTTGACACTGCACGGCTTAAGTAGTCTGCGCTATTATGTAAACTACTAACGAATTGAATTTTATAATTATAAGCCGATAAAAATATAGCATAGCGTTGTAACCTATTCGCGGATATTTCCGGTATTCCTTTATCAGGATTAAAGATAGATATGAGGGGCTTATGATCGGTTCTTAGGGTAAATGGCCGCGCACGGCCATACAAATATTGATGAAATTTTCGAACCCCAAAGATGATGGCCGTAGCCTCTTTTTGGATTTGGCTATAATTTTTCTCGGCAGCATTAAGAGAACGCGACATGTAAGCAATAGGTATTTCTACCCCATTTTCTACTTGGGCTAAAATAGCACCTAGACCCACAGGTGATGCATCTACTGTTAGAATTAAGTCCGCTTCAGGATTGAAATGCGCCAAATTGGTGTCCGAAGCAAGTTCCCTTTTAATTATGGAGACAGCATTATCATGTTCATGGGTCCAACACCACTTTTTATTTTTTTGTAATAACGTGTGTAGTGGATGTAAAATGGTTGATGCGTTCTTAATGAAATGTCTGTAATAATTTACCATGCCTAGTAAGGACTTTAATTCCGACACATTAGTGGGAGCCCGCGATTTAATTATAGCTTCGACTTTCGACGGACTCTTCCGTATACCATTTTTATCTATAATAAAACCTAAATACGTTACTGAATCCTGGAAAAAGCAACATTTGTCTATGTTTAAGACTAGCCCCGCGTCTTGAAGTTTCCGTAAAACGGTCTTTAACCGTTTTAAAGTTTGGTCTCTGTCTGTTCCACAAACCAATATATCATCTTGGAACTGTAGGGTACCCTCCAGGCCTGAGAGAAGCGATTCCATCGTACGCTGAAAAATAGCGGGTGCGGAAGCCAACCCAAACACAAGTCTAGTGAATTTGAAAAGACCTTTGTGTGTATTGATGCATGTGAGCGATTGTGATGACTCACTGAGCATTAATTGATTATAGGCTTGAGACATATCTAATTTACAAAAATATTTCCCGCCATAAAGCCTACTAAACAGGTCCTCATACCGAGGTAAAGGATATTTGTCTACAAGTAAATGTTTGTTGACAGTTACTGAGTAATCAGCACAAAGGCGTAATGACCCGTCACGTTTCAATACCGGAACAATAGGACTAGCGTATTCAGAATATTTAACTGGTACCAAAACACCTATTTCAACCAACCGATTAATTTCTCTTTCTACTTTTTCACGAAGGGCAAAAGGAAGGGGTCGTGCTTTAAAAAAAATTGGCTTAGAATCCGGTTTAAGCGTTAAATTAATCTCAATATCTTCCAATCGACCCAATCCGTTAGAAAATAGCTTAGGAAATTCTGAAACTAATGATTTGGTAATGTCACTACTTTTCTCAATGGAGCAAATTTGAAGATTGAACTGTGAAAAGAAGTCTCTTCCGAGTAACGGGGGTCCACCGTTCCTGATTACGTATACACAAATTTCTCTTTGTTTATTATTATACGAAATTGGCAACCGGAGCATACCCACAACATCTAACTTGTCACCGCTATAACTATGTAAAGTAACAGAGCTCGATAACAACGGAATTCTTTTGAAATATAGTTTATACATTTGCTCAGAAATAACGGACACTGGAGAGCCGGTATCTATTTCGAAGGTTAACGTAAATTCATTTACCACCACAGATTCCCGCATCGGTTCACCACGCAGAGTACGAATATTGCAACATAACTTACCATCATCATCATCAGCACAGCACTCGACATAATGTTGACGATTCATCATTTGTTTACACATTCTTTTGAGATGCCCTTGCACACCGCACTGTTTACACTTGTATCGCGCAAACCGACAAAACGATGCAGTATGCCCCGTATAACCACAGGCAGTACATCCGCCATCTTGAGAACGTCCACCGGCCGAGCCTGCCAGCCAGCGGCGCTGGCGTATGCGGCCGTCGCTTCCCGCCGCAGCTGGTGCGCGCGTCTCCAACGAACGACCCAGACCAACCTGCATGATTTGCTGTGGCGATTTATATTCTTGATCTCGCAACAACTCTTGAGCTCCCATACGGGCACTGCGTACGCTTTCGGCGATATTGAGCGCTTCGGCCAAGGTTAAATCAGATATTTCTTTAGAAAAAAGTTTGTCCCTTTCCGGTCCAGGTTGCATACCCAGCACGAAACGATCCCGCAGTTGCTCATCGAGATGCGTTGCCACGAAGCCACAATGGATTGCTAGTCCACGGACTCGCGCTGACCACTCTGCTAAACCCTCACCAACAAGCTGTTGAGCACTATGAAATTTATATCTTTCCGCAAATGTACACTTCTTCGGTTTGAAATGGCCATCCAGCAATTTCACTACTTCCTTGTAGCCTAATATACCGACTTGTTGCGGTAAGGCTAAATCACGAACCAATTTGTATGAAGATTCAGCGAAATTGCTCAATAAAATGGCGCGTCGTTTAGTGCCGGCTTTATCTGAGTCGTCACCAATTTCATTAGCAGAAAACCACTGCTCCAGCCGTTCTTTATACACCGGCCAATCTTGCACTTCATGGTTGAAGGTCGTTACGGTGCCGACACTTATTTTCGCCATTCTTCCAATCACGCTTCAATTTTTTTTTAACTCGTCGCCAGTTGTTAAGTCCGTTGAGGGCTTTTTCAAAGTTAAACACACCAGCTGATTCAATCTCGTATATTCGACTGCACGCAGGCAGCCGTATATGGAAAAGTACAACTACCGCCCGCCAATTGATATTTGTCGAGTATTGACCCTACCTACTAATACCAATATAACCAATAATATAACAGTTAATAACGACAGTTGGTTAGTTTTTACTGGAACCCATGTTTTGTGACAAAAGCCAGGTTCTCAAAAACATCGATATCTCACTCATACTTCAAGATAAAAAACAGAACTACTTCTATTGATCAGCTCTATACTTTTATTTACTTAGGATGGACACAGGGTTTTGTTACACATGAGTGCATAAATAACCAAAAAAAAAACTACTCGAAATGGTATTTAATCAAGAAGTTGTCTAGATGTGAACGAGAAAGACTATTTCTACCATGGTTCTAGGTACATAAATGATCGATGAAGTGAAATTAACGCTTCACATTTGATATTAATAAATTCGTGGCTATGAGCTGAAAGATTTATGTAACCTCGTTCGGCACAGTTTGTTTATTTATGTGACAGCATTTCACGGCATTCTCAAGGATAATAGGTGTCATTTACTTGTCAAATCTAAATGGACGGTTCGCCTAACGTTCAGTTACGTTGACTATTATCAACGCCATTCTATTTAAAATCTGATTCTACTTGAATATGTAATATTTTTGTCTGTCTGTGTGGTAACGGATTAAGAATTCACACCCACACTATCCTGAGGGTGTCGTAAGAGGCGACTAAAGGAACACAAGAGGCAGACAGAAGAGAAGGAAAACTTGATGCGTACCCACGCCACCATGCGGATTCACAAATTCTTCATCACTACATAGTATAAAACAAAGTCGTTGTCGTCTGTCCGTCTCTATGTATGCTTAAATATTCAAAACTACGCGACGGATTTTGAAGCGGTTTTTTTTAATAGAAAGAGTGATTCAAGAGGAAGGTTTTTAAGTATAACCCACCCCCCGCTTTGCACGGGCGAAGCCGGGGCGGGCCACTAGTTACATAGTATAAAACAAAGTCGCTGTCGTCTGTCCGTTCCTATGTATGCTTAAATGTTTAAAACTACGCAACGGATTTCGAAGCGGTTTTTTTAATAGATAGAGTGATTCAAGAGGAAGGTTTAAATGCATAATACATGCATAATTGCACACGTGAGAAGCCGGGGCGGGTCGCTAGTTATCTATAAAGTTAACAAATGAGTGTGGCATGGCCGTGTGGTGACGGATTTAGAATACATTGTGCCGCCACCCCCTTGTTCCAAACTAAAGTTGACGTAAGACAAAACAAAAGGATATAATAAACCAATGTCAGTATGTTTTTTACTTGGCTTCCCACTTGAAGTTCCATTAATTAAAATTCACATGTACTCATCAAGATCTTCATCTGTGTTCAGATTCAGAAATTCGGGCGAGTTCTTTAAAAGCCGCAAAAACTAATTTGCCTTGATTGTTTTTCGTTTTAATTAACCTTCTTTATATTCCCGCATTCCATTGTTGTACGGATAACATCACAATTGTCATTTAAAAAACTGGCTCAACAGATCGTTGTTTTACACCAAGGAGCAATACAACGTAGTCTTTAAATATATTATCTTTCAAACAAAAAAGCTCAAGATAACTGCGACATCCAATTTTCTATGAAAGTTTTGTGGGGAAAATATTTAATTCCTTGGCGTAGTATGTGTTTTATTTTATATACGGCGTCATAAAAAGCATACCTATTATGAAAATTGTAACTGTTTCATCTCCTCTCATACATTATGGAGCTTCGATAAATATTACAAAGCATGACCTGATAAAATATACGAAAAAACTCCGCCAGAGCAGAATATTCCGCAACATTGAACCGAATAATGGACCAAAACCACATCTACCGCATTCTGGTGACAATGGCTTGAGGACAGCAATTTATTGCTCGAGTATAAGCATTTAAAACCATAACAGTGTATTTATTCTACTGCTATTACTAATTATCTTCCAGATGCATTGAGGATAAAATTAGCCAACTGTGAGACGCTTACCAGACGGGTTGGCACAGGGTTTCGTATCAGGGGCCCGCTATGGAGCATGGGCCACTAAATGAGGCGGGCCGCGACCCCCAGGGCCGCGGAGAGTTCTACGGGGGAGCGAAACCCGTGGCTCTGTTTCGGGCAGTCGAGGGTCGCCGTCGGGTTTATTGGGTAGGTTGGGGCGCAACTTACCATCTCCACGCGCCCCGGAGTCCCACATAACTCGGCCAGTCCCCAATCGGACGGATGAGGATTTCCGACGAAAAAAAAGGGTGTCGTATCAAGTTTTCCTTCTTTTGTGTCTAGTTTATCGGCCAAGTCATTTCCTTATTTCGGCTCTCACGACACCCTCTAGATGGAATGGGGTGACTCCAAATACTTGTGCCAAAATTAGATAGACTGGTTCGGAAAAAGGCGACGAGCAAAAAGAGTCTTAGTAAATAATTGATTCGCTGTTGAGTCCTGACTTAGTATTGACTCGAAAGAGGCATACTTTGAGACCGATTTAATCGCGGATCTTTATTTGATGGACCCTGTCTAGGCCTATTCGTTATTACGTTAAGGTGGAGCGTGTTTGGACTTGCTCTCACTATGATGTTTAATGATATAAATAAACAAGACAGATCATTTGAATAAAAAACTACTACCTACAGAGTTTCTTGCCAGCTCTTCTCTGTAGAGCAACATTCCGAACCGGTGGTAGTATCAGTATTAATGTTAGGGAGATCAAAACTGATGGATGGATTGTGAGAATGTGGTGTGAATGTAGATATGACTACCGATAGGTGTGTATGGAGACTACTACCTGGTGTGGGACAAGGGAGATATTGGTAACTAAGTTGGTAAGTTTGAGTTAGAATTTCTTCTAACGCCATGGAGAGAAATTAACCTATTGTAAAACTGAAACTCAAACACAAAAGTAGCTTTATTTACGAAGGTTTCATCACAAAACTCTTTTAAAGAGTAATATGTATTTAAAATTACCAATATCATCTTACAGCCATAAATAAATTGCATCCTGCGAGTATATTTTACCAAGCACTAGCTTGTCAATATAAATCCCATACATTTATCTTTATTTTCTATAAAAGTATGCGTTCCGTAAGTTACTTGGCAAGCCCCTTATAGTGTTATAGATCCTTTTGTTAAGGATATAGGCTTTTTGTTACACACATTATAAAATTTTGCACACAGTATTTCAAAATCTTAACATTATACTACACTAGCGACCCGCCCCGGCTCCGCACGGCTATTTTTATTTTCATATAGCACACTACATATAATAAAAACTGATGAACCGAATTTATCCTTGACACAAAAGATTAAGAATAACTGTGCTGTAAGCTCCTCACCTTCTCCCGCACCTATATTCAAACATGATGCCCCTCACAATCGCAAAAAACTGATTGAAAACAAAATCTGTGACGGAGATCTCAAAGGTGCCGCTCGCCTTTTGTTCTCCAACGACGTGCTATCACCAGATACCCCTGACACCCTTCAGGCCTTAAGGACAAAACATCCTCCAGCTCCAGCGACCCCATATTTTCTCGACCCACCAACAGCAGGGCAAGCATGCCTTCAAATTCAAAAAAAAGATGTTACGGATGCCATTTTATCTTTTAAACCAGGTTCGGCTGCAGGTTTGGATGGAATCTCACCCCAACATTTGAAAGACTTAACATCGCATTCCGTGGGCGATGCAGGCGAGCAGCTGGTAAATTCGATCACTAAATTGATCAACTTTATGTATTCCGGCAACGTCAATCCAGAAATTATTCCCATTCTTTTCGGCGCGAACCTCATTGCCCTCACCAAAAAGGACGGAGGGGTGAGACCAATTGCTGTTGGATCAACACTACGACGTCTGGCCTCCAAAATTGCTATTCGACATATTTTACCAAAATTAAATTCGGAATTTGAACCCGTACAGTTAGGCTTCGGTGTAAAAGGAGGGTGTGAGGCAGCCGTCCATGCCCTACGCTCTTTCCTAACTTACGGCCAGCCTGACGTGTTGCTCAAAATTGATGTCAAAAATGCTTTCAATTCGGTAAATAGGGATACCCTGCTGACGGAAATAAAACAACATATACCGGAAATATACAATTATCTTCTTCTCAGTTACGCTGAACCAACCAAATTGTTATATCGTTCCAATGAACTGTCCTCGGAAGTAGGTTGTCAACAGGGTGATCCCCTTGGGCCTGCAATTTTTAGTTTGGCTATAAACCCGATAATAAAAAAATTAAATTCTAAATTCAACGTTTGGTATTTGGACGACGGAACCCTAGGGGGTGATGTGGATACTGTGTTATCGGACCTTTTTATAATCAAAAATAAATTTGAAGCCATTGGTTTGGAGCTTAATTTTAGCAAATGTGAACTTTTTATAAATAACTGTGACTTAAATTTGAATGACGTAAAACTAAAATTCAATATTTTGGCTCCAAATATTAAAATAGTTACCAGTAATTCCCTTTACCTTCTAGGTGCTCCAATTTTTGATGAATCTTTTGCTGAATATATTAATAATTCAATTACTAAATTTCAAAATTCTGCTGACCGTCTAATTGAAATTAGTCCACACTATGCACTTTGTATCTTAAAATTCTGTCTTTTCGTCCCAAAATTTACATATGTGCTCCGTTGCTGCTCCTTTTGGAATCGCCCAGATCTTTTGACACAAGTGGACGACTTAATCAAAATTAGCTTAGAATCGGTTCTAAATATGCAGCTGAACGAGCATTCTTGGCCCCAAGCATCCCTACCCATCCGCTATGGTGGTCTAGGGATTCGCAAAATTTCCAGTGTCGCTTTACCAGCCTTCCTATCTTCTGTCCATAGTTCAGCAAGTCTCATAAGTACAATTTTAAGGGCATCCCCTTCAAACTTTGAGATTGCTGGCTTGGAAGAAGCTAGAAACGCTTTCTTAATGGCATGTCCAGGTCAAAATTTTCCATATTCCCCAAATTCGCAGAGGAGCTGGGATGACATAAACTGCAAATTGTCATATGATAACCTTTTAAGCTGTAGTACGGGTTCGGCGCGTGCTAGGCTTTTGGCCGTGGGTGCGCACGAGGCCGGCTACTGGCTTCACGCGTACCCTTCGTCAAAAACAGGAACATTTCTTGAGCCTGACACGCTTCGAATCGCAACCTGTCTACGGCTTGGGGTTCCGGTCTGCGCTCCTCATAAATGTCCCTGTGGCAGTGATGTCGACAAGCTAGGACATCACGGACTGTCATGCCAAAAAAGTGCAGGCCGCTTCTCGAGACATGCCGCACTTAACGATATCATACGCCGGTCCCTTACCTCCGTCAACGTGCCCAGTCTACTTGAGCCGACTGGCATTGCAAGAGACGATGGTAAGAGACCGGACGGTATGAGTTTGATTCCATGGAAGATGGGTCGGGTGCTGGTGTGGGATGCAACCTGTTCAGACACACTGGCCCCTTCCCATCTACATGGAACCAACAACAGAGCTGGTGCGGCTTGTGAAGCGGCTGAAAAAGCTAAAGCATACAATTACAGGGATCTAGGCTCCGAATATGAATTTGTCCCATTCGGTGTCGAGACCCTTGGTCCGTGGGGTCCTAGCGCTATAAGCCTTTTTAAGGAAATAGCAAAAAGGTTAGTCGACATCACAGGAGACCGAAGAGCTGGTAGCTACCTCGGACAAAGAATCAGTCTAGCGATTCAAAGGGGGAACGCTGCCAGTATCTTCGGAACCTTGCCTAAAGGGACTCCTTTAAATAATATATTTTAGTATTTAAGTTTTAGGTTAATTGGTATTTTTAGTCTTGTTTTATTACTTGAGTTAACCTTCCTCTTGAATCACTCTATCTATTAAAAAAACTGCTTCAAAATCCGTTGCGTAGTTTTGAAGATTTAAACATACATAGGGACGGACAGACGACACCGACTTTGTTTTATACTATGTAGTTATACTATGTATGATACACGCTCCTAATCACATTATGTCGAAAAGTTTTCCCTTTCCATATTATGAACTAAGCTTTGACGTACAATGTGCCCAAATTAATAATTACCAGGCGTCTAATATATATATTAAAGTTACCCTTTGTGTGTAGTCTGAATGTAAAAATGAGACTTTGTGAAAGAAAACTGTAAAGCCTTCAGAAAGTTTGAGAAGATATCCGTTGTTGTAGATCGAGCTAGTAAAATGTCTCTTTATACTGAATTCAAATTCAAATTCAAATCATTTATTTTGTGTGGGTCACGATGGACACTTACAAATAGTCAACACATTGTCATATTATACAATAAAAAAATCGACCGTCTATCACCAGTTCGGAACGCGACCACTGCTGAGAAGAACTGGCAAGAAACTCAGAGGGCTTGTCATTTTTTTTTTTTCATTGCGGTTCTATTTGACTAGTAACATAAATAAAGAACATAAAAAATACACTGACACTGAACAGCCTAGTCCCAAGCAGCTGGGTCGTTTAAATAATCAGCAATGCGGTAATATGCTTTTTTGAAAAGTTTTGTCTTAACAGTCTTTTTAAAGGCATTGCGAGGCAATTCTCTAAGTTGCATGGGCAATCCTACTAATATTATAAACGTGAAAGTTTGTAAGTATGTATGGATGGATGGATAGATGGATGGATGGATGGATGGATGGATGTTTGTTACTCTTTCACGTAAAAACGACTGAATGGATTTTAATGAAACTTTATAATAATATAGCTTATACATCAGAATAACACATAGGCTACAATTTATAAAGATATTGTGTGTAAATTTATAGCGATATTAAGTTAAATTTTAATTTCTAATTGTCAAATTTTCAGCCATATTTAAATATAGACAACATAAAGTTTCGCTGTCAGTTGCGCTTTGTTATACCACGTAGGTATTATATCACATTCTACGGGAACGGGATAAAAATCTTAGGTATCCTATGTCCGACTTTCTTTTAAATATATAGATGTTGGACAATTCACAAAATCATACTTAATATTATAAACGTGAAAGTGTAAATGTGTGTAATCCCGTTCCGTGATATAAAACATACTTTATCAAAATGCAACTGCTGGAATAACAAAACTTCACCGACAGCTAAACGCTATGTTGTCTATAGTTTGACAAATTTGACAATTAGAAATTTTGAAGTTGATCGGTTGATGTATTTCTTTCGAGTAAATATTAGCTTATTTTGCCGAACAATGAAGAAGAACTAAATAATGCACGTGAAGATCACCGCATTAGTATGGCTTGAATCCGTGCTTCTCAATCACAAGAGCAAATCGAGGCAGCCCGTGAAACGGATCGGTTGGGAATGCAAAATCGTTGAGCAAATTTAAGAGATCAACAACTAGATAATTTTCGAGACACAAGAATAAATTTATAAAGTAGGTACTACATAATTTGGATCGAGCAACGTTTCGATACGGTGGCAGCACTAATTACTGCTTGCATACTTGCGTCCGCATTGGACCAATAGACGCCATGTAATATTACAAAACACTCCTCAGCGGCTAAAGTTTTATCAAAATGGAAAATCGTCATCTGGGATGAATGTACAATAGCGTATACACGTGCATTGGAAGCACTTATCCGATCCGACCGAACACCTACGCAAGGACTCGAGATGTTTTGGAGGCGCAATGATTTTACTGTCTGGCTATTTCTGCCAAACAGTGCCTCTAATTCCAAGATCGACTGCTGCCGCCGAAATAAGCGCTTGCCTCAAATCATCGAAATATGTGGATTGATTTTATTTTCTCAGAATTTCTGTTCATCGAAGGACGAACTCACAAACACAAAAATAATGAATGGTTGACTAAGCGAGCTGTTTTGGCGGCTAAGAATGAATATGTAGATGACATAAAGTAACTAACATAATTCAGAATGAAATCATTGGTGTGCATTAATTCAAATATAATGACTGTGTAAAAAAAGAGAAAAATATATAAACCAAAACCACCAAACCTGTGCAACGGAACGCGTTTGGTGGTAAGTGAATTGATGAACAATGGAATAAAGTAAAGTTGGAAGGTGAGGAAATTCTCATCCGAGGATCCCGACGATATCAACTGATATACCGTTTTAGTTTTAATGATTTCCGATCCGTCGTGCATTCGCCGTGACCATTAATAAATCACAGGGCCAATCCTGGAAAGTTTGTGGCCTAAATCTAGAAAATTCATGTATTTCCCAAGATCAATTATATGTGGCATGTTCCGGGTCAGAAGACCATCTGCGTTATTTGTTCATGCGCCTGATAATAAACCGAAAAATGTCGTCTGTCACAAGGTGATTCACTGAAAAGTGCAGTTACTAAAATAGATGGCCAATAAAGTATAATTAAAATCATAGATGTTTTATTTATATTTATCCTGATAAAAAATTGAAGTTAATAAAATAAAATATCTGCTCATTTATTGCCTTTAAGGCGAAACAAAGTTCGCCGGGTCAGCTAGTTTGTTATAAAAGTGTATACATTGACCCATGAATGAGTTACTTATTCTGCTAATTCTGCTTATTCTGAAGGAAGGTATTAGTACTTGGTTCTGATAACGATTACGTAAAAGAAAATGGATTCCATTTCTTCCATACATACACACAAACAAATCTTTCTATAACTTAAAAGTGATTTCATAATATGATTATCAGCCCATAAATAACCAACTGCTGAGTCGGGCTTTCTTCAACTTCATGGAGGGTAAGTATCATACTCAGCCATGCTGGCCAGACGGGTTGGCATAGGGTTTCGTATCATACGTCCGGCCACTTAGTCGTGGGCTGGACTAAGGTGAGAGTGGAGCAGCTCAGAGCCAGGACGGAATATTGCTTCCGGTGCCTGGAGAGCGGCCACCTTGGGGCCTATTGCCCCAATACGGATGAGCGGAGTGCCCGATGCTACAGATGCAGCGGGTTGGGGCACACGGCAAAGCTCTGTGACGCCCCTGAGGTGAAGTGCCCTCTGTGTGCTGATAGGGGTCTGCCCGCGGCGCACAGACTGGGCCACAGGGAATGCTCCCAAGCGAAGGGGGGCCAGTTTAGGTCCTCCCGACGCGTTCGGGTGCTCACGGCAGGACGTCGAGTGCTAGGAGCAGGGGTAGAGGAGGTGGGCCTCCTGTCTGCGGCGGCGTGGTCCTGAGAACAGATCCCACAATGCCGCAACAAGGACGCGAGTAGGGAGCACTCCGGGGATGTTTTAGTGGGTAGGCCCCCACTCTGGGGGAGATTCCCACACCCCCCCCCCTCGGCCATCATCATGTTTTCCTTCTCTTGCGGCTAGGCTTTTGGTCTTCGGTCCTTTTGTCGGCTCGGCTTTCGGCCTTCGGTCCTTTTGTCGGCTCTCCGCAATCCATCACTACACGATATGCTGCTTAGGACTAAGCTGTTCAGTGCCAGTATTTTTATGTTATTCAATTATGTTATTGTATATATACATAAGAAATAGACCCGTAATGCAAAAATAAAAATGACAAGCTCTCTGAGTTCTTCTCAGCAGTGGTCGCGTTCCGAACTGGTGGTAGATGGTAGACCATTTTTATTATATAGTATCATTATAAATATTGTGTTGACTTTTTGTAAGTGTTCATCGTGACCCAAACAAAATAAATGATTTGAATTTGATATAATAATATGCTTATCGTAAACTGCAAAACGTAGTTGCTAAAATTGTTATTTGCAGCAACGGGAGTTATTTCGAAAGTTACCCCATTTTCACTGATTGATTATGTACCACGTACGTTTGCGTCTAAAATATACATTCTTTGAAATAGGTTCTAGCATCTGGATAATATCTTGCTACAATAAATTTATGTGGAGCGACATGTGAATAAAGGTGACCTTTTAGACATTTTAATTTACGCCGTAAAACGTTAAACTGTGTGGTGACGGATTTCGAATAAATAGTGTCACCACCCCATTCCTTCCTGAGGGACTTCGACAAAAGGAAATGATAAGGCCGATAACCTAGCCACAAAAGAAGGAAAGCTCAATACGAAACCCTGGTGTCACAGTCGGATAATTACCATCCATGTAACTGGAGGAGGCCCGACTCAGTAGTGGGTCATATGTGGGCTGAATAGTAGTAGTAGTTATAACATTAGCTTCCACAATGTTATATTCATGTACATCCGTCCCAAGTTGGGCCTCCTTCAGTTCAACGGTAATTAGCTTACTATTCATATTCGGTTATTTTATTATTAAATGCAACGACGTGGATTGGATGAAGTATTTGTCTAACTAGAACATTTATTATTGCTAGTGATGACTTAAGGAACAGAGACGTGGTCGCTCACTATGGGCTCTATCAGAAGGCTCAAAGTCACCCAAAGAGTTTCCCTGCGAGATCGAATCAGAAATGAGGAGATACGCAGGCAAACCAGGGTCACTGACATAGCCCATAAGATTGGCAAACTTAAGTGGCAGTGGGCAGGGCACATAGCGCGCAGGACCGACGCCCGATGGGGCAGAAAAGTCCTCGAGTGGCGACCGTCTTAAGGAAAGCGCAGTGCTGGTAGGCCTCCCACACGATGGACCGATGACCTGGTTAAGGTCGCGGAAAACGATGGCTGCGGGCGGCCCAGGACTGGCCTTTGTGGAAATCCTTGGGGGAGGCCTATGTCCAGCAGTCTTTTAGCTGAAATGATGATGATGATGAAGAAAATTATAATACTAAAGCACTAAAATACAACATTAACAGCTAATGGGAGTCCAAGATTTAAAAAAATATTAAATACAGCCAGCGCTACAAATAAAATACCCAAACGAAAAACACCTTATTTTAATTGGTTTCATTGAAACGAAAGACAAAATTGTACTAAAAGCTACGAAATAAGTACGAACTCATTAAACTATCTTGGGGTGTATTTAAGCCTCAGGTGATATAAAGGGTTCACTGTCAAAGATCTCAAGCGCTTTTAGTTAAAGTTTTTGTGATAAATATATTAAGCTTTTTAGTACATTTTCGTCGGTTTCATGTCATCTTCATTTTTAAGATCCGTGTCGTGATGTATTTCGAAAATGAAATGTCACTAATAAGAATCTATACAAATAAATAAAATTGGAGTGTCTGTTTGTAATAATAAAATAACAACTTTTTACTAAATGCGTAAGTCTGTATACACAGCACATAGACCAAAATAACATTTTTTTTAATTTTTGTCTGTCTGTCCGTCTGTCTGTCTGTCTGTCTGTCTGTTTGTTCCGGCTAATCTCTGGAACGGCTGGACCGATTTTGACGGGACTTGCACCGATAGGTAGCTGATGATATAAGGAGTAACTTAGGCTACTTTTATTTAGTCTATACATCTTCTATACATACAAATTAATAAAATTGAAGTGTCTGTATTTTTTAATAATAAAATAACAACTTTTTACTAAATGCATAAGTCTGTATACACAGCACATAGACTAAAATAACATTTTTTTTAATTTTTGTCTGTCTGTCCGTCTTTCTTTCTGTCTGTCTGTCTGTCTGTTTGTTCCGGCTAATCTCTGGAACGGCTGGACCGATTTTGACGGGACTTTCACTGATAGGTAGCTGATGATATAAGGAGTAACTTAGGCTACTTTTATTTAGTCTATACATCTATACAAATAAATAAATGCGTAAGTCTCTATACACAGCACATCTATACATCTATACAAATAAATAAAATTGGAGTGTCTGTTTGTAATAATAAAATTTACTAAATGCGTAAGTCTGTATACACAGCACATAGACCAAAATAACATTTTTTTTAATTTTTGTCTGTCTGTCCGTCTGTCTGTCTGTCTGTCTGTTTGTTTGTTTGTTCCGGCTAATCTCTGGAACGGCTGGACCGATTTTGACGGGACTTTCACCGATAGGTAGCTGATGATATAAGAAGTAACTTAGGCTACTTTTATTTAGTCTATACATCTTCTATACAAATAAATAAAATTGGAGTGTCTGATTGTAATAATAAAATAACAACTTTTTACTAAATGCGTAAGTATGTTTAAACAGCAAATAGACCAAAATATTTTTTTTTAATTTTTGTCTGTCTGTCTGTTTGTTCCGGCTAAAACGTTTAGTACTTTGGAGACATTGTTAAAAACTTAATTTAAAACAAAACATGAGAGCACATCATTCAGCTGATTCAGAATTTAGTTAAATTCTTCTTGGTGTTGGAGAGGGAAAGTGTCTAGAAGTCAATAGTAATCATGATATAGAACTTCCTACCAGTCTTTGTTAGGTTGTGGTGGACACTGAAACTTTAATACATAGTATTTATGATGATATTCACAATCTCAATATCAAAGAAAATAAGCCAACAAAAACTGAAAATAAATGATAATTAAAATAAATGCAAAAACCAAAAAAAAATATTAATGAACTAATTAACTTTTTTTAAATTCCACGCGGACGAAGTCGCGGGTACATCTAGTACTAAATATAAAAACACTGTTTTTATTTTTAATGACTCTTTGGAAATGATATAAGCATACCGCCGATCGCCGGGGATAGGGATTATGTGGCACTCCGGAAACTACTCGTATACCTACTAAAACTCCAGCGGTATACACTCACACGACACGCTTGGGGCGCCACAGGGTCGGGTAAACGCATTCCACTGTGACGCCCCAAATAAAAAAACCATGCGCCAACATCTTGAAAGTGTGGCACAATAGGCTTATTTTCTCCCAGGAGCTTGGAGGAGGCCCGACCCAGCAGTGGATGAAGGACCTTTTTAGTTTAAACAACTAACAAGTGAAGATTAATAAAACTAACCTTTCTTTTAGATCGAACCACCTGCATCTGATGGTGGGTGCATTCCCCAATGGCACGACCTCTTAGAGCCGCGCTCATTCTCGCATATGCCCATACCATCACGGACATAGGCACCACGTAGGTCACCGACAGGAACACCAGGTTGTAACTAAGAAATAAAAGAGAACACTGTTAGTAGTAAAATTGCTATTCAAATTAATAGAATACAGATAATTAGATTGAGAACTTAAGGGATAGCCCACTCGACTATGAAAAGACCCTTGAAAGGCCCATAAATGACCCACTGCTGAGCCGGACCTCCCCCCATCACAGGGAGTCATAAGCCCACAGTGCCACGCTGGCCAGACTGGTTGGCACAGGGTTTCATGTCAAGTTTTCCTTCTTTTGCGGCTAGGTTGTCAGCCTTGTCATTTCCTTTTGTCACCCTCCCCATGACATGGGGTGGTCCATTGTGTATTCTAAATCCATCACCAACTTAAGTATAGATTATCTGTTAAATTCAAATAGGCAGCATCCACTTCATCCAATTAACGTTAAATGTACCTTTAAATAGTCCGCTTATAAAATCTCCTTTGTCGCGGGTTCGATTCCCGCACGGAAGAAATATTTGTACGACCTACAAGTATTTGTTCCGGGTCTGGGTGTTTTCTATCTATAATATGTATGTATTTACAAAAAAATAAAAAATATACTATATAATTAGTTTATCATCCATCTCGTTACCATAACACAAGCATTAAGTTGCTTAGCTTGGGACGAGATGGCGTTGTGTGAAATGTCCAAGGATATTTATTTATTTATTTATTTACTTTCCGGACAGTCTCCGCTGAGAAAACAACTTGAAAGAAAGTTACCCTAATAGCTATTAATAAAATACTACACTTACTATTTTAGTGTTTCTCTCCAAAAGTCACACATTATGTAATCTTTCTTATTTTTATTAATAGAAAAAGGACGTTTAAAATAAATGAAACTTATTTTTGTTAATTTCACTTTATCCAGTGTCAGGCTTACGTATATTTAGTACTCGTATGTTTACCAAAATAATTCGTTGAATTAACAATTTTCGTAGGTTTAAAAATGTTTTAACTGATGTCTATAAATCTCACTACGAAATTGCAGACACTCAGCCATTTAAAACCCCCCGAAATTGGGCGTAAATGACGGATTTAGAATGCATAATGTCACCACCCCATTCCACCCTGAGGGTGTCGTATCGTAAGCGGCGACTAATGGAACGTAAGAGGCAGATGACCTCGTCCCAAGAGAAGGAAAACTTGACACAAACCCTGTGCCAATCTGTCTGGCCAGCGTGGCAAAGCGAATTGCCCACCACGTAATTGGAGGAGGCCTGACTCAGCAGTGGGTCCTTTATGGGCTGAGTAGTAGTAGAATTTCGTCACTATGCAGTGGCAGTTTTAAAATATGTATACCCATGTTAAGCAGTCTGTATTCACATAGATGCTAAGTAGTTAGGGCCAGCGCCGACGGACGGCGAAGAGACTAATTCAGTAACAATTTCAATTCAACTAAGGTGAATGTTCCGGGGTAGCCCGCGAAATTCAAATTTTCTTACGTTTTTTGCAATTTGCAGGTCAGTGCTAGGTTGTATATTGATTAAAATGTTATTCACGGCTGTAAGACGTATGTAGTTATAGAATTATAATCATCAAAATCATAAATACAACCCTCCAAGCTCATAAAGGTGCAAGAAAATCTTTTTCAAGCTCAAAGTCAAAGTCATTGCAAAAAATGTACGAAAATTTGAATTTCGAGGGCTACCCTGGAACATTCACCTTAAAACGTTTCAGAATACAACTGGATTTATGTAGCGCCGCGCTTTAAGTCACTTGCCGTCATTGTATTTCGTTGTACCAAATACGGCTATATTCTGAAGTGTTTTAGGTTGAATTTAAATTATTACTGAAATAGTCTCATCGGCGCCACTCCGTCCGTCGGCGCTGACCCTTAATCACTTACTAACAAACGTGCTGCAGCACTCACTTCTGTGAACCAACCCTAGTTTACGCAACTTTCCGAATTCCCTTGCCAATATCACTGAGAAAAGTTAAGCTAGAGTAAACCAATTGATTCCAGGAAAGTAATTGGTAGTGTACGCTAATGTGGATTTAGAATAGTGTCACCATCCGATGCCATCCTGAGGGTGTCGTAAGAACCGACAAAAGGGATTAATAAGCACGGAACCTAGGCGCAAGAGAAGGAATAGTTGATACGAAATTCTCTGCCAACCCGTCTGGCCAGCAAGACACAGTAGGCTGATAAAATTTGAGTAATTGGAGAATAGCAGTGAGTAATTCATGGGTTGAAAATTTACCATTAAAAGTATTAATTGACTACTGCTAGTTATTATTACGGGAGTCGCTTAATTATTCAACATATATTGTGATAAAGTTTCAAAGTCATTACCTAGCCGTGAATGAGTTATGAACCTTGCCGTATCCCGAGGGTGAGCTTGGCAATTCTATGTGACCTAAGAGCCTGTCTAACTTGTCAGTATTGCAGACATAAATTAACAGCGCAACATTTTTAACTTAGACGTCTTGTCTTTAACACAGTAAAAGATACCAAGCGTAAAATAAAAGTCGATTCTATTTTTAGATCTGACATCAGTTTTGTGACATAAATATTTATAGTCTGTTTTGTACCTTGTCTGTCTTAAATAATATAATAAATATTCGTTCTATATGACCCAATTCGCAGAAAAATATGTTGACATGCTTGTGATAAAAATATAGAATACATGAATAATGTATAATCCTAGTACGGCTTTTATGAAAATAAATGGATTTAGAATACGCAGTGTGACCAACCTGAGAGTGTCGGTGCGACTAAAGAAATGCAAGAGACAGATCACCAAGCCGCAAATGAAGGAAAACTTGATACAAACCCTGTGCCAACTCGACAATGACTCAGCAAGTCATTGTCGAGTCATTCATGGGCTGAAAATATAAACGTATGCTGGATACGAATTTCGCGAGTACTTAAACAGTAGTACACAGATTCGCTACTATTGTTCATAATGATACCGATGACACGTCACACGCTTAATAATCGTCATATTTTTTGTTTATTTGTTAAAGATCAAGTTGAAGATGAAATCATGGAAGACATCTTCATTCAAGACATGTTCCACGAAATTGTCTTAGTACTTAGTACGAGTCACGCCTAATCACAGGCATAGGATACAAGTGATTAGAGGTAACCTCATCATCATCATTTCAGAAAATGGCGTACACGACCGACGACCTTAAATAGATCGTCCACCCTATGGCTGGCATACCAGTACTGCGCTTTCTGAAACGCGATCGTCATTTAAGGACTTTTATACCCAACGGGCGTGAGTCCTGCGAGCTATGTGCCCTGCCCACTGTCACTTATGTTTGTCAATTATGTGAGCTATGTCGTTAACTCTGGTTCTCCTGCGTATCTCCTGAAACTCCGAGCATAACCCCCGAGCATTTCCCTTTGGAGGTAACTTGTTTGTAGCTATAATGGAAAGCTTAATGTTTCCTTTCATGATTGAAACAAATGATATTAATCTACCCATAAGTCTACCCATAAGTGAGTTTATTATTAGCACTCTTAGTACTTACTAGTATTCAGTTTTTGATGACGGATAACTACCATCGGGCCACTTTATGAAGCACACTTCTCTCTCGCCATTAATGTATCTGTAACAAGCAAACGAAAAATAGTATATAAAAAATTGTCGCTAAACAAACGCAAAACCCATGATAAATCGATCTTTATACCATAACTCAACGAAAGCAGTCGTGTGGATACAGTGTAACATCTCACTACTCATTTCCAACTAGTTACAATAGTAAAAATATGTGAACGGTCTCAAAAACAATAAGAAAACTTTCGCCATTAATGTATATATGTTAAGGATACGACACCCTTAGGATGGAATAAGTTGCTGACACTATGTATCCTAAATCAGTCATAAACAGAAAATAAACAGCTTAAAAGACGAACAGCTGACGATTAAACGCTGCCTAAAAGGTTACATGTGCATGTAAGAATTTCCGGCAGCCGAATTGCCTTAATAAAAACTCACGGATAAATCCTAATTATAATAAGATCATGATAATCTGTTTGCACTAACACCCACATGCTAAGTCTTTACGAGTTTACTCGAGCTAATGTATTTATAAGCACGCCCGTGGTTACCATAAAACGGTACGAGTACATAAACTGTGGCAATATAAAAATAATCGTGCAATATTAATGTAGAAATATTGGCCATGAACTGTCAAAGTCAAAGGCTCCAGATATTTTACATCAATTAAACAATACTAGTGGTCATACAGTGGTTGAAATTCGTCCATAATTAATGTTATATTATAGTTCCATAAATTATATAATACTAGCGACCCGCCCCGGCTTCGCACGGGTGAAATATGAACCTCTAAATTTGTCAGTGTTCCTCTACAATATTATGGATGTATTAAACATAAAAACCTTCCTCTCGAATCACCTATCTTTATCTTAGTTTAAAAGATTTAAGCATACATAGGGACGGGCAGACGACAGCGACTTTGTTTTCTATTAAGTAGTGATGATAGTTCTACTCTCAATATGACCACAGACTTTAACAATAAACAAAAGAGTATACCTACAGGGGTGATACGACAAAGGGGCATTTTTTTTAACTGCCTATACTAGGTATCATTTCCAGGCTCTGTACCAAAAATCAATTAAATTGGAGCAATAGTTTAGCATCCACTGCTTTCCGGCGACCTTAACCAAGTCGTCGGTCCACCGTGTGAGAGGCCTACCAGCACTGCGCCTTCCGGAAAGTGGCCCAGGACCGGCCTTTGTGGAGATCCTTGGGGGAGGCCTATGTCCAGCAGTGGACGTCTTTTGGCTGAAATGATGATGATGATGATGAATAGTTTAGCCACAAATGATTATTTAAATGTTTGCCTCATTTGAACATGATGTATCTTTCCTAACAGATGTTTATGCCTAACGCATCGTTTATTAACCTTAGGGGCTGTCCATTAATCACGTGATGTTTTTTTAACATTTTAACCCCTCCCTCCCCCTTGGCGATACCTGGTGATGTTTAAGACTACCCCTCCACCCCCCATGAAAAATTACGTGTATTTTTTTTTGTACCGTTTCGAATTCATACTAATCACATATAGTATACGTAGTGTAATTTAATGCCCCTCTGTCATATCAACTCATACAGAGTTATATCTCATAAGCGTTATATTGGATTTACTAAAGATATGCATAATTATTATTTTAGATAGCTAATAAAATAATTGTTGTGGTTTATGTTATTTGAATGTCGATTGTTTCGCGCTGGTATTGGACATGTTTCATCAAAACCGGTGGAGCCGTTGCAAGGTCGTCAGCTTTCCAGTTGTATCGGGGGTTCACACAAAGGGTTACAATTTTGATGAAAAAAGTGTACACATTTTTTTGTGTGTACAACGTAATGGAAATTTTAATGGTTTATTTTCTGTAATATACTTTGATAAAACCTTCACATAAGTTTCCCATCAATTAAATTAAGATCTAATCGCAATAGTTATTAAAAACACTACAATGCTAAAATGTTTAAAAAAATGACAATCAACCGAAAGTTAAAAAAATAAACACGGTATCTAATCTAATGCCTAATTCGGATTAATTTGATTGGTGTTTGTCAAATGACAAGTTTTAACGAGATCTTTTAACGTTGTTTTGGTTTAAGTGACTTTTCAATTTTAAATGACTTAAGTTCCAAGAAAGGATCAATGTACAAACTTTCTTTGTTTATAAATATTTTAAAATCTTGTCAGACTAGACTAGTGTCGGGTTGTGGAGAATACATCTTTTTCTCTTTTTTAGGTCTACAAAAGAGACAAATATTTTTTTATATTTATATCTACTCCTTCTGCGAAACAGGGGTGGGTTGCACATCTAGTAGATTATGTATTTGTCTCTTTTGGAAGACTATAAAAGGAATAATTCCACCATACATCGTTAAGTTATATCGCAAACCGTAAACGCAGCGTTTTCTATAAAACCTGCAAAAGCTGTAAATATTTTTTACAATTTATTATGATACAGGGTGTTACAAAAAGCCTATAGCCATCCAATGTGAGGTATGTGCTCAATTCTATAGTTATGACACTTTTGACCGTTAATTCCGTGCGGTGAAGGATTAAGAATGCATAACTAGTGTACATGGGTGGTATTCTCATTATATTATAAGGGTGTCGTAAGGGCCAACCAGTGGAAATGACAAGGCACAGCCGCAGGAGATGGAAAACTTGATACGAAACCCTGTATTAGCCCGTCTGGCATAAATAAATAAATATCATTTGACATTTCACACAACGCCATCTCGTCCCAAGCTAAGCAACTTAATGCTTGTGTTATGGTAATGAGATGGATGATAAACTACTTATATACATTTTTTTTGTAAATATATACATATTATAGATAGAAAACACCCAGACCCTGAACAAATACTTATAGGTCGTACAAATATTTCTTCCGCGCGGGAATCGAACTCGCGACATGCTGCGCAGTAGTCGATCGCTCAACCACTGCGCCAACCGTGTCGCATGGTAATTATTCGTATAATATGCTAATTATCCTCCATGTAACTGGAGGAGGCGCGACTCAGCAATGGGTCATTTATGGGCTCAGTAGTGTAGTAGTAAGGTAATATAAATATAAGGTAGGTATATTTCAGCAGATAATGCTTTTTGTAAAGTTGATCAATATTTAAAAAAAAAAAAGCAACTACAGAGTGTTTTGCCGGCTCTTCTCTGTAGAGCAGCCTTCCGAACCGGTGGTAGTTTCGGCATGAATGTGAGTGAACGCAGGGATTGTGAGCGATCAGGGGAGATGGAGGGATTGTAGGAGTGAGGAGTTGTGTGTGAAAGGTGTGAATGTAGGTATGACGACTGAGAGGTGTGTGTGGAGACTACCACCTAGTGTGGGACAGTGGACGTAAGATGATAATGGTATCTTATTAATATTATAAACGTGAAAGTTTGTAAGTATGGATGGATGGATGGATGGATGTTTGTTACTCTTTCACGTAAAAACTACTGAATGGATTTTAATGAAACTTTACAATAATATAGCTTATACATCAGAATAACACATAGGCTACAAGTTATAAAGATAATAAGTGAATTACAACAATATAAACAAGTCGAATTCAAAATTTCTAATTGTCAAATTTTCGACCATATTAAACTATAGACAACATAACGTTTCGCTGTCAGTTGCGTTTTGTTAAAGTAGGTTTTATACGGACGGGATAAAAATCTCAGGTATCCTATGTCCAACTTTCTTTTTGTTTTAAATATATATAATGCGGAACAAAGTTCGCCGGGTCAGCTAGTTTCTAAATATGACGATTTATAAGAGTTTTGTGATGAAACCTACGTAAATAAAGTTCCTTTTGAGTTTGAGTTTGAATGGACTTTTTGACATTGGCACATAAATGAATGATGATGAGTGTGTACTACCCAGCCCATAGGTGGCGCATTGTTGAATTGGGCTTAACCAAATCACATGGAGGGTAATTAGACTACTGTGGCACGCAGGCAAGACGCGTAGACAAAGTAGGTTTAGATGTTTTCTATTGTCAGCTCTTACGTCACCCAAGGGTAAACTGTCGTGGTGACACTATGTTTTTTAAATCCGTCACCACACGGAATGTATAGTGCAGGCTAAGTTGGATGGCAGTCGTCAATGAGAAAAAAGGAAGGGAAGGGGAAAATATCAGAAGTGTATAAATTTATAAGGACGATAACACACGGAGCGCAATTTGTTGTTTATTCGCTCGTTTACACTGCTACGCCTGACCCTTGCCCACACAATATAAGGGTCGGTCTAGAAGGGTATGAATATCATTAGGTTATTTTACCCAAATTCCTTAGATGTTTATATCGAAGACGTCCTATTACTCTGTGGTCCTACGACGTGTGCTAACTAATCAATATTTATCTATATAACCACTATTACTACTACTACTATTCAGCCCATAAATGACCCAATACGTAGTCGGGCCTCCTCCAATTACGTGGCGGGTAATTAGCCTACTGTGTCACGCTAGCCAGACAGTAACCTGTCTGGGCAGACAGTAACCTGTCAGCACAGGGTTTCGTACTAAGTTTTTCTTCTCTTGTGGCTAGGTTAACAACCTTGTCATTTCCTTAAGTCGGTTTTTACGACACCCTAATGATAGAATTGGGTGGTGACACTATGTATTCTAAATCCGTCACCACACAGAATAAATCCCATAAATCAATTAAACTAAGAAACATTATTTACGGTGCTTGAATTTTTGTGTCCTACAATATGCTTCTGCGCCTGGTAAATCGAATCTGCGGCTTCATGAATTTTAGAGTGCACTGAACTGTTACACGAGACCGCAATCACAGTGGTACAGTGACTTAACAGTGACGTCTTCAAATATTAATATGCATAGCTTAGCTATTAAGTTACCACGGTAACTTAATTCCGTAAATTCAGCACTTAAATGACACACTGATGAGTAAGGGTTACAATCTTATAGTGCATGGTTAGCATGGTCCCGGGTCCCTGGTTCCGGGTTCGTAAAACTTTTTAGTGATAGTCGGGAAAATCATTGATAGTCCCGGATAGAAAGTTGTAAGAAAAAATATACCTAAACGTCTTTCTACAAAATGAAAGGTTAATATGATTAATTTGTTACTCCTTGGTGGTTCGACACTCATGTTATTAAAGTGTGTTTTACTATGAAATTCATCGGTAGAAGTAAAGCAAGCGTGGCGTGGGGATCAGTTTAGTTTACCTACGTCTGATCAGTATCACTCTTTCGAAACAATAGCGCGGTGAAGAATCCGCAAGCGGGCTCTATCGACTAATGGAAACGGCTATCGCATGCTAGCACTGTGGCATGCTTAAACAGAAATCTCCCGTACCTCGCATGCGGGCTCTAACGACCAATTAAAATGAGCCTTAATCATTACAACGGGAGAGAAGTCAATTACAACTATCAAAATAATATATTTTACTATTCATCACATGGTACTCGTATATTTTATTAATTCAAATATAGGTAACTTACTTTTGGCCTTACGAAAGTTTTCGTATTACAGCTAAAAGGTATTACAAACTTGATGTTAATGAACACTAACTACGCTAATTACTTTATCTGGCGCTTCCGAGTCCCATTTTCAGGATATTTAACTCCTAATCCAAGATTTTCCTACAGTTAAATTGGTTTAGTTTTAAGTTTGTATTATTACGTATTCAAAGGTTTGTGATTTGTATACATCTATACTAATATATAAAGCTGCAGAGTTTGTTTGTTTGTTTATTTGTTTGTTTGTTTTAACGCGCTAATCTCAGGAACTACTGGTCCGATTTCAAAAAATCTATATTTTATTTTCAAAAGAATTAGGGATCCGTAAGAAAATTGCGATTTTGTAAACCAAGGTGTAAAATCGAAAACCTATTTATGCGTGCGCTGGAAAAACTATTGACAATAGAACAAAATGATGTACTATGGGTTTGTAGGTCTTATAAAGATCTACAAAAAAGTCCGCGAGAGCACATATCTAACTATCATAGTTTAGTCACAATAACCGATTTTATGTTCATAAAAAATATGCACGGGTTCGAAGCCCACGCGGGCGAAGCCGCGCGCAAAAGCTAGTTTTAAAATAATGGTAAAATTCTGAATTGCAATAGTAAAACAATATTATATTAAAATTTAACGAGTTTATCCTGAAGTGTACATCAGCAATCCATGTCCAAACATTTACAATCTTTACAAATTTTAAAGAAACGATGCATGCCTGCATTAAGAATATATTTACTTATCGCATCATCACTTTTTCTTGTTCAGAACCCTCAAAGTAAAGTTTGTTCATTGCTAGTACATAAATTTCCATTTATTGACCATCGACAAAGAGAGTATGTGTGCCTGTTAGGGGCACGATAGCGCCTAGAATGATTAAGGGTTATTGCTTTTTTAAGATATATTTATTTTGTGATTTGAAGATTTCCCCCAGCGGTTGTCGTTTCAGACCTTAAATGACCCACTTCTGAGTCGGGCCTCCTACAAATTCATGGCGGGATTTTTTCAAGTGTTCCTTCTTTCGCCGCTAGGTGATCTGCCTTTTGCATTCTTTTAGACGACTCTTACAACACCCTCTGGGTGGTATGGGTTGAAGAAATTGTGTATTCTAAATCCACCAGGTGGTGACCCACGTGGTCCTTTAGCGTAATACCCGTACTAGAACGTATCCACCAATACTTGAAAAATTACATCCTTATAATGAACTGCTGTATAGCATTTTAAGGGCAGGCGATTTGTCTTTCAAAAAGAAAAGAATACGGGTCATTGTACTAGAGCAACTTTTAGACCAAGATGATATAATGAATCTGACCCCCATCTTGAATCTGGCCTCAGTGCACTGTACTTATGTGCCGGGACAATGTATTAAGGATAAATAATATGAGTACGTGGGAGTAAATACATTTAGGCCAAGAGGCCGATTATTCAGTTATTCACATTAAATATAAATATCCGGATGACCGAGCTTTACTCGGCTTTTTTTTTAAAATTGTGTTTTTTGGAAATTATATTTAAGTACGAATTACGCAAACACTCATTGACTTCGTGTTACTTAACAACGCCATCTGCTGTTGTGCTCACAAAAAAGTAGTATTATTATACGCCAATAGATGTCAGGAAAGCAAACACTCATTGACTTCGTGTTACTTAACAACGCCATCTGCTGGGATTCCTAGCTAGATCGATTTATCCCCCCCGAAACCCGAATAAAATGACATTTTCTAAAAATGATTCCTAGCTAGATCGATTTATCGCCCCCGAAACCCCCTATATACTAAATTTCATGAAAATCGTCGGAGCCGATTCCGAGATTCCAATTATATTTAAACAAGAATTGCTCATTTAAAGATATAAGATAAGATATAATATTGGCATTAATAAACGACAACGCTACGGTTTAGATTTTAAATGACCCACTACTGATTCGGACCTTCTCCAAAACCGTGGGAGGAAATTAGCCGACTGTGCCATGCTCGCAAGATGGAGATGTTTCTTCTTAGGATTTCCTTCTCCACTTTTAAGATTTGCCGCTATGTGTTCTGCCCCTTGCATTCTTTTAGTTGCCTTAAAGATGGTATAGGTTGGTGACATTTTGTAATATAAAACCGTCACCAGGCGGAAAGTACTGGACTGAGCTGCCTTCCATCCATGTCTCGGTGAATGACCATGTCACAAGTAAATGAGAAATAAGACATTCATAAAATATCCCTTACCAATACAACGAGAATTAACTTATTTTATGACAAACTTGTGATTGGAAATATGATTGGTACTCACTGCTTTTTGTATGTAGACGAGTAGAGTAGGTTTGGCAGTGCTAACAGTGCACTGGCACACCACACTGTAAGGATAACTGCACGCGCCACCCGACGACTCAGCCGATGCTGAAGTGGCTTTACAATCGCTACGTACCTGCATAAAAATGTAATAAATATTAAAGAATTGACTAGCGTCAATAATAAACACAAGGTTAACCCACTTCTTCACTTCTTTCTACTGAATTTCTTATCCTAAGGTCGCCTAGAAGATATTGCAGTTTGCAATAAGGCCGCCCATTGTACAAGTTTTCATTGATAGTGTTATTTTTTTGTCTGTGCCATTAAGTTTATAAAAAAATATGTATGACGTCAATTTATACCTCACGATGGTTGGTTGGTGACATTGTGTATTCTAAATCCGTCACCACGCTAAATAGTATTAGTACGGTACCAAAACTGTCAAAATCGACCATCAAAGGCACGGTGATTGTCGATTTTGACTCTATTAGCAAGTTTCAGGAGGAGCGACATTAAGCAGAGGTTCTTTTAAGAGTAAAAATGATGATGAACATTAATATGAGATAGGCTTTTGCATCGTCAATAATAATCCGATTAAAGCAATTTAGTTGTACCGACCTAGTTTCAACTATACATTGATTAAGACACAATCCTGTAAACATATTAATCGTGTATTTGTTCGTATTGTTGCCCGTTAGTTTAAGTTTCGAACATTATTTGATAGTGTTGATTGTCATATTTCTCATATTTGGTTCGGGTAACACGTGCTTATCAATCAACAAACCCAAATGAGAATTATGTATTCATCATCATCATTCATCATCATCATTTCAGCCAAAAGACGTCCACTGTTGGACATAGGCCTCCCCCAAGGATTTCCACAAAGGACGGTCCTGGGCCGCCCGCATCCACTGCTTTCCGGCGACCTTAACCAGGTCGTCGGTCCACCGTGTGGGAGGCCTACCAGCACTGCGCCTTCCGGAACGCGGTCGCCACTCGAGGACTTTTTTGCCCCATCGGACGTCGGTCCTGCGAGCTATGTGCCCTGCCCACTGCCACTTAAGTTTGGCAATCGGTGGGCTATGTCGGTGACCCTGGTTTTCCTGCGTATCTCCTCATTTCTGATTCGATCTCGCATTAAAAATAAATTATAAAATTATGTATTAATAGGTAGTAAACAATATAATTTACCATATTGATATGTATGGTAAATTATATAGTTTACTACCTATATTTATATACAATTTGTTAAGGTATTGAGAAACCGTGTGGTGACGCATTTAGAATACATAGTGTCATGTCTTCACCATATTCTATCCTGAGGCTGTCGTAAGAGCTGACATTAGGAAATGACAAGGCTGACAACTTTGCCGCAAGAGAAGGAGATCTTGACCATGTTATTGGAGGAGGGTCGACTCAGCGGGTCATTTGTTGGCAGAAATTGTGCTAGTCAACTGAGACGCAAATTTTGGTATCGCTAAAATATCATGACCATCGAACAACTAAAAACGCAGGTGAATCTAATGGAAGTATTATGTTAGCATGACTTTGAATCCATCGCCATAGCAAACTTTCCTCTTAGGCAGCCTTTAAGCCAAATTTGAGTAAACAAGGAAGTTCTAAGAACATAAAACAACCTTTGCTTGACGAAAATTTGTACCGCACCATGATCAAAGTTATGAGGCCGGAGGAGCAAAAAAGGCAAATTTTATGCGAAAATAACGACCGAGTAAAAAGAGTTAAGTTAATAAACACTCCCGCTGAAATAAGTTCTTTATCGTCATCTATCATCGAAAGTTCGATAATCAAATTATTAAGAAAGTCAACCGTCATAATCCCAACCCATATAAGACCCAACGCGTAGCGCCACTTACAAATATATAAAAGACTAATCCCGTTTTGAACCGGTGCGTGTCATAGGGACTTACGTCGTTCACGATGCTGCAGAAGTTTTAGGGGTACTGACTAGGAGATTTGAACCCAGATGGCTCTTGCATCTTATTAATGAAGGTACTGTCCACCCATGGAAGTGTGACTAGTCCTCCGTTGGCTTCACGCCCGGAATGGTGTTTACAAATTGTTGTATAAGACTGCATTAATAGTTATTCAGTCACATCCAGCATTGATTATTAGAAGAATAAGGTATCTGTGGCAAATAATCAGGCGATAAAAAAGAGCTCTACCTGATGAAACTAAATTCGCTCCTCGCCATGACATTAAGAGGGGACACGTGCCATAAGACTGTTAAATATTATTTCAGAGGAGGTTGATATATTTCACTGTAGCCTGATGAAGTTCACAGGAGTAGAACTGGAGTGCATTGAGACTTAGATGATTTTTTTATATTTAATTGTACATAGGTGTTTTAATTTTTAATTTTGAGGTATTTCAAATGTATTATAATTGTTTTTTTTTATTTGTATTGAACTGTGCCTTCCGCGTTCCGGAAGGCGCAGCGGCGCGTTCCTCGTCTGTCCGCTTAAAGGCCACTGGTTGCGCTCCCCAATGGCGGTACACGCGCCCTTGGAGGCTTTGACCCACCTTGATTAATAGAGTCCCACGCTCCGAGGCGTTTCGCTAACAGCGGGTTTTACAACCCACCTGTACAAGCCTTTATTATACTAAAAGTCGTTGCGTTGAGGCGATAAAATATTTACTACAAAATATCTCCAAGGTATTCAATACTGTTGATGCCGTACAAAGCCACTTAGGTAACTCAATCCTCAGGCAAACTAGCCACAACAGAATCTTCCTTTGCCTATTCCATAAATAGCCTATTCCACTACCCGTAAGAGGTGACTAAAAGAACACAAGACGCAGATCACCTAGCCCCAAGAGAAGGAAAACTTGATACAAACCCTATTTTTTTTTTTGTTGTCGCTGGGGAAATGCTTTATGCATACCACCGCCCCCCGGGGAAGAGGTCGGTAATTATGTGGGACTCCGACAAGGGTCGTCTACCCAAGAGTCGTCTACCCACTGAAACCCCAGCGGTATACCCTCACATGGCGCTCTTGGGGCGCCACAAGTTCGCGTAAACGCATTCTACTGTGACGCCCCGGCGTGGTGCCCGCAACGGGCAAGCGACTGTCAGAGAAAGTGTAGCGTCTCGGTACACTGGGACGCCCTCAGTCATCGAGACTTTCGTCGGTGGCGGTTCCCCCGACCCACCACCGGCCTCTCAGGCGAGGGCAGAAGGGGTTCGCATCGTCACTCCACTCCAGCCTCCGTCCGCGGCGCGAGTCAGCCGGAGCTCCCTCCTTTGCGACCCGCCCCACAGCCCCCTTCTGCGACATAACGGCCTCGCAGAAGGAGGCCCGTCAGCCCTCGGGTTAGCGACAACCCGAGGGCGTTGGTGCACCGCAGCGGTCCAGGACTCGCAGGGCAACTCTGAGGACAGAGGAGTCCCTGGAGCCCCAGTCTACTGCGGCGCTGGGTGCCGCTCTTCGTCTCACCTCTCCCCGTGGGCCCACCCGGTCGGATGGGAGGCCCTGGCCGGTATGGCCCCACGGATCATTGAGGCACTCAAGCCCCTTCACCATGACAAGGTGGCAGCATTGATACAAACCCTGTGCCAACCCGTCTTGCCAGCGTGCCACAGTAGGCTAATTTCCGACCGAGTAGTGGGTAATTTATGGGCTGTAACGACGAGCATTGAACGTAATACCGAATGATATTTCACTATTCAGCCCGTTCAGTAGCACAGTGAAGAAACAGATTTATCAGACTATAACAGATCATTATGTACTAATTTTAAAAGTCTGGTGTAAAGCAAAGAAGATAAGCCACACCGCAAAAAAAGATTCTTGTTGATGTAGTTGTATGTAATTTAAATTGTAGTTTGAAATGTGTCTACCACATTCTAAATTTAAAAAGAAGCCTCGAAATTGCAGGCACAGATAATTACTGAGTTTAATTCTATGTTGTATAGACACCGTTTTTATACAACAACACTGTTTTTATAGTATCATGTCATAACCGAATATATAAAGGTCCACAGAAATGTTTTACCACAGTATAATCCGTATTTCAAATTAGCCCGGAGAGAAATATACTCAACGTTAAGAAAATAAAGATAAATTAGACACGCGATGAATATCCCGCAAATTATTTCATTTGAATCTAATAGAAATATAAATCTGTCTGAAATATGTCTAGCAAATATTTGACGAAGAAAAACGAAATGTTAAACAATATTTAAGTTATATTAAACATAAATGGTAATATAGAGTGTTGGAATATATTTTTATAGTATTATTTTGTGTAATCTTATGGAGATAAACTGTTTGAAGAGACTCATTTCTTTTATTAAAACGGGCAGCAACTCTTTTATTAAAACGAAACTTTCCAAAGGCCCGCCGGATTATGTGGGACTCAGAGGCGCGGAAAGATGGTAATTGCACCCCAATCTACCCACTAAAACCAAAGGTGTCCCTCAACTGCCCGAAACAGGGCCGCACGGGCTTCACTCCCCAATGCGGAGCATGCTCCGCGAAGCTGTTGGGGCGGCTGCGCTGGGGCAGCGCTGGCCCGCCGGCCTGGCCGCCCTTCCGCTGCTAGCGGCGGTAGCCCTAGCCTGCCTGTGTCGTGGCTGTTTAAGGCTCTCGACGCAACTCCGAGGACAGGGGAGTCCCCGGAGCCAAAAACCGCCATGCCTCTGTGTGCCGCTCTTCGTCTGGCCTCTACCCGTGGGCCCGCTCGGCATGGGTGACCCTTTACCGGTATGGGCCCAACGGATCCTAATGGCACGCAAGCCCCCTCATAACAAAGCCATCTTGTTGTGAAGAGGGGGCTCGATCGAGGGGGATATAATATAAGCCTAGATTTATGGGACAGCAAACATATCTTCTTGCATAGTTATGAAGTGTGTAGTGTTAGATTCTAAATGTTGTACTAACCCCAATGAAATTGGGAAAATGACTAGAGAGAGATTGATTTCTTTCTCGGAGGAATTCACAATTTTTTTTGCAATGGAAACTAGAAAGTTTAACCAAAATAAATTCATCTGATCAGGGTCTATGGCATAATAAATTATAAATGGCACAGCCAGGCAAAAGGACCTAGCCTTACTAAAGGTGGTAAGAAAGATTACAGTTTTAATTTCATAACAATTGATGTCCAGACACTATGCGTCGTTCGCGTTAAGAATGCAAAATTGATTCACTGCAGCCTTTCACCTGGTCACTGGTAACCAAAAACACCAGTGACCAGTTGAAAGCATACTTTCCAACGCAATGGTGGAATCCTGTCTTTTGTTAACCCTGCAATAGCCCTAATGCCTTACTTAATTTTTAACGCAAACGAACTATTATGATTAGTTTCTACCGTTTCCTTACCTATCAACAGTAATGGCAACCAAAGTGAACACTCCAGCAGACACGGTGAAGTTTGCAGTGAAGTTGCTAGCAGTACAGGTCACAGCTCCAAAAGGCCAGTGTGCTGTCACCAGGAACACGAAATTTGGCGCGCCGTTAAGTGTCGCCATCAGCAGGTCAGCTACCGCCAGGTTGACTAGAAAACAGTTTGTTACTGTTCTCATTCGGCGATGAGCTGCAAATATAAAGCTCGTTAATTTTATAGACTGTTAGACAAGAATCTGTTTGCTGAAATCTTAATCTTTTCTTTTTCATCCTAAGGTTGCCTTTAAGATATTGCAATTTGAAATAGGCCTCCCACTGTACAAATCTTTCTGCTTATGTCTACATAATTTTGTTAGTTTTGCAGTAAAAAATATATTAAGCACAAAGCCTGTCTGATAGTAATCTGCTTTATAGACGTTTGCTCCCACACGTATAAAAAGGGCATGTGTGACGATCACAACAGAGGGAGCTACCAACACTATGCGTCACATGATAAAGCTCCTGTGACGTCACTAATGTAGCAACGCAACACCACCCATTTGTGTGGTGACGTTTGAATACACAATGTCTCGTTGGTCTAGTGGTTAGATGTGCCGCCTTTGGATCAACGGGTCCCGGGTTCGATTCCGGGGTCGGGCAAGTGTCTTTGTCTAAACCAGAGGCACTGGCTCGGAGTCTGGGTGTCATTTCTATCTATAATACGTACGTATTTACAAAAAAAATGTATATAAGTAGTTTATCATCCATCTCGTTACCATAACTCAAGCATTAAGTTGCTTAGCTTGGGACGAGATGGCGTTGTGTGAAATGTCCAAGGATATTTATTTTTATTTTATTTTATAACATATCTTGAAAGTGTCGTAAAAGCCGACTAAAGAAAATGACAAGGCAGTTGCCACAAGAGAAATAAAACTTGGAACAAAACCCTGGCCAACTCGTCTGTAATTGGTGTGTAATTGGAGTAGGCTCGACTCAGCAGCGGGTCTTTTACGGGCAGAGAAGAAGAAGAAGATTCTGTAAGACAGAGGTCCTTCCCCAGTTGGATAGCTCCAGCGACCTCATGGTTATCCGCTTTTGCCCTACATCTTAAATTATATTATACAAGATCCAATTAGGCAGCTTTTCTCTGTAAAGATCGTTATTAGCGTCCCAGTTTGACTTCAGTGTCTACAAATAGCGCGCGGTTATTAAACTTCAGAATAAAAATATATTACTATTTCTCAGCCCACCAATGACCCACTGCTGTGTCCTCCAACTACATGGAGGGTAATTGCGTTGCCTAGGGTATTAAGTTTCCATCTCTTTCGCGGCTAGGCTATCAGCCTTAACATTTCCTCTTCCGGCTCTTACACAGTATAAAATGGGGTAACGACTCTATTTATTCTAAATGCGTCACCACATGAAACGATTTTTATTTCGTAGGTATAGGTAAAGGTATAGGTACCTAAGTATAAATATGATACTAATATGTTTCAAAATGTTAGAAACCATAATCCACGGCTTTATTCGACAAGAATTCGAATCGATGCTTATTATTTTGATTAAAGGGTCAATTTGGCTTTGTGCTGGAGGCAGTTTGAAGACTGCACTGAAATGTCACAAGAAATGTTTAAAACAGCTGCTAATTAATTAAATTCGTAAGCAATTAACCTACTTTGCAGGTGGCCTCAAAATGCACGTGAGTACCTGCACGTGCGTTTTCTGTGACATCTAAGTGCATAAGGTTGTATGTACAGTTAACAAACGAATGTAGGCTTCGAACGATTTTGTCACGAATGTGCCAAAATTGTTAAACATTATTGACAACCAAACTATTCACACCAACATAAGTGAAGATTAATTAATTTTGAAGTGACACTTACCCAGAACAATCCATATGACGAGTGTGTTGCCAACCACAGCCAACAGCAACATGATAGCGAAGACCATGAACCAGGCAAGCTGGCCCCACCATGGTGGACTGTACGGCCTCTCGCCTAGACCCATGCAGTCACCAAGCGTAATCCTAGACAAAAAGAAGCTTTATTACACTAAACTTAAAGATTAAATGCTTCTGAAGCATTGCTATTTAATGGATTCCCAAAGATGTGTGTAAGGAGCTCTAGAGAAGGTAGATTAGTGCTTATTTTGAAACGGTATAAATATTTTATTATGAAGGTTTTATTTAACTTTTTTATCACCTGTTTTTACGTCCATCACGTGTCATATTTTTGGGTATGAACCTAGACAGGTTAGGTAGGTAGACACGAAGGGTTGGAAATGTAAGAACGGGGAAATGTTTCATACTCCTCACTTTCTGATCCCAAGGGATTTGTAAGGCGATATTTTTCCAAAGCAGCTATATTGTTTGCATGGAATTTATATTAGGTCGTTCTTCCGGTAGTTTTGGTGACAGAGCAGATTCCATTTTAGATAGAATCTCATTGGAAAATGGAACGAGGCTTCTGCTGACGGATTTGCATGCTTTTCGAGTTGCTCCCGATTATTTTATATACTTTTTTAAGATTATAAAGAGGAAAGATTTGTATTTTCGTATACATTGTATGTATGAAACAAATATATAGGTATTTCAAAAACCACTGCACCGATTTTAAGAAATTTTTGGTGACCCTATGAATTCTAAATACAATATTTTTTATTTTATACCTATTTCTCGTAACTCTCTCTCTATAGCGATGAGTGGTTTGCAGCCACCGAACAAGCCCGATCACTTTACCTTCCGAGCAACATTACTTTACGAATACTTTGCAAGGCGTATTGTCGGTAAAAATCAATTGCATCAACTCAATTTGCGTAATTGTATTCACTGACATAACAGTAACATCCAACCTTTGCTCTACCCTTCACGTTAGTGCCTCGATGGGTTATCTTCCTCGAAAGCCGCAATAAAACCTTAACCCCAGTGGTCGATTACGCCAAGTTTATGCGATTGAGATGAAAAACCTTGCTTAATCTTGTCCATTTTTAACTATTTCTATACAATATATCATTCTGTAAAATATTTAAATAAATAAATAAATAATAAATAAATATCCTTGGACATTTCACACAACGCCATCTCGTCCCAAGCTAAGCAACTTAATGCTTGTGTTATGGTAACGAGATGGATGATAAACTACTTAAATACATTTTTTTTTGTAAATAAATACATATTATAGATAGAAATGACACCCAGACTCCGAGCCAGTGCCTCTGGTTTAGACAAAGACACTTGCCCGACCTCGGAATCGAACCCGGGACCCGTTGATCCAAAGGCGGCACATCTAACCACTAGACCAACGATTTGAAACTAAAAAAAAAGTAAAGAAAGAAACAACATAATTAATAAAGGTAATCAAGCATAAAATACAATATTAATAAATAAAAAATACGACACGTATTGTGAGGAGGTTCCTCGCTCAGGATCCCTGGCCACCATCTATTTTATTTGTATTTTTTTTAAATAAATGCTTTCCAAAATTAGATAATTTAGAAAAAAAATTGTAAAATAAGACAAATAAAGATATGTATGAAAATATGTAGTACGAAAAATAATAATCAAAATACACTTTGTATTTTTTAAATTAAAAGTAAATTAAGAAATAAAGAGACGTGAGAATTGGTAATCAAGCAAAACAAAATTGTTTATGTAAGAACATAGTCGTACATGTAGCATACATTACACGTTTTCACACACAAGTTAAGTAGATGTCGATGTATAACTTATAAATATTATTATATCGATGTTAAGAATCATTGATTGATTATGAGATTTTTTTATCATTGTTACCAGAAAAAAATAAAGCATCGAGCAGGCATTTGAGGGCATTTTGTCTACGCTCTTGTTTCAAATAGACAACTCGTGTCCATTAGGCAGCATAATATTTTTTTTATATGTCATCATCATGTCAGCGCATAAATGACCCACTATCGAGCCGGGCCTCCTCCAGATTGATTGACCGAAATTAGCCTAGTGTGCCACGCTGGCAAGACGGGTTGGCTCTTTCACAGTGGAATGCGTTTAAGCGAAACTGGTGCCCCAAGAGTGTCGTGTGAGGGTATACCGCTGGGGTTTTAGTGGGTAGACTAGCATATTCGCTGACTCAAACCCCGGGGTGGCGGCGGATGCATAAAGCATTTCCAACGTAAGCAAAAAAAAAATGGAAGGGGTCTGCCTCTCACGTTCATTTATTTAGTCGCCTTTTATGACACGCTAAGATTGGTATGGGTTGGCCACAAGAATACACAATTCCACCAATGTGTGGGTGAAGTAATCTGAGGGTGTCGCAACCTTATACTATTTTTATGTGTGTGTGAGTGTAATTAGTATGGGTGATGTTTTCTTCATACATTTATTTTATTTCTAATCTAAACTCAATAATACACGGAGGAAGGTTTGATTGTTGTTAGAATGCTTTTTAATTATTATTTTTTTTACTTTGGGGGTCCTCATTGATACCCGGCCGTTGGGGCTTACCGGGTTATGTTACCGGGGCGCGTAGTGATGGTAAACTGCGCCCCGACCTACCCACTAAACCGACTTCCATCCTCGATTATCCGAACCAAGACCCGATAGGAGAGCACGCTCCGGGACCCTGAGGGCCTTGGCCCACCTCGTTTAGTGGAGCCCCAAGCTCCGATTACGCGGCATAGCCTAGCATGTTACAAAAAAAAACGTCCACTCGTGCGAAGCCAGGACGCGCCGCTAGTGCATGCTACTACTCAGCCCATAAATGATCCACTGCTGAGTCGGGCCTCCGGGGGCTTAAGGATAATTATATGCCCGCTAGTACAAATACATTTTTAAATATTGTGCTATTTTTTGGAAAAGTGGTACAGTACAAGTTTTTATACGAGTATAATTAGATTTACATTAAATTTGTATTAAGCCCGAGTCCAAAGACCAGGCGGGCAAAGTACTTTTTTTTAATTTATTTTTTATTACGAACTGACCGGCGGTTGACCTTTATCTCACCTGATGGTAAGTGACGATGAGGCCGACGGTGTAACCCGCTGGGACAGTAAAAGACTATTCACTCCAGACTTGAAGGCATCAAGTCATATTTACTTGGGAATACAGACGTAGGAAGGGAATTCCACACCTTACCAGTCCGCATCAAGAAAGAGGAAGCGAAACGCTTAGTGCGATTATGTGGAATTTTAACTGCATAAGGATGAAGTCGCTCCCCACGCATGGATGTCCTTTGATGGAAAGGGGATGGTGAAATTAAATCGTGCAATTCCTGCGCACACTCACCGATGTGTATCCTATAAAACACGCAGAGGCAAGCAATTATTAATTATATCAATTTTATTACACTCTGCGAATACTTTGTCAATGAACGATTATAGGAAGGGATTAACCTACAAAAAGGGCATGAAGAACATTGCTTTTATCCTTACCAAGTTTTTTTTCTAGCCTTAACTTATTTTGTAAACCCAATAAAGCACGGGTACTTTCGAGGTACCTATTTAGAAAAACGGCTCTTATTTAGCAAATAATGGGTACGAACTTCTTTGTTTTTTAATAAACTTAGAGTAAAAAAGATATTATTTTAAATGAAATATGCAACATATATAAATAATAATAATAAAATAATAAAATAAATAAAAATAAAAATAAAAAAGCCTTTAATATTCCTCAAAACTTAAAATGAGTACAATAAAATTTCATGCAAACACTTGTTAAATAGTATTATAAAATTGCATTTGAATTTGTATTTTAATACTGATAAATTAAATAATTTAGTTACAAATAATAAATAATTTCCTTTTAAGTATTATTCAATCAATAATGTATTCCATTTGGATTGAAAATTAATAATAATAATGCAATTCCATTTAGATTGTAATTAATAATAATGATAATTCCGATGTACTTAAAAAATAGTTGGTGCGATGTATATAGGTAATATTATTGTGTGTGTTTAGTTTTAAGGACCCCTCTTAGGGTGAAGGCCTCCTCCAGTTGATTCCATTTTTCTCTGTCTTGTGCCTCTTTTTCCCATTCCTTTCCGGCGATTTTTATGATTTCGTCTGCCCATCGTTCAGGCGGTCTCCCTCTCTTCCGCTTGTTTTTCGGGCCTTTCCAGGAGGTGACTACTTTTGTCCACTTTGTGCGGCTCATTCGCGCTACGTGGCCCGCCCATTTCCATTTCAATTTTTGTGCGTGTTCAGAGGCATCAATTACTTTGGTAGTTTTTCGTATTGTATAGTTTGAAACTTTGTCCTTTAATTTTTTTCCCAACATACTTCTCTCTATACCTCTTTGGCAAACTTGTATTTTATTTCTGGTTGTGTTGTTGAAAACCCAATCTTGACATCCATAAGTCAGGCAAGGTAATAGGCAGGAATCAGCAACTTTTTTCTTTATGTTCACCGGTAGAGTGGATTTAAAAATCTCTTTATGGCTCCAATATTTACTCCACGTTTTATTTATGCGTCTTTTCAATTCATCGGTGTGTCTGTTCTTTTTAAAAGACATTAATTGGCCGAGATATACATATTCATCGACATACTCTATATTTTTACCATCCACGACTATGGGTACGGTAACGCTGTTCGACATTATTTTTGTTTTGCTTGCATTTATCTCAAGACCAATCTCTAAGCTTTTCGAGCATAATTCCGTAAGCATTGACTGAAGTTCCGTCGGCGACTCCGAAAGAAGGACGATGTCGTCGGCAAAGCGAAGATGGCTTAATCGATTACCGTTTATCCAGATTCCTTTCTTAGTCCATGGTAAACCTTCCATGATATTTTGTAGAACAGAAATAAAGATTTTTGGTGAGAGCGGGTCGCCCTGTCTTACGCCTCTACAAATTTTTATAGGCGGTCCGATTCGGTCCAGCTTGACTCTGCTTGAGGTTTTTCGGTATATATCTTTTATGATATTTATATAGGGGTGTGGAATTGATTGTGCACGTAGGGCGTTCCATATGCTTTGGTGAGAAATTGTGTCGAAGGCTTTGGCATAATCGACGAAAGCCAGGTAAAGTGTAGTATTAAATTCTTGGTACTTCTCGATGATTTGGTCCAGCACGTGGATATGGTCTATGGTACTAAAATTTTTTCGGAACCCTGCTTGTTCTGGTGGTTGGTAAGTTTCTAGTATAGGGCTTATTCTTGCTTCAATACAGGATGAAAATAGTTTGTATATACACGACATGAGGCTTATTGGTCGGTAGTTACTTACATCCGCTGGATTTCCTTTCTTGTATAGCAATATAATATCCGATTCGCACCATGGCAGAGGGACTTCCTGTTCTTTCAAAATTTTATTAAATAGAGTGGTAATTGGTTGAAGAAGAAACGGTAAACCTATTTTTAGTAATTCGTTTGAGATGCCGTCAGGGCCTGGGCTCTTGTCGTTTTGAAGTTTCTGTATAAGTTTATATATTTCTTTTTCTTGAAATGCCTCTACTTCTGTCATAATTTCGGCTTCGGTTAAGTTTGTAAGAGTCGCTGACTGATCTTGTGAACGGTTACTATATAAATTCCTGTAGTACGTTGTTGCAATATTCAGTATGTCGTCTCTTTTGTTATGTACATTTTCATGTCCCTTCATTCGTTCTATCCAATCCTTGTGAGTTTGTAAGTCTTTAAAAGCTCGCTTTAAGCTGCCAGTAGTGTTCAAATGTCTCTCTATTGTTCGTGTTCTGTAGGTATTGTAGTCGTGCCTAATGTACTTGCTGGTTAACTTGTAGAGAGCTTTTAACTCATTTTTCATGCTTCGACTTTTGGGTTTCATTCTCTGAATTTCATTTCTTCGCGCCATTAATTGTCTTGTGTGGTCTGTTATTACTGGTGACGATTTTTCATTGTCTAGCGAATACGTGAGAGTTTTATTTACGCTGTTTTTTATAGTCTTTATTAGTTGGTCGTAATATACATTGACTGTAGGACTGGTCCGACCCAATAATTGTGGAGGCATATTGTCGCGCAGACATTCTAAGTAAGTGTTTCTTTGCTTTTCCGTTTTCAATAAACTTGATGAATTTTTACTATAACTTGCTCGGCTTCTTTTTGGAAGTTGGATGTTAATTTTAGCTCTTACTGGTCGGTGGTCAGATGGGAACTTTATGTTCAAAACTTCGATATTCTGACAGCTTTTCGGAAAGTTTGACATAACATAGTCTAGTTCGCTTTTGGTTTTACCGTCAGGTGATTTCCAAGTCCACCTTTGCTTTAGTTTCTTTTTGAAGAAGGTGTTTAATATAGATAGCTGGTTTTCATAAGCGAACTCAATTAGTTTTTCTCCTCTATTATTTCTGGTTCCGTAGCCATATTTCTTCATTATCAGATGTTCTTCTGGGCGAGGCATACCTATCCTCGCATTAAAATCTCCCATTATTATTATTTTTCTATTTTCTGCCAGTGATAGAGCTCTATAGACTGTTTCGTAAAACTCTTCCAACTTGTTTTCATCCGCGGATTCAGTGGGAGCGTAAACCTGAATTATGGCTATTTTGTTTTCATCAAAATCCAATGTAAGTAGAGTTACCCGTTCGGATAGTCCTGTGATTTCCACGATGTGTTTTTTCAAATATTTTTTTATAATGAAACCGACTCCGTACAGTCCTGCTGTCTCGCCTACAAAGTGAAATATAAAATCTTCATATTCTTGGATCGAGTTCCCTACTCTCCTTACTTCTGATAGTCCTACCACATCAAATTTCGTGTTTTCGAGAGAATCCATAAGCTCTAGTAGTCGTTCGTAGGAAGATAAAGTTCTCGTATTGTAGGTTATTATATAGAGTAGATCTTTGTCATAATCTGGAGGGTTTTGGTCGAGCGCTCCCTCGGTGACCAACCTTATCGGGAGCTCAGATAAATTGTTTTGTTTTTTTTGTTGGTATTGTAAGTATTCATTTGAGGTGGAGGGGCCCTTTAATTTTCATGCTTCATCTTTTCTTGTTACATATGTCGTCATTGAGTTCTGTGCCTTGTATTTTTTGCTTGATCTTGTTGCTTGTTGTTCCTTGATTTGTTGCACTATTATTGGTGTATTTGTACGAGGTGGTTCTGTTTGCTGTGGGGAGACAGAAAGTTGTCTCTTATTCGTGTTCGTTTCGTTTCTTTTGTCCTTAATGACTAACTTATCGTACTTTATGAAAGCTATGTTGCCTTTATCGGTTTCTTCCCGTTGCTTTAGTTTTAATTCATCCCGTACCTTCAAAATTTTTGGCGGAAACTCTTCTTTTATATATATGCTGGTTCCTTCTAACTGTTTTTTATTTTGAAGAATTTTTATCTTTTTTCCTAATGTACTAAACATGACCGCGATTGGACGTGGACGTTCACCTTTCTTGCCTACTCTTCTGACCGTCTGCAGTTCCAATTCTAAGGTAGATACTTTCATAGTTTTGTTAAGGATGTCAATTATCTTATTTTGAAGCTGAAAATATGTTTTTTCAGTTTCCTCGACTCCGAAGAACATGAGGTTTCTTTGTACGGCATTTTTTTCTAGGATATATAATCTTTTTTCTTGTTCCTCTAGTTGAGAATGTATATTTCTTAAATCAGAGTTAAATTCATGAAATTTTGCATCTATGTGATCTGTGATTTTTGTACTTATTTTTTCCTCTAAGCGTGGGATATGTGCCACTTGTGTTTCTAGTGACGAAAATCTGTTCTGGAAATCTGTTTTCATTTCTAAAATCAATTTCTGTAATTCTTCCATAGTTGTGGTTTGGCACTGGTAGTGACCCCTATCGCAAACCGAGTGTAATATTGAAGCGCCTTTATCGCTTGATTAGAACTCGCTCGATCGGCCGATGTTCGTAACTTGTTGACAGTGTTGATCTTTAAGTTTGCAGTATTTGCGCTAGATGGCGTTGTTATCAATATAGTTATGACAGTTAGTGTGCTCTTTTATACGCATAGAATTAGGTTATTTTTCAAAAAAATCACTGTATTTTCATTTGTTTTTGCTGCACTTTGTCTATTTTCAGTCCATTTGAGCCACTTGCAAACGCATTTTGTATTTTTGTAAGGTTTATTTGTGATATTGTTTGTAATATGTTGTATGTAAACACACTGTTTTGTCACTTTCACAGGTCGTCTTTGACACTGTCCACAAATTATGTTACGAGTTGTCACCTCTGCACTTTTATTTAGTAGATTTTTTCACGTTCCATTTTAATTTAAACATTTTAACGGTAATTTAAATACGGAGTCGAAGTTTAAGGTTTGCACACTAGCGCCCCTCTCCATTATTAAATAATAATACAAACTCACAAAAAAAATTACATAGGCACCTCCAACCACGAGACCAACAAAGCAGTCATTATAATTCCTAACTAGTTTTATTAACCAACAATAGCGTTTTATTCGCTCCGTTACAATAAAGGAACAAAACAGTATATCGAAAAGAAAAGCCAATACTACACAAAATAATCGAACGTTTAGTAGAGTTATATGGCAAGGGGCTTGTACTTTATTGCGGTCCTTATCACGAGAAAAAGGTCAGAGACCTTCGCCAGTCTCTTAGAATATTGTAACTTGCCGATGTGTGTACATTTTATAATAGTGATAAATAGTATATCACATACATTATTTCAGCCACTTAATCGTTTTTTGTTTTTTAAACGAGTTTTAACCTGTATCCCGCGGGCTGGTTAATACGTGTAATTCTCGAACTTTCGCCTCTGTCCGACGCTAGGTGGTAGTCTCAATACACTCCTATCGGTCGTTATATATACATTCACACCTTTCATACATATCTCTCTTCTACTCTACTCATTCACAGAATCCGTCCATCTCTTTTGGTCTCCCACAACCCACCGGTTTGTTGAACAAGCAATTTACGTAACAATCTCTTAGGTTTTCACGATCACGGACACTGCAAAATTTCTGAAACGTTAGGAGTAAAATATAATAACACGATCAGAACCGTTATGACATCATTTACTGCAATAAATAATTTACGTACTTGATTTATAAAACGAAATCCCTGTACTAGATATGGCTTGTATCAGGGGTGTTTACAAACATGTGGTTCACGAACACAAATGGCACACAGACTCAAAGCAAGTGGTTCTGGTTTATACAAAGACACTTGCCCGACCTCAGAATTGAACCAGGGTCCCGTGATCCAAATCCGACCCCTAAACCAGCAAATTGATATTTGATTAAAACTAACTAAAACTTACATAAAGTCAATATATTAAACTGATTTTAAATAGATTTACACGGATTTTTCTACATTCTAATATTCTTAATTCCAAAATTCTAATTTTAGAATTCTGAATTTAAAAAATCTAATTTCTTATTTTTTCTAATTTCATTAAGGTCATCACCAAAAAACTAATTTGAATTGGCTAACTACCAATATTAACATGGAGCGAGAACCGTCTGCAATCTTCGCCCCATCTAGTGGGAGAACGGAGAACTGATAGTTATAAAGTTACACCAACCGTCATTTGTCATGCTACTTACTAGCTGTAACGACTGCCGTAAATTTAGGATTTACTGGATTTAGTGCCCTCTGAAGTAGGAAAAGGAGGGCAGATATTAAAAATTTATGGGCACCCATATGGTGACGGATTTAGAACCCATGCCATCCTGAGAGTGTTGTAAGAGCCGACAAAAATAAGTGACACGGCCGATTACAGGGAGGGTCATTAGCCAACTGTACCACGCCGGCCAGACGGGAAGTCACAGGATTTCATTTCAAGTTTTGCTTCTCTTGCTACGGCTGGGTTTTCGGCCTTGTCTTTTCCTTTTGTCGACTCTTACGACACCCTTAGCATGGGATGGGGTTATGACACCACCACCAGCCACAACATGGACTTACCACGACAAATTTTATTCGGGACGATACAAATTATTTTCTTCATTGCACATTTCATTGGCTCGCCACCGATATAACCGCATTTGGTTATCCACTTTTATTTGTAGAGTGATAGACGGCTGTCCATTGGTCTTATAGGGCAGACGCCCTATAAGACCAATGGACAGCCGGTAATAGTTTAGTTAGACCAGCTCTTAGTTTTCATGCTACTGAAATCGTGAATCAACAGTTTTTCCAGTGACTTGAATGCTTTTGACCGTAGGCTTGCGTGATGGGAAGCAACGCCAGGTTCTAAGATGAAGCACCGGTTCTCGCTTACGCACGACGAAATTTGATTCATAAATAAATTTAAATCATAAACTTAAATCATTTAATTCAACGACGTTATTTGTGCAACAAGAGAGCGAAGTCGTTTTTTGCTGCAAGTGCTGATTTTGAATCCTGCGTGTAGCGAGGCATTCAAAGGCACGAGATGCAGAAATCGTTGTTCTCGTGTAACACACATAAATTTTCACTTCAGCAGCTAGAACACATTAGGAGATAACATAATATTACGTAACATTTATTAAACTAGAATTAAATATTTATAGGTTAAATATCAGTTTTATTTGCAGTAAATTAGTTCGTACAAAATTCCGAATGTCTTTGAGGTCGAATTCAAAATCGGAACTTCGAAAGGGCTTCGGAACTTCTTTGTCTCTCTCTCTCTCTCTCTCTCTCTTTCTAATGGCGGGAAAGAGATAGAGTGTGAATGTTTTAAATTGTATATTTAACCCAAGGCTGATTAAGACATTCGCGGTTTTATGAATAATAATTAAAAATTTACTTTGTCTCATTCAGCTACAATATTCAACCGCGTGGGGCGGGCGCCACTTCAACCGGCGCCTCACGGAGGCACGTGCATTGTCCGGCACGTGCCTCTCGGTGGGTTGGGGCAGATGAGTAGAGAATTACCAGAGGGAAACCTTCTAAAGAGTGAGCAAAATTGTTACCTATTCTTATAGGGTTGGCACAATAGGATTAAAATGCACAAAAGTTTGTTTACATCTATTTGTCATTTAATAATTTGAGACATAATTTTAGTCATAAACTTATCACATAATTTTAAAAAGTCTTCTTTGGACTTTGGGATGATTAAAAAAAGATTATGTGTTAATTTTTTGGATTGCTGTTCATGCACACAGTACAATAAATCACATTTACACTCTTGCTAATTTATTCAAATTTAAACAAACACGCACGACGCGACACACATCGAACGGTGAGGTAGCCTTTTGATAAAGCACTGGCCGAACCAGTATAAACTGGTTTCGTTCCGTACGCGACGAGCCGCCAGTGCTCCGCATACACGCGCATCATACTTGTAGTGGTGTACTTACCACTACAAGTATGTAGCGGTGTACTTACCATGGCGCTGTTCTTTGAATCTTTGTCTCTGTCCCCTTTATCTACTTTGTGGTTGGGGAGCGTCCACAGATCCCCATCGAAGCGGGCCAAGGGCCCATCAGGGTCACGGAGCATGCTCCCTAGGGCAGTGAAACCCGTGGCCCTGTTTCGGGAAGTTAAGGGACACCGTTAATTTAGTGGTTAGGTTGGGGCGCAATTACCATCTTTCCGCGCCTCGGAGTCCTAAATAACCCGGTTAAGTTTTGCGATCGGGTATTCATTAGGATTTCCAACCTACAAAAAAGGTTTATTTTTCTGTCATAATGCGATACCATGGTCCTGTTAAATCGATGAAACTTTAAACTATCGACTGTGTTCAGGTAGGACGGTCTTGTTCAAAAATCCTCAATCGAATTGGAATCTGAAAAATTTAATTTTGAAATTCAGTTGGAATGTTTTAATTCGGACATTTGTAAATTGTTTCGAAAATATATTTTTATACGATTGATATTGGATTCAAATTGGTTCCATTTATAAATTTGATCTAAGTTGGTGCAGTAGCTCCCCGACCTACTTACTAAAACCAACGGCATCCCTCAAGTGCCCAATACAAGGCCACGGTACTTGCTCCCCGATGGCGGAACATAGATCCGCAGCTCCCCGAAACCAAAATCGACCACGACATTTTCCTGCTCTTCGTATGGCCTTTTTCCGTGGTCCCGTCCGGGAAGGATGGGGTCACCGATCCCAGGCCAGAACTAATCAAGCCATAGCGGGTTCAGCCACAACAGATCCTAAAGACATGCAGGCATTCTCACCACACCAAGGTGCCAGCACGATCGCAGGGGGAGGGGTATAGGTATGCCTATGCCACTGACTGGAAATTGTTGTTTATTGTTCGCTTTTTAGTGTCTATTTTGAAGTTGCTTTACTTTTCTTGGTAAAAGATTTTAAGTACATACGTATATTTATTTTAATAATTTTATGAGCATTGATGAAAATGTCGGTCGTTGGTGTAGACGAATACTCACAGATGATTACAAAAACCGCAGCAACTTCGAACGGGAAATTTCTACGAAATATGTGTTAGGACCTGTGTAAATATGTATCTTCTTTATGTATACATTTATTAGCGAGGTAATAATTTACTTTTCTCCAAAATGAAACAGTATATTCAAATTTCTCAAATAGTCTTGGCAAAATAATAGAAGCAAATGCCAATTAAATTTGCCTACTATACCTTCAAATAACCTAGACTCTAAGGAAAATAATAATTCACTAACTAATTATTAAACGGTTGTTTAACTAAACACACTTCCTTAAAAAACATAAGTCAATCCTCGCTGTACTTGTGTACAGTTATTATTTAGACGATAACAAAAAATATACAAATAAGATTTATTCCGTACTGGAGCTCAAGTCTGCTATTTTACATAATGTGTCATAACGGCGCAATGCGATTTCCATTGTGTAAAATCAAAAAACTGTGTAGCTAAAAAGTGTAAAAATTTCGGCTAAAAATGCGAGAACGAACAAAAAGTCCTACATCGCGTTAGCGAAGTTTACAGAGCAATTCTCTCAGCTAAAAAATACAGTTCTCAGGAACGCTGCGACCATGTTCTAATTATTAAATTCGCAATGTTATGCCAATGTTGAATAGAAATCTTGGTATTTAGTGATTGTGTCCGATAGCTAAAGTGATTTTAGGAGAACTACTATTCAATTTAAATTATTATTTTGGTACTAATTCTGATTGACAAATCATTACATGAAACAGATTGTCGCCCTTAAGACGAATATTTGCTTTTGCGAAGATTCCAAAGATCGGTTTAAGTAGTAAAGTATTAGTAGTAATTTAATAGCTATTATGTAGTGCAGACAAAGTAACCATGACTTTGACGAATTATTTTATTTAAAAAATTGAAACGCATTAATGTGCCAGCTGATTATTGATATGGATTCATTCATACCCTAAAGTAATGGGATATCAACATTTTATCTTAGGTTGTATAATGCACTCAAACTCACAGTTAATTTGTATTAATAATTTAATATAATAATTTTCATTTAAAGACAATAGGAAAATACAATAAAAGTTCCAAAAAATACAGAACATTTCAAATATTCTTTTTCTCACGGGAATAGAAGTAAAATGGAAGTTGAGGAGGAAAACACGAAATTATGCCATAGTCTGGTTTATCCTGTTTAAGTCTACCTGAACCGACGAGCATTATTATGATTATTCACAACAAGAGCCTGACTGTAGGCTCCCTCAAGCGAAATAGGAGCTCCACGGAATGCCGTTGTAAGAATACTTTTTACTACCAAACACATTGCCGCTTCAAATATTTATACATGGTTTCTTTTCTTCTTTTCCGTTTTAATAGAGGAACTGGGGCAAATGAAATATTATATTTGAAATTTGGTTTCGAGATCGATCTATCCAAGGGGAAGAGCAGCTATCATTAATATTCACAAACCGGGGAAAGTTTCATAGGTACATATTGTACAACACATGTTTACAATATTTTTGTTATTGGGAACGGGCTCGAGTTCTAAGCTTTGAAGCTAATAATTATCCGTAAAGTTCGCTTTGCCGCATGAACTATGATCGTATATTGTTTTGTACGTACCGAATTTCAATAACCATAATAGAAAATTTTAAGCAACCTGTGGCATACGGTCCGAACTGTATACCAAAACTATCAAAATTGAAAATCAAAAACACGTATATTGTCGGTTTGGACTCTATTGAATTGCCCAGTTCAGGGCCCTGCAGGCAGAATAATAAGATCAGCACTGCGACATGTTTTGTTTATTGTGGTAGCATTTGCTGGGGGCATTTTGTAGCAGCCACAAGGTGCTGTAATCTATATGATAATACGTGAAGCAAAATCTTTGTTTTTTTACGACAATCGCGCAGACGGAGGAGTATGAAATTTCCCACACTTACTTTACACATTTGCTAGTTTTATTTATAAGTGTGTATTTACTTTACACACTTATAAATAAAACTAGCCACCCGTCCCGGCTCCGTGCGAAGCAACGACTTGAATGAATTATGAACATCAAAATTTATCAGTGTTTCTCTACAATTATATTATATTATTTGTATCTATACAAATAAATAAAATTGGAGTGTCTGTTTGTAATAATAAAATAACAACTTTTTACTAAATGCGTAAGTCTGTATACACAGCACATAGACCAAAATAACATTTTTTTTAATTTTTGTCTGTCTGTCCGTCTGTCTGTCTGTCTGTCTGTTTGTTCCGGCTAATCTCTGGAACGGCTGGACCGATTTTGACGGGACTTTCACCGATAGGTAGCTGATGATATAAGGAGTAACTTAGGCTACTTTATTTAGTCTATACATCTATACAAATAAATAAAATTGGAGTGTCTGTTTGTAATAATAAAATAACAACTTTTTACTAAATGCGTAAGTCTGTATACACAGCACATAGACCAAAATAACATTTTTTTTAATTTTTGTCTGTCTGTCCGTCTGTCTGTCTGTCTGTTTGTTCCGGCTAATCTCTGGAACGGCTGGACCGATTTTGACGGGACTTTCACCGATAGGTAGCTGATGATATAAGGAGTAACTTAGGCTACTTTATTTAGTCTATACATCTATACATCTATACAAATAAATAAAATTGGAGTGTCTGTTTGTAATAATAAAATAACAACTTTTTACTAAATGCGTAAGTCTGTATACACAGCACATAGACCAAAATAACATTTTTTTTAATTTTTGTCTGTCTGTCCGTCTGTCTGTCTGTCTGTCTGTCTGTTTGTTCCGGCTAATCTCTGGAACGGCTGGACCGATTTTGACGGGACTTTCACCGATAGGTAGCTGATGATATAAGGAGTAACTTAGGCTACTTTATTTAGTCTATACATCTATACAAATAAATAAAATTGGAGTGTCTGTTTGTAATAATAAAATAACAACTTTTTACTAAATGCGTAAGTCTGTATACACAGCACATAGACCAAAATAACATTTTTTTTTAATTTTTGTCTGTCTGTCCGTCTGTCTGTTTGTTCCGGCTAATCTCTGGAACGGCTGGACCGATTTTGACGGCACTTTCACTGATAGGTAGCTGATGATATAAAGAGTAACTTAGGCTACTTTTATTTAGTCTATACATCTATACAAATAAATAAAAGAGGAGTGTCTGTTTGTAATAATAAAATAACAACTTTTTACTAAATGCGTAAGTCTGTATACACAGCACATAGACCAAAATAATTTTTTTTTTAATTTTTGTCTGTCTGTCCGTCTGTCTGTTTGTTCCGGCTAATCTCTGGAACGGCTGGACCGATTTTGACGGCACTTTCACTGATAGGTAGCTGATGATATAAAGAGTAACTTAGGCTACTTTTATTTAGTCTATACATCTATACAAATAAATAAATGCGTAAGTCTGTATACACAGCACATCTATACATCTATACAAATAAATAAAATTGGAGTGTCTGTTTGTAATAATAAAATAACAACTTTTTACTAAATGCGTAAGTCTGTATACACAGCACATAGACCGAAATAACATTTTTTTTTTAATTTTTGTCTGTCTGTCCGTCTGTCTGTCTGTCTGTCTGTCTGTTTGTTCCGGCTAATCTCTGGAACGGCTGGACCGATTTTGACGGCACTTTCACTGATAGGTAGCTGATGATATAAAGAGTAACTTAGGCTACTTTTATTTAGTCTATACATCTATACAAATAAATAAATGCGTAAGTCTGTATACACAGCACATCTATACATCTATACAAATAAATAAAATTGGAGTGTCTGTTTGTAATAATAAAATAACAACTTTTTACTAAATGCGTAAGTCTGTATACACAGCACATAGACCGAAATAACATTTTTTTTAATTTTTGTCTGTCTGTCCGTCCGTCTGTCTGTCTGTCTGTCTGTTTGTTCCGGCTAATCTCTGGAACGGCTGGACCGATTTTGACGGGACTTTCACCGATAGGTAGCTGATGATATAAGGAGTAACTTAGGCTACTTTATTTAGTCTATACATCTATACAAATAAATAAAATTGGAGTGTCTGTTTGTAATAATAAAATAACAACTTTTTACTAAATGCGTAAGCCTGTATACACAGCACATAGACCAAAATAACATTTTTTTTTTAATTTTTGTCTGTCTGTCCGTCTGTCTGTTTGTTCCGGCTAATCTCTGGAACGGCTGGACCGATTTTGACGGCACTTTCACTGATAGGTAGCTGATGATATAAAGAGTAACTTAGGCTACTTTTATTTAGTCTATACATCTATACAAATAAATAAAATTGGAGTGTCTGTTTGTAATAATAAAATAACAACTTTTTACTAAATGCGTAAGTCTGTATACACAGCACATAGACCAAAATAATTTTTTTTTTTAATTTTTGTCTGTCTGTCCGTCTGTCTGTTTGTTCCGGCTAATCTCTGGAACGGCTGGACCGATTTTGACGGCACTTTCACTGATAGGTAGCTGATGATATAAAGAGTAACTTAGGCTACTTTTATTTAGTCTATACATCTATACAAATAAATAAATGCGTAAGTCTGTATACACAGCACATCTATACATCTATACAAATAAATAAAATTAGAGTGTCTGTTTGTAATAATAAAATAACAACTTTTTACTAAATGCGTAAGTCTGTATACACAGCACATAGACCGAAATAACATTTTTTTTTAATTTTTGTCTGTCTGTCCGTCTGTATGTCTGTCTGTCTGTCTGTTTGTTCCGGCTAATCTCTGGAACGGCTGGACCGATTTTGACGGGACTTTCACTGATAGGTAGCTGATGATATAAAGAGTAACTTAGGCTACTTTTATTTAGTCTATACATCTATACAAATAAATAAATGCGTAAGTCTGTATGCATAGCACATCTATACATCTATACATCTATACAAATAAATAAAATTGAAGTGTCTGTTTGTAATAATAAAATAACAACTTTTTACTAAATGCGTAAGTCTGTATACACAGCACATAGACCAAAATAACATTTTTTTTAATTTTTGTCTGTCTGTCCGTCTGTATGTCTGTCTGTCTGTCTGTTTGTTCCGGCTAATCTCTGGAACGGCTGGACCGATTTTGACGGGACTTTCACTGATAGGTAGCTGATGATATAAAGAGTAACTTAGGCTACTTTTATTTAGTCTATACATCTTCTATACAAATAAATAAAATTGGAGTGTCTGATTCTAAACAGCACATAGACCAAAATATTTTTTTTTAATTTTTGTCTCTCTGTCTGTTTGTTCCGGCTAAAACGTTCAGTACTTTGGAGACATTGTTAAAAACTTAATTTAAAACAAAACATGAGAGCACATCATTCAGCTGATTCAGAATTTAGTAAAATTCTTCTTGATGTTGGAGAGGGAAAGTGTCTAGAAGTGAATAGTAATCATGATATAGAACTACCTACCAGTCTTTGTCAGGTTGTGGTGGACACTGAAACTTTAATACATAGTATTTATAATGATATTCACAATCTCAATAACAAAGAAGATTCGATAAATAAGCCAACAAAAACTGAAAATAAATGATAATTAATATAAATGCAAAAACCAAAAAAAAATATTAATGAACTAATTAACTTTTTTTAAATTCCACGCGGACGAAGTCGCGGTTACAGCTAGTTATACATATAACCGTTCCTCTTGAATCACTCTATCTATTTAAAAAAACCGCTTCAAAATCCGTTGCGTAGTTTTAAAGATTGAAGCATACATAGGGACGGACAGGCGACAGCGATTTTGTTTTATAATATGTTGTAATAGTGATGAATGCTAGTCTGTATGTCCTTTATAGAATCGTAAACTATGCATTTGATCATGTGATGATCTTTAGCAAAGTGTTGTCCATGAGCACAGGAGGTTACTGACGAAAATAAAGAGATAATTTGTGTAATGTTTTTCCTTTTTTTTGTTAGTGGGGTAGCAACGCGCTCAAATACTTGTCTATTATTTGACAGTCACAATTATATGAAGCTACCAAACGGTCTAAAAGGCGGCACATGTAACCCTAAACCAACGAGGCTGCGTTCCATTACTCAGTTCGTACGACATCCTCGGCATGTGGGTTGGAAACATTGTGTATTCTAATTGTGTGTACGAAAATGTTTTTGATACTCACTTTAAATTGATGTCTTCTAGTATTCTGGTGGGCAGAAGTTCCAGGATTTGGGATACATTGAGAGTGTCCCAAGACTTCTGTCTCCCCAGTATCTGCTGAGTACAGTTTATGAAAAGCTGCACGTCTATTTCGGAGTCCATCGCACCATAATCCTTTTTCACTATTCACAGTCAACTGTCTTCGTATTATTTAACTTTTATATAACACCACGTTTATGTGCATTTTGTTGCACATTCTAAAATTAAATGATCCAAAATAAAAGTTATTATTATGTAGAAAAACGAAGTGTTTAATAAATAAATTGTGGTACATCCCTGAATTATTGATAATGCCGCCAAATATAATGCGCTTTTTTTAAAAAAAATGATTTTCTTTTTTAATTAGTATGGTCTGTGTATAATAAAAAGTGATTCCAAATTAAAACATGTGTTATAAATACGTAAACTTGTGGATTTGTAATAAGCTAATAAAGACAGTCAATAAGATTACAGCGTATACTTAATTGAAAATACAAATTACAGACCAACAACGGTTCTAATTTGGCAAGAAATATCTCGACAAAGTTAAGCAAAACGTAATTGTATGACAAATAAGAATAATTTTGGCTGCTTTGAAAAAATCGACAGAAGAATATATATGTATTTGCTTGATTAGCTTCCAATCGAGGGTGACGGGACTAACTTAAGATCCCGTGACTTACGACTCCTGACACTAGCAAACTATGAACTAATATAAGACATTATACATTTATTTGTTGTATTTCTCTAATACCATGTTAACCTAAAATTTTATTGGTGTACAATAAAGAGTCGTCGTCGTTTCAGCCCATAAATGACCCACTACTAAATCGGGCCTCCTCCAAATTCATGGAGGGAAATTAGTCTAATGTGCCACGTTGACAAGAAGGGTTGGCACAGTTTTCTTCTCTTTTGGCTAGGTGATCTGACCCGTGCGTTCTTTTAGTCGCCTCTTACGACAATCTCAAGGGTTGGTGGCATTGTGTATTCTAAATATGTCACCACACGAACAGAGTATTCTATTCTATTCCCGAGTTCATTGGGGCCAGCACCAGTCTAACCAGATTTGGCTTTGTTACTTAACTGAATCGGCAACCAGCAATTATTTGGTTAGACCAGCTATCAGTTGTCACGCTACTGACTACATGTAACGACTGCCATAAATGGTTCACGTAGATTGGCAGCCGGGACCGAGGTGTTTACGTACATATAATAAACAACTGAACTTAGAACGCCAATATATAATTAATTTGTTAATATAACTTTACATTGTGGTGGGTATGATAACGACGTACTATTAAGTATAAGACGAAACCATATTGTTGATGGAAGATTAATTGTAAGTCAAAAGAAAAATGAGCTTAAAATCAATTTGAACTATTAATTTATTACTCTTAACAATTTAACAAATAGAACGTATTTTTTAAAGATTCGGTACTGATGATCTCAATAACTACTAATAATAGCATGCGGATTACAACTCTGTGCTACAAAACGTTTCAGTGGGATGTTTTGATGAAGATAGCGATGGTTTTTTAAGAAGATTTTTCCCACTAAAATTACAGCCCTTATTTATCTATCTTAAAGTTACATTTCCGCGATAACATGTAACGTCTAACTAAGTCCCGTGTATACTGTATTACATAGATTGAGATTTACGCGAGCACGTAAAAAACTGAGTTGCCAACTTTGATATACACAAACATACAAAATAATACAAAAGCTTAATGTTTTCTTTATTTTTATATTGCATATTATATTTGATAGCTCTGAATACCTTTTATCTATTCCTCAGGGATACCGGGTGAGACGGGGATATGTCGCCGTATGTAGTACTCCGAGGCGTGTAAAGATGATAAATGTCACCTCGACCCACTAAAAACCTGTTCGGGTTCCGATTTACGCCTGTATGAGCAGCCAATGAGAACCTACAAATAAACCAAGAGGGGCACTCAGGCACCACGGAGTGAGGAAGGTGTCTTTAACCTCAATCCCCCACTACAACAATTTATATTTCGTCATAATTTTAAATGGTGACTAAAATATTTCTCGTTGAGAAATATTAAACCTTTAATAAAGACTAAATGAGAGTTATTTATTTCATGTCCCCTCGTTTCTATTGAAAATGTTACTGAATGACCAGAAATCACCGAGAGTTTTGAGAGGTTTGCGTCTTAGAAAATATGATTTACATAATTAAGCAAAATTGAAAATTGTGAGGAAATGAAGTTACCTTACAAAGGTTAATTAATCGAGAGAAATGTTCGTAGCTAAGTTTGATTCATTTCAGAATTTTGAAAAATTATCCTTTTTTGTTATTATAAAGACAAAAATCCGTCGGTAGAAACTTCATAAAAATAACGACTAACTTCGACGCAAAAGAAGTTTCGTTCGTATAAACGATACGATGAATCCATGTGCCATTGAACATCGAAATGACGATTGGATTGTGAATTCGGAATGACAACTAGACCAATTAAAACTTGATACGAGTCTCGAACTTTTCATGACTTCGACAAACCCAGAAAATACACAAACAGAAACTGCACTATATAAAAATGATATAGTGCAGTTTCTGTTTGTGTATTTTAAGGGCTTTTGCTCAAATAAATATCTGTCTGAACCACAATCGCTTGGAAATAATGAAATCTGAATGAATTTGAATACGAACAGGGCAATGAGAGTAAATACGATACTTTCATACGAACTATATCAATGAAAATTCTAGACCTTTATACCTAGTGCAGGAGAGCTGCTATGTACACAATATTTATACGAGCTGAAGGTTAAAACCAGTAACTTAAAATTAAGCATTTAAAAGAAAAATGAACAAAGGCAGGTCCGTTTAAAAAAAAAAGAAAAAATTGCTTAGAGTTTGGAAAAGGATTCATTGTGTCGGCTCCATATTTTGTTTTATATTAACCACGCGTTCTGAGAATCCTCGCAATTTACGTACATTTTTTTGTACATAAGCAATTTTCATTCTCCGCCCACACCTGTCCGCATTTGACACGCGGCAGGCATATAACCCACTGCGGGACGTGTGTGGGACAAGTGAAGAACACCTAGGCTACCCACTTAACGCCCTCTACGTTCAGCGTAGTTCACTATTTCACGAAGTTATTCTCAGAAATCTATTTTATTTCTTCGGTATCCAAAAATTGCGTTACAAGAAAAGCAACTAAAGAATTTCTTTCCGTTTCTACAGCTTTCTGAACCTGTAGTAAATTATTACTAAATGTATAGGTGTTAAAAGAGTTTAGTTAATAGTGTTTTTTTATTTTGTCTAATCTAAACCTTCAATAAATCTTTGTAAAAAATGAAAAACAAATTCGTCGAGTACCAAAAACCAAGTAAAGCAACTTCTTCGACTGTTTTTAAATTTTATGCCCAAATGGAGAAGGTCAATATAAGGCTCTATTAGGTGGACATTGACGAATTTCCCCGTTCCATTTGTTTCCATTTCAATATAGACCCACGCTTATAACAAACGAATGAACGGTACCTAACTTGTGACTATGCGGAAAAAGTATAGGGGAAACGGAATTCACATCAAAAAGGAGGATTGCCGGCAAATTGAATGATGACCAAGTTGATATGGGATCGAAAGACATTCTGCGAACGGCGACAATCAATGTGAAAAATGGCGTATACTGGTCGGAAAATCACTACTACGAGTAACTTTTATGAGGTACGCAGTTGGCTCAGATTTTGCTTTCAGTGTGTAGTGTAAGTATTTTCACGAATGCTGTTTTAATGATAACGACAACTGTTCGTGTGTGTGTGTGTGTTAGCTTACATACTTATTAACGCAAATGTTGAAGTATCACCTTCATGGCACAGGCTGGTTTTAAATATATTTTGAATATCTGTCTACCGTGTTCTATATTGTCTTGCGCTTGCTCTCGTTCTTGTTATGTTGTGTTTTACCTTTTTCCTATATTTATTTATTATACGTTTTCCACTGTATTTGACTGCACTGCAGTAACCCCGTAACAACAAGTGTATGAGAAATACTAATAATTAAACGATTTTTTGTGTATCTTTAACTTCGTTATTATATTTTATTTAAAATTTTATATTACCTATATGTGAGGATTATAGTGCTTCGTTGGTCTAGTGGTTAGATGTGCCGCCTTTGGATCAACGGGTTTCGGGTTCGATTCCGGGGTCGGGCAAGTGTCTTTGTCTAAACCAGAGGCACTGGCTCGGAGTCTGGGTGTAATTTTTGCTCGTGAATTAGATGTTTGTAAACTGCCCCAGCGGGTTTCGTTTAAAAAAAATAACTAAGAGTTAATTAAATTATAACATTACTAGCGACCTGCCCCGGCTTCGCATGGGTGCAATTATGACACATAAACCTTCCTCTTGAATCACTCTATCTATTAAAAAAAACCGCTTCAAAATCCGTTGTGTAGTTTTGAAGATTTAAGCATACATAGGGACGGACAGACGACAGTGACTTTGTTTTATACTATGTAGTGATGGCAAAAACAAAAACACGGTATAGCTGATTAACCTAAAAATATTACTCTTATGTTAGTATTCTATTCTATTTTAATATATTTACTTATATTAGTATTCAATTCAAACTGACATTTTCCTACCCAAACGAATACAGAAAAAAATATGTATATGTAATGCAACCTCGAGTATTATCCTTATGGCAAAATAACAATTTATAGATTAATAAGAGTATTCTGACAATTCTCTGCAAATCTCTATTCAAAGTTAATATTTATAAAAAAGAATCATCTACGTGTTATTCTGATATGTGAGCCACAACATAGATCCATCCAGTCACACATCCATACAAACTTTCGTATTTATAATATTAGTAGGATAAGATTTCCATACCATTATAGTAAGCTGATACTTAATTTCATCCTGGAAGACTACATCACATTTCCATCATTAATAATTTTTAAGATATATTTATATTATTCTACGAAAAGAATGATTACTCTATGTTTACCAATCATCTAAAAACCAAACGTACACTTGTTCAAAGGCCTCCCGGGAAATACGACAAAATTATAGTCATGTGGTATGATTGTGGTAGCAGTAATTGCCACTTTTGGTATACAAATTGTTATAGCACAACGCATTCAATATTAAGGGCTACACATTGCTTTGCTACATGCAAACAAAATTAATTGGTTGGCCCTAAATTGCTTTGTTTTATAGTCAGTAGTTACCTTTAACGAACATTGAGAGTAATAAGTTTCACGTGTCTATCGGTCATCACAACAGTTGGATAAACCAATTTTAATTACAAGTTGTTTTTTTGTACAGGTTTCTTAATCATACGTTTCTGAGATATTTGTATGACAACAAAATCTACTCAGCAGTTTGCAGATCATCATTATCATCTTAGCCTGTATCCCGGTTGCAGCCCAAACTCTCGCTTCGGCGCCCGGGGTCAGCGTTCCGGCTTTTTCTTCTTCACTTCGCACGGTCTTCAGCATCCCTGGTAGTGAGCCTATTGGCACGCATATTACCCTTTACGACGTCAAGCCAGCACTTTTTGGGTGTACCCCTCCTGCCGGGGCCCGGCGGAGGCGGCATGGCTAGACATTTGTTTCCCACGTAAGCAGCCGGTTGCCGCAAAACGTGGCCGTACCACCGGAGCCGACACTCCTGCAATTTATCTGCAATGTCACGGACATGAAGACTGCCGCGAATGCGGAAGTTCTTAACGCGATCCTTCCGCGTCACTCCACACATCATCCACCGCAGCATATTCATCTCCGTGACACGCAGCTCTTGCTTGTGTCGCTCTAACGCCGGCCACGCTTCACAGCCGTATAAAAGCACCAGCCTAATGATGGTCTCATAGACCTGTCCCTTCAACTTTACTTTATCTTGGGGTCACAAATGACACCAGTTACCTCACGCCATTTGGCCCACGCGGCAGCAATGCGTGCCTTGACGTCGCAATCGATGTCACCAGACGCATGAAATACAGATCCCAGGTATTTTATTTGTTGTGTAAGTTTCCAGATAATCATGTAATAATCAGCCTTTAAATATATACTTAGCCTTTACATAACAATGCTGAGTCGAGCCACCTCTAATTACATGGAAGGTAATTAGCCTACTGTGCCACACTGACCAAACGGGCTGGCACAAGGATTCATAATCCTTATATGGATTACAAAAATATGGTGGCACCACCCCATTCCATTCTCAAGGTGTTTTAAGATCCAAAAATATATAAATAAATAAATATCCTTGGACATTTCACACAACGAAATCTCGTCCCAAGCTAAGCAACTTAATGCTTGTGTTATGGTAATGAGATGGATGATAAACTTCTTATATACATTTTTTTTTTGTAAATACATACGAGTACATTATTATGGATTGAAAACACCCAGACCCGGAACAAATACTTGTAGGTCATACAAATATTTCTTCCGTGCGGGAATCACTGAGCCAACCGTATCATATATTGTACGACTTTGGATCGAGGAAATATTGTGAAGGTATTTCCTCATGGGTTGCAGCAGCCGTTTTCTTCGTAAGGCTTGGACTTGAATGCTTGCTCGTCACTTTTTTTTGCGAAACCTTTTGCACTCTCACACACGACACATATGACGTCGCAAAGAGTTTTTTATTACCAAGATGCATACCATTACTATATTTCCGCAATCCAGAGCCGTGTCTTAAATATAATAAGCCTCGTTATATAACTTAAAGTAGGCAACAGAGCATTGTGAATACTAAAGAAACCTTAATAACGTTTTACAACTACGTAAATAGAGTGTCACAGTGTAAATCCTCGTTTCAACTGAGAATTTACTGGAGATTTAGTAAGAATTTAATTCTCTGATTTATCGTTTAGTTTCGAAAACTGCGTTGAATTTTCGTCTACGTCTGAGTTTGTGTTTTATTGGTGGAGTGGTGAAAATAATAAAAAGTTTTAATTTGTAAGTAGATGTTAATTTTAGTTGCATACTACCTAATAAATACCTTAAAAAGAAACTTTACTTTTCATCATCATCATCAGCCCACATTAGTCCACTGCTGGACATAGGCCTCCCCTAAAGAGCGCCATAGCGCCCTGTCTTCAGCTTGACGCATCCAGCTGCTGCCCGCAACCTTTCGCAGATCGTCGCTCCATCTAGCAGAGGGCCGTCACACACTAACTTTACTTTTAAAGACACATAATAAAAACATTTAAAGATGTTATTATTTTTGAGATTTGATTATGTTGGTTGCCTGGAAGATATTAATTAATTAAGAGAATTTTTAGTGATAAGGCCGCCAATTGTATGTGTTTTATATAATTTCTCCTGTAAGCTATGATTATGTCGCAAATGTGCAATTAAGTGTTATCTATCTATCTATCTAATATGTGCTGACTGACTGTTTCGCCACTACTACTCAGCTCATGCATGACCCATGCATGCTGAGTCGTGCCTCCTCCAATTACAAGCAGGACAATTAGCCTACTATGCCACGCTGGCCAGATGGGTTGGCACAGGGTTTCGTATCCCCCGTGGCCCTGGTTCGGACATTCGAGGATCGCCGTCGGTTTTAGTGGGTAGGTCGGGGCGCAATTTACCATATCTACGCGCCTCAGAGTCCCACATAACCCGGCCAGTCCCAACGGCCGGGAATCCATGAGGATCACCGACGTAAAAAAAATAAACGGTTTCGTATCAAGTTTTATAGTCCAGTCGAAATAGACATTTAAATAGAAACAATTCCGGGGAGCGATTCTTTTTTAAAACGTAGGGGGTATGGTTGTAAGTATAAATCTCGATTTTCGAAATAATCCCGGTAGAGGGTTCGCCGCCATCTTATTTTAAAGTAATTTTTTTTCGTTTTTATGAAATCATTCGTTAATTTTCAACTTTAGAGCAAAAATGGTGTTATCCAAAGTTGTTGGAAATTTCAATTCCCACAAGTTTGGTCAACATCATTTTTACACTAGGATCAATATTTGCAGAGTTACACTATCAAGTTTGCAAGATGCATCATGCAACGGATCTGCATCTCTGCACGAAAAAATATAACTTTAAAACAAGATTAGTTCGATTACAAGGATTAGTTCGAAAATAGAGATTTATACTTCCAACGCCACTTTTATGTCTATTTCGAATGGACTATTACTTCTCTTGCGCCTAGTTTTTCGGCCTTATCATTTCAAACGGTTATTTCATATGTCACCATGCGTATTCTTTAACGTATTCTAAATCTGTCACCACACTGACAAACCTATCCTCTGCTAAACCTATTAATAACTTTCTAAAAGTTCTATACCGCAGCCTCGTGGGAAAAGGTCGACGGGCAGTTCATTTAACAGTATAAGTGTACACGATACACACTTCAGTGCAGGAATGTTCAAGTTTCGCTGCAGTGTTCTGTAAATCGAAGCCTTTACCAGCCGGGCTGAGGCAGGAAACTCGTTCAGTTGAAAGTTATACAAGGTGTAACAAAAATCCTATAGCTACAAAAATTGCTACGCTAAAGTAAATCGGAAAATGTACTACTACTCAACCCGTACATGACCCACTGTTGAGTCGGGCGTCCTCCAATTACATGGAGGGTAATTACCACACTGTTCCACGCTGGCCAGACTGGTTGGCCCAGGATTTCGTATCAAGGCTTTTCGCCTCTTGCGTGTGCTATGCTATGCTCGGAGTTTCCCTGCGAGACAGGGTCACAAACATACCCTACAGAATTGCCAAACTTAAGTGGCAGTGGGCAGGGTACATAGCTCGCAGGACCAAAGCTCGACGGTCCGAGAAAAGTCCGTGAGTGGCGACCGCGTTCCCGAAGACGCAGTGTTGGTAGGCCTCCCACACAATGGACCGACGACCTGGTTAAGGTCACCGGAAAACGATGGATGCGAGCGGCCCAGGACCGGCCTTAGTGGAGATCCTTGGGGGAGGCCTTTGTCCAGCAGTGGACGTCTTTTTTGATGAAGAATTGGTGGTCCGACTCAGCGGTGGGTCATGTGTTGAGTAGTAGCACTATCGATCCTCTCGTTATGCATGGATGGGTAAATGCTCGATCAGAAACTGTTACTCTATTTCACTTATTTCAGGGATACTTTTGTGTTAATGACATCGAGTGATTGATAATGACGATCGCTACACAACGTGACTAATTAATTAAAATCGATCGTGATCAGCTGAATTTGATATTGTGCACAATAAATAACCTTACAAACAGCATGAACACTTCACGTAAAACAAAGTATTGTTGGTGTAAGTGGCCCTGGCAAGGATGCTGGGGGCTTATAATGAAAAATCCTTGTCAGTGAAAAATATTGATTTCTTTTCGTTGTCGATGCCTGTTTTCAGACGACTTTTATATCAATCAAAATCAAAACTCATTTAATCAAGTTGGCTCATTAGAGCACTTTCGACAGGTCAAACAAAAAAATAAAATTTATAATTTGCCATTTAAAATTAATTATTTACCATCTACCACCGGTTCGGAATGAGCCGGCAAGAAACTCTGTAGTTGCTCTTTTTAGATCGCCATTTGGGTACAAGACTGGTTATAAGACAGATTTGTGAGAGCAAACTCGCGCAATAGTTCCAAAGGGCCAAACATCAGCCAGATCTAGTCGACAATAGTAACCTTGTAATGCCGAAGCCAACCGACCTCCAGCAACGGCACCTATTCACAAGCATGACGCATGCGTGTGTAATTCATAATGTTCACTATTCACTATACTTTAACATGCCTTTAAGTTGTATAAATTGCCATAATGTATATCTTATATCTTTAAATGAGCAATTCATGTATATGTCAACGGAAAACAACAAGAACCGGAAATTTATAAATTTCCTAGGAAATTTATAAACGTCCGTAGGATTCCAAACGAGAGATAAATTATATTATTTTACGCCCACATTTTCGTAAATTTATAAACTTACGACGTCTCGTCGTAAATTTATAAACTAACGGATATCCATTCCTAAGATTCTAAACGGTTCCACCAATCACAGTAGAGCTTTTAATTTTACGCTTCTCTAAGATACGGCAAATATCACACTGTTCTCTGATTGGACGATGTTGATAGTGGTGTCCATGGACATAGGTACAATTAGACTTGCCAAACTATAAATGTATCAGTACCTAACAGTATTTTTACTTTAAACTAGGTAAGTACCTATAATACAGGGTTACTGTTTTACATAATATGCTAATAACCCCTACTTCACTCTACCTAAATAAAACAATAGAAATCGTGTGAAGTTAAAGAGGTTTATTTAAAAAAAAACAATCATAATCAATAAAACCGACCTGCCAAAAAAAAAAAAAAAAAGTTTAATTTCAAAAAATTCCGTTGGCCTCGGGCGATTTGCCAAACAGACGCTAAGTACTTATTAAAAAAAATGCTTAAAAACATGTAACAAATTAAACATAATAAAATAAGTATTTAACTTAAAAAACCCCTGACATCGGACTGCAATATGGCTGAGTACACTCTCAACAATGGCCGCGGTTAGGACGGAGAAGGAACACGTGACTTCTTCAACAAATCAGAGCGCCCATGGCGTTTGGTTATTGCTACATATTATTTTACGCGTGAGTTCAGTAAGTTTATAAATTTCCGAAAATGTGGGCGTAAAATAATACAATTTATCTCTCGTTTGGAATGCTACGGACGTTTATAAATTTCCTAGGAAATTTATAAATTTCCGGTTCTTGTTGTTTTCCGTTGACATATATACAATTGGAATCTCGGAATCGGCTCCAACGATTTTCATGAAATTTTGTGTATAGGGGGTTTCGGGGGCGATAAATCGCTCTAGCTAGGAATCATTTTTAGAAAATGTCAAGAAATCTAGCTAGGAATCCTGACATCTATTGGCGAATAATAATACTACTTTTTTTGTGAGCACAACAGCAGATGGCGTTGTTAAGTAACACGAAGTCAATGAGTGCGTACTTAAATATAATTTCCAATAAATACAATTTATAAAAAAAAAAACCGAGCAAAGCTCGGTCATCCAGATATTTATAATAGAACGCTTACTGCAATGAATTGTATTTAGGTAATTATGCAGTTGGTATGTGTTTAAATAAATATATAAATCTTGGTCCGTCTGGCCAGCGTGGCACAGTGTGCTATGTGTGTCTTCATGTAATTGGAGGAGGTCCGACTCAGCAGTGGGTCATGTATGGCCTGAAGAGAGTAGTACTTAAAAAGTGGATACATTTTTATACGAGCACAACAGCTCTGGTGTTAGTGGCAAACAAAACACTGTTGGACTACTGCTAGCCATATGATTTACTGTGACTATAATCCCCGATTAGATATGCAGAGATGTCGCTACAATAGCCTATTTGTATTGTCAATGACACTGACAAGTTTACTACACAGGGTGTAACAAAAGCACTATACCTATAACGAAAGGATCTATAGAACTACTAACTGCTACTACTAATCAGCCCATATATGACCCACTGTTGAGTCGGGCCTCCTCCAGTTACATGGAGGGTAATTAGCCTACTGTGACACGGTGGCCAGACGGGTTGGCATATGGTTTCGTATCAAGTGAGATAGAACTACTGATACAAAATTTCAGCAAAAACAACGCAACATATTTTCTTGAAATGTTAGTCACCAGCTCGTGTAGGAGAAGTTTCATAAGTCGAGAATTAATCTTAGATAACCGATAAAAAATAGTGGAACTCGAATAACTAAGCTAATAAGAACAATTGATAGTTGGTTGCTTTTCACTGGATCCTATGTTTTGTAGTAAAACGTCGTTCTGGTTCAGAAAAACGTCGATTACTGAGATTCTAAACAAAGAAATACATCATTGGATTGCCATAGAGGTTTTATCACACCTTGTAGAGAACCTACTATTCTCGGGTAGAGACTTTATCTAACTGTGACAGATAGGTTGGTACCCGCTTGCAAGTTTCCTTTGCCTAGAAAAAGGGTAACAACCTATACCTTTCACATTCCTAAGTGGATCTTACGATACCCATCAAGTCAATGCGGCACTGGGCACCAAGTCTGGTAATCCAATAGATATATGAATAAAGGCTTGTCGATAACTCTTACTGGTCGTTTTGGTAATCAATTAATTCATGTGCTAATACGAAACTGGCTCAGGAAGAACTTACGGATGTCGCGGATAACGGATTTTACTTACTTATTATTTCTCAGCCAGTAAAAAACTCACTGATGTGTCGAGCCTCTTCCGTCTACAAAAGGTAAATAAGTATATTTTGCTAGGCTGGCCAGACGGATCGGTGAGGGAGCAATGGCGCTCCGTACTGGAGAGCCCCACCGCGGGGCAGGCTTTGATCATCATCATCATCATTTCAGCCAAAAGACGTCCACTGCTGGACACTGCCCAAGGATTTCCACAAAGGCCGGTCCTGGGCCGCCCGCATCCACTGCTTTCCGGCGATCTTAACCAGGTCGTCGGTCCACCGTGTGGGAGGCCTACAAGCACTGCGCCTTCCGGAACGCGGTCGCCACTCGAGGACTTTTCTGCCCCATCGGACGTCGGTCCTGCGAGCTATGCTAGGCTTTGATAGGAGCCATAAATAAGGCCTCATTTTGGGGAGTGGCTGGAGCGGCGTCATGGAAGCCTCTTCTTCCGGCTGATGCAACTCCTCCCGAGGCAGAGGTGCTTATCAAAGTTCCTGTACCGCATCGGCCGGGAGGAGACGCCAGATTGCCAACTCTGCAGTGGTGGCCTTAAAGACACGGCAGACCACACATTACCGCGGTAGAGCGTGCCGTGCAGGGCGCTCGTCTCGATTGCGGGAAGCCTCTTGCTACCGGACCTCGTAAGTTCCATGGTCCGGAGCAAGAGTGCTTGGCGCAACCATAATGTCGGCCAAGGTGGAGGCCGAAAGTGCCAGTTGCTCGATGACCTCCGTCCGCTTTAATTGAGCCTGCAGGTGACGGGCCTGGAAAACCTGTCGGCGTGGCGTCGCTTATAAGGCCCCGGGAGGAAGGCTTGTCTGCGTTCCGCGCAAGCCCCCAGCAGGGGCAGTCATATAGAGCAGGGGGCTGTCATATAGCCCCCTGAGTATGGAGCGGCCCGCCTCGGAGCTTGGGGCTCCACTAAACGGGCCAAGGCTCATCAGTGTTGCGGAGCATAGTCCCCCATCGGGTGGCCCTGGACTCGGGTAATCGAGGATCGCCGTCGGTTTTAGTTGGAAGTCGGGGTGCAATTTACCATCTTCACGCGCCCCGGAGTCCCACATATCCTGGCCAGTCCGCAACGGCTGGGAATTCATGAGGATTTACGACGAAAAAAAATAGGCTGGCCAGACGGATTGACGCAGGGTTTCGTTTATACCGACTTTTGTGGCTAAGTTTAAGCTTAAGACACCCTCAGGATTAAATGGGGTGGTGACATTTATGTTACGAATTTTAAGAAGCTAGCAATTAGAAAATATCAGACTTGGGGCTTCAGGTATGGTGCTTCAGTAATGCATTAATGACATTATAATTTTCTACTTTTAGAGTCTGAAAACTCCGGACTCCAAATGTATCTAAAAAGAACCAATTCCGGGACAGAAAATGTAACATTAAAATAAAAAATTGCCAAGCTCGCTAAAATATGACGTCACCTTGTTTTGACTATGCTAACCGGAATGCTATATTTTACATGTGCACAAAATAAGGCCAACAGTGAAATATTACGCGACTTTATTTATTTTATGTCGGTAACTTTGTTACAAATTGTTTGAAAAATCTCTAGGAAGTATTTTCATCTATCAGTGGTATTAAGGACATCTGCAGCATAACTGTCATAGATTTTTTTTTAAATATCTTACAATGAATAGAAGACTTTCCGCAAATTTATTTCTTTTTTTAACAATCAATCGACTAATATGACTCAGTTGGTACAGTTGCTTGCAGTTTTTGTATTTAAAATAATGAAGCAACTAATTTGCTACACAAAAAATACAAAAACAAAAACATTAGAGGTACAAAACACAAAAAAGGGGACAAAAGACAAAAAATATGGATTTTTATAAAAAATACTTCAAAGTCCCATAACTTGAGAACGGTTAAGTTTGGGGTATGGGGTTCCATAGTCAAATCAGTCAGGAATGATGGAAACTACCACCTCTTAAAGGATTTAGGTCGACTTAACCTGTAACCCTGTATAAATAGGAAGTACAAGGATTCCTATTAATTTAGATACTGTCATATTATATCTCTTATATAATGTTTACTTATTACTATGGTTTTTATCTACGTATAGGTAGTAATTATCATTATAAATAAAATATCTGTTTATAAATACAAATAAATTATCCGTAACTATTATATTATTATCGTGGAGTGAAATCATCCTATTGAGCCTCACAGACAAGACGGGCTAACACAGGAGTTATCTCATGTTTTCCTTATTTTGCGGCTAGGTGATCTGCCTCTAGCGTTCTTTTAGGCGCTTCTTACGACACGCTAAGAATAGAAGTGTTGGTTGGTGACATGAGAAATGTTAAAAAAACATCACGTGATTAATGGTCAGCCCCTAAGGTTAATAAACGATGCGTTAGGCATAACATCTGTTAGGAAAGATACATCATGTTAAAATGAGGCAAACATTTAAAAAATCATTTGCGGCTAAACTATTGCTCCAATTTAATTTAATTTGGTACAGAGCCTGGAAATGATACCTAGTATAGGCAGTTAAAAAAAATGCCCCTATGTCGTATCAACCCTGTAAATTGTTGAGGCAAATAGTAAACGTAATTAATAACTATTTTAAATAAAAACGTATGCTAGCATAATTAACTACACTATACACCATGCATAGGACAAGATTAAAAAAAATACAACGTTCACTTAGTTATAATGAACATAAATCTTCATTTAATATATTTTAATGAGTGCAAAAAATATTTGTTTTCTAAAGTTACGAATTCCAAAAAGATTTCAAGGATTGTGTTATAAAAAGTCGTACGTAGGATATTGTTAAGTAAATCTTCATTTTCCAATTGCCAATTGGTTGCAATTGCAACCAGTGATTGAAATCAGAAACCTCTTGAAGTATTTCCCTAAATAAAATATCTACTCACAGCCAAAATTATTCCTTTACTAGCTTAACGTAATTTCGAGGGTCTTCCGAGTCAACAAAGAACCTTCGCCCTTTTCCCTATAACGGAAATGCCAATAGTTTCATAAACTCAACGTAGCTGCAATCATTACAATACAAATTATACCTTGTGACACCGACCTGAGATATTTTTTTAAACATAAGTCACCATTAGTTAAAGGAAAAGTTCTGATACGAAAGTTTTTTGCGAAAACTTTTTTAAAACTTCATTTCTAAATTATTATTTTTTTAAACAATTGAACACATCGTCCGATATTTTTTTTGTTACTTATATTGTTTTAAAGCACTGGCAATATGTAACTTTGGTATATTAATCACAGACGCGCGACGACCGTGCGCACGGAACCGCGTTCGGGAATAAACTGGCTCCTAGCACCCTTCTGAAGGGTGTCTTTTTCACTACATACAAATCAGTTAACTGCATCAGACAGGTACTAAGATCTGTTGATTATTTCCCCAAGCAAAAAGTCACGTCCTAAAGAGCTCTACAGATATTTTATATTGGAATTTTGTCTTTAATTTTATATAGGGTTCCAGCGAGATAGAAGCAATATCGGTTTTCTTTTTTGAAATAGCAACATGATCTTTTCGTGTTTACAATCAAATAAGGCAATGAAGCACAGATTTTTTGTTAAGTTATTCAATATTCGATACAGAATAGATTGAGGATTTAATATAACCTAAAAATGATATATATAAAGTGAGGTTGTTTATTACCATTTCTTACTCAAGAAATGTACGGCGGTGAAGTGGCGGGCAAAAGCTTTAAAGTACTTAATTTACGATATAATTACGAAGTTTGTTTGAACACAATTCTTCCACAAGTATTCACAGAACATGTTCTTAAAATCATTGTGTCGGCAGCGTGATTATTTAGGAAATTATTAGGTATACTACGTGTAGTTTTTAATAGTCTATGGTTACATTTAATGGTAAAGATATTACAAAAAAATCCAGAAATGTGCTACATAAATGAATAGTTTTGAAGAACATAATTAATTTAGGTAAAAAAAATATAGCAGTTATTGAACTTTTATTGATCACGAGTCATTCAAAACAAATTATTCATACACTAGCGACCCGCCCCGGCTTCGCACGGGTGCAATTATATTATACCTATAAACCTTCCTCTTGACTTACTCTATCTATTAAAAAAAACCGCTTCAAAATCCGTTGCGTAGTTTTAAAGATTTATGCATACATAGGGACGGACAGAAGAATGCGACTTTGTTTTATACTATGTAGTGATAGTGATAGTGATAAAGCCAAGAAAATGCGACGTTGTCTTTTCACGGTAGGGTGTTTTACATATCAATCGGGATTATGATTGTTAATTAAAAATGTAATTAAATTAATAATAACAATATAACTAATAATACAAACACCAGTTGATTCTTTGCCATGGTCTCATTCATACCCGTGTAGGGAATGAATGGGACTACGGGGTAATTTTCTTTTTTTTCTTAAAACAAAACCCCTGCATTAGTTATAGCCTGTGCCACGGGGGCAGTTTACAAACATGTAATTCACGAGCACAAATGACACCCAGACTCCGAGCCAGTGCCTCTGGTTTAGACAAAGACACTTGCCCGACCCCGGAATCTAACCCGGGACCCGTTGATCCAAAGACGGCTCATCTAACCACTAGACCAACGAGGCAGTCAAATAGTAAAATAATCAGTATCAACGAACAGGTTGTATAAATAGTTTTGTTTCTATAGCATTAACTGTTTCTATGGCTGATAGATAGATAGAAATAGTTTTGTTACTTTCATGGCGGATAGTGACAGCTCTATTCAGGGTGTTACAAAAACAATATAGCTAGTATCCGTGGTCTATGTAGTGACAGGTGTAGAACGCATAGTGTCACCACTGCATTCGATCCTGAGGGTGCCCTAAGAGCCAACAGAAGGAAATGACAAGACCTAAGCCTAGCCACAAACGAAGGACAACATGAACTTGAAACTCAAGCTTTCGTTTTGCCCATCTCACCAACATGGCTTAGTAGGCTAATAAATCTTCATGTAATTGGAGGAAGCCTGCTTCAGCAGCGGGTACTTTTTGGGCTAATTATTAGTAGTATCCGAAGTAAGTGCATAGCGCTCACTGAAATGAGAGCAATTCTTTGTAGAAATGGATTTTCTATTGTGAAATATGAGAGAGGCGAAATGCGGTTTTTTGTTTCAACTAGTAACCACGAAATTTTTGTTCTGTAGGAAATGAACTACCGTTTTCTTTTTTTTTTAGATTTTTAGATATTATCTTGATTTAAATTGTAGATGCCTAGTTATTTACGTTCCGCAATATTTGGGTGTCTACGCTTATTTATCGAGTTATGACACGACAGATTCATAATAAAATGATGCTTAATTTTGCCTAATGTGATCGGAGATTATCATCGATGCTTTCGTTATTGCTATAGAATTTCACACATCCTTATTTTGTTTTAAGTTTTCTTTATTTTTCGGCTAGGCGATCTGCCTCTTACGTTCCTCAAGTTGGAGTATTTATAACTAGCTGACCCGGCGAACTTTGTTCCGCATTATATATATTTAACACAAAAAGAAAGTTTGACATAGGATACCTGAGATTTTTATCCCGTCCGTATAAAACCTACTTTAACAAAACGCAACTGACAGCGAAACGTTATGTTGTCTATAGTTTAATATGGTCGAAAATTTGACAATTAGAAATTTTGAATTCGACTTGTTTATATTGTTGTAATTCACATAATATCTTTATAACTTGTAGCCTATGTGTTATTCTGATGTATGAGCTATATTATTGTAAAGTTTTATTAAAATCCATTCAGTAGTTTTTACGTGAAAGAGTAACAAACATCCATCCATCCATCCATACTTACAAACTTTCACGTTTATAATATTAGTAAGATTAAATTATATAAGTTAATTTTCATAGTTAGTTGTAATCTTCACATATTTTGTCTAGTTTTGGAAATATAGAACAATTACAAATCCAAATTTTTGAAAAAAAAAATTGTCTGCGAGCCTCAAAGATGAATAAAACCTCACAAATTCCAGATTTGTACAAATTACAAAGTGTAGATATACTAAACTAAGCCCTTGATAAATATTTTCAAACATTCACGTTGGCTAAGACAAATATCATGCGAAAAAACATTCTCAACGATATCCCTACAATGATGAACCATTTCGGATAACAAAAAGCCCAGATTGAATAAACAGCGGATGTTTCAAGTGTATGACAATTCTCTCTAATTGGATTCGTCCAATAAGGGGCTCGTAAATTTTGCGTTTGTTCTCTGATGTGATATTTCATTTATTCTCTGACTGAATTGTTTTTTTGACAAATGTCTACTTGCAATGATCATTCCTTTCTTTTAACGCCCAAATAGCCAAAAGTTTATTATTTAAAGGAGTAATGAAGCGCGAGTGGCATTCGACAATAAATAATGCCAACAAATTTCAAATAAAATATAGGCAGTGCCTGTATTTGTTATTTTTTTCATCATGTCTCATCATTATTTACTTCCTCTTTCAACTTGTTGCTACCCAAGGCTGAGTGTAGGTATCTTGTTATGCACGCCAATTATCTCTAGCCCGCTAGTATCCTCACTTTCCGATCTTCACTGCTAATATCAAACTGTCCTTTTCCCCATTTTCATTGGAGTTATAGGTACTTTAGTTACACTATAGACTAGTGATTTTTTTTATTGCCCTTAGAGGCAAACGAGCTAGCGGCCCACCTGATGGTAAGTGTAAACCGCCGCGCGTAAAGTTTCTTAATACAAATTCATACTAGACTAGGTAATCTGCACAATAAAGATTTATTCATGAAACTAAAACCAAAAGTATGTTTTTTGAATACATAATTTCATTTTAAAAAAATCTAATCTGAATCTTGGGGTCAGTTTACAAACATGAAATTCACGAACACCAATGACACCCAGGCTCAGAGCGAGTGTCTCTAGTTTACACAAAGACACATGCCCGACCCCGGAATCTAAACGGGGACCCGTGATCCAAAAGCGGCACATCCAACCCCAACCTCCGAATCGAACCTTGAAGTCCTGGTTCGATTCCAGGGTCAGGCTAGAGTCTTTGTCTTAACCAGAGGCACTTGCCCTGAGTCTGGGTGTCATTTTTGTTCGTGAATTACATGTTTGTAAACTGCCCCCGCTATACCGGTATTATAAAGTGCAGGAATTTCGCTTAAAAAAAACTGTCTATATAACCTTTATTTTTGCTACGTGCTATTATACACTAGGTTAATTTCCTTTCATCAATTCTTTGTAGAAGCTCTTGCCAAAACTGGTTAATTTACGGGCTGACTTGACTTGTACATTTGTAAATGCATTTGCCTAAAAGAAGTAAATACTTAGGGATTGTTAGTCTTACTGGCTCAACGGCGGTGTAGAATTAATTTAGCTCCAAGCAAAGGGTACGTCAATATGTCGCCACCTTTAGATACTATAAACTAATACCTTATATGCTATCAAAAACTTTGGACGATTTACGGAGTTATAATTTTCACTTGCAAATCAGAAACTCCTGAACTTGAGACTGACATAGTTGATCATCATCATCATCAGCCCACCTGATTCCACTGCTAGGCATAGGCCTCCCCTAAAGAGCGCCATAGCGCCCTGTCTTCAGCTTCACGCATCCAGCTGCTGCCCGCAACCTTTCACAGATTGTCGCTCCATCTAGCAGAGGGCCGTCCCACACTACGCTTGCCGATTCGCGGTCGCCACTCAAGAACTAGTCTACCCCAGCGGTTGTCGATGTAGATGGTTATATCTATCAAAATGTTAAATCATCATCATTTCAGCCAAAAGACGTCCACTGCTGGACATAGGCCTCCCCCAAGGGTCGCCCGCATCCATCGTTTTCCGGTGACCTTAACCAGGTCATCGGTCCACCGTTTGGGAGGCCTACCAGCACTGCGCTTTCCGGAACGTGGTCGCCTCTCGTGGAGTTTTCTGCCCCATCGGGCGTCGGTCCTGCGCGCTATGTGCCCTGCCCACTGCCACTTAAGTTTGGCAATCCTGTGGGCTATGTCGGTGACCCTGGTTTTCCTGCGTATCTTCACATTTCTGATTCGATCTCCTAGGGAAACTCCGAGCATAGCCCTCTCCATTGTCCTTTGGGGAATAATAATAAAATCCATAATCCATCCTGTACTGGTTCAGGCGTCTTACATATTTGTGGAGGAAAATTAGCAGAAAATGCTACGCCCGCCAGATGGGTAAGCGCAGGCTTGTATCAAATTTGATTTCTCTTAAAAGTAAGGCTAAGACCTAATAGCGCTATTTTTAATATGGTCCGGGTCGGTTTAAAATAAGTAGAACCTGCAAAACATATCCTAAACAAGAACGTGAAGGTCCTAAATATTTACTGGCAGTTCTGAGATATAGATATTAGAGCATAACGTTTTAGAGACAAAGTCGCATTTACTTTAATAGGATAAACATATTTGTTACAATGTTGCATATTTGTTACTTGGAACATATTAAGTTAAAACCGCTCCTATTGGCATAACTTGTATCACCGGGGGCAGTTCAGAATCATGAAATTCATGAACACAAATCACACCCAGTCTCTTAGCAAGTGCTTCTGGTTAACTCAAAGCACTTGCCCGATCCCGGAATCAAACCCCGGAATCAAATCAAATCAAACAAAGATTTAGACGAGTATCGATTTTAAAAGGTGAAAAACTTAAATCTCAAAATTTTACACCAAAAACTAATCATGGATGACGGTACGATGAGCAACCTGCTTCTTAAGGCTAGGTCCACTTCTGACACTTCCTTTGGTCATCAAAATAATAGTTAAAAAATAACCACTTTTATACAAAATCTAACTAAAAAATAGAAAATAAATTTTAATAAATTTGAATTAAAAATAGTGTCAGAAAAAATCATTTTATTGTAAAAAAAGCATGGGAAGCGTGGCCATGTTGGCACCGAAGGCTAATTACTCTCCATGTAACTGGAGGATGCCCGACACAACAGGGGCTGTGTAGTAGTAGTAAATGACAATTGTACCTCACAGGCAGATAAAAAAAAATACTTCAACACCACTGTATTTGAATATGAAACCCGACTTGCCTCGAGGCTGTAATGCGATCTGAATTGAAATAGGCAGATTGTTTCCTTACAAGAAAAGCAACATTTTCACAACGACGATCTGGATATCGGCTGGCTTATATAAGTTTAGAGATCAATCAGCTCTTGCGTAGTTGGCAAGAAACAGATTTGAATACCGTCGATATCTTCAGAATCGATACTACTGCGGTTGGCGTTTTTATATGACTATTCTAGCAATCTATAGTGGAAGATACACAGACTGAGTACACTTTGCTGTGTAGGCAACTACACCGTAAGATAGGTATGTATACCAATACCGTTAAAAACATGTTAGTTATACTATAAAATAGATGCAGCAAATAGATACAATTTTTTAAAATAGGTACACTGGGGTACCTATTTTAAAAAATTGTATCTAGCAGTGGACTTCTTTTGGCTGAAATTATTAATAAGATGATAAAGCGTTCTTGCTTACATGACAAAGTAGAAGCTGTATCATAAGCAGAAACAGTAATACCGCTTTACGGAATGTCTAGCAGTATACTACACTTTAAAATACAGATACACAATTTGAAATACAGGTAATGCCACAGTCGTTTAACATTTACCTTTTGTGAAATATTAGATAAATTTTCTGAGAAAATTTATGTACCATTTTTAAAAAGCAGCAAGATTAATTTAAGTTAGTTCTTAAATAAATCTTCGTTCAACTAGTTTCTATAAAAAAATCTTTTTTTCTTTTATATAATTAATTATTCAAATTTAATTATTTAGAAAATGGAGATAGGGACGATATAACAGCTGACAGAAGATATTGAAAGAAGAAAACATAGTATTCCTATCCCGAATGGTATTGGGAATAAAAAATATTAATACAATTACAATGTAAATGTGAAAATATTTATTGTACATGTTTGTAAAAAAGTTAAGAAAATATAAATGTGTAATTTTGAAAATACTTTAACTTTTGCCGTGTAAAGTGTAAAAGCCTTTTTGGAATCCGGATTTAAGTCCACGCTACTTTCAATAAAGTGTGCCATATCTCCGCGTGAAATATCCCTAAGCTTCTGTACTTTTCAACTAAAGTTTTCTACTGAAGTCTCTTGTGTCCCATTGATGACTTATGTATCTGGTAACAGGGATCACAGTAGAGCTCACAGGAAGATCAAGGTTGCAAACGCAAATTGGGCAATGCATTGGGAAATGTTCAGGGTTAATGTGGAACAGAAATTTAACTAACCAACAAACTCGCAGAATGACATGAATAGGGTTCCATTAAAATTCAGAAGTATCCGTGAGGTGACGGATTTAGAAAACATAACGTCACCACCCCGTATTCCATCCTGAGGGCGTAGTAAAAGCCGACAAAAGGAAATGACAAGGCCGTTAACCTAGCCACAAGAGAAGGAAAACTTGATACGAAACCCTGTGCCAACCCGTTTGGCCAGCGCGGCACAGTAACTACCCTCCATGTAAGTGGAGGAGGCCCGGTTCAGGAGTGGGTCATGTATAGGCTGAGAAGTAAAAAGTCCAGAAAAATTTTATCACATAGAATTTGCGCACTCATATTTCATCTTACAGCTCGTGCCTATGATTGGTGCTACGCGTTTGAAATTGTATAACTATTAAATAAAAATTAAATTAAAACATTAAATACCAATTGTGAAAAGGCGCGTGGGAAAGCAAACCATGCGATAGCCCCGAATATTGTCTCTGAGATTCGTTGGAAGTGGTGAGTGAATAATGTGGAAATTTATGGAGATAGCTACGGGCATAGTGCGATAAGACCGCCCATTGTGCATTTCTTTTATTTTTTTATTTGTCTGATGTCGTGTACACTTTTTTATAATTGGTGTACAATATAGGGTATTTTATTGTACACAGAGTATCAGCCAAGCAATAGCTAAATTATAAAAACATTTAAATCAAGAACGTAACTGAAAGCTAAAGGAATTCTAATGGATTCTAGATTTCCGAAATTTAAATTGGAATTCCTATTCCCTATTTGTGTTTACTCCGTAAATTCCGGTTAAATTCACAGAAAGAAGAAAAGCTCACAGTATATAGAGTAATAAACACATTATTCGATCGGTACTAAAGCTAGACTAAGACGAGAATAATAAATGCAGTACTTTATTGTAGATTATCCAGAGCCCCTGCCGAGCAACCAAAGGAACAAAAAATTAATCTTTATCATAACAAATAACTCGACTTCCAGCAAATTCGAATATAAAGTGATACCATACATTCTTATTAGATTTATGTAAATCTCGCATTAAAAACCCATTATTTACATACAGTTTAAGCATGCCGCAATATTCGACGGGTATGTGCGGGCACGCTTAACCCGGCTTTGTAAAAAGACAAACATTTGTTCAGAATGTTAGTCTGAAATTTTCTTACAGCCTGCGGTACATACTTACCAAATTATAGTTTAAGAAGTAAATGCTTTTTAATATTGTTGTTTTCCACTTTCAAACTAAGTATTAATTTGAAGAAGCGATATTTAACAAAACCTGCTTCGTCAACGTATCCGAATCTTAAGTTGGCATATAAAAAAAATCACATGGTATACAATTTCTCGGGTGTTCACTTGAAAGTTACACATGTTTATTTTATGGTGTCAACAAACAAGGGTTAAATCCGGTGTGCGCGTCCCAGCGGTGGCATGGGGGCCGTCACAGACCCCGTAAGCGGAGGGGCCCGCCTCAGAGGATGAGGCTTTGCTATACGAGGCGGTCCAAGGCCCCCGGGGTTAGGGACCATGTTCCCCCATTGGGGAGTGAAACCCGTGGCCCGGGTTTGGGCAGTCGTTAGTTGTTTGTTTTAGTGGGTAGTTCGGGGCGCTAATTATTCTTTCGGCGCTGCGGAGTTCTACATAACCCGGTTAGCCTTCAACGGCCGGACATTCATGAGCATTTTCAACAGATGAAATAAAGAAAAGGGTTGAAAGTGAAAGTGTGGAAGTGTGACTAGATCATTTTTAACAAAAGAAGAAACTTTTAAACGTATTGCAATCTAAGCTGTCTTTCTAATGTTAGAAATGAGATCACAGTTACTATCTATACAAATAAATAAAATTGAAGTGTCCGCTTGTAACAATAAAATAACCACTTTTTATAAAATGCGTAAGTATGTATATACAGTCATCATCATCATCATCATCATTTCAGCCAAAAGACGTCCACTGCTGGACATAGGCCTCCCCCAAGGATTTCCACAAAGGCCGGTCCTGGGCCGCCCGCATCCACTGCTTTCCGGCGATCTTAACCAGGTCGTCGGTCCACCGTGTGGGAGGCCTACCAGCACTGCGCCTTCCGGAACGCGGTCGCCACTCGAGGACTTTTCTGCCCCATCGGGCGTCGGTCCTGCGAGCTATGTGCCCTGCCCACTGCCACTTAAGTTTGGCAATCCGGTGGGCTATGTCGGTGACCCTGGTTTTCCTGCGTATCTCCTCATTTCTGATTCGATCTCGCAGGGAAACTCCGAGCATAGCCCTCTCCATTGCCCTTTGGGTGACTTTGAGCCTTCTGATGGAGCCCATAGTGAGCGACCACGTCTCTGTTCCATATGTCATCACTGGCAACACACATTGGTTGAAGACTTTTGTCTTCAGACACTGCGGTATTGTGGACGAGAAGATCTTTCGCAGCTTCCCGAACGCTGCCCAGCCGAGTTGGATCCGACGATTGACCTCTTTCTCGAAGTTGGACTTACCTAACTGGACAGTGTGTCCCAGGTAAATGTAATGGTCAACAACTTCGAGGGTAGAACCTCCGATGTTAACAGGAGTGGCTTGAACATGGATATTAGACATGATCTTCGTCTTCTCCATGTTCATCTTAAGGCCGACTCGTTCGGAGGCTCCACAGAGGCCATCGAGCATCGTAGTGAGGCCCTCCATGGTCTCAGCCATTACGACTATGTCGTCAGCGAATCGAAGGTGAGTGATGTACTCGCCGTTCATGTTAATGCCCAGCCCTTTCCAGTCCAGAACCTTGAAAACATCTTCCAGTGCAGCGGAGAACAGTTTCGGAGAGATAACGTCTCCCTGTCTAACACCTCGCTGCAACTGGATCGGTTTCGAGGTCTGGTCCTGGAGTTGGACTGACATGGTGGCGTTTTCATACAAGCACTTCAACACTTCGATGTACCGATAGTCGACTTGGCACCTCTGGAGAGCCTGCAATACTGCCCACGTCTCGATCGAATCGAAGGCTTTCTCGTAGTCCACGAACGCCAGACAAAGGGGCAGGTTATACTCCTCGGTCTTCTGTATAACCTGCCGTAGCGTTAAAATATGGTCTACGGTACTGAAGCCTTTTCGGAAACCGGCTTGTTCGGGAGGCTGGGAATCGTCAAGCCTGCACGCGAGTCGATTCGTGATGACCCTCGAGAACAACTTGTAGACATGGCTCAGAAGTGAGATGGGTCTGTAGTTCTTCAATAAGGTGTTATCTCCCTTCTTGAAGAACAGCACCACCACACTTCTGTTCCATGCCTTTGGCGTTCGTCCTTCGAGTATGACGGAATTGAATAACTTCTGAAGGGCCCTAAGGATCGGTTCTCCACCCGCCTTCAGAAGTTCTGTGGTAATTCCGTCATCACCCGCCGCCTTGTTGTTTTTAAGTTGCTCGAGAGCCATCCCGATCTCACACAGGCTGACGTCCGGTAGGTCTTCGGTGTAGTGCCGGGTTAATGTAGCTCGTGGGTCGTCTGCTAGATTTATGACGGGTTCCTGTGTAGACGTGTACAGTTGTCCATAGAAACTCTCGACCTCACCCAAAATCTCGGACTTCGACGTGACGATCCTGCCGTCATCAGTCTTCAGCCTGACGAGCTGGCTTTGCCCAAGAGACAGATCCCTGGCAAAAACCTTGGAGCCCCTGTTGCGTTCAATAGCCTCTTCAACACGATTCGTGTTGAATCGGCGTATATCACGCTTCAGGGACTTTGATATCTGTCTATTGAGCATCCGAAGCTGCGTCGCATCATCTGTAGACTGCAGAACCATTTTCCGTCGCTCGTCCATGAGATTTAGGGTGAGGTCCGAGAGCTTTTTGGCCGTTTTCAGGCGTTGGGTCTCACAGAACTTCGACCCAACTTTGCGGACAGTCTCCACGAACCCGTCATTATAATCGTCCACGTCAACGCCTAGGCTTATAAAGCGGTTTTGCAGTTCGAGCTGGAAGCTTTCCGGGTTTTGAATTTGAACTGGCACGGGACGCAGCGTAGACCCCACCAGGCGCGACCTTTCGAGCTTGACGTCGATATTCAATGTGCCTCGTACTAAGCGGTGATCGCTTCCGGTTTTGACCATATTGATCACGGAGACATCATTGAATATGTGCTTTTCCGTCGACATGATGAAGTCTATCTCGTTTTTTGTGGTGCCATCCGGACTCAACCAGGTCCATTTCCTCTGTTCTGGTTTTTTGTAGAAGGAATTCATCATATAGAGTCCCTCCTTCTCCAGAAAACCAGCCAAAGTCTGGCCCCGTTGGTTCCGGTGTCCAAAGCCAAATTGCCCCACTTGCAGCTCATCTCCGCTCCGCTTGCCCAGTTTCGCGTTAAAATCCCCCATGACAACGGTGTAGTGCGTTCTAGAGCCATGTATGGCCGAGGAAATGTCCTCATACATTGTCTCCACCGCTTCGTCGGGGTGTGCCGAGGTCGGTGCGTATACCTGTATGACCTTCAGCGAATAACGCTTGGTTATTCTGAGTATAAGGTACGCCACCCTGGTCGACACACTCTCGATTTTAACAACGTTGTTCACAAGGGACTTGTGGACGATAAACCCAACACCACCTTGGGACTGTTGGTCGCCCTCCCGGAAGTAGAGCAAGTTGCCGGATTTGAGGGTTATCGTGTCCTCTCCCTCTCTTCGGACTTCAGACAACCCCACTATATCCCATCGCAACTTGCTCAACTCTTCCTCGAGTTCTACGATCTTCTCGTCAGTCCGCAGTGTCCGTGTGTTGTATGTTGCCAGGTGCAGCCGTCGTTTTGTATGGTAGCCGGATCTCTGCCGGAGATTTTTAGCACCCCCTGCCCCACCGTTACCTTGGCTGCTACCGTGGCCGAAGGAATAGCGGGGCTGCCGGGGACTGGGGGCCGTTTTCCTATTTGTGTTCATTTCATGGGGGGGTTTGCCATAATCGCCACGCTTGGCAGGCGGGTTGGCGATCGCAGTACGGATGGTATGTTTTTGTACAGAACGTCGCTGCTGCCCAACGTCTGTTGTCCCTTAGTCGCCTTCTACGACACCCACGGGAAGATATGGGGTGGTAGTATTCTTACTCCGCTACCACACGGACAATATACAGTACATCTACCAAATTCTGTCTGTTTGTTCCAGCTAATCTCTGGAACGGCTGGACCGATTTTGACGAGACTTTCACATTGTCAATAAACAATTAAGTTAAATTGTCATCAATCAATCATTTTTTTAGCTTCTAAGTAACACGATTCTTTTACAAAAAAAAATATGTCTCAAATGTAAGATTAGTTAAAAAGTCCATTTTCTTCGTCCGAGATTTTGGCACGGTTTAGCACTTGCATTGTTGAGCGTTAAGAAACTACTTACTTACACAGAAAGTTTAAAATTTACAGCATTCGCTGCCAGTTTCTCGGGCAATATTTTAAGCGGACTAGACGATCTTTAAGTGGGAAATATCTTGGCACGCTTTAGTAAAACCAATTACAGCTATCCCTACAGTATAACTTCCAGATCGACGCGCAAAAAGGGCTCTAAATTATCAACTGGATGAAAAACCAAGCTAAGTGAACTGCTTATCATTTTTAGTAAGATTAACTTAATGACAAAACTTTAGTTGTTTCATTGACGACTCTTAATAGTATTTCCAAAAATATTTGTAAAAGGCCTATGTTAGTCAGAGGTCGGTACAAAAATAATTACTATATGTTTTCCTTTTCTTGCGGCTAGTTTTTAGGTCTTGTACTTTCCTTTTGTCAGCTCCACCTTATGTACTAATCTTCAACTACATAATTATATCGCGTTAAAATTTGTAGCAGCGACATCTATTTGCAAAAAAGGAACTCATGCCTTTTAAAGTCAACCAGATGAAGCTAGTTTGTATATGGAATGAGTTTGTACATCGTCAAAATACACTTCGTATACATGCTTCTGCCTGAAACGAATTCAATCACAGCTGTATCAAAATGAGGCACCGTTCACCCAAAACTTTGACATTCAAATGTAACAAGGGTTCGTTTAATAAGCAATGGGAAATTAATCTCTCGCAGTTTGCCACCAACGCAGGGAAATTTCCAGACAACATCAAACTGTAAATAAGTATGCGACCTCACACGTCACAACGATTAGGGAGCGAAGCTGTTATGCAGGAAAAATATTCCTTCTAGTTAATTCTAAACCTTATTTTTTTCTTAATCTCAATATTTATTAAACTTTTATTTACAGAAACTTTATACGAACACAATCTTTGTTTTAACTAAATATTAAATAATAGTATTTAAAAAATATTTGGTATCGCAGGAAATGTTCTCTTACGGTTATGATCGTTTTATTTTATTTTATTCCCAACGTTTCAGACACTTTGTAGTGTCCGTGGCCGGACACGGCCGGACACTCATCATAAATCTAAAAATCACACTGAAATATCCATCGTAAATACTAAAATATCTACTAATCATTTCATAAAATATGAACACACGTATTGTGTAAACTGCTCCCTGTAAATATTTGTAGGTAGTCAAATCAAGTAAGACATGCATGGAAGAAGATTACATTGAAATTCCATTTACCTGTATAAAGATTCGGTGCATTACAGGCGAGTTATCACAAACCACCGAAGGTACTACATGCATGTTAAAAGCTGCAACAGACTTTATACCCAACGTACATACTCCGCATCAATGAAATTGATGCTACCACGTCTTCGATGCAAATTTTCAAGCTCTAAACAAATCAATATCAAACTATATACTATGAATACGTGTTATAACCAGTTTCCTTTGAATGTACAGAGATTTGTCGCTTTTCAAAGCGTATTTCAACGGCGTTTTTCCGGATTCGTATTTCACACAAAGTTAGCAACGTCACTGAAACTAATTTCGAGCAGCTTTTCACAGTTTATAAGTAGATTACTTTGAAGAACTAGTATGAAAAAGTCTGCAGCAAACATGAAAGGGACGGATATAGATAGGTAATCTAGGTAAAGTGTCGATGCTTTCGCAAACTGAGAAGATTATATTGGATATAAAACCCAACAAACCGTAGTGATTGCTACTGTTTGAACCCACATCATCAGGTTCCGTGTGGTGACGGATTTAGAATACATAGCGTCACCAACCCATTCCGTCATGAGGGTGTCGTAAGAGTCGACAAAAGGAAATGACAATGGCGAAAACCTAGCGGCAAGATAAGGAAAACTTGAAACCAAACAAAAAAAATAAGCTGTGTCTTTGTACAAAATATTTCCATAAATTAAACACATAACTTCTTGAGTTTTGTATGTATACATAAATTGATAAATAAATACGAATACCAATGGCAATTATCAAATACGAATAGCCATGTGCAGAAAAGTAAAAGAAAAACAAAAGGACAAACGAATGCTGTAAAACTTCTGAAGTGTTGCTGCATTACATGACCGTCGAGCCAAGGCCAAAAATACATCAACGAAGTGTCTACTACACTCCTGTGCATTACTACTACAATCCATTACTTTCTGATATCCATTGTTGGTCTAGTGGTTAGATGTAGATGTGCCGCCTTTGGACCAACGGTCCCGGGTTCGATTCCGGGGTCGGGCAAGTGTCTTTGTCTAAACCAGAGGCACTGGCTCGGAGTCTGGGTGTCATTTCTATCCATAATATGTATGTATTTACAAAAAAAAATTATGTATATAAGTAGTTTATCATCCATCTCGTTACCATAACACAAGCATTAAGTTGCTTAGCTTGGGACGAGATGGCGTTGTGTGAAATGGCCAAGGATATTTATTATTTAAATGTATTGTAACCTAAATTTTGTTCTTGCTCCAAACAAATAAAACCAAACCAAACTCAACCTTATTGAAATACGAAAAAAATCAATCCTTTTTTATTTAATGGGTCGTCGTTCGAAGATTACCTCATGTTCCGATAACGGTTTTCCGCGTAATGTCGAGTGAACGGGCGTGAGTAGATATGCATACCTAAACGTTTTCCCCGTTGTTATAAAAATGTTAAACCATTTGGATGTCGTTAAACACACTCAAAAACACTTAGGGCGAATCTTCTTAGAAACCACAAAACTGACAATGTGAGTATATAATATTTTATTTAAAGTTTTTGTGTTTCACATGTGTATTAAGTTCTTACTTTCCTACGCAAACTGATAGAAGTTACTCGTACAAGCATAAGCCTTAAATGATGTAACAAAAATCAATCTCAATCTTGTATGGCTTTCACCAGTTGTACCTTGTTCGAATTAAAATACCTTCGTCATGATTTTTACCTTAATGAACAGACTTGCGCCATAATTATGGCCTACACCTTGTGTTCTGTAAACTCAAACTCAATTCAACTCAAACTCAAATCATTTATTTCAATTGAACCTATTTACTGGTGTTTTTGAAAAGTCTAAAGTGAAGTTAGGAATCTAGTTGCATGTTCCAAAAAGTAGATCCTATGGAGAAGAATAGACACTCTTTTTTTCATATTTTCTGTTACAAACATCTGATTAGGTCAAAACTTTTTTAGAAAATTTCGTACAAAATGGACGTTTAAACACGTCAAAATGTGTCAGCACTCGCTGTTTTAACGTACTGGACGTAGCCGAAAATTAGTAACTAGTTCACGCTAGTTATGCAAAGACACGTGACCAAAATATAAAATAACCTGTTTACTATGTACACTTGAGTTACTGAACCACGGTTAGATTTAAATAATGTTCCCAGCTTACCCAAAAATAACATTTTTGAGAACATTCTCGGATGATAGACTGTAACATTTGCTTTAGACGTACCGTAAAATAAACCTTGGGCAACACTACCTAAGCACTTAAACCGTATTTTTGGTTTTACGATTCGTATACTCACTAGATTCGCGGTATCTCACGTTGTCGCAGCTATTTTTCTTTCTTCGCTTTTATTTACCAAACCACTTGTATTTTTAATAATTGGTGAGGTATTGTTTTAATTTATTTCAAGTAATACACAAAGAACAGAATGCCACCGTAAACTTGATTTCCTAATTATGAAAGATTTTATCGGTTACGGAGCGTGGCTAGGCCGGTGGACAATTATGACTCTCGTGTACGAAGTACCTATGTCAGATTTATGTGCCGCTGAAAGTATTGACGCTATTTGTGAAGTAACTACATACATACTGAATATTTTTTTACCTTTATCATGAATAATTAATCTCACAAGGTTATTCAAACATTTGAGCTTACATTACGCCGTCCTATTTACATACTATTATATGGGATTCAATTTCCTATTATACAGGAAGTAGAATATATTTTAAGCGATGGTCATTTTTGTTGGTACATTAGAGACGCATAATTGTTCCAGTTAATATGAGATCTCTAAAACTGGTAATTTTCTGTTTACCACGATTGAAGTTCTGAGTTTAGGATACACTACGTATTGCGGTATTTCTCGAGCGCTATATTGGGTCTAGGCTAGGAACAATATCTTGATTCAGAGTTAGTACATTATACCTATTCTATAAGAGGCGGTTACTAGATGTGTTGTGCCGCTTGATGGGCAGTCTATCAAAAAACGAACATTGAGAGGTAAGAATACTAAGCCAGAACTTGGATTATAGGTTCTAACTTCTAGTCATAAAATCCAGATTTTTACGATCGTCTAGCTCAAGTAACAAAACATTTGGCGTAGGTACAAAGAAACGTAAAAACATAAAGCGTAAACCGTCAGCTTTTAAGCTTTGACTTTTACGTTCATTTCATGCTTGTATTCTTCGTCATCATCATCATCATCATTTCAGCCAAAACACGTCCACTGCTGGACATAGGCCTCACCATGCCCTGCTTGTATTGGACGTGTTAAAATATACAAGTTCTAACAAAATCCTTGTAGCCATCCGAAGTATGGACATAGAACTTACCGATTGGAGCTGTTCTGTGTATTAGGTAATAGTTGTTTTTAGTTCAGAGTATGAGCGAGTTAATGTTGATTTTTAATCCAATTTTCGGTCTTGTGTGTGCCTCCCAGTTTATCTGTGTTCCACAGTTTATCATAGGTTGTATGTGCTTCTGTTTACAATACAGAAAAGATATTTCTTTTCCTGAATTTCTTTTCCAAAGTTCCTAACATTAGCACAACGGATCCTTGCGTTATATATAAATAAATAAATATCCTTGGACATTTCACACAACGCCATCTCGTCCCAAGTTAAGCAACTTAATGCTTGTGTTATGGTAACGAGATGGATGATAAACTACTTATATACATTTTTTTTGTAAATACATACTTAATATAGATAGAAATGACACCCAGACTCCGAGCCAGTGCCTCTGGTTTAGATAAAGACACTGGCCCGACCCCGGAATCGAACCCGGGACCCGTTGATCCAAAGGCGGCACATCTGACCACTAGACCAACGAGGCAGTCGAAATATATGTAGGGCATTTTTAGAACATCCTTTATTTAACTGTGTATTTTATTGTATACTAGTGGCCCGCCCCGGCTTCGCCCGTGCAAAGCGGGGGTGGGTTATACATATAAACCTTCCCCTTGAATCACTCTATCTATTAAAAAAAACTGCTTCAAAATCCGTTGCGTAGTTTTAAAGATTTATGCATACATAGGGACGGACAGAAGAATGCGACTTTGTTTTATACTATGTAGTGATTTTATTGCGCGTCTATGCATTGAGTGCCCCGGTGTGGTTTTTGATAATAAAAGGGAGAGTTTATGGCGGACTTTTGGCCTTCCGGAAGCAACTCGTAGACATTGCATTAACATCTGTTCCCGGGCAATAAACACATTGAGACTTTAATCAACGTTCAGAAAAGGAGAAATATGAAAATTAAAAATGGTGTGGTTAACTACTGGCAGATAAACAGAATAAGGTTAAATAAGCAATTATTGAAGCTATTTTTATCACTTCTTTTTCTCAACCTTCCAGCCAGTCCACTCTCACCTAGACATGGATAGAGTTTAGTATCTAGTTTTCTTTCCCTTGGGGCTAGATTTTCGGCCGTATCATTTCCTTTTGTCAACTCTTACGACACCCTCAGGATGAAATCAATCAAAATCATGACTGCCTCGTTGGTCTAGTGGTTAGATGTGCCGCGTTTGGATCAACGGGTCCCGGGTTCGATTCCGGGGTCGGGCAAGTGTCTTTGTCTAAACCAGAGGCACTGGCTCGGAGTCTGGGTGTCATTTCTATCTATAATATGTATGTATTTACAAAAAAAAAATGTATATAAGTAGTTTATCATCCATCTCGTTACCATAACACAAGCATTAAGTTGCTTAACTTGGGACGAGATGGCGTTGTGTGAAATGTACAAGGATATTTATTTATATAGTATCCAGCAGACCGTGAGAAACAAGAGTGTCAACTGGTATAATAATAATTTATTATGTGTATAATAATAATTTTTTTTTTTTTTAAATGGGGTGGCGGTTTTAGAATACATCAGTCACATACGAAATACTCATCACTAAACAACATTTAAAATGAGTACCTACTGTTCAATCATTATAAAAACATGAAATACGCACAGCGATTGGCTCGGATCAAAATCCTATGCGTTACTGAAGATTGGATATTTGCTCAGGCAATTTCACCCCTCGTTAGCAAGTAAACGACTCTACAAATGAAGCATCATTTGGGAAAAATAATCAGCTGTGTACACTCACACAGCTGTCGGCCGTGTTGTCGACACATAGCTATCTACGTATAATTCGTCAATTAATAATTGAATATATCTCCACCAATAATAGCTATTTGGTGTGATATTATTGGTTATTGGTATAATAGTCGCGAGAGAAGGAAATCTTGATTCAAAACATGTGATGCGTTGATAAGGAAAGTGTAGTACAGTAATGGCAAAGCAATCGGCCATTTAATAGCTAAGATGAGAAATTATTAATTTTTTCGCGGTTATTCTTCTTCATCTAGAAGTTTGAAGGCATGAAAAAAATATTTTATCATAAAAAAATAAGTAAATGAAGTGATATGATCTTTTTTTCCTCTACGTAAATTTAATTTTTACGTAATTTACCCTTATAACGCCATATTTATTACGTTATAACAATTTCTTATCAAATCATGTGAAGGACCAAAACTGTTCGGGACCTAACTAAAGGTCTATAAATAAATAAGTCAAGTGGACTGTAAACACTTATAATGTGGTTCAAAGAGAACAGTACAATATTGAAAGACTATGTACAACAAGTGTGCGCGCGCGTCGTCGGCCGTGGTCGGTGATGGAGTGGTGGAGAGGTCGCGGGCAGCTGGCCCCCCGCCTTGGTGACGCGACGCCCTCCGCGCGTCTCTCGGTGCGCGGACTATGGTTCACGCCTTGTCTGCGTGAACATCCTGCCCGGGTTGAAGCATTCAATCTAAAGGAAGTGGACAAATATTATTAAAGGAGCGAAGAACTGTCCCCTTCTTTGTCTTCAGCTCGGCCACACGCGTTATTCCGTCGTTTCCTGGGAAGACCTTTGTGACACGTCCCAGTGGCCACAGCAGTGGCGGTTGTCCTCTCTCCTTGATGAGAACTAACGTTCCTTCTGCCAGTTGTCCTGTCGATGACGTCCACTTAGTCCTTTGCTGGAGCAGAGAGATATATTCTAAGTGGAAGCGTTTCCAAAAATGCTGCTTTATATGCTCCACTCTGTGATAGCGCTCCAAGCGGCCAATGTTTATGTCAGACACCTGTGGATGCGGAACAGCCATAAGTGATCGTCCAATCAAAAAATGTGAAGGAGTAAGGGCAGTAAAATCTAGAGGATCAGAGGAAAGTGGTGTGAGAGGACGTGAGTTAAGAACAGCTTCTATTTGAGTCAAACAAGTGACCATTTCCTCGTACGTGAAATGTGTTAGCTGTAATAGTCTTTTCAGGTGATGTTTAGTAGAGCGAACGGCGGCTTCAGCAACGCCGTTAAAATGTGGAGAGTAAGGAGGGGCAAAGGTAAATTCAATGCCCCTTTGTGCAACTTCATACGAAATATTTGAGTCTTGTAAGAATTGTTGCAGTTCATTACAAGTGCCTATAAAATTAGTGCCATTATCCGACAAGATGCTCTTGGGTTTGCCTCGACGAGCAACGAAACGGTTCAAAGCAGCCATATAGCCCTCCTTAGTAAGGTCTGTAACGAGCTCGATATGGACAGCTTTAACAGCAAGACAGACAAAGATGCACAGATACGCCTTTATGAGCTTACACCCTCGCCCCCTTCGATCCGCTATCAATATTGGCCCGGCATAATCGACACTGCAATTTAAATATGGGAACTCTAAGTGAGTTCTATTAACAGGCAATTGTCCCATGACAGGTTGAACATTTTGACACTTGTATTTAAAACATTTAATACAGTGTTTCACAGTAGATTTGGACAGATTTCTGCCACCAAGAGGCCAATACATTTGTCGTATGTTTGCTATCAATAACTGAGGGCCAGCGTGTAATAAATCATTATGATATTTATGGAAAATTAATTTAGTGACATGATGTTTAGAACATAGTAAAATTGGATGCTTGATATTGTAATCGTAAGGCGAATTGTCAAGTCTCCCGCCTACACGAATGAGACCATCTTTATCAACAAAGGGACTCAAAGATATCAGTCTATTTTTACGAGGCAAAGTCTTACTAGCCTTAAGAATACCATATTCCTTGGAGAACATTTCCATTTGAGCTTGCCGTAAAATGAAATTCAAAGAGTCTTGTAGTTCTTGACTTGAAAGTGCATTTTGTAATTTAGTTTTATTTTTCAAATTATAACCAAATCTAAATATGTAGGCTACCACTCTCTGCAAATGACTTATGCTTGAATGTTTATGAAGTAATGTATGAATGAATGATGCATCTGTGTGTGTGGAATGTAGGTGATTTTGTGAATCTGTGAGAAACGAGTGATCTGTGAAGTTAGATGTAATGACTTCTGGTAAATCCTGTTTCACACTTTTGTTGGGCATAGCTGGCCAGTCTATTTCGTCATTTAACAAGAACTGTGGGCCTGACCACCATAAAGAACACTCGCTGATAAGGTCAGCCTTCAGCCCACGAGAAACAAGATCTGCCGGATTGACCTTAGACGGCACGTAACTCCACTTATAATTTGCAGTATTCTCCTGTATCTCATTGACGCGATTGCGCACGAAAGATTTTATTAGACTCGGTGAAATAGCTAGCCAACTCAACACTATGGTTGAATCGCACCAAAACCGGCATCTAGTTACAGGCAAAGTAATAGAACTCTGCACCTTAGCACACAGTCTTGCGCCTAGCAACGCCTTACAAAGCTCGAGACGTGGAATGGTCGTGGGCTTTATTGGTGCTTCGATGCAAGGAGTTGTACCTTGACTGAACCTTCCCTGTTCGCCGACCGGAAACATTGCAAAAATGTGCCTGGTTATTAGAAATAGAACGCAATGGAACTGGACCGGAGACTACCCATCCGAATTTTGTTGCGTGGAGTTTGGGTTTGTTCCTACCTAAACTAATAGATGAGGAACCTAAGACATTCCAAAACACTTCCGCTCCAACAAGTATGTCGATGACAGAAGGAATATGGAATGACGGATCAGCTAATTGAATGTCTGCTGGAATGTTGATTTTGCCTATATCTACAGCTGTAGACGGCAACATCCTAGTGATTTCAGGCAATATGATGCAAGTAATAGCTTCCCTATAGCCACCATTCCGAGCCTGAATTGTAAACCTACAAGACTGTGTGCTATTAGATATTTGCTTATTTATACCTGATATTGTGGAGTTAGTGCTACGTCTAGGCAATCCCAACTTGTGACACAGTGTTTCAGTGATAAAATTGGCTGTGCTACCGTTATCAAGCAGGATCCTGGCATCGAACTTCTCACCTCGGTTGCTGACCACTGTCACCAGAGCTGTGGAAAGTAAAACAGAACGAGTAGTAGCTGCAGTGTCACTTGACATAACAACGCTTTCCGACGTGCCATTTTGTAAATGTGCACTTCCAGAAGTGTCATTACTCAGTAAACTAGGTAAGACAACACTACTAGGCATTGGATCTTGTATAGTTGAATTAGACTGTTCTACGTGTAAAAGCGTGTTATGTCTGCGGTTACAGTATTTACAATGGGACAATTTACAACGTTTACTTGAATGCCCTGGACGTAAACAATTAAAGCACACATTAAGCTCCTTCACCTTTGCTAACCGATTTTCTACTGACAATTTACGAAACTCATCACACACAAACATGAAATGATCTCTTTTGCACAACGGACATTTAAATTCTTTTTTAATACTAGATTTATTTTTATTTAAATTCTCGCTTTTTGTTTTCTGTGTATATAATGCGTGACTGTTTGTGCTACCGTCAAATTTTTCTTCTGTTGATTTGCCATGTTCTACTGTCTCTAATAAATCAGCCCTTCTACCAATGTATGAACAAAATTCTGACAAGGTAGGAGATTTGGGTAAGGTATTGCTGTACTCTTCCCAGTCTCTGTTAGTTACTTTGTCCAGTCGACTACTCATCATAATTACAATCAGTGTACTCCACTGGTCAGTGGGCTCGTTCAGCGTTTTCAAAGCTCTAATTTGTTTGTTAATGTTGTCTACAAATTGACGTAAGGCTACACAGGACTCTTTACTAACTGCTGGAGTATTGAACAAAGCCTGCACATGGTTTTTAACTAAAAGCCTGCTGTTGTCATATCGCTCACATAGCAAACTCCACGCCAATTGATAATGCTCGCTTTTAAAATCTATATTTTTTATTACTTGCTGAGCATCACCCTTGAGCGATGCACGCAGGTAATGGAATTTGCTAATGTCATCGATTGCACTACTACTATGGATAAGCGACAAATAAGTATCTCTATACTCTAGCCAACATTGATAACTACCATCGAAAGTAGGCAAATTAATTTTAGGTAAGCGTACAAAATTATGACGGAGCGATGCACCTGAGTTCTTATCTGCTGAGCCCGCTACAGACCCACCGTCAACGCCGGCATCAGCGCTGATTAGCAAACTGCGTGCCAGAGCTGCCACTGCGTGGTACCGCTCCTCAAACTTGGCACGTTCCCCGTACGCCTCGTCTGGCTTATCCAAGAGCACCTCGATCTCCAACTGCAAATGATCAAATTCATCGTATAGAGCATCAAATTTACGAAGGCGACCCTCCAGCTCAATGCGCTGCAAGCTGGTTATTGATTCGCAACTCATAAGCACGTTAACATAATTGCAGAAATTCGTAAGCTTGGCTTTCATAGCACTGCGTTTTCTCACTAATAAATCCTCATTAGCCATTATAAGACGGTGATTTAAAAAAAAAAAATGCAATAGATTTTACGCTTAAAGAACAAAAGATAATGCAATTAGCAAATGAATATTATGACTAATGACAGCAAACAGATGTTTTATAATGAATAGACTTGTGACCGTTAGCTCGCTCGTTAACAAAGAACTTGCCAACCGGCGGTGTACCGATAAGAAACCGGTTCCATGCAGCGCTAAGCTAATGAATGCACGTTAATATTGTGAATATACTTTAAACCAATGTAAATAATCACTTGGTGCCTCAAATTCGAAACTGAACTGAAAAACGGTTGCAACGGAAAATTTTGAAATTTGAATTTGTAATTGAAATTTTATGGAAAGGAATTTGGAACGATACACAAATATGCTTATCTTTATCCACAAGGCGGACTGTGTTGATTCCCACGAAGCAAATAGGTGTCTCGGCGGGTTCGACCAACGTAGTCGAGACTTGACCACCGTCGACGTGTAGACCTCGGGAACTTGTAGACGTCCTCTCCTCGTTATCGTTTTTCTTGACGACCCCAACTCCAAACTTCTCTTCTATTGAATGCCACTTGTAGTGACACGGCGCTTTTAAAGACTCGTCGTATCAATGTCCACCAACGTCGCGTCGTACTGCCACCGCACGAACGTTTTCTTTGTTCGCCGAAATACGTTACGCGGATTTAAAAATGTAGGCGAAGAAGGACCAAAACTGAGCATCACCCCGTCACAAGTGCCTCGTCGCGCAACTAAGTCGCAGTGTGTTAAGTCTGTTCCCAACAATAATATTATTAATGAGTGGTATTTTTCCCCTAAACAGTGCAAATAATTGTCGTACAATTTAAAATAGCTAGAGTTAAAGCCTGTTTGGCACAAAAATCTACAAATAATCACCGTTTAATGCCATTATTTATCAAAATACTTTTTATAAGACTACCATTCTAAGTGTTTTATGTGACTCGTTACTGTGTGAACAAAAGAACTTATTAGTGAATACCCGCACCACAGAAAGAATATCGTTCGAAAAACATTGAAATGGACGCATGCACCACCTAATAGAATCTAAATTTCAAGATCGTAAATTATCGTCACCGTGGTCCAGCGGTAAAGTGTGCGCTTTTTGTCTGCACGCAGTTGCATAGTTCTAGGTGCCGCTGGTTCAAATCCCCTCAAAGGGCAAATCTTTTTTCACATTTACGCCTCAAGCTTTGCAACATGTTCCATTCGCCAGATAAGAAAAAGTTTCACTCCGACGAAACGGACACAAATGTAGCTACGGGATCAGAAATGAGTGGCGAACTAAATCGCAAGCGTAAACAGCCAGAGCCCGAGTGGTCGCATGCCATAAATGACCTATCAGCGGAGTTTAGAAATATTATAAATGAGTGGAGGCGCAATATGGATTCATGTATGGTTAAAATATCTGAGGATGTTGTAGTTATAAAAAATGAATTGGCATCTCTCACCCAAATCACCGTTGAAATAAAAAATGAGATTAATTCACTTCGATCTGAGCAAACAAAAATTCGCCAGCAAGTATCAAATTTGGACGCCAAACACAAAGATTTTGAGCAACAATTGGATTCCATAAAAGAGTCAATCCAACACGATCGTAGCGATCATGCTGATCTCTGTAAAAAAGTTGATGTGATTAGAGAACATACCCAGGAAACCACTGAGTTGAAGGCTACTGTTGTGGAGCTCGTCAGAAAAATAGACAACGTGGAACAAAATGCTCGAAATTGTAATATTGAGATATGTAATATACCTGAACGTCGTAATGAGAACCTTATATCAATAATGCAAACGATTGGGAGCGTTATAAAATGTAACATTCAACAAAGCGACATTATATCGGTTCATCGAGTCCCACATGCACACCAGCAGAATAATAGGCCCAAAAATATAATATTGAAATTACCATCGCGCATTTTGCGTGACAACATTCTTAGTGCTCAGCGTCTGTACAAAGGATTATCCACTGAGCAACTTGGCATGTCCGGCACATCGTATCCAGTATTCATGCATGAGCATCTTACTTTGAAGAATAAACAATTATTTCGGGAATGCAAAGAAGCCGCAAAAAAGCACAACTATAAATTTGTGTGGGTCAAGCACGGAACCATTCTTATTCGTGAAAAAGAGGTCACGAAGTCCTTTGCTATCCGGACACCCCAAGACATTGCTAAAATTAAGCCGGGATTGGCTTAAACCATTAAAAAATGATATATCAACAACAAATATTTACTTCTATAATCGCTTTAAATTTATATGTGCATTACGATCTACAGTTTTTTTGGTAACAGGCACGTACTTTATTGGTATAAACGATACACCTATATTTTACAGGCTGCCTTTATTCCAAATACTTTTTATTATTATTGCTATGAGAGAGTTTGTTTATGTAATTTGCGCGTTTTTTATTTATTATCTAATCTCAGAGCAATGGATTTTTAATTATCTAATTTTACCGAACTTAAATACAACTGTTAGTCGTATGGGGCTATTGAATGTGTTGCCGAATATAATGCTTTATTTATCTTTATTCTATTATTGTTCTATTATAAATATGCTTCTAATTTTAATTGAATTCTATAATACATCCAGTGATCCTATACTATTTTTAAATATTCCTCGAAAGATAAGGATATCCATAATTAATTGTCGTATTTTTCCTGAATTTGCGTTTACAATTGCATACATATATAATATACACGTGTCTCAAATTTTAATAATATGTTCTTATTCAATATATGGTTTCATACTTTGTTCAATTGTGTTCCTATACAAACGGAATGATTTATTATGGCATATTACTCTGATTATTTCTAGAAATAAGTTTAAAACTGTAATAAATGTCACATGCACGTGTAAGATTCATATGTGCTTAATCTTGATGAAATTAATCAATATATTATTGTTAATTGTCTTGCAGGAATATTGTTTTTATATGTGTAGTATTGTTTTGATTACTGTAAGCAAATTCCTCGACTTAAAGGGATGGCTTCATATTTACAATAACCCTGAGAATTTGGTAACTAAATCTCATGTCTTAATCAATAATTCTTTAATTAATCTTATAATTTTCATAAATATTCCAATTATATTAGTAAAATGCCTTTCGAGTATTAGGATTTCTCTGTTTGCAATAGATAAAATGGCTATAATTCTCATTAAATGTTCTATCAGTCGTCAGTTCAATCATTCCCTAATTTTAATAAATATATCACCGCTATCTGAAATCTCTTACATTTTTGTCTGGTTAAACTTGAAAATGTGGTCTATTGTTTATAATGCATTGCTTAGCTTTATTATATTTCTATTAATTAATATATCATTAAGTTACTCAATAGATGTATATATGACGAAAGCGGCGAACAGTCCTGGCCTGTTATTTTCTTGTAGAAAACCCTGCTTTTATGCTGAATGATTTAGTAGTTTATTACCAAAATTGTAGAGGGCTCCGCACAAAACTGCATATTTTATATATGAATATTCTAGTTAACTGTTATGATATCATAGTTCTGACGGAGACCTGGCTCACGCCTGAGGTATATGATAGTGAGTTCATTGACGAACGATACGTAGTTTACAGATGTGATCGTGATCGTACGGCCACTAAAAAGAAAGATGGGGGTGGAGTCCTTGTAGCTGCTCTTAAAGGCACAGGTTCAGTGAAACTGACTACACCGTTGCTCTTACACGAAAATATTGAGCATCTCCTCGTAAAATTGCCCAATACCAGGCAAGGTAAGGGTCAGATCATTGCAGCAGTTTACATACCGCCTAAAACTCCTGAAAGTGTCTATGTTGAATATTTTGAGTTATTGCAGACGTTGTGTGCTGATGCAGAGAGCTTCTATCTTTTGGGAGACTATAATTTGCCTGAAATTGATTGGATCACATGCATTACCAGTCCTTCACAGCATGCACAAATATGCAGAGGTGGCTCTCCCGTGTGCGGTCACTTGGATTTGTTTATGTCTTTCTTAAATGCTCACCAATACAATGCTATAAAAAACTCTAATGGGAAAATACTCGATTTGGTTATCAGCAATGATGATTGCATAGTTTCTCCACCACCAGATTATTTACTACAGCCTGACAATCACCATCCGCCCTGCTGTGTATCTATTTCAATTTGCTTACCCCATAACTCGATGACCCGCAACATAATAAAAAAGTTTAACTTTTTTAAAGCTAACTACGAAAACATTAATGAGGATTTAAAAGAAGTAGATTGGGGCGTTGCTTTGGATAACCTATCTGTCGACGAATCGCTGAATACTTTCTATAACATTATTTCCGCTGCCATTATAAAACACGTGCCATTGATCATTAGCAGATCCTCAAGATTTCCTGTGTGGTTTTCAAATTCCCTTAAACATATTTATAAGAACAAGGCTGACGCTTGGAGTAAATGGAAAATGTACGGAAATATTTCAGACTATGAACGGTTCTCACTATTCCGGTCTAGATTCCAAGCAGAATGTAAAAACTGTTATAGTAGGTATATAAATTCCGTTGAAGATGGAATTGGGAACAATATCAGGCATTTTTGGACTTTTGTTTCTAACCGAAAATTATCTCCAGGCATTCCCTCTGCTATGAACTATAATGGTCAGTCGTCCGATAATCCGGAGGACATCTGCAATCTTTTCTCAACTTTTTTCAATTCCGTCTATGAGGCACCTTCCTCGAACAATACATTGCCTTTGCACCAAGATTATTTAGACAACTGCAGTTCGTTATGTAACATTATGTTCAGTATAGAAGAAGTACTTAATTCACTCAAGGCAATGGATCCATCTAAAGGACCTGGACCGGATGGGTTGCCAGTGATTTTCATAAAAAAAACTGCTGTGAATCTGTGTGTACCACTGCAGATAATATTTAACTTATCATTGTCGCACGGTGTTTTTCCCCAAACCTGGAAGTTAGCAAATATTACTCCTGTACACAAGGCAGGGCCTAGGCAGGACGTGGAAAACTATCGCCCTATATCAATTTTGTCGGCTTTATCTAAACTCTTCGAAAGAATGGTACATGATAAATTATACCCTTTACTGCATAATAATATTATCCAACAACAGCATGGTTTTGTGAAGAGAAGGTCAACAACAACTAACCTTGTGACTTTTGTTGACTACTTGTTCAATAATATGGATTCTCGTATTCAAGTAGATACTATTTATGCTGATTTCAGGAAAGCCTTTGATAAAGTGGACCATCAGCTGCTTTTGAATAAAATTGAATTTAATGGTATACGTGGGGATCTTTTGCGATGGATTTCCTCTTATGTTTTCAACAGGTCTCAACGAGTCGTTATAAAGGGGTTTAGTTCTAATATTGTAAACGTTACTTCCGGGGTCCCTCAGGGTTCAATTTTAGGACCACTCTTATTCATTGTATTTATTAATGACATCGTTACGTGCTTTCACAATTCAAAATTATTGCTTTATGCAGATGATTTAAAGATTTTTAGACCCATCAAAGACATTCGTGATTGTATTCTCCTACAGCAAGACCTAAATAGGTTATCTGCATACTGTATAGTTAACAAACTCCAACTAAGTATATCTAAATGCTGCTGTATTAGTTTTACTAAACGTATAAACGTCTTAAGATACCCATATTCATTAAATCATGCAATATTAAAACGAGAGTCACTGGTCCGTGATCTTGGGGTCCTACTGGATCAGAAATTGCACCTAGATGCCCATATTACTAAAATTGTAAATAATGCCTTCCGCATGTTCGGATTTGTAATGAGATCGGCAAAGGAATTTATGCGGCCATCCACATATTTATACCTCTACAAGTCGTTAGTCAGGTCACAGTTGGAATATGCGGTCCCTGTGTGGAACCCTTTTTATGGTAAATACGCGGAAAGAATAGAAAGCGTTCAAAGAAAATTTTTAAAAGGCATGCACTTTCGCTGTTTTCGAGCATATGCATCTTATACTGACTTATTAAATGAATATAAACTTCAGAATCTTAAAACCAGGCGTATAGTTCTTGAGACTATGTTTCTGTACGATGTTTGTAACAACACATACGACTGTATAGACATTACTAACAAAATCTGCTATGTAGTGCCTAGAACTACTATTAGCCGTGGGGTGCGCGCACGCCCTTTGTTTGCAGTAAACTCGTGTCGTACGAATGCGGGTCTGCGAGCTCCCCTACGTCGCCTTGCGAGTCAATTCAATACGCATTTTGAAAATATTGACATTTTTGCTGTATCCCCGAGTAGATTCAGGAATTTGATCAGTCTACCATCAATAACTTAACATTCAACACGTGGCCTTTCTGTTACTGTTTAACTTTTCTCTTTAATATATGTAGCTTGAGTAAACTTTTATTTATAACTTTTGAATGCACTGTTATACTTAGACTCTAAACTTAATAACACTGTTACACTTATTTAGCTATATGTGGAAAATGTGGTTGGTTATGCATTTGTTAACTATGTAGTGGTATTGTTTTTTTTTACTTGTTTTTTAATGTATCACCGTTTATTTTCCCAAATAAAAAAAAAAAAAAAAAAAAAAAAAAAAAAAAAATCATAGTCAAAATTATATATATAACTTAATGTTATTTATTAATCGTGTTCGTAGTTGGGTCAACCAATAGGAAATTTAGTGACCCTCTCTACACCCTTGCCAATTGCCAATAGATGTTTACGTCCTAAACATAATTGATAACATTATCCCTAAAGGGAAATGTGGGACGAATATTAATATTTGCTTTGAAGTTTTTATTTAAACCAAAATTGCAGCAAGTGTTCCTACGGTGTTAGCGATGCTGGTTTTCTGAATTTATTAAATCTGTTTTTACTCTCCTATTCCGTCCTCCGTCCGTCCCAAAGGGCAATGGAGAGGGCTATGCTCGGAGTTTCCCTGCGAGATCGAATCAGAAATGAGGAGATACGCAGGAAAACCAGGGTCACCGACATAGCCCACAGGATTGCCAAACTTAAGTGGCAGTGGGCAGGGCACATAGCGCGCAGGACCGACGCCCGATGGGGCAGAAAAGTCCTGGAATGGCGACCGCGTTCCGGAAAGCGCAGTGCTGGTAGGCCTCCCACACGGTGGACCGATGACCTGATTAAGGTCGCCGGAAAACGATGGATGCCTGCGGCCCAGGACCGGCCTTTGTGCAAATCTTTGGGGGAGGCCTATGTCCAGCAGTGGACGTCTTTTGGCTGAAATGATGATGATGAATGATGATTCCGTCCTGAGTGTGTTGTTAGAGCCGATATAAGGAATAGATTAGGCCTAAAACCTAGCCGCAAGAGAAGTAAAACTTGATACGAAATCCTTTGCCATCCTGTCTGGCCAGCGTGGCACAGTAGGTTAATTAGCTGCCATCTAGTTGGAGGAGACCCGACTCAGCAGTGGGTAATTAGGGTGGACTAAGAGTAAGTATGTTTTTTAGTTTTAATCCAAAGTGATCAGCCACTGATGCCCTCTGCTGAATACAATCCAGGCCACCCAATAGCACAATACCACAAAGCATGACTCTCAGTAAACATGTGGTTTACATCGCCGCCCAACAACCTTTTAAAGGTTGCCCATGGATGGCCATGTCAACGATCATTAAGCAATAAAATTAGCTATTATAAGGTCGCTGCCATTTTGGCGGGGTAATATCATGCCACTCTAGGTTAGGCTGATAGTTAACTTTCCAAGGTTATAATGATAAATATTTAATCTCTCTCTTGATTAATTTTTCATAATAATATTATTTAATAACTTGAAAGCATTGGATGGAAGAGTGAGGTATCTGTTGTTTCAAGTAATACGCTCTATGTGAGCCATATTGACACTGACTTGATGGAAAAAAACGCAACTATAATATGTGGTCTATGGTTTTATAGTACAGTGATTAACCAATGATGAGTCGAAATTACAACTTACGATTATTAATAATCACAATTATTTATAAGTCTGTGGACGCCATAAATATCTTTTGAACATTTTTCTTCAATGTAGTTTCCAGTAATATTGTTATCAAGTTTGACATCAAAAAATGTGCTCAGTAAGTTTGACTCTGTTCAGTCATTTCCCTTGTGGCCGTTTCCATTACAAATGTCACAGCGACCATCTGTTATCGGACATTTTGCCTATCTCGTAACTTTTCAAAAGGCATTACTTAGCTCTAACAAAAATATGATTTGTATTTTACGATCAGTGTCTTTTGACAGTCATAAGGTACATTCGACGCAGAAACGCTTAAATGTGGTTGCTCTGCAAGAGTCATAAAAAGGATCAAAACCACCTGATCCCTTTTATGACACAATACTTGGAGCTTTTCTGCGAAATTGAATCAGAAATAAGGAGATCCTTATTCGAATTAAATTTTTCGACAGAACACGCAGTAAAATAATTTCTAAACTCAAATGGCAGTGACCAGAGAACATAGCTCACAGAGCCAGCTCCTATGCTGTCTATGATAAACAAAATAGATAAAATCTTCAATGGTGGCCATATCCCGGTTTCTGAGGGAGGCTTTCCAAGTGGTAGACTTTCATCGTCACTGAAATCCGATGAACGAGTGTGGCCAGTCAGAGACCAGTAAGTCACTGAAGTCTTCGTCGTTTGAGCCCATGACCACTACTGTAAAATGACCCACTTTTGAGTCGGGCCTCCTCAAAATTAATTTTGGGAAATATGCCTATTGTGCCACGGTATTATGCCACGGAGGCCGTGGCACAATACCGTGGCACAATTCATATTTCCAATAGGCATATTTCCCCAAAGGTTTGGCAGGGTTTGTATCAAGTTGTCGTTTTCTTACAGCTAGGTGATCTGCCTCATTAGTCAGAAAGGAAAGCTCCTTTGGGACAAAGCACACTTATCAAATCGGAAAGGGATCATTATTTGTATGAAACTCCCTACTGCAAAGCACACTAATCGGATTCGGTCGACTCGCGCGTTTCAATTCATTAAGCGTCCAGATATAACGTTTTACGCGCGTTCCTACGTTCGCCAAGTGTGAGGACGACTGCTTGTGTTTGGTGATTGTGGCCTATGTTTGGGACTTTGTTTGTTGTGTTTGGTATTTGTGGCAAACATCAAGCTTATGGACGGGGCATTACGGCTCGCCGTACACGCGCTTACGCCTCTCCGCCGCCGCGCTTGCGGGACATAACATATTTGTAACATTATTACGGGGCGATCCGTAAGTAATAAGTCGCCTAGCCGTGGCCGAGGCGACTTATCGGAGCTGTTGATCCGCTTTGGTTACGTGCTTACGTTAGGTTGACGCCTGTTTGACGGCGAGGCGAAAGGCGATATGGTGCCGATCCCTTTCCGAGTTGATAGGACTGCTGCGGCCTTATACGATTCCCTCGAGATGTTATGGATTGGTGACACTGTGTATCCTAAATCTGTCACCACACGGAATATTGAAGTCACAAGAACTTCATCCCTGAAGTAACAAGAATGTATTTATGGAATATGGTTGGCTAAAAGGTAAAAAACATGTAATATTTCCTTTCGATGTGATAACTGACAACTCACACTAGATTATACGTGGCCCAGATAAGGGTCATACGATAACTGCCCTTTACCCATCATAAACGGTAGTATACTCCATAAACTTAATAGTTTTGGGCCTGTTAAGTGGTCTCCAGTATCATATTTTGCGAATCACTTGATAATATCATAAGGTCCAATCGTTTTGGTATATCGTTTCAATTACTGATGCTTTTATTGCTTTTACCTTTCATTGCAATAAACTTTGTTTCTTTTTATTGTCTATTAGTGGGTTCTCTATAATAATGGATATTTTGGACACTTAACTAGGCATACTTACAGCAACATTGTTCGGTTAATTGAAGACATAAAATTCTGTTAAAATTGTAGGTTTAATATTGTAAACCTAGATTTGTAATGACCGTGCGGTGATGGATTTAGAATGTATAGTGTCACACGTAACACAGGGTTTCATATTAAGTTTTCCTTCTCTTGCGACTAGGTTTTCGGCCTGATCATTTCCGTGTTTCGGCTCTTATGATACGCTCCGGGTGAAATGGGGAGGCTACAATATGTAGAATGGTTTAAAAATTTAATGTTAACAGTGTCGCTTAACATCAGGTGAACTGGCGATCAAGCGTAAGCCTATCAAGAATAAAAAAAAAAAAGAAATGTTAATTTTCAGTACAATTTATGACTAAATTTCGATTATTGCCTGCTTATTCCAAAAACCAAACAAACCTATCCCAAATTCTAGTAGGTTCACATCAAAATCTGACGTTATTTTTAATCCACTAATGGATTTTTTCCATCAAAATAAGTATTTTCTTAAAAATATGGAGATCTAAAGCTTCAAGTATCTTAAAAAAATTGGTGACATTTTATTGAAGTATAGACAACACTCAACTTTGATGAACTAAGGACCTTGGTCTACTTACAGACCCTATTTCGATTCGATTACGTTTATTTCCACTTAGTTACATTGAATTGCTCCAGATTTAACCCTTCTATCGGTAAAGTTAATGTTATTTATGTGCACTCAGTGTGTCTAGGTTACACGTAGAATGATTGAGTAAGAACTATTTTCAAAATCCTTTCTTTTATTGATTACATCGATTTTTAAGAATTTTGCTCATACGTCATAGTGTTTCGGATTTAGAATACATAGTATCACCACACCATTTCATCCTGAGGGTGTCGTAAGAGGCGTCTAATAGAACGTAAGAGACCCAGTCCCAAGAGAAGGAAAACTTGACACAAACCCTGTGCGAACCAGTCTGGTCAGCGTGGCACAATAGACTAATTTCCTTCCATGTAATTGGAGGAGGCCCGACTTAGCAGTGGGTATTTTATGGGTAGTAGTAGTATCAGCGTGTTTTTATGACAACTTTGTTTTAAATTCCTTTAAGGGTGTCCAGATATAATAATATCACTACATAGTATAAAACAAAGTCGCTGTCATCTGTCCGTCCGTCCCTATGTATGCTTAAATCTTTAAAACTACGCAAGGGATTTTAAAGCGGTTTTTTTTAATAGATAATGTGATTCAAGAGGAAGGTTTATATGTATAATCTATACTAATATATAAAGCTGCAGAGTTTGTTTGTTTGTTTGTTTGAACGCGCTAATCTCAGGAACTACTAGTCCGATTTCAAAAAATCTTTCAGTGTTAGATAGTCCATTTATCGAGGAAGGTTATAGGCTATATTTTATTTTCAAAAGAATTAGGGATCCGTATGAAAATTGCGATTTTGTAAACCAAGGTGTAAAATCGAAAACCTATTTATGAGTGCGCTGCAAAAACTATTGACAATAGAACAAAATGATGTACTACGGGTTTGTAGGTCTTATATCTAACTATCATAGTTTAGTGATACATATATAGTCATATCATAGTTCACAATAACCGATTTTATGTTCATAAAAAATATGCACGGGTTCGAAGCCCACGCGGGCGAAGCCGCGCGCAAAAGCTAGTATATGCATAATTGCAGCCGTGCGAAGCCGGGGCGGGTCACTAGTAACATTATAAATTACAACAAATATAACATTAAAAAAACTACACATCAAACGACTAAAGGCAAAAAAGGTAAGACTTAAGAACGAAACGTTAGCATTATTAAATATTACACTTATTCCGTATACCTAATGAAGCAAAGAGTTTCACAATGGTAAACTTCATTTCTTCATTCATGGTGTTCAATTTAAGGTACTTTATCATCATAGAATAAACCCACTGATAAGTTGTGCGTCTTCCAATGAAATGGAAGGAATTTAAAGTACCACTTATACCATATTACTTATACCACTCTAATAGTCAAATTCGTTTCGAAGTATTTTCTGTAAAGGGTGTGAAAGAAAAGGGTCGTGTGGGTAGTCACGATGTGCGTAATATTCTAAACCAATAAATGTCTAACAGCTCTTTTCTGAATACGTACGGCACATAACGTAACTACTTTTAACAAGACATTTATTTTAACTTACCCTTTTGTATGGTTGTTCCAGATATTATGCATTGGGTGGATTGGCATTCACATTTATTTTAGTAAATAATAAAAACGTATTAATAAAGGCAATCGTCCCCTCACAAACTCAGTTTACAGGGTCAAATCTCATTCGGGTGCTCCGTGCATCATAAATACGCAAATATTAACAGCGCATATGTGGCAATAGGCACCAATGTGTATGGAATATTTGTCAAACAAGGGATCATCATCACCATAATTTCAGCCCATAAATGGCCCACTGCTGAGTCAGACCTCCTCCAATTACTGTAGGTAAATTAGCCTACTGTCACACGCTGGCACAAGGTTATGTTTCACGTTTGTCTTGATTTATTGGCATGTAATTTCCTTTAGTCAGCTCATACGTCACTCTAGGATGGATTAGAGTGGTGACATTATATATTATAATCCGTCACCACACGGACAACAAACAGGGGATACAATAACCTAAATTAAAAAAATAAAAGGTCCCCACGTTACATCTAGAAAACAGCTCATGAACTTAACATTAACACGTCTAACAACAACGGCTAGAAAACCTGCTGGCAAAATAAAACCTTCAATAATATCAGCCCATTGACATTGGAATAAGATACCTTTTCGAACGGAGTTATTTAAAGTAATGACGCACGAATAACTAACACAAATAGCCACGTAAAGTATCAGCATTAGACTTCATTAGACTTTAGGACCGACGCCCGATGGCAGAAAAGTCCTCGAGTGGCGACCGCGTTCCGGAAAGCGCAGTGCCGGTAGGCCTCCCACACGGTGGACCGATGACCTGGTTAAGGTCGCCGGAAAACGATGGATGCGGGCGGCCCAGGACCAGCCTTTGTGGAAATCCTGGGGGGGGGGCTATATCCAGCAGTGGACGACTTTTGGCTGAAATTATGATGATGATTATTAGACTTCTTCCCACAATTTCGTCCAAAAATGCACGTATCTGGCAGAGCCTTAAGGAAAACAGAAGCACGAATATCTAACAATAACTTCGACAAGTTGACACATAATAGCAGCGGTTTCAAGTTTGACCTACAAAATAATACATAATATATTGCTTTTGGAACAGCCTTCAAATTACTCGTCTATATTCGTAAACATTATCTGTAACAGAAACTCGATAAATGCTATTGAATTACTCATAGTGAATGATTAATTGTCGGGAAATTTGTAAATATTCTGCCAGGAAGATGAACCGCAGAGAGAGATAATCTTTATTATGTATGTGCGTTGGCTGTTAATTAGGCTAGTTCCTTTTTTGCCAATAGCTGTCACTGTTTCGATTTCTTATAGCGATTTAAGGGTTCATACGCATTATACGGGTAGCCGCATGCGGGCAGCCGGAGACTGAGCCGCACAGTGCGTATAGCAACCGTCCGGCTGGCTGTCGTCACTCGGGCCGCAGCACTCGGAGTGACCGGAGCGCACTGCGCATAAAAATAAATGTTACGTTCATTATTGTGCTTGCGGTCAGACGCACGGCTACCCGCATAATGCGTACGAACCCTAACTATTTACATATTGCTGCATAAGTCGGATCGAATAGCTCATTCACTTTCAGCATTATAATTTTGTAAGTTAAGATGTAAAGTGACTCAAGAGACAGATCACCAAGATTATTATATACTAGCCGTGTTTGTTAGACATAAACATGTTTTATCAGCAGCGTTCTAGCTGTTTCAAGTTTATCAGCTGTTTCCTAGTTGTAAGGATAATTTTTTTTCTATTTTTTATTTTGTATCGTTTCGTAAAAGCTCGTTAAGGGACATGACAAGGCAGATAACCTAGCCGCAAGAGAAGAGAACATTTGATACGAAACGCTGTGCCAACCCATCTGGTCAGTGTGGCACCATATGCTAATTTCATCCCATATAACTCAGCGAGTGTTATGAGGGCTGACATGATGGCGATGATTTGTAATTTATTGAGCGGAGGCAGTAATTATTCATGATGTTTACCTGGCTGCTAAATCAAAATAGAGTCAAAATCGACAATCACCAAGCCTTTGATTGTCTTGACAGTTCTGGATCTATGCTAGACGCTTCTGCCTATGCTACAAGAACATGGCAAGTATTTTTAAATGTAGCTTAACAATTTTATTGCTTTGTGTCAGAACGGCACTTCAATAGAAGAGATTTGAGAGCCATAACCGAAGAAGAAGAAGAAGAATAGATTTGAGTCTCGGGTTTTAACTAGATAGGTAAATAAATGTTGCCTTAATATTTTACTCCCAATAATAGAAATGAGCCAACTAGTTCGCAGGTAGCTTTTGTATCGTAAGTAGGTACATAGCCAATATACATCGTAATTAACATAGATAGCGCGGAATGTTTCCATTTCGTGTCATTAATCACTCCCTACATGAATAGCCTTTCTAAATGATAGGTATATCAATTATTATCGTGGAATTATCTGATAATGAGCCTAACATTAAGTGGGCCAACTCAACTCCTAGACTTGGATATAAATTTCAAGAACAATTATAAACTTGTTTGATACCTTTGTACCATAGAGGCGAGGCGCCTACCTGGCGAGGGCCGCTGCCCGATCATACACTGACCAGCAATACTAGGTACCTACTACACTTTTAATAAATAATTTTTTCACTTCAGTAGCTCAAACATAGTAGGTTTTGCTCACTGAAAACAGTGGGCAAAATGCGATTTTGCTCACTGAGTGAGACAATAGTTATTTGTGCAACAAGAGAGCAAAGTCGTTTTTTGCTGCGAGTGCTGATATTGAATCCCGAGTAAGCGAAGGAATCAATGATTGAATCACGAGCGTAGCGAGTGATTCTAAAGTTGATTCCTGAGTGCTGCGAGGGATTCAATGGCACGAGATGCGAAAAATTTTGCTCTCGTGTTACACACATAACTTTTCACTTCAGCAGCGAGAACACTATAGGAAATGAAATATATTACGTAACATTTTTGAAACTTTAATTAAATATTTTTAAGTTAAATATCAGTTTTTTAAGCAGTAAATACTTATTTTAGTTTAAATACAACAATAAGTTAAAAATTCAATAAATTACAATAAAAGATATAATTATCATTTTTGCTAAATTTCTTTAGTTAGTACGAAATTCCGAACGTGTTTGTCTTTGAGGTCGAATTAAAAATCGGAGTAACCCCATAACGAACTCCTTTCATCCAATCGAACTGTTAAAAGTATGTCTAGTTTGTATTTAATCAAATATAGTTCCCATAATATTGCTCTATCAATTTAATATTTATAATCTGTACTTTAATGCTTTGTATTGTTTTCTATAGCGCTACCTGCTAACATTTAACTTCATAACTCTAACGCAACTTATAACCAATTAATTTAACTTTCATAATCACACGAAATTTCTAACACAACACACTTGTCATTGGCAAAATCATCGGTATAACGATGGAAGCCAAAACCTAAATGAAGAAGAAGAAGAAAAATCGGAGCTGTTGGTACTGGCCGCTTGGTCTTTGTCTCTCTCTTTTCTAATGGCGGGAAAGAGATAGTGTCAATGTTTCGCATTAGAATTAAAAAGTTACTTTGTCTCACTCAGTGGGCAAAATCGCATTTTGTCCACTGTTTTCAGTGAGCAAAACCTACATGTTTGAGCTACTGAAGTGAAATAGTTATTTGTGCAACAAGAGAGCAAAGTCGTTTTTTGCTGCGAGAGCTGATATTGAAAGTCATAAATGATTAGTTAGTTGAGTTTATTGTGTTTTTATTATTTTATTAAATTGCTTAATTTTTTCGCAACTGTATTAAAAATAGTCGTTCAGTACACGTGCGGAACCGTCATTGCAACTTGTTCCGACTGTCAACACTCGCCTTCGGCTGCGCCTCGGCTCGGGTAGACATAACTCTTTGCAATGACGGCCTTTCCGCATTTGTAATGAAATATACTATTTTGCTAAATTTCTTTAGTTAGTAGGAAATTCCGAACGTGTTTGTCTTTGAGGTCGAATTCAAAATCGGAGCTGTTGGTGTTGGGGCTTTGTCTCTCTCTTTTCTATTGGTGGGAAAGAGATAGAGTTTCAATCTTTCGCTATAAATATTTTACACCAACATTCATTCATACCCATTCGAACAGAGAGTTCTGAAGTAGTAGGTAAAGCTTAAATTTATGAAGATTTAAACAAATATTATTACAACTTCTTTAACAATTAAGAACAGAAAAAACGTAAGTATCAGCAATCCTTTACTTGTCTTTGCGCTCATTAGGTGAATCAGCAGTTTATTTCTTCCAGATCAGATAAACCTCGCTCGATCCCTACAAAAAATCTAGTCATCTTGATACTTCCTATAAAGTAAGAGCGTCTTTCAAATTAATTGTGCTCCGAGATTATTGCTCTATTATACATAATAGGTATTGGCTATGGGTAGTCTACGATCTAAAGACCATACCTACGATGAAGGAAATTGAAGCGAATAAATTAATGACTAAATGATATCAAATCACAGGAAAGAAATAAGTCCAAATTTTAATCAAACTCAACACTCAAAAACAAACTGCTTTCGTAAGTTTATAGTTAAGAACCTCCCACAATAATCAGATCTAGTTTTAATCTAATAATTATCAAGGCATAATTAACTACTGACTTCCAAGAGAATTCACAAAAATTAAATACTTATAATCAAAATCAAAATGTTTTTTATTCGAATAAATTCTTGCGAACGCTTTCAAATAGTCAAATAAAATAAAACAAAAATTACAATTAAAAAATATATATGCATCATTTTGTTTCGTTCGGAATGCCATTCCACAGAGAAATATAAATAAATGGCGGTTAGCCACAATCGTGTTGCGCGGGCTTCCATCAGCTGATGTCAAGTGAGTCCCAAAATGCCCAGATTTTTTTATAGCATCAATTTTGTAGCCGCGATTGTATGCGCCGCGCCGCCTTTTGATCACGGGGTCCTGAGTTAGATCGAGGCCGGGCAAGTGTCTTTGTGTACCTAAACCAGAGGCACTCGCTCCGAGTCTGGTCATTTGTGTTCGTGAATTGCATGTTTTAAACTGCCCTTGCGATACAGGTTACATAGTGCCGGAGTTACGAATTTTTTAAAGAAACAAAATTCAGCGTACCCTTTATGCGGCTGGCTACGTACAGCAAGCGTAACACACAGCCGCTCCTAGAGTGGTCAGTCGGTTGTTTACAGTACACCCAGTATTTAGTCTGTTACATGTTTGTATTGTTGTTTCACTAGAACTCAATCATTTGTCGGAGGCCACCAGTAAAGAACAGAATGTAGAGCAGAAAAAATAGAGCAACGTACGTTAAACATGGTTTTGCTTTCCGTTGGTAAGTTGAGCCTCGACACGACCTACTCACAAAAACCAACAGTGTCTCTCAACGGCCCGTAACATTGCACGGGCTTTTTTTTATATATTTTTTTATGTAAAAGATTTTTTTCGGAGAACTCGCAGGCTTGTGTTTTTTTGGTATTGAACTCACGCACGTTGTCCCATTCTGAAGTGAGGTTCAAATTCTGGTTTGGTTCAGTTACCAGATCGTTACGTCGAACGATACGTTTTTCAGCAGTATCCGCTTGCCCAGCCCCTGGATGTCCAAAGTATCCCGCATCGTATCATCAGCATAGCTATGTATGTTGTCTAATGGAAACATATCATTGTTATGCTGAAGAAACAGGGTAGGGGAAAGAACGGAGTCTTGAGGTACGCCAGTTACTGGTAGGAGTTACGATGAACCTCCATCGGAAACAAGACGTATTCTACGCCCGTGGAGGAAGCAGGCAGACTAAAGGCCGAGAGCTTGGACATAACGCTTTTATGCCAAACCTGTCAAAACCTTTGACAAATCCAGACTGATCGCTAGTGTTTCGCCATGTTTGTCTATAGCCTCGCCCTAGAGATGTGTGCTGTGCGCTATCACCTGGGGACCGATCTGCCCTGAAGTCATCTTTATAGGTATATAATTCTACTGTACGTGTATATCTCCTTGAACTCCTCCTAAACGGCTGGACCGATGTGAATGTTTTTTTTTTGTATGCGTTTGGGTGGCACCGAGGATGGTTTAGATTCAGCCCGACAGGTGGCTCTGCAGTCGGTAAACGAATATCATGCAGGACAACGTCTACCCGGTCAGCTAGTATACTTAAATACTCTATATAGCACAAAAAAAACGAGAGAAAAAAATATTCTTAAAGAAAAGTGTACGTTGGGTGACCTTATCGCAAACCGCGATCGTTTGTATATTTTTACACCTCATCCGCAAAGCCAGCCATTGCTCTATTGCGTTCCGCATCCTGCGTACCTGTTGCTTTGTATTTTAAGTCACGAAAACATTGTATTTCCTACTAAATAGACACATAACATAAATTAATCTTGACCAAAGTCGTTTCTCAGGTAAACTTATTTCTTGGTTATGGTCCAGCGAAGTAAGAATCTAAACATAAAAACAAATGATAGTTTTAGGGTTAAGCGCATTTTATTGCTGCTAACTTGGCTTCATATACTAGGTCTTTTATTGTAGGTTTTATTGCGATACCTAGCTAACGAATGGGATTTATGAAGGCGTTTTATTAGGTAGCTAGTAGGTGCCGCCTGCGTCTCCACCGCTTAACTACTTACAGTTATATATTATAGCTACAATCCCACTAATATAAACGCGAGTTTGTTAAGAGTGTATGTTTGTTACTCTTTTACGCAAAATGTACTAAATGGACTTTCATGAAACTTTACAATAATATAGCTTACACATCAGAATAACACATATGCTATAATTTTTAAATATTTACTGTGAGTTATTCATCATCTTGTGGCTTGAGGTTATAGGCCATAACACATATGCTTTATGGGGTGTTACAACACCCTGAGGGTGGAATTGGGTGGTGCCACTATATACCTATTCTAAATTCAGTCACCAGACGGACGGTCCCTACCTATGCTTAAGGTGAATGTTCCAGGGTAGCCCGCGAAATTCATATTTTCTTACGTGTTTTGCAATTTGCAGGTTAGTGCTAGGTTGTATGTTGATTAAAATGTTATTCGCGGCTGTAAGACGTATGTAGTTATAGAATTATAATCATCAAAATCATCAATACAACCCTCCAAGCTCATAAAGGTGCAAGAAAAACTTTTTCAAGCTCAAAGTCATTCTTCCGGCCTGCCTGCAAGTACCGGCCTGGAAATTGCGAAAATAGTAAGAAAATTTGAATTTCGCGGGCTACCCTGGAACATTCACCTTAATTAGATATGTCTTAGTCTCTCACGATTCTTACACATTGTGGTAAATGTTTTAACGCATACTGCAAAGCATCTGAAATCTTGGGGTTTAATAAAATAATACGATTAAAAACCATTATAATATTTACCTACCCTTATTTAAGGGCCACGGAACTCCCCATTTTCAAGTCGGGTACACCTACTCATCATAATGTTCTTAATCTTCGAGTTTGATAACCAGTTTGAGTTACGAGTTAGTAAAGTCGGGAATTGTTTTCCTTTGTGATGCCTTACTTTCATGTCCTTTTGTGCCGAATTCAATTACTGCAGATAATTTTAAAGCGAATTTCGTATTTAATTCGAGGGTCGCCCGTCGTCGGTCACTTTTGAATGTTGGTTAACGTGGGAGTGTAGGAAGTCATCTGGCAAAGCATGTGGCAAATTTTGTTAGGTATATAGTATGGTGTAACCAAAACCGAGAAACAATAACGAAAATATCGATAGTACTGATGATAAAGTTAGTGTGCAAAATTTCGGGAAAAAGAATAGTTCAGACCGGTGACGAAATTGTCGTAACTTGAGAAATAAGCACAGACATCTGAAGAAACATAATGAAACTCAAAATACTAGGTACACATGTAAGCATGTACTGAAAGAACTGTAGCACAAATCTGGTTCAGAAAAACGTCGATTGCTCCCTCATACTACAAGATAAAAAACCATTTCAAACCTTTATACGTTCCTAGATAGGGCATGCAGGACATAGCCTACCTTTTGGAGAAAAATATTAAGCGAAGGGGTGAATCAAAGTGAAAGCCGGGATAAATATGGAATTGAAATCCTCTCGGGCGAAGCCAAGGGCAGATGCTTGTAAGGTTTACAGTTGAAAACTGACTACATACTTTGTTAATCGCTGATCAGTTAGAAATACAATTCATCTGTACTTTCGAATAAATGCATTCATATGAAAAATATTAACGAGTAAGCATCTGACGCCACCTATAGTGTTCAGTAAAAGTTTAGGATGGGTTCAGTCTCTTTAACACACAAAAGGATAGCTATTTCTTCTAAAAAGCGAGCCTTTTGGTTTCAATAGCTAGCGAAAGATGGCATTGTATAGACTACTTACATCGCAGACCTATAAAAAAGCTTTTCTATGTAAATAATAACGCTTCAAACTTTAGATAAAATTGAGAGTTCATTAGAAGGTATAGTTAAAACTGCGTATTTCTATAACATAAAACAACAAGTGCTATTCTTTGAGTTAAAAGAACCAAGTTAATGAATCGTGTACTTGCAAGTTCATCACAAACTTCGGCCCAACCACATCTGTTGATCATTGAAGAATCTATGACAAAATATGTGATGATATAAGACCTGTATGTATTAATACATTGCAGGCAGCAGCACATACATTGCTCTCTTCTGTAAAAGGCGTGACTACATTAGTAGCCACAAACAATCCTGCTTTGCCCAAGCTGCAACTTAATACCATTTTCAATACAGGTATTTCCACTTGTGAAATCTCACGCGGATAAAAGAAAATAAAAGCGTATAAGTACCTATTAATTTTATTATATAAAGTTAAACAATTAGCATAACGTGCCCACCTGGGGCACAGTATAAATTAAATGTACGTATCTAAAGTCTATATTAAAAACTACGACAATTTAAAAACTAAAGGACCACTCAATAAATAGAGGACAAGCAAATTCACTTACAAATATATACTTAATTGCTATAATGCTACAGCACAACCTAAACTAAAGGGGAAATTAAGTAATCTTTATGCCTCAAAATTACACATTAATTATCTAACAATTGAATTAGCATTGTAGACGCTAAAGTAACTCATAATTGGCTGAGATTACGATAGGTTTTCTTTTGTGTAAACGTGCATTATTACAATGTTGCTTTTATTTTGTATCCATAACTTTTCGAAATAGGTGATTGATTTATATTGATGAGTCCGTCTTAGTATTTTAGTAGTTTATATATAATTAACACGGTATATTAGTGTGAAATACAATACAATAATATATTAACGCGTATCAATTATTTCAAACAGACATTCGGTTATGTAGGTAACAGTACCTATATAACAAAAGTTGGGTAGCATTTGTGAGTAAGATACAGATCTTACTAATGCTACCCAATTTTTGTTGAACCTGTACCAACAACTAGGTATATTTGCGTGAAATTCGCCAATGCAATCAGAACTTAATGATAGAACCAAAATAAGATATGATTAATTCCAAATTCTGTATAATAATTATATACCTAGATTAAATTCATAATAACAATAAATTTAACATCGTAATTTTTAGTTATATAAACCTCACTGAAAATTTGACTAGGACTTGAATAATGAAATAAGTAAACGATTTACTTCGTGTAATTAAATTTTATTATTGTGATGTTTCAAATAAGGCATTTTTTTTTAATACATTTTTTATAATATGAAAACTAAAAAATGAGCTTACAACACACAGCTCCACAGTTGTCACGAATAACCATATACAAAAAGATACTGTTCGAAATAAGTACTAAAATACAAGATTCCCAATACCTTTATCACACTCACATAAAAAAGTAGAAAGTGTCTATACTCGGTTCAATTTAGCGAGCTAATATAGCGGTCTCTCTGTTGTACTTATTTTGTATGCAAATGATAAGGACAAAAAAGGGCTGTGGGTGTGTTTGCGCTCCTCTAATTGCACCTCACTGTGAGCCTCGGCTTACATTCCGTCGCTCGGAATATTTATTTTAATATTCCATAATGATTGATGAGTGCAGTTTTTAATATAGTAGTAAAAAAAGAAGTTGGCCGTAATGTAAACTCAGCCGGTGCGCATGAGTCGCCCTTATCTCTGAACAATTACGTGCTCTCTAACCTTTCTGGTACTAGCTCGGTAACGTGAACCGAGTATAACCTATATTTATATCTCGGCAGCCTGAAAACCAATAAAGTTGTTTTACAGAGACTTTTTTAACGACAGATTAAAGTAAAAAATGCTTAATATTAAATGTAGTGTACTATATCATGTTGTATCTTAATTATTTGTTAAATCGTGTAAATATTTATTTTGTGTATTACAACAACTTCGGTACAAGGTGATCAAAATTTAGATGACATCACGAAGCGATTTAGGTTGTATGTATGTGTTGCGTTTTAAATATTGGGTTATTTTAAAAAAACGTGCACACATCATATCGGACCTCCGATAAATTAATGTTTTCAACACGAAAAAATTCCATATACATTTAAATAAAAATTCGATATTTGCAGATGTAGTGATATTTTTGGAGATGCGATATGATATAGTTAGCGTTAATGTAAAATAAAAATGTACAAAATAGGTAGTGACATGATTCTATATTATCATGTTGATTGTACTTATAATGTTTGTAGTATCTATGTAATATGAGATCTTAATACGTGTGATACATTGGTTATAATCGTTTGTACTGTACACATGATGTTACATGCGGCATTGAACTTTTGTAGAGTCGAGTTGGTGGATTGGGAAGAATTCCAGCTTGGAGTATTCGATATGCCGTAAGTTTTGGGAACTACTAATCAAAATTAAGTTTTAAGAACAATTGTAATACTACTAAACACCTTTTATTTTCAAAATTCTGGGCTTATAGTGAAAACTATGAATGCGGGCGGGCGGCTCAGGACCGGTCTTCGTGGAAATTCCTGGAGGAGGCCTATGTCCAGCAGTGGACGTCGTTTTAATGGAAATGATGATAGCGACTTGATCCAATCCACGTCCTTAGGTTAAAATTTAGAACACGTTCGTAAAAAAGCACATTTTACATGTAATTCCTAAAATATTACAACTCGGATACGATTACCTATATAAACATAAAACTTTCATAAATAAATTATATTATCTTTAATACGTTGAAAATAAAACAAAAAACGGAACATAGCGAAAATAGTGATGACGTATACATATAAATCAGACAAACCTTATGTGATTTATGAATGTCCACATAAATCAAAAAGGCGAAAAATGATGAAAATAATTTAATGACGAGTTACGTAGGTACTATCACATATACATGATTTTTCATAATCTGCAAGGCCAAATCAGTTAATATGACTAATAAAACAATTTCGACGAAAACACAGCACAAGAAAGCTCATTTTACTAAACAATGTTTTTATGACTCTTTGTAATTTGTATATTATACAAAATGTGGGATACTAAAAATATCAGCTAGCCCAAGGATGTTTTATATTTAATTAAATGATTTCTATGACGACACAAGAAGTGCAACACCAAATTATAACGAAAATAAAAACAAATAATTAAATAGGATATTTATATTTATTTATATTTAAATAAATTATTACCCAAACACCATATGTAACTTTCCTCAGAGGCGAATAATATCATAATAATAAATAATACAGAAGCAAAACTCTCTTTCGGTACGCAATTGCATTGTGTATTTCTTTTACATACCGGCTTTTAAACTACGAATAAAACTAATTACAAGAACTTGAGTGTCAATGAAGCTGTCCCTTTAGAATAGCTGTTAGTTTGTACCGTAAACTACTTAAGTCCCAACCCTACCTATTATCATATTTCCATTGACACAGATATACAGGGTGTAACACAAACCCCATAGCCATAACCAAAGGATCGATTGAACTGTTGTGTAACTACTACTACAAAGCTCATTACAAAAAGCAAATACCCAAACACAATAAGAAACTCATTAAAAATGAATCATTAATGTGGATGCTCCAGGGTAGACGCGAAATTCAAATTTTCTTACGTTTTTTGCAATTTGCAGGCCAGTGCTAGGTTGTATGATGATGAACATTTGATTCGCGGCTGTAAGACGTATGTAGTTACAGAGTTATAATCATCAAACTCATCAATACAACCCTCCAAGCTCATAAAGGTGCAAGAATGACTTTGACGTTGAAAAAGTTTTTCTTGCACCTTTATGAGCTTGGTGGGTTGTATTGAAGATTTAGATGATTATAATTCTATAACTACGTACGTCTTACAGCCGCGAATAACATTTTAATCAACATACATCCTAGCACTGACCTGCAAATTGCGAAAAACGTAAGAAACTTTGAATTTCGCGGGCTACCCTGGAGCATCCACCTTAAACACCAGGTAATCGGATGTAAATTATATTATCTAAGAACAATAAGATACTGACGCGGCTTAACAAAAATAACGATAAGGCATGCAGACCCGAGTCTCCCGCCTTTCCAGTTTAATATGCAACCGCGATGAAACCGCGCTAAGCGGTTGGACCGCTCAAACGAACCGCCAAGGCGGAAAGGCGGCAGGCCGGGCGGTTTTACCACTAGTAGGTACGTAAGGGGGCTAAAGTTGTACACAGGTTCACAATATTCCCGCAATCCAGACCTGTGTCATAAATACATAAGATGTATACAAGTCTCACGAGTCTAAAAACAATAAATGGAACCCATGTTTTATAGTAAAAATCTTGTTTAGAAAATTGACAAGACAGTCATAACTCAAGATAGAAAAACATTATAAGCTTAAAACTGGTTTTGATTGGTTCTCACTTCGGATGGCAATAATTGGGTTTGGTTACACCATGTAGATTGTCTTCTCGTGTAGAAAATCAACATTTTTAAGCTGCACTATACTGTGATTGCCCACAGATCTCACTGGGTTGGCCCTTTCTATGATAATTCGCCGCACAAACCACATATCAAGAAAATAAAGTGCAGTTTTCTTCAACTTTATCCCACTCAAAAAACGAAAATTAAAAAAATAAACTGCAGTTATTTTTTAATCATAGAATGGGGATCCATAAAAATATTCTTGAAATACGAAAACAAGAAGCAATGCATTTTTCTGATGAAAGCTTATATTGTTGATTTTTTTTTCTTGTCACTTACAAGACATCTTTGTCATATTCTGATTTAATTGTAGAATAAATAAAGGACAAGGTTTTAAACCTATCTATCAACCTGATTTTTAAAGAACACAGCAGTATCAGATTATTCGATCTCTACACAAGAATAATGCTTTGCAAATTCCGTAATATGTACACAAGATACATTCAGTAGGCACATATAGCCGCTTAAATAGTACGCTGAGATTGCGTTACCTAGTGTTCAGTATATGATCTTGCTAGGTGGCGCTCCTGTGTTGGCGCTCATAGCTTGCTCAAGTGTATCGAGGCGTCGGTAGGCGTGACCACGGGAATTACGACGCCGTCCGTTGCCTCGACCCTCTACTAGTAGACCGAAGAACTGAAAGAAGAATGTTCAATGCTTTAAACACAATATACGAGGAATAAATACGACATTATTTTATCGAAGCTTTACAAAATATCTCCGAGCTTGTCATTGGACAGCCAAACGAAAGATACAGCAACAGATATAATACACATTTTAGTTATTAAGCTAGGTTTTAAGTATGCTTATAAAACTATTCCATTAATGGGGGGGTTTGCCATGATCGCCACGCTTGGCAGGCGGGTTGGCGATCGCAGTGATGGATGGTGTGTTTTGAACAGAGCGTCGCTACTGCCCAACGTCTGTTGTCCCTTAGTCGCCTTTTACGACACCCACGGGAAGATATGGGGTGGTAGTATTCTTCCTCCGCTACCACACGGGTAATTATTAGTGCTGGTAGGCCTCCCACACGGTGGACCGATGACCTGGTTAAGGTCGCCGCAAAACGATGGATGCCGGCGGCCCAGGACCGGCACCTGTGGAAATCATTGGGGGAGGCCTATGTCCAGCAGTGGACGTCTTTTGGCTGAAATGATGATGATGATGATGATGATAAAACTATTATTAACTTGCACGCGTGATTTAGTACGTTAGAGCGTGGCACAGTAAGCTAGTTACCCTCCAGGTAACTGGAGGCCGGACTCGGCAGTGGGTCATCTATGCCAAATATAAGTAATATACCACGACATGGCTCGAAGGACTGCAAAGATGAAATGGAAGTATACCCTGGATCCACGGCTTAAAAACATACATATGTCACCTAGGATTGACTGTAGTAACTATGTATATAAATAAAAATGAATTTCTGTTCGTTAGTCTCGCTAAAACTCGAGAACGGCTAGACCGATTTGGCTAATTTTGGTCTCGAAATATTCGTGGAAGTCCAGAGAATGTTTTTTACTTCGCATTATTTTTGTTCCTGTTAAGGTTTGGTTGAAACATTCTGGAATTATCATTCAGGTTTTTTTTTATTTATTGATTCTGAGGCGGTAGGAAGTTTGCCTGGTCAGCTAGTGCAAGTTTTAGTTTGTTTAAAGTAGGAAAGCATTACTGTCTCACAGACATTTCTATGACAGAAGTTTTATTTCAAGTCAGTCGTAAGAGTCCAAAGGAAATGATAAGGCCGAATACCTGGCCGCAAGAGAAGGAAAACTTGAAACGAAACCCTGTACCAACCCTTCTGCCAGCGTGGCACAGTAGCCTAATTACCCTCCATGTAGCTGGAGGAGGCCCGACTCAGCAATGGCTCATTTTACGGCTGAGTAGTATTAAGGAACATGTTGTTATCCGTCATAGTCTTTGGGAGTAATTCGTGATACTCACCAATTTACTGACTTTGTTCTTGTTGTGGTACAGAACATACATGAGTATAACCAAGATGATAGCTGTCATGAAGAATGGGAAGAAATTATCGCTGTCGTCTTCTTGAAACTCATCGGTGTCTATTCGGCTAAATTCTGGAAAATAACATTCACACCGCATAAAGAGCAAGCTCAAATAAAACATATAATTTTCGTATACGATCTAAAACCAGAAACCTTTGTTCGATTCCGGAATCGACCTTTGGTCGATTCCGGAATCGATCAAAGGTCTTTGGGTAAGACAAATATATTACTTGCGCTGCGTCAAATGTAATATATTTGTCAAAGTCAATTGTTTCTGTTTATGAAATCATTACAGTGTGGAAAGATATATTGAAACCGAAACTACGTAAGTAATCCAAGATCTTCAATTGGAAAAACCTCAAAAAACCTCCTCCCACATTTGACGACTCTACGACCAGCAGCTGCTGCGCGGCGGCAATAAGTAAATATTTAACATAAAAAATCACTCCAAGCAAGACTCCATCTAACAGTTTCAGAGATAATTTTAATCTCAAACTATTCCTTATCCAAGCATAGAAAATTGTTTATGTATTCCCTGCATTAGCGAAACAGAGACTTGAAGCTAAACAGAACTCAATAAAATAATAAACAAAATGCTAAAATTACGCGCGAACGCTTTCTACGCAAGACTTCTAATAGCATTGGACCGAGACGTACAGTCCTCGCTAATCCTTATGGCGGCTCTGAATGTAGAATTAGCAGGTTAGGTTAGAATTATTAGAATTAGCAGAATGTACGCGGGCGGGGAGGCAGGCCGTTCGTACCCACGGCTACATTCAGAGCGGCCATAAAGATTGGCGAGGAGGGTTGATGAATGTATTATCGAATGAGAGCTTACGTAAAAACCGACATAAGCGTATCAGAGATAAGGTTACCAGTGGTGGATACGCCGCCCTTCCTGAGCTCTACAATTATTATTATAGGTTTTGATGTCAGTAGGTGGATAACAATGATAGTTATTATCAATATGTTTTTCCGAGTTTTCTTCATTGACGAGAAAGGTTATAATCGTCAAAATTAATTATATCAAATCAAACCCCTAATCGAGACAAGTCTTCTCCACTTACATGGAAGGACATTGTACCTACTACCTTCAGTTTCCAGGGGATAGGCACCGCGGCCCCCTGCCAGACATATCACGTCGTCTGGCTGGATGATCATCCCTTTGCGCCTAAACCGCAGCTACATTTTATGTCTATAAAACTCTTTAGCCACCTTGTACTGTTAGCATCAAAAAGAACTGCACAATATTAAGGTACCAAAACTTACAGTCATGATGTGTATCTAAACATTGACTAAAGAATCTGTCATTTTTACGGTTTTATAGTAAAAGATCAGAGCAATGACGCGACGGTAAAAAACCAGACATTCAACAAAAAAAAAAACGAAAAAATATAACAAAAATTAACGGAAAGTGCTTAACTTCACAGTATTGTGTGTCACTAGAGACAAATCTATAACAAAATTCCAATGGGCTACCACGAAATTGATTTTTTGTGTTCTTCTGTTCATGCATTTGTGTCTAACTCTGGCAGTAGCTGAAAATCAATTCCACAGGAAACTGTAGTATTATTCTGAGATGTAGCTATTTAGACACAATATAATTTAATTTTTGCCACCTTCTGTTATTTTTGTACAGTTTTCTGTAAATACTGTTTTATATGTTTAGTTGCAGTTTTATAAGTAAGTTTAGTTAAACTTATAAAACAGTATTTTCAGATAATTTATGAAAATCATGATACATCATGGTCAAATAATTATAACAATGAACCTAATGATAAGTTTTTGAAATTGTAATTTTAGTTGATATTAAAATTATTTATGTAATATTTTTATTTATGACTGAATTGCTATGTCCGCCAATTTTAGCCATTTATACCTATTATGGTTATCATTTGAGAATTTCATATGCTAAGTTAATTCTGATGCTGACTGTACAACAATTATAGTTATAAAAATATAATCTATCTAGCACCAACATACCATTTTTGGAAACCTCCATATTATTTTTCTCAGGTTTTGACTTTCGTTCATCACCATCAGCAGCATCATCATCAATATTTGCTACATCATCATCATCATTTTCATTCTCTTCTAGTGAAGGATCATCTGGCACTATAAAACAAAATCATGGTTGAACAAATTTGAAAAAATAATTGATTTCAATAGACCAAAGAATTTGTTTCCATAGATTACTTAAAAAAAAACAATGTTAATTATTGATGGCCTAATAGGTACCTTAGTTAGTACAAATGTTCATATCAAGTTTTCCCTCAATAAGTTACAACATTGTTATTAGCTTATACTAATAGAAAGTCCAGTAAGATATAAGTATGGTTTATAACTATGCAAGCACAATCAATACTGAGTTTTACTGCAAGCTTACTGTTAATAGTACCTATATAATTATGTATATTTTTTTATTCAACAACAATATTAAATTGTTTATGATAGTTAAAAACTCTATTTTGGTTTCTTAATAAAACTCACAAGTAATCTGCAACTTACTATGGTAATAAAAAGAAGAAATGAAATATTGTATAGTTTTGTCTGTCGTTTTATTGACTGTGTGAAATGTCAGTCTGATGACAACAAACTGTGTCGTAAGATATTATGCGACCCAGTTGAAGAGTTATAATGCTGTTAAATTAAAAAAGAGCAAATATTTATAGTGTGGTGTGGGTTAGATGTTTGTGTGTATAACCCTATACTACAGTCCAGAACCCTAAAATTGCTACTGTAAGACCACCAAATATATTAAGTTCGGGCGCCAGGCGTTAAGCCAGTAATAAAATGATAATAAAGAAAGAAAGTGTGCCTAAGATAAGTCAGCAGTAAAACATCTAACTTTTAAATCTCTGAAGGGGCAAGGTGAATATATAAAAACCAAACAATGGGGAGGCCAAAATGTTTAATATTAATTGATTTTAAATTTAGTTATTTGTTGAGAAAATGTTTGTACATAATAAACCAAAAGATCTGGTTGATTGCATCACATTTCCTTTACTTATAATAAAGGTAAATTAAATTTATCTACTTTAGGTAAACATTCGAAGTGAAGCTCAGCTGAACTCTTCAACACCAGCACACGGGGGCAGGTTGATTGAAGTCCAATAACTCCATTTTATAAGTAAATTTAAATGGATAAAGTTCCAAATGAGATTGAAAATACTAAATGACTTTAAGATATTTTAAACACATCCCATAATATAAACAAAATGTAAATTAAATTGAATTCAAACAAATTCTAAACAACATTAAATCCAAAACAAATTATATTCCCCTAAAATTCTAAAGAAATTCCCTAACAAATAAATTAAAATATAAATTTAAACCAAAACAAATTCTAAACGAAATCTAAACAAATTTCCTAAAATTCTAAACAAAATCTCACGTTGCGGCCGTGGGAAACCGAAAATAAACCCGCTCGTATCTCCGCCTGGATGATTTGAGGTGTATTAATTCTGGAAAAGCTCCATTTGGGCGCGTAAACTGTGGGCAGCCTCCATGTCACGTCACAAAATAAAAATTTTATAAAAAGAATTTCGATCACGATGTCTTGCGTGACCTCAACGGGCCGGACCGCAGTCTGGAACTACATCCTTCCTGGGTGCCCGCCGGTCAAATGGGCGAGCAAAATGGCCGACTAACTACCAGTATTTGCATAGAGCAATTACAAACTGCCATCCGCATCCCTTCGAGTAGGTCTACCAACATTTGTATGTTTAGGACAGATGTGAGTTTTATATAATACTAGCAACCCGTCCGAGCTTCGCATGGGGGCAATAATGAACCTCTAAATTTATCATTGTTCCTCTACTATATTATGGATGTATTATACTTATAAACCTTCCTCTTGAATCACTCTATCTTTAAAAAACTACTACATCTAATGACTGCCTTAGATGGTAGACTGACAACTAGTACCAATGGCTTTACTCAACCTCATAAGCATGGATGAGGTCAGATATGACACACAAATGATGGATGAGTAGACACACATCCAGCAGAGTCAGACTTTGCCTAACCTGCAGATTGGATGTAGGTGGATGCAAGGGTTGTGGGCAATCAAAAGAGATGGATGGATTGTAAGAATCAGGAATAGTGTATGAAAGGTGTGAATGTAGGTATGACGACTGATAGGTGTGTATGGAGTCTACCACCTAGCATGGGAAAGGGGTTGTCTGATGATAATGGTAATTTTGAAAATGATTTTTTATAACAGCTTTGTAATAAAGCCTACGTAAATAAAGTTCCTTTTGAATTTGAGTTTTATGTAGAGCCAGCTGGCTAGAATCACCTCAGTGTTAATAGAAAACCATAAAGGGATTTAAACCTAGATGATCAACGGTAAACACATAAAGATTCAACTGAATCATTGACAAGGTCAACAAATACAGCAGTTGTTAGTGAAATATTGATAATATTCATAATACTTACTTCTGATTGTTTTCCAAAAAAAACTTATTTTTTTAATTAAAAACAAAGACATTTTTAAATGTTGCTCACTCTTACCTTGACTCTCTGGCTTATTGCCAGCATCTGGTGAAGACTCAGCTGCAAGCCCTTGCCTAGGATCACCTATTATTGGACTAGCTGTGGGTGTTTTAATTGGAGGTATTGGTGGGTCACCCACTCCTTCTGCCTCTACATCAGGTTTAGAAGAGAACTCCTGTGGCGTAGGTGCTTGAATATTTGAAACATTCAATGTAGAATTGTCCACGTCTGGTATTTTTGTTGTTACTGGCTTTTGGGTGGGGGATGCAGTACTTGCATTTGCTCCAGTTCCTACAGCAATATCTGCCAGTTCTGACGATGATGATGGCCCTTCATTAGTTGCTCCTGGCTGTGTAGACACTTGGGCTTTGAGCAAATCTAGACCCCATTTAAAATATTTACAGTAAAAGTTAGTATCTTTGTTGGCTATATCGCTGTATCCACAAATTTCACCACAAGTTGCAGCCTGTTTAAGATTCTCAGAAACTGTTTTATAAAGTGGATATTCTGTTATGTTAGAGAAAACCCAGTCGTTTTTTATAGGGCAAAATGTGTTTATGTTATGTTTTTCGCTTAATTTTGCTGTAGCGTTTGCAGGAAGGGTAATTTTCAAGGAACACAACTGCGTATTAATGTCCAAAAACATTAAACACTGAAACTGGTGAATGTTGAAAGGCAAATTATCTGACTGCTTGCATTCTTCTATTTTGTTGTTAATTTGGTCAACCAGTGGTAGTTTATTACCACATTTAGTCGCAAGGATAGATAGAGAATTGGCTATAGGATGTTGAGGCGACTCAACGTTAGCAGAGCGGTCTGGTGCTGCAGCACTTTGATAGCACGTATTTATTAGTAACAAAAGTAATATGTACTGAAACATGTTGACTGGTAATTATTATTTAGTGGATTCTTAAGAAGTCCGACGCAAATTATCAAAATATTGCCCGTACGTAACACTCCTCACCACACAAGATAATAAACGTCATAAAACGTCACTCGACATGACAGATCGCATGTCGAGTGGTTTTTTTTTTCGCCCATCTTTTGCAGGAATAGGCCGGCCACATACACACGTTTTCCATAATCGATTTTCGAATTCGTTTTACATATTCGGACATCCAAACGCATTTTATTTAATATAGAATACACTAACTAACGCACATGTTCGCTTTGCTTTCGTACGGAAAAAAATCCGTATTTCATGCATTCGGATGTCGAAATCTGTGTGTGTATAAAGTGGTAGACTATACCGCTAATATTTTAAGCTGTTTATATTTTATCGGACTAGTCACTTTAATTAAAAAATTATTTTAAATTCTATTTGTGGATAATGGTTGGATTTTAAATTTAGATTCTCCACAATAACACAGTAAGTTTTACCTTAAATGCACCTACCATGTTGTCTCTGCAACGCCCAAAGAGGAGAGAATGCCTAATGCCAGCAATACTCATTGGCCGAGCTTAGGCCAACGCGAGCGTAGGCAATTTAATACAAGGCAAGTGCTACTGCCTACACGTTGGGCAAGTGTATCGAAAACCATTGCAAATGGCCAGTATAGACGAATTTTGAAGAGATGCCCACACGTTGGGCTCAGTCAGTTTGTATTGTGACTTGAAACAAGATGGATGACAAGGTAGAAGTTATTGCAGCTGCTGCAATTTATATAATGAGCGCATAGAATCATTATGTCAGTGTATACCGCATGAAAGTTGTGAAAATGTAAAGACAAAAAAGGAGGTGGATATAGCTTGCTTTTTTTAATTGAATTTTCTTTTTACAGGTATAGTATGAAAAATCAACTATCTGAGCTTAGTATAGGGTTCCAGACAACCAATTCATTGTGGTAAAATTCCAAAAATTTGAAAACATTTTTTGGTTGATTTGTTGAGAGTGACATTTTGTACGCGTACACCCGACCGAACTCGTCCGACATTCCCCACAGGTCTGCAGTACTTTTCATGTTAAGAGTATTAAAAGCGCTAATAATATCTTTGTTGTTGATCCGAGTAAATTCAAAGATTGTGTTACACTTATTGAGACTGTTTTTCAATAGTAACTCAGCGGATGAAGGAGAGGACTGTAGCGATTCTGTAGTTTTAATGGGAATGTTTGTGAAGAACTGTTCAAATTCAGTCGCAACTTCTAAATCCGCTTTAATGTCCCGATTATCAACCTTTAGGTGATAATCAATATGATGATTCGTATTTTTACCGCTTTCACTATTTATAATATGCCACGTTGTTTTAATTTTGTTCTCTGCATGAATTATCTTATTTTTCAAGTACAATGCTTTTGCAGTGGAACAAGTTCTCTTAAATACTTTGGAATAATTTTTCACATATTCGTGAAATGATGGATCACAATTATACAACTTTTCACCATATAAGTCAAACAGCTTATTTCTACTTATAAAGATACCAGCAGTTGCCCATTCACAAAATGTTGCCCTGTTATTTATTGATAGTAGTTTTGGTTTGAAGATCTTGTTAAACTCCCTACTGATCAGATGGAATAATGAATTATAAAGATGGTTGGGATCATTGTGACTAGGCAGCCCCGGTAAACTTTCAGCAATATTAGATTTAAACTGCTCAAGGCGGCTTGCATTAATAGGAATGAAACTGACATTTCTCTTATTACCGTTTTTAGGATGTCTACTAAATGATGCTATTTGAGCACAGTGATCTGAATCAAGGACGTTTGAGATTCTGCTCTGAATTGGTTTGATGGATGTAAATATGTTGTCAATACAGGTAGCGCTTGTAGCAGTCATCCTAGTCGGTTCAGAGAAGACATTGTACAAGTTGTAACACTTTAGCAAGGAGATAAATTTGGATGTTACAGTTGATTTTTCTAGTATATTTATATTAAAGTCTCCACAGACTATAATCGTTTTGTTACAGCGAGATACTATAAACAAAGCATCTTCCATTATGCTTGCAAAATCATCATATACCGCGCATGGGGGCCTGTACACACTCAAAACAATAAGCTGCTCAGTCTCAATACAAGCAATCTCAATGACTCGTTCAACAGAGAGGTTGACAACATCCTTACGCTCCTTAAATTTATATTTATTACTAATTAAGATAAGCGAACCACCACGTAAAATATTTACTCTGCTGAACGAGCTTGCAACCTGGTGGTTAGAAAAATTGAACATGAATTGGGTGTTTTTCAACCAGTGCTCAGTAATACAAAGAATATCGATATTATTACAATTCATGTACAATTCTATTTCTAATTCCTTGCCTAACATTCCTTGTATATTTTGATGCACCAGGGTAAATAATTTATCTATGCTACAATAATCATTATTATCATAATAATTAACATTCTTGCAAGAGTTTGTCTCTATTGTCGTATGTCGTAATTTAAATAATTGCTATTTATAATGTCAATTTTTGAGGCACCATCAACTTCATTGATGGATTTGTCAATTGACTCAATAGAGTCAAAAGCTTTAGTGGCCAAGTTCTTGGCTGACATATCAAAAAAATAAGCTAGCGATATTGCTATCTGTCGTTTGTAAAATATGGATAGGTAATACCTATCTTTTGTCAAACAATATGGTTTTCCTATCAAATTATTTAAATCTATTACATGAAACTTGTCTTTAGAAACCATATTCTGTTGGCATGTCACATTATGCAAATTTAAGTTAAACTTATACCTAGTATCATTTTCTAGCTGTGGCAAACTACTGCTAAGGTAAGGAAGTGTAAACATTACAATCTTCTGTACATTCTTCAGATTTGCCAATAAATCACAGTAATGTGAGAGATCCCGTTTGTTTACATTTCCTCTGTTTCCCAAAAAAAGTATCAATATGGAATCTGGATCAAACTTACTATCTAAAACTTTATTGATTAACTGTTCATAAGATAGTCCAGGCAAACAATTATTTTCTATGGAATATCCCTGCACACAATTTATTAGAAGTGAGGCCATACCCTTTCCAATTTCATCACTAAACATTACAATTTTGTTTTGTATACTACCACACAGATTAGCAGAGACGTGGCTCTCAAGCAGTAAGCAAGAATTTGTCTCATGAACAGGTGTAGGTGCAGCAGATGGACGGTCCTGTGAAGGACTGGGAAAGCTAGGAGTGTCCTTAGGGTTTTTGTGAACTAATTCGTTCATAGCTAGCACATACTCCCTCATTTGAGCTTGAGAACTATCATACCTCTTAGTCATTAAATTTAGTTTTTCTTGTAAATGTTGTAAATCTATCTGCATACTTAGAGTATCATTCTTATATTTGTCCCTTGAATTATTTAATTTTAAAGAATAAATTTCTAACATATTAATTAACCTTAATCTTTCCTTATTTAGTTTAACATTTTTAATGAAAAATTTCTGTTTTTTTACAAGTTTTTTAGTTTTCTGAATATACCTGTTGATTTTAATATATTTTTTTAATTTAGTTTTACTACAGTTAACCAGCCTTATCCCTGTATTATAAGATTGGTCACAGGTCAAGTCTATAATTGGTATATTTTGATTTTGGTTGGTTGAGACAGTAACCAAGCTTGGGGCTTTGACCACCAGCTCATCAAACAGACTTTGATTCTGTACGGCTGTAATATCAAGTTTACAAGCCTCATACTCTGATATTTGTTTGCTTGCCTCATACAATTCACGTTCCAAACAGTTAATGCGTTTACGCAGCGCTCCGAAGTGCGGCAAGTGGTCGCGAGCGAGCGCCAGTTGTGACCAGCTACGCCCAAAGAGTTTTAAACACGTTGGCGCTTGAAGTATAAAAAAACTTTACACAGTACCTACATAAATTTATAATCTTCAAAGCATCTGCTGGCCTGGTTTATTTGTGTAATTATTGTAAATTGGATAGACATACCTACACTACATGAATGTTGATCTCACTATTGAAAAACTAAATTGTTGTATAATATTACAGATTAACTTGAAATAAAATAATGATAACTTGGGCCAGACTTTAAACAATTTTTGTTTTAATAAAAATATAACTTAACGATAAAAAATCTTAATAAGTCAAGTCAGCAGTAGGTACCTGGTCTACATACTGTCATATTGACAGTAGGTACTTAATATATTATTGAAAAATAAATACTACATAGAAAAATATACTTGTATACTTTCTATTTTGAACATTTTCTTCTTCCAGTTCCACCACAAATGGAACACCTGACAGGCTCTTGGACTATTAAACTGTTATGTTCAAGCTTTTAATGCCCTTTGTCCTTTTCTTATGATAGTCTAGTTCAACGACATGTATTTTATGAAGCGGGCATAAATTATAAAATATTTCAAATACTTCCATATTTAGCCAATAGTGCAAATACTGATAGGCGGTGGTAGATGAATTTAGGAAGATGGTATCCACTATATTGGCCTGAATTTGTGACTTCCGTTCCAAATTCATATAGTGTGTTGGTGTCATTTAAATTAGTATCATCAAGATCTTTTGACAAAAGAATTTGTGCGTCCAATGGAGGAGGTTGAAGTATTTGAATTCCATCCAAACTTTTGAGGACTTCTAAGCCCCACTGATAATATTTACAATAGAAGTTAGTGTCTATTTCTGCCGTGTCACTGTACCCACAAATTTCCCTACAAGTCTCAAACCGTCTGAGGCGGCTAGTTAAGGATTTGTACATTGGGTATTCAGTTAAGTGTGTGAAAGCCCATTCCTTGGGTATTGGACAAAACGTGTTTACTTCTTGCTTTTGGATGATCTTTGCTGTTAGATCCTCGCTGTCAGTGAACCTTGAGGGTGACACAAACAAACATAACCGATTATTGATATCGTAAAACATTAAACACTGAAAATGTAGGTTGTTGTAAGGTATTCCTTCGGATAGTTTGCATTCTTCTGTCTTAAACTTGATTTGTTTAGCCAAGAATCTATTGAGACATGCACGTGCAAGGACAGAAAGGGATTTTGATATTTCAGCACTTTTAAATGCAGCACTTTGACAAAAGATATTAATTAATACTAACACAAGAATGTTCTGAAACATAATAAATTGTACTGTTCTGTTCTGTTAATATATTATAGAGTAAATTGTAAAGATTTAATAGGTAATTAATTTATCGCTGACCATTCTGTACGTCAATCAAATATACCATAGATATTATGTACCCAGTAATTTAAAAAGATTAATAAGATTATGAATCCCTCCCAAAGGCCAACCCCACATCCGTGCAGAACATCTTAACCACGTGGGAGGGGGACACTCAAAATGAAATTACTTATGAGTGGCTAACAGGGAAATGGCAAACCCATGATGATGTAGAGAAATAATATTGAAATTATACAAAGTGACTTGGGCTAAACACAAACCGTGAGAGCCACAAGGAAGAAAAAAAAAAGATTATGAAAATTATCCCAAGATTCTGTTGTTTTTTATACAATAGTGCCTTAGGTTTTTTTCCTTAGCCTATCGTCTCATCAGTTTGATAGGTAGTAATCAGTCTTTTTCAGTCAATCAGTCAGGCTTTTTCTATGGATTACAAGCGTTTTAGGATTCTTGATTCAAGAAAATATACCGAAGTAATTCTTTGGTTGGGCTCATACATTAGGTAGGTACTATGCGTGTATAACGATTCTACAATCTCTGATTATTTTCATCGGCTTTACTAAAGTGTTTCTAGTAATAGAATTTCACTATCACTATTATTCCCACTTTACTTTAAGTCTTTAAGGAAATACGAGTAAGAACTCAAAACTTTTCACGTAAGGGCTCCAGACGGTTTGAATACCAAGGCAGCTCCACTTAAAATTTTCTTCACAGAAATGCCTGCAAACTAAGTAGGATTCTGTCGTCTGAAAGGCGGATTCGTCGCAGGAATCTCTCGAGTCTTGGTTTAATTAGTCGTTTTAATGAATGTCGAGGCACGTACGCCGTAAATGCGGCCCATTACCTGTGTAATTCACGCAATGATAACAAAAGCGCTTGTGAAGAAAATGCGTGTCACTGGTAGAAATGCTCCTTATTTCTATTTTTAACTTTGCCACAATATTTTACTGGAATGTTGTTATTATATTAGAACGTAGGTAGTTCTCTAAAATTAAGGCCGTAAGCAGACTAACGGACATTCACGTAATTTATTTCTTCATAATTTAATCTCAGTTCTTATAAGATCAAATGTGTATATTTTTAATGACTATATCAGTACATATTCTCTTCTTTTTTTTCTTCTTCTCAGCCCATATATGACCTGTAATGTGTGGCGACTAAGAGGAATCTGACTCCAAATAAATTCGACTCCGTGTAGTATTTACAATTTATAATATATATTTACAACAGAAGGAGTTAGGACAGAGGCAGAAAAATAAAAGCAATAAAAATGTACAAGAGAATAAACCAAAAGTGACAGTCAATAAATTGGTTGCCATAGAACCCGCGCACGGAATCTGTAAAGGACTCGCGTGCGCGAACTCTACGGCAGTATATATATAAAACAAAGTCTGTCGAGTCTGTCTGTCCATAAAATAATTAATTACACAAATTATTTGAACTTAAAATATGTACATGTTGACACGCCACATCACCCCCTTCCAGCTGGAAAGCGCCATATTTTCAGCGAAGAAAACGCGCTGGAAAGTGCACGCGTCGACCAGATCGAGTTCTTCGGACATTGTCTTCTTCGACGGCGTCGGGTGGCGTGTGACGCTGTGATGATGGAGATGGAATTGTGTGCTGTGATGAATGAGAGGCAGGTGAAATGAGCTGTGAGTGTGTGTGACTGTGCGATGGGTGGAGTGAAGTGTTATCACTCAACACGTAGGCTGGTTTAAGCCTGTCTATGGATACAGTAATCACATTACCACGAACTTGAATCTTGAATACCTTATCACCTCTGTCCACAACCTCGTAGGGACCAGTGTATGGAGCAGTTAACGACCCACGGACCCTATCGTCCCGTAGAAAAACGTGGGAGACGGTAGCCAAGTCTTTAAAAACAAAGACCGATTTGTGTCCATGGCGTGAAGCTGGTGATGGCTGTAAATCGTTAACAATCTTACGCAGATGGGCTAAGTAATCACTTGCATCAGGAAAATGATCACTAGAGCTAGGCTGTAAAAGTTGACCGGGCAATCTCAGTGACTCACCGTACGTGAGTTCGGCTGAGGATGCGCGTAGATCTTCCTTGAAAGCACACCGGATACCCAATAAAACCACTGGTAGAGTGTCAACCCAGTTTGTAGTTTATGACAGACAATAGCAGACTTGAGTTGACGATGGAATCTCTCTACGAGACCGTTACATGCTGGATGGTATGAAGTGATCCTTTTATGCTTGAAACCTATGAGTTCTGATAGCCTTTTGAATAGCGCCGACTCAAACTGTGCACCGCGATCAGTCACGATGCTGGTAGGGACGCCAAAGCGAGAGATCCAACCGTGCAATAAGGCCTTAGCGACAGCCTCAGCGGTGATCTCTTTGAGAGGAATTGCCTCAGGCCATCGCGTAAACCTATCGATGGCTGTAAGACAATATTTGTACTCTTGGCTAGATGGTAAAGGACCTATCATATCGATATGAATTTCTGAGAACCTGGATTCGGGTAAGGAAAACGTACATAAAGGTGATGAGACGTGCCGAGTGACCTTTGACCCCTGGCAGGCCAAACAGAAACGGGTCCATTCTCGACAGTCTTTCCTAATGCCAGGCCAAACGTATCGTTCTGCAACTAGTTTTGCAGATGCATTGGCCCCAGGATGACTCAGTGAATGTAATGCCTCAAAAACCTGACGGCGGAATTGAGGTGGAATGTACGGTCTTGCAACGTCACTACTTACGTCGCAATATAAGACAGTGTCTGTCCCAGGCAACCTAACTTGTTTGAGGCACAAAGACGTATTGTTGCTGGTAATAAGCTGCTGCAGCTCTGAATCGGAGAACTGGGACTGAGCGATGTGCTCCAAGTCAACCGGCTGAGTAATCTCCTCGATCCGAGACAGCGGATCGGCCACAACATTGTGCTTACCAGATATGTGCCGTATATCAGTAGTAAATGTTCATAAACAGTTAAATTCTTTCCTCTGTAATAACCATCTCCTCAATCCTCTACAGTCCGGTTTCCGTCCTGGTCATAGTACAGCTACTGCTCTAATAAAGATCACTGATGACATTCGCCGGGGAATGGATGAGGGGAGAGTTACGGTGCTATCTTTGTTAGATTTCAGTAATGCATTCACTACCGTGGATTTTGATGTATTGCTGGGCGTTATGCGTTCACTCAATGTATCTCCGACGGTCATCGGCTGGTTTCAAAGTTACCTGTCCGGCCGCCGGCAGCGCATTTGCATAGACGATGTATTCTCCTCCTGGTGTAATACGACTGCCGGCGTCCCACAGGGTGGCGTGCTATCTCCATTACTTTTCGCGTTATATATTAATACCATCCCTCAAAATCTCGCTTCTTCCTACCACCTTTATGCTGATGACCTCCAGATATATACGCAAGCTACTCTAGAGGGCTTGCCTACAGCTATCAACTGTATCAATAATGATTTACGCTCAATATCTGAATGGAGTACGTCATACGGATTAAAGGTCAATCCAGCTAAAACCCAAGTCATTGTTGTCGGCAGCTCACGGATGATTTCCAGAATCAACTGGTCTAACATGCCCCAGGTCTTTTTTGATGGAATACACATCCCGTTTACCGATGTTGTAAAAAATCTAGGCATCTACATTGATCAAACGCTTTCTTGGAACCCTCAGTTGCAAGAAGTAAGTCGCAAACTATTTGCTTCTGCGGGATCCTTGCGTAGAATCCGCAACTTTCTTCCTACTACTACCAAAATTGCGCTGGCTCAGTCTCTCCTTCTTCCGATTCTCGACTATGCCGATGCCAGCTATCCAGATCTCACTGAAGCCCAACTAGACAAGCTTGAGCGACTCCAAAATGTCTGTATAAGATTTATATTTGGTTTACGTAAATATGATCATGTTTCAGAATTCCGCACTAAGCTCAAGTGGCTTCCCATTCGCCGTCGCCGGGATACTCATATTATTAACCTTCTGTACAACATATTGTTTAATCCCTCTACCCCACAATATCTCAAAGAACGATTCGAATTTCTTCATACCACTCATTCACGATCTCTTAGGTCATCAGAAAACTTGGTACTAAAAGTTCCTTCCCACACCACTAACTTTTACGCCCAATCTTTCTCTGCGCGGGCTGCAAGTTTGTGGAATTCTTTGCCACTTTCTATAAGGCGCACAGAATCATACCCTATTTTTAAAAAAATGGTAAAAGAGCACTTTTTTTAATCTGCCTGTCACAAAACACTTGGCTCATATCCTATCACCCGTTAATATTTTGGTATGTATTTATTTATGTATATATTATATGAATATATAAGTATTATTTGTATGTATCTATTATAATTTTATACAATTATTTATTCATTATAGAGTATTTAATCTATCAATCTTCTTTTTTCCCTTTCCATATTAATTGATATAATTAATCTAATAAGTATGTATTATTGTACCTCGTACTACCCGTTCATAACTTCTAAATAATGTCCATCCCAAGGTTGTCTGTAAGAAATCGCATTTAGCGATAAGACCGCCCTTTGTACAAATTGTTGCTTATATGTAATGTGTTCAGTATAATTCTCTTGTGTACAATAAAGAGTTCATCTATCTACCTATCTATCTATCTATCTATCTATCTATCTATCTATCTAAATTGGGAAATGAAATCTAAATGCCTGAACTGGCGAGGTGAGCATCTATCCTTACGATTACTAAATGCGAAGCAAAGAGGTTTATGGTCTGTGTAAACCACGAAGTCTCTTGCTTCAACCATGTGCCTGAAATGTCTGATGGACTCGTAAATAGCTAATAATTCACGGTCGTAAGGTGAGTATTTCTGCTGGCTTGGGCTCAGCTTCTTAGAAAAGAAAGCAAGAGGTTCCCATCCAATCCCTTGCTTGTGCTGTTGCAAGACTGCGCCAATGGCTACGTCTGATGCATCGGAAACAATTGATAATCGACTTTCTGAGTCTGGATGTGCTAACAAAGTTGCCTGACACAGATCCTGCTTACAGGCTTCGAAGGCCTCAATTGCAGAAAATGTGATAGGATGAGACCCTTTGATCGAACCAACCAGCATATCGTTCAAAGGAGCCTGATGACGAGCTGCATTGGACATAAACCTCCTATAGAAATTGAGCATGCCTAGGAACCTTCGAAGCTCTTTGACCGTTTTCGGAACCGGAAAATTTTGGATAGCCTCTACCTTGGCAGGCAAGGGCTTGATACCCTCGTGAGAAATAAGGTAGCCTAAAAACTTTACCTGAGGAACGCCAAAGGTGCACTTGGATGTGTTGATTACCATGCCGTATTCCTGCAGCCTGGTGAACAGCGTGCGTAGGTGCTGCTTATGGGTCTCCTCATCAGGGGAAAAGACCAGGAGTCATCCAAATAAGCGTAGCAGAACTCAAGGCCTCTAAGCATCTCATCAACAAATCGTTGAAAGGACTGAGCTGCATTGCGCAACCCGAATGTCATGTACGGAAACTCGTAGAGACCGAACGGGGTAGTGATCGCAGTCTTCGCTATGTCGTCACCAAATACTGGAATCTGATGGTAAGCTTTCAACAAATCTATCGTGGAGAACACCCTGCAGCCTGCGAGGCTATGAGAGAAATCCTCAATGTGTCGGATAGGATACTTATCCGGTAGAGTGCGAGCATTCAGCATCCTATAATCCCCGCAAGGACGCCAGCCGTTGTCCTTCTTGGGAACTAAGTGGAGAGGTGAGGCCCAAGATGACTCAGAGGGTCTGGCTATGCCACTCTGCAGCATAGAAGAAAACTCCTCTTTCGCAATCTTGAGTTTATCCAGTGCCAGCCTACGTGGAGTACATGAAACGGGCGGGCCCAGAGTGGTGCGAATGTAGTGCACTGTATTGTGTGATGGCTTGCGATGTGTACCTAGTGGGCGAGTGACGTCAGGAAATGAACGTAGTATGTCATGATATACCGACTCACCAACAATCAACTTCACCGAAGAGACAATGTCCGAAACTCGAGCAGGCGAAGCCGGGGCAGAAAGAGAGGTGTGGTTGTCAATCAGACGATGGTTCCTGCAATCTACAATTAAATTATAAAATGACAAAAAATCAACACCTATTATAGCCCTATTCACATCAGCAACTATAAATCGTCAAGAGAAGTCACGCCTTAAACCTATATTTACAGAAATATTTACAAAACCGTATGTATGAATGACGGTGCCGTTTGCTGCACACAGCTCGTATGCACTTTTCTCACGTCGTCCTTTAGTAGCAGATCGTGGGAAGACGCAGACATCGCTTCCGGTATCGATGAGGAACTGCGTCTTCGTTACGCGATCTGTGACGAATAGGCGGCCTTTGCTGGAAGAGCAGTCATCAGCCGCGCTCACTGACTGCTGTCTTAGTTTTCCGGCGTGAAGTTGCACGGTTTATTGCACATTTCTGCTTTCTTACCAAATTTGAAATGGTACCAACATGTTCCGTGCCGTGATCTTGAACGCTTGCGTCTGTGCGAGCGATTCGGCGTCCACGATCGATATCCGCTTTAGGTCTGGGCAAACAGCGGACGGGGCGGGACGGCGACGCGACGCTGGCGGGACGTGAAGAGTTGTAATGTATTAGTTAATGTAGAATATGTCACACAGAGCCGACGCGACGCGACCGCTACTCTCGCGCCGAGCGCGACGGCTCTGTGTGACCTATTCTACATTAACCAATACATTACAACTCTTCACGTCCCGCCAGCGTCGCGTCGCCGTCCCGCCCCGTCCGCTGTTTGCCCAGACCTTTAAGTCGGGCCTACAGCCTACTATGCCACTCTGGCCAGACGGCTTAGCATAAGGTTTCTTTTCTTTTCTTGTTTCTCCCGCTCTAGCGGCCTGGTATTCGGACTTATCAATTTTAATCAAAACATTTCATTTTTTACGAAACTCATGAGTTATTTATTTTTATACTAAGTAATTGGTTTGAACTCGAAGACGTGGAATACGAAACATGAAAATTATCAAATTTACCTGTGAGCGTCGTCCTGAAAGCCTTCTTTTACTTTGCCCCTCGTGTGAAATTCAGAAAGGTTTAACGGGGAAGAATATAAATAGATACCTTCTTACTATATGCATGATAGAGCTAGTTTGGTTAGCATTGACTCACACCTAATCTGTGATTTTTTTAATATAGACCGATTTTATTGACAAAAACATTAAAATGTTGAATCATATAGGACGAATTCAAATTACTTTCACAAAGGTTTTTAATTTTCAAATCGATTGGTGGATGGCGTGGGTTATGGGCGTGGGCCTATCTATAATATTATGAGGATTTTTACATGGTAGGTAACAATTTCCTAGTATGTTTCAAGGGAAATACAAAAAAATATACTTGATTAGATATTAAAAATACCTGAATAATCGTCTAAGAAATCAAAACCTCCAACCATCCGTCGTTTTAGAAGCCGCGAAATTAAGAATTTTACGTTGCCGTGCCGTTTGCCTAAACTTTAAGTTCGTTTCTGTAACAACAAATTAATAGATCGAGAAGTACCTACTAAAATTATTACGTTGGTAAGCCTATAATTTGTAGGCGGATTTAAACACAGTATTTATCTTAATGACACGAGGTTGTAAAATATTGCCCGTAACATTCTACAATTAGCATAATAGCAACGTAAGGTGTTAATTTTATGATCAATAATGAAAAGGGTTATGTTATCTTCGAGGTATTTAAAAGGGCGTCAGGAATATTCCATCACATAATGTGTTACAGTATTGGTCCACTAACGTTGCATATTTGTTGTAAAGATAAATTGATTGTTTTTAAAAGCAAAGGCGTTTATTGGTTGTAAGATATGCAAGAAAATATTTCATTCGCAAGTCTAGCACCGCATTTGACAAACCTAAGATTATCTGGGTTTTATCAATTGGACCCTGAGTCTACAAAGAGAAAAAGAATATTACACAATGTTTACATGCGTTTGATTCTCGCTTTAATTTCAATGTATACAGTACAACAGATTATTAAAGTATATCAGGCAAGTATCTACCTATCAATAAAATATATCAATTTGTGTTCGTGAACTGCCCACACAATCCAGGTTATAGTGCAGAGGCAGATAAATTGCAGTCGTTTTTAAACACGATACCAAGTGCAGAGGTATCGTTTTTAAATAAGAAAGAAATAATCCTGATAAGTAGAACACAAGACGAGAAACCAGTATTTTAACCCCCGACGCAAAAAAAGAGGTGTTATAAGTTTGACGTGTCTGCCTGTGGCTCCGTAGCTCGCGAACGGATGAAGCGATTTCAATACAGATTTTTTTGTATGAAAGGTGAGTTACGGGAGAGTGTTCATAGACATGTCTGATGAAAATCGGTTGAGTTGTTTAAAAGTTACGGGGGTGAAAGTGGGGTAGAATAACCGAATGTCTGCAAATATAATCGATTGGAGTCTCAAATGATAGCGCACCACGTGCACATTACAAAATAATATGTTTCATGAAAATCTGTAGAGCCCTGAAAAAACTCTGGGGGTAAAGGGGGGGGGGGGAATACCCAATATTTATTTAAGAATCTATGTATTCACAACATCTACATGATAATAAGCGTGAAACTATAAAAAGCAGAGAATAAAAATTTTAATATACCCCCGACACAATGACATAAGTTCCCTTTAAATAGTAAAAAAATAAAAAAAAACATCGCGTTGGGGTCCAGGGTGAGCTAATAAATAAGTAGGAGTACCCCCAACGCGATGTATTTTTTTATTTTTTTACTGTCGGGGGTTTATTTAAATTTTTAATTTAATTTTTATGTTAGTTTCCATCCTGTTCAATCCGACTATAAAACAAGATAAATAACCCTACTACTCAGCCCTTAAATAACTCACTGCCGAGTCAGGCATCCTTCCATTATATGGAGGTTAATTAGCCTACTGTGCCACGCTGGCCAGACGGGTTGACACAGTGAAAAGAAATAAATTAAAGGGAAGTTACAGTTACAGAATAAAATTTACAGAATTATCGCCTATTCCTTTTTCCGTTCCGTCTTCCGTTGCGAATAATAAATAATACCTACCCCATTCTATCCTGTGGGTATCATAAGAGCCGACAAAAGGAAATGAGAAGCCCGCTAACCCAGCCACAAGAGAAGAAAACCTTAGTACGAACCCCTTTTATAGGTCCCAAGCCGAGGGACGGGGCTGGGGTATGTGGGAAACCGCGACAAGATGGTGAATTGCGGTCGGTGTACCCACTAAAACCTAACCACTGCTTATCCAGACTCGAGCCAAATCATCTGCGGGAAAGCTTCTATTCTTTTCACTAGATGATGGCTCGGCGAGGGGAGGTCAGAACTCCACCCTCGGTTCTTTGGCTGTGTGTGGCGCCATTCCCACACACAGCCAAAGAACCGAGGCGGCACTCCCTCTCAGAGGTCTTAAGTTGTGCAGGGACCCGTCCCAAGTCCACTGCTCAGACCTGTTGTAACGGCACGTTACATGAGTTTAAAATCACATTTTATAACCTACTAAAAATAAAACATCTCAAAAGATTTTGTTCGCGTCGGTACACCGTCCGGCGAACAAAAGACTGCGCTCGGCTCGAGAGATAAGGAAATTCCAACGCGACACGGCTTCGGGTCGGATCGGGCTTCGTGTCCGTTAATCGTTTCGTGAATCGTCAGTCGGGTCGAGACCAACACTGCGTGAGTTAGCGCGTGAGCTATCCTTTGTTCTTGTGCCTACGACTCGCTCCCGACGAATCAAATATTTTAAAACTAAATAATTATTATCTGTGTTTGGATTCAACCCCGTTTTAGGGTAAGTTTTAAATGGCACAATAGTTATGAACACGGAGTTGTTTAAATGGTTTGCTTAAACCAAAATTAGATGCTGTTAACTCCGTTCTGATGGATCACCACCGCGACAATCTCACTGCTACTCTAATTAGGGTTGAGTAGCGTGTTGTCGGTCGTGGGTTCCCAGAACGGAAGTCGATGTACGTATCGATTCCAGGGTCCTCCGTGCAGCCAGAGCTACATTGCCGTAGCGAAACACCTCCGATGGGCGAGTTGTTTTAATATTCGCCGTTACACGCTATACGACCCGCTACGTTCACCGATTGGCGAGCCTTTGGATCCCAGCTACGTCATCGCGTCAACGGCGAGTTATCTACCGAGGCAGAGCTGGATTGGCCTTACCACGAATAAAAATTTGTGTCGACGCCTACTACGTTTATTAAGATAATAATATTAAGTGCCACTACAAAAGGTAGTATTTATTTAAACACCTTTATAGTAAGCGTCACACTGGCGCCCTGTACGTGGTTAAATCTAATTCTGCCGAAGTAGGGGTGGTAGTGGATTGTCGTGTGTGTGATTCTGTTATTGTAAAACGTCTATGTGTTGTCAAATGGTTTGTTTTATGTTCAATGCATGTCATATTCGATTTTAATTTTGTTTTGTCAAAGTACAGCCAGTTGCAAAAAGTATATCTTTATATCCATAGGTTTTTTTTTTTTTTTTAATTTTGTTTTAGAATTGTGTAAGGTACAGGCACGCTCAAAAGTGTTGTTCTGGTATTATATCACTGTAATTTTTTTGTTGCTCGTATTTTATAATTTCACATAGTCGTTACGAAATCATTAGTTTTGTAACAGATCGGAGTCTTTATTTTCATTTCTCTTTCCTGTTAAACTTGAGTGCTATTTAAAATTTACATTAAAACCTCAATATGGCTTATCCTATAAAATTTTTGTCATTGCAAAAAAGCGAGCTGGAGTATGAGGTGGCTGTTAGGGGCGAAACTCCAGCTACCACTGTCGCAGAGCTTAGGAAACAGATTAGCAAACTTAGCCAATTGTTTCCATCAGAGGACATAGCCTGTTCGCATCTCGAGGCTGAAGACGACCTTCAGGGTGTTTCAGACCTGCTTAGTAAAATTAATGTTATCCTCGAGTCGGGCGCAATCGACAAAAGTACATCCGTTCGGTTAGAGAACATGTTTAATCATCTTCATCACAGATTGAACCGCATTCAGGCCGAAGACACAAAAGATTTGCATGCTATGTGTACTAAGTTGTATAAAGAGTATAATGAGAAGTTTCTCAAGATAAAAAAAAAAGTTATAGATCCTCTTTCAGTCGAAACAACCAGTGCAGTCTATGCGTCTGCGACTGGTAGCCCGGTACCAATAAATGTCGCCGTTACTTGTGATAAAAGTGTCACTTCCGAACTAGGTAGACTAAAGTTTGACGGTAACTCATGCGTACGATCTTTTATTCAACGTGTTACTGAATTCAGTGAAGCACGCAACATTCCTGATTCGAAACTAGTCTCATACGCTACTGAAATATTCACGGATGATGCACTTCATTGGTTCAGGAGCGTAAAGGACAATATTTCATCCTGGGATGATATCGTTGTCCTGCTAAAACAAGATTTTGATAAACCAGACTATGATTACCGTTTACTAGCGGAAATTCGCGCTCGAACTCAAGGAGAAACCGAAAATATAACAATTTATCTATCAATCCTTTCAGGAATGTTTTCGCGGCTCTCAAAACCATTACCGAAAGAGGACAAGCTCGAGATCGTTCTGCACAATATTCGCCCATACTATGCAAGCACTTTAGCTTCCGCTACTGAAATACGCGATGTAGATCACGTTAGATCTTTGTGCAGAAATTACGAAATTGTACAGTCACGACTTGCTCACTTTCGGGAACCAGCAGCAGCAACTTCAGAGACATTAGCTCCAGAGTTTGCTTATAAAACACAACCAAAACCAAATTTCGCTTACAAAACTAATACTAACAAACAAAATAACCCTAGCATCAATATAAACGATAAATACCTACATGCTATTAAAAAGAAATTACCATCAGAATCAATGAATAAATTGCCGTATTGCCCCCGATGCCGAAATAATACACACAGTTTTAAGGAATGCTCGAATACAGATATACTATGCTTTAAATGTGGTCATAAGGGAGTTAGGAAGCCAGAATGCCCGAATTGTACTGGTGCACAGGGAGCAAAAAAACTAATTGCGCAGAATTGGAGTAATTCAGCTATAATTAATTCCGTTTCCAAAAACAAAACAAGCAAAGATGAGTGGAACCGTTGGCTAGAAACAGTGCGTTTATTCTTTGTAAGCTACAAGGTGGCTTCAATTCTGCACACCAAACCTTGTAATGACTCACGACCTTATGTCAATATTAAAATTAATGACCTGACAGCTTCCGGACTTCTCGATTCAGGTTCAGCAATTACTATATTAGGTAATAATGCTCACACTGCATTAGTTGATCGTGGCATGAAATTGTGCACTGATGAAAATGTATCGGTAGTGGCAGCTGGTGGGCAAAATTTAAAAAGCATTGGCTATATTAATATGCCAATTCATTTTGACAAATATTTTCACATACTTAAAACCCACGTGATTCCAGAAGTCGAGTCATCACTTATTCTAGGTGTTGACTTCTGGCGCGCTTTCAAAATATGCCCTAAGTACTTAGGATCCCTTCAGTTAACCAGCGTACCTTTAGCTGATTTGACTGCGAGTAATTCTACTATTTTTATACAATCATATGAACATTTAAATGAAAGTCAGAAGATCATTGCTGACAATGTTAATGATCAGTTTAAGGAAATTTCTTTTGAACACAAAGGCTTAGGCCGAACTAATCTAATTACGCATCGCATTGATACAGGTGATTCTCCTCCCGTAAGACAGCGTTACTATAGGCTTTCACCGGTAAAACAGAGAATATTAGTCGAACAAGTAGATGAGATGCTACATCTTGATGTGGTTGAACCATGTGAAAGTGCCTGGCAATCCCCAGTATTGCTAGTCACCAAAAAGAATGGTCAGCCCCGTTTTTGCCTAGATAGCAGGAAACTTAACGCCGTCACAAAACGAGACGCGTACAACTTGCCTTATATTTCGGAAATACTTGATAATTTAAGAGATGCGCGTTTCCTTAGTAGTATCGATTTGTCAAAAGCATTTTGGCAAGTTCCTATTGCTCCGGAAGACAGAGATAAAACAGCATTCTACGTCCCAGGCCGAGGAACACTGCGATTCAAGACAACTCCGTTTGGTTTGACTAACGCACCTTCTACGCAACAACGGCTAGTGGATTTGTTGTTCGGTAACATGGATCACAAGGCATTTGCGTATTTAGATGACATAATAATAATAAGTAGCACGTTTGAAGAACACGTAACTCTTCTTTCTCGTGTTCTAGACAAACTGCGTCGGGCAAACTTAACAATAAATTTAGAAAAATGTGAATTTTTTCGAAGTCAGCTTAAATATTTGGGCTATGTAGTTGATGCGAATGGTTTACGGACTGATCCAGACAAAGTAGCGGCCATTTTAAATTACCCAACACCTACAAGTCGTAAGGAATTGAAGCGTTTTCTCGGCACAGCGACTTGGTATAGAAGATTTGTTCCAAATTTTAGCACAATCGCAGGGCCACTCAATAAGTTAACTTCTACCAAGAAACCAACGCCACCGTTTCAATGGACCGAAGAAGCTGATACTGCTTTTAAAAATCTCAAAGATTGTTTAGTTTCTGCGCCTATTCTTTCCTGTCCCAATTACGATCTGCCATTTGAAGTTCACACAGATGCGAGTAACTTTGGTGTTGGTGCTATGCTCACACAGACTATCAATGGCAAAGAGCATCCCATAGCTTACATGAGCAGATCGCTAACGGGGACAGAGAGGAATTATAGCATTACAGAACGGGAGACTTTAGCAGTTCTCGTGGCGTTGGAACATTGGCGTTGTTATCTGGAAAATGGAAAAACATTTACAGTCTATACAGATCACAGCGCATTAAAATGGTTTCTTTCTTTAGATAATCCAACTGGGAGGTTAGCTCGATGGGGAGTACGTTTGTCGTCTTTTGATTTTACTCTAAAACATCGCCGAGGCGTAGACAACGTAATTCCGGATGCATTGTCTAGAGCGTTCCCTGTTTCCACAATTACCACTGCCAATTCAGTTGCGTCAACTAGTGACGATTGGTATAGGAACATATACAATGGATGTCTCGAAAAACCAGCACATTTTCCAAATTTCCAATTAAAAAACAATATCCTTTTCCGGCTAAGTAAAAATAAACATGAATTGACCAATGAATTCTCGTGGAAAGAAGTGGTTCCAATAGAGCTTCGCGAAAATGTTATCGCTGAAAATCATAATGAACCCACTGCAGGGCACATGGGAGTATTTAAGACATATCGTCGTGTCGCGCTCAGGTATTACTGGCCCGGCATGCATAGTGATATAAAAAAATTCGTTAGTTTCTGTTCCATATGTCATTTATACAAAAGTCAGAATCATGCTACGCTAGGAGAGATGGGACGCCCTAAGCAATGCTCACGTCCTTACCAGATGATTTCAATCGACCTAATGGGTCCTCTTCCAGTAACGCGTACACGGAACTGCTACATACTAGTAGTCACGTGTTGTTTTTCAAAATTTTGTCAAATTTACCCCATAAAAAAAGCCACGTCAGACATCATAAATAAAATTCTTGAGGAACAAGTCTTCTTAATTCATGGCGTACCACAGACTATTTTTATGGATAATGGTAGCCAATTCGTAAGCTCCCAAACCAAATCTTTGTTTGACAAATATAAGATTCCAAATATTTTCTTTACACCTAAATATACACCCCAAGTTAATACAGTAGAGCGTTACAATAAAACCATAATAACTTGCCTTTCTACATTTGTTCAAAATGATCATCGAACTTGGGACACATTTATACCAAAAGTACAATTTGCGATTAACAACTCTGTTAATGAAGCTACGAAATTCACTCCCTCATTTTTAGTATACGGAAGGGAACTGGTACTTTGCGGATCTCATTATATCGATAGTGATTTAGGTGATGAGGTTTTATTCATGCCCCGAGAAGTTTATGCCGAAAATCTGGGTTGCTTGAGTACTATATTTGACCAAGTACAAAAGTCGTTACATCATGCGCACGTAAAAAATACTTCCCACTACAACTTGCGGCGGAAACCTTTTGAGTTTGAAGTAGGTGACATTGTGTTCAAGCGTGCATATGTTTTAAGTGATAAGGATAAATACTTTAGCAAAAAGTTAGCTCCTAAATATATTAAATGTCGCATCATTCAAAAGCTTTCTCCACTAGTATACGTTTTAGAGAACATGGCGGGGAAAGACTTAGGTACTTGGCACGTCAAAGATTTTAAAGTAATAAAATGTAACAAGGATTAATTTTAGGCCAGCAAAGCAGAAAAAATATTGCGTATAGCTCTTGATCTTAAAATTGTATCTTTCTAGATGCGGATTTTATCACCAAGCGGGATAAAATCCTTATTCGGGAACGGCGGGTAATGTAACGGCACGTTACATGAGTTTAAAATCACATTTTATAACCTACTAAAAATAAAACATCTCAAAAGATTTTGTTCGCGTCGGTACACCGTCCGGCGAACAAAAGACTGCGCTCGGCTCGAGAGATAAGGAAATTCCAACGCGACACGGCTTCGGGTCGGATCGGGCTTCGTGTCCGTTAATCGTTTCGTGAATCGTCAGTCGGGTCGAGACCAACACTGCGTGAGTTAGCGCGTGAGCTATCCTTTGTTCTTGTGCCTACGACTCGCTCCCGACGAATCAAATATTTTAAAACTAAATAATTATTATCTGTGTTTGGATTCAACCCCGTTTTAGGGTAAGTTTTAAATGGCACAATAGTTATGAACACGGAGTTGTTTAAATGGTTTGCTTAAACCAAAATTAGATGCTGTTAACTCCGTTCTGATGGATCACCACCGCGACAATCTCACTGCTACTCTAATTAGGGTTGAGTAGCGTGTTGTCGGTCGTGGGTTCCCAGAACGGAAGTCGATGTACGTATCGATTCCAGGGTCCTCCGTGCAGCCAGAGCTACATTGCCGTAGCGAAACACCTCCGATGGGCGAGTTGTTTTAATATTCGCCGTTACACGCTATACGACCCGCTACGTTCACCGATTGGCGAGCCTTTGGATCCCAGCTACGTCATCGCGTCAACGGCGAGTTATCTACCGAGGCAGAGCTGGATTGGCCTTACCACGAATAAAAATTTGTGTCGACGCCTACTACGTTTATTAAGATAATAATATTAAGTGCCACTACAAAAGGTAGTATTTATTTAAACACCTTTATAGTAAGCGTCACACTGTAGAAGAAGTCTCTGAAAAGAAGACTCTTCTCTTTCGTCAATCCAGGTATGTGCATCCATGACGAGCAGTGTGTCAAGTCCAGGAATGCGTCTAGTCCGGGTAAGTTCTCCTCGGGACCACAGCTCCTGTGGGCGGAAGGTGGTCCTCTACTCCCCACCCGGAGGTGGCAAATGGTGCACATGCGCCAGATGCCGGCGACCTGTACGGGAGCGTCTTATAGGTTGCGCCCCAGGTGCCCTCTCCCTTTCTCGCTCGGCGTCCTCTTTGCGGGACATTACAGTCTCCGCAAAAGTTTGCACGGCTGCCCAGGTTTTGTCACAGGTGACCATCCTGTGGAGGATGGTCGGCAGCGACAGGTCTGTACCGGCTGTTGCAACTAGAGTTGCCCTCTCCTCATGCCAAGCCGGGCACACAATGAGGGCGTGCGCAGCAGTGTCTTCTGAGGCGGCACAGTGGTGGCAGTTAGGTAGAGTAGTACGAACCCCTGTGCCAACCCGTCTGGCCAGCGTGGCGCAGTAGGCTAATTACCCTCCATCTAGGAGGATCGAATCGTCAGTGAGTTATTTATGGGCTAAGTAGTAGTAGTTTATGTATCTTGTTATAAAGTCGGATTGTAGGTGTTCTAAATCCGTCACCACACAAAAATTGAATATACTTTATTATTTCGGAGATATCCTTAATGTTTCGAATAGGTTGTACTTGCTATGCCTTAGGTAAGAGATGACGTTAACAAGGTCATGGAGACGATGTTCCTGCTTCTCACTAATTCTGATGCGATTTACAAACAAGTGATACTTTGGAGGAAAGCAGACCACATTGAAGAGCTCTTTGCTACTATGAGAGGTCAGAAATTGTCTTGTCTAATATTTTATTGCTATTTATTTGTCTATTATTTGACGTCATAATTATCTTTTAGCTCCAAACGATTCTAACAGATGGCGATATTCAATACTTAGGTATATTATTTTACTCTTTGGGGTGGACACCCCAAAGAGTAAAATAATATACTTAAAATTACGATCTTGACCTTTGTAGCTATGAAAGAGCTGAATGTGTGCTATTCATGAGCATGGATTTTTTATTCGTTGCATCAAAAACATAGATGGATTGAGGAATTTAGCACGTCGATTCGTTTCTCGTAAATGACCCATTCTCTCCATGAGTCACTCATGGAGAGAACTAAGCCTACTGTGCCATGGTTAATTGTGTAAGTTTTCTTACAACAACCTTGGAGATATTACAGCTGATTGGTTTACATTTGGGATTGGTAGTGGACACTGCCTGATGCCCTAGTTGTCATAGCCTAAGATCCCACGACAGACTAGGGTAACCATAACCACCCGTTAGAACTTTAGTTACCCCGCGCTTTAAATGTGTCCGGCAAGGTGTAAAAACCATTAAAACTGTCCGGCTTTGAGGTAACATTTTTTCATAGGTCCCCAAGTAACATGTATAAAAATTAGCTTTTATACTTTAACGAATTGAAGGTACTATTTTATACCCTTTTACTACCTGTTATCTGCCCAAGAAACCACAACCCAAACTCTAGTCTCTAGTCGTTCTTACCTGTATAGGGGATATGCACAGAAGAACTTTCAGCTTTTATAAAATAACGAAGGTCTGGCTGTCGTGGGCTCGCCGCTGGCACGCCTTACGACACGCCGTCGTTGTGTTGGTTCCCCCACTTCCCTGCAACATGGTTGAGGATGGCAATGGCTGATAAGCGTTATACTTGTGGAAAGGTGCTGTTGCTAAGAGTTGGTCGGTTCAGGTAGTTCTAAATCCCCCTCGACTGTGCTGCCACCTTGCTGTGGTGAGGGGGCTTGAGTGCCTCAATGATCCGTGGGGCCATACCGGCCAGGGCCTCCCATGCCGGGCGGGCCCACGGGGAGAGGTGAGACGAAGAGCGGCACCCAGCGTCGTGGCGGGTTGCGGCTCCAGGGACTCCTCTGTTCTCAGAGCTGCCTTGCGAGTCGTAAACCGCTGCGGCGCATCATGAGGTCCTCGGGTTGGCGCTCAACTTAGTTGGCCGTCAAACCGAGTCCTCACTAAACGTCCTCGGGTTGGCGCCGGCCGAGGGCTGACGGGCCTCCTCTGCGAGGCCGTATGTCGCAGAAGGGGGCTCCGGGACGGATCGCTGGTGCGCTGCGGTAGATTGGGGCTGCGGGGACTTGGGTGGATGGGGACCCTGTCCCCAGTGTCTCGCTGCGAGCTCTGGACGGGGGCTCCGGGGACCTGGGTTGACGGTGGACCCTGTCCTAAGGGTTTCCCTGCGGGCCCTGGACGGCTGCGGTGCGCCGGTGTCCTCTGGTTGGCGCCGGCCCGAGGGCTGACGGGCCTCCTTCTGCGGGGCCGATGTCGCAGAAGGGGGCAGCGGGGCGGGTCGCAAGGGAGGGAGCTCCGGGTGACCCGCGCCGCGGACGGAGGCGGGGGTGGAGGGGGGTTCGTGACGATGCGGGCCCCTTCTGCCCTCACCTAGGAGGCCGGTGGTGGTTCGGGGGAGCCACCACCGACGAAAGCCTCGATGACTGAGGGCGTCCCAGTATACCGAGGCGCCCTCTCTGATAGTCGCTTGCCCGCGTTGCGGGCACCACGCCGGGGCGTCACAGTAGAATGCGTTTACGCGAACTTGTGGCGCCCCAAGCGCGTCGTGTGAGGGTATGCCGCTGGGGTTTTAGTGGGTAAACGACTCTTGGGTAGACGACCCTTGTCGGAGTCCCACATAATCACCGACCTTTCCCCCGGGGTGCGGTGGTATGCATAAAGCATTTCCCCAGCGAAACCAAAAAAAAAAAAAAAAAAAAAAAAAAAAGGTACTTCTAAATACTGCCGATGTTTGACCCCTTGTGACTATCGCGCGGGCTCACAAATCTGCCTTATCTGTCAATGCGTCCAAAAATTACGATTTATAAAATACCGAAGATTTTCTTCCCGTCAATGATGTCATAACGATTCTGTCGAGTGCTTTTATTTCGGTAAATCGCAACGTGCCTTTTACCCTAGGCTTGGGTGATGGAAAGCAACACCAGGGTCAATGATGGAGCAGGCAATTTAAGGAAATGCCCTGTCGAGCACCGGCTCTCACAACCACACGACGAAACATTAATCCTAAAGTCAAGCAAAAACACTTTGCTGTGTCTGTGGTCACGTTACTGCAATGTGCAGAAATCGTGACAACTTAAGACATAATTAGTACGAGTATGTTATATGTATATTGACGTGTCAAAGACCTCAAATGCCAACTTGGAAAAAGATGTTTTGTAAACAAACGGCAAAATTATTTTTTGGATAATTATAGTTTTAGCTGGTGGGTGAAATCAGCCAAAGATTTGGCGGCGCGGCGACTGTCGTATATTGTTATGAAATCCACACCGCCAAATTTGTAGAAGGGTTAAAAATTTATATTTGCACATCGCAAAATTACATAACCAATGGTGTGTAAAAAATCAATATCACCTAGAATAGAATTTATATTTTTTAATATTTTTAATTTCGCCCGCAGCATACATTTTTTTTTATTTTCCTTTCGAGGTCCAATATTCAATCAAGAGAAGCCAGCACACAAAGAACTTCTGCTAAGCACAGCTAAGGAAGCCAAATTCGTACTACGAATATTCAGTAACATTGCTCTATTTACTTGTGTACTTTGGATTTTGTATCCAGTTATGCTACATCTGAAAATGAGGCGTGCTGAGTTCAGTATATGGCTACCCTTTGACGCAGATACGAATCCACAGTAAGTATTATATCTATTATTATGTGACAGCAAGACCAAATCAGTTACATTTTTGTAGTCAGGTTAGGGCTGTAAACCAGTGCTGGGTGAACCTGTGTCAAAATTCAGTCCTTTAGCAATAGCTGCGGCCACGCCCGTTGCCAGTATATAGTTTTTTAATTATTTTTTTTAATTTTGTTTTTAACAAGGCTTTGTGAAGCAGTCTTAAAAAAAATGCTAGTTGAGTGGTTTTCTTTTTTAATATTCAAGTTAAATGTAAAATTATGCACCTATATAATTATGTGGCAACTACTGAACGATTTATAGAACTGATATATATGTTACAAAAAATTAAAATTGATATCCTCGGTCTGGCAGAAGTAAGAAGAATGGGCTGTGCAATTGAAGAACACGAGAACTATATATTTTGCTATAAAGGCGAAACAATCGGCCTATATGGAGTAGGCTTTCTGATTAAAAAAGAACACAAAAATAATATTGTAAGTTTCTCAGGGATTTCCGAACGTATTGCTCTTTTAACAATGAAATTTAATAGCCAAACACTTACAGTTATACAAGTTTACGCACCCACTGAAAAAGCGACAGATGAAGAAATTACCTCGTTTTATGAATCTCTACGATTGGCTCAAGACCAGTCAGGAGAAAATGTTCTCGTCATCGGTGATTTTAATGCAAAAATTGGCCAGTTATTACCAGACGACAGGGAACATTTTATTTTTGGAAAGTTTGGTTACGGGAAACGGAACGAAAGAGGAGAGAAATTGATTCAATATGCATTGGAACATAAACTTTCAATTATGAACACATTTTTTAAAGCCAGAAAAAGCCGGAAATGGACTTGGCTTTCGCCTTGTGGTAAAATAAAAAACGAAATAGATTTTATTCTGTCGAACCACCCTAAGAAAATAAGAAACGTAGAAGTACTACACGGCCTTGGATATAGATCTGACCATCGCTTGGTTAGAGCTACTTACACACTAGATCAAGACAAAAAGAGTAGAAGATCGTTTAAAGCGGAACCTAAGCAGCTGAAAACTGAACAGGATATATCATCATATTTAATAAACCTCGAGGTCAACATCCATCAATTAGAAACGCATTACGAAGACGAAGATACTCAAACATTTTACAATAAACTGGTTGAAATTATCAACAACAGCCTCTCAAATGGTTCAAAACACGAGCAAGAAAAAGCCATCGGAAAAATACTTAGCGAATCTACTCAAGCTCTTATCTCAAGAAGAACACTGCTTTTGAAAACAAAACCAAAAACTAAGCAAATTAAAGAAGAATTGAGCACATTATTCAAGGTTACAAGTAGGGCTATTAAGAAGGATTACAAAGATCATAGGAACAAAATAATCGAGGCTAATCTAAAAACGTACAGATCCACGAAAAAAGCCTACAAGAAACTGACCACACATAAAAATTGGATTCAAAACTTAGAAACAAAATCAGATGAAGCCCAGACCAGACAAGACATAATCAATTGTGCCACAAACTTTTACAAACATCTATATGAAAAACCATTAGACCTGATACATTGTACCACTTCGACTGATAAAATAATGTTAACCTCCCAAAACACTAACAACTTGCCACCAATCGATGATATTGAAGTCTCCAAACACATCCGTAACCTAAAAATAGATAAAAGTCCTGGTCCTGACGGCATCCAAAACGAAGCCCTACGAACTGGTAGTGCCCTATTAGTCCGCCCACTTACATACTTATTCAACAAGGTTCTCAACACAGGACAGATACCAAAACAGTGGAAAATATCCGACATTATCCTTTTATACAAGAAAGGAAATCCTCGAGATATTGCAAACTATCGCCCTATTAGTCTTCTATCAAGTGTTTATAAATTGTTCACATCCATCCTACAGACCCGACTGAGTCCACTATTTGACAAGTTACAACCGGTAGAACAAGCCGGATTTCGTTCCAAATTTTCAACGACCGACCACATACAAGTAATGCAACAAGTTATAGAGAAATATAAAGAGTTCAACAGGCCACTATATATTGCTTTCATCGATTACGCTAAAGCATTTGACACGATTTCTCATGAAGCTATTTGGGAAGCTCTGAATAAATGCCACATACCTGAAAACTACATAAAAGTGCTCAAAAACATCTACAAAGACAGCGTAAGTCAAGTCAAACTGGAAAAACGAGGCAACGAGATACCTATTTACAGAGGCGTCAGACAAGGAGATCCCCTCTCGCCCAAGCTATTCATAATTGTACTGCAACTCATTTTTGACAATCTCAACTGGCAATCTGAGGGGATTAGAGTCAATCAAGAACGACTAACACACCTTAGGTTTGCGGACGACATTGTTCTGTTTGCTGAAACCAGTAATCGATTAGAAAAAATGATAAATAATCTAAACAATGAAAGCCAAAAAGTAGGTCTAAACATGAACGAGAGCAAAACGAAAGTATTAACTAACAGCCACACTAATACGATTAAGTTGAATGGAAAGCCGCTTGAATATGTAAAAAGATACATTTACTTGGGGAAACAAATATCGTTCGATGATAACAATGAGGAACAAGAAGTTGAACGTCGTATCAACATTAGTTGGAAAAAGTTTTGGTCCTTGAAAGAAATTCTGAAAGGTGATTTTCCCCTTCACCTTAAAAAAACTGTTTTGGATACCTGTGTTTTGCCTACTCTCACATATGGATGCCAAACGTGGACGTATAACACAAAAATAAAAACTAAACTAGCAATATGCCAGAAAGCAATGGAAAGGAGTGTACTAAAACTAAGAAGAATACAAAAAGTAAGAAGCAAATGGATAAGGCTAAAAACTAAAGTTATAGATGTTCTACACTACGCTCTAATGCAAAAGTGGAGGTGGACAGGACATATTGCAAGGTATAAAGACAACAGGTGGACAGTACAGACAACTATGTGGGAAGGACCAACAGGAAAAAGGCGACGAGGGCGTCCTAGAAAAAGGTGGATAGACGAAATAAAAGAGACAGCAGGAAGCGAATGGAGGCATATAGCATTGGATAGAGAGACCTGGAGCAAGCTGGAGGAGGCCTATACCCAAGAAGGGGTTCCGATCAATGGTGATCAAGATAGTATAATGGAAGAATAAAGACTTACAATGTTCAACTTATTTAATATTTCAATAGTTTAGATATAAATATATTTTTATTATTCGTTCATTGTATGTGAACATTATAATTATAAATTATCATTATAGGATTTAACACATTAGCTTAAATTATAAATTAGAATATATGTATTTTTTTCTCGATTGGAAATAAATGGGCTTTATTATTATTATTATTATTATATAATTATGTACAGTTGCAATAACGAAATCTATTTTCAACAATTTCCACCTAAGTGCATCAGAAGTCCTACAAATGGAGTGAGATAGTCACTACTATAACTCAGCCCATACACAGCCCACTGCTGAGTCTGGCCCCCTCCATTTACATGGAGGGCCTACTGTGCCAAGCTGACCGGACCGGGTATCACGTTTCACTTATCTTAAGGCTAGGGTTTCAGCCTTGGCATTTTCTTATGTCGACCTTCTTTTGTTTAAAAAACTCATATATACCCGGCCGTGGTTCGGGACTAACCGCACTACAAGCGCAACCTTTCCGGTTGAAATTAGCACCTTTATCTGCCCACTAAAACCAACGGCGTACTTGGACTGTCCTGCTTTACTGCCACGGGTTGCTCTTCCCGACGAGGATTATGTTCCACGACTTTGTGGGCAAATTAGGCAGCAAGGCCTCGGTTCTAACTGAATACATAGTCTTTTCTGTCATCTACCGACAATCTTGGCACAAGAGCAACTAATACTAGCAATTGAATATGCATGGGCTTAAAGAAGACAGAAGTGACCTATAACAGACTGCAATACTGGCCGATAACGTACATACATGAGTAGAACATTTTATAAAGTACGCTCGCCAAGTAAATCCTAGAACTAAGGAGGTATTTAACATAGAAAATACTTACTCCAACGGGGCAAATTTGCGCACAAAACGTACATTTTATGTACCTTGCATAACATTGTGTGTCGTATTGTAACAGCTATGTAGCAAGATGGCGATAATAATATTTTTAATATCTATAAATATTTACCAGAAGACCTGGTCACGCGTTGCTGTGGCTAAGGATTTTGGTATTTTAAATTTAACCGTAACATACTTTATTACAACTTTAAACATAGCGGTCATGTATGGAATACTTACTCAATGCAGTCATATATCGCCATCGGTTAGAATTTGAAATAAATTAAAATTGCGACTATAAATTGAGATGTAAGCTATCCTATCGTTCAAGTTGGATAAAATAGCTTAAAATCGCGGACAAACAACGTGATGCATAATTTATTTATACTTAGAAGATGAGTGTGTACTCAATTTGCAAGATTTATCTTTGTAGTATTTTTATCAGCGACACCTCATCTGAAACGCAATCGTTTTGCAGATTAATCAATGTTTGGCTAGATGAGATCCTCTTTGCGTTCCTTCAGTCGCCCCGTCGTTTTCTATCCTGAGTGTGTCTGAACCGGTTAAAGGAAATTACATGGCAGAAAACCCAGCCGCTACAGAAGAAAAACTTCCCTCGTTTCATTCTCTCGTGTGTCTGTTGGAAGCCTGCCTCAGTAGTAGGTCTTTTACGGGCTGAAAAGTAAATAAATAAGAAAGCTGCCTCTTACGTAACCCTAGTATGGTGTGGGTTGGTGACATTTTGTATTCTATATCTTTCACACTACGTCACAAAGCTTTTTATTTGTGGTAACATAATGTGATTCTATATCTGTCACTACACGTCACAAAGTATTATAATTGTGCTTTTGTTCTTGTCTTTAGGTTTTATTTTGTGGCCGTCTATGTGTGGTTACAAACATCGTGGCTCGCTTTTGGTAATACGTCCATGGATGCGCTCATATCGTTTTTCTTCGCCCAATGCAAAACCCAGCTATCTATACTCAGGTAAGCAGCTCCTTAGGTATTAAATATGGATTTATAATAAACAATAACGGCGGTGTTATTCAGGATGTTGTAAGAGATGACTAAAGGAACACAAGAGAAGAAAAATGTTGATAAAGGGTACTTCGCCACGCTTGTCAGATGGGCTGGCACAGGGTTTATGACCCACTACTGAGTCCGGCCTCCTCCAAATTCATGGAGAAAAACTAGCCCACTGCGCCCTGCTGGCAAGACAGGTAGCACGGGTTTGTATCAAGTTTTCCTTCTCTTGTGGCTTGGTGACCTGCTCTATTCTCTTACGGCCCCCTCAGAATGGTATAGGTTGATGACACACGGACACGTCACACGGTCAGTTACCTTCAGCTTCTGGTAAATATGACAATTCTCGTGTTATTCCGTGTGGTGAGGGACTTAGAATACATAGTGTCGCCACCTCATTTTATCATGAGAGTGTCGTAAGAGCCGACAAAGTAAATGATAAAGCTTTGGTATCCTAGGATGGCGGTGCCGGTCGTATTGTGACGTCATTCACTGATACGGCCGTTATATGTCGGCACAGCTATCCTAGGAAATCAAAGCTTAAGGCCGAAAACCTAGCTGTAAGAGAAGGAAAACTTGCGTTGAAAGCGTGACGCAGTAGGCTAATTATGTTGGAGTCGGAGGAAGTCTGACTCAGCAGTGGGTCAGTTTTGGGCTGAGAAGTAGCAACATGATATTCTCAATAAAAAAGCCTTTTCCAGATTAGATCTGAAATGCATAGCCGAGGAAAGTAAAGAGGAGGCCAAGTCAGAAGCGACACCATTAAGAATCATTTTTCAACGTCGCTTCAGAAAAATATTGCGACATTACGATGAAATTATAAAGTACGTAAGCATTACTTAACTTCATTATGGCATTCATAAGTAATGGCGCTGTAGCTTTTTGCTGGGTCGGTTTGAGTTTTAAGTAGGCACATTTTTAGGGATACGTGTGTAAGGCTGCGACTTAATAATATAATGCCTGTGCTGAGCCTTCTAAGAACAGCGCCACGGCACTACAAGCACGGTGCGCGTGTGTGCGGGGCTACTGGCGGCTCGTCACGTACGGAATGAAACTGGTTTATACTGGTTCGGCCAGTGCTTTATCAAAGGGCTACCTCACCGCTCGCTGCGTACCTATCGCGTCGTGCGTGTTTATTTAAAATTGAAATTTGAATGAATTAGAAAGAGTGTAAATATGGTTTATTGTACCGTGTGCATGAACAGCATTCGAAAAAATAAAAACATATCTTTTTTTAATTATTCCAAAGACATGATGTGATTGGTTTATGACTAAAAGTATTTCTCAAATTATTAAATGACAAATAGACGTAAACAAACTTTTGTGTATTTAATTTAATCCTCCTGTGCCAACCCTATAAGAATAGATAACTCTTTAGAAGGTTTCGCTCTGTATTACTCTGTGCTCGTGTTAGCGATAAACCCGAGGACACTGGTAAAGTGTAGCGGTGTACTCAACTCTGAGGACAGAGGAGTCCCCGGAGGCCAAACCCGCCACTACACCATGTGTTGCTCTTCGTCTGGCGCACTACTGAGGCGGACCTCCTCAAAATTCATGGAGGGAAATTAGCCTAGGTACTGTGCCACGCTGGCAAGACGGGTTGGCACAGGGTTTGTATCAAGTTTCCTTCTCCTCTCTTTTTGGTACCTACCTATACTTATTTTCAGTTTTTCACGTAAAACCCAAGAAATATTTGGAGGTACAGTTTTTTACCAGTTTCTAATTGGTGGATGGATAATTTGCACCGCCGCGTATAGGACTGTTAATGTAAGTATGAGTTTATTATTAATTATTAACTTATTTGCCTTGTTGGCAGTGTTTCCTTTCTATCACAGGTCCCTCGTTGGATTCCGGGGCCGAGTATTTGTGTAAATTAGAGATACTGCTTTGGTGTGGCTGTCATTTGTGTTCGTGAATTTTGTTTGAAATGGATGCCTCTATACAGGTTCCAACAAATACGAGATAATCATCTAAATCATCATCACGTCGGTCGGGCCGCTAACTTCGATCTGTCCAGGCCCCGGAGTCGGCAGAGCCTAATTATTTCCAACGTAAAAAAACAACTATAAGATCATATAGTATATTGTACCTATATATTTATCTTTAAGTTAATATTTCACGAGCATGAACGTAGAAAGAACAACGGACGGAGTCCCGTAAACTATTAAAGTGAAGCACCATAGTAAGCTCGGCGGCAAGCTTTATGTACGCTTGTCCTTCATCAACGCTAGCAGCGTATTGGCGCCAATTGGCGGACGCCGTACATATTTTGCGCGGAGCGAACGTTTACGTGTAACACCGGCTCCACACATTGGCCCAACGTTGCTATCAACGTTGGCTGGTTAAATTGGTGCAGTGTCCATACGTTGGCTGTTATAACTACTAGTTCCTTTCCGACAGAGCCAACGTGAAGATGTGCGATTCCGAAATTGAAATTGCTCATCAATGTTTCTCGCTTTTTTTAATTCTTCGATCGAGTAAATCATTCCCACATTCTGTACAATATTGCGCCATGCATCGGCTATTTTTTATGATTCTTCTGAGATGCGTTCCATAATATTGGATGTGCCTGGTATAGTTCTATAAATTCCATAACTTTTTCATTTGTCCATGCGGGTGCAATTTTGTTGATGAAGACTTCGCGACATGCACACTCGACGGTCGACGCGTGTTGCAACATGACTGAGCTAAGCGCCAACATGTGGACGGATCGCGAACGTTGGCACAGATTCCTTTGATAAAACCGACACTCGACATCCAACTACCAACGATAGATCCAACGTTAGGGCCAATGCTATTTTCTAGATCCACACGTTGGGCCTATGTTAGGGCCAACGTATGGAGCCGGCCTAAATAAACGTTGCCGCGGAGCTTACTAGGTGCTTCATTTTAATAGTTCACGGGTTTTTTCTACGTTAATGTTCACTAGGTTAATATCTTGGGAGTATTGAATATTGTTGACGTTAAAAGGTTAACAATAACCACTAACATCAATCCATATAATTTTATTTTGTTACTTGTAGGTAGACCCAACGTCAGTGCAGTTTGTATCCATGATCATTTACATTTGCTGTATTCTGATGGAGCTTGCTTTATATTGCTTTTACGGCAACGAGGTAACTCACGAGGTTAGTATATTGCCTACAACTTTTTATGAAACATTTGGCAGGTACCATCCGCTATTTTATTCAGGTAAAGTTTCATTTTGATTTATGTGTTGCGAGATATGGGAGATATACTGCCACTTAATAAATTTTCTCTTTATGTACACTGCTTTATATGGTCTGAGAAAATATAGGTATCACCGGTCGTAAAGTACGCGTGTCTTGATGTCCGTTATAGAAAAATACGACTACTGCTTCTCAGCAAATAGAGGTCCCACTGCTGAGTAAGGCTACATGACGGGTAATTACCCTACTGTGCCACGCTGGCCAGCCGGGTTGGTATAGGGTTCCGTATCTAATTTTCCTTCTCTAGCGGCTAGGTTTTTGGCCATAGCATTTCCTTTTGTCGGCTCTTACGACACCCTCAGGGCGAAATGGGGTAGCGACACTATGTATTGTAAAACCATAGTGTGTATTGTAAGCACATACACATTTCAAGACTTCGTGCTCTTTATAATAGCGTCCGACTGGATATCACTACATAGTTTAAAACAAAGGCGCTGTCATCTGTCCGTCCCTATGTATGCTTAAATCTTTAAAACTACGCAACGGATTTTGAAGCGTTTTTTTGTAATAGATAAAGTGATTCAAGAGGAAGGTTTTTAAGTATAATACATGCATAATATTGTATAGAAACACTGTTAAATTTAGATGTTCATCATTGCACCCGTGCGGAGCTGGGGCGGGTCGCAAGTTAATAATAATTTACAATGCCATTGTCCATGTGGTGACGGATTTAATATACACAATGTCACCAACCCATACCGTCTTTAGGGTGTCGTAAGAGGTGACTAAAAGAACACAAGAGGCAGATCACTTAGCCACACGAGAAGGAAAACTTGATACAAACCCTGTGCCAACCCGTTTTGCCAGCGTGGCACAGTAGGCTAAATTTCCTCCTTGAATTTGGAGGAGGCCCGACCTAGTAGTGGGTCATTTAAGAGCTGTAACGACGAATGCCATAGTAAAAAAAAGTCCAGGAAAGGGATCGGCACCACATCGCCTTTCGCCTCACCGTCAAACAGGCGTCAACCTAACGTAAGCACGTAACTCTAGCTTATCAGCAGCACAGAGTATATCAGAGGGAAACCTTCTAAAGAGTGAGCAAAATTGTTACCTATTCTTAAAGGGTTGTCACAGGGGATTCAAATAAATGCTATTTGTCTTGTATATGTATAGAAGTCATACTATAGTTACTACACTATAGTTGTCATTATCACATCATTTCAGTCTTTGGGATAATTGAAAATAGATATGTTTTTATTTTTTCGATTGCTGTTCATGCACACAGTACAATAAACCATATTTACACTCTTTCTAATTTATTCAAATTTCAATTTTAAACAAACACGCACGACGCGACACACAGCGAGCGGTGAGGTAGCCCTTTGTTAAAGCACTGGCCGAACCAGTATAAACCGGTTTCGTTCCGTACGTGACGAGCCGCCAGTGCTCCCGCACACACGCGCATCATGCTTGTAGTGGTGTACCTACCATGGCGCTGTTCTAAGAAGGTTTCCCTCTGTCCTTTATCTACTCCTGGGTCAGCAGCTCCGAAACGTCGTCTCGGCTACGGCTAGGCGACCGACGCCGCTCTTAGGGATGGCCCATAAGATAATTCTACGAATATGTTATGTACCGCAAGTGCAACGGGGCGGGCGCGGAGAGGCGTAAGCGCGTGAACGGCGATCCGTAATCTCGGGGACTGCTGGTTGTCCACGCGCCGTACGGCGTTCGTGAGCTTACGAATCCGATTAGTGTGCTTTGCAGTAGGGAGTTTCATACAAATAATACTGAACGGTTCGAGTTTATACGGTGCCGATCCCTTTCCCAGTTGATAAGTGTGCAACGTCCTTAATGAATGCCCCACTACTATGCGCTTTTTTATTAATTTGGCATACAAAATTACAACCAATTTAGTTATTTATAGAACAACAAAACAGGCAACAAATAGCAATTTACGTGGGTTTAAGCACTCTAGTACCCACGTAATTGTTATTGGTTACATTATATAGATGTTGTAATAATACGCATTAGGTATGTATGTTTTATAAACATTAACGTGACGTCAGCAACGATGATTTAAAAAAAATCTAATGGTGCTATTTTGTTTTTTATTAAAATCGTGATTGAGACTCGTTTGTGCGTTTTTTAATATTCCTCATAGTCACGGGGTTGGCCATCCACTTACACTTAAACATCATTCTGTATAGAATGCTCCTCGCGTCGTTTTCCTCATTACTGAGCGTCGTGACTCACCCGCTGCACCAGTTTCCGTCTTACGATTTCCGTCCATCTACTGCGATCCTTAGCTTCATGAAGGGCATTGTCTGCATCTGTATGTAATAGGGCGGATAAAAATATTAGACTGTTAAAAAAATTTATTTGTTGGTCTAGGGGTTGGATCAGGGTTCCACGGTTCGATTCCTCGGTCGGCCAAGTATCATTTGTGTTCGTGAATTACTTGTTTGTACACTGCCCTTATCCTTTCCCTTTAATTTTTAACGGTCATATTAAAAAAGAATGGAAAATTACCCAAATCCCTAATATAAAAATTTAAAAAAAAACTCCCCGCCGCTACTCTGTGGCGCTACTCTGCCGAATCATTGGTAGTTTCGCACTCGACGATTAAAGATACATCAAAACATGCGTTTTGAGATTAAAATTTGGATCAGAGAAAAGTCCGTTTCTCACTCAAACTTCAGAATAGAAAAAAAATATAACTGTAGGCTCTATGCACTAACTAAAATAAATAAATAAATATCCTTGGACATTTCACACAACGCCATCTCGTCCCAAGTTAAGCAACTTAATGCTTGTGTTATGGTAACGAGATGGATGATAAACTACTTATATACATTTTTTTTAAATACATACATATTATAGATAGAAATGACACCCAGACTCCGAGCCAGTGCCTCTGGTTTAGACAAAGACACTTGCCCGACCCCGGAATCGAACCCGGGACCCGTTGATCCAAAGGCGGCACATCTAACCACTAGACCAACTAAGGACTAAGGCTATGTGATTTGTTACATCTGTAACATCATCCTACATGACGATATCGTCAGGGATTCTAGATGAGGATGATGCCATCCTCATGTCTCGGAGCCACGCAGGACAGTCTTTTCTATTTGCCACAAATATTATCGTCTGTCATTTTAGAGTCAAAAACTAACAGAATCAATTTACTCGATGGATTGGCTGGAAGTGCCTCTAGAAGAGCGACACAGTATCCTAATATTGATGGAAAGAGTGAAACGGCCCATTGAACCTGTAGCTGGTGTTCTAATACCACTTTCAAACAACACTTTTGTTTCGGTAAGACTTAGTATTTGTAAAATAAACCCTAATAATTTACATGTTATTTTTTTATATGCTAATAAGTGTTTTTTCTTATTTATCTACTATATTACAGATTTATTCGTATATAAGTAGCTACATATTGTATAATAGTCCTTTCTTAGGACTACTATACAATATGATATTATATGATCGTAATTATTCCGTGTGGTGACGAATTTAGAATACACCACCTAATTTCATCTTGAGGATATCGTTAGAGCCGACAAAAGGAAATGATGAGGCCGAAAACCTAGCCACAAAAGAAGAAAAACTTGATACGAAACCCCGTCCAGTCTTATTACCCTGCATGTAGTAGGAGGTGGGCCAACCCAGCAGTGGGTCATATATGGGCTGAGACGTAATTTTTATTTGTTTTGTTACAGATTATAAGGAGCTCGTATACATTTTATACCTTTTTGAAGAATACGGAATAAATGTTTTATTCCGACATTATAACACGTTACAGCACAAACTATTTTTGTAATGTTTTTATAGTAGCACATTATACATGCAGTTAAGATTCTATTAGAATACAGTGTTAAATAAACAGATTATAATAATTAAGAATGCTGGACTCAAATCTTATGTGTGATTAATTTTTATATACATATTTGCACTAACATTTATAAAAGAAGAGTGTTTTTTTAGAGTACCATTTACAATTATCATTTATATAACGCGATTGAATATTTTTGTTGTTACTCCCATTTTTTTTCATCAATTGACCACCGATTTAATGTACATAGTGATGCCACCCCATTTCATCCCGAGGGTATCGTATGATGAATGAAACTTCGATACGTAACCCTTTGCAAACCCATCTTGCAAGCGTGGCACAGTACCTATGCTAATTTCCCTCCATGAATTTGGAGGAGGCCCGACCAAGAAGTGGGTCATTTATGGGCTGAGAAGTAGACTAATAGCAGTCTTAAAAATACGTTCGCCTATCATGATCCGAAAATCTCGTACCAAGTGGATATTTTTCTACGACTTCTCACAAAACCGTCATAACGAAGCGAAATAGCCAAATAAGAAGGTTTTAATGTCGCAGTTAGCCGAGAATTCTCCCTTGTGAATACCGGGTCATTAGCGTTCTGTTATTGCGAATTGCCCCTAAGACTCGCGCTTGGGGCTCCGGTAGTCACGTTTAATCTGAATTTTCCCTCGACGATACACACTAACATTACAGTTTACGGATGAAATTTTACAAATGCCCGTAAGTGGCTTAAGTAATTTTACGCAACGATCATAATGGTTATGAACTGTTAGGTATTCTAAAAGCTTTGATTAGTCTATAGCAGTTTATTAGACGAGTAAGTATTTGGTGTATCGTGTGACGTGGGGCTCTTTATAAAAGTATAATTTACAAACATAAATTCTACCCAGACCACTCGAATTAGAGCGGGCAGCTCTAATTCGAGTGGTCTGGGTCGAGGGAATTTTGAAATGGATCGCATAAAAAAAAAATAGGTGGAACAGTTTTTGGCACTCGTGCGCCAGTTCCTCCCGGACTAAACTGTTTATTTGTACTTTTGAACACAACTGATATTCGACCGCAACCACGACTGCTGCAAAGCATTCGAAACGTCGGGAATTAAATTAATGTAATATCCGTATAATTGTAATGTGTATTAATCGACATTACCGTTTTCAGTACAATTTCAGTTACAGTTTCAGTTGGAGGAGGTCCAACTCGGCAGTGAGCTATTTATGGGCTGGGAAGTGGAAATAGATTCAAATTAAAATAGTTTAGATCAAATATACATCAGATCATACCTTTATTTAATATAATTACTTCGAAGGATCGTAGCATTTAGAAACTAAACAAATCCCAACTCATAGGACTTAATGGCTTCGTAAGCTCAAACGAAATTATATTACACATTAAATTGATTCTATATGGTTTCCAGCTAATGGAACATCATTTACGATTTGAAATTCCAATTAAGTAGGATTTACACTACCAAATTTCCGATTGCTGGCTAAGTTTTATAAGTACTACCTACAATATGGTGGTATAATACATATACCTACTCGTATAAACACAAAACGAAAGATAGTCTAGGATCGATATCATCTAGGTTCTAGGGATACAGATATCGTAATAAAAAGATATGTATATCAAAAAGTAAGTCTTTGTCATCACAACATTTTTTATGTGTGTCTTATAAGCCGATTTTTTCTTCTTCTACATGTTAAAATTAAAATAAGGTTATGATTTCCGTTTTATTTTTTAGAGGTCGGCAACGGTCGTGCGTCCCCTTTTGGTATTGCAAGTGTTTAAGGATGACTTGTCCGTGTGGCGACGGATTTAGAACAGTGTCACTACTCCATCCCATCCCAAGGGTGTTGTAAGAGCCTAAAAAAAGAAATATCAAGGGCGATACCCTAGCCACAAGAGAAGGAAAATTTGATAGCATACTCTGCGCCAATGTGCCTGCCAGCTCGACACAGTAGGCTAACTAAAAGGTCCGTATGGTAACTGATTTAGAATACACAGTGTCACCAACCCATACCATCCCGAGGGTGTCGTAAGAGGCGACTAAGAGAACGAAAGAGGCAGATCACCTAGCCGCAAGAGAGGTAAAACTTGACAACACAAACTCTTTTAAAATTCATGGGCTGAAAAAATGGCGACGAAAATTAAAAATATTTTTGAAATTATGGGATCGCTCTTCCCAATTCATGACGATAATTATATTTTTAGCATATAATCACTACATAGTATAAAACAAAGTCGCATTCTTCTGTCCGTCCCTATGTATGCATAAATCTTAAAAACTACGCAACGGATTTTGAAGCGGTCTTTTTTAATAGATAGGGATTCAAGGGGAAGGTTTATATGTATAACCCACCCCCGCTTTGCACGGGTGAAGCCGGGGCGGGCCACTAGTATATTATATTAGTTGAGTGCCTAGTAGACATTTTTTTATCATTTATTTTCAATTTTTGTTGGCTTATTTATCGAATCTTCTTTGATATTGAGATTGTGAATATCATCATAAATACTATGTATTAAAGTTTCAGTGTCCACCACAACCTGACAAAGACTGGTAGGTAGTTCTATATCATGATTACTATTCACTTCTAGACACACTTTCCCTCTCCAACATCAAGAAGAATTTTACTAAATTCTGAATCAGCTGAATGATGTGCTCTCATGTTTTGTTTTAAATTAAGTTTTTAACAATGTCTCCAAAGTACTGAACGTTTTAGACGGAACAAACAGACAGACAGACAAAAATTAAAAAAAAAAGTATTTTAATCTATGTGCTGTTTAAACATACTTACGCATTTAGTAAAAAGTTGTTATTTTATTATTACAAACAGACACTCCAATTTTATTTATTTGTAATAGATGTGCTGTGTATACAGACTTACGCATTTAGTAAAAAGTTGTTATATTATTATTACAAACAGACACTCCAATTTTATTTATTTGTATAGATGTATAGATGTGCTGTGTATACAGACTTACGCATTTATTTATTTGTATAGATGTATAGACTAAATAAAAGTAGCCTAAGTTACTCCTTATATCATCAGCTACCTATCGGTGAAAGTCCTGTCAAAATCGGTCCAGCCGTTCCAGAGATTAGCCGGAACAAACAGACAGACAGACAGACAGACGGACAGACAGACAAAAATTAAAAAAAATGTTATTTCGGTCTATGTGCTGTGTATACAGACTTACGCATTTAGTAAAAAGTTGTTGTTTTATTATTACAAACAGACACTCCAATTTTATTTATTTGTATAGATGTATAGATGTGCTGTGTATACAGACTTACGCATTTATTTATTTGTATAGATGTATAGACTAAATAAAAGTAGCCTAAGTTACTCCTTATATCATCAGCTACCTATCGGTGAAAGTCCCGTCAAAATCGGTCCAGCCGTTCCAGAGATTAGCCGGAACAAACAGACAGACAGACAGACAGACGGACGGACAGACAGACAAAAATTTAAAAAAATGTTATTTTGGTCTATGTGCTGTGTATACAGACTTACGCATTTAGTAAAAAGTTGTTATTTTATTATTACAAACAGACACTCCAATTTTATTTATTTGTATAGATGTATAGACTAAATAAAGTAGCCTAAGTTACTCCTTATATCATCAGCTACCTATCGGTGAAAGTCCCGTCAAAATCCGTCCAGCCGTTCCAGAGATTAGCCGGAACAAACAGACAGACAGACAGACAGACGGACAGACAGACAAAAATTTAAAAAAATGTTATTTTGGTCTATGTGCTGTGTATACAGACTTACGCATTTAGTAAAAAGTTGTTATTTTATTATTACAAACAGACACTCCAATTTTATTTATTTGTATGTAGTATGTATGTATGTATAGATGTATAGATATCTACATATAACTAGCGACCCGCCCCGGCTGCGCACGGGTGCAATTATAACATAAACATTCATTCATCTATTAAAAAAAAACCTAATACATACATATTATAGATAGAAATGACTCCGAGCCAGTGCCTCTGGTTTAGACAAAGACACTTGCCCGACCCCGGAATCGAACCCGGGATCCGTTGATCCAAAGGCGGCTCTGTGCTAACCCGTCTGGCCAGCGTAGTACCGTAAGCTAATTACCCTTCACGTAGTTGGAGGAAGATTCAGGGGAAAGACTCAGCAGTGGGTTATTTAAGGGCCAAGAAGTAATAGTCTAAAGTCCCCTGTTAACACTCGCATTTCAATTCCATCTTCAAAGCGGGATATAAATTTCAGTATCAAAGACAAAGTCTAATTTTTTTTTAATTTCAAACAGTCCTGAGTAACAAGCACTTTTAAAACGTCAACGTTATTTATATTTAAACTAGCGAGCCACAGCGGCTTCGCACGGGTGCAATGATGAACATCTAAATTTATGCATAATCTATACATCTATAATCTATAAAAATAAATAAAATTGGAGTGTCTGTTTGTAATAATAAAATAACCACTTTTTACTAAATTCGTAAGTATGTATACACAGCACATAGACAAAATTTTTTTTTTTAATTTTTTGTCTGTCTATCTGTTCCGGGTAATCTCTGGAACGGCTGGACCGATTTCGACGGGACTTTCACTGATAGGTAGCTGATGATATAAGGAGTAACTTAGGCTACTTTCTTTGACTAGCTTCGCCCCGCGGATAACATCACACCCGTGCGAAGCCGGGAAGGGCCGCTAGTTAAACATAAAACTTTCCTCTTGAATCACTCTACCTAATAAAAAAAACCGCATCAAAATCCGTTTCGTTGTTATAAAGATTTAAGCATACATAGGGACGGGCAGGCGACAGCGACTTTGTTTTAAACTATGTAGTGATAGTGATATATAAATGAATTTTACAATAGAGTGGGATGTGTGGACGATGCAGGTCGATGCATTGTAATTATTAATTACCATAATAGTTGCCCGATCAGTGCGAATCGACCAGTCCCAGCAGAAGGCACCCGTACACGAGCATGACGCACACATCAGTATAGCTCAACCAGTTTGAAGGGAACCGTGCGACCAGTCTCTTAAAACAATAGACTAACGAAATCAGTACACCAACTCCAAACATACAAAAACACTTAGCTAAGTAGCTTGTATTCTTTCGCGTATCGCGTTACTTCCTACTATACTTATACGCATTACTTACGCACACGAATCGAATTTACAGCTTCCTCCTTTGGAAAGAGATATTCAATTAACTAAAAGTGGAAGCGAGTAACTGAATTACTTGGAACATGGCCATCCAAATGTCAGCCTTAATTCTGCGTGGAAAGGGATGAATTACAGTAACACAGTAGATTGCAGAACTTGCATTTACGGCATAAAGTGGATGTCTTGAAAATAATGGTGAAGTGTATAATCTGTTTTGATTTATTTAATAAATTTCTGCTCGAGTAGTTTTTAATCTTCTTTTGGGCATGACAAATTAACCGATTTTTCGTTTAGATGTTATATTGTTTAACAGCCATCTTAATCTTTCTGAATAAATGATGAAATGAATCTTTGTCTGTATGTCCTATATAGAATCGTAAACTATGCATTTGATTTTCATCATGAACCCAGGAAGATTCCTGAATTAATAAATATTGTGCTTTTCCTTTGCTTTGCCTTTCCTTCAAATGTATTTTAGTTAGTTCAAATTCAAATTCAAAACTCATTTAATCAAGATGGCTCATTTGACAAGTCAAACAACAAAATAATATTTAATTTAAAATTTACCATCTACCACCGGTTCGGAATGCAGTGGCGTAGCACTTCGCGTGGGGTACAGCTAGTTTAAAATAAATAAGCTATTGGTTTGCGATCCTTCAGGGCCTCCGCGCATTATGCGGCTAGGCCGCGCGGCCAAGTCGCTGCGGCCAACTAATTCTTATATGATGTATATAGCTGCGCGCATTACGCGGCCAGGCCGCGCGGCCATGTTTTGGTAGCGCGGCCAACGAAAAACATCGCGTTAGGGCCCCCGCGCATTTAGGCGGCCAAGTCGCGCGGCCAGTCGCGCGGATTGGCCGCATAATGCGCGGGGGTTCGCGGCCACGTCTGCGGCCACATTTGTCAGTCGAATCAGTGTTGCCATATATACAGATTTATCTGTATTTATTTGAGATTTTTGACCACGATTTTTCTAACTTTTATATCTATACAGATTTTAGGATGAGGATGTATTTTTTGAAAAAACTAATTATTAGGTATCATTTTTTATATATTTTATATTATAGTTAAACGCCGCAGTATATCGTCAGTGATACACATTGCGCAGGCGTTTCCCAACTTAATCGGAAAAATACGCAAAAATTAGATACTGAATGGCGTCATTTAAGAATGAACAATAGCTTTTTGGAATCAAGTGAAGAAAATCCTGAATTGTTTCGGCATCAAGTCAACTGTGCAGAATAGAAATATGTTCTCTTATCGAACTGGTTTCTGCATTATTATGCCTTCTTCACTCCAGTGCTGCGGTTGGAAGGATATTTTCTGCAATTAACTTGATTATAACTAAAACAAGAAACCATTTAGGTAATGAAACGATGGAGGGACCAATTTTAACCAAACAATTACTCAATAATTAGACATGTTTTAAGTTCAATATCGATAACAGTTTGATTTCCAAAATGAATAAAAATATGTACAAATGTAATAAATAGATGTTAAATAGGATAGTCTTTATTTTGTCAGTTTACCTAGTAATGTTGTAGCTTATTGTTCCCATACAGATATTTGACCTTTTAATTGGGATTTATGGAATTGGAATGTGGCAACACAGAGTCGAATTCACATGGTGCTCCAAAATGGACGTCGAAGAAGACATTATTGTTGCGCTAGTTTGTTCTTTATTACAAAAGCGAAAGAAAAAAAGGACCAAGAATGTATTTTGGATTCATCCATTGTTACGGGAGAGGCTTACAAAAGGAATATATCACACATACTTTCCAGAGGTACTGCAATATGAAAATAAATTTTTGAACTATATGAGAATGTCTAAAAAAACTTTTTACTAATTACTTTTTCTAATTATTTTAATGGACAGACAGACTCGACAGACTTCGTTTTATTTATATACCGCTGTAGAGTTCGCGCACGCGAGTCCTTTAACAGATTCCGTGCGCGGGTTCTATGGCAACCAAATTTATTGACTGTCACCTTTAGCTATTTTCTCTATTCGGTTATATTTTACATTTTTATTGTTTTTATTTCTTTCTGCTTTGCTGTCCTAACTCCTTCTGTAAATATATTAGAATTGTAAATACTAAACGGAGTTAAATTTATTTGGACTCAGATAGGATTCTTTGTCCCACACGTTACACCTACTCGTATGTAGCAAAACCAATGATGTTACAAGTAAAAAGGTGTAGATGGGTTATAAGCGGTCAGCAAGCGGCACGTTAAAAGTAGGCTAATTAGCAAACCCGACCTCAGTGTTGCGTCGCTGGCGTCAACAGATGCACGTCAAGAGCCGTGTGTAAAAAGTGCTTTATAACAATTGAAAATGCCGTCGGGTGTTATGAGATATTGCACAAACTACTCTAACAAAACTTCTAAAAGTCAAGGAATCACTTATCATTCGTAACTATCACTATTTCTGTAATATAATTAATATTTTTTACAAATTAAAATGTTATACGTAAAATATGGCGGTAAAAATCAATGAGTGGAACAAAAGTATCCTCATTACCAAGTGCAAAAGAGATAGATGTCATTACGCGTCACAGACTTGTCAAAATGTTATGTCTGATTTAATTAATCTATATTGTTTCTAGTGCACGTGACGACGCATCACAACCAATTATATTTGTCTCTATTTAGCACGTGATTATTAAATCATACCATCCTACTTTCACGACTCATCTAAAGCAGTGTGCATATTGCATATTAAGTTAACTATGTGTGCGTTGGCTTGCCATTTTTATAGATCGAATGTTGTACAGGTAACGTATCTACACCTTTTATTTGTAACATCATTGAGCAAAACTGTTGTAATAAAACAAAACTAAATAATAAAAAATATTTACCAAGTTCTCCTTTTTCTTCTAAATTTTCCTCACCGATAATATTAGTCACTTCCAACCATAATTGCCTTTTTAAATTTTTGTCCGAATAATCATCCGATGACTGGTTCCATAATGCCATTCTGTTTTGAATTTCAACAATGAAACGTTCAGTATCAAACACCATCCTGTACATACAAAAAGCGTGTGGCCGCTGCGACCAGTGCGCGCACAATGAGCAATTTCATACAAATTGACGTATCTCGTTGGCCGCGGCGGCCAATGTGACGTGATGTTTTTCGTTGTCCGCGCGACCAAAACATGGCCGCGCGGCCTGGCCGCGTAATGCGCGCAGCTGTATACATCGTAGAAGAATTAGTTGGCCGCAGCGACTTGGCCGCGCGGCCTGGCCGCATAATGCGCGGAGGCCCTTACATACGCGGCCTACTGGCCGCCGCGACCAATCCGCGCATTATGCGGCCAGGCCGCGCGACTGGCCGCGCGGCCTGGCCGCCTAAATGCGCAGCGGCCCTTAGTTGCTTCATGCGACAGTCGCCTCGGTATAAAAGGTGTAACAAAATCCCTAAAGCCATCCAAAGTGAGGACATAGAGCTAAACAAAAAAAAGCAGTTTTTTCTTTAAAACAGTTTTCTAACTTGAAGTTTGAGGTAATAAGTAATAAATATAGTAAGTTGTAATCGAGATTTTTCTGTCAAATAATTTCACAACCAAACAGAGGCTCCAGTGGAAACCAACAACTATGAACCGTTATTATTGTATAACAAACTTAGTCATTTGAGTTCCATTAAGTCTCGCCGATTTTCTGTGCGGATTCAAGCTCGAAATTCGAAATAGTACAAAGACCAAATTTTAAGAAAAAGTGCTGCTTGTATTTGCCTGACATTTTGCTGATAGTTTATTTTATATTTTAGCTGAAATAATGATGATGTTATTTAAACTATCTAATTAAAAAAAGTAGCAATATCGATTCTTTTGTTATGCATATAGGGGTTTTGTTACAACTGTATAATCAATAAAAGCGGTACAGGTACCCAATTCACCGCAGAAGGTTCGTATCGTAAACGTGTTTGCGGCCATTGGGGTTGAAAAAATCAAATGAAGTAATTTTTTTCCTATACTTACGCACTAAACACTTATCAAAACTTAATAACGTCATTATATGTAGGTATTCCATGTTCCAGGTATCACCTTAACTAGTTCTGAATCTAACTTTAGAGTAATTAATTATTCTGGAGTAGATTGAGAGGTATGAATTCAGGTTTCATATATCTGATGAGTTTTCAAGTAATCCATTCGTAGCATAATCTTGGTCTAAATTGACGGCATTAATTCGAAACTGATTATATTAGTTAGTGTTTGTAGTATAAGCCCCATTTGCACTTGATACGTGAAATGAAATTGTTAATAATCCAAAAATTTCCATAACGCGTTTCTGTAACGGATCATTATTAAATAAAAAAACAGTCGAACCATAGACATACTGAAGCCCAAATGTCTTTTTAAATCATTAAAGCGAAAAGTTGGATCGTCTTTTATTTTCGTTGGTTCCTTTCAAATACTCATGGATACCCAGTCATTGGGGACTGGCTAGGGAATGTAGGATACGCACTAAATCAAAACAATTTTTTTATTCGAATATATTCTTGCGAATGCTTTCAAATACACTCGAGAGCAATGAATCCGGGTCACTTAAAGAATGTTAAAAATCTCGGAAACTAAAAATGATAGGTTAATGCAATAAATTGTATTTAATAGACAATGTAATACTCCTTAAATGAAAGTAAAAAAAATATGAGTCACCATACATTTTATTAACACAAAATTACATAAAGAAAAAACTGCTGATCTCTCCTTAAAACAAAAATAGGAAACATGACATTTTTGAACTTTATTACGATTTTCTTGAATTTTAATACTTCGTATTGCCTCCTCGTGCTTCCATTACTGCGTTTATGCGGTTTGGCATGCTGTACACCAAGTTCCTTATACGATTTTGGGGAATATTCTCCCATTCCTCTGTGAGAGCAATGTTGAGCTTACGAAGCGTGATTGGGGGAGGGTTTCGTTGTTTTACGCATCTGCCTAGCTCGTCCCAAGCATGCTCGATCGGGTTGATATCCGGGCTGCACGCTGGCCACTCCATACGAGTAATGTTCATCTCTTGAAGGTAGTCATTCACAATCCTACCTGTATGAGGTCGGGCATTGTCATGCATAAATATAGCATCCTCACCTAAATTGACCATAAATGGACCAACGTGATCATTGAGGATTTCTTCCACATATCTTACGCTAGTTAAAGAGCCGTTTTCTATGATCACCAGCTCTGTGCGACTTTCAGAAGAAATTCCGGCCCACACAAGTACAGACCCACCACCGTAGGCTACTTTTTCTTCGATTCATGCTTGCTTGAATCTTTCCCCTGGTCTTCGATACACTCTGTGTCTTCCATCGTGCTTGTAGAGCATAAATTTTGATTCGTCGGAGAACATAACTTTTGACCAATCTTCAATACTCCAATTTACGTGGCTCTGGGCATATCTTAGTCTTGAAATACGATGCCCACGCTCCAGTTTAGGGCCGTTTGCAGGTCTAAGGGGTTTTAAGTTAGATTCAGCAAGCCGACGTCTTACTGTCCATGCACTTGGGTTACTTCCTCCGAGGCGTCGAAACTGATTTGTGAGTTCAGTTCCTGTGAGAAACCGATTTCGAAGCATGGTGTTCACCAAGTATCGGTCTTCTCGTGCTGTGGTACACCTGGTTCTGCCCGTTCCTGGTCTGCGTAGGTTAGAACCAGTTTCTTCGTAACGTCGGAGAACTCTTTGTGCTGTTGACAGCGACACACTGACAGTCCTGGCTGTATCGCGCTGACTCCGGCCGGTTTCCAGCATTGTAAGTATTCTGGTGCATTCTTCAGGCGTAAGCGACATAATTTCAGCTTGAATAATGAATATAGAGCACTATCAACATGGTTTATGTACCCACATAAATGACAGATTACAAACAAAAGCAAAACCAAATGCTGTAATTTCATAGTTCCATCTTCGAAAGTGGCCCTTTTTCAAGTTTGATTTTTTTATGATATAACTTTACAACTTTATACTTTACTTTACTTTGACTTTGACATTTTTATGTTTTCAGTGTACATTTTAAGTTGGTTTATTGTGTTTTATATTTGTTTTAAGATATATTTTTTTGGTATTTCGGTATTGTGAATGCAGTCCGGGACCCAATCTTGTGATGGCACGTCGAACGCGATCCATACATGTACTCAGTGCAACAAGTCTTTCAAATCTTTGAAAGGCCTCAACATTCACACAACTAAAACACACAGGAAATGTAACAGCCAAATCAGTACACCTTTAGACATCCATCCCATTATTCCGAGTGCTCCTGCTTATGTAGCCAACGATCCAACTCCTTTCCACACATATCTTAGCCATTTGAAAAATAGTATACCCATAGTTAAAAGAATCCCTCGAGGAGCTCGAATAACCGTTGCTACACATTTGGCACAATTAATCCAGAAATGTTACCTAAACAATTGTGCTCAAGACTGGATGAACCTATTTTTATTTTCATATAGCACACTACATATAATAAAAACTGATGAACCGAATTTATCCTTGACACAAAAGATTAAGAATAACTGTGCTGTAAGCTCCTCACCTTCTCCCGCACCTATATTCAAACATGATGCCCCTCACAATCGCAAAAAACTCATTGAAAACAAAATCTGTGACGGAGATCTCAAAGGTGCCGCTCGCCTTTTGTTCTCCAACGACGTGCTATCACCAGATACCCCTGACACCCTTCAGGCCTTAAGGACAAAACATCCTCCAGCTCCAGCGACCCCATATTTTCTCGACCCACCAACAGCAGGGCAAGCATGCCTTCAAATTCAAAACAAAGATGTTACGGATGCCATTTTATCTTTTAAACCAGGTTCGGCTGCAGGTTTGGATGGAATCTCACCCCAACATTTGAAAGACTTAACATCGCATTCTGTGGGTGATGCAGGCGAGCAGCTGGTAAATTCGATCACTAAATTGATCAACTTTATGTATTCCGGCAACGTCAATCCAGAAATTGTTCCCATTCTTTTCGGCGCGAACCTCATTGCCCTCACCAAAAAGGACGGAGGGGTGAGACCAATTGCTGTTGGATCAACACTACGACGTCTGGCCTCCAAAATTGCTATTCGACATATTTTACCAAAATTAAATTCGGAATTTGAACCCGTACAGTTAGGCTTCGGTGTAAAAGGAGGGTGTGAGGCAGCCGTCCATGCCCTACGCTCTTTCCTAACTTACGGCCAGCCTGACGTGTTGCTCAAAATTGATGTCAAAAATGCTTTCAATTCGGTAAATAGGGATACCCTGCTGACGGAAATAAAACAACATATACCGGAAATATACAATTATCTTCTTCTCAGTTACGCTGAACCAACAAAATTGTTATATCGTTCCAATGAACTGTCCTCGGAAGTAGGTTGTCAACAGGGTGATCCCCTTGGGCCTGCAATTTTTAGTTTGGCTATAAACCCGATAATAAAAAAATTAAATTCTAAATTCAACGTTTGGTATTTGGACGACGGAACCCTAGGAGGTGATGTGGATACTGTGTTATCGGACCTTTTTATAATCAAAAATAAATTTGAAGCCATTGGTTTGGAGCTTAATTTTAGCAAATGTGAACTTTTTATAAATAACTGTGACTTAAATTTGAATGACGTAAAACTAAAATTCAATATTTTGGCTCCAAATATTAAAATAGTTACCAGTAATTCCCTTTACCTTCTAGGTGCTCCAATTTTTGATGTATCTTTTGCTGAATATATTAATAATTCAATTACTAAATTTCAAAATTCTGCTGACCGTCTACTTGAAATTAGTCCACACTATGCACTTTGTATCTTAAAATTCTGTCTTTTCGTCCCAAAATTTACATATGTGCTCCGTTGCTGCTCCTTTTGGAATCGCCCAGATCTTTTGACACAAGTGGACGACTTAATCAAAATTAGCTTAGAATCGGTACTTAATATGCAGCTGAACGAGCATTCTTGGACCCAAGCATCCCTACCCATCCGCTATGGTGGTCTAGGGATTCGCAAAATTTCCAGTGTCGCTTTACCAGCCTTCCTATCTTCTGTCCATAGTTCAGCAAGTCTCATAAGTACAATTTTAAGGGCATCCCCTTCAAACTTTGAGATTGCTGGCTTGGAAGAAGCTAGAAACGCTTTCTTAATTGCATGTCCAGGTCAAAATTTTCCATCTTCCCCAAATTCGCAGAGGAGCTGGGATGACATAAACTGCAAATTGTCATATGACAACCTTTTAAGCTGTAGTACGGGTTCGGCGCGTGCTAGGCTTTTGGCCGTGGGTGCGCACGAGGCCGGCTACGGGCTTCACGCGTACCCTTCGTCAAAAACGGGAACATTTCTTGAGCCTGACACGCTTCGAATCGCAACCTGTCTACGGCTTGGGGTTCCGGTCTGCGCTCCTCATAAATGTCCCTGTGGCAGTGATGTCGACAAGCTAGGACATCACGGACTGTCATGCCAAAAAAGTGCAGGCCGCTTCTCGAGACATGCCGCACTTAACGATATCATACGCCGGTCCCTTACCTCCGTCAACGTGCCCAGTCTACTTGAGCCGACTGGCATTGCAAGAGACGATGGTAAGAGACCGGACGGTATGAGTTTGATTCCATGGAAGATGGGTCGGGTGCTGGTGTGGGATGCAACCTGTTCAGACACACTGGCCCCTTCCCATCTACATGGAACCAACAACAGAGCTGGTGCGGCTTGTGAAGCGGCTGAAAAAGCTAAAGCACACAAATACAGGGGTCTAGGCTCCGAATATGAATTTGTCCCATTCGGTGTCGAGACCCTTGGTCCGTGGGGTCCTAGCGCTATAAGCCTTTTTAAGGAAATAGCAAAAAGGTTAGTCGACATCACAGGAGACCGAAGAGCTGGTAGCTACCTCGGACAAAGAATCAGTCTAGCGATTCAAAGGGGGAACGCTGCCAGTATCTTCGGAACCTTGCCTAAAGGGACTCCTTTAAATAATATATTTTAGTATTTAAGTTTTAGGTTATTTGGTATTTTTAGTCTTGTTTTATTACTTAAGTTAGTGTTTTGTAAGTACATATTACTTAAGTTAGTGTTTATGGAATAAATTTAATAAAAACTTTACAATAACTAAGAAGTTTTAATACCTTCATTTAAGGAGTATTACATTGTCTATTAAATACGATTTATTGCATTAACCTAGCATTTTTGGTTTCCGAGATTTTTAGGATTCTTTAAGTGACCCGGATTCATTGCTCTCGAGTGTAGTCAAAAATTAAAAGACGATAACTAAAAGATTTTTTTGATGTAATTAATAGTTTAGTATTAAACACCGGTTCCGAATGCCATTCTACAGAGAAGAGCCTGCAAGAAACCCCATAGTTGCTCTTTTAAATAAAAGAGTTACGATGATGGTCGTACAAACTGACCACCATCATGACTGGCTGGTAAAACCAACGGCCTTCCTCGCCTGCCCGCTCCACGGACAATGGTTGTGCTCCCTAATGGGGGAACATGCACCACAATCTTGAGACACATAGTATTGCCGAGGGGCAATGTGCCAGCCAGTCTATTTAGGCTATTTGGACGATCTTACGGTAACACGTTAATGGAATGTCTTATTATTCAAATGGGATTCAGGTAATCAATATGAATCCCATATATCTAGTAGATAGTGCGAATCCCAATTGATCTGTAGGATCTATCAGGATAGATCTAATTTATAAATATCTCGTGTCACGGTGTTTGTTATTAAACTCCTCCGAAATGGCTCGACCGATTTTCGTGAAAATTTCGCTTCATTTTCGGTCTGCGTAAATATGATCATATTTCCTCTTTCCGAACTCAGCTTAAATGGCTTCCCATACGCCAGAGACGATCCCTCAGATATCTCTGCTTGCTTTATTCTATAATTAACGATCCTCGTACTCCAGATTACCTAAAAAGTTACTTTCAAGTCTTGGGTGGGTCCCACTGCCGTGATCTTCGCTCCGCTGACAACTTGGTCCTTGAAATTCCTTCGCACCGTACCGGTTTCATCTCGCATTCGTTCGCTCTTACAGCGATAAAACTCTGGAACGCGCTGCCTCTTGACATTAGGAAATCCCAAACTAAACTCTCTTTCAAGCGTAAATTAAGACACCACTTTTTACAACCTCAGCTTCAAATTTAAAAATCGATTGACTCCTTTCTTATGTACTTTACATGTCATCATCAGGATATATGTATTAATGTATAATTTTTATTTATATATATATTTATGTATATGTATCTTGTTAGTATATATTTTATAAAGTACTAGTGGCCCGCCCCGGCTTCGCCCGTGCAAAGCGGGGATGTGTTATACATATAAACGTTCCTCGTGAACCACTCTATCTAATAAAAAAAACCGCTTCAAAATCCGTTGCGTAGTTTTAAAGATTTAAGCATACATAGGGACGGACAGAAAACATCGACTTTGTTTTATACTATGTAGTGATTTATGTAAGTAAATTTTAGTTTATTTTTCTATCGTAGGTACCCCATTTATTCTCTCTCTCTAACCCGAAGGTAGACTGGTAGAGAATGCCGCAAGGCATTAAGTCCGCCTTATGTACCCTGCTGCTGTACATGAAGAATAAATAAATAAATAAAATTACTGTAATTGTCACGCTTTTCCCTTGTAATAAAATCAAAATCAAAACTCATTTAATCAAGTTGGCCCATTAGAACTCTTCTGACAAGTCAAACACTAATATAAAATTTAAAATTTACCATCTACCACCGGTTCGGAATGCACATCTACAGAGAAGAGCCGGCAAGAAACTCTGTAGTTGCTCTTTTTAGATCGCCATTTTTTGTTATAAGACAGATCTAGTCAACAATAGTAACCTTCTAATGCCCGAGCCAACCGACCCCCAGCAACGGCGCCTGTTCACAAGCATGACGCATGCGGCAGCCATCGCCCTCCTCGACCATATTGCAGGGAAGAGAACCTGAAGAGAATACATATATTACAAGCTTTTCCCTAGTTGAACATTAATAACTTTTAGTATAAGTAGTCCACCGTGTGGGAGGCCTACCAGCACTGCGCCTTCCGGAACGCGGTCGCCACTCGAGAACTTTTCTGCCCCATCGGGCGTCGGTCCTGCGAGCTATGTGCCCTGCCCACTGCCACTTAAGTTTGGCAATCCGGTGGGCTATGTCGGTGACCCTGGTTTTCCTGCGTATCTCCTCATTTCTGATTCGATCTCGCAGGGAAACTCCGAGCATAGCCCTCTCCATTGCCCTTTGGGTGACTTTGAGCCTTCTGATGGAGCCCATAGTGAGCGACCACGTCTCTGTTCCATATGTCATCACTGGCAACACACACTGGTTAAGGTCGCCGGAAAACAGTGGATGCGGGCGGCCCAGGACCGGCCTTTGTGGAGATCCTTGGGGGAGGCCTATGTCCAGCAGTGGACGTCTTTTGGCTGAAATGATGATGATGATGATGATGATAAGTAGTCACCAATTTAGGCGCAAAGGGATGATCATCATAGTTGTTATCGGGGAATTCTTATTTGTGCGAATTGCTCTTGAAACTTCTGTATCGCGGTGTAGGACTTTTTGGTACTCCTCGCATTTCTCATATTTATGGCAATATTTCTTGATGTTATTAGTTCAGATTTTTCCGGTAAATTGTGTAAAGTATGTATCAAGCTGGTTGCTACAGTAGTTACTTTGTTTCGTAGATGGCAAGCCGCTACAAAGTATGATATACGTGCCATCTGTTCGCAGCCCGTTCTTCAACATTGTTTATTTACCTATTGCCCGTTGAACGATTCCATCGTGTATGCATCGAGCCTTACTTCGAAATGTATGGACAATATTTCTTGAATCTTTTTTATGACTATGTATTTATGGAAATGTGTGTATTAAGTATGTAAAGTGATACACTGTTTATATTCATGAAACAATTGAGTTATAACTATATGTATTTTAAGAAACAGTGATACTGATGATAACGCGATAAAGTCTGTTTCTAAACAGATCCAAATTATCTCAAAGATGCAATTTCTTACAAACTAGATACTTAACCATGTGTGGCGACGGATTTGGAATACATAGTGTCACCACCCCATTCCGTCCTGAGGCTGTCTTAAGAGGCGACAAAAAGAAAATAACAAGGCCGGTTTTTATTTTGTCGGAAATCGCGCGTGGAGATGGTAATTTGCGCCCCAACCTACCCATTAAAACCAACGGCGAACCTTCGATTGCCCGACACAGGGCAATGGGTTTCGCTCCCCCGATGCGGGAAGATTGCTCCAAGGGGCCATCCGATACTGCGATCGCTGACCCGCCTGTCAAACGTGTCGATTATGGCATACCCCCCCTTTTGGGGGAGGCCGAAGTCCGATGTTGGACGTCTTGTGGCTGAAATGATGATGATATAAGATCTTTTGTTTGTATTTAAGAAAACCTTGTACTGCCAATAATAACGAACACATTAAAAATAATTATTCTAATTTGGTGCAGTCGTTCGGAAGTAATGCGCGCACATACACATTTCGACGATTCATTTTTATTTATATAGATGGTGTAGTATCTTCGACCGCAGATATTTCACCAAACCGCGCAAGACCCGCTCTCTATTTGGCTAATGGACATTTCAACGAAATTGGTTCTCCAACACAAACGAACCTACTAGTCCTAGTTAAAAATACGTGTGTGCCGAGGCTCACTATATTTAAAGCAATATTGGAACTCAAATATTTGGTAGCGGATATTCGAAACATTATCTTATTCTATTATTAGACATTTTATTTGTTCAATTAGGATATTGGAATGTAACGTAAAGTGTTTCGACGAAATGTATCTACGTGTTCCATTTTTAGAAGTATTAAGTTATAATCATATATGTTTTTTTTACTATATAAGTTAGTTTGGTCGTGGAAGATTCTGCGGCGCATAATAATCTACAGTCTAGCTATTACACCTAATTGTAGGGTTTTATTACAACAGTTACAAAGTATTTCTCGATGTAAATGCAAGATTGATGGAGGGGTGCGTCGCAGAAGCCTTGCAGAAGCTAGTTTTTCGGTTATTTCCTTTTGTCGGCTCTTACAACACGCTCAGCATGGAATGGGGTGGTGACACTATGTATTCTTAATCCACCACCACATGGGCTTATTATAATAGTTCTTATATGAGCATACTTATTTGAGGAATGTTGTTGTTAAATAAACAGAAAAACAAAATGAATAACATACTTAAAAACACTAAAGACAAGGAACAAACTACTCCTAAAACTTAAAAATAGAAATACATAGCGACGCTTGAAAGGCAATCCTGACTAAGCGACAAAATAACGCAAAATGAGTTATACATATGATTGGAATCGTCAGACTTTTCTGCGTCGTTTAGTCTAGGTTTCAGAGCTCTACGGCGATTTTTATGTCGCTTAGATATTGTGTGATTTCGATAAAATCTGCACTTTTGTGCTTACTAACCGACAAACAAAAAGTGATAAAAAAAATATCCAGCATTTAGATAATTTTATTAATATATTTTTTTTTGTTAGACGTTTTCACCTGTATTTTTTTATTTCAATAATTTCATTCACGTATTTTTACTTGTTTTTAAATTTGCCTTTCCATTCACTTAGTAGATTTTACCCACAGGAAGTAATCGTAATTTGTACTCTTATATATTTTTACTTGATGACATTTATTGTGTCAATGTCACTTGGATAATTTAACCTGTAATAAAATAATCTAATATTGGAGCTTAGACACTTTTACTTCTATCCCGTATTATTAGTTTTTCATCCATAGATATTTTTACTTGATAACATCATCTTTTACCAATGTCGGTTAGGTAATTTTACTCATATAATTAGATGGTTATATATGACGCTTAGATATGTTTACTCGTACACATAATATTATTTTTCGTCGCTAGCGAATGCCGGGACTTTAAATTACATCGCTTGAGTATGCGCGACAATCGTGTGCAACGTATATGTGGGATGACATTCAGGCGTTAGGCGTTGCCTATGAAGATTGTGCGTATCGTTATTTCGCAAATTGTACCGCGATTGTACACGTGGTGAGTAACTTTTTATTCAAATTGTGCCATTAATTTACAATTATGTAGACGTATTTAGTTGTATTACAAAATTGTAGGTATTTATTTACCTGCATAATTGTTTTGTTCGTATTTTAAACCCATTTTTTCCTTCCAGTGGTAACAATGAGTCATGTGCGGAAACAGTCGAGATGGCCTTAGTGAAATCCGGATAAGCACAAAAGAAGTGTCGTAAACGATTGAGTTTTGTACTAGACACTATAAGAAGTACTTACGCATTTATCATTTATATTTTTTTACCTAAGTGTTTATTTTACACAGTGTTGCCTACAAGTCTGAGGTGAAAGCTCGCCAAAAGCAGGTCGGCCAAAGTACAAATTCTACATGGTTTGGGATTATTTGTGTGTAAAATCTCGAAATATGCTTGTTTTAAATATTTATTATTTATTAATGATGTAATACGCATGATGGTATGATACATACCATAATTATGGTTTTTGCACTTGGTGGTTGAATCTTGCACTTGAACTTGTATTTTATTGCAGGCTTATGTTTTATTTTTAATACTATTGAATAGAAAATAACCTATACAGTGATTTTTGTTAAATACCAAAATTCTGCTTTGCTAATAAAATGGGAATGGTTTCATGTTTTTACACGATTTTGCTGATTGAAATTATAATAATAATATATTTTGCATACATAATCTGCAAAAAAAGTCAATATAGCTTGTTTAACTAGTTTATTTGCTTACTACTACTACTTGTTACATACAATTTTATTTTTAGGTAACATGCTCTGACTTTTCGGGGAATGCTAATAGCACAAAAAAGTCTCAAGAAGAAAGTAATTTGAATCACATTGAAACTAGCACATCTGATACCACTAGTTTGAACTATTATAAATCTGAAATTTGCACTACTTTTAATATTACAACACAGTTAAACGAAACTGCTGCTCAAATATTGCTTCCCGAAAATAGTATATCGCTTGATGACGGTTTTAATATTAGCTTAACTGTTGAGCCAGCTTTTGAAGAACCTGCTATAAATAATCAACTCGTAGAACATCCACAATATTCATCACTATCATTAGAATACGATGTACCATCTACATCGGCTGGCCCGAGTAAGGAATCTAATGGATCAACTACAATAAAAAATAAAGTTAGTAAGAGGAACACAAAAAAAATATTCAGTATATTGATTATATATCAGATTCAGATAATTGGTCAGAAGGACAAGAATTGGAATCCGAATCTTTAACATTGGATTCCATGTGCCAAAAAAAGACAAGTGCCTTAAGTGTCTACTTGTCTTCGTGTCTCATTTCCTTGATAATCTATACTAATACTAGCTTTTGGGCGCGGCTTCGCTCGCGTGGACTTCGAACCCGTGCTTATCTATATGCATTATTTTTTATGAATATAAAAGTGGTTATTGTGACTAAACTATGATAGTTAGATATGTGCTCTCTCGGACATTTTGTAGATTTTAATAAGACCTACAAACTCGTAGTACTTCATTTTGTTCTATTGTCAATAGTTTTTGCAGCGCAGGCATAAATAGGTTTTCGATTTTACACCTTGGGTTACAAAATCGCAATTTTCATATGGATCCCTAATTCCTTTGAAAATAAAATATAGCCTATAACCTTCCTCGATAAATGGACTATCTAACACTGAAAGAATTTTTGAAATCGGACCAGTAGTTCCTGAGATTAGCGCGTTCAAACAAACAAACAAACAAACAAACAAACAAACTCTGCAGCTTTATATATTAGTATAGATTATATATTAGTATAGATTATAAAGCTGCAGAGTTTGTTTGATTGTTTGTTTGTTTGTTTGTTTGAACGCGCTAATCTCAGGAACTACTGGTCCGATTTCAAAAATTCTTTCAGTGTTAGATAGTCCATTTATCGAGAAAGGTTATAGGCTATATTTTATTTTCAAAGGAATTAGGGATCCGTATGAAAATTGCGATTTTGTAACCCAAGGTGTAAAATCGAAAACCTATTTACGCGTGCGCTGCAAAAACTATTGACAATAGAACAAAATGAAGTACTACGAGTTTGTAGGTCTTATTAAAATCTACAAAAAAGTCCGCGAGAGCACATATCTAACTATCATAGTTTAGTCACAATAACCACTTTTATATTCATAAAAAAAATGCATCGAGATAAGCACGGGTTAGAAGGCCACGCGAGCGAAGCCGCGCCCAAAAGCTAGTAATAGATAATGCTGTAGTTTTCGGTTAAGTTATCATCAACAGTACTCAATAGATATTCGGCGACTCGAATAATTACAGTATTTTTTTACGGATCATATAATATTTAGCTCATTTTACTTGGTATAATAGACACTTTTAAATCATTTTAGATCATTGTTTCTATAGCTAAAATATAATTTGTAAAAACTTGTACAGTTTTACATGATACTACAAATCTCTCAGTAATAGCTTAGATAACTTTGCATATAATTGTAAAATTCTCAGTGATAGCTTAGATAGCTTTACCTGTTTTTGTAAATCTCTATGTGTTATCTAAGATAGCTTCACCTGTTTTACAAAAAAGGACGCTTTTATCTAAACGACATATAAACTGCAAAATATAACTGATAGGTAATCTATTTTAATATATTTGTTAGGCTTAAAAATAATATTTCATCGACTGTTAAAATCATTTTGATTCAACTAATAGGCGCATTTTAAGGATGGTTTTTGTAAATATTTGGACTTAAAATTACTCTCCTGTAAAGTTTACCCAATGTCGCTTAGTCAGGATTGCCTTTCAAGCGTCGAAGTAATGTTTTTGTTGATGAACATACATTTGTCTAAAATACATAAGAGATAATTTACCTTAACCTAAATCTGCATAGATACGGGAAATAACCCCAAAGGGCGAGAAATAAAGTGGACCCAAATAAACACGACGTTCTCGCACATTTCCTCACCCCTTGCCCTCGCTTCCCGAAATTGGCCAGACATCGTATCTCGCTTATAATTTAAGTTCCTGTAAGTATGCAAATATGCTATTTAGCCACAAGAAAAGAAAAACTTTTTAAGAAACTCTGCGCCTGTCGGTCTCGCCCGTGTGGCACAGTAGATTCATTTTAATTAATGTATCTAATAAACAAAACGGACGGCCAACAGCAACTTGAGAAATGGCAGTTATCGATTTTTGTGTCACATTGGCGGAGAGATGAGGCACTTTTTGCTCAATATGTTTGCCTGCGACCATAGGTCTTTCTTTTCTTCCTATAATAAAAAATAAAACCCCTGCACTAGAGGCTGAGCGATCGACTGCTGCGCAGGATGACGCGGGTTCGATTCCCGCACGGAAGAAATATTTGTACGACCTACAAGTATTTGTTCCGGGTCTGGGTGTTTTCTATCTATAATATGTATGTATTTACAAAAAGTAGTTTATCATCCATCTCGTTACCATAACACAAGCATTAAGTTGCTTAGCTTGGGACGAGATGGCGTTGTGTGAAATGTCCAAGGATATATATAAACTGTATCGCGGCGGCAGTTTACAATCATGAAATTCACGAACACTAATAATACCCAGACTCAGAGCAAGTGCCCGCTGGTTTACATAAAGACACTGGCCCAACTCCGAAATCGAACCGGGACCCGTGATCTAAAGGCGGCATATCTCTAGACCAACAGTCAGTTGTCAGTTTGGAGGAGACTCGACTAAACAGTGTGTCTTTTGAGAGAGCTATGATAAGTGTTATAGCTAACCTAAGAAACTACCTAAGAAGTTCAAGAAATAGCAAAAGTAGAGAAATGGGTATCCAGTCAAGTTGAAAGAGAAGAATCAATTTGATTTTTGAATTTACTTCAAACGAAAGCATATGTCTTTTGGCCAGTGCGGTATAAGATAGTCAGCAAGGACGGAGTTCTGGCTGGCCCGCACCGCGAGCGGAAGCCGGGAGGAGGGAAACGTGACGTTACGCCCGCCTTGTAACCTCGCCTTAGAGACCGGTGCGACCTACGAACCGACACAAGCCTCATTGACTTAGGGTATTCCAGTTGTTCTTCGACAGTCGCAACCAGTCAGAGCGCTACAGTAGAATGCGTCCTTATCAACCTGTGGCGTCCCAAACGAGGTATGCGAGGGTTTTAGTGAACAGTCAATTGTCCCGGAGTCCCATATAACCGCTAAGCATTAATAATATCCCCAGCAAGACTAAAAAAATAAGACACTATTCTATGTCACAATTGAATGATTTTGAACCCATGGAAGTAGCAGTTTTGGAAACCTGAAATCAATAGGCGAGATGAGAAATAAATGATGATGAACTTAATTACTATAAAATACAGTTGAAATGTTGTACGTAGATTCTAACAAATTGAAAAGCAATTTACCGCAAGCCACGTCATCTCGTCGGCTCTCCAAACCGTCACAGCCCTATGTGATTTACACAACAAACAAACCCGCGTAGTTTACTTACTGCTACCAGTTCTACCATGTTGCTTTGTTTTTCTCATTTATTGTTTCTCCTCTGTCGATTTAATTGGAAGTTTAAATTTGAAATGTATGTTGTAGGTTTAATATAAGTCAATCAGGGTAGTTTAGAGTGAGCTATACTCGGAGTTTCTCTGAAACACAGGAACTTCAACGAGACTATCGGATAGAGGACCAAAGACACCGACATATCTCAGAGGATTAGCAAACTGAAGTGGCGATGGGCTTGCTATATATGTACCTACAACCGCTGGGGTAGATGAGATCTAGAATGGCGACTCCGCAAGCACAGTGTATAGGATACCTCATTGCAAGATGGAGCTATAAGTTATTAGGAGAAAACTAAAAAACATATGTTTAGCAGAGCGTGGTTTATTTGGGATTAAAGAGAATCTATTAGAAAATAGAATAGAAAGAAATGTATATTGACATAGAATTGTAAATATTCAAAAAACAGCAGAGTGGCCAGGGTATAAACAATGTTAACCATAAAAATTAAATTAAAAATTTAAATAAACCCCCGTCACCTCCTACTTATTTATTACCTGACCCCTGGTCCCCCAACGCGATGTATTATATTTTTATTTTCTACTTTTTGAAGGGAACTTAGGTCATTGTGTCGGGGGTTTATTTAAATTTTTAATTTAATTTTTGTTTTCTGGTTTTTATAGGTATACGCTTATTATGATGTAGATGTATAAGTTGTCAATACAAAGATTCTTGTCGCTTTCTAATTTTCTCCCCACCACATATATTTGCAGATATTGGGTACCCCCCCCCCCCGTTTACCCCTAGAGCTTTTTCAGGGCTCAACTGATTTTCATGGAACATATTATTTTGTAATGTACACGTGATGCGCGTTCATTTGAGACCCCAGTCGATTATATTTGCAGACTTTCGGTTATTCTTCCCCACTTTCACCCCCCATAACTTTTAAACGACTTAACCGATTTTTATCAAACATGTCTAAGAACACTCGCCGTAACTGTATTGAAATCGCTTTATCCATTCGCGAGTTACGGTGCCACTGACAGACAGACAGACAGACCGACAGACAGACAGACACGTGAAACTTATAACACCCCTCTTTTTGCGTCGGGGGTTAAAAATATCGGCAATCATATATGCGTAGGTATGTATTTGAGTTGTAATTCGTGGGTCAAGTGAGTTCGTGTTCAAGTGAGTCTTTTACGAAGTGGTGTCTTATGTCAATGTGTTTAGTGCGTGCGTGATATGTTTTATTGTGTGACAGTTTGATAGTATCTTTATAGTAGAACATGATGTATCTTTCCTAACAGATGTTTATGCCTTTTTTTTTGTTTTCGCTGGGGAAATGCTTTATGCATACCACCGCCCCCCGGGGGAGAGGTCGGTGATTATGTGGGACTCCGACAAGGGTCGTCTACCCAAGAGTCGTCTACCCACTAAAACCCCAGCGGTATACCCTCACACGGCGCGCTTGGGGCGCCACAAGTTCGCGTAAACGCATTCTACTGTGACGCCCCGGCGTGGTGCCCGCAACGCGGGCAAGCGACTATCAGAGAGGGCGTCCCGGTACACTGGGACGCCCTCAGTCATCGAGGCTTTCATCGGTGGCGGCTCCCCCGAACCACCACCGGCCTCCTAGGCGAGGGCAGAAGGGGCCCGCACCGTAACGAACCCCCCTCCACCCCTGCCTCCGTCCGCGGCGCGGGTCAGCCGGAGCTCCAACCCTTGCGACCCGCCCCGCTGCCCCCTTCTGCGACATCGGGGGCCCGTCGGGCCCGCAGAAGGAGGCCCGTCAGCCCTCGGGCCGGTGCCAACCAGAGGGCACCGGCGCACCGCAGCCGTCCAGGGCCCGCAGGGAAACACTGAGGACAGGGTCCACCATCTACCCGGGTCCCCGGAGCCCCCGTCCAGGGCTCGCAGGGACACACTGAGGACAGGGTCCCCATCTACCCAGGTCCCCGCAGCCCCAATCTACCACAGCGCACCAGCGATCCACCCCGCAGCCCCCTTCCGCGACATACGGCCTCGCAGAGGAAGCCCGTCAGCCCTCGGCCGGCGCCAACCCGAGGACGTTGGTGCCGCTCTTCGTCTCACCTCTTCCCGTGGGCCCGCCCGGCATGGGAGGCCCTGGCCGGTATGGCCCCACGGATCATTGAGGCACTCAAGCCTCAATGATCACGTGGCAAGGTGGCAGCACAGTCAAGAGGGAACAGATGTTTATGCCTAACTCATCGTTTATTAACCTTAGGGGCTGTCCATTAATCACGTGATGTTTTTTTAACATTTTTTAACCTCTCCCTCCCCCTTGGTGATACCTGGTGAGGTTTAAGTCTACCCCTCCACTCCCCATGAAAAATCACGTGTATTTTTTTGTACCGTTTCGAATTTATACTAATCACATACTCGTACATATATTTAGTATACGTAATGTAATTTTGGGCAGAAAAGTCCTCGAGTGGCGACCACGTTCCGGAAGGCGCAGTGCTGCTAGGCCTCCCACACGGTGGACCGACGACCTGGTTAAGGTCGCCGGAAAGCAGTGGATGCGGGCGGCCCAGGACCGGCCTTTGTGGAGATCCTTGGGGGAAGCCTATGTCCAGCAGTGGACGTCTTTTGGCTGAAATGATGATGATGATGAATGTAATTTAATGCCCCTCTGTCATATCAACTCTGTATATAAGATGAGTAGCAGTAATAGATAAATGCTATCAATGGAGAGTTACACACGGTATCCTAGCGGGTTCCGTATTCCGAACCCGCCGATTGGCCTAATGAAAAACAATTTTTAAACCTGGGTTAAAGATAAATTAACTATCCAATATTGTTAGGGAGAGGTAAATCGTAAGGAACTATGTTTTTAAGGGTCCGGTTTATGTGTGTGCTTCGCAGGAGCTAACTCTATGTATCTATCTCTACGTGTCAACTATGGTTTAATTTGATCGTAAGATTTATGTCCACATTTTATTATAGTCGCATGAATGTACACGCTAAAGTAAAAAATTTAGTAACACACTGCGAGAAATATATTTTATAAGAAGTAAATAGAAAAAAAATAGAATACACAATGTCACCAACCCACACTATCCTGAGGATGTCGTAAGAGGCGACTAACGGATCGTAAGAGGCAGATCACCTAGCCGTATGAGAAGGAAAACTTGATAAAAACCCTGTGCCAACCCGTCTTGCCAGCGTGGCACAATAGGCTAATTTCCCTCCATGAATTTGGAGGAGGCCCGACTCAGTAGTGGGTCATTTATGGGCTGAAACGACGAAATGAAATAGAACAACACAATACGATTTATACGTGAGACACAGGTTTTCCTAGTTCAGGTACATATATCATAGCATAGTTAGTAGGTATAATATTGTATTTATAGATACTATAGTGTAAAAATGTTGGTTTTTGCATAAATATTATTATTAATGTACGTCCTTACGGTATCAAGGATACTTATTACCATAATGATTTTTCGTTTAACATAAAATTTGTTTCATATTTCTTAATAATATACGCAGCCAAGAAGCCGCTAATATCGTATATGCTAGTAGGAATATAAGTGAAATTATCGATTACATGGATGTAGATTACATAGTGTCGCCACCCCATTCCATCCTGAGGGTGTCGTAAGAGCCGACAAAAGGAAATGACAGCGAAATAACCCAGAAATAAACGAAATCTTTATAGGATACTTTTTTTTATTTTGGACATCCTCATGAATACCCGACCGCTTTACGCTGCCGGGTTCTGTAGGATTCTGGGGCGCGGAAAGATGGTAGATGCGCCCCAACCTACCCACTAAAACCAACGGTGTCCCTCAGCTGCCGTGGATTTCACTCCTCCCGAAGGGGGACCCTGACCCTGATGGAGACTTGGCACGCTAGTACAAGCAGGCCCCACCATTTGATGGGAGCTCTGGACGCTCTTCAACCCACCGAAAGGCACGAGCGGGACATTGCACGTGCTCCCGTCAAGCGCCGGATAACCTGGCGCCCGACTCACGCCGTACGGCGGTGGCTGTGGCACGCCTGCCTGGCCGCCCCTCCGCTGCTAGTGGTGGCAGCCCTGGCCTCAACGCCTGGCTGCCCTCCACTGCATCACCACGCCGTGTGTCGCTGCAGGTTAATGCTTCCTACGCTGGCCCCAACGGATCCTAAAGGCAAGCAAGTCCCCTCACCACAACAAGGTGGCAGCATGGTCGAGGGGGTGATAGGAAACCCTATGCTGACCCGTCTGCCCAGCGTAGCACAGTAAGCTAATTATCCTCCATTTAGTTGGAGGAGGCCCGACTCAGCAATGGGTAATTTATAGCTTGGCAAATACCTTAAAATGTGTAGGCAAGACACATTTCATTAATAATACAAAGTCACTGATCCGCAACCAACGGCTCACCAAAAGGTTCGCCCAGTTCAATCGCTGTTTCTCAAAATAATCGCGATGATACACGGGGATTTAATGTAGATTGTGCTCAAAATTGTTCAGTGTGAATTACTCAAATTATGTAGATAATTTGAGCAGAATCCAATTAACAGATATCCCTTTTATAATTAAAAACAAAAACTAATTCACTAGTTTCGGTTGAAGGCTGTAACTGTAGACAACATTTCTTCTTAAACTCAGAGCAGTACATTAGAGAATAACCTCCGAAGGTCAATATCATTTGAGTAAGTATACTACTACTACTTAGATCCACTGCTGAGTCGGGCCTCCTCCAGTTACATGGGGGATAATTAACCTAATGTGGCCAGACGGCTTTGCACAGGGCTTCGTATCAAGTTGTTCCTCTCTTGCGGCTAGGTTATCGGCCTTGTTGTTGGCTTTTACGATACACTCAGGATGGAATGGGGTGGTAATACTATATTGTATTCCAAATCCGTCAACACTCCAATCGTAAGTATACATTCCGGGATAAAGCATTTCTTAGTCGTTTCCCCCTAAAATCTCACGAAGGCACACTCAAAAGATCAAAACTTAATCAACACCATGCCGAACCTACATAATATCATTTCATCCAATAATTCCGCTTTCTGTCCGTATTTTTCCACGAAATTGTATCGATATAAACCGCCAATCGCACCTCAAGGGGAAATTTATTCAATAACCCAGAAGACAGGATTAACTGAGTTCGATAACGCTTGAGCTAAACTCATTCGCTTTGCTATCGCTTTTTTGAGCTCAATTCCAAATGCCAGAGGATTTTCGATTCTGATTGGCTCTTAAATCTGTTTGGTGGTATCAACTGTGTTTACTGTTTTGATAACAAGTTTATAAAAGTCTTAACAGGACGATAGCATTTCTGCAAGCATGGCTTAGTTGAAAGTATTTATCTAAATTGAATGATCGTTCCTTATGTTTGTAATGCCTACAAAATTGTTTGGTCTACTTTTTGCTCATATGAGACTGTATACGACATATTTAGATCATGTTTCTATGTTTTATTAATAAACATCTTACGATTTATCAACAAAGCTACAACAAACACTTAAATCAAGCCTAGGTTGCCTTCTAAGAGAGGAAAATAAGCCTATACATATTTTTTTTTCAACGATTTGTTAATTAAATAGGCCTTTTCCTATGAGCGACTTTTGTTTTATAAAAGCCCCATCTTAAGGTATCAATCGATGAAAGATCAACTCGAAGATAAACTTAATAATAACTCGGTAAAAATAATGAAGCAGTACCTAAACTACTTGAAATTAAGAAAGAAAGAAAAAGCGTTCGATGTTCAAACAATCCAATAAGTAATGGATAACATACTAAGTAATTTTACAGTTCACTTGAAAACCTATTAACCTTTTAATACTCTATTTTCGGCAATAGTATTCATAGGCTGGTGAACAGTCCGATAAGTTGAAATGAAAGCAAAACAATGTTCATTTCGTCATCTGGATTAATTTAGTCAATGTTATTTTGACCCTTAATATTTTCATTCAATTGTATGAATGAATTAGTTTTCATGAAATATCTAGACAATGGGTTTTTATGTTCCTATTTTTGGGTTACATTCAATACAATTGTTAGTTACGATTCCGTGATTATACACAACGCAAGAACATGAGACATCTATACAAATAAATAAAATTGGAGTGTCTGTTTGTAATAATAGAATAACCACTTTTTACTAAATGCGTAAGTATGTATACACAGTACATATACCAAAAATTTATTTTGTCTTGCTGCCTGTCTGTTTGTTCCGGCTAATCTCTGGAATGGCTGGACCGATTTTGACGAGACTTTCACTGATAGGTATAAGGATGCTAAAAGGAGTAACTAAGGCTACTATGTTACCCGTGGCGTCACCCGCGGGTGGCATCGCACCCATGCGTAGCCGGGACGGGCCGCTAGTTTTTAATATAAATTAACCGGCACGGGAGCTAATTTAATGAACTAAAATGAAGGTGAACTACCATGATATAATACCTTAAGTTAAACTCAAAATCATTATTGCGATTCCCTGGTCTCGACCCAAAACCAAACGTTCAATAGCGATAAACCTACAAAAAAATTCAAACAAATATTCTATATAAATAAATATCCTTGGACATTTCACACAACGCCATCTCGTCCCAAGCTAAGCAACTTAATGCTTGTGTTATGGTAAAGAGATGGATGATAAACTACATATATACATTTTTTTTTGTAAATACATACATATTATAGATAGAAATGACACCCAGACTCCGAGCCAGTGCCTCTGGTTTAGACAAAGACACTGGCCCGACCCCGGAATCGAACCCGGGACCCGTTGATCCAAAGGCGGCACATCTGACCACGGAGGCAATTCATACATGCTGACTGATTATTACTCTGGAATTGTCATAACATAACATAGTAAACTACAAGACTCCCACAAAGTTTACCGACCTTTTTCCAGCACTCGTATACAAATATTACCATAGAGCATCCTCACTAAATGTTGCGCTGTTGAATGTACTAATTAATATTGCTGTGCAAATACAAACTTTAATATCCGCGCAAACGGCTCTGTGGAAGCACTCCGACAACATTTGTCATTTATAACACAAGTTGATATTGCAGCATATTATACACGAGTAGATTGCTTTGAACAACGTCAACAGCAATGAGTCTTTAACGTTTTAGTAGACAGCTTATTTCAAATGTTTTGATAATTAATGTCTAACAGTTTTTACCGCATGTTTATTTGCAATGATTTAGGAGTCCTGATGAGTTGTTTCGTTGTTTGTAATCAACGAATAATTTGAATCTAAATTGTATCGTCCTGTTGAGCATCAGCTAAGCTCATAAATAACAGATCTGAGTCAGGCGAGCGTCTTTTTCCTGGAGATAAACTAGTTTATGGCTATGTTGACTATCTCTGGCATTAAGAAGGAATTCGTGAGGCATATAAATATAAATATAAATATCCTTGGACATTTCACACAACGCCATCTCGTCCCAAGCTAAGCAACTTAATGCTTGTGTTATGGTAACGAGATGGATCATAAACTACTTATATACATTTTTTTATTGTAAATACATACATATTATAGATAGAAATAGACCCGTTGATCCAAAGTCGGCACATCTAACCACTAGACCAACGATCTCGTAAATAATAAACACGGTAAGTAATATTAACTTTTAATCTGAAAACTACATATTTTCAATAAGCAATCAAATCATCATCATTATCGTTTCAGCCAAAAGACGTCCACTGCTGGACATGTCCCTCCCCCAAGGATTTCCACAGAGGCTGGTCCTGGGCCGCCCGCCTCCATCGTTTTCCAGGTCGTCGGTCCACCGTGTGGGAGGCCTACCAGCACTGCAATCAAATCAATCAAAATGTTTTTTATTCGCATAATTTCTTGCGGAGGCTTTCAAATAGTCAAAAATAACAACAACAAAAAAATAAATTTAAGAAGAAAAATTAAAAATAAGCATTTAGTTTTTACCACCGGTTAGGAATGCCATTCCACAGAGAAGAGCCGGCAAGCAACTGCTCTTCTGCTCACTGCTTTTTTAAATAAATGAATTACAATGATGGTGGTAGTAACACTGTTACTATCAAAAAGCGTTGTTACGCTTAGTGATGTGATACTACGGAATGACATTCTAAATCGGTCACCACCATATGTAAAAATTTGCCTCTATAGAAGATGTAACAAAACCTTCAGAGACAAAGAGCCATCAGAAGTGACGGTATAGAGTTTATCAAATAAGCAGTTATATGTTTAAAAATATTATCTATCTTAAATTATGAGGTGCATGCATCGTCGTTTTTCTGTACCAGAATTTTATAACAAACCATCGGGTCAAGCTTAGTAATTTGAGTTCCGTGTTTCTTCGGATAAGTGTGTTAATTTTGTATGACATGTTAAGACAATTTCGTAATCAGCTAGGGGCCATCATTAAAAAAAGAGTTGCTTAATTTTGCTTGAAGATTTGCACAAAGTTTATTTATCAGCAATACTATCGATCCTTTCGTTAAGGCTACAGAGTTTTGGTTGCGTTGTGTATATTACAACACAATTGATCACTTTAGATAATTCGCATGACTCTCTGCCGAGTCGGAGCTCCTTCAACTACGTGGCGGGTAATTAGCCTACTGTACCTCGCTCGCCAGACGGATTGGCTTATGTTTTCGTATCAAGTTTTCGTTGCGGCTAGGTTTTCGGCCTTATCGTTTCCTTTTGTCGACCCTTACGACACTCTCAGTATGAAATGAGACAATATATCGACGGGTTCCGGGCTGTATTAAGCGACACTCTGGGCGATATGGACTTTTATACATATTTGGAATCAGTGATTTTTTTGGTTTGGTGACGACCGGAGCATTTTTATAGCGCTTAATACAACCGCATTTTTGGTGCCTATTTTGGACTGTAATTCAATTCAAATAATTTATTTTGCTTGGGTCACGATGGACACTTACAAAAAGTCAACACTATATTCATAATGATTCTATATAATACAAAAGGTCTACCATCTACCACCAAAATTAGAAAAATAAATATATCAGATTATAGGGAATATGTTATAAAAACAGTAAAACCCTTCGTTTTTTAAAAATAATGCCAATTGCTAAAGTTATGATTTTTTTTCAAAGAATTTAAACTATGAACTGCTCTGGTGTAAAGTTTAAAAAATGTCGTTTAATACAAATAGCCCGGAACCCGTCGATATGTATGCTTAATCTGTCACCACACGCAACCAAACAATATTTCACAAATACAACTTCCAGTTCTACATGACTTTTTACTCAACTAGATTTAACGTGTGAAGTGATCGTGACGAATCCAGTTGGGAGCGCACGTAGACAATTAACCGAGAGCTGACGCGTTCGCTGATTCATGGAGCGTACCCCAGAGCACAGTGAAAATAAACCGGACCCAAATAAACACGACGTCAGTACATTACCCTCCCTTTTCCCTCGCTTAGTGATATTGGACACATCTAATGTTCTTATTCGTATGTGATGTTGTCTTAAGAAGCCCAGTTGAACTATTGATCAAGTAGATTAAGTTCCTAAGCAATATCAGACGCAGTTATTTGCTATTTGCCCGTCCCTGTCTTAGTAGGGCAATTGCTCCTTACATTGTGTTTACAAGACATAAAAGAGGGTATGTATGTATGTATGTAAAAAGGGTATGTGTGTGCCCGCGTGGTGACGAATTTAGAATACAAAGTGTCACAACCCCATTCCATCCTGAGGGTATCGTAGGAGCCGGCAAAAGGAAATGACAACGCCGAAAAGCTGAAAATAGAACCTGTGCCAACCCGTCTAGCCAGCGTGGCACAATAGGCTTATTTCCCTCCATAATTTTGCAGGATACCCGACTCAGGGGTGGGTAATTCATGGGTTGGAATGATGATGATGATGATAAGTTATGATGATAGGGTTGGAATGATGATGGGTGTTTCATTTATGTGGGACGACTCCATTATAGTGACATTCCCACGTTCCTATCAACAAGCTCTCTCAGTTTCTTGCCAGTTCTTCTCAGCAGTGGTCGCGTTCGGAACTGGTGGTAAACTTAAATATATTACTTTGTAGTGTTGCTGTGTATACATATTACTAGCTTTAGCGCGCGGCTTCGCCCGCGTGGGCTTCAAACCCGTGCTTATCTCCGCTTCGCGTGTAGCTTATGATACTAAGAGATTGTTATGGATTAATATACGATACACATTTAACGTAGTTTCTTTCTTCAGACGATGTTATAATTTTTATGAACATAAAAGCGGTTATTGTGATTAAACTAAGATAGTTAGATATGTGCTCTCGTCTTTTTTGTAGATCTTAATAAGACCTACAAACTCGTAGTCCATCGTTTTGTTCTATTGTCAATAGTTTTTGCAGCGCACGCATAAATAGGTTTTCGATTTTACACCTTGGGTTACATAAACACAATTTTCATACGGATCCCTAATTTTTTGAAAATAAAATATAGCCTATAACCTTCCTCGATAAATAGACTATCCAACACTGAAAGATTTTTTTGAAATCGGACCAGTAGTTCCCGAGATTAGCACGTTCAAACAAACAAACAAACTCTGCAGCTTTATATTATTAGTATAGAAGTATAGATTAATAGGTTGACCATTTTTAAGTGTCCATTGTGTCCTTTGCAACATAAATGATTTGACTTTGACCCATCATACCAGCTACTCACGTAGGTGAAGGAAGACGGCCCCAGAGTGAAAGAGGCCCATATAATTTCCTAATTTTCATTTAATATGGTGGTGGTTAATATTAGTGGTCGCCCACCGGTTGAAATTCGACCATTGTTTATTTAAATTCTAGTTTTATAAATATAGTTCTATTCTCAATTCGACCAAAAATTTAAGAATAAACAACCGAGCACATGCATGTGTGAGTTAAATACATGGTAGTGTGTGTATTGTTTTTTTTATTATTTAATTTATTTTTTATGCATAATTGAAAAAGAAAATAGCAATAAGCACTTCTTCTCTTTAATCTCTTCTCTAACTACTAGTGTAGGAAATTGCATATTCGTATTAATATCTTAGATACCTAACCAAATATCTACGCGTGTATTAGCTTTTCGCAGCATATTATTTTCATGTAAGTTATTTCATGCAATCCGAAACTGCCATTTCAAGACAACAAGTGACTTAATAACAGGCTACTTAGTAGCGTCATTTCTTCTTCAGCTGTTCCAACATTGTGATCTTTTATAGCCATTCTCGGACAGAACGAAAATGAATTAAATACGTGACTTGTGAATTGCAGACATAATATCAAAGGGAAGGTTTTAGGAATCGAGACAGCTGTACCGAGTAACACGTATAGTCGTCACATAATTTTACTTTTCTCTTCAACGGAGTTGTTCAAGAACAATGAAAACTTCAGATTGCGAATCTTAATTAGCACGTTTAAATTGCTTTGGAGCGAAGACTTGGAAACTGCAGAAACGTGTATAAAGATATTGTGCCCATACACAGTGTATCAAAATTGCTATACACGTGACGAAAAGATCGATAGTAGTACTAGCAAGATCTTGTGTGCAAAAATATAAGCAAACTTTTCTTTAATAAATGTTTGTCATTATCTGGTGGACGAAGTTTTTAAAAAAGTAAACACTGGAAACGCTGTAGAATGTGTTTTTTTTTGCTATAATTAGGTATCTAAGATAATAATAATCAATACAGTTACTCGAATAATTTCTGACGGCAACAACGTTTTATGATTAATCTAGCTGATGCCCGCGACTTCGTCTGCACCGGATTAGTATTTCGAGTAGCTTTTAATAGCGTGGCGTAGAAAAGAAATAACACAATGACATTAAAATCATCACACAAAAATTGACAATATTGTGATATTACATTCGCACTATAATAACGAATCGATAGTGCCTGGAAAATTCGCAAAACGGCCACAACAATCAATGACGTCTGCCCTCACACGTTTGCCCGCGCACTCAGCGTAACGTAAACGATAATTATCCTCTTTCACGTGAAAAAAAATCAGAATTAAACCAGAATCTTACTCAATTCCGATATACATGGGGCTTCTGTTATATGCTGTATAAAACGGTGAGGCAAAAAGGCTTCCATTATTCACAAATGAAATAAAGAAGTTATCAAGAGTCGCGGGTAGGGCTAACAGGCATGTTGTGGGTCATGTGATTAATTTAAGCGAACACTCCGGCCGCAAATGGCTTGTCAGAAAGTTTATTGCAGTAAAAAGCTGGAATTTGTAGCTCGGGAATGACGCGAAGCTTTACACTAATGGCTCTTAGAGTTTCACCCATTAAAACCAACATTTTTCTTGTAAAATTTACATGTATGAATTCGTACTGTTGTCTACATACTTAATGTAAGTGACATTATGAATTCATAAAGACAGACAATGTTAACTGACTAAAGCAAAATGCCCACAAAACAAGAAAAAAATACGCAATTATAAGTATGAATGTGTTGTGTTAGTCACAGTTATTTTTACATACATAATTTTATGAAAACGTTTTCTCTTTCTTTCTCCACCATAAACGGCTAGGTCTAATTACATATTTTTCAACTGTTGTAAAATAAAATATCATTATCTGTACATAGTATAAAACAAAGTCGCTGTCGCCCTATGTATGCTTAAATCTTTAAAAGTAAGCAACGGATTTTGAAGCGGTTTTTTTAATAGGTAGAGTGATTCAAGAGGGAGGTCTATGTGTAATAAATTCATAATATTGCAAAGGAACACGCATACATTTTGAGAATCGTCACTGCACCCGTGCGTAGTCGGGGCGGGTCGCTAGTATGTAATAAAATTTCTGTACACTACAAAGCATTCTATTTCGCTTTAACGTTTTACGTAGCAGGTACATAAGAAAACATAACAGTTGTACGCCTTTTACTTTACCCTGTATTTACATTTCTGTACATTATACTTTTCTTAATGAAGAAGAAAACTTGTAGGACACCTTTTAAGGGTCACAATTTGCATATTTATCGGTGTGTGGACAGAAGGTTGCGCTAGTCCGGTCGAATTACCATAAGAATGAGCCAACGAGGTGAACGTTTTGTTTAAGATTCTAACAAAAGTTACGTAACAATTATGCGAATAATTACTCGCTAGCTGAGCGGCTAAAGATTAATTTAGCATTTTTCTTTTCTGCGTAACACAATTATTAAATAGATATGTTTCAATAGATACTATTTTACACAGTAACTTTCTATAGGTTTAGACAAATCTTTTAAAAAGGTGAGAACGTTTAACCATATTAGCGTGCATTAGGTTCCGATATACAACTAACTTTTTTCCGTGATTTGACGAATTTAGAATACATAGTGTCAACACCCCATTCCATCCTGTGGGTGTCGTAAGAGTTGACAAAACGCCGATAACCTAGCCGTAAGAGAAGGAACACTTGATAGCAAAATCCTGTGCAACCCATCTGGCCAGCGTGGTACAGTAAGCTTATTACCCTCCATGTAACTGGAGAAAGTCTGCCTCAGCAGTGGATCTTATAAGGGCTGAGTAGTATACAACTAACTGAGCTATTGTAAGTCTGCATGCTTGGGTCTCAAGACTCCATCTCTAATTAAATAATAATCTCTATATATAAAAATGAATAGCTGTTCGTTAGTCTCGCTAAAACTCGAAAACGGCTGGAGCGATTTGGCTAATTTTGGTCTTGAAATATTCGTGTGAGTTCAGGGAAGGTTTAAGAGTCTAGAGAAAACATTGATATTGTAAGTAAAATAATAAAAACAACAATTTTATTTTCCCATACAAACTGTTACCTATCAAACATTTGACGTTCGTCCCGACGGTTCGCTGTTTTTGGCATAATTACTTTTTTTCTTTTTTAATTACATTAAATAAGGGATTGGAATCGATAAGAAAAGGCGGTATATTAATTAATTATTAATTATTCCAATTCGAATTCAATATTCATAGTTCAGACAGGACAACGTCTGTCGGGTCAGCTAGTAATATAATAAATATCCTTGGACATTTCACACAACGCCATCTCGTCCCAAGCTAAGCAACTTAATGCTTGTGTTATGGTAACGAGATGGATGATAAACTACTTATATACATTTTTTTTTGTAAATACATACATATTATAGATAGAAATGACACCCAGACTCCGAGCCAGTGCCTCTGCATTAGACAAAGACACTTGCCCGACCCTAGAATCGAACCCGGGACCCGTTGATCCAAAGGCAGCGGCAACAGGGCGAGTATACAAGAAGTAATTATCCAAACTTTAAATAAATTTCTGGAGTTGGTATTTCTGGTATTTGATAGTCGACTCAATGAGTATTTTCTTTCCAGTGTTTATTTCTATTAGGCGTATAGCCATCAGCTGTCCTTTATTGTCGAGTTGTCACCAGTCCGCCAGTTTTATAGTCGCATGCCGTGAGGCAGTTTCCTACGGCCACAATTTAGGGTCCATAAAATTGATGAACAGTTTCTTAATAATTTTAGCTGGCTGCCTTTTCAATTCATGATTCTTGTGTGAATAATTATTTTAGTTATTCGATGTTGGGGCAAACAGCTATAGGGCGACCCCTACGTGGATGACGACCTGATGAAGGTCGCTGGGGGTTGTTGGATGCTCTCTCATCGGGGAGCGAATCCCGTGACCCTGGTTTGTGGTACCATGCCATCATACTTACTGTGTGACTACTGCACCCGTCAGTATTTAGTTTAGTTTATATAGTAGTAGTTTAGTCTTACACAATTAACCTTCTTCGTTTTACCAGTTTTCTCCTATTGTTCGTTTCGTCGGGGCAAGCTCAAAATTCATGGAGGGAAATTGCCTACTGTGCCACGCTGGCAAGTCAGCTTGGTACAGGGTTTGTATCAAGTTTTCCTATCTCCTAGGTAATTGCTGCCTCTTGCGTTCCTTTAGTCAGCTTTTACGACACCCTCAGGACAAAATGGGGTGGACAATATTCTAACTCCGCCACCTTATTACTCTCATTATTCTTATTTATGTAACTAGTCAAATAGGACCGCAATGAACAAAAAAAAATGACAAGCCCTCTGTGTTTCTTGCCAGTTCTTCTCAGCTGTGGTCGCGTTCCGAACTGGTGGTAGACGGTCGAATTTTTTTATTGTATTATATGACAATGTGTTGACTATTTGTAAGTGTCCATCGTGACCAACACAAAATAAATTATTTGAATTTATATTAACGTGCACATTTTAAAAAGATAAGTTTGTTTATGTTTTATGAATAGTGATTAATTGGTGGCGTCGTCTTCGCGTGACGGTTGCGTCGCGTTATCAAAGCTCCTAGATCGTAGTGACGGCAAATTTACTGGAGCTCGCTTCGTGGAGGTTTTATTATGCACAGCCCTGGTCAAGTGGCGGGCAACGATAATATGCGGCTTGCATTAATCTTTGTCATTGACCTGCTAAATAAACCAATTATACTAGACTGTGGACACTCCGTGTGGTGACTTATTTAGAATAGTGTCACCACCTGACTACATCCTCAGGGAGTCGTAAGAGCCGACAAAAGAAAATGACATTTTCCCCGTGTAAATTTCCCCACCTCACGCTGGGAAATAACGCGTGTTGTAAAAGTCAACAAAACCCAGCACGCTTTGTTCGTTTCAGCTCATTTCTGACCCATTACTGAGTCAGGCCTTCTCCAAATTGATGAAAGGAAATTAGCCTGCTAACACGTTTGGTGGTAGGATCTAATACTAGCTACCACCCTCACGTCTAAGTCCGGCGCCAAGCAAGTTTACTGTGTTACATCGTGTGTATGTGAGAGCCGGTGCCAAACAGGGAGTTTCCTTGAATTGCATGCTCCAACTTAGACCCTGTCATTGCTTTCCATCACGCAAGCCTAGGGTAACCTTTTTTTTTGACCCGGGGTAAAATCCTTAATGGACTATATGGACTATCCCTGCCAGCCTGGGGATGGCCATCAGGGGGTGTGTGAGAGTCCCTCCGCCTCTGTGAGGAGACGGAGTCATACCCACTAAACGTCCCCGGGGTGTACCGTCCCGCGCTTGTTGCCCCGTGGGCCCTGACTGTATATCCACGGGGAAAGGCCGATAACCTGGCCTCCAGAGAAGGAAAACTTAAAGAAATCCCATGCCATGTTTACGTAGCACAGTAGGCTAATTACCCTCCATGTAGTGGAGGAAGCCCGACTAAGCAGTGAGTCATTATGGTCTGAGTAGCAATAGTAGGTAGCAATGAATAGTGAAGAAAATCTCTTTGTCAAGCCAGTCACGCGATCCCTTAAAACCTTACGAAGATAAGTACTTGTCTGTGTTATCTTAAGTTCTTAGTGAGGACTTGGTAAACATAGTTAAGGCACTGATTTTAAATACTGCAAGTGAAAAGTAACTTGCAAGTTGGTTGGTCTAGTGGTTAGATGTGCCGCCTTTGGATCAACGGGTCCCGTGTTCGATTCCGGGGTCGGGCAAGTGTCTTTGTCTAAACCAGAGGCACTGGCTCGGAGTTTGGGTGTCATTTGTGCTCGTGAATTAAATGTTTGTAAACTGCCCCCGCGACACAGGTTATATCTAGTGTAGGGGTTTCGTTTAAAAACAAAATCTTTTCTGTGTCGCAGTGGTGTAATAGTAGCGGTTTAAAATGGCACCATATTTTAGAATGTACCTTAGAGTTTCTTTATTATTCTATTATATTATTACTAGCCGACCCTGCATACGTTGTTTTGCCCTATAGGTACATTTCGCTATTAAAAAATAGGGGTTGATCTAGAGCGGTGAAATTTGTATGCTGTATCATTAAAAGATAAAAACAATTTGTTTTTTCAAAAATAGAATTTAGTCTGTGGAGCCTTAAAATTCAGGGGGTTGAAAATGTTGTTGTCCGATTCGCAGACCTAACCGATATTTCACTAAAATCGGTCGAGCCACCTCGGAGGAGTTTAATAACACCGTGACACGAGAATTTTGTATATTAGATTTCTTTAAGATATTCTTGTTCTGCAGTACTTCTGGGCTGAGTATTATGTAGATCTCTGTCTGATCTATGTTTATTAGGAGGCCCAACGATTCAGGTAACATCGAACGTTAAGTAGTACTTATCACTTTGTAGTCCCTTTGAGTTTTCTGAAAAGGGAAATAAAAGTTTGTTTTCATTACTTTTTAACTTTTGTAAATAGTTATGTCTAAAACAAAATTACCCAAAAGCCGCCAGCCGTTCTCAAGTTTTTAGGAAACTAACAAACATCAATTCATTATTTTTATACATTTACCGGTGCAGCTACCCGGTAAAATTCGTACCGCCAAGCCAATTTTGTATAGGAACATATTTTTTTGACCATGTATCTTTACGGTATATTTTCTCAACTTTCTTATCTTCCCTTCTTAACCTTCTCCCATCACATGGAGGGTAAGCAGCCTACTGTGCGACTCCGGCCAGACGGTTTGGCATTGGGGTTTGTATCAAGTTTTCCCTCTCTTGTCTCTAGGTTTTCGGTCTTGTCATTTTGTTTTGTTGACTCTTACAACGCCTGCAAGATGGTGACACGATGTATTCTTAATCTGTCACCACAATAACAAACTTGATTCCGTTTTTATATTTAAGAAAAGCAGTTAGAGATTACTAGAACTTCTACACGTCTCACCTCAACATGATTACCGTATTTTGAAAAGCACACTTGCATAAAATAAAGTTTTCATATTTTCGCGTATCAAATGGCATGAATGTCTATTCTCAGGGGTAAAGAAAGGGTTAATGCGTTTTGCTGGACTATGTTGTTAACCCGTATGACCGCAATTTCATCCAAGGCTGCGTTCGAAGGAAATAAAAACTGGCCAAGAGAACACTCAACGGCTTACGTATTCAATGGTTCCGTCAGCGTTTCTTTGAGTTCTTAGGGTATTCAACATTACTTAAAAGCCGTAAACAATAAATCATGTGGGTGAGGTGTGATTAGTTAGACACGACAGTTGGGGCCGATTTTTGAAAATATCAGAAGCGTTATGTGTAACAAATATTCTTGTACAAATTGTGTCATATTTCTTTAATCAAGAAACGAATTAATTATTATTCATTCATTCATAGTTTTTGACCGACTGAACCGGTTTTTTTCAATTGTTTAAAAACTGAACAGCAATTGTTTCAAAGTGGTTTATAAAGATTACGTTTGAAGAACTTCTATGCTGTTTACTTATCTCAAGATTTGCCAAACTACTGAACCGATTTCCATAAAATTTCTATGGAATCAGCCTGGAACAATACCATTCGAATAAAGAAACATCTGAAATCAAATCTGTTTATGTATGACGTATTTCGAATTGTGAATATCCTTTTCGAAGTCGGTTAAAAAGGCAACGGAACCCACGAAAGGTTATCGAAATAATTTTTGATGTCAGCCAATTGTCATTTAGTACTGTGGGGAGATACAGAAAATAATAGGGTCGCAGAACACTTGGCGAGCGGCAACTTCAATTATATTTCGTTTAAGTAATAAAGTCAACTAACTAACTGGCGGTTTAACGGTACGAGTGATAATTACGAAAGCCCCATTTTCCTTGTCATTTAAATGAACTTAAACATACATACATACAGTCACGCCTTTTTCCCGCAGGGGTAGGCAGAGATCACATCCTTCCACTTTCTACGATCCTGGCTCAAAACTTTCACTTCTTCCATCAACCTCTTCATGCATGCTCGTCGGTTTAGGGTGCTTCTGACCTGACCTTGCTTTAAGACATCACCTATTTGGTCATGAAATTTCCTTCTAGGCCTGCCCCTTCCAACGTTCTCATTCACACTCTCGCTATATATTTCTTTTGTTAGTCTACTTTCACTCATCCTCTCGATATCACCAAACCATCTAAGCAGCATACCTTTCTCAATTCTACTTACTACACTCTCTCTTAGGCCACAAAGCTCTCGTAGAGTTGAATTCCGAATCCTATCACTCAACTTCATTCCTAGAATAGGTACTTCTGAGTGCTCGCATCTCCACTGCGTTTATCCTACTTTCATGCTTCTTCTGCCACACCCAACTTTCACTTCCATACATTAGTGTCGGCACCAGCACTCCCCTGTTAACTCCAGACGTGCCTTCTTGGACACCTTCGTACTATTAACAAAGGTCTGTAGTGCACCATTCACCATGTTACCAGCGTGCACTCTTGTTGATTGATTCAAACTCAAATTATTTATTTCATTTGAAACTATTTTGTTTGTATTTTGTATAAACTGTTTTTGAAAGGTTGAAAGTGAAGTTAGGAAGAACAGGCAAGAAACTCCATGAACACTAATTTTATTATATTTTCTGTTAACTTAAAATGATACACAAATGCTGCGATTATATAAAAAAGCTTATTATGTATATGCTGTTCAAATTGTATTTCAAAAAATCATTTCGGTTAACTTAGACAGGTATTGTGCTCTGTTTCGTAACATACTTAAAAGCAATCCGACAATATTCACTCACTATGCTAATGGGTCTAGAAAAAAATATATAAACAACTAATTAGATCCTGAGAGTATCGTACCGTTTGTTCCATGGAAGAAGAAAATTTTAAGGAAATAACCCCGTACTTCGTAAACTGAGATGTTAATATAAATATCCTAGGACATTTCACACAACGCCATCTCGTCCCAAGCTAAGCAACCTTATGCTTGTGTTATGGTAACGAGATGGATGATAAACTAGTTATATACATTTTTTTTTGTAAATACATACATATTATAGATAGAAAACACCCAGAGCCGGAACAAATACTTGTAGGTCATACAAATATTTCTTCCGTGCGGGGATCGAACCCGCGACATGCTGCGCAGCAGTCGATCGCTCAACCACTGCGGCAACCGTGTCATTGTTGCATCAAGAACGCTATTAACGTCTAACGACTGTCATAGATAGGAGAATGTCAGCTGGGGTCTACAGCTTTTCTACTGCTACTCAGCCCATGGAAGACCTGTAGAGAAGGGCCTCCTCCAGTTACATGGAGGGTAATGAGCTTACTGTGTCACCAGACGGCTTGACACAGGGTTTCATAACGAAGGAAAACCTATTCCTTCTTTTCCGACCAGGTTATCGGCCTTGTTTCCTTTAGTCGGCTCTTACGACAACCTCTGGATGGAATTGGGTGGCGACACTATGTATTCTAAATCCATCACTACACGGACAATCTTTGCGTACGAATGCAAAATACAGAGGAGGTTAGAAATGAATTGAAATGATTCTGAAAACCAGACTTAACTTGTAGATCAATTGCGCTCCACACCGGTTGTTTGTTTTTATTGAAACTCCTTATTTCCCTCTTGTTTCCGCGTGATTTGAACAACGGCTTCCTATTAATTCATGCAGTTCCTAGAGACTATTACCTACCACGGGGGCTCATGAATAAATTTGAATAATTTCCCGCTGAGGTGTAAATGATGCAAGTTTTTGCATTTAAAACTGTTATTAATCACTTTACTTTTTATGTTGACAAATTGCACGGTCGCGCCGCTCAGACCGCGGCAGCATTTTGAATTTGTAGATAAATATTTCTTTGAAATGAGCAACTGTGCGGCTGATTAATGTTTATTACGATTGCTATGAAAGTCATAATAAAGTTTGTGACACGCTAGAATACAAAAGGTACGAAACAATTTAATTGTGCACTTAATCAAATCGGTTTACGAAAATGAACATACTAAACTTTGAAATTAAACACTGTATATAACATCACTACATAGTATAAAACAAAGTCGCATTCTTCTGTCCGTCCCTATGTATGCATAAATCTTTAAAAATACGCAACGGATTTTGAAGCGGTTTTTTTTAATAGATAGAGTGATTCAAGAGGAAGGTTTATATGTATAACACACCCCCGCTTTGCACGGGCGAAGCCGGGGCGGGCCACTAGTTATTACATATAACAAAGGGCAATGGAGAGGGCTATGCTCGGAGTTTCCCTGCGAGATCGAATCAGAAATGAGGAGATACGCAGGAAAACCAGGGTCACCGACATAGCCCACAGGATTGCCAAACTTAAGTGGCAGTGGGCAGGGCACGTAGCGCGCAGGACCGACGCCCGATGGGGCAGAAAAGTCCTCGAATGGCGACCGCGTTCCGGAAAGCGTAGTGCTGGTAGGCCTCCCACACGGTGGACCGATGACCTGATTAAGGTCGCCGGAAAACGATGGATGCGGGCGGCCCAGGACCGACCTTTGTGGAAATCCTTGGGGAAGGCCTATGTCCAGCAGTGGACGCCTTTTGGCTGTAATGATGATGATGATGATATAACATTATTTAATTCCCGACGTTTCGAATACTTTGCAGCAGTCGTGGTCACGATGCTAGAAGCAGTTAAATCTACCGCCTAGAATGTTGTTTTATTGATTTGTTTTATTTACGTTCCCTGTGCACGCAGAAATCGCATAAGCGTTGAGAAAAGAAAACCTAAGAAATCATTAAACTAAACTTTAATAAGTTTTTTTTTATAGCGAAACTAATTTAGCAACTATAACTACTCAGCCCACAAATGTACCTCTCTTGAGTCGGGCCTCCTCCCATAACACGGAGGAAAATTAGCCTATTGTACTACGCTGACAAGATAGGTAGGCACAGGGTTTATATTAAGTGTTTTTTATCTTTATCTTGGATCTCTTGCGTTCCTTTGGTCACCTCTTACGACACCCTCAGGATGGTATGGGTTGGTGACATTGTGTATTCAAAATCCGTCACCACAAGGTAAAGTCAAGGTTCAATGACATGGCCTATTATCTAATTAAACCTACTATGACTATAAGAGCTTTGAGTAAATGTACCTACTTAATAATCATGGTGAGTTTCTACTTTTTCATTATTCGTAATTTATGATATTTATAACTAGACGAATGAGCACGTTATAAGATTAATGGCCACAATGCTTGGTGACAGCTCGGTTTCCAGCGAAATTAAATTGATCTAGCCTGAACCTACCATTTGATATCTGAGGTTAGAATAATACAGTTATATTTATTATAAATTTTATCACGAGACTAGAAATAAAAAGTTCATAATAAATTAAATTGTGAAACGTGCGTGTGGTGACGGATTTATAGTAGATAGTGTCACCGCCCCATTCCATCATGAGAGCGTCTTATGAGCCGACAGAAGGAAATGACAAGGCAGAAATTCTAGCTGCAAGAGAAGGAAAACTTGATCTAAACCCTGTGCCAACCCGTCTGGCCAGCGTGGCACAGGAGGCAAATTGCCCTCCATGTAACTGGAGGAGGGCCAACACAACAGTGGTTGTTTATAAGCTGAGTAGTAGTTTGAATTGAGTTATTTGGAATTGATTGCGTGAGAGATGATACGAATAAAATATCGTAAATGGCGATATAGTGGCTGACAGAAGAAAATGGAAGAATAAGAATGTGATGACCCCAAATGACATTGGCACTAGGGCAGGAAAGGAAGAAGAGAATGCATTGTGTTATTTAAGTTTACAACAATACATGTATGTAAGAGTATTATTTTAACCTAATAATGTGATATGAAAAGGGGTAATTAAGAAGGGAATAAGATAATGCTATCACTAGACACCTCAGTCCAGTGGACTAGAAGTGAGCTGATAATGATGACGATGCAAACACGATCTACAAGACATGTAAAATACTTTCCAGAGAACGCCGCAGTTAAATACTGTTTTGTTTTTTCAATAGATGACTGTCGCACTCATAAACTAAGTCATATCGTATCGCATGATTACTGATTTACAACACGTATAAAGATGTCATTAAGATATTAACGGTTTTCCAAGTTAGAGATTATAAAAAAGGTAACATTGAAGTTATGAAGGTTATTGGAGACCACTTTGGATGATTGTGTGTCATTCAACTTCTTTTTATGATTGAATAGTTTTTTATGGTCCTATTATCATAAGTAATATGTTGTATAGAAAACTAACTACTGCGTATAGATTTTTCACCCATTTCAAATATTATTATTTTTTATTTTTATTTAAATGCTTTATGTAAAGTGATACATCGACGGACTTAATGCCATTTGGCATTATCTACCAGTCAACCTTTGGGTGATGCAGAGAGGTAGTAGACGGTAGATGCACACAACCGCAAGTGATAGAAAGATAGAAATAGTTCCGCCAGTTGTCTAAAAGAAAAGAATAAAAAACATAGTAACCTAAAATAGTACACACATAAATACATAATAATATTTACAATACACTAATACATACGTGTATATATACATATAAATATACTAATACATACATTATAATCACATACATAAATACAACACAACCTACAAATTGAATAATTGTTTCTGTTGAACCATTTTCCACGTGTCGTTAAGTCCGAGTGTAGTCCTAGCTCTAGTTTGCAATAAAAGAAGATCTAATTTCAGTGATTTTAAATGTGTCCCTGCTGAAAATAAAAGTAGCCTGTGGTAGTAGCAAATGTAGCAATGTTAGCAATGTAACATTAGCAGTTGAAAGTCTCGTCAAAGTGTATCCAGCTGTTTCTTAGATTCTATCTATCTATCAGCCACAGAAGTCCACTGCTGAACATAGGCCTCCCCCATAGATTTCCATAACGCACGATCTCGTGCAGACTGCATCCACCGGCCCCCAACAACCTTCACAAAGACGGGTCCCATACATGGATGCCACTCCAAATCTATTGTGCCCCAACGGCTATCCGTTATTCGGGCAATGTGGCCTGCCCATTGCCACTTCAACTGTGCAATCTTTCTAGTTATGTTCGTCGGTTTGGTTCTTCTACGGATTTCCTCATTTCTGATTCTGTCACGCAGAGTAACTCCCAGCATACCTCTCTCCATAGCACGTTGAGTGACTCTCAACCGCCTAAGAAGCCCCATTGTGAACGCCCACATCTCAGATCCATATGTCATCGCTGGCAGCACGCACTGTTTGAAGACTTTGGTCTTTAAAATTATTTGATTTAAATTGGCATTCAGAAAATAATACTTTATCTTGTTTAGATTATACATGAACTGGTCTGGGTGGTGATAGATTTAGAATACATGGTGTCACTACCCCATTCCATCTTGAGGGTATCGTAAGAGCCGACAAAAGAAAATTGGCGTAGACTGCACGCAGCTCACGGCAAGTGTGACAAGTTGTTGCCTAAGCAAGCACGTCATATCGGTTACGACCTGCAAGTCATTGAACGCGTCTAGGTCACGTTACAGTTTAATTATAAACTACTGTAGGCTAAAGTACTAATTGTAAGGCATTTTTAATACCACTAGGGCTACCCTATTGCTAGTCGACAATACGGGTTGTCACAGGGTTTGAATCGAGTTTTCCTTCTCTTGCGGCTAGGTGATCTACCTCTGTATTCCTTTAGGCATTACCTCTGTATTCTCTGGTAGGGGTTGGTGATGCTGTTGCATTTTTGTAGCAACGTAGTAGATTTGCGATACAAAACTACTGTTAAAAAATGCCGATGCCGATGTCAATGTATTTTTCACGTTCAATGGAAAAATACATTGACATCGGTTTAAAGAAGTGTTTAAATTAATTTAACGGACGTTTTTTTAACTCGCCATCTCTTCTGCAGCTTTCAGATAAGCAAGTGGGTGAACGAGAAATCACGGAAGATTAAAATTATTAAAAAAAAATCTAATAATTATTGTCAATCGTTTCAAAGGATTTGTATACCACATTATTTCACGCGTATAAAACATATTCCCTATTCGAGAATATTACTTCGTTCCTATTTCAATCTATTCGATTTATTCACGCGATCTTGCAACTGACTTGTTCTCGATTCCGGATATTAGAAACTTTGCAATGACGTGTGAAATATATGAACGAATAGTAAAAATGTGCCCCGCAATATAGAGATTACACGATACTTTACTTTTCATTCGCTCATAGACAGCAATGATTAATGGGGTAATTGTCATTTAGAATCCGTCAAAATTATTAAAATGGCATAGTACTCATCCTTAACAAGTTATTTTGTAGACTTTTAAGGTTTCTGTCCTACTAGTTATCTACTTATCAACTCAACCTTAGGTACATAGTTTCTCTTGTTTACTCTTCTATCTTTACTATATTTTTGTCACCGCCCATGTGTCAAAACAAACTCGGTTGTTGGCAAAATCATCAATCCCATGATCCCATGAAGCCATGACAATTAAATGAAGAAGAAGAAGAAGACTTAACTGGCTTATGACACTAATGGAAAGTTTTAGAAGTATACTATTACTAAACAGAACAACGCAATTTTGTATAATAAAAAGTTTTCACAAGTCGCAGATGCCTGGAGCATTTGGGAAATTCTTTACTCTGTATGAGAAAGCGCGGGAGGTGCCATACGTGTACCGGGCATGAAATGGTTAGAGCCGTAGAGTTAGCTCCAGAGGACGTTGTTCCACAAGGGGCCCTAAATAAAAAAATGGATTGAGCGCGGTAGGTACGGTGCACCGGGGATGTTAAGTGGGTCACACGCCCGCACCTCCCCGGGATTATGAGGATAGTCTACCAAGGACTTTAACCCCGCAAAAATAATAGTGTGGGGAGACCGGGCCCGCGGACTCCCACATACCCAGCTACCAGTCCCTGGGCTTGGCACCTACAAAGATCTGAACAAAGCTCAGAAAATACTTCGTAGGTATTTCTTATAGGACAAAATAACAAAATAATTTAATATTATATTTCTATTATTATAATTCTAGCTGATCCCGTAAACGTTGTTTTGCCAAATAATTAACCCCACGCAGCCTCCCTTTCTACCAAATTTCAAGCCTCTAGCTCTTATGGTTCCGGAAATATCGTGATGAGTCAATCTATCTATAGAACAGCTTCTATAAATAAATAGATTGCGCATATGCTGGCTATAGATAAAATATAAATTAAAAATTTAAATAAACCTCCGTCACAATGACCTAAGTAACTTAAAAAAAGTAAAGAAATACATCGCGTTGGGGGACCGCTCCTATTTATTTAATACCTGAAACCCTGGTCCACCAACGCGATGATTTTTTTTTTATAGGTTACTTAGGTCATTGTGTCGGGGGTTTATTAAATTATTTAATTTAATTTTTATTTTCTGCTTTTTATAGGTACACGCTTATTATGATGTTTGTAATGTGCACGTGATGCGCTTTCATTTGAGATTGCACTCGATTATATTTGCAGACTTTCGGTTATTCTTCCCCACTTTCACCCCCCATAACTTTTAAACGAGTCAACCGATTTTCATCAAACATGTCTAAGAACACTCTCCCGAAACTCACCTGTCATACAAAAAAAAACTGTATTGAAATCGCTTCATCCGTTCGCGAGCTACGGTGCCACAGACAGACAGACACGTCAAACTTATAACAACCCTCGTTTTGCGTCGGGGGTTAAAAAATATAAAGCCACATGTACAATAGGAAAATAATTACTAATAAAAGCGCATTAGGACGATGTAGTATACCGATGTATCCTGAAATCGGCCAATCCGAGATTCAGATCACGTTCGGAAGGCAGTCAGTGTACCTTGGGTACCCGCTGATTGGGGACAAGAAACGCGTTTGTACCTTTACAAGGAATTGTTCCAAAGCGAAACAGTGAATTGACGTGAAACTTTCCTAATTATGATGTACCACTACTACTCACTGTCCGTGTGCACAGCTTTGGAATACATAGTGTCACCATCCCACCACCGTGTGGTGACGGATTTAGAATACACAATGTCACCAACCCACACTATCCTGAGAGTGTTGTATGATGCGACTAAAGGGTCGTACGAGGCAGATCGCCTAGCCGTTTATGAAGGAAAACTTGATACAAACCCTGTGCCAACCCGTCTTGCCAGCGTGGCACAGTAGGCTAATTTCACTCCAGGAATTTGGAGGAGGCCCGACTGAGTAGTGGGTCATTTATGGCCTGAAACGAAACGACCATCACATTACATCCTGAGGGTGTCATCATCATCATCATCGGCCTATTTCAGTCAATTGCTGGACGTAGGCCTCCCCCATGGCTCGCCACTGAACTCGGTCTTCGGTTCTATGCATCCAGTTGCTGCCGGCTGCCCGTCGCAGATCGTCGCTCCATCTGACTGACTCGTTGGTCTAGTGGTTAGATGTGCCGCCTTTGGATCAACGGGTCCCGGGTTCGATTCCGGGGTCGGGAAAGTGTCTTTGTCTAAACCAGAGGCACTGGCTCGGAGTCTGGGTGTCATTTCTATGTATAATATGTATGTATTTACAAAAAAAAAATGTATATATGTAGTTTATCATCCATCTCGTTACCATAACACAAGCATTAAGTTGCTTAGCTTGGGACGAGATGGCGTTGTGTGAAATGTCCAAGGATATTTATTATATATTTATTTATCTAGCAGGGTGTCATATGGGCCGGCCAAAGGAAATGAGAAGACCAAGCCGCAAGAGAAGGAAACTTCGATACGAAAGCCTGTCCAACCCGCCTGACCCGCGTGGCAAAGTAGGCTAGTTATCCTCTACGTAACTAGAGGACGCCCGACTCAGCCGTGTGCCATCTAAGGGCCGAGTTACAATAGTCATAGTGATAGGCGTCGCACGGAAGGCGTACCACCTCACCTCGCCTGGCTAATTGGCCGTTTCTGCTTGAACTCTATACAAAACATAAGCCGTGTGGGGACGGGTCAGAATATAAAACTTCCCCACCGCACGTTGGGAAATAACGCGTGATGTAAAAGTCAACAAAACCCAGCACGCTTGGTGGTAGGATCGAACGGTCCGCCCGGCTGGCTACCACCCTCACATTTAAGTACGATGCCAAGAAGTTTTACTGTGTTCCGTCGTGTGTATGTGAGAGCCGGTGCCCGACAGGGCAATTCCTTGAATTGCCTGCTCCATCTTAGACCCTGGCGTAGCTTTCCATCACGCAAGCCTAGGGTCAAAGACATTCAAGTCTCTGATAAAAAAAAAACTCACCAAACTTATGCCGCTTGTGCGTGTCTAACATAATTCCGTTGAACGTTCAGGAGTTGATTTCACCTGAAATTGTAACGATTTAGTGAAATTAACCGACTTGTTGCCTTCAATTTTCACACCGGCCGCCTCTGTGGAATTGAAATCGTGCATGTAACAAGTTATAAAAATATCGCGCCGCTGTAATGTAATCTTAGTTGTTTCAATCATAAACCTTTGAAGTCAAATAGGTAATGTTACTGTGCCGTATGGCCAGCATGGCACGGTTGGCTAATTACCCTCCATGTTACTGAAGGAGCCCCGATGAAAGATATCACTTAACATTGTTTTCATATATCTTAAACGATTTAAGCAGTGTTTTCGTTAACTTCCAACCATTTGATATTTCGAGTATGTTTAACAAGTTAGCGACATATTTAAGCCACTTCACACAAAACGATCATCACTATCACTACATAGTATAAAACAAAGTCGCTGTCGTTGTCCGTCCCTATGTATGCTTAAATCTTTAAAACTACGCAACGGATTTTGAAGCGGTTTGTTTTAATAGATAGAGTGATTCAAGAGGAAGGTTTATATGTATAATAGATGCATAATTGCACCCGTGCGAAGCCGGGGCGGGTCGCTAATAATAAATTAGAAATTTATAATTTAGAATAAATAGTGTCACCACCGCATTCCATCCTCAGGATGTCCTAAGAGCTGACAGAAGGAAAGACAAGGCTGAGAACCTAGCCGCAAAAGAAGTAAAACTTGAAACGAAACCGTCTGTAGGCTAACTGCCTTGTTGTTCTGTGGGTTGGATGCGCTGCCTTTGGATCACGGGGTCCTGGGTTCGATTCAGGGGCAGGCCGGATTCCGGAGCAGATCACAAATATGCAATTCACGAACACAAATTACAACCAGACTCAGCGCAAGTGCGTCTGGTTTACACAGAGACACTTGCCCGTCCTCGGAATTGAACCAGTGGCCCACAAGGCAGTCTTGTTTAATGTTGCCTCTTGCGTTTCCCGACACAATCCCGATACCATATAACGTATACCATGGTTATATGGTATTGGGAGTGACACCCGTGGCCCTGGTTCGGGCAGTCAAGGATCGCCGTTGGTTTTAGTGGGTAGGTTAGAGCAGAACTTACCATGTCCACGCGCCCCTTAGTCCCACATAACCCTGACCGGCCCCAACGGCCAGGTAAACATGAGCAAAGCCGATGAAAAAAAAATTGGGTTGGTGACATTCCGTATTCAAAAGCCAAACTATAAAACATAATATGAGCGTCATATTGCCAGCAGTAAATATGAATAGCAAGTTTCCAACAGCCATAGAAACACAGGAGAGGCAACACTAAACAAGTAATTAAAACTTGTTTACCTATACGGCCAGTTTGCGTGCGATGCCGGCTAAATGAGGCTTCGTTCAGCTAACATAAATATGCCTCCCTATCTAGCTTGGCGCCTTAAGGCTAATCTTTATGGGCTCCAATTCTATTTTTAATGGCCCAGTAGCATTCACAAAAATATGATTTTATTTACTCATTTATCAAGTCAATGTTACTTGTATAATTACTGCAAGTCCAAGTTTACCTTGTTATGACATCTCTAAATCTTTACTTCTTTTAAAAGTGTGGGTGGTTGAGCGATCGCCTGCTGGGCAGCATGTCGCGGGTTCGATCCCCGCACGGAAGAAATATTTGTACGACCTACACGTATTTGTTCCGGGTCTGGGTGTTTTTCTATCTCTAATATGTAAGTATTTACAAAAAAAAATATATATAAGTAGTTTATCATCCACCTCGTTACCGTAACAAAGGCATTAAGTTGCTTAGCTTGGGACGAGATGGCGTTGTGTGAAATGTCCAAAGGATATTTATTATTAATTACTGCAAGTCCCAGTTTACCTTGATAAGACATCTCTAAATCTTTACTTCTTTATAAACAAAAAATGTATGTACACATTATCTATATCTATACAAATAAATAAAATTGGAGTGTCTGTTTGTAATAATAAAATAACAACTTTTTACTAAATGCGTAAGTCTGTATACACAGCACATAGACCAAAATAATTTTTTTTTTAATTTTTGTCTGTCTGTCCGTCTGTCTGTCTGTCTGTCTGTCTGTTTGTTCCGGCTAATCTCTGGAACGGCTGGACCGATTTTGACGGGACTTTCACTGATAGGTAGCTGATGATATAAGGAGTAACTTAGGCTACTTTATTTAGTCTTTACATCTTCTATACATACATACATACATACATACATACAAATTAATAAAATTGGAGTGTCTGTTTGTAATAATAAAATAACAACTTTTAACTAAATGCGTAAGTCTGTATACACAGCACATAGACCAAAATAACATTTTTTTTTAATTTTTGTCTGTCTGTCCGTCTGTCTGTCTGTCTGTCTGTCTGTTTGTTCCGGCTAATCTCTGGAACGGCTGGACCGATTTTGACGGGACTTTCACTGATAGGTAGCTGATGATATAGGGAGTAACTTAGGCTACTTTATTTAGTCTTTACATCTTCTATACATACAAATTAATAAAATTGGAGTGTCTGTTTGTAATAATAAAATAACAACTTTTTACTAAATGCGTAAGTCTGTATACACAGCACATAGACCAAAATATTTTTTTTTTTAATTTTTGTCTGTCCGTCTGTCTGTCTGTCTGTTTGTTCCGGCTAATCTCTGGAACGGCTGAACTGATTTCGACGGGACTTTCACCGATAGTTAGCTGATGATATAAGGAGTAACTTAGGCTACTTTTATTTAGTCTATACATCTTCTATACAAATTAATAAAATTGGAGTGTCTGTTTGTAATAATAAAATAACAACTTTTTACTAAATGCGTAAGTCTGTATACACAGCACATAGACCAAAATATATTTTTTTTTATTTTTTTCTGTCCGTCTGTCTGTCTGTCTGTTTGTTCCGGCTAATCTCTGGAACGGCTGGACCGATTTTGACGGAACTTTCACTGATAGGTAGCTGATGATATAAAGAGTAACTTAGGCTACTTTTATTTAGTCTATACATCTTCTATACAAATAAATAAAATTGGAGTGTCTGATTGTAATAATCTATACATCTATACTCTATACAAATAAATAAAATTGGAGTGTCTGTTTGTAATAATAAAATAACAACTTTTTACTAAATGCGTAAGTCTGTATACACAGCACATAGACCAAAATATTTTTTTTTTTAATTTTTGTCTGTCTGTCCGTCTGTCTGTCTGTCTGTCTGTCTGTTTGTTCCGGCTAATCTCTGGAACGTCTGGACCGATTTTGACGGGACTTTCACTGATAGGTAGCTGATGATATAAGGAGTAACTTAGGCTACTTTATTTAGTCTTTACATCTTCTATACATACAAATTAATAAAATTGGAGTGTCTGTTTGTAATAATAAAATAACAACTTTTTACTAAATGCGTAAGTATGTTTAAACAGCACATAGACCAAAATATTTTTTTTAAAATTTTTGTCTGTCTGTCTGTTTGTTCCGGCTAAAACGTTCAGTACTTTGGAGACATTGTTAAAAACTTAATTTAAAACAAAACATGAGAGCACATCATTCAGCTGATTCAGAATTTAGTAAAATTCTTCTTGATGTTGGAGAGGGAAAGTGTCTAGAAGTGAATAGTAATCATGATATAGAACTACCTACCAGTCTTTGTCAGGTTGTGGTGGACACTGAAACTTTAATACATAGTATTTATGATGATATTCACAATCTCAATATCAAAGAAGATTCGATAAATAAGCCAACAAAAACTGAAAATAAATGATAATTAAAATAAATGCAAAAACCAAAAAAAAATATTAATGAACTAATTAACTTTTTTTAAATTCCACGCGGACGAAGTCGCGGGTGCAGCTAGTTATTAAAATATACTGCACGAATTTGCATGCAATTTTCGCGTTTAAATACAATGAATTATTTTGGAAGGTTTAGTTGCTTCTTACTCCATAAATTACCCACGGCTGAGTCGGGACTCCTCCAAATTCTTGCTTCTTCTTGCGGTGCTTTAGTCGCCTCTTACGATACCCTCAGGATAGTATCGGTTGGTGAGATAGTGTCATGCGTCAGCATAACATCATAACGAAAATAGCAATGACTGTTTTAAAAGTGTATATAATTTATACAATCCTATTTTAAAAACAAATGAAGTAAGTAACCTTGGTGAAATACGAACTGCGGAGTTTCTGAATATGCATTTTTGATTTATGGGAGCTTATCAAACCACGCTATCAAGAACAACGAAGCAGCGGCCTACTGTTTCAAGTGGGTGACTGTTTATCATAAAATTTTGTAACCAAAAGGTCAAAGGTACTTGAGTGTACATAAAACGAAAACAGGTTAAAAAACAACACCTACATTGTTTTTACTAGTGATTTAAATCTAAATGTAACTGATTAATCGCATGTATTTTAAGTTCCAACGTTTTAGATGTTTTGCCTCTACGAGCCTCAAATATTTTATTTCATCTTCACAAAATTTGTTACAAACCTATCAAGACAACAGAATGTAAACTGTGGGAGATCTGTTGTCTAAATTAAGCCTAGGCCTGTATTTTAGAACACCAGGCCCTCGTGCGAAGCCGGGGCGGGTCGATTGTATAATATATAATGCAATAACTAACAACCATTATGTGTGCCATGCCTTTATGCTTTCAATTATCGATCTATCTATATAAATAAAAATGAATTGCTGTCCGTTAGTCTCGCTGAAACGCGAGAACGGCTGCGCGGATTTGGCTAATTTTGGTCTTAAAATATTCATGGAAGTCTAGGGAGTGACGTCACGGATGTCAAGCTAGCAAACGGATTCATAAGTTACTGTAGTGTTATAAAAATAAACAGTGGAACAATCCGGTTTTTGTGCAGTGATAACATTTGTACGTTGTGTGATTACCATTCATAAACGTTATTATGCATTCCATTGCTGAATTATAAGAATAAATTCCCAAAAACTTACTTCGAACAAAGTGAAATTATAAATCTACCTTAAGTTTTATCAAATAGTACAAAAATAAAATTGTTTTCGTAAAATAATACAATCTCTAAGTGTATAGTGCTCATATTAATTGTGCTGTTACTCATTGAGTGACACGTAATGGTCTATGGTGTTTTAATTCCCGTAGGATCCCATTAACCACCAATAAACTGAAACCCTCCTAACAGCGCTATCTGTTGATAACCTGAGGAACTTTCTTGACGAGATCAATACTCACAGTCACCATAATGCCGACACATAAGTGCGGAGGTTGCGCACGGTTCATATCGCCAGCAGAGGCCGCTGTGTGTAGCAAATGCAAGGCATTGTATCACCGACCTTGCGTTGCCTTGCCCGCTACGAAGCAAATACTGTCTACTTGGTGCTGCCCAGAGTGCAATAAAAATGTATTAAGGGATAACCGTCCAGAGACGCCTGTGCGAGGCAAAGCAGACAGTATACAGCCCGTTGCGAGGCGAAGCCCTGAAATACAAATATGCTCAGGTGTCACCACGGATTTGTATCCGTGGTGACACCTGATGTTGTCATCAGCCCCTGGTATGGAACATTCTTTGGCGTGGACTGGTGAGCTGCGGCTCCTCAGGGAAGAAATGCGTGCCGAGTTCCGCTCACTGCATACTGAGATTCACGGATTGCAAGCGGAGATGGTTGAGCTGAGAGCATCACTTACGTTAACCGATGAGCGAATAAATAATCTGGACACTAGAATTGCCTCCGTTGACACCAAATTGAGTCAAAAAATAGAAGAGTTGGAAAACCAACAACAAACCGCCATTGCCGACCTAAAATGCCAACTTAACGATCGAGACCAAGAACTTTTGCTAAACGACGTCGAAATCACTGGGATACCAGAAGTTAAACATGAGAACGTTTTGCACATCGTTAAGGTGCTAAGTACTACACTAGGTATTTCAATGGATGAGACAGATGTCGTCCACGCAGAGCGTGTCGGCTCCACGCGCCGCAATAGAATCGACCACTCTGCCTCTGCCGACCCCAAGCTGGAGCGACCGCGATATATAACTGTGCGCTTTGCGAGGCGTGCGGTGCGTGATGCACTGCTGCGGGCTGCTCGTGTACGCCGCGGCCTTACTACGGATGACCTTAAGATGGGCAACCCATCAAGCCGCATATACATGAATGAGCGGCTTACCCGTACTAACCGCCAGCTTTTTTATCAAGCCCGGCAAGCAAGTACTCAACACAATTGGAAATACGTCTGGACAAGGGATGGGAATATTCTAGCGCGAAAGGACGAGGGCCACAGAGTGTTAAGAATTAAACACATTGAAGATATCACAAAATTTTTTGGTTAACTGCTTATTTGCATGCTTTGTGTAATTATCTAAAATTTTCAAAAAATATTATTCGATTTTATTACGGCCACTTAAATATTTTCGGTTGTCACATAATATCAATTCTAAATACTTATTGTGGAAATCAACATTATAAGTGCATTTTCGTTTATTGTTTTTGTGGTCTGTGTCTCAAACATTGTTCTCAGTACTGTAGGAAATTTCATCTAACTATTGATATATTCTATGTGCAAAAGTATAATGTGTACTTTTGTCAAAGGTACACAAGAGTGACACTATGCGATATTATTGTACTCAGATATTTATATTTAAGGCCACAAGCATGGAATGGAATTTTAAATATTTACTTTTATTGTCAAGTATATAATGGGTCAGTAATATTGGATACAATTGGGTTTAATCTGCATCATGCAAGTTTTATAGACGACTATTACGTATCACAATGTTTTATGTTTAACAACGCAATGAAATACAAGCTATATTATTACTCAAACGATATACTTTACAGATATGAATGCATGGATATTTATATAAATAATTATTTCAAATTATCTCATACTATTTACAAGTATTATTTTAAAAATAGTACTTTAACTCATTACTCAACTCATTGTGTTCTATTACATACTATTTACAATCGTGATAATAATGTATTTAATGTTAATATACACTCCCATATATTCCATTATAATTTATTCAATAAAATCAAAAATTTGTCACTTAAGAAAATAATTAATCTTTAATTATAAACACTTAAGAGTTGGTTTCTTAAATGTGGGTTCTCTTGGCACCAAACATGAAGACTTCATAACAGCTGTCGAGAGACATTCTTTCGATGTCATGGCGGTAAATGAGACTTGGCTGCGCCCGGGCGAGGACCGTCGGGCCCCAACTGTGCCTGGCTACCGACTGCGTCATACTCCGCGACCACAAACTGTCCATGGAGGTCGCGGCGGGGGAGTGGGCTTTTATATTAAGCGTGATCTTACTGCACGAACTTATCCCACACCCCGTGACCCCAAACATGAACTCATTGAACAGATGTGGATAATAATAAAAATTAATGGAAAGAGGATTGCCATCGGTACGGCATACCGCCCCCCACGTGCTGACGTAGACATCTTTCTTGATGCTATTACTGATACAATCAGCTCCCTATCAAACTGTGATCAATGCGTTCTAGTCGGAGACTTTAATATAAACATTCTAAACAGCCATGACCTGAATACAAGGAAATTATACGATTTTTTGGACAGTCTCGGTTTAAAACAATTGGTGAGCTCTCCCACTCATTTTACAGAACACAGTGAAACATTAATTGATCTTGTCTGTACTGACCTTCCATCTAGAAGTGTATCTGTTAAACCATTCGGCTCCATAAATGGTCACTCGTTAATCATCTCCGAATTCGATATTACACGTAATAAATATAAGCCGAGACTCATCATGTACAGACCATTAAAGGACATAGACAAAGATATACTGGAACGTGATTTGTCAGGTATAGCATGGGAACATATATCAACATTACCAAACGTCAATGACATGGTGGACGAATTTGCTAATATTATTTTAATGTTGTATAATGCACATGCCCCGCTCAAAAAGAGCCTGGTAAAAGAACAGTCTTACCCGTGGATCACTGACACTATCAAGTACATGATGCAGTTAAGGGACAACGCCATAATCGAATTTCGAAAGACTGGTTTAGATTCTAAAAAAGAATCGTATAAACAATTCAAATCGTTAGTAAGGAGATCTTTATTTAATGAAAAGGTTGCATATTTTAAATATAACATAAATAATAAAACAAAGGATCCCAAAGCCCTATGGAAAAACATAAAAAGCACGGTATTGCCAAATCAGCAAAACGATCAACTACCGGCCCATTGTCATGACCCAAGCAAAATAAATATGCATTTCCTTGACGTCCCTGGCAATCCTGCTTGTAGTATCTCACTACTAACATACTTTGAATATCACCGTTTTAATAATTCAACTTTTATACTGCATGAGGTAAGCCCTGAATACATAGGACGGGTTATTTGCCAGTTAAAATCGAATGCAGAAGGTTCTGACGGAATTAGTTTGAATATGCTTACCTTAACCCTCCCGCACACTTTAAAAGTTATAACTGATATTGTTAATAGGTCGATTATTTCTGCGACGTTCCCAGATGCATGGAAGACTGCAACCATTATTCCTATACCCAAAAAGTCTAACCCAACCGAAATAAAAGATCTTCGCCCCATAAGCATTCTTCCGTGTTTATCTAAACTAGCCGAAAAGGTTGTGTGTCATCAGATCACAAAGTATTTGGAGGACAACAAGATTTTGCCAGAACTACAATCAGGTTTTCGAAAACACAGAGGTACATCGACTGCACTACTGGATGTGACCGACAACATACTAGCGGCTCAAGATAAAGGACTTTGTACGATCTTAGTCCTGCTCGACTTTTCGCGGGCCTTTGATTGTATAAATATTGATCTACTTATGTCCAAGCTGAGCTACTATGGATTCACCCACAATTCACTCCTATGGTTGCAGAGTTACCTCAGCAACCGTAGACAGTTTGTGAGGGTTCGGTCGAATGATGGTTCTTCACAAGACTCTTCACCCACGCCTGTATGCAGAGGGGTACCACAGGGTTCCATACTTGGTCCTATACTTTTCATACTGTATTGCGCAGACATGACCAACTGCCTGCAGACATGTAAATACCACATCTATGCAGATGATGTCCAGGTGTATATATCTTTTAGAGCATGCGAATATGAAAACATGTTAAAGGATCTAGACCGGGACCTTACCAGCATATCTTGTTGGGCTGAAAACAACGGATTAGTACTTAATCCTTCAAAAACGAAGTACATGATATTTGGTACGAAGGCTCAAATTAATGTATTACCTTCTGCACTAAACGTGACATTAATGGGTGAACCTATTTGTCGAGTCACAGAGGCGCGCAACTTGGGCGTAAATATGGACACGGGATTAAGATATGAGGGACACGTGGCAGAATCCGTACAGAATTGCTTCTACAAACTTAAAATTTTATACAAAATTAGACCTTACCTTTCCGAGGCATTGCGAATACAACTTGTTGAGTCTTTAGTTCTTTCTAGATTGAACTACGCAGACACGGTCTGTGGCCCGCGATTTCTTGCTAAAACTGTTCGTTTGATCCAGAGAGTACAGAACGCTTGTGCTCGTTTTTGCTTCGCTGTGCCCCGGAGAAGTCATGTCACGCCATATTTGAACAAGAATTCTGTGCTCAAAATGAAATCACGCCGTAAACTTCATTTAGCGTGTCTGCTCTTCGGTGTAATTAAACACCAACAACCAGGTTATTTATATAACAAGTTGAGTTGGGTCGCCAGTAGGCGAGAGTGTGCGAGCCGGCAATGCTCGCGACAATTGTCTATTGAATCGCATAGGTCGACAGCTTTCAGGGGTAGCTTTAGGTATGCAGCATCCAAGTGTTGGAATAACATTCCACCACCAATTAGAAATCTAAGCACTATTAATACATTCAAGAATCAATTAAAACAATACCTTATTAGGGAACAAAAGAAACAAGGACAAACCATTACAAATACATCTATAATATAAACAAACAAAGAGGCTGCCACCCCCTATTTAATTTAATTTATATTTAATTTTTTATTTTTATATATTAAGTTAAAACGAATTAATGTATAAGTATTTTTTTTAATTTTCTTTTGTTATAAATCATTAATAGTTTGTAGTAGAAATAGTTTGTATATATCATTGCGTAGGTAAATTTGTTACATAAACTTATTTCCATGTGTGACGTCACCCGCCGCCCCTAACGGAAGACCAGCGTTGGTTGCTTGCAACCAGCATCGTGCTGAGTTTGGGACGGGTTGTGGCAGGAAGGCTTTCCTAGAATTAGTTTAGTGCCTAGTTTTATTACTTTGTATTTTTCTTGCCACAATAAAGATTATGTCTATGTCTATGTCTATGTCTAGGGAAGGTTTAAAACGTGATAAAATATTTTGTTCCAGTTAAGGTTTGCACATATTTTAACAAAGTTGAAGCATTCTGGAATTATCATTCAGGTCTTTTATTTATTGATTCTGAGGACGAAGTTTGCCGGGTCAGATAGAAATAGTTATTTTTGTTTTTTCAAAAGTTAGTAAACATGAGTAACTGTTCACACACGAGTAGATCTATAACTTACTGCTTAGCCAAGGATATATTCCAAGGTAAGATTGAACTATAAATCTTCGACTCGGGTCCAATGCGAATCGCCCGATATTTGCATTTAGGAGGCTACGAGAAAAACCGTTTTTCATATAAATACTTACATACTTCAAGGATAAAAAATATGACGTGAGCGTCTATTTCGCCCCAATATTTACGTAAGTATGTATAACTAGGTGGGCCCCGCGGTTTCACCCGCCTGTTGACGGAAAATTGTGATAATGATGATAGAAAATGTTAATTTTAATAATAAATTAAAAATTTTTTTCGTGAAATTTGTTCCTACTTACTTGACACAAATCGTTGTATTTTGGTTAATTCACACTATATCTTCACAAATTACTACTACAATTATTTGTTGTGTATGCTATATTATCGTAAAATTTTATCAAGATCCTTTTTAGATCCATATCCAAAATAATTTTGCGAATTCGACGATTCTCCAATAACCCCGTGTTTTTATTTATTATAGCTTTTCGAGCAAAGTTAACCGTTCTGAAGCATTCTAATAAACACGCATTGTAGTATAAAGGAATAAAATTCAAAATAATAAGTTTTTTTTTAAATATTTATTTGAATGCCTTTGACCCTAGGCTTGCGTGATAAAATACAACGCCAAGGTCTAAGATGGAGCAGGCAATTCAAGGAAATGTTCTGTCGGGCACCAGCTCTCACATACACACGACGGAATACGGTAAAAACTAACCGGGCGGACCATAAGTAGGTACAACTTACAATAATAGAGAAAAAAAACCATTTTAATAGCATTATTTCTCCATAATCCATGCACTTTCCATCTTCTCAAAACACTTAACTGTGTTTGCGATGATCTCCCGAGCTCATGGACCGCATATTGAATATTTTCCGAAGGGAATTAAATCTGGGCGGTCGGTTTACCGGAGCGGGTCTCATTAATGGCTTACTTCATTTTCGCAATAAGTATTCATTTCTACCCCGCACGCCTTACGCTGCCTATTGCGAAACGACGTCGGAAAAATTCAATAAAAATCTGATTGTTCTTCCTTTTCTTTGCGTTAAAAATAACGGAGTTCGCTTTCCAATTCGGGACTGCTTGTTGATTTAGGGATTGCTTACGTATCACGTTATCCTCAATTTGAATCTAGGCCGTAGGATACTCTGGCTAGGATCTGCTTTTGTAATTTGACGAAAATTACGCGGTTGAAGGAGATGGACTTTTGCCACACTTATACATAGTTTATAATAGAGAAAGAGCAAAAATATATTTTTACAATTATGTGTGACAGATACAAGAACATTACTCACACCGCCATGTATTTGACACACGCATTTACTCTTTTGTTTATTGTTAACTAGTGACCCGCCCCGGCTTCGCCCGTGCAAAGCAAGGGTAGGTTATACATATAAACCTTCCTCTTGAATCACTCTATCTATAAAAAAAACCGTATCAAAATCCGTTGCGTAGTTTTAAAGATTTAAGCATACATAGGGACGGACAGACAACACCGACTTTGTTTTATACTATGTAAAGAAGTCTGTAGTCAAATTGAGTATAGAACTATATAATTAGAACTGTAATTGAATGAATGAATGAAAGAATGATTTATGGTCGAATATCAACTGCTGGGCGACGACTAGTTTATATAAACTCGCCGCAAATTAATCCCTCCCTCGCCTTTTAATCAATAACACTGGGTAGGCACTGGTCAAACCTGATTTGTCGTGTCAACAGTGTCATTAGAGCCGACCAAAGGAAATTCCCGAAAACCTAGCCGCAAGAGAAGGACAACTTGATACGAAACCCTATACCAACCAGTCTGTCCAGCGTGGTACAATAGTCTTATTACCCTCTACGTAGTTGGAGGAGGCCCGACTCAGCAGTTGGGTCATTCAAGCCGACGACACGGTTAGCGCAGTGGTTGAGCGATCGACTGCTGCGCAGCATGTCGCGGGTTCGATCACCGCACGGAAGAAATATTTGTACGACCTACAAGTATTTGTTCCGGGTCTGGGTGTTTTCTATGTATTTAAGTATGTATTTACAAAAAAAAATGTATATAAGTAGTTTATCATCCATCTCGTTACCATAACACAAGCATTAAGTTGCTTAGCGAGATGGCGTTGTGTGAAATGTCCAAGGATATTTATTTAATTTTGAAAGACGACGTTTAACTTCAAAATTGACCCCAGATCGAACCAATAACGTTGAATAGTAAAACGGTTTCATCATCGAGTATAATTTTTCTCTTTCCAATGCTTTGCGAAAGCATGTATCTATAACAAAGGCTTTGAAAAGTCATTTCGATGTGTCTGTGCCTTCATTTGCAAGTGCTTTAGAAAACGTTAATTTCCGGCGGGAGTTCGGAGCGTAGACAGATATGTTTTTAAACCTATGGGTCCCGTTAAATGGAAAATTTCCACCTTTCCAATTTTAAATGGTTACAATTTTATTAGCATTAGCAATTGTAAGTGTTTTTTTTAGTTTAAACCGTTTTCTGATGTGTACTAGGTACTACTTCTACTATTCAGCCCAGCCATACTATGCCAAGCTGGCCAGACGGGTCGGCACAGTGTTTCGGACCAAGGTTTCCTTCTCTTGCAGCTTTTCGGCCATGTAATTTCCTTGTCAGCTCTTACGACACCTTCAGAATGGAATGGGGTTGTGACACCGTGTATTCTAAATCCGTCACCACACGCATACAGACAGTGCTATTAATTCGACTCTTGTCTCAATAGATTAAAGGATAGCCACTGTTCTCTGAACAATCTCTACATAGTATAAAACAAAGTCGATATTTTCTGTCCGTCCCTATGTATGCTTAAATCTTTAAAACTACGCAACGGATTTTGAAGCGGTTTTTTTTAATAGATAGAGTGATTCAAGAGGAAGGTTTATAATGTATAACCCACCCCCGCTTTGCACAGGCGAAGCCGGGACGGGCCACTAGTTGTTATATAAAACATAATTGTGTGAATAATAAGGTAAATATTACTACACAATAATGTTAAATTAAAGGAATTCGGATCATTTCCTTAAATTGAATATGATCCACTATTGAGGCAAAAGACAAAAGTCTTTAACCAATGTGTGTTGCCAGTGATGACATATGGAACAGAGACGTGGTCGCTCACTATGGGCTCCATCAGAAGGCTCAAAGTCACCCAAAGGGCAATGGAGAGGTCTATGCTCGGAGTTTCCCTGCGAGATCTAATCAGAAATGAGGAGATACGCAGGAAAACCAGGGTCACCGACATAGCCCACCGGATTGCTAAACTTAAGTGGCAGTGGGCAGGGCACATAGCTCGCAGGACGGACGCCCGATGGGGCAGAAAAGTCCTCGAGTGGCGACCGCGTTCCGGATGGCGCAGTGCTGGTAGGCCTCCCACACGGTGGACCGACGACCTGGTTAATGTCGCCGGAAAGCAGTGGATGCGGGTGGTCCAGGACCGGCCTTTGTGTAGATCCTTGGAGGAGGCCTATGTCCAGCAGTGGACGTCTTTTGGCTGAAATGATGATGATCATGATGATTGAGGCAAGCTTCCTCCAACATAAGGGGGATACTTGGTCCCTTGTGGCCAGATAGATTTGCAGAGGGCTTCAGTACCTACAGGTTTGCATAAATCTGCTCATATTTTCTTTTATTTTTAACCAATTTGATAACAATAATCAAAATCCTTGGTATCATCGTCATTAAATTAAAAATAAACACTAAGCTACTTTGTTCAAACAGCGTAACCAAAGATGCACGTTCGTTTAAGGTGCCTGCTAATCTTGTTAAACGTAATGGGTTCGAGAACGTGTAGCAGTCATGTTATACGCTTAATAGGCAAAGAGCTTAAAAATATTAAATTTTCATTGTCCTGAACAAAATCTTTTTTGATTAAACATAATTGGTCCTGAATATTATAAACGCTCATTCTGTGTCCGATGGTCCTTCGCCAAATTAATTCATTATATATCGAATAGGAATTTGATTATAATATTACATGATGAAAAACTGTTTTATTTTATTTTATTATTGCAAAATTTTTTTTTCACGTGACAGTTTTTTTTAAACAAAGAAAATAAGTTAGTTATGTAAACGGTTATTGTAATATAGTTTAAAATAAAAGCAAGCCCACTAAGTTTCCTCAGGCAGCATGAGAAGAGAAACCAAGTAAAATTTTGTAAGAACAAGAAGAAGAACAAACCAAAATTCTTAACACGCGATAGATATACACAAATACAGACCAAGATCGAAATTTGCTATAAAACAATGATTAAGGAAACCCGACGGAATTAGGACGAAGTAGTAACTCTAAGCCGGAATGTGTCTTACAAGGCGACTTAAGGAACGGAAAAATATCTACTTATATCTATAAAATATAGTAGTATGTTCATTCTCATCATCAGTCCCATGCAGTCCACTGCTGGCCATAGCCCTCTCCCAAGGTACGCCACAGAGCCCGGTATGTTGCTTTGTGCATCCAGTCGGCCGGTCTGCTTTTGCAACTCGTCCCGCCATCAGGCCAGTGGACGCCGTGCGTTTGCCTAGACGCTCCACTCCACAACACACTTACTCCAGAGGTTATCGGTCCAGCGACATATGAGTCTAGTCCATAGCCACTTCAACTTACTAACCTTCAGAGCTTTGTCGATTACCTTGCTTCTCTGACAGATCACTCTATTTCCAATTGTGTCCTTCAGAGAGAGACCGAGCATAGCGCTTTCCATATCACGTTCAGCTACTTTAAGCTTATGCACAGTCAATATCCACGTCACTTCTCTGTACGTCATTACAGCGAGGACGCAGTGGCTGAATTATTTTGTTTTCAGGCTCTGTGGTATACCCGACGAAAATATATGGTACAACTTTCTAAACTGAACCGAATTATTTATATAAGAATATTTTAATGCAGCCTACTCTTGCACCATCACTTTGTTACCTGCTTGACGTAATTACATTAAACGGCTCGAATACATCTTTTCACAACGTAATAAAAGCGATTCATCATTCAGCACTGAATTGGTTTGATTGAAGACGGTATTATTAATGTCCATCGAATGCGCTGCATCATTGATATTAATCGAAAAGAGAGGTTAAAATCTGCAAAATGGCTTTCATCATCAATATTTCGACCAAAAAAAGTCTGCCTCGTTGGTCTAGCGGTTGGATGTGCTGCCTTTGGAACAGGGTCTCTCCGGCTTGATTCCGGGGTCGGGCAAGTATCTTTGTGTAAACCAGAGGCACTTGCTCTGAGTCTGGGTGTCATTGTGATCGTGACTTACATGCGATACAAGTTATACATAGAGAAAGGTTACGTTTAAAAAAAATTGAGAGACAGGCCCAAGTATTTGTTACGCACATCGATCTTGGATTCCGGCAATCTTAACTAGGTTGTCGGTCCACCGTGCGTGATTGGCATTCGAAGATGCGCTTAATTGACCATTCGTCCTGCAAACTATGTCCCCTCCCAATGCCATTATTTTTTTCTAACATTTGGCTGGAGCCAATTTATCTCTAAGGTATATTTCAGAATAAAACCCACGCCGCCAAATTCATAGAAGGATTGTAGATTTTATATTCAGATCAATAATGAATACTTAATTTAAATTCAGTAAAATATATATTTCATTATTTCAACACAGGAAAATACATGTACAATCACAGTCAAAGAATAGAAGATTTTTTTTAATAATTTGAATATCCGCGGCATACGATCGCGCGCCGCGGAGGTTATAAGCACACAGCTTTCATACCATTAAAGTGACGCTCAGGCTTATGTTTACTGATGGAAGGTGGTTACCATTGACTGTGGACTCTGGATTCTTTATAGTAAACGTCAAAGGCCAAACAAGCGTAATTTTGTGAGTTGTCAGTCGCGTAATTTTGGTCGTGTAATTTTTGCTGCACCCAAAAGTCCAGTACGTTTTGCGTCGCCGTATGGCACGACCCTAAAGTTCCTCCAGTTGGGAAACGCCAAAGATCAAGTGGTAACCCGGTATGCACCATGTAAGCTATAATGATAATTTACATCATAGCATTACCGTCGGTAATTTTACGTGTAGATATTAAAAATCCGGTATAATATGCAGCGAAATTGTTTCAAGAAAAGTGTATGGGTCAAGCCCGTTTGTTGACCGATGACTGATTAAAAGTAAACAGAGCCCGGGTTTACCTTGTTCATCGTGTCATCCGTCGGGGGTCTACTATTAAAATACGATTTAGACTAACTCTGCTTTAAAGTTAGTGACAGCTAAGATTTTTTTTAACAGGAACTGTATAAATAGTGTGCTGGTCATAGTCAAGTAAGTTCGATTAAAGATGACATTTGGGGAGAAGCGGTTCTGGAGTTGAGACCGCGTTTAACAACAAAGCTAATGAAAAGAAACAGTCTTATATTTTAATTGTTAATCTAAGTATATTGTCGTTTTAATGAATCTGACTTTTCATATCGTGGATTCCAGTGAAAATCAAACAACTACCTATTGTTATCCTACAAGATTCGAAATCCGGTTGAATAATATTTCTTCGATTTTCTGCGTATCAATAACAAATTAAGATACTTTCGCTTCCAGTAGACCAAGAGTGATCAACATTTAAAAAATATGCTTTTTCTGAAACCTTGTAGACATCATCTGTATTAGTAGTCATGTTACACTATTTACTACTACTACTTCTCAGACGATAAATGACCCACTGCTGAGAGCTTAAGCTTCGGGCCTTAGAGGAGAGCAATAAGCCTACTATGCCACGCCGGCCAAACGGGTTGGAATAGGGTTTCGTATCGATCACAGTGGAATACATTTACGGGAACCTGTGTCGCCGCAAGCGTGTCGTGTGAGGGTATACTGCTGGGGTTTTAGTGGGTAAGTAGACGAGTAGTTTCCAGAGTCCCACATAATTGCCCACCTCACCCCCGAAGGGCGGGGTAGGCATAAAGCATTTACCGAGCGAAACAAAAAAAATATGGTTTTGTATCGTGTTTTCCGCCGGCTAGTTTTTCGGCCTTTATTTTTGTCGGCTGTTACGACCCTCAGGATGAAATGGGGTGGCGGAATTTTGTTACACATTAAGGAATAAGTACTCGTACTTACTAAAATTTCGGCTTCCCAACGAAATAATTCATTCACTTTGCATAAAAGCTTAAGTTTTTTATCTCTTCATTGTTTGAATGTTTCAATGCTCTAATGAATAGGGAGATTGCATTTCGTTTTTAATGTTTTTTCCCGATAGATGTTTCCTATTTTATTACTTTTATTAACATTGATAGAAAATCAATTAGAGTTTTGGTGTAGTATTTTCAATTCGACGTACGTTTCAATTTATTTCGGGCTACATTGAATGTTCTCATTTACTTTTTTAATTGTGTTTGCATTTTGGATGTAAGTAGGTTTATTGCAGGCACGTCTAGAAGGTCGATAACTTAGCTGCAAGAGTAGACAAATTTGTTACGATACCCTGTACAGAGAAGGCTTTTTTACATTGGAAATCCTCATGAATACCTGGCCGCTAAGTGCCATCCGGATAATGTGGGACTCCGGAGTGCGAAAAGATGGTAATTTCGCCCCAACGTACCTACTAAAATCGGGTGCCACTTCATCCGGCGCCTGGCGGAGGCACGTGCAAAGGCGTCCCGTACGTGCCTCTCGATGGGTTGGTAGCGGCCAGAGCTCCCCATCAAAGCGTGGGGCCCGCTCACAGGCGAGCCAAGGCCCACCAGTTAGTTTTAGTGGGTACATGTTGTGGTGGGTGGTAGGATTTCCAACGCAAAAATAAAGGGTATGTATCAAATTGTCCTTCTCTGGCGGCTAGGTGATCTGCCTCTTGCGTTCCTTTAGTCACCTCTTATGACACCCTCAGGATGGTATAGGTTGGTGGAACTGTTAAATCTAAATCCATCATCACACAGAAACACTTCTATACTTTCTCTTATATCTTGTGAAAACAGACAGCGTATGTACAGTTTTTTTTTTAGAAATTCTCTATTATTTTAATACAAATAAACAATATGACCATAGGTTCACTAGAAACTGCAAATTGCTCAATAAGGGCGTCGGGTGTGACATCTTCTTTCAGCCATGATCGCATTTCCATATAATCACTATTGAACTATCAGAGCGCGCCGTTGCCCAGATATTATATTTTCTCATTTCCTTCTTTCCACGTAGATGCAGTAAATTAACTGAAAATGGCTGGGTGCACTCGTTTCTATGATATAAAATTCCACAAAATCGAAGATTATCTTTCTTAATCGGTATTTGTATTCTGAAACAAGGGAATTATCGATGACTAGCGAATGTGCAATGATGAACCTCTAAATTTATCAGGGTTTCTCTACAATATTGTGGATCTAATAGACATATAAACCTTCCTGTTGAATCACTCTATCTATTAAAAATCCGTTGCGTAGTTTTAAAGATTTAAGCATACATAGGGACGGACAGACGACAGCGACTTTGTTTTATACTATGTAGTGATAGTGATGATAGTGATAGTGATGATGATATAATTTTCAGTGAGCAGTGTGATGACAATTTAGTATAGCTATTATATTTCAATAGACAATTTTACCAACCTAAACCATCCAGAGGGTGTCGTTAGAGCCAACAAAAGGAAATAACAAGGCCGAAATCTTAACTGCAAGAGACAGAAAACTTGACATAAAAACCTGTACCAACCCGTCTGGCCAGCGTGGCACAGTAGGCATTTGAATGCTATGTTATAAAAAAAAATGTTCACCCGCGCGATGCTGGGGCGGGCCGCCAGTTAAATTATATATTTCTTTATACAACTCTTCCCTACGAGTTGGCTACCCAACCCTTTTTTATTCATGAATTGAGCTAACAAATCCCTTACAAATCCTGTTTCGTTTTCACAGCTCCGTGTTAAATGTCCGTGAAGGACAAATCCTTAAATGATCCTTCGCATTGTTACGAGCGGGACCTTAGCCGACCCTTTTTTAAAAACATTTTATGAATTGAATACTGTGGCACACATAGAAAAGTGTTTCCGTCAGCTTTATGCTAATTATTGGAGCCAAGATAACCTTTTTTATGCATATTTAGACGGTATTGTGTGTACTTTGACGGATTTAAAATACACAATGTCACCAACCCATACCGTCTTGAGGATGTCGTAAGAGGCGAATAAAAGAACGCAAGAGGCAGATCAACTAGCCGAAAGAGAAGGGAAACTTGATACAAACCTTGTGCCAACCCGTCTTGCCAGCGTGCCACAGTAGGCTAATTTCCCTCCATGAATTTGGAGGAGGCCCTTTTCAGTAGTGGGTCATTTATGCGACACGGTTGGCGCAGTGGTTGAGCGACCGACTGCTGCGCAGCATGTCGCGGGTTCGATTCCCGCACGGATGAAATATTTGTACGACCTACAAGTATTTGTTCCGGGTCTGGATGTTTTCTATCTATAATTTGTATGTATTTACAAAAAAAAATGTATTTAAGTAGTTTATCATCCATCTTACCATAACACAAGCATTAAGTTGCTTAGCTTGGGACGAGATGGCGTTGTGTGAAATGTCCAAGGATATTTTTTTTTTTATTTATGGGCTGAAACGAAGTAGCCTTGCTCTCAGTATGTTGCACGATACTTTATTATAATCAAAGACACGTGTGGTGACGGATTTAGAATACAAAATATCACCAACCCACACCATCCTGAGGGTGTCGTAAGAGGAGACTAATGGAATGCAAGAGGCAAATCACCTGGTATGGTAGGCAAGAGAAGGAAAACTTGATACTAACTCTATGACAACCCGAATTGCCAGCGTGGCCATGAAGGCTAATGTCTCTCCATGAATGTATTGAAAATTGGAAGAACCTAGCAGAGATGCAGTCGTGAATACATTAGTTTACTTAATTTAAATAAATATCAGTTGACATACATCAGACATATTATTATATATTTATTTTGAAAGTCATGGTTAGAACGCCATTTCAATAGGCCTTTTTATAGTTCGCATAGCGCAGGCGCGTCTGCCATGTGAAAAACGCAGCAGTATGACAGTTTCGGGCACTTTTCATAACTATGGCTGTGCAACAAGCATTACCACACATCACATTTTTATATAAACTGCCCGAAAAACATGGCGGAAGTTCGGGCATGCGCACAAAATATGTTCTACTATTACAATGACTATTACACACACGCCTCATGTGACAGGTTATACCTAGCCAGCAGGATTTGGCTATATGACTATAACGGGATCATTTGTGGGCTGAATTATCTATACTAATCTATACTAATATATAAGGCTGCAGAGTTTGTTTGTTTGTTTGAACGCGCTAATCTCAGGAACTACTGGTCCGATTCCAAAAAATCTTTCAGTGTTAGATAGTCCATTTATCGAGGAAGGTTATAGGCTATATTTTATTTTCAAAAGAATTAGGGATCCGTATGAAAATTGCGATTTTGTAAACCAAGGTGTAAAATCGAAAACCTATTTATGCGTGCGCTGCAAAAACTATTGACAATAGAACAAAATGATGTACTACGGGTTTGTAGGTCTTATAAAGATCTACAAAAAAGTCCGCAAGAGCACATATCTAACTATCATAGTTTAGTCACAATAACCGATTTTATGTTCATAAAAAATATGCACAGGTTCGAAGCCCACGCGGGCGAAGCCGCGCGCAAAAGCTAGTAATATTATAAACCTGCAGAGTTTGTTTGTTTGAACGCGCTAATCTCAGGAACTAATGGTCCGATTTCAAAAAATCTTTCAGTGTTGGATAGTCCATTTATTGAGGAAGGCTATATTTTATTTTTTTAAATTAGTAGTCGGGGATTTCTTAACCGTGCGAATTGCTTTGGATACTTTGCTATCGCGGAGCAGGACTTTTTGGTAGTTCACATTTGTAGGCAATATTTCTTGATGTTAATAGTTCAGATATTTCGGGTAAATTGTGAAGTATGCAGCATGCTGGTCGCTTAATAACTTTCAACATAAATTAGCTTTCAAGATTCAACTTATGATTTACAAAGTAATAATATTCTACAAGGACGGTTTATCGAGCCACACTGGCCAGACGGGTTAACACAGGGTTTCGTATCAAGTTTTCCTTATCTTGCGGTCAGGTTATCAGCCTTGTCCTTTCCTTTGGTCGGCTCCTACTACACCCTGAAGCTGGAACGGGGTGGTGATACTATGTATTCTAAATCCTACCTACCAATATAACCTTTTAAAATTATTTATCTATGTTCATTTTGAACAAGTGTTATTTTGTTTTAAAGCTGACCACAGAGAGTGGTCTCTTAAAAGGCTCCCGATTGGAATATTCATGATTACACGGAGTAATGTTAATGGTTGTTTCAAATTCCCTCGTGTGAAAAGAAACGGTATTGCGTGGCGTGTCCATGAGTTTGTCTTCAAAATCGGTGCTGAGCATTGCCTGAAAATTTGCATTTCACATGAATAGCATGAATAATTAATATGACAAGGTGGCAACGTAAAATTTGGAGTATATGTGGTATTATAATTAATGTGTTTTATTAAAATACTTATATGAATATCCTTGAAAATTTGATGAATGTACACAAAAATCTTAATAAAATAACCATGGAACCAATTGTGATAAACATATTTCATATAAACAAATCAAAACTCATTTAATCAAGTTGGCTCATTAGAGATATTTTGACAAACCCAACAATAAATAAAATAAAAAAAAATTGAACATTTATTTTTGACTAGCGGCCCGTCTCTGCTTTGCATGGGTGTGATGTTACCCGCGGGTACGGCCGCGGGGCGAAGCTAGTCAAAAAAAAGTAAGTTACTCTTCATGCCATCAGCTACCTATCAGTGAAAGTCCCGTCATAATCGGTCCAGCCGTTCCAGAGATTAGCCGGAACAAACAGACAGAAAGACAGACAAAAGTTAAAAAAAATGTTATTTTGGTCTTTTAGGACGCATTTAGTTGATTGGGGGTTTTTTATTATTGCAAACAGACACTCCAATTTTATTTATTTGTATAGATGTATAGATGAAGATGGTTTGGCCCTACGCCCTCCATGTAGTTAGAGAATGCCTTTCTCTTCAGTGGTTTCATTTATGTGCTGAGAAGTTTTGTAATTTCGTATTTTGAAGTATTCTAAATGGTTTATACAAAAATCTCAATTAGGTATATAACTGTAACTTTTGATATTTTATTCAAATATTTATTGCAGATATTAAAAGCGTCAAACCTCATCAAACATCCTTTTGTCTGACAAAATACCCCAAAACACCTTGAACACAATAATTTTTATCTTTCCCTGTCTCAATAGTCGTCTGAAAGACAAAGAACATTTTCAAAAGTTATGACACAATACAAAGTGGTATCAGGTGGATGGAATTATTCATTTTATTTTTGTAAAGTACTGTTTTTTGTTGAAACACAACTTTGAAAACCATTGAGCGAGAAGATAATTTTACACTTAATAATATTAAATAGCTGTGCCCTGAGCTATGCAGGGCACATAGCTCACAGGACCGACGCCCGATGGGGCAGAAAACGTTCTGGAAGGCGCAGCGCTGGTAGGCCTCCCACACGGTGGACCGACGACCTGATTAAGGTCGCCGGAAAGCAGTGGATGCGGGCGGCCCAGGACCGGCCTTTCTGGAGATCCTTGGGGGAGGCCTATGTCCAGCAGTGGACGTCTTTTGGCTGAAATTATGATGATATAAATATAAATAACCTTGGACATTTCACACAACGCCATCTCGTCCCAAGCTAAGCAATTTAATGCTTGTGTTATGGTAACGAGATGGACGATAAACTACTTATATACATATTTTTTTTGTAAATACATACATATTATAGATAGAAAACACCCAAACCCGGAACAAAATATTTGTAGGTCGTACAAATATTTCTTCCGTGCGGGAATCGAACCCGCGATATGCTGCGAAAACTAAAATCCGTGTGGTGACGGATTTCGACACAGTGGCACCAACCCATACCCTCCCGTGCGTGTCGTAAGAGGTGACTAAGGGAACGCAAGAGGTAGATCACGTGGCCGCAAGAGAAGGAAAACTTGATACAAACCTTGTGCCAACCCGTCTTGCCAGCGTGGCGCAGTCCGCTAATTTCCCTCCATGAATTTGGAGGAGGCCCGACACATAACCATTGCTTCTATAAAGAAATGACGGCCAGTCTCCGCGCCGATGTGTGAAGCCTAAGTGAGTCCGGGTATAATCCGGGTGACAGGAGACCCGCTAAAAGGGTTCCTCACCTAAAAGAGGTTATGGTTGATATTTAAAGGCGAGATGTTCATAAGCTGGCTGTCTCGCCTACTAAGAAGGAGCATTAAGTATATAATAGTCGTGACCGCATTCACTTTGGAAGTAATCTCTAAAAGTTAAGACACATTTAGACACGACTGCCTCGTTGGTCTAGGGGTTGTATGTGCCGCCTTAGGATCACGAGGTCTCGGGTTCAATTCCGAGGCTGGGCAAGTGTCTTTGTGTTTTTTACAATTTTTGTCTGTCTGTCAGTTTGTTTGGGCTAATCTCTGAAACGGCATTGGCAGATAGCTGAAGTAACAAGAAGTAACTTAGGCTACTTTTATTTAACACCCCCCCTCGCTAGTCAGGAGCCCATAGTTACTAAGTTTTCCACATGGTTAAATACCAAACAGAAGAAGTCGCGGGTAACAGCTAAATATTAAGCGTAGCTGAATACTCAATCGAAAAACATTTAAGCACCCGCCTTAATATTTCAATGGAGTATCGAGCTCAACGAAACGTTCAATTTTTATTTTCACTCAGGCCAATTCATTGAAGCCACTTGAGTACTTTATAAAATAAGTTATGGACGCAAATGGAACCAACCTTCGTCATGTAAAATATCAAATTTACGAGTTGTATCTTTACACCGCCGAGCTATAAAGTTTATCGGCTGAACCAATGCGTCTCAAGAGAATATGTCTCGGTATTATTTCAAATGACAGTTTGCAAGTTTTTGTCCAATAACAATAAAACATTTGAAATATTGCAGCGCTTATTTTATTTGTTTATTCACGGTTTAACTTTTTTTTAGACTGCTTCTACTATTACTTGACTGCCTCGTTGGTCTAGTGGTCAGATGTGCCGCCTTTGGATCAACGGGTCCCGGGTTCGATTCCGGGGTCGGGCCAGTGTCTTTGTCTAAACCAGAGGCACTGGCTCGGAGTCTGGGTGTCATTTCTATCTATAATATGTATGTATTTACAAAAAAAAATGTATATAAGTAGTTTATCATCCATCTCGTTACCATAACACAAGCATTAAGTTGCTTAACTTGGGACGAGATGGCGTTGTGTGAAATGTCCAAGGATATTTATTATTATTATTTATTACTACTACTCAGCCCATAAGTGACCCACTGCTGAGTCGGGCCTCCTCCCATCACAGGGAGGGTAATTAGCCTACAGTGCCACGCTGGCCAGACGGGCTGTAACAGGGCTTTGTTTCAAATTTACCGACGAAAAATACTATCTATTCTGATACTTCAATTACGCCCGAGATGTGGAACGGGAAGTTTGGCCCTACTTCTCAACCCATAAATGACCCACTGCTGAATCGGGCCTCCTCCAACTAAATGGATGGTAATTAGAAAGATAACCTTTCTCTTAAAAGTCATCAATAACGACATTGACTGTCCAGACCTACTAAGCGTAATTGATTTTAAAGCACCAACTAAATCACTCCGCATCAAAGTCCCCCTTAGTGTTCCGGATAGCTCAACAAATTATAGGCAAAATAGCTACTTAGTGCGTGCCAGTATTATTTTAAACTAGCGACCCAACCCGGCTTCGCCCGGGTCCAATGATGACCATCTACATTTAAGTGTTTCTCTACAATATTATGCATGTAATATACATATAAACATTCCTCTTGAATCACTCTATCTATTAAAACAAACCGCTTCAAAATCCGTTGCGTAGTTTTAAAGATTTAAGCATACATAGGGACGGACAGACGACAGCGACTTTGTTTTATAACTACTATGTAGTGATGATCTGTGTGAGCAGCACGATATTGAGCCGTTTTCAACTAGTGTTACATTGGCAAGAAAACGCAAAACTCAATTGTTTTTTAATTAGGACAACGATAGTATATTGTTAATGGTACTCTGTTTGCTCCTAAGTTTCCTTAACAGTAGCTACAAGTGAGGACTTGTTATAGGCTCAATGAAGCTATACCTAAGGAATATAATATAAACCTTTATTAGCTGTAAGTCTTCCATGCATTAAGTAAATAAATAACTCTTTATTGCACAAAAAATAAGTTATTACAGTATACACTTATAGAAGATTTGTACAATAGGCGGCCTTATCGCTAAAGAGCAATCTCTTCCAGGCAATCCACAGTAATTAGCCTACAGTAATAATAAATAAATAAATAATAATAAATATCCTTGGACATTTCACACAACGCCATCTCGTCCCAAGCTAAGCAACTTAATGCTTGTGTTATGGTAACGAGATGGATGATAAACTACTTATATACATTTTTTTTTTGTAAATACATACATAATATAGATAGAAATGACACCCAGACTCCAAGCCAGTGCCTCTGGTTTAGACAAAGACACTTGCCCGACCCCGGAATCGAACCCGGGACCCGTTGATCCAAAGGCGGCACATCTAACCACTAGACCAACGAGACAGTGTCACGCTGGCCACACAGGTTGGCATAGGGTTTCTTAACAAGTTTTCCTTTTTTTGCAGCTAGGTTTTCGGCCTAGACATTTCCTTCTGTCGGCTCTTACGACACCCTCAGGATGAAATGCGGTGGTGACACTGTGTATTCTAAATCCGTCAGCCCATACACGACCCACCGCCGGGTCGGCTCTCCCCTATTTAGTCTACTGACATGTTGGCACAGAGTATCGCATGAAGTTTTCCTTCTTTTGTTACTTAACTAGTGACCCGCCCTGGCTTCGCACGTGTGTGCAATGGTGAACATCTAAATTTATCAGTGTTTCTATACAATATTTTGCATGTATCATACTTATAAACCTTCCTCTTGAATCACTCGATCTATTATAGAAAACCGCTTTAAAATCCGTTGCGATTGCGATTTATGCATACATAGGGACGACAGCGACTTTGTTTTATAATATGTAGTGATGATAGTGATAGTGATGATGATGATAGTGAAGTTATAAAGTCGGCTCAAAGGGCCCCCGCGCATTTAGGCGACCAGGCCGCGCGGCCAGTCGCGCGGCCTGGCCGCATAATGCGCGGATTGGTCGCGGCGGCCAATTGGCCGCGTATGTGACGCGATGTTTTTCGTTGGCCGCGCGACCAAAACTTGGCCGCGCGGCCTGGCCGCGTAATGCGCGCAGCTATATACATCGTAGAAGAATTAGTTGGCCGCAGCGACTTGGCCGCGCGGCCTGGCCGCATAATGCGCGGAGGCCCTTACAACCCCGTTTGAATGAAGTGACACTATGTATTCTAATTCTACCACCACACAGAATACCAACTTCATTTATAAAGTGTCAAATTAAAATTTAAAACTAAACCAACAAAACGGTTGATAATAATTCGATTAAAATGTAAATACTGTAAGGCCCTTTGTTTCACTTGTTGGGAAAACTGTGGGAGCACATTATGATCGGAGGGGTAAACTGTTATTGTTTGTGAAGGGAACTTTAACCGCGCGGATTAAATTCAGCGCAAGTGGCTCTTCGGCCCTCGTTGTCATAAACTGTGCCAACATGTCGCGACAGACTGTACCGTATTTTTACTGGCCCCATTTATAACGCTGCTTTAGTTTTTTTTATGTGTGCACTATATTTAGATATGATAACACGATGTTAAATAAAACGCAGGAAACCAATTGTTTACCTATTTTTGTTTACTAATTTTGGTGGTACAGGTTACCCAATTTATATTATTCGATTAATTTCAACTTATAAATGCTGATTCCTGCTTTCACCATAAAAGAAAAATAGCCTACTGTGTCACACTGGCCAGTATTTACTTTATTTGTAAAATGCGTCATGATTCCGTAGCGTAATAGAGTTACGTTGCCAATATTAATTTGTGATTTTATTTAGCTAAATTTATATACACTCAAGTATAATGTTGCTTGAAGTGTGTTCAATTAAAAGCATTCCTTTGATTCGCTAACACAAAACCGCAATATACTACTTTTTTTTTAATAAAATTTGAACTACCGAACTCGCAAACAAGGTATGTTAAATTATAAAACGGGCAAATTAGATTTCCCGACGGAACGGTTTGTAAGACCTCGGGATCTCGACACAATACAACAGTGACAAAGAACTCTAACGATCCCGAATTTATCGCGAACTTTCCACTAATACCGTCATTAAACAACCCTTTGTTTTTCCTTTGATAAAAACCATCGAAGCACCTCGGACTTCGTAATTTTTATCTTTCTCCCCCTCAATCACCCGGAATAAAATATTTTTTTCGTAAAATAATGTTGTTAAGTCCGTGTGGTGACGGGTTTAGAATAAACAATGTCACCAACCCACACTATCCTGAAGGTGTGGTAAGCGGCGACTAAAACCAAGCCGCAAGAGAAGGAAAACATAATATAAACCCTGTGCCAACCCGCCTTGCCAGTGTGGGACAGTAGGCTGATTTCCCTCCATGAATTGGGAGTAGGCTCGAGTCAGTTGTCTTTGTTGTACATTGACAACATTCAATCAATGTAAAACAATGTAGAGTAAGAAAGAAATCATTTAATTGCTCTCTCTCTGTCTCTCTCTGTTATATTCATTTTAGTCTGTTTGACAATCCATATCGGGATGACCGAGGTTTGCTCGGTTTTATTTTTTATACATTGTGTTTTTTGGAAATTATATTTAAGTACGAATTACGCAAACACTCATTGACTTCGTGTTACATAACAACGCCATCTGCTGTTGTGCTCACAAAAAAGTAGTATTATTATTCGCCAATAGATGTCAGGATACCTAGCTAGATCGATTTATCGACCCCGAAACCCGAATAAAATGTCATTTTCTAAAAATGGTTCCTAGCTAGATCGATTTATCGCCCCCGAAACCCCTAATATAAGATATACTAAATTTCGTGAAAATCGTTGGAGCCGATTCCGAGATTCCAATTATATATATACAAGAATTGCTCATTTAAAGATATATAAGATTTATCTTCTTAGACATATATTTAAACTTAAAACATGGCCATTTTAGAAAAACACTGCCGAAGCAAAAACGGAATAGAAACAAAGTGTCCACATAAAACTTAGCTATTTACCTAAAGCTGTTAAAGTAAAACTAAATTAAAAACATAAATAAAGTATTGAATAAGAAAATTTGTCAAAGGAATCTTATCTTTATGATAAGATTACTTTTGTTATAACCTCAACAAAATTACTATACCAACGGAAAGAAAAGTTAATGTTATATCTAATTTATTTTCTAGTTTTAATGGGTTTTCTTACAATTCAGTGCGAAGCCAAATCCAGTAATTAAAATAGTAGTTTAAGAGCATATTTTATATCAAGCGACTAGCGATGACTGGTGGGTAGACGAATTCCCTTTTGAGGACATTTTACAAACATGAAATTCACGAACACAAAGATCGATCGTCCGACCTCGGAATCGAAACGGAGACCCGTGATCCAAAGGCGGCGCATCCAACCCCTAGACCAACAAGGCATGTTTTTATTCTATTCTAAAATGATGCCATGTCCTTAGACTAATAAAATTTCAGCAAATCACAGATTTTTATTCGATCCTACTCGACCCATAGATTGCTTAGCTTGCAATGCTGAGTCGAACCTCCTTCCATCACAGACAGGGAAAATAGCCTACTGTACCACGCCTAAGCATATAGGTGTGGTACAGTAGACAGTAGCTAAGATATGGTACACCTAAATTACACATTGGTATTTAGCAAATGATGACATATGGAACAGAGACGTGGTCGCTCACTATGGGCTCCATCAGAAGGCTCAAAGTCACCCAAAGGGCAATGGAGAGGGCTATGCTCGGAGTTTCCCTGCGAGATCGAATCAGAAATGAGGAGATCAACTCAAACTCAAATAATTTATTTCAATTGAACCTATTTTCTGGTATTTTTGAAAAGTCAAAAGTGAAGTTAGGAATCTAGTTGCATGTTCCAAAAAGTAGATCCTATGGAGAAGAACAGGCAAGAAACTCCATGGACACTCTTTTTATCATGTTTTCTGTTACAAGCATCTGATTGTGTTACATTGATTTCGTGTTTATTTATAGTAAGCTAAGATGTGAGGACAATGTAACATATTGCACAACAGAAGTGTCCAGGAGATCAATATAAAGTTATGTAGGTATGTCAATAGCAGTTAAGGGGTGACCGGCCCCAACTGGCGGCACCCGATCACGAGCATGTGTCAGCCATCCCCCAGCTCAACCATATTTTAGGAAACCGAAGGACCCGACACACACGACACCACCAGCATGATACACAGGAAAACCAGGGTCACTGACATAGCCCACCGGATTGCCAAACTTAAGTGGCAGTGGGCAGAGCACATAGCTCGCAGGACCGACGCCCGATGGGGCATAAAAGTCCTCGAGTGGCGACCGCATTCCGGAAGGCGCAGTGCTGGTAGGCCTGCCACACGGTGGACCGACGACCTGATTAAGGTCGCCGGAAAGCAGTGGATGCGGGCGGCCCAGGACTGGCCTCTGTAGAAATTCTTAGGGGAGGCCTATGTCCAGCAGTGGACGTCTTTTGACTGAAATGATGATGAAAAATGATGATTTAGCAAACATATTTCGGAAAACTAGGTAATTGGGATCATAAAAAATCAAGCAATGAACTATCGGACGAATGTTTTAAGGATGGACGAAGTTGTCTGATTGAATGGTTTTTTTTTTCAAATGAGGTACCTAAGTCTGTCACATAAGTTTGTTCAAACAGGTAAATGAAACAAAGTTATCCAAAGTGTACCCATCTCGCACGGATGTGTCAGGGCATTACTCCGAAGGTTGCGTGGTCAAACTTTAGGATCCCTTCAAACTTATTGATAAGGACTTTGAACAAGTCGCGAACAAGACCGACAACTGTCACACACAATGTAACCAGTCAGTTACTTAGTCGATTTATAAATCATACGTGGGTTTAGTTCAATACCAGGCATACTGTTATTTGAAAGTTGCCTCGTCGGTTTTGGCTTTTGAACTAAATCGGGCACAAAATTATAAGCGACCATGTGTGAATTATTTAAATCAGAAGGTTTTGATAATTTCTGAAATTAAATAGTTATATAATGTTAATGTAATTTTGACGGCTATAATATGCCAAATAATTTTAAATTTCTTTAGTCCTAAGGTACGCATAATATTTAACCATTTTAATGTATTTGACAAATACTATTTTGTGCTAAATTCCATTTAAATGCGACGGATCATATTAAACTTTTATCGCAACAGTTCGCTTCGTCCATTTTCATAACTTTATCGTTAACGTTATCGCATTATATTATTTATCTATGAGAGGGTAATAACCTGGTTAAGTTATAAGGGTATAAGTTTATAGATACCTCATTTCCAAACAGTAACCACCCTAAGATATACCGTTACTCATTAGAAAATATTACTTCTCTCTAATTGGTAAACTTCGGTCGTATTATCGCGCGTAACTACCAATTTGTATTGCTCTACTTATACGTCGTCTGTATATAATTAAGATTTACGAACACGTTTGCCTAAGTAGGCAATATGTTGGCAAATGTTTGATTATATGAATTATCAGCCATTAAGCCTGCTTGATTTTTAATGGACGCTCTAACTGTACATCCATATCTAACTGTACGTTTTCCGACATATTTTCTGTCTATACAATAATAAGTGTCTGTGTGTGTAAGTGTCTGTGTGTGTTGTAAGTACTACTGCGTGCAAAAATTCAAGTATTTCAAGTCAAATAAGTAATTCTTTTTAATTTTAGATACCAGTGGCGAAATTTAACTACGTTAAGTATTAAGTACAAAACCCCTAGCTATTTGGTAAATAATAACAATAGCTGGTTGGTTACTTTTCACTAGATACCATGCTTTGTGATTTCCGGCCTTGTCATTTCCTTTTGCCGGCTCTTACCACACCCTCAGGATTGAATGGGGTGGTGACACTATATATTCTAAACTCGTCACCATACAGACCTAGTTGTTAGTAAATTATAAGTACTTTCATAATTTAAGTACCTTACGATCAATAAACAAATTGGTGCAAGATAGTTGTTAAATAAATTACTAGGATGTTGTTAAATTTAAACTGTCTTGTTAAACCCAAAAAATTATTCACAACTAGCTGACCCGGCAGTCTTCTTACTGCCTCAACCCATAAAAAAAGTTCTAAACTTTTGTATAAAATAAATTTAAAACAAACAAAAGGAAACGTCGATCGTCATGTCAAAGGAAAAGCAATTCTTTATTCATTTATTCCGAGCATTTCCATATTTGCTCACATTTAAAACCTACCCTGGGCTTCCACGAATATGTCAAGACCAAAATTAGCCAAATCACTCTAGCCGTTCTCGACTTTTAGCGAGACTAACGAACAGCAATTCATTTTTTTTATATAGATAGAAGATAGATAGTTATAAGATAAATATAGAAGTTTAGGCGTTCCAAATCATCAAGTATGACGTATGTAGGTGTCACACTATTAAAATTTATCTCCATACGGAAGATTTTTTTATCTATTTTCAGAAGATAGTTTACCAACACAATGCCCAATTTTTAATGATAGTGCCAACGTTAGATTACAGTGTGCTTTCTGGCCTTTCATTTAGCAAACAAACGAGACAACAGCAATGACGTCAGCGGTTACATTGTTAGTGGTAACCACACAAATTCGTTCCCCAATCACTGACGCGGCCGCTCGGAATCCGATTTACCGCTGATTTGTGGTCAGGGGTTCCGCAACCCAGTTTTATATACCTCACACTATTTGCATTTGGTTTAAATTTAGAGAACTGCTGTGATTACATCGCGTTCTACTACTCTGCCCATTATATGTTCCACTGTTGAGTCGGGCCTCCTCCAATTATAAATAAATAAATAATCTTTGACATTTCACTCAACGCCATCTCGTCCCAAGCTAAGCAACTTAATGCTTGTGTTATGATAACGAGATGGATGATACACTACTTAAATACATTTTTTTTTGTAAATACATACATATTATAGATGGAAATGACACCCAGACTCCGAGCCAGTGCCTCTGGTTTAGACAAAGACACTCGCCCGACCCCGGAATCGACCCGGGACCCGTTGATCCAAAGGCGGCACATCTAACCACTAGACCAATGAGGCAGTCGAATTATATGGAGAGTAATCAGCCTACTGTGGAACGCTGGCCAGACGGGTTGATACAGGGGTTCGTATCAATTTTTCCTTGTCTTGCAACTAGGTTATCAATCTTGATACCCTTGTGTCGGGTCTTACAACAGCCTCAGGATGAAATGGGTTGGTGAGACCATGTATTCTTAATCCGTCACCACACGGACAATAAAATGAAATCTAATGCTTGTATAATTCTGGTAATGGAGTTGAAAGTTTTAGCAATCACCTACCGTACCACGCTGGCCAGACGGGTTGGCACAGGGTTTCGTAACAAATTTTCCTTCTCTTGCGGCTAGGTTTTCGCCCTTGTGATTTCCTTTTGACAGCTATTCCGCCACTCTCAGAATTGAATGGGGTGGTGACACTATGTATTCTAATTTCGACACTACAGGGACAAAAAAAATAAAATAAAAACTTACTAATTTTTATTTTAATGTCATCAGGATAATCCATGAACTAGCGATCCGCGCCGGCTTCGCACGGGTGCATGTATTATACATAAAAACCACCCTATCTATCAAAAAAACCGCATCAGAATCCGTTGCGTAGTTTTAAAGATTGAAGCATATATAGGGACGGACAGACGACAGCGTCTTTGTTTTATACTATGTAGTGATAGTGATGATGATAATGATTAGTTATGTTCATATATTTTGAAGACACTATAACTAATCCCGTTTTATGCGTTTTATATCTAAACTAGCTTTTGCGCGCGGCTTCGCCCGCGTGGGCTTCGAACCCATGTGTATTTTTTATGAACATAAAATCGGTTATTGTGGCTAAACTATGATAGTTAGACATGTGCTCTCACGGACTTTTTTGTAGATTTTAATAAGACCTACAAACTTGTAGTAGTTACTTCATTTTGTTCTATTGTCAATCGTTTTTGCAGCGCACGCATAAATAGGTTTTCGATTTTACACCTTGGGTTACAAAATCGCAATTTTCATACGGATCCCTAATTCTTTTGAAAATAAAATATAGCCTATAACCTTCCTCGATAAATGGACTATCTAACACTGAAAGAATTTTTGAAATCGGACCAGTAGTTCCTGAGATTAGCGCGTTCAAACAAACAAACAAACAAACAAACAAACTCTGCAGCTTTATATATTAGTATAGATTAGTATAGATATTGTAGTTGCCTGTTGGTATTTTTCAACCAAGTTTTTTACTTCTAAATTCACTCACATATTGTGGGTCGCGGATTAAACTTGCCCAAATTTGACACAAATGTGTTTGACAAAGTTTATGAACTAGCACACGTGTAGTGCTTTGGAAGTAGCACAGAACATATTAAAAAAGCAGTACGTTAACTCCACAGATACACCGGTAAGAAGTATTAGCACTTGACTCGCCGTTATTCAATTTGTATTTAAATGTGATGATTGGAAATATTTAACCTACTGGAAAACTTCACTTTATATTAATAAAAAACACGCTTCCCTATTTATTTGATAATTTTTCTCTTTCGGACAGAGGTAACACTCACGGCTTGAGTTTGTATCTCTGGCTTACCAGTCTATTCGTCAACTCCAGAATGAACAGAATGGACCCGTAACACGCAGGCAGTGCTCAAAACTTCTTTTAGTTCTTTTTCTTTTTGTGCGCTACTGATACTAGCCTTTAATAGGTGGCCAGGCTGAAAGACGGCGGGATGGGGCGGGCTTCTGGATGTGGGAGTCCACGGGAGCGCGAAGATGGTACACGACAAGATGTCCCCACTAAAAACGTTTGTGTCAACGTTGGCCATCTGCCAACTGCATAATCCACCCATATGGCAGTGGCAGACCAATCAGACAATTTATGAATGACTAGCGACCCGGCCCGGCTTCGCGTGGGTGCATGTACCTATAAACCTTCCTCTTGAATCACTCTATCTATTAAAAAAACCGCTTCAAAATCCGTAGCGTAGTTATAAAGATTTAAGTATACATAGGGACGGACAGACGACAGCGACTTTGTTTTATACTATGTAGTGATAGTGATTAGTTAAATTGTATTATTGCAAGTGTTAATACGTAAATTCAGTCGCGATTATTGACTTTAGCTAATTAGTCATAAGAGACTAACTAATTAAAAATTGAAATTAAACACTTTTTAACAGATTTTTCACGTGTATATTACATAATTTAAATCCGTTAAAAAGTGTTTAATTTCAAGGAGTAATAATCGCGAAAACCTAAGAAAAAAACTAATTAAACGTTGAAAAAGCCAAAAAAGGACCAAATGTGATCCTTTTTTTGTCGTCTGTTGAAATAGGTGGAATTATACGATACTATAATTTTTGGGTTATGCAGGATAAAAAAGAATAATTTAATCTCATAATATGCACTGTGGAATCATCGCGGGAATATCACAGTGGGAAATTCGAGTAACGCGTCAAAGTGTTGCCGGTACACAACAAAGCCATTACCAGTAGACGCGGCGCCCAATCTTATTTTCCAAGTTTAGGAATCGAAAAGTTGTTCACTAAAGCCCAGGTATGAGTGTGTCGCGAAATGCGCTTCGAGCTCACACATTTCTTTTCGCGAGGCTCAAGTAGCGGCGTAGTTGAGAAAATGTTGTACAATGTTTTCCAATCGCTGTTTACACTTTCAGAACAGCTGACAGTATTGGAAAGGAATAAATTTGAAGCTTTTTTTAAATAACCATGAAAGATATCTTCTGTGACGTATAGGAAAGGAAAGAAGCTTGAGTTTTTTTTAAAATAAGTACGAACCATCTCTTCTGCTATTACTAGTATTATTATTAGTATCTGTATATTAATACGTGAAGAAACAACTATGTACCCCTTTTTACGAATATTGCGCGGCCGGAGGATTATAAAATTTCCCACACTTAATTTATTTACAGAAGGAATGCAGAATGCTAAAATTTTAGTAAACTTAAGCATAAAAATACATAAAATCCATAAAAGGAACATTTATCTAAATGTTTATCACATGTTTATCTATAGCACTAAATAAGAAAGTGAGAGCAAGTTCGTCAGATGAGAAAAGAGTGACCAGGATATTTGATTATTGTTAAAGTCAGTGGTCACATTGACAATAGAACTATTATTTATATTAATTGTTGAATTTCGAACCAGTATTTTTATTACTATCGTAGGTTATCTTTGTAATCTTGATAACTTAAGTGAAATATTTTTGTGTACTTAACAAGAGCTGTTTACAGGAGAACTTAAAGATCTTAAAAAAATGCAACAAGTCCACGCATTTCATTTCCACTTTCCTTCTGCTTCTTGGCCAATATTCCTAAATTATAAATATGTACTTAAAACATCTCATAACTGTAGCTTAACTGCGAGTATTAGCAAAATAGATTCGGAAATTGTGCTAGAATTTCCCCAAGCTAAACGCGCCGTTCATCGCAGTCTATGTTGTGATTGCCGTTGTAAATGTATTACCAATCGATGGCAAATCTGATTGGCCGTTGATTTGCGGGCAACTGTGCAAACATTACTGTTAAGCAAACAAATAACACCTGTCCTGCACTACGCTTACGACACAAAATAGGTTTTCAACAAAAATAGGTAACCAACTAATAGAACTATTTAGGGAGAAATCCTGGAGTCTATATAAACTATTTTCTATAAGTTGATACCGTCTTATAATTTTAAGAAAAATAACTGTTATTCCTTAAAAACCCCAAATACTGAGGAATGAGCAACGCTCAGTCAAACGGTAATACGGTCGCGGTAGTATAAGAGGGCAAAGAATAAGAATTGTGAAATTGATTGTATACGGGAATTCTTAAAAAGTTACGTAGATACTTGATACATAAAATGAACTTTCTCCGTGAGGTGACGGCTTTAGAATACATAGTGTCACCACCCCAGTTCATCCTGAGGGTGTCGTAAGAGCCGACAAAGGCAAAAGTCAAGGCCGTATGAAACCCTGAGCCAACCCGTCTGTTCAGCGGGGCCCAGTAGGCTATTTACCCTCCATGCAATAGGAGTAAGTCATCAATCAAACAGAATTGACAAAATAAAATACATTGATATAAAAATAACATTGCTTCATCTGTTCCTGATTTTCCATCAAAAATATTAATTCTAATTCAAACAACATTCAACACCAGGCTACATCCCACATTAATAAATCATAGTTATTTTTAAATAAAATATTTTCGGAAGAACAATGTAGTAGTAAAAATGTTTTTAAAACTAAATTGAAAAAGTATTTCTCAGATACACTGTTGCAACATAATATATTAGATTATCTTCACAAAACGTGGTGGAATTAAGGCGGGACAATTTTGATAATTGTATCGATGGTTGGAGCTAATGGTGGGTTGATTCATAATGGGTCTTGTAAAAATTATATAAATTGTTGTAATACTTACTGTAATTGTTTAATAATGTTAAATGGTTATTATATTGGATTATATATTATATTAGACAGCGCTATGTCGCCAACAAACTGTACAGCAGTTTGGCGATATCTTTATACTAAAAAAACCTGTAAACCTGTATGTAAAAATAAACCCGTACCAGTACCAAAATCTTCTGAAATTGCTTAGATATTCAACTGTCCGTCTCTAAGTAATTACCCTTCAAAATACTTAAGAACCGTTGTTGAGGCTTAACAAAATTTAATTTGTCTGTTGAGTAAGGATGCTTTACAGTAACCTCGGCCGTTATCGATAGTAACTCATAGTAAAACCACGGTAATATTATCTATACAGTAGTTTGACTCGGCCGTGTCCTTGAAATAAATGCCTACAGCCGCGCGGTACGTAAGCATGCGATAGGGCTGCCGGCCTCCAGTTTTTTTATTACATTTGCCTACTTTGTGTTTCCATTTAGTTTTGTGATTGTAAATATACTTTTTTTATTTATACAAATAAAATACTTTGTGAATTGAATAGGAAGTGTTCAATAATAATGCTTGTTGTTTTTTATTCATAGATTTTTATTAAATAAACCATGTTTAAGAGCTTATACTACCTCAAACGCGAGACGTCCAGGCGTCTTTTTTTTTCGGGTTATAAAAGGAAATTACATAGGTATCCATTAAAAAGACACACATTAGGTACGCACCTACCTACTACTTAGTAAGTAAATTTTTTTTATAGTCTTACCTTTCAATATTTCCAGGTAATTAAAAAAAAGTTATCCCTGGATGCGATAATGACGAATTCATGCAACCAAAAACAGCACAATATTTCCTACTCGTCATATTAAATATGTACTTAACTTATTTTCAGAGTAAAGACTGCGCGGTTATTGTTAAAAAACCACACCGTCCGTTCGACACCGTCCGTTCGACACTGCGGCACAGTCGCGACTGTCCGCATCCCAGGCGCATCCCGTAATCGAGGCGCGTAGGCATAGCTCGCGCTTCGTCCGTTTGTATGAAGTCAAACTACTGTATAGATAATATTACCGTGGTAAAACTTAGTGAAATAACATATTGTATTGTAGAATAATAGTTGCCAATTATTATGAATATCAGCGTGATTTCTTTTACCCACCTCAACAATATTATGTTCAAGTTGTTTGCCAGCTTGTATAATGAGATTTACATGTTTTAAAAACAGTATTTAGATATTGCCATCCTGAGGGTGTAGTGCCTTACGTTCCCTTAGTGGCCACTAAGGGAACGCAAGAGGCAATTCTAATCTTACCTTACCTTTCCGCAAAAGAAGGAAAACTTGAAGCAACCCTGTGCCAACCCGTCTTGCCAGCGTGGCACAGTAGGCTAATTTCCCTCAATAATCTTCAAGGAGGCCCGACTCAGTAGTGGGTCATTTATGTGCTGAAATGATGACATATTTATTTGCTACGGATTTCTTTCCTTGCTTTTTTATGGTACGAGTATCCTATGCTAAAACTAGCTCTTTACAGTTTTCGCATGCGTTGATTTCAAAGTGGGTTTGTTTCTAACTAAATAGATGTCACTGTTTCAGTTTTCCAAGACTAATAATTAATACTAACAAAATAATTAATACTAAAATGTTTGCAGAATCATTTCGAAATAAGGCGGACTCTGCCAGTCTATCTTAGGGTGATGCAGAAACGGGGCGAGGCAACTGCACTTACTTCCCCGTGGAGACACAGTCGGGACCCACGATGTAGGCAGCGGTACAGTGATGATGACGCGGTTCATATTATTGAATGGTGGACCAGACATATTTCATTTAGGATTTTCATCATCATCATCATCATTTCAGCCAAAAGACGTCCACTGCTGGACATTGGCCTCCCGCAAGGATTTCCACAAAGGCCGGTCCTGGGCTGCCCGCATTCATTTTTTTCCAGCGACCTTACCAGGTCATCGGTGCACCGTGTGGGAGGCCTACCAGCACTGCGCTTTCCGGAACGCAGTCTCCACTTGAGGACTTCTCTGCCCCATTGGGCGTCGGTCCTGCGCCACTGCCACTTAAGTTTAGCAATCCTGTGGGCTATATCGGTGACCCTGGTTTGCCTGCGTATCTCCTCATTTCTGATTCGATATCGCAGGGAAACTCCGAGCATAGCCCTCTCCATTGCCCTTAGGATTTTAGGTCAGGCAAAAAAACTGGCACTTACCATATTAGGGTAACCATATTTGTATTCCATTTCAAAGTAATTTAAAAAGACTAATAATTTTCACATCAATTTTTTCGAATTCGATATGGCGTCGCACCGCGTGCTCTATTCTAGCGAACTGTGCAAAATAATGATCACACGAAATCCCAGATCAAGAATTAAGAGCACTTTTGTTTTAGTAAACCGACCGGAATAATAGCCGAAGTTTCGCGTCGCCATGCCAACAAATGATTTGATGGGCTTCATCAGTCGAGAGGGTCGGATAATGTTTCACTTCACTTACAAATGATAAAGGTCAAGTTAATTCGAAAAATATTAGTTGACCGGGCAATAAAAGGTGTATAAATATCCTTGGACATTTCACACAACGCCATCTCGTCCCAAGTTAAGCAAATTAATGCTTGTGTTATTTATTTATTTATTTATTTATAATTATGTAAATAACACCTTTACAGCTATAGCGCCAATGCGTTGTTAATACTAGAATACAAAAAAATAATACAATACAAATTAAAAAACACAATTAAAAAAGAGTAGATTTGAATTACCTAAAATTAAAAAGACCTATGTACAATTAAAAATAAAAGATTCATCCCAGTCTTTCAATGCACTTCAGTGCTACTCCTGTGAACTTTATCAGGCTACAGTGAAATATATCAACCTCCTCATGATAAACTACTTATATACATTTTTTTTTGTAAATACATACATATTTTAGATAGAAATGACACCCAGACTCCGAGCCAGTGCCTCTGGTTTAGACAAAGACACTTGCCCGACCCCGGAATCGAACCCGGGACCCGTTGATCCAAAGGCGGCACATCTAACCACTAGACCAACGAGGCAGTCTAAGTCTGTATGATAGTCTATGTAATAACATTTGACATTAAATAACAAAAAAAGAATATCGACTGAAATTGGCATTAAAATGCGATAAATAATCGACCGTTTGAAGTCTGTGCCTTACGCATACATCGGTCTGTCTAGTAGTGTATGTCTTTTGGCAGAAATGATGATGATGAAGCAGACGCTCCAATTTTATTTACTTGTATGTATAGAATAAAAACAAATATTTAACACTGTAGCGGCGTTATGGCTACACATCAATGTTATATTTACGGACTTTTCTACTGGTTTGGGAGTTATTTAAATAAAAATGCAATGTTCATGTGTATGAAAGTAAAAGGCGATTGTAATAACGAACTTCACATAGACAAGGATAGCGGGGTAGGGGAACAATAATAGACCAATTAGTAGCACGCATTATCACGTCATCGTACTGTGTTCCCATTGGCGGTTCATGACGCGACCACTGGCTGGCTTTCAATCGCCATCTCCAACATGCCCGCGGCCTTGAAAGCATCAGCTTACAATAGCTTCTTTCATTCATCTTCAAATAGTGGGCAAATTTTTGTGTACGCTCTTCTCACTATGCCCGATGATGTCTGGATGTCGGCGACTCTCGAGATTCCGTCTTTACCAGGTATCGTCTTCACAATACGCCCCAATTGCCATTTCAATGGCGGAAGGTTTATGTCCTTGATCATGACAAGCGTATCAGGTTTTAAATCAGTGGTGTTTCTCTTCCATTTGGTTCTGGTCTGTAGTTCCGATATATAATCCTTAGACCATTGCAACCAAAACTGTTGACGAAGCTGCTCCACTCTATTGTAGCGTGTCAAACGATGTGCAGGTAAGTCTCGCAGGTCGTCTTCACAAACTGGTGCCGTAAGAGGTCGGCCGATTAAAAAATGTCCGGGGCTGAGGGGCAAATAGTCTCGAGGATCCGAAGACATGGGTGCCAAAGGCCGAGAGTTGAGTACAGCTTCGATTTGGGATAGCAGCGTCGTGTACTCCTCGAAGGTGAGATGCGCGTTTCCCACAACTCGGCGAAGATGGTACTTACACGATTTGACCCCAGCCTCCCACAAGCCACCAAAATGAGGGGAATAATGCGGAATGAATGAAAATTCGATAGCTTGATTTTTAGCGTATTCAATAATATCACTCTTACATTTCGACAAAAACCGAGCAAATTCATTATTTAGACCAACAAAATTACGACCATTGTCCGAATAAATTTTAGAAGGCTTACCGCGCCGTGAAATGAAGCGCTTTAGCGCGAGTAAGTACGCGTCAGAAGAGAGGTCACTAACGAGTTCTAGATGAATAGCGCGTGTGTTAAAACATATAAACAAGCAAATATAAGATTTAATTAATTTCGCGCCTCTTCCTTTCCGATTGAGTATGAGCACTGGTCCCGTGTAGTCTACCCCTGACACATAGAAAGGAAAACTAGCAGTTATCCGCTCTTCAGGAAGATTGCCCATAAGTGGGCTTAATGTTTTCCCTTTAAAGCGTGTACAAACAACGCATTGACGAATCACTTTCCTAGCTAGGTTCCTACCTGACAGCGGCCACCAATCTTCGCGTAATTGGTACAACAATGCTTGTGGCCCACAGTGCATAGACTGGTTATGTCTATGCCTAAATAACAAAAGCGTAAAATGATGTTCCGAAGATAGAAGTATTGGGTGTTTTTTATTATAATTAAAATCGGGTGAATTCTTGATTCTACCACCTACTCGTAAAACATGCTCATTATCTATAAATAAATTTAAACTTGCAATTCTATTATTTGATTTAACATTCTTTCCGGTTTTAAGTAAACTGTATTCATTTGTAAACGACTCCATTTGAGATAACTTTGCAAGTATATTGATAGCTCGTTTTAATTCAATAACAGTAATACTCCCTGTCAGCTGATGTTTTTTGTTGCGCGTATTAAAGATAAAGCGAAGTATGTATGCAGCGACATGACTCATGCGATTAAAATTAGAGAACCTACGAAACGGAAAAAAAGTTAAATCTGTTTTGTTATTATTTGTAATCAATGAATTTACGACGTTTGATTTGAGTTCCGGTAATTCATTAGGTATAATTTCATTGAGTTGCGATACAGAACGTGAAATTGATTTGTCAAAATAAATTAAATCTTTTAGAAACGTGGGTCCTTCCCACCACAAAATCGATGAAGACAAATCCTCAATATTTACACCACGAGACACCAGGTCAGCTGGATTTTCTTTGCTACCCACGTGACGCCAGGGACAGTCCTTCGTCAGCTCATGAATTTCTGCAACACGATTTTGAACGAAAGTTTTTAATAAGTTTGGTGACATGCGTAGCCACCCCAAGACAATAGTCGAATCGGACCAAAACATTACATCATCGAATTCACGAGTGAGTGTACTGCTAATCGTGTCGTAAAGTTTAGCGCCTAGAAGTGCACCGCACAATTCTAATCTAGGGATGCTCACTGGTTTTATTGGAGCTACTTTACCCTTGGAAATTAACAACCTTACTAACACCTGATTATTACACACAGTACGTACGTAAGCACAGGCGCCGTAGGCGATTTGTGAAGCGTCTGTGAATATGTGTAACTCGACTCGCGTAATGTTGCTTTGAAAAACATGGCGCGGAACTTTAATAGTGCGAAGATAAGACAAGCTGTTAACAAATCGGTTCCAAGTATGTACTACGTCAGTAGGCAGCGGGTCGTCCCAGTCTAATTTTAATAACCAAAGCCTTTGTAATAGGACTTTTCCTATTATAACCAGTGGACCCAACAATCCCAGCGGGTCAAATATTTGCGATATTGTTGACAATATTATGCGTTTAGTGACGGGACCCTTGGTGTCGATATCAGTTTTCGTATTAAAATGAAACTCATCCGCGACATTACACCAACTCAAACCTAAGGTTCTACACTGATTATGATCACCTAAATTTAAATCTCGGAACGTGCTATTTAGTGACGTCAATGATTCACCGTCGAGTTTAAAGTTGAAGATCCACTTGTGCAGTGGAAAGCACCCAGACTTTAGTACTTTGGCGGTGCTTTCGCAAATGTTTAATAATTTTGATTTGTCCTCATATGAGGTCAATAGGTCGTCTACGTAAAAATCATTGCGTATAACTCTTTTTACCTCGGGGTCAGTACATTCGTCGGCTAATTGTTTTAAACATCTGACACTGAGAAAAGGAGCCGAGGCTTGGCCATATGTTACTGTATTCAGTCTATAAAACTCGAGCGGGCTAACTGGATCATCGCGCCATATAATAAGCTGCAAATCGCGCTGAGACGGATCCACTAGTACTTGACGGTACATCTTTTCACAGTCTGCAATTGCCGTAAATTTGAACTGCCTAAATCGTAATAGGATTCCGAGCAAGTCCCCTTGGATAGGAGGCCCTACGAGCTGTATGTCGTTGAAAGATTTCCCACTACTAGTTGCAGCACTGGCGTCGAACACAACACGAAGTTTCGTAGTTGTGCTGTGCTCGCGAAAAACACCGTGGTGCGGCATGAAGTAGTGAGGGTCCGTGTAAGAAATGACCTTAGTCATATGACCTAGATCAATATATTCGCGTATGAAATCAGAATATAGTTTTTTATAACTATCAGGTGCGCGTAATAATCGTTTTTCCAAAGACAAAAAACGACGCTCTGCCTGTAAGAGTGAGTTACCAAGAACATCGGGCGATTCTTTGAGTGGGATGCGAACACAGAATCTACCATCACTTTCGCGCGTAGTAGTTGTGATGAAAGACTCCTCGCAAGCCCGCTCTTCATTTGTGCGTATATCCCGATGCTTCGGCATCTCCTCTAGCTCCCAGAACGAACGCAGCTGTCTGTCCATGGATTGTGTGAAGTTACATTGGACAAGTCTATCATTGTGCGTAATATGATTGATAGGACCTGAAACAATCCAACCCAACTTCGTATTTTGTAAGTACGGACCGCTTGGTAAACGCATCTTGCCATCGATAAGCAAGTCCCAAAATAGGTCCGCGCCTATTAAAATATCGATATTTTGTGGTTTTAGAAATTGCGTATTTGCTAGCTGCATGTTGTTAGGTATGTTCAAACGTGCGCTTTGTACTTGCACAGCGGGCAGCGTAGCCGTTATCTCCGATAGAACGAAACATTTAACGCGCGTTGAGTAGGTATTTATGCGAGATTTAATGACGATTTCGCACGTTTGCATTGAATGGGAAATTACATTACCTACCCCTCGTATCTCATGAGTGGACTGTATTAGCGGAATATCTAGCGATTTACATAAAGAATGTGTAACAAAACAGCTTTGACTACCACTATCGAGTAATGCGCAAACGACATGATAATTGTTATATTTGTCGGGAATCTCGACCAAAGCGGTGGATAGCAAAACCGGTTTCATATCTAAGCATCGTGTGTTTGAATGCGTATCTGTATGAACATTGCTAACTTGAATGAACTTATTTTTGTCACTGCCATCGCAGGCTGTCTCCGCTCCCGACGCTCGCGGCGGAGGGGGAACGCTCGCCTCAATAATCGAAGCCGTCATCGTAGTGCGATTATTATTGTGAATTAAAGAATTGTGCTTTAAATTGCACTGCTTACAAGGTCCAAACAAACAGCTTTCAACAGCATGCCCGGAACGCAAACAATTCTCACATAAGTTGTGATCACTAACAATTTTTAGTTTTGATTGTAAGTCCATATTAATGAATTTATAGCATGTGTAAATTGGATGTTTTCCTTTGCACACTACGCATAGAAATCTGTTTGTTTGTCTACGGTCTGATGATGGCGGCGGCGGCTTATTGGAGGAAACATTACATTGTGAAGTGTTAACTGAGCTAAATTTTTTACATTGCGTGCTATTATTGTTATTATCTTTACTGTGGGATAAAGATAAGGTTTCCAACAAATCGGCCCTGTCTTTGAGAAATTTAATTAGATGATTGACCTTCAAATTAGAATTGGAATCCGACAACAACGAACCTTTGTGCTCTTCCCACTGTCTTTCCGTTATTTTATCTAACTTGCAGGCAACAATATAGATTATCAGTGTATCCCAGGAGTCTGTAGGCTCACCAAGAGTTTTTAGTGCGCGTAGATTATTGATAATCACATCTATTAGTGTCCTAATTAATGAAGGAGACTCTTTTGACAGTGGCTGTATTGAAAATAATGCCTTTACATGACTATGCACTATAAGCCTAGTATTGTTGTACCTATTTAGAAGAAGCTCCCATGCAACAAGATAGTTATCTGATGATATTTCTATGGAATTTATTACCTGCTGTGCATTTCCCTTTAAGGAAGACTTCAGGTAGTGCATTTTTTGAATGTTGCTTATATCAGCGGAATTGTGTACTAAAGATAAATAGGTATCCCTATACTCGAGCCAGTGTTCATAAGCACCGTCAAATGTCGGCAACGAGATTGTGGGTAATTTAACTGACACAGTTTTATTAGAATTATGACATGTAGAACTATTAGGTACCTCTCCACATTTGCCAAGAATAGATTCAGCTTGAGAAAGAATGCTATAATAACTATCTTCGAACTGATGACGTTGGTCTAACTGTTCTTCGATATCAGAGTCAGGTACAATTTCCTCAATTTTCGATTGAATTTCATTAAATTCAGAAAACAAAATCCCTGCACCTTTAATGCGCAAATTTAAGTCTATTCTCAACTCACTGGTGAAAGACGTTTGACTATTTAAATGATTAGCGAATCTAGTCAACCTACCTTTAACTATTCCGCGTTTTCTAACTAAATCACGCATGATTTGCTCAGTCTTTTCGTCTTTATAATGTTTATAAGGAGATCTATCGCGACTTTTACTAGTTCCCTCCCCATCTTTAGATGCTAACGACATCCTGGTGGCTTGTGAAATTAGGGGTACTCACGTGGCAAGTACTGACTGCGTGTGAAGACAAACTGCTGTGCTGACAATGGCACAACCAGCTGAATTGTCGATCTGCTCCGTGAATAATCCACTCCTTGGCACACCAGATTGTCCTTTGTTTCACTTTGTAGAATGTCCGAGTTCACGTACACACGTAGCAAAATTGTCAGTCCAACGGTCGCTCCGTACGATGAATTTGGATGTGGATTTCCAAAAAAAACTCGTTAAATCCGGCGATGAAAGGATCAGAATATGTAGCGGCGTTATGGCTACACATCAATGTTATATTTACGGACTTTTCTACTGGTTTGGGAGTTATTTAAATAAAAATGCAATGTTCATGTGTATGAAAGTAAAAGGCGATTGTAATAACGAACTTCACATAGACAAGGATAGCGGGGTAGGGGAACAATAATAGACCAATTAGTAGCACGCATTATCACGTCATCGTACTGTGTTCCCATTGGCGGTTCATGACGCGACCACTGGCTGGCTTTCAATCGCCATCTCCAACAAACACCGTCAAATACGATTCGATATATTCGTTTTTATAAAAACATCAAACACTGTGTTGAATAAGTCGATCGATAAAGAAAACGAACTTTACTGTATTCTAGGCGACAAAAATAGAACTATAGTACCTATTCACCCTTTATGCGGCAACGCTTTGTCGGAAACCCTTGAATAGGCGGCTAGTCTTTGATGGTATTGAAAGAGAAAATGCTTATCGCACCATCGCCTGTAAATAGGCGAGTGGATGTCGATTTCTCTACACATGCTACGAAAACACACTTATCCTTTTACAGTTGAAACTGTTTTCACAACATCTCACGGTACGATACTTTTTGGTATCGGCCCTTTGATTTTATGGGAAAATGGAATCACGGTAAGTGTCATAAATATTATGATCATCGTCAGATATTTAAAACATCGTTATTTCCATCTAGCGTCCGCCCGCGACTTCGTCTGCGCTGATTTAGTACTCAGCCCATAAATGACCCACCCCTGAGTCGGGCCTCCTCCAGTTATACGGAGGGTAATTAGCCTACTGTGCCACGCGGGCCAAACGGGTTGGCACAGCGATTCTCATGCGATTGAGTTTTTGGAGAAAACTCAGGTTTTTTGGGACTAGCCGAGCGAAACATGTTTCATACCTTCATGAGACACAGAAAGTTCGGCGGTTATCTCTCTCAAAGTTGAATGAGGATTTCCAGTCACTATTTCCTTCACTTTTGCAATGTTAACTTTAGTTGCAGACGTTGATGGCCTACCAGAGCGAGGCAAATCTTCCATCACATCTCGGCCGCTTTTGAAAGCTTTGTACCACTCTTAAGCACGTTGTTTGCTATAGTCGTTTCACCGTAAGCCTTCTGTAACATTTTCAGTGACTCCGAACACGAAATTCCATATTGTTGTGTATAAATAACATAATAATCAATATAAATAACAGAGCCAACTCAAACTACGCGCCAAATTGGAAAACAGTTGTGCCAATCTAACAGTAACTAAAAAAAAATACAAAAATTTGAATTTGGAACCATAAACAAATCATCCATTCCCAATACTTTCTTGACTGAATGTATGATGATGTTTATATTATTAAACACATGTTCCATAGAATCTCGCCATCCAATTTAACAACCGTTGGGTTGAATAAGGTGAAATTAAATTTTCATAATACATAAGGCTGTCACTCTCTGTCGTGGAACTAACGAAGCAATGATTTATGTTGTGTGACGGGGAAGGTGTGCGGAATGCCATAAATTTGAACCTAATTACCGCCAGGTGTCAGGGGCAGATCTTTGCTTTAATCATTTTGAGCTCTTACCTTGTAATAGTGACGAGTTTATTATGAAACTAGCGACCCACCCCGGCTTCGCACGGGTGCATTGATGAACATATAATCGTCTTGCTCTACAATATTATGCATGTATCACTATCACTACATAGTATAAAACAAAGTCGCATTTTTCTGTCCGTCCCTATGTATGCATAAATCTTTAAAACTACGCAACGGATTTTGAAGCGGTTTTTTTAATAGATAGAGTAATTCAAGAGGAAGGTTTATAGGTATAATATAATTGCACCCGTGCGAAGCCGGGGCGGGTCGCTAGTTATACATATAAACCTTCCTCGTGAATCACTCTATCTAATAAAAAAAACGCTTCAAGATTATATATGTAGTGATAATGTATCACTAGCTTTAGAATACATAGTGTAACCTAGCCATTAGAGAAGGAAAACTTGACACGAAACTCTGTGTCAACTCCTCTGACCAGCATGGCACAGTAGGCTAATTACTCTCCATTTAACTGGAGGAGGCCCTACTCAGCAGTGGGTAATCTATGGGTAGTAGTAGCTTTTGAACCCCTTACTTAAGGAAAGATTATTCACGGAAAGATGTAGTGATGGGATTTTTCTCCCCGCAAACAAACATGGACGTCGTCTATAAAATTAGAACCAATTTATAGGGGTCCTTACTAAGGGAAAGAATAAATAAATAAATAAATATCCTTGGACATTTCACACAACGCCATCTCGTCCAAAGCTAAGCAACTTAATGCTTGTGTTATGGTAACGAGATAGATGATAAACTACTTATATACATTTTTTTTTTGTAAATACATACATATCACTACATATTATAAAACAAAGTCGCTGTCGTCTGTCCGTCCCTATGTATGCTTAAAGCTTTAAAACTACGCAACGGATTTTGAAGCGGTTTTTGTTATTAGATAGAGTGATTCAAGAGGAAGGTTTATTGCACCCGCGCGAAGACGGGGCGGGTCGCTAGTTATAGATAAAAATGACACCCAGACTCCGAGCCAGTGCCTCTGGTTTAGACAAAGACACTTGGCCGACCCCGGAATTGAACCCGGGACCCGTTGATCCAAAGGCGGCCACTAGACCAACGAGGCAGTCAAGAATATTTTTGGTTATAGTGATGATGATAGGTTTGGTACAGAATAGTAATCAGTTTCGAGGCATTTCCATTGATAGCTTACCAAGAGTGAAAGGTGGCGTTAATCATGCTGTCAGACTAGATTAAATCTGAAATACGAATCGCATTTATGGAGAGAAGCAAATAAATGTCGCCGCTATTGTTGTCGCGTCGTACTAATGAGCCAAATATATTTGTGTAAGCGAGATGTAACAATGAGTTTGTAGAATTTACTAATTTATATAATATTGATATTATAAAAGTTGGTTGGATTAGTAGATTCTGTTTTATTTAACAAAGAAAACAAATTAGCGAACTGAACCCCTGCACTGTGTATGTAACCTGCGTTGCGGGGACAGTTTACAGTTTATGTAATTCACGAATACAAAGGAAACATTTTTTATTGTAATGAAATATGTATCTTTGATTGTATTTTTAAATATTTTATGTATGTAAATGTTTGTAAATTAATATTATAGTATGTATGCATTATATTTGTATCTAGGTATCTATTAATTATATATCTTTATTCTTTCTTGTACCCCATATGCTCTCTCCTTTCAACCCGAAGGTTGACTGGTAGAGAATGCCGCATGGCCTTGTGTACCGAGATCGTACATCAAGAATAAATAAATATGATACCCACATTCAAAGCAATCGCCTCTGGTTTACACAAAGACCAACTGTCGTGTCCGGAATCGAACCGGAATCGGAATCGAACCGGGAAGCGTATATCGAAATGCTCATTCAGTACGTCCCCTCCGCCGGAGACGAACTCTAACGAACTAGCACTAGAAATCCTACTCCAATACGTCCCGCGGGGGTGACGAATAGGATGAGGGTTTCTAATATGTTTTATTGCGTTTAGACTTAGAAATCCTACTGCAGTACGTCACTCTGTGGGACGTATTGGAGCAGCATTTACGCGTTTTTTCATTAAAAGAGCTTGGAAACGCTAATCGAGTTCGTCTCAGGCGGAGGGGACGTACTGAATGAGCATTTCGATATACGCAACCGGGAACCCGTGACCCTTAGCACATCAAACTCCAAGAGCAGAATTGTAAATTTTATAAACTATGACATAAGTTGCTATTCCCCACTACAAGCTACTGCCACTGCTGAATTGGGCTTCCTCCAGTTACATGGAGGGTAATTAGCCTACCGTGCCACGCTGGCCTCACGGGTGGGCACATGGTTTCGTATCAAGTCTTCCTTCTCTTACGGCTAGGTTATCGGCCTTGTCATTTCCTTTTGTCGGCTCTTACCACACCCTAAGGATGGAATGGGGTGGTGACACTATGTATTTCAAATCCATCACCACACGGAGCCAACGCTTTCTATGCTACGCATTATTAACAAATTTTGTGAATATATAGGTATGCATAGTAACACGGAGAAGAACCTGAATTATCTGTTTTGTAATTTATATATAGAAAACTAGCTGTCCCGGCAAACGTCATTTTGCCAAATAATTAACCATCCCCCGCGCAACCCCCCCCCCCCGCGCAATATGCTGTCCTATTCTCATACCTACCCAATATGCTCACAAAATTTCATCAAAATCGGTCAAGCCGTTTCGGAGGAGTTTGGCATCTAAAACTGTGACACGAGAATTTTATATATTAGAAATTATAAAATTTAAAAACGTTTCTACTAATTTATTATGCTTAGATTGCATAATCCAAATAAGTATGAATTGTTAAAACCTCAATTACAAGAAACCAAATTGCTCACTTACAAGAAAGCATCTAAGCAAGAGCTAACATCTATTAGAATCCTTACGTAAAGCTGAGTAAAAGGTTTTCTGACACGCGTCGATTTATCACAAAACCACTGATTAATCGACGTACAATCAACTTTTTCACCATCCCCGTAAAACAGAAAATTGTACGATATATTTTTGGCTTCCATCTCTCAGTTTCAGTATGCCTAAAGGGGATTGTTTATTACAGTTAAACTAGCTCCTACCTGCGGTTTGTCTACGTTTACTTCGAACTGACTGACTTATTGGTCTAAAGGTTGGATGTGGATGCTTTTAAATCACTTATCCCCGAATTTTTATGTATAGTAGAGGCACGAGTTTGAGTCTGGTATTTGTATTCGTGAATTACATATTTGTAAACAGCTCCAGCTATATAGGATATACGCTCTGAATACAGAAAATCTGCTCTGATTTTCTGTTTTATGTATAAAAAATACGACGGTTTTGTGATCTAATTTTCAATTACAGAACGCATGATTCATCAGAAAATATCTGTGTAGCCACAGTGAAAATTTGTAATGAGTCATTTTACAGTGGTTCTTGAGTTTTCTGCGATCATTTCTCCTGACATTTTCGCCATAAAAAGTTTCTGTTATTTTTTCCTGAACATCAGTACCACCTGTATATCTCCTGGTACACCCAAAATAATTAAAATTGCTTCAGTAAAAGCAACTACAGGTCTTCTCTGTAGAGACATTGAAGACCTTCTGAAGTGGTGGTAGTTTCCGCATGAATGTATGTGGACGCAAGGGTTGTGTGAGATCAAAAGAGTTCGATGGATTGTAAGAATGAGGAATTGTGTATGAATAGTTATTTGTGCAACAAGAGAGCAAAGTCGTTTTTTGCTGCGAGTGCTGATATTGAATCCCGAGTAAGCGAAGGAATCAATGATTGAATCACGAGCGTAGCGAGTGATTCTAAAGTTGATTCCTGAGTGCTGCGAGGGATTCAAAGGCACGAGATGCGAAAAATTTTGCTCTCGTGTAACACACATAACTTTTCACTTCAGCAGCGAGAACACTATAGGAAATGAAATATATTACATAACAATTTAGAAACTAGTATTAAATATTTTTAAGTTAAATATCAGTTTTTTAAGCAGTAAATACTTATTTTAGTTTAAATACAACAATAAGTTAAAAATTCAATGAATTACAATAAAAGATATAATTATCATTTTTGCTAAATTTCTTTAGTTAGTACGAAATTCCGAACGTGTTTGTCTTTGAGGTCGAATTAAATATCGGAGTAACCCCATAACGAACTCCTTTCATCCAATCGAACTGTTAAAAGTACGTCTAGTTTGTATTTAATCAAATATAGTTCCCATAATATTGCTCTATCAATTTAATATTTATAATCTGTACTTTAATGACTTGTATTGTTTTCTATAGCGCTACCTGCTAACATTTAAGTTCATAACTCTAACGCAACTTATAACCAATTAATTTAACTTTCATAATCACACGAAATTTCTAACACAACACACTTGTCATTGGCAAAATCATCGGTATAACAATGGAAGCCAAAACCTAAATGAAGAAGAAGAAGAAAAATCGGAGCTGTTGGTACTGGCCACTTGGTCCTTGTCTCTCTCTCTTTTCTATTGGCGGGAAAGAGATAGTGTCAATGTTTCGAATTAGAATTAAAAAGTTACTTTGTCTCACTCAGTGGGCAAAATCGCATTTTGTCCACTGTTTTCAGTGAGCAAAACCTACATGTTTGAGCTACTGAAGTGAAAAGTATATTATTACTATTGTGTATAAAAATGTAGATATGACGACTGATAGGTGTTTAAAGAGACTACCACCTAGCGTGGGACAGGGGCTGCAAGATGATAATGGTAATTTTAAATATGACGAATAATAAGAATTTTGTCATATAACCTACGTAAATAAAGTTCCTTTTGAATTTAGAGTTAGTATTAAGTTGCTCTTTATGATATTAGATTGGACTAAGTATTGATAAACAAAGGAAATGAAATAATTTTAACTACCTAAACTTGTGGTATGTCTAGATAAAATTTCGCATGACATGTGTTCACTAAAGTTGGTCGTAAAAATTCTATGCGCCATTGGCGTTTCATGGTTTTGATGCACTATAGTAAGTAGTGTCTGTTTGGTGACGGATTTAGAATAAATAATATCATTGACCCATTTCATCCTGACGAGTGTGGTTCGAGGTGGCAAAAGGAAATAGATAAGCAAAAAATTACTAGCTACGAAAAACTAAGTTTATACTATACATCACTACATAGTATAAAAAAAAGTCGCTGTCGTCTGTCCGTCCTATGTATGCTTAAATCTTTAAAACTAGGCACCGAATTTCAAGCGGTTTTTTAATAGATAGAGTGATTCAAGAGGAAGGTTTTTAAGTTTAATACTTGCATAATTGCACCCGTGCGAAGCCGGGCCGGGTCACTAGTATAAATATAAGTACTAGCAGACCCACGCGTTGCTGTGGCTAAGATTTTTGTTAAATTACATTAAAAAAAACAGATATCGCCATCTGTTAGAATCTTTTGTCAAAGTCAAGTCAAAGTCAAATCATTTATTTTGCATACGACACAATGGACACTTACAAATTGTCAACATATTAATAAAATGTATACAAAGCAAAGTAATATAGTCTACCACCAGTTCGGAACGCGACCACTGCTGAGAAGAACTGGCAAGAAACTCGGCTTGTCATTCTTTTCCTTTTTATTACTTTGCGGTCCTATTTAGAATTTAATATATATATATACAACAAATTCCTTAAACAAACTATTCTATTGGATCTGAAAAGCGTCAACTGGGAAGTGAATATTAAAACAATACAACATTATTAAAATAAACTAAAACTTCCTTGGTCTAGTGAGCCCACCAACCCCAAACAGCAGCACCTGTTCACAAGTATAACGCATGTGACAGCCATCGATCTCCTCAACCATATTTAAGGGAAGTAACCGACCCGTCACATGTCGCTACCGCTACTCAGAGTATTTTAGTGAGCATGACAACTCACCAACCAAAGCCCGATCAGCGGTAAAGAAAAATAAAATAAAAAAGGCTTGAAAATTGCAGTTCCAGCAAGACTGCAGTTTCAGACTGGAGCTAACATATAATTGTGACTGTTAAATAATAGTCACATAATTTGTATAAAAGTAATATGGCGTCTGTATTACATCTCAATCTTTCAAGTTGATTAAAATCGGTTGAGTAGTTTAGGAGTCCATTGCGGACAAACAACGTGACGCGTAATTTATACAAGTATATAAAAGAAAGAAGATAAGGTCAGCGGGGGTGTGATAATCTTTCTCTTTAAAATTGGATAAAGCCAGATTCATTAAGTACAAGAATGTGCAATGAATGGTGTCTTCATTGAACTTTAATGTGTCAATAATATACATATAGATTGTGCTATTCATTTTATGAAATTGCGGTAAACAGTACCCATAAAATATTTCTATTGTTTATTAGTTAGTCCGCAAAAAACCTAAGATATCGAATAGCAATCAGATTATGTAAGCCATAGGGTTTGTTTTATTTTTAAAAACATAAATTCTTCGTTATTTTTGTTACCATACAACAAAAAAAAAGTTTTTTTATTATTTTATCTTTATAAATATTATGTAAAAAAAATATGAATAAAGACTATACATAACCAAAATATTGGTTTGTCAATCTAGAAGATTTCATGTTAGCATTTTCAGCACGGCTTTAGTGGGTTGCTTCTTCTTCTACTACTTCTCATCCAGACCCACTACCGGGTCGGGCCTCATTCGATTACACGAAGGTTTTCGGCCTTGTATATTAATTCTGTCAACTCTTACGACGCCCACAGGATGGGCTGGGATGGTGACTCAAAGTATTCTTAATCGACACGGGTGGCGCAGTGGTTGAGCGATCGACTGCTGCGCAGCATGTCGCGGGTTCGATCCCCGCACGGAAGAAATATTTTTACGATCTACAAGTATTTGTTCCGGGTCTGGGTGTTTTCTATCTATAATATGTATGTATTTACAAAAAAAAAAAACTTTGTAGTTTATAATCCATCTCGTTACCATAACACAAGCATTAAGTTGCTTAGCTTGGGACGAGATGGCGTTGTGTGAAATGTCCAAGGATATTTATTTATTTATTTTAATCCGTCACCACACGGATCCGTATAGTAGCATAAAACCCTAAAATTGCCATGTGTCGTACGACCACTATAAATATTACAGCACTGTCGCACTATATCAATGTTGTCCGAAACAAAGAGCTATTTGATAGATGTATCAACTAAGGTTTGAAAAATCTGGGTTTTCTGGCAAAACATCGGGTTGAACAGATATTTGGGTCGATGAGCAGATGTAAATAAAAAAAATAAAAAGTTCGTGCGTACAAAGTACCTGCACATGTCAGAATTGAAACTTACAATTAGTATATTTTTATTTAATAATTTGAAAAAGAGGATTTATGAAATATTATTAATTTATGTTTTATGAAAAAAATTTAAGCCGACTCACTCTCTTTCTCTCTCCTACTTTACCTACCTTTGTGTATCTTTATTTCTCTCTCCCTCTTGCGTTGGAATATTGGTCTCTTTCTACTGCCCCTCCCCAGGAGCGTTAAACGTTTAACGCAACTTGTTGGAAGTCGCATTAGAAGTTTCACTTCAATAATAATTGACAAAAGAAAAGTTTTTTTCTCTTTCTAATAGCTTTCAATTATTTGTTTTCTACTACAACTACTACCTGGCCTGACCCACTAAGCCACGCTAGCCAAACGGGCACAAAGTTTCGTATCAAGTTTTCCTTCTCATGCGGCTAGGATATCGGCATTGTCATTTCCTTTTATTAGCTCTTACGACACCCTCAGAATGGAATGTGATGGTTACACTATGTATACTAAATCCGTAGCTAAAAAACATTTGTTTTAAAATATATGTGTATCCTGTCAATTTGAAAGCCAATCTTTATCTCATGGTCATAATCTGATAAGGATTTTTAAGCGGGACATACATAATTACTTTCTCATTTATCGTATTAGTTCGTATACCTACGTGTTATTAAGTATGAAGTAGTTAGGTTAACCCATGTCACAGTTAAATAAATAATTGTGGCAAGGGTGGTTTGTAATCAGCTGATCAAGCCTTAATGCTCTCCATTAATAATAACTGTCCGTGTGGTGACGGATTTTAGAATACACAATGTCACCAACCCATATCATGCTGAGGGTGTCGTAAGAGGCCACTAAAGGAACACAAGAGGCAGATCACCTAGCCGCAAGAGAAGGATAACTTGATACAAACCCTGTGCCAACCCGTTTTGCCAGCGTGGCACTGTAGGCTTATTTCCTTCCGTGAATTTGGAGGAGACCCGACTCAGTAGTGGGTCATTTATGGGTGAAATGATTAATCAGTATCAGTACATATTATAAAACAAAGTCGCTGTCGTCTGTCCTTCCCTGTGTATGCTTAAATCTTCAAAACTACGCAACGGATTTTGAATCGGATAACAGAAGCGGAAGCCGATTTTTTTTAATAGATAGAGGGATTCAAGAGGAAGGTTTATATGTATAATACATCCATAATATTGTAGAGAAACAGTGATAAATTTAATAATTGTAATAGTGTGATAAATTAATTGTAATAATTTAATTAATAATATAATTTAATTTAATTGCGGTATACAGTACCTACCCATATAATATTTCTATTGCTTATAAGTTAGTCCGCAAAAAACCTAAGATATCGAATAGCAATCAGATTATGTAAGCCATAGAGTTTGTTTTATTTTTCAAAACATAAATTCTTCGTTATTTTTGTTACCATACAGCAAAAAAAAAAGTTTTTTTATTATTTTTTCTTTTTAAATATTATGTAAAAAAATATGAATAAAGAATATACATAACCAAAATATTGGTTTGTCAATCTAGAAGATATCATTTTAGCATTTTCAGCACGGCTTTAGTGGGTTGCTTCTTCTTCTACTACTTCTCATCCAGACCTAATAATTTAATAAGTGATAAATTAATTGTAATAATTTAGGTTCATCATGGCACCCGTGCGTAGCCGGGGCGGGTTGCTAGTAATATATAATGTACAATGTGATCGTGATCCATGTGGTGACAGATTTATTATACACTAGCTGACCCGGCGAACTTTGTTCCGCATTATATATTTAAAACAAAAAGAAAGTTGGACATAGGATACCTGAGATTTTTATCCCGTCCGTATAAAACCTACTTTAACAAAACGCAACTGACAGCGAAACGTTATGTTGTCTATAGTTTAATATGGTCGAAAATTTGACAATTAGAAATTTTGAATTCGACTTGTTTATATTGTTGTAATTCACATAATATCTTTATAACTTGTACCCTATGTGTTATTCTGATGTATAAGCTATATTATTGTAAAGTTTCATTAAAATCCATTCAGTAGTTTTTACGTGAAAGAGTAACAAACATCCATCCATCCATCCATCCATCCATACTTACAAACTTTCACGTTTATAATATTAGTAAGATAGTGTCACCATACCACCCCGTCGTGTCGTAAGAGCCAACAAAACCAAGCAAGAGAACCCGTCTGGCCAGCGTGGTAGAGTACTCGTGGGCTAATTAGATTCCAATGTAAAGAGAGGAGGCCCGACTCAGCAGTGGGCCATGTATGGGCTGAGTAGTCGTTTATTTTTTAATGTGCCACACTGGCCAGACGGGTTGGCACAGGGTTTCGTATCAGCGGCGGCGTGGTTCTGCACCAGATCCCACAATGCCGCAACAGGACGCGAGTGGGAGCACTCCGGGGATGTTTAGAGGGTAGGCCCCCACTCTGGGGGAGAGTCCCACACGCCCCCCCTAAGCCATCCCCGTGGCCGACGGGGATAGTCCATAAAGGATTTGAGCCCGGGCGAACAAAAAAAAAAAAATAAAGGGTTTCGTATCAAGTTTTCCTTCTCTTGCGGCTAGGTTATCGGCCTTATCATGACCTTTTGTCGGCTCCTACGACACCCTCAGGTTTAAATAGGGTAGCACTATGTATTCTTAATCCGTTGCGACACGGAAGATTTATTAGACTATGTGTTTAGAAACACGTTACATTTTAACCAGTCGTCATCATCGTCATTATTTCTCGGAAAAAATGACACACAGTTCAATAGAGCCCCCTCCAACTTCACGGAGGAAAAGTATACTATGCCAGGTTGGCCAGACAGGTTGGTACATTGTTTTTAAAAAGTTTTCCTTCGCATGCGACTCTGTTTGTTGGGTGCCTTTAATCGCCGCTTACATCACCCTCACGATGTGATGACTGGACTGGTGACATATTGTATTCTAGAATTACCACCTTGTGGAGAGACTTAAACTATTGTTATTTAAAATATTTGAGTGTATGGTAAAAAACTTACAGATTTATCCTTTTATCTGTTTGTGTCATCATTAATCGATTCATGTTTGCGTAGAGTTACATAATAATCTACCTACGTGTTACTCACTCACACACAGCTAAATTCACTAACAGAAAAAAATAAATGAAATTACTACTTTAATTAGGTACTTTAACATTTTGTCAACATTTTCCAAATAAACAGCATTAACCTACTTTTTTCGTCGTCAACATTATTCAGCTCAATCAATTTAATAAAGTGGGCGTTTCTATTAACATAGACATATTAAACTTACCCGTGAATGCTCCCAGTTATTTGTTTGGCTACAGATATATAATTTCATTGTCATTCTATATAGAACATGTATACGTCAAGGCGTAACACAGCGATGTTAACATTATGAATAGACAATAACATCAAATGAGAACAGGGTACATCTCTATTATGATAAAATTTACATTCTCTGGGTGTTCTACTTATATTAGGAAAGAATGGGGTAATAGTTTTATTATAAAAATAGTTGTACCCTGCTTCCATTGCTACACAAAATTGTAAAAATAAATTTGAAGACATTACATAAATAAATATCCTTGGAAATTTCACACAACGCCATCTCGTCCCAAGCTAAGCAAATTAATGCTTGTGTTATGGTAACGAGAATGGATGATAAACTACTTATTATACTTTTTTTTTGTACATACATACATATTATAGATAGAAAAACACCTAGACCCGGAACAAATACTTGTAGGTCGTACAAATATTTCTTCCGTGCGGGGAATCGAACCCGCGACATGCTGCGCAGCAGTCGATCGCTCAACCACTGCGCCAATATTTTTTTTGTCCAGCCTTCCTGGGCTGCGCAACACATTCCTGAAGATCGTCACATGATCAAATGCATAGTTTACGATCCTACAAATGATACAGGCAAACATTAATATTTATATAAGGTACTAGCGACCCGCCCGATCTTCGCACGGGTGCAATGATGAACATCTAAATTTATCAGTGTTTCTATACAATATTATACATGTATTAAACATATAAACCTTCCTCTTGGATCACTCTATCTACATAGGGACGGACAGACGACAGCGACTTTGTTTTATACTATGTAGTGATGAAGATAAAAGCTTTTTAACAAAATTAAATAATGTAAACCTACTTCCAAATAATAACTAACAAAGAATAACTTTATTTACCTATAAATTTAATTAATGTCATCATATTGAAAAAAAAATCTAATCGGTTTATAAAATGATACAGTTATATGGTAATAAAAATATACCATTGAATTGAGAACCCTGTCCTTATTTGAAGCCGTTTAAAAGGAGGAGTAAACTTAGCTTTTGCATTAAGCATTTTATTTTTAAATTTAATTTGACCGGCATCATCATCAACCCACTCTAGTCCACTACTGATAATATGCCTCCTCTAAAAAGCGCCATAGCGCCATGTCTTTAGCTTGACGCATCCAGCTGCTCGCAACCTTGCGCATTATCATCGCCCAACTAGCAAAGGCCATCCTACACTACGCTTGCCGATTCGCGATCTCAAGAAATCGTCGCATACATCTGGGAGTTAACAATATTAGGGATTCCCTAAAAAAAGTGAAAAAGTTTGCCAACCCTGTGAAGTGGGATAAGATGATGCTGAGCTGGCAGTAACAAATGCTAATAGAGCTTTTGTGATCTTATCTTATCCCATGGCAAAAGCATAGAGTATACAGGGTGTAACAAAAAAGCTATAGCCATAATGAAAGGATCGATAGTACTACTGTAAAAATACTTCATGCAAAAACATTTCTTTTCTCAAAATTAAAAGATAAGCCTTTGCTTTTCATTTACACCGAGAAACAAAGAAATTTAATGGAACTCGAACTGCTTATTAAGCTAATACTAAGCAACTAACGATTGCTAGTTAGTAGGTAGGTACTCACTGGAATCTCTGTTTCCGTCTATTTCTCCCTCATACATCAATATGGAAAACCATTATAAACATATAACTGCTTCTCACGATTAGCTCTATGCCCTTATTACTGCTGGCTAACGGATTTTGGTTGCACCCTGTAAATGACGCAGCGTAGCAATAAATCTAAATTTGTCCATCTCGAGATGCATTCAGCTGAGTTAGTACCCATACTACAGGCAGACAGCGAGTGGCCAGTCACAGGACACGTACGTGCCACCGGGTTTATTGCTTCCCAAGATCCTGATTGGATAACTCTGTCGACATGGTGAATAAGTATACCAGTAGCTTACTGCGGTAAATGATGTCTTAACGTGTTTCTTTATTTAAATCCCAGCGTTTGAGAGACTTTGCAGTGTCCGTGGTCGTGGGACGACTAGATGACGGTTGTCGCTGCGAGCATATTTATATAGCGACAAAAAACGAATGAGCTCACATTCTATTGGTGGGCACATTATGACGAACGTGAGTTATGTTGTTATTCACGTGAGCACGTTGCCGGTTACGAGGTACATTGAGTTACGCCGAACATGGCAAGATTAAGCTATGTACAACGTGCTCGGTTGATACAGAAGGTGCTCACAGTGTCTTGTGGTCTTGCAATTTTGTGTTGGGTTTAGGATTTGATAAATTTTATAATCAGGACCTAAGCACGTGGAACTTGCCAACCATCTTCGCTATCACTATCACTACATAGTATAAAGCAAAGTCGCATTCTTCTGTCCGTCCCTATGTATGCATAAATCTTTAAAACTACGCAACGGATTTTGATACGGTTTTTTTTAATAGATAGTGTAATTCAAGAGGAAGGTTTATATGTATAACCCACACCCGCTTTGCACGGGCGAAGCCGGGGCGGGCCACTAGTTGAATTATAAATCAAACTTAAATTAAATATCCAACTGATTTTACAGTAATAGTGGAGGCAGGAGTTTATTGAAAAGGTTCAGGTTTCAATACCTGTTCTATCTCTTTCCGATTTGAATGTTTTTTTTTTTGTATGCGTCTGGGTCGCAACGAAGGTGGTTTAGATTCTTCAAATCAGCCCGACAGATGGCGCTGCAGTCGGTAAACGGATATCATGCAGGACAACGTCTGCCAATCAGCTAGTATTTAATAGAAATTAGCCACAGTTGGCAAGTCAGGTTAGCACGGGGTTAGTATCAAGTTTTCCTTCTCTTACTGCTAGGTAAGTTGCCCCTGTCGTTCTTTTAAGTGCTTCTTACAAACACCCTCAGAATCGTATGGATTGTAACACGAAGTTGAATTACTGTTTGTAAATTATGTTCTGTGTTGACAACGTGCTGTAATGGACGGTACAGTCACTAGTAATTCCACATTATAGATCGTCTTCGCTGTGAACTGTCAGTTTGAGAATGGTTTTATGTCATTTTTAAACCGACTTCAAAAAAGGAGCGGGTTTTTAATTCGTCTGTTTTTTATATTGTATTGCTTTGATGTAAGCGGTATATATGCCGCCATCCCATTTTATTTGAACGGTGTCGTAAGACCCGACAAAAGGAAATGATAGGGCCGGAAACCTAGCCCTTATCCACCAATCACCGTTAAGGAGACCCGAATAAATCGGCTATTGCGCAGTATACATTTTGGCTCAAGTTACTATACACCTTCCATGTGATGACAGATTTAGAATATACAGAGTTGATATGACAGAGGGGCATTAAATTACACTACGTATACTATATGTGATTATTATGAATTCGAAACGGTACAAAAAAAAATACACGTGATTTTTCATGGGGGGTGGAGGGGTAGACCTGGTGAGTTAAACCTCACCAGGTCTCACCAAGGGGGAGGGAGGGGTTAAAAATGTTAAAAAAACATCACGTGATGTCGCGGGTTCGATCCCCGCACGGAAGAAATATTTGTACGACCTACAAGTATTTGTTCCGGGTCTGGGTGTTTTCTATCTATAATATGTATGTATTTACAAAAAAAAAATGCATCTAAGTAGTTTATCAACCATCTCGTTACCATAACACAAGCATTTAGTTGCTTAACTTGGGACGAGATGGCATTGTGTCAAATGTCCCAGGATATTTATTATTTATTTATCTGTTAGGTTCAAAAGAGGCAAAAATTTTAAAAATCATTTGTGGCTAAACTATTGCTCCAATTTAATTGATTTTTGCTACAGAGCCGGGAAATGACTAGGTATCATTTCCCGGCAGGCATAGGCAGTTATAAAAATGCCTATGTCGTATCAACCCTGTATAATGTCACCAATCCGTACCATACGTAGGTTGTCGTAAGAGGCGACTAAAGGAACGCGAGAGGCAGATCGCTTAGCCTTAAGAGAACGAAAACATAAGCCAACCCTTTAGGGCCAGCGTGGCACGGTAGACTAATCACCCTCCATGTACCTGAAGGAGACCGGACAAAGCAGTGGGTAATTTATGGGCTGCGAAGTAGAAGCGATATAAAAGATTCGTTAACCTTATATGATTTTGTTGCCTCAGTAGTAGACGTCAACAGCTGTTGATTGATATTCGAAAAATAATTCAGTATATACACTCGAGAGCAATGAATCCGGGTCACTTAAAGAATCCTAAAAATCTCGGAAACTAAAAATGCTAGGTTAATGCAATAAATCGTATTTAATAGACAATGTAATACTCTTTAAATGAAGGTATTAAAACTTCTTAGTTATTGTAAAGTTATATCATAAAAAAATCAAATCAGTAGAAGTAACGCTGAATATTGATTGATATTAACGTATTACAGTTGCATATCGCATGTGACTTAAGTCGGTTAACCATTAAAACACGGTGAACCACAATTCGTTGTTAATTACCCAGCTTCAATCAATTTAACCGCAGATCGAGACCATATTAATTATCTACTAAGCAAATAACCCAGTAAGTTAGGTTATTATGTCTACATAATAAAATCATTATTCAATATCTACGCAAACTAATGAATTTGAAAGTGATTGAACATAATTTCATTCTATCATATACCTTAAGTACATTTTTCATTGGGTTTTAACTTAAATAAAGCGACATCTATCGTTAAAAAAGGTAATTTTCGTTTTTGACGAATAGTAAAGAGTAAAATTTCGCAAAATAATATTTCATTACTAATCTAGATCGACGCGAGTCAAGACGTGTTAAGATTCATAAATTCTAATAAAATTTTATTGCTTAAATTAAAAACTTACTAAAAATATATCAAATACATATTCGTTCGTTACAGCCCATAAATGACCCACTACTGGGTCGGGTCTCCTCCAAATTCATGAAGGGAAATTAGCCTATTGCGCCACGTTGGCAAGACGGGTTGGCATAGGGTTTCTTGTCAAGTTTTCCTTCTCTTGCGGCCAGGTTTTCGCCTTACCATTTCCTTTTGTCGGCTCTTACGACACCCTCAGGACGAAATGGGTTGGTGACACTCTGTATTCTAAATCCGTCACCACAATAATTGAGAGTTAAACGTACAACTTGTCCTGAATACTTTGGTCAACAATAAATGTGAACAATATGTAAGGTATAATATGGACATAAGCGTAGCGATGTCGTACTTTATTTGCTAAGACCCAAGTCAATATTGAAGGAGACAGAATATATCTTTCTAAGTTTATTCGACATCGCACATCTAGTTTGACTCAATGATAGATATTCTTTACGTCTTATTACTAACTAGCAACCCGCCCCGGCTTCGCACGGGTATATTATTCATAAAAACATTCCTCTTGAATCACTCTACCTATTAAAAAAACCGCATCAAAATCCTTTGCGTAGTTTTAAAGATTTAAGCATACATAGGGACGGTCAGATGACATTGACTTTGTTTTATCCTATGTAGTGATAGTGATAAATACCAGCGTGGCAATAGTAGGCTAATTACCCTCCGTGTAGTTGTGAGGAGGCCCAACCCAGCAGCGGGTCAGTTTTGGGCTGAGAAGTAAGTATTGTCAGTGCAAAAGCTGCTTCAATTGCGAGCGTAGGGTATGTCGAGGCTCACTTGGCTTTATAGTTGTTCGAATCATTTGTTCGCTTTGCAAATAGCCACATTAATAATGTAATGATTCAATTGCAATAAATTAAAGAATATTTATATGTATTATAATCGTTGATTGAAATTTACTTAATGATTGTATTATTTTTTTAATAAATGTGGATGTAAAATTATTATTAATATCTCATGAAGTGAATTTATGTAATTCTTTTGAGATCAATAAAGTTCTTTAACCGTAAAAGACTTCGAATAAATAGTTTTAATATCGCATTCTACCACCTGGTAGTATCAATGCTCTGTGCTACGGTGAGCACGTAAAGCCGTCGGTCAATATACGAAGTCGGTAGTGGAACAACTTACTGCTGGTCTAGTCGATTGATTGCCGGCAGTCCCGTAATACTGGTAGTTACCCAAAACAGGTAACTACTACTACTACTCAGACCATAAACGGTGGCGAGACGGGTTGGGACAGAGGTTTGTTTCAAGTTTTCCTTCTCTTACATCTAGGTTTGCTGCCGTCTAATTTCCTTTAGTCGGCTCTAACGACACCTTCTTAATAAATAAAATAAAATAAAATAAATAAATATCCTTGGATATTTCACACAACGCCATCTCGTCCCAAGTTAAGCAACTTATCGCTTGTGTTATGGTAACGAGATGGATGATAAACTACTTATATACTTTTTTTTTCTTTTTGTAAATACAATACATATTATAGGTAGAAAACACCCAGACCCGGAACAAATACTTGTAGGTCGTACCAATATATCTTCCGTGCGGGGATCGAACCCCCTTAATCCGTCACCAATCGTAAAACCAGGTAAGCCTGGTGCCAACCCCATATTTTAATTTTTTTTTTTCATTGGATATCCGGAAATCTTCTGCTATCGACGCCAGCCCTAGACAGCCGGCCTAGGCGCGCCTCCGTAGTAAGTGGCGGCAGCCCTGGCCCGCCGGCCTAGCCGAGCCTCCGCTGCTATCGGCGGCAGCCCTGGCCCGCCTTTGTTGCGGCAGATTAAGGCTCTCGAGGAAACTCTGAGTACAGAGGAGTCCCCGGAGCCAAAAACCACCACGCCTCCATGTGCCGCTCTATGTCTACTGGGTGTCACAGGGTTTCAGGATTAGCTAGGTGGTCTGGCTTTAGCACCTCTTAAGGCTTTAAGGATGGTGTGTGGGTTGGTGACGTTGTGTATTCTAAATCGTTCACCATACTATTACTAAATTTCATCTTGAAGGTGTCGTAAGATAAAGTTCAACTAATGCAAATGAAATGACAGAAAACTTACCCACGAGAATAGGAAAATTTGATATAAACCTGTGTTAAGCGACTTACCTAGCGTGGAAAAGCTTTGTTCCATCCTTGCAGGAGGAAGCCCGTATGAGAAATTTATTTATTTAAACACACACCAACTGCAAAATTACAGAAATACAATTCATGGGAATAAAATATATTCTACTAGCGACCCGCCCCGGCTTCGCACGGGTATGTATTATCACTATCACTACATAATATAAAACAAAGTCGCTGTCATCTGTCCGTCCCAATGTATGCATTTTATAATATGTAGTGATAGTGATAGTGATTGTAACACATATTTTAGCAATTATACAAATTAAAGGCATGCTATAGCAAAGTAATTAGTTGCATTAATGAGACAATAAAATCAATAATAAATTAAAGAACAGAAATACTATTTATATATTTAAAAAAAAGATATACAATTTATAATTGATCAAATACAAATACATTTAAATAACAGTTGTCTGAATACGCTAATCGACATCGAAAAGATATTCATAGTTTCGACTGACATAGATTTTACGGGTATTTTTAGTTATACTCTACAAAAACAATCCTTCCTTTTTTAATATTTCAAATTATCTGCTTGGACATTTCAGTCGCGTGAGAAGGCGGCACGTTTTACCATGGGCCACGTAGCCCTTATGTCAGGTTTATTGCCGACTTGGGCACAGTACTCCATTTTATAGCACACCAATGAAATTGGCATTACTTTTTTATAATTGGAATCTTTTGACAGTACGAGGAACTAAGAATCAAACCAATTTAATCAAATCAAAAATCTATTTATTTAACTTCGGTCATCTGAAATCTTTTAACACGTCAATATACATTTTATATTCACAATTTACCAAATGTTCAGAAGGCTGTTCTACAGAGTAGAGCTGGGAGCAAACACTGTAGTTCCTTTTTAATTTTTTTGTATACAAAGTCTAATAAAACTGATTTATTTAAGACAACCTACAAGTATTTGTTCCGGGTCTGGGTGTTTTCTATCTATAATATGTATGTATTTACAACAACAACAAAAAAATATATTATTAGTTTATCATCCATCTCGTTACCATAACACAAGCATTATGTTGCTTAGCTTGGGACGAGATGGCGTTGTGTGAAATGTCCAAGGATATTTATTTACTAGTGGCCCGCCCCGGCTTCGCCCGTGCAAAGCGGGGGTGGGTAATACATATAAACCTTCCCCTTGAATCACTCTATCTATTAAAAAAAACCGCTTCAAAATCCGTTGCGTAGTTTTAAAGATTTATGCATACATAGGGACGGACAGAAGAATGCGACTTTGTTTTATACTATGTAGTGAGAGTGATAGTGATTATTATTAACCAGTAACTGTTACATTATTATTAACAAAAATATAGATCTTAATCATATATAATAGGTTAAATGTACAATAATTTAAGGTGCCACAACATGCTTGTCTAATGAAACGGTAACATATACAAACTATAGGTAGTAGTAGAAGAACTACTACTTCTCCTTACCCCATAAATTACCCACTGCTGAGTCAGGCCTCCTCCCATCACAGGGAGGAGGCCTGACCACCCTCGCCAGACGGGTAGGCACAGGGTTTCGTTTCAAGTTTTCCTTCTCTCGCGGCAAGGTTTTCGGCCTTGTCACATCCTTGTTCCTTCGGTCGGCTCTTACGACACACTCAGAATAGAATGAGGTGGTGATACTGTGTATTCTAAATCCGTCACCACACGGACCTATCACCCTGTACTTAGATACGATACTTAGTGAAACAAAGTTGTCTGACTGCCTCGTTGTTCTAGTGGTTAGATGTGCCGCCTTTGGATCAACGGGTCCCGGGTTCGATTCCGGGGTCGGGCAAGTGTCTTTGTCTAAAGCAGAGGCACTGGCTCGGAGTCTGGGTGTCATTTCTATCTTTAATATGTATGTATTTACAAAAAAAAATGTATATAAGTAGTTTATCATCCATCTCGTTACCATAACACAAGCATTAAGTTGCTTAGCTTGGGACGAGATGGCGTTGTGTGAAATGTCCAAGGATATTTATTTATTATTATTATTATTAACCAGTAACTATAAAATTATTATTAATAAAAATATAGATCTTAATCATATATAATAGGTTAAATGTACAATAATTTAAGGTGCCACAACATGCTTGTCTAATGAAACGGTAACATATACAAACTATAGGTAGTAGTAGAAGAACTACTACTTCTTCTTACCCCATAAATTACCCACTGCTGAGTCAGGCCTCCTCCCATCACAGGGAGGGTAATTAGCCTACCGTGCCACCCTCGCCAGACGGGTAGGCACAGGGTTTCATTTCAAGTTTTCCTTCTCTCGCGGCAAGGTTTTCAGCCTTGTCACCTCCTTGTTCCTTCGGTCGGCTCTTACGACACACTCAGAATAGAATGAGGTGGTGATACTGTGTATTCTAAATCCGTCACCACACGGACCTATCACCCTGTACTTAGATACGATACTTAGTGAAACAAAGTTGTGTTATAAAATGGAATACGGAAACTGGTTTTATTGTCATCGTAGTAACGATAGAACCAGCCTTCGATATATCGGCAGTGAATCATTAAATAGTTCCACTTCTGCAGACACTGAGTTATAGGATGAAGATAGCCTATTCATCAAGGAGAACTGTTTTAGGTTTGTTTTAGCTGGGGGCTTGTAAAGGAAACCGTTAGTGCGACACGCACGAACCGGCAACCGTCGTGGAACGCTAGTCTGAGAGAGCACGCCCGCGCAATTGTCAGAAAGAGCTAAACATCAGCTAAATTTTGTCAGAGTGAGCATGACGAAAGTGAAATATGAGCTTCGTTAGCAAAGGAATAGTGAATGAACTTTCATGTACCTACGTTGCTTAAGCGAAATTATTATCATGGTAGTGGCACTCGTATCTATGTTTGATTGATCGTCACTATCATCATTATCACTATCTTTACATATTATAAAACAAAGTGTCAGTCCCTATGTATGCTTAAATTTTTAAAATTACGCAACGGATTTTGAAGCGGTTTCTTTTAATAGATATAGTGATTCAAGAGGAAGGTTTATATGTATAATACATGCATCATATTGTAAGGAAACACTGATAAATCTAAAATGAACCTCTAAAGGTTAATCGTTGCACCCGTGCGACGCCGGGGCGGGTCGATAGTTGAGAATAAAACATAAACTGAACTGAAAGTCGACAAAAGGAAACGACAAGGCCGAAATCCTTGCCGCGAGAGAAGGAAAACTTGAAACTAAAGCCTGTGCCTACCCGTCTGGCCTGCTTGGCACAGTAGGCTAATTACCCTCCATGTAACGGGAGGAGGCCCGACTCAACAGTGGGTCTCTTACGGGCTGAGTAGAAGAAGAAACTGAATATACACTTTTTTTTATTTATCTTTGCAGAAAAATCATACTAAGACTCTGTGGAGTCTATGGTCGGCGTTGCTCGAGCACGTGTAGTATGTAGTTTGATTTCGGAACGTAACTATTTTGGACTCAACACCGAGAATAGAGCAAAAAACGTGTTCGACTAAAACAAAACGTCAGGAATCAAATAATATACCCGCGATTAATACGTTCAAAAGTGTTTAATTTCAATGTGTAATAATCGCGAAAACCTATAAGAAATCATTAAAACAAAAGTATTCATGAAAACCTTTGGTGACTTTCCATCCCAATTTTTTCCAGTTAGAGTAGTGATCTATTACAGATTACGTGTTATGTTGTTATTACACAATTTCATGAACCAAATTATTCATGGGCCTTATAAATCTTTGTACGTAATTAATTGCCATTGATCTGATAACAAATTAATTGAACACTGATTAATTTGGTCGGGTACCGTTATTTCATGATTGTTAAACTTTGATGAGCAAATGCTTGCCGATAATATTGTTAATACTAAATTAACTTGACAACACGTTTATTAATTATATTGCTTTTTGTTGTTGATAAATGGTTCCACTGCATTGCAACCACTGCTGAGTCGGACCTCCTCCAGTTACATTGAGGGTAATTGGCCACACGGTTGGCGCAGTGGTTGAGCGATCGACCACTGCGCAGCATATCGCGGGTTCGATTCCCGCACGGGAGAAATATTGGTACGACCTACAAGTATTTGTTCCGGGTCTGGGTGTTTTCTATCTATAATATGTGTGCATTTACAAAAAAAATGTATATAAGTAGTTTATCATCCATCTCGTTACCATAATACAAGCATTAAGTTGCTTAGCTTGGGACCAGATGGTGTTGTGTGAAATGCCCAATGATATTTATTATATTAACTAGCTGCACCCGCGACTTCGTCCGCGTGGAATTTAAAAAAAGTTAATTAGTGTTCATTAATATTTTTTTTTGGTTTTTGCATTTATTTTAATTATCATTTATTTTCAGTTTTTGTTGGCTTATTTATCGAATCTTCTTTGATATTGAGATTGTGAATATCATCATAAATACTATGTATTAAAGTTTCAGTGTCCACCACAACCTGACAAAGACTGGTAGGTAGTTCTTTATCATGATTACTATTCACTTCTAGACACTTTCCCTCTCCAACATCAAGAAGAATTTTACTAAATTCTGAATCAGCTGAATGATGTGCTCTCATGTTTTTTTTTAAATTAAGTTTTTAACAATGTCTCCAAAGTACTGAACGTTTTAGCCGGAACAAACAGACAGACAGACAAAAATTAAAAAAAAATATATTTTGGTCTATGTGCTGTTTAAACATACTTACGCATTTAGTAAAAAGTTGTTATTTTATTATTACAATCAGACACTCCAATTTTATTTATTTGTATAAAAGATGTATAGACTAAATAAAAGTAGCCTATGTTACTCTTTATATCATCAGCTACCTATCAGTGAAAGTGCCGTCAAAATCGGTCCAGCCGTTCCAGAGATTAGCCGGAACAAACAGACAGACAGACAGACGGACAGACAGACAAAAATTAAAAAAAATGTTATTTTGGTCTATGTGCTGTGTATACAGACTTACGCATTTAGTAAAAAGTTGTTATTTTAGTATTACAAACAGACACTCCAATTTAATTTATTTGTATGGATGTATGGATGTATAGATGTGCTGTGTATACAGACTTACGCATTTATTTATTTGTATAGATGTATAGACTAAATAAAAGTAGCCTAAGTTACTCCTTATATCATCAGCTACCTATCGGTGAAAGTCCCGTCAAAATCAGTCAGCTGTTCCAGAGATTAGCCGGAACAAACAGACAGACAGACAGACAGACAGACGGACAGACAGACAAAAATTAAAAAAAATTTATTTTGGTCTATGTGCTGTGTATACAGACTTACGCATTTAGTAAAAAGTTGTTATTTTATTATTACAAACAGACACTCCAATTTTATTTATTTGTATAGATGTATAGATGTATAGATGTGCTGTGTATACAGACTTACGCATTTATTTATTTGTATAGATGTATAGACTAAATAAAAGTAGCCTAAGTTACTCCTTATATCATCAGCTACCTATCGGTGAAAGTCCCGTCAAAATCAGTCAGCTGTTCCAGAGATTAGCCGGAACAAATAGACAGACAGACAGACGGACAGACAGACAAAAATTAAAAAAAATGTTATTTTGGTCTATGTGCTGTGTATACAGACTTACGCATTTGGTAAAAAGTTGTTATTTTATTACTAGCTGCACCCGCGACTTCGTCCGCGTGGAATTTAAAAAAAGTTAATTCGTTCGTTAATTTTTTTTTTGGTTTTTGCATTTATTTTAATTATCATTTATTTTCAGTTTTTGTTGGCTTATTTATCGAATCTTCTTTGATATTGAGATTGTGAATATCATCATAAATACTATGTATTAAAGTTTCAGTGTCCACCACAACCTGACAAAGACTGGTAGGTAGTTCTATATCATGATTACTATTCACTTCTAGACACTTTCCCTCTCCAACATCAAGAAGAATTTTACTAAATTCTGAATCAGCTGAATGATGTGCTCTCATGTTTTGTTTTAAATTAAGTTTTTAACAATGTCTCCAAAGTACTGAACGTTTTAGCCGGAACAAACAGACAGACAGACAAAAATAAAAAAAAATATTTTGGTCTATGTGCTGTTTAAACATACTTACGCATTTAGTAAAAAGTTGTTATTTTATTATTACAATCAGACACTCCAATTTTATTTATTTGTTTAGAAGATGTATAGACTAAATAAAAGTAGCCTAAGTTACTCTTTACATCATCAGCTACCTATCAGTGAAAGTCCCGTCAAAATCGGTCCAGCCGTTCCAGAGATTAGCCGGAACAAACAGACAGACAGACAGACAGACATACAGACGGACAGACAGACAAAAAATAAAAAAAATGTTATTTCGGTCTATGTGCTGTGTATTCAGACTTACGCATTTAGTAAAAAGTTGTTATTTCATTATTTCAAACAGACACTCCAATTTTATTTATTTGTATAGATATAGATGTATAGATGTGCTGTGTATACAGACTTACGCATTTATTTATTTGTATAGATGTATAGACTAAATAAAGTAGCCTAAGTTACTCCTTATATCATCAGCTAACTATCGGTAAAAGTCCCGTGAAAATCAGTTCAGCCGTTCCAGAGATTAGCCGGAACAAACAGACAGACAGACAGACAGACAGACGGACAGACAGACAAAAATTTAAAAAAATGTTATTTTGGTCTATGTGCTGTGTATACAGACTTACGCATTTACTAAAAAGTTGTTATATTATTATTACAAACAGACACTCCAATTTTATTTATTTGTATTGAGTATAGATTACAAACAGACACTCCAATTTTATTTATTTGTATGTATAGAAGATGTATAGACTAAATAAAGTAGCCTAAGTTACTCCTTATATCATCAGCTACCTATAAGTGAAAGTCCCAACAAAATCGGTCAAGCCGTTCCAGAGATTAGCCGGAACAAACAGACAGACAGACAGACAGACAAAAATTAAAAAAAATGTTATTTTGGTCTATGTGCTGTGTATACAGACTTACGCATTTAGTAAAAAGTTGTTATTTTATTATTACAAACAGACACTCCAATTTAATTTATTTGTATAGATGTATAGATGTGCTGTGTATACAGACTTACGCATTTATTTATTTGTATAGATGTATAGACTAAATAAAAGTAGCCTAAGTTACTCCTAATATCATCAGCTACCTATCGGTGAAAGTCCCATCAAAATCGGTCAGCTATTCCAGAGATTAGCCGGAACAAACAGACAAACAGACAGACAGACAGACAGACAGACGGACAGACAGACAAAAATTAAAAAAAATGTTATTTTGGTCTATGTGCTGTGTATACAGACTTACGCATTTAGTAAAAAGTTGTTATTTTATTATTACAAACAGACACTCCAATTTTATTTATTTGTATAGACTAAATAAAAGTAGCCTAAGTTACTCCTTATATCATCAGCTACCTATCGGTGAAAGTCCCGTAAAAATCAGTCAGCTGTTCCAGAGATTAGCCGGAACAAACAGACAGACAGACAGACAGACAGACAGACGGACAGACAGACAAAAATTAAAAAAAATGTTATTTTGGTCTATGTGCTGTGTATACAGACTTACGCATTTGGTAAAAAGTTGTTATTTTATTATTACAAACAGACACTCCAATTTTATTTATTTGTATATATGTATAGATGTGCTGTGTATACAGACTTACGCATTTATTTTTTGTATAGATGTATAGACTAAATAAAAGTAGCCTAAGTTACTCCTTATATCATCAGCTACCTATCAGTGAAAGTCCCAACAAAATCGGTCCAGCCGTTCCAGAGATTAGCCGGAACAAACAGACAGACAGACAGACAGACAAAAATTAAAAAAAAATGTTATTTTGGTCTATGTGCTGTGTATACAGACTTACGCATTTAGTAAAAAGTTGTTATTTTATTATTACAAACAGACACTCCAATTTTATTTATTTGTATAGATGTATAGATGTGCTGTGTATACAGACTTACGCATTTATTTATTTGTATAGATGTATAGACTAAATAAAAGTAGCCTAAGTTACTCCTTATATCATCAGCTACCTATCGGTGAAAGTCCCGTCAAAATCGGTTCAGCCGTTCCAGAGATTAGCCGGAACAAACAGACAGACAGACAGACAGACAGACAGACGGACAGACAGACAAATATTAAAAAAAAATGTTATTTTGGTCTATGTGCTGTGTATACAGACTTACGCATTTAGTAAAAAGTTGTTATTTTATTATTACAAACAGACACTCCAATTTTATTTATTTGTATAGATGTATAGATGTGCTGTGTATACAGACTTACGCATTTATTTATTTGTATAGATGTATAGACTAAATAAAAGTAGCCTAAGTTACTCCTTATATCATCAGCTACCTATCGGTGAAAGTCCTGTCAAAATCGGTTCAGCCGTTCCAGAGATTAGCCGGAACAAACAGACAGACAGACAGACAGACAGACGGACAGACAGACAAAAATTAAAAAAAATGTTATTTTGGTCTATTTGCTGTGTATACAGACTTACGCATTTAGTAAAAAGTTGTTATTTTATTATTACAAACAGACACTCCAATTTTATTTATTTGTATAGATGTATAGATGTGCTGTGTATACAGACTTACGCATTTATTTATTTGTATAGATGTATAGACTAAATAAAAGTAGCCTAAGTTACTCCTTATATCATCAGCTACCTATCGGTGAAAGTCCCGTCAAAATCGGTTCAGCCGTTCCAGAGATTAGCCGGAACAAACAGACAGACAGACAGACAGACAGACAGACGGACAGACAGACAAAAATTATAAAAAATTTTATTTTGGTCTATGTGCTGTGTATACAGACTTACGCATTTAGTAAAAAGTTGTTATTTTATTATTACAAACAGATACTCCAATTTTATTTATTTGTATAGATATAGATGTGCTGTGTATACAGACTTACGCATTTATTTATTTGTATAGATGTATAGACTAAATAAAAGTAGCCTAAGTTACTCCTTATATCATCAGCTACCTATCGGTGAAAGTCCCGTCAAAATCGGTTCAGCCGTTCCAGAGATTAGCCGGAACAAACAGACAGACAGACAGACAGACAGACGGACAGACAGACAAAAATTAAAAAAAATGTTATTTTGGTTTATGTGCTGTGTATACAGACTTACGCATTTAGTAAAAAGTTGTTATTTTATTATTACAAACAGACACTCCAATTTTATTTATTTGTATAGAGTATAGATTAGAATATCTATTGAAGTATCACCTTCATGGATTCAAAACGCACAGGCTGTTTATAAATATAGTTTGAATATTTGTCAAATTTGTTCTATTGTCATGTGTACTCCTTGTCTTGTTATGTCGTGTTATTTTACCTTTTTATATATTTTATATATTATACATAATAAGCAGCTTCCACAGTGTTTTGAATACCCTGCCATGACCCCCTAACATAGCAAACCAACGATGCCACGCCAACGATGACGCGACTTCTTGCGGGCTCTTCTCTGTAGAGGTGCATTCCGAACCGGTGGTAGATGGTAAATTTAAAATTTTATTTTATTGTTGGTCTTGTCAAAATGGCTCTAATGAGCCAACTTGATTAAATGAGTTTTGAATTTGAATTTGGAAGGTTACCGGTCTTGTCATTTTTTGTCAACTCTTACTACACCCTCAGAATGGAAGGAAGTTGATGACGCTATGGATTTTAAATCTGTCACTGAATACCATACCAAAATAAAACTCGAGAAATAAAATCCTCTAGCCACTATCTGTGTACCTATCGCATATACTTACTAGGTCTGGAAGTGCGAATGAGACCAACTGCTCAGGTAGGCCAACAATACATAGCCACCCAATTACATCCTGAGAGTGATGTAAGAAGAGGAAACGACAAAGCTGATAACCAATCCGCAAGATAAGGAAAACTTGATACTGTGCCAACCTGTCTGGCCAGCGTGGCACAGTAAGCTAATTACCCCTTCATGGATTGGAGGAGGCCCGATTTAGCAGTTTTGTTATTGCTTTCACTAATCTGTGAGACCACCATCATTGTAACCCTTTATTTAAAAGAGCAACCATGGAGTTTCGTGCCGGCTATTATCTGTGGAATGGTAATTATTTAATTTTTCTTTTTAATTTTTTTCTTTTAAAATCTTTACTATTTCGCAAGAATTTATTCGAATAAAAAACATTTTGATTTGATTTGGTCATGTATGGGCTGAGTAGTAGCCGTTTGTCTATACATTTAACTTTTTAATTTTTACTTACTTTTTTAAATTTAATTTTCTGATGGATTAATTTATTTGTGTGCAAAGCAGCTTTTTCTTTCATTCTTTCCTAAACATTTCCTCACGTGCGTTAGAATTGGTCAGGGTATATTTCGAAACACGCATTTCCTTGCATTATGCATGCAGGCCATGCCTTGTGGGCAGTTTTCCTAGCCTACGGGTTGATTAGAGGTGAACAAAAATAACCCTCGTTTTGTACTGAATTGTACATCACTAGTGAGGCTAGTGATGTATTTTTGGTGCACTAAAAATAAACTTCGAGCTACAAAATTGTTCTACATACGTGTGGTGACGGATTTAGAATACAAAATGTCCTGAGGGTGTAGGCAGTGACAAAAGGAACGCAAGAGGCAGCTCACTTAGCCGCAAGAGAAGGAAAACAGGATACAAACCCAATGCCAACCCGTCTGGCCAGCGTGGCACAGTAGGCTCATGTACGGGCTGAGTGATATGGTTGTAGTAGTATCTATATCAGTAGCACTATTGATCCTTTAGTTACAGATCTAGTGGTTAGATGTGCCGCCTTTGGATCAACGGGTCCCGGGTTCGATTCCCGGGTCGGGCAAGTGTCTTTGTCTAAACCAGAGGCACTGGCTCGGAGTCTGGGTGTCATTTCTATCTATAAAATGTATGTATTTACAAAAAAAAATTATATAAGTAGTTTATCATCCATGGCGTTACCATAATACAAGCATTAAGTTGCTTAGCTTGGGACGAGATGGCGTTGTGTGAAATGTCCAAGGATATTTATTATTATTTATTATTTATTATTTGTTACACCCTGTATATTTTCAACTAGCGACCCGCCCCGGCTGCGCACGGGTGCTATGATGAACATCTAAATTTATCTGTGTTTCTGTACAATATTATACATTTATTATACTTAAAAACCTTCCTCTTTAATCACTCTATCTATTAAAAAAACGCTTCAAAATCCGTTGCGTAGTTTTAAAGATTTAAGCATACATAGGGACGGACAGACGACAGCGACTTTGTTTTATACTATGTAGTGATGATGCCTTATCTTTTATACCATTAGGGCGGTCAAGCATACGGTATACTTGATGGTGGGCGATAACCGTCACTTAAAGGCGCTGCCCACACATTGTGTTTTAGCCCATGAGACACCCACTACTGAGTCAGGCCTCCTCCAAATTCATGGAGGGAAATTAGGCTACTGCGCCACGCTGTCAAGACTGGTTGGCACAGGGTTTCTGTAAAGTTTTCCTTCTCTTGGGGCTAGGTGATCTGCCTCTTGTGTTCTTTTAGTCACCTCTTATGACACCCTAAAGATAGTATGGGTTGGTGACAATATGTATTCACATTACCAACACTGACACGTGACGTCATGACATGATGGGTAGCCAACCCCTGCTAACCTATGCCGTCCATACCATACTTTCAATGATAGAGCATTCATTTATTACTTACTGACTACTCAGCCCGTAAATACTGTTGAGTCAGGCCTGGACATGGACCCCCCTTCCCCCTCGACTGTGCTGCCACCTTGCTGTGGTGAGGGGGCTTGAGTGCCTCAATGATCCGTGGGGCCATACCGGCCAGGGCCTCCCATGCCGGGCGGGCCCACGGGGAGAGGTGAGACGAAGAGCGGCACCCAGCGTCGTGGCGGGTTGCGGCTCCGGGGACTCCTCTGTCCTCAGAGCTGCCTTGGGAGTCGTAAACCGCTGCGGCGCACCATGAGGTCCTCGGGTTGGCGCTCAACTTAGTTGGCCGTCAAACCGAGTCCTCACTCAACGTCCTCGGGTTGGCGCCGGCCGAGGGCTGACGCACCTCCTCTGCGGGGCCGTATGCCGCAGAAGGGGGCTGCGGGACGGATCGCCGGTGCGCTGCGGTAGATTGGGGCTGCGGGGACTTGGGTGGATGGGGACCCTGTCCCCAGTGTCTCCTGCACGTTGCACGCTGGGTAGACGGTGGACCCTGTCCTAAGGGTTTCCCTGCGGGCCCTGGACGGCTGCGGTGCGCCGGTGTCCTCTGGTTGGCGCCGGCCCGAGGGCTGACGGGCCTCCTTCTGCGGGGCCGATGTCGCAGAAGGAGGCAGCGGGGCGGGTCACAAGGGAGGGAGCTCCGGGTGACCCGCGCCGCGGACGGAGGCGGGGGTGGAGGGGGGGTCCGTGACGATGCGGGCCCCTTCTGCCCTCGCCTAGGAGGCCGGTGGTGGTTCGGGGGAGCCACCATCGACGAAAGCCTCGATGACTGAGGGCGTCCCAGTATACCGGGACGCCCTCTCTGATAGTCGCTTGCCCGCGTTGCGGGCACCACGCCGGGGCGTCACAGTAGAATGCGTTTACGCGAACTTGTGGCGCCCCAAGCGCGTCGTGTGAGGGTATGCCGCTGGGGTTTTAGTGGGTAAACGACTCTTGGGTAGACGACCCTTGTCGGAGTCCCACATAATCACCGACCTTTCCCCCGGGGTGCGGTGGTATGCATAAAGCATTTCCCCAGCGAAACCAAAAAAAAAAAAAAAAAAAGGCCTGGACATGGAGCCCGGGTCCTCTTTGCCGTTTACCATCGCATCGAGAGCGCCCGGGCCAGAGGCGAACCCCCCACGTTGGAGGAGTCTAGGGACTGGAGGGAGCAGGAGCGCAGCTCCTTAATTGCTAACTGGCTGGATGTGCTGCGGGATCCGGTCGCGGGTAGGGGCATAATTGAGGCTACCAGACCTCTTCTGGAATCGTGGTTGCTGCGGCGGTATGGTGCGCTGACCTACCACCTGACGCAGGTCCTCTCGGGGCATGGTTGTTTCGGGAGGTACCTGCACCGGGTGGCCAGGCGCGAGCTTGACACGCGGTGTCACCACTGCCCGTCGGGCAACGATACGGCGCACCATACTGTGCCCGGCTTGGGCTAATGAGCGGGCGACTCTTGTCGCACACTTTAGCAACGACCTTTCGCTCCCCAATTTAGTGAGGGGGATGGTGGGGAGCGAGGGGTCGTGGGACGCTCTCGCTGCTTTTGCGGAGAGCGTCTTGAGCAGGAAAGAGGTTGCGGAGCGCGAGCGCGAGAGAGCGCCCGACGCGCCTCCATGCCGACGTGCAAGAACAGGGCGCCGTCGACGGACGAACTTGCGCACCTTGCCCTTGCTTGAAAAAAAAAAAAAAGGCCTGGACATGGAGGGTAATTAGCCTACCATGCCACACTGGCCCGACGGGTTGGCATAGGGTTTCGGCTTTATCATTTTCTTACGACACCCTCAGGACGAAATGAGGTGTTGACAATATGTATTATAAATCCGTCACCACAACCGGAATGAATTGAATGTTGATAAATTGAAATGAATTCACTTTATTACCCTAATCAATAAAGAGACCATTGACGATTCAAGTATCGTAAACGGGTTAGACAAGCTATTTTAAATTCATCGTCATCATCATCATCATTTCAGCCAAAAGACGTCCACTGCTGGACATAGGCCTCACCCAAGGATTTCCACAAAGGCCGGTCCTGGGCCGCCCGCATCCACTGCTTTCCGGCGACCTTAACCAGGTCGTCGGTCCACCGTGTGGGAGGCCTACCAGCACTGCGCCTTCCGGAACGCGGTCGCCACTCGAGGACTTTTCTGCCCCATCGGACGTCGGTCCTGCGAGCTATGTGCCCTGCCCACTGCCACTTAAGTTTGGCAATCCGGTGGGCTATGTCGGTGACCCTGGTTTTCCTGCGTATCTCCTCATTTCTGATTCGATCTCGCAGGGAAACTCCGAGCATAGCCCTCTCCATTGCCCTTTGGGTGACTTTGAGCCTTCTGATGGAGCCCATAGTGAGCGACCACGTCTCTGTTCCATATGTCATCACTGGCAACACACATTGGTTGAAGACTTTTGTCTTCAGACACTGCGGTATTGTGGACGAGAAGACCTTTCGCAGCTTCCCGAACGCTGCCCAGCCGAGTTGGTTCCGAGTTAGATTTTAAATTACTACTACTATATCTTACTTAGCCCATCAATGACCCACAGCTGAGTCGGGCCTCCTCCCATCACAGGGAGGATCATTAGCCTACTGTGCCACGCTGGGTTTCGTGTCAAGTTTTACTTATCTTGCGGCCAGGTTTTCAGCCTTGTCATTTCCTTTTGTCGGCTCTTACGACACCCTCAGGATGGAATGGGGCGGTGACACTACATATTCTAAATACGTCACCACTCGGAATCTATTTTAAACACAGAACTATTTCTTTTGATTAGCTCTTTGTTCTCACTTCGAATGGTTACAGGGTTTTTGAAACACCATGTATTCCTTCATTCAGCTCAATATCTTATGCCTAATTAGTGACAAAATCAAACGTATGCACTATCCCACGTGGGTCCGAAGAGGTCGGACATATTTCATTGCGCATGGCCTCTCCCATTGTGCAAACTGGTCACGTTCGGCCGACGCGCAAGCTTACTCCAATACTGGCTGATTGGAACCAAGAAAGTGGACTTGTATTGAGTGATTGCGACCACGTTTCCTTTTTGACTGGCTTAGCTCACACAACCAATATAAACATATGTCACAAAGAAATTGTGTGTGATGATGATTGTGTGTTGATGTGATGACATGTGGCACAGAGTCGTGGTCGCTCACTATGGGCTCGATCAGAAGGCTCAGAGTCACCTAAAGGGCAATGGAGAGGACTATGCTCAAAGTTTCCCTGCGAGATCGAATCAGAAATGATAAGATACGCAGGAAAACCAGGGTCACCAACATGCCCACAGGATTGTCGAACTTAAGTGGCAGTGGGCAGGGCACATAACGCGCAGAACCGACGCCCGATGGGGCAGAAAAGTCCTCGAGTAGCGACCGCGTCCGGAAAGCACAGTACTGGTGGGCCTCCCACATGGTGGACCGATGTCCTGGTTAAGGTCGCTGGAAAACTGGATGCAGGCGGCACAGGACCGGCCTCTGTGGAAGGCCTATGTCCAGCAGTGGACGCATTTTGGCTGAAATGAGGACAAAAAAATTAGAGACATGTGTCCTGTTTATACTTATTAAAAAAAATACACAGCACTCACAGCTAGAATTTACAGACCAATGAGGAGAAACGTCATCAAGAACTTTCAAGCACTCTAAAATGTTCTACATCACGCTATCGAAGATTACAGAAAAATCGCTCGGATTAAAAAAATCGCATACATCGGCGAGTATTCCTAATCCATGTGGTGACAGATTAAGAATACATAGTGTCGCCACCTCATTTCATCCTGAGGGTGTCGTCAGAGCCGACCACAGCAAATAACTAGGGCGAAATTTTTGCCTCAAGAGAAGGAAAACTTGATATGAAACCCCGTGCCAACCCGACGGGAAAGGTGTGTGCTCCATGTATTTGGAGGAGGCTCGACTCAGCAGTGGGTCATTTATGGGCTGAGAAGCAGTTAATACTTTTTACAATCTATTCATATTTCAATGCAGAATAGGCTTAGAATAGGGCACCGATCTTTTCCTTAACTGGAGTGACATTATACTTTTTTTTTGTAAAAATTATGTGAGCCTCCGCGTGCATTTATAACAGTCGTTCTCTTATCACTCTAGATTTTTGGATTGTGCAGGTTTATTACTTATAACCCAAGACAAATGAACTGAGACACGAACATCTCACATCAAAATTTTTACCAACCATCCCTTGTCCTCTAAACCCAAGAACGTGACCGTATATAGTTACAATTCCCCTAATATATTTGCAGAGCCGAACAATATCCGAGATTATTATTCCTCGAAGTTTATTCAAACGGCAAGACTAAATATTTTTCCTTTATCGGGTTTCCCTCCTTGGTTTTAATTGCGTAAATCCTCTTTAAGGGGATCTTTTCCGATAGAATCTTTTTTGCCGTAAAGATACCACGATGATTTTAATTAAAGATGCGGAAAATCAGCTTACCTGACTGTTTGTGGTTGGTTTCCTCCTTTAATAAGGTAAAATATACCTTAGGCGCCCACAATGTCGAAAAGGAAATGTCTTTAAAAAGTCATACAGTATTTTGATATAATGAGGCTGTATTCATATTTACGAGTAAAGAAAGCTTTTCCAAACAACAAAAGAACAGCTAAGTCTTATTAATGTAGATATTGAGGATCATTTTGGTAGCTTAGTAATTATAAACGTGAAGTATCGCACATTTATAATTTCTAACATCTGGTTTTTTTTATCAGTAGCTTGAGTCTAGGCTTGCGTGATGGAAAGCAACTTTTGCCTGCTCCGTCTTAGACCTAAGATGGAGCAGGCAATTCAAGGAAATGCCCTGTTGGGCACCGGCTCTCACATGCACACGACGGAACACAGTAAAACTGCTTGGCGCCGGACTTAGATGTGAGGGTGGTAGCTAGCCGGGCGGATCATTAGATCCTACCACCAAGCGTGCTGGGTTTTGTTGACTTTTGCACCACGCGTTATTTCCCAGCGTGCGGTGGGAAAGTTTTATATTCTGACTAAATCTGACAACACTGACACAGCTATTAGCGTTTGTCGTTAATATATTATTGGTAGTAGATTTTAAGGAAACGACAGAGTTTCTCCTCCGTCGAGCACATTTGGAACATGGCAAATGAAAATTGAAATTGTAACATGACTCTCATTTGGGAAAAAAGTAGACTAGCGATGATAATTCTATCCTTCTTTCCTACTAATATTATAAGCGTGAAAGTGTTTAAGAATGTATGTTTGTTACTCTTTCGCTGCCACATGTTTAGGCTTGTGAACAGGTGCCGCTGTTTGGGGTTGGTCGTCTCACAAGATTCAAACTTATAATTTCATTTTTAATTATTCAATTTTTTTTTAATGATATAATTTTTATTCCAGTTGGGCGCCTTTCGATACCAAATAAAACGAGTTAGTTATATGTACACGATCATTGTAATGTAGCATTTAAAAAAAGACAACCCCACCCAGTTTCTTCCGCCAGGTCTTCTCGGTTGGTGCCGCGTTCCAACCTGGTAGTAGTATTTTATAAGTGATGTATCCGCCATAATTGGTTTATACATTATAGCATTTTTTATTCTACTCTTATCTCTCACGCACTCTCACAAAACTACTGAATAGATTTTGATAGAATATTGTAAACTGTAATATAAGGTCATTTATAAAGATATATGTATGTGTAACCATAACAGATTGTTGTTTTGTTAAATACCCATGCGAGGCCGAGGCGAGCCGCTAGTGATTCAATAAAAGAATCTTCCACATATTCACAAAAACATAATATATCTCAACAATTGCACTTTTAAGGGTTTTTCATCAAACAAAGTCAACGTTACGTGTGGGAGTCTAGTTTAAAAATAAAACAGGCAAAGTGTATATTAAAATAGAGACTAACTCACACGACTTGGGTGGAAGGTAGAGGTGAATAACAAAAAAATGTTTTCTATGCTAAAGCACAACAATATGAACGGTAGGTGAATCCGAGGGCATTGTCTCAAATAATCTAATAAAACGCTCGCGTTTTTGCTCACATTTTCAGCGCGATGTCGCCGGAATGTTCTACATTTTTTTAATATCTACAGCCATTCATGCAAACATACAAAGGGACTGGATTCTTTTCCGCCAGCATTAATTTATTTCCAATAAAGATTTCCATTCTGTTGTAGGCACTAAGCCTTTAATTGTTAAATGTGCTTAAATGAGTACGTAATAGGGTGAGAGATCAAAGAAATACGATAGCTTAATTTATATATATGTCGTGGATAACGATATCGTTTTATTAAGTTTCTCAATTGATTGTTAACACAGTAGTGCGGCAAACGCGGTGACGTCAGTTGTTTTGCAATGGCGGCACGTGGACAGAGTCGTAATGGAAAGTGAGGTTGGCTCGATCAGTCAGTCGACGTTGGGACACGGACCGAGACACTTCTCCGTTGCGAACCTGTCGGTTTGTCTATCTAAGTGTGTTAACTGAACATTGTTATTTATACTGTGGTTAATATTGTGAATTATAAAGTCACAAGTAATAAACCTCGTACCAAGTCAAGATGATGAGGACTCTATCGCTCAGCCGTCGCTATCTCCGACATCAGAAGTGGGATGTAACTCAGTCAGCCCACGTGGAGAAAACAGTGTAGTGATAATGTGTGTGCTTCTGTACGCGATGGAAATAACCGATAATGGCGATTTATTGTCACTATAAAGGAGACATTAAGCTACATGAAGATTGTTCTGAACTGAAGATCACAAGCGGCAGTCATAGTGCGGCGATTAACCAAGTGGGGATCACTTGCTTTCATTGTGATGGACAAGGACACTACGCGTCTAACTGCCCTGAGTGGAGCAGCAGGAAGGCGAGCAACAGTACTGTGGTCAGCCAGGTCAAAGAATAGTGAGTGGATCTGTAGTAAGTGCACCAGCTGCAATTTGACGTCACTCCGGTGAGCAGTTTCCATTTTATTACTCGGGTATATTGTATGGTATACGAATTTACGATAGTGTGATTTTGACCGGTGTAAGAAAATATTATTTGAGGTTCTTTTGCGTGTTTACCTGTTAATTACTTGCGATACGAAGTTTAGATTGCTGTGCTTGTTTAGCTTGACGGTTCATCGGTCTGGCGTCGTATTTTCGCCAGTTTATAGCAAAGTTTTCCAAGATTATGGCGCCATTGTATGCCTTGATTTGCATCGGTAAGGTAGCCTAAACATGAGGCGATAGGACAGCAGATCCAGATTTTCAAGCGATCGGGTTTTCGGTCGGCAACTGTGGAATGTCGCAGCTGCGGTGGAATGGGTCACCGAGCATCAGATTGGCGGTGAAAGGCAAGGCAGCTAGTGCTGCCACTTCAGCGTCAGGCTCTGCGGGGCCGCGGCCGCGGTCGGACTTAGTCTGTTTCAGGTGCGGCAGCGCCGGACATTTGGCAGCGAGGTGTCCACGTGGCAACAACGTGGCAACAGCGGAGGAGCTGGCGCGGCGGTAGGCGCAGGCGGTTCGGAGCGGCGCCTGCGGCGGCGGCGAGTAACGAGAGGCATGTGGAAGTTTGCTATGTTAGCAATCCCAGCGGTGCGCTGATGAACGCTTGTGAGTCGTATCCATTTTATTCTGATTCTGGTGCAGAGTGCTCTCTCATCAAACATTGTGTTGCGCCGAAGCCAAGTGGAAAGAGTTATGAGCACCCTCAAAAATATGTTGACTGTTGTAGAAGTTAGTCCAAATATACAGTCAAGGGCGAGGTGGCTCTATGAACTATAAAGGGCGAGGTGGCCAAATATACAGTCAAGGGCGAGGTGGCTCTGTGAACTATAAAGGGCGAGGTGGCCAAATATACAGGGTTGATCACTATTGGTTCGAGCACATGGCTAAGTGCGTTCGTAAGTTTGTCTATGGTTGTATTACTTGTAAACTATCTCAATCGCAATCAGGTCGCCCGCAAGCGGGAATTCATCCAATTCCTAAGATTAGTATCCCGTGGCATACTGTGCACGTTGACTTAACTGGCAAACTAAGTGGAAAAGCGATTGCAAGGAGTACGTCATAGTTTTAATTGATGCGGTCACAAAATTTGTTTCCTTATATCATACCCTGAGAATAGATTTGGCTAGAACAATTAAATCCCTTAAATCAAGCGTCTTTAGTTGGAGCTCCAGTTAGTTATTGCAGATCTGGGACGATGCTTTGCAAACAAAGAATTCAAAGTTTTTTTTGTCAGTTTCACGGTGTTTCTTTACGTTTGATAGCTACGGGTTCAAGTCGCGCTAATTGCCAAGTAGAAAGAACAATGAGCGCGTTAAAAAGTATGCTGACCGCGATAGAAGCGTCTGATAGGTCCCGGCATGAAGCGTTAGAAGACGTGCAATTAGTTTTGAATTCCTCTGTCCACCGTGTAATACAAGCGAGTCCACTCGAGTTTCTGATAGGACCTTTAGCTAGGCCATTTAACCTATTAACTTTGAATGATTCCGGACCGGCAGTAGACATTAGTAAGACAAAAGAGTAAGCGGCCACGTACATAGAAAATAGTGCCAGTTACGAAAAAGTAAAATTTGATAAAACTACAAGTTAAAATTAGACGCGAAATACAAGGGACCGTTAAAAATTGTGGAGTTACTTGATGGTGATCGTTATTTGCTGAAATCTTTGACCGGTAATAGAACATAAAAATACGCTCACGACTGTATAAGGAGATTCCACTAAGCAGTGTGCCCGTTGAGTTAAATTTGTCTGATGAAGATGGTGAGGAGGTTGCCTCCAACAGTAAATAAGAACACATACCATGGCTAGGTCGCACTACACGCACTAGTCTGTAGTCGTAACTGCAACTCTGGGAGTTGTACAGAGCGCGATGGGCAGCTAGTGGTGTGGCGGGGACCCGGGTCTTGAGAGAGACTATTTGTATGGTCCTGTGTACTGGGAGTCGTGAACTCTAGTTAAAGTGTTGGTCGTATCGCTTGGAGCGATGACGATATGGGTGACATGTGAATTGTCACTAGCTGCTGGGACAGCTGGGCCATGTGTTGTGTAATTATTACTTTAAACCTACTGTTTTAAAGTATCAGTATTGAGATTTAAAGATTATGGGCTTAGAGGAATCTTTCGTGTTAAAGTTGTTAAAATTATTTGTATGCTAACGTGATCTCTGTTAACTTGATTCTTAAGATACGATTACGGAACATTACCGTCAGGTTGGCCGAACGTGAAAATGTGCCTCAGTTGGTTATTTTGTTACAAGTACACACGAGGACGTGTGCTTCGTCAGGCTGGCCGTGTCGTGGATAACGATATCGTTTTATTAAGTTTCTCAATTGATTGTTAACACAGTAGTGCGGCAAACGCGGTGACGTCAGTTGTTTTGCAATGGCGGCACGTGGACAGAGTCGTAATGGAAAGTGAGGTTGGCTCGATCAGTCAGTCGACGTTGGGACACGGACCGAGACACTTCTCCGTTGCGAACCTGTCGGTTTGTCTATCTAAGTGTGTTAACTGAACATTGTTATTTATACTGTGGTTAATATTGTGAATTATAAAGTCACAAGTAATAAACCTCGTACCAAGTCAAGATGATGAGGACTCTATCGCTCAGCCGTCGCTATCTCCGACATATATATGTCGTGGATAACGATATCGTTTTATTAAGTTTCTCAATTGATTGTTGACACAGTAGTGCGGCAAACGCGGTGACGTCAGTTGTTTTGCAATGGCGGCACGTGGACAGAGTCGTAATCGAAAGTGAGGTTGGCTCGATCAGTCAGTCGACGTTGGGACACGGACCGAGACACTTCTCCGTTGCGAACCTGTCGGTTTGTCTATCTAAGTGTGTTAACTGAACATTGTTATTGATACCGTGGTTAATATTGTGAATTATAAACCTCGTACCAAGTCAAGATGATGACGACTCTATCGCTCAGACTATCGCTATCTCCGACATCAGAAGTGGGATGTAACTCATTCAGCCCACGTGGAGAAAACAGTGTAGTGATAATGTGTGTGCTTCTGTACGCGATGGAAATAACCGATAATGGCGATTCATTGTCACTATAAAGGAGACATTAAGCTACATGAAGATTGTTCTAAACTGAAGATCACAAGCTGCAGTCATAGTGCGGCGATTAACCAAGTGGGGATCACTTGCTTTCATTGTGATGGACAAGGACACTATGGGTCTAACTGCCCTGAGCGGAGCAGCAGGAAGGCGAGCAACAGTACTGCGGTCAGCCAGGTCAAAGAATAGTGAGTGGATCTGTAGTAAGCGCACCAGCTGCAATTTTACGTCACTCCGGTGAGCAGTTTCCATTTTATTACTCGGGTATATTGTATGGTATACGACTTTACGATAGTGTGGCTTTGACCGGTGTAAGAAAATATTATTTGAAATTCTTTTACATGTTTACCTGTTAATTACTTGCGATACGAAGTTTAGATTGCTGTGCTTGTTTAGCTTGACAGTTCATCGGTCTAGCGTCATATTTTCGGCAGGTTATATCAGTTTTCCAAGATTATGGCACCATTATATGCCTTGATTTGCATCGGTGAGGTAGATTGAGAGCATAAACATAAGGCGATAGGACAGCAGATCCAGACTTCAGGCGATCGAAGTTTCAGTCGGCAACGGTGAAATTTCACAACTGCGGTAAAATAGGTCACCGACCGTCCGATTGCCGTTTCAAAGGCGAGGTGAAAGGCAAGGCAGCCAGTGCTGTCACTTCGGCGTCAAGCTCTGCGGGACCGAGGCCGCGGTCGGACTTAATCTGTTTCAGGTGCGGCACCGCCGGACATTTGGCAACGAAGTGTCCACGTGGCAACAGCGGAGGAGCTGGCGCGGCAGTAGGCGCAAGCAGTTCGGAGCAGCGCCTGCAGCAGCGGCGAGTAACGAGAGGCATGTGGAAGTTTGCTAAGTTCACCGTTGCAATGCATTGGAAGCTCCGCGCTTCGTGTAACGCTGTTATAATGCATTGGAAGCTCCGCGCTTCGTGTAACGCTGTTATAGTGCATTGGAAGCTCCGCGCTTCGTGTAACGCTGTTATAATGCATTGGAAGCTCCGCGCTTCGTGTAACGCTGTTATAGTGCATTGGAAGCTCCGCGCTTCGTGTAACGCTGTTATAATGCATTGGAAGCTCCGCGCTTCGTGTAACGCTGTTATACTGCATTGGAAGCTCCGCGCTTCGTGTAACGCTGTTATAGTGCATTGGAAGCTCCGCGCTTCGTGTAACGCTGTTATAGTGCATTGGAAGCTCCGCGCTTCGTGTAACGCTGTTATAATGCATTGGAAGCTCCGCGCTTCGTGTAACGCTGTTATAATGCATTGGAAGCTCCGCGCTTCGTGTAACGCTGTTATAGTGCATTGGAAGCTCCGCGCTTCGTGTAACGCTGTTATAGTGCATTGGAAGCTCCGCGCTTCGTGTAACGCTGTTATAATGCATTGGAAGCTCCGCGCTTCGTGTAACGCTGTTATAATGCATTGGAAGCTCCGCGCTTCGTGTAACGCTGTTATAGTGCATTGGAAGCTCCGCGCTTCGTGTAACGCTGTTATAGTGCATTGGAAGCTCCGCGCTTCGTGTAACGCTGTTATAGTGCATTGGAAGCTCCGCGCTTCGTGTAACACTGCTATAGTGTATTGGAAGCTCCGCGCTTCACGTAGCTCCGGTGCTGTACGTCGGAACTCCGTGTTTTGTGTAGCCCGTACTGTTACGTCGGGAGCTACGCGCTTCGCGTACAGTTGACCATTGAAAGCTTGGCGCTTTGTGACTCGGGGCACCCCGATAACCGTACGAGTTTTTCCTTTTATTACGTTTCACACGCAACGACAATGAAAGACGCGCGAGAACGCGCTGACTGTCAGGATGGTCGTGTGGCGTATTGAGTTAACGTTTTAGTACTACTAGCGCCATCTATGCCGCCTCCGTGGCATTACTCGCGGATGGCGCTGCGCATAGATTCTGAAGAGCTGTGACATATCGAACGAAGGAACGAGTAAATGGATGGTTTCGCTCGCGAATGAAGTGAGTCAGTGGTTCGGTCATCGCAGGAGTGGATGAATGTTCTATTCATTCTGCCCTGGAACACCGACAGCACCGCACGTGTGCATCTTAGGTGGGCCTTGGTGCAGGCCTTTGATTTTCAAATCAGTTATCGTGAGGGACGTCGTATGGCTCGAGCTCGTAAGATCATCTGTTACCACTCGACATTTCCAACATGCGCTCAGGTGTCCTACATCGCAAGGTACAGAGAAATAATCGGACCCGGTGTCTTCCAATTGTTCCCCGGGCCTTCCGCTGGTCAGTAATTAACCACGTGCACGAATCACGTATGCACCTTGAATTTAAGAAGACTCTTGAAAGGGTTGATCACTATTGGTTCGAGCACATGGCTAAGTGCGTTCGGGACTTCATCCAATTCCTAACATAAGTATCCCGTGGCATACTGTGCACGTTGACTTAACTGGCAAATTAAGTGGAAAAAGCGATTGCAAGGAGTACGTCATAGTTTTAATTGATGCGGTCACAAAATTTGTTCCCTTATATCATACCCTGAGAATAGATTTGGCTAGAACAATTAAATCCCTTAAATCAAGCGTCTTTAGTTGGAGCTCCAGTTAGTTATTGCAGATCTGGGACGATGCTTTGCCAACAAAGAATTCAAAGTTTTTTTGTCAGTTTCACGGTGTTTCTTTACGTTTGATAGCTAGTCAAGTCGCGCTAATTGCCAAGTAGAAAGAACAATGAGCGCGTTAAAAAGTATGCTGACCGCGGTAGAAGCGTCTGATAGGTCCCGGCATGAAGCGTTAGAAGACGTGCAATTAGTTTTGAATTCCTCTGTCCACCGTGTAATACAAGCGAGTCCACTCGAGTTTCTGATAGGACGTTTAGCTAGACCATTTAACCTATTAACTTTGAATGATTCCGGACCGGCAGTAGACATTAGTAAGACAAGAGAGCAAGCGGCCACGTACATAGAAAAGAGTGCCAGTTACGAAAAAGTAAAATTTGATAAAACTACAAGTTAAAGTGGTAAAGTTTGATGTTGGTAATTTAGTTTAAATTCAGAACGAAGAGAAACCCAACTAAATTAGACACGAAATACAAGGGACCTTTAAAAAAAAAATGTGGAGTTACTTGATGGTGATCGTTATTTGCTGAAATCTTTGACCGGTAATAGAACATAAAAATACGCTCACGACTGTATAAGGAGGATTCCTCTAAGCAGTGTGTCCGTTGAGTTAAATTTGTCTGATGAAGATGGTGAGGAGGATGCCTCCAACAGTAAATAAGAACACATACCTTGGCTAGGTCGCACTACACGCACTAGTCTGTAGTCGTAACTGCAACTCTCAGAGTTGTACAGAGCGCGATGGGCAGCTAGTGGTGTGGCGGGGACCCGGGTTTCGAGAGAGACTATTTGTATGGTCCTGTGTGGCCTGGGAGTCGTGGACTCCAGTTAAAGTGTTGGTCGTATCGCTTGGAGCGATGTCGATATGGGTGACACGTGAATTGTCACTAGCTGCTGGGACAGCTGGGCCATGTGTTGTGTACTTATTGTCTTAAACTTACTGTTTTAAAGTATCAGTATTGAGATTTAAAGATTATGGGCTTAGAGGAACCTTTCGTGTTAAAGTTGTTGAAATTATTTGTATGCTAACGTGATCTCTGTTAACTTTATTCGTAAGATACGATTACGGACCATTACCATCAGGTTGGCCGAACGTGAAAATGTGACTCAGTTGGTTATTTTGTTACAAGTACACACGAGGACGTGTGCTTCGTCAGAATGGCCGTGTCGTGGATAACGATATCGTTTTATTAAGTTTCTCAATTGATTGTTGACACAGTAGTGCGGCAAACGCGGTGACGTCAGTTGTTTTGCAATGGCGGCACGTGGACAGAGTCGTAATGGAAAGTGAGGTTGGCTCGATCAGTCAGTCGACGTTGGGACACGGACCGAGACACTTCTCCGTTGCGAACCTGTCGGTTTGTCTATCTAAGTGTGTTAACTGAACATTGTTATTGATACCGTGGTTAATATTGTGAATTATAAAGTTACAAGTAATAAACCTCGTACCAAGTCAAGATGATGACGACTCTATCGCTCAGACCGTCGCTATCTCCGACATATATATGTCGTGGATAACGATATCGTTTTATTAAGTTTCTCAATTGATTGTTGACACAGTAGTGCGGCAAACGCGGTGACGTCAGTTGTTTTGCAATGGCGGCACGTGGACAGAGTCGTAATGGAAAGTGAGGTTGGCTCGATCAGTCAGTCGACGTTGGGACACGGACCGAGACACTTCTCCGTTGCGAACCTGTCGGTTTGTCTATCTAAGTGTGTTAACTGAACATTGTTATTGATACCGTGGTTAATATTGTGAATTATAAAGTTACAAGTAATAAACCTCGTACCAAGTCAAGATGATGACGACTCTATCGCTCAGACCGTCGCTATCTCCGACATATATATGTCGGAGATAGCGACGGTCTGAGCGATAGAGTCGTCATCAATTCACAATATTAACCACAGTATAAATAACAATGTTCAGTTAACACACTTAGATAGACAAACCGACAGGTTCGCAACGGAGAAGTGTCTCGGTCCGTGTCCCAACGTCGACTGACTGATCGAGCCAACCTCACTTTCCATTACGACTCTGTCCACGTGCCGCCATTGCAAAACAACTGACGTCACCGCGTTTGCCGCACTACTGTGTTAACAATCAATTGAGAAACTTAATAAAACGATATCGTTATCCACGACACGGCCAGCCTGACGAAGCACACGTCCTCGTGTGTACTTGTAACAAAATAACCAACTGAGGCACATTTTCACGTTCGGCCAACCTGACGGTAATGTTCCGTAATCGTATCTTAAGAATCAAGTTAACAGAGATCACGTTAGCATACAAATAATTTTAACAACTTTAACACGAAAGATTCCTCTAAGCCCATAATCTTTAAATCTCAATACTGATACTTTAAAACAGTAGGTTTAAAGTAATAATTACACAACACATGGCCCAGCTGTCCCAGCAGCTAGTGACAATTCACATGTCACCCATATCGTCATCGCTCCAAGCGATACGACCAACACTTTAACTAGAGTTCACGACTCCCAGTACACAGGACCATACAAATAGTCTCTCTCGAGACCCGGGTCCCCGCCACACCACTAGCTGCCCATCGCGCTCTGTACAACTCCCAGAGTTGCAGTTACGACTACAGACTAGTGCGTGTAGTGCGACCTAGCCAAGGTATGTGTTCTTTTTTACTGTTGGAGGCAACCTCCTCACCATCTTCATCAGACAAATTTAACTCAACGGGCACACTGCTTAGTGGAATCTCCTTATACAGTCGTGAGCGTATTTTTATGTTCTATTACCGGTCAAAGATTTCAGCAAATAACGATCACCATCAAGTAACTCCACAATTTTTGACGGCCCCTTGTATTTCGCGTCTAATTTAGTTTGGTTTCTCTTCGTTTTGAATTTAAACTAAATTACCAACATCAAACTTTACCACTTTAACTTGTAGTTTTATCAAATTTTACTTTTTCGTAACTGGCACTATTTTCTATGTATGTGGCCGCTTGCTCTCTTACTAATGTCTACTGCCGGTCCGGAATCATTCAAAGTTAATAGGTTAAATGGTCTAGCTAAAGGTCCTATCAGAAACTCGAGTGGACTCGCTTGTATTACACGGTGGACAGAGGAATTCAAAACTAATTGCACGTCTTCTAACGCTTCATGCCGGGACCTATCAGACGCTTCTATCGCGGTCAGCATACTTTTTAACGCGCTCATTGTTCTTTCTACTTGGCAATTAGCGCGACTTGAACCCGTAGCTATCAAACGTAATGAAACTGACAAAAAAACTTTGAATTCTTTGTTGGCAAAGCATCGTCCCAGATCTGCAATTACTTACTGGAGCTCCAACTAAAGACGCTTAATTTAAGGGATTTAATTGTTCTAGCCAAATCTATTCTCAGGGTATGATACAAGGGAACAAATTTTGTGACCGCATCAATTAAAACTATGACGTACTCCTTGCAATCGCTTTTCCACTTAATTTGCCAGTTAAGTCAACGTGCACAGTATGCCACGGGATACTAATCTTAAGAATTGGATGAAGTCCCGCTTGTGGGCGACCTGATTGCGATTGAGATAGTTTACAAGTAATACAACCATAGACAAACTTACGAACGCACTTAGCCATGTGCTCGAACCAATAGTGATCAACCCTGTATATTTGGCCACCTCGCCCTTTATAGTTCACAGAGCCACCTCGCCCTTGACTGTATATTTGGCCACCTCGCCCTTTATAGTTCATAGAGCCACCTCGCCCTTGACTGTATATTTGGCCACCTCGCCCTTTATAGTTCATAGAGCCACCTATTACAATTGGGACTCGAAAATTAATCCAGCGTGTCGAGGCATAATTGCTGCTGACCACACCCTCAGGTATTAAAGGCGTGAAGTTACATAAGCACATAGCCATATGATGTTTTAATTAAAGAAACTATTAAACTAGTCCCAATATCTTACCGTCATTATTATCTAATAAGCATGGATCCAGCCCAGTAGGGACATATGATTGGGGGAGTGGACGTTGGCGTTCTCTCGGGTATTTGTAAGTGCGTTCAAACTCTTATGATATCTGTCACCGTCAAGTACCTCAATGACTTCATAAGGTCCGTTATATTTAGGATCCAATTTGGTTTGATTCCGTTCATGATTTTCGACTAAAACATAATCTCCCACCGAAAATCTAGTCACATTTGCCTTATTTTTATCGAATCTTAATTTATCAAGCTGTGCATTATTTTCCATTAATTTGTCAGCTTGTTCCCTAATCTCTCAAATTTATCTCAACCTCATGATCGTCAATAGTTAATAAATTTAGTGGCCTAGCTACTCTACCTATTAACAATTCTAATGGACTTGCCTTAGTTACCCTATGAATCGTGCTATTTATAGCAAGTTGGACATCATCTAACGCATCTTGCCATGACCTATTTGGACTAACTTCTACAACAGTCAACATATTTTTGAGGGTGCTCATAACTCTTTCCACTTGGCTTCGGCGCAACATAATGTTTGATGAGAGAGCACTCTGCACCAGAATCAGAATAAAATGGATACGACTCACAAGCGTTCATCAGCGCACCGCTGGGATTGCTAACATAGCAAGCTTCCACATGCCTCTCGTTACTCGCCGCCGCCGCAGGCGCCGCTCCGAACCGCCTGCGCCTACCGCCGCGCCAGCTCCTCCGCTGTTGCCACGTTGTTGCCACGTGGACATCTCGCTGCCAAATGTCCGGCGCTGCCGCACCTGAAACAGACTAAGTCCGACCGCGGCCGCGGCCCCGCAGAGCCTGACGCTGAAGTGTGCAGTGGCAGCACTAGCTGCCTTGCCTTTCACCGCCAATTTGATGCTCGGTGACCCATTCCACCGCAGCTGTGACATTCCACAGTTGCCGACCGAAAACCCGATCGCTTGAAATCTGGATCTGCTGTCCTATCGCCTCACGTTTAGGCTACCTTACCGATGCAAATCAAGGCATACAATGGCTCCATAATCTTGGAAAACTTTGCTATAAACTGGCGAAAATACGACGCCAGACCGATGAACCGTCAAGCTAAACAAGCACAGCAATCTAAACTTCGTATCGCAAGTAATTAACAGGTAAACACGCAAAAGAACCTCAAATAATATTTTCTTACACCGGTCAAAATCACACTATCGTAAATTCGTATACCATACAATATACCCGAGTAATAAAATGAAAACTGCTCACCGGAGTGACGTAAAATTGCAGCTGGTGCGCTTACTACAGATCCACTCACTATTCTTTGACCTGGCTGACCACAGTACTGTTGCTCGCCTTCCTGCTGCTCCGCTCAGGGCAGTTAGACGCGTAGTGTCCTTGTCCATCACAATGAAAGCAAGTGATCCCCACTTGGTTAATCGCCGCACTATGACTGCCGCTTGTGATCTTCAGTTCAGAACAATCTTCATGTAGCTTAATGTCTCCTTTATAGTGACAATGAATCGCCATTATCGGTTATTTCCATCGCGTACAGAAGTACACACATTATCACTACACTGTTTTCTCCACGTGGGCTGACTGAGTTACATACCACTTCTGATGTCGGAGATAGCGACGGCTGAGCGATAGAGTCGTCATCATCTTGACTTGGTACGAGGTTTATTACTTGTAACTTTATAATTCACAATATTAACCACAGTATAAATAACAATGTTCAGTTAACACACTTAGATAGACAAACCGACAGGTTCGCAACGGAGAAGTGTCTCGGTCCGTGTCCCAACGTCGACTGACTGATCGAGCCAACCTCACTTTCCATTACGACTCTGTCCACGTGCCGCCATTGCAAAACAACTGACGTCACCGCGTTTGCCGCACTACTGTGTTAACAATCAATTGAGAAACTTAATAAAACGATATCGTTATCCACGACATATATATATTATTACTACTTCTACTCAGCACATAAATGACCCACTGCTGTGTTGTTTTTGCTATGAATCGCCCAGCTGGTTATTTTATTATTACAAACAGACACTCCAATTTTATTTATTTTTAAATATTACCATTATCATCATAGCGCCCTGTCTTCACCTTGACGCATCCAGCTGCTGCCCGCAACCTGCCACTTCAGTCTGCTGATTGCTAAGTCGGGATTTTGGTCCTCTGTCGGATAGTCTCCTTACGGATTCTACATAATATATCTCTCAGAAAAGTCTACAAACTCTAAAATAATTTTATGTTTCAAATACAACTATCAACAAAATATCTCTTTTAAAAACCCTTGAATTGGTAATGATCGTGCCTTATTTAAAACATTTAATAACTTCACAAAAGTTGACCGATAACTCATATAAAATTATTAATACTTCTTCAAAAATTTTACATGAGTTGGTGCGTCAACTTAGTTTATAACTCTACAATTAACTTTTGTCGAAAAATTGGGGATAATAGGCAGTGTGAATAATGAAGGCAACACTTTGAATATTTTGATAAATCTTTAGTATAATCCTTGTTAAAATCAACGTACTGAACATTAAACGAAATTATTTTGGACACGCACAATTTAAGCAAGTTTAATAATAGCATTGTTTTATTGAAACTTTACACATACATGCGTGAAATTCAGAATTAGAGAGGTATTTTAGTATGATTGGTGTTTGATATCATAATCTATACATAAAAATAAATAAAATTGGAGTGTCTGTTTGTAATAATAAAATAACCAATTTTTACTAAATGCGTATGCGTATGTATACACAGTACATAGACCAAAATAACATATATTTTTTACTTTTGTCTGTCTGTCTGTTTGTTCCGGCTAATCTCTGGAACGACTGGACCGATTTTGACGGGACTCACTGATAGGTGGATGATGATATAAGGAGTAACTTAGGCTACTTTTTTGACCACTTCGCCCCGCGGAGTTACCGCGGTACGTCAATAACCACGGGTAACATCGCTGGACTCGGCTAGTCTACTATATAATACACTAGCGACCCGCCCCGGCTTCGCACGGGTGCAATTATGCAGGTATTATACATATAAACCTTCCTCTTGAATAACTCTATCTATTAAAAAAGCCGTTTCAAAATCAGTTGCGTAGTGTTTAAATATTTAAGCATACATAGGGACGGACAGCCGATACCGACTTTGTTTTATACTATGTAGTGATAAACATGAATCGCTGTAATGTATGTACGCACATAACTTCCAAATGACTGCACGAAACTGAATAATTTTTTTTTTGTTAGCTTTCTTATTGCCAGTTGATCGACTTTTTTTATGAAGACTGTGATAATGGTAGATGGGCAGAATACTGTGTTAAAGATGGATGGGCACTTGACATTATGTTGGTTATTTTTGTGGCAAATGTGACTTAAAAGGGTGCTTGTTTTAAGGGATCAAAGCGAACTTCAAGATGAACACGGGTTACGGAATTGGGAATCTACTTTTAATGTGGTGACGGATTTAGAATACATCGTGTCACCACCCCATTCCATCCTGAGGGTGCCGTAAGAGCCGACAAAATGTAATGACAAGGCCAAAAGCCTAGCCGCAGGAGAAGGAAAACGTAACCTTGTCTGTATGTTTTAGAAAACTTCGTACCGCCTCAGACTCAATAAATAAAAAACCTGAATGATAATTCCAGAATGTTACAACTTTATTAAAATATGTGCAAACCTTAACTGGAACAAAAATAATGCGTATTAATTTCTCACCTTTTAAACCTTTCCTTCCTTTAGACAAAAGTCTTCGAACAGTGCGTGTTGCCAGCGATGACATACGGATCCGAGACGTGGGCGTTCACAATGGGGCTTATTAGGCGGCTGAGAGTCACTCAACGTGCGATGGAAAGAGCTATGCTCGGAGTTACTCTACGCGATAGAATCAGAAATGAGGAAATCCGTAGAAGAATCAAAGTGACCGAAATAGCTAAAAGGATTGCACAGTTGAAGTGGCAATGGGCAGGCCACGTGGCCCGAAGAACGGATGGCCGCTGGGGCATAAAAGTCTTGGAGTGGCGTCCACGTACGGGAAAGAGAAGCGTGGGAAGACCCCCGACTAGGACGGGCGACCTTGTGAAGGTCGCTGGGAGTCGGTGGATGCGGTCTGCACGAGATCGTGCATTGTGGAAATCTATGGGGGAGGCCTATGTTCAGCAGTGGACTTCTGTGGCTGATAGATAGATAGATAGATATAAACCTTCCCTGGACTTCCGCGAATATTTCAAGACCAAAATTAGCCGTATCGGTCCAGTCGTTCTCGAGTTTTAGCGAGACTAACGAACAGCAATTCATATTTATTTATATACTAGCTTTTGCCCGCGACTTCGTCCGCGTGGAATAATGACTTCCGGAAAAAAACAATTTATCCCCCTTTTCTCCCCATTGGGAGGGAATTTCCAATAATCCTCTCTTAGTGGTAGCCTACTTCCCAACAAACACACAGGCCAAATTTCAGCTCTCTACTGCCAGTAGTTTCGGCTGTGCGTTGTCTGTCAGGCACTCAGTAACGGAAGAGTTTTATTTATATATATATAGATAGCTGTGCCCGCAACTCTGTCAGTGTGTAATTCCTTGTGTGTTATTAAGTTAATGTATTGGTAATATTGTTTAGATCACGTTCACATGAGGCTTAAGTACCTATACAACGAAAATACTTCGTCGCAAAGCTTCCGGGTAAACTATGTTGAAAGTCGACCCGTCCGGCACGTGAACATAAAGATTTCTAGAACTGCTAACCCGGGAAAGACCGACGTACAACTGACCATGCGAGAAACTACGGACACTGAGGTCTACTCCAGCAACACGAAAAGTCTGCCCTTGAGCCTTATTAATTGTCATTGCATATCACACCGATACTGGGAATTGCGTTCTTTTAAATTGGAATGGAAAATTGTTGAATTCTGGGATTAAAGACGGTTTCTCCTGCACCGCAACCTGTTAAAATTTGAGCCTCGATTATATTTTGTTGCAACTGGGTTACTTTTAGCGAGTTCCATTGCAAAGTTGTGGTGGTCTTAAATTTCGGAGCAGAATGCCAATTTTCAAACAAATTTCATGAGAAGGAAGTCCTGCCCACTGACTTTATTTATTTAAAGAATTTAAAATTTCTATCGGGTTTCTATAACTAAGTAATACCTATTTTATGAAATAACAACAAAAGAAAACTAAAAACTTATCGGGACTTATCGCGCACAGAATTAATACCTGTTTTTGCTCGACGTTTCGACCATGTTACAATGGCCGTGGTCGCGAGCTGACTGCAGACCGCAAGTTTTTTCCGGTGGGAAGTTCGGTATTAATTCTGTGCGCGATAAGTCCCGATAAGTTTTTAATTATGTGTTCAAATCGCGAAAGTTTAAAAATAACAAAAGAAAACTATATAAACTAAATTAATTTAAAGACTAAAAGTCGCGCTGATAAGCAATATTGCCTGTCAATAAGGTCGAATTCTCGGAACGTCTACTCGCATCAACAGCCAAATATTGTACGAAGTTCGCGTTTGGATCCCCCGCCAAGCGTATTTCATGTATAACTTTGGTGTTTCTGTACCGATTTCTATGATTCTTTTTTTATTAAACAGGTAATAATGTTAAAATGTATTAATTAGGGATGATTCAGAGTGTTATAATCGTAAGAGTAGACAAATATAATCAGAAAGCTTTGAACTGCTAAGCTATCGGGCGTTACACGTGTTATTGTGAGTCAACCATAAAAGATAGATATTTGCTGTCATGGAATATTTTTATATAATTTTAAGGAGAACATTTTCGTCATACATTATTTCTGTGTAGCTTTAACTATTAAGGCTGCACACGCGACGGAAGCTTAAAAATGGAGTAAGTTCTCCTGTTTTCCCAACATTTCCCTTCACTGCTCTGCTCCTATTGATCGTAGCGTAAAAGTATACTATAACCTGCCCAGGAGTATGAAGAACAATTGTACCAAGTTTTGTTGAAATCCGTCGAGTGGTTTTTGTTTCTATAACGAACATACAGACAGACAGACAGACAAAAATTTTACTGATTGCATTTTTGGCGTCAGTATCGATCACTAATCACCCGCTGATTGTTATTTTTGAAATATATTTCATGTACAGAGTTGACCTCTCTACAGATTTATTATAAGTATAGATAGTTAGAGATTTTTAAATTACCATCTAGTGATCACCATCGTTTAATTTCACCGTCCATTTATACAGTCTACTCGCTCGTTAATATTGTTTGGCTTCCCGTCGGGCCAACCTAAAACAATAGGCTGTTACCTACTTCTTTAAAAAATATGTAGCATGCGCTCCCCGACCGAAATAGCGGTGGTGGCTTTCTGCTACCAGGGAAGAGTAACGTCTTCGTTAAAAAAACGATGTTCAAAACTCAACTGAATGCTAGTAGCAAATAATAAATAAAATAAATAAATAAATATCCTTGGACATTTCACACAACGCCATCTCGTCCCAAGCTAAGCAATTTAATGCTTGTGTTATGGTAACGAGATGGATGATAAACTACTTATATACATTTTTTTTTGTAAATACATACATATTATAGATAGAAAACACCCAGACCCGGAACAAATACTTGTAGGTCGTACAAATATTTCTTCCGTGCGGGGAATCGAACCCGCGACATGCTGCGCAGCAGTCGGTCGCTCGACCACTGCGCCAACCGTGTCATACAATGCACACACGTACCTGGACTGCTACAGCACCGATGAGCCTTCCACCTGAGATGGTTCCAAGGAGCAGCGTAACAGGAATTCTTGATGGCGCGGTGTCTTGGTGAGTTTTCAAAACGAATCGCGTCACAACCGATTTTATGATCGTGAGGTTTTTACTTCCATCGCGTCGTGGTAGCGTCAGTGTAACACAGTAGGCTAATTAGCATACTGTGTTACACTGGCCCGGGCCGTGCCCTGGTCGGGCTTCCTTCCATCTCGGGGACGGCAGTTACCCTCCCTGCGATTGGAGGAAGCCTGACTCAGTGGTAAATAATGGATCCACAGCAACTTATCTCCAAATACCTACTTACACTCCTATATCCCGTTGCCATCTAGGCAGCTCTTAAAAGGTTAATGCCTGTACGAAGGAGAGCGAAGGAAATAAAAAATTACGGTTACGACGACCATCATTAAAATCCCTTACCCAAGACTACTCTGGCCTTGGAATATGTTAGTACCCACTTATTTTCTGTGCTTATGTTCCGTGTGGTGACGGATTTGGAATACATCGTGTCACCACCCCATTCAAATTCAAAACTCATTTAATCAAGTTGGTTCATTAGAGCTCTTTTGACAAGTCAAACAACAAAATAATATTTAATTTAAAATTTACCATCTACCACCGGTTCGGAATGCAGTTCTACAGAGAAGAGCCGGCAAGAAACTCTGTAGTTGCTCTTTTCAGATCGCCATTTTTAGGTACAAGGCCGTGATAAGACAGTTTGTGAGAGCAAACGCGCGCAATAGTCGCAAAGGGCCAAACATCAGCCAGATCTAATAAAAAAATACTAACCTCCTAACGCCCGAGCCAACCGACCCCCAGCAACGGCACCTGTTCACAAGCATGACGCATGCGGCAGCCATTCCATCCTGAGGCTGTTGTAAGAGCCGACAAAAACAAAATGAAAAGGCTAAAAACCTAGCCGCAAGAGCTTATGGACACAGAGTCCAATTCCGAGTAGCACAGAAAATACTACTACAACTACTCAGCCCATAAATGACCCACTGCTGAGTCGGGCCCCCTCTCATCACAGGGAGGGTAATTAGCCTACTGCGCCGTGCTGGCCAGACGGGTTAGCACAGAGTTTCGTATCAAGTTTTTATTCTCTTGCAAACGGCTCTTATGACACCCTCAGAATGGAATGGGGTGGTAACACTGTGTTTTCTATATCCATCACCAGATGGAGTGAGTCGGGTTTATACAAAGACACTTGCCCGACCCCGGAATCGAACCGAGGACCCGTGATTCAAAGGCGGCACATCTAACCCCTACACCAATATAATTTATTTATCAAGACCAAGAGCTATTACCAAACATAAGCTAAGGAAGCACCTACTGAGAGTAGGTTAAATGAAACACCAATGTCCCAGGTGCCAAGGCGCTGGGTACGACAGACGTAAGGAAAAAAAGAAAAGCAAATAGTTACCATTCATTGCTAAAAAGAACACGGACTACAAGTCTGTGGTATTGTAACAAAATAATTATTAAAAAAAACCCCTACACCAATAAGGCAAATGTTGTATGTGTGTGTCAGCTTACTCAACTATGTGAATCGGAGAAAAGCTTTGTACCTTGGGTATTACTCGTCACGTGTGCTGGACGTCTCCAGTGAGAAATTTGCATTCGTGTCGCAGACTATCAAGAGTTAGGGTTAGCGCATACCTCTGCTTTGGTGGAACAGCCATCCGAAATAAGTTAATGGTTTTTTTTGTTTAAGATACGCCTATATCTTGAAGAGAGTGCGAAATTTTATGAAAATACTGCTTTTCAGAATGTTTCTCGGCTGATGTTTGGCCCTTTGCGACTATTCCGCGAGTTTGCTCTCACAAATCTGTCTTAAATCCAGTCTTGTACCTAAAAATGGCGATCTAAAAAAAGCAACTACAGAGTTTCTTGCCGGATCTTCTATGTAGAGCTGCATTCCAAACCGTTGGTAGATGGTAAATAAACAATTTTCAATTTTAAGTAAATTTCAAATTTTATTTTATTGGTTTGTCAAAAGAGCTCTATGTATTGAGTAATCTTGGTCAATTGTGAATAAAATTTTTTTTTTATTTCTGTCGTTATTTCATTCGTGGCACAGATTTAACTTTAATGTGCACTGGGAGCATTTATGCCGATGTACGATTGTGTACCTAACTATGGATAGTCATAAATCTGTAAACATCAAAATATAACAATAGATCGCTTACTAATCTAAACATTGCTTGATACTGTTCTCAGTGTATTATAAGCTCATATATATATATTTATATATATTTCTCTGGTTATCAAACTTTCAACACTAGCTCGTGACCAAAATGCTAAGAAAAGCAGTAACTTTTTTTTCTAAGAATATAATTAAAGTATCTATCTTTCTCAATAGGCTTCATCTATCCTTTCGTTTTCGCTATACGGTTTTGGTGTCATATATACGAAACTAAAAATTTTTGTTCTCAATATTTTCGAAATGCGATAAAAAATATAGTTGTGTTACCACCTATTGTGAGACGAAGCGCGTGGGATCGCAGGTGTCGTTAGCTCGCTCCCGCGGATCGGTGAACATGAAATATAGAGTTTTCAAGACAAGCAACGGCTGCATGACTTACTACCTATCATCATCATCATTCCAGCCAAAAGACGTCCACTGCCTGGACATAGGCCTCCCCCAAGGATTTCCACAAAGGCCGGTCCTGGGCCGCCCGCATCATTCATTTTCCGGCGACCTTAACCAAGTCATCGGTCCACCGTGTGGGCGGCCTACCAGCATTGCGCTTTCCGGAACGCGGTCGCCACTTGAGGACTTTTCTGCCCCATCGGGCGTCAGTCCACTGCCACTTAAGTTTAGCAATCTTGTGGGCTATGTCGGTGACCCTGGTTTGCCTGCGTATCTCCTCATTTCTGATTCGATCTCGCAGGGAAACTCCGAGCATAGCCCGCTCCATTGCCCTTACTTACCTTACTACCTATGTGACAGTTAAATACATACAATTCTAGTAAGTAGATTTTTGTCATGATTTGTCCTATGTGTTTTGTCTTTTTTAGCTACTCTAGTTGTAACCTGTATCGCGGTAGCAGTTTCCATACACGAAATTCACGAACACAAATGACATCCAGACTCAGAACAAATGACTCTGGATTACACAAAAACCAAACTGGAATTGACACAGGGACCCGTTATCCAAAGGCGGAATTTCCAACCCAAGACCAACACGACAGTCGGATTTACGAACATAGATTGGACACACATGAGATACTTGCTCCGGGTATGGGTGTCTGAGTGAGGTCGTGAATTATGTGTTTGTTAAGTGCCATTACCCTCCTGAGATTTGGTCTTGAAGAGGACTTTCCAGGACATAATTTACAAACAGTAAATCAACTTCATGTGGTGACTGTTTAAGATTACAAAATGTCACCAACATATACCATCCTAGTAAGAGGCGACTAACGGAACAAGAGACGGAAAACTTGATACAAAGCAAGCCGTCTTGCCGGCGTGGTACATTAGGCGAAGTTGGAAAAGGTCTGACTCAGTAGTGGTTAATTTTTCTATATTATTCAACTACTGGTAGCCTGAAATACAGGTTCCCGCCTAGTTTAGGCACCAGACACCCACAACATTGAACTAATGATCATGTTTAAAATGTCATTTTGCTACTTGTGGTGAGTGAATAAAGAATGTATGTAAGGGCTTAAACGACGTCGTCGTATTTTAATATTAATAATTTTACAATCTTAAAAAAAAACACTGAGTAAAATATTATTGTAACAATATATTTTATGTACAAGCATTATAATACAATGTATATGACTGCTAAGAGTCCGAGAGGGCAATGTAGAGGTTCCCCCGCGCTGCGTTTCAGCGCCTCGAGCTCCAGTTGTTCGGGGTTTTCGTCGAGGTCACTGACCTCGTTGTACTGCATTTCGTCGAATTTGCCGGACAACGCTGAAACATTAAACCTGTTGAGAGACGCTCGGAGGTACCCAGGCGTCTGGCGCCATTTGCAAAAATATCGTGTTACCAAACCATTAAGCTGCGTCTTAGGTATTTGTTTCACAGCCAAAGGGTATCTTAGAATTAAAACATCTGGGGATGCTTAAGTGTCCAGTATTCATGACCCATAAATTATTAGGAATTCCTTCAATTTAATGGAGGGAAATTTGTCTACTGGGCCAAGTAAGTCTGGTTTACACAGTTTACTGCATTTTCTGCCTGTCTTGGCTCCCATGATAAAGAAGTTAGTAATAATACCATGTCTTCTAAATTAGATATTAATTCAACCCTTCCCCTTCCCTAGCATTCTGACTTTTGACAATGTATCTATAAATTGTTCTAATGACATAAATTAGAATAAAATAAATTAAGTTTCATTAATTCTACTGGACTGTTAAATTTAAGTACGATTCGCAAATTTTGATATTTCGATAGAATGTCTTTCAATGCGAAGGATTCGAAACATTCAGAAATTGTATAATGTAATTATTAATTAATTAAGTTTTGTAAATAAATAACTGGAGTTACTCCATGAATGGCTGTCACCGCTTTAATTACTTTCAAATTCTAATTATTTGTTGATAAAAAACTAAAAAATCAGGTATCAAGGTACTTATTGCAGGATCTTAGTGTATTGTGTACCAGTAATGACGACAAAAAAGGAGAAAAATAAGTTTATTGCCTTTGTAAATAGACTGTAGAGAGCCTTTATCCATCCGACACATGATATAGAACTCAAAGATGCAGTTCTGTGTTTAAAATATTTTACTAACTTCAAGTATAATAATAATAATAATAAATATCCTTGGACATTTCACACAACGCCACCTCGTCCCAAGTTAAGCAACTGAATGCTTGTGTTATGGTAACGAGATGGATGATAAACTACTTATATACATTTTTTTTTGTAAATACATACATATTATAGATAGAAATGACACCCAGACTCCGAGCCAGTGCCTCTGGTTTAGACAAAGACACTGGCCCGACCCCGGAATCGAACCCGGGACCCGTTGATCCAAAGGTGGCACATCTGACCACTAGACCAACGAGGCAGTCAGGTATGATGTGTGGTCATTATTCGGAAACAGAAAACCGGGGAAAACCAACTAAGTAGCTATTATTAACGATCGACTGCTGCGCAGCACGTCGCGGGTTCGATCCCCGCACGGAAGAAATATTTGTACGACCTACAAGTATTTGTTCCGGGTCTGGGTGTTTTCTATCTATAATATGTATATATTTACAAAAAAAAAATGTATTTAAGTAGTTTATCATCCATCTCGTTACCATGACACAAGCATTAAGTTGCTTAGCTTGGGAAGAGATGGCATTGTGTGAAATTTCCAAGTATTCTTATGTACTTTACATGTCATCATCAGGATATATGTATTAATGTATAATTTTTATTTATATATATATTTATGTATATGTATCTTATTAGTATATATTTTATAAAGTATTTATGTAAGTAAATTTTAGTTTATTTTTCTATCGTAGGTACCCCATTTATTCTCTCTAACCCGAAGGTAGACTGGTAGAGAATGCCGCAAGGCATTAAGTCCGCCTTATGTACCCTGCTGCTGTACATGAAGAATAAATAAATAAGATATTTATTTATTTATTTATTATCATAAAAGCTTAATAATCTAAGTTCCATTCCTATCTTCTTTAATTCTCTGATCTCAATTTTGAGTCATGAAACTTTTATTTGGTACAAATTTTAAGAAAAGACAGTTTTCAGTTGTTTAGTTTTGTCAAAAATTTTGCACACATTATTAACTTTATCAGTAGTACTATCGATAGTTTCGTTAGGGCTATGAGATTTATGTTACACTCTGTATAATAATTAATTCATACAAGTACCAGATACTTACAATACAATTTTATTGTCCCGTCCGTATCTCCAAGAGAATTTTTTGATATGCAACTGTATGTACCAAGAGTGCTTCTACTAACTTTTTTAATTTTCAGCCTCATATCTACTTCGTATCCTTTTTCTACTGCTGTTATCTCGAACCTTTTGTCCGCTGTAATAAAGTTGACAATTATAGGAACATAGCAATAAAATAATATTATAATTTTATGTTTAATAAAGAGAAAGCTTTTTGGCGTAGATTTTGATATGTATTCGAATTTTCATTCCAGTGAACTTAAACCTAAATAAAAGTATATCAACCCACTGCTGAATTGTGCCTCCCCTAAGTTCATGGAGGCACGACATGTGGCGCTCTGGCCAGATGGTTCGTACATGTTTAATTAATTATTTTATTAATACGTACATTTTTTTTTTAATATCTACAAAAATTGAAATTGATAAATCTAATCTACCTTACTTAGATTACTTACTTACATTGTGATATGATTTGATCATTTATCGTCCAGTAGTTTATGGATCTCGGAAACGCTTCAGAGTGGCAATCCAGATGTACAATATCGCCTTCTTTTGCGCCAACTAATTGGTTTTGTATCGTCATAATCGGTGGAACTGTAACAAATGTAGTATTTATTAGTAATAAGTAATTATTGTAAAAGCCTATACTACTATCTACTACTTCTCAACCCATAAATGACCCACTGCTGAGTCGGGCCTCCTCTCATCACAGGGAGGGTAATTAGCCTACTATGCTACGACAGCCGGACGGATTGGCGCAGGGTTTCGTATTATGCTCACAGCAGGACGTCGAGTGCTCGTAAGGAGCCTGAGGAGAGGAGGAGGGCCTCCTCGTCTGCGGCGGCGTGGTTCTGCATCAGATCCCACAATGCCGCAACAGGACGCAAGTTGGAGCACCCCGGGGAGGTTTAGTGGGTAGGCCCCATAGTGGGCTATGGGGGAGAGTCCCACACTCCCCTCGCTGGCCATCCCCGTGGCCGGCGAGGCAGTCCATAAAGAATTTTACCCCGGGCGAAAAAAAAAAAAAAAAAAAGGGTTTCGTATTAAGTTTTCGTTCTCTTATGGCTTGGTGATCTGCCTTTTGCGCTCCTTTAGTCATCTCTTACGACACCCTTACTTATCGGTTGGTGACATTGTGTATTTTAAATCCGTCACCACATAATACCTTAAATATAAAAAAAATAACTTTAACACAGTCAGCTAAACTCAATGTAGGTAGTATATTAATTCAAAGTTGAAAGAGTTTAGAGTTCGTAGAAAAATATATTTTGCTATAGACTAAGGCAGAAGCTCCAAAGTGTTGAAATGTTTTTATAAGCTTCCCACTTAACATTATCAAAGAAAAGAAAATATTGTCTATGGTTCTAGGATCCGATTATATACAGGTTGTCCCAAAAATAGCACGCCACAGCCACTCTGGAAGAAGACGTAGTTCTATTCCACAAAAAAAATTGCTGAGCAAAAGTCTGTCTGGCTTTCGAGATATTATTCTAGGAAATTCACCTAATTTTTTCGTTCTATGTAACAAAATCGCCACAAATAGCTAATTAATGTTAATTTTTTTAATTTGAACTCATTACCCTTAGTTCTTGGAGTAAAGTAAACTAATCAATAGATTTTTTATTGCCATTTTTTTTTGTAGATTAGACCTTGCTATGGCTCGCCTACTTCCAGTGTCGCTGTGGCCTGCTATTTTTGGGACATCCTGTATAGAATGGTGAGTAAGCAATCTTAATCTTATATCTCTTAAATGTCTAAAAGTCTTAAAGGGAATAAAAATCTCACAATGCACGACGAGCATGACGCGTTTGCTAACCGAAGGCGGAACTCCGTTGCTGGCTATACAAAGGTACGCCCCCATATGAAGCCTGGATACTTTCACTAACTGCAATACTGCACCACTCACTGACCCATCTATGTAAACAAATATTATAATATTTATATTATACTAATGGCCTGCCCCGGCTTTGCCCGTGCAAAGCGGGGGTGGCTTATACATATAAAGCTTCCCCTTGAATCACTCTATATATTAAAAAAAACCGCTTTAAAATCCGTTGCGTAGTTTTAAAGATTTAAGCATACATAGGGACGGACAGACGGCAGCGACTTTGTTTTATACTATGTAGTGATAAATTTAAATAAATAAGAATTATATTATCACTACTCGTATCTATGTTTGATTGATCGTCACTATCATCACTATCACTATCACTACATGTTATACGAGTAAAACAAAGTGTCAGTCCCTATGTATGCTTAAATTTTTAAAACTACGCAACGCATTTTGAAGCGGTTTCTTTTAGTAGATTGAGTGATTCAAGAGGAATGTTTATGTGTATAATACATCTATAATTTTGTAGAGAAACACTGATAAATTTAGAGGTTCATCATTGCACACGTGCGAAGCCGGGGCGAGTCGCTAGTATTATATAATAAGAAAAAATCAATTATATGGTTAATGATGTCTTAGGTATTCACGATCTTTGCAAATTGCAGGAAATTATTTCTTGATGGTTCGAAACAATCAGAACCGTTAGGAAATCATTTCCAGCTCTATGGTTTTATAAGAACATTTTGGTATAACTGGTTAAGGAACATGTGTAAAAAAATGGTTCAAATATTTCCTTACATACTCGTACTTATTAATAAGAACTTGTCTTACTATGCGTGTCGCTGAAGTTGGAAGTTGGTAATAAATCTCCAGCCTCCTTCCTCCATACGACAGTCGGCGTGGGTACACCGTGAGCTGCGCATCGGAGCGTCACGTTGGCACCTTCTCTGGCTACTTGGTCACTGCTTGTGGGATAGTCTAGGATGTCGGGTGGAACTGTAGAAATAAAAACATCCTGTTAATATACTTTCTGGTCTGTCTAACACATATAGCATTCGATGTACAAAGTCGGTAGCATAAAGACTAACAGCTAGTGTATCCACATATATATTACCGGTAATTCCACAAGATGGGTATCTAAAGAAAGGTATCCCCACCTGTCTTTAGATACCCATTTAGACCCACAGATTTAGATCTCTCTGTGTGAGTACTAATAGTAAAAAAATGATGGCTAACAAAATACACATTTAACTCTGCGCCATGTTTATACGAAAGGTGAAAAAAGAAGTGGCGATTCGTTCCGGCGTTCCGGAAAGCGCAGCGCTGGTAGGCGTTCCACTCGGTGGACCGATGACCTGGTTAAGGTCGCCGGAAAGCGATTGATACGTGCGGCTCAGGACTGGCCTTCGTGGAAATCCTTGCGTGAGGCCTATATCTAGCAGTGGACGTCTTTTGGCTGAAATGAGGGTAGTGATGAAAAAGAAAAAAAACTTAACATTATTTAAATTAATAAAAAATACATATTATAGCCAGCGCCACGCGCTGCGTAATTGGAGGTTTGAATCGTGAACGTGGTTTCAAATATTTTAGGACCAGAATTAATAAACGTAAATTTACGCAATATTCTGAAAATACAGTAGTTATTTTCTTGTGAATTTAGAATCTAAGCAAAATGCCGAATAAACATCATTTGAAATTCACTTCCACCAATGTGAATTATTAATGAAAATTATAAGCACACGGTTGTGTCTACAAATTAGTTACGGTTAACGCTTGACTTCATTTAGCGAGCCACCAAATAAACTAACAGATTTGAAATTAATTAAGGCGAAGGTTTCTGATGCCGCAGTTAACAACGAAACATTTCCATGAAAATTAAAAAGTATTTACTATGCATCAGTTATCATCTCAGGCGATAAAAACCCAATGCTGCGTCTGGTTTTTTTAACGACTACTACTACTATTACTACTCAGGACATAGATGACCCATTGCTGAGTCGGGCCTCCTCCTGTTATAGGAGGGAAATTAGCCACACTGGCAAGTAAGGTAGGCACAGGGTTTCGTACCGCTTCTCTTGCGGCTAACTTATCAGCATATCAGCCAAGCTGACCCCGCAAACGTTGTTTGCCATATAAATATCGCTGTTAAAAATAGGGGTTGATCGTAGAGGCGGAAAATTTAGGTTTGTATGTACTTTTAAACTGTATCAAAAAAATAAAAACTATTTTTTTTTTCTCTATAATTAAAACTAAAATTTGGGGTGGACCCGCCTTAACATTTAGGGGGTTGAAAAATTGATGTTTTCCGATTCGCAGACCTAACCGATGCACACAAAATTTTACGAAAATCGGTCGAGCCATTTCGGAACAGTTCAATAACAATCACCGATCCAATCATACGAGAATTTTATACATAACATTTTTTTTGTGTAAAGTTAAGTTAATGATAAGGACATAGTTTCAAGAGCAACTTACCAACAACATCTAAATATGCCGTCTGACTTTTCATAGGGTCGGTGTTTAGCTGGCACATGTACCAGCCCCGGTCTGACTGCCGCACGTCATGGATGTGGAGGAACCAGACCCTCCGGTCGCTGTGGTTGACGGCGATGCGATGATTCTTGGTAATCACGTGGGTTGCTATCGTCAGGATAGTCTGCGTGTCCACGCGTAGCCACGCCACCTGATGAATAATAATACATGGTGTAGCAAAAACCCTATATCCATAACGAAAGGATCGATTTTAACAATGACTTAGACAATTTTCTTAAAATTTTGTTGGCATAAATGTTTGTATGACTTATTGCCATAACTAGATAAATATGCATTTAAACCCCGAAAACCATTGTGAAAAATAGTTTACGAAGCCTTTCGAATCACGATAGCTAGGCGATGATGATTCAAGATACATCACACATTTTGTAATCAAAAATTACTTTTGCTATTATAAAAACCCTTTCTCCCTCATAATTAAACACTCTCCCTCTCTGAATCCTAAAGCAAGAGCATTACTTAGTTTAGGGTTCAGCGTAAATAAGTATTTAGTGATTTTCAAGTTAAGGCTATGTATTAAAATACAAATAAGAATATTCAAATACTTGAATGTTTTGGTAATAATAATAGATATAGTAATTAGTTGTTTTTTATTTATAAGCTGTACTGCTTCTTTTGGAAGGGTATGCAAGGGGCCCAGTTTGGAGCTTGGGGCTCCGTACATTGAGGCCAAGGTTGTGGAGCATATTCCCCCATCAGGGAGTGCAGCCTGCGGCCCAGAAGCGGACATCGCTGGTTTCAATGGGTACTTGGGGCGCTATTTTAAATATGGGACACATACCCGACTAGTCTTCTACGGCCGGGTATCCATGAGGATTTCCAACAAATTAAAGGGTATACACTTCTTGTTACACCCTGTAGAGAAGTGCATAAATGACATAGACTTTTCGCTAAAAGCAATTTATTCTAGGTGAACAAAATATATAGATGACTAGCTGACCCGGCGAACTTTGTTTCGCCTTAAAGGCAATAAATGAGCAGATTTTTGATTTTATTAACTTTAATTTTTTATCAGAGATCAGGATAAATATAAATAAAAAATCTATAATTTTAATTATACTTTATTGGCCATCTATTTTAGTAACTGCACTTTTCAGTGAATCACCTTGTGACAGACGACATTTTTCAGTTTATTATCAGGCGCATGAACAAATAACGCAGATGGTCTTCTGACCCGGAACATGCCACATATAATTGATCTTGGGAAATACATAAATTTTCTAGATTTAGGCCACAAACTTTCCAGGATTGGCCCTGTGATTTATTAATGGTCACGGCGAATGCACGACGGATCGGAAATAATTAAAACTGAAACCGATATCGTCGGGATCCTCGGATGAGAACTTCCTCACCTTCCAACTTTACTTTGAGTATATTCCATTGTTCATCAATTCACTTACCACCAAACGCGTTCCGTTGCACAGGTTTGGTGGTTTTGGTTTATATTTGGAAGCAAACTTAGTACGTAGCCAACCTTTAGTCGTAAATTGTGCGGTGGTAAGCCAGGCACATCCAAGGGGTCTTTTTTTACACAGTCAATATATTTGAATTAATGCAAGTGTACCAATGATTTCATTCTGAATTATGTTAGTTACTTTATGTCATCTACATATTTATTCTTAGCCGCCAAAATTGCTCGCTCAGTCAACCATTCATTATTTTTGTGTTTGTGAGTTCGTCCTTCGATGAACAGAAATTCTGAGAAAATAAAATCAATTCACATATTTCGATGATTTGAGGCAGAAATAGCCAGGCAGTAAAATAATTGCGCCTCCAAAACATCTCGAGTCATTGCGTAGGTGTTCGGTCAGATCGGATAAGTGCTTCCAATGCACGTGTATGCGCTATTGTACATATGTCCCAGATGACGATTTTCCATTTTGATAAAACTTTAGCCGCAGAGGAGTGTTTTGTAATATTACATGACATCTATTGGTCCAATGCCTGCAGTCGTATCGAAACGTTGCTAGATCCAAATTCAGTATTTACTCGAAATAAATACATCAACCGGTCAACTTCAAAATTTCTAATTGTCAAATTTGTCAAACTATAGACAACATAATGTTTAGCTGTCAGTGACGTTTTGTTATTCCAGCAATTGCATTTTGATATACGATGTTTTATATCACGGAACGGGATTACACACATTTACACTTTCACGTTTATAATATTAAGTATGATTTTATGAATTGTCCAACGTCTTTATATAAAAAAGAAAGTCGGACATAGGATACCTGAGATTTTTATCCCGTTCCCGTAGAATGTGATATATTACGTGGTATAACAAAACGTAACTGACAGCGTCTTGTCTATAATTAAATATGGCTGAAAATTTGACAATTAGAAATTTAAATTTAACCTACAGCTCTATAAATTTACACACAATATCTTTATAAATTGTAGCCTATGTGTTATTCTGATGTATAAGCTATATTATTATAAAGTTTCATTAAAATCCATTCAGTCGTTTTTACGTGAAAGAGTAACAAACATCCATCCATCCATCCATCCATCCATCTATCCATCCATCCATCCATACTTACAAACTTTCACGTTTATAATATTAGTAGGATTTTTATTTGGAACGTCATCAATTCGTTACTTTTTCATTAAAAGTGTCACAATACAGTTACATCAATAACATAAATGCAAATCTCTATATAGATGGATTATTGTTTCACAATCACGCCCGAATGACTGATTGAATGTGCTAAAAAGTAGTTTGATAACTTCATAGAATGCTTGCCGGTAAATACATTGGTTTTTAAAAGGAGTGAGCGATCTATAAAAATAATATTGAACTTCGACTTGAAATCTAACGACGTAATTATAAACTTAAATTAGTGCTAGAAATACTAGTTACAGATCCACTTGCTTTAAAGTATTGTATGTAAGAAATCCTCGTCGCAACTGGAAAAGAAACTATAAATTATTACATATCTACGCAGATTTGCTTCAAAAATAATGAAATTGATTATTGTCTATTTTATTTTCCTCGTCTTACTTCTCAATTTCACTGGGGTTGGGACTAGATTAACCTGGTTTAGGCTAACTTTTTTATCACCGACGTGAATGCCTTTGACCCTTAGGCTTAAGTGGTGGAAAGCAACGCCAGGGTCTAAGATAGAGCAGGCAATTCAAAGAAATGCCCTGTCAGGCTCTGGCTCTCGCACACACGGCGAAACATAGTAAAACTGCTTGGTGCCGGACTTAGATTTGAGGGTGGTAACTAGCCGTGCGGATCATTAGATCCTCACGACGAACAAGCGTGCTGGTTTCTGTTAACTTTTACAACACGCGTTATTTCCCAGCGTGTGGTAAGGATGTGTAATATTCAGCCCCGTTGGCCCTGCCATGTAGTGACACAATCGGTAGGTTTTTGGTTTGACCTATCTCAATAACTACCGATTGTCCCACGTGTCACTTTCCCCGCTAGTAACTACGTGTAACTTTAGATGGTAGAATGAGAACAGAGACCATGAGCCTCAAAAATTACAAATAATTCTTTCAGCAGAGCCAGACGTTGCTTAACCTGCTTAGATCGACTGCGTTTCGCTTACCTTAGTAGAAACCTTCCATCTTTTAAATAAAACAATCAAAATTGGCTCATCCATACAGGAGCTAGGCCAGAGATGAACATACACCTTAAACACATCTGTTTGGTTGGCATTAAAATGACTTACCCTATAAGACCCAAGGTCATTGACGACGCAAGTGAAGACTGCTTCTCTTCCTAAAGATACGGTTAAGTTGTTTAAACTATCTTCGAAGCGTGGAACTTCTGAAACAAAGAAGATCGCACTTAGTTACTTGTTGACTTAATGAAATTAAACAGATAATATTTAATTACAGTGTCAGCACCCCATTCCTTCCAGTGAGTGTGGTAAGAGCCGACAAACATAAATGACGAGGCTGATAACTTAGCAGTAAGACGAAGCAAAACTTGATACGAAACCCTGTGCCAACCGATCTGGCCTGCGTGGCACAGTAGGCTAATTACCCTCCGTGTAACTGGAGGAGGTCCGACTCAGCAGTGGATCATATACGGGCTGAGTAGTATTAGTACCTTTAATTAGCCAACGGCGTAACTGAAAAGGATCGGGCAAAGTGGAGGAAGCTTAGTCGGATGGCGGACCCTGGCCGGATTTACCCTTAATTATATTATTATTAACCAGGTCGTCGGCATTGCCCTGCCCACTGCACTTAAGTTTGGCAATCCGGTGGGCTATGTCAGTTACCCTGGTTTTCCTGCGTATCTCCTCATTTCTGATTCGATCTCGCAGGGAAACTCCGAGCATAGCCCTCTCCATTGCCCTTTGGGTGACTTTGAGCCTTCTGATGGAGCCCATAGTGAGCGACCACGTCTCTGTTCCATAAGTCATCACTGGCAACACACATTGGTTGAAGACTTTTGTCTTTTCTTTTGTTAAGGTCGCCGAAAAGCAGTGAATGAGGGCGGCCCAGGAACGGCCTTTGTGGAAATCCTTGGGGAAGGCCTATGTCCAGCAGTGGACGTCTTTTGGCTGAAATGATGATGATGATGATGATATTATTATTGAATAAGAGTAAAAAAGATGGCATTTAGAACGACCGGCCGGCGCGCTACCGGCGCTCGCCCATTCTCTTTCGATCCTCCGGTGTTTATAGGAGCATATAATAAAATACAAAAAGATTTTGTCGTCGGTAAAATGGCATTAGAAGAATACGAACCCATATCGCGCACAAAAACAAAAGACGTTGGCCGTTTCTAAACTGGACAACAATGACGACTTTGGAGATTATTTCTTGCCAGTATCTCGAGAACAGTGTTAATTTTTATGTTATAAACTATTAAATAGTTTTAACTTATGTATTTTTGTTTAAACTGTAAAATAGGTCCACAGTACAACACTATTAAAATAAAACGAAACGCTACAAATAACCTAGCTAATTTCGTTGAAATCAAATAATTATAAATGAAATTGCTATTAACAGGCCTGGAAAAGCAAATCATTGCCAGCTTATGAATAAATAAAATGAGCAACAACAAAGCTGAAACAACACTGGCAATAAAGTGAAGATATTAAATGGCGAAATCGCAAACAGTCGGCCTCATAATTACACACTAACTGAGGAAAATATTTACTCTGAATAACAATTATACAGTTTAATATAAAATATATTATTTGAAGTAAATAAACCGTACTAAAGACATTCCGTATGGTGACTGATTTAGAATATAACATGTCACCAACCCATACATCATATATAATAAACAGTATATACATAGTAACATATTTAGTAAACAGTGGTTATTCTAATATTACAAACAGACACTCCAATTTTATTTATCTGTATAGATAGATATCAGGGTAAAATAAGCCACTATTTTTCTTCTAATTTTGGTCCAGCTGGTGCCATAACTAGATTATAACTAGCTATTCTACCATCTAAAGCAGCCGTTACACATAGTAGTGTGAACATTAATAGCGTTTCTAACCGTTTATATAACGGTGGTGGCACTAGTCGGATGACAGCGGGCAGATGTTATTTTGTTTTATAAAAGCGAAACCTCTGTACTAGGTATATAACCTTCAACGCGGCGCAGTTTACAAACATGTTATTCACACAAAAGACACCCAGACTCGGAGCAAGTGCCTCTGGTTTACACAAAGACACTTACCCCACCCAGAAATCGAACTGTGGACCAGTAATCCAAAGTCGGCACATCGAATCCCTGAAACAACAAGGCAGTTCATGTAGATGGAAATAGAACTGAGTGCAACCAAATCATGTTTGACCGAAGCTGACTAAAATGAAATTTTGAAGAAGGCAAGCGAGATACTCATAGGCTTATGCTGTGACGACCCATTAGTGACAAAGCTAATTTAGTCTTTAGTTTATTTCCACGTAACGTCACTGTACGACGTCAGGAGATAACACGGTGAACGTAGCCGACGAACACCTTAGTTTCGTAAAGGGGATAACTGTAGCACGAGCAGACGGTGGGTGGAACGCAACACATTTTCGGATTAAATATTTACTCGCGTCAGGGTATTTCTAAAAAGAACTTCATCGGTATCAGATCCTTGTGAAAATATTTTAGATCCAGACAATATTTATTGTTTTTTAGAGTTTTATATTTAGACTGGCGACCCGCCCCCGCTTCGCACGGGTGCAATGATGAACCTCTAAATTTATGAGCGTTTCTCTGCTATATTATGGATGTATTATACATATAAACCTTCCCCTTGAATCACTCTATATATTTTAAAAAATCGCTTCAAAATTATACATAGGGACGGACAGATGACAGCGACTTTGTTTTATACTAAGTAGTGATAGTGATTCTAATTTTAGATTATCATATTGTGTTTTTTTTCATTCTGGCAATATTAATGTTTTATTTTGGCAATTTCGTGTAGTGGCAACACATGTGTAAACATCGCGACTTTTTTTTTCTATCTTTTATAGGTACTTTTGGGGTCTGATACAAACATAGAACGTAGACGTAAGTAAATGTAAGAAGATGTAAATTAAATATATTGTATATTTAAGTATATCATTTCAACAATAAATATAGACGTTACAATTTTATAATGTCAGCAGTTATAAAATTAATAAAAGCATTAATAATTTGGGAAGAATTGGTTTTTGAATTTTCAATTTAGCAATTACGTCCAGAGTAATCTTGATTTATCATGTGTATTCCAATCGATGGATTTGACAATATTTCCCTCCATGCCCTTGAGGAGGCAGGACTCAACAACGGGTCATTATAGCCAAGATAATGAAAGATTATAGCTATGTGTTACGAAATTGTCATCTTAATTAATTTGTTGAATTTTCCAGTCATCATTATGTTTTAGTGAGCATTTCATTAAAGCTCAATTTATATCACGAGATTGAAATAATGATCAATTAGATGGCTGCTTTTATTACGTAATGAGAATTGAGTTTAAGACGAACTTTAGGTTACTTCGTTATAAATTAATCGATTTAAAGTAATTATTTTAAATTAGGAACATAATAATTATTAGACGCATTTTAAGCTGTTTGAATTAACTTCCTACAAAATATTTTGAAAACGTTTCGTACTTTGGAGTTCATTAAGTTGTCTTCTTTACAATTAAATAAAACGAACTAAAGTTTAGGTTTGTAAGGTAAAAACAACAAATTTGGATTAACCGGATTAACCTATTGGTAGTCGTCGTTTTTTCCCATAAATGACCCACAAATGAGTCGGGCCTCCTCCAAATTCATGGAAGGATATTAGCCTACTCTGCCACGTGGAAAGACGGGTTGGAATAGTGTGTGTATCAAGTTTCCCTTCTCTTGCGCCTAGGTGCCTCTTGCGTTCTTTTAGTCGCCTCTTACGACACCCTCAAGGCAGTATGGGTTGGTGACGATGTGTATTCAAAATCCGTTACCACACGGAACCTGGTAATAAATTGTACATTCTACGGCCATTTGAAATATGCAATCCTTCGAGCTATATTAGTCGTTCTGGTTCTTTAGAATTGCCTAATTCTGTAGTCATCATCATCTACGCCCTTCACTGACCCACTGCGGAGCAACCCTCCTCCAACATGGAAGAAAATTTTCCATCTGTGCCACCCAGGCTAAATAGGTTTCGTATCAAGTTTACCTTAATTTACGCATTTTTTGTCTTGATTCCTTGTAGTCGGTTCCTACGCCGCCCTCAGAATGGAATGAGGTGGTAACATTACTACTACTACTCAGCCCATAGAGGACCCATTGCTGAGTAGGGCCTCCTCCAGTTAAATGGAGGGTAATTAGCCTACTTTGCCACGCTGGCCACAAGGGGTGGCACAGGGTTTCGTATCGAGTTGAGGCTTGGTTTTCGGTTTTTTTATTTTCTTTTGTCGGCTCTTACGAGACCCTCAGGATTGAATGGGGTGGTGACATTATGTATTTAAAATTTGTGACCACGTGGATATTCTGTAGAGTAATGATATTCTCAGTTTAAATGTGGTAGCTAAATAAATGGTGTTTATCAAAAGGGTCTGGTTACTACTAACTCGACTTGACACGACACAAAATCGATAATCTCAGATTACTCGAAATACCGAACAGCGATATTAACTCAAGACAAGTCACAGACTTTATCTCCACTATAATGTATCAATGTAAAGGATTTAACAAAAATGTTATACACATTTTACGTTAATAGTAGGACAAGGGATCGTAATCCGATATGTAATCATGGTATTTAAATTTTTTGTCATATCTGTTTTCATAATGTTTATTTTATGTATTTTAATACTTACAAAACTTATGTTAATGAATTAATGATTAATTATGAATAGTATACACAATTGTATAAAATATTCAAAGCAAAACTTGATACGGAACCCTGTGCCAACCCTTCTGGCCAGTGTGGTACAGTAGGCTAATTACCCATGTAACTGGAGGAGGCCTGGAGACACAGCGGTGGGTGTTTTACGGGCTGAGAAGTAAAATACTATGACAATGTTAGTTTTCATATTCATTCAACGACTAAATTATATTAAAGAACGGCTATTTACAAGAAGACAGAAAGTCACTTTCAATATGTTTTGATGAACATTTAATCAGTATTTTACCAGCTTATTGCTTAGCTTATTGCGACCAATTATACCTATGTAAATGCTGTTATGTCTAATTTCTAAGCTTTTATTAGGTCATCCATAAAATGTAATATACACCTTTTTTCCTACACCATGTATACGTACAAATGTTATTGCTGTAAGGATGTGTGCGTGCACGTCCAATCCTAAGCATTTATTGTGCCTAGAGCAAATTTGCTTGTGGGACGCAATATCCAAGTGAGAGTGCCCCTGGGGGCTATTTTGTTTTATTTGTGCCCCAGAGCCGATAATGAACGTTTTTATCCGTACGGTCCCCATTCGATATATTATGATATGCTGGACGAAGAGCTAAGTTACAGTCAATGGAATAGTCAACATCATTTACCCACTGCTGCGTCGGGCCCCCGCCAACTGAAATAAAGGAAATTTACTGTGCCACGCTGACAAGACGGGTTAACAGGGTTAATATCAAACTATCCTTCTCTTTCGTCTCGCGGATTTGCCTCTTGGGGAGCGCAACCCTCGGCCCTGAAGCGGGTAGTCGAGGAACGCCTCTAAATAAATAAATAAATATCCTTGGACATTTCACACAACGCCATCTCGTCCCAAGTTAAGCAACTTAATGCTTGTGTTATGGTAACGAGATGGATGATAAACTACTTATATACATTTTTTTTTGTAAATACATACATAGTATACATAGAAATGACACCCAGACTCCGAGCCAGTGCCTCTGGTTTAGACAAAGACACTGGCCCGACCCCGGAATCGAACCCGGGACCCGTTGATCCAAAGGCGGCACATCTGACCACTAGACCAACGAGGCAGTGTTTAGTGGGTAGGTCGCTGGGCTAATACCGTCATTCCGGAGTCCCTCATACCTCGGCTAGTCACCAAACGCCGAATATACATGTAGATTTCCAACGAAAAAAGGCGATTTGCATCTTGCGGTCTTTTAGTCGACGACTCCTAAAGGATGGTATGGGTTGGTGACATTTTGTATTCTAAATTCGTCACCATATACATGTACATCGAGAGATAATAAGCAAGTTGGTGCCTAGCACATATGCCAAACGCCTTGGCAAGAACTCTAGAATTTAGTGGATTATACTACTCAGCTCATAGATGACCCACTGTTGAGTCGGGCCTCCTCCATGGAAAGTAAGTTAGCCTACTGTGCCACGATGGCCAGACGGTTGGCACTGGGTTTCGTATCAACTTTTCCTTTACTTGGACGTTTACGTTTTCGGCCTTAAAATTTTCATCTGTCGGCTCTTACGACACCCTCAGGATGGAATATGGATTGCATCATGTAGGATTAGCACGTCGAAAGAAAGTAATAGGCCTCGAGGTGCCAGCCATGCCAATATCATGCTTCCCTTGGTAGAGCTCTGGCGACTCCAGTAATAAATTCTAATACATCAGTAGCCCTTTGGTACTTTTGGAGTTTTATAGCTGCATCATTCAAACTCTAGACATGTGAGCCACGATGCCATTGAAAATAAATCTTATTTATTGCAAGTTAAAGTTCAAAACAGTTCTTCCGATTAGGATTACGTTAAATAAACAATAGATTTCTTGATAGCCAATAAAATGTTACTTTTATGGTTCTACAATATCGTGGTTTGCAAGTAGGGATAGTAAATATACTTTGTGGCTGAACTGACAACTCTTTCAGTCTATATTGGTTTTACTGTTAAATAATAAAATACTCCCACCCTTGTCGTAATCAATAAATTAATAGGTGAATCATAAAACTTTGTACGGCTTTTTACGAAAATTGTGCGGACGAAGGAGTATGAAATTTCTCACACTTATAGTTTACTAGCGATCCGTCCGGCTTATGCTAATTATGCATGTATTATACACATAAACGTTCCTCTTGGATCATTGTTCTATTAAAGAAAACCGCTAAAAAATCCGTTGCATAATTTTAAAGATTTAAGCGTACATAGGGATGGACAGATGGCAGCGACTTTGTTTTATACTATGTAGTGATGATATAGAGAAAGTGCAAAAGGCCAATACTTTTTTTTATTACCCTACCATGTATTTGACACACAATATACTCTTTTGTTTATTGTTAAACCCTGTGGTCAGATTGAAATGAATTAACGTCGAATTTCAACCACTCGGCGACTACTAGTTACGTTTATTACGCCTTTCCTATATATGTAATGTGACTATTGACTATTGAAAACGATACAAAACAGAATCTGATCAACTACTTTTATACTGAACAGTGCAAAAATACTAAAAACAGTTCTCTTTAGCAAGGTATGGGACTACGCAGAATAACTTCCATTGGTCCCATCTAATTCCACAATTATATTGTATATCATAAATTTAATTCTCGATAAGCCTTGAACGGCATGTATCTTAACATTTTCCGATTTCCATAAAACAAACTCAAAGCAACTTCGTATTCCGCATACATATTTCTGTTTATGTATTTGTTCGTAAACAGCGGATTGTTTAAGATACAATGAAAGGGGGAGTCTTTGGCAGTAGCAATGATCTTTATCGCTTTATGGATTCAAGAAGCTCGGGGATACCCTGCGGAGGATTTAGTCAGAATATTACCCATCCTTAGAGACTCTAAAAGAAAGTTTTAACTGCTTTATGCTCGCACTCACACATACACTGTGTGGTATGCAGTGTTCCTAACCTAAGGGATTTCCCTAAATTTAGGGGTATATAAGGATACTAGTGGCCCGCCCCGGCTTCGCCCGTGCAAAGCGGGGGTGGGTTATACATATAAACCTTCCCCTTGAATCACTCTATCTATTAAAAAAAACCGCTTCAAAATCCGTTGCGTAGTTTTAAAGATTTATGCATACATAGGGACGGACAGAAGAATGCGACTTTGTTTTATACTATGTAGTGATAGTGATTAAGGGGCGTTGGATTCTAACTCACATTTTTTCTATTTTTATTCATATTATTATATTATTGTTTCTATATATAATATTAAAAACAGCTGTTTCGTTTATTATAATCTACTGCACCAAATAAAAAGTATGATTTGAAAAAGTCAGTATCAGGTAAAAACAAAACAAAAGAAGAGACATCCAAAAAAAATTATTTTATTTAAAAAAATAGCGTAATCTATTCAGTAGTTTGCTACAAAACTCGAGGTAAGTTGATACAACCGGAAGGCATATATGTGTATTTTTAAACGACATACTAGTTGGTTGGTTCTGAGTCACATGCACAAAAAAATAAAAGCTAATTAACAAAAATATGAAAGCCGACTTCAAAAACAAAAGAAATATGTTATACGGAAAATTAATTAATAGACAATTAAAGTGGGTGCCAATTTAAATTGACACCGAAGTTAAAAAGGATATACGAGTAGGTATACCCAAAACACGGTTCTTCAATTCGGATTATAATTTTTGAAATGAAAGTAATATATTTCACAAAATTTTAGTAAATATTTAACTTTAAGGAAAATTGTTTCAGGAGTTGGTCACACTGTCGGTTTGTTTCCCTAATGTTGTATATTATCCGGCGTCGTAAACTGCTCTCGCCCAGTTTAGATCGAGCTATAGAAAATGTAAAACCCCGGTCTTCCTTGTGCGCTATCGTTCAAAACTTTCAAGTTACAGCATGTCAGTCTTCTCGACAAAGTGCGGCTTACTTAGTAAGGACAGAGCTGCAGATTTCTATAGCATTTAGCCCCGCCGCACATGCTCAGACTCGCATTGGCTGTCACGAGCCGCGTGCGAGTGGCAGTATTTACAAACTATGGCGCAGTACCAAGCTCCGCATTTGTTCTCACGTGTCGCCGCACACGCGTACATGCGGAGTTTGGAACGGCGCATCGCACGCGGCGCGTGACAGCCAATGCGAGTGTGAGCATGTGCGGGGCGGGGCTTAGATGTCATATATGTATAAAACATGGGCGCACCTCCTTTATACAAGTAATATGTCGTCTAACTACTGCTACTACTCAGCACATAGATGACCTACTGCTGAGTCGGGCCTCCTCCAGTTACGCGGAGGGGAATTAGCCTTATGTGCCACGCTGGCGAGACGGTCGGTACAAGGTTTCGTATCAAGATTTACCTCTCTTAAGGCTAGTTTATCGGCATTGTCATTTCTTTTGTCGTATCATTCGACACCTTCAGGATAGAGTGGGGTGGTTGCACCATGGTTGGCGCAGTGGTTGAGCGATTGACTGCTGCGCGGCATGTCGCGGGTTTGATTCCCGCACGGAAGAAATATTTGTACGACCTACAAGTATTTGTTCCGGGTCTGGGTGTTTTCTATCTATAATATGTATGTATTTACAAAAAACAATGTATACAAGTAGTTTATCATCCATCTCGTTACCATAACACAAGCATTAAGTTGCTTAGCTTGGGACAAGATGGCGTTGTGCGAAATGTCCAAGGATATTTATATTTATTTATTTACTTGTCTCCTACTACTACTATAGCCAACTACTGAGTCAGACTTCCACCTGTTAAATGGTAATTAGACTACGGTGCCACGCGCTGGCTAGACGGGTTGGCACGGGGTTTATGTCAAGGTTTCCTTCTCTTACGGCTGGGTTATCGGTCTTGTCATTTCAATTGTCGTCTCGTACGACACCCCCAGGTTGGAAGGGGTTGGTGACACTATGTATTCTAAATCCGTCAGTACACGAACACTTGACTATCTAACTAATAAACAATTTGAATATATACGTTTTTTTTAAGTAACCTAAACTGAACAAAAAAAATCATCAATTTTCAAGTACCAAAAACCAATTTTCACAGCTAAAAGTTTAACTAAATTCTAAAATTGATCGAAACTAGTTGAAAGTTATGGTGTAAAAACAGCTGAAGTACCTACAAACAGAGCTCTTGCGGTGTTTATAAGCTTGTTTTGTAGTTTCAGCTCATAAATGACCCACTGGGTCGGACCTCCTCCAAACTCATGGAGGTAAAATTTGCCTACTGTGCCACGCTAGCAAGACGGGTTGGCACACGGTTTGTATCAAGTTTTCCTTCTCTTGGGGTTAGGTGATCTGCTCTTGCGTTCTTTTAGTTGCCTCTTACGACACCCTAAAGATGGTATGGGTTGTTGACATTGTGTATTCTAAATCCGTCAACACACGGACTTACAGCTTGCTTACAGTATTCCAATAGTACAAAATAATTATACCATCGCCATACAATCAACTCTCTCAGTGTGAAACCAACTTTTCCCGCTTTCCGATAGCTGCGGGCGACTGTTTTATCGCCGAGGAAGAACGATATTGTTTTGCCGCGACAGAAAGAGAGCATATTCCTTTTTTTATCAGACGGTTATCAACTTCGCTGTATAGTAGCCCGTATCACAGGAACAACTTTACGCAATTTGCTTCATGGTCCAAGATGTTGACTTTTTGAGGAAGTATATTTAGTAATTTCATCCCAGGAACTGTTTTTATGGAACACCTACTTAATGCGAGAGTATATAGTGAATGAAGATGATATGCGTGTGTTTGTGTGAAAGACCGTGTGTGTAATGTTATGTAATGGTTTAATATACTTATGTTTATGCATTGATATATCATATCATATAAATATCATCCTGCACTCGTTCTCTTTAAATCAATTTTCGAAATTTTCGCAAAATGGAGTACAAAGTTTTAGCTTCACGTATTTATATATAGATATGCATTTTTTTTTATATCCTGCTTAGATTATAATAATATATTTATTTCTCAGGCTACCAGGTTTACATTAATCAGCGCTGCACCATCCCGTGCGACTATACTAAAAGTACACTAACAAAAACAATATAAAAAGTACCCACCGCTATCTTTATAGTATCAAAGCTAGTAAAGTATAAACGTACAGTGAATAGCAAAATCCCTATAAAATTATTGCTTTTTATTGCCCAACATAAATTGGACTAGACAAAAGCATCAAGAGTTTTTAGGCACGAACGGAGAAACTCGCGATCTACGTTGAATTCGTGATTAGAATTCTTGATAAAGGGACCGCAGTGGACATCGTAATTCTATTGAAGAAGTATTTCTTGTCTCGGCCACTGAACAGGCGAACATGCTTCATTTTTATTGTATGTATTCATTACTTAATGTGGACATGGTTGCGGTTTGAGTATTTATACAGGGTGTCACAACAACCCAACAGTAATCAGAGGTGAGGGCAAGCTTAGAAATCTGAGTTCTTTTTTACTTTTTAAAAACGAAACCCGTGCTCTATGTTTAACCTGTATCGCTGGAGCAGTTTACAAACATGTAATTCACGAACACAAATGATACGCACAATAAGAGCAAATGCCTCTGGTTTAAACAAAGACACTTGCCCGACCCTGGTATCGAACCCGGGACCCGTTGATCCAAAGGCGGCACATCTAACCTCTAGACCAATGATATTGTATTCATTACTAATTAGTACATTACTTATTAACAAATTTTCGTTAAATAGGGTAAAATTTTTTGCTTCACTTATCATCACTATCACTACATAGTATAAAACAAAGTCGCTGTCGTCTGTCCTTCCCTATGTATGCTTAAATCTTTAAAACTACGCAACCGATTTTGAAGCGGTTTTTTTTTAATAGATATAGTGATTCAAGAGGAAGGTTTATATTTATGATACATGCATAATATTGTAGAGAAACACCGATACATTTAGATGTTCATCATTGCACCCGTGCGAAGCCGGGGCGGGTCGCTAGTCAAAATATAATAAATTGCTGCAATGATGAACATCTACAATATTATGCATGTATTATATGTATATATAAACCTTCCTCTTGAATCAGTATATCTATTAAAAACCCCGCTTCAAAAACCGTTGCGTAGTTTTAAAGATTTAAGCATATTATAGGGAAGGACAGACGACAGCGACTTTGTTTTATACTATGTAGTGATGATGATAATGACTAGCTGACCGGGCAGACGTTGTCCTGCATGATATTAATTTACCGACTGCAGCGCCATCTGTCGACCTGATTTGTAAATCTATACCATCTCCGATGCCACCCAAACGGATATAAAAGAATTCATTCAAATCGGTCCAGCCGTTTAGGGGGAGTTCAGGGACATACACACATACAGTAGAATTATATATAAAAAGATAGGTATCATAAACCTAGTTCGGTTCAGCCCATGATTGGCCCACTACTGAGTCGGGCCTCCTCCAAATGATTGGAGGGAAATTACTGCCTACTGTGCCACGCTGGCAAGACGGGTTGGCACAGGGTTTGTATCAAGTTTTCCTTCTCTTACGGCTAGGTGATTTGCCTCATGCGTTCTCCTAGTCGCCTTTTACGACACCCTCGGTATAGTATGAGTTGGTGACACTACCTATTCTAAATCCTAGTAACAAGCTATAATTGCGCCTCTTTACGCATGAACAAAGTTTTGAAAGTTGGGGCTTCGTGTTTGTAATGAAACGTTTCTGTATTCAGGTTCAGAAATTTGATAACTCTAGTTCAGTTTTCACTCTGTGTCTCTTCGAGAATTTAAATTTAAACTACTTCTATTTGTAAAACTGACGTTTACCGGGAAAACCTTTTATGCAGATTTTCTTTGTTCGAAAGACAGAGCTAAGTCATAAAATTATGAAAGAACGGTGTATTTTGATAGCGTATACAGGGTGTCACAAAAAGGCTATTAATTTGGGCTGAGTATATTATATCTTTTCAAAACAGACAGTGATGTGTTTAAACTATAATTCTACTTTAAAGTAGGTGGGGATTTTTTTTTTGCTATTTTCACCTTACGTATTCTGGCTTTCCCTGGCAAACTATCTTGATAGAGATCCTTCGATTATAGTAATCTATGTCCTACAAAGATTCTTAATTATATAAATTTAGTATTTTTTCTTTAATAACAATTTATTCGCGATATACACCGAATCTGTGTCCTCATTATTATATACGAGTACTACAAACTAGTGACTTATCTAAATATTCAAAAGCACTCACAGAAATTCCCTTGAAAAAAAAATACTTACAAGTTTTTTTTTTATTTTGCCGGTTAAGAAGCGATTGGCTCTTCTGGATGTGTCATGGGTATCCATCATGTCATCTTTTGTATGTAAAGTCTGACCTCAAATGGCCTTGGGCTCCGGGTATCATTTTACCATATATGACAGTCATTACAGTTAGGCAATAGCGTGAAAACTGACAACTGGTCTAACCATATAATTACCGGTGGTCAATAGATACGTCACGGAGGCCAGACGGCAATCGTTAGGTGTAAATACGGGTAATTATGCAAATCTCGTTAGACCGGTGTCTACCCTGATTTGACTAACTGACTATGATGGAGACATACATGGAGACATGGAGACATTTATTGTGCTTAAGACACAATAAATTAAAATATTTATTACCCCAACAAATTACATATAAATGGATCATCTATTGGACCCGGAAGGTGTCAACTGAAACGACAATATAAGTACCTACAATACAAAATAAACTTGAATAAAACGTCCTTGGTCCATTAAGCCGACCGACCCCAAACAGCAGTACCTGTTCAAAAGTGTAACGCATGTGACAGCCATCGATCTCCTCAACCAAATATCCAATCTGTGACATCCTGTAGGAAACCAATTTTCGTGCACTCAAGTTTCATAAATCACAAAGCCAAATATCAATCAAAATACTCATAGTACAATTAAACACCCCTATACGCCTTCCATCCCTGAGAAGTTGGCACGCACTTTAATAATTTTTCGTTTCTTTACGATCACGTCCTGCTCAAGAAAATATAAAGCAACTTGTGACGGTACACAAAAATATATAAAACATCGCCCCGTCAGAATATTAAAGAAACCCTTACAAAGGTTTTCCATTTATTTTACCTTTGATATCTTAACTAATTGTGTAACATGGCCTCATTAAGTCTAGACATAAATTAATACAGTCCAAAACGAACACGTTTTACTAGACGACACTATTAAGGTTTCTTTCACGCGTCTTTCAGCCCATACATGACCCACCGCTGAGTCGGGCCTCCCCAAATACATGGAGAGTAATTAGCCTACTGTGCCACGCTTGCTAGACGGGTTGGCACAGGGTTTCGTATCAAGTTTTCCTTCTCTTGTGGCCGACAAAAGGCCGGCTCTTACGACACCCTCAAGATAGTGGTGGTGACACTATGTATTCTAAATCCGTTGCCAAACAGACCAATGGCAAAGTAGGCTCATTTCCCTCCACGAGAGGTCCAAGTCAGAAGTTGGTCATTTAGTGAAACGAACGACGTACATTTTGTGTTGATAAGTTAATTATTTTCTTGACCTAAAGTCACAAATAATACTCGAAAAATAATCATAAATTTAGTATTTAGATGATTATTTCAGCTAGTACTCTGTTCGTTCATTTGGATTGAAATTTTGTTGAGCGTGCCTATAAGGTTGTGATAAACGTATTATTGCACTTTAGACTCCAATTAAATTCAGCTTATTCGTTAATTTGATTAGAAAATAATCAATGCCGCCCGTTTGTTTTATAATGTTAAATAAGGTAAAGCTAATTCTAAGGTTTAAACTGGCACTTATTTCCGAGGTATTTAGACTGCACTTTTTAAACACTTTATGTTTACTAATTTAAATATAGGTAGGTACAATAAATGTCCAATCAATATCATTATCGTCATTGCATCCGAAAGAAGTCCACTATTGGACGTAGGCCTAAGGATTACAAGAAATGTTGTCATAAGACAGATTCCCAAGTCATCGTTACCAAATACCAAACTTTTACGCAATTTTGTAGTTTGAAACCTATCCAAGTTTTTCTTTCGTTTAAATTAAACTATCACATCTTCTTCTTTTAAATAAAAATGAATTTGTCTGTATGTCCTTTAAAGAACCGTAAACTATGCACTTGATGATCTTCACCAAGGTTTTGCGTATGAGTGACGAATGTACCTGAACAAAAATAAAATAAATATTTGTGTAATGATGTCCTTCCTTCAAACTTATTTTAGTTAGGAATGTAGCAACGCGCGCAGTGTACAGATAGTCTATAATACATATAAATACATATAAATACATATGTTTATATGAAACTAAACCAGAAACTTCAAGATGGGTTCGAATCAGAATCAAGAATTGCAAATTGGTAACCATCTTCTGCGGATGATTGCGTTCATATTGCGAATAATAAATAAAGATACGTGCCCTGCATTGAATACGAACGTAAAAAGATTTATCGTCAATAAATCATAGTATTGTGTGTAGCCTCACTTAATCTCAATTTGGGGCGATACCTCAATGGGCGTTATGCAACGTTCCCAATTTATTTGTGCCGTGACTTTGTTGTGAGTATCGACAGGCAATATTTTCTCTTTACAACGAGCCTTGCTACAAGACAACGCTTTCAAGCAATGACTTGTGCCGGGCGGGGCGGTATAAATATTTGCGTAGAGCGTTACGGCTTCAGCCGCTTCCCAACTGCCACTCGTCGTAAAATAACAAAAACAGATGAGCGACAGTAAGCTGAAATCAATTTCATATACAATACTGTTCAATGTTTCGCACTTAGTATTTAAAAATGTACCCATATAAATAAACGTGAACTTGATTGACCTATCAATTCAACTGTATTCTAGACAACGACGACTGCTGCGCAGCATGTCGCGGGTTCGATCCCCGCACGGAAGAAATATTTGTACGACCTACAAGTATTTGTTCCGGGTCTGGGTGTTTTTCTATCCATAATATGTATATATTTACAAAAAAAATATATATAAGTAGTTTATCATCCATCTCGTTACCATAACACAAGCATTAAGTTGCTTAGCTTGGGACGAGATGGCGTTGTGTGAAATGTCATGGAATTTATTATTAATGTCAAGGATATTTATTGGTATAATAAAATGAACGAATGTATCAATTTGGATAAATGTCAAGACAAACAAACTTTTGTATGAAATGGAACAGTTTTTTTAATCTCGTAATTAGGCATGTAATGTAATTTGTATACAAAAGTACTTTACACGCCCAACTGATTATTTCACTATGTAATATACAATTATACGGGGTGTAACAAAAATCTAATTCGCCATAACGATAGGATCAATATTGCTACTAATATAATTATATGATCTTTTTTTAAACCGATAGATGCTCTTTTCGAAATCTCGGGAAATCACTATCACTACATATTATAAAACAAAGTTGATGTCGTCTGTCCGTCCTTGACTACTTTTTTTTAATAGATGAGTGACTGAGTGTGAGATGAGGGTTTATATTATGTATAATACATCTATAATATTGCAGAGAAATACTGATAAATTCAGAGGTTCATCATTGCACCCGTGCGAAGCCGGGTCGGCTCGCTAGGAGGAACTAATCGTCTAGTATAATAAACAGGTTAGATAGATGACTCGTTCCCAATGAAAGTTCCATATTATAATCGAAAATTGGATTAGGAAAATGACATTTTCTCCTTCGTATTCCAGCTTCAGCTTTTTCCTTATTTGAATAACTATAGGGTTTTTGATGAACATTGTATCCGGTATTAATTATTATCTGTAGGTATTTGCAATTCTCTATCCAGAAATTTAGGCCGTGTGTTCGAAACATATACTTGAGTAAGGATATACTTACAAGAAACCTTCCAACTACATCCGCAGTCCGAGAAAAAAATTCTTGCTCAAGGCACATGAATGAAACCTTCGTATCTCGTTATTTTGTGAACTCTACCACCGCGTCCGCCTCTTGGGCCGTAAATGGCGCTTGTCACGCGATCTCCTACTTCTATGTTAGAAGTTTATTCCACTTTAAATATCCTATGCGAATCGATATGTTCAACAAATTAAGGTCAACACTGTTCTTGCACGCACAAAAACATCGGGCAGAATCAAATCAAATCAAAACAGTTGTTGATTAAATAAATCTCATCTGCTCATACGAAAATATTAGGTTGGGGACAAAGTCTTTTCGCATTATAGTGTGTATGAACTTGTAATAAAATCTCTTTGGCTATACTATTTGTTTTTGGTATCATTGAAAGTTTAAATTTTAAAGAACAGAATTCCAAATTCAAATTAGGAATTGTGCGATTTTCATTTGTTTTTCGTACTGTCAAGATGAGTGAATCTAATGAAGAAATTCGATACATTTTAAAATTTTACTACTAAAAAAGGAAAAATGCAACGCAAGCCGCGAAAATTTTTTGCCATGTTTATGGACCTAGTGCAGAGTCTGTGAGAGTAACACAAATTTGGTTTAAAATTTTGATGTCATAGATGCACGTCGCTCTGGTCACCCTATTACGGATAAAATGGATTATATTAAAATATACCATTTTTGAAAAAGTGGAGCAAGATGGAGCAATCTCAGTAGTTACGACGTAGCTGAAGAACTGGGAACTGACCACAAAAAATTTTGGGGCACCAAAACCACTTGTCGTGGTATTTTGAACAGAAGTCCCAAAATTTCTATATCAATGGGATCTTGTCCCTACCTACAAGATGGCAAAAAGTTATCGAACAAAATGGTACCTACATACTTTAGTTAAATGTAAATAAGCTATATTAACAAATGTTTTGAATTTTCTTAAAAAATGCGAAGAAACTTTTTCCCCAACCTATTAACAATACTAATTTTATTTTATAAAATTATAGCCTATATCTACATATAGATACAGGCTGAATATTGTCATTTGTTTTATATTAAACTAAATGAAAGTGCGATACAATTACAAAATCATTAATATTTATAATATTGTTACGTAAGTATGGTATTATGCACTCTCATCTTGAAGATTCCTGTAGCGTTATGCTGGTTGAAAATATTAATATCTTCAGTATTACTACTCATAAATAAATTACGTCCTGCAAAGTTACTTATTTCAATTAAAGCGTCTCACCAGACAATGCGAATTCTTGGCATTTCAAAAATAATTGCTAGTATATGGTTTTTAATGCTATCATTTTTTTTCATCATTTCAGCCAAAAGACGTCCACTGCTGGACATAGGCCTCCCCCAAGGATCTCCACAGAGGCCGGTCCTGGGCCGCCCGCATCCACAGCTTTCCGGCGACCTTAACCAGGTCGTCGGTCCACCGTGTGGGAGGCCTACCAGCACTGCGCCTTCCGGAACGCGATCGCCACTCGAGGACTTTTCTGCCCCATCGGGCGTCGGTCCTGCTATATAATGCTATATAAATACTAAATTGTTAAAGAAGAAAATTATTGTCAGCATTAGCACAGTAAACCTTGCCCACGTTCAGATAGATGCTGAAGTGAGGGGGTTTGCGTGCCTTCAAAATCCGTTGAGGCCGGCTCACGGTCACCCAGGCCAGGCGGGCCCACGGGGAGAGGCCAGACGAAGAACGGAACGAACGGTGACGTAGCAAGATCGGGCAACGCGGACCTCTCTATCCTCATAGGTGCCCTGCGAGCCCTAAACTGCTGCGGGTTGGCCGTCAAGCTGGTTGGTCACTAACCCGAGAGCTAGCGTGGCTTCTTTTTGCGAGGCAGTAGGGAACGGCGGGGTGGATCGAAAATAAAGGAGCTTTGGCGAACGTGGACTGAGGGGAGAGGAACGTGACCTGAAACCCTCCTTCTACTCTCACCATGAAGGCCGGTGGTGGGTCGAGGGATCTACCACCGACCAAACCTCATTGACTGAGGGCGTTTCAGTTACCTGGGATGCCCTCCAATAGCCGCACCCCATCGGGGCGCTACGCTAGAATGCATCCTCGCCAGCCTGTGGCGTTAAAGCGAGACTTGGGAGGGTATATTGCTGGGGTTTTAGTGGGTAGTCCACTGTTCCGTCGGTAAGCATTGTTCTCAGATTTATCTGATTTCTTTAATAATTCTTAAAGTAAACCTTAATTGGTGTTTAATGCCCCTAGTGCGTCGGAAATAGTAACCTAAGAATGTTAAATGCTTGGCATAATGTACAGTGGCAATAAAAGGGAAGCGCTCACTTGCACATTTATCTAGAACTGGTGCATTAAGCTCGGACAATAAAATATATAAACATAAAACTTAATGCGTCTTTGTATTATAAATACGAGTGTGCTGTGTTTTATGTTATTTCCGCAATATACACAATTTATAATACCTCTTTTACTTTCAGAATGTTTCCATGGAAATTTTGTGTAATTCGGTTTAGAAGTTTGGAATAAAACTTAAAATAAGTAATCGACGAAGTTAGAGAAAATGTTGTGCATATCGATGATTATTTTGCAATTCGAGTCGTATACAAAGTCTTCATATATGCACACTGAATCAAAAAATAAAGAAATACCCGAGTTCAAAATAGCACTTGTCATCATCAATATTTATCCCAAATCCACGGCTGCACATAGGCCACCAGCAAGAAGCCACTCGGAGCAATCGTTTTCCGGCGACCTTAACTATGTCGTCGATCCAATGTCTGGGAGGCCTACCAGCACTGCACTTTCCGAAACGCTGTCGCCACTCTAGGACGTTTCTGCTCTATATGCCGTTAGTCCTGCGAGCTATGTGCTCTGCCCACTGCTACTTAAGTTTGGCAATCCTGTGGGCTATGTCGGTAACTCGCCTGCGTATCTCCTAATTTCTGATTCGATCTTGCAGGGTAACTTCGAGCATAGCTCTCTCCATAACACTTAAAGGTGACAAATAACCAAAAACCAACTATTTGAAGTCTGTACCAACGTAAATTGACACCCACAATAAATATTATAAGTTATAGTTGGTAAAAAATTATGGCAGACTTATAGGTGCGCCAAATTTTTTTTTTTACTTTTTTACTCATTTTATTAAATTTGAAAAACCTGTGTAAATTGACACCCACAGTAAATAGTATAAGTTATAGTTGCAAAAAATTTATGGCAGTCTTATAGGTGCGCCAATTTTTTTTTTAACTTTTTTACTCATATTATTTTAGTAATATTAATAAAGATCCAGATCATAATTTAGTATTTTTTTCTCATTCTGTCGTTACGAACCTGACGATTAGCAAAGTTGCAACATAAAGTTCGTCTGGAACAATCAGATATTAACACTTCCCCACACATAATCAAAGTAATTCGAACCGAGTGTAAAGTTTCCGAGATAAGAGGCGGTGGGTGGAAGATTATTTAAAATATTGAGTGAGTAACAAATTTTCGAACGATCGCTGATTCGATAACTTTTCACCGAAGTTGGTACTAACTTTGTTCGACCTGCCAGCCGTGTTTCCGAACCTTATCGGCCGTGGAAGTAACAAGCCGAGATAAATGAAGTTTAGTTGCTCTTAATTTAATGGCTGGCCGGAAGTTTCGCCGACGTGACCGGATGAGAGAATTCCCTGCCAATTACGCTTAGAATTAATAACATTGATCTGATTATGAGCTCAAAACAAAAACAAGTTCCGAAAGTAAATAAGATGGAACAAATTAAAGTGGGTCATTGAAAACAATGGTCCATTAAACCAACGGAGACGTTGTAAACAGAAAAGACAAACAAGCCTGTCTCGAGGTTGAGTGACCCTCAAAGAAACGGCATGTCTTCTGTCTTAAAGACCACGACGTAGTAAATGGCCGCAGATTTAAACGCTTTAAAGGATTTATTGGAGATGACACAAGAACAAGTGGAATGGCGAAAACAGAACGCGATTCCGCGATGGAGCGGGGCGGCAAATCTCCGAGATTTATTGAGGTACAAATTGTAACAGAATCACTGCAAAAAGCGAAACCCCTAATTAGTTTATCAGAAGGAAATAAATTGGAGGGAATATTGTTGCTGACGAAAATGTTGCGGAAGTTTGTGTTGCTTCCTTTTGTGTAAAATCTCGCTGTTTAAAAAAAATTATGAAACGTTTATTGTGTGGTTACTTTTATTTCACACGTTTCATTGTAATTTATTACTAGAGATTTTCTGGCTTGGTTTAAACTGGTACTGAAACCTTTGCAAATGTATAATTCTGATGGTAAGTAAATACCAAGATTGCTAGAAATAAGAAAAACGCGTGTTCTTGGGCCCCTTAGCTAAAACTTGTTATTTCTCTGCACTTCACTTTCCTAACATGCTGAGTTACGTTTGTTAGACTTAGGCAAAAAAAGCTAAAAAAAATTACACTATAGACGATTGACCTTTAGTTAAATTAATTGTTTCCCTGTGATGACGTATTTACAATAAAAATACTCCATTTCGTCCTCAGGGTGTCCGTAAGCGCCGACTAAAGGAAATTACATGGCAGAAAACTTAGCCACAAGAGAAGGAAACCTTGAAACAACACCGGCTGGCAAGCGGGGTTAAGTACGATAATTTCCCTCCTGTAATTAATAAATAATAATAATAAATATCCTTGGACATTTCACACAACGCCATCTCGTCCCAAGCTAAGCAAGTTAATGCTTGTGTTATGGTAACGAGATGGATGATAAACTACTTAAATACATTTTTTTTGTAAATACATACATATTATAGATAGAAATGACACCCAGACTCCGAGCCAGTGCCTCTGGTTTAGACAAAGACACTTGCCCGACCCCGGAATGGAACCCGGGACCCGTTGATCCAAAGGCGGCACAGTGGGAATTTTCCGGGTTGATTTTCTTTGGATCGTCAAGCTAGATACGGTGATGATGATGAAATGTCTCTAAACTACTGTACATAGTATGCACTGCTAATTTGCGAAGCAGAATTAGATAAGGCTAGCAATAAATCTAATCCTATCCTATGGGAATAATGGGAATAATGCGAACGACATTAAGAATGCAGTACTGAAGGGTAAAGTACACCAAGGACAACATACCACCGTTACATTCGAAAGTATGCCTTCATTGGATCACTGTCAGCTTATCTTTCTAATAAAGAACGAGTTGATTGGGTAGTACGTGGCTAGGCTGGCGGACAATGATGACTCACTGCAATCTTAACGTGAACGAAGTATAGAACGCCACAAACCTAATATAGCTGTCCATCGATCAATAAGCTTGCAAACAGACGTGTTAAGTTAACTATTCTCCCGTATTGTATTGCATGTTAGCCATTTCAATTAATAATCTATGTTCTACCGTATTTGGAGTACACATGTAGGTGGTGTTTCTGTACATGGTGTACCAAAACCACGTAGCCATTACGAAAGAGATAAGTACAGACATAGCTACTATATTCTAATTTTTCTTGAAATTTTGCACATAAGAAAATGAGGATTTTTTTCTTCAAATTTTGTTCACAAGATAACCTTGTAGGATAATATTATTCATCACTAGCTTTTGCGCGCGGGTTCGCCCGCGTTCGTTTCGAACCCGTGCTTATCTCTATGCATATTTTTTATGAACATAAAAGCGGTTATTGTGACTAAACTATGATAGGTATATTATATTAGTTAGATATGTGCTCTCGTGGATGTTTTTATAGATCTTTATAAGACCTACACACCCGTAGTACATCATTTTGTTCTATTGTCAATAGTTTTTGCAGCGCACGCATAAATAGGTTTTCGATTTTACACCTTGGTTTACAAAATCGCAATTTTCATACGGATCCCTAATTCTTTTGAAAATAAAATAGAGCCTATAACCTTCCTCGATAAATGGACTATCTAACACTGAATCGGAAAGATTTTTTGTAATCGGACCAGTAGTTCCTGAGATTAGCGCGTTCAAACCAACAAACAAACTCTGCAGCTTTATATATTAGTATAGAGTATAGATATGGATTGGCAGACGGCTTATCACAGATGGAATAATAAATATCCTTGGACATTTCACACAACGCCATCTCGCCCCAAGCTAAGCAACTTAATGCTTGTGTTATGGTAACGAGATGGATGATAAACTACTTATATACATTTTTTTTTGTAAATACATACATATTATAGATAGAAATGACACCCAGACTCCGAGCCAGTGATTCTGGTTTAGACAAAGACATTTGCCCGACCCCGGAATCAAACCCGGGACCCGTTGATCCAAAGGCGGCACATCTAACCACTAGACCAACGAGGCTACTACTACTACTCTGCCCATATATGACCCACTGGTGAGTCGGGCCTTCTCCAGTTATATGGAGGGTAATTGGCATATTGCTCTACGATGAAATATAAAAAATAAAAAATGAACCTTGATTAATTATAATTATTACACTTGTTTTTGTGGAATATATGTGAATTATATTCCACAAAAACAAGTCAAATTATAGGTTGTAGACAATATTGTGGCCATGATAGTTCGCTAAACTGTCACTTGTTATGACTTAATCGTACTGGAGTAAAAACGTTTCGACTGTATATTTACGATCTTTAAAGCATAATATTAACCGACTTTTTTACTGGTAATTAAAAAATAACAGTGTATATTTGTAATGAATTATGTGGCTTAGCTTCATCATCACTACATATTATAAAACAGTCGCTGTCGTCAGTCCGTCCCTATGTATGCTCAAATCTTTAAAACTACGCAAAAGATTTTGAAATGTTTTTTTTTTTAATATGCCATCTATGGCGTTGGGCGAAATGTCCAAGGATATTTATTTATATAGGATTAATAGGATCAAGGGAAGGTTTATATGTATAATACATCCATAATTTACTAGAGAAACACTGATTAATGTAGAGGTTCATCATTGCACCCGTGCGAAGCTGGGGCGGGTCGCTAGTAAGTAATATAATAAATTACCAAAATAAGAATAGCATAACGCATGAGTTTTCTTATTGTTCTCTAAAAATAAAGAAAATAAATCTGGATTCAGGTTAGTCATACTAACAATGAAAAATACGTGGCTCGCTTTTCTATTACTCTCTTAAATGTAACTCAAATACGAAATGTTTTCATTCAATTAGGGGTCTTCAATCATTGTAAAGGTTTGCTGTTACGGGCGGTGGAAAATATGCTTCGTTGAAATCAAAATATCATTGAAATGATACTAAATTTTCTGAACCTTTTGTGGTAAAAAGTGTGTTCAAATTCTTAGAAGGACGTCCTTTATCATCACCATTCTAGATCATGTTATGAGTATTTTTTTGCGTCGGAGGTTCCTCATGAATATTAACTGAGGCTTAACCAGTCACATGGGACTTCGGGGTGGAAAGATGGAAAAGAGCACCCTGGTCTATCTCCTAAAACCAACAGCGTCCCTCGACAACCCGACCAGAGCCACGGGGTTCGCTCCCCAATGGGGGAACATTGCCCTTTTGAGACGCCTGATCCAGCACAGGCTGCTGTTAGCGTTGTCCTGTACACCTGGTGGTCATCCACTCACACTGATTGCAGAGGATCGAAATCACCAGCGTCATGCTGGCTTTTACCACCTCACCACCGTGCCCTGTGTCCTGATAGCTTAAAGCTTTCAAGAGAACTAAGAACGGAGGAGTCCCTGGAGCCAAAACCCATTAAGATACTGTTTACTCGTGGGCCTAACCACCACGGGAGACCCTGAGCCAGTATGTGGCATTAGTTATGACTAACGGATCCTATAGGCATGCAAGCCCCATTAACAGAGTATGGTGGCAACACGGTCTAGTATGATTAAGAGGGGCCTTCCTAGTCCATGAAAGGAAATTAACGGAACGTGGCACTCTGGACAATTGGATTGGTACAGCGTTTGTATCAAATTATTTTACTCTTGAGGCTATGTTGTCTACTTTTTCGTATTAGTACTCACTTACACCATCGTTGTTGGTGACACACAAATGAAAAAAAAAATAGTGTCGAAATTCGCTTACGTAGTTGATTATTAAAGTGTTTGGAAATTATGATTTTTTGATTACTTGTCGATGTAATAATTTTAGTAAACTGGGTTGTAACATACTTGTCAGTACGTACTTGCATACTTCATATTGATTTACTTTTATAAATACACTAGCAACCCGCCCCAGCTTCGCATGGGTGCAATTATGCATGTATTATATATACATAAACCTTCCTCTTGAATCACTCTATCTATTAAAACAAACCGCGTCAAAATCCGTTGCGTAGTTTTAAAGATTTAAGCATACATAGGGACGGACAGACGACAGACACTTTGTTTTATACTATGTAGTGATAGTGATAGTGATGTTTACATATTGAACTAGGCGTTTACATAGAGCCTCCGCGATACACGAAGGGTTTTTTCCATAACTAAGTTGAAAAGGGGGATTTTAAACTTAAACTTATATTTATTCTTCTTTATTCTTAGATTGATCCCATAGACATTTTTTAGAGATGTGTTCAGTACTTCGATATGAAACATGAAATAGGATCATTTACTAGTTGCTGGACCCGAGGTAGGTATATGCACAAACATAAAAACCTTTTACATTCTTTGTAAACATGTTTTTAACAGATTAAAAATCTGATTTAAAAAAATAAAAAAGCGCATGTCAAATAATAATTTAACGTCGGCACCGATGTTAATTAGCATATTGGTATGCCCAAGGCAGCGACTTCGAATGTTTGTTTATTGATTATTTTTGCCTAATTAGTTTAATAGTTAGTAAAATAGTAGTAAACGTTTAATTAATTAGGGTTTTTTGTAGATATAATTTAATTGAGTACTAGTTCACTGTTATGTTTTTGATTTTTAGATATGAAGTGTTCAATAAACGACGCCATTTTTTAATTATACGGGTAGCCTGATGGCAATGGGTTATCTTCACATATGGAGGATGACAACTAACGTGAACTCTCGCGTCGCTTTTTTATTATATAGGTATCTTTTTTCTCTCTTCTGTAGATTTGTATGTCTTGGTAATATTCCGTATTTTTATGTTCTTTACTAAGTATTTTTCTGCGCTTTTAGCCATAAATATTAAATTGAATGTACTTATTTGTGCGCAATATTTTTGTGGACTCATGTTAAGTAAAAGTAAATTCATATTTCAGCTGAGCGCCTTTCGGTACATAAGAAAGCAACTTTGTAACATATACCTAGGTTGTTCCAAAAATTGAAAGCCATGGAATAAATAGTACAAGTAGTACAAGAAGTACATAAGTACAATCTCTTTTTCTGAAACTATTTTATACTGACGGCTATTTTGGATACAAATATTTTTTGTTGTCTGTTTGTTTGCACGCCTCACAGGCCGTTTTTGTGCTATTTTTTTTTATAATACACAAAGTTGATTTTAGGAAGTATGCTTCTACATAAGCGACTGTTACTTTTAGGTTTCATGAATTTAAAGGTGGTCGAGAGAACTTAAACGATCATCTCATTCTCTCGAATGAGATGCTCGTTTAGGCGAAGACGGCATGTTGATTGATGCAAATTAATGTTATCAGACTTCGAAGGTCGAACTTAGGAAAACATATTCTATATATCCTCCTATAGATCCACAAAGCAGCAATCTACGTAATCGGTATTATATTGAAGCGGACGAGTTGCCCACAAAAGCTGTTCGAATTCGGATCGTGAATAAAAAATTTATACATAGTGGTTTTTTTTATGCTGATAGAGCTATGGACTATTTGATAATATTAGCGGTACAAATGTTACTCGGTCCATCCTAGATTTAGCTCCAAGCTATAACTTCGTGGGCGAAAATTTAACACTGCAGGCGGGGCCATTGACAAATTTCGGCCATTATTTTGAGAGCACACGCAAACAAGATACCCTTTTTAAATGTTTTGAATTGGGGTTAGATAACAAACAATATACGTTTTCTAAATGTTTTGAATTGGGGTTCCTATCTAACCTATATTTTGAAAAGCTGTAAATATACTTTTTTTCTACTATTTGTAATTACATGAAATATTTTTGGAATAGCACACCTTATGGTTATTGTAATATGGCATTATTTTCTCGGTGGACCTGGTAGTAGTTTTTTTTATTTGAGCAATTTATGGGGCCAAATTCTTTCTGGCTTTTAAGCTATTTGTCGTCCCGGTTGGCAGAAGCTTTCCGTGACCGAGAAGCCTTCTGGGTACATAATATTTCGAGATCCATCAGGGTAATGCTGATGGCCTTCCAGGGAATCCACCATCCCGTGGGGATACAGTCAGAACCCAAAAGATAGGTGGCGAGGGACAGTGCACGTGGGGACTTTAGTGGGTATGGGGACGCGCCGTTCATATTATTGATTGGCGGACCAGAGTCCCACACATGTGATGTGACACATTCATAATTTAGATTGTAATGACGTGCACCTATATTTAATTTTAATGTATATCTCATTTTTTACTGCTCTTTTTATCTTCACTGTGACGTTCTTGTACCCAGAATTTAAACGCTGCAAACAAGTTATTTTCTAGTAAACTCAAACTCAAAAGGAACTATATTTACGTAGATTTCATCACAAAACTCTTATAAATCCTCATTATTATAAATACCACAGTATATATCAATATGAATGATTTGAAAAATAAATACCTCAGCTCAGCTCGTAAATGATCAACTGATTAATTTGTCCTTCTCCAACTCCGTTGAGCATATTCATAGAGAAATAATTTTAAACTACAACTGTTAAAACTTCACTTCAGCTTATAAGTGCCACTTAAATATATAAATAAAATATAAATATATAAAATGTGACCGCGTTTGGGTGGCAAGAGCTGACTGCATTTCCAGTCGTATAGCGAGACTAATTGTGTGCGCGAATAACGGTGTATGTGTGGAGTGGAGAGGTAATCATATATTTTCATGTACGCACTATATGTATAGAAACGTCTGGTGATAGATTTAATACACAATGTCACCATCCCATACCATCCCGAGGGTGTAGTCAGCGCGACTAAAGAAACACAAGATGCAGCCTGCCTCACTCAGCAGTGAGTCATGGGCTAAAAAGATGAGTAATGGTGACTAGAAATAAAATTAAAATGTTATTTAAATTTAATGTCAAAATAATACCTTGTACTAAAAGCACATGAGTGATTAAACCCTACTTATAACAAACGTGGGCTAATCAGGGTGCCGGCTAATCAGTGGAGTATTTCATGGGAGTTACAAGGAGTCCTATTTTACATATACTACTGCATGTAGAAAAACAGAGTTTCTCATAGATTGCGCATTTAACGCAAACAAAAATACGTGTAGGTAGAGCTATTTTAACTCTAATATATGTCGTGGATAACGATATCGTTTTATTAAGTTTATCAATTGATTGTTAACACAGTAGTGCGGCAAACGCGGTGACGTCAGTTGTTTTGCAATGGCGGCACGTGGACAGAGTCGTAATGGAAAGTGAGGTTGGCTCGATCAGTCAGTCGACGTTGGGACACGGACCGAGACACTTCTCCGTTGCGAACCTGTCGGTTTGTCTATCTAAGTGTGTTAACTGAACATTGTTATTTATACGGTGGTTAATATTGTGAATTATAAAGTTACAAGTAATAAACCTCGTACCAAGTCAAGATGATGACGACTCTATCGCTCAGCCGTCGCTATCTCCGACATCAGAAGTGGTATGTAACTCAGTCAGCCCACGTGGAGAAAACAGTGTAGTGATAATGTGTGTACTTCTGTACGCGATGGAAACCGCGATGGAACCGATAATGGCGATTCATTGTCACTATAAAGGAGACATTAAGCTACATGAAGATTGTTCTGAACTGAAGATCACAAGCGGCAGTCATAGTGCGGCGATTAACCAAGTGGGGATCACTTGCTTTCATTGTGATGGACAAGGACACTACGCGTCTAACTGCCCTGAGCGGAGCAGCAGGAAGGCGAGCAACAGTACTGTGGTCAGCCAGGTCAAAGAATAGTGAGTGGATCTGTAGTAAGCGCACCAGCTGCAATTTTACGTCACTCCGGTGAGCAGTTTCCATTTTATTACTCGGGTATATTGTATGGTATACGAATTTACGATAGTGTGATTTTGACCGGTGTAAGAAAATATTATTTGAGGTTCTTTTGCGTGTTTACCTGTTAATTACTTGCGATACGAAGTTTAGATTGCTGTGCTTGTTTAGCTTGACGGTTCATCGGTCTGGCGTCGTATTTTCGCCAGTTTATAGCAAAGTTTTCCAAGATTATGGAGCCATTGTATGCCTTGATTTGCATCGGTAAGGTAGCCTAAACGTGAGGCGATAGGACAGCAGATCCAGATTTCAAGCGATCGGGTTTTCGGTCGGCAACTGTGGAATGTCACAGCTGCGGTGGAATGGGTCACCGAGCATCAAATTGGCGGTGAAAGGCAAGGCAGCTAGTGCTGCCACTGCACACTTCAGCGTCAGGCTCTGCGGGGCCGCGGCCGCGGTCGGACTTAGTCTGTTTCAGGTGCGGCAGCGCCGGACATTTGGCAGCGAGATGTCCACGTGGCAACAACGTGGCAACAGCGGAGGAGCTGGCGCGGCGGTAGGCGCAGGCGGTTCGGAGCGGCGCCTGCGGCGGCGGCGAGTAACGAGAGGCATGTGGAAGCTTGCTATGTTAGCAATCCCAGCGGTGCGCTGATGAACGCTTGTGAGTCGTATCCATTTTATTCTGATTCTGGTGCAGAGTGCTCTCTCATCAAACATTGTGTTGCGCCGAAGCCAAGTGGAAAGAGTTATGAGCACCCTCAAAAATATGTTGACTGTTGTAGAAGTTAGTCCAAATATACAGTCAAGGGCGAGGTGGCTCTATGAACTATAAAGGGCGAGGTGGCCAAATATACAGTCAAGGGCGAGGTGGCTCTGTGAACTATAAAGGGCGAGGTGGCCAAATATACAGGGTTGATCACTATTGGTTCGAGCACATGGCTAAGTGCGTTCGTAAGTTTGTCTATGGTTGTATTACTTGTAAACTATCTCAATCGCAATCAGGTCACCCACAAGCGGGACTTCATCCAATTCCTAAGATTAGTATCCCGTGGCATACTGTGCACGTTGACTTAACTGTCAAATTAAGTGGAAAAGCGATTGCAAGGAGTACGTCATAGTTTTAATTGATGCGGTCACAAAATTTGTTCCCTTGTATCATACCCTGAGAATAGATTTGGCTAGAACAATTAAATCCCTTAAATCAAGCGTCTTTAGTTGGAGCTCCAGTAAGTAATTTCAGATCTGGGACGATGCTTTGCCAACAAAGAATTCAAAGTTTTTTTGTCAGTTTCATTACGTTTGATAGCTACGGGTTCAAGTCGCGCTAATTGCCAAGTAGAAAGAACAATGAGCGCGTTAAAAAGTATGCTGACCGCGATAGAAGCGTCTGTCAATTAGTTTTGAATTCCTCTGTCCACCGTGTAATACAAGCGAGTCCACTCGAGTTTCTGATAGGACCTTTAGCTAGACCATTTAACCTATTAACTTTGAATGATTCCGGACCGGCAGTAGACATTAGTAAGAGAGCAAGCGGCCACATACATAGAAAATAGTGCCAGTTACGAAAAAGTAAAATTTGATAAAACTACAAGTTAAAGTGGTAAAGTTTGATGTTGGTAATTTAGTTTAAATTCAGAACGAAGAGAAACCAAACTAAATTAGACTCGAAATACAAGGGACCGTTAAAAATTGTGGAGTTACTTGATGGTGATCGTTATTTGTTGAAATCTTTGACCGGTAATAGAACATAAAAATACGCTCACGACTGTATAAGGAGATTCCACTAAGCAGTGTGCCCGTTGAGTTAAATTTGTCTGATGAAGATGGTGAGGAGGTTGCCTCCAACAGTAAAAAAGAACACATACCTTGGCTAGGTCGCACTACACGCACTAGTCTGTAGTCGTAACTGCAACTCTGGGAGTTGTACAGAGCGCGATGGGCAGCTAGTGATGTGGCGGGGACCCGGGTCTCGAGAGAGACTATTTGTATGGTCCTGTGTACTGGGAGTCGTGAACTCTAGTTAAAGTGTTGGTCGTATCGCTTGGAGCGATGACGATATGGGTGACATGTGAATTGTCACTAGCTGCTGGGACAGCTGGGCCATGTGTTGTGTAATTATTACTTTAAACCTACTGTTTTAAAGTATCAGTATTGAGATTTAAAGATTATGGGCTTAGAGGAATCTTTCGTGTTAAAGTTGTTAAAATTATTTGTATGCTAACGTGATCTCTGTTAACTTGATTCTTAAGATACGATTACGGAACATTACCGTCAGGTTGGCCGAACGTGAAAATGTGCCTCAGTTGGTTATTTTGTTACAAGTACACACGAGGACGTGTGCTTCGTCAGGCTGGCCGTGTCGTGGATAACGATATCGTTTTATTAAGTTTATCAATTGATTGTTAACACAGTAGTGCGGCAAACGCGGTGACGTCAGTTGTTTTGCAATGGCGGCACGTGGACAGAGTCGTAATGGAAAGTGAGGTTGGCTCGATCAGTCAGTCGACGTTGGGACACGGACCGAGACACTTCTCCGTTGCGAACCTGTCGGTTTGTCTATCTAAGTGTGTTAACTGAACATTGTTATTTATACGGTGGTTAATATTGTGAATTATAAAGTTACAAGTAATAAACCTCGTACCAAGTCAAGATGATGACGACTCTATCGCTCAGCCGTCGCTATCTCCGACATATATTTGTGTGTGAATCACGGACTCACACGAAAGAAGAAGTGGACTGTATGTAGAGATGGATGGTAAGCTGGTACGGCGGTACAAGATAACACGGTTATCCTTGGAGAACGTCTCCAATACTCCAGCTTATTGTAAAATATAACGCGAGAAACACGGAACTTTACCTTCGGCATCGGCAGCGAGTGGTGTCGGACTTAAATCGCACGGCGGTCAGCAACGTCCACTTAACTTCAGTTCAACACACATATATCACGGAAATAGTTTGAAAATGAATAAAATATAATTTTGCCACACGGAATACACGCGAATGTTAAAACAACAGACAATCGCGTTTCTATTGTTTTTTCTTCGCCGACGCGCTTTCGAATACTGGCCACCCATTGGTTAAGGAGCAAGCCTATGCCGCATCACGTTCTATTAAAAATCACGCCGGAATACGGAACACTATTCATTAAACTCATTAAATTCATTGATGGGTACGTTTACTATGCTGTATTGAACTTTATTGTAACAAGTATAAGTATGTTAATGTACCTATTAGAAAAAAACAATTGTAAAATTTCCTCCGGAATGCAAGTACTTTTGTGCAAAAGATTATATAACAAAACAACTTATATGAAAAAAAAAACTGAAATATTTTCGTAGTATTGAATTTTCTGCTCGTCTTTTGACCATTTATGCAGATATTGCTCGGGCTTTACCTTACTAGTTCGCAATGTTAAGAAAGGACAAATTGTCTGAATTGTAAGACTTCTCCCAAATTAACTGGACCCGAAGGCATTCCGCCATCATCCCGTTGAGAATACGGGAGCCAGCTCATTTTCAAACCCTTCATAAAGTACCTGGAGGAATTGTGCGGGTATGTTTTAGGTTATAATCAAAAGGCACAGATTTCATAATTCAATTACATTGAGTTAAATATACGTATATAGAGTTAAATATACGAAGTACATTTAACTCAATGTTCAATTATTTAATAAATGTAGCTATGATGATAATATTGTCATAGTATAAAGAGAGGGGAAGTAGGTTATCTTCATACAAACGCACCGCGCGCGGCTTGTATGTGTGCGCTATTGTATCTATGTGTCGACGCACGCACACTTTAACAAAATCTCAACCAGTTTCTCAGTGCGCCAGTCGGGGCTAACACTGCACAAGGTTCGCGGGCGCGTCACGGCTTTTCGGCACCGCTAAATGTTTATTCATCAATATCATCATCAAAATGTCTGATAATCGCAGAAGAACGTATTGCTGTATGTTTGGGTGTAATTGCAATATTGCAGTCAAATAGTGTATTGCGTGATATTAGTTGTTCAGACTATATAGAATTTGATATCCCCGAAAAAAATGCTTTTTTTTACGTATGCGGAGCCTTGTTGAAAAAGTGGATTGAACGTCACGAGGATTGCGAACAACTTAAATCGTATTTAAACGCGAATCAGCAAGTTTTTCTGTAGCTAATTTGTATTTTTGTAATAAATGTGTGATTCAATAGATATGTTTGTATTAATTAAAAATAAATGTGGTCCTTTATGTGTAAAAATACTACATTATGCATAATAAAAAAAAAACAAAAAGCTGACTTGTATAAAGCACTAAGACAATAAATTAAACACAAGCTTTTAGACTATGTTGCCGCCTGTACCATCTAGCGGCGACATGGCGAGTCGGGACCGCGACTTGACGTTGCCGCTGTTCATGCGGTTGCTAGCGAAGCGCGAACAGCCGCGCCTAATATTTAGCTAAAAGTGACAACCCTAAGACAGTAGGTAATTATATCGCGAATTGGGCCGGAGATAGCCTACTCCCTCTTCTTTATACTATGATATTGTCGACATTGGACAATATTTTTTATTGAAAAACCTCTTCGAAACACTCTGGTATTTCAACGCAAGGGCCATTCTTTATGTGTGCCTGTAAATCAAAAGAAGTGTATGTAGTGTGCGTAGTGATTTCTTTTTTTAATTATTTGATAGATTATATTGATCATTTATTTCCTATATTTTTTTTTATGAAAACAAGTTGTCACTGGAACAACTATGCCAACAACTAAACTTGTACGCCTGAGTTCTTTTCGTAAACAGGAGTATGAAGTTTTTGCTTCCTGTATTAATAATACGGATGACAATATTCTCTGCTTCACCCAATGGTTGACTTTTAGAGAATGCCTCTAGGCATTAAGTCTGCCAATGTACCATGTTGCTTAAAGACTTAAAATAAAAAAATATGCAGGCCACTTCTGGTTCAATTTCAGAATATTTTATCAAAATGTTAATAAATTTGATCTTTAAGCAACCCCTCGTTTAATCTGCTTCGAAATTATCAAAGCAGCATTTATTTTAAATTTTATGACTCATCCTCCGAAAAGCCACTATAAATTGTACAAACCTGTAATTATACACTACACTTAATTATGTTCTAACTACTTAAACTAAGGAAAGGAAAGTAAAGTAAAAAATACGAGTAAATATTCTTCGGACTTCTCTGTCGAGAAATTTTTTGATGCAATTGTAATGTCATATTTCACGACATTTACACAATCTTATTTGTACAGTCGCCTCCTAACCGGACTTAATTAAATTGTATAATTTGAAGGTTTTATTATTTATTTTTGATATTTTATTTATTATAATTTGTTCGGGGTTCTGTCCGTGTGGTGATGGATTTAGGATTCACAATGTCAATGGTATGGTTTATTCCATCCTGAGGGTGTCGTAAGAGGCGACTACAGGGGGCATGAGGCAGACCACATATATGGTGCAATAGAATACTTGCTAGCATGTGTAACAGCAGGCTAATTACCGTTAATTTAGTTGGAGGCCATTCAGCCTGAGTGAGATTAGAATGGCCCTGAAGCAACTTAAGAACAACAAGGCGCCGGGTGATGAGGGAATTACTACAGAAATCCTGAAGGCGGGTGGAGAACCGATCCTTCGGGCCCTTCAGATGTTGTTTAATTCTGTCATACTCGAAGGTCGAACGCCAAAGGCATGGAACAGAAGTGTGGTGGTGCTGTTCTTCAAGAAGGGTGATAACACCTTGTTGCAGAACTACAGACTCATCTCACTTCTGAGTTTCCGAAAAGAAACTGTTCACCGTTGCAGTGGAAGATGTTTTCAAGGTTCTTGACTGGAAAGCGCTGGGTATGCGGGCTGCGGGCGGCCCAGGACTAGCCTTTGTGGAAAACTTTGGGGGAGGTTTATGTCCAGCAGTGGAGGTCTTTTGGCTGAAATGATGATTAATGATGATAGGTTGGAGGAGGCCGACTAAGCAGTGGGTCATTTATGGTCTGAAATGATGATAAGTATGAAATTGTAATAATTTAGTGTAGGTCCAATAACAACTTAAATCATTATTCACTGTTAGAATATTAATCGTAGTTTATTGACGTGCAGATAAACAAATGTAATCTACTTCGAATGATATCTTTGGTATATCCACAAACATTTGAGCCGGAACTTCTTGGCAGACATTAGACATACCATTATGTACCGACTTGAAAAAGGAGTAGGTTCTCAATTCATCTGCATGTTTTTGTGCTAGCGCATAACTACGTTATTTTTTTAGATATCCGTCACCTAGATTAGTACTACTCAGCACATAGTAAACCCACTGGTGTGTCGGGTTCTCCACTTACAAGGAGGGCAATTAGCCTACTGTGTCACGCTGACCGAATGTTTCGTTTTAAGTTTTCCTTCTCTTGTGGCAAAGTTTTCGGCCTTGTCATTCCTTTTTTGCGGCTCCTATGACACCTTTGGGATATAATTCGGTGGTGGCACTATATATTCTACATCCATCACCACTCGGACATCTAGATAAGATATCATCTCGATTAGTATTGCCTTCGAAATGATCCCATTAAATTTTATCAAAATCGGTTTGGTAGTTTGCTATAAAACACTAAATAAGTGATTAAAACGATTTGTTAAATGGATATTCTAGGACGACATACCTACTAGTTGTTAGCTCCGAATCATAAAGACTAAAAATATGAAATAAAATCCCTGTCATCCTCATTTCAGCCAACAGACATCTACTGCTGGACATAGGGCTCCCCCAAGGATCTCCACAAAGGCCAGTCCTGGACCGCCCGCATCTATTGCTTTCCAGCAACCTTAACCAGGTCGTCGGTCCACCGTGATGGGAGACCGTGAGGGAGGCCTACCAGCATTGCGCCTTCCGGAACGCGGTTGCCCCTCGAGGACTTTAATAAAATCCCTATAGAATAGGGATTTTATTTTATATTTTGATATACTAGTTGTTGTGTCCGAGTTATAAAGACTAAAAATGAAAAATAAAATTCCTATGCTAGGACGACTTACTTGTTGTTGGCTCCGAGCCTTAAGGACTAAAAATATAAAATAAAATCCCTATTCTAGGACGACATACTAGTTGTTGGCTCCGAGTTATATGGACTAAAATATAAAATTAAATCGTTTAAAAAAACATACATAAACCAATAAACAACTATTTAAAGTCAAGTTACCCACAACTCACTTCAAATGGTGGTTTATTTGTCAATAAGTTTTGATTGATTACCTACGTAATAGACGGTGTAGTGAAGAATTTAGAATACAAAGCGTAACCCCCCTAATCCATACCAAAGATATCGTAAGAGTCGACAAATAAAATGAAAGGGCCGATAACCAACTGCAAAATAAGGAAAACTGGATACGAAACCCTGTGCCAACCCATCTGGCCAGCGTGGCACATTGGGCTAATAACTCTCTATGTAACTGGAGTAACTCATCTATGGGCTGAATAGTAGTAGTAGTTATACGTAATTGACTTACATAAATCATGATATATTCATGCTATCATATACGTTTGAGTTTATAAGCAATAGCTACTAGTATAAAAATAAAATATAAAAGCCCCTGTATTATGATAATAATTTCAAAAAAGGTAATGTATTTATTTTTCACAAGTATTGTAATCTTCAAATCATAACATTTATAAATATTCGTCACCTATTGTTTTATATTTTTTATTTTATTGTTTTATAAGATTGGTTTGAATGATTAGTTTATAAAAAACAAACTTTCCCTACATAGCTGCATAATTTTCGAGCTAAATTAATTATGACTGATGATATCTCCGAAGCTACAGTTTTCGACCAAACATCCTAGGACTTCTTGTATTATTTTTACCCCAGGCGTATAAAAAAACCACGATGGATGTTATAGAACATAAAATTTATACAAGTAATTTCAATAAAATTTATAAACATTTTAATTTATATTTCTTTCAATGTTTTTTTTCCAGTGAACGTCTTATTATTGCACGCTAAGTACCATAAAGTATTTAGAGAACCAATGTCACAATTTAACATAGAATAGAATAGAAATGGCTATTTATTTTTTATTGAACGAAATATACTACAGGGGGTATTACCTGCATAACGGGAAACGTTTACAAACAAAAATTTAAAAACTCACGAAGTCAATTGACACCCAGAATCGTATCAAGAGCCTCTGGTTTACACAAAGACACTCGCCCGACCCGTTGATCTAAAGCCCCATCTAGCCCCTAGACCAACAATAAACTATAAGCTCCTAAACGCCAAACGAGTCTAATTCGCCTAAATGTTGGATCTTCTTGAACTACGTTAGAACTTGAAAACTTACCAACAGAGTCCTTAAAACAAATCACAACATGGAAGACAAGTCCAAAGTGTACATAGAACAAAAGTTTCCCCACCAACATCATTCGTAGCACATCGTCCGTCGCAAGAGAAACTTTGATCACTTTATTCGCGGCATTATACGGCAGCGAACTTTTATGAGGGTCGCGTGACGTCCTCCCGCAATTCACGCGATTCCCGACTGTAGGCTTCAGTCTGTAGTTCAGTGAGCCAAGACCGACGCTTCGCTGCACATGCGCCCGGCGCCGAGTACAAAATCAAACTTAATAATTCTGCCTTTCTATTTCTTTCCGCTTCGCTAATCAATCTGTTGGAAGATGGATTTGATTTTCATCTTGCGGTCGTCGGCTGTTTGCCGTAAGTTACGTGGAGTTTTAGTAGACGCTTACTTGCTTTGGATTTTTCTCAAAACTAGCTAGTTTAAAGAAGCTGTGTGTTTTATCAATTCGTAAGCGATTTTGTGGTAAAATTAATGGGAAATATATTGAAGGACCTACGTGAGTTTTCAGTCTTAGGCTGTGTCCACAGTAGGCAAACTGTTAGTAGCCGACTGAGTTTGCGGCGTATTGATTTAGTACGCCCTTCCATATATTTGAAATCTACTGTCCACAGTTTGCTATTTCTGCGCTCACTTTACGCAGTTTGCGGCGTTACGTGCGCCAACTCTCTCAGTTAATGGCCGACTCGCAGCAAAACCGGTTCCAGTCGGCAGCGGCTATATGATTGTTCGCCGGGAGTAGTGAGTCCGTTTGCCGCAAACTGTTCATGCCGACAGTGGAAAGAAGCTATTGACGTGTTCATGATTGCTTCTTTTTATCCTCTTTCAGCGCCTCTATTATACCAATTACTACAAAAATATCCATCGTGACCACAACCACTCTCTTCGTACAACAATAGTAAAGTGAAAATTGAGTCGGTTGACCTAAATTAGCGGCTAACTCATAACAGTAAGCTTGCGACGACTTAGTATACTTTATTGATAAAAAAAATATTAAATTTAATCTGTTTTACTGAATGGGCAATTTAATTTTGAATTGGAGCTTAGTGTGGTCAAATCCTAAGAATATAAATTTAATGTTTATTTGACTACAATGCGTGATAAAATACAATGATTTTCTGTTGCGTGTTTTACGCAATTAATTATGTTAATATGTACGGAACGTTAGAAAAAGTTACTAAAATTACAGAGAAACTTGATTGTGATAATTCATTTAAAACTTGCTTTGAATTCTATATAATTATATATTAAAATTATTTGAAGTTACATCTTTCTCAGGATAGGAACAGACACTCGCCCTACAACGTAAATAAAAAAGCAGTATATCTAACAAAATTAACTTTTTTTTGTGAATTTTTGTATCTCTTAAGACTTAAGACAGTTGCCTAGCCCCGGAATCGGATCGGGTGCCCGTGTTTCAAAGGCAGGCATCTGACGAGGGGCAACAAACCAGGCTGTATTTATACCTGCAGAAGACACTATAGCTTCTAAACGGTAGAACCAATTCTGTTTGGTATGTTGTTTTTTTATCAAGAATAGCTTGACTTACATGAATGAATTAAAAGCTGCTTAATCCTTCGTAGTTGAACGTTTTTAGTTGTGTATTATATTTTTCATTTTATTTTATTTACATAAAAAATATTAACTACATGATGATTCAGTTTCATTTTCCTCCCCATTTCTCAATTTCATTGGGGTCGCAACGGTACCGGATTCGGCTAACTTTGCAGTTTAAACAGAGAAACAGTGAAGTGACGAATTTAAAAACATGGTGTCACCACCCCATTGCACCCTAAGGGCGACCCCCTTAGGGTGCAATGGGGTGGTGACACCACATAAAAACCCACAAAAGGAAGTTTCAAGGCCGAAACCCTGTGTCAACCCGTATGGCCAGCGTAGCACAGTAGGCTAATAACCCTCCATGTAAGGGTGAGGCCAATTGAGCATAATTTTGTGAGTTGTCAGTTCCGTAATTTCGGTCGCGTAATTTCTGCTGCATTCGGTTTCATACAAAAGTCCAGTTCGTACCACACGGTGACGCAAAATGCCTTGTGAGCCGTCTCACACACATAATCCGACCGAAGTGAGTTCACGGGGGCGCGGGGTGTGAGAGAAAGCGAGGTAAAGATTGCGTGAAAGTGGACAACTGGATAAAATAATAAATAAATAATAATAAATATCCTTGGACATTTCACACAACGCCATCTCGTCCCAAGCTAAGCAACTTAATGCTTGTGTTATGGTAACGAGATGGATGATAAACTACTTATATAATTTTTTTTTTTGTATATACATACATAATATAGATAGAAAACACCCAGACCCGGAACAAATACTTGTAGGTCGTACAAATATTTCTTCCGTGCGGGGATCGAACCCGCGACATGCTGCGCAGCAGTCGATCGCTCAACCACTGCGCCCGTCTGGCAGCCCAACAAAATTTCTGCTGGGCTGAATGTCTGCGACCAAAATTACGCAACTCACAAAATTCCGCTCGTTTGACTTCATCCTAACTGGAGAAGGAAATATGACTCACTGCTCGACTTAACAGTGAGTCATATGGGCTGAGTAGTGGTAGTAAATTAGATAGAACTAGTCATTATATGGTATACTACCTGCAGTTAGTATTCACGGTAACAATAATGGGCTGTCATTGAGGCTAGAATAGCAGCCGGGACCGACGACTTAACGTGCCGTCTGAATAGCATATGAGGTCAGATGTATCATTGTGTCACTCCGCAGTGTCTGCTCGACTACGTCCAGTACTACATTGCTATGTACATGTTACAAAGCTACATAGAAGCATCAAATACAAACAATCTCGATAATCTATCTAAACCTATTCATCGTTGTTAATGATGCTAGTATGATTTGTGTCAAATCATTAGGGATCGGAATGGGTTTAAATTGGGTCTGTATATCATGGATTGAAACTTACTGGCCACTTAATCGTTACATTGTTGGGCTGTGAATATCTGAATAGAAGTTGTAACATTTTAATATAATCGTCACTATACTAATAGTCGCGCTTCCATTTACATGGAGGGTAATTATTACCATACTGTAACACACTGAGAAGACGGGTTGACACAGAGTTTCGTATCAAGTTTTACTTCTCTTGCGGCTAGAGCCATGTCATTTCTCTTTGTCGGCTCTTACGACACCCTCAGGATGGAATCAAATCATTCAAATCTGTATATCAAGAGTTGTAACATGATGGAGTCCGAGCATAGACGATAGAATATTTTTTCTTATATTTAATTTCATTTTTGTTAATAAAGCAATGTTATCGTCGCACAAAATATAATCCGAATGATGTTCATCGTTTAGTTATAACAATGCTAGACGTCGGCATTAATAAGTCCGCCAAATAAAATGCTTCAATGGTACGAAGTACAATGTTTTAAAATAACCATTTGGCTGAAGTAAATAACTAGACATATAATAAGTTTAGTTTCACTTTAACCAATATCTGCAGTACTGGTTGCATCACTGGTATCTATGAAACGGAACAAAATGGACAGACGTCCTGAAGTAAAGGCGCCTTGTATTTGCACTGCTAAATTGACAAAGCTCTGAATAATCTCCTTGCAAAATGAACAGCTGTTCGGAAGTCTAGAAACTTCTCTGTTATGATATTGGATAATATTAAAACGGTAAAGTATAACATCGCAAAAATATTTTTTGCTGTCTTTTATTACGTAAGCATTTTGTTTCAAATACTCAAGAATTTTGTAAAGGTTTTCTTTAAATTGATTTTAAAGAAAATATTTTCATTATCATCCTAAATGTCACATCCTAAATTGTAATAGTAAATACTTCGGTAGCAATTTTGATTGAGAAATAATTAAGTGCACACAAAATTATTTAAAAAATGTCTTTCTTTTCGTTTTTTTTTAAGTGTACAATAACTTACAACAGATCCTAACTAACATAGGTGAAAATTTATCTTGGCAAAAGTGTAAAATCATTCTGGAACCAATACAATTCGAATAAAAAAAGAACTTTTCAAATAGGTTTATAAATGACGGAGTAATAAATGTGTGGTTTTCAAAAAAATATACATATATGTCGTGGATAACGATATCGTTTTATTAAGTTTCTCAATTGATTGTTAACACAGTAGTGCGGCAAACGCGGTGACGTCAGTTGTTTTGCAATGGCGGCACGTGGACAGAGTCGTAATGGAAAGTGAGGTTGGCTCGATCAGTCAGTCGACGTTGGGACACGGACCGAGACACTTCTCCGTTGCGAACCTGTCGGTTTGTCTATCTAAGTGTGTTAACTGAACATTGTTATTTATACTGTGGTTAATATTGTGAATTATAAAGTTACAAGTAATAAACCTCGTACCAAGTCAAGATGATGACGACTCTATCGCTCAGCCGTCGCTATCTCCGACATCAGAAGTGGTATGTAACTCAGTCAGCCCACGTGGAGAAAACAGTGTAGTGATAATGTGTGTACTTCTGTACGCGATGGAAATAACCGATAATGGCGATTCATTGTCACTATAAAGGAGACATTAAGCTACATGAAGATTGTTCTGAACTGAAGATCACAAGCGGCAGTCATAGTGCGGCGATTAACCAAGTGGGGATCACTTGCTTTCATTGTGATGGACAAGGACACTACGCGTCTAACTGCCCTGGGCGGAGCAGCAGGAAGGCGAGCAACAGTACTGTGGTCAGCCAGGTCAAAGAATAGTGAGTGGATCTGTAGTAAGCGCACCAGCTGCAATTTTACGTCACTCCGGTGAGCAGTTTCCATTTTATTACTCGGGTATATTGTATGGTATACGAATTTACGATAGTGTGATTTTGACCGGTGTAAGAAAATATTATTTGAGGTTCTTTTGCGTGTTTACCTGTTAATTACTTGCGATACGAAGTTTAGATTGCTGTGCTTGTTTAGCTTGACGGTTCATCGGTCTGGCGTCGTATTTTCGCCAGTTTATAGCAAAGTTTTCCAAGATTATGGAGCCATTGTATGCCTTGATTTGCATCGGTAAGGTAGCCTAAACGTGAGGCGATAGGACAGCAGATCCAGATTTCAAGCGATCGGGTTTTCGGTCGGCAACTGTGGAATATCACAGCTGCGGTGGAATGGGTCACCGAGCATCAAATTGGCGGTGAAAGGCAAGGCAGCTAGTGCTGCCACTGCACACTTCAGCGTCAGGCTCTGCGGGGCCGCGGCCGCGGTCGGACTTAGTCTGTTTCAGGTGCGGCAGCGCCGGACATTTGGCAGCGAGATGTCCACGTGGCAACAACGTGGCAACAGCGGAGGAGCTGGCGCGGCGGTAGGCGCAGGCGGTTCGGAGCGGCGCCTGCGGCGGCGGCGAGTCACGAGAGGCATGTGGAAGCTTGCTATGTTAGCAATCCCAGCGGTGCGCTGATGAACGCTTGTGAGTCGTATCCATTTTATTCTGATTCTGGTGCAGAGTGCTCTCTCATCAAACATTGTGTTGCGCCGAAGCCAAGTGGAAAGAGTTATGAGCACCCTCAAAAATATGTTGACTGTTGTAGAAGTTAGTCCAAATATACAGTCAAGGGCGAGGTGGCTCTATGAACTATAAAGGGCGAGGTGGCCAAATATACAGTCAAGGGCGAGGTGGCTCTGTGAACTATAAAGGGCGAGGTGGCCAAATATACAGGGTTGATCACTATTGGTTCGAGCACATGGCTAAGTGCGTTCGTAAGTTTGTCTATGGTTGTATTACTTGTAAACTATCTCAATCGCAATCAGGTCGCCCACAAGCGGGACTTCATCCAATTCCTAAGATTAGTATCCCGTGGCATACTGTGCACGTTGACTTAACTGGCAAATTAAGTGGAAAAGCGATTGCAAGGAGTACGTCATAGTTTTAATTGATGCGGTCACAAAATTTGTTCCCTTGTATCATACCCTGAGAATAGATTTGGCTAGAACAATTAAATCCCTTAAATCAAGCGTCTTTAGTTGGAGCTCCAGTAAGTAATTGCAGATCTGGGACGATGCTTTGCCAACAAAGAATTCAGTTTTTTTGTCAGTTTCATTACGTTTGATAGCTACGGGTTCAAGTCGCGCTAATTGCCAAGTAGAAAGAACAATGAGCGCGTTAAAAAGTATGCTGACCGCGATAGAAGCGTCTGATAGGTCCCGGCATGAAGCGTTAGAAGACGTGCAATTAGTTTTGAATTCCTCTGTCCACCGTGTAATACAAGCGAGTCCACTCGAGTTTCTGATAGGACCTTTAGCTAGACCATTTAACCTATTAACTTTGAATGATTCCGGACCGGCAGTAGACATTAGTAAGAGAGCAAGCGGCCACATACATAGAAAATAGTGCCAGTTACGAAAAAGTAAAATTTGATAAAACTACAAGTTAAAGTGGTAAAGTTTGATGTTGGTAATTTAGTTTAAATTCAGAACGAAGAGAAACCAAACTAAATTAGACGCGAAATACAAGGGACCGTTAAAAATTGTGGAGTTACTTGATGGTGATCGTTATTTGCTGAAATCTTTGACCGGTAATAGAACATAAAAATACGCTCACGACTGTATAAGGAGATTCCACTAAGCAGTGTGCCCGTTGAGTTAAATTTGTCTGATGAAGATGGTGAGGAGGTTGCCTCCAACAGTAAATAAGAACACATACCTTGGCTAGGTCGCACTACACGCACTAGTCTGTAGTCGTAACTGCAACTCTGGGAGTTGTACAGAGCGCGATGGGCAGCTAGTAGTGTGGCGGGGACCCGGGTCTCGGAGAGACTATTTGTATGGTCCTGTGTACTGGGAGTCGTGAACTCTAGTTAAAGTGTTGGTCGTATCGCTTGGAGCGATGACGATATGGGTGACATGTGAATTGTCACTAGCTGCTGGGACAGCTGGGCCATGTGTTGTGTAATTATTACTTTAAACCTACTGTTTTAAAGTATCAGTATTGAGATTTAAAGATTATGGGCTTAGAGGAATCTTTCGTGTTAAAGTTGTTAAAATTATTTGTATGCTAACGTGATCTCTGTTAACTTGATTCTTAAGATACGATTACGGAACATTACCGTCAGGTTGGCCGAACGTGAAAATGTGCCTCAGTTGGTTATTTTGTTACAAGTACACACGAGGACGTGTGCTTCGTCAGGCTGGCCGTGTCGTGGATAACGATATCGTTTTATTAAGTTTCTCAATTGATTGTTAACACAGTAGTGCGGCAAACGCGGTGACGTCAGTTGTTTTGCAATGGCGGCACGTGGACAGAGTCGTAATGGAAAGTGAGGTTGGCTCGATCAGTCAGTCGACGTTGGGACACGGACCGAGACACTTCTCCGTTGCGAACCTGTCGGTTTGTCTATCTAAGTGTGTTAACTGAACATTGTTATTTATACTGTGGTTAATATTGTGAATTATAAAGTTACAAGTAATAAACCTCGTACCAAGTCAAGATGATGACGACTCTATCGCTCAGCCGTCGCTATCTCCGACATATATACCATCCTTTTTAAGTTGGTTAAAAATAACGCACACGTGTATTAAGTTTTAGTAAATTTTAGGTTTAAAATAGGTTTTGTTTATGCATACCAATTTACTAAAACTAATAGATTTTAACATCCCATGCGAACACCAGCAAAAGTACTATAAGAGTAACTGACAGTAATAATTTTTTTTTTTTAATAAGAACAGACGCGAAAAAAAAAATAACGCAATTATTCTGAAACGTTTCGGTCCCCCAAAAAAATGGGCATAGTATTTTTACAGGTTCCATAAAATATAAATTAAGGTAATGGATTCGGTTTCGAAGATAAATTGGAACTGCGCAGTGTAATTTGTACACACACTATTACAAACTTATCTGTGCAGTTGGCTGTGGCGCTAGTGGCGAGAGAAACTGTGGTTTAGCTTGGGTAAGTTCTTTAGTTCTATTTTTAACCGCCTCTACAATTAAGTTGCTTTCAGGGTTACATGTTTTGTTTCTGCTTGCTTAGGGTCTCTTTTGTATTGTCGTGAAAACAAACTAAGTCCTTTGTGTAAGAGGTCCAATGGGCCCATGGCGGTTTTCTTATCGCTATTTCGGTTCTTCGGCTCCAAATATTTGTCGTAGAGATACATACATATTTAGAGTATTAAGGAAGGCAGCTGTTGTTAACGAACTTTGAAAAAGATTGGTAATTCCAAATGATTGTTCAGGTCACTAGTCGATCTTTAGTTCGACCAGAGAGAGCAATATTTTAAATTTACTTCTTTTAATTTACGGGCCTTCTCCAGATGCAACTCAAACTTCGCGACAAAATGGCAAACAACAACTGTTTGCCGTTTTGTCGCGAAGTTTGAGCCAATCTAACAAAAACAATGTTTTTGTTACACCATACATAGTACCTAATATCATTTATTAACAGGTATTTAAGTTTTATCAGAGCACATAAAGTTTGATGAAACATTAAATTGATCTTGAAGGCCCCTTAACTGTCACGAAATCATTTTGCTCACACTACAATAACAAAACGAGTAGACAGAATAAAAAGCCACACTTTTTATTCAAGCAAAGATAACCTCAGTTGCGCCCAAATGAGAAAGGTCCATAGAAAACTTATACCTGAATCACAAATTAAGTGCTCTGTGCCGTAATGTAACACCCCAAAAGGTTTCTCGCATTTTCTGTTTTTCCGTGGTCCTAATGATCTGGGGAAGGCAGTGCTTTTTACCTCGTAATAACAGCCTACACGTAAATAATTGAGAAGCGGAAAAACATTACGCCACTTAGATTGTGACGTCACATAAATTGCGTACACGTTTAATGAAAAATTAAAACAAAAATATATTCAGAGCCCGCCTAATAGACGCTGCTTTTTGGTGTATTAAAAATGAAGGTAACATATTTCTGGTGATTTTACAATGTTGACGTATGGTACAGAGGTGTCGTCCCTCACTATGGGATCCGTTACTCCGGGATCCGTACTAAAAGCTCAAAGTCATCCAAAGGACAATGGAAAATTAATTTTTTTTTTATTTCAGATAAAAATCTATATTACATTGTAAAACTAAGATAAAAAAATCCAAAGAATACTTCATACAAGCCATTAATAAATTATACATACTCGGAGTTTCCCTGCGAGATCGAATCAGAAACGTGGATATACACAGGCAAACCAGAGTTACTGACATAACCCACAGGATTGCCAAGTTTAGGCCAGGCTTAAGGAGCCGAAAAGTCCTCGAGTAACGTCCTCGTTCCGAAAAGCGCAATGCTGCTTAGGGTTGGTTAGGTTCGACGACCTGATTCAGCTCGCCGGAAAACGATCAATGAGGTAGCTCAGGACCGGTGTTCGTGGAAACCCTTGGGGAGGCCTTAAAATGATGATGATGATGATATTTCTGGCGGCTGCTTCCATAAGTAAGTCTGTATATACAGTTACTAATCGTACTTATTCGATGGCTAATTTTATTAATTTAATATACGTTTCAAAGGAGATTACTAATCTTGTAGGATAATAATATCAAGGTTGATTTCCAGTGAGTTCCATGTTCTATACTAACCGTTTGGTTTAAAAAAACGTCAATATCTCACTCACACTTCAAAATAAAAAACAAAAACATTTTAATCACAGCAAAATATGAGAAAACTCAAAACCCTTTTTTAATGCTGGTTTAATGTTAATAATTTTTACTAACCATATTGTGCATGTTATGAATTTCATAATGAGACTTATTCTTCTTGTAATATCATATAACCAACCAAACACCAAAGGCACGAAACAAGTAGTGAGGGTTCACTTTAAGTTTCAGCATCGTAAAATCTAATAAGTGCTGCGGTTTGCGTCGAATGGCGACAATGTCTAACATTAACCCTATTCCAGTGCCAAATTTTCAGTTAAGAACACTATTATACGTGCAATTGAAGAAAAGCACTAAAAGTCAGTTTTGTTTTGAAAGTAGTTATCACTAACCTGTTTTGGATTCTAAAAAACCCACCTGTGTTATTTTATTTCCTTGACAAGCATATAGAATAGATTATTATCAATAGCAAGTAAATTATTATCCCTCTCCAAGGATCCATCGTCTGGTGGTTGGGTTCTGTGTGTTGTCGAATTAAGAATACACAGTGTATCACCCCATTCCATCCGACGGATCCCGTGTGGGGACGGGTCAGAATATAAAACTTCCCCACCGCACGCTGGGAAATAACGCGTGTTGTAAAAGTCAACAGAACCCAGCACGCTTGGTGGCAGGATCAAACGGTCCGCCCGGCTGGCTACCACCCTCGCATTTAAGTCCGACGCCAAGCAGTTTTACTATGTTCCGTCGTGTGTATGTGAGAGCCGGTGCCCGACAGGGCAATTCCTTGAATTGCCTGCTCCATATTAGACCCTGGCGTAGCTTTCCATCAGGCAAGCCCAGGGTCAAAGGCATTCAAGTCACTGATAAAAAAAAAAGTCGACAAAAGGGAACGTCAAGGCCGAAAACCTAGCCGCAAGAGAAGGCAAACTTGATACGAAACCCTGTGACAACTCGTCTGGCCATCGTGACATAGTAGGCTAATTACCCTCTATGTAACTGGAGGAGGCCCGACTCAGTAGTGGGTCATATATTGGCTGAGAATTAAGGAGCCATGAATCTCTTTATCCAAAAAATATCAACATTATATTAGCGTGTGGTTCAGTGTGGTGAAGGACATAGAATACATAGTGTCACCACCGCATTTTGTCCTGAGGATGTCGTAAGAGCTAACAAAAGGAATTAATAAGCTGCAAGACAAGGAAAACTAGATACGAAAACCAGCGTGGCACAGTAGGCTAATTACCCTCCATGTAGTTGGAGAAGGCCCGACCCAGCAGTGGGTTTTAATGGGATGAGAAGTGTGGCCCACGAAATATTTACGCAGACTACTTACGCGTAGTGAAACCCTAACAAAAACGAAGACACATGAAGTGATTATTTAGCCGAGCGAAGGGAAACTTTATGTGCCAAACTTGACCGCCCAGATAACTAATTCTAAAGAGCGAGCACAGTACTAACTAGGAAGTGCATTTTTCAACAGTCTGAGAAGAGGCGTCCGCGTCTCAGTACAATACCAACTAAACTAAGGCAACATCATACTAAAAGTGAAAACATGAATTTTGTAACCATGAAGTTCATAAAGAGCTATTATAATTAAACCTCATTAGCCTGGTTTAAATAAAATGCATATATTAGCTACTAGCGGCCCGCCTCAGCTTCGCACGGGTATTTTACAAAACATACGATAATCGGTTATACTTAGTTTTATACATATAAAAGTATAAATTATAGCCTATTCGTTATTATGATGTATAAGCTATATTATTGTAAAGTTTCATCTTAATCCATTCAGTAGTCGCCAATCTTTATGGCCGCTCTGAATGTAGCCGTGGGTATGAACTTGCGCATCGGGCATTAAATAACCAATACGAACGTAGCTCACTCACACTAACGCGCGGGTGGCGAGGAAGCTTGCCGGTGAAAACCAGCTCGCGCGGGCGTGCCCTGCCTCCCCGCGCCATGTACGTCCCGCTGAGGCCTGATTTTGTGTTGTGCGCAGCGTAATGCGGCTACATTCAGAGCGGCCTTATAGATTGGCGAGGACCATTGTTACAAACTTTTAAATTTATAATATTGGCAGGATTTAATTGTTCTATCGATTCCTAAACTTTAAATGGTACTGAGGCGAGAAGAGCCTAGTGTTTTATAATTGAATTTGTATGTCCACTCCAGAACATATAGACAAGGGATTAACGAGGAATATTCTACTAGATAATCAATGAACAAACAAATCTGATCGCCCGTGAACACCGTAGCAGTTTGTTTGCAATTAATTATTGTACGTGATTGAAACTCTGTTAGTTCCTAACTCTGAACTAAGTTTAGGACTAGAAAAACTATGGACTCAAAATCCATTGATTGAGATTATAATATTAATAACTTAATTTATCAATGATCTAGTCTGAGATGTAAACAAATTTGGTTAACTACTAGTCTTTACTTGTCCGTGTGGTAACGAATTTAGAATTTATAGTGTCACCACCGCATTGCATCCTGAGTATGTCGTATTCACATAATATTATTAAAATTTGGCTCAGGAAGACACCATTTACACCTTTATACTTCAAGATATACAACAGCTAATAAGCTTCGCCTTCTTCCTTCTTTCGCTTCTTCGTCTTCTTCTTTCGCCGGCAAAAAGAAATGATTAGGCCGAAAACCTAGCCGCAATAGAAGGAAAACTTGATGGGAAACCCTGTGCCAATCCACCTGACTAGCGTGGCGCAGTAAGCTTATTACCCTCCCTGTAGTTGGAAGAGGCAGAGAAAGAAAGAAAGAAAGAGAATTCATTTATTGACACTAATAAAATCAGTGGTCATTTATGGGCTGAGAAATAAGTAATTATTTACATGGCTAATTGCCGACTACCACATTTAGTGGGACTACGGTATTTATTTGGGTAGACCAACTGCCAGTGTTCCCGCTACTAACTACGTATAACTATTGCCATAGATAGTAGAATGGCTGCCGAGACGCTTTACGTGAACTCCAAAGCACGAAGGAGGTCGGAGATACCACATGATTGACACCCGCCCTATACCCAGCAGGGCCTGCAAATCGATTGCAGTCCTCACTGACACGGATTTATCCAGGAAACTTAAAGAAAATTCGAGAAAAATAATACCCTGGGATTTAAAACTTGGAAAAATAGTAAACTAATAAAAAATATGTTACTAACTTTCAAAGTTAAATCTGATTTCCTTCAAGCGTAGCTAAGATGTGGCTCGATTAACACTAGTTTTATAAGGTTGACGTGTATGCATGTAGCATCGAACTAGTTACCATATTTACCAATAATGACGTCGTTTTTGTTATTTAAAACCATGTTATCTAAGGCCGGGATTTCAAGCCGTTTCGAAGTTCAACCTAGCATTGTTCTAGTTGTTCCAAGAGTCCCTTAAAATGCACAATTTTAGTTAATATATTCATAAATTCATAGCTAGTAGAACATAACAAATGGACAAATACTAAAAAAATACCAATGAAACTAAAACTAAATAAAACCTTATAAAAATACTAGAAGAAAAAGTTTTTCTTGCACCTTAATGAGCTTGGAGGGTTGTATTGATGATTTCAATTATATAACTAGATACGTCTTACAGCCGCGAATAACGTTTTAATCAACATACAACCTAGCACTGACCTGCAAATGCAAAAAACGTAAGAAAATTTGAATAAATGTATTACTAAAAGGAGTCTCTTTAGGCAAGGTTCCGAAGATACATGCAGTATAATTTTAGTTATTTCTCGGGTTATTGAAATGTATTACTCATCAAGAACTCCTTGTACGCATGTAATTGTATTAACACCTTTTACAATTCAGTTAAGCAAGATGACGTTCAAACCATTTAACATCCCCAAGCCCGGCTTCCACTGACATTAGCAAGTGCCTAATTTTACTCCGTAATAATCTCGTAAGTAGCTCTAATGGCTGCTTTTAGTATCTGCTGTAGCTCGGCACAGACTGCCAACTAATTTATTTTATCTCGGAGCTAATTGAATCCAATATCGTGTTCCTTACGTTGGCTTAGTACCAAATTCATTTAATATCAAAATGTAATAAATATTGATAAAACCATTATATATCTGGAACTATAGCTTATAACAAGAAAATCATAATTACTAAATATCTTCATCGCCTTTTTCTCAATTTAATTGGGATAGATCTCGCTTGATTTGCCTAACTACTGTTAGACCTGTTCTTTAACGACTGCAATAGATAGTGGAACGTCATTTGGGACGATAGATTTACGTTCTCAACGCCTGGCCGCCCTCCACTGCAAATACTACGCCGTGTGTCACGGCAGGTTAAGGCTTCCGAGGCAACTCTGAGAACAGAGGAGTCCCCCAGAGCTAAAACCCACCACGACTCCGTGAACCGCTCTTCGTCTGGCCTCTCCCCGTGGGCTAGACCAACAAGGCCTACTAAGCCATTTCATAAATTAATTCATAAATATTTTAAGCATTAATTTAGTCAAATAGCATATGGCTGACCTCGACAGATCTATGCAATTCATTTCCAATAGTTCAATAGCCTGGGTCGAAACGCCTCGGGGACGAGCAATACCCTATTTCGTACTCGGTCTAAAATTACCCGCTTTGCGATACAAAGATGATAGCTGGAACGCCGAAGCGAAATAATTTTGAGAGACGAATTTTCTCCAGCTTTGAAGCTTTGCTCTGGGATTCCAATTATATTACGCCGGTTAAAGTGTACGTAGTGTTGTATCGGGTTAACGTACCATAAATCGGGCCGGTGGCATTTTATTTTCCGATTTATGACGGATTTAGAATACAGCAGCAATATCAGCAACATATACTATCCTGAGGTTGTAGTACGAGGCGACCAAAGGTACTAAGTACGAACTAAACTCAGCCGTAGGAGATGACAATCTGTGCCACTATATGTGACCAGAAGCGCACATAATGTTTTTTGTTTATTCAAATTTGTGGAGGTCAAATTCAGCGAATTTTGAATTACGACCTGGGCAAGGCTTATTAATCTTCATCCATCATACATTATCTGTGTGGTAGCGAATTAAGAATACTACCACGCAATATCTACCCGGGTGTCGTAGAAGGCGACTAAGGGACGACAGACGTTGGGCAGAAGCGACGTTCTGTTGAAGATCGACCATCTGAAACTGCGATCGCCAACCCGCCTGCCATTCGTGGCGATTATGCCAAATCCCCCTTTTGGGAAGGCCTATGTCCAGCAGTGGACGTCTTTTAACTGAGATGATAATCTTTATCCAGCCCACAACACCCACTGCTCCTCAGACGTGCCTCCTCAATAAACATGAAGATTCTTCCTTGTCTTTATCCTTAAGTCTTCCCAGATTTGGTTACTACCAGTATACACTCTACCATTAACATATTATTAGAGCAGGTGTCAGAATTTCAGGCGACTGACTACGTGCAAAGATTGCCATAGTTAGTCGAATGGCTGCCGGGACCGAAGGCTTTACATTCCCTCCGAAGCACAGAGGAGGTCAGATGTAATGGTCGTGTCAGCCCATGAATGACCCACTACAGAATTGGGCCTAAACCAAATTCATGGAGGGCAATTAGCCTACTGTGCCATGCTGGCAAGACGGGTTGGCACAGGATGTGTATCAAGTTTTCTCACTCTTGAGGCTAGGTGATTTGCTTCTTGCGTTCCTTTAGTCACATCTTACGACACCCTGAGGATGGTGAGGGTGTGCGACTATAGAATACACAATGTATTCCAAACCCGTCACCACACGGAATGTCAGATGTAATAAATGGTGGATACTTATCCAACATTTAGCAGGGCCAGCGTTGCTTGACCCGCAGATCTAATGAGTTCGAAGCACGAAGGAGGTCATAATGATAATATGAAGGACACTGTTCCAACATACGTATTTTCATATGCAGATTGATTGCGTTGCGTACTATCTGCCAGGTCTCTTTATGATCCTATAAAAATTTATTTATGAAGGGAATAAGTAGTTGGGATTTTCGTTCCTGGCCTTTACCCCCAGCGGCATAGGAATCATCACTAGTTTAACCCAAATTGGGTAACCAGTATCTATGCGAAGCAATGGTTTGACCAGCTAAAATATTTGACATTTGGTTAATATTTAATAAAGAAGCTTTCAGTCAATGGGCCAGCTAACAGACAACGTGTTAAACAATTTGATCCCGAAAACAATACATAACCTAGTTTGATAAGGGTAGAAATTTTAATGAATGGTTATTAATTTATTAATAAAACCGTGTTACCACAGATAACATAATAACAATTACATCTCAACCCATAACCCACTGCTGAGTCGGGTCTCCTCCAACTTCATGGAGAGCAATTAGCCTACTGTGCCACGCTGTCCAAATGGGGTAAATTTAGTTTAGGATATCGGACTTGGCAATTCCTTTTGTCAGCTCTTACGGCACCCTCAGGATAGAATAGGGCGGTGAAACAATGTATTCTAAATCCGTCACTTCAGGAAATTAGTTAGTACTCACAAATGTTTGTTATGTAATCCGAATATTATAACAGCAATAGAATGGAGAGTATTTATTCTTTTTTTAAATTTAAATGCTTCTACTTAAGTTTAAGTTCACGAAGAACGTCATTTGAAAAGTCATAGTAAAAACTAAGTAGATTAAAGAGGTGTTGCAATTCAGGTTTCATCGTCGAATTCCGACAACTGGTCGATCACTAGTTTATAAAAATGGTTAAACCAAGAACCGATCGTCGCTTCGCAAAAATATATAAATATAAATACGGTAAAAATCAAATAAAAATAAAATATGTCTGACACGTTGGAAATTAAATAATGAAATAAAACTATAAGAACCGTCAAGAAGTTATTTCCTGCAATGTGCAAAGATCGTGAAAGCCTAAGAGATCAATAAAATAAATGACAGAAATTATTATCTCGTCCTAACAATGTTTACGCAACATGACTGTAATACAAATTTTAAATGACTAAAATGTAATTAGCCCGTACCAAAAGCTAAATAAGGCTTAATTAAATGTATTACAGCAATCAGTGGTGCGTTAAGTGACACGACATGCATGTCGCGCTCGGCACGCGACACCCAACGGACAGGGCACGTCACGACCACGATTTATAGTCGCCACTTAGTCGCACGTCAATATGCTATTGCACTGCTATCGGCAACATTTATTGCAACTCTGTTTGATAGCATTAATATACACAACATGGCTTAACTTCGCATAGATGATTGGAATAGGGCTGTTGAAAAGATGTTTGATATCATTAGGGTTGTTATACAGAGTTGATATGACAGAGGGGTATTAAATTACACTACGTATACTATATGTGATTAGTATGAATTCGAAACGGTACTAAAAATTACGCGTGATTTTTCATGGGGGGTGGAGGGGTAGTCTTACACCTCACCAGGTATCACCAAGGGGGAGGGAGGGGTTAAAAAATGTTAAAAAAACATCACGTGATTAATGGACACCCCCTAAGGTTAATAAACGATGCGTTAGGCATAAACATCTGTTCCCCCTCGACTGTGCTGCCACCTTGCCGTGGTGAGGGGGCTTGAGTGCCTCAATGATCCGTGGGGCCATACCGGCCAGGGCCTCCCATGCCGGGCGGGCCCACGGGGAGAGGTGAGACGAAGAGCGGCACCAACGTCCTCGGGTTGGCGCCGGCCGAGGGCTGACGGGCCTCCTCTGCGAGGCCGTATGTCGCGGAAGGGGGCTGCGGGGCGGATCGCTGGTGCGCTGCGGTAGATTGGGGCTGCGGGGACTTGGGTGGATGGGGACCCTGTCCTCACTGTGTCCCTGCGAGCCCTGGACGGGGGCTCCGGGGACCTGGGTAGACGGTGGACCCTGTCCTTAGGGTTTCCCTGCGGGCCCTGGACGGCTGCAGTGCGCCGGTGTCCTCTGGTTGGCGCCAGCCCGAGGGAGCCGCCACCAACGAAAGCCTCGATGACTGAGGAGGACTCTGATAGTCGCTTGCCAGCGTTGCGGGCACCACGCCGGGGCGTCACAATAGAATGCGTTTACGCGAACTTGTGGCGCCCCAAGCGCGTCGTGTGAGGGTATGCCGCTGGGGTTTTAGTGGGTAAACGACTCTTGGGTAGACGACCCTTGTCGGAGTCCCACATAATCACCGACCTCTCCTCCGGGGGGCGGTGCTATGCATAAAGCATTTCCCCAGCGAAAACAAAAAAAAAACGCATAAACATCTGTTAGGAAAGATACATCATGTTTAAATGAGGCAAAAATTTAAAAAATCATTTGCGGCTAAACTATTGCTCCGATTTAATTGATTTTTGGTACAGAGCCTGGAAATGATACCTACTATAGGCAGTTAAAAAAGAATGCCCCTATGTCGTATCAACCCTGTATACAGGTCAACAAGTCTTATATTATGTTTCCTTTTCGTTTTTTTTTTTTCGTTTTCGTTTTTTTCGGGTCAAAGGTTTTTTGTTAGGTTGTCTCGTGGATACCCAGCAGTTGAGAACTAGCTGGGGTATGTGGGACTATGGGGCGCGGAAAGATGGAAATTAACGCCCCGACATACCCACTAAACCACTATGCCAAGGGATGCGCTCTCAGTACAGAGGAGGGTGTCTCCTTCCTCCCGGGGCCTGCTCTGCGTGAGTGACAGACTTTTCAATTCCATCGCCCACAGGTCATCGTACGGCGGTCGCCTGTTGCTGCGGTAGCGGTTTGGACGGTGTAGGGCGCTGGGAGGCCAGTTCCTCCTGTCGGCCCTATCAGCCTTCTCCTTGCCCGACATCACGGCCCAAAGGAGGGAACTGCACTCCAAGTACTCTGGCTCAAAACCATTGATCAGTTTATCTCCGGTAGTGACAGACTCCTTTCTACAGTGACAGATATATTTAAGTCCAATGTTCATTTTCGACATGGGCAATCAAGCCTATATTTGTTTTTAAAATCTGAAATAGAGTGAAGTTCTTGTTCTGTTCGTCATCTTCGATAATATCTATCGACAAATCAGTTCAGTAATGCATTCATTATTGTTCTGATTTGAGAAAATTGAAAATTGAAATTAAAAAATTCGAAACTTAATAATATGATTTATTGTTATTGTAATTATTTCCATAGATTTACCACACATTTAAGAAAAAACAATTCGGATGTGCCGCATTTGTAGCAAACCAAAACTAGGGTAATGTTGAACTATATATTGAACTTTTTAATCCGCGTATGATATGCCAACTTTATAGAGTTTAATTGATATTTTTGTATATAAACTCTTTATACATTTTTGTTACATAATACATATTTCTAAAAAACAACATTTTTTTTTTAATATTATATAGAAATCATGCAGCCCTAGGGGCAGAAAAATCTTCAAGCAGCCTGGCCGTAAATGCTGCAAAGAGAGGAACCGACTCAAGTAGAACTGCCTTTTGTATCAGCCGCTTAACCCAACCGTATATCGAAAGTCGATTTAAATGTTCATCTAAACTTTTCGACATCAAACCATTCACTCATACAACGATCCGAATAATGCTGATTGACTCAACACTCCCCATGACGGTCAAATATTTAATCATTTTTAAGGATATTATTATTAGTTAATACTTTTCTTGACTATAGCTATGTCGTAACGCAAACATTAATTAAAATGACGTAACTACTAGAGAACAGATTAATTCAGTATCACAAAATGCAAACAGCGTCGACGAATTTTCGAACAAAATATAAAGCATTAAAAGCTGACATCTCATCACCTGCCACTATAAATTCATGTTCCATTGTCAGTCGGTACTATCGAAATATCGAATATCCACAACTAGCGATGCTTCACGCATACGAAAACACGTTCAATCGCATTATGATTGCTTTTAACTGCGAGCGTTTGTGTATAAATTATTGATTCGGAATCTCCATAGATAGGGATGACAATCAACTGACGTGATTTCTGTACATGTCAACCATTAGCTGTGTCGGAGACCGGCAATCTTTTTGATTTGTTCTAATACTATTACAAAAAATAATTAAAAGTATATTTAATTATTTAACGTTTGTGATATTGCTCAATCGTTTTCTACTGATGGGTTGCTTAGAAATGTCAATAGTTTCAGTTCAATGTTTTCCTTTCGTCGTCTTAAAGCTGTTTTATATGAACCCGTCAAAATCGGTCCAGCTGTTCCAGAGATTAGCCGGAACAAACAGACAGAGACAAGACAAAAATTAAAAAAAAAAATTTGGTCTATGTACTGTGTATACATACTTACGCATTTAGTAAACAGTGGTTATTTTATTATTACAAACAGACACTCCAATTTCATTTTTTTGTATAGATGTATAGATATCAGTTTTACTTAAACTTTCAAGGCATATCAAAACATTTTTACAACTTTTTTGAAACCGTATTTTTTTATATAATCTTTTAAAGCTTTTTCCAATAATCAACATTAAAACTGAATCACCCGTTCAGGATGCGACAGACACGTTTCTTAAAAGACATCCTTCCTATGTCGTACATTTTAATTGTCGTAAATTTCCGTTTTAATGTTATATTTGTACCTAGAAACTCTAAAATAGAGCAATATGACAGACACATAAATATCAATTACGACTTTTCGAGGTATATTTCCACCAGACCCTTAATTCAAATCCGATCTTTATTAATTTGACCACTCCAAAATCCATTGACAACGAAACATTGGTTCCAGGATTATATCGAACTAATTTAATTTGATATTGGACGTGCAATATGGACAACGAATATGAAATAAATTAATAAACCGATATAACTTCAGTGTTGAATGTTATTGTGTCAGAAATTCTTCACATTATGAATGGGTTAAAATTTAAACAACAGAGTAACGAGATTATACGTTATAATCATTTAATACTTTCAGTACGGTGCTTCAATCAAATTATAGCACGTCAATTTCATCTCGATTCTAAAGAGTAAAATTACCGAAACGTGACTCTTAGATTTTAGTTTGAGATGTCACCATAATATTTTCTTATTTTAATAAATTTCTTATGTTAATTTTTTTGATTGACGTCTTCGCTGCAAGCTTTCACTTTAAAAATCTTATTTTTTTATGTAAAATAATCTAGAAAAGATGCGCGAACAAAATAAATTTCATCAAATAGAGGTCCCAGAGCGATACAATATTACCTTATTTTGGTACTTGTAAAACAATAATGTACAAAGTTTATGTATACATAACTTGAGTGTGAGCCCGTGTGGGGACGGATTTGGAATATATGTTTCACCCCCTCATTCTATTCTGAGGGTGTCGTAAGAGCTGACAATACGAAATGAAACCTAGCCGCAAGAGAAGGAAGACTTGATACGAATCCCTGTGCGAACCCGCCTGGCCAACGTGGTACAGTAGGCTAATTACCCTCCATATGACTGGAGAAGGCACGACTCAATAGCCGCGTACTGACAAAGCGAGCAGCCTCGCGAGGCAGCCTCGGACGTTTGCTTCGCAACGTTTGCCGCGCGAGGCAGCCTTGGTCTGCATTAATACAGACCGAGGCTGCCTCGCGCGGCAAAGCCGAGCCGGAGCGAGGCTGAGCAGAGTGGAATGATTCGAACGTTCAGTTACTCACAACTCGTACAGAGGATACGCGAGCGTAGCGCATATTTAGTTCTGCTCCTATATGATCCTATCAAAGACTCCATTTTTTTGATGCTGGTTATTATAATGTTCATTTCTCGGTTTATGTTTCTCTACGCACCTTCTTCCAGTCCTCTGTTTGTATAATCAGGACATTGCGCATCCCATAGTAGTCTATATTCGCCTTTAAATTGATTTTTATCTTCTATCTATCATTATCCATGATTCCGTGTTCGTTAAACAAGCGAGGAAAAACTCTACCGTCTTGAGTGACCGCGGCAAACCTACCGAGGCACCTTTGAGCATGGACAAAAACCGACAACGCTCGGCTCGGGCCGAGGCACGCTCGGGCGAGGCAGCGCGTGCGTTTGCCTCGGGCGAGGCACGTCCTGACATACCGAGGAATTCCCTCGCGCGGCTGCCTCGCGAGGCTGCCTCGCTAAGTCAGTACGCGGCTAATAGTGAGTCATCTATTTGCTGAGTAGTAGTGTATGAGTGATTAATATAGTGTAATCTTTCTAATAATGAACTGATTTATTATTTTACTAGTGACTCGCCCCGGCTTCGCACGGGTGCAAAGATGAACATCTAAATTTATCAGTGTTTCTCAAATTCAAATGTATTTATTTGTGAAACATAGGTATATACGTTGTTGTGTTAACACATCACATTAGAATCACTATGTTCGGCCAGTAAATGGCATACAAATATCTCTACAATAAAATGCATGTATTATACATATAAACCTTCCTCTTAAATCACTCAATCTAATAAAAAAACCGCTTCAAAATCCGTTGCGTAGTTTTAAAGATTTAAGTATACATAGGGACCACAGACGACAGCGACTTTGTTTTATACTATGTAGTAATAGTGATTACCCAACAGTGATCACCCAAGAGAAATAATTTTGATGTACTTAGTATTGTATATCTAATTTAATTGTGTATTTGTTTTATGTTTTCGTTATAGTATGTACTCGTATTTATAGTTTATGTTATTTTTAAATAATCTAATGTTTGCTTCTTAGTTTATTCATTGAATAAAACTTTCCTGTGTGTTATATTAATGCATTGCGTGTTAATATAACATACGGGGTATAACAAAACCCTACTAAAAGTGAGAGCATATAAATTAAAGCAGTTCTGTGTCAAAATTAGTTTTCTATGTTGAATTATGAGGGAGAAATCAACGTTTTGTGGTGACGGATTAACAATACACATTGTCACCACCCCATTCCATCCTGAGGGTGTCGTAAGAGCTGACTAAAAGGAAAAATAACAAGGCCGATAACCTAGACGCAAGAGAAGGAAAACTTGAAACTTAACCCTATGCCAACCCGTCTGGCCAGAGTGGCACAGTAGGCTAATTACCCTCTTTTATGAGAGGAGGCCTGACCCAACAGTGGGTCATTTATGGGCTGAGTAAAGTATCTCTATCAGCAGTACTTGCAATCATTTCGTTAAGGCTTTACGGTTTTTTACATCTTGTATATAGAATATTTAAAAACGCTCCTCGAATTATAGTTCCATTAGTGATATACCATCATAGGAAAGCTTTAATGTTATTTACTGACCAACAATCAACTAATAGCCTCAATTAAGCAATTATGTGATGTAAAAGCCAAAATAAAATAAAACAATGTATGACGCATTATATATTCTGACCACAAACAAATTATAAGAAAAACCTATTTAAAACTTAAGGAAATAAATATATTTTTTATAATGTAGCTTTGAGGAATCCAACTTCCTCTGTATTTATATACTCGTATAAACGAGTATATAAATACTTTAGTATATAGGTTAGTCTAGGGGTTGGATGTGCTTCGGCTACGGATCTCGGGGCAGGGCGCGGGGAAGCCCTCGCCCCACACGGGATCTCAATGGGTGCCCTGTCATGTGTACTGGCAGGGCACCACGGAGTTCACCTCCAGAGTTGGGTTTCGGGTTGCTCCAGCCGGAGCTGGGACTGGTCGGGGGTGAGCGCTTTGCTCCCCCCCCTGCGCGTCTGCCTCGTGGTGCAGATTCTGGGCCCACGAGGCGGATCCTGCGCGCCCGATTGTACACCCCGGGGATGTTTAGTGGGTATGCCCCAGTGGGGGAGAGTCCCACCACCATTAAACCCTGGGCATATTTTTTTTTTGGTACCCCGGGCACCAAAAAAAAAGGGGTTGGATGTGCCGCCTTTGGAACAAGAGTCCTCGGTTCGATTCCAGGGTCGGGCAAGTGACTGAGCAAACCACAGGTACCTGCTTTGAGACTGGGTGTCGTTTGTGTCCGTAAATAACATGTTTGTGAACAGCCTACGCGATACAGTTTATACCTGTATAATTTAAAAAAACATAATACATATAAAAAATTAAATAGCCTCTTCTTTCAAACTAGTTCTTCGTCGTTACTTTGTACAAATAATATTTTGCGCAATGTACATTATAGATTTTCAAGCCTTCTTAGAGAAAATAGCGTAACCTCTTTTAATTCTTCTTTCACAATTTTCCAAATTTAGTTCATTTCGTTGGTTGGCTCCGGGCGCAGTAGGCAAATTTTAATAACGCTTACTACGAAAGCCGCTATTTCGCACCATTGAATTCTTGAGCACTTTTTACACACGATAAAATTCTGCTCTATGTTTTGGGTGAAATTTGCCACTATGATTAAATTTAACTTGTAAAGGCATCGGCACCGGCTGCAAATTCTACCATTTATGGCAGTTTATACACGTAGTCAACTGACAGTCGGTCTAACCAAATACCGGTTGCCCATAAATGATCCACAGTTCCTCTAGTTACATGGAGAGTTACATGGGTTGGCATAGGGTTTCGTATCTAGTTTTCCTTCTCTTGCGGCTAGGTTATCGGTGGGTATTTTATTGTTATGATCTAAAAGCTAATTCTGCATGAAAATTATATAATCGACAAATAAAAAGACACCCTAACCAACATTACGTATCATTTTATTCATCATGGAAGAGCTAGCCGCAAGAGATAGAAAACTTGATACAAACCCTGTGCGAACCCGTTTTGCCAGCGTGGAACTGTAGGTTTATATCGCTGTATGAATTTGGAGGAAACCCGACTCATTAGTGGGTCATTTATGGGCTGAAACGATGTTGGTAGTAGCGTTTGATCTACCAACGCAACTAGACAGAAAACATTGCTTCAGGGCAGACAAAATATATGACAAAATATACGTGACAAAATTGATCATAGACAACTAAGAATACTCAGTAATTTAGGAAAACAGAAACAAATTTTAGTGTTTCGATCCTTTGATTATATTACGTGATACTACTCATAGAAATTTAAGAGAACAATGTTCTTAATACTAGATATAATCCAACTAAGAGGATTAATCCTTTTAGTGAGCGGAGATCAAGTGCCCTAATTACTTTGATTGTTCACTCCAGAATTCTAAAGATACCCTTTGAGATATCGAGCTATGACGAAGCCTTTCTCTATTTTAAATAACAACCAAGGGATCTTAGTTAACGCTGTTGATTCACAGGCACCGTCATAGCGGGGCGGGAGGCTTGAATATAAATTGGAGTGATTAATGAGTGCTGCTCATCGTCGAAAAGCCAAGTCAATAAGTGCTCGGGGCGTTTTAAAGAATTAACTTTGATTAGAAAATTGATATTATGTGAAAAACTCGAGGATGTAACGACCTTATTAACCGACATCAATATAGGAGGTAGTTCTCAATTCGGCTGTATGTTTGTGTGTGTAAGTCAATTCTGTCATTTATAAATCGATTGCCTCGTTGGTCTAGGGGTTGTGCTGCCTTTGGATCACGGGGTTCCGGGTTCAATTCCGGGGTCGACGGGGGACTTGCTCTGAGTCTGCGTGTAATTTGTATGTAAATTTCATGTTTGTAAACTACCCGCGATACCGGCTATAAACGAATGCAGAGGTTACGTTAAAAAAAACAAATATATTTGGTTATCTTTTTGTTGACTGGTATTGGCCAAAATTATTGTTGTATTGTTCTATTTGACCAATTTGCAGGCAATATCGATTGTTTGACGTGAACATAACCATTTTCGAAAAGGCGAATTTTAGTATTCTTGGACGACTCACTAGTTGTTGGTGCCGAGTTCGAGCATTAAAAATAAAAACTTTTACATAAACAAAAAATGTAAACCGGCTTTAAATCTTTATATCTAATATAATCGATCGCAATTGGTTGATAATGTTTAGCTTTTTAGTTACTTTTATTGTTTTTGAAGATACTGAAAATTTATTTGTAAAACGATTTTATGCTATTATTACCTTAGTATTAAGAACTATAAATATTTCGCTCACTTAATGGAGTCTTCGCTAAACGGGAAATAAGCCTATGCCATGTTTTACAGACGAGTTAGAAAACTATTTGATATCAAGTTCTGTTGTTTTTTTATTTAAGCCTCATAAATTAAACGAAAAATAAAGGCTGGATCTGGCAATCAATACTGTTAATATGCTGTCACTATTTTTATATATTTATACATATAATATCTACTATATAAAACTATATGCATTATTCAGTTCAGTTATTGTGTAAACTGCTCTACAGAGAAGAGACAACAAAAATATGTGTAGCTGCTTCTTTTTTTTAATCGCCATTTTCGTATACAAAGACTGATATAACCAATGTATGAGAGCAAGCCCGCGCAATAGTTACTATTTTGTATTGTATACTGCAGCAGTATTTAATGAGTACATATTTAGGACTGCATGCCTCAGCTGGCCGACAGTAGTAGAATTACTATATTTTATGCACAGAACCGTTGTGGATATAATCACGAAGCGACTATCAATGTACAATAAATTCCCTCGTATTTGCTTTTGTGCGAGATTTGGCGATATTTGAAAGCTAATATTGAACGAACGCCACTAAGAACTTCAGATAAGACAAGTACTTATCTTGGTAACGTTTTAAGGGATTGCGTGACTGGCTTACAAAGAGATTTTGGTACGATTTAATGCGACCTCAATCAAATGGAACAATTATTAATAAAAGCCACACATTTGTTATTGTGCCTTTTGTTTGAATGAAATGTTTGTAAACGTTGATTGATGGAATTAATAGCTGTAATAATTCAATGTTTTATTTCGGTATGTTTTTTAAAAGTTATTGTGTCTTCGTTTCTCTGTAATACTACAACTATTACTCGGCCCATATAAGACCCACTGCTAAGTCAGGCCTCCTCCAATCCCACGGGGGGTAATTAGCCCACTGTGCCACGCTGGCCAGACGGATGGCCACAGGGTTTCGTTTCAACTTTTCCTTATCTTTTGCGGCTATGTTTTCAATCTTGTAATTCCCTTTAGTCGGCACTTACAACACCCTCAGGATGAAATGGGCTGGCGAAACTAGCAAGAGCAAGAAAGCTTGATACGAAGCCCTTATTTTTTATTTATTTTTTGTTCGCCCGGGGTAATATCCTTTATGGACTCGACACTCCCCTCGCCGGCCACGGGGATGGCCAGCGAGGGGAGTGTGGGACTCTCCCCCATAGTAGGGGCCTACCCACTAAACCTCCCCGGGGTGCTCCAACTCGCGTCCTGTTGCGGCATTGTGGGATCTGATGCAGAACTACGCCGCCGCAGACGAGGAGGCCCTCCTCCTCTCCTCAGGCTCCTTACGAGCACTCGACGTCCTGCCGTGAGCACCCGGCAGGCAAGCGTCAAGCGTATCGTATCGTCAAGTCAAGGTTTCATCAGGGTTTCGTATCGTCAAGTCAAGCGACGATACGAAACCCTGTGCCAACCCTTCTGGACAGCGCGGCACTATAGGCTGATGGAAGCCGCCCAATAAGCAATGGGTCAATTATGGGATGACTTGTAGGAGTAGTATTCAATGTTGTTTTTTCATTATTATTTTAGTGTCAATGTTGCTATCTCTTCTGCCTTCCTGCGGCCCGCAAATTCCAATAACGCAGGCAACGGCTCGTAGAACGGATATAGCGAGGCGACTGCAAATATTGTTCGTACCACACTTAAGCGACCCAAGCAAAAATGGTTTTTGACTAAATTGATTTTCTCAAGACCAAATAACGCCAACGCGACCTCGTTCCGCGCTTAGGTTTTTGTATACAGGGTGGCTGGTTTATTTATAACTCCTTTATTAATTATCTGCCTTTTATATTAAAAAATGAATGGACGACCTTCATTCGGGCAGTCGAGAATTGCCGTTACTTGTGTTAAGTGCGTAGGTTGGGGCATTTGGGGCGCTAATTCTTATTTTCGCGCTCCGTTGTCCTAGATAACCCGGTCAGCCCGGAACGGCCGAGCATCCATGATAGGATATCCAAAGAAAATACAGTTTGACTAAATTGGTAAATTTCGATATAGGTTTAGAAAGTGAAAAAGTATATAAAACTAATATTATTATTATCAATAGTATTTAGATAAAAAGTATTTTGTCATAGAAACTGTTAGTTAACGTTACGAATATAATATAAGTTTTAATTCATATTCAAATGTCATTTATTTAAATAGGTTCAAAATTCTTTTTAAATAGGCGTGAAGCTACTACCAGTTCGAAACGTTGCCCTACAGAGAGAGAAGAGATTCGAAGAGAAGTATAAGAGATAGTTCACTAACTAAGATTGACCTTTGTACATAAGTATCCTAAATGTAATTTCACTTTTTCTATATGTGTAAATAAATAAATAAGATATAATAATTTATTTACAATTATTAAACATTGAAAAATGACGGATCTTGAGAGAGAAGAGAAGTCATCATCACCAGTCTAGCGTAGGTGTAAGTCTAGCACAGGTGTAAAGAAATAGAGATTATTTGTGCAAAGACGCTCACACCAAGAACTGGTCTGATTTGAAAAAAAAAACAATACTATAAGGTTTCAGGCAGGTTAGGGTACCACTATAACGACGATATCGTACATAAAACAGATAATTGCGTTTATTCCGAAATCTACTCCTCGCAATATTGCAGAAACATTCAGTACCTAATAATTGTGCATTGTTCAAACTAAAATATTTAACTACATGACTATTTACAAAAAACTTGTTTATATCAGTTTTGATTAGGTTAAAAATCAATTTCAAATTATGTTACTTCTATTCTGAAAGCTATGATAAGGATCACTCAATTATGATTAGCAAATAAAAAAATAAATTTAATTTAAATATAAGCCACCCTGTAATACACAGTTAAAAAAACCAAGACGTTGGCGCTATTAAGTAGGTGTTCATCAATTAAATGGACCCAAAAATGCTTGAAGAGGAAATAGCTTGAAAGCATGCGACTATAAACATGGCTGACTGGTGACAACGCGACAATGAAGGCGACCAAAAGCCTATAGTCTAATAGAAATAAACTGGGCAAAGAAAATATTTGACCTATTTATTGGTCATGGCTGCATTGCACATTACTTTAAGCCGGGCGTTGTAATACGGGTACTTCGATCACTCTGAATCTTTTGTATGTGGCCTCAGCATAATGTCAGTGCCAAATAAATTAGTTCCTTATTATTATAGAAATAAAATAAAAAACCCTCCTTGAAATTCCTAATTTCTATCTATAATATGTATGTATTTACAAAAACAAATGTATATAAGTAGTTTATCATTCATCTCGTTACCATAACACAAGCAATAAGTTGCTTAGCTTGGGACGAGATGGCGTTGTGTGAAATGTCCAAGGATATTTATTATTATTATTATTTATTAGGAGGAGAATTGGCTTATTGTGCTACGGTAGTCAGACTGGTTTTACGATATACTCAAGACCTTCCTTTCCCTCTCTCTCTTCCTCTCAGCCCCTAAATGACCCAGAATTCGCTTTATGTCTCCTCTGAAATTGAGTGAGATTGAGAAAAGCGGACTTAGCTGTATTCTCTATTCTTTCTACTCTAATCAGCCTCTATATTACCCACTACTTAATTTGGCCTCAATTACAAGGAACCTTTGACCCTAAGCGTGCGTGTTGGAAAGCAACGCCAGGGTCTAAGATGGACCAGACAATTCAAGGAAATGCCCTGTCGGTAATACTAACACAAGTAATACAAGCAGCTAAATCCATTTTATAACAACTCAAAATTATTCAGATTCGATTGAACTTTACCGTGATTGTTCAGGAACTTGTGTCACAATGAGAGGTTGGAATTTTAAACAAAACGTTCACCTCGTTGGCTCATTCTTATGGTAATTCGACCTGACTAGCGCGACCTTCTGTCCACACTCCGATATGCAAATCCCTTTCGTAGACTGACCTGATACAGCCTACGAAAAGGAATGATTTGCTTTGATAATGATTTCATTAACAGAAAGAAACCTGACAAAGAGCGTATACACGCTATCGAATATGTGCTGTGACGGATTTATATTTATTGGAGCGTAGAGCTGGTGAGAAACTCGGCATAAAGTATTTATTTTGACATCAAATCAACAGTTTTTGAATAATATAGTATTGATTGTTTGTTTGAATTAAATAGGCTCTGAAACTAGTTCTGATTTCAAAAATTCTTTCGCCATTCAAATGTTACGTTATCCCTGATGAACAAAGGCGATAAAATATTTTCATGATTATTGGATTTGATTCAAATTCCTAGTGAGTAGCCGCTAGTAAAGGTGTAAAAATAATGTAATAAATAATAATAAAATTAATATATAAGAATCCGGTCCATCTATAATTTATTTTTCTACTAATACCTAATAAAAATCTTTGGCCGTGGCACTACTTTCTTCAGTAGCCGTTGCTAAGGCAATCTTTAATAATACAATACAGTTTTCTAATTGCCAGAAAAAAAATAGAAGTGTGTGTTAAAGTTAAATTAGTAGCTAAAACTATTAATTTGACGTTAACGCACATACCTATTTTTCTGCTGGATATTAAAAATCTGTGGTGTATTATTAAGATGAAGCAATATTATCGCCATGATTTTATGCCAAACTTTCGACGTTTGAACTTCCGACCTTGTCAATGTTGAGTAAAAACAGTTTCGAATAAATATTTACGATCCAATAAGCATAACATATTACCCGATTTTGTTTCTGGTTATTAAAAAATACTGGTATACAATTAAACGGATTCAATTTATAAAATACACGGATTCAACATCTTTAAAATACACGCGAGAATTCTGATAAAGTATTTTTTTGCCATAGCCTACATTATAAATGCATAATATCCTGGAACACGTTTATGCAGTTTTAAAGTTGTTGCCCCAAAGCAATTTCAACTTAAACGTGCCAATTAAGATTCTCGCATTGAAGTTTTCATTGTTCTTTGTAGATGAATCTCGCAGTTAATTCAGCGAGACGTTAAATTAGTCAAATCAAAACGGCTAACGTCAGTTAAGATGTTTGTAGCATCGAAGAATAGATTGTGAGTTGAATTGCAAAATTTGCTTGATATTTTGTTTGCAGTTCTCGAAAGTCACGTATTTAATTCAACTTGGACGTCGAAATGGCTAAGTCACGACGACACTCGCAAATCTTGAACCGTTTAATAAAATTTCTGTGATTGTTTGAAATTGTTCTCTAGAAATGAACTGCTGACAGATATTCTGTCTGAGTGCGACTTATTGTGTCTGCGTTTTATAAAGCGATTCACAGACCAAAAATATTTTAATTATATATTTTTATAAATTTTTACATACTTAAAAATATGTTCTCTCTTTCAACACCCGTAATTTATTTTTCGTATATGTTTTTATATATTCTCTTTCTTTTAAAACGGGTTTCATCCTACTATTATTTTCTTTGACGTTTTACCATTTTATCAAGCTTCCGCCCTGGTCTACACACCATCCTGAGAGTGTCGTATTATTTCTTGTTTTAAAGAGCATCGTGACAGTGTCTTGTTTTGTTAAAAGGGCTAGCTATCGTGACTGTCGTCACCGCCGTCAATTTAAAGGGTGGCATGGACAGTTTTATGTTGTTTTTTTTCCATCCGTCTGTCCGTGTGGTCATTTATAATACAACTAGCTTTTGCGCGCGGCTTCGCCCGCGTGGGCTTCGAACCCGTGCATATTTTTTATGAACATAAAATCGGTTATTGTGGCTAAACTATGATAGTTAGATATGTGCTCTTGCGGACTCTTGAGATCTTTATAAGACCTACAAACCCGTAGTACATGATTTTGTTCTATTGTCAATAGTTTTTGCAGCGCACGCATAAATAGGTTTTCGATTTTACACCTTGGTTTACAAAATCGCAATTTTCATACGGATCCCTAATTCTTTTGAAAATAAAATAGAGCCTATAACCTTCCTCGATAAATGGACTATCTAACACTGAAAGATTTTTTGGAATCGGACCAGTAGTTCCTGAGATTAGCGCGTTCAAACAAACAAACAAACTCTGCAGCTTTATATATTAGTATAGATTAGTATAGATATGTCACCAATGCTTAGGGTGTCTTCAGAAACGATTAAAGAAACGCAAGAAGTAGATCACCTCGCCGCACAAGTAGGAAATATTGATACATTCCCTGTGCCAACCCGTCTAGCCAGCTTGGCACAGAAGGATAATTTCCTTGTATGAATTTGGAGGAGGCCCAACTCTATATTAGGTAATTCAGGAGCGGAACGAAGGTTATTTTTAAAATATGTATCAAAAAGTTCACAGTTCGTATTAGCTTGACAAACTTGTTTACGGCAATGGGCTGGTTTGGGGAGCAAAGCGAACGAACGATCCTATAGACATTATTGAGAGTCAGCGAATATTATCTACAAAAGAACATGCTTTGTGATGATCTAAAAATAATCTGATATATTGGCGTTTGTAATTAAACTCCTACGAAATAGCTCGACCGATTTTCGTGAAATTTTATGTGCATGTTGGTCAGGTCTGCGAATCGGACAACTATTTTTCATCCCCCTAAATGTTAAGGATCCACCCCAATTTTTTTAAGAACAAATTAATAGCCTTATTTATATGGCAATCTAACGTTTGGGGGCACAGCTAGTTTTGTTATAATCTTTTCTTAGTACTGTAAAAGTTGAATTCCAATATTATTCAATAAATTTTCCTTTAGATCATTGATAAATAAATAGACCAAATAAAATTGTAGCCCATTCCTCGTTTGAGTTTTATTGATACAAATCGTCAACGAAGTTTGAAGTCAGGAACCCAAATCAAATAAACGGGATTAGGTCATGTCTTTACGGCGAGGCGAAGTGGCGGGTCATCTCCGAGGAAGCAATTCTCGTGGTCGTAGATTGAATGCAAAATTGGATGAGATCCCACTGTTTTTACTGTTCGGATCCCGGGGATCGTTATGTCCGGAATTCCCCGACTTTTATTTTGTCCAGGGCACTCGCAACTGAATCGTTTGATTGAATGTGACAATAGTTATTCTAACTTGTCAACCGCGTTCAGATTTCTCATTTTATCTTTTCTCGGGAGATAAATTCATGCTGTTCATTGGGTTGACCGCCTTTTTATATTGGATCATGTTTTACCACCATCATTGTAACCCTTTAACGTCAAAGAGCATCCATGTAGTTTCCTGTCGGCTCTTCTCTGTGGAATGGAAATCTCAACTGTGGTTTAAGTAAAGACTATTTTTTCCGTTTGTGACTGTGATGACATGTGACTGTTTGAAAGTATTCATAAGCATTTATTCTAAAAAAAACATTTTGATTAGTTAAAAAAATAGATTTCTCTGAATTGTATGTCTGATAACGTAATACTGTGTATTGACCATTATGGTCGCAATATTTTAACACAGACCAAATGTGATTGAGTATGAAACTCATTTTATGAAATGTCTATTTTGTTGTTATGAAAAGGTTTATAACAATAACTAGTCTATCTAGATAGTTACGTCTAACGCGTCTTTACCGAATATAATAAAATATTACTTTGCTCAATGATCTATTCCACTAACGTATATCACCATAGTACCTTTTGTACTCAAATCTAAGCCTATTTCGACAATTACACAGCAATCCGTCCAATCATTGTATCAATACACTTGTATAGAGTTACTTCTGAATTTTGGAAAAAGATATGGTTGATTTCTCTTTAATACATTACCACGCGAACGCCTTACAAATAAAAAAGTCTTTCAAAGTTTCAAAGACCTCTTTGTTTTAAAATTCAATTAAAGGTCAGAAGTACTTCTTGCTTCTGATTAAAAGTAATAGTCACGTCTAAGTAACGACCATTTTAGTCCATATGGCCCTCTGAACGAAGAAGATAAGATGATTGAAGATGCCCTGATACCACTATCTCAGGTCATCTTCTATCTTCTTTTCCTTGCGGATAGGTAGCCTGTCGAATTATGTTAGAAACTTTTTTTTTAACATTAAAACCCCTGCTTTATGTTATAACTTGTATCGCGGGGGCAGTTTACAAACATGAAATTAACAAACACAAATGACTCCCAGACTTATTACAACGTTGACGTATTGTCTTACAGCAAAACTACATAAAATGTAGATCAATGCAAAATACCACTGGGTGTCATGTAACAAATACCACAACTCAGCCCATAGATGATCCACTGCTGATTCGGGGCACCTCGGGAGTTACATGGAGGGTAATAAGCCTTTTTTTTTTTGTTGCCTGGGGAAAAATCCTTTATGGACTATCCCCGTCGGTCAGGGGAGGACTAACGAGGGGAGTGTGGGACTCTCCTCCGAAGAGGCATACCCACTAAACATCCCCGGGGTGCCAACTATCGCGCGGCCATGTTTGTGGCATCACGGGTACTTGCACGGAGGCACTTCCGCGAAGGGTAATAAGCCTACTGTGCCACACAGGTCTGGTCAGGTACTGTGGCACAGGATTTCATATCAAGTTTCCTTCACTTGCGGCTAGGTTATCAGCATCAGGTCATCAGCATTTCTTCAGCAAATCCATCGCTACACGTCGCTATACTTGTGACCACATCACATGCGAATACGAGCATTAGCTGTGTCCAATTTCACTAATCGAGGGGAGATGGCAAGAAAATGTACCGTCGCCATGTTTATTTGGGTTCGTTTTATTTCTATCGTCCTTTTGGCCTCCATGTATCAGGGCACACGTCAGCTCTCAGTTAATTGTCTACGTGCGTTCTCTGCTGAATTTGTCACGTTCACTTTACACGCTTAGCTTGCTTCTGTGGAAATTAATTCAGAAAGTTACAGTTATTTGACACGTCGTTTTTATAAAGGTGCCATGGGTAAACTTTGGAGACCTTTTAAATATGTTTGCGCACGTAGAAATCTGGAATTCTGTGTAGTATTTTTTGACGGAGAATTACAAACTTCGTGTTTGAAATTTCGAACTTGAACTTCGAAATTGTAACATGGAAATTAGTTATCATAAATAAATTGACACCAGACTAAACAGATAGGAAATCACGCGAGAAGAGAACGTGGAGAAGACTTAAGAAACGACAAGGGAAGGGATAGAGAGAAATGAGTAATTGGCAAGACCAAAGTTATACCAAACGCAGGCTGTTATCCTAACCAACAGGAAGGTGTAAAACGAGCCTCAGACACAATCTGAAAATAAACCACAAGAAAATCATCGATTATAGGTACATTTAAAAAAGATGCAAACGTCTCATATCAAATAATAACACTTAATAAAAGTTCGTGGTATTATTAAAGTTTTCTGGAAACGACGCCTACAACACTGCATCAATGAAAAAGTTCCACATATACATAATGATACATTTAGCGTATTCTTGAAATATAAACTTTAGTGATATCACCATAAAACACTAATCCCGCCAACATAATCAGAAACACCCATTCACACGCAAGCTATATTGCCCACCAATATATACAATGTACCAGTTTCTCAAGATTAAATAACAAATTCTATTGTTTACAAGAAATTGTTGGTGCGGATATTAAAGCCTTTTTGAAAAACAACCTTAATTAATTTGTTTATTGTAGTAAGAAAACGTCTGATTGCACTTAGAAACAACAAGTTACTAGATATGAATATAGTACTTAAGTTTCTATAAGTTAAGTTTACCAGTATACTCGTATTCGGCTACTAAGTTTATTTACCATAGACTACCACTCAGCCCATAGATGAACCACTACCGAATTAGTTCTCCTCAAGTTACGTGGAGAGCAATAAGCCTACTCTGCCACGCTTGCTTTACGGGTTGGCACCGTGGTTCTGCATCAGCTCCCACAATGCCGCAACAGGACGCGAGTTGGAGCACCCCGGGGAGGTTTAGTGGGTAGGCCTCCACTATGGGGGAGAGTCCCACACTCCTCGCTGGCCAGCCCCGTGGCCGGCGAGGAGTCCATAAGTCCATAAAGGATTTTACACCGGATGAACAAAAAAAAAAAGGTTCCGTATCAAGTTTCCCTTCTCTTGCAGCTAGGTTTGAGGCTCTGTACCACACTCACGATTAAATATGGTTATAATATTATGTATCTAAATCCGTCACCACACTAATTTATCATATACAATATCTTAAGAAAAGAAATATGCAAACTGTGCTCATCTATGAAGTGAATCCAAAACAAATATTGCTAATCCTGTAAAATGACAAGGCCGATAACCTAGACGCAAGATTAGGAAAATTTGACTCGGAACTCTGTGCCAACTTGTCTAGCCAGTGTACTACAGTACCCCTCGTGTAACTGGAGGAGGTTAGAGTCAGCAGTGGGTCGTATATGAGCTGAGTAATATAGTAGAAGCGGTAACAATTCTATAGTAGACAATACGCTGGGTAATATTGCGACAGAGAAAATACAACAATAAAAAGCTTAAAGGAATTCGGACTAAAAATGAGCGAATAAACACATCGCACGGTAGACTGCGACGTATCAGAGTGTGCGCGACCTGTTTCCATTCAGAAAATAAAGAGAGCAATAAAATTCTGTCCATTGCAACGTCCATCGTTCAACTGAGCCATTCTGCATTTTACAGTTTCATCGCTATCTATTTCCTTTTGTTTTGTTCCAAGAAAATATATCTGGCTAGATGATTTTCGTCGGTGTAATGCCGATTTCGAAACGGGTTAAATGTTAGACATCAGTAGCTTGGTTTTTAGTATTCTGACTGATGATCTCTCAGGTTTTCGCGATTAATACACATTGAAATAAAACACTAATTCGTTATTCACATTTTATTGCGTGTATTTTACATTATTTATTTCCCGACGTATCGAATATTCGTGGTCACGGGAGAGATTAGATGGCAGTTGTCTTTATAATTAAAAATAAACAATTTAATTTACCGTCTATAATTTTAGTTTTATTGAGAACGTTCCCTGTCGATGCAGATATTGCTCACTGTGTCCAGAGGTCTTGCAGATGAGTGTTGACTGGTTCAAATATGTAACTTAAGGTGGTAAAATACAAACTACTTTAAGCAGTGTGGGCAGACATTCGTACAGATTTTAAAATATCTTAAAATTAACAATAATAGTAGTAAAAATCGGTCCTGCCATTTCGAGATTAGCCGAACCAAACAGACAGACATAAATCTTTCAACTACATGGAGGAAATTAGTCTACTGTGCCACGCCGGCCAAACGGGTTGGCATAAGGTTGAAATGGGGTGGCGACATTCTAAATCCGTCACCACAAGGAATAGTCCTGGAGCCAGTGACAGATTTTCATGACCACGTCCCTCCCAATCGAAAATTCGTGAAATGCATTAGGGGTTTATACTAATAATACGCGCCGACTCGACCGTCAGCTGGTGGGCTCCGTGGGTAAGGCGGGCAGCGGCACCGTCCCACACTTGGAGACAAAAATATTTTTTTTCCCCATTCGAAAATTTGTCAGATTATAGTTTACCTAATATTAAGGAAAAACAAAGTTATACGTCAGCTGGCTGCTTAAACGTGAAAGAAAAACAATCTCAATTTTTTACCTGGCTCCTGGACCAGAATAGATATAATCCAATTTTAAACCAAGTTGAACAAATCTCCGATCTCTCAAAGTTTACTTTTAATAAATGTACCTATATGAAACAATGGCTTAATCCACGATCATGCTTCCACCGTACATTCCCGTATTATTTATTAAACAGTTCAGCCGTGTTTACGATCCCGTTGCAGTTATGGGAAATCGATACTACAAATGTGAAAGGAAGCCTTATAAGGTATTCAAATAATAAAGTTGCCATCTGTAAAGTATAATCCAACTATAAGTTCCTCGTACTTCCCTTTAAATTTGCGACTGATTAGAACATTTAGTTTCCCAAATCACTGTGTTACCCCTTTTCTTGTAATCAAAACCTTTCAGTAATAAAGAGGGGTTCTCTGGAAGAGATTGCTCTTTAGCGATAAGGTCGCATATTGTACTTTTTCCTTATAAATGTTTACTGGTCTACATTTATAATACTGTTATACGATAAAGACTTATTTATCTATCTAAAGGAACAACCGAGATTCTAAAGACTGAATTCAGACTTCTATGGGTCTCTACATCTTATTTGAATTTGAAGAAATGAAATTTAGTATATTAAATTATAAATTGTATCCCCTTTTTCATTTAATCATTAAATTATAAGATTATTTACTAGTAGAAATGTTCAAATCAAAAGTCAACAAAGTAAGGTAGCACTATAAGGGATATAATCTTAAACAAAGGTTTTATAATACTTAGTGTCACCACCCCATTCCACCCTAAGGGTGTCGTAAGAGCTCATAAAATGAAATGTCAAGGCCGATAACCTAGCCGCAAGAGAAGGAGAACCTGTAAAGAAACCCTGTGCCAACACGTCTGGCCAGCGTGGAACAGTAGGCTGATTACCCTCCTTGTAATTGGAGGAGTCCCAAATCAGTAGTGGGTTATTTGCCGATAAGTAAGAAGTAAGGTTTTAAACTTAAAACGTCAAAAGTCTGACGAGAGAACTAAAAACAAAAATGTCAGCATTTATTCAAATTGAGTACGAAAAAGCAATAGTAAGGAGAAATACCATTCAAACGCTATTTTATCCAGCTAATCTTGAACTCCCGTCGTTGAATATTTTTCCTGTAAATGCAAAAGCAAGTGGCTATTTATTTGTCCATACATCAGAATTTTTATGTGAAGTTTGCAGTGATTTCATGTAGTATTTTATATTAGGTGCATTTCAAACAAATATTCGTTTGGTGACGGATTTAGCGTACATGACGTCACCATCCCTGTTCTAAGGGTGTCGTAAGATACGACAAAAAGAAATGACAAAGCCAATAAACTAGCCGCAAGACAGGAAAGGAGGAAGATGGAGCGACGATCTGCGAAAGGTTGCGGGCTGAAGCTGGATGTGACAAGCTGAAGACAGGGCGCTATGGCTCTTTAGAGGAGGCCTATGTCCAGCAGTGGACTATTGTGGGCTGATGATGATGATGAAGACAGGAAAAACTTGATACGAAACCCTGAGCCAACTGGTCTGGTCATCGTGGCACAGTTTCCGTGCTTCAGCCAACCTTGGTTCCAAGTATATTATGAGGCTTCCAGTCCAATTAGTGTCGTCCGTGATGATGTCACTACTCAATTCCAGCCTGAGGGTGTCGTAAGAGACGATAAAATGAAATGATAAGGCCGAAAACCTAGCCGTAAGACAAGGAAAACTTAAAACGAAACCCTGTACCAGCGTAGCACAGTAGGCTTTCTACCCTCCATATGATGGGAGGAGGTTCGACTCAGTAGTGGGTTATTTATGGGCTGAGTAGTAATAGTAGTCCAGTTAAGGCACGTGTTGCCCACATGGGGGTGTTTCAGCACGTGTAGTTCTTTTTTTTATGTAAGGGCAGGCAGATGACTGCATTCCGCCTGATGTTAAGTGGAAATGCAGACTCGAAGAAATGAAATTAATTATCTATGCTATCAATTCTTCCCTGAGAATACGTGTGTATGTTGAAAGATTATTTATTTATTCAAAGTGGGCACCAGGTGGCGTTGCAACGGAAATTGGCGGCGGTTCGCCGAGTCGAGGGAAACTGGCATGCACTCAACCGACCCGCTCTAGACAGACGACTGTTAATTGGGCACCGTTAAACAAAACACGACCAACCCACACCTATTCTATTTATGGATTAACGACTCTAATTTAAGATACATAAAGTGCAATATTAAAAAACAGTATTATCGGTTGTATCGTTTACGTAAAATTATTTTAAATTGTCGTGTTGCTCTGAAACAATTATACTTGTTGGCTTATAGCTACATGGAAAATTTATTTTATTAATAATGCACGGTTTTAACAATGCTATTAAAGCTAGTTTTAACGTATCCTTTGTAAACGACCTGCATAACAAAATTCAAGAAACAATACAAATTTAGCCTTCTTAAAAATATTTGTTGTACTTATTTTAAGTTTTCTGCCAAATTATTGAACCGATTTCAATAAAATGTATATGGGAATAAATCTGGAACCAATACCAATCGAATAAAGAAGACGCGTGAGTGACTCCATCGTTGCACACCAACTGCTGGCCATCAAGCAGGCCATATGCTTGAGTGCCAGTAGTATAAAAAGGTATATACAAGAAATTTAAATATGGGGCATGCTAATTCAATGAGTCAAAATCGACAATAACCGTGCCTTTAATGGTCGATTTAGATAGTTTTAGTAATCTTTTTAGTGTAAATTCGGGATGACACGTTAATTTTAATAAAAAAATATTAAATAATAAAAACCAAATTTATGGGCGATAGATTTATCTGTTTCTTTGTACTTTTAACTAAGACTAAGACCATTGTCATCTAGTCTCTCCCATGACCACGACTGCTACTAAGCACTCGAAACGTAGTGAATCAAATAATGTTTATCCTATATATCCTCCGATAAATCCTCTCGCGTTAAAAGTGTTTAATTTTAATGTTTAATAATCACGAAAGCCTCTAACATCATAACGACACACTAACTTGCAAGAACATTTGAATTTAGCAGAGTTGAGGCACTGCTTCATTGTACATTTGATACTTTCGCCATGTAAATAAAAAAAAGTATCAATAATTTTTGTTCCATGTAAACAGCACCAGTACCTCGGCTGTCAACATTATTTTCAACTTTGACATTAAACCCATACATTTGCCTATTGTTAACAATTGTCTCGACCACACAATGCGTTGTAAAACAAAAGAAGCGGGCACAGCAATTTATATCAAGAAAGGAAAAGTCAAACAAATGAATACCACGCTCACCTACCGCTGAATGGAGGGATCCGACCTTAGTTTTAATGACGTTACACTAAGAACTAGTGCGGCGAGGTTTGACGCTGCATTAGCGAACAATGGACGTTGAAACTAAACTGGATCCGCGTCTATCATCGCGATTGTTATGAAACACAAAGCGACTAACTAGTTGAAAGCTTTTGGCGGGCATCGGCCGATTGTTGTGGAGCTCTTCAACTATCAGTGACTTTGCATAAATAATGAGGAGTGAGCATTTGAGCCGCTTTTCTGCAGCATAGAAGCTTTCTGAGTTACTTTGTCGACAAAATAAGTGATAGTGTTTGACTTGTTTTTAGTAATTGTGTCATAGTAACAATGTGTTTCAAAGATTCAGGATCAGAAAATAAAAAATCTGAAAGTAATTTTACAAAATATCATTACGTCATTAACATAGATTTGTAAATTCTTTTATCTACGTGTATTTAGCAAACAAATCAATTGTTTCCAAAGTATTTGTAAATCACATACATTTATTTATTTGGTACAAGTTTCTCTTAGTAATATGTTCCAGAAATTGCGTCCAAATAAAATGTGCATCACTACTCACAATGGCGGTCGGTCGATGTAAGTTGTGATTCAAATATAGTAAATAATTGTTATTCAGTTACGTGTCCCACTTTTTCATGACCAGTCTAAAAACTGCGGCATGAAAACATATTAAAAATATAAAGAAAGAAAAACAAAATATCGCCAAAGATTTTTTCCAGGATTTGTTATAATTAACAACTCAGTTTTATGTTTAGCAAATCACTGCTAAGCTAGTAAGTGTGGTGATGGATTTAGAATTAAGACCTAACCATTGAAAATGACAAGTTTGAAAATCTAACCGTAAGAAAAGTAAAACTTCATAATAAGAAACCCTATGTCAACCCGTCTGGCCTAAGTGGTACAGTAGGTTAATTTTCCTCCTTTTAATTGGAGGAGACCTTATGGGTATGGGGATAATGATGAATATCAGGAGTCTAAGAATATTGGTACGCCTGTTATTTATTAGGCTATAAGTTAAAATACCCTCCGTACTACTACTGCTCAGCCCATAATGACCCACTACTGAGTCAGACCTCCTCCCATCGCCGGGAGGGTAAATAGCCTACTCCACCACGCTGGCCAGACGGGTTGGCACAGGATTTATTTTCAAGTGTTCCTTGTCTTGTGGCTAGGTTTTCTAGCTCGTCATTTCCTTTTGTTGCCTTTCACGACACCCTCAGGATGGTATGGGGTGGTGACTCTATGTATTCTAAATCCATCACCATGTGGACTCATAGCTCAGTTAAATTAAACTTGTTACTAGATGCCTCAAATAGTGGGCGCTACGGGCTATTTGGGTAATGGATATACTGGTCTATTCAGCGAGATTGGCAAAAGTTCTCAAACGCGCCTTCGGACAGTTAAAAATAACGTGGATTTAGAGGCTCCGAATGTTTCAGTATGTAATACATTACGGTTTAAGGTTTTAAACACACTGAACTAGTGTCTTTGTAATTACTTGGTCTGGGACTGGATTCCATTTCATTTTCTTCCGATTCTTAGTCGTAGAGTCTTAAATGTGCTTAAAAGTCAACACCGTTCGCCGCCGGGCCTCCTCCAAATTCATGGAGGGAATTAGCCTACTGTGCCACGCTGGCAAGACGGGTTGGCACAGGGTTTGTATCAAATTTTCCTTCTGATACAGCTAGGTGATCTGCCTCTTGCGTTATTTTAGTCGCCTCTTATGACACCCTCAAGACGGTATGTGTTGGTGACATTGTGTATTCTAAATCCGTCACCACACGTCAGTATTCACGTCACCAAAGTCAACATCATGTGTCTGAAACTTTATTTTCGTACATGCTATTTTAATTTATATTTCAATGCAAACAATATTCGGGCTTAGAGTAAGTAAATATAGACTGCTGTCAGCTTAACTATTGTGAACATGTTGTTGTGGTTTCGACTGTCAACTGCATTGCCACAATAGAAAAAATGTCTACAGACATATTTTTAATATTTTCAACAGAACAAGTGATTTTAATAGACTATTTCTATTCGTATATTTCTTGTTTGACCTCACCCTAAAGCTCTATTAGGGAAATATGGAGTTTATATAATCACAAATCAGAATCCATATACATGTTTTTTTAATCTTTTTATTTCCTCGTCCGACGGATTTAGAATACATAGAGTCACCATCCCATTTAATTCTGCGGGTAATGTAGAGCCAACAGAAGGAAATGATAAGGCTAATAACCTAGCCGCAAGAGAAGGAAATTTGATACGAGCGTGGCACAGTAGAAGTATTACCCTAAATGTAACTCAACGGTGGGTCATTTATGGGCTGAGTACTCGTGGTAGTAGTTGAAACTGATAATTTCTGAATAAACTTGGCCAGTGTTGTATTATGTCTAAGTACCTTCAACATTTTACTGTGTTACATTCATATTCAGCGCGTACCCATAGAAGGCGGCTGTCATTGCACGTAAAAATTAGAGCAGATACTTAGACAATAGAAATATTATATTTTAATAACAATGGTGTATTATACATTTGATATAAATATAAATAAATAAATATCCTTGGACATTTCACACAACGCCATCTCGTCCCAAGTTAAGCAACTTAATGCTTGTATTATGGTAACGAGATGGATGATAAACTACTTAGATACATATTTTTTTTGTAAATACATACTTATAATAGATAGAAATGACACCCATACTCCGAGCCAGTGCCTCTGGTTTAGACAAAGACACTTGCCCGACCCCGGAATCGAACCCGGGACCCGTTGATTATTGACTGGTTAAATAAATAAAGTGCTACAATTAAATAAATAAAAGTCATGTATAAATAAAAGTTATTTAAAAATATTATAAAAAAAATGCATGTATGGGTTATTAATAATAAATGAAACTAGCTTGTAAAAAAATATTTAACGACAATTGTATATAAATTGTTTAGCTTAAAAATTTCGGGGGAGATGTTGTATTATGTCTAAGTACCTTCAACATTTACTGTGATATATTGTCCTACCGGCATTCAATCAAATCAGCCTTGGTGAAATCTGCGTATTTTTCAAAATTCAGGCATGCAATATAAATTAAAATTCATAGTCCTAAAATGTTTACGTACCTTTTAGCTCGCTAGGATTAATTTTCCAGAATCGTGCAAAGAAGCGCCCCACTTGAGGCAATTGTCTGCTCAGCCATACCAGCAAGCCCTTGTACTCAGAGAAAATTTAATTGAGCAAACAAGGACTGAAGGAAAATGGCAGGGAGTGCAAATAATGAATAGTACAAACAGCTTACAACACATTTTTTAAATCTCTCTCATATTCCTAGCATGTCTACCACAAGCACGTCCAGATGGTATTTTAAGATTATTTTAATCTATACTAATATATAAAGCTGCAGAGTTTGTTTGTTTGTTTGAACGCGCTAATCTCAGGAACTACCAGTCAATCTTTCAGTGTTAGGTAGTCCATCTATCGAGGAAGGTTATAGGCTATATTTTATTTTCAAAAGAATTAGGGATCCGAAAATTGCAATTTTGTAAACCAAGATGTAAAATTGAAAACCTATTTATGCGGTCGCTGCAAGAACTATAGAACAAAATGATGTACAACGGGTTTGTAGGTCTTATAAAGATCTACAAAAAAGTCCGCGAGACCACATATCTAACTATCATAGTTTAGTCACAATAACCGCTTTTATGTTCATAAAATATATGCAAAGAGATAAGCACGGGTTCAAACCCCACGGGGGCGAAGCCGCGCGCCAAAGCTAGTTCAGTAATAACAAAACAATTACGAAAGATCTCTCATAAAGATGTCTCAATTTTGTTGTGTAGTTATTTGCTGAATCGGGCCTTCTTCAAATTGGGTTAATTTGAAGAAGCATCACTAAGTGATGCTAGCCACACGGGTGTGCACAGAGTTTTTTTGTTTCTGCTGGTAAAATGCTTTAAGCATACCGCTGCCCCTCGGGTTTTCATCAGCAGTTGTGGGACTTCGGAACACTCGACTACCTACTAAAACCCCAGCGATATACACTCACACGTCTCGTTTGGGGCGCCACAGGTTTGCAAAGATGCATTTTACTGTGGCGCCCCGACGGGTTACGATTATCGAAGGGCATTCCGGGTAACTGGGACGCCCTCAGTCAATGAGGCTTGTATCAGTGGCAAGTCCTCCGGTCTCTAATGCGAGGGTACAAGGAGGCCGTAACGTCACGTCTCCCTTCCCCCCAGCCTCCACCCGCGACGCGTTTCAGCCAGATCTCCCTCTTTTGCGATCCGCTCTGCTTCTGCGACATAACGGCTTCGCAGATGGAAGCCTCGCTAGCCTTCGGCTTAGCGACCAACCAGGTTGATCGTCAACTCGAGGACACTGGTGCACCGCACCGGTTTCGGGCTCACAGGGCAACTCTGAGGACTGAGGAATACCTAGAGCCCAAACGCGCTACCACACCTTGTGCCACTCCTCGTCTGGCATCTTTCCGCTGGCCGGACGAGTTGGCTCAGGGTTTCGTGTCAAGGTTGCCTTCTCTAGCGGCTAGGATTACAGCCGTGTCATTTCCGATTGTCGGCTCCTACGACACCTTCAGGATGAAATGGATTGGTGACACAATGTATTGTAAATCCGTCACCAAACGGATATTATTATACTACACGTAAACTGGAAAGTTTTCATCCACATTCAGTTGTCAGCTGAACACAAACTGCACTAATCCCGCTTTATATCGCCGTAACAAAAGCTTCTCCATCCCGTGCCTTGTAATATCACCGCGTTTAGCTCCTAATAAGATTACTTACATAAACACTAGATACACCCTTACAGATACAGTCTTAGAGTCTAATTAAACACATTTATGCGTATTAGGGCTGCTAATTAGGAGCAAAATGTATTTGAACTCATAAAATAATGTATCTATCATTGTGGTATGAACATGTGTCCCTGTGATGAAGGATTTAGAATACAAATTACAAACACTACGACAAATAGTAAAGTTACCATAATTACTATTACTTCAACCATAGCTTAGTACGCTCATCAACGTCAACCTGTTCTCAAACAGCTGTACGCAGTGTCAAATTCGAAACGTATAATTGGTTCACTCATATGCGGACAAATCATCTACTGATCATTGACATCTACTGATGGACATAGGCCTCCCCCAAGAATTTCCACAAAGGCCGATCCTGGCCCGCCCGCATCTATCGTTTTCCGCCGACCTTAACCAAGTCATCGGTCCACTGTCTGCGAGCCCTACCAGCAATGGGCTTTCCGGAACGCGGTCGCCACTCCAGGACTTTTTTGCCCCTTCGGGCGTTGGTCCTGCCAGCGATGTGCCCAGCCCACTGCCACTTAAGTTTGGCAATCCTATGGGTTATGTCGATAACTCTGGTTCTCCTGCGTATTACTGATTCGATCTCGCAGGAAAACTCAGAGCATAGCCCCCTCTCCATTGCCCTTTGGATAACTTTTAGCATTTTGATGGAGCCCATAGTGAGCGACCACGATTCAATTCAAACAAAACAAATTTTCTCTAAATTCTTAACCCGAACGTCCACCACCAGCTAAAATACGTTAGTTTAGTTTAGCTTGCATAGTTGAGCCAGTTTTTCTTATTAACTTATTTTAGCTGGCGGTGAAAGTTCGGCTTTAATCATCGTCATCCATTAATTGCATGGTGCTTGCACAATTGAACAGAGATATCCCTGTTAGAAGTAAAATTCAGTAATATATTCCATTTCACAATATTATAAATGAGTATAAATTAATAATCGCTTCTTAACTGTCGTTAATAACTTGGTACGTACTGTTAATGTTTCACATCAAAGTTAAGTACTGAAGTTTGAGACGTAACGTATTAATCTATCATAGTAAAACTTAATCAAATGTATGTCTTGCGACTTGCGAAGGAATTATGAGTATGTATAAACTTCATACAAAACATTGAAATTAAACACTTTATAACGGATTTATCGCGTGTATATTACATTATTTAATTCATACAAAACTCATACAAGACTTACCTAAGAATTCATACAAAACTTTGAGGACTCTTAAATTTATCACAAAAATAGCACGTACTGGAAAAATGTACTTAATCCTGTCACTATCATCTCAGAATGGAACTCACTCTCATCATCATTTTACCCCGTAAATGACCCCCTGCTGGGTCGGACCTTATGGTGGTAAATTATCCTACTGGGCCACCGTAGCCTTGTCTCGGTGGTCTCCCTTTTGCGTTCCTTTGGTCGACTCCTAGGACACACTCAGGATGGTGTTGGTTGGTGACATATCCTCCGTAATACTACTACTATTACACAGCCTATACATGAACCCCTGCTGAATTGGGCCTCCTCCCATTACAAGAAGGGTAGCTAGCCAGACGGGTTGGCAAAGCGTTTGATATTAAGTTTTCCTTCTTTTGTGACTAGGTTTTCGGCTTTGCCATCACCTTTTAAGTCAACCTGAGGATGGAATGGGTGGTGACACTGTGTATTCTAAATCCGTCACCACACGGACTATCCTCCGATATGATGGTGGTAATTTATTAGCCTACTTTGCAACACTGGGCTTTTTTTTTTTTTTTTTTCGCCCGGCTTTAAATTCTTTATGGACTTCCTCGCCAGCCACGGGGATGGCCAGCGAGGGGAGTGTGGGACTCTCCCCCATAGTGGGGGCCTACCCACTAAACCTCCCCGGGGTGCTCCAACTCGCGTCCTGTTGCGGCATTGTGGGATCTGATGCAGAACCACGCCGCCGCAGACGATTGCAACACTGGCCTGAGTTAACTAGGCTTTCATGTTGAATTTATTTCGTCTGCAGGGTAATTTTCCAATTTACTTGCTTTTTTATACCATTCAAGTGGCGTTCAACCTTCGGTCCGTGTTATGGTTAGTTACCATCACAAATTTATGTTCGCAACACGATTTCTCACGCGCCGTCTACCCTGAAGATTTAAGTTATGACGGCGTCATGACAACGTGGCACAATAGGCTAACGACTCTTAATGGGGGAGGCCCAATTCAGCAGTGGTTCGTGTATAGGCTGAGTAATCCAGACAACACCGTACCCATACAATTTATACTAAGTGGCAGAATTTTCAAAGTCCAAAATCAACTGGCAGCATTGGAAAAGTAGATTCCTTCCGCTGCCAACTTCCTGGTTCCCAGGGGGCTATCCGCTTCTCTCAAAACCTATATGCTTTACTCTTTCAACATCCTCTGAACATGCATGTGTGGCACATTCACCACTAGACGAACAACTTTTGTACTATTTTATTTTTAAATTCCCTGTTCTATCGCCGTGGTGATACTCGAAAAATATTCCTAAAAATTGTTCGCTGCACGTGACTTCAGCTCGTGGACCGAGTGAAATTCGCATCTTTATTTTTAACAACCCGTTGGCTGCTGTGGGCTGCGCAAGCTAAAATAGCTACAATACAATGCACTTTTGATTATTAAAATGTTTTTTTTTACTAACTGTACCTGTACTGTACTTTACGAACAACGCTTGGAGTCACGCGTATTTATCCGTATAAACGTATGTTCTGTATCGTGTATACAATTTGAATGTACTGGTACATTCAAATTGTATACACGATACAGAACATACTAACTTCAGACCCAGCCTAAAGGGACTCCTTTTAATAATATATTTTAGTTATTAAATTATATTTTTTAAGGTTTTTAGTTTAAGGTTCATTGTTCTAGTATATATTTTTTTTATTTCTTTGTAATTGAAAATATCAGTCTGTTATAATTTACTAAGTACATTTCACTTTAAATATTGATATCATCTTACTTAACTATGATTACATACGTTAGCTAGGAATCATCACACACTCTTTATTTCCATTTTAGAATAAACTTCTTCTTCTTCCTTGCCTTTTCTCAATTTCATTCATCACATCATTTTTTTTTCAAACTCAATCTCCAAAGGAACTTTATTTACGTGGGTTTCATCACAAAACTCTTATAAATCGTCATATTTATAAACACCATTATCATCTTACGGCCCCTGTCCCACACCAGGTGGCAGTCTCCACACACACCTCTCAGTCGTCATACCTACATTCACACCTTTCACACACAACTCTGCACTCCTACAATCCCTCCATCTCCTCTGATCGCTCACAATCCCTGCGTTCACTCACATTCATGCCGAAACTACCACCGGTTCGGAAGGCTGCTCTACAGAGAAGAGCCGGCAAGAAACTCTGTAGTTGCTTTTTTTTAAATTATTGGTCTTGTTTACAAAGTCATCCATCACTAATCTAACCTATTCGGCTAACTACCAGTAATTTTACTGCGCAATTACCGTCTCCCCTCCACGACCGATCTTGTACATATGGCAGTTGCGACTGAAGGCTTCAAATGCCATCAGAGACATAGACATAACATTTATTGTGGCAAGAAAATACAATGGTAATAAAACTAGGCACTAAACAAATTCTATCGAGCGCCTTCCTGCCACAAACCGTCCCAAACTCATAGATATATCATCATAGATATATCTCATGTTCCCACATCCAGCAGATCCAACCGTTGCATAACCTGCAGACCGCACGACCAGCTATAATATAATAACGTTGGGGTATAAAATGTGTACAAGTCACCTATTTCATATTTCTAACAAAGGTTCAAGGGATGCACAGCTATTTTTTCATAATAACATTGTGACGCATGGCCTCCATAAGTTTACCCTGAGAATAGCGGTGAAAGCTGGATCTTTGTAATTAGACGCTACCAAGATTTACGGTATGGTAATATTTGAATGCTTTTAATTTTTGGCGCGACACGTGCATCGTTGAGGCAATTTCTTTAGAATGTTCCTTTTTTAATCTTGACGGAGAACGGAGAATTTTACACATCGTCAAATTTAAATTGAGATAATGGAAAAAATAGCTTTAAGCTGAACGGGAATAGCTACACTGGGACTTATTTAAAATTTAAAATACAAGTGGTAATTATTTAAAGATAAGTATTTTGATGCCCCTTTATTGCCTTTAACTCAAGTCGTTGATCTCAATAAGATAGTAGAAACATGTTAATCTGGTTTATAACACACCTATTTACCTGTTACACATGAGTTTGGCCTCCTCCCATTTTGGAGGCACATACACAAACATAAAGGCATCTAGATAAATACTTATCTGGGGTATTTATTCCTTTATTGCACAGATAAACAAAGTAAAGCAAAATCTAAATAAAACAAAAGTACAAAGATTTGTTCGATGGGCGTTCTTATTGCTACCTGCAATCTCTTCCAGGCAACAATAGTAGTATTCTATTTACTTCACACAAATGCATTTGCCCGAACCCGGAAATGCATTTGCCCGAACACGAGCCAGGGTCCCGTGGTTCAAAGGCAGTGCCCGCAACCTCTATCATCAGCCTATTTCTGTCCACTGCTGGACGTAGGGTTCCCCCATGGCTCACCACTGAACCCACTCTTCGGTTCTATGCATCCAGTTACTGCCGGCTGCCCGTCGCAGATCGTTGCTCCATCTAGCAGGGGGCCGTCCCACCCTATGTTTGCCAGTACGTGGTCTCCACTTTAGCACCTGTTTTCCCCAGCGGCCGTCAGTTCTACGACAGATTTGGCCAGCCCATTGCGACTTCAGCTTGCTAATCCTATGGGCTATGTCGATGACACGTGTTCTCGCTCGGATGATTTCATTATGAATTCTATCTCGTAGCGAACCGCCGAGCATAGCCCGCTCCATAGCTCGCTGAGCGACTTTTAGCTGATGGACTAGCCGCACTGTCAGTGTCCACGTTTCAGCACCGTAGGTTAATATGAGTACTATGTATATCACTGTTCAGTATCCTCTATTTGATGTTGACACCATCTGAAACTATAAAATTAAGGACTGCGCTTAAAGCTTAGCACGATAATCTACAGATTGTGTGAGGTCTCTTAGGATTAGTGACGTTACGGCGTTATACTACGTTAACATGATACGAGTAGTATGTACGTAACATCCTTATTCAAATTGTGTTTACGTCATTATTGCACTTAATGCAGGTAATCTCAAGCCTCGGCGGTGACTTCTCGCTGTCGAGCTTAATGGGATGCTCGACAGCAAGCAGGGCCGGGAAGCCGTGGCCTCTTTCTGAGAGGACGTTATAGTCGCAGAAGGAGGCAGCGGAGCGGGTCAGGGAAGAGGATGCTCTGGCTGCCCCGTGCCGCAGGTGGAGGTCGGGGAGGAGGAGGCGACTCTACGCCCACCTATTGCCTCCGGTATAGACGAAAGCCTCACTGACCGAGGTCGTCCCACTTGCCCGGGACACCCTCGTCGGGGCGTCACAGTGGAATGCTTTTAAGCGAACCTGTACCGCCCTAAACGTGACGTGTGAGGGTATACCGCTGGGGTTTTAGTGGGTAGACGAGTAGTTCTGGAGACCCACATAATCGACGACCCCAACTCCGAGTGGTGGTACATAAATCATTTCCCCAGCAATACCAAAAAAGAAGGTAATCTCAAGCTAGAGTTGGATAAAAGTTGATACTGTTAATCCGTATGTTGGTGTATTCATTTAAAATCCAGGAAATCAGTTAACAGCTGCAAGGAAACTACGAAGCGTAAGTCAAAGCGATGCCTCAAAAGTTTGTCGCCAAGCAAACTCAGTACTGCTGTTTGTTTGTGGTTAGAATACTAGTGTTGAGTAAGAACGCAAAGGCTTGTTTTGCTTCGAAGTTTCATTCAAGTACAGAATTGATACTGGTATATCAGTTCTATACTCGACTGAAAGTTTACACAATGCACAGGTGGATATTGAAGGTCGTCATTTCAGCCTGTAAATGACACACTACTGATTCCGGCCTCCTCCAAATTCATGGAGGGAAATTAACCTACGAGGGTGAATCAAAAAATTCTTGGAATCAATATTAAAAAATGCAAAGATTTAAATAATAATATTTTATTTTTCTACATAATCTCCCTCCAATGCAATGCATTTAGAATAACGCGTTTCTAACTTCCTTATTCCTTGTGAAAAAAAATTATTTTCTTGACTCTCGAAAAAGTCCTCTACGGCAGCTATAACCGCGTCATTATCGTGAAATTTTGTTCCACGAATTTCCTCTTTTAATTTTGGAAATAAGTGAAAATCACTTGGGGCTAAGTCCGGAGAATATGGTGGGTGGTCAAGGAGATTGAAGCCAGCACAGCGGATTGCGTTGAGCGCAACTTCCGATCGATGGGCAGGAGCGTTATCTTGAAGGAACAACACGCCCAACGACAGTTTTCCACGACGTTTTTCTTTAATCGCTTCACGCACTTTCGGGATTAAATTTGCATAATAGGGTCCAGTTATCGTCTGGCCTTTTGGCATGTAATCAATAAAAAGGATTCCTTCACTATCCCAGAACACAGAGGCCATAACTTTGCCAGCGGAAGGAGCAACTCGAAATTTCTTAATGGATGGAGAGGATGGTCGTTTCCAAGACATGCTTTGTCTTTTAGTTTCAGGATCAAAATGGTGGACCCACGTTTCATCCATGGTGACAAGACGACGGCAAAAATTATCCGAATCACGCTGGAACATTTCGAGATTACGCTTGGAAATTTCCAAACGTCGCTTTTTGTTTTCGTCGGTTAACATTCGTGGCACCCATCTTGCAGACACTTTTTTGAACCCCAGTGAATCAATTAAAATGGATTGAACGCTACCAAAAGATATCTTTAGGATCTCAGCTATATGTTTTATAGTCATTCTTCTGTCTTCCAAAACCAGATTCTCAACCTTTTTGACATTTTCTTCTGTAACGGAGGTTGAAGGCCGCCCAGAACGCGGGTCATCTTTACAGCTTGATCTACCTCTTTTAAATTCAGCCACCCAGTACGCAACCGTAGAATAGGGTACAGCATCACCCCCTAATGTCTGCTGAATGTCCAAAAAAATTTCCTTCGTAGACATTTTTTTCAAACTGAGATATTTTATCACCGCACGTAACTCACTTTTATCCATAATTTTGACTTTTTAGCAACTCGTTGCACAAAAAAATTTATTACATGCGAACGAACTGACAAAAACAAGTGACAGTCTGCATAAATATAGTGTGATAGACACTCTTTAATTTGAATATCGAACTTGATCCAAAAAGGTTTCATATATATGCACTTCTAAGAACTTTTTGATTCACCCTTGTACTGTGCCACGCTGGCAAGACGGGTTGGCACAGGGTTTGTATCATGTTTTCCTTCTCTTTCAGCTAGGCTATCTGCCCCTTGCGTTCTTTTAGTCACCTCTTACGACACCCTTAAGACGGTATGGGATGGTGACATTGTGTACTCTAAATCCGTCACGATTGAAGGTTTTGTTTTTATAAATTGTGTTGTTTGGAAACTATATTTAAGTACGAATTACGCAAATACTCATTTACTTCGTCTTACTTAACAACGCCATCTGCTGTTGTGCTCACAAAAAAGTTGTATTATTATTCGCCAATAGATGTCAGGAATTAAGTCTAACCTCAAAGCAAACACTCATTGACTGCTGTTGTGCTCACAAAAAAGTAGTATTATTATTCGCCAATAGATGTCAGGATTCCTAGCTAGATCGATTTATCCCCCCCCCTCCCCCAAACCCGAAAAAAATGACATTTTCTAAAAATGATTCCTAGCTAGATCGATTTATCGCCCCCGAAACCCCCTTTAAACTAAATTTCATGAAAATCGTTGGAGCCGATTCCGAGATTCCCATTATACAGGGTGGTCAAAAAGTCGTGGATCAAACGAAACCAGCGGTTAGATGGGGCCATCAGCAGCAAAAAATTGTTCTACGGGAGGTCCTTAGGGTCAACCCCTGCAGAGTTACAATAGATTTTGTGTTTTTATGAGAAATTGTCTTTTTTTTACTAAAACTTGATAAAATTCGACAAAATCTACACCCTGTATCTTTTTTAAAAAATTCAATAGATTGGTACTGATGAGCCCTTTCGTTAGACATACTATTTATGGTAGTTTATTGGGTGTGTTAAAGATAACATTAAGTTTTCCGAAAGACATAATTCTTAAATCAAAACTTGTTACTCACTTCGGACCCCACTGTGAAAAAAAAATACTCTACAGAAAAGTGCCACTGTATCACAATTTTTGGCGCATTTAATAGGGATTCTAAAAAGGTATTACACATGGCTATGCGTGGCTTCGATATCTTTCAAGGACGATCTTTCGTAGCAGGGCCAGAGTTAATTCATACATAAAACTCGGTTAGGCCTACTAACCTAACCTTACCTAAGCGTGATCGTTTTCCGGACTACAGGGTCTTTATCGTCGTTTCAGCCCATAAATGACCCACTAGTGAGTCGGGCCTCCTCTAAGTTCATGTTGGGAGATTAGCCTACTGTGCCACGCAGCCAAGACGGGTTGACACAGGGTTTGCTTCAAGTTTTCCTTCTGTTGCGGCTAGGTGATCTGCCTAATGCGTTCTTTTAGTCACTTCTTACGACACCCTCAATATGGTATGGGCTGGTGACACCACACGGACAATTTATTAGAATTGTATTCTTTATGTGCGTACATAATTCGTACATGGAGGGAGTCTTACAGGGTCAGCAAACCATGTGCCAACCCGTTTTGCCAGCGTAGCACAGTAGGCTAATGTCCTACCATGAATTGTGAGTAGGCCCGACACAGTAGTGGGTCATTTATGGTTGGAAACGAAGACGATAAAGAATAAACAATGTCACCAACCCATACCATATTGAAGGTGTCGTAAGAGGCGACTAAAAGAACGCATTAGGCAGATCACCTAGCCGCAACAGAAGGAAAACTTGAAGCAAACCCTGTGTCAACCCGTCTTGGCTGCGTGGCACAGTAGGCTAATCTCCCAACATGAACTTAGAGGAGGCCCGACTCAGTAGTGGGTCATTTATGGGCTGAAACGACGATAAAGTCCCTGTAGTCCGGAAAACGATCACGCTTAGGTAAGGTTAGGTTAGTAGGCCTAACCGAGTTTTATGTATGAATTAACTCTGGCCTTGCTACGAAAGATCGTCCTTGAAAGATATCGAAGCCACGCATAGCCATGTGTAATACCTTTTTAGAATCCCTATTAAATGCGCCAAAAATTGTGATACAGTGGCACTTTTCTGTAGAGTATTTTTTTTTCACAGTGGGGTCCGAAGTGAGTAACAAGTTTTGATTTAAGAATTATGTCTTTCGGAAAACTTAATGTTATCTTTAACACACCCAATAAACTACCATAAATAGCATGTCTAACGAAAGGGCTCATCAGTACCAATCTATTGCAAATTTTAAAAAAGATACAGGATGTAGATTTTGTGGAATTTTATCAAGTTTTAGTAAAAAAAAGGACAATTTCTCATAAAAACACAAAATCAATTATAACTCTGCAGGGGTTGACCTTAGGGACCTCCCGTAGAATAATTTTTTGCTGCTGATGACCCCATCTAACCGCTGGTTGCGTTTGATCCACGACTTTTTGACCACCCTGTATATATACAAGAATTGCGCATTTAGCAAAGATAATCATCATCATACTCAGTATTATAAAAAAAAATACCCCTGAATCGGACATCCGCCAATTACATGAAGGGAAATTAAACTACTGTGCCCAGCTGGCTAAACGGGTTGGAACATGGTTTGTAACAAGTATTTTTTGAGACTACGTTGTAGAGAGCAACTAGATTGTTTATTGTGGTCTACGTAATTTTCTTTTACTTTTATTTTTTTCTTTTCATTCTGAACGTGTCGTGTATCGAATCTACGTTCAGAATGGAATGGTTTAATTGTGCATTCACACGGACGCTCATAAGACAGCCTCAAAATGGGATCAGGAAATGCCATATATAGCTGGTCAGATGGTTTGGCATTTTCTTTGTATTTTTTATCTGGTCTTTGCAGAGTAATGGCGCCGCTATATTCTAGCCTTAACTTACTAATATTATAAACGTGAAAGTTTGTAAATATGGATGGATGGATGGATGTTTGTTACTCTTTCACGTAAAAACTACTGAATGGATTTTAATGAAACTTTACAATAATATAGCTTATACATCAGAATAACACATAGGCTACAAGTTATAAAGATATTATGTGAATTACAACAATATAAACAAGTCGAATTCAAAATTTGTAATTGTCAAATTTTCGACTATATTAAACTCTAAACAACATAACGTTTCGCTGTCAGTTACGTTTTGTTAAAGTAGGTTTTATACGGACGGGATAAAAATGTCACGTATCCTATGTCCAACTTTCTTTTTGTTTTAAATATATATATACTTAATGCGGAACAAAGTTCGCCGGGTCAGCTAGTTATGTATATTAAAAAAAGTCGCTAAAGAGTCGCTAAAGAGATCGCTCCGTTCCAAGAACTGTTTTCCTTTTTTTAAATGTACATTTGCAGAAGATTTCTGCAAAAAATGGGTTGAATCCTGTCAAAGGACAGTTCACAAAGTCAGTCAACAATCAGACGACAGAAACTACTAACTTACCAAAATATTCAATTAGAATCTCAGCGTGAGTTAGTAGATGTTTATGCAGGTAATCTTATTATAAGACGCCATTATAATCTCAGCCGGGAAGCGGCAGGGTGGTGTTATTACGCTACAAAGCAAACCTGTTTGCTCCACCTTGGTATAATGCGTGCAATTTCCGTACAATCGTACAGTGTAATACTATGTGATAAGAATATGACTTTTGGCTAGCAGTCGGTCTGGATATGCAACGTTTTCATATTGAAACGTTTTCATAAACAAAGAAATGTTTTCAGATTGGTTGTATCGCTGTAAATTTTAAAAGTACAATTATCGCTCGATATTCATAGATGACATCTAGTGATGTGGTGGAATACATGAACACCGACAGAAAATGACAAAACATAACACAGAGACACAAGAGAAGGAAATATTTGGTATCAAATATGGGCTAGCTATATTGGCATAGTAGACAAATTTCCATCCTTGCATTTGGAGGTGGCTCCACTCAGCAATGGGTCTATATAGAGATGGTAAAAAGAAAATATCAAATATCAGTGATAGATGTTTCCATAAAAATATTAAGTGTATCTTTAAGATTTATTTTATTTGGGATAAGTCCGTTTATGCTTTCCGAAGATGACAACAGAGTTAAGTATATTTTATTAAATATATTCATAGTTTGCCAAATAGAAAGACATGAAAGCAGAGAAGAAGTCACGACTAATTTATTTTCGTCTTAGCTCACAACGTTAGGAATGCGAATGAGCATTTTAAACTGTGCTGATGTAACTCTAAAAAGTACTCGGTAAGTACTCTATGTGCAGCTACGACGGAGCCAATCAAGCACCGTGCGTTCACAGCGAGGTCAAGTGTCGCTGCTATACCGGCGGTAACTTGATTGCAATGTTGCCTCACTGCAACTTCCATCCAAATATTCACCGAGGAATTTCTGTTACCGAATAGCAAATTCATATTTGAAAAGTGTGTTCGTTTTTTGAATACGTTCCATGTTTCTTTTTATATGGTGCATCTAGCTGAATGAAACAGGAAGTTTAGAATGTATAAATATTCTGAAATCAATTGGAAGGGGATATACACAAGCTTCTTTTTTTCAACTGCATTCTTACTACGTTTAGTATGTTGTCCCTTAAAAAGATAAGTATATGTTTATTTGTAACCAGTTACAATCAAAATTGTTTGATCTTTTATAAAAATTAGTATTTAATTGCAGTTTAATTGTAAAATTGCAACTAACGGATTCTTATATAAACATCAAGTATTAAAAATTTTCAAGGCATTTTGTTGCAGTACTTCGGGCAATGCATTAGCATGTGAGTCAGCAGGGATTATTTTTTAACAGTAGAATTAATTTTCGGAAATATTTATTAAATTATTACGATTTTTATTTTGCTACCAAGGACTCGGAAGATAACTTTCTGGACCAAGACCCGTTGCTGGACTAACAAAGAGCACTACTAAAACGATGCTTAGGTGAACGCGTCACTCAAATAGCTTTTAAGCTCATTTATACAAACTCTACAACGCCCAAAGACACCAGGTAAGAAATCTTCTCGCCTTCTGGTCACTGCAGCATAGGGGACACCTACACGAGATGAGCCTCTCGGTCAAGGGCACTTGCAGAGCATGTGTCTAGCATGGAACATATACTATTTACATGCACTGCATTGGCGGGAAAGAATGAGGATTCTGGGAACGGCATAACCTGGACCAGACGAATACAGGCTTCTATGGTTAATCCTTCATAAAACTCATAGAGAGTATAGTTGATGACGAAAAACTTCAGAGATATGAGGCACGGGAAAAAACATGAGATCCTACAGGGTCGAAGAATACTTCGGAATCCTCGTGGATACGCGGCCGTGGGGATCAGTCAGGTTATGTGGAGTTTAGCAATTAGAATCCCGATCTTCTTACTAAAAACTGACAGCGATCCTTGGCTGCCAAAACCAGGGCCACAGGCTTCGCTCTAGGAGCCGTGGCCCACCTCGTTTAGTGGAGCTCCAAGCTACAAGGCGGGCCTCTCTGCTTGCGAAACCTTTTTCGACATTTTAATATCTTTCATTCCATTCCATCAAAATCCCCACTCGTACTTTATTTAATAGTATTAGGTCGGTGTAGAACGTTGCACTCGAAATATTATTTCTACATACGCAGCAGTTCGGTCAGTGTTTACCCGCTTTATTTTCCTTATTTGAGAACCCTTGAAATGCTGCGTCGAGTGTACTGGACCATTGCAAGCTCTCTTTAATAAAATGTTTTATATATCAGTTAGGTTAGCTGGAATGCACAACGGTTTTATTAAATGTTAATGATATAGAATAGGCTATCTATGCTATTAATAAAATTGATCATTTTTTAAACAATAAAATATTTATCGAATGTTAGAGGAAATATATATGTTGTCATAAATCTTTGAAAGTGTAGCCTACGCAACTAGAATACCTGATTAAAAATAAATAATAAATAAATAATAAATAAATAACCTTGGACATTTCACACAACGCCATCTCGTCCCAAGCTAAGCAACTTAATGCTTGTGTTATGGTAACGAGATGGATGATAAACTACTTATATACATTTTTTTTGTAAATACATACATATTATAGATAGAAAATGACACCCAGACTCCGAGCCAGTGCCTCTGGTTTAGACAAAGACACTTGCCCGACCCCGGAATCGAACCCGGGACCCGTTGATCCAAAGGCGGCACATCTAACCACTAGACCAACGAGGCAAATGTAATCAATATTTGATAACATTTTCTTCATACAAAGCTAAGAATGCTGGTAAGTTTCCATATGAGCTACCCCCTCGACCCTCCTGCTACCTAGTGGTGGTGTGATGTAGAAAAGTTTACAATAAGTATAAACTTTACAAGATATGTATAGTGTTTATATATGTGCGTATATATATCTAGTGTTGTTTATCACTATTGATACACTCGATAGTTTACAAACGTACCCTGGTGTACATGGAGCTTTGTATTATTTCAACATTACACTTTTTGGTACCTACAACTAAAGAATTGGTCACCATAAATTAATATAGGGAGTTTATCATGTACTAGCGGCCAGACCCAGCTCCGCATGGATATTTAACACAAAAAAACAAGCAATATATTTTTAATTAACTTTTTCAACGCAAAAAAAGAATCAAATACATCTTGTTTATAATATAAGTTTAGGTTCATGACTTTGAATGTGTTACAAGTAACCAGTACAGCTTTTTGTAGCGACCTCTAACTCATCGCGTTTCTTTTTGCCATGAGGGTTCCAGCGAAGCATAGCGTCGAAAGTCGTTCCGAGGTATTTAGCGCTATTTCCATGAGGGATTCTGGGTTACATATGTACATCCGATGGTAGCTAGATTTTTTGTACTGACTTTGTGTACATTAGTAGAATGTGCCATTTTTTTGTCAATCCATAGACGGGTTATCTTCCGTCCTCCATGTTGCCTTAATCTCCCGCGACACATCGCACGGTGGCGGGATCCGAGCCAGCATAATGGAGCTCAAAACCGACCAGGACAGCACTGTGGTGGATCAGTTGCCATAACATTTGGCATCTGAGAGAGGGGCGAGCAATGTCCGGCACTTAGGTCCACTTAGGACTAAGCTAAAAATCAGCTTCAGGCACCCGTGCCTCGCATAAAGCTGAATTGGACCTTTTCGGCACAGCACAGCAGACATGTGTACCAATATACAATTGTAGTTTTATTTAAAACTAGCGACCCGCCCCGGGTTCGCTCGGATGCAATGACCTCTAAATTTATCAGTATTTCTCTACAATATTATGCATGTATTGTACACCTAATCTCCCAATTGAATCACTCTATCTTTAAAAAAAAAACAGCTTCAAAATCCGTTTCGTGGTTTTGAAGATTTAAGAGATTGTATCCTCGTGGTTGGGTAGTGTCCAGAGGTCTCCATCAAAGCATGGAGTCCTCTCACGGGTCACGCAGTCTGTTCCCCTATTGGGGAGCAAATCCCGTGTCCCTGTTTCGGGTAGAGGAATGCCGTTAGTGGGTACATAAACTAATTTCCATATGTCCGCACCCGGAGTCCCACATAACCTGGCTAGCTCAACGTCGGGGTAAGGTGATCCCTCAAAGTGAGCAATTTTGAACTTTGTTACTACAGTGCTGCTAACTGTAGCCATTAACCAACGTTAAACGCATTTTAATTTTCCAAACTTGCGTAAAATATATTTTTCAATTAAAATCAACAACGATTTGTTACAAGTTAGCGGGCCACTTAAACTAATTTAAAAAAGAGCAACCACGGAAATTATCTGTGCCCAATTTCGCTAAGCGAGGGAAAAAGGTAAGGAAATGTGCGAGAAAGTCGTGTTTATTTGGGTCCACTTTATTTCTCGCCCTTTGGGGTTGCTTCGTGTATCTGTGCAGATGTAAGCCGGGACTAATTGTCTACGTGCTTTCCAGATGAATTTGTTGCCGGCCGTGGTAACAAAACAAACACACGAATATTATCCTTGGCAGAATGCACGGTCAGACTTAACTATTTCTTCCCCTTGTGACGGTCCAGAATTCGATCTGCCCCGTCATGATTCACAAATATACATATAACAAAGCCATATGTTCTAAGATAGGACTACGTCATATTTATCTATAAACTTAAAATGATTAATGTAATAAAAATGAGGGTAAGACATGCGCCGACTTGTTCATTCAAGATTATTATTTACTATAGCGTGACGTCATGGCTCACAAGTATCAATTGAAATACTTTTAACCGAAGTAAAGTCAACAGAGTGCTTGATTAAATAGTCAACAGAGTGCTTGATTAAATAGTCAACAGAGTGCTTGATTAAATAGTCAACAGAGTGCTTGATTAAATAGTCAACAGAGTGCTTGATTAAATAGTCAACAGAGTACTTGATTAAATAGTCAATACAGTACTTGATTGAATAGTCAACAGAGCGCTTGATTAAATAGTCAATAGAGTACTTATTTAAAGAGTCAATAGAGTATTTAATTACTGAACCAATAACATACTTAATTATAAGTCCAGTTCGTTAAAATCTAGCTATATTGGTTGCAATTAGTTTCTAAAATATTAATAAAAATTAAACAAATATCCAGAACGTACATTTAAACTAAAGAAATACTTGAGCGGAAGAAAACGATACGAATGACTGGCGCCGTGGTGTCTGCGCGAGCCCGGCTTTCTGTTAAATCTGCATTCTAGTAAAATGTGAAAAAAAAAAGTATAAAAGGCGTTGTAGATAAGAGAGTTGGGGAGTTTACGTTTAGTCTTTAAGTGGGTCGGACACCCAACCCTTTGCGTCGGGAACCGTAACATGAAAAGAAATGAATGCAGTGTACGTTATTGGCATTCTTAGGGCTCGCGAGTGTTAGTTTTAAGCCTTTGGATTACAGTGTTCAGGATGGATTTGTTGGAGGTAGCTGAATCTGGTGAGCGAATTCCATTTTAGAGCGCACACGTACAATTCTAATCTAATGTATTTTGGGGATTCGTGTATGTGTTTGGTTACCAGATTATTTTCAGGAACCGGCATGGTTTGCAGTGAGTTGTTGCCTGAATTGCAGTGATCCTGAGCTGTGCAGATGAGCGTTGCAGGGATCCTGAGCTGAGCAGATGAGCGTTGCAGTGATCCTGAGCTGCGCAGGAGTGCGGAGTCGTGAGATGAAGGTTTCGTGAGTTAGGGGTTCTTTATCTTATTAATGTGATAACGTAGTGCGCTCACGACTAGTTAGATCCTATTTCCGTGTCTTAATGAGCTATTTTTATACGTGTATTATTTATATGTTTAAGTTTAGTGTGTTATTAACCTGGTTACTATTTTATGCGTGATTTATTTCGTGTCTTATTGACATATTTGCGTGATTTATTTTGGCGTTTTATTGAACTATTTCTACTATTTTGTGTGTTATTTACTTTCGTGTTTATTGCAATTATTTGCCATTTTACGTGCGTTTATTCTCATGTTTTATTGCAATTTACGTGTTTTATTCTTGTGTGTTATCGGCATTATTTTCTATTTTACATGTGTTTTATTCTTGTGTGTTATCGGTATTATTTTCTATATTACACGTGTTTATTCTTGTGTTTTATCGCCGTTATTTTGCTATTTTACAAGTGTTTTATTCTTGCGTCTTACCGCCATTATTTTATTATTTTACGAGTGCTTTATTATCATGTGTGTATTTAACCTTGAAATCTTATCGTAGCTATGTTACTACTTTAAGTGTATTCTACTTTCGTATGTGTATTGCATTCTGGAACCTTTATCGCAAATGAATACGTAACGGCAATAGAAATTGTTCAGATACCCTCGATCGTTATCGTGATGCTAGAATAGAAGCTATGTGATTAAGCGTGTTTATCTATTGTAGGTACTTAATTAGTTATATCTTAAGTTCGTCAAAACCTTAACCTCGATATATAAGATTCTAACAATTTAAACAAATATGAACTTTAAACTCTTTAAACTAAACCGCTGCCTATTTGATGTGGTTGTGTGCTTGGTTGCCTGTCAGTACTGGGAGTCAGTAGATTATTCATATAGAGAATCAAGACTTAGAGATCAGTCTAATTATTAAATACTCATGAATCGTCATTATCTGTACGGTCATATATCTGCTTAGCAAGAGTGCTATTGTGTAAGTACCAAAGGGGAAGACACACCGTCAATCAGCAGTATCTGATTGTTCTTTTACTACCTACCTAGTAATACATACTATAGGTACTGAATAGTCTCAGTGCTGCTCATGCTGGAGGTTGGCTGAGTTACATAACCATAATCAATGCAGTAGTGTGCTGTATTTCATGCTAGAGTCAAAGCATCAACATCATCGTCATCATTTCAGCAATTCATTGTACATTATATGACAAAACTAACAAATATATATCTACATTTTGTAGTACAATGAGTTGAGCCCTCTCTTTTATAATGGAGTAATAGATTTTGCATTTGCTGTAGTGTTGCATTGATTGTAATATTTGAAGGTCAGTTCTTTCAATAATATAACCCTGAGTAGCAGTATTACCGCAGAGTTTCTTGCTGGCTCTTCTCTGCGGATGGACTTTGTGAACCAGTGGTAAAGTTAGTCATTACATTAGAGTAATTATTAAAGTAGTTTTAAAGAGATATGAAACTATAAAATTGTGGGATATTCAAATCAATTACCCACAATGCGGGATGGAGGGTGTCCAAGTCTGGAAGTCGAATCCCACAGATCAAGGCGGGCTGGGGCCTTGATCCTTAGTCCCGCTAAAAATAACATAAAGCCATATTGATTGCCCTCGGACAAGTCAATATAATAATAAGTCGTTTCTTGATCTCTATTGTTTTACTCCAGATAGGATTATTCTGCTTGTTATGACTCATGGTCTGGCTTACTAGCATACTATGTCTTTACCATGATCTATAAGGAATAAAATATAATAGGTTTTCATAGGAATAAATAGTTGATCTCAAACTAGGTAATGTTAAAGTAGGATAGATTAATATGTTCCATTTGTATGGTAATAGCATTATTAAGTATATTATACCCACACATACTTACTTCTTGCATATGACGGCAAAGCAGACATACGCCACAAATCTAGACAACTGTATAGAGAACATAAGATAATTTATAAAATAAAACCTTAGAACCAGTTAATCGTTCCTTCTTGGCTTGTTAGCATACTACATTCTTTAAAGTTGATGGCAGTAATAGATTCATTAGTAATTCGTAATTTTATAGCTGTTATAGGTAAAGTAAATCATAAGTTCTAAGTTAATAAGTCTAAGTAGGGTTGAAAGGAAACAAATTATATTAATATAAATAGGGTACATTGACAAATCTTACTGCAGAAATACCCTCATATAATTATGGTCTACCCACATAATACATAATAATAGATATTTGAATTTAATGAGTTACTAACTTCAGGTATGTTGTCGTCGTATGACTGATATAATCTTATAATGTTATAATAACCAAATAATCAAATAGTATTTCATATAGGGTTCTCAGGCAATAGGAATGTATGGTAGGTTTACAATAGATATCGTTATTTTACTAATTATCATTTAGTTGTACTATATTGTTTGCATTAGGTTATCTAGGTCATATTAGGTCTTCAGGTAATAGGAATATATAGGAAACTTTTTATAGGTAGCATTGGTTTCACTAACGTTTAGATATCATTTAGTCATACTGTTATGTTTTCCACCATATGCTACTTAGTTCATTTTATTAACATAGGGTCTTCTAAGGAACTTGTTAAACTATATACCAATCCTTCACTAAACGTTCTTAGGTTACATTGCGGCACAACATAAGGGTTCCTACCACTTTGACGATCACTGGCCAAATTAACTTTAAGCAAATTAACATTAAGTCTTTATCATTTCAAAATTAAGTTTTCTAATTGTTGGGTTCATTTAAATAGTATATCAGGTTCATATGTCATTTTATATATTTTAATTTACATAAATTTTAATTCGGTTCAATTTATTGGTTTACTTGTTATTAGTTAGTTATTGTAGTAGTTAGATTAAAATTAACATAAAAAAAAAAAAATAACAGTGTAGGCGTTAGGGAGCGTTACACCCTGAGAATAAAATAAATACGGGCCGTAATAAAAACCCTATACCCCTGACATAGTCATTACCGTGTGCAAAAATTTTAGTTTTTTTTCTTTATTTTTAGTTTTATTCAAGAACTGACGACTGATGAGAGTTTTATAACTTAACAAATACACAGAGTAGGCTAGTTGCCCTCCATGTAACTGGAGGAGGCCCGACTCAGAAGTGGGTCATATATGGGCTGAATAGTAGTACTAATTATGTTTTTTTTTATCTACGACTTGAATTTCTTTGACCCTAGGCTTGCGTGACGGTAAACAATGCCGGGGTCTAAGAAGGAGCAGGCAATTTAACATACACACGACGAAACACAGTAAAACTGCTTGGCTCCTGACATAGATGTGAGGGTGGTAGCCAGCCGACCGGACCATTGTACCCTCCCATCAAGCGTGCAGGGTTTTGTTGACTTTTACAATACGCGTATTTTCCCAGCGTGTGGTGGGGATGTGTAATATTCGACCCTGTCCCCACACGGAGAACGAGGCAGAATATTCTAGACGGGGAAGTCTAAATTAAACCTTGTTACCTCAGTTATCTGCCAGTGCAAGTCCCGTCAAAATCGGTCCAGCCATTTCAAAGATTAGCCCAAACAAACAGGCAGACAAACATTTTATATTATTATTATAATTATTATTTGTAAAAATTCAAACTTATTCGATTTGCAAAATTCTAATTCAAACCCATTCGATTTACAAACTTCCTTAAAATAACAAACCCACGCACCCGCGACAACGATCATGTCCCGAAACACCTGTTATTACAAATATTTGAGTTCGGATATTGCTTTGAATTTAGAGACCCTTGCCACGGAACATGCGGTATTTTTAACTAGACCGTGGGCCGTTTGTTGGAGAACCAATTTCGTTGATATATCCATTAGCCAAATAGAGAGCGAGCCTCGCAGCTTTGCAAAACATCTGCGGTCAACGATACTAGTGCGGGGAAATTATATTTAGCTCTCATTTTCCTCTGCGCCAATCTCTTTGGCTGTTATGTTTAGAAATGAGCAAAGTAACTGCTTTCATTTGATTTTCAAAGTCGTTTGGAATGGAAAATTTGCAGAAGTGCTTTGTTATTGTTGTTTTTATTTTATGCTAGACTTATCCGTGTGGTGACAGATTTAGAATACATAGTGTCACCTAGGTAGGCATCGTGAGAATGACGTATGAGCCGAATACATAGTGTCACCTAGGGAGGCATCCTGAGGGTGACGTATGAGCCAAAGGAAATGACAAGGCCGAAAGCCTAGCCGCAAGAGAAGGAAAACTTCATATTGACCTTTTTTTTTTGTTGTCGCTGGGGAAATGCTTTACGCATACCACCGCCCCCCCCGGGGAGAGGTCGGTGATTATGTGGGACTCCCGGGAGAACCCGTATACCCACTAAAACCCCAGCATTATACCCTCACACGGCACGCTTGTGGCGCCAACGGTTCGCGTAAGCGCAGTCAACGTTGACGCCCCGACGAGGTGCCCGCTACGCGGGCAACCGACTATCAGAGAGAGCGTCCCGGTACACTGGGACGCCCTCAGTCATCGAGGCTTTCGTCGGTGGCGGGTCCCCCGAACTTCATATTGTCCTGTGCCAACCCGTCTGGCCAGCGTGGCACAGTAGGCTAATTATTTTCTATGTAACTAGAGGAGGCTCGACTCAACAGTCGATCATCTATGGGCTGAGTGTCCCAAATGTGGCACAATAGGCTAATTCCCCTTCTTGTAACTGGTGGAGGCCTGATTCAGCAGTGGGTCGTTTTGGGGCTGAGTAGCAGTAGTTATCCGTGGAGTGACAGATTTAGAATACATAGTGTCACCTCCCCATTTCATCCTGAGGGTGATGTATGAGCCGACAAAAGGAAATGACAAGGCCGAAAACCAAGCTGCAAGGGAAAGAAGACTTGGTACCAAACCGTGCCCCGACCCGTCTGGCCAGTGTCGCACATTAGGGTAATTGCCCTCCCTGAAACTGGAAGCCCGACTCAGCAGTGGGTCATGTATGGGGTGACTAGTGTTCAAATAATCCCTATTTTTTTACATTTTACACATGCGTTAGTTATATCAGTAACCTAACTCAGTGAACGCAAGTCTATATACCTGACACCGTTTTCATACAATTTGTACTGGGGGCTGTTTTTCTTGCAAATTTGCAAAATATTGTTCACCTAACTTGTTATTAACATTAAATTAAACATTTTCATCAAAATTTCCATAACTTTTTCCGATTTTTGACTATTTAGTACTTAGACAAGTAAACAAGGTCAATAATTAAAAAAAAAGCAACTGCAGAGTTTCTTGCCGGTTCTTCTCTGTAGAGCAGCTTTCCGAACCGATGGTAGTTTCGGCATGAATGTAGTGGACGCAGGGATCGTGAGCGATCAAGGGCGATGGACGGATTGTACGAGTGAGTATGAAAGGTGTGAATGTAGGTATGACTGGTAGGTGTGTGTGGAGATTACAACCTAGGGGCCGTAAGATGATATGACGATTTATAAGAGTTTTGTGATTAAACCTACGTAAATAAAGTAGCGTTTGATATAGTACAATCTAGTACTCTATAACTAGTATTCGTCTTTGCTCTGGCCGTACTCCTAGAACTACTTTAAGTCGTCATACTGCTGTAGAAACACACAAATCAACACAAACCTCTTCAGTAATGAGAAACAAAACTACAAACTACGACTACCTGTCCAAAGTAACATACTGCGAGTGTGTAAATCATCATACATTATGTAGATAGATGACTTAACCTAGCACTAGTATATGCTGTCCGCACCTGTTATTAATGTGCACTTTACAGTCTACTTCGTGCCGACCCACTTTACATAAAAGTTGTTTTATTTATACTCTAGCTTCAAAGGTACGTCATTACAGATCTAATTGCCGACGCAAAAAAACGCTGAGAACTTTTCATGCCAATTACACCTTGTTGATCTAGCTTTTGTTCCGTGTGGTGACGGATTTAGAATACACAATGTCACCAACCCATACCATCCATGTCATATGACTAAAGGAATGCAAGAGGCACCAAGATAGGAAAACTTGATAACAATTCTGTGGCAACCAGACTTGTCAGCGTGGCGTAGTAGGCTAATCGCCGTCCATTAATTTGGAGGAGGCCCGACTCAGAAGTGGCTGAAATGACAACAACGACATACTGGGACTGGCAGGTTAAATGCCTGAGTCAGGTTTTTATGTCTCTAGGATGTTGCTGCCAGCCAAAATTAGAATAATTATAGCGTAAGATACCGTAAAGCGACACTTTAAAAATACAAATATAAATAAACCGCTTTAAGCCACATATAAGCTAACAAGTGTCGTAATATATGTACAAACTATCGAGATATAATGAGCATTTTGACGATCAGATTATCAACATCCCGTAATTAAATAGCAAACACAATAAAACGCGCTTCATAGTGGATTATCGAATTGGTATTACCACTAATACAATGATTTTCATGTACAGATTAAATAATTGTTTATGCACTGTTGGGAGGCATTAAATCCATGAAAATAATGGAACTAGGGCGATGTGACGATTGGAAATATATTCATACCGATACCGTTACTGACGACCGATGGGGCAGAGAGGTCCTTGATGGCCAAGCACATACCGGAAAGTGCAGTGCTGGTAGGCCTGGTTAAAGTCAACAGAAACCGATAGTGGGCGGCTCATGGCCGGCCTTTGTGGAAAGCCTTCGGGGAGGCATATGTTGAGCAGTGGACTTGTTTTTGGCTGAAATTATGATAATTATTATGACCATGTTGCCCAATCATAATTATCTGGTTTAAGTTGTTCATACATTTTTGATCTAACCCACCAACCTACTTAATTCATACGATGTTGTAACACACAACAAGTATAACTAGTCAACAGCAAGTCAACAAGTATAACTAGCCTCAAATCACGGAAAACTTGTCGTGTAACCTGTGCTAAGGTTAGCTTTGGAAACAAAATAAAAAACGAATTTGAGGATAAACTACAGAAAAAATCTGGGACAATTTTCCTGCATGTAATTGGAGAAGCCCGTCACAGGTCTAGGATAGATGAAAATTAGGAGTTCTTCTGTCACTAAAAATAAATTTGAGGTTAAAATATTCTAGAGCTTATTTTTTAAATTAAAGCAACATGACATATTATTTAATACAATATTTTATAATATATCATCTCCACAAAATTACAAGCAGTTATTTTTAGTAGATTTAATGGTATAAAAAAATAGTTATTTTTTAAAAACTATCAAGGAAAAATAATGTAGTCTGTAGGAGATCTGGAGTCTAAACTAAGCCTAGGCCTGTATTTAAGAACACCAGCCTAGGCTAGGCCCTCACATGAATATTGTACACAATTATTTAAAATGGAGAAATAGAAAGGAAATAACATTTGTGTGCGTGTGTGTGTTCGCGTGTGTGTGTGTGTGCGAATGTGCTATAAAAGAGTATTATCTTTTTATTATTGACCATATCTTTACTACCAGTGCTTTTTCTGTATTGTTAAAAAGGTAATAATAAAAAAGAAATGCAATGTTGATGTTGAATCCAACCTCGGCACTTTTCGTAATTGTGTTTCGTTTCAAATAATACGTAAGGGGGAATTAATATTGAAGTATAATTGCATGCAACACCAGCGCAAACCTACTATTATGGAAATAGTTTTCAAACTTTAACGGGTCAATGTTCTTTGTTTCAATGTAAGTGCCGCTCGATAGTGGCGGAAAAAGTTGCCTTTTGAAAACTGAACTGAAATGAACCGAACACTCTCAAAGGCTGTTTTAGTCTATGCATTTTTGTTTCGCCATGTGTGATTTTTTAATTTAGTTACGGTTTTTTCGGATCTGTGTATACGAATTGAAAGTTTGTTGGCGGAATTAATAACAGTAGGTATTTCCTAGTCTATTCATTTCCTTTTGTCGGCTCCTACGACACCCTCCGGATGGAACGGGGTTGTGACACTATATAGTCTAAATCTGTCACCATGCGGAAATATATTCTCTAAATCATTTTAATCTAGAAATAAATCACCGATTAAAATTACAAGTACGTTGATACCTAATCCAAGCAATTTGAGCTACACCTGCCGCTTAGTTCACCGATCGGGATTAGTTAGTAAAATGTTGGGATTTAAAAAAGGAAACCCTGTTCCTTTTAAGTGAACGTGAGTTTGCGCTTACAAAGCAGCACCAGGTGGCGTTAAAAGGATGAACTTTCATTAGCCTTTACGGCCAGTACAGTTAAAGATAATGAAACTGCTCAATTTTATTTCTTCTATGGTATCTAATTTCAAATTTGGAATTTTAAATATTTTCCTGATATATCAAGTCTAAGGATCTGATTGGTTTATTATTTAATAATTTAATTTATTTGGACTGCCTCGTTGGGTTTGAATGTGCCGCCTTTCACCGGGTTCGATTCTGGGGCCGGCCAAGTGTCTTTGTGTAAACCACAGGCACTTGCCATGAGTTTGGGTGTCATTTGTGTTCGTGAGTATCATGTTTGTATACCTGCGATACAAGTGTTATAAAAAAAAAATTGTAAAATTATAAAAAGAAGATTCATTTCAAAATTATGTGCCAATACGAGACTCAATGTAGAAAAGTATTTTATACCTTCTTACATACAAAATTGTTGTTAGCAAAAAAGGCCGCCAGTGAATTTTAATTTGTACCATTAATAAAGTGTAATCTAGAACTAATAAAAGCTTTTTGACAAAACCATATACACTGGGCTGCAAAACTAAGTATCACACTTTTAAAATTGCAATGACTTTTAAAGTACACAAGATATACTTTCGAAATAAAAAATACTCGAAAGAAAGTTTGTAGTTTGCTATAGTTACATAGCGAGGTGGTAACATTTGCTTTAAAACGTTTTTTATTTGAAATCTCTAACTTCTATAGTTTAGAAAAAAATTGATATATTAAAAGTGTAGTACTTAGTATTGCAGGTCAGTGTACAAACCAACGTCAACAAATCTTTGTTGATCACTTATTACAAGTTTTACACCAAACTTTTTTACACCTAACCGATTTCGATAAGATATTTAAGGGACTTATCTTACTGTCATGAATTAAAAACATAAAGATACCAATCATTTTTGTAATTGGTTAAAAAAGTGAAGAATCTTGTGACAATTTTGAGTTTTTCTTACAAATCTATTTGAAATACAACATGGTCAAAATATAGAATTCTGGCAGTCAGATAAATACACGCGAGCTTTACTTGTAAAGTTTTACATAAATAAATACTATATAACTCATACTACTCGTATTAAATCTATTGTTCAGATCTTAGCTTTTGAAATTGGTTTGTTCGAGATTGGTAGAAAGTCGCTTAATGTTTAACTTTATGTATAAACAATATAAAAACAGGCCATTTCTTCAACCAACTTACATCCTCTAAAAATAATTTAAACCTACGCTCCCAGTATTTTTCATGCATTCAGATTTCAAACAAAAAGAACGTATAATACTTGGTACAGAAGTCACTGACTTCAATCCGTCAGTTTCAGCGAAGTATTAAGCTCGACGTTTGCAAGCGCGGCATCTACTCGTAAGTAATTCAGTTACTCCCTCCTACTTTCGGTTAATTGAGTACGTCTTGCCAACAAAGCTGAAAATTCTATTCGCGAATGTATGTAGTAAGTAACGTTGAGAAGTAAACGATGTATTACGAAATGAGTATACGTATAATAGGGGTGGTACTGTTGCAATATGGGTCGATAATTATTCCTCACCCCATTTCATGCAAAGGGTGCCTTAGGAGCCGACAAAAGGAAATGACAAAGCCGATAACCTAGCCGCAGACAAGTTTTTTTTTTTTTTGGTTCGCCCGGGGTAAAATCCTGTATGGACTATCCCCGTCGGCCACGGGGATGGCCGAGGGGGGGCGTGTGGAACTCTCCCCCAGAGTGGGGGCCTACCCACTAAACATCCCCGGGGTGCTCCAACTCGCGTCCTGTTGCGGCATTGCAAGTGGTACACAGTACCACTTGATACGAAACCTTGCACCATTCCGTCTGGCCAGCGTGGTACAGTAGACTATTTACTACCATTTAAAGGGGAGGCCCGACTCAGCAGTGGGTCATCTATGGGCTGAGTAGTAGTATCATTAAAACATACATGCAACTGAACATATAACAAAAGAAATAGAGAAGCTTAACACCAAATAGCCTAAATTAAAATAGGCACCGCATCGTCAGCGCTGCAGGGACTTACATAAGTGCCCAGAAGTCTGGCGGCATTGCCACGCTGGATGGCAATGCTTATTCGTCATCATCATCATATCGTTATATCCCGGTTGCAGCCCAAACTCTCGCTTCGGCGCCGACTTTTTCATTGGCATTGGGGTCCTATGCCCCAAGCGCCTCCACAACACACGGCACATATATATAAACGCTGATTAAGCTGCTGTATGTATGCCGCTTGATGTTTTCCGCTTGAGCGGCAACAGTGCTGGGTGCAACCGATGTATTTAGAAGATGAAAAGGCACTAAAGTGTCGACACATGAGGCGTCCCACACAAACAGTTCCCCTCTCTTCCAAGGCAATAATGACATCCCGTCAGGTCTCATGCCATCGCTGCGCACCAAACCATTAGGTTCCAAAATGGCTGGTACACCAACGCTAACAAGGGCCGACGAATGATGTCATTACACTGGCGTGACGGGGAATACGACCAGCACTTGTGCAGCAGAACAAGGCATGACGTTCTAAAAGATCGACAGCGATGAGGGGCGATGCATTGTATCCCTAAGCGGAGACTGAAATGAACGGAAAGAGTTCTGTTGTTGTCCCAACATTTGGCGAAGGAATCGCTTTGAACAAAGGCCTGCCTCCCAATTTCGCCAGCCAGTAACCAGTAGGCGAGCTCGATCTGCAGAATTAGTGAACGAATTTAATTTCTATTTCGTGTCTCATGTCAGGCCAGAAATGAAACACGCTGACTTAGGCGTCCTCCAATCTCATGGAGGGAAATCTGTCTACTGAAATTGGCCCGAGTTGGCACAGATTTATCCAGTTCTCATTCTCTGGCGGCTAGCTGATCTATCTCTATCATACCTTTAATGGCCTTTCATGTCTATCAAAGGAGTGGTTGATGATATAATGTATTCTAAATTCGAATTATTTTCTATATCCATTTCTATTGATACAATTTCTATAGATACAAGTCCAATTTCTATAGGACACCAAAGGGCACTCTATCTATAATATGTATCTGTATCTACTAATCTTTACTCAAAGTTCTTGATATGATTGACTTAGTTGCCTTTTAGGATCCCTTAGAGAAGGTTATTAATACTAAGGCGGTAGATACAAGATTTATATAATTATTGTTCTGAAATAATCCGTGTGGTGTGGGAATACATAGTGTCGCCACCCCATTCCATCCTGAGGGTGTTATAACAGGAGACAAAAGGTAACAAGGCCGATAAACTGTGCTAACCCGTCTGGCCAGTGTGGCAATGAAGGCTCCCTCCATGTAATTGGAGGAGGACTGACTCAGCAGTGGTTCATCTATATGCAGTAGTAGTATGAAATAAACAAAAACAACTTAAACTTTTAAGACAACCATTTAAGACATTTAAAAAACCTTAATCAGCAGTCAGCACCAACCCTAACATATTCAAGTAAGAAGCTGCTTACCTAAGTGTTTTTATATGTACGAGGCAATAAGTAGATTGTATAATGTTTTATTTGGAAGCAAAGACCTATTTTTGGATTGCCAGCTAATAAATAATTTGTGAAAGTCTTGTAAGATTCTTACTTAGTGTGTTTTTTGTTACAGTTCTATTCCATTCTACTATTAATAGAACCATTGTAGATATTGTGCATCTGAAAGGAAGTCTCCGAATTTCGTTAAAACTTTAGGTTAATTCTAAACGGTCAACATTTTAACTGAAATTTCTATCCTGATATACTTATAAGACCCTGCGCTACGTACGTAAATAGTTATTATTAAAAATATTGCAACAAACATTTCATTTACTGACTCAACTAACACTCAAACACAACTCAACTAATTCTTAAACGAAGGCCCTACCTCTTAATTGAGCCAAGGATCCGTTATCCAAAATTAGTGCTCGCAAGCCCTAAACTAACAAGGCGGCTTAATTAAAGTAAATAATAGGCTTAGTTCAAATAAATTGATATGATTTTTGATATAGTTTTACAGCGCTCATTAAAATTAAAGATTCAATCGTTTTATCAAAAAGTTGATCATATTTGCTCAAAAACTCACGTGGCTTGAATTGATTAATGCGCAATTTTAAAAGTAAATGAATCCACCCCAGCAGTCCAATTCGAACAGAAGAAGCCAATGAAAATTAATTTATTCTATAAATTAAGTTTCATTTTGATCTTATTATGAAGTCATAAAGTATATTACTTGGAAATTGGTAATTTCAGAAGCCCAACAGTGCTTATTTACGTAGGCAGTTAAATCAAATGCCTTTGATTAATATGATGATTGATGTCAATATTAGTACAGCTCCATGGATAGATTAGGTTGCAGAAACACAACTATCACCATCAATTCATTTTTAACTGATTTCAAAAAAGGAGGAGGTTCGCAACCGATTTGATTATCCTCAGATCTTTTTGTTGTTTGAAAGTAAGCGCTTCCAAAGTAAACAGTACAGTAGTAAGCAGAGTTATATGAACAAAAAATTAAAACTTTTTGACAATAAATGTAAACCTACTACAAAAACATAAAAGCGAAAAATAACCAATACATACCCGATTGAGGACGGTACTAACTCAAATTGACACTGACGATAATTATGATGACAAGGCGGCTCAATATTTTGTGAAAAAGTTTTTTATGCACTATTCGACATAGGCTTGGACAAATAGATCGCGACAATACCAGCGTATAAATAAAATTTTAAGTTAAATTAAGGAATCCTTTTACACATTTACTTGTGGAAGAGCCCTTTAGTTTGTGTAAGAAACAAGAACTTGGCCAATGAATGCGTTGACATGCAAAAGACAAAGAAGGTATATATGGCATTGGATTGATTCCTAAAATGAATTTAAAAAGTATGCAAAAACTTGAATGTTTTTTTAAATATTAATCTAATCAAAAATAAATTTACGCTTAATAATAAAGTTGTTTTTGTGGCAGCATACCCACAATCCTTGTCGCTAGAGGAGGAAAACTTGCTACAAAACTCTCTACCAACCCGTCTGGCCAGCGTGGTATTGTATGTTATTTACCCTCCATGTAAGGGACGGGGCCCGACCAAGCAGTGGTTCATATAAGGGTTGATTTGTAGGTGTAGTACTCAAATCTATTCCCAAATAACCTATGCCATGTTCACGGCTTTATTGAAGTGAGCTCGAAACTCGGAATCTCCAATTGGCTCATTATTTATTAATTATACGAAACTGCTCTTGGCACTGAGTGCCTAACTGGAATATTCTTGAGGGTTAAACCAATGGAAGTGATTCTAGCACCCATGGTAAGAGCTCTAACTGGCACAGAATGGATGCTAACGGAACGTCAGTCAGGCAATTTGGGGGCGGTTTCAGGTAGGTGATGTAAGTCGTAGACGAAAAGCGAGCAAATATTGTTCTTCTCACGAATTATGGCAGACTGCGAAGTGTTAGAGGATAGCTTATTGGATAAGGGAAGGATATTTCGTAGCCATACGATAATCCTATTGGTTTTATTCAACGAAATAATATACTGGTAATTTGAACCATTAAGTGCGAATACGATATTTGGCGCGAACAATCTTATCATTGCTGCCGAGTGGATATTTAGATAATTTGACCAACTGACAGTTATAACTCACCTTCCGGCTAACGCGGGTTCTGTCTGAGTACTAGTACTTTTCGCAGTATTTGGCGTATCCGCCGCGAGGAGTTCCCAGAGAGTCTATGCGTGAAGAATGTCAAAGACTCCGCTCAGCACATCGTAGATGTGTGCCGTGCGTGGTATTTGCCTCGTCTCTGTTGTAGAGTCTCTCGCTGCCGAACCTCATATCATCCATGGTCCACGGCAAGGGGGTATGGATGGAGACGGCCTCGTTCTGTGAGACTATCATGTCAGCCAAAGAGGCCGCCGAAAGGGAGTCAAATTCAAATTCAAATCATTTAATTTGTGTGGGTCACGATGGACACTTACAAATAGTCAACACATAGTCATATTATACAATAAAAAAAATTCGACCGTCTACCACCAGTTCGGAACGCGACCACTGCTGAGAAGAACTGGCAAGAAACTCAGAGGGCTTGTCTTTTTTTTTCATTGCGGTCCTATTTGACTAGTAACATAAATAAAGAACATAAAAAATACACTGACACTGAACAGCCTACTCCCAAGCAGCTGGGTCGTTTAAATAATTAGCAATGCGGTAATATGCTTTTTAGAAAAGTTTTGTCTTAACATTCTTTTTAAAGGCATTGCGAGGCAATTCTCTAAGTTGCATGGGCAATTTGTTATAAAAGTGTATACATTGACCCATGAATGAGTAACTTATTCTGCGGAGATGAGTACAATGGACAGCAAGATTATTCTTGTTTCGTGTATTAATATTATGTATATCACAGTTTTTTCCAAAGTCATAAATATTTTTATTTTATTTATTTATTTATTTATTTATTTATTTAAACTTCATGCACATAAGTGTACAAAGGCGGACTTAATGCCATGGGCATTCTCTCCCAGTCAACCTATAAGTGGTGCAGAGAACCAAATGGTAGGTGCACAGTATACAATAAATTAGGACACAACTTAAATTATATGCTAAAAATATAATAATTAAAATTATTCTTTTACATACTTGATTATACAATATACACTAAATATACTTTTATAAACAATAAATAAACCTATACATACATACATTATATATAAATATATATATATATATTACAGTGAAGATTCAGCAAGCAATTCCTTCTCTAAATGCTCACGACATCTCAATTTGAACGAATACCGACTATCAGCCATCCTGATACTAGTGGGAAGAGTATTCCACAGAAGTATAGATTGCACAACAAAGGAAGAATGTACAAAATCAGTACGGTGAGAGGGACATTGGAGTTTACGATTATGATCAGAACGGAGATTTTTGGCATGAAATGAACCAAGATACTGGAACTGTGAGGTGAGATACGAGGGAGCCGAAGAAGAAGTCAGAAGGGAAAATAGTAAATTAAGTGCTCTTAATTTTCGACGTGGACGTATTGCAAGCCATTTCAGTTGGGATCGAAACTTGGACACATGATCATATTTACGAAGATTGAACACGAATCGAATGCAGTTATTCAGAAGTCGATCAAGTTTATTGAGCAAATCTGCATTCAGGTTAAAATAGCACACATCACCATAGTCGATAATTGGGAAAATGAGTGCTTGCACAAGCAGTGCCTTTGTTTCAGAGGGGAGAAAGTTTTTGAGGCGATACAGCATCCGCAAAATGCTTGTGACCCTTTGGCACACGTTCCCCACTTGATTTTGCCAAGTAAGTCCAGAGTCCAAATATAAACCGAGATTTTTGACACATAAACTATAAGGGACAGTTTCAAGGTTAGAGACGATTGGTGGCAAGGAATCTACGGCTAATCTGCTCATCATACGGGGACTACCTATGATGATAGCCTGACATTTTATAGGATTAACCGTGAGACCAAACCTTTCCGACCAGTTATTAATAGCGCTCAAGTCCGAGTTAAGTTTTGTTATAGCCTTTTTATGTACATACATCAAATTTTCAAATATATATTGAGATGGCACAGTTAGAATATTTATTTCCTTGAATGTATCTCTGAGAGAAGTTCTAGGAGCAAGGCATAGGTTGTATATAGCCCTTACAGCCCTTTTCTGTAATATAAATATGCTATTAAGGTCTGCACCGCATCCCCAGAGAAGTATCCCGTAAGTCATGATATTGTGGAAGTAACTGAAATAAACTATTCTAGCCGTATCAACATCTGTCAAAAGTCTAATTTTTTTAACAGCAACAGCCGCCGAGCTAAGTTTATTACATAGCTTTACTATATGTGAGCCCCATTGTAGTTTATTATCAATGGTAAAAAAATAAAAATACGGTTGACTCAATCGGTTCCAAAATTGTTCCATTCAGTTGTACATTGGTCGGATTCTGAACAACATTGGGCAGTGAAAATTTGATGCATTTAGTTTTCTTTTCATTTAAAAGCAAGTTATTCATATTAAACCAATGGACAACCGAAGAAAGTGCATTGTTCACGTCGTCAAAATTTTGTAGTTGTCGTTTAATTTTAAACAACAAAGAAGTATCATCCGCAAACAGTACAGTACCGTGGTTATTTCTCACTTAATAAGGTAGGTCATTAATGTAAACGAGGAACAAAAAAGGACCAAGAATCGAACCTTGGGGCACACCAATAGTGACCATGGATCCTTGTGATTGTATGCCATTGACATCAACCCTCTGAATTCTATTACTAAGGTATGATTTCAGTAGGCTGATTGCTTGTTTGCGGATACCGTAATGTGGTAGCTGACATCCCTGCGCCCCAGTAGACGGCACTGAAGGCAGGAAGATCTCCACCTGCCATACGTTAGCCTGCAGGCCTAGAAAGTATGCCACCCACGCTGGCAGTGGCACGAGGCGATGAGAAGAGCTGTCAAAGTCACCCATAAACAGAAAGGGACGCCTCGGAGCTTGGTGCCCCACTAAAAGGGCCGTGCGCATGAGGATTACCAAAGTAAAACAAAAGTAGAGCCGGGACCGCCGGCTTTACATGCCCTCCGAAGCACAAAAGAGGTCAGATATAAAAAAATATAGATAGTGTTGTTCAAAATATTTCAAGATCGACGATATTCATCCAACATCCAGCAAGACCAGATGTTGCTTCACACGCAGACATGGAGATCTGCTATTCTGCTCAGCACTGTCAAAACAAGTACAGTGACAAAAAATTGTTAGAAATCTTATTAATTACTTTTATTTAAATTCAACCATGATATAAATTTTTACTTCTTCACCACGAAACGCTACTTCTCCTATACATGGACCATCCGCTTGTACCTAAGTGTCGGGTGTGCAGGAAGCCGCAGGCGTTTCAGCACGACAGTGGTGCCTCATAGCGTGTTACATGTTCTTGCTCTAATTGAAACCCTGTCTAGGGATATACAACCTGCACCCACTCTTTATCATTTAGCATTGCTTAGGCGTTCCGGCCTTTTGTGCTAGATGCATTTCAATGCATTGCAGAGGTACTTTAATTAGTGTACAACAATAGACAAATTAAGCTTTCGCGATATGTTCGCATTTTAAACAGCACGGCTCTGAATCGCGGTAAAATTTTAGCGGGAAAATAAAAAGTCCTTCAAACCTTTCCGTGTTTTAGATCCGTGTTCATGGTTTAAAATACAAAAATTGAGATTTAGAAAACATAGTGTCTGGATTCTCTCTAGATTCTCTCTAATAAAATGGCAGATTAGTGAGTTAATTGTGGGCTAAAGCAATAAAAAAAAATATTTTAAGTAAAATTTCAATAAAGTATTTTATTTTATTTTAAGTATTTTCAGATAATTTTGTTCAATTGGATTTCAGTATTCTTTTTTTATTTCCATAAGCTATTCCATTAGTGACTATAGACAGGATATAACAAAAACCTTAAAGCCATAGAGAATCGATAGTACCTACTACTGAAAACAAAACTGCGTTCAAAAGTTCAGACAAGAAAAAACAATTTTTTTTCTTAAAATATTGCTCAAGACATTGAATACATTGAGAAATAAGCACAGATAACTCAATTAATGAAAGTCAAATTGCTACAGGACAATACGTTTAAAGTCATGCTAGTTGTTTAGTATTTATTGGAACCCCTGTTTAGTAGTAATGTTGAGTTTCAGTAAGACCACAATTCCTCCCTCATACTACAAGATAGAAAACAATTACAAACACAGAGCCGCATTTTAATTAGCTTTCCTCACAGGTCCTCACATCAGATGGCTATATAGTTTTTATTACAACCTGTTTTAGAAAACTGCCACTACAAACCGAGATTTCTGCAGAAGAAGAAGAATTCCGCGAGCAATCTCAATATCGTCACTAATCTTTGAGATGGTTACTAAAGCCCTTCTTGGCTCGAACCATTAACCTTCACACTAAAAAACCTTTCTGCTAAAGTGTGTTTTTAGTGATAAACAGCGGGCGGGGATTTAACACATAGATTAAAGCGCGACATTCATTAGCGGCAATCAGTCAGGCCCTAAGCGGGGGCGGGGCCTTCCGACAGCTGACTACTTATCTAAATAAGATCGGTGTCGTGCGTGATGGATTTTAAGACCCTTGTCTTGTGTCCAGTCCTTAGTAATTTAAAAGCTGACTGGCCTTTGATTTGTTTGAATCATTTCCTCAGTATCCTCTAAAATGTTTATGTGGATTTTTGTTTATTGTCTCACGACTGTTTCGGGCCTTCTACAATTACATAGAGTACGTTCCAAAGCGGCATTTGTTTCCCTCTAATGTAGTTGAGGGAGTTTGAGCTATACAGGGCATTAAGCCGACGGGTGACGGACACAGGAAGTCTGCCGCCTGCACTGAAATGATGCTACGGGGGCTTTCACCTGTAAGCGGGGTGGCCTATCACAGAGTGTGGGGCTCTGATATAGAAGGTGGGCCAAGGCCCCCAGTGTCGCAGAGCATGGTTCTCTATGAGTCCCCTCCCCAATGACTGGTTCTCTATGAAGATTTCCAAGGCAACCAAAAAACCAGTGTAGCTCGTAAACAGGTGCCGCTTAGTGGGAGATGGTCTCCTAATTGTGGCTGTTGCAGCGATAATTATGAAAAAAAAATACTTGTGCTCTAGTTTTAGTTATATAACTACTTAGTTATTTCAGAATTAGATGTAGTATAATAATACTACATCTAATTCTCATGTCTTCGATTTTCACAATCTCTGCACATTACAGGAAATGATTTCTTGACGGTTTCAGAAAGAACGGACGGAACTATCAAGAAATAATTTCCTCCAGGATGTAGTATTCTTAACAATAATTCTGTAAGCACTTAAAAAGAACCCTGACTTTAGGCAGTGGAAATAAACAACTAATTGTAACATACGAATGTACACGCTGACCAAATGGAATTTTACACCAAATATCCTTTCGCAAACGGCATTTTATAACCATCGATAATAAAAAAATATATAATTGTGTAATGTCATCCATCATTCATCATCGTTTTCAGCCAAATAGACGTCCACTGCCGGATATAGGCCTTCCCCAAGGATGTCCACAGAGGCCGGTCCTGTGCCACCCGCATCCATCGTTTTCCAGCGACCTTGATCAGGTCATCAGTCCACCGTGTGGGAGGCCTACCAGCACTGCGCTTGAACTAATATTATAGTATTCAAATTATTTTCCTAATAAGATTAAACTCCTAACAAATATACAAACACCATAACTATGTGTAATAGAAGTTACATTTAGATTAAACATGACTACCGGAGCCCCGAGACCGTTTCTTAAGGGCAATTCGCTATAACACAGCGCTAATGACCCGGCATTCACAAGGGAAAGCTCTAACTGCGACATTAAAACCTTCTTATTTGGCTATTTCAGTTCGTTATGGCACTTGTGGTGAATCCTATGAAAATAATACTGACGTGTGTAGCATAACTGTACGTAATTTATAAATGACTAGCGACCCGTCCCGGCTTTGCACGGATGCAATTATGCATGTATTATACATATAAACCTTCCTCTTGAATCATTCTATCTATTAAAGAAAACTGCTTCAAAATCCGTTGCGTAGTTTTAAAGATTTAAGCATACATAGGGACGGACAGACGACAGCGACTTTGTTTTATACTATGTAGTGATAGTGATAATCATGATAAGTAAAATAGCTTTAATGTAAAACCAAATCGTTAACAATAAGTCGCACTGTAACTATCAACAACCGTTGTTAGGCACAGAGATGTGACACCAACCGTAGTGATGTGATACTACAACGTGGTACTGTTTAGAATGTACTGAGTAACTTTAGTGGTTTCACCTACTGACTGTAGGTGAAACCACTGACCTTTCACACATCCTGAACCTTCAGGCAAAGTAAAGTACTTTAGGATTAAACTCGTTGGTCTAGTGGTTAGATGTGCCGCCTTTGGATCAACGGGTCCCGGGTTCGATTCCGGGGTCGGGCCAGTGTCTTTGTCTAAACCAGAGGCACTGGCTCGGAGTCTGGGTGTCATTTCTATCTATAATATGTATATATTTACAAAAAAAATATGTATATAAGTAGTTTATCATCCATCTCGTTACCATAACACAAGCATTAAGTTGCTTAACTTGGGACGAGATGGCGTTGTGTGAAATGTCCAAGGATATTTACTACAACGTGGTACTGTTTAGAATGTACTGAGTAACTTTAGTGGTTTCACCTACAGTCATATCCTAAACCTTCAGGCAAAAGTAAAGTACTTTCGGATTAATTCGTTTTGTAACCCTTTCGTTTTTAAGCAGCGATATGTCCGTAAACGATTTCGAATACAACGTGTCACCACCCCAGTCTATGCTGAGAGTGCCGACAAAAGAAAATGACAAAGCCGATAGCCTAGCCGTAAGAGAAGAAAAACTTGATACGATAACATATACCAACCCGTCTTGCCAGCGTAGCACAGTAGGCTAATTATCCTCCATGTAATTGGAGGAGACCTGATCAACAGTGGTTCTCATATGGGCTGAGTACTAGTAGTAAGTGCCTCTACCCCATTCGATCTTACAGTACCGTAAGAGCTGAGTACAGTGGCGGATTTACCGCCTGTAAGCTTTTTATGCCGCCTCTACAGTTCTTGAGACGACCTTTTTTTAGACGTCCTAAATCTGCCGCCCCTTAAAATATGCCGCCCGTAGGCTTATTATGTTTTATGCCGCCTCTACAGTTCTTGAGACGACCTTTTTTAGACGTCCTAAATCTGCCGCCCCTTAAAATATGCCGCCCGTAGGCTTATTATGTTTTATGCCGCCTCTACAGTTCTTGAGACGATCTTTTTTTAGACATCCTAGATCTGCCGCCCCTTAAAATATGCCGCTCGTAGGCTTATTATGTTTTATGCCGCCTCTACAGTCCTTGAGACGATCTTTTTTTTTAGACATCCTAAATCTGCCGCCCCTTAAAATATGCCGCCCTAGGCTCCAGCCTACTCAGCCTATTGGTAAATCCGCCACTGGCTGAGTAAGAGATGACCAGGAGAAAACTGAGAGAAGGAAAACTTGATGCGAAACTGAGTGGCACTCCATTTGGCTAGTGTGGTGCGGTAGGCTAAATTCTCTCCATGTAACTGGAGGAGGCTTTTTTTTTTTTACGTCGGAGATCCTCATGGATACCCGGCCGTTGGGAACTGGCCGGGGTATGTGGGACTCCGGGGCGCCCACTAAAACCGACGGCGATCCTCGACTGCCCAAACCAGGGCCACGGGATTCACTACCATTACGGGAGCATGCTCCGTGACCCTGGGATCCTTGGCCCGCCTCTTATAAAGCTAGTGGAGCCCCATGCTCCAAGGCGGGCCCCTCTGATTATGAGGGGGGGGGAATGTATTGCCCTCCCCCATTCCACCGCTGGGGGCGCACGCGAATCGCGGCGCGCTGTCCTCCCGGGGCCTGTTTTGCGCAGGCGCCTCAACAGTGGATCGTCTATGACCTGAGTAGCAGTAGTAACTATACTATGCCCCGCTGGCCAGACGGGTTTTCCTTCTATTGCAGCTAGGTGAAGGAGTATTTCTATATAATTGAAGGAGGGCCTGACTTAACAGCCTTAAGACCCACTGTCTTAAGGCTCATAAGGCTGAGATAGAGAAGACCTGAATTTAAATCTTCCCCAACGCAAGCTGGACGTGTTGTAAAAGACAACAAAACCCAGCACGCTTGATGGTAGGAACTAATGGTCCGTCTAGCTACCCTCACATCTAAGTCCGGTCATTTTTTCGTTGCTTGTATGTGAGAGCCGGTGTTTGACGGGGAATTTCCTTAAATTGCCTGCTCTATCTAAAGCGCGTCGTCCACGCAGAGAGAATAGAGCTAGACAGCTTGACAACTAATCTAATCTGTACTCTAATTTCTACGTACACGTAGCCTAGAGTAGCCGAGCCTGTCTACGTAGACTGTAGTGACACATTAGCTAGGGTAGTCTCGCTAATGTGTACACGTCGTAGATTGCCCTATGACAGTCGCTCTCCGTAATTTTTATCTATCGTGGACGAGGCGCTTTAGACCCTGTTTTCTATCACGCAAGCATTCTATCAAAGGCATTCAAGTCACTCATAAAAAAGAGTAATTACTTATTTTAATTACCAGTGAAAAATAAACCTAACTTCCTTGACACTATAGTCTATATCTAATTACGCTGAACCTGTAATGGATAGCATAACACCGAGCTCTGTAATTAGACCAGTGACTAATACTTCGCCACTTGCGAGATCGTGACTGATAGATTTGATACTGTAGATCAAATGGCTCAATCAATGGCTAATGCTATTACGGTATCGGTTGAATAGGCGCTCCATAATCCGTAGGTTGGTATTATTAGTTACCTACCACCTTGAGGGTGTCGTAAGACTAATCACCTAGCCGCAAGAGAGGGAAACCTTGCTACAACCCCTTTTTTGTTTCGCCCGGGTTAAAATCCTTTATGGACTATTCCCGTCGGCCACGGGGATGGCCGAGGGGGGGCGTGTGGGACTCTCCCCCAGAGTGGGGGCCTACCCACTAAACATCCCCGGAGTGCTCCAACTCACGTCCTGTTGCGGCATTGTGGGATCTGTACACAGTACCACTTGCTACAACCCCTGTGCCAACCCGTTTTGCCAGCGTGGCACAGTAGGCTAATTTCTCTCCCTGAATTTGGAGGAGGCCCGACTCAGTAGTGGGTCACTTATGGGCCGAAACGACTGGCTGTTACTCGCGACTTCGTCCGCATGGTATTTAACAATGTGGAAAATTCAGTTACTATGTGCCACTGAAAAGAGGGGCGTGTCAATGAAAGTATCACAATTTAATCTGCCAGTGAAGGTCCCGTCCAAATCGGTCTCGCCATTTCAGAGCCGAAACAAACAGACAGATAGACAAAAATTGTAAAAAAAAACGTTTTGGCATATTATGTAACCAACCTTGTATACATGTAACTAAATACACATATTAAAAAGCGGTTATTTTAACGGATTTAGAATTCATAGTGTCCCCAGACCATTCCAACCTGAGGGTGTCGTAAAACGGAAATGACAAGGCCGATAACCCAGTCGCAAGAGAAGGAAAATTTTACACGAAACCCTGTGCCTGCCTACCCGTCTTGCCAACGTGGGACAGTAGGCTGATTACACTCCGTATGATGAACCGAGACCCGACTCAGCAGTGGGTCATTTAAGAGCTGACTACTACTACTTGAATAGCCCATAGATGACAATTCAATACCGGCCTTGTACCTAAAAATGGCGATCTAAAAAGAGCAACTACTGAGATTTTTGCCGACTCTTCTCTGTAGAGCTGCATTCCGAACTGGTGGTAGACGGCAAATAACCAATTTTCAATTTTAAGTAGTAAATTTTTTTTTGTTTGACTTGTCAAAAGAGCTCTATTGAGCCAACTTGAATAAATGAGATTTGATTTTGAATAGAATTGTATGGCGACACTAGTATCCTAAATCCTACCTCAACTTCTCTACAAAGTAAACTTTTACTTTCCATTGAATGTGTATTTGTCAAAGAAAAAAAAATTCCTAGGAATGCAACGACATCGGTCACCTGCGTTTGTTTACATACACACAGGAGATATTTTGTGACTGACGAGTCCTCCTACTGTGCCACACTGGCCAGACGGGTTAGCACAGGGTTTTGTATCAAGCTTTCATTCTTTTGCAGCTAGTTTTTGAGCCTTGTTATTTCCTAATGTCGTCTCATACGACACTGTCAGGATGGAATGGGGTGGTGACACTATTTATTCTAAATCCGTCACCGCACGGACGTACACATTATCCATACATAAACTAAATAACATCGTGAAAAGCGTTTTGAATGAATGAATAACTTCTATTTAATATTACACTAATAAGAATAAAATTCCTCACTAATCGTTTTAATTTTTTATTGAAATTAAATACTTTTTAACGGATTTATCGCGAGTATATGACATTATTTAATTCCCGACATTTGGAATGCTTTAATTGTTTTAAATGTTGTTCGACATCAGCTAGGGAATTTGAGGGGACACTATTCAAAGTCATTACCATATACCCTGCCTTTGAGCTCATCTTCATCTGCTTTCATAAGAAGAAACTCAAGTATTTGACACAACAACATTTAATTACCCATCACATATCGCAGCTTCTCATTGGCGGAAGCCCGAATAAAGCCGACCATTACGAAATGTACAGAAAATTCAATTCGCTGAATGTGGTTGAGTACATTTTGATTACACTGCGGCTTGCAAATACTCCGTCTACGCTCGCGTACACGTGAATAATTGGATACATACACAGAAATCAGATTGCGTATTCATGCTTTTCGTATTCAATCCAACTTCGAAAAAATCAAAGTGCATTTTTTATTCTCTAGGATCGTCGTTCCCTTGCACAAAAAAATGGTTGGATGTTGCTTGATGTTATGAAAAATATTACACTACCTTTCATTATGCGATCACCTTACGAACGAACTGTAATAACCAACAGTAATGTACCAAGAATCCTACATACGTGTATACTTTTTTTCTATACCAGTATAATGTAAGCGAAAGATGTATTTTTGTATGTAAGCATGTTTATAACGTATACAATTAGCTTAAAAAAATACTGGCTCTCATTTTTTTACCATTATTTGTGAGTAACAACATACACAATACTAACTATACCCGAAAACAAAGATTAGCGCAGGATTGAAATCCAAGAGGAGGGAGGACCGGAGAGAACTAGCATTAGCTACTTAGGTATCTTCTTCTTCTTCTCAGCCCATTAATGACCCACTGCTGAGTCGGGCCTCCTCCAACTACATGGAGGTAACTAGCCGACTATGCCGCGCTAGCCAGACGGTTTGGCGTAGGGCTTTGTATCAAGTTTTCCTTCTCTTGCGGACCTAGCCGCTATCTGCCTTATCATGTCATTTAATCGGCTCTAACCACAGTTTGGTATAATATTTGGAAGAAATATTTGTACGACCTACAAGTATTTGTTCCAGGTCTGGGTGTTTTCTATCTATAATAGCTATGTATGTATTTGCAAAAAAAATAATATATATAAGTAGTTTAACATCCATCTCGTTACCATAACACAAGCATTAAGCTGCTTAGCTTGGGACGAGATGGCGTTGTGTTAAATGTCCAAGGATATTTATTTATTTATTCTATTTACTATCAAACCTTTTTAAACACGACGCCCAGATCCAAATTGAACGCTATTTCAAATAGGCGTAGCTATCGTAAATACTGGCAACTAAAAGAAATTATATTTACTGCACGAAGGTTCAACTATCACTGGCTACGCACAAAGTTCTAAACTATTATTGCCTGTGTGCTGTTTGTGTTAACGTTGAACGAGTTTCAAGAACGAGAATTTCTCTATGGGGTAACCGGAACACGCATAACAAAGTTTCACATAGGTATGCAACCCTATTATAACTTTGCGGCTAAAGTTCCGTACTTATGTGTACAAAGTCACGTTGTAACTTACTTTTTAGGCTTTAAGTTTTAAAACACCAATAGCTTACAAATATTTTAAATATGTTTTCGCATGGTATGCTGTTAAAAATAATGCTATATAAAAATATCATTCTAAGATTAATTCCAAATTACTTTGTTGTTTCATTAATTGCTCACTCGGAACATTACTATGTAAATGGAAGTTTTGAAGATTTATTTGATGCCAGTTTTATGTTGATCGGTCTTAATTAACATTTTTATTTCTAGACCAGATACAAGGGCTTGCTATTGAATTATTCAGAGCTCTGATTCGCAGGGTTCAGTTTTCTGACAACGATTATGTTTCCTACTATGTAACACCTACCTACCTACCTACTATGGGCTCCATCAGAAGCCTCAAAGTCACCCAAAGGGCAAAGGGTTATGCTCGGAGTTTCTTTGCGGGATCTAATTAAGAAATGAGGGGATACGCAGAAGAATCAGAGTTACCGAGCCCTCAGGATGGCCAAATTTAAGTTGCAATGGGCAGGACACATATCTCGCAGTACTGACGCCCGATGGGGCAGAAAAGTCATCGAGTGGTGACAGTTCCGGAAAGCTCAATGCTGCGCAATGGAAAGCGATGGATGCGGGTGGCTCAGTACTGGCCTTCGTGAAAATCCTTTGGGGAGGCCTATGTCCAGCAGTGAACTTCTTTTGGCTGAAATGATGATGATGATGGTGATGATGATGATGAGGACACTATGAGTCGCTAAAGCATTGTATTCTGAGGGCTGCAAATAAGTAAGTAGAAATCGTAGAAATAAAAAAGTCTGGATGCAAATGAAACATCATCATCAGCATTACAGCTCATAAATTACCCAATACTGAAATGGATCTCCTCCAAATGAATAGAGGTAAATTAGCTTACTGTGCCAGGCTGGCAAGGCGGGTTGGCACAGGCTGTGTATCAATTTTTCAATCTTTTTGCGCCTAGCTTATCTGCTTCACTCTCAAGATAGTATGGGTTGGTGGCACTGTGTATTTATAATCCGTCAAAATAAATGAAACAGAATACACTAGCACTGGCCAGCAGCGTGGCACTGTAGGCTAATTAACTTATATTAACTTGAAAAGGCTGAACTGAGTTGCAAGTAATTATAGGGGTGTAATCAATGATGTTACATTTTACTTCTAACATCATTGGGTGTGATGATATATTACTAACGGATTTGTCGACCTATGACAAATTCCAATTACAAAATTCTTTTTTTTTAATCGACAATAATACCAAACTCTTTGATCAGGGCCCACCAAACTCCAGGCAATTTTAATTTGATATGCATATTTGAATCCAAATTTTCCACTCAAAACTTTGGATTAATTATTCTAATAATAATAAGTTCTATTGCTAACTTTGGCGCGTTAGGTACTCACGTTTGTTTGGGTAGAATTGCTAATTGAGTACTTACATGTAAATTGCTGTCTGAGAAATCTGAACGACTATTAATAATTCACAAATAACATATGAAAGCCATTTATAATGAGCTAGCTGTGTAAATTTGTTTATGTTAACTGAGCTACTCATAATGATTACGAATTGATAAACTGAAGATTATTATACTGGATAAAACAAATTGAGTAATTTAAAAATGGTTACTTCCAAGGCACAGTGAGTATAGAATAGTATTTGTAGACATGCATGTAGGAACTCATGCGTACTCCATTGTATCTTAATGTATTTTAAAAAGAATTGTAAATCAATATATGTATTTAAATTACCGGGTAACGGCACAAAGAAAGATATATAGGATGTTTTTTTTTAATATGCGTGACTGGCCAATAATAAAACTGCACTGCATTATTGGATTCCTAGCTAGAATCGAAAATCTGTAGCATCGGATAATGTTCCTGATGAAGAACAAACCCTGGGACGTATTTTCCTCTGCCAAACCAATAAATAAGCTTTTTGCATATTATGCAATTTTTTTGGATATTAATTATAGTTTCGATTGAGGCCAACCAATAAACATATAAAAAAACATCCTGTGTATGTAAATCTTCAGAGGACCATGTAACCGAGATCAATGAAAATTTGGTTCGCAATGTAGATATATTGTGGTACTAAAAATAAACCGTCTGGTCAAACTCCGTGTGGTGACGGATTTAGAATACGTAGTGTCACCAACCCATACCATCCCGAGGGTGTCGTAAGAGGCGACTAAGGGAACGCAAGAGGCAAATCACCTAGCCGCAAGAGAAGGAAAATTTGATACAAATCCTGTGCCAACCCGTCTTGCCAGCGTCGCACATTAGGCTAACTTCCTCCAACAATTTGGAGGAGGCCCCACTCATTAGTGGGTCATTCATGATCTGAAACGAACGCAAAATAAACTGTTCAACAGAATATAATGTTATCTATAATTTTCCAATTACACATTGAAAATGTAACATTGCTTTTTTGGAAATTTATAGTATACTAGCTGACCGGGCAGACGTTGTCCTGCATGATATTTGTTTACCGACTGCAGCGCCATCTGTCGGGCTGATTTGTGAATCTAAACCATCCTCGGTGCCACCCAAACACATACAATAAATTTCATTCAAATCGGTTCAGCCGTTTAGGAGGAGTTCAGTCACATACACACGCACACAAGAAATATATATATTAAGATTCACTTTTATTACAACTAAAGCGGTTTTTCGCTATATAATTTTCATGTAAAGCTTAATTGCCCACCAGCTATGAATACAACATTAAAGTATCTCTATATGTGAAATTTCGTCATATTATTTGTCCTATGCATAATTTGTGGTTAACAAACGATAAACTACGCAGTTGCCGGGTCAAATACCAGCTCACCAACGACCACGATATTTCATCTGGGTTCGCGTTTATTTGCTTTGGAGAATTATTTTTCATGTTCCTGAAAATAGCGAAGCAAAATGCCATACGCGCTCGCCTGAATATTCGTTTTTTAAACCCTCTTCGCGTTTCGCACCTTTATGCACCTCATATGCTCCATACGTATGTACTTTATTGTTTTTATCTAGACACTGGATACTGTCTAAAGGTGTGATTCCGAACTCGGCAACAAGCAACAGTGCTGCCACTAAGGTGTTGCCCGGCAGTGCTCGAGCATGGCGGCAGTGTCGCTCTGTTCGTGGTCAACATTCACGTACGTACTCTTGCTGTGACGGTAGGGCGACACTGATGCGCAGCAGTGCTGCCGCTACATTGCTGCCGCGACATTGCTGCCTAGCTCGGAATGTAATCTCATTATAAGCTTATAGAGATTGTGTGGTTTCGCGACAGCACTGCTATGTGCAGTGTAGTTCGGACTACACTCATTCAACATTACTATTATTATACATAATTACTATTATTACGTCTGTGTGGTGAGGGATTTAGAATACAAAATGTCACCACCCCATACCATCCTGAGGGGGTCGTAAAGGCAGATTATCTAGCCGTAAAAGAGGAAAAACTTGAAACAAACCCGTCTTGCCAGCGTGGCATAGTAGGCTAATTTCCCTACTAATTCCCAAGAACTTGAAGGAGGCCCCCTTACGGTGTAGGTCATTTATGGGTGGAAATGACTATTATTATCAACTACTATAATCGCGTGTAGGCAATATCGATTAAAAAAATAACTTCCAAACCAGTTTATACACAAAAAGTACAGCCAAATTAAAGAACCATTCCTTTTCTGAAATCGGTTTGAAGGTGATACTTATTAACAATGGACGCATCCACCATTTTGAAACAAATATGCGTAAGTTGCTGCTTTATTTTTTGTTTTCAGCTATATCAACAATTTTCGGAAATAAAAATAAAACATATGAATTTTGTTAGGCGTAATCAGAGAAAATGTGTGTCAATAATCCTCCAGTTCGTTTCCAAAATCAGACAATGAGATACTCTATAAATCGGGTGTATTTCGTGTTAATAACATGTTTCTAAAGTGCCCGCGATACAGCGCTTTAGAAGCGAAGTTGTCTTTGTTGAGCGTCTCCATCCCCAAATAATTGTATATTGTTCGAATTTCAAATTAAGATGCTACGAGTACGTATCAGATGAAACTGAAAGTAACCAAACACTGGCAACTTTGATTCCGTGTTGTGTTAATTCGGGTGCCAAATGAAAGGCAGGTTGGTTTTCAATGCAGGTACATCTGATCCCTTTGGGACGACGCCTCGCTTTAATTACTAAGCGCCATACAGAACTCCGGTCGAAACCTCTGTGTTAACGTTAGTTGAGACTACTGAAACTATTGGGGGCCATTAATTGACTACACTGGGGAACTAAGGTGATTGTTTACCGACATCTGCGTACTGTGCGATTGGGATACGGGAATTTAGACTGTGAGGGTCTTATAAGATTATCTCACTTCTGGGCATACAGAAAGACATATTATTGTAGGGGAGCAACATATTAGACTTCCCTGGTTAAATGACTATTAGTTAAAAGCTTTTTCGATGAAATCCGTACTAGTTTTCTTATGATCAAGGTTATCGGCCTTGTCGTTTTCTTGAGTCTGTGACAATATGTATTCTTAATCCGTCACTACACGGAAAATGCATAACTATGTTATTTTTTTATGCTTATATTTTATATAATTATATTTTTCATAAATACATACATATTGTTGTACGTATTTATGAAACTAAAACTGCAATTGCTACACCTTTCGCTACCGGTATTTCTATTTACACGATTATTTTCCGTTTTAAGGTTGTCTGGAAGAAATTGCATAAGCGATAAGAGACAAGTCCAAATTTAATTAATTTAAATTATAGTTCAATAAACATAATTCTATTTTTAAATTGACCACAGAATAAAAGACAAAAGAGTTTATGCTTGTGTTTGTCAAATGGTAGTGGCACGTGGTGCTGTGTGTAATGTTATTTTATCGATATAGTGTATTTCTTGTGCATAATTTTAATAAAATGTTAGCATTCTACACTACCTTACTTGTATAAACTGCAAGTTTGCGAAATTTCATACTCCTCCGTCGATACCTCTGGGATCAAAGGGCGTATAGCACAAAACAGCTACTTTTCAGGAGAGTCAAAAAACCTAAAAAAAAACAAAATTGGCTATTACTTTTTGTCTTAATGAAACAATCTATGAGAAAAATACTTATATTTTCCTATATTTTAAGTGTATATTATTCAATTAAGTCTAAAAATAATAGTTTCCAAAATAGTTTTGCTTTACTACCTAAAAAAAATATGAAATGACCTTTACACCCACTTAAAAACAGCTAACCTTAATAACTTAGGTAGTAAATATATCCTAGCGTAAAAAAGTTGCATAATATTAGGGAGTAAATGATAATAGCAATGTTTAATTGTGTTGTAAATCACAAAGTTTTCGTTTAAAATAGTACCTACAATTCATAATAAACAGGGTGGGGGGTATCCAATCACATGTTTGTATTTCTTTTTAAATGTTGTACGAATTAGGAAATACTTAAACCAAAAAAATACTTTATGTATTTAACTACAATAGTTTCCCTGAGATATCGAATCAGAAATTAGGAGATACGCAGGAGAACTAGACCACCGAATAAAAGACAAAAGAGTTTAAGTGCTTGTGTGTGTCAAATGGTAGTGGCACGTGGTACTGTGTGTAATATTATTTTATCGATATAATGTATTTCATGTGCATAATTTTAATAACATGTTATTGCATTCTACAATACCTTACTATATGTATAAACTGCATGTTTGCGAAATTTCATACTCCTCCGTCCGCCCAGTTTTCGTAAAAAGGGGTACAAAGATTTTGCTTCATGTATCTATTTATGCAATATTTTTACAACTCCAAAATACATGTGTCGACACTCTCGCTATTTCAATCATAAATAACCACATAAACGTCATGTAAATTATATTACTACCTCACTTAACCATAATTCATAATGATAAGACGATAAGGTAACATGCAAACCTTTTATAACCTATAAATAAAGGTTTAAACACATATGCATAGTCTTAAATTAAGCAACATTTCTATAGGCTGAGTAAGACATGTAACGGCGTCGTAACGGCAACACTAGACCGGAAACGGAAAAACGAAACGGACTAGTATTTACGAGCGGCATTTCCGCCCACTGGGAGTTATTAGATTGCCTACTGGGCAAAAAAAACCATTGTTAAACGATATTACCCTAAAGTCAAATCATGTATTTTGTATTGGACACAATTTAGCATATAGACGACCCACCGCTGAGTCGCGCTTCCTCCAGTTACATGGAGGGTAATTGGCCCACCGTGCAGAGCTGGCCAGATGAGTTAATTTCTGCAAAATGACAAATTATAACGGTCAATCGAATCAAGACTCTAATTAATGAACATAAAACAGTAATCACAACACAAGCGTTATGCTTATATTATTATTTATGGACTACTACTACTCAGCTCGTAACTATAGCATGACCCACTGCTAAGTCGGGCCTTCTCCACTTGGAGGAGAATTAGCCTACTGTTCCATGCTGGCACAGGGTTTCGTATCAAGATTTTCTTCTCTTGCGGCTATGCTTTATCATTTTCATAGTGGCTGTAATAAACGTTTTTCTTTCTTTATTATTTCGTTTTGCCGCCTCTTACGACACCCTCAGGATGGAATAGGATGGTGACACTAATTATTCTAAATCTGTCTCAATTAGATTAAAGCAGTAAAGAAATCTGTTTGACATCGAAGTTGAGTAAATATACCATATAAATTAATGGGGCCTTGTCCCGCTTTTACAAGCGGGCCCACGCTTGGATGGGGAGCTCTGGATGCTCCCCAACCCACCGAGAGGAACGTGCTAGACAATATGGATGAACTAGACAATCTGGCCGCTAAAAAAGGAAAAGTTGAGACAAACCCTGTGCCCTTATTTCCCTCCAAGATCTTGGAGGAGGACTGACTCAGCAGTAAATCATTTATGGGCGGAAATTATGATGATGATGATAAGTTTACATAGTCAGACCCATTGTGCAGAAGTCAGTTTAGCTCTACTAATTAGCAACCGCAAGATAAATGCCAGCAATCACGAACAACAACACTCACGCCATTTCCCGCTACCGCTTGGCGTAACGTTGCGTTCAATATAATATTTTATCAGAAGTTAATTTATTATATTAGCATGTTTATATCTTTATTATTGGATAAATATTAGTTAATTAATGATTAAAATTATGTATATTATTCTAATTTTGAGAGAGATTTGCGTGTTATTGCTTTCACTAATCTGTCAGACTTGTTTGTACCACCATACTTGTAACCCTTTTATTTAAAAGAGCAACCATGGAGTTTCCTGCTGGCTCTTCTCTGTAGAATCGCATCCGGAACCGGTGGTAAAGACTAAATAATTAATCATTCTTAATTATTCTTTTTAAATTTTAATGTTTGTGTTAAATGTTTTACTATTTGAAAGCATTCGCAAGAATTTATTCGAATAAAAAACATTTTGTTTTTCCCTGTGGTGATGAATTTAGAATACATTGTGTCACCACCTAATTCCATTCTTTGGGTGTCGCAACAATGTCACAAGGCGTAAATCCTAGGCTCAAGAGAATGAAACGCTGATACGAAATCTTGGCCAGCGTTGCACAGTGGGCCAATTACCCTCCATGTAATAGGAGGAGGCCCGACTCAGCACTACTTAGCAGTAGGTCGTGTATGGCGTGTAACTATAATATTATTATTTTGATCACAACTTTTTTTTTTATAAATATTCTTGGACATTTCACACAACGCCATCTCGTCCCAAGCTAAGCAACTTAATGCTTGTGTTAAGGCAACGAGATGGATGATAAACTACTTATATAATTTTTTTTTTGTAAATACATACATATTATACATACATTACATTTTATTACATTACATGGCACATTGCCATTACATTGGGCGAACATGACAACGAAATTAATTGTAGGATATCTCAAGATATCATTCAAATTATAAACACCATCGCCGTCTGTATTCATCGCCTCCGCTTACACACTCAGCCATAGGCCTATCAACAGATAACTTGCGAACTAGCGTATCCTTGCTACAACCCCATTCCTTATTTTTAGGGCTGTCACAAAGAATCATCAATGTAATCGAAATAAAACACATCCTACAAATATTCAATATTAATAGTGATAAAAATAGTGTGGTGTCAGATTAAGCATACAGAGTGTCCCCACCCCATTCCATTCTGAGGGTCTCGTAAGAGCCGACAAATGTTATGACAAGGCACAAAGGACGGAAATCTTGAAACCCTGAAACAGTAGGCTAATTAGGCTGTGTAGTAGTCGTATAGAATAAATTGCGGGATCCAATTGAAGTACAGGTCAAGTAACATCTGGCTCAGCCGACATTTGGATTGGTGGACATCTTAATGTTCTGACCTGCTGATAGTATTCTAAGCCACCCATCATGGCTGAAATAAGAAGTAAGTGACGTGAAAACTATGTCCCAATCCACTTATTCAATGGAGTTAAAATGTCTTCAAAGTTATTATTTTGGATCTTTATTTTTTTTTATGTTTCGTCGTCGTTTCAGCCTATAAATGACCCACTACTGAGTCGGGCCTCCTCCAAATTCATGGAGGAAAATCAGCCTACGGTGCCACGACAGTAAGACAGGTTGGCACAGGGTTTGTATCAAGTTTTCCATCTCATACGGCTAGGTGATCTGCTTCTGGAGCGTATCCTTTAGTCGCCTCTTACGACACCCTCAGGATAGTGTGGGTTGGTGTTTATTACCGGATAACTCAGTCATTTGTAAAATGATTCGGAAATGTATGACATGTCTTTATTAATTTTGTCGAAATGTCAAATAAAAAGACAAAACATGTATTATTTCGACGATATTGTTATACGAATAATATCTTCATCATCAACATCATTTACAAAGCATACGTATACTTTTAACATCAACAAAAAATGTTAACAGACTTCAAAATAAGCATTCTTGCAGTCATACAGTCTCTTAATGCCAAGCCCAGATATAGAAATCTGGGCTGCTATTATTACTTCTTCTACTTAACCCTATAAACGACCCACTGTTGAGACGGGCCTCCTCTCCTCCTTGGCTATAACTGTACATTATTTCCGGGTAACATATACCATTACATTAGAATCCATGTGTTAATAATAAATAAATAAATATCCTTGGACATTTCACACAACGCCATCTCGTCCCAAGCTAAGCAACTTAATGCTTGTGTTATGGTAACGAGATGGATGATAAACTACTTATATAATTTTTTTTTTTGTAAATAAATACATACATAGACAGAAATGACACCCAGACTCCGAGCCAGTGCCTCTGGTTTAGACAAAGACACTCGCCCGACCCCAGAATCGAACCCGGGAGCCGTTGCTCCAAAGGCGGCACATCTAACCACTAGACCAAGACCTAGACTAGACCAAGGCTTTAGATAATCATACCTTTTTTTATCCTAGGGTGTCCTAAGGGCCGACAAAAAGAAATGCTGTAAACCTAGTCACAAGAGAAGGAAAAATCGATAATAACCCTGAGCCAACCCGTCTGGCTCAGGGAGAGGCATGATAGCGAGAACTGGTATGAAAGGATTTAGCAAATTAAGGTCTCCGCACAAACATATATATTTATTTATTTCTTGTATATATAAGTATGTATATGGAATATACTATTTATAACGTCCTGCACTACTATGTAGTATGTATTGTATAATATTGTATTATTATATATTATATAATTATAATAATTTTAATATAAAATATAATTATAACTTGTTTCTAAAGTTTATGTTTACTGTGCACCTACCTTTTGTTTCTCTGCACCACTTATACGAGTAGGTTGACTGGGAGAGAATGCCTATGGCATTAAGTCCGCCTTTGTACACTTTATGTGCATTAAGATTTAATAAATAAATAAAATAAATAAATAGTGGAGGTAGGATGTAGAGAATAAAAAAAAAAAACCCGTTTGGCTAGCGTGACACAGTAGTCTAATTACGCTCTAAGTAACTAGAGTAATAATAGATACACCATTTGCACCCGAAAATCAACAACAAATTTAGGAACCAATTTTAATTTGCTAACCCTACATTTTTTGCGTTCTATGACAGCTAGGGGAAGACTTTGCTCATGACCTATATTAATAGAGAGACATCAATCATCTACTATACCGCTATCTAACTTGGATGATGGCTCAATAACAAGGTTTGAATTGCCCTCATAATAGTGTCATCGAAAATGTCAATCGTTGAACTTTTAAGGGCTATAAAGGTTGATTTCGTTGAACCGTATCGTTGTAAATCAATGCTTCCCACGAAGCTTAATGTATATTCTAAGAAATACAGAGGTACAGTTAGAGTTGCCAACTATACTATCTTATACAGTACTACAATATTATGGATGTATTATACATATAAATCTTCCTCTTGAATCATAGATAGAGTATCTATTTAAAACCGCTTCAAAATCCGTTGCGTAGTTTTAAAGATCATATAGGGACGGACAGACGACAGCGACTTTGTTTTATACTATGTAGTGATAGTGAAGTTATGATAGTGATTATACAATTTTTCACTAAATTATACGTTTTACTTTTGAACAAAAATAAATTATACAAAATACTGTCTTCAGCATCAAAATGCATAAATAAAATTTTCTCATATTTATTTCCTGTTCCCATCACCTCAGCATTTTACAGAAAAATGTTGTTTAATGAAAAATTAGTTCTTCATTTATTTTAATTTCAATTATAATTTTTTTAAAGTTTCAAACCGCCCATTGTACATATCTTTAACATAGCATCAGATATATATATATATATATCTGATGCTATGTTAACCTTTTATATTATTGGTGTACATAAAGACATGCATAAAGAGTATTCTATTCTATTCTAAGTTGTGCGAGAAGCTCTAAAAATATGTTTAAAAAACAATAAATAAAATACTGTTCCTTTTTTTAAATACTATTTAATATTCTTCATAGACCTAAATATACTGTATTTATTGTAAAAAAAAAAGTTTGCAACCTTAGGTACAGTACAGTAGAAATAAATACAGTACGGGCTTAGAAGATACAATGTTGCCAACCCTTTCTGTCCTGAGGGCGTTGTAAGAGATGACGGCACACACATTTTAGTTTTTGTTGATAATTCTAGTATATGCTATTCTTTCTTGGGACCTGACGCTGAAACCTGTTATAAAATTATGTGTCTATATGTGTTTTAATAACTATTAATTTAATTACTATTTATTTTATGTTTCTAATAATTTTTATTTTAAATAGGTACACGATTTTATGGCATGGCACAGTAGGCCAATTTCCCTCTATGAATTTGGTGGAAGCCTGACTTAGTTGTGGGTCATTTATGAGCTGAAACGACGGCACGATTTTATCCATTTGTAAATAGATTGCATAAATTTCCAGCCTACTAACCGATTTAAAAAAAAAATTATAATTGATTCTTACGAGGGGAGATCTAAAACTTTGAGGAATGAAGGGAATAGAGGGCGCTCATACGGCACATTAGTATAGAAATTGAATTTCAGCCCTATGGCGTCATTCGTTTACGAACACTCGCCTGCTAAACAAATCAATCCGGAAGAAAACTGAAACTATGCTGCGATAAAAACGTCAAACTTCGGACAAACAGACTATCTTCGTCTGTGGCTAAAAGCCTCATAAAATCCTCTTGAAAAAATAAAATACATGTTATACCGTAATCAATTCAAAGTGTTAACAATAGTCTGGCAGACATTACCAGGGCTGTCAAACTATTCGCTAATTTAATCCAAACAACATGAACGTGCTGAGCAAACTTTGCTTTTAGACACTGCCGCCGCTGGTTCATAAAACGATCAACTTTTATCGTGTAGGTATGCGAATTTGCTTTTAAGGACTATCAGACTGTTGGTCGATAGAGGGTCTAGAGTTACTTAGTTATCGCTGTATTTTCTTCCTGACTTTAAAAGTTTGTTTTTGTTTCTATTGATATATAATGTTTTCAATATAACGAGTGCGTGGGACAAGGGCCGTAAGAGGATAATAGTTATGTTAAATATGACGATTTAAAGAGTTTTGTGATAAAAACTACTTAAATAAAGTTCCTTTTTGAGTTTAGATTTATCAATACAGTGTAAGATCTCCTAAAAAGATTTCAGATTTTGATGAAACTCAAAAGAAACTTTATTTATTTCGGGTTTTTACAAAACTCTTTTAAATCATCATGTTTAATGTTTAAAACTATCATCATCATCTCTCGATCCTTGTCCTACGCTAGATGGTCGCTCTATACACTTCTATCTGAGGCATATCTACATTTATATCTTGCGCGGGTCGCTAGCCCGGGATTCGCACTGGCGCAATGATGAACCTCTAAATTTATCAATAATAAATAATAATAATAATAAATATCCTTGGACATTTCACACAACGCCATCTCGTCCCAAGCTAAGCAACTTAATGCTTGTGTTATGGTAACGAGATGGATGATAAACTACTTATATACATTTTTTTTTGTAAATACATACATATTATAGATAGAAATGACACCCAGACTCCGAGCCAGTGCCTTTGGTTTAGACAAAGACACTTGCCCGACCCCGGAATCGAACCCGGGACCCGTTGATCCAAAGGCGGCACATCTAACCACTAGACCAATGATTCTCTACTATAAAATGCATCTATTAAAAAAACCGCTTCAAATTCCGTGGCGTAGTTTTAAAGATTTAAGCATACATAGGGATCGGACAGACGACAGCGACTTTGTTTTATACTATGTAGTGATAGTGATAAACGCATGTCTTCATTCACACAATCCATCTATCTCGTTACCCTTACTTCCATCTACATTCATAACGAAACTACCACCGTTTCGAAATACAGAGAAGAGCTGGCAAGAAACTCTGCAGTTGCTTTTAGTTTTTTCAAAAGATCCGTCTTGTTTATAAATAGCATTATACAGCTTACTACAACTCAGCCCATAAATGACCCACTGCTGAGTAGGGCCTTCTCCCAATATAGGGAGGGTAATTAGCCTATTGTGCCACGCTGGCCAGGCGGGTTGGCACAGGGTTTCGTTTCAAGTTTACCTTCTCTTGTGGCTAGGTTACCGTCGACATCTTACGACACCCTCAGGATGGAATGGGGTGGTGACTCTATGCATTCTAAATCTGTCGTTACATTTTTTACACATTACAACACGGACGTTATACAGCATAGTGAGAGCAAGTTCGTGAAGTCCTTGATAAAAAGGAATTCGAGCGTACTCTACAAGAAACGTTTTTCATGGGTCAGCATTATATATGGGTAGTCTTACATGATTAGCGATTTACTGTCAATTAACAGTAGCAATCGTTAGATAAATCACAGAGGACAGACGACAATCTCTCAGTATACATTCTGGTAAAGCTTATTTAGCTAAAGTTAGTTAGACTGTGGCCAACCATTTTGCCCTATCCTAAGGGCGTATAGGGTGATATCAGTAGAATTCTAAACAAGTCAATTTTTGGTGAATTAAGAATGTAAAAGGAAAAGAGGAAGGAAAACTTGATACGAAACCCTATGCCAATCCGTCTGGCCAGCGTGGCACAGTAGGCTAATTACACTCTATGTAGTTGGAGGGGCCCGACCTAGCTAGGTCATATATGGGCTGAGTAGTCATCATCATCATCATCAGCCTATTTCAGTCCACTGCTGGACGTAGGCCTCCCCCAAGGCTCGCCACTGAACCCGGTCTTCGGTTCTATGCATCCAGTTGCTGCCGGCTTCCCGTCGCAGATCGTCGCTCCATCTAGCAGGGGGGCGTCCCACCCTATCCATCAGCATTGATGGTACTCCACTTGAAGTTGTTTCGGAATACATCTACCTCGGGCAGTGTCTGCAGTTAGGAAGAAACAACTTCGAGAAGGAGGTAGCCAGAAGGATTCAGTTGGGCTGGGCAGCATTTGGGAAGCTTCGTCAGGTCTTTGCGTCGCCCATACCGCAGAGTCTGAAGACGAAAGTCTTCAACCAGTGCGACCTACCCGTACTAACCTACGGTGCTGAAACGTGGACACTGACGGTGCGGCTAGTCCATCAGCTAAAAGTCGCTCAGCGAGCTATGGAGCGGGCTATGCTCGATGTCTCGCTACGAGATAGAATTCGTAATGAAGTCATCCGAGCGAGAACGCGTGTCATCGACATAGCCCATAGGATTAGCAAGCTGAAGTGGAAATGGGCTGGCCACATCTGTCGTAGAACTGACGGCCGCTGGGGCAAACAGGTGCTACAGTGGAGACCACGTACTGGCTGAGTAGTAATAGTCTCTAAATCCACATGTGAATCTTCCATATTATTCGAATATATATTTTCTGTTTGAATAAAACAATTTCTGCCAGTGGGATGAGACTGTTACCTATGCATGAAATGTCAACAAAATGTCGTTTCAATAACAATGGAAAAATGGACGGCAACATTTGAAATATCCATTTTGTTTTGACACCAATAGGTCAAAATGATAAATTTTTACGTTGAAGAGTTCTAGAATTAGCCCATTCAAATTAGGAAGTTGAAAATACTGGCGATTCTTTTACTACTACTCAGTCCATAAATGACTTATCATAAACATAGGTTCACACTGAAAATCAGTTGCCATGTCATGCCATCAGTTTGTCGCAACACGGCAGAATATGCTGAGTGTGGACCTTTTTAATACGCTTTTATTAGCTTCGCTTGTATGTATGTAACGGAATCTTTGAACATGATTTTGACCCAGTTAAAAACGTCGGATTAACACAAAATTTGGCATACTTATTAAGGACCGATGACAATTCAATATTTTAAACATTTTGACACGGTATCATTAATAGATATAATAATAATAACGGTGATCAATGTAGAACACCGCTCTTCGTTGCATTAGCTAATAGAGATGTAAATATCATAAAGCTATTGCTATATTTTTTAGTGATTATTTAGCAATAGTTTTATGATATTTTAAATAAAAAATAAATGTAAATAAAGTAATAGGTACATTACGTGTGCACGCCGTATTCAGATTTTCTATAAAAGCTTATTTTTTTAGTTTTTTTTAAATTTGGGACTGAATACGGCGTGCACACGTAATGTACCTATTACGTTGTTAGTTCTAATATTATGATTGTGTTTGTTACATACTCACATATAAAAGTGTCTGTATTTTTTTGTATTGCGCCGTGTTCTTTGCACAATAAAGAATTTCTCTCTCTCTCTCTCTCTCTCTCAAACTAAGCCTACCGTGCCACGCTCTGGGCAGACGTGTTGGCACAGAGTTTCGTTTCAAGTTACCATGTGGCTAGCTTTTCGGCCATATCATTTCTTTCTGTCCGCTCTTACGCCACCCACAGGATGAAATGGGTGGGTGGCACTATATATTCTAAATCCTTCACCACGCAAACTTTTCATTGATACATTTTGTACTAAAATCTTTGACACGAAAACCATGTATTTTCGCGAATTCCCCGCGTAAGTAATTCCGATTTATGTATCGGGCGACACAGTTCTTTGTTTCTGGTAACACAGATATGTTTCAACGGTTGTACTCGTTATTTACGATAGTAGCACCATATTGCAGTTTTAAGACATTTATCCACTGAAGCGAGCCCCGTACCATAGCACAAATTGTTCCACCGAATACCAATGGGTACCTATAGTACGTATACTGAACCTATCGTTGTCCTGTAAATTATTATGATAATCCCACTGATATGTAAAGCACCAAAAATTTGTATGAAGGGGCATTTGTCGTTTAGATGCCTATTGATTTATTTTTTTTCGCTTCGGGTAAGATTGTGTATGTACTTTTACATAGACCTCGATTGTGCATTACCACATTTCTGTGGTGACCAGGCTGACGGTGGGGTCGTACCGTTCGAAATGAAAAAGGATCTAATTGTTTTTCAATTAGTCCTTCGTAAGGTAATGAACAGCTTCAAAAGATGGGAATATGGAAGTTTACACTTGAATGAAGCGAAACCTTTATGATACTCTCCGAACTGGATTTGAAAACATTTGAAAACAGATTCAAATTTTTATGGAGTTTTAAAAAATATATATATCTACCAATTTTATATAACTTCATAAGTTTATTAAATACTAGTGGCCCGCCCCGGCTTCGCCCGTGCAAGGCGTGGGTTGGTTATACATATAAACCTTCCCCTTGAATCACTCTATCTATTAAAAAAAAACCGCTTCAAAATCCGTTCAAAACTACGCAACGGACTTAGAAGCGGTTTCCTTTAATAGATATATAATTCAAGAGCAAGGTTTTTAAGTATGATACATGCCTAATATTGTAGTGAAACATTGATAAATTTAGAGTTTTCTAATGTGATGTCGTACATAAACTCATTTTTTGCGCTTACATTGCAAGGTTATATTTAGTATCAGCATTGCACCCGTGCGAAGCCGGGGCGGGTCGCTAGTACATTATAAACTGTATTTTTTAATGCAAGTAATATAAGCAGAACAACAATATAGAAAACTAAAAAAAAACAACAACGTATTTATGCTAGAGAGATAAAAAAACATTGAATTTCTATCAAACATGGCTTGTTAGTTAGAAATTCAATGTTTTTTAAATAGCCTCTTATAAAAACAGCCTCTTAGCATTGTTACCGAGAAAATCTCGCTTTAAATAAATTCATTCGATTCCAAACGTTATACAACGGGTGAATGAAAAATCGATCATGGAATGATTAATCAGAGGTTTTGTGATAAATCGACACGCGTCAAAAAAGATTTTACTTCGCTCAATGTAGGGATTGTAATAGATGAATGTACTATCAGTTTGTTTATACACACATGAACCACGCTGAAATATGCTCCAAAAATATAGGAAACGGGAAGCGAGCGACCGGAAAAGTCGTATATCAAAACAATTGACCCAAATAGGGAGCACATGGGAATGATTTAAACGCAAAGATAAAGATATAGGTGGTAATCATTTCAGAAGCTGTACTCCCTTTGTTGTATCAACGTTGTAGTACAAACTTATTGTAAAAAAAATTGTCTTTGAATAAATACTAACTAGTGGTCGCACAGCGGTCGACATTCGACGTAAATAAATTATAGTTCTATTCACAATTTGACCATTGATTATAACAATAAAAAAAATATTATTATTGAAATTAAACACTTTTCAACGGATTTATCGCGTGTATATTACGTTATTTAATTCCCGACGTTTCGAATGCTTTGCAGCAGTCGTGGTCGCGTGAGAGACTAGATGACAGTTGTCTTCAAAAGTACAAAGAAACAGTTAAAATCTACCGCCTATAATTTTGTTTTATTGATAAAGTTCCATGTGCACGCAGAAATCGCTCACGGTGTCCAGAGGTCTTGCAGATGAGTATTTTACTTGAGATTTGATCAATTTAATGACTGGATCCCAGGCAGGTGGTACTTACCAACCATCCTCTCTAATGAAATTTTGATGTTTTTTAATCTCAATAGCATCGCGGATCATTCTTGGAACGTAATGATCCTCCCTGGCAAGGATTTGAGGTCTATCAAAGTGAATGTAGTGGTTGGTCTTGTTGAATGTGTGCTCACAAAACACAATTAAATAATAGAATATACACGCGATAAATCCGTTAAAAAGCATTTTAAAAAGTGTTTAATTTCAATGTGTAATAATCGCGAAAACCTAAGAAATCATTAGAGTATAAGTATATGTGTGTGTGAGTCAAATACATGGTAGTGTGTGCAATGTTCTTTTTATTGATTTAAAGTATTTTTATTATTAATTAAAAAAAATAGTATTCTGCACGCCTTCTCTATATAAACTATAAGTACTAGAGATACTGCTCCGTCCGCAAAATTGTCGTAAAAAGGAGCACGAAGTTTTCGCTTCACGTATTAATATATACATAGATTCAATCATAAGAACTATACGGAATATAATGACTAGCGGACTGTGCATAACGCAACCAATCTGCACGTTAAGCTATCGATCTACCATCTATGGCAGTCGTTACACGTAGTCAGTAGCATGTACACTTACAGCTGGTCTAACCATTATAAATCCCGGTGGTCCGGTGGCAGACGGCAATCGCACAACCAGGTTAGGGAATTAGGTTATCTGGTTATTTTATCTCTATTTAAAAAAGCTTTTGTAAGCGTTTTAGACATACGCGATTGTCAAAAATTTTGTTAAAATACAAAACGGCTCTAAATCGCGGGAATATTTCGAAAGGCAACGTCGTAGAAACGTAGTCAAATAAATAACGTAAGGCCCATATAATTCTACTAAAAGCTTTTGTACAGTCAACAATATCAAGATTACATTCAAATTTTAAACACCATCGCCGTCTATGTTCTCCGCCTCCGCCTACACACTCAGCCGTAGTCCTATCAACAGATAACTTGCGAACTAGCGTATCCTTACCACAACCCCATTCCTCATTTTTAGGGCTGTCACACAGAATCATCAATGTAATCGAAAAAACCACATTCTACAAATATTCGTTAAGAATACATAGTGTCTCCACCCCATTTCATCCCGAGGGTGACGTATGAGCCGACCCTTTGGTTGCTGAGAACCTAGTCGCAGGAGCAGGAAAATTTACACAGGAAACCCTGTGCCAACCCATCTGGCCAGTCTGTCACTGTAGGCTAAATACCCTCCATGAAGTGGGAGGAGGCAGCTGTGTCCGCTGCTGCTTTAAAATATTTGTTGACGTACGCAACCTACATACACAGCATATCCAACAGGTGAAATCATGTTTGCTCCGTAAATAAATTAACTTATAACAGTTTATCTATCCAATGTATATATACAAGGTGTAACAAACAAAATACCACTTCGGATAGTCATCCGAAGAGCTTATCGAAAAGAGCCAAACCTTGTATTTAATTAAGTATGAGTGAGATGTACGATTATCTTATGTAATTTTTATGCCACAAAACGTGTATCGTCTATCGTGATTATTAACTTACACTCGCGTCGCTTTCTGAACGACGCAGTTTTTGACATTTTGTGGCTGTCACTTCCTTCCCGCTTGCGCGTTCACGTTTCCACTCACGGACACACGCTGTTTATAAATTGTAATAAGGAGTTTCAAGGTCAACAGAACAACTTCCACAAACTGTGCAAATTTATTATAATTTATAAGCACTATACCATATTCAAGGTTCCAGGTCGGTGGTCAATCGTCGGATCCAACTCGGCTGGGCAGCGTTCGGGAAGCTGCGAAAGATCTTCTCGTCCACAATACCGCAGTGTCTGAAGACAAGAGTCTTCAACCAATGTGTGTTGCCAGTGATGACTTATGGAACTGAGACGTGGTCGCTCACTATGGGCTCCATCAGAAGGCTCAAAGTCACCCAAAGGGCAATGGAGAGGGCTATGCTCGGAGTTTCCCTGCGAGATCGAATCAGAAATGAGGAGATACGCAGGAAAACCAGGGTCACCGACATAGCCCACCGGATTGTCAAACTTAAGTGGCAGTGGGCAGGGCACATAGCTCGCAGGACCGACGTCCGATGGGGCAGAAAAGTCTTCGAGTGGCGACCGCGTTCCGGAAGGCGCAGTGCTGGTAGGCCTCCCACACGGTGGACCGACGACCTGGTTAAGATCGCCGGAAAGCAGTGGATGCGGGCGGCCCAGGACCGGCCTTTGTGGAAATCCTTGGGGGAGGCCTATGTCCAGCAGTGGACGTCTTTTGGCTGAAATGATGATTTTGATGATACCATATTCTACACAAGCGCGAACATAAGTTAATAAGCGCTAATTTCTCTAGTACATCGTTCCCGAGCTGGCGACAAAAGTAAAAGAAAAAAAAAATGCTAATTTTGCTGATTTTTTAGATTATACTACTACTACTCCTAGCCCTTTTAGAGTATAACCTGTGCCATTTGATCCTTTCGCCATGACTAAAGAGTTTTTTTACACCCTAAATCCATGTTTGATATCAGAAAAGTTTAATTACCAGACACAAAGAAAACTTATGGCAATAACATTAATTTACGCCTCTCGGATAGATTGCTAGCACGCACATAAAATACAATTCACATGTACGTAAAAGACTTCTAGATTAATGAAATGTTTAATTAAACTCCTCACTAAAAAGAAGACTGTTATGAGTTTGACGTGACTTTCTTAGCATCGCGACTTTTCAACGCATGAACGAATTTTCAGTAGGTTCATTTGAAAAGTTGCTTACCAAAATTAAAGTCAAAATACTTTATCTTAAAAGATTTTAATTTTTGTTTAAATAGTCAAGAAGAAACTATTAGTTTTATTATTACAAACAGACACTCCAATTTTATTAATTTGTATGTATAGAAGATGTATAGACTAAATAAAGTAGCCTAAGTTACTCCTTATATCATCAGCTACCTATCAGTGAAAGTCCCGTCAAAATCGGTCCAGCCGTTCCAGAGATTAGCCGGAACAAACAGACAGACAGACGGTCAGACAGACAAAAATTAAAAAAAATGTTATTTTGGTCTATGTGCTGTGTATACAGACTTACGCATTTAGTAAAAAGTTGTTATTTTATTATTACAAACAGACACTTCAATTTTATTTATTTGTATAGATATAGATTGTACCGGAAGCTCTTTATATTTTTTAATACTGTTGAAATCTATTTATTTATTCAATTACCGGTTGAAACATTTCAGTGGCTTTTTTTACATTCATTTCTATAAAAATGTATACAGGAACATAATTGAATAAGGGCAAGTTCCTCGGCTTACACAAAAACACTTTCCCGATGCCAAAACCGAAGCGGGGATCTTTAATTTTAAAAAGTCAATTGTAATAGGTATAAAATTTTCAGAATGCAAAATAATTTATGAATGGTCCCTGGAAGCGTCGTCGCAGCTTACCCCGGTGCATAATGGCACAGATAATGATGTCAAGAAGCGGAAGAAGCAATTACGACCTGGAGCCGTTTGCAATCACGACGGGGAGGCTTCCCGGAATACGGCCCTGGTATCACAGAACGTCTGTTCCTTAGCCTGCGTGCACATTGCTGTTAACGTAGGTAGTTACTTTGTAATCTAAGGACTGTACTAATATAATAAAGGCTGTAAATTAATGTGCATGCGGCCTTTTTTATCGTTTATACTTCTTTTTACTACTGTTAATTGATTATCTGACGTATTACATTGTTTTGCTATAAACAAATGCGTTACTAATAGATTATTGATAGGTACATAGCAATCGTATTACTGTTTTGCTAAAAATAAAAGATTTAAAATATAAACGATTTAAACATTATAATCAAGATTGGCGTAATACCGCCGTTTCGTGCATCCAGGCTATTTGCCACAAAACGTACGTCTCATCAGTAATGATCTAGATGCTTACAATCCGTGCCAATCTTTATGGCCGGTCTGAATGTAACGCTGCGCACAACATTAAATCAGGTATCAGCGGGACGTTCGCGCGCCGTTTTTCACCCGAAAGCGCCCTCGCCACCCGGATGTTTGTGTGAGTGAGTTACGTTCGTATTGGTTATTAAATGTACGATGCGCAAGTTCGTTTCCACGGCTACATTCAGGCCAGCCATAAAGGTTGGCGCGGTCTGTAGTAATCTGGTTTTTTGCATTCTTTGCATTTTTCATTTGCCTCGTTGGTCTAGGGGTTAGATGTGCCGCCTTTAGATCAACAGGTCCTGGGTTCGATTCCGGGGTCGGGCAAGTGTCTTTGTCTTAACAAAATCGGACTACTTATTTTTTATGGAAAATTTTGATCCGTTCTATACGAGTATCAGTCCTACTATCGATCCTTTATTACATAAAAGTAAAGATATAGGGTTGTTTTCGCCCCGTCTACGGTATTTGCTAATGCCATGCTACTGTGAAGTGTGAGCTAATTCAAAAGTGTGTAGAAATATTTTTTTGTAATAAAAATGTAACTACTTCTAACTGCTTCTACTTCTCAGCCTAAGTGACCCATTGCTGAGTCGGGCCCCTCCAATTACAGGGAGGGTAATAAGTCTACAGTGCCACGCTGCACGCTGGCCAGAAGCACAGGGATTCATATCTAGATTTCCTTCTCTTGCTGATAGGTTATCGGCCTTGTCATTTCTTTTGGTCGTATCTTACGACACCCTCAGGACAGAATGGGGCGGTGACACCACGTATTCTAAATCCGTCACCACACGGAAAAAGTTCAATATGTTTTGCAATATTTGTCCATAAAAAAATCAAACACGAATAGCCTTGTGTGTGAAGCCAACAGAAGGCTGAACAAGAACAAGAAACACGTCTGACAAGCAAGCCTCTTATAATTCAACGCCTGAATGGCGTGTCAAGATTGTCAAGTAATCCGCTTAAACTAGATGATGCTCTCGCAAAATAAAGTCGGGCAAAGTCTTTGAGTAATTTGTATTATTTCGCTTCATGTTTTGCTTAATTATTTGCGACTAGGGGAGGCAGGTGCGACGAGACTGTATTTATTTGCATTAAAAATAAATTCGTGGAGAGACTTGGGTAATTCGGGATTATGATCCGACAGCTGTGTCAGACAAATTCGAATTTGCGGATTATATTTTAATTATGTTATCAGCCAGATTAATGGCTTGGTGTCGTGTGAAATATTGATGCTAAACCTCATCGGAGAAACTCTATTCGATTCGTATGTCCAAGCACAAATGATGGTCACAATAGTATTAAATTAGGCCGAGAATTTATTCAGTGGCGATTTTTTTTCTTGTTTTCTAATTCTGTATTCTGTTCATGTTCTGATAGTAAATCGTAAAATTTACTATAATATATATAATAAATATAAAATAATATTTATCTGCAATAACGATTATCGAACTCAGAGCCTTAATCATAATTTTAGCTATCATTTTAAAATATTTAAATCATTTTAAAGTGATTTAAAAGTTTGGTTGGTTTTTCCATGAAATTGTATTGATTTTAGGCGTTACAAGTTTATATTGGATAGGTTATAGTAAATAGACTAGTACTGAACGCAAACTTCATTTACGCGAAAGCTTATCATTATTATAGAATACCTATGTCACAAAGTCGATATACGAAGATAACAATATATCGACTCTCTTTCTCTATAAGTTACCGAAAACTTGATACGAAACCTTTTTTGTTTTTTGTGCCAACCCATCTTGCATTATCAATAGGCTAATTTCCCTCTTCAAAATTGGAGGAGTGAGTTTTATATGGGCTGCAATGATAATGATCATGATACGCCCTCAGCTAATTTCCAGGTGTCAAAATCCTCCTCTCTTAAATTCGCGAGGCTGAGATTATATAAAATATTTCTTAGGAATATTCCGTGCTAATCATGGACGTATTACGTCCATGGTGCTAATTTACTTTTTGTGTAGGTAGCGCCGGCCGGTGTCGACGGAATCGATTCCCCCAAACATGAATACGAACGAGTACATCTTTAAGTCTTAAGCTGCTCACGTACATTCCACCTTCCACGTCATTAACCTGTGAAGCTACACCAGTTAGATAAACGGCTTGATAACTGATTTTATTTTGTTCCTGGATTTTTTGCATTTTGTCGATAAAACCTTTACCGTCTTATAAGACGGTAAAGGTTTTATACCCCTAAAGGGTATGCATAAATAAAAATCCGTTGTATAGCAGTGTGGTGACGGATTTAGAATTCATAGTGTCGTCACCCCATTTCATACTCAGGGTGTAAGGCCGAAAACCTTGCCGCAAGAGAAAGAAAACTTTATACTAAACCCTGTGCCTACCCGTCTTGTCAGCGTGGCACAGGGCTGATTTCCCTCTATGATTTTAGCAGAGGCCCGACTCAGTAGTGGGTCATTTATTGGCGGAAATGATGATGATGTTTTCTAATCAGTCTACACCTTAAATTTTGTAACCGTCATCGTTTCAGCCATAAGAAGGTTGTAAAAATTTAAATATAAATATGATCAAACAAGTAGGTACCTTGCAGCATAGGAGCAAAACTGCATGTCGTATTCCATTCAGGTAATTGATTCGCCTAAACAAACTTTGGTTGCACGAGATAGCTGGTTTAAAATTCTATTTCCTTGTCTTTGTTATAACTACACCTCGGTTCCCAGGATATCTTGTTACATTTTCTTTGCTAATTGTCTTGAAAGGTTCTGAGAGAATGGCTTCTATTTTTATCTTACCGACGCCTATAACTCCCTTAGCGGTTAAATCTAGGATTAGTAATGTATCAATTCCGCCAGCACTACTAAGCCCATAGATGACGCACTATTGAGTCAGGCCACCTACAATTACATTAGCCTTTCGTTTTTGTAACCACCCTTGTTCCCTTGGTTACTTCATACGATACTCTTAGAATGGAATGGATTAGGACACCAGAAACACCAAATGTGAAATAATGTTATAACATAAACGGAGATGCACGGAATACATGAAAATAAACCTTATTAAAATTACAGGTACTATAACATTTTGAAACATACGACAAAATACATCGTCGACAAACATTAATGTGGAACACGTACACGCACCTACAAAACGCTCTACGATACAACTTTGTATCGCACATGTAATGACCTATTACACTTTATTTCTTTATTATCCGCATTTAACTGCGTTATCAACATTTATGTCGCAAACAGACGACCAGGTGGGTTCTGGATTCAGCAAAAATTTATGCTTCAGTTGAGAGGCAATATTTTTAATACGCATTATAATAGGCACTTAAATTTTATGGAGGACGGCATAAACCATTCTGGAATAGCTTAGAGTATTTGGCGAATTACTAGGCAGAAAGATATTGGTTTAACCGCAACGTGCCTGCACCCTATTAAGTCCTTGGCCCTTTGGGTGATCCAAATTCATTCTAACTTAGGTACCAGAAGGCTAAGTGTAAATTTGTCGGAGACGGTACCATCTACCGCGTAATTGCAAAGTCTTTACTACTGAGATTTCAAGGCTGAACAACTAGTACTTAGCCCATAGACTCGACCCACTGTAGAGTCGGACCACCTGTAGTTCCATGGAGGGTTATTAATCTACTGTGCCACGATGGCCAGACGGGTTGGCACACAAGGCACGAACCAGAGACTTAATGCCCCATACCGCTACCAGCTCCAGGCTGGCGTGGTTAGATCATTAAAGAGTTTAACCGGCGCAAAAATAATGCTGCTCTATATTTGCGAAAAGAAAAAAACTATTTTTAAATTCGGTTTCAGAATTTTATATAGAACTCCTTTAAAATTTCGCAACATTATATAAAAATTATTACCCCATTAAGGTTACTCATTATACTCGCTAATATGTTTTATTATGGCATTATTGCCAAGTAGCAGCAGTTAAAACAGCGTTTTTACGTTTTGAAATTACTCAAATAATAATTGTTAAATAGGTGAAATAGGTATTTTGTAGCATAAAAGTAATAAAGAAACCAAAACTTTACGGAACGCACTTATTAAAATAGGTACCGTAAATGGAAAGAACAATTTGCACGCAGGTACTATTACAACTGCCGTGATATGTTCTTTGAGTTCATCGTGCATGATTTAGACGTTTCTGTATGTGGCTTTTATTTAAAGTTACCGTGACGCTGGTTTTGTGAAATAGATTGAAGCATACACTTCTATTCAGAGTGTTGTTCAGTCGATACGAATGGACTGACTGATCTTGTTTCATTTTACTATTCAATTAGTAGCCAAGGACTGTCCTGGAGGAGCCAAATGTCTCAGTGGTAACGGATTTAGAATACATGGTGTCACCATCCCATTCCAACCTAAGGGTGACTTTATCACTTCCTTTTGTCGCCTCTTACGACACCCGCAGGTTAGAATGGCAGGTGTGACAATATATTCTAAATCCGTCATCCTACGGACTTGTTACATCCTGTTTATAAAACAGGATGTAACTAGCGACCCGCCCCAGCTTCGCGCGGGTGCAATTATGCATGTATTATACATAAAAACCTTCCTCTTGAATCACTCTATCTATTAAAAAAAATCACTTTCTAAATCCATTGCGTTGTTTTAAATATTTAAGCATACATAGGGACGGACAGACGACTGCGACTTTGTTTTATACTATGTAGTGATCTGCAATAATACTAATAGAAAGTTCTAACCGGATGTTTTACGCGGTCCGTAAAATAAGCTTTTTGTTCTCCAGAACATAATCTATGATGAAGTTATATTCACGGTAGAAGCACCGGTACAAAATACATGGGCAGCAATTGTGGCGTTTATCTAAAGAAGACCCTGGAAATTGGTTCGCCTTTTATTTCTCGGTTACCTTTGTATACAATTTCGTCGACCCATCGCTTTGAATTAATTTCACGCCGCCGCGGTCGTTTGTATTTCTTTTGTTTCCATCGTTGGGACGCTTTCAGATATATTTGATCCATTAGTACATTTGCGAGAACTTTGAGGTGGAATTCATTAAATTGGTTCCAATAGACGCCACCGTAGCTCCTATTTCAGATTTAATCAAGTCTGACAACATGAATAACGTAACGGTTCAGATTAATCAACTCTTAAGGACACGACCAAATTTTGCAAATTTAGTTAATATGTATGAAGGTGAACCTTCAGATCCACACAATGGTTAGAAGGCTATGCTAGACAAATATGTTGACCAGGATGTCCCAGCAAGATGTTGTTTTTTTGCAAGTTTAATATGCAATTATTAGCTGCAGGAGAGTTAATAATTTCATATTAAACTTTTGTTATAGGAGTATTATATTATATGCCATTCCCTTACTCGACTCCCACCCAAGTGTTACATCGTCTACATCGTACATCATGTGGTTTCAGACAAAATACGTTCTACGATGCTAGACACCAATTCAAATATTCAATTTAAATTGTTTAGATATCCAAATCAAAATATGGATGACTTGAACCACTTTTTTTGTATTCGATTTCATTCGTTCGCGCGAAATATCTCTTCGGAATACCTGGCACGTTGAGCTATTTTTCCAATATCCAATTTAGCACAGTCGGTAAAGTTGGTATTCGTAGAAAAACGATAATTGAACTTAGATCTAATAATTTAGTAACGCTCGGCTATAATTGAGTTCACTTGTGTAAATAATTTGGCTCGTACATCGCGATTGAGGCTGACTTATGGGGTAAAGTTGTTCAGGCATCGCGGTTTTGCCTCTGACACCTGGAGGTAATTAGGTTAAAATTTATAGCTCACCCCACACTACCTCGTCACACAACATAAATCATTGTTTCGTTAGTTCCATGACATAGCGGCAGCTGTGTGTTATACGAAGATGTTATGTAAGCTCTTCCCATCGATGTTTTACAAATATATTTTTTTCTTCATCACACAGACAATGTCGTCGCTCTTTTATGTACTTATCATAAGTCCCCCTCGAGGGACACCGTTGGTTTTAGTGGGTAGTCGGGGCGCAACTACCATCATTCCGCGCCCCGGAGTCCCACATAACCCAGCTGGTGAATAGCGGTCGAGTATGCATGAGGATTACCAACGTAAAAAAAAATATTATCATAAGTAACTAGGTTTTAATAAAAAAGAATGCAGCACAAAATAGCCATATAGGGTCCCACTGAGGAAGGAACTCCATCTCACAGAATACTACAGACAAACATTACACTTCGGGGCTGTGATGGTCCTGCATGTTCCGTGTGGTGACGGATATTTAAAAAACAGTGTCACCACCCCATTAAACCCTGAGGTTGTAGTAAGACCCGACAAAATGCCACTGGCATTAAAAACAACATTAGGTTCTTCCGATGCCAATACCTCACTACCTCTGATTGAGCTCTGGCAACTCAACCCATATATAACCCACTGCTGAGTCAGGCCTCCTCCTATTACGTGGAGGGTAATTACTGTGCCAGGCTGCCCAGACGGGTTGGCACAGGGATTCGTATTAAGTTTTCCTTCTCTTACGTCCAGGTTATCAGCCTTGCCATTCCCTTTCGTCAGCTCTTACCACACCCTCAGGATAGAATGGGATGGTGACACTATATATTCCAAATCCGTCATCACACGGACGCCATAATATACTCGAAATCCATAACTGTATAGACCTATATAAATACTATTCTATCTAGAGAGATACTGTCCATTTCATGGCAAGAAATAGCAACGACGTTGGTCCTACAAAACCTCGTATGCGATGACCTAAAATTTTGTGGCTAAAATGAAACAGAAGAATAACTCCATTACCGTAATGGAAACAGTACGCCCGCGTTGCCTTTTTACTTTGCACCGATGCCGCACTGCAGTTACTGAAATACATGTATCAAAGCCCCCTTTCATTTGAATACTGGCAAATCCATCTGGCGTTTGCAAAAAATGCATGTCCGTTTTTATAAATATTGCGTAGTACCACCAAATACGCATATCCAGCCTTCATGGTTTACGTAAATGCCTTGATGGTCTTAATACCACAGGCCATTGATAGGTCCAGAGTCTACCTAACTTTCTGTGCATTGTAATATTAGATACTTTTATAGACTCTAAATATCACTGGTGTATCAAATAAAATAAAAAATCTATTTATTCAAGTTCATTCAATTCATTCATGATATCACCCATGCATGACATCATCCCAGACGGAAGATCATTGGTTGAAGGAAATACTGGCAAACAGTCTGTAAGCTGCAGCCAGCTAATCCAGCAAATCAGCCTGGGTCGGTTCGTGGCTGTACCGTAAAATTCATTTTTATTTTTTATGTCTAGATCTATGGAGCGAGCTATGCTTGGAGTTTCTCTGACAGATAGGCTCCGTAACGAGACTATCCGACAGAGAACCAAGGTCACCGACATAACTCAGAGAATTAGCAGACCGAAGTGGCAGTGGGCTGGTCATATCTGTAGAAGAACCGACAACCGCTGGGGTAGACGAGTGTTTGAGTGGAGACCGCGAATCGGCAAGCGTAGTGTGGGACGGCCCTCTGCTAGATGGAGCGACGATCTGCGAAAGGTTGCGGACAGCAGCTGGATGCGTCAAGCTGAAGACAGGGCGCTATGGCGCTCTTTAAGGGATGCCTATGTCCAGCAGTGGTCTAATGTGGGCTGATGAAGATAATGATGATGTCTAGATATTATTAGGTTTAGAGTTTATGTATGTTTTATGTACATATATCCAAAACAACATTCGTAAAATAGAGCTTTGTTGGACAAAATACCATTGTTACACTTTTTATTTACTAAGTGATATGTTCCACAGTAAAAAAAATATGAAGTAGTAACAGCTAAAACTCGTATTTCCTACGGCATTGTCTTCAATAGTATATTCAATTCACGTTCCAAAATACGGTGAGTGTGAATGCAGTTTTCCCAAGCGCTATAAACCTTTCGTTTTATTGCGTGTTAACAAACGTATGCAGTGTTCCGGCACGAACGTCTGGAAATTAAGTTTAGCCGAGGAATTGGCATTTAAGGATGTAGCTATAAATATTTACGTTGTAATTCCATTCTTAGGTTAAAGGTTTTTTAACAAGAACAGTAGTTCTCACAACTGAAACTTGTTACTTTGGTCTGTTGAAAAAAAAAAGCAACTACAGAATTTCTTGCCGGCTCTTCTCTGTAGTTTCAGTATGAATGTGGGTAGACGAAGGTGTTGTGGACAATCAAGGGAGATGGTTGGAATGTAGGAGTGAGGAATCGTGTATAAAAGGTGTGAATGTAGGTATGACGACTGATAGGTATGTGTGGTAATTTTAAACATCTGACGATCTATAAGACTTTTGTGATAAAAACTACGTAAATAAAGTTCCTTTTGAGTTTGAGTTTTGAGGAGCGTTTCATGAAAAGATAGGCTACAAATTAATGCTTCAGAAACAGGAGGTTTCTTAGTTTACGTAATAAACTACCATAGTCCTGGATAATATTGTCTAGTTTGGACAGTTTCATGTCACAGGTAACCTGCACAGTCTAAACATTTAAAAATATAATCGCTATTTTTAAGGGCTAAAAACTGACGCATCTCTTTTGTTTTCACTGGGGTCGGCACCGCTCAATCCTGACTTGGCAAACTACCAGTATTTACATGGAGCGATTGCCATCTGTCCTCCGCGACCCATCTAATGGGACTACCGGTAAATCTACGATTAGAACATTGTGACGTCTGCTACAGATGGTAGAATGACAGCCGGGACCGACGATTTACGTGCCCTATGAAGCACAAAGGAGGTGGTGGATTTAAAACGCAAAATGTCACAACCCCATTCAATCCTGAAGATGTTGTAAGAGCCGACAAAAGGAAGTGGCACGGCCGAAAACCTGGTAAAATTTGATACAAATCCCAGCACAGGCACCCGTCGGAACAGCGTGGCATAGTAGACTAATTTCCATCCATTTAACAGGAGAAGGCCCGACTCAGTAGTGGGTCTTGTATGGGCTGAGTATTTTTTTTTTTAAATGACGGTTCCTCTGCACTAGGTATAACCTGTATCGCACAGGCAGTTTACAAACATGTAATTCATGAAAAGGGCAATTTAGAGGGCTATGCTCGGAGTTTCCCTGCGAGATCGAATCAGAAATGAGTAGATACGCAGGCAAACCAGGGTCAACGACATATTCCATCGGATTGCCAAACTTAAGTGGCAGTGGGCAGGGCACATAGCTCGCAGGACCGACGCCCGATGGGGCAGAAAAGTCCTCGAGTGGTGACCGCGTTCCGGAAGGCGCAGTGCTGGTAGGCCTCCCACATGGTGGACCGACGACCTGGTTAAGGTCGCCGGAAAGCAGTGGATGCGGGCGGCCCAGGACCGGTCTTTGTGGAAATCCTTGGGGGAGGCCTATGTCTAGCAGTGGACGTCTTTTGGCTGAAATGATGAATTCATGAAGACAAATGACACCCAGACTCTGAGCAAGTGCCTCTGGTTTAGACAAAGACACGTGCCCGAACCCGGGATCCAAAGGCGACACCTAGAGCAACGAGGCAGTAGTAGTATATCAAAATGTGAATGAAAAATCATAAAACACAAACATTCTAGCAGAATTGCGTTTTGGCTCGCGATTTAATATGAAAATATTAAGTGAGAAATTTAATTAAGTGCACGCTTGCTACGTTTGATTTTTCAACACACAATTTCATTGCATATAAATTTGATGGGAAATACCACTCGGTTTTAAATGGATCGTGCATTCTATTAGAATAGTTGACAGATGTTCGGATTTTAATCTGCATAGTTTACATTAAACATATAAACATTATAGCAACTGGTACTTTTTACTAATAGAATGTGGCCGCTGCATTGTTAGTTTCGATCATAAGCCTATGCCCAAAGGATAAGAACATAGGTCCGTATCCTTCGGACTCCAGCAACCATAACCAGGTCTTATTAACTGAGTTTTGTAAACATGTTTTATATGTACATACATGTTTGTAAACAGCCCCCCCCCCCCCCCAATACAGGTTATAGCCAGGGCAGATGTCTCGTTATAACGCCCCCGCCCATCGCAGTTCCCGAGTTGTAGTTTCAAAAGAGTTTTTTTTTTTTTTTTTTATGCTAAAATAGGCTTACGTTTGACCTCAATCTCGCTTGATGGAAGGCGAAGATGAGACCTAAGATGGTACACGTTTGCCTAGAAGGTGTCTGTTCACTTTGGCCTTAAAGAGGTCCAGATTATAACTATCCGGAAAGACAGACCTCGGCAGAGAGTTCCACTCCTTAGCTGTTCGCATAATGAATGAAGACGCAAACCGCTTCGTGCGTAATGGTGGGATGTCTACAACGTAAGGGTGAAACTGCGCGCCGTGCCTAGTCGTTCGGTGATGGAAAGGGGGAATGTGAGTTGAGATGTGACCCGCACAATCACGGGAACACAATATGACCAGAACATGGGTAGGGACAACCTGTTCTTACGCAATGTCCTAGAGGGAAGCGCTTCCGAGCGCTTTGGTCTAACATCTGAGGGTAGAGCAAAGCTCTCATCTCTAAGCCACTGTCGAATTGATCGTTTACGAAGTTTCCCAAACGACAGATGGCCGGCGCAGGCAAATAGAGGGTTTAGTGGGCAAACCGGTCGCAATCTACACGCGACCGTCTACATAGTTAAAAAAAAATTTATGTGGTGTTTTAACCTCTACATTTATAAATGTTTCTCTACAATATTATGGAACTATTATACATTTAAACATTCCTCTTAAATCACTCAATCTATTAAAAACGCTTCAAAATTCGTTGCGTACTTTTGAAGATTTAAGCATACATAGGGACGGACAGACGCAACGACTTTGTTTTTTGAATATGTAGTGATATATGTAGTACCATGTATATGCTCTTTTGGAATGATACAAATAAATTTATCATATCAGTTCAGAGAGCAACTGTCTCAAATTGGTTGAACAAACGGCCAAATGTCAGCATTAAACCATAAGTAACAATACTACTAACATAAGAATGGTACACTTTAGCCGAGTATTCTCCGACACGGCCAAATCAAACATCACGCCTAAGGTAGCTTTCACCCTCCTCAACAAAATTTCAGGGCAGATGAAGATCGGCCACACGTTGCCTCTACTGTCATTGCCATAAGTTTTGGGTTGCCCATACAATAGGTTAACTAAAGACACTGTCTTGTACAAAATTAGGATGTGTCCCAAATCAGTATAGGGTGTCCTTATCGAATGTGTAATCAGTTAATAATCGGCGCGGTACTGACAGAGAGTTATTTAGTGTTATGCAAAACAGTCACGGTCGTAAATCTTTCATGTGCCGCGGTACAAAAATTAACAGCTACCCACATATTCTAATGAATAACTAATAGAATAGCAAAATATTAGTGGGAAACAATTATGATTGCGCTGCGAGTGCAGTGGTTAAACGAGCCTTTTATGAAATTAAGCTGCATTATTATTATTATTAAGACCGTGTGTTGACAGATTTAGACACATGGTGTCACCACCCCAATTCGTTCTGAGGGTATCGTAAGAGTCGATAAAAGGAAATAATAAGGCTAAAAACCCAGCCGCAAGAGAAGGAACACTTCACATAAAACCCTGTGCCAAACCGTCTGGCCAGCGTGGCACACCCGGCTTTTTCCCCCCATGTCATTAGCGGAGGCCCGACTCAGCACTGGGTCAGGTATGGGCTGAGTAGTAGTATAAGTAGTTATTATATCATAAATACAGGTTGCAACCAAATTAAAAAAATCATAATAAATTTCGTCCGTTCTTATATTGAAATATTTTTTTAAACTTGTGTTTAGAGAACTACGAATACTTTTCAAAACGTAGTCAATAGTCAAGTTTGTAGAAACTAATTTCTGTCTGCGGCTCTGCCCATGTGGAATAAGTGTTCCCCTATCTCACAACTAACATTATATTTTCGTTATTTTCTAGATCAACCAACATAACAAATATATAATTAAAACAAGCTGACCCGGCAAACTTCGTACCGCCTCAGAATCAATAAATATTTTTATACATATTTTCTCACATTTTATACCTTCCCTGGACTTCCACGAATATTTTAAGACCAAAATTAGCCAAATCGGTCTAGCCGTTCTCGAGTTTTAGCGAGACTAACGAACAGCAATTCATTTTTATTTATAAGAAGAAGAAGACATTTATATTTTACCAAAAGGAGAAGTTCGGTGTATGTTTTTTTTTGATACAGTCGGCACAACAGTCGGCACAAACAAAGTAGGTAACTTTGTTTGTGCCCGGATATCGGCGGATATGTGAGACTGAAATACTATTTTCCATAAAATAAGAAAAACTATTACGCTACAAATATTGTGTATAAGTTTTGTAATATAAATATCTAAATCCTTATGTTAGGTTTATTCGTAAATTACATTGCCCGTAGCAAATGTTGGTGCGAGTAACAGAACAATACAGCATACTATACTTTATTACCTAAACTAGTCACGTTTAAAATATAATCAGTAGTTACCTCATTCGGGTGTAAACAAATAAAGTCATAAAAATAATATTAGAGCATAACATTTAGGTTTAATTTTTATTTTTTACTAGGTTATTATTTATGGCGAATTCGAAAATGTTTGCCTCTCAATAAAGGCTGTCACTTTTTTTCTATGCACTTTTTTTCTGTTTCGCATTTATTTTTATTTCCAAATATATTGTGTTTACGTTTAAACGGAAATCTTCCTCCTCGTATTCTTTATTAGCCACGGTCGCGCCCGTTCTGAAATGCCTTCATAGAAGCGTTCTTTGCTACATCGCTGGGATTTTTGTGGGTAGACGAGTAGTATCCGGAATCGCACATAAACAGTGATATGCATATAGCATTTACCCAGCGATACAAAAAAAAATTCCCATTTTTCCTTTGCGCTGCACGTAGTAGGGTAGTGAAATATCGAGAATAATAAAGATCGTACACGCCTCATTTTAGTGTTAATATATACATTCCTGTTACTCTCAATTCTATTTAGCTTGCTCATTAGTCTTTTGGTCAGAAATACTATTGATTTGCTGGCTTGCACAGGGATAGCCACATTTTCACACCCTACAAGGCAGATGAAACTCTTACAATGAGTACTTTGAGAAGCGTCGTCGTTACTGAGACTTATAGGATACAATTTACATGTTTGGTTGCTGGCGATGATTTACTTTACTGTCCAAACATAGCGGTGATAAAAACACCATATATTTCCTGCCGAAAGGAACAAGTCTGAACATGGTTTTCTAACTTGAAGTACGAGAGAAACCAACGTTTATTATAAAATGCCGTCTATGGATTATGATTATCCTACAAGGTTATGTTATGTGAATCACGATGTTTCCAGGGTGCACTGTGCATATTTTGTATATAAGACAATTTGGAATACCAGATGGTCGCCAAAATGATTAGAAATACAACTTTCATTTTTTGACGGCACAATCTCTATATTGGCAGTATCGTTGTTGTGTATAAACCCTTTTTAATACACTCTTTTTATAGGTTAAAAGCTACATTTCACCCACCCATTGTTTATTCCATTCCTCCGGCCACATCGCTATAAAAAATATAAACACAGATAATAAATTTAACAGGAGCATTTCGACTGCATGCACGCCACGTACATAACGATATCCTCGCCAGTATTTTTGTAACAGGCCGATTTTTTATTTTATTACATTTTGTTTTCATTACGTGGATGATTTTATTTGTATGCGCAGTTGTTGTTTACACTGGCCCACTAGCAAATGGTGAGGTCGGCTGTGCAATTTTCAGTGATTGGTAGTGTAAATTTGCGTTGCGAATAAGTGGTTTGGAATGTCAATTTTCAGTATTCAGTTTCATCGCTTTAGATGAAAAACATTTTTTTTATGTATGGATTATTACTGAATATTGGATTGGAAGGAGCAATACCTACATTTTAAAAGGAACTATTGTGACCATCTTTCATTCGGATAAACGCTAATTTTTTTTTATTATATGTGGCGGGACACTTGGAATTAAAAAGTATCCTGCCCAATGATGTTTAATTCCCTTATTTTATAACATTTACGCATTATTATCAAACTGCCAGTTGCATCATAATATACCGACAGTAAAAAATGAGATTTAAATATCAACAAGGTGTTCTACATTATTACTAGGTACATTAACTGTCTATAATTAAATTTAAGACAAAAAATACCGCCAAATGTTTCGCGTATCCGGTTTGTTCCAGCCCTCATTCTGATTTTCAGTGGACGTACTGTGTTCCGTATTGGTGAATTTAAATTTGTTACTATTGAATTGTTGCACGGTGATTGCACATTTGTTGAATTTGCATAGTGGTAATTATCTCGTTTTTTAAATGAGACGAAAAGAAGTCAAAAGAAATTGGGAAAACGACGAGGAAAACTATTATTATTTTCGTTCTGTATAATATTTATAAGAGTCAGAAATAAATTGTATAAGGTACTCTTAAAATATTATGTGCCGCTTATATTAGACAGAAATTAATAAATTAAATTCCCCTGTTTTCTCTAAAGTAATTATTGAACAAGACATTCTTGATAACAATTTACCTATATCACTTTTTTCCTCGTTGGAAAGTCGAGTCTGATTTGTTTAATATTATCAAAGCTTTGACTGTATATTGAAAGTTAGCACTTTTTAACGGATTTATCTCGTGTATTATTTAATTCTCGACGTTTCGAATGCTTTGCAGCAGTTGTGGTCGCAGAAGACACTACGACTGCTGCAAAGCATATAATGTTGTTAATTGATTGTTTAATTTCAATATGTAATCATCGGGAAACCTAAGAAATCTTTGAATGCATTTCATTGAAACTTTGATTATATTTCGAAAATTAATTTTAAATATAAGTAATTAAGTATATAATTATGAATAATAATTAAACTATTACTGAATATTAATTAAATTATGTAGAACATTGTAAATAACTGAGCTCAAAAGCTACATGTCTAATAGAATAATAGTTATCGGAATATTATAATCACACCTTTAATAATCTAAAGATGTAAGTGAGGAGACACTACAACAAGGTTAATATTATAAAAATATAATTATATTATGCGCCATAAGGTATTTATTAAAAAAAAAACTTTCCGGGAAATAATGTCGTGTCCCGCGACCACGGACACTGGAAATTGTCGGTAGCGCTGGCTTTATATAAAACAACACGATCAGAACTGTCAAGATATCATTTACTGCAATTTGAAACGAAAGACATCAATAATTTAAACTCCTTCACATCTCATTTATGTTTACTCGGATAACATATCTAAGTTATGTCCAAGATTATTCACCTTAAACAAGCCCAAGCCTAGGGTACATTAAAATTAATCTCCGTAACAGAATTGAATCAGTTCTCGGGTACTTCAATATATGATCAATAACCTACGCAACATTTTAACATGAGCTATCAGCATTAATAACATTGTTTTTCATATCATCAATCAACACCTGTGAAACATCCTTACCTGTCTTAGTACTCTCAAAATAGCTTTCTATTTCTAGCAGACTCTTATCTTTGGTTTCTGGAAGATATTTATATAAAATTAGTATAAAAAATGTTGCTGATGAACCGTAAAACAGAAAAGTACCTGAAAGTGTAAAAGCGTTGAATATAAGTGGCGATAATTGTAAAATAGTTGCCATTAACAATTCAGAATATAAAGTAAGCAGAAGTAGTGATGAACTTTTATATCTCAAAAATACTAACTCTCCGAAGAGACAAGCTGGCAAAATCATAGGACCACAGCTAACGGCTACCGAGAATGAAGTCAGCAACAAAATGGACACAAAATAATTTTCTTCAAATAAATTTAACTTGATTAAAAACAAATACAACGACATGATTAGCAGAAATAAAATACACTCGAGAGCAATGAATCCGGGTCACTTAAAAAATGTTAAAAATCTCGGAAACTAAAAATGATAGGTTAATGCAATAAATTGTATTTAATAGACAATGTAATACTCCTTAAATGAAAGTAAAAAAAATATGAGTCACCATACATTTTAATAACACAAAATTACATAAAGAAAAAAACTGCTGATCTCTCCTTAAAACAAAAATAGGAAACATGAAATTTTTGAACTTTATTACGATTTTCTTGAATTTTAATACTTCGTATTACCTCCTCGTGCTTCCATTACTGCGTTTACGCGGTTTGGCATGCTGTACACCAAGTTCCTTATACGATTTTGGGGAATATTCTCCCATTCCTCTGTGAGAGCAATTTTGAGCTCACGAAGCGTGATTGGGGGAGGGTTTCGTTGTTTTACGCATCTGCCTAGCTCGTCCCAAGCATGCTCGATCGGGTTGATATCCGGGCTGCGCGCTGGCCACTCCATACGAGTAATGTTCATCTCTTGAAGGTAGTCATTCACAATCCTACCTGTATGAGGTCGGGCATTGTCATGCATAAATATAGCATCCGCACCTAAATTGACCATAAATGGACCAACGTGATCATTGAGGATTTCTTCCACATATCTTACGCTAGTTAAAGAGCCGTTTTCTATGATCACCAGCTCTGTGCGACTTTCAGAAGAAATTCCGGCCCACACAAGTACACCCACCACCGTAGGCTACTTTTTCTTCGATGCATGCTTGCTTGAATCTTTCCCCTGGTCTTCGATACACTCTGTGTCTTCCATCGTGCTTGTAGAGCATAAATTTTGATTCGTCGGAAAACATAACTTTTGACCAATCTTCAATACTCCAATTTACGTGGCTCTGGGCATATCTTAGTCTTGAAATACGATGCCCACGCTCCAGTTTAGGGCCGTTTGCAGGTCTAAGGGGTTTTAAGTTAGATTCAGCAAGCCGACGTCTTACTGTCCATGCACTTGGGTTACTTCCTCTGAGGCGTCGAAACTGATTTGTGAGTTCAGTTCCTGTGAGAAAGCGATTTCGAAGCATGGTGTTCACCAAGTATCGGTCTTCTCGTGCTGTGGTACACCTGGTTCTGCCCGTTCCTGGTCTGCGTAGGTTAGAACCAGTTTCTTCGTAACGTCGAAGAACTCTTTGTACTGTTGACAGCGACACACCGACAGTCCTGGCTGTATCGCGCTGACTCCGGCCGGTTTCCAGCATTGTAAGTATTCTGGTGCATTCTTCAGGCGTAAGCGACATAATTTCAGCTTGAATAATGAATATAGAGCACTATCAACATGGTTTATGTACCCACATAAATGACAGATTACAAACAAAACCAAATGCTGTAATTTCGTAGTTCCATCTTCGAAAGTGGCCCTTTTTCAAGTTTGATTTTTTTATGATATAACTTTACAATAACTAAGAAGTTTTAATACCTTCATTTAAGGAGTATTACATTGTCTATTAAATACGATTTATTGCATTAACCTAGCATTTTTAGTTTCCGAGATTTTTAGGATTCTTTAAGTGACCCGGATTCATTGCTCTCGAGTGTAGTTAATATAGATGATCCTAATAATAAGGTTCTTCTTTTAAGAAACTTTGAGAGTATGCAACCGATCTGCATACTGAATATAGTAACACCATCCATTATTAACATACCTGTGAACGCTGCAGATTCGTTACGTGTTATTTTATTTATCAAGTCTACTGCATACATACCGCAGACGAACTTTCCAGAAAAATGATACAAAGACATAAAAGTTACACATAGCAGAAATGGTTTGTAAAATGATTCAGTTGAAAGCGTTGCCATGGCTCTTCTAAATCGAGTTTGAGGGTACCTTTTCTTTCTGTCGCCTATGACTCTGAGGTATTCCTTTTGTGAGTTGATAAGATTAACGAGCTCATTTTCTGAGTCTTTGTCGAATCCTTTCAACCAGTGATGCGATGCCGCACACTCATCGAAGCGACCTTTCATCGCCAACCAGGAAGGTGATTGGGGCCAAACAACAGCCGTGAGAGAGTACAAAGAAAACACGAACGCTACAATAGCGATATTTTTCCAGTGCAAAAAGGTTCCTATTAGATTTGCAACCCATACACCCCAGAAAAAAACTGCTGACTCTATAGCAAGAAACACCCCTCTATATTGCGGTGAAGTGTACTCAGCGAGGATTATTACTATAAGCGGTATATTGCTGGCGAGTAACATGCCTTGCATTATTTCGCTGATTAATAGCTGCAACGCGCTATTGCTACAATAAAATACTATAAAGCCTACTATGGTATTAAGGCAAACAATAATAAAAGGGATTTTTCTTCCAACTATACGTGCCGCTACTGGTACAATGAGAATTCAAGGTATTGCGCTGTAGCCGTGGACGGACGCTGAAAATAAAAATAATAATTAAAAGAAACTGCAAAGATTATTCTGGAAATCTCTGGGCAGTTGTTTAATGCTTTATTTAAATGTTGCGCAACATTATTTTTCGATATGGATGTAATTGTTATAATTTTATTTACTTATCCAAGCTGCCATATCTTCGCTGATGAGAATGGTTGAGTTCATTTCCTTGCGTATTTGTGGAATAAAAACTGTAGGTGCACCAAAACATAATCCGAGCACAAAATATATTGAGCAAGCCCCACTGCACACAAACACCTTTAAACGAAAACCAAAACGAATAACTCGTTGAACTATATTTTTCTCCACTCTATTAGTGTGCTTACTACTAGTACAAGTAATACATCAACATTGAACCAACACCAGAGCTGGTGCGGCTGAAAAAGCTAAAGCATGCAAATACAGGTGTATAGGCACCGAATATGCGTATTTCCCATTCGGTGTCGAAAGCCTTGGTCCGTGGGGTCCTTGCGATATAAGCCTTTTTAAGGAAATAGCAAAAAGGTTAGTCGACATCACATGAGACCGAAGAGCTGGCAGCTAATTCGGACAAAGAATCAATCTAGCTATTATATATATTTAAGGTTTTTTCTGTTAGTAAAATTAACAAATTAAGGTAATATATATATTATACGTATAGTTACTGAAATGTCATTATTACCATTCAATGCAATTATATCATTAAAATAAAATAATTTAACAACATTGCTTGAGAGCATTACTTTTGAGTACAATATGTAAATCTTTGATACTGTCTTGGTTAATAACCAAGTACTAATAAAATCACCTCATACCTGTCTGAGTAACGGTGTCCCAAAACATGTTTCCATCTTATAAGGTTCTTCAGGTGCGTCAACATTGAGTGAAGAGGCTCGTAAACCCATTCTTACGCACTTTATACCACGTAATAATAATAACTACAGTAAAATATTCCTAATTTAAAAACATAATTCGATAACGATTCAAGCTACTAACTACAGCACATATTCTTTCACAAATGAATAATATACTTTAGGTACGTTAATAAAAATATGTAATTAAAAAGTATCCGTAGGTATCATTATATTCGTAGCAATTATACAATAGTCCAGATAACACCGGCTCGATATTCATTCAAATTAAGCAGTTAACCGTTTGTTGTAAAAATATGTTCGCCAATTAAATATTTTCTATGTAATAATTTGACTGCATTCTTGGTATAGGAATAGAGGTCTAGGGGATGTGTCGCTTATGGATCACGGTTCGATTTAGGTTATACTTAGTGCAGGAGTTTCGTAATTTTAAAAGAAAGATAACACAAAACCTAATGTAACGATATCATTAAAGGGTCTGAAATTGTTGGTCCAGTTTTAAGCGGTCATAGATTCTACAAATTGGCTAATAGTTCTAATACCACTAATTAACGGTCTCACCGCACTTCTGCCAGCTCTATTATCCAAAATGTCTGTGCCTGCATTCGACCTAGATTGGTCCCTTTTCAAACAGTAATACAACTTATTTTATGAACCAACCAAAATAAATTAATGTTGGAAATAAAGATAAGACTATCGACCTTTAAGATACTATTAATCTGTTTTATTATTGTATGCATGTCCATTATTCTTGCACGTTTTGAACAACTATCTACTAGAACCCGTGAATCAATCCGCCTTGACTTAACATTGAGTTCAGTTTTTAACTAATTCGATTGTATCTTACGTCAATTACAAACATTATAACTGCTTTCGCTACTATTATAATAGGATGTAACTATTTACAAATCGCTGTATGTGACAGAAAGATCAACGTGCTATTGATTGGCGATTTTGACAGTTTTGGTAATTAACAAATTCTTTAATGTCAGTTCGGGACTCATGCCACATGCGTTTAACATAGCAAGGACTTTTGGTTTTAGCAGATTGATGCCAATAATATTACGTGTAGTGACGGATTTAGAATCCACTAGCTGACCCGGCGAACTTTGTTCCGCATTATATATATATATTTAAAACAAAAAGAAAGTTGGACATAGGATACCTGAGATTTTTATCCCGTCCGTATAAAACCTACTTTAACAAAACGGAACTGACAGCGAAACGTTATGTTGTCTATAGTTTAATATGGTCGAAAATTTGACAATAAGAAATTTTGAATTCAACTTGTTTATATTGTTGTAATTCACATAATATCTTTATAACTTGTAGCCTATGTGTTATTCTGATGTATGAGCTATATTATTGTAGTTTCATTAAAATCCATTCCTTAGTTTTTACGTGAAAGAGTAACAAACATCCATCCATCCATCCATCCATCCATCCATCCATCCATACTTACAAACTTTCACGTTTATAATATTAAGTAAGATAGTGTCACCACCCCCTTCCTTCCTGAGGGTGTCGTGAAGAAAAGGAAAACTTGACACGAAACCGTGTGCCAACCTGTCTGGCGTGGCGTATATTAAGTGTAATTGGAAGAGGAACTTTGATCCTAATATGTAATTCCATGCAAATGCACGTCGATAGAAAATATAACGTTTGCCACCGAGATTGACAACATTACTAGGATAAATAAATCTATATATCGTCGGGCAAGTAATCGGAAGTAAGATGTCAATATTTTATATTTACACTAGCTTCATCCCGCGGCGTCACCCACGGTACGACAATAACCGCGGGTAACATCGCACCCGTGCGAAGCCGGGACGGGCCGCTAGTTATATATAATAATAATGATATTGACTCTACGTTTTAGTCAGAAAACGTTTGTATGGGATAAAGTTTTTAGGGTTTTTCCGGCAATTATTCGAATTTTTCTCGCCGTAAAAACCATCCTTGAACTTCAACGAACATCTCAAAAAAAGAATTGGCCAAATTGGTCCAGGCGTTGTTGAGTCATGCGCTTACCAACACATTTCGCGATTCATTTTTATTTATATAGATAGATTAATTGATTATACTTAAATGGATTTAGAATAGTATCATCCCTGATTCCTTCCTGAGGGTGTCGTAAAAGCCGATAAAAGGTAATGACAAGTCTGAAAACCTAGCCGCATTAGAAGGAAAACTTGATACCAAACTGTGCTAACCCGTCTAACCAGCGTGGCACAGTAGATTAAATACCCTTCATGTAACTCGAAGAGGCCCAACGCAACGGTGAGCCACCTATGGGATGGGTAGTAAAAAAAAGTAGACTACATAATATACTACATAATATCAAATATGTATATAGGTAGTTCTATGGTTGGTGCGGTCCATGGTGAAAAGATACAGCAACGACTTAGCATAAGGAAGCATTAATCCTAAACTTTTATGGCTTACTATAAAATATTTATCTATTCTAATTCTAATAGGGCCCTTCCCCCTTTACCTGAAGAAAACGGTTATGGACACTTGTATTCTACCAATTCTAACATATGGTTGTCAAACATGGACATTCAACACCAAAATAAAAACAAAATTAGCACTCTGTCAGAAAGCGATGGAAAGAAGTCTAATGAAGATAAGGAAAAGTCAAAAGATAAGAAGCGACCATATTAGAAAAAGTACAAAGCTAATAGATGCTCTCAAACACGCACTGACACAAAAGTGGCGGTGGGTAGGACATTTAGCGAGATACACGAATAAAAGATGGACGGTAGAAACAACAATATGGAAAGGACCAATAGGAAAAAGGGGAAGAGGGCGACCAAGAAATAGATGGATTGATGAAATAATAGCAACTGCGGGAAAAGAATGGCAAAACATAGCAATGAATAGAAAAGTTTGGACTCAACTGGAGGAGGCCTATACCCAAAATGGGGTTTCAATAACTGAAATATAAAACACATATGTTCATATTTTCATTTTGTATTCTACTTTGTAAAGTTGTTGAAATTAATAAAGGCTTATTATTATTATTACATATATCTCTTTATTTCATACTTTTTTTCATATATTCTTTAAAAAAACATAGTTATTTAAAAAAATATACATAAAAAAATAGAAAAACCGTCGACAACGAGGTCGATGACCTAAGCTACCGACGGTTCAGGGCTCCAGAGAGAGGAACCTCCTCACGATCCTTGCCGAATCCAGGATGACAGCCTTTTGTATCAGGCCCTTAATCCAGAAACTCAGCGAGAGTTTCTTGAGATGTTGGTCGAAACTCTTCGCGATAAGACCATTTACTGAAACGACTATCGGCACAATGATTGTTGAATCAACATGCCACATTGCGGTAACCTCGTGAGCCAAATCGAGATACTTGGTAAGTTTCTCTTTTTCGGCTTTAACAAGGTTCTCGTCATGCGGGATAGTGACGTTAACAAGCATTGCCCGGCTCGCCGATCGGTCAATTATCACTATATCAGGCTTGTTAGCGGGAATAGTCCTGTCAGTGATAATTGACCGATCCCAATAGAGCGTGACATGACCATTGTCGAGAACTGGCGCAGGCTGGTATTGGTAGTAGGGCACTTCAGTATGCACAAGACTATATTTAAGGGCAAGTTGTTGATGGACTATCTTGGCCACTTGGTTGTGTCTGTGCAAGTATTCTCCGTTAGCAAGACGAGAACAGCCAGAGACGATATGCCTAATGGACTCTCCTGGACGATGACAGGCTCGACAGATGTCGGCAGTCCCATCCTTTAGGATATGTCTCCGGTAGTTATTCGTCATGATAACTTCGTCCATAATTGCACAGGCAAACCCTTCAGTCTCTCCGAAGATGTTACTGAAGCGTAGCCAAGCCACAGAAGCGAGTTGGTCTACGTCCGGCCCAGTGAGAGCCTTGTAGAACCTTCCGTGTAACTCCTTGCTCTTCCATATAGTCGTGCGGTCCGAAATGCTTAACACCTGGGGCTTGCGCCAATTCTGTTTTGCCAAGGATAAAGGTGTGAAGGAATTGTCAACATTGGCCATATCTCGGTGCACATCCTCGGTTGACTGTAGGAAGTATTCCCGCAGATTGCATACCTCGCGGTTATGTAGGTTTTTGACGTTTAAAAAACCACGTCCCCCACATTTCCGTGGGATATACAACCTCATAACAGACGAACGGGGGTGGTGCATTCGATATAAGGTCAATTGTCGACGAACCTTTCTATCCAAGGCGTCTAACTCAGACTGAGTCCACCTTAGAATGCCAAACGAGTAAGCAAGTGCAGGCATAACCCAACCATTGACAGCGCGCGCCTTATTACCTCCAGACAGAAGACTTTTCAGTACTTTTGTAAGGCGGCTTAAGAAACATGCTGTCAATGACTGTTTTATCTCCTTGTCAGCTATACCTAGTCCTTCTGCCATTCCAAGGTACCTATTGGTTTCCGACTCCGAGAGACATTTGAGTGACATATTTTCAGAGAGTTGTAATTCTGCCCCTCTGTACATGAATGGCCGCACATTTGTCGACACCAAACTCCATTTTAATATCTTTACTAAAGATTTCTGTGATCTTTAATAATGATACTAAGTCAGATTTCTTTGGTGCATACAACTTGAGGTCATCCATGTATAAAAGATGTGATATGACCTCACCATCTCTGCGGAGTCGGTAGCCTATCTTGGAATCCATTAGTAGTGTGCTTAATGGATTCATAGCTAGGCAGAACCACAAGGGACTCAGGCTGTCGCCTTGAAAAATTCCACGCTTTATCCTTAATAAGCCTGTGGAGTCAGAAAACCCCGCCATGACTGGCAGACAGAGACGTGTGGTCCACTGGCTCATGCATACGCTAAGAAAAGAGCATAGATTTGGATGGAGACGGTACAAATCTAATACTCTACTTAGCCATGAATGAGGCACCAAATCATACGCCTTTTTGTAGTCTATCCAGGCCATGGAAATATTTTTTTTGACTCGACGGACTTGTTGGCATATGGTCATGTCAATAAGAAGGAGTTCTTTAGTACCCCGAGACCGGGGCTTACATCCATTTTGTACGGGCGCCATAATATTATTAGCCAAAATGTGCTCCATAATTTTGAATTTTAAAATGGAGGTAAGCAGCTTGTAGGTGGTCGGCAAGCAAGTAATTGGTCGATAGTTTTTCGGTTCCGAGGTACTACCAGATTTGTAAAGGAGGTATGTGACACCGGTAGTCAAAAACGTAGGCAAAGATCCAGTTGCGATAGCGTTTTGGAATTGTGTTGCCAGACGCACGTGTGAACTGTGAAAAAAAATTATTATTATTATTATAAAATATTTATCGAATGTATAGGTTCATCTTTAAAACAACGCTTAACTCTAACAAATAATACGACTTGATATTTTGTCTATGCTTTAATTTCTTTATTAATTAACATATAATATTTACAATTCTCTTAGGTATATACAGTCTCATTTTTCTATTACAGTATTGATAATGTCATTTTTCACCGTCTAAGTTTTCTTCTTTCTTATCAAGGAACGCGCGGGAAACCTCCCCAGTGTCACGCGGATCTTTAAAATAATTTTCTATCTCTTGCAAAGTCTTATCTTTGGTCTCGGGAAGGTATTTAAATAGAATAAATGCGAATACTGACGCCGATATGGCATAGAACAAAAACGCTCCATGTAAGTTTAATAACTTAAATATATGCGGTGACATTTTAAGCACTGTAGCCATTAAAACCTCCGAAAATAGTGTCAAAATAAGTAAAGATGTACTTTTATACCTTAAAAATATAATTTCCCCGAATATTGTCGATGGCATTATCATTGGGCCACAAGTTATAGCTACGGAAAATGACGTCAGCAAGACTATTGAAACTATTTTATTTTCTGTAATAACATTCAATTGTATCAAATATAAATAGAGGGATATTATAAATAAGAACATTATTCCAATTGCAGATGTAACTAGTAATAGTGTTCTTCTGTTTATCAATTTAGATAAAACGCATCCAATTTGCATCCCAAGTATTGTTACCGCATCCAAGATGAGCATTCCAGTATAGGCAGCGGATTCGCTGTCAGTTATTTGTTTTATTAAATCAACAGCGTACATTGAGCAAACTAACTTCCCAGAAAAATGGTACAATGACATGACTGCCATAGATAATAGCAATGGTTTATAAAACCCTTTGGTGGTAATCGTTTCTCTGATGTAATCGAAGTGGAAAAAGGATTTTTTTCGCTCCGCACATTTCTTGAGATATTCTTTTTGAGATCGTATTAAATTCTCCAGTTCGCTTTCTGATTCTTTGTCGTGACCTTTTAGCCAATGATGCGCTTCCGCGCACTCGTTGAAACGTCCCTTCATAGCCAACCAAGAGGGAGATTCGGGTATTACAACGGCTGTTAATGAATAAATAGAGCAAACAAACGCAATGATTGCTATGTTCTTCCAGTGAGTAAACGTTCCTATCACATTGGCAATCCATACTCCCCAAAAAAAGATAGAAGATTCTATCATCATGAACACTCCTCGGTAGCGTGGAGTCGAGTATTCAGTAATTATGACAATTAGCACAGTCATGTTGCTTGCTAGTAAAGGTCCTTGTAGTAGTTCACTTACTAGAAGCTGTAAGGGAGTCGTGCTGCAGAAGAAAACGATGAAACTGATTATGGTAACCACGCACACGAAGAGAAATGGCAACTTTCGTCCAACAACTTGCGTAAGTATAGGCAGGACGATCACCCATGGCACGGAGCTGTAGCCGAGGATAGATGCTGGAAAAAGAAAGCAATATCTATAGAGACAAATTAGAATTCTGAATACGGCTTGAACGAATATGCATTTTATAATATAACTAGCGACCGTTGGTGCAATGAAGAACATCTAAATTTATCAGTGTTTCTCTACAATATTATGCACGTAACATATAAAACTTTCTCTTGAATCATTCTATTTAATAGAAAAATCCGCTGCGTAGTTTTTAAGATTTAAGCATATATAGGGACGGAGAGACGACAGCGACTTTGTTTTATACTATGTAGTGATAACTGAGAATGGAACTAGATGCAGGATATTTAACGCATGCATTTGTTTTATTATTAAGTACGTACATAGCCATGAAGCCATATCTTCAGTTAATGGTTCCGAAGTAGAATTGAGTTCTTTTCTCATTTGGGGTATAAATACAGTAGGAGCACCGAAGCATAATCCGAGCACGAAATACGCCGATGTCATAGTTGTGCATATGTAGAGCTGAAATCAAACAAACAAAAGTCAATTCTTGCTGATTGTTTAAGACTGAACAATGATATGCTCATGCTTGGTGATTCCTCAGATATTTGTAATAACACATTATGTATTAAACAAATAGCCCCTCTGAAGAATTGAATAACGAAATATTACTTTTGTTATTCTCTTTCAATTACTTTTATGCCGATATAAATATCTTAAAATATAAATATCTTTGGACATTTCACACAACGCCATCTCGTCCCAAGCTAAGCAACTTAATGCTTGTGTTATGGTAACGAGATGGATGATAAACTACTTATATACATTTTTTTCGTAAATACATACATATTAAAGATATAAATGACACCCAGACTCCGAGCCAGTGCCTCTGGTTTAGACAAAGACACTTGACCGACCCCGGAATCTAACCCGGGACCCGTTGATCCAAAGGCGGCACATCATTACAATTGACAATGAATTTGAGCTGATAGTTTGAATTGAACACATTATAATATCCACGCAAACGTTTTCGAAAAATTCATTAGCAGCGGTTTAAGATCACAGATCATTTAGATCATTGCATTGGGACAAAAATCTCCTGGAGTGGCGACTCCTAACTAGGTGGATGGACAACCTAGATCACTGGGTGTCGGTGGATATGGTCTGCACAGGATTGTAGTTTGTCACAATCTTCACTATCACTACATAGTATAAAACAAAGTCGCATTCTTCTGTCCGTCCCTATGTATGCATAAATCTTTAAAAGTACGCAACGGATTTTGAAGCGGCTTTTTTTAATAGATAGAGTGATTCAAGGGGAAGGTTTATATGTATAACCCACCCCCGCTTTGCACGGGCGAAGCCGAGGCGGGCCACTAGTTATGTATATATTTTAGTGGACGTCTGTGCCCGACAGTTAGAATTAAAACTGCACCTGGTGACGAATTTGTAACCATCTCATTGCAAAGAGCCTGACCATCTGTATATTTCAATGGGCGTCTGTGCCCGATAGATATGATGAAAATTGCATCTTTTGACGTATTTGTAACCATCTCACTGCAAAGAGCCTACTAAACAAAATAAGACTGAAAACCGAGCCTCAAGAGAAAAAGTACTTGTTGGTCCAGTGATGCCTTTGATGATTTCGAGGTCGGTGTATTGGGTTTATTGGCTAGAGGCAAGCGCCTCGTAGTGGTTTTCCCAACCGTAACTAGATATCGTGTGTTTCTCGAGCGCGCGTTGTATGTAAGTTGTTTTCTGTACACGTTAAGGTACAAGGTTAACCTTGGTGACGTTTAGGAAGTTTCCCGCAGGTGGTTTGGCTCAAGACCGGAACAATAGTGGTAGGTTTTAGTGGATAACCCGTGCGGACTTCACCATCTTCTCGCGCCCGTATAAAAGATGGGTACAAGGGTACCCTAATATTTCGTGCCCTAATTGTCAGCGCAAAGCGATGGTGGTCCAGTTGGATAAATATTTATTTTGGAATCGAAACTAAATTACTCGATGAAACAATTATTGCAAAAACTGTGAGTTGGACAAGAATCGTTGTAATTTGATATTAATATCATTGTCGACTTTTCGACGAGTTTGCGCTTTTCCATATGTCGTGATTCGTATTACAATTCTTATAGTGCTGAGTATGTTTGAAACTTTGAGTATTGGGTAATAAATAAACAAACAAAATATGTTTAACATTTGTTTATGTTTTATGTCATAATTGCTTGTCTTTTAAAAACTATAATTTTAGTGGTTTACACAATTTCAATGTATCTTTGTAGTTCTTTTTAACTTAACTAGGCTAGTTATATGTATATTATTATCCTGATACATTTCACACATATCTCATAGTTACCTAATTCTTTAGCTTATGTTAAATTTTTCAGCGAATATTAAATCTTGAAAATACATATAAAGTGAATTGAAAAATAATAATTACTTTTAATATAAAATAATAATTATGCGCAAATTGCGATTAATAAGATCAATTTCATCCTGAGGGTGTCGTAAGAGCCGACGAAAGGAAAGGAAACGAGCTTCTCTAGCGGCTAGGTTCTCGGCCTTGTCATGGCCGAAGACCTAGCCGTAAGAGAAGGAAAACTTGACACGAAACCCCTTTTTTTTTCGTTTTTTTTTTGTTGCCCGGGGTAAAATCCTTTATGGATTATCCCCGTCGGTCAGGGGAGGACCGACGAGGGGAGTGTGGGACTCTCCTCCGAAGAGGCATACCCACTAAACATCCCCGGGGTGCTACCTGTCACGCGTCCATGCTTGTGGCATCACGGGTACTTGCACGGAGGCACTTCCGCGATGCCACCATACCTCCTCCGTCTCATGCTCTTTGTTGAGTGGAATATAGAGCATTCCGATCCAACTACGTGAACGGGTATTCCGCGCTCTGCCGACGCATGCCCAGCACGCGACAAACACGTCGGCTCTCTCTCGGGGTCTCGTTCTCCCGTGGGCGGAGGACTTCCCCTGGTCCCCCGCCCGGAGATGACACGAAACCCTGCGTCAACCCGCTTGGCCAGCGTGGCACAGTATGCTAATGACCCTCCCTGGGTGGGAGGAGGCCTGACTCATCAGTGGGTTATTTGTAGGCTGAGAAGTAGTAGATGTATAGAATAATTCAATCGCCACTGAAACAACATTCGTAGCGCATGACGTCATGACCATGTAAACATGTTCATTGTCGCATACATTTTCACTGTGATTACGCATTTGTATTGATTGTTGCTTCGATTATTAGTTCAAGTGTGATTTATTGCGCTACTAATGATGTAACCAAGCTTTATCAAGGCAAACGGCTCTAATTTGCTCAGAATTTCAGAACATGAATGATAGCTCAGAATCAAACAAAACGTAACCTCAATGAATTAGGTCTGAATAAAGCCTTTAATATTTTAACTATTTATTTCAGGTTAAGTTAATGTTACATTAATTTAATTTTAAAACATATTACTGCATTTTATCATACTCACACCAAAATAGTCTTCACAGAAGTAAATACGAAAAAAATATTATAGATACGTCTTTTGGGTTTCGCCGTACAACCTTTAATATGTATATTCTTGTTTGTAACCTAAACAAACAAAATAGGGTAAAACCGAGATAGATGCCCCAGTGGGATAGATGCCCCATATTCTAAAAACCTAACTTCGCGAACTCCCATACCTTAGTTACCCATGGACAGTCGTGTAGGAGGAAGCGTTTTGGTCGTGTATGTAATTATCTCCGCGGCGACATTCACGAACACGTCAAAGTTTGAAACGTTAGTATTCTCTGTTGTATAACTTTATAATTATTAATAATTTCCGTTAAATTTTTTGATATATCGATAAACTGGTTCATTAAGTCGGCATCTAGGTGTAAATAATTGCTATTTAGTTTATTATAATATTTAAAAAATACTTAGGCATCTATCCCTATCACAAAGGATAGTTGCCCTGATTTTTCAAGGTATAGGTGCCCTTAGGGGCATCTATCCCTCCCTAAACTGCTATTCAAGATTATAGTAGAACTATGCCACACAACGGAAGGATAATCCTAAAGATACAAGTAAAATAGGATTTGCATTGAAAGTTTTGAAAGAAAAATACGAAATCGTTATCCAACTGGATCTGAATCTGTACACTTTTCAGAAATTATTACACAATTTAAGTAATATTATTTGTAGAAACAATTAAGAATTTCTATTTTTGTTATATAAATAAAATGCTTATAAAATTTAATTCAACAAAGAACATGATAATGCTTGTTGAAACTTAATAATTTATATTTTAATTATACAAACGATGTAAAAATAATTATGGGTAATAACAATACACTATTAATACAAAAATATACTTTTCATTATTAAGACCCATGTTTCGTTTTAGGATTAGAAATACCTAACGTTTGGGCTAGGCTTTTAGTTTACACGGTAAAAAGAACATCTATCCTGCACTGCAGGCATCTATCCTTCTCAGTATTTTCATGGTGGGGCAACTATCCATACAGGTAGGCATCTATCCTCAAAAAAGACATTCTACGAAAAGCCAATTTGTGCAAAATCTGTATTTGATTGGTTAAATATTAATAATAGTATTTCAGCATAAAGGTTTGGGCTAGCTACATTCGTAGAAATTATTCGTATAAAATACATAGATTAAAAAATGGGTGGCTTTTTCTAAAAGTGGGGCATCTATACCGGTTTTACCCTATTGATATTCGCCACTTATAAACTTTTGAATTCATTTTTTTTTCAAAAGAAAATACATAATATGTAATTCTTCATTTACTTTCTTCGTAGCGCATAGATATAATTATATGTTCACCTAGTTGTGACGTCACAGCCGACGCCATGTTAATGACGAGCTATTTTGGCGCACTATTTAAAAATAACTGGAAAAAAGGCCTTTTAACTACGATAAGCCTATGTTCATTACAAAAATATAGGATGTTTCATAAATAGTAAGTTATGACAGCGGATTTACAAATCGGTCGTCATTCCTATAATTAACATTTCAACATTATGAAACATTGTACTGTTAAAAGCCAACTTTATTTGATTAATAAAATAATATTAAAACTTCACAAAATAAAAACAGAGTTACAGCTTAGTGTACGGTGAATAGAAGTTATATGGTTGAAAATGTTTCCGAGTTGCTTCGAGAAACACTGCTCTTTATTCGGCTTCTTGAGGGCGTACCGCGTGCTCAGACAACATTTGAAGATTCTTAAGCTGAATTTATCCATGGGATCCCGGCAACATTATATGACATTACGTTCCCCTGTACACTGCCCAGGTAAAAATAATGGGTAACAACTTCGAGTGTACAGCCTCCGATGTGAACAAGAGGGGCTTTACACATTGGTGTTCTACATGATTTTCATGTATTCTTTAAGTTTATTTTAAGACCTACTCGATCAGAGGCTTGTGACAGAGGGTATCGGGCATCGTAGTGCGGGCCAAGATGGTCTCAGCTATTACGGCAAATCAAAGGTGAGTGATGTACTCTCCGTTTACGTACTTGTTATATTAATTATGCAGTAATGCACTACTATCATCTACTACAAAGGGGGGCCTATTCGTGACCTGCGCCATAATATTTCTTCAAAATCTTCCACAGAAAAACATCGTACCTTGCTCTGTATGGATGAATGTTTCATATCAAATAACATCGTTATTATTGTCTGGCTTCGCTGTCTGTATAAGATTCAATGTTTAGTATTTGTACGAAGCATGTGGGTTGGACTCATATTTGATAACTCCGAGAAATGGCAGGTTTTCCCTCTATTCCCAAACCATTTTCAATCTACATAAATACCGGACACAAAATGCCTATGGTATTCAAGCCTTCAAGAACATAGGAACCATAAGTCAGCGCTGTCTAAACCCCAAATGAAATAGCTCAATAAGAAACGGTTAACCTAACTAGGTAATAAGATCTTATGACTTATCTGTACCTGACACACCTCACACCACTTTAGACCTTTAAAAGAATTTATTGTTCTGTTTTATCACAAACGGTATTGACAACATTCTCGATTTTGTAAAATAAATTATCAATACACATATCGGGCGTAAGTCCTGCGAGCTATATAGATCACTGCCAGTTAAGTTTGGCAATCCTATGTGCTATTTCGGTAACTAGATGGCCTGCGTATCTCCTCATCTCTGATTTGATCTCGTAGGAAAACTTCGAGCACAGCCCTCTCCATTGACTTTACGGTGACTTTGAGCCTTTTGCTGCGGCGAAATTTTCTTCTCAATGTAACATGAACTTACTTGTTTAAAAAAGTGTTTCCGTGAGAGTGTCAAATTATTGCAGCCATGTCTTTCTTTATCTTCAGATTTGTAGTCGTAAGTGCAGTCCTCCATGGTAACAGATTGTGTGATATTTACAGTCTCAATTCGAATTCCATCCTCACCGAATCGTCGCCGTCAGTTCCTGAAAGTTTATAAATAGATCGTGTGACACAAATTTGATTTAGATTTGGTATAAACTTTTTCGCCTGAAGTTAGACGGAATATTGTTTAAGTATTTACCTACTTAGCCAAGTTTGAATTCTATTTATACTCAGCTCCTAAATGACCCGCTGCTGAGTCGGGCCTCCTCCCATCACAGGGAGGGTAATTAGCCTACTGTGCCACGCTGGCCAGACGGGTCGTCACAGGGTTTCGTTTCAAGTTTTCCTTCTCTTGCGTCATTTCCTTTTGTCGGCTCTTACGACACCCTCAGTATGGAATGGGGTGGTGACACTATGTATTCTAAATCCGATACCACACGGAAGATTCGATTTGATAATCGAAAGCTTTTAATAAAGAAGAAAATACGCCGAGTGCATCCGTCCCAAATACCTACAGTTGAATTCAATCGAACTTCAATCGTTCTGCTGGATGTTGCGTGGATGTCCATCCTTTATATAGCGCCTTGGGGGAGCATCTATGGCAGTCGGTAGAATGATATTTGTACTTGGTTAAGTAGTAATAAAATAATATTCTAGTGTGCTATTTTAGATAATCCAGTAGTAGTCTGACAGTAAATTGATAACACTACTATACTTCAGACTTTCTGAAAAATGTAATTCCGACAGTTGAGAAATTCATCCAAAATAGAAATTTGTAGATAAAAATACCATTCTTGTCTATGGACACAATCTGTTAAATCCGGTTTCTTTTTAAAATTAACACTAATCCTAGCTCAAATTTAAATCAACATGTTCTCTTCGTAATCGCATTTAGTGACATAAACAGTTAGATAACTTCATAGGGATATTCGATTCGACTCACCAAATTAGCGTATCACACTTGGCGCGAATATCACTGATGTCAATGTGATTGTGCCGGCCGCTAAGTGATGTTAACATACTTTTATGTTTATAATATTCAGGCGTGTGTTTAAAAAATACGTTTGTAATATTGTTTTGATAATGTTTTGTTATGAAGCGTACGTCTAGTTCCTAGGATAATAACAAAAAACATAAGAACATTCAATTTAAATTTCAAACAAAAATAACTCTTTTAAGAAGTAATGCTCTACAAAAATTTGAATGGAAAATACGTCCAAATAAAATAAAACATTGACTATAAAAATACTACTATTTGTATGATGAACGAAGGCAAACTAAATGAAAATAAAATACAAAATTCAATTTTAAATCATATTTTGTTTTTTAATATCAGTGTATTGATTTAGATATGTATTTGCATAAGTATATCATAAAGAAGTAACTCGAAAACAGTATGGGTAATTTTAATTAATGCATATGACAACAAACCATCAAAGGTCCTCACCTCAATATTAATCGAATTAAAAAAAATACTCACAACACGTCGGTTTCCCTCCACGCACAGCTAAAAACAAGTCACAGAACTCAACACAACACAAAGTATTTCTGTATCGGCTGTTCTCATAAATAGTTTTATTATAGAGTGCATTAGGGTTCAACACAATCACTCTCTTCATTGCCGTATCACTGTCATATTACATTGAATAAAATAAGCTAGGTGGGTACAAGTCTTGAGACTAACGGCTTCAGACTGCATACGTAAGACAAAAACGAGGCGCGTTGCCAATAAGCGGTCAATTGAGTATTGTTTAAAAAACAAATCAACCTTTGCGAGGAATTGGATGTCTTTTCTTTTCTTTATGTTCTGTTTTTGAAAATGGGTCATTTATTGCAGACTAGACGACTTAGACGCAGAGTTTTTATTAAAACTTATTTGAAATTAAACGAAATAAAATTGGTCGAAAAACAATAAATTTAATTCTGTATTGTGCTGAATACAATCTGTTTCACGCCTGTAAAGTCGACCTCATTTTATTTTTAAATTAAAGCTCTATGTAAATAACAAACTCTATGCCATTCAAAAGGTACCTATTAATTACTGGTGTCGTGATTTCACTAGGGGCGGAAACGTCTTCAAGTCACCTAGTGGTTATTGCTGCAAAGAGAGGAACCTCTTAACAAAATGCGCCGTCTCAAGCAAAACTGTCTTTTGTATCATACGCTTAACCCAACCGGATATCGAAAGTTGATAATAATTAAATAAATAATGAAATTACTTTATTGCCAACTTTTATCTAAATAGATTTAGAAATTTAGGAAAAGAAATAGTTTTATTTCGAAAGAATATGGTATATAGTTGTTACAACTAGTTCTAAAATACTCTACCTTGGCATACTTGGATAAGATAACTTTTAAACAAGTGTTTTCAACTGTCAAATTTATTTTTAAATATCTAATTAAACACAATTAATTTGTACGGAGCTACTTGTTATCGCAAGTGCGGGTGGGTAGTGTGGGTAAAAGTAACTATAAGTGGGGAACTTTTTTATACAAAAAACTTCTACCATAGCGGTGCTGATTCTGTACTTGAATGGCGGAGAGGTAAGGAGTACGATGACAAAGAAAATAGAAGGCCAGAGTTTATGTCGCAATCCTTTGGCAAAACAGACTTAGCAAAGAAACTCACCTACGTGGCTCGCGCAGCTCGAAGACGGGATGGATCCAGGTTCGGGCTAGGACAGCAGGTCCCAGGTGTTGGCAAAGAGGCGCTTGTTACTCCTGGAGACTGATGTCGAGACGACAGTTTCTGGCGCGATCGCGAGTATGGGTTTTTGATGATATGCAGGATATTTAGCACGGCCGATGGGCGTGCGCGCGGTGCGGATTTCAGAGGGGGACTGGTCAAGGTTGACCAAGGTTGGAGGACGTGCGGGAGCGAGACAGATGCTTGCTATCTCACTTGCGCTTGAGCACAAGAATTCATTTCTTTGCATCCATCTATTTTACCAAAAAAAAGTAACATCCCCCCGGCCTTCAGGAGTTGTGAGCTCCTGAACTAGAATATGAAAATGCGGGAAAAGGAAAAAGAATGAGGGGAAAATGAGGTTGATTACACGATGCGGGAGAATAATATATGTTATAAAATATATATATATGTACAATAATAGAATACTAGTCAGATAATAGTTTATTGAGTGGGTAAAACGCAAAGTTTCACCACGGGACGGACATAAGTACCGTTTTGTGTACGCACTTTGACGACGCGGGTTACTCCGTCCGATGCGGGCATTACTTCTTCAATAACACCAAGAGGCCATTGAAGGGGCGGTGAATTACCAGTTTTTAAGAGAACTACCGTTCCTTTGATTACCGGATTTGATTTGGTGTTCCACTTGACGCGCGATTGAAGAGTGTTTAGATATTCACGCTTCCATCGTTGCCAGTATCTCTGAACGACATCGTCTACCAGTCGTTTACTTCTAACCAGATCCACGGTGTCCAAACGTGGGTCTGTGTGAAAAGTGTCCAAAGGAAGTTGGTTCAAAAAATGTGCGGGAGTCAGAGCCTGCGGCTCTGCGGGGTCGCAGCTTAAAGCTGTCAGCGGACGGGAATTCATAACAGCTTCTACTTGAGCAAGGACAGTTATAAATTCTTCGTATGTGAGCGTAGTATCGCGAATGGCGCGGCGAAGATGTGTTTTCATGACGCGGATTTGGCTTTCCCAGCACCCACCGAAATGACTAGCGGAGGGCGGATTTAGGTACCAGGTAATTCCGTTATACGTTGCTTCTTGGTCAAACGCGTTTTGATACGTTTTAGATCGTAGAAAATCCTTAACCTCTTTAAACTGATTTCGCGCGGCAATGAAATTAGTGCCATTGTCTGAAAACAATGACAAAATTTTACCTCGTCGAGATATAAATCGCCGGAATGCCCGTAAGAAAGAGTCTGCACTTAGAGAAACAGCCGCTTCTAGATGTACAGCTCTGGTTTGTAGGCATGTAAATATGCATACATACGCTTTCTCTTTCCGCGCTCCACGATAACGACTGATTAAAATCTCAAAGGCTGCTGTATAGTCACAGCCTGTATATAGAAATGCCTTAGATTCGTTTACACGCGGGGCGGGAAGAGCCGCCATGTATGGTGATTCAGTGCGGGGATTGACCTTGAAACAAGTATTGCAAAGGCGGAAACGTTGTTTTACAACACTGCGACCAGAAATAATCCAATATTTTTGGCGCAGAATTGAGAGCAACAGCTGCGGACCGGCATGTAAGTACTTTCGGTGATAATAGTCTATGATGAGGCTCACAATATGATCCCTTTTCGGAAGCAAAATGGGATGTTTGCTGTTATATTCCAGCGATGAATTAACTAACCGACCACCAACGCGGAGGAGGTCCCTTTCTATGAAAGGAGAAAGCGAAATTAATGATTTAGTTATTTTGCGGGACTTAAGAATGCTTTTAATGTCGTTTGCGAAATATTGAGATTGAAGAGCTTTTATAACAGCGGTTTCAGCAAATTCTAAGTCTGAAGTTTGAACTCTGTCAGAGCGCGGGAGTTTTTTCATGAAGCGGTATATGTATACTACAACTCGAAGTAGTTTAGACCAAGAAGAGAACCGCTTAGCGAGTTCACAGAGAAAGGGAGGCGTCTCTTCGGTTGCGAGGAAAATATTTGATTGTTTTTTCAGTTCAAGAAGTTTTTCATCTTGAGCGGGGTCAAATATAAAGCGGTTTATAGGCCAAGTATGGACCTGGTCACGTGCCCAAGGCGGGCCGTGAAGCCAAAGAGGGTGATCTAGCAATTGAGCGGGAGTTAATCCACGACTAATGCAGTCGCTGGGATTGTGCACACTTTCACAGTGAAAAAAGTGTTTAGGGTTAAGATTATCCTGTAAAATAGCAATTCTATTTGCTACAAACGTGTCAAATCGATGCGGGGAAGAGTGAGCCCAATGTAAGGCCACTGTGGAATCTGAAAACGCGAAGATTTCATTTATTTTGCGGCACGGGGAAATCGTATCAATCACGAACCTGAGCAGTTTTGAGAGAATAACTAATGCGGTCAGTTCCAGTCTGGCCAAAGAACTGTTTTTTAAGGGAGCTACCTTGCTCTTGGCCGCGACTAGATTGACAACATTTTGCCCCGTAGGCTGTTGTACGCAAAGATACACGGAAGCACCCATGGCCTTCTCGGACGCGTCAGCAAATCCAATCAAAAAAATGCGGAAGTCAGTTACAATACCAAGAAAGCGCGGGATTTTGAAATTTTGTAACTGTGGTAGCTCTACGAGGAAACGGCTCCACGCAGTGCAAATAGCTTGCGGGGGTATATCATCCCAATCAATTTTGGGTTCCGCGGCCCAAAGAGCCTTTATTAAAAGTTTGGCGTGTAGAATTACTGGCGCGCAATAACCATTTATGTCCCATAACTTAGCAATAGTTGAAAGCATCAATCGCTTAGTACATTTTACCTGCGGATTGAATTTGATGGAAATCGAAAATTCATCTTCAGTAGGTGACCAGACTAAGCCTAAAAGTTTTAGGTTGTCTTCTCGATCAAACTCGACCTTCGAAGATAAGCGGTTATTTTCCGGTATCACTTTTAGTACTTCCGGTGAATTGCTCACAAACTTGACGAGGTCAAAACCACCCCGTTTAAATAGCTCAATCAAGTCCAACGCGAGTTGAGCTCCTTGCTTGTGGCTACCTACTGACACTCCGAGGTCATCCATGTATAGGTTGCTACTAGCTACCTGTGACGCGAGCGGTAAATTTAATGACTCTGCACTTGCGAGTTCCCTGACGGTGCGCATGGCTAAATAGGGCGAACATCGCAAGCCGAAACACACGCGGTTGAAATGATAAAGGCGAGCGGGATCATCATCGAATTTGTATAGAATGTTCAAAAACCTACGATCTTCCTCGCGAACCCCAATCGCTAGGAACATCTGTTTTATATCTGCGGTCAAGGCGACCGGAAATAAGCGGAATTTTAAAATAATTGCAACTAAATCGGTCTGTAAATTTGGACCTGAATGTAATATGTCGTTAAGAGAGATCCCATTGTCACAGATTTGGCTAGCGTTTAGAACGATGCGAAGCGGTTTGTCCTCTCTTAGGACGGCGTGATGCGGTATGATATAATGAGGGCCGGTACAGGTTGAAGCGGGCGCGGGTGAAATAATCTGTTTGTCTAGATAATCTTTAATCGTTTTGTCATAATCGGTTTTTAAAGCGGGATTTGTTTTGAATTTGCGTTCTAAACTAGAAAAGCGGCGTGAGGCGATATTCATTGAATCGCCCAGTAAAGAAGGCGGTTTTTGAAAGGGCAGTGCCACCACATACCTGCCACACGAATCTCTTTGCACAGTTTCAGTGAAAAACGTTTCGCATAATTGTTCACTCTTGGATAAATATTGATGTTGTGGTACGGCCTCTAATTCTAGGAATTTTGTCATTAAACTTTCAAGCGAGTCTTGAGATGATTCTTGGCGGGAAAAGAAACAAGAAGAAGAATAATTTTTTGCAATATGAAGGTTAGCAATCGAGCCCAGAATTATGTAACCAAAAACCGTTTCAAGTGCATCAGGTTTACCAGGAGGCCCCATTATTTTTCCTGCCTTTAGTATTTCAGCAAAACGTTCCGAACCAATCAGAATATCTATTTCGCCGGGTACAAAAAAATCAGGATCGGCTAACTGTAACCCATTCAAATACTGGAGTGACGAGGCGTCGAATTCTGCGGAAGGCAAGTTACCGGAAATGTTTTTCATTACTTGCAACTCTAACGGCAGCGCGAACTGTTTATCATACCTAGATAATAAAATTATTGTAGCGGTTCCTAATGTAGGCTGGGAGGTGCCACCGATTCCGATTACGGATCCTGCGTTCTCTGTTTGATGTGTACGTATACCTACTCGCTTGCAAGCCCGTTTACTAATAAAGTTTTCTTCGCTGCCAGGATCAATAAGTATTCGAACTTGTTTAACTGAGCCGTTAGCAAGTTGGACTTCAGTTAATGCGGTACCTAACAACTTTTTATTATTTTTACGCGGGCGGTTATCTTCGGCGGACATATTACAAGACGAGGTATTCTTTGAAGCGGGTTCGTTAAGTGGTGTGGGCGGATTAGCAGAAAGCTCGTTATTATTTTGTACGTTGGCTCCCGGACTATATTTATCCGAACTATTGAAGTGTAGCAGCGTATGGTGGGTTTTGCTTCCACAGCCAGAGAATTTACAACATGCGTTGGACCTACAAGAGTTAACTTGGTGAGATAGGCTCAGACACGAAACACACGCACGACTTTCTTTTGCTTTGTAGTAACGTTCGCGGGGAGATAAAGCTTTGAATCTACCACAAAGATATAGATGTGTATGATCCATTTCGCATAAAGGACACTGGCGGCGAACGGCGGCGCTGACGTCACTAGAAACAAAAGCTCGCGACTTGTTCGAATTCGAATTTGGCGCCTTATCTTTATTATCAGCGGTTCGTGTCAATACTCTAATTCGATCACGTAAAAAAACTACCAAGTCGTTGAATGAAGGAATTTCTGTACCTCTGCTATGCATTTCGAATAGTTGCGCGGTCTCCTTATCTAGTCGTTTTATTAACGAATACATCATAACAAAATCATTTAAGTTAGGTATTTTTAAGTTATTTAATGCTTGACAGGAGTTAGAAAAACGATCAACCAAGTACTCGAGGTTACCAGCGGTTGCTGTTGTTATTGGTTTGAGCGAAAATAATTGATCAAGGTAAGAGGTTGCTGCGTCTCGACTATTTTCAAAACGTTCTATGAGATTGCGATAAATAGTTGTGTAGTTTTCGGCAGAAGGAACAACTCCTGAATAGATAGCTTTCGCTTTGCCTTTCAATTTACTTGTGAGATAAAACATGCGTTCTGTGTCGGTCAATGAGCTGTTTTTATGTACAGCATTATCGAATGTCGCGTAAAACAACGGCCAATTTTTGAAATCGCCGTCAAATTCAGGTATGTCTATCCTAGCCAATTTAAAAGTTGGTGACGGATTCTCATTGAATTTCTGTGCGGGAGACGATGGGACAGATTGTGGTTCTACTTTCGAATGTTTGCGCTTTATGCGACAGTATAAATCTTCCATCGCCAACCATTGATTGAACTCTGGATCTGTCTTTGGGTCTAATTTTAGTGAAAGAGCATTTATTTCTTTAACGCATTCGAAATAATTATTACGAACTTCTTCCAAAGTTTCTATTGAACACAAGAAATCTTCCAATTTTTCTTCATCGGTTAAATCTGCCCGTGACAGATCATAAATAACTTGTATACGGCTAAAGAAAGCCTGCCTTTGCGATTCTAGAATCTTAAGTTTTTGTTCGTTCGGCGGCGACATAGTGACGTATGTATGCAGCTGTTAAGCGGCGCTAAAAATAAGTAGGTCAGAAGCGAAGTCAACAAAATGACCACGTTGGTGATCTTGCGGTGAATATAAGTGAGACAAATAATATGGGCTTAACACGATCTTGTTAAGTGCGAACGAGATGGCGCGGCGGCTGCGGTGCGGCGCGAGGCTCTCACGAAGTTAAAAAATGCGGGTAGTTATGCATCGCTTAGTTTTAGCTGCCTACGCTGAATACGAATGTAGATGTGACATAACAAAAAGATTGAATCCAATAGATTTCTAGCGGTAGAACGAACAAATTTGTTATTATGGAAGGTGACGAATTGACTAGGTGAACGATGTAGAACAAAGTATGACAAAATCTAAATCAGATTATCACTTAGCGGTATAAAATGCGGTGTATGTAATAGCGGTTAACACAAAATAATTGAGTTTTATTTTATTCAAAACTCGCGATGCATTGTAGTAAATGTGGATTATATATAAGCTTAATTTGTAAAGCGGTAAAACAACTTGTATGAACACAAATTAAGTTGAGTTATTAAACTCGCGGCGTTGAACACAACTTAATGTGTTTAAAAATGAATGCGGTTAAATCGAACACCAAATGCGTGGTTCGTTGCGGGTATAGCGGTATAGGTATGCGGTGTGAAATACGAAATGCGGTTAAAGCGGTACAACGAAATATGTTGTTTTAAAATATATGCGTTATGAACGAAACACAAAATGTGTGATTCGGTGTAAAGCGGTATAAACCAAAGGAGTTCCCTTAATAACTTTGGTTTTATAGAATGCGGTATACGACACGAGTCAAATAGGTAGGTACGCGACACACAAAACGGCACTGATATATTTGGTGCAATACGCAATTAAATACTTTTGAAGGGTAGGATAAGTACTTAGTGGGATTTAATTAGAAAGTACAAGCACTTAGCCGGCTGTCGAAGGACCATAAAATGGGGAACTTTTTTATACAAAAAACTTCTACCATAGCGGTGCTGATTCTGTACTTGAATGGCGGAGAGGTAAGGAGTACGATGACAAAGAAAATAGAAGGCCAGAGTTTATGTCGCAATCCTTTGGCAAAACAGACTTAGCAAAGAAACTCACCTACGTGGCTCGCGCAGCTCGAAGACGGGATGGATCCAGGTTCGGGCTAGGACAGCAGGTCCCAGGTGTTGGCAAAGAGGCGCTTGTTACTCCTGGAGACTGATGTCGAGACGACAGTTTCTGGCGCGATCGCGAGTATGGGTTTTTGATGATATGCAGGATATTTAGCACGGCCGATGGGCGTGCGCGCGGTGCGGATTTCAGAGGGGGACTGGTCAAGGTTGACCAAGGTTGGAGGACGTGCGGGAGCGAGACAGATGCTTGCTATCTCACTTGCGCTTGAGCACAAGAATTCATTTCTTTGCATCCATCTATTTTACCAAAAAAAAGTAACAATAAGTTTAATAGCTGCTAATTTAAGATCCCTATCGAGATCCGCCAACAGCTGCTCCCTGGCAGCGGCCTTGGCCCGACTGATTGCCAGCTGCAGGGCCATCTTCGCCTCTCGATAGATGCCCCGCAGCCGGTCCCTCAACTCTTCCAGGGACGGGTTGTTCCGCAGGCGGTGGCCGCACCGCGTGTATTGGCGGCGGGCCACGTTGGAGGCCGCCCTGAGCTCCGCGATCTCAGACGACCACCAATACACCTGCTCCCGTCCCTGGTGCCCCCTCCGAACCCTCGGCATGGCCGCATCGCACACCTCTTGGAGTGAGGCGCGCATGCGGCCGGCCAGCACGTCCACGTCCGCACCAGCCCCCACAGCAGGGGAGGACCAGCGCTGGACGATGGCCGCCTCCTTGGCCAGCTCCACGTCGAGCCGGCTCAAGGTCCACCTAGGCAGCCTGCTGGCCCGCCTACGGGCCGGCCTGAAGCCTGGGAGGGGCGAGACGCTGAACAGAACGTACAGATGGTCCGACAGCGTCTCGACCCCCTCCGCCACTCGCCAGTCGGAGACTCTGCGCGCGACGGCGGGCGTGGCAAACGAGACGTCCACCACGGATCCGCCGTTGTGGCGCACGCATGTCTGCGATGTCCCTACGTTCAGTAGGGACAGACCGGCCAGTAGGGCCCAAGATTGTAGGGCCCTACCCCTCGCGTCCGTGGCGGGGTTACCCCACGCCTCAGACTTGGCGTTAAGGTCGCCGAGGAGGACCACTGGCCCCGGCGACAGCCTATCCAAGGCGCCCCGGACGGAGTCGAGATACGTCTCGAACTCCGCCAGGGGTCGGTTGGGGGAGAAGTAACCGCCCACAATACGGTACTCTCCCCACCCCGCCACCACGAACCCCTCGCCCCTCTCTATCGTCGAGAGGGGCGGGGCAGCGTCCGACCTGACGACGACCGCCACGTCGCCGTCAAGGTCCCCAGCCCAGTGGCCCTGGGAGGGGACGTAATACGGCTCGCAGGCGACTGCGACGTCGATTCGTCGCTCCGCCATGGACTGCATCAGCAAGTCCTGAGCCCCGGCGGAGCGATTGACGTTCGCCTGGAGGAAGGTGACATGCCCGGACCTATTCATGAGGACATGTCGGCTTCCTCCTGCGCCTGCGGGCGCCCGGCAGAGGTGGAGGCGACGGCGGTCGCTCTACCTTTGGTCACGGGGGGGTTACACGACTTCCCCCCCATGACGTGGTCGGCCCGCTGTCCAGCGTCCGCGCAGACGGCGCAGCGCGGCTTGGCTGTGCAGCCAGAGGACTTGTGGCCCTCCTGGCCGCACCTGAAACAAAGTCCGTCCCGGTCCACCCTGGATGGACACGTCGGCCGGGTGTGGCCCATGCCAAGGCACCGGTAGCACCTTAGCGGGCGCTGGTCCATCACCCGGACCACGGCCTCGCTCCACCCAACTTGGACCTTGCCGGCCTCCGACAAGGCATTTAAGAGAGCCTGGTTTGATAGGTCGTGACCTGGCTCGGGAATGAAGTAATTTAGTACGAGCTAGTGGTAGAGCCACGCTGTTCGCAGCATGAATGGGCTGGCTCGACCGGGTAAGTACCACACTCTCGCAGAAGACCGACTTTTGAGTAGTAGCTATAAAGGTCTGGGCAAACAGCGGACGGGGCGGGACGGCGACGGACGCTGGCGGGACGTGAAGAGTTGTAATGTATTAGTTAATGTAGAATATGTCACACAGAGCCGACACGACGCGACCGCTACTCTCGCGCCGAGCGCGACGGCTCTATGTGACCTATTCTACATTAACTAATACATTACAACTCTTCACGTCCCGCCAGCGTCGCGTCGCCGTCCCGCCCCGTCCGCTGTTTGGCCAGACCTTTAGCCACTGCGCTTCGTTCGGTGAGCGAGAGGGCCGGAGTTAGCGTTTGACATACACGTCAAACGCTAACTATAGAAAAATATACCTATCTATTATCTAAAATTCACTGTATTATGTAATATACTAATTAATAATTAGATTTAAAAGTATGTAGGATATAATTATAATTAAGGATATAATTAAGTAATATAGGATATAATTATAGTAAGGAAGGTAAGGACTATGAAAGATTCAGAGCACTTACAACATTCTATTTGCTGAATCGATGTCTGGATTCTCCTTCGTGGCTGCCGCTGCCGTAGATTCTTGATTTCGTCAAAGGGCCACCCGGGCGAATCGCGAACGCGGATTTTAGTATACCCGTGACTTTAATTCGCGAAACGGCCCGCGAAATCCTCACCGACTGCGCCAATTAAGGTAGCGGCAATCGAGAATGATTTGTTTTAAAAGTAATCACTATCACTACATAGTATAAAACAAAGTCGCTGTCGTCTGTCCGTCCCTATGTATGCTTAAATCTTTATAACTACGCAACGGATTTTGAAGCGGTTTCTTTTAATAGATAGAGTGGTTCAAGAGGAAGGTTTATATGTATAATACATCCATAATATTGTAGAGACACACTGATAAATTTAGAGATTCATCATTGCACCCGTGCGAAGCCGGGGCGGGTCGCTAGTTTAATATAAAATAGTTACTATGGCTAAACTACATCTAAAGTTTAAGATTAATCCTTCCCGATCGAAGTTGGATCAGAGAATGAGTGTTGCCGACGGGGCGACGGCGGCGTTGAGTTCCCTTCTCGAAACCTGGCGCCACCTCAGGGGTGGTCCTTGGGTCGCTTTATTGCACTGTTGCACATGTGCATGACAAGGGTCTTCATAAATTAAGCTTAAGTACAACTCTTAGACCACTTGATTTCACTGGTGACGCATGCACAAGGGTCTTCATCAATTAAGCATATGTAGAACTCTTAGACCACTTGATTATGGTGCTTATGTATGTAGATCTTCATAGATTTACCCTGCGTACCTAACATATTTTTCTTTTTCCGCCTTCACGATGTTATCATCATGTGGAAACCGGCGTGTAGACCGATCTATAAACCTGACATTGTTATTAAAGACTATAATAACAATGTCAGGTTTTTTGGCAGCAATATACCTGTCAGTCATAATAGATCAGTCCCAGTAGATTGAGACAGGACAGTTTTCGAGAACAGGTTGAAGCTGATACTGGTAATATGGGACTTCAGTATTCACAAGGCCATATTTAAAGGCAAGTTGTTGATAGATAATTCTGGCTACTTCGTTGTGTCTAAGCAAGTACCTACTCCCCGGTAGCAAGACGAGAACAACCGGAGACGATATATCTGATATGTTTTTTTTAGTTAAAAATAAACAAATAAAAATCCAGAGGCACTTGCTCCGAGTCTGGGTGTCATTTGTGTTCATGAATTTCATGTTTGTAAACTGCACCTGCAACACAGGTTATAACATGCTGCAGAGGTTAAAAATTTAATTTATTGTATTTAAAATAATTAAAAAGCTATTACTGGCATGATATACTTATTAATTTTATATATTTACGTAAAATTAATAATATAATTTAAATTAGCCAGCCATGCTGGATGGATGGTTTGAGAAAGTACTATAATAGTAGTTGCATATATCCTTTAATTTACCTATATGGTAGTATTCTTAATAAATCAGATCGAAATTATAGTCCACAAAACGGTCCAGTACAAAACACATACTAGAATCTTACCGAACATATGTGGGTTATTAAAAGTTAGTAAAAATATTACAATATATTTAATCACAATTGATCCTCGAGTGTTATACAAATTGTTGCAATTAAATGAGTTATATGCGCGACTGATTGATTAAAATGCGATATTTGTTTTTTAAACGTACTCTTATCACGAACGCATTACAAAATGTAGCAAAGTCTAAAATTAATGTTATTGTAGACTAGCCGAGTCCCGCGATGTTACCCGCGGTTATTTTCGTACACCGGGTAATGACGCGGCGCGAAGCTAGTCTAAAAAAAGTAGCATAAGTTACTCCTTACATCATCAGCTAAAGTCCCGTCAAAATCGGTCCAGCCGTTCCAGAGATTAGCCAGAACAAAAAGACAGACAGACTTTTATAGATAAAAATAAAAAAAGGATATTTTGGCATATGTACTGTGTCTAATGTATAGGTACCTACTTACGCATTTAATAAAATTCGGTTATTTTATTATTACAACCAGACACTCCAATTGTATTTATTTGTATAGATATGTCACTGTAGTAGGACTAGCTGCAAAGCGATTTAGAATGCAAAGCGTCACCACCTGATTCTATCCTGAGGGTGTCGTAAGAGCCGACAAATGGAAATGATAAGGCCGGAAAGCTAGCCGCAAGAGAGAGAAAACTTGATGCGAAACCCTATGCCAATCCGTCTGGCCAGCGTGGCACAGTAGGCTAATTACCCTCCTTGTAGATGGAGGAGGCCCGACTCAGCAGTGGCTCATTTATGGGCTGAGAAGTAGTGGGAGTTATAAGACACAATTCGCATTTTACATACATGGTTGACAATAGCGCCAAATGTGGATGGAGCATTCAGAGTTAGCCAAATCATAATTGGTTACATTAATCAAAATAAACTTAAAATAAAAATAATATTAGTCATAGACAGCAATAGAAGCCAAAACAAGATCAAAAATGTTTTTATAAAAAATCGGGGTAGAAATATATTTCAAGGAAGTATTTTCCCTTGATTAATCCCTTGACTCAAACTCAAACTCAAAATGAACGGATCATCAGATGATTTATTTACGTAAGTTTTATCGCCAAATTCTTATAAATCGTCATATTTACAGTTACCATTATCATCATCTTACGACCCCTGTGCCACGCTAGGTGGTAGTCTCCATACACAACTATCAGTCGTCAGACGGCAGACAGACTGAGATAGGTTTGACCCAAATGAAGTTGACATTGAATAGTTTGTTATCCTATGTTATAGCTACGGCAGTACATAAGACGAGAGTGAAGCTTGAGAATGCTTTCAAATAGTAAAAAAGTATAACACAGAAATAAAATTTAAGAAGAAAATTTTAAAATAATTAATCATTTACTTTTTGCAACCCGGTTCGGAATGCCATTCCACAGACAAGAAAGAAACTCGCTGGTTGCTCTTTTAAATAAAAGGATAAAATGAAGGTGGTACAAACAACTCAATCATACATGAAACAGTTAACAAAAAATGACAAGCTCTCTGGGTTTCTTGTCGGTTCTTTTGAGCAGTTGTCGCGCGCCAAACTGGTAATCTGTCTAATTGTGTTGAGTGGTGGCTTCTAGCTACATCTTAATGATGTAGTGCAGAGAACAGCCGCCGTAACTATGATATGGCTTTGATCTTCAACTGTTTGATTATAATTAAATAAGAACTAATTAACTACTGAATTACGCAAAAAATGGTGCCATTGGCGGCCTAATTCGTCACATTATGATGACAAACTCTTCGTCTCTTTGTAATATGTTACTAAGCATAGATTGTTTTGATTGTAATTTTCTATAAATCCGCAGTGTAATCATTATAAAAAAGTAATATTATTTGTAAACATGCTTACTAGTGTTAGTACGATGATGCAGGTATACTACTACTCAGCACATAAATGACCCACAAGGAGGCTAATGACCCACCCCATCACAGGGAGGGTCATTAGCCTCCTTGTGATGGGAGGAGACCCGACTCAGCAGCGTGTGTCACGCTGGCCTGACGGGTTGGCACAGGGATTCGTATCAAGCTTTCCTTCTATTGCGGCTAAGTTTTCGGCCTTGTCATTTCCTTTTGTCGGCTCTTACGACACCCTCAGGACGGAATGGGGCAGGCTCTGTACCAACAATCAATTAAATTGGAGCAATAGTTTAGCCGCAAATGATTTTTTAAATTTTTGCCTGATTTGAACATGATGTATCTTTCCTAACAGATGTTTATGCCTAACGCATCGTTTATTAACCGTAGGGGCTGTCCATTAATCACGTGATGTTTTTTTAACATTGGTGATCCCTGGTGAGGTTCCACCCCCCATGAAAAATCACGTGTATTTTTTTTAGTACCGTTTCGAATTCATTCTAATCACATATATAATACGTAGTGTAATTTAATGCCCCTCTGTCGTATCAACTCTGTATATTCTAAATCCGTCATCACACGGTATACTTACCTACTTAATACGCGTCCACGGTAACCCAGGCATAAAAAACATGAAACCATTTTTATTTATTACTAGCGACCCGCCCCGGCTTCGCACGGATGCTAGCATGTATTATACATATAAAAAATTCCTCCTGAATCACTCTATCTATTACACTCTATATAAAACAAACCGCTTCAAAATCCGTAGCGTAGTTTTAAAGATTTAAGCAAACATAGGGACGTACAGACGACAGCGACTTTGTTTTATAATACACTCGAGAGCAATGAATCCGGGTCACTTAAAGAATCCTAAAAATCTCGGAAACTAAAAATGCTAGGTTAATGCAATAAATCGTATTTCATAGACAATGTAATACTCCTTAAATGAAGGTATTAAAACTTCTTAGTTATTGTAAAGTTATATCATAAAAAAATCAAACTTGAAAAAGGGCCATTTTCGAAGATGGAACTACGAAATTACAACATTTGGTTTTGCTTTTGTTTGTAATCTGTCATTTATGTGGGTACATAAACCATGTTGATAGTGCTCTATATTCATTATTCAAGCTGAAATTATGTCGCTTACGCCTGAAGAATGCACCAGAATACTTACAATGCTGGAAACCGGCCGGAGTCAGCGCGATACAGCCAGGACTGTCGGTGTGTCGCTGTCAACAGTACAAAGAGTTCTCCGACGTTACGAAGAAACTGGTTCTAACCTACGCAGACCAGGAACGGGCAGAACCAGGTGTACCACAGCACGAGAAGACCGATACTTGGTGAACACCATGCTTCGAAATCGCTTTCTCACAGGAACTGAACTCACAAATCAGTTTCGACGCCTCGGAGGAAGTAACCCAAGTGCATGGACAGTAAGACGTCGGCTTGCTGAATCTAACTTAAAACCCCTTAGACCTGCAAACGGCCCTAAACTGGAGCGTGGGCATCGTATTTCAAGACTAAGATATGCCCAGAGCCACGTAAATTGGAGTATTGAAGATTGGTCAAAAGTTATGTTCTCCGACGAATCAAAATTTATGCTCTACAAGCACGATGGAAGACACAGAGTGTATCGAAGACCAGGGGAAAGATTCAAGCAAGCATGCATCGAAGAAAAAGTAGCCTACGGTGGTGGGTCTGTACTTGTGTGGGTCGGAATTTCTTCTGAAAGTCGCACAGAGCTGGTGATCATAGAAAACGGCTCTTTAACTAGCGTAAGATATGTGGAAGAAATCCTCAATGATCACGTTGGTCCATTTATGGTCAATTTAGGTGAGGATGCTTTATTTATGCATGACAATGTCCGACCTCATACAGGTAGGGTTGTGAATGACTACCTTCAAGAGATGAACATTACTCGTATGGAGTGGCCAGCGCGCAGTCCGGATATCAACCCGATCGAGCATGCTTGGGACGAGCTAGGCAGATGCGTAAAACAACGAAACCCTCCCCCAATCACGCTTCGTGAGCTCAAAATTGCTCTCACAGAGGAATGGGGGAATATTCCCCAAAATCGTATAAGGAACTTGGTGTACAGCATGCCAAACCGCATAAACGCAGTAATTGAAGCACGAGGAGGCAATACGAAGTATTCAAATTCAAGAAAATCGTAATAAAGTTCAAAAATGTCATGTTTCCTATTTTTGTTTTAAGGAGAGATCAGCAGTTTTTTCTTTATGTAATTTTGTGTTAATAAAATGTATGGTGACTCATATTTTTTTTACTTTCATTTAAGGAGTATTACATTGTCTATTAAATACAATTTATTGCATTAACCTATCATTTTTAGTTTCCGAGATTTTTAACATTCTTTAGGTGACCCGGATTCATTGCTCTCGAGTGTATGTAGTTATAGTTATGACTGGATGTTTAATTTTTCAGCCACAATTGAGATGAAAAATAAAATAAATAAAAATTGCTAATGCTGACCGGACGCTTGTTGTTGGACGTACGCAAAAACTGTTGGAGTTTTGCGTATATAATGTACAATGGAAATGTTTATCATAGATTTGTATTTAAACCAGAGGCACTTGCTCTGAGTTTTAGTTCGTCAATTACATGTTTGTAAACTGTCCCCGCGATACAGGTTATAACTAGTGCAGGCGATTCGTATTATAAAACAAAATGTGTGAGCCATTATCGCCAAAATAGTGAACCATAAATATAATAAAACTGGATAATTTATTTCTAACACACATTTGGTAGTATCAAATTGATCCATATATCATAATAATTACTTTTACCGCGTATGGTATTTCAATTAGATAAACTATGCCTTTTACACTACATAAAATATTTTTATCACAATTTTTCATCACCACGCGATGAAAACCGCGAGTCGCAGCTAGTTAATACTAAAAACATTTTTTTAGTACCACCCTGTCAGGGACACTGAGGGTCGCGAATTTCTTTAGCGGAGGCCATACCATCCCAAAGGTAACGCAAGAGGCGACTAAAGGAAGGATAAGGGCCCCCGCGCATTTAGGCGGCCAGGCCAGACGCGCGGCCTGGCCGCATAATGCGCGGATTGGTCGCGGCGGCCAATAGGCCGCGTATGTGACGCGATGTTTTTCGTTGGCCGCGCGACCAAAACTTGGCGGCACGGCCTGGCCGCATAATGCGCGGAGGCCCTAAAGGCAGATCACCTAGCTGCAAGATACTGAAAACTTGTTACAAAACCTTTACCAGCCTTCAATTTGGTGGAAGCCCGACTCTGTAGCAGGTCATTTATGGGCTTTAACGAAAACGACGACGATTTTGCCCGTTTTAACCGGGTATGCATTAGGGACTTTCCTCATTAGCTAAGCTAAAAAACCGTTTAACAAGGCCAGTGTTGTACCGTTGTTCAAATTGGAGGACACATTAGAACACCGTTTGGATCTATTATGAAAATGATACTTGTGTATGTGGTTTGTACTAGGATCAAAACACAATTTATTTTAATCTTACATAGTTGTTAAACAACAACATGTTAAACAACTTCACAAAAACAAAAATAATACTAGTTTATTATATTACTTATATTAAATTAAATATTTTTCCTCATTAAAAAGAGGAGATTTTACACATATTACCATTTTACAGGATAGTTCCTTTTAAAAACAAATAGTTATTATTGTGTAAAATCCCTTTTTTCTCATCACGAACTTATTTGTGTAGTATTTAATTACTTTACTATTCGCAACCACTTCAGATATTAAGTAACTTTACATATAAATAAGCAATGATATTTTATATATAATTGCATATGTTGCTGTTTTCAACATTTAAAATACATATACTGTCTTATGACGCACTCGGAAAAAACAACCATCCAAAAAGAAAAATATAAATGTAAATTGATATCATAAAAACCACAGTAGACGCTTTGATTTTTAGGTCAACAGTTTATCAGCTGGGCAATTGATTTGGACTCATAAAATTTCCATCCATGTAATGTTCATTATAAATGAAGATACTTGAATGAGCTTTGGTGATAATAATGACGTTAATCATTTAAGCATCATGATTTGTGCTGCTTAGTTTGCTTCGCTGTTACTGCATCAACAAATAGTTTCACTATCGATCGAACAACTTTGGAACCCAAAATCTACATAAATTATTCTAAATCGTCATTGGCAGAACCATAGACAAATCTATACAAATAAATAAAATTGGAGTGTCTGTTTGTAATAATAAAATAACAACTTTTTACTAAATGCGTAAGTCTGTATACACAGCACATAGACTAAAATAACATTTTTTTTAATTTTTGTCTGTCTGTCCGTCTGTCTGTCTGTCTGTCTGTCTGTTTGTTCCGGCTAATCTCTGGAACGGCTGGACCGATTTTGACGGGACTTTCACTGATAGGTAGCTGATGATATAAGGAGTAACTTAGGCTACTTTTATTTAGTCTATACGTCTATACAAATAAATAAATGCGTAAGTCTCTATACACAGCACATCTATACATCTATACATCTATACAAATAAATAAAATTGGAGTGTCTGTTTGTAATAATAAAATAACAACTTTTTACTAAATGCGTAAGTCTGTATACACAGCACATAGACCAAAATAACATTTTTTTTAATTTTTGTCTGTCTGTCCGTCTGTCTGTCTGTCTGTCTGTCTGTTTGTTCCGGCTAATCTCTGGAACGGCTGGACCGATTTTGACGGGACTTTCACTGATAGGTAGCTGATGATATAAGGAGTAACTTAGGCTACTTTTATTTAGTCTATACATCTATACAAATAAATAAATACGTAAGTCTGTATACACAGCACATCTATACATCTATACAAATAAATAAAATTGGAGTGTCTGTTTGTAATAATAAAATAACAACTTTTTACTAAATGCGTAAGTCTGTATACACAGCACATAGACTAAAATAACATTTTTTTTAATTTTTGTCTGTCTGTCTGTCTGTTTGTTCCGGCTAATCTCTGGAACGGCTGGACCGATTTTGACGGGACTGATAGGTAGCTGATGATATAAGGAGTAACTTAGGCTACTTTTATTTAGTCTATACATCTATACAAATAAATAAATGCGTAAGTCTCTATACACAGCACATCTATACATCTATACATCTATACAAATAAATAAAATTGGAGTGTCTGTTTGTAATAATAAAATAACAACTTTTTACTAAATGCGTAAGTCTGTATACACAGCACATAGACTAAAATAACATTTTTTTTAATTTTTGTCTGTCTGTCCGTCTGTCTGTCTGTCTGTCTGTCTGTTTGTTCCGGCTAATCTCTGGAACAGCTGGACCGATTTTGACGGGACTTTCACCGATAGGTAGCTGATGATATAAGGAGTAACTTAGGCTACTTTTATTTAGTCTATACATCTATACAAATAAATAAATGCGTAAGTCTGTATACACAGCACATCTATACATCTATACAAATAAATAAAATTGGAGTGTCTGTTTGTAATAATAAAATAACAACTTTTTACTAAATGCGTAAGTCTGTATACACAGCACATAGACTAAAATAATTTTTTTTTTAATTTTTGTCTGTCTGTCTGTCTGTTTGTTCCGGCTAATCTCTGGAACGGCTGGACCGATTTTGACGGGACTTTCACTGATAGGTAGCTGATGATATAAGGAGTAACTTAGGCTACTTTTATTTAGTCTATACATCTATACAAATAAATAAATGCGTAAGTCTGTATACACAGCACATCTATACATCTATACATCTATACAAATAAATAAAATTGGAGTGTCTGTTTGTAATAATAAAATAACAACTTTTTACTAAATGCGTAAGTCTGTATACACAGCACATAGACCAAAATAACATTTTTTTTAATTTTTGTCTGTCTGTCCGTCTGTCTGTCTGTCTGTCTGTCTGTTTGTTCCGGCTAATCTCTGGAACGGCTGGACCGATTTTGACGGGACTTTCACCGATAGGTAGCTGATGATATAAGGAGTAACTTAGGCTACTTTTATTTAGTCTATACATCTATACAAATAAATAAATGCGTAAGTCTGTATACACAGCACATCTATACATCTATACAAATAAATAAAATTGGAGTGTCTGTTTGTAATAATAAAATAACAACTTTTTACTAAATGCGTAAGTCTGTATACACAGCACATAGACCAAAATAACATTTTTTAAATTTTTGTCTGTCTGTCCGTCTGTCTGTCTGTCTGTCTGTCTGTTTGTTCCGGCTAATCTCTGGAACAGCTGGACCGATTTTGACGGGACTTTCACCGATAGGTAGCTGATGATATAAGGAGTAACTTAGGCTACTTTTATTTAGTCTATACATCTTCTATACAAATAAATAAAATTGGAGTGTCTGATTGTAATAATAAAATAACAACTTTTTACTAAATGCGTAAGTATGTTTAAACAGCAAATAGACGAAAATATTTTTTTTTAAAAGTTTGTCTGTCTGTCTGTTTGTTCCGGCTAAAACGTTCAGTACTTTGGAGACATTGTTAAAAACTTAATTTAAAACAAAACATGAGAGCACATCATTCAGCTGATTCAGAATTTAGTAAAATTCTTCTTGATGTTGGAGAGGGAAAGTGTCTAGAAGTCAATAGTAATCATGATATAGAACTTCCTACCAGTCTTTGTTAGGTTGTGGTGGACACTGAAACTTTAATACATAGTATTTATGATGATATTCACAATCTCAATATCAAAGAAGATTCGATAAATAAGCCAACAAAAACTGAAAATAAATGATAATTAAAATAAATGCAAAAACCAAAAAAAAAATTAATGAACTAATTAACTTTTTTTAAATTCCACGCGGACGAAGTCGCGGGTACAGCTAGTCTTTAATAAGAAGAAAAATACCTGTGTCTGATGGCACCATATTAAGATATTGGATAAACGAAACCTCTGCACTATTTATAGTATAACCTGTATCGTGTGGGCAGTTTACAAATGTGTAATTCACGAACGAACACAAATGATACCCAGACTCAGACCAAGTGCCTCTGGTTTACACATTGTTCAACCCCGGAATCCGCACATCTACCGCCATAAAGATCTTACCGCCATCAGAATATTTTAGCCTTATCCTGGGCAATTTGTACAGTTACAATTGATTTAAAATTAACTATTGAGATTTTTTAATTATTGTATTTTCTCCCTGACTTCTTTAGCGTGGGTTTAATTAGGTAAGTTTTGTTTAACAAAATCCACTACATATTATACTTATTCGTTCGAAATGAAAATAGGTTAGTTACGGGAGGCCACCACCAGTTTCGACTCTATTGACTTGTTAACATTTCCGTCACTTTTTGTATATGTAGGTATATAGATCGTCGACTGTTTCAACTCAAGCAGCATGATGCAAAATTACAAACGAATAACATAGCTCGCAGGACCGACGCCCGATGGGGCAGAAAAGTCCTCGCGTGGCGACCGCGTTCCGGAAAGCGCAGTGCTGGTAGGCCTTCCACACTGTGGACCGACGACCTGGTTAAGGTCGCCTGAAAGCAGTGGATGCGGGCGGCCCAGGACCAGCCTTTGTGGAGACCCTTGGGGAGGCCTATGTCCAGCAGTGGACGTCTTTTGGCTGAAATGATGATGATGAATTGGCGATTGATATTGCATTGCTCTAATACCAGCAAAACCACTCGTCTAATTCCTTCTCCATATCCACTTATAGCTTCTGGTTCTGTTTCATTGGCATACAAGCCCATCTTCCAATGAACTAATAGGAACGTGATTCATACGCAGTGTATTTGCGGTTAAATTAATGTTAGGCGTCCCTACTTTAAATGTTTAGATTTAATAGTGAGGCTCGTGATCTCATTCCAGAACTGTAACCGAAGAGCGTTTTATTTATATCCGATCACAGGCTCACGTTTTTTTGCTCAGCCATCTCAACTCCAGACTAATAATAGGTAGCATAGGCCACGTGCTCTTTTTAGACTTCCACTGTATACAACTTTAAACACATTAAGAATGATGACGATGACGAGATAAGTGAGTCCAGACATTTTTTTTATTGTATGTGTTAGAATCGTCTATGTAGGAAGTTAAAAATAAGACTAAAATTTGATTGTAATCACTATCATCATCACTACATAATCACTACTTAATATAAAACAAGTCGCTGTCGTCTGTCCGTCCCTATGTATGCTTAAATCTTTAAAACTACGCAACGGATTTTGAAGCGGTATTAATAGATAGAGTGATTCAAGAGGAAGGTTTATATGTATAATATATGCATAATATTAGATGTTCATCATTGCACCCCTGCGAAGCCGGGGCGGGTCCCTAGTATATTATAAACTTAGAAAATTACTCAATGGCGATGTTCTATGTAAGTAAAACGAAAGGTATTAATAAATCTAGATATTCATTTGGTGCTATAGGTATATGGAAAACATACATGATAAAAAGTGGGCAAAAGATTGTAACATCTTTAGTCAATTGCAATAAAAACGTAATGAAACTAAATTATCAATATAAACTTAAATAAAACAACAACACTGTTTGTATAAAGTATACTATATAAAAACATTGTAAGTTATTTCCTAAAGTATTCTAAACATTACACGTATTTTTTTCATTTACATATATCTAACAAATATAATATACTATAATCAATTAAAATATAACGTCGTACGATAAACTTGTGTCCGATTTTATTAAAAGCTCAAGGAGTACCCTAATTCCAAAATGGTGTTAAAAAAATGTTCGCATTGTAATAAAAATATAACTCAGAAGCTGCCAGGGTTGGAATGTAGCAGATGCAACAAGACTGTGCATGCAACGACTACCTGTGCAAATCTCACCAACAAGCAGATAGCAACCCTTAAAAATGCAGAGGGTTTAGAGTGGAGCTGTGAAGAATGTTTAAGAAGTGTGTCGAGGCGATCTTCGTACTTTCTACCAGATGACTCTGAAGTAGAGGATGAGGTCAGAGAAACAGGTAGGACGGGAACTTACGATAAACTAGTGTGTCAGATCAGCTCAGAAACTAGGAAAATAATAAAAAGTGAATTAGAGGGTCTTACGTCGGCTATTGAATATCTTAACAGTCAAGTAGCAGACCTAGAAAGCATTGCGAAACAGCAGGAGAGCACTATTAAAATGCTAGTAAATAAAAATGCTGAACTACTGAAGGAAAACCAAAGTCTGGAACTACGAGTGAGTGCCATGGAGCAAAGAGTGTTAGAGGTTGATCAAAAACTTCTGTCTAATAACGTGGAGATTGCTGGCGTACCAGAGCTGCCCAACAAGGATGTAGTTAGTGCAGTTCAAAAGATTGCCGAGAAACTGAATATGTCCAGCCAACAGATCATAAGTGCCCGGCGTATTACACCAAGACGCAAGGAGCAGCCAGGTCATATCGTGGTGGAGCTTCAGTCCAAAGGAGTATGCGAGCAGTGGATAGCAGCTGCTAAAACTCAAGAAATGCAGACCGGCAGCATTTGGACGGAGCTACCCGCGGAGAAGGCTACAAATCGAGTATATGTCAGGGCGGCGCTCACACCTCATACCAAGGCATTGTTATATAACGCCAAAAAGAGTTTAAGTGGTTCTTTTAAGTACATTTGGTGTAAGGAAGGTAAAATATATGTTAAAAAAGATGACGCTAGTACCAAAGTAACTATTATACGCTGTATTAATGATATTGAGTCCCTAAGCGAACCAATCAGCCAATAAATATCTCAATACTTGCTTATAAAATCCTAATTGTAGTAGCTTTTGTTTATTTTTCAATTTAAGTAAATCAATAGTATGAATAAGGTTATAGAAATTCATAATTGTTCAACACTTAACTCATTTATAGATAGTACGCCATACACGGTAACTGATATGTTTTGTATGCATGTAAATATACGATCAATGATTAGACATTTTGATAAAGTACTCGTTCTACTCAAATCCTCAAAATGGCCAATAGATCTGATCATACTAACCGAAGTGGGAATATCTGATACAATAAGTACATTATTTCAAATACCAGGCTATAGAATGCACACCCAGCTACGCCAAAATAAAAAAGGTGGTGGAATAATTATTTACGTTAAAAACTGTTTGAAATTTACTACCACTACGACAAAAACACATTTATTCGAAAACATAACGGGCACATTAATAACTAAAAATAATACAGCGGTAACTGTGTGTGCAGTCTATAGGCCTCCTTCAACGAATAAAGGCACTTTTATCACTGAACTATCACGAATTCTTCATAAATATAAAAACACTAATATGATAATTATTGGTGATACTAACATAGACCTAAAGAAGGGGAAATCCTCGGATTGTCAATCGTACACAAACATGCTGTCCGAGCACGGGTTTGAGTGCGGTATTTCTGATTATACTAGAATTGAAACGAGATTAGATAAAGTAACCAAATCGTGCATTGATCACATCTACTGCAGGTTAACTCAAACTGCGTGCTCGGCGGCTGTCGATACAGTACTAGCGGACCACCGCGTCGTACTGCTCGCCAGCGACGGCCAAGGTATGAATGCGCGAATACAGGCTGATGCGAGTTCATCTTTTATACAAATCTATGACCGTGAAACATACTATCGGGAACTTAACAGTACTGACTGGTCTTCAACTAACACTATGAAATGTCCAAACCAAATAAATGAGTTTATAAAATCTAGTTTCAAAAATGCTCAGATAAAATCGTTAAAAACTTTAAAAAAGACCTGTACACAAAAAACTAAACTACCATGGATTAATCAGAATATTTTAAATTTAATTAATAAAAGGGATGAATTATTTAGTTTTTGGAAAAATGACACCACAGACAAATGCCTTAGACTACAATACAATAAAACTAGAAATAAAGTAAACAAATTAATAGAATACCACAAAAATAATTACTATAAAAATAGAATAAAAAATAATTACAATAATCCTAAAAAACTTTGGCAAATAATTAATTCCATCTGCGGTAGGATTACAAAATCAATTGACCAAATAATTACAACAGCCTTCTGCAGTAATAACCTTTCTACTTTAGATGTTGCTAATAAGTTTGCAAATGAATTTCAGAATGCAGTAAAAGCTATATCACCTAAATGTCAACAGTCTCTGTTAGATGAAAAAGAATATAATGACATATGCGATAAAACAGTTTTTGTTAAAAAAGCTACTCCAGATAAAGTTCTAAATATAATAAATAAATTAAAAAACTTCAAAGCTCCAGGACAAGACAGTATAAAAGCAATAGATATTAAAAAAATTAGTAACAATATTTCTATCGCAATTGCTAACCTTATTAATACTAGTTTGTATACTGGAATTTATCCAGATGAACTGAAAACTGGATGTGTACGTCCAATATACAAGAAAGGAAAACAAAGTGAAGTATCCAACTATCGACCAGTTACTTTGTTGTCTAATATTAATAAAATTGTGGAAAAATACTTTACTGGCGAAATACATAGGTTTTTTGAAGACAACAATATAATAAACAAAAATCAATTTGGATTCCAACCTCGTAAAAATACGACTATGTTATTGTCTGAATTTACGGATAAAATTAATACATATTTGAATGAGAAAAATCATGTACTTGTATTATTTATTGACTTCTCGCGTGCATTTGATACCTTAGATCACCAAATTTTAATAAAGAAGCTCAATAATACTGGTATTCAGGGTCCAATGCTGGAATGGTGTAAAAATTATCTGAAAAATAGGTCCAATTGTGTTAAGATTGAAAATTGCGTCAGTGACTCGTATATAGCTGAAGAGGGAACGGCTCAAGGATCTGTGCTTGGTCCTCTTCATTTCATTGGGTATGTCAACGATATGAATAATGTAATTAAGCATGGAACGTCCTATCAGTATGCTGATGATACATGCATAATTGTTGCAGATCGTGACCTAAATTCTGCCTTAAAAAAAATACAAGAAGATTTCGACAATATAAATAAATGGTGTCATGACAATAAATTAGTTCTCAATAGTATCAAAACAAAACTAGTTCATATTCGATCACCGTATGCTGGAAATCAAACTGATTTAAATAACAAATTGTTTGCACACAACCATCTGTGTCTTCACTCTAAAAACCTCTGTTGTAAATGTCCCACTATAGAAAGTGTCGATAAACATACTTATTTAGGATTAGTTATTGACAAAAAATTTAACTGGTTTCCACACATAAATGTTGTTTGTGAGAAACTACGTGCGTTTTTAGCAAACATGTATGTAATCAATAATAGGATTCCTTTTAAAACTAAATTAATGCTGTACAATGCGCTAGCGGAATCTATAGTAGGATACGGTCTCTCAAGTTATGGCAGAACCTTTAAAAGCTACCTTAATTGTATACACAAACTTCAAGTAAGAATATTAAAAATGATAGTGCCTACAAGTATTAAAGAAAAATATTTAAATGACGATTTTGGACTATTTAAGTACTGTAAAATCATTCCGATACATCTAAAAATAAGATACACTTTATTAAAAGAAGAATTTTCTAACACTCAAATACAACAACATATAACTCACAAGATCAATACGCGACAAAAAACAAATAAAAAACTTATAACAACAACTGCAAAAAACACATATGGCGAAAGAACAACATCTTATTTAATTCCACGCTTCATAAATGATTTAGAATTATCTCTAATACAAAGTATTACTCAAAAAAATATAAAGATGAAACTTAAAACGCACTTCTTGGACAGCCTGTAGATGTAGCATGTGAAACCGGTCTTGCAAGGTGCGGTGCGAGTTAATTTGTAACCGTGAGCAGCAGTGTTATTGATTGAATGCTTATTTAATGTTACTATTACATAGATACACTAACAAAACAACTCCTTAAATCGTTTAAGTACTAACCTAGTTTAAATTTAAGATAGAATAACAATAGAATAAGAATGTAGATGCTATGCTACCCGGACAAACCTTCGTGGTCTTTGGGTAACATATAAATTGTACTGTTTGTTATTTTCTTCAAATAAATAAAAAAAAAAAAAAAAAAAAAAAAAAAAAACCTATGATTATTTAAAACGAGTACCTATTAGATAACAAGTCGGTTGGAATAACTTCCAATTTACTTGACTCTCGAAAATAATTTTCTATTTCCTGTAAAGTCTTATCTTTACTTTCTGGTAAATATTTATACAGCAGAAATGCGAATACTGATGCGGACAATCCGTAAAAAAGAAATGCACCGTGCAGATTAAAGGCGTTAAAAATATATGGGGCTATTTTTAATACAGTCGCCATCAAGAGTTCTGAAAATATGGCAAGAGTGGGTAATGAGGAACTTCTGTATCGCAAAGGAGTCAACTCTCCATAAACAGTACATGCTAAAATCATCGGCCCACAACTAATTGTCATTGAAAAAGAAGTTAAAAGAACTAATGAAACAATGCTGTTTTCTGAGATAACAGATAAATTAATAAGATACAAATACAAGGAAATTAGAAACAAAAACAGTATGCCAATCGATGAAGACGATAGCAATAATGTTCTTCTTTTAAGAAATTTTGATAACAAGCAACCAAATAACATACTAAATATAGAGACGGCTTCTAAAATGAGCATGCCCATATAAGCGGTTGATTCACTCTTTGTTATTTTTGTTATCAATTCCACAGAATACATGCTACAAACGAATCTTCCGGAGAAATTGTACAGTGACATCACTGTCATTGAGAGTAACAGTGGCATGTAAAACGCTTTTGTAGTTATTGATTGTATTACACTTTTAAGTCTTGATTTAAGATTTGTGGTCTTCTGTTGAGACTGTGACTTTATATAATCTTTTTGTGAACTAATAAGATTTTTCAGTTCGTTCTCCGATTCCTCGTCACTACCCTTTAACCAACGATGGGCAGTAGCACATTCCTCGAAACGTCCTTGCATCGCTAACCACGGCGGCGAATCAGGCCAAAATATAACTGTTAGTGAAAATATTGAACAAGCAAAAGCTATGAAGGCGATGTTCTTCCAATGACTGAAAGTACCCATCGCATTAGCAACCCAAACTCCGCAAAAGAAGATAGTAGATTTGATCGTCATGAATATTCCTCTGTATCTTGGTGCTGCATACTCAGTGACAATCACGATAAGAAGAGTCATGTTACTTGAGATGAGAGGGCCTTGCATTATTTCGCTAATAAGTAGCACTGTTGTGTTTGTGCTGAAGTAAAACACGATGTAGCCCATTATTGTCGAAATGCATATTAGAGCAAAAGGTATTCGTCTTCCAAACTGTCGCGTGAGTATTGGTAGTATGATTATCCAGATCAATGCGCTGTATCCGTGAACAGAGGCTGGAAAGATATAAAATAATAAAAGTAAAACATAACTACTATTAGAAGCTTTTACAATAGCAACGGATGTATTCAGATGATTTCCGTGTGGTGAAGGATTTAGAATACATACTGTCGCCACCTTATGTTATCCTGAGGGTGTCGTAAGAGCTGACAAAAGGAAATGAATTCTAAACCCAAGCCGTAAAACCAATCTGGCTAGCGTAGGACAGTAGCCTAATAATTTACGGAGTATTTAAAATAACTTCGAAACCTGTGCTAAAAGTGATTCTCTTATAATATATATGAAGATCAGCAGTATGAATAAACGTGATGTAGTATTCATTGAACGGCATGGATTTCAAAAGACAAGTGATTTATTTCATTCTCATCAATATTATCCTTAATTAAAGCAATTAGTGATAAATTGATCTTCCATTTTATTAACATTGAGGAAAACTGTTTAAGTGGAGCTTGACTTATATTAGAGCTTTTATTCGCAACTTCCTACAATTCTAATACTAGGAGTTATTTTGTATAACAATTATCAACAAATGTAGAAGATATATTTAGTGACGTTTATCTGTTCACTTAATGTAACAGATGTATGTGCATAGTCCTAAGTGTAAGTTAGAAATGTAATAAATCGTAGTCTTCCTTACATAGCCATGACGCCATATCTTCTCCTACTGCTTCTGTCGAGTTTGCTTCTCTCCTTATAAAAGGGATAAACACTGTTGGAGCTCCATAGCATAGGCCAAGAACGAAATATATCGTCCAAACTCCACCAACCACGAACAACTAAAAAAAAGATTAATTAACTTGTAGTCTATTTTAAGCATTCTTAACTTAAGACATAGGTCCTATAAATCTTAATGACTGGAATGGGTTCAATTAAAGGAAACATATAAGGAGGGTTATTAACCTACTGTGCCATGCTCGCCAGACCGGTTTGCACAGGGTTTCGTTTAAAGTTTTCTTTCTCTGACGGCTAGGTCCTCGGCCTTGCCTTTTGTCGGCTCTTACGACACCCTCAGGATATCACAGGATACCGTCACCATACGGAAAAGTTTACATATAACAACATAAAGCAATAAGAATGTTAAGATTATATTATTGTACTAGCGGACCCGACATACCATTTCCTGTCAAAAAGATGGCGGAGCGCAAAAATCCGTTCAAATAGCTTCAATACAATTTGTTAGAATTATCGCACACTGTGTCGGGCCGCAGCAGCTGACTCGCATTATTACGACGCCGATTTGCGTCCGTGCGATGCGGCTCGTCCCGCCCCGTTTCGCCCCGTAAAAGTGTGCTTTATAGCAAGCGGATTGGTGAGCATATTTTGGTATTTCCGTGTTCCTGTGGTGTGCAGAAAAATGAATGAAGAACTCAAAATCCGTCAATGCACTGCGACCCGGTCCGTCAATAATGTGCTAGGTACGCATTTTGCGCTGCGCTGCGGCCCGCTCCGCCCCGACATAATCTGCTTGAACTTTTAAAGTGCAAATTGACTCTTTGACATTAGGAACACACCTACATTGAGTGGTTGAGTGGTTGACATTAGACAACAGTGAGTGGTTGTCATTTAATATGAACTTTATACAATAGCAATAAAGCTCAAATTGTCTCTACATTTTAGTTAGAAAACGTTTGTATGGGAAAAAGAAAAAGGCTGTTTTAGGGGATTTCCGGCAATTATTCGAATTTTTCTCGCCGTAAAAACCATTCTTGAACTACAACGAACATTTCAAAAAAAGAATTGTCCAAATTGGTCCAGACGTTGTTGTGTGCGCTTACCAACACATTTTGCGATTCATTTTTTTTTATAGATAACTAGCTGTACCCGCGACTACGTCCGCGTGGAATTTAAAAAAAGTTAATTAGTTCATTAATATTTTTTTTTGGTTTTTGCATTTATTTTAATTATCATTTATTTTCAGTTTTTGTTGGCTTATTTATCGAATCTTCTTTGATATTGAGATTGTGAATATCATCATAAATACTATGTATTAAAGTTTCAGTGTCCACCACAACCTGACAAAGACTGGTAGGTAGTTCTATATCATGATTACTATTCACTTCTAGACACTTTCCCTCTCCAACATCAAGAAGAATTTTACTAAATTCTGAATCAGCTGAATGATGTGCTCTCATGTTTTGTTTTAAATTAAGTTTTTAACAATGTCTCCAAAGTACTGAACGTTTTAGCCAGAACAAACAGACAGACAGACAAAAATTAAAAAATATATATTTTGGTCTATTTGCTGTTTAAACCTACTTACGCATTTAGTAAAAAGTTGTTATTTTATTATTACAATCAGACACTCCAATTTTATTTATTTGTATAGAAGATGTATAGACTAAATAAAGTAGCCTAAGTTACTCCTTATATCATCAGCTACCTATCAGTGAAAGTCCCGTCAAAATCGGTCCAGCCATTCCAGAGATTAGCCGGAACAAACAGACAGACAGACAGACAGACGGACAGACAGACAAAAAATAAAAAAAAAAAGATTTTGGTCTATGTGCTGTGTATACAGACTTACGCATTTAGTAAAAAGTTGTTATTTTATTATTACAAACAGACACTCCAATTTTATTTATTTGTATAGATGTGCTGTGTATACAGACTTACGCATTTAGTAAAAAGTTGTTATTTTTAACCCCCGACGCAAAAAGAGGGGTGTTATAAGTTTCACGTGTCTGTCTGTCTGTCGGTCTGTCTGTCTGTCTGTCGGTCTGTCTGTCTGTCTGTCTGTGGCACCGTAGCTCGCGAACGGATAAAGCGATTTCAATAAAGTTTTTTTTGTATGAAAGGTGAGTTACGGGCGAGTGTTCTTAGACATGTTTGATGAAAATCGGGTGAGCCGTTTAAAAGTTATGAGGGGTGAAAGTGGGGAAGAATAACCGAATGTCTGCAAATATAATCGAGTGGGGTCTCAAATGAAAGCGGATCACGTGCAATTTAACAAAATCTATATTATAATAAGTATGTACCTATAAAAAGTATAAAATAAAAATTAAATTAAAAATTTAAATAAACCCCCGACACAATAACCTTTAAAAAGTAAAAAATAAAAATAAATACTTCGCGTTGGGGGACCAGGGGTCAGATAATAAATAAGTGGGAGTGGTCCCCCAACGCGAAGTATTTATTTTTATTTTTTACTTTTTAAAGGTTATTGTGTCGGGGGTTTATTTAAATTTTTAATTTAATTTTTATATTATTACAAACAGACACTCCAATTTTATTTATTTGTATAGATGTATAGATGTGCTGTGTATACAGACTTACGCATTTATTTATTTGTATAGATGTATAGACTAAATAAAAGTAGCCTAAGTTACTCCTTATATCATCAGCTACCTATCGGTGAAAGTCCCGTCAAAATCGGTCCAGCCGTTCCAGAGATTAGCCGGAACAAACAGACAGACAGACGGGCAGACAGACAAAAATTAAAAAAAATGTTATTTTGGTCTATGTGCTGTGTATACAGACTTACGCATTTGGTAAAAAGTTGTTATTTTATTATTACAAACAGACACTCCAATTTTATTTATTTGTATAGATATGCAGACTTAATAATAGCATCGCTTTTTTCCTCAGTCGGCACCGGCCTAACCTGTTTTAGCTACCAGTATTTAGACGGAGCAATTGCCTTCCGCGTCTCGTTGATTTATACTACACAGTGTCAATCAATCATTTATTGCGCACAATGTAGGTACATTAAATAAGTTATTATAAGTATTACTAAATCCAGCTACATTTACCTTACGGCGTGCAATTTTTATATTATATTAAGTTTATGTTATACAAGATTTAAAGCAATTAACATAGGTATCTGAAGTTATAAACAAAGGAAAAAAAATACAATTATATCTAATATTATGTTGTAAACTCATTCATTAAGAAACTCTGAAACGGAATAATAATATTTTTGCAAAAGAAATCTTATAAATTGAATATCAGATAATTTTTAAATTGACTATGTGTTAGATTTTTTGATTCAGTTGGTAATATGTTAAAGATGAGTGGACCCATACAAAGCATGCTTTTTTGCATATGTGCAATTTTACATTTGCCAGTTTTTAACCGAGTGGCGTATTGTGAGCGAAGGTTTACTGAACGCGTTCTAGCGTCTTGTAAAGAGGGAAATATATGCAAGTTTAATTATACGAAAGATGCTATTTCCAAATACATGGGAAAGTTAAAATATTTAGGTTCTTAAAGGCGTCTACACAGCTGTCCGTGGATTTTAAGTTCATGATAGCTCTAATGCAGCGCTTTTGTGACTTGAATATCAATTCTTTGGCTGTACAGTTTCCCCAAAAAATTACACCATATCTTAATATTGATGACACTATTCCGTGATAAGCTATCAGCACTGTTTCAATATTAACCTTTTTTGAGAGGTGAAAAAGTGCATACGCATATTTACTAACCCTTCTAAGTACATATGTTTTCTGATTGCTGTTTCCATGTTAATTGGCTATCTATAAGTATTCCCAGGAAGTTAGCTACTGTTATACCTTCTATGCTTCGTCCATTGTATTTAATATTTAGCTTATTCTCTAAACGTTGGTAAAAGTTCATTAATTTAGTTTTTTGTAAGTGTATTATTAAGTTGGTATTGTTGAGCCAGTTCACAATAGTACCGAGTGTCTTGCTTACTTCCTGTTCATAAGTATTTTTTTGGAACACTTGATGATAACTGTGCTATCATCTGCAAATAAAACCATGGGATGTTTGGTTTGTCGTGGCAGATCGTTGATGTTAATTAAGAATAGCAACGGCCCTAGGATGCTCCCTTGCGGAACTCCGTATTTTATTGTTCTACTACTAGAAAGATATTTAGTTTGCCGTCGCGTATTTGTATTTATTCTTGTTATTTCCGTGTATTGTTTCCGATTGCTCAAGTATGATTTTAGTAAATTCAAGATGTTACCTCTGATCCTGCAGGCCTCTAGTTTATCTATCAAGATTATATGATTAAAGTAGTCGAATGCTTTAGGCATGTCAGTAAATATTGCACAAACAGGAGTTTTGCTGTCCATAGTGGTTGTTACGTTGTTTATAAGGTTATTTATTGCCAGGTTGGTGCTGCTGTTTTTCCGGAAACCTTTTTGCTCGTCGCACAGAATATTATATTTAGAGAGGAAGGAGTATAAAGATTCGTAAATCACTTTTTCAAGTACTTTGGAGAAGACAGGTATTAAAGCTATTGGTCTGTAGTTCGTAAGTGTTTCTTTGCAACCTTTTTTATAGAACGGTTTGATGATAACTGTTTTTAAGTCGTCCGGAAAGTTGCCAGCACTTATACAAGCATAACATCCGACACGTACTTAGCCACCTTAGTTTGTACATTATCGTACCCCGTACTTGCTTTATTCTTAAGATATTTGATTATACGTATTATATCATGAGGAGCAACTGGTGGCATATTATATAGGGTAGGAATATTGTTTTTAGAGCATTTACGTCTTTGTTGTAATCTGTATTATTATTTTTTATTTGATCGATATAAAATGTATTAAATGTCTCAGCTATATCTTTTGGATGGTTGATAATTCGGTCACCTTCAATCATTTTTGCGATTGGCTCCGGTCTGTTTTTACTTTGGTTAATAAGACGTCAAGCTGCTTTCGATATAATAGTAGAATTTTGAATATAGTGATTGTTTTGAGCTTTTTGAGTTTTTTTAATAATTTTTTTCAGCCTCCTTCAATACTCTTGGTAGTTGGATTTATTATCTGGAGCTGGTTCTTGGCGATATTTCCAAAGTAATTTTCTTTTCTTTTTACTGCAGAGACCTTATCAACTGATTTCCCGGTCACTGATTTTATTGGAAAACATAAGTTATATAGCAGCAAGAATAGATCTATGAAGTTAGAATATGCTTCGTTTGGATTGTCTGTTAGATAAACTTGTGAGAAGGAGAGACTACGTAAATGACCTTTGAATATACTTAAGATTTCCGTTGAGATGTCGCGAATATCTAGACGCCACGATACTAATGTAGATGTCGTTTTGACGTCGATCTTAAACATCTGTGCTTTTCTCGGTTTCGTTCCGTACGTGACGAGCCGCCAGTGCTCCTGTACACACGCGCATCATACATTGTAGTGGTGTAGCTACCTTGGCTCTGTTCTTAGAAGGTTTCTCTCTGTCCTTTATCTACTCCTGTGGTCGCGGCGTAAGCTCTCCCGTCAAGGAGCGAATCTCGTGGCCTTGGTTCGGGCATTCAAGGTTCGACGTCGGTTTTAGTGTGTAAAACTGATGTGGGTCGGGGCGCAATTTACCATCTCTTCGCGCCCCGGAGTCCCACATTACCCGGTCAGCCTCAACGGCCGGATATCCATAAGGGTCTCCGAAGTGAAAAAGGAAAATATTCTAGCGGTGGTCGATTTTATTTGGATTAACTAATTGTCATCAATCAAGTCTTGTCAGACAGTGAGAATCTACTACTCAGCCCATATATGGAGGGTAATTAGCCTACTGTGCCACGATGGCCAGACGGGTTGGCACAGGGTTTCGTGTCCAGTTTTCCTTCTCTTGCGGCTGGGGTTTCGGCCTTGTCACTTCCTTTTGTCGGCTCTTCCGACACCGTCAGGATGGAATGGAGTGGTGACACTGTGTATTCTCAACCCGTCCCCACACGGAATCAGTGAGAGGTAACGATATTTATAGAGAACGGCATTTGAATGGTCCAAAGAAACCTGGAACGCAGTACCACAATAATTTAGCTATCTAAATATATATATTTATATATATACCAATTCCGCCGTTGACGGTCCCAAGCCCGTATGTGAAAGGAGGAGGGTTGGTTGAGGACAGACCAAACCAACCGTAAAAGGTCAACGTCGAGCATCGGGCGACGGTCAATAAACCCGACACAGCCGGCCTAAGAAGCTAGCACCCAGCAGAGGTAGGAAATGACCACTGCAACCCGCAACTTAGTTATCAAATAGACTAAATCGGGGACCTCGGCTTAGCCGCCCGGGTCATGAGGTAGAAAGCCTCGATAAAAATTAACCCTAATCCTACGGTGGGAAACGCGCCAAAAGGATGAATGACTGATGGGAGATCAGCCTCAAGCGCCAACCTCAATGGACCTGGCTCACATTGTTGTAAAGTGCCTTCACACAGGAATGGGCGTCACCCTGTGTGTGACCTGTTAAATCGACCCTACTCGTGGGAACAACATGAATGATTCAGAAAAAAATAGATTAAGAACACTTCACCAAGAAAAACCTCAAAACAAAATATTGTCACAACAAATATTTCACCCATCCTTTTTCAATAGACCAAAAACTCAATCACTAAGTAATCTCGACAACCTTCAGCAAACCGATTCAGAACCAATCTCAACGGATAACTACCAATGGACTGAAGTACCTGCAAGAAAAAGGCAACGTGAAAGTCCAGAAAGTAGCATTACTCAAAAACAAAAAAAACTGGATAATTATTGGCTTAGTCAGCCTACACCAACTTCAAATAGTTTCTCCGAATTAGATAATGATCCACAAACAACACAGGATAAAGATAAAGATGCCATTGAAAAGCCAACTACACCTCCTCCTTTATATGTAGATAAGGTTGGCAATATACAACCTTTGCTAAAGATGCTAGACGAAATAGCCGATGGCAATTATGAGGTAAAAGTTCTAAGTAATGAACAAGTAAGAATACAACCTACAACAACGGAGCTATACAAAAAAATCGTTAAAGGTTTACAAGAGAAAAATACAGAATTTTATACATACAGGCCAAAGCAAGATCGACCTTTTAAAGTGGTCCTCAAAAATCTTCATCCATCCACTGACCTTGACGAAATCAAAATTGAAATAGAAACACATGGACATAAAGTCACCAATATATGGAATGTTAAACAAAGATCCACCAAGAAGCCCCTTCCAATATACTTCGTGGAAATAGAAGCCAACACTAATAACAAACTTATCTACGACATTAAAACTCTCCAACATTGCAGAATCACCATTGAACCGCCAAGACCCAAAAGAGAGATCCCTCAATGTGGTAATTGCCAACAATACGGACACACAAAAAAATATTGTTTTAGACAGCCCAAATGCATTAAGTGCGCTGGTGACCATGCATCAGTCAATTGCGAACGCAAAGGGAGGTCTGACTCAGTCAAATGTGTACTATGCGAAGGTAACCACCCTGCAAACTATAAAGGTTGCTCCATATACAAGGAACTCCAGAAAATCAAATATCCCTCACAACCGGTTAAGCGCAAACAAACATTACACCCAGAATACCAAAGAGGAACAGCAAATACCAATCGAAAACCCACTGGACTATCATATAGAGACATACTCCAATCTAACAAACCATCACACCAATCTGCAAGTAAGGCAAGCCCAAACGAATCCACACCATCTAGTAATGAAGATATGAAAGAACTTATGAACTCTATGACCAAACTAATGCAACAATTAACATCAGTTACAAACCTTTTAATAGAAGTCGTGACCAATGTTACAAATTCCGTTCATTAAAAATAGCTCTTTGGAACGCTAATGGGCTCTCACACCACGTCCTAGAAGTTAGGATGTTCTTAAAAGAAAACAAAATAGATATCCTACTGATATCCGAAACACATTTTACGAAAAAACATCACATTAATATACCAAATTATACGTTCTACCAAACAATGCATCCCGATGGCACAGCCCATGGAGGCTCAGCAATCCTCATACGGAATAATATTAGACACCATGAGACGGAGTCATATAAAACCCAGGAGATACAAGCCACAAGTATCGTAATTGAGGACTGGCAGAGTCAGCTTGTTATCACAGCATTGTATTCTCCCCCAAAACATGCAATCAAAAAGGAAGATTATATCAAGTTCTTCAAAACACTGGGACCCAGGTTCATAGCTGGTGGAGACTACAACTCTAAAAACACCCTGTGGGGCTCTCGACTAACATCTCCTAAAGGGCGACAACTACAAGCAGCTATAAATGATTTACATCTTCATACAATCTCGAGTGGTGAACCGTCCTACTGGCCCACGGATCCCAAGAAAATCCCAGACTTAGTAGATTTTTTTGTCATAAAAGGGACTGCGACAGACTATTTCAAATGCACTTCATCACAAGAACTCTCATCTGACCATAGCGTTATACTGTTGGAGGTTTCCCAGAAGTTCAAACACGTGAAACGAACAGCATGGTTACATGGTCGCAGAACTGACTGGAACCTGTTTCGCTCACTGGTAGAGGCCACAATCAACACAGATATGCCTTTAAAAACGGAAATGGAGATTATGATAGCGGTTGAACATTTCAATGAGAGTGTGCAAAACGCTGCATGGAACAGCACTCCTACCACAAAAGATTCCCTCGATTCTAACTGCTCAAAGTCAGTTCGAGAACTTGTAGCAGAAAAAAGACAAGCGCGCAAATTGTGGCAAACTACCAGATTTCCTAGGGATAAAACACGATTGAACTGTCTAACAGCTAAGCTTAAGAGACTACTGAGAACTGAAGAAAACGATATGATACAGAACCACTTACGCAACCTGGATACCTCTGCAGCTAGCGACTACTCTTTATGGAAAGTAACCAAAACACTTAAAAAAACGACTTCCGCAAATCCTCCGATACGCAGACGGGATGGCTCTTGGGCTAAAAGCAACCTAGAGAAAGGTGAAGCTTTTGCCTCTCATTTAGATAATGTCTTCACACCAAACATAATGGATAACATACCAAGTCCCCATAATGAAGGTATCCTTAAGCGCCTGGATGAGCCTTTCCAACTCGATCCCCCGTTAAGGAGGATAAAGAAACAGGAAGTAATTGAAATTATTAGAAATCTCAATAAAAAGAAAGCGCCTGGGTATGATCTGATTACCGCAAAGCTTCTATGTGAGATACCCGAAATAGCTATCACATTTTTGACACACTTGTTCAATGCTATACTCCTCAGAGGTATCTTTCCACCCCAATGGAAGGTAGCTCAAATCAAAATGATCCTCAAGCCTGGCAAAATTCCTGAAGACGTATCTTCCTACCGGCCGATCAGCCTACTGCCCATATTGTCAAAGGTAATGGAAATCCTCTTCCTTAACCGATTAAACCCAGTTATAGCCGAAAATTATATAATACCTGACCATCAGTTTGGATTTAGAAAAAAGCATGGTACTATAGAACAGGTCCATAGACTGGTAGAGGAAATTCATAAAGCTTTTGAAGATAAGAAATACTGTTGTGCAGCGTTTTTGGATATCTCACAGGCGTTTGACCGAGTTTGGCACCAAGGTTTGCTTTACAAAATAAAGACTCTACTCCCAACCAACTATTACATATTTCTTAAATCATATCTTGCCGAGAGATATTTCTATGTAAGGCAAGGAGAACACACAACAAAACTACATAAGATCCATGCTGGAGTGCCCCAAGGTAGCGTGCTCGGCCCAACTTTGTATCTTATTTTTACTTCAGATTTACCTATGACCGACGGAGTTCTGATAGGTACCTTTGCGGACGATACAGCAGCTTTAACAGTCCACGATGACCCGACGGAAGCCAGTAACATACTCCAACGGTGCCTTAACCATATTTCGGATTGGTTGTTTGCCTGGCGCATAAAGGCCAACGAAACAAAATCAGTACAGGTAACCTTCACCACGAGACGAGAAACGTGCCCTCCCGTATCGCTTAATGGAGTCCAAATAGCCCAAGCAAATGATGCCAGATACCTTGGAGTCTACTTAGATCGTCGTCTTACCTGGAGAAATCATATATTTACAAAACGAAAAGCCCTTGGTATACAGCTCAGGAAAATGCACTGGCTGTTCAATAGAAAATCACAACTGTCTCTGGAAAATAAGTTACTACTATACAAGTGTATACTCAAACCTGTTTGGACTTACGGGATCCAACTTTGGGGGACCGCATCCAACTCAAATGTAGAAATCCTACAACGCTTCCAATCAAAAATGCTTAGGATAATCACTAATTCCCCATGGTTCATTACGAACCAACAATTACACCACGACCTTCGAATCAGAACAGTTCAAGAAGAGATCAAACACTTAATGCGTTCTTACAAGACCAGACTGGACAAACATCCGAATATACTAGCTGCGAGCTTGATGAATGTCGACACGACTTTCAAGCGACTAAAACGGAAATCACCAACGGATCTCATTACTCTTGAATAAGACAAAACCTTATAAAAACCACCTATAATAAAGGGGATATGTCACTGGACTTACTGCCCTCCAAGACAAGAAACATCTATAACCGTTTGCTGAATGTTAAATGAAAACAGATTGCAAAAATAATAACAAAAAAAAAAAAAAAAAAAATATATACCTGTCTGAAGAACGGTGTCCATGCAACACCCCGACGCGACACGTCAACACTGTCAGTAACTGCGGAAAGACTACCATAATTAACCATTTGGTAAGTGCTCTTCTCCATGGTATATGATGAGTGCTTCTTTCAAAACAGCCAAATAATCAACACTAGTCTTCAAAATAACTGAGACGGCCATCTGAAAAGAAAAAAATAGTAAATCATTTTTTTTACATTAAGCATGATTTTAAAAACACATTACCACGTTGAAAGTCGGCGCCACAAATATTTATTTAACTTTATGCAAATTTTCACATTGGCGGACTTAATGCCTACGGCATTTTCTCCCAGTCTATCTTCAGGTCATGCAGAGAAATATTAGGTAGGTGCACTTTTGAGAGAATCAGCAAGATATAATAAAACTTAAACAATATATATCAACACTTATACATACAATTACAATTTTTTAAAGTGATATACACATTTCTTTCTTTCTATTCGACATGCCTGTTCATAATGGCATTTATTAGTATCAATAAAATACTCTTTAGATGTATTAAAAATAGCTTTCAAAATCTTTGAAAACATATATTGAACACTCTTTGGTAGACTTGGCGTATAGCGGATATTTTGTTTGTTTGCAATATAGGTGTACTGTTTGTAGTTAGAAGAAGACTAATTAGTAAAATATAATATAGTTTCCTAACTAATCTTCTAAAACTTTTTGTTGTTTTTCATACTTTACTCTACGGCACTATTTTGACCATACATATAATAAGAGTAAAAATAATATTAAGAGTGTAAAAAAATTATATACACAAAAGAAAGGAGCGATAATACAACCCATAGTCTGCGGGCACGAAACCTGCGGCGGCGGAGCGATGGCGGCAGCGGGGCGACGCCGCGACGGCGATATATACAAAGGCATTAAGGCGCTTCACACACTGCCCCCGCACTCCGTCGCCTGGCATGGTAGATTTTAGGCTGGTTTTACAGTCACGCGTTTCGGCAGCGCCGTCGGAGCGCGCGCGCTCGGATATGTATTGGGGTATTAGTAGCGTTTCAAATTCGCGCGCTTGAGCAGCGCCGTTCGTTGAACGCGTCCTATTCGCGCGGCGCGGTCGAAGCGCGCGCCGCTCGTGCGCTTCTACGGCCATTGTGCGTTTTAGTCTCACGCCGTTGAGACGTCCCGTTAGGTACTGTTGTGTACAAAATGAATCACATCGATACGGGTCGAGTAATTGACGAAGTGCGAATTAGAAGATGTTTATGGGACCCGGCCGATGATTTTTATAAGAATAAGGACGCAAAAAATAAAGCCTGGGAAGAAATTGGAAAGGAATTGTGTGGTGAACATTTCAATACAGACTTAGGTAAGAAACATTTATTAATAAAATCTTTTTTGTTACATACATGTTTACCGCTAGTTGCACAAACGAAATCCTCCATCCTCCATTAAAACATTCTATCACTTTTAGTGTTCAGTTCACAATAAGAGATATAAATTTTAAAATTATAAATTTTAAAATTTAAAATTTATTATAAATTTTGTATCTGTTTGTACACGACTGTCTCACAGCAGCGAAACGCGCCGTACTAATGTCGTTTTATGGTGCACCGCTGTTCAAACGCGCGCTGTTGGACAGCGCGCGTTCCAACGGCGCGTCTAGCGGCGTGACTGTAAAACCAGCCTTAATATCAGCGGGGCAGTGTGTGAAGCGCCTAACAGTATAGCGATGGGTACGAAACGGGCGACAGCGGAGCGGGGCGATCGAGCGGTCCACGGGCGGCGCGGCGTGTCGACCCGCTGACGCCATCGCTCCGCCGTGGCAAGTTTCGTGTCCGCAGCCATAGAGTGTAAAATGGTGTAAAATGATGCACACTGTTTAAAGTATAGTATGAAAAATTTTAGTAGCCAGTGCATGCGCAATGCGTGGTGGCAATACGAAACGTGTCTTATGACCAGATAACACAAGACATAGCTTGTCACTTTATTTCCAAAGAAGCACACGATTGGTCGTTAAGATCTAGTTCACGAAAACCTTTCCGTGGATGACTTAATATGTTCCGAATGTATGTCTTTACTTTGAATACTACTACTTCTAACCTACTTTTTACCTACAGTTTAACCTACTGTACCACGCTGGCCAGACGAGTTGGAACAGGGCTTCGTATCAGTTTTCCTTCTCTTGCGCAGATTTCGGCCTTGTCATCCTATTGTCGTAACGGATTTAGAATACATGTCACTACCCTGAAGGTATAGTAAGAGCCGACAAAAGGAAATGACCTGGCCGAAAAGAAGGAAAACATGACACGAACCTTTTTTATTATTGATGACGGGAAATGCTTTATGCATACCGCCGCCCCTCAGGGGTATGTTGGCGATTATGAGGGACTCAGGAAACTACTCGTATACCCACTAAAACCCCAGCGGTATACCCTCACACGACATGCTTGGGGCGCCACAGGGTCGCGTAAACGAATTCCACTGTGACGCCCCGACGTGGTGCCCGCTACGGGGACAAGCGAGCGGGCACCACGTCGCACACAGACATTGACGCTTTCGTCAGTGTCATTGGTCGAGGCCCGACTCTGCAGTGGGTCATGTACGGGCTGAGTAGTTGTAGTAGTAAAAACGTTATATAGTTTAGATAAAAAAAAAGAAATGTTAATTGCGTTCTTGTTTGTGGATCTTATTGAAAAGTACCTATAATTAATAGACCATGGTGTTTGTACTTACAAATTTTGTATATTATCTCCTCTATTACTACACCGGTTTCAAACGAAGTCAATATTGACTACATTACCATATGCAACCAGATAAACGGCCTTCAACTATCCTGGAACAAAAAAACAGTGAAAGTAAGTATTTAGAATGCATAGTGTCACCAACACCGTCCCATTCCAACCTGAGAGTGGGCCGATTGAAGAAAAAAAAGCAAGCCAAGCAAAAATCTAGCCATAGGAGAACTTGACACAAATTACGAACAAAGCCTTTTTGTGTACTTCGACGTAAACGTGGTATTGGAAATAGCCCTAATCAGCAGTCAGTCTCTCTCTCTCATGGTCCTGTGGCCTGAGATGAACATCATTTTAGCAATTGACTGCCTCGTTGGTCTAGTGGTTAGATGTGCCGCCTTTGGATCAACGGGTCCCGGGTTCGATTCCGGGGTCGGGCAAGTGTCTTTGTCTAAACCAGAGGCACTGGCTCGGAGTCTGGGTGTCATTTCTATCTATAATATGTATGTATTTACAAAAAAAAATGTATATAAGTAATACCATAACACAAGCATTAAGTTGCTTAACTTGGGACGAGATGGCGTTGTGTGAAATGTCCAAGGATATTTATATATTTATATTAATTATTAGATTTTTATTTATTTATTATTTAACTAAATCGTAACTTGGTAACGCAAACAGTCACAAGCAGCATTTACAATTGCAGTTTACAAACATGTAATTCACGAACACAAATGACTCGGACTCAGAGTAAGTGCCTCTGGCTTACACAACGACGCTTGGCCGACCCCGGAATCGAACCGTGGACCCCTAATCCAAAGGCACATCCAACCCCTTTTTTTACGTCGGTGATCCTCATGGATTCCCGGCCGTTGGGAGTGGCCGGGTTGTGTCGGACTCCGGGGCGCGTAGAGATGGTAAATTGCGCCCCGACCTACCCAATAAAACCGAAGACGATCCTCGTCGTCGACGTCCGAACCAGGGCCACGGGATTCACTCTCCGATAGGAGAGCATGCTCCGGGACCCTGGGGACTTCAGCCCGCCTCGTTTAGTAGAGAGCCAAGCTCCAAGGCGGGCCCCTTTTTTTTTTTTTTTTTTTTTTTTACCTCGGAGATCCTCATGGATACCCGGCCGTTGGGAAATGGCCGGGGTATGTGGGACTCCGGGGCGCGTATAGACGGTAAATTGCGCCCCGACCTACCCACTAAAACCAACGGCGATCCTTAACTGCCCAAGCCAGGGCCACGGGATTCACTCCCATTGCAGAGAGCATGCTCCGTGTCAAGGCGGGCCCCTCCGATAGCACATCCAACCACTAGACCGTGAAGTTCAACACCCATTATTAAAGACACGTTGTTTATTTTCAAAAGTAACCATTTTCCACCATGGATTTATTATACTGAAACAAGAAAGCATGTTTCGCAATCGTAGAAATAAATCTCCTGATTTTACTAAACTGTTACTCGTATCATAATAATCTCTAACGCCTCAGCAGATTTTCTATTTTAACAAAATCTTACCAACTTCCTAATATGTTTATTCTTGCCGAAGCCGAGACACCACAAACATTCCACTCAGTGTTGGGTATTAAAAACTTGGGTTTATAAACAAAACATACATCGTTATGCATGCATTAATTACGCAAAGATAAAACAGTGCACGTCTATAAATAAAACTGTATGATAATATCTACTGCTTGTTCTTTTGTTTTGTGCCTAATAATATTAATAATAAACGCAGTTTAATTTTCGTCTCGAGGATATCTTTTGTTACATTAATTCACTCCTATCCACTATTTAATATATAAACATAGTAAGAACAAAACAAATGTCACCAACTTATTCAAGACAACTCGATGTCAAAATATTTCCATACATGAAACATTACAACTTATTACTATAACAAATTAAAATGGCACTGGACATCGTGTTACTTGTGCGAGATTCTCACACGAAATGGATGCTGACTTAGAGAAAAATATAATGCAAACTAATACGTCAGTACCATTAGTATATTGCTTAACATAAAACAAAGTACTGTGTCGCTGTCGTCTGTCCCTATGTTTGCTTAAATCTTTAAAACTACGCAACGGATTTTGAAGCGGTTTTTTTAATAGATAGAGTGATTCAAGAGGAAGGTTTTTATATAATACATCCATAATATTGTAGAGAAACACTGATAAATTTTGAGGTTCATCATTGCACCCGTGCGAACCCGGGGCGGGTCGCTAGTGATAATTATGCTACCGAACGTTTTAAAAATTAATCAACTATAAAGTCAGCGGCTCGTGTTTAATCCCGTCGACTGTGTGTGATCAACTGATCACACAATAATGCCATTTAGTTACGGTATTATCCCCACACATTTTAAAATAAAATAGCTATTCCGACCGTGTCTTTCTGTCTGTACGTATGTATATTAATTCGTGTGTCAGTATTGTGCGAATAATTGTAAAGAAAATAGTAAATACCAAATTTGAAACGTTCGTGCTGCCAAATTCGTTCCGAACTTAGGTATTTCATTTAAATAGATAGAGGCGAAACCTCCGTTCCAGTGTGCGTGCTGGAAATGGAAACAGGTTTCCTACGTATTAGTATTAAATAGACTCCGAATTGTATGTATTGATAAATAGTAATTCGAACAATGATTAAAAACCAGTCTCCGCCGCGGTGTAATATTATAGTCTTAAGTTTAAACAACTTTAATCAGTTCTCCGGGTCAGCTAGTACACTATGACATTACTTAAATAAATAAAAATTATACATTAATTGTAAAAGAAAATTTGTAAAAAGAAAATATCAAGCTTTTGAGAGGTTTTATTAAAAACACAGTCTCTACCCTTTGAGATATAAATTACAGATTAAATTACAAATGATAACCTTTTAATTTGACTGCCTCGTTGGTCTAGTGGTCAGATGTGCCGCCTTTGGATCAACGGGTCCCGGGTTCGATTCCGGGGTCGGGCCAGTGTCTTTGTCTAAACCAGAGGCACTGGCTCGGAGTCTGGGTGTCATTTCTATCTATAATAAGTATGTATTTACAAAAAAAAAATTTATATAAGTAGTTTATCATCCATCTCGTTACCATAACACAAGCATTAAGTTGCTTAACTTGGGACGAGATGGCGTTGTGTGAAATGTCCAAGGATATTTATTTTATATTTATTTATTTTAATCAATTTTTTTACCTGAATGCCTTTGACCCTAGTCTTGCATGATGAAAAGCAACGCCAGGGTCTAAGATGGAGCAGGCAATTCAAGGAAATACCCTGTCGGGCACCAGCTCTCACATACACACGACGAAACACAGTAAAGAGAGTGAGTGTAGGTAGCTGGCCGGGCGGACCATTAGATCCAACCACCAAGCATGCTGAGTTTTATTGCACTTCCCCACCACACGTTTTTTCCCGGCATGTGGTGGGGAAGTGTAATATTCAGACCCGTCCCCACATGGGTTAAAACTAAAGTACCGAATACGGCGGGTTCTTAGTACGTTTCTTAGTACAAATTCGACAATTAAAAAATACTACTACTGTGGAGCGTATAAATGACCCACTACTGAGTCGGGCCTCCTCCAATTACATGGAAGGTAATTAGCCTACCGTGCCACGCTGACCAAACGGGTTGCACAGGGTTTCCTATCAAGTTATACTTCTCTTGTGGCTGTGAAAGAATGAAATGATGTTAATGATTATAAAAAGTAGCCTAGTTCCTTATTACATTAACTATGGCCAGTGCAAATCCCGTCAAAATCAGACGAGCCGTTTCAGAGATTACCATGAATAAACGGAGAGATAATAATATACAGATATAGCGTTTTTGTTATTTATACAATACTCTTTATTTTATATACTTACATTTAGATGGTAATATAAATAAATAGGCGACCGCGTTTCGGAAGGCGCAGTGCTGGTAGGCCTCCCACACGGTGGACCGACGACCTGGTTAAGGTCGCCGGAATGCAGTGGATGCGGGCGGCCCAGGACCGGCCTTTGTGGAGATCCTTGGGGGAGGCCTATGTCCAGCAGTGGACGTCTTTTGGCTGAAATGATGATGATGATTGATATTACAATCAGACACTTCAATTTTATTGATGTACAGAGATCATTCTCTATCTCTGTATTATTCGTAGGTCATTTTTCAGCGTTCATTTTGCACTCAAGCTCATTATGTTAAACTTACTTTTATCGCGCTCAAGAATTTACTTTGTAACATTTTTAAATGCGAAGAGTTTTGTTGTCATTCCAATATGAAATGCAAATGATAAGGATAGATCATAACTAAATCATAACAATTTATCATCATCATCATTTTGTAAGGTACTGAGATAATCATAATTGTCACTTGTATGTGGGTAGGCCATTCCGTGATTAAACTTGCTTGGTATAAGTCCTTGTGTCTTATTACTGCGATAATTCCCAAAACATTTCATTGGCGACGAGGAAAACAAAGTCAAAGAACGCGTGTGTAAATAACAGGAGTGATTAAATAAAAAGAAACGATTCCTACAAATATGTCGGTCGGCAAAATTGCGGAATTTAACATTGAAAGTGATAACTGGCGTTTGTATGTAGAAAGGTTGGAGCAGTACTTTATTGTGAACAATATCAAGGATGATTTGAAAGTACCAACATTAGTGACAGTGATGGGCGCTAGAAGTTACGAATTGCTCGTGAATTTGTGTACGCCAGATAAGCCCGTTGCAAAAAAATTCAACGAGCTAACCGACATTTTGGAGCGACATCTGCAGCCACGCCCGAGCATACTAGCGGAGCGTTACAAGTTTCACCACAGAAATCAAGGTGTTGGAGAGAAAATATCGGATTATATCGCAGACTTAAAGAAGATGTCAAGGACGTGTGAGTTTGGCCAAGGGCTGAACGAATGTTTAAGAGATCAGCTGGTATGCGGACTGACAAACGAGGCGATTCGCCAGCGGTTATTCGCGGAAGACAAGCTCGATTTCCATAAGGCTTGCAGTTTGGCGCAGAGTATGGACAATGCAGAGAAGAATGCCGCTTTGGTGGAACCGCGAAACGGCCTTCCAACAACGAGCGATTGCCAAATGGTAATGTTGGCTCGAACAAATAACAGGGAGCGATCTCAAGTTTCATCAACAAACGGCATACGCAAGGATACGGGGGTTCGAGCGCAGCGGGACACGGGCGCGCGCCGCAGCGGCACGGGGATTGTCGCCGAGCACGGCTGGCGGCGGGGCGAGCGCAGGCAGTGTCGAGTATGCGGAGGTGACCACGAACCAGCCGCGTGCAAGTTTCGCCAGTACGTGTGTCGGGTCTGCAATCAACCGGGACACCTGCGACGAATGTGCCCGATCGTAAGGAATAATGGACATAACAATCTAGTGGAGGTGGTTAATTCGAGTGGTTATGATATCGACGAAGAGGTAATTACCATAAATCAGTTATCAATATCTAATTATCCACCCATAGTCGTGACGTTGAATGTTGGGAATAAAATTATACAAATGGAGTGTGACACGGGGAGCGCGGTGTCATGCATTAGCGCTGATTATTATAAACAACATTATAGACATATAAAATTATCTAAATGTAATCTAATTTTAAGATATTACACTGGGGAAATGATCCGACCTTTGGGTGTAATTAGGCCGCTAGTAAAGTTTAAAAACATGTGTAAACATTTGGACCTCTTTGTTATTGATAACGGAAAAACAATATTACTAGGACGGCAATGGATGACAGAGTTAGGTATTACGTTGAAAGCGACCAATGATTTAAAGTCAGCAATGTACAAGGTGTCAAGTGCGAGTTTTGATGTAAATGATTTCATTTCCAGATACTATAATGTATTCGCGGACGGCTTGGGACGTTTTACGGGTGGCAAGGGCAGTATTCACGTGCGCCCCGACGCGCGGCCGGTGTTCCTGCGCGCGCGCCCGCTGGCGTACGCGCTGCGCGAGCCGGTGGAGCGCGCGCTGGAGCAGCTGGTGCGGGACGGCGTGCTGACGCCGGTGGAGCGCTCGGACTGGGCCACGCCCATTGTGCCAGTCATCAAAAAGGACGGTAACATTAGAATATGCGCTGACTATAAACTTTCCTTGAACAAAGTGTTGGAAGTCGACCGTTATCCGTTACCTAGGGTTGAAGACTTGCTGGCCCGCCTCCATGGGGGGGAGCGATTTTCAAAAATCGATTTGTCCCAGGCCTATGCCCAAATTGAGTTAGACGAGACTAGTAAATATACGGTGATAAATACACATAAGGGATTATTTAAATACAACCGTTTAGTTTACGGCCTCGCATCCAGTCCAGGGATATTTCAGAGAACTCTGGAACAATTATTCGGGAACCTGCCATATGTTGGGGTGTTTCTAGACGATATAATCATAAGTGGAAAAGACACAACATCACATTTAAATAATTTAAATAAGGTATTTAGTATATTAGAATCTAACGGACTCAAGGTCAAGAAAGAAAAGTGTTGTTTCTTCCAAGAATCTATAACATATTTAGGGTACACGATATCCAAAGACGGGGTACACACGTGCCCAGATAAAGTTAAAGCCGTTAATGACACCCCCACACCGACGACGGTTAGTGAGCTACGGTCGTTTCTAGGCATGGTGATGTATTACGCAAAATTTGTTAAAAACATTAGTTTTATTTTAGCACCCCTATATCGGTTGTTAAAAAAGGGCACCAGATTCGAATGGTCGGAAGAATGTGACCAGGCTTTTCAAAAAGTTAAACATTTACTGACTTCAAGTGAAGTGCTAGTACATTACTCTCCAGATTTAGACATAGTTTTAACCACGGACGCGAGTAGCGTAGGCGTAAGCGGAGTAATCGCGCATGTCACGCCTAGTGGAGAACGACCTATCGCTTACGCATCGCGAGCTCTTACCAACGCTGAACGTCATTACTCGCAAATAGAGAGGGAGGCTCTAGCCATCGTGTACAGCGTGAAGAAATTTCACCAGTACCTCTATGGTAGGCGGTTCACGTTAAGGACAGACCATAAGCCATTAACAGCGATTTTCGGAAATAAGACGGGCATACCGGTAATGGCTGCAAGCCGGATGCAACGCTGGGGGGTTTTATTATCAGGGTATCATTACGATATTGAATATGTTTCCTCTTCAAGGAATAGTGCAGATGCGTTATCTAGATTACCATCGAAAACAATTACCGAAGACTCGCATAGTGAGGTGACCTATTTAAATTTCGTTGAGGATTTTTTACCAGTGAATCACTCAGATATAAAAAAGGCGACTGCTGCAGACCCAGTGGTTAGCAAGGTGCTTCTCTACACCCAAACGGGGTGGCCGGCACATTGTGACGACGAGGCTATTAAGCCATACTATATTCGGCGCAACGAAATTTATTCAGAGGGAAACTGCGTAATGTGGGGATATAGAATGGTAATACCTTCGTCGCTACGTCCTACAATTCTTAAACAACTTCACAGTAGTCATTTAGGAATCGTAAAAACGAAATCATGGGCTCGTAGTTATGTATGGTGGCCTAAACTGGATGCGGAGATTGAAGACATGTGTCGACAATGTTCTACATGTGCGGTAGAATTACCGGCGCCCTCTCGAGCACCGCCACGACCGTGGCCGTACGCCGCTCAGCCCTGGTCGCGACTTCACATAGATTTTTTAGGTCCAATTAGAGGACTAACTTTTTTAGTGGTCGTAGATTCCACATCCAAATGGATTGAAATTTTTGAAATGTCGCGAACCACTGCTAGCTATGTCATTAAATGTTTAAGAGGGCTGTTTGCAAGGTTCGGACTACCAGTCGAAGTAGTATCGGATCAGGGACCACCTTTTACTAGTTTAGAGTTCAGCTATTTTTTAAAAAACAATGGTATCAGGCAGTCCTTTTCGCCAATTTATCATCCGGCATCGAATGGCGCGGCGGAAAATGCAGTTAAGCTGTGTAAAAATGCAATTAAAAAGGCTTTTACGGATGGCAAGGATATTGATGCGGCTTTACAGACCTTCTTGCTTTCGTACCGAAACAGTATTCACAGTACGACAGGGGAAACGCCTGCACAAATTTTACAAAAACGTTCGCTGCGTTCTCGTTTAGATTTAATACGCAGCGACAGGGCTGTACTGGATAGGGTCAGCGAGGCCCAGCGGCGTCAGGTTGAATATTCCGGGGGTAAACTGAGGGAACTCGCACCAGGGGAACCGATTTGGTTTAGAAATTATCGTGGCCAGCAAAAGTGGGAAAAGGGATACATAGAACGGCAGGAAGGGTCTCGAAGGGTCTCGATTCGTGAGAATAGCGATAACGGTCGACAACACACAAGACATATAGATCAGATTCGTCGTAGGTCCCGTATGTCTAATGTTACGTGTCCTAGTGATGACACAGAGTCAGTAAACGGTGCCGAAAGGGATGAACCGGTGCTCGGTGCATCAGGTGAATTCACTGACCCCGGTGGAAATAGGGAGGAAGGAGATGAGTTCAGTTCCTCACCGGGTGGTGAGGCTCGAGGTCCCGAGGAGGTATTCAGTACCCCCACACCCGTCCCAAGGGCAGATATTTCATCGGAGCTTCGAGTTACACCAGCTGACACCACAGCACCGGTGTCACCTGTACAACGTCCCAGGAGAACGCGCAAACCTGTGATTAGGTTCGCTATTGAATGATGTGGATAATAATATATATTTATTTTTGTAGAATTGTTAGCATAGTCATCATAGTTAATAATCGTGTTTAACATTTAAGTTTATGTATTAAGTTAAAATTAAGGGTGAGGGTGTAAGGTACTGAGATAATCATAATTGTCACTTGTATGTGGGTAGGCCATTCCGTGATTAAACTTGCTTGGTATAAGTCCTTGTGTCTTATTACTGCGATAATTCCCAAAACATTTCACATTTCAGCCAAAAGACGTCCATAGGCCTCCCCCAAGGATCTCCACCATGGCCGGTCCTGGGCCACTCGCATCCATCGTTTCCCGGCGACCTTAACCAGGTCGTCGGTCCACCGTGTGGGAAGCCTACCAGCACTGTGCCTTCCGGAACGCGGTCCCCACTAGAGGACTTTTCTGGCACATCCAGCGTTGGTCCTGCGAGCTATGTGCCCTGCCCACTGCCACTAAAGTTTGGCAATTCTGTGGGCTATATCGGTGACCGTGGTTTGAGTGCATATCTCCTCATTTCTGATTCGATCTCGCAGGGAAACTGAGCCTATTTATTGCTTTTTATTCTTATTTTTTTTATTCTTTATTTATTTATACTACATACCCAGTTTATAAAAATATATATATTTTTTATTTATTTATTAATGCTTTATGCACTTAAAGTGTACAAAGGCGGACTTAATGCCATGGGCATTCTCTCCCAGTCAACCTATAAGTGGTGCAGAGAACCAAAAGGTTACCACGTGCACAGTAGACATTCATTTTGGAAAGAAGAATGAAATAATATGCTATAATTAAATAATAACAATAAATAAATATATAATATATACTACAGATAATTATATATACAATAAATAAATAAACCTATACATACATAAATATATACACACACAAATATATGTATATGTCGCAGATACCCTCACTGAATCATGGATGGGTGGCCGAGATGTGAAGCATCCGGTCTTAATCATAATCTGACATAGTTTAAGATGAATGTGGGCACCGACTTGGGTACTTGCACGAAAGATAATTTAAATCAAAGTAACTTTATTTTCTTTTCCTAACGACTTCCTACATGATGGAAACAAACACGTGCGTCGACACCGAGCATTATGCAAGACCGTCCGACGTAGACAGCGCACCACAATAAAGACCGTACCGATAGTCTGAGGCAGTGGTCCGTACCCCGCGACGTCTCAGATATTAATGCTTCTCGATTCAACAGCGCGGCTCCTTATAAAGACTATCGCTGTCAATAGTGCATCCGGTTCACGTTCTACTAGCGCCATCTAGCCGCCGTCTCGCTGCATCCGCTCTATCGACGATCGTGTCCAAGCGGAAGGTACTGCGCTGCTTGCGTTTCCGGTAACAATTTATTGGTTCACTAAAATAATCCTTAGATGGCGCTGTCTCTCGCGCCATAACTTCATCAATCCACGACATATATATAACTAGTGGCCCACTCCGGCTTCGCCCGTGCAAAGCGGGGGTGGGTTATACATATAAACCTTCCCCTTGAATCACTCTATCTATTAAAAAAAACCGCTTCAAAATCCGTTGCGTAGTTTTAAAGATTTATGCATACATAGGGACGGACAGAAGAATGCGACTTTGTTTTATACTATGTAGTGATAGTGATACATATTATTACAGTGAAGATTCTGCAAGTAACTCCTTCGCTAGATGTTCACGACATCTCAATTTCAACAAATACCGACTTTCAGCGTTATAACCAAATTATGAAATACTACTTCTTCTACTACTCAGCCCATAGATGACCCACTGTTAGACGTTTATCCTCCAGTAACATGGAGGGTAATTAGCCTATTATGCCACGTGGTTCTCCTTCTCTTGCAGCTTTTGCTTTCGTAACATTTAAATCAAAATATTAATAACAAATGTCACGAAAACATATTTTGTTAATCATCATCATGCCTCGTTGGTCTAGGGGTTAGATGGACCGCCTCTGCATCAACGGGTCCCGGGTTCGATTCCGGGGTCGGGCAAGTGTATTTGTCTAAAACCAGAGGCACTTACTCTGAGTCTGGGTGTTATTTGTGCTCGTGAATTACATGTTTGTAAACTGCCCCCCGATACATGTTATACCTAGTGCAGGGGATTCGTTAAAAAAAAAAAGATCATCAGCCCACATTACTCCACTGCTGGACATAGGCCTCCCCTAAAGAGCGCCATAGCGCCCTGTCTACAGCTTGGCTGGGCTGTCTTGCATTAGCTGGACGCATCTAGCTGCGGGCGGCAGCTGGAGGCGTCCAGCTAATGCATTTTGTTAATCACAGTCACCTAAAAATGCGGGTCAAGTTACTGGCGATAGATGGTTGTGGTATAAGTTTCGATAACTTCCTAGTAAACATATTATGTACATCAAAAGGACTGTATGTCCGAGCGTAGCGTGTGTCACCGTCGTCGTTGTTTTAGCACACAAATCACCCACCACTAAGACGGGCCTCCTCCAAATCATGGAGGGAAATTAGCCTACTGTCTACTGTCACTACTAGCTGCCAAGATGGGTTGGCACAGGGTTTGTATCAACCTACTCTTGCGGCTAGGTGATCTGCCTCTTGCGTTCCTTCAGTCGCTTACGACACCCTCAGGATGGTAAGGGTTGGTGACATTGTGCATTAATATAATAACACAGTGTTAATAATATAATATTTTTATACCTAACTAATCCCTTAAATCTAGTTCCGTGTTTTATAAAGGAAACCGTAATTACTTTTAAGGTGATAAATAATACTAAAATGACTTCGCTACTAAGCCCTACTAAATTAGAGCCAAGGCAAGTTTCGTTACTTTTTGGACCTTGACCATTTTAATTAGGTTATTTATATTAACATTTTGATAAACTCTTCACTGATAATGTGATTTTAAATAGTCTTCGCTTAGCGGATAGTGTGGATGCGCATTCGACCAGCATTAGCTGTCTGGATTACCATCAAATAAACATTTGACCTCCTCCATGCTTCGGAGGTCACGTGATGCTCCTGGCCAAGACTGCTATTTAAACATCTATGGCAGTCTGACAACTGAGATTGCCACCAATGCTTGTCCCACTACTAACATTTAGCCCATAAAGACCCACTACTAAGTCAGGCCTCTTCCCAGGGAGGGTAATTAGCCTATTATACCACGATGGCCAGACGGGTTGGCACTGTTTGTATTAGCTTTTCCTTCTCTTGCGGCTAGGTGATCTACCTCAGCGTGGCACAGAAGGCTAATTTCCCTTCATGAAATTGGAGGAGGCCCGACTCAGCAGTGGGTAATTTATGGCCTGAAATGATTATTTTAAAAGTAAGAAAATCTGCCGTCAGGGCTCAAATACATCAACTCGCATGATTCGAGATAACTTTCCGAATTAATTTGCCAAATAACGGAGAGACACGAGATTTTAACTTGCCATCAACTTTGCTTGTTAAATGTTAATTGCTATGAAGCCGTGTGTGTTGTGTAGCAGCCTGAAAATATACCTTAAATCTGCGTTAATATAGCGTTCCCGTAAAGCGAGAATTGACTTATAAATGTTTTTAGTAAATTTACTTCCTAATTTGACACAAGCTAAGGTTGAAAATTCATTGCCCCCTTTTTGACACTAAGTTGATTCTACCACGTTATTTAAGAAATTGTTTAAAATATGTTGATAGTTTTGTTTTTGTTAGTAAACAGGGTGTACAAAATCCCTACAACCATAAAGAAAGGATCGATAAAGTACTGTGTACCAAATTTCGGGCAACCAAAAACAAGAAACCTTTTTTCCTATAACATTTTGGTAATAATTTGAGAAATACGCGCATAGAGCTGAAGAGACATAACGATAAATCACTAAGGTTGTAGGCTAATAAATGATTGCTAGTTGGTTGTATTTCCATAGCTGGGTCTACGCCGAACGATCCGTTTTGGATCGGCGATCTCGCGATCTGCGATCCAGGATCACGGAGCAAATCAGAGAGAATTTTCCGCCGAAAAATAAAGAGTAAGTGGTAAGTAAGTATGCAAAATGTTATTGAAATTCTATCATAAGTTAAGTGAGTAATTCCTCACGGTACGAGCTGTCAATGTGGCTGGTCATTTATAGGTATCTAGTTCTCCTAAAATTAACTTGACAAATAGCAGTTATTTTACAAAAGCTGTTAATTATAACTTGCGGAATCAATAAGTACGAGTACATTAAACGGGGGATAACAAAAACCTTACACCCGTGAAGTAAGGGCCTAGAGTTTATCTCTATGAAATGAGGGAGCAATTGACGTTTCCGTGAATCAAAATGTTACTAATAAATAGCTGGGTCTACACCGAACGATCCGTTTTGGATCGGCGAACCCGTGAGCCGCGGTCCAGGCTCACGGAGCGTGGATCGTGTTAGACCGATCCAGTTTTGGAAACTTGCGATCCTAAAAATACGCTCCAAGCGCAAAATTAACCCCTACCTACCCACTAAAAACCGACGCCGATCCTCACTTTTTTTTTTGTTGTCGCTGGGGAAATGCATTATGCATACCACCCCGGGAGAGGTCGGTGATTATGTGGGACTCCGACAAGGGTCATCTACCCAAGAGTCGTCTACCCACTAAAACCCCAGCGGTATACCCTCACACGACGCGCTTGGGGCGCCACAAGTTCGCGTAAACGCATTCTACTGTGACGCCCCGGCGTGGTGGCCGCTACGTGGGCAAGCGACTATCAGAGAGGGCGTCCCGGTACACTGGGACGGCCTTAGTCATCGAGGCTCATCACGAACCCCCCTCCACCCCTACCTCCGTCCACGGCGCGGGTCAGCTGGAGATCCCTCCTTTGCGACCCGCCCCGCTGCCCCCTTCCGCGACATACGGCCTCGCAGAAGGAAGCCCGTCAGCCCTCGGCCGGCGCCAACCCGAGGACTTTGGTGCACCGCAGCGGTCCAGGGCTCGCAGGGAAATTCGGAGGACAGGGTCGTCTACCCAAGTCCCCGGTCCCTGGAGCCCCAATCCACTGCGGCGCCGGGTGCCGCTCTTCACCTCTCCCCGTGGACCCGCCCGGCATGGGAGGCCCTGCCCGGTATGGCCCCAACGCCGATCCTCACCTGTCCGAACCACGGGTTTCCCTCCCCAATGGGAGCAAACTGGCGACCCTGTGGTCCAACTTGAGAATTACTAATAATTGACTATCACTGACTTGGCCAAATACAACTAGATAATAAGTTGTTATTATTATTTTTAACGTAAAGATTCACATGTCAATGTGAATTTCCATCACCATGAACAAAAATCTTTAAAAAAACATTACCGTTCAATTCAAATTTCAACTTGAAAAGCGTTCAAAAATGTCAGACACATTAAAACCGGGCAAATGTTCACAGTGTGAAATCGAGTGTTAGAACAAAGACGTAGATAAAATAGATGGTGTCTAAATTCAATTTTTGGGGCGGAATCCTGCGGTCGTATTACCTGGTGCAGGAAATGGAATGACGCCGATTTATTTTAACCACTTCGACTTGTTCCAAGCCATTAGCGTTTTCAATCCAGAGGTTGAGTGTAGAGTGGTGATAATAAGGGGAAAATTATTTAGTACCTGCCCTCTTACCAAATTGAAAATTAAACCGATGATTTTCAGCCCTCGACAGAAAGCGAGGTCTATAAGTTTGATGTGTCTCCTTCCTCTCACGTCGTAGCTCCTTAACGAATGGACTAATTATATGTGCCCTTGCCCGACCCCGGATTCGAACCCGGGACCCGTTGATCCAAAGGCGGCACATCCAAACCCTAGACCAACGAGGCAGTCCTGTACCTGACTTACATAACAAATCATGGGTTCCAGTGAATACAACCTACTAACCATTGTTATTATTAACGAGGTTTCTTGGGGTTTTCTGTGCCAGCTCCCAAGTTAGGACACTTTTGTCATCAGCTGATGACCGACATTTTTACAAAAAAGGTGCTTTGCTTTTCACGAAGTTTTGTACACATTTGTATCTGATTGGGCTTTAAGGCTTTTGTTACATCATGTATAACGTTAGCGTGAATTTAGGAGTCTATTATAAAATTATCTTCTTCTTCTCAGGCCTTGAAGGCCAGGCCATGAAGTCCTCTGCTGAATCAAGACTCCTCCAAGTATACGGAAGGTTAACTTACAGTAGCTACACCAGCTGGCGCGCGGTTTCATACCACGATTCCCTCATCATGCTTATTGTGCGCTGATATCCCAGGATGAAATGGGGTGTTGATATAATGTATTCTAAATCCGTTACACGAACGTCGTAACCCTTATTCAATTTTCCCATGAGCGGTGCCTATTTGTCGTGTTCTCTAAACAACCATTGAAAGATAACCTGCCAATTGGCTAAATACCCAAAATACATTGAGTAAAACTGGGTTGAAAGGGACAAGTATTTTCTGAACTCTACAGAAATCGACACCTTTTCAGCTATTTACTGCCGATAGTGCGATAAGATGTTTTTTCTTTCGATGTCTATGACTGGCCGGCTATTCAAGGATTCTCGGAAAAGAAAAGCGACCGTGTGTAAAAGATATTAAAGTGTGTCGCAGTGACTTCGCGAAATCAGTTAAACTCTTAGACAAACCCCCTGTATCCATAACGAAAGGGTTTAAAGATAGTTCCAGACTAAGATAATTAAAAAAACATCGTAGTAAATAAATATTTTTCATTTTCCTTTTATTTTTTTTCGGAATTACCTCACTAGGTAAGCCTATAACGAGTAATACTTCGCCTAACTTTGGAATTATTCATTGATAATAATAATAATATGCCTCAGTATACGTATGCTTGTCACATATTATGTTCAAGTATAATTTAACTAATTTAGTACTAAGTAGCGTTCGTATGATGTCCGAGCATGCGAATCACTTAGAATTAATGTACCATTAGCCATTAGTAACAATTCAATAGAATCAAAATCTAAAATCAACTAAAAATGCATTTTTTTTAATATTGATTGTTCAGGACCTATGCCACACGTTTTGACAAAAGAACACAGCAAGAACTTTTTAATTTAGCAGATTCATCACATCGATGAGCGCGAGACACTGTGTGCATATATTCAGAAAAAGAATTGGTCACAAAATAGCAACGAAAGTGTCACAGCTGGTAAAATAAATAAATAATAAATAAATATCCTTGGACATTTCACACAACGCCATCTCGTCCCAAGTTAAGCAACTTAATGCTTGTGTTATGGTAACGAGATGGATGATAAACTACTTATATACATTTTTTTTTTGTAAATACATACATATTATAGATAGAAATGACACCCAGACTCCGAGCCAGTGCCTCTGGTTTAGACAAAGACACTGGCCCGACCCCGGAATCGAACCCGGGACCCGTTGATAACTAAAGAACATCCAAGAAACATTACATGGCCACAGCCAACAGCCGGTGGAAATTGCGGAGCGTCTTGCGGCGCGGTAAGCGGTGAGCGGCGAAAACAAATGGTAAACAAATGGTAGCTGTGGCATACTTCATAGATTGTCATCTATGAAGTATGCCACAGCTACCGGCGACGCGATCGGCGGAGCGTCTTGCGGAGCGACTAACGGCACGGTGTACGCGGCTGCGACGAGCTGCGCGATGTGCGAGTGAAACAAATGTACTAGCCAATATCGAGGTGGCCACAGCTCAGATCGTTGCGCGCGGCGGCTTCGGTGGACCGAAACAAACTATTTTGTTTTTATCGCGCGTTGAGCTAATTAATAATGGATATGGAATAGTTCTTTAGTGAAATACTAGTACTAGACCAGCAATATGGATGTCAAAATCCACATCATAATTAAAACCATGTTGTAAAAAAAATGTGGGACGAAATAAAACAACAATTTCCTTGTGGTACCCAGTTAACTTTAGTTTTATTTATTACATAAAAACCTTCCTCTTGAAACAGTCTATCTATTAAAAAAAAACCGCTTCAAAATCCGTTGCGTAGTTTTGAAGATGACGACAGCGACGTAGTTTTATACTATGTAGTGATTTCTAAAATGTGTGTCCTTTAAGTATGTATTTTAATGTAATAAATGTATTTTCTTTCTTTCTAAGAATCCAGTATAATAAATAGGATTGATATAGACGCTTCACTATACACAGAACGGCTCCTTTCGGTAGGTACCTACTACGAATTACACTGTATACTTTTTTAAATCACTATGTAGTCGTTATTTACACCTGATTGTCCAAGTGGATAACTGTCCAGATAACGGCACTAAGTATTACTAGCACCTGATCCTCTAAAAAGTTCAGGCATGCGTGAAAACATGACGTTCTCACACGTCACGCTTGGGGCGCCACAGTTTCTGGGAGGACCCGATGGGTCGGTCGCTACGCGGATAACTGGGACGTTTCTAATTAAACAGGTTTCTGGAAGGAATACTTACTATATTTAGCCGGCTTATGTGCCATGTCAGAGGTTTCACACAAGGAGAATAACATAACGTTTAATCCTACAACTGCTCCTAGTGGTCCCATTTACGGTCACAGAGACTATCATGATTTAGTTGACCGAGATTGCTGAAAGTAACTGACGACAGTTGAAAACAAACCAAAGTATTAGTGAATGCGATTTATCTTCTGTAGAAAACGTGAAACGTTCGTTTTCGGCTTCAATGTTGATGTAATCCTAGTAATATTAAACGTTAAAGTTTGTAAGAATATCTGGATGTATCTTTATTACTCTTTCACGCAAAAACTGCTAAATGGATTTTGATGAAACTTAACAGCCAAAACGAAAGTAAAAATGTTTTTTATTCGAATCAATTCTTGCGATTGCTTTCAAATAGTCAAAAAATATACACAAAATTTAAAAAGAAAAAATAATTAAACATTTAGTTTTTACCACCGGTTCGGAATGTCATTCCACAGAGCAGAGCCACGGTAATATAGCCTTTACATCAGATTAAAACATAAGCACATTGTTTCTAAAGATATGTCCAAGGATATTTATATTTATTTTTATGCCTTTGTACGCACTAGCGGCCTACTAAACCGCCACAAAATTTCAACCGCCCGCGCCAGTGCGTACAGACATAAGCGGTTGCATATTAAATTAGAAAAGCGGCAGGCCGCGCGGCTAGCCATCTAGGCCGTACAAGGGCCAACGAAGCCGGGGCGGGCCGCTAGTATATAACTCCGCCTAATCGAGAAAAACAATTGTTTACTTAATAATACGCAAAATTGTAGGCGGCACGGCATGGGTCACAACATTTCCCCTATTTGTAATCTCGAGAGATAGTTTACAAACTACATGTAAGATTTCACAATAATAATACAATATAAATGCGATAGATATAGCTTTATTTTGGCATACAAGATCCTGATCATCATAATATGAAACTCCAAGAAGTTAGCCCTATTGATAATTATCACGAAACATTATCCCTCCTCGAATAACTGTTGAAGCCCAGAAAATTCGTCGTCATGGTAACCGGGATCTTTGGTTATTTCTGTCAGTATACAATAGCGTAAGTACCTACGTTTGATTTTTAACGTGGTATAGTGACTCGATTAGAGCAATTTATACACTTCAATGGGTTCATTTCATACAGCAGGTGGCGTAAGAGGCGACGAAAGGAATTAACCAGAAAATATTAGAGCGTAAGAAGAAGAAGATTGGAAACAATGACACTCTGTGCCAACCAGACATCTTATAAGGCCATCAACATGAACCCACTGAGTTTCTTTCGCGTGGTCTTCTTGGTTGGTGCCACGTACCTGGTAGTAGTTATAGAAAAACGATTTATCCGTTAACGATTGTGAACGCCACAATTGGTTTATATAATAAAGCATTTTTCTTTTCTATTATACTCTAATTGATAAAATAGGTACGTATTACAGTCATAGACACACACTAAAAAAATGTTAATACCAGCTCAACAGCTCGAGAGTCGTGTTTCCATATACACACACACACACACTCAAATTAACAGTCACTTACTACACTGCTCTTTTTGTTGGGCTTAGAAAATAGAGGTAGAATCCTTATAAACTATAAAACAAAGTCTGTCTGTCGGTTGTAAGTTGATGTATGATGATTTAAAAGCAATTTTTATTTCCTCTTTAGTTATATAGTCAATTGCCACTATACACTGTGTAACAAAGCCCTATAGCCATTACGAAACGATAATAATGCTGTGTTCAAAATTACATGCAACATTATGACCTTTATCTTAACATTTTGGTCACCTGCCGCTAAAGAAAGCTAATCCAAAAAAATCAAGTAAATTTGTACTTCGCCAAGATCGCGGAATACTCGGTAAATTTTGGAGTAAATTTGCAAGTATATCAAAAATCTTCAAAAAAAGGCAAATTTGGTCACCTGCTGCTAATGAAAGCTAGTGCAAAAAAACAAATTTCAGTTTGCCAAGATCTCGGAATACCCGGTACAAAAAATGATTTCTTTAAGCCGTGGGCTCTTGATAATAAATCACAGACTGGGTCAAAGTTACCCCGATTGACTGTACTCCAATAGATACTTATTAATATTCAACCGGCACGTTTAAATCTCTGTCTGAGTCATTGAGTTATTCATAAGACTCTTTATTTAATGCCTCCGATCAGAGAAAATTTAATATCTACGAGCATTTGAACCGTAATCGCGGCTTTAATGAGGTTTCAATTTGTTTCGAAGACTTTATGCGGTAGGATTTAAATTGTAATTACTGAGACTGCCACGCAATATTTTATGCAAATATATAAAGTTTGAAGTTAAAAAAGGTTGAAAAAACTTGAAGATTTATAAAATACGAATTGTGCAAAGACCATGAAAAGAGGATATGATTTACAGAATCGATAAAACTTTTTAGGCAAACACGAAATCAACATCGGTTCGCAAGTTGCCAGCTGTGATGCCACCATCAGGGAGACTGAGAAAGTGTGAAGTCGAAGTGATTTCCGAAACTGTTTTCACGGGGCTAATATTATTGACACAAGATAATAGGAATAACTTAGGGAATTCTAGAAAAATACGTTGCGTTTCGCGCAATTACAAATAGGCAAGGATTACGCGTGCTATTTTTCTTCTAATTCTAATTTAAATTAATAATTTCACATCAATATTAACATAACGCCTTTTAATGATAAGCATAGCTTTAATACTACTACTCGTAATATAATAATGCTGAATGGGGCCTTACCCAATTATATGGAGGGTAATTAGCCGACTGTGCTGTGGGTTGATACAGTCAACCTTTTCAGCCTTTTTTGCAGCTAGGTTTTCGGCCTTGTCATTGCCCTCTGTCAGCTCTTACGACACCCTCTGTAAGCAATGGGGTGGTGACACAATGTATTCCTAATCTTTGCTTACCGCCTATTTATAAACTAAACAATACATTTTGTAAAACAGCTACTAAGATCACAGACCTAATACAGGTCGAATAAAGTACAATTTCACATCAAATAATTTCTAAATAACCGGACATACTAACACTTAAGTCTTTTGCCAATTGTATCCACGTTACATGAATCAAAAATCTATTTATTTATATCACTATCACTACATAATTATCACTACATAGTATAAAACAAAGTCGCGGTCGTCTGTCCGTCCTTATGTATGCTTAAATCTTAAAACTACGCAACGGATTTTGAAGCGGCTTTTTAATAGATAGGGTGATTCAAATGAGGAAGGTTTAAATGTATAATATATGCATAATTGCGCCCGTGCGAAGCCGGGGTGGGTCGCTAGTGTTCGATAAATTTAAGCTGTAATTTATTTGGAGGTTTGATAAGAAGAGTTAATACAAAGATTCATGCAAACACGAGTTATAACTTAGCAGCACTATACCTTGAATGCTCATTGTTCAATTTACGGCGACCTGCGAAGGACGGATGCTCAGCACTGGGTGCAAAAATCTCTACATCGGACACAAATAACTCGTGACATGAAAAACAGAAACGTTTCTCAAAGTATTGCGAAAGAAATAGCATTATTAACATTCTAACGTGCATATGCTTCGCCGTGTGGTGACGGATTTAGGATGAATCGTGTCACCACCCCATTTCAACCTAAAGGTGTCAATACCCATAAGAGTCGACAATAGGAACTGACAAAGCCGAAAACGTAGCAGCTAAAGAAGGAAAACTTGATAGCCTTTGTTTTACGTCGGAGTTCCTCATGGATACCCGGCCGTTGGGGAGTGGCCGGGGTATGTGGGACTGCGGGCAGGTAGAGATGGTAATTTGCGCCTCGACCTACCCACAAAATTGGCAATCCTGGACTGCCCAAACCAGGGCCACGGGATGATACTAAACCCTGTGCCAACCCGTCTGGCCAGCGTGGCACAGTAGGCTAATTACCCTCCATGTAGTTGGAGGAGGCCAGACTCAGCAGTGGGTCATTTAGGGGCTGAGAAGTAGAAAGTAGTAGAAGTACTAACGTTACCGGAAAGCATCAAATGTAAATAATTTTAATAGATTGGTGACATTGTAAATTTAGAATACAAGATTATCAATCCGTGTGGTGACGGATTTAGAATACGCAGTATCACCAACCCATACTACCCCGAGGGTGTCGTAAGAGCCGACTAAGGGAACGCAAGAGGCAAATCACCTAGCCGCAAGAGAAGGAAAACTTGATACAAACCCTGTGCCAACCCGTCATGTCAGCGTGATGCAGTAGGCTAATTTCCCTCCATGAATTTGGAGGAGGCCCGACTCAGTAGTGGGTCATTTATGGGCTGAAACGAACGATTATCAATCCATCCCACCAGAGCAAACATATTCAAAGGAAAACTTTGTATAGAACTTGTACCGACTCGAATGGTCATCGTGGCTACATTCCCTCCATAAAATTGGACCCTTTTTGGGAATTGATTTGGGAATTGATGATCATTTATTAGATCATGTCCATCTCGGTTCCTTTTTGATACATGCATCTCACATACATTTACTCAGTTTCTTCCTTGCCTTTTTTCAATTTTATTGATATTAGCACCGGTCTAACCTGATTTGGTTAACTACTAATATTTACACGGAGACATTGCCCCAGATACCCTCCGCGACCATCAGTTGGACAAACGGTAATTATACGGTTCCACCATCTATCTTGATGAAGTTTATGATGTTTCCCGCAGGTGGTTTGGCTCGAGACCGGAACAATAGTGGTAGGTTTTAATAGAGAACCCGGGCGCATTTCACCATCTTCTTGCGCTCGTGGACTCCCGCATACTCAAACAACGTATCCCCTAAAAGTTCCCTCATTATACAAAATAAGGTAAGCGGTAGAAAAAGGTTAAAAAGCTGTTAAATTGTTGACTCCACTTATATTGTAAAAAGGCGAGGAATTTCAAGCACAAAAGCCTACAAAATATTATCAGTGTAGAATAAAAATAATTCTTCATTTACAAAACTAAACAGTACTAAAATTAAAATGTCATAGTTGGATAGCATCCAAAAAGCATCAACAAAAAGTGACTATAAACGCGCGGTCAACGCCGCCGTTGGCTCTCTGTGGACAAAGTGTAAATTATACCGCATGTTAGCAAAATTGGTTCAGCTTGTCAAAATATTGTTTGTTTAAAAGTTAGTCTACAGATTCCCTGTTAAAACTGTGTGAGAACATATACCTATTTATGTATCGAAACCTATGTAGTTCATCAGTTTAGGTACATTACATGTGGGGACGGGTCAGAATATTATACTTCCCCACCGTACTCTAGGAAAAACGCGTGTTATAAAAGTCAACAAAACTCAGCACGCTTGGTGGTAGGATCTATTGGTCCACCCGGCTAGCTACCACCCTCATATCCAATTCCGGCCCAAAGTAGTTTTACTGTGTTTCATCGTGTGAATGTGAGAGTCGAGGCCCGGCAGGGCATTTCCTGGAATCGCCTGCTCCATCTTAGACCCTGGCGTTGGTTTCTATTACGCAAGCCTTACGCAAGCCTAGGGCCAAAGGCATTCAAGTAACTGATAAAAACCATCCAAAAGTATTCGACTTCCTCTTTCTTCCCCACTTTTCCCAATAAAAAAATGTTATCCGCCATTTTGTGATGGCGGCCATTTTAGATCTACACTGTCACTGAAAATCGTTAATTGCAATTACATTAGACTACGTCTAGGGGTTGCATATACCGCCTTTAGATCACTGGTCTCCGGTTCAATTCCCAGGTCGGGTAAGTGTACTTGTGCAAACAAGAGGCACTTGCTCTGAGTCTGATTGTCATTGTATTCGTGAATTACATATTTGTAAACAAACTAAACAATGCCAGAAAAAGAAGTTTGTACCTAAAATCTCATCAATCTGTCCAGAAATATGGTGTATGGTGCAGGGTGAGAAATGTGAATTACTAGGTTACACAGAAAAAAAAACAAAAAAAGGTCAAGTTAAATAAAACTGATAGAAAGGTGAATAAACAAATCTACTCTCTATCTTACTTCATTTTTTATTACTCTATCTTTTTTTTTTATTATAAAAGTCATGTTTCATTTGAGCGCCTTTCGGAACTAATCTAAACTAGTTAGTTATATGTACACGGGCAATGTAATATAGCGTTTAAAAAAAAGACAAACCCACCGAGTTTGTTCCTGTTCTTCTCGGTTGGTGCCGCGTTCCGACCTGGTAGTAATGTTATAAAATTGATGTATCTGTTGACGAGTGTGAACGCCATAATTGGTTTATACAATAAAGCATTTTTCTATTCTATTATATTTTCTATTCTATTCTACTAAATGCGTAAACATATTTGTACCAGAATTCAAAACTGTGCAACCCAATTACTCGCCTACGTACCAAATATAACTTCCAATATTGACTAAACAGGGTATAATGTAATCGAATATTTTAACAAAACAGTCTCCACGGTAAAAATACATTTATGTGAAAATATAATAGTTTTCTAAACTTAGAAAACAAGATTAGGCGCAGTATCTAATATCTAATGGGTTTGTTGTGTTCCACCGTCACTTAGAAGCGCTACTCGAATATCTCACCGAATTACACACAGAATATAAATAACAAACAGTAAAATACTTCGTAATAACGTTACAGGCGGCATACGCACACCAATATCAACGCAACATTACAACCATAAATACAGAATACTGTTTTCCTAATTTATTAAGGGCTGACAAATGACAAGGTCGAAAACCTAGCCGCAAGAGAAAGAAATCTTGACACGAAACCCTGTGCCAACCCCTCTGGCCAGCGTGGCAAAGTAGGCTAATTACCCTTCACGTAACTGAAAGAGGAACGACTCGGCTGTTGGTCATCATGAGCTGCGTAGTTATTTAACGAGCTGGCTGGCTGTAATAAAAATATTTTTTCTCTAGGATTTATTTTTACCGGACTGTACAATTATTTCGGTAAAAAGGCAAATTTAAGCTACTGTTAAGAGAATATACTGTGGTATACGCTTCCGGTGCACGTGTGTCTCAAAGTTTAGGAAGTATAGAATACATGTCATTTAGTACAGTCTTTCGGTGGTACAGTCGATCGCATCGCATTATAAATAATATTTTTCATGGTGAATTCTTCGATAAAATTCGATGTATGTATGTTCATTCTGGGCTGCAAAATGGCTGAATCGAGTTTGATGGCGTTTTTCTACAATGTTCAGGTGAGCCTAGCGGATGATCCTGTGAAGAATCCTAATGAACCAGTTGAAGAACTTTTATCGATACTGCTCCCCACAAAAATCTGCGAGTCTGTCTGTGGCATTATCTATTATATTGTGTTTGTTAAATTTTATTTATCATTTTTGTCTTTCACATAGTGGCATGCTCTTACTAAGAACATTACAGCCCCGCTGGCACCAAGAGCGATTCTCACAATAACCAATAGCTCCCTTCATAATATCTTTCTTGTAAATTATCCTCAAAACTTTGATCATTATTTCCTGCTCGCTTCTGTACCGTAATGCCTAATAATTTATTGTCAAAGTAGATTTTTTTTTTCAATTTACAAAGCATTCTTTATTCATCCAAGTTTCGCGGTAAAACATTTGCCAATTTTGTCGAGATTGAATTATTGAATAACTACGTTCATTGATTTACGAGGCGCTTCGGAAGACACGTAAAGACTATCATGCACAACCCATGATTTCAGCCCATAAATGACCCACTACTGAGTCAGGCTGACTCCGAATTCGTGGACGGAAATTAGCTAACTGTGCCACGCCGGCAAGACGCGTCGGTAAAAGATTTGTATCAAGTTTTCCTTCTCTTGGTTCTCTAGGTAGTCTGCCTCTTAGCCACAGTCGAATGGATCGTTTACGCAGTTTCCCAAACGACAAATGGCGCCGGCAGACAAATAGTGGTAGGTTTTAGTGGGTAAACCGGCCCCAATCACCATCTCATCGCGACCAGGACTCCCACATACCCCAGCCCCGTGCCCCGTCTGGGGACCTATATAAGGTTTTCTCCTCTACAAAAAAGTTGTCTGTCTTTTGCCCGTCTCGGAGGTTGGGGCTCCATTAATCGAGGCGAGCCTTGGCAACCAAGGTCGCGAAGCATGTTCCTCAGTAGGGAACACAACCCGCGGCCCTCTAGCGGGCAGTCGTGGAACGCCGTTGGTTTTAGTTGGAATGTTGGGGAAGGTAATGTTTTAATTTATTTTTTGTTTTCTTTTTTCAGCCATTTTTTTTACTTCCAGTATGGCTGTGGCGTGCTGTTTTTGGGACACCCTGTATATAGATTTACGTTTGCCACAACTTACGATACCAACTTGGCAACTATCCACTCTACTTTTGGGCTTGTTTATAGATTTTAATCCCAGTTTCGGGAATCCAACAATGAATCGTACTTTGTATTTAACTAAACAGTTGTTTAGATTTTGTTTGTGACTCGGAATGTAGGCGTTTTATTTAGTGTAACTATTAACTTAACTAAATTAACTAGATTGTTCGAAATAATTTATTGAAGAAGATTTAGGCGCAAAGGGATGATCATCCAGCCAGACGAGGTGTGATGTCTGGCTAGGGGTCGCAGCGCCTATTCCCCCCCGATAGTTGTAGTCGGGGATATCTTAACCTTGCGAATTGCTCTTGAAATTTCGCTATCGCGGTGTAGGACTTTTTCGTAAGTATCGCATTTGTAAGCTATATTTCTTGATGCAATTAGTTCAGATTTTTCGGGTAAATTGTGTAAAGTATGTAGCATGCGGTCGCTACAAAGACTTTAACTTTGTTTCCTTTTTTTTATTAGAAAGCCCTGCTCTAGGTATAACCTGTATCGCGGGGGCAGTATACAAACATGTAATTCACGAGCACAAATGTCTCCCAGACTCCGAGCTCCTGGCTTTGCCCAACCCCAGAATCGAACCCGGGACCCGTTGATCCAAAGGTGGCACCTTTTACCATATTAATACCATATTAATATACATAAACTGTTAATTATCCATAATTGCAAACCATCAGCAGCACGAATTCTGCTTACGACTACAGGGATTGTTAAATAATACCTAATAATACCTCTCAGTCCATAAATGACCCACTGCTGAGTCGAGCCTCCTCCAACTCTATGGAGGGTAATAGTAATAGTAGCCTACTGTGCTACGCTGGCCAGACGGGTTGACAAAGGGTTTCGTATCAAGTGTTCCTTCTTTTACGGCTATGTTTCGGGTTTATCATTTCCTTTTGTTGCCTCTTACAACACCCTCAGCATGAATTGGGATGGTGACACTATGTATTCCTAATTTCTTATCACACAATTTGACATAGTTTTATACAATCAAATTGGCCCATATTTATTCCGTATGGTGACGGATTTAGGATACATAGTGTCACCATCCCCATCCATCCTGAATGTGTCGTAAGATCACCTGAGAAGGAAAACTTGACAAAAACCCTGTGACAACTCTTCTGGCCAGCGTGCCAGTAGGCTAATTGCCCTCCATGTAATTGGAGGAGGCCTGACTCAGCAGTGGGTCTTTTCCGGGCCGAGTAGAAGTAGTGGTAGTGCATTTTCCTTCCATAGTGGCTGGTAAGGGTCAGCGCAGTCAGAGACGAATAATCCTCGCGCGGTCTCGGGATACCCGCGTATCTTCGAAGACGCGTTTGTCAGGTTCAAGCATTTATACACTTTATTGTAATACAGGGTTGATACGACATAGGGGCATTTTTTTTAACTGCCTATACTAGGTATCATTTCCAGGCTCTGTACCAAAAATCAATTAAATTGGAGCAATAGTTTAGCCGTAAATGATTTTTTAAATTTTTGCCTCATTTGAACATGATATATCTTTCCTAACAGCTATTTATGCATAACGCATCGTTTATTAACCTTAGGGGCTGTCCATTAATCACGTGATGTTTTTTTAACGTATTTAACCCCTCCCTCCCCCTTGGTGATACCTGGTGAGGTTTAAGACTACGCCTCCACCCCCCATGAAAAATCACGTGTATTTTTTGTGTACCGTCTCGAATTCATACTAATCACATATAGTATACGTAGTGTAATTTAATGCCCTCTGTCATATCAACTCTGTATATTTAAAGTTATATATTTCAAGTGCGTTAATTAAATCCTCTCCGCGGAGCTCCGTTCTGTCTACGCTGACCCTTAAGCCGAACATCCACCGACAGCTAAAATAAGTTAGTTTAGCTTAGCTTGCATTGTTGAGCCAGATTTTAAACTAACATTTAGGAAACCTGGCTCAACTATGCAAGCTCAACTAAATTAACTTATTTTAGCTGGCGGTGGAACTTCGCCTTAAGACTTATGTAGTCAGGCGAGCAATGCAATCCATTAAACAAGGGTTCCATTGCCCCAGGTAGCCTCGCTAGCCACACAATACTGACATATTTTGCTTACATGCAATTTCCTTAACAAGAAAATGTGGTACCATTACCTGCATTCATATTTTCGTACACAGCTCCAACGCAAACTTGTTGTGACTGTTCTGTTGGTGTAATGTTTTGAAAAGTATATACTACTACACAGCCCATAGATAGACCCACCTTTGAGTCAAGCCTCCTCCAATTACATGAAGGGGACTTACTGTGCCACGCTGGCCAGACGGGTTGGCATATAGTTTTGTATGAAGTTTTCCTTCTCTTGTGGCTAGGTAATCGGCCTTGTCATTTTGCCGGCTCTTACGACACCCTCCGGATGGAATGGGGTGGTGCCACTATGTATTCTGAATCCGTCACGTACGTGATGTAGATACATTAATTAAACATTGTAACAATATCCCTACATCATTATGGGAAGGATCGAAATGACATACATATACAATGTATAGTAGTAGTAAAATTACGGAGTTGATCTGTGAGCTGACGAATTTAGAATACATAGTGTCACCACCCCATTTCATTCTGAGGATGTCGTAAGACCCGACAAATTAAATGACAAAACTAACCTAGCAATGTCCAATCCATGTACCTGCAACAGTTACATGGAGAAAAAAGAAGGCCTGCTTTGAAAAAGACTGTTTTGTAATTAGTATAGGACACTCATACTCAACATTGTGAGATAATATATTTGATGACAAAATAAAGGTCTATGCAAACAATCAGCACAGTATCGATATCTTTGACATTTAAAAATAAACATAAATTTCAAATGATGGCCACCTTGGAGTTATTTCAAATTTGGAAGTGCCCACAGTGACTTTAAACTCAAAGCATTCGCATCAGACCATATTGTAATTTAAATTTGGAAGAGGGAATACAACTTTGTAATAACTGAACAAAAATACGGTACAATACACCGCTAAAAGTTGGCACAGTTTATGACAACGAGGACCGACGAGCTACTTGCGCTGAATTTAATCCTCGCGTTTAAACTTCCTTTCGCAAACAATAACAGTGCCCTCCGTACGAGATCTAATAGTTTACAAACAGTTTTATCCCTTTCATTTTATGATAATGCAAAAGTATTTAGTACATTCAGATTTTTTTATTCTCGTTTTACTCGACATGCAGTCGATGTCTATTTATATAGTTAGTATGCATTGGAACGTAGATCAACATTCTTGGAGCATTTTGTGTCGGATAAAATGGCTAATGGAATCTTTGATGTGCAACTAACAGAAGTCAGGAAGTCTAGCTCAATGCTAACAATGCCAATTATATTGAAATTAATACTTTTTAAAGGAAGTATCGCGCAATAAATCCCTTAATTAAATAGGTACTCATATACTAGTAGTAGTATACTAAGCTTGTATACTATGCGTTAATCTTGTGAATTGGTGAAGCCCCGCCGCACATGCCCACACTCGCACTCGTTCACGAAACGGCGCAAATGTCGCATTGACGTTGGTGGACACGTGTGTGTCCATTCGGTGTCTCTATCTATCATTTCATAGACGAGAACGAAGCGAGATGGACGCGATTGACTTGAATTCCTCCATTTTGCAAACACTCGCGGCACTGCCACTCGAAAACAATGTCACTGTCAATTAGCTGACACTCGCGTACTCGCTGATGTACGTGAGTGCGTCGACATGTGAGAGCAAATGCGGAGCTTGGTACTGCGCCATAGGTTTTAAAAACTGCCACTCGCATTGGCTGTCACGAGCCGCGTGCGAGGCGCAGTACCAAACACCGCTTGTACACGTGTGCGTCGACACGTGAGAACAAATGCGGAGTTTGGTACTGCGCCATAGGTTTTAAATACTGGCAGTATTTAAAACCTATGGCGTACGCGTTATCGTACGCGGCTCGTGACAGCCAATGCGAGTCTGAGCATGTGCGGCGGGGCTTAGGGTTGGTCGGTTCAGGCATGCAGTTCTAAATATTGACAAAACGCTGCCGATGTTTGACCCTTTGTGACTAATGCGCTTTCAGTGTGGTGATGATTTTCAAAACATAGTGTCACCACCCCAGTTAATCCTAAGGGTGTCGTAAGAGTCGACAATAGGAAATGATAAGACCGAAAACCTGGCCGCAAGAGAAGGAAAACTTGATACTAAACCCTGTGCCATCCCGTCTGGCCAGCGTGGCACAGTAGGCTAATTTCCCTCCATGTAGTTGGAGGAGGCCCGACTCAACAGTGGATAATTTATGGGCTGAGAAGTAGAAGTAAAGTGATTTGAAAAAGCAAGTTTCTGTCAAGAAAAGGAGAGTTCCTTGCCGGCTCTAACCTTCCGAACCGAAGCAGCATTCCGAACCGGTGGTAAATGGTAAATAGTAAATGTTTATTGACGTATCAGAAGACCTCAGTTGAGCCTACTGGAATAAATAGGTTTCTGAGTTTAATTGATTTGGTAAGATAATATACTATTGCTTCTACTACTCAGCCCATAAATGACCCACTGCTGAGCCGGGCCTACTCCCATCACAGGGAGGGTAATTAGCCTAGTATGCCATGCTGGCCAGACGGGTTGGCACAGGACTTCGTATCAAGTTTTCTTTCTTATGCGTCTAGGTTTTCGGCCTTGTCATTTCCTTTTGTCGGCCCTTACGACACGCTGAGGATTGAATAGGGTAGTGACACTATGTGTTCTAAATCTGTCACCACACGGAAAATAGTTGCTTGGTTGGTTAATTTCGGTAGAAATGATGATGTTCACAGAACAGCTTCATTTGATTAGCTCTCCTTCACGATTAGCCTCGCTACGGGTAGCTAAAGCCGGATTTATATTTATCTAACGTGTTATGACGTGTCGCGTCAGAGTGATTCGGTTCAATACTGTTGCGTTGCTATATGACGTGACGCCATCTGTCATGTCGTATAAAATATTATTTCGGAAACCGATACCTCTCTGATGCTAAACGACACAACACGTCAGACAAATATAAATCGTACCGGCTTTTTATCACACCTGTGATTTATTTATTCAATTCAATATAAAATTTAATTTCAATTCAATATAAAATTAAATTAATAAACCTGAACACTACAATAGTTACCTCGATTTAAATTCCATAATTTATTTTTAAAGTTTAATGCCAGTGGATTGCTATTAAATGGACATTCACAAAACAACTTGTCATATTAATATCAATTCATACTGAATGCAATTATGAATTCTTTATAAATATTAAAACTCGATCCTGTGCAACTTGCCTGAATATGCAAGCCCGTAGTTCCGTTCTCAATGGAAAATCATTTCTCTGTTATTTGCCGTATCCGCTCTTTTTATTTGCTTTAGTATACCTACATTACCGAGTACTGATTCAATATTTCATTTCTCTAGGTTTCATATTAAATGTAGTTCAACGGAATCAACGGGTCCCGGGTTCGATTCCGGGGTCGGGCAAGTGTCTTTGTCTAAACCTGAGGCACTGGCTCGGAGTCTGGGTGTCATTTCTATCTATAATATGTATTTACAAAAAAAAATGTATATAAGTAGTTTATCATCCACCTCGTTACCATAACACAAGCATTAAGTTGGTTAACTTGGGACGAGATGGCGTTGTGTGAAATGTCCAAGGATATTTATTTATTATTTATTTAATGAATTTTGATCACGACGTTTCTGGTATAGACATAGTACGACTAATTATAAGTGAAAATTATCAGAAAATTTACCTTAGTCAAGCAAACACATGATTTTCGATTTTATTAAAAAAAATACCAGCTACTACATGGAGGGTAAATAACCTACTGTGCCACGCTGGCCAGACGGGTTGGCAAAGGGTTTTAAAGATTTCCTTCTCTTGTCGGCCTTGTCAGTCCCTTTGTCAGCTCTTACGACCACCTTACGATCGAATGGGGTGGTGACACTCTGTATTCAAAATCCATCACGACACGGGTAAATAAATACTACCTGCTACCCGCGAATTCGCCTTTTACTTTTTTATATTTTTTTTGTTCGCCCGTGTTAAAATCCTTTATGGACTTCCTAGCCGGCCACGGGGATGGCCAGCGAGGGGAGTGTGGGACTCTCCCCCATAGTGGGGGCCTACCCACTAGACCTCCCCGGGGTGCTCCAACTCGCGTCCTGTTGCGGCATTGTGGGATCTGATGCAGAACCACGCCCCCGCGAATTCGCCTGCGTTAGCTTTAGATTTGGCTAGTTCCTTTTTTTACAAATAGATGACGCTGCTTCGATTTTAACGTGATATAACCAAGAACAAATTGATACGAACCGTGTGATTACATAATCAGAATACATAGTGTCACCACCCCATTGCATCCTGAGGGTGTTGTAAGAGCCGAGAAAAGGAAATGACAGGGCTGAAAAACTAGCCAAAAGAGAAAGAAAACTTAAAACAAAACCCTGTGGCAACTCTTCTAGCCAGCGTGGCACAGTAGGCTTATTACCATCCCTTTGATGGGAGGAAGGCCGACTCATCAGTTCGTAATTTATGGGCTGAGTCTGAAAAACTACTTTGAAATGGAAAGCCCGCATCATATTCGGTCTATTTGTTCAGGAGTTACAATGCCATCGACAGACATGTGACTAACAACCCGCTGTTTCGATGGGAGTTATATCGGAAGCGTACACATACGCAGTAATATAATTATGTCATCCACTGCGTAACACTGCGCCATCTAATATCTCAGCAAGCGCGCTATTCACTTTATAATTTGTTTGATAATCAAGTCGACGATACCCCGCCGCGGTGCCGTCCAGAAAACAAAAAGAAACTCAAAAGTGGTAAATAAAACGTGATTCTTAATAGGAGTTGTGGAAACGGAAAGTTTTCCAATTGATAATAATTTCCATTGTGATGCAACACAATGGGCGACGGGAAAGTATGAAGTTGTGAAATAAATTCTTAATTTAAGAGCTGACTGAACGCTATCTGAAAGGAAAGTCGGGATTAGCAGAACAAAGAGAAAGGCGCCACGCTGTAGGCCTCCGTTTTTTGTTGACTCTGGTGCTTTGCTGTTTGCATAAGTCCGGCTCAAAAACTTCGGTGACGAAGTACAATAAAAGAATTGGAATACAATCGTTTAAGTCCCGAAGCGTGAAAAACAAAGCTTTAAGTCTGTGGTTACAGTGTCATTACATTCTATTGCTACCAAGGATGTCGTGGAGAAGTCTGCAAAACTAAGTATCACACTTTTAAAATTTCAATAACTTTTTAAGTACACAAGATATACTTCACTATCATCACTACATAGTATAAAACAAAGTCGCATTCTTCTGTCCGTCCCTATGTATGCAATAATCTTTTCACTTCAGTAGCTCAAACATGTAGGTTTTGCTCACTGAAAACAGTGGACAAAATGCGATTTTGCCCACTGAGTGAGACAAAGTAACTTTTTAATTCTAATTCGAAACATTGACACTATCTCTTTCCCGCCAATAGAAAAGAGAGAGAGACAAAGACCAAGTGGCCAGTACCAACAGCTCCGATTTTTCTTCTTCTTCTTCATTTAGGTTTTGGCTTCCATCGTTATACCGATGATTTTGCCAATGACAAGTGTCTTGTGTTAGAAATTTCGTGTGATTATGAAAGTTAAATTAATTGGTTATAAGTCGCGTTAGAGTTATGAAGTTAAATGTTAGCAGGTAGCGCTATAGAAAACAATACAAAGCATTAAAGTACAGATTATAAATATTAAATTGATAGAGCAATATTATGGGAACTATATTTGATTAAATACAAACTAGACGTACTTTTAACAGTTCGATTGGATGAAAGGAGTTCGTTATGGGGTTACTCCGATTTTTAATTCGACCTCAAAGACAAACACGTTCGGAATTTCGTACTAACTAAAGAAATTTAGCAAAAATGATAATTATATCTTTTATTGTAATTCATTGAATTTTTAACTTATTGTTGTATTTAAACTAAAATAAGTATTTACTGCTTAAAAAACTGATATTTAACTTAAAAATATTTAATTATATTATTTTATATAATTATATTTCATTTCCTATAGTGTTCTCGCTGCTGAAGTGAAAAGTTATGTGTGTTACACGAGAGCAAAATTTTTTGCATCTCGTGCCTTTGAATCCCTCGCAGCACTCAGGAATCAACTTTAGAATCACTCGCTACGCTCGTGATTCAATCATAGATTCCTTCGCTTACTCGGGATTCAATATCAGCACTCGCAGCAAAAAACGACTTTGCTCTCTTGTTGCACAAATAACTATTAAAACTACGCAACGGATTTTGAAGCTGTTTTTCTTAATAGATAGAGTGATTCAAGGGGAAAGTTTTTATGTATAACCCACCCCCGCTTTGCACGGGCGAAGCCGGGGCGGGCCACTAGTTCGAAATAAAAATAACTCGAAAAAAAGTGTGTAGAGTTTGCTATAGTTACATAGAAAGCTGATAACATTTGCTATAAAACGTGTTTAATTTAAATCTCTAATCTCTTTAATTTAGTAAAATTTTATATATTAAAAGTGTAGTACTTAGTATTGCAGGTCAGTGTATTAAAATATACATAACCACGACTCAGCAGTGGGTCATTTATGGGATGTGTAGTAGTAGTAACCCACTTGCTGGAGCTGCCCGTCTGGGGAACATATGGAAGACCGTACGGCCGACCGTAGACTGTACGGTCTTCCGTACGGTGTAGTGTCATATATGTATATAAGAAAAAGGGAGATAGAAAGCATTACATTTGAAATTAATTATGTCTACAAAGCAAATTCTTATTTTAAAATATACGATGAGAATGCTATATCTCATTTAGCTTTTCTATCATCATCATCAGTCCACCCTAGTCCACTGCTGGACATAGGCCTTCACCAAAGAGTGCCACAGCGCCCTGTCTTCAGCTTGACGAATCCAGCTGCCGCCCGCAACCCTTCGCAGATCGTCGCTCCGTCTATCAGAGGGCCGTCCTACACTACGCTTGCCGATTCGCGGCACTCAAGAACTAGTCTACCCCAGCGGTTGTCGGTTCTTCTACAGATATGACCGGACCACTGCCACTTGAGTTTGGCAATCCTGTGGGCTATGTAGGTGACCCTGGTTTTCCTGCGTATCTCCTCATTTCTGATTCGATCTCGCAAGGAATTTCTAACTTTTACACAGACCTTACTGTCTACATAAAAGTTATAATATACTAACTATAATTGCCTTTAGTTAAAATTTTGAGAATTCGTGCCAGTTTTCAATGAAATCTGTCAAAATATTTTCAAAAGTCGCTAAAATGATGTACTAATTAGGTTAGGTTCACAATATTTCATACTTATATTGTGCTTTTGGACTTTAATTTCAGCTACCTAATAAGTGAAGAACGGTGTTTGGTATATCAATTCGTTGGCTGAGTTGGGTCACAGAATCTACTAAAATATCTGTTTTTATTCCAGGTGAACCCGGATGACGAAGATGGTAACAACGCGCTGGGGCAAACGACTGAAAATGTGGAAAACCTATCGAAAAGAAAAACTGTCAAAAATTTGGAAAATCTATCTATCAAGTTTTCCTTTTCTTGCCGCTACCTCTTGCGGTAATTTTGTTACTTACCAACCGACTACCCTCACTTTGTACGCTAATAACAATCTATACAAATAAATAAAATTAGAGTGTCTAAATGTCTAAACTAAATGCGTAAGTATGTATACGAGTACACAGTATATGTACCAAAATATATTTTTTTGTCTGTCTGTTTGTTCCGGCTAATCTGTGGAACGGCTGGACCGATTTTGACGGGACTTTCACTAGGCTACTTTTTTAGACTGTTTCTCAGTAATCGAATGATAGTTAATTCTGAATTAGAAAATACAGATCTTAAAACAAAAAAGCCGCCCAAAAACCTGGCCATAAATCTCAAACTGTTTTTAAACGTTCGACACAGCAGTCCGGGCGTTTACCGCGCGTAAATCCCTGCTAGTTGCTTCCGGCGTCAGCTAGATCCGATTACATTCAAATTCCAACTTGCAACAGTAATTTGCCACAGTTGCATATACCTAAGTGCATTAATGCCCGTTTGTGCCATATTAAGGGGTCATTTGTAATGAACAGGCAAAGGCAATGTTTTCTAATGATTCTCGGCACTTCAAGGAGATTCAAATAAACTTTTTGAACTATGAAATTACTTTGGTCTAGTGTGGTAACAATACTTACAACTTCTCAGATGGATTTCGAGTCCGTGTGGTGACGAATTTAGAATACAAAATATCACCATCCCATACCATCCTGAGGGTGTCGTAAGACGCGACTAAATGAACGCAAGAGCCAGATCACCTAGCCGCAAAAGAAGAAAAAACCTGGGCACAGTAGGCTAGTTTACCTCCTTGTACTTGTAGGAGACCCGACTCAGTAGTGGGTCATTTTTGGGCTAAAATGATGATCAAGATTTCCTTATCTTGCGGCTAGGTTTTCGACCTTATCATTTTCTTTTGTCTGCTTTTACGACACCCTCAGGATAAAATGGGGTGACGATACTATGTATTCTAAATCCGTCACCACATGGAGGGTCACCAAACGATAACAATAACGAAGGTTCACGAAAAAATATTTGCGCGCGCTTACTTTATTCAAGGTCTTGTAACATCTTTTCAAATGTCAAGAGTTGTTGTGTGTATTTGCCCACTAAACAGGCCATAGGCAGTGCAGACCAGTGATCACACTGATGTCGTGTGAGACTTTGTCCGTGGGAGGCACTGAGTTGTCATCTCTATCATACCAGCGAGCGCGTGTTTATGACAACATACCAAACCAAACGAAGTTCGTTTATATATTATACGAGTGGGTTGCACGTTAATACCATGGTCAAAATTTTAGTCTTGCTACAATACAAAAGTTATTTATTATACCTTGACGTATCTGCAGACACAAAAATCTAATACTAAATGTTTTGACTACAGTTACAATAATAGTATTTTATTGTAATAGCATTTTATTTTAATTGTAGTCAAAATATAGCCGTGAAATAAATCTAAAGTAAGAATGGCTACCAAATCGACGAAATAACTTTGTACAAGCTTTGAACTATATTGAATCTGAAGCTTGCTCGAAATATTCCTTGGCTATTTCAATCCACTTTGAATGAGATTTATAACCTACCAATTTTTATAAAGCATTTCGAAATGCCATAAAATTCATTTTTAAGCAAACGTAAAAGCTTATTCGCCTATTCAATAAAACGAAAGAACTACCATGTGGCTCCAGGTTCTGAAATACGTATATGAAAAAAGTTTGTATCAAAGTTTGTGCCATTTTTTTTTATAAGCGCAAGAAGGGGTGATGCTGGATCCACAATTTTTACATACAACTTTAAATTTGCGTATATACAGGTTGTAACAAAAGCCCTTTAGACATCCGACGTTAGGGCATGGAGCTAAATAAAAGAAGTAGTTCTGTATTTAAAATGTTTTTCAATCTTAGGGCCTCCGCGCATTAGGCGGCCAGGCCGCGCGGCCAACGAAAAACTTCGCGACACATACGCAGCCAATTGGCCGCGCGGCCAAGTCGCTGCGGCCGACGAATTCTTCTACGATGTATGTAGATGCGCGCCCAACGAAATACATCGCGACGCACACGTGGCCTATTGGCTGCCGTGGCCGCCTAATGCGCGGGGGCTCTTATAGTTTGACCAAGATAACTAACGTTTCTCTAAAACAGAGATTATCCAAAGTGGTTTGCAGTAAGATCCAGCCAGCTATCGTTAGACTTAAAATATCGATATAGAATACATAGTGCCACAATCCAAATCCATCCGGAGGGTGTCGTAAGAGCGATAAAAGGAAATGAAAAGGCCAAAAACTAGACACAACAGAAAAACTTTAAAAGAAACCCTGTGCCAACCCGTCTTTTTAGCGTCGCCCTATAGGCTAATTCCCCTACATGTACTGGGAGGAGGCTCGGTTGACGCCCATAAATAACCCACTGGTTTCGATTCAAGTTTTCGGCCTTACTCCCTCAGGATGGAATGGACTGGTGACACTATGTATTCTAAATCCGTCACCACACGGATAAGCGGCATTGCAACTAAGCCCTTATAAATTAGCAGACCCGTTAAATCTCAATTTACGTTAAAGAGCTGCTGGTAGTTTTTGAGCGTTCGCCAGTAGGCACACAGACCGGAAGCCTGAGTGCTCGTAAATCCTGGTTATTTAGTTCCGGCGAGATCCGATTCCGACGGACGTGCGAATACAAGCCTCGAATACACGTAATTGCGTTGCGAGTGTATCGAGTTTTTTTTTAACTAGCTGTTGTTCTGTGTTCTACCAGTGTTTGCTCTACCACAGAAAGCCTGTGGCATTCAACATCTGTGGTTCAATTTCATATAAAAGTAGAAAACTCCAATAACGTTATTATTAACTGAAATTGTATGGAAAAGTTTTGGTAGGTGTTTTAAGAATTACTCTGGCTATGTAAGTTGTCCGTGTGGTGACGTACTTAGAATACATAGTGTCACCAGCCCATTCTATCCTGAGGGTGTCGTATGAGCCGACATAAGGAAATGAGAAGGCCGATAACCTAGCCGCAAGAGAAGGAAAACTTGATACACCAAACACCTGTCTGCCCAGTGTGGCATAGTAGTCTAATTCCTCCCTCCATGTCACTGGAGGAGACCAGACTCAGGGTTATGGGCTGAATAGTATTAGTAGCGTAAGCGATTTAATTGAATGGCCTCATTAACATTACGTCTATGGCTGCTAGCAGATCGCATATACTTAATGGGTAAACAAGCGGAAGGCTAGCCGACCGTTCAACCATCTTAATAATTTATTGCCATGCAAATTACGCATCCGTCGTGGGCTTACTTAATACGTTATATTATAATACGTATTATAGTACGTTATATAGTAATACGATAAGAATAGAATAGAATAGAAATATGCTTTAATGTATAAACCAATTATGCGTTCACAATCGTCAACGGATACATCAGTTTTAAAACACTACTACCAGGTCGGAACGCGGCACCAACCGAGAAGACCTGGCGGAAGAAACTCGGAGGGCTTGTCTTTTTTTTTAAACGCCATATTACAATAACCTTGTACTTAAAACGAACTAGGTTCGTTCGGTTCCGAAAGGCTCTCAACTGAAATACGAATTATATAGAAAAAAAAATATAGACTAATGAAAAAACTGAAATTACAAGTCTTGAATCCAGTGAGCGGACCAACCCCAAACAGCGGCACCTGTTCACAAGCATAACGCGTGTGGCAGCCATCGATCTCCTCAACCATATCAAAGGGACTATCTAGGGTAGAGGGAATAATAAGGGACTTGTACATCTTGCAATAATTTGTCATCAGTAATATCATCAAAACAATACATTACTACGACCATAATAATGTCATCTTAGGGTTTCACGATCTTGTAAATTGCCGTAAATGACGGTTCTGACGTGTTCTTTTATTGGTCAGAATATAAAACTTCCCCACCGCACGCTGGGAAAAAGCGCGTGTAGTAAAAGTCAACAAAACCCAGCACGCTTGGTGGTAGGATCGAACGCTCACATCTAAGTCAGCAAGCGCCAAGCAGTTTTACTGTGTTCATTCCATAGATTGCCTGCCCCATCTTAGACCCTGGCGTTGTTTTCCATCACGCCACGTGACCGGCAACGTCATAGTGCGGCCACCAATAGAATGAGAGCTCATTAGTGTTTCGTTGCTTTAAAAATGCTCGCTGTGACAATGCTCACTGTGACAATGCTCGCTGTCACTCCGTCGTCCTACGACCACGGACGAATAAAAAAACACGATCAGAACTGTTAGGACATTATTTATCGCTGTTACTACGTCTAACCTACTGCTGAGTCGGGCCTCCTGTCATCACAAGGAGGGTAATTAGCATACTGTGCCACGCTGGCCAGAGGGGTTGGCACAGGATCGTTGCAAGATATCCTTCTCTCGCAGCTAAGTTTTTTTTTGCCGGCGCTTAAAATAATCAATCTTACTCTTTGTACAAATGTGTCCTATATTTCCATGTGTTCGACTTATTTTTTGTATGTAAATATATGAATAAATAAAGGATGGAATGGGGTGGTGACAATGTGTAATCTAAATCCGTCGCCATCGCCATACGTACTGACTTAACTCTACTCTAACTCTATCTACTTATTTAACACGGTCTAGACCGCCTGTACTATTTACACCGTTTCCTATATTATTTCATTCATTCCATCATTAATTCTTTTTCATCCTGTGTTTGTAATACACGTGGGAAAAGCCACGGCAATGTAAGTAGCCATAAATCAAAATAGACTCGGAAATAAAAGGTCGTTAAAAGGGTTGTACGCTGGTCACATTAATTAATATAAAGCTGACGAAAACCTCTTTTTTCGATTTGCGTCGGGATTTCAATCGGAGGAATGTTTTTAAAAGGGTCAGCAAGGTCCCGCTCGTAACAATGCGAAGGACCATTTAAGGATTTGTCTTTCACGGACATTTAACACAGAACTGTTGGGCCTGAAACAGGATTTGTAAAGAATTAGGCTCTTTGAGAACAGAAAAGAGTTAAGTAGTCTTACCGCATTATCTTTTTATAATACAATACAACATTGTTTACAGTTGGATCAAATAACCTTAGAAGAAATTGTTACTTGTAGTCCAGTTAAACAACCTCCCCTCCATCGAGCCACCTTGTACTGGTGAGTGGGCTCGCGTACCTTTAAGAGCTGTTGAGACCATGCCGGCTTAGGGTCGCCCATGCGGGGCAGGACCACGGGGGGGGGGGGGGGGCCGACGAAGAGCGGCACATAGAGACGTGGTGGTTTTTGGCTCTGGGGACTCCTCTGCCCTCAGAGATGCCTCGTGAGCCTTAAACTGCCGCAACACACGGCGTGGTGATTGCAGTGGAGGGAGGCAGCGTTCATCCGACGCCTGACGGAGGGACGTGAAATGTCCCGCATGTGCCTCTAGGGCAGCTCTGGACGCTCCCCAACCCAAAAAAAACTTAATTCTTAGTTATAGTCCAGTTAAACCACCTCCCCCTACATTGAGCCACGTGACACTGGTGAGGGGGTCGCGTGCCTTTAGGATCTGTTGGGATCATGCTGGCTCAGCGTCACCAAATCCTGGTGATCATACGAAGAACGGCACACAGTATCCTGATGGGTTTAGCTCCAGGGACTCCTCTGTCCTCAGAGTTGCTTTGAGAACCTTAAAGTGAGCAACACACAGCGAATCGATGGAGTAGGTAGTTCGGCCCAGCGATAATGACAATGAAGACGGATCTTATCTAAAGACTTATCTTCTCTTTAGCTCATTTACACGATTATCATTCGACACCCTCAGGATATAATGAGAGGAATGGTCTATGCATTCTATAGACACAGAAGTGCGACACGGTTGGCGCAGTGGTTGAGCGATCGAAGAAATATTTATATGACCTACAAGTATTTGTTCCGGGTCTGGGTGTTTTCTATATATAATATGTACGTATTTACAAAAAAAAAAATATATACATATGTAGTTTATCATCAATCTTGTTACCATAACACAAGCATTAAGTTGCTTAGCGTGGGACGAGATGGCGTTGTATAAAACGTGCAAGTTAAAAAAAAAAAGCGTAAAGCGTTATCTTATAAAATCATCATATAAAAACAAAATCAGAAAACTTATCAATGAAACGTCCTGAATCTAATATCATGCAGTTTACTAAAGATGCCACAAGAACATACTACTCTAGTTGTATGATAGAATGGAGAGAAAATGAAATGAGAAGCCAGTATTTGCATAAGCACTTATTCAAGTCAGGAATTCTCCACTCAATCGCTTCGTCGCCGCTTTAATAAGCTTGAAATACCCATTCCGTCTGCAAGTCCGATTGTCGGATCCGATCTTTGCAGTCCGTTCTTTCTGACAGATCTAGACAATGTCTTTTCCGTGTGGTGATGGATTTAGAATACATTGTGTCACCACCCCATTTCATTTCCGCGCATTATGCGGCCAGGCCGCGCGGCCAAGTCGCTGCGGCCAACTAATTCTTCTACGATGTATATAGCTGCGCGCATTAACGTTGGTCGCGCGGCCAATGAAAAACATCGCGTCACATACGCGGCCTATTGGCCGCCGCGACCAATCCGGCCCTAAGAGCCGGCCCTAAGTCGGGGCCCTAAGGATGTCGGAGGAGGCTACAGAAAGAAATGACAAACTAGCCACAAGGGAAAGAAAACATGATAGGAAACCCTGTGCCAACTCGTCTGGCCAGCGTGGCACAGTAGGCTAATTACCCTCCATGTACTAGGAGGAGACCCGACTCAGCAGCGGATCATTCATTGGCTGAACAGTAGTAGTAGTAGTAGTCCAGTCGAAATAGACATAAAAGTGGCGTCAAATAGAAAAAAATCCTGCAAATATAGATCCTAGCGTAAAAATGATAATGACCAAACTTGTAGGAAATTAAATTTCCAACAACTTTGGATAACACAATGTTTGCTCTAAAGTTGAAAATTAACGAGTTATTTCAGAAAAACTAAAAAATATAACTTTAAAACAAGATGGCGACGAACCCTCTACCGGGATTAGTTCGAAAATCGAGATTTATCCTTCCATCCCCCCCGACGTTTAAAAAATAAAATCGCTCCCCGGAATTGTTTCTATTTAAATGTCTATTTCGACTGGACTATAGTAGTAGTTGACCTTTTGTGTACTATTTGCGGATCACGAAACCCAGTCATGGGCATGTACGAGTGTCAAACGCTACGCAGTTTGTGTAATGTTATAAGAAAACGACTTACACATTACGTACTACTCGGATCGCGTCATATTCGAGATTGCCTATCAGTCTCATCAATAAATATCGTAAGTCTTTTCTAACCTGTATATCTGACACAAAATGAAACGTATGTACTCTGTTCAATTCAAATGTACGAAATCAAAGTGAATGGATGGTGTCTACTCAGTGTCTATCTTCAAAAATAAATACGAGTACATATTTATAAAAACCACTTATCTTGGCAAGTTAAAGTAATTGACGGATTCACCTTTGTAATTTTTTATTTGTTAAGTGGTTAACAATATAATTATCGAAGAGATTGAATGTGTTTGCGAAGTTTCAATGAAATTTACTTGTTTCCGTAGCTTCGCCTCTAGTCCTGTGATCAACTTTTACTTAATTGTAAATTAAATAATCACACGTCCTCCTTCCTGTTCCCTACCTACACATATTGATATCGCTAGTATCATTGGTAAGTAGCTGTGTTTGGCACTCGTGACCTCATAACAGGTCCAGCTGAAAATCAGCGTCGGGCATTGCAGTCCGGCTTATGCTGAGCTGGTTACCGGTTTGTTGCAAACGGGGACACACGTTTATGTTTTTTTTATTTTTCTTGTATTGTTTTTGCCTTATCATATATTGTGTCTTTGTTTGCTGTCAAATAAATTATTTTTCTTTCTTTCGTTCTTTCTAACTAGAATCTCACTTTCATTTTCAAAGTAGCCTGTATTGTTTCCATAACTCTTCTTCTGCATCTATACAAAAAACTTCATTTTGTTGAATCTATTGAGGTGTAAAAGCGTAACAAAAAGTGAATATGTCCGTGAGCTACCTAGTTTCGGATTGTAATTTTATTAGTATTTACCTATAAAGTGTAGAAGTTTGAATTTGTTTATGTGATTTATTAAGATATACCTAGTTGAGTCCTGCGATGTTACCCGCGGTTATTGTCGTACCCAGGGTAACGCAGCGAAGGTAGTCTAAAAAAAGTATCATCAGCTACCTATCAGTGAAAGTCCCGCCAAAATCGGTCCAGCAGTTCCAGAGATTAGCCGAAACAAACAGGCAGCCAAAAAATGTAAAAAAAAAAAAAATATATATATATAAAAATAAAAATTACTTTGTATACACATACTTACGCATTTAGTAAAATGTGATTATTTTATGATTCCAAACCAACACTCCAATTTTATTTATTTGTATAGATTTGTTAGCATTTTTTTTTATAGAAACTTAATTACCCCTATATATAAGTATAGGTTAAATAAACCCCTATATTTAACCCTATATATAAGTATAGGCACTTCGTATAACCTAACTAGGTAGGTAATGAATTCTGGGGGCAGTTAACAATCATGAAATTCACGAACACAAATGACATCAAGACTCAGAGCAAGTGCCTCTGGTTTACAAAAAGACCCTTGCCTGACCCCGGAATCGCACCGGGGATCCAAAGGTGGCATCCAACTACTAGACCAAAAATGTATATAGCTAGGTATAAAATATGTTAAAGACATTAGTAGACCCCGGAAACGAATATCGCAGTACCGTACGATGGTCCAGGTAAACACAGTGTTTGCTTTTAATTAACCATCGGTCAACAGACCGCTTTGACCCATACACTCTTTATGAAACTGTTTCTCCACACTTGACGGTTATTTGGTTATCGTAACTCACACAAATTGCTGAGCGTAAACCAATTTCGATTCAAAGTATCGATTAATCCTCTTGTTTTGATTATATCGATTATAACGCGCTTTGATTGACATTAATAATTGCGGCTGCAATCAACTGATGCAGTGCTGAATGATGAATCGTTTTCATGATACCGCAAAGCGTTAATCGGAAATTTGAATACACCTAATTAAGAGGAATTCTACCAATATTAAAACATTATATATGAAAATGGCTAAATGAATAGCATAGATATTGTTTATACATAATCCTTGGCTTACCTGCCACTACAATTACTCAGCCCTTATAATACCCATCGCTGGGTCGGGTTGGCATCACATATATTCCACAGTAACGATAGTTATTGCTACTCTATGGTGTTAAGTTTAAATTCCCTCCAAAATTTAACACAGGTTTTTTTTTAAAAAGAACAACAAATAGTTTCAACAGGCAACTAAAACAGTAATTACTCGTATATATAGACAGATCTAATCTTTAAATATGTTGACACATCATGGCGTATAAAAGACATATTTTTACTTAAATACATGTTTATATAATGTCTATGTAATCTAAAAAATAGAAAAATGTATCATCTAATTTCTAAATATATTCAGTAAAGCACCTATGGTTTGTCTATGAACCCAGTTGTAAAATGAATATTGGACTGTTCCAATAAAACAGCCGCAGACGGCATTATTATACTTCAACTTTCCACTGTTAAAGTTAAATGGTCCGGAACGATGCGTCGCTAATAGAAAATGGTTGACAATCCTTATTTCCTTGTGCTTTATTTGAATAAAATAGATTTATTTGTGACTACCATTTGTTCTGCTTTAGACGAGTAACTTCTCAGCCCATAAATTATCATAGCTGAGTCAGGCCTCCTCAAACTACATTGAGGGATTAGCCTACTGTCCACGCTGGGCAGACGGGTTGGCAGGGATTTGCATCAAGCTTTCCTTCGCTTGCGGCTAGGTTTCTAGCCTTATCATTTCCTTTTGTAGACTCTTACGACACCCTCAGGGTGAAATGGAGTGGTGACACTAATATATTCATCACCACACGGAAAAGTAGTAAGTATAGTGTAACCTTACACAACACTTACATTACAACCAAGTTTGAATGCGGTTGGTAGCCATCTTAACCTGATTTAGCTAACTATCGATTGCCATCTGGCTAAAGAGACCTATCTTATGGGACTACCAGTAATAGTGGTCCGTTTTCACGCCACTGACTGTCTGTATCGACTGCCATAGACCGTAGCATGACAGCCAGAACCAAACCCCCTTACGTGAACTGAAACACAGTTGTTAATATGCTGGCGACCCATACATCATGCGGTTGTGCTAAATGTGTATCGCATTCCAGCTTGCCTTTTTTTTCTTTGGAAATCCTCATAGATACCCGACCGTTGGGGACTAGCCGGGGATGTGGGACTCCGGGGCGTGGAAAAATGGTAAATAGGCCCCGACTAGGGTTGCCAACTTTATTTGACAAAAAATGTATAAAATGGGTTGGATAGGAAAAAAAAAAGTATTTTTCTAATCAAACGTTTTTTATGTGCTTTTAGCTCGTGCTAAAAAAATTGTTATCTTTAAATTATTCAAACCTTGTTTAACATATTTAAATAAATAAACAATTCGTTCGGAAATAAAGTATTTTTACATAGTTTATTGGTATGCCAAAGTATATACCAAAAGTAAATTAGGATACTCTATTTTATTTTGGCAAGCCTAGCTCCGACCAACCCACTATAACCAAAGGCTTTCCACGACTGCTCGCTTCAGGGCCGCGGGTTCCCCTTTGGGGAAATGGGGGAACATGCTCTGCAATCTCATCTTATTGCAAAACTGATTAATTCTTATCAATTCGGTTCGAAGGCGATTAATCGATTGATGGTCAAAGCCGTTGCCACGCCATCATTACATTTCAAAAAGATATTCATAATGCGAACGAAGGGAAGTACAATCAGATTTTCATTGAATATTCCAGCGTCATTTCGCGATGGGGGCGTGAGGCGTCAGGGGCGAAGAAATGAATACTTATTGCGAAAATGAATCGAGCCATTAATGAGAGCCGCTCCGGTGAACCGATCGCCCAGATTTAATTCCCTTCGGCAAATATTCAATAAGCGCTCCCGTCACTATTGAGATCATCGCACACAAGGTTCAATCGAAAAGAAATGCAGATCGTTTGGAAATGGTGATCAAAAATTGGAGTGAGAAGGGTGTTGTTCTGAATAATAGTTGCGGTTAAAGATGCAGGATGAAATTCTAATGTATATCTAATACCTAATACCAGTATGCTACATAATTTACACAATTTACCCAAAAATCTGAACGAATAACATCAAGAAATATCGCCTACAAATGCGAGAATTACCAAAAAGTCATACACCGCGATAGCGAAGTTTCAAGAGCAATTCACACAGTTAAGCATTCCCCGACTACAACTATCGGGGGATAGGGGTTGCGACTCCTAGCCAGACAAACCACCTCGTTTGGCTGGATGATCAACCCTTTGGGCCTAAACTAACACTGTGCGTAATAACAAAAGGTGTAGCATTTATCACGAACAAATTATCACCAAAAAGGTTGCGTATTAAAAAAGGTGCGCAAAACCAAAGGGATTGATTTTACTAATCTATGGACTAATTTCATAAAGTGTAATCCGAATTCTATTTTTCCTTTCGTTTGGACCGCAAAATCTATACTCTCGGAACTAAAAATCAAAACCCGCCTGTCCACAGTACGCCGATGAAGAAAGACAGGAACTGTTGTGGGCAGTCAGAGGCGACATGATAGGGCCAATTGGCCCCAGCCATTTGGTTAGTTCGCGGCGTGCGTACGCGCAGTTCGCACGTTTGCCTTCCATTGGCACGGCAAAAGAAAGGAGCTGGAATAACATGCGAACCAAGCAGCCCGAGGGCGAAGTCTGTGGTGTAACGTACCCTGTATCAATAGAGTGTAGAGAAACGGGACGCACGAAATCTGGCTGGAGTGGACCACGCGCCATGGGAAAGAGCCCAACGCAAGTACCGTGGCGTCTCCTATGATTGGGTCTGAATGCCGAAAGGCGGGCCAGATACATTGGTGGTGGGTTGTCCACATTATGCCATCAACCAATTCTTTCGTATTTCGATCACATATTGTGAAGAGGAGACGAAAGTCGGGAAAACTGATCGTAATTGGGAACACTGATGGAAAACGAGCTCGAGGTCGATCCCCAACAAGATGGACCGATCAAATAAAAGACACGTACCAAATTTTGTTCGCGTGCAAGGGAACCCATTGACTGGACTCGATGGAGGCAAATGAATTATCTACTCCAAATGAAACGCATCCACTGATGACCACGATCCTCAGTCATGAAATGGTAGGTAGCGACCAGCATGTCACATACTTTACGCAAAGATCTCACATATCAATACCCAGAAATATCGCCTACAAATGCGAGAATTACGAAAAATACCTACATCCCGATAGCGAAATTTACAGAACAATTCGCACGCATATGAAATGCCTGACTAGTTGCTGGGGGATAGGCGCCGCGGCCCATTGCCAGACATACGACCTCGTCTGGCTGGATGATCAGTCATATGCGTCTAAATATATAATTTTATCAGCCAAATATTCAAGTGGCTGAATACATATCCGCATCAATGTACAAAACCCCACGTTTTCAATGTTCACAATGAGAAAGAATCATCTATTATGCTCCTTTGTTGGTAGTGCTCTCATAGTGGTATGCCTTTCGCGTTTTTCTCTTTGTATGCGGGCACATATTGCTTTAGATATTTCTTTTGTATTTCTATTAGATATTGTACTCATTTTAGCTCGGTGTCTATTGCATATTTACATATAGGTTTACCTACGTGCATATTTTTGAATAGATCGACTTAACTATTTGATGTTTGCATTTTGAATCTTCACTATCACTACATATTATAAAACAAAGTCGCTGTCGTCTGTCCGACCCTGTGTATGCTTAGGTATATCTTTAAAACTACGCAACGGATTTTGAAGCGGTTTTTGTTAATAGATAGAGTGGTTCAAGAGGAAGGTTTATTGCACCCGTGCGAAGCCGGGGCGGGTCGCTAGTTGTTTAATAAATCAATACAAACAAAATTAATAAGGTTATGGCTACGCATTATTGGGTTTTTGGAAATTCAACTGAACCCGAAAATGTCGAAGAAAAACCTATACTACTCAGTCCGTAGATGACCCACTGCTGTTTCAGGCCTCCCCCAGTTACATGGAGGGTAATTAGCGTACCGTGCCACAATGGCCAGAGGGATAGGCACAGCGGTTCGTATCAAGTTTCGTATCAAGTTTCCTTCTCTGAGGGCTAGGATACCGGTCTTGTCTTCAAAAGTAAATCCTTCTGGATACACATTGGTGTGGTGACGGATTTAGAATACAGTGTCACCAACCCATACCACCCCGAGGGTGTCTTAAGAGACGACTAAGGGAACACAAGAGGCAAATCACCTAGCCGCAAGAGAAGGAAAACTTGTTACAAATCCTGTGCCAACCCGTCGTGCCAGCGTGGCACAGTAGGATTATTCCCCTCCATTAATTTGGAGGAGTCCCGACTTAGTAGTGGGTAATTCATGGACTAAAACCACGATGACCACGCATTCGGCATTGTTCATCAGGTCAAAAGCTGAAAGTTACTGGCTTCATGCATGTAGCTACGAAGTGGAAGTATGGGAGTTATTCACCGAATAAGAACATTTTTGTAATCTTAAAAATTATCTTTATTACATATCTTTTAGGGCTTTAACAACGCAAATATTATACATCAGCTCATTTTGTAGTTTCGCCCAAGCTTTTGTCGCGGCTTCTTCAACTATAACCAGCTTATCCCGAAGATCCTCATTTTCAGCCACAACTTTAGCATGCATCTTCAAAAATAGACTTAAATACGACTGCGCTAGTTCGAAATCCCTATTACTCTTCAACATCAAGTTGACCATAGACAGGAATTGATTCATTACGTCAATATTGCCCCCAGCATCGGGCGCCATACTTGACAGTTCAGCTTCAATAGCGGACGGGGGCAAAGTTTTTAATTTCTCTATACATTTCTCATAACTCATATCACCGTCACACTTTACTAATATTTTCGCGAATACAGTCAAAGTTGACAACGAGTCTGGTATCAATAATTTTGTTTCCCCATGATCTTTGTCCTTATCCAAATCAAATTCTAATTCCAAACTAGGTATGGTCGGCAAGAAAAATGGCGCCGATTTAGGAACGGTGAGACGCGTTTTGGGTTTATTACGTTTCTTGACGATATCCAAATGTAATAAGTTTAGCCATCTCGAAGTGGGTTGGTCAGATAGAGTAATTAATTCTTCGCTAATTTGTATCGGCGATAAGTATTCCGGCTCTTCGCCTAAATCTATGACGCCTATGTCTTCGATGCTTGGTTTTTCTGATACCGCGCTTGGAAGTTCTGTGAAAACAACTCAAACATTAGAGAGGTATTATGATAAAGTTGGCAACATTATGAAGGCACATTTTAGTACATATTTCAAGACAGTTTATTTTCATTACTATCGTTACATATATAATGTTAAGTAACTAAAGTTTGTGGCGATGAATATGATATAGCACAGTAGGTTAAACACACAGAAAGAGTGACTATTGAAAATGATTTAGAAATTTCAAAGGAACATCTATCAATTTTACTAAAATTTATAACATTTCGTAAAACAACGTGTTAAAATAAAAATGTGTTAAATATATAATCGAAAAATAATTCCATTGCCAGTTGATTCTTTGATCTGGTTTCATTCATACCATAGACTTATGAAATATCAAAAAGAACTAGTTAAATAAATTTTACATTAAATTTAATAGGGACTCAATTGCAAATAATAAGTAAATTTTGAATACTTACTCAACTTAGGTACCGATATTTCTTTCCTATCTATGGGCTTCAAGAAGATACGTTCGTACAGTAATCTGTTTGCCCAAAGGAAGATACCTAACTCGCCCACATGAGTAGTCGCCAAGAAATCCCCAGTCGGGGACATCGTCAAAGATGTGCAAGGTTGTTCCACCTAAAAATAATCACTACATATTAAGTCTGTTCGCGATTAACATTTTTTTCGCTTGCTTGATGGAAAGCAACGCCAGGATCTGAGAAAGAGCAGGCAATTCCAGGAAATGCCCTGTCGGCACCGGCTCTCTCATACTCACGATGAAACACAGTTAAACCGTTTGGACTTAGATGTAAGGGTGGTAGCTAGCCGAGAGGACAATTCGATCCTACCACCAAGCGTGCTTGGTTTTGTTGGCTTTTACAACACGCGTTATTTCCCAGCGTGTGGTGGGAGATTTTTATATTCTGCCCCGTCCCCACACGGGAAAAAACTTGAAACAGATTATCATGCTAGTGTGTTTAACCACTGAACAGATTATCATGCCAGTGTGACCACTAGATATATGTAGGTAAATTCATGAAGAAGGTTTTGGTATATATTCATTACCTATTGGGATCCCTATTAAAACGTCAAAGTGACCCTAGGTATAAAAAATAGCCTCGCAGCGAGCGTCATCCAAAATTACAACTTATTGCTTCTACAAATTAAGTTTAAATTAGCTAAAAGAGTATTTATGTGGTAACTTACCGAAAATATATCTACAAGTTGGGCACTGGGAATGTCCCACGTGCATATAGTGCGATCCATTGACGAACTGATTAACCACCTAAAACAAAGGTAAAGAGTAAATTTGGAATACGTAGTACATACTAATACGTGGTATCAACTCTTTACATCGCGTGACGAACTAAAGAGCATTGACGCAACAGAAAGAAAACTTAAAACGAAACCATTATGTATAAACTCTATAACAAATATAAACTTTAATATATATAATATAATAAACATTTATTTCAGACTCATGATCCATAGTATTGTTAGTAAAGTTCCTACAGCCTATGTTAGTAAGTAAATTTATCATAAAAATTAGGTATCTCCATTAAAATATCACAATAAAATTTCTATCAATTAATAAAATACATTTCAATTTCTAAATTAAAAAATTACAATTAAATTGGGTTAATGGTCATATGGAGTAAAACCCAATGTCTCAAAATGGGACTGTCAAGTTTATTGGCCATTACCCGTATGATGCTGTTAGAGCTAGTTCGAACCCGGTGTAGCAGGGAGGCAACTTGCTTCCTTATTATGGCGTGGAAGCCATCGGTTCGTGTGTTTGTGAACATTGCGGAAGCACTACAGTACCTTGGCAGCCCTAAAAACATTCTAAAAATATTATTATATTGCACGCGGATTTCATTAATTGCCCTTTGGGTGTAGTTGACCCACAAACTACACGTGTAAAATGATTGACAGTATGCTTTAAATAAAGTAACCTTAACATTATCCGTGCAACGTGCGAATCTGCGAGCCAACATATTCCCTCTGATGGCCAGCGCCCTTCGTTCCCTCTCAATATCAACGTTATCCGAGAGATCATCCGAAAGCCAGTGGCCCAAATATTTAAACCGTGTAACTCTTTTAAGTGGCACGCCATTAAGCCATACAGGTGGTACAATAGCGACACTGTGTTCGCGCGGCTGAAATACCAACAGTTCACTTTTACTCGCGTTATACTTGAGCCCGTGACTCTCGGCGTACCTCTCACATGTCTTCAGCAACTTCCTAATACCACTGATTGAAGGGCTCAGTAGCACCATATCATCAGCGTAGCTTATGTTGTTTATCATTGTACCATCAATAGAACAGCCAATTTTAGTGCTACTGAGCTCATCAATCAACCCATTTATGTAAATGTTGAAAAGACGAGGAGAACTAAGCCCGCCTTGTCTCACTCCAGTCTCCAACCCATACTCTGCCGAAAACTCGTTTGACCACTTTACCATGTTAATCTGATGGTTGTGCCAGTAGTCAAAGAGGTTAATTATTTCGTCTGGCAGCGTAGTTTCACGTCGTAATTTATCCCATAGAATGCTAAAAGATACCATATCAAAGGCTTTTGAGAGGTCCAAAAAGCAGGCATAGACAGGGGTCTTTCTCTCAGTGTAATATTGAACGGTTTGCTTGAGACACAGAACAGCCATATCAGTCGACAATCCGGCCCTGAAACCAAACTGTGCATCATTCAGTGCAGAATTTGTAGTTAAGTGTTGATTAAGCAAACCGTCCATTATCTTGGCTAAAGTTGTAGACAGCGATATAGGTCTATAGTTAGAGCTATCCGAGTGATCCCCAGTCTTATTTTTTACTATTGGCACAACCACAGTTTTTATACAGTCAGCTGGCAAATACGAGTGTCTGACACAAAAAGTGAACAACATTGCCAAAACTCTCGGCATATGAACCCCGGCATGCTTCAGATGCTCAATGCTTATGCCGTCATAGCCAGGGGATTTCCCTCTGCTCATTTTGAGAATAACAGAGGCCACTTCTTTGGCTGAAAAGCTAATTGGCGCTATAGTCTTTCGGTTGTTATTATGTGGCATGGGATTGAGCACCCTCGGCTGTACCGGCAAGGGTGAAGGTGTAACCCTAAAGTTGTCAGCAAACCTATTGGCAATATGTTTTGTATTCTGAATACCGTCGATACTGAGAGGCACGGATGGCTTTGAATTTAACTTTTGTGTATGCTTCCAGAAAGATTTAAAATTTTTATTACGCTGATGTGTTGCTAGTATGTCCATCCGTATTCTTTCGGCATTATTTAGACACCATTTTAGCTTTGATTTAAAATTACGCCGGGATTCGGTCATACTTCTATATATAGGGCCATGAGACGGTTTACCGGATAGAATCCAAATATGAAAATGATGTCTCGCCTCACTATGCGCAGGTTGAACATATTTATTCCACCCTACAACTTGTTGTCTTTTTCTGGAGTTACAAGTAAATTTAGTTACATAGCTTTCCTCAGCCGCTGTGCTCATAATATTTATAACATTATTGTACAAATGGTCAATTACAATTTTGTGGTCAGGGTCATTACACATCCTATCACAACAATGTGACAGTTCATTTGGAAAGTCTACATCTCGGAGCTTTGAGTGACAAATACTTTTATATTTATCGATTTGTTGTGTGGACCTATCACCCCATACGACCTTGTTAGAAATTGATTTTCTATAGACTAGTTTATCTTTTAAGGTACTTAGGTTACAACACACTTCCAGAGGCAGATGATCAGACCAGTTACAATCATAATGAACCCTTATATCTATAATAGATTTTTTTCCCGCCTCAGTCACCACACAATGATCAAGCCACCTAGTACTGCCATGCACCTCACTGATAAACGTGAACGCATTATCGAGCCTCTCAATGTCGACACAAGACCATTGGTTTTCTGCACAAAATGCTAGGAGTTCTCGACAGAAGGGTTCGTTTATATGTGCATTATAGTCACCTAACATAAACACCGACGTCACCTCAGCACCTTCAATTACCGCTTGCATCTCGCCTAAGCATGTCGAAAAATCTACCAGATTTTCACTAGAGTCAGTAGGCATGTATACTGAGAACACTATAAACGAAATATCATATAGGGTTACCTTTATTGCCACTAGTCGCTCACTGGCACACTCGAGCACAGACACTGACGAGAACGCACTTTTACGCCATAACAATGCTACACCTCCATGGGGACGACCACGCAAAATGCTTGAGGTATCAATGGATGATTTTCCGGTAAACGCAAAGTCCTTATCAATTTCTCCAAGAAACGATAGATTGTAAGGAAACAACCAAGTTTCCTGGAGAGCCACAATATCAGCTTCCCTGCATAGTGTCCGTATATATTCAGCGGAGCGTATAACGGACTTACAATTAAAAGTTATAAATCTACTTTTAGGTTGCTGATCCATTTAGTTTTGTAGTTTCCCGTACATCGCTACCAGATATCAACTTCTGAGATCTTTTTCTAAATTCTACAAAACGACGGAAAGAAATACCCTCCGGCCACATTGCATCATCTAAGAACATATCTATTTTATGATAAGGTACTAATATTTTGTACGCGTCGTAATCTTTTTCTTGCTTCATATTAATTTTTTCCAAGTTAACAAATATTTTCGTTTTGCTTTTAATATAATCTATAATATCCAGTGGAGACGTTTCTTTGTCTACATTATTAATAAATAGCGGAATTCTTATGTCAGCAGCTTTGAACTTTGATTCAGGTTTAATTAATGCGTTATTTACGCAGGTTTTATCTCAAAATTTTCATAAGTCGTCATATTTAAAATTACCATTATCATCTTTAGGACCTTGTCCCACGTCAGGTAGTAGTCTCCATACACTCCTATCGGTCGTCATGTCTACATTCACACCTTTCATACCCATTTCTTCATTCTCACAATCCACCTATCTCTTTTGGTCTCCCAAAACCCTTGCGTCAACCCACATTCATACTGAAACTATGGCCGGTTGCGAATGCTTCTCTACAGAGAACTCTGTAGGTGCTTTTTTTTCGAATTGTAATCTTGTTTACAAAATGCACTAAACACAATAGTCAGAGAAGTTCGCCAAATTAGGGAAACACGCTACTCGTCTACGTTATAACGAACAGGCCTTGACAAGGCCAATCAAATAAAGATCTGCGAATAAATCTGCCTCCATTGCGTCGTACAAGCCTTACATAGTAAACTGTTACTTAAAGATCATACAAAGAAAAGTCTGTATAATGGGCGACCAACAGTACGTTATAAATAAATAATAAATATCCTTGGACATTTCACACAACGCCATCTCGTCCCAAGCTAAGCAACTTATATACATTTTTTTTTTTGTAAATACATACATATTATACATAGAAATGACACCCAGACTCCGAGCCAGTGCCTCTGGTTTAGACAAAGACACTTGCCCGACCCCGGAATCGAACCCGGGACCCGTTGATCCAAAGGCGGCACATATACGGTACATATACATCTATACTATTATTAATATTATAACGTGGGGTCGTAGTAAAGTGCGTTTAAAGGACTAAACTATTTCCTTGTCCTTTTTAAACATAAGTGAAGGATGTCTAACACCCTATAAATCTATCTATATAAATCAAAATGAATTGCTGTTCGTTAGTCTCGCTACAACTCGAGAACGGCTGGACCGAATTGGCTTATGTTGGTCTTGAAATATTCGTGGAAGACCAGGGAAGGTTTAAAAGCATTTTTTTGAATACTCTTTTTTTGTTCTTGTTAAGGTCCACATATTTTAATAAAGTTTTTAGTAATTTTAATAAATAATAATAATAATAATAATAAATTTATTTATTAAATGAATGAAAGCTTAATATTAATTTACAAAGATATTGTTTCTTCCGTGACAACATTAAGCATGTTACAGGTCTCTCAGTCAACGAGATGATGTAAATACAAATACAAAATGTTAATCAAGGAAGAAAGTTACATGGTTACAAAATATTTGTTGCGTACAGTTGAGAAATGCATTTGATCACTTTAAGAATTACGCTGTACCCAAATTAAGAATTAACTTGTGTTATGGGTACAAGCAATCCTATATTGTTTGCGTAATTAAGTTTCTGTATAAAATTAAGAACAGTTATTAAATGCAACTACTACGAAGAAATCAGATTTCAAATAAAATTAAATAATAACAATTTCCATAATGAGGGGTAGGCCATTGACATGAAGACGAATAATAAAGATTTAAAGAAAAAAACAATTGCAAACACTATAGTGTTGCTACTTTAATAATATCTTCTACCTCGTCATAGCTTTTGCAGAGTAACCATTCGATAAGTACTTTTTTACAATCATATCTGTTAAGGGAGTAAATGTTACAATATTTGTTCAAATAATTGTACAAGTGATTTCCGATGACTCTGAAATGTCGACCAGCGAGAGACGTTTTATACCTTTCTGATGGACACACTCTGTAAGAATTTCGACTTAAGGTTTTAGCAGCGTTATATACAAGGGAAGTGTGTTTTCGTAAGACTATGTCTAGGACAAAAAGTTGCCGAACTGAGAGGACTTTACAGTCTTCGTATAACTGCTTTGTAGGATATCTGAACGGTTTAAAGGTCATCCTTCAATACAGTTCTCTGAGCCCGCTCCAATTGAAGTAATGTTGACCTAGGAGCCCCTCCCCATGCCGTAACACCATAAGTTAAAATAGACTGGCAAAGACCAAAGTACACTGTTTTGAGAGTGTTAAAGTCAGCAGAGTGCCGAAGCTTTTTGAAGACGAAGATCAGCTTGCGGACCCTGGACGTCAATATTTCCAAATGTGTTTTCCAGTTAATAAGAGCATCAATATATACACCTAAGTATTTGGTGTTTTCGGATCGAGATAGATAAGGGCAATTACATGTTGAAGATAATAAATTTGTACCGCAGCTATGCGCCTTTAATGAAAACAAATTCGCATGAGGTTGAGATGAGGATTTTAGAGAAAATGTAAGGTAGGTAGATTTATTTAAATTCAGGGATAATAGATTATTAGAAAACCATGTCGATAAATACATTAGTGTTTGTTCTGCATGTGAAAAGGTGGTGTTCCAGGAGTCTCCACCAACAATTAGTGCAGTATCATCGGCATAAGAAAATATACGACAGTGAGGAATAGACAAATCACAAAGTGAGTTCACATATATCAGAAATAAGGTAGGTCCCAAAATAGAGCCTTGGGGGACACCATATGTCACCGGTATGTATGAACTAGTATAGGAATCAATTTTGACGCATTGTCGTCTGTTATGTAGGTAGTCTTCGAAAAGTTTCAGAGTAATACCTCGTATGCCAATCTGCTCCATTTTTTGGACAAGGAGAGGTATAGATACAGTGTCAAACGCTTTGGATACATCTAAAAATATGCCCAGGCATTTCGATTTACTGTCTAAAGTATCAGTAACATGTTCGATGACAGCAGAAACAGCATCTTGGGAAGATCTGCCTTTTCTAAAACCATATTGGTTAGGGGAAAGGATATTAAATTTCTCTAGGAAGTTTACTAAACGGATGTTCAGCACCTTTTCTAATACCTTTGATAAAGAAGGTAAGACAGAGATAGGTCGATAATTGCTGACTAGGTTTTTCTCTCCGCTTTTATAAATAGGGTAAATAACAGCCTGTTTGAAAATATCCGGAAAATAGCCAGACGATATTGTTAGATTACATATGTGTGTGAGGGCAGGGGCCAGATACTTAGCACAGCATTTGAGTAATCTTGAGCTGATTCCATCCCAGCCCGCAGCAGAGTCGTTAGGAAGTACTTCTATAAGTTTGGCAATTTCAGATTCATCAGTAGGCGTAAGAGCGAGCGAATTTGAAAGGCAGTGTTCGCTTTGTGCGTTAGGCACTTGAGTCACATGCGAGTTATATTTTGATTTTAAATTCTCGGCTAACTCCCTTCCGACATTGCCAAAGTAGGTGTTAATTGTATTTATTGACTCTGTTGGAGAAGAGCAGGTTTCCAGAAGTACAGATGAAAAGTATTTTATTTTTTTTGTATCGGTTATGGCTTTAATAATTTTCCATGTTGCCTTTGGATTCTGTTTAGCTCTGCCAAATTCTGTTTTCTCATATTCGATTTTGATCTTTTTTAGAAGCTTGTTACAAAAGTTTCGATATCTAAGATAGATCGCTTTAAGAGTGTAGTTGCTTGGATCCTTTTTTGAACTATAGGACAAATTATCTCTATGTCGGATACACCTCAGCAAACCATTTGTTATCCAAGGTTTTATAATAGTATTCTTAGATGAAATAGGGATTTTTTTCGTGTACTTTTCAGAAATAGTTTTTATGCAATTTACTAAAAGCTCAGTCGCGATATTTACATCTTGAGTATTTATGATCGAACTAAAATCGTAATGCGATATATCATTTACTATTGCTGTATAATCTATTAAAGTTTTAAAGGCCTTTCGTTTTGTGTTAATTGTATGAGAGTTCAAGCTAAGAAGAACTGGAGCATGATCTGTGATATTGCTATCAAGTTGCAGCGTAATTGAGTTGTTCAGAGATTTTAACATCACATGATCGAGACAGCTCTTATCTCTTGTCGGGAAGTAATGTGTTGGTAATAACCCATGTGAGGCAACAAGATTGAGATATTCATTCGATTGATTCGATGTGGCAGTTGGAATAATGTTAATGTTCATATCTCCAATTAAAACAATTTGTTTTTTGAAAGACACTGATGTTAAGATTTCATTTAGACCATTTAGGAAGTTATCAATAATTGTGTTTGAAGGAGATCTATAAATGCCAATAATTGTAATATTTTTGAGATTGCAGACTAAATAGTTTCCGTTACCCACAACAGGCTCCTGTATTTCATGTTCAAGGTCAGATCTAACGTATATTATGACGCCGTCGTTCTGGTTTTCAAATTGTTGGGTGGAGTAGCTAGAATATCCTTGAAGAGACGGGATGTTAGGGGTTTTGCTAAGCCAACATTCTGAAAGAACTATGACATCTATTCGTACATCCATCCTACAAAGCAATATTACAAGTTCGTCGAAATTGTGATTAACGCTGCGAATATTCGTGTGTAATATTCTGACGGGGTTGCAGCTAGCTTTAAGGAACTGTTTACATAATTCGGGCTTACAGATAAAAGAGTTCATAATGCCAAGTTTATCAAATTCTTCGGTTATTATATCAAAATCAAGCTCTTTTAATAAGGAGTGAGATCATAAATAAAATGCCACATTGAGAGTGATTTATAAGTTCATTGAGGATTGATGCACAATATTTTTTATATTTTATAAGTCTAAAAAGCATCTCAAGTGAATCGAAACGATATAGTATCAGTTGGTACATTTGGTCGGCATATTGCTTTTGCAGATTTGAGAATGGTGTAAGCTTAATGAATTTGATCTCATTTGGCGAATAGATGTTTGTATTACTTAAAATAGAGAAATAATGGTTGCCCCTCATATAAAGTTTAAAAAGAGCCAACAGGACCTTCTCCTTTTTAGGATAAGTTAACATATTTATTTTAGTGAAACGGAGATGCTTAAGAATTTTTAGAATATTTACGAACATAGATAGTAAAAACAAAAAAAGTAAAATGTTAGAAAGATTTAGCCGCTTCATCATTAAGTTGTTGAGATTGGAGAAGGCAGTCCATACTTGATATAGCGATAGCACGAGATGTCTCGTTTTTACGAATAAAGATTCTACCGTTTTGAGTCCAACAAAATTGGTACATGTGCTCCTTGGCAAACTTACGGGATTCGTGAAATAACTGCCTCTGGCTGCCAGGCAGAAAATCTGCAACATATATTGGACGACGGTCGCCGGGCAGGCCAATTATTTTTGAGTTTATCTTGTCGTTAGTCGATTTGCCTTTATTGAAATTACGTACAGCGCTTAGTACTTGTACTTTAGTATATACGGTTTGAAATTCCACAACGATAGGTCTGTTCAGGCTTAATTTACCAGGGACACGATAGACATCCCTAATATCGGGGTGATCAACATTGACATTGACGGCCTTACATGTCTTAATTGCTAGAGATGCTAAGTCAGTCATTGATTCGTTGTCCTGACTGGGGACATTTCTTATTTCGATGGAAGAAGGACGAGACAGCTGTTGCATGTCGTCTATTTTTTTCTCCAAGACACATATGTATTTACGTTGGTCCAATTTTTCCTTTTGTAGTTTTTCCACCGATATTTTTATGCTCTCATAACCCTTGTTATACTGGCCATACTTAACATAAAATTACCAGGCTATAAAAAGCCGTGGTCTATTATACAAGTATACGCACCAACAGAAAAAGCAGAACAACCGATACTGGAAGCGTTCTACGAGGAGATAGCCCTTGCTCTAAAAAATAACGACGACAAACACATCTTACTAATGGGAGACTTCAATGCACAAGTCGGAGTCAGGCTTAACAACAGCGAATATATACTCGGCAAGTACGGGTATGGAAAGAGAAGTCGAAACGGGCAAAAATTAGTCGAATTCCTAATGGAGAACAACCTATCGGTGATGAACTCACACTTTAAAAAGGACACAAGCAATAAGTGGACGTGGATATCTCCAGACGGGTCATATAAGAACGAAATCGACTACGTCATAAGCAACTATCCTAAGGCATTTACAGACACAACAGTCATAAGCAGCCTGAACTTTAATACGAACCATCGTATGGTACGATGCTCTCTAAGAAAATACCAACCAAAAACATCTCGTAACTTTATTAAACAGTTAAGAAGAATAAACCCAGAAATCTACAACTCACACAATGATCCAAACCAAGATATTGCAAACACTGCATTGACACTATTTCAGAACTACGACTCACTAGAAAAGAAACTTCAAAGCACCAACACTACAAACAACAATACTCAGAAAATTCCCAAATACCAACTGAGCGAGAACACCTTACAACTAATCGAAAAGAGAAAAGAACTTATAATTGGACAAACTAAAAAAGAAAACACAAAACCAATAGCAGAATTGAGTAAGGAAATCAGAACAAGCATTAGAAAGGACCGAAAAGTCAAAAGATTGAAAACCCTAGAGCAACATATCAAGAGAACAGGAGGTGTAAAGAAAGCCCTAAAAGAACTACGCGAAACCAGCAAAGAATGGATACCTAAACTTAAAAATAAATCAAAGACTATAACACTAAGACAAAATATCAAAGATCTAGCCACAAACTTCTACTCTCAGCTGTATGCCAAACAAGATCCTGAGACACTAAGCTCTGATGCTCAAACCCAAGATAATCAAAGTAAAAATTTGAAATCGCAAACCGTGGAGACTATCCTAAACTGTGAAGTTGAAAAGGCAATCAAGAGTCAAAAGCTTGAAAAGTCCCCAGGCCCTGACGGAATCACCAACGAGCTCATGAGAGGAACAATTGAGGAACTGACCCCAACGTTAACAAAAATATTTAACGATATACTAGAAAGCGGTCAGGTTCCAAAACAATGGGTTAATTCAAACATTATTCTAATACACAAAAAAGGCGATAAGGACAACATAGAAAACTATAGACCGATAAGTCTAATGTCAAACGTATATAAAGTTTTCGCAAAAGTAATACTGGAAAGAATTACCAACCAATTAGACGAACAACAACCAATAGAGCAAGCGGGATTTAGAAAAGGATTTTCAACTATTGACCATATTTTCACAATAAAACAGGTACTAGAAAAATACAATGAATATAACAAAAAAATCTATATAGCATTCATAGACTACGCCAAAGCGTTCGATAGCCTGAACCACAAATCCATATGGGATACTCTAGAACAACAAGGAGTATCAGACGTATACATAAATATTGTAAAGATCATTTATTCAACTAGTAAAGCCAGGATACAAATGGAAACTTTAGGGAAGGAATTTGGCATAGAAAGAGGCGTGAGACAGGGGGACCCATTATCCCCAAAACTATTCTCTGCAGTTTTAGAAAATATCTTCCGTCAGTTAAACTGGGAGAAGTACGGCATCAATGTCAACGGTGCGAAGTTGAACCATTTAAGGTTCGCCGATGACCTTGTACTATTAGATGAGCTCCCAGACAACTTAGAGAGCATGATAGACGAACTGAATATGCAGAGTAGGAAAGTTGGGCTAAAAATGAACACCACCAAGACCAAAATTCTAACAAACGCTACAAAGGTTACCATCTGTCTGGAAGGCCAACCACTTGAACTTGTAGAAGAATATATATATCTAGGCCAGGTTATCTCCATGAAGGATCAAGAGGTAAAAGAGATTAGCCTGAGAATAGCAACGGGTTGGAAAAAATACTGGTCGCTAAAAGAAATTTTTAAATCTAAGGACCTGGGCATGGCTATAAAAAGAAAAACATTCAATACATGTGTATTGCCAAGTTTAACGTATGGGTGTGAAACCTGGGCCATCACTGGAGCACTCAGAGAAAAGCTTGCCATAGCACAAAGGGCAATGGAGAGAAGTATGACAGGATACAGACGGCAAGATAGAATAAGAAACGATGACTTACGAGCAAGAACACTTGTCACTGACATACTCACTAGGATCGATCAGCAAAAATGGAGGTGGGCAGGCCACCTGATGCGAAGCAAAGTAGAGAAGTGGAGCAAAAGAGTCGCAGAATGGTACCCCAGAGATGGTAAAAGAAGAAGAGGAAGACAACATATAAGGTGGGAAGACGAAATAAAATTGACAGTAGGACCGAACTGGAGAAGGGTAGCTCAGGACAGGCAACAATGGAAATCGCTGGAGGAGGCCTATGTCAACAGACACGCCGAATTAAGAGACCTTTTATAAATAAGTAGTAGTTTCAAAATATATTTTTTTCAGTTTTAATTAAGATTTTATTTGTATATAAAAAAGTGCTCGTAAAATAACATGTAACCCAATTTTAAAAATTCGGAATAAATGGCTATATTATTATTATTATTATTATTATTATAACCCTTGTTAATCATGTCCATAGACCTCTCAATTTCCAAGTTAGTTTTTTGTATATCTGTAACCTGTTGTTTCATATCAGCAACATCAGATGTAAGTTTTTTAAAGGTGATATCCTGCTCTTCTTTCCAGTTGTTCAGAAGGTTTAACACTTTTTCTTCAAATGATGTCTTTTCCTTTTGTTGCTTGGGCGACGAACTTGGCTTGGGACGTTTATTGGTATTACGTGGCGTAACACTAACCGTTTCTATATCAGAATCCACTTGGAAGTCGTAAGTCATAGGAGAATCCAACAGAGTAGCCTTGTGATCTTTTTTGGAAGTAGATGGAGGCGTTCGGTTAATTTTAGGCATTCTGATCAAGCTAACTGCAAAATGTAATCCACAAATATTGGCAATTTAGTTTAATCGATTGAGAGATCGATTGCAATCGATTTAGATCCGATATCGGTAGGTTTTATATTCTATGCTTTTTTACACTGGCAAAGTAACAACCAATTGTGCTTCGCCAAATATTTCACGACTACCTCACACAGCGGTTATATTTGTATGATTGTTGACAGCAAACAATAAACTTTATCAGTTTCGTTCGTCTAACATTTACTTTCTCACCAAATTGACAGGCTCCGGCGTGGATTTGGAAACGTTACGCGAAACAGACGTGCAGATATCACATTCGCGGTGTTTTATTACAAGATTTCAAGATGAACACTTAATTGTTTTCATTAAAATACTTTCACAATGTGCAGAGCCGAGTACCGGCACCCCCCTCGTCAATGACCTATACGTTATACGAAGTCTGAGGCGGTACGAATTTTGCCGGGTTAGCTATACTTAAGTTTTTTTTTATTCGAATAAATTATTTAGATTGCTCTGAATTAGTCAAATAATAATAAAAATATAATTTTGTCTTTACCACCGGTGCGGAATGCCATAACATAGAATAGCCGACCAGAAACTCCATGGTTGCTCTTTTTAAATAGAAGGGTCACAATTATGGTTATACAAACAACGATCACAGAGACCAAAATATGACGACGACATCATAATATCCGAGTCGTTTCCAAAAGTAATTACTAGATGGCGTTACGTGTAACATTGAGATAATTAATATTATTATTTTTATTGTTTATTACAAGAATTTACTCCAGTACTTCAATTAAAAAACTAACTTACCTGCTCTGTGAATCGAAGTCAATGAAATTAATCTTGCCTGTGTGACCCTCGAATTTCCTCACGACATTCATCGTATCGATGTCAACTAGAGTTATGGTGAAGTCTTCATTCGCGAGTGCCATTAGACCACTGTCCCTGTGACATTTTGCCATTGACACAGCTTCTTCCAACCTTAATACATGATATGGAGTTGCCGCTGAAAAGTTTCCTTATTATTTTTAGGTGTTTAACTCTTACACAATACCTATAAATATAAATCCGCGCGTACTGACATTAGATTACAGGTATCTGGTTCGATTCCAAGTCGGGCAAGAGACTTTGCAAGCTGGAGATGTAACAGCGTAAGGCTCTGGATTTTATGTGGGTATATTGACTAAGTTAAAAAACGTGTTTTTCTTTCAACACTAGGATATATTTAATAAGTAAAAATAATAATAAAATACACAGAATATGCAGTCCAAAATGCATAGCTTCAAAGATATAATGACTCATAAGAAATTTTGGAAGAAAAATTGTAGCAGCTAGAAGGGTAAATAATTGAAGTTTCACTTCATATTTAAAGCTAAGAAAATGCGCCGTTGTCATTTTTCACGTAATGGTGTTTAATGTTTTAGTAATACTAGCTGACCCGCAAACGTTGTTTTGCCATATACATATATCGCTATTAAAAAATAGGGGTTGATCATAAATGGGTGAAAGTTTAGGGTTGTATGAATTGACCTCCGCCCGCCGTAAGTGGGCCTGCGGGCGATTGACCTAGGAAAGTCCGTCGCCTGCGCAAAACGGGCCCCGGGAGGAAGGCGCGCCGCGATTCGCGCGCGCCTCCCAGCGGTGGAATGGGGGAGGGCATTACTGCCCCCCCCCCCACATAATCGGAGGGGCCCGCCTCGGAGCATGGGGCTCCAATATGAGGCGGGCCGAGGCCCCCCTTGTCACGGAGCATGCTCTCTGCAATGGGAGTGAATCCCGTGGCCCTGGCTTGGGCAGTCAGGGATCGCCGTCGGTTTTAGTGGGTAGGTCGAGGCGCAATTTACCATCTCTACGCGCCCCGGAGTCCCCCGGCCATTCCCAACGGCCGGGTATCCATGAGGATCTCCGACGTAAAAAAAATAAGGTTCGTATGAATTGTTGAATGTAAAAAAAAATTGTGACACGATAATTTTATATGTATATTAGATGGGTGAAAGAAACTGTATGTAGAAGAATTTTACCTGATTTAAAATGCCAGAATTTCAAAGTCTCATCAGCACCAGCAGTAATAACCCTCTGGTTGCAGAGGTCTGTTTCAACACCTCTAACCGCCCCTTTATGCGCTAATTTATCTGCGCCACCATAGTATCCCCTGTGTAAACCGGATTGCATGTTAAATTTGTGGACTTGCCCATTGCTGTAACCTGTCAACAAATTAAAGACGAAAATATTATAATAATTAATTAATTACTCCTACCAGTACTACTCAGCCGGTAGGTGACCCAATGTTGAGTCAGGACTCCTCCAGTTGAAGTTGTGGCGCCCCAAGCATGTCGTGCGAGGGTATACCTCTGGGGTTTTAGTGGGTGGGCGGGTAGTTTCCAGAGCCCCACATACCATCGACAACCCCACCCCCGAGGGACGGCGGTATTCAAAGATTTTTTTTTATTTCCCCAGTAAAACAAAAGAAGACACCTCGCCCCATTTAAATGGAGGGTCATTAGCCTAATGTGCCACGGTGGCCAGATGGGTTGGCACATGGTTTTGTATCAAATTTCCTTCTCTTGCGACTAGATTATCGCCCTTTTGTCGGGTCTTACGACACGCCTAGGGTGGGATGGGGTGGACACTATGTATTAAATCTAAATCAGTAACCACACTAACTAACTAACGAATTATTATAATGTAGGAAGGGATTTTCTTTTCTCATTATGAGAATAACAAATTAAATAGACATAACTATAATGCCTCGTTGGTCTAGGGGTTGGGTGGGCCGCCTTTGGATCACGGGGTCTTTTTGTAAACCAGAGGCACTTGCGCTGAGTCTGGGTGTCATTTGTATTCGTGAATTTCATGTTTGTAAATTATTATACGTAGTGCAAGGGAGTAACTCAAAAAAAAAAATGGAAAATGATCTCACCAATAATCACGAAATTTCCACAATGCGTAACTGTAAGGGACGTAGCCACAGCATCTGCAGACTTCTCTGGGGGTTTCAACTTGTGGTCACCCATCCTCATTTTGTTATAGGACCAAGTGGTGGCCACATAGAAGCCGTCATGGAGTGTGGCAATACTGTCCCATTGCTTGTCTCTTTGCATACACGAACTCAGCTTTGTGATTGGTGGTAGAACAAGATGATCTACTTGAAGCCTCTCTGTAAAAAAGTATTGTCAATAGTCTGGGGTTGGGGCAGCTCTTGGATTACGGGATCCTAGATTCGATTCTGGGGACGGACCGCACTTGCTCTGAGTCTGGATGTCATTTGTGTTTGTGAATTTCATGTTTGTAAACTACACCCGTGATACATGTTATACCTAGAGCAGAGGTCACTTTTTTTCATGTTTCATGTCTCCAGGAACTAGTTTATGTACTAAGTAGTATCACTTAGGACTACTACTGTATTAAGTAGTATCACTTAGGACTACTACTGTATTAAGTAGTATCACTTAGGACTACTACTGAATTTGAATTGCATTCATAACCATGCATGTACACATATTTTTTATTTAAACTTAATCTTAAATATATATTTTTTTTATTTATCAGTTATAATTTTTGGGAGTTCCTCTTACCATTAGAAAAGATTTGACTAAGAACCACCTCTCAAAATAAACATTCAAATAAGAAATTCATCATAATCAGTCAATTTACTTATAATATAACTACTACAGAAATACACACTACATGTATGAAACATCAACACATGAAACATGCTTACTTTTCTTCTTTGATGCTTTTCGGTTGTGTGAAGCTTTCCCAAGGTTCTTGTTGAATGTTTCGGACATTGTATTCATAATGTGAAGACTACTATCACTGCCAGCAGCAAGAAGATTATATCCAGATGGTTCACAGTGACTTACAACCACTGGTGGTTTGGAGTGGCCTTCTCTAAAAGTAAATATTTTAAATGTAATTGTGTAATGTACACCTGTTTCACACTCATGAAATTGGATTTTTTGCTCAACATAATTTTTATGGGATGTCCTGAAAAATACTTGAATTTTTATACCCTACATATTTTTGTTATAAAAAATATCTAGCTATTTTACGGTATCATGTAACTCTTGTAATTTCACCAAAATTGCTTCAAACACAGAGCACTTTTACATATATAAACTTTGTTTAATTTTTTTAATATTATACATCCAATCTGCTTTTTTGGACTAGTGAATAAAAATTTTCCTTGAATACCTGAATTCATATTATCAGTTCTTACCTCTTTTTCAACAGTCTTGCACCACCATCAGGCATGTCAAATATCCACATCTTCAAAGAGTTGTCTTCTGAATTAGTGACCATCAGTGGCTCTGACATCAAACATTTCATACCAACAATCTTCCCGTGATGAGCAGATTCTACCTGAGATAAGACCCTCCTCTCTTGGAGATCCCACATAACCATATGTCCCTCAGAACTGCCAGTGACCATAACGGGTACACCATCTAATCTAAAGGATAAGGTGCTAACAGCGCCCCAGTCATGAACGAACTTTGTTACAATTTGATTGTACCGTAAATTATGCAACATAATTCTGCCATCAGCCAAACCTATTGCAACCACATCCACAGCTGGTGTTGGCTCAGTAACTGTAACAGCTGATCCCCAACCAGGGAATGTAAATACTAATTTTGATGTACGTAAATTCCATAGCTGCAAATGCCCTTGCTGGCTTCCAAGCAATATCTTGTTCAAGTAGGTTGGTGGATGGCACAGTGTAGTGATTTTGAAGTTGTTCTCATCGAATCTAAGCTCCAGGAACTCGGTTTCCTCCTTAATGTCAAACAGTTTAAGGACATTGTCTGCATCTATAGATACAAGATGTATACCAAAGGGAAACATCAAATGTATGGGTGCGTTATGCCCTTTGTACACATGTTTTAGCTCACATCCACGCCTCCACGCGTAAATGTTGTTTTCACTAGCAGTGTAGACGTGATAGCTGTCTCCACTCATACATGTTATTGGGCCAGGATGCTCACCGCTTATACTGAGCAGACGGAACTTATCGCATCCGTAGGTATGGAACCACTTTCCTACACTGGTACATAACAAGGTTTCCCCTCGTCTCTTGATAAATCTAGCAACAAAGGGCACATGTGTACTGACATAACCTAAAACTCTAGCACCGGTGAATATGCGGCTACTAGTAGCTTCAGGCATGGTAAGAAAATATAGTGACTTTAATAATACGAATTAATACTTTTTTGCCCGAAACCTTCGAAACACACCACTTTTCACAGACCTAAACTGGTAAAAACACACGCATGTTTGTTTACGACTTAGTGTCAAAAGTGTCAGTCAAGTGTCAACCAAAAACGTCACCCATGTCAGCTCAATGCAATGTTTTTTTGGATAGCTTCAGTCACTCATGTCAAGTCTATGTCATCTTACTTTTTATTGTGATTGCTCCAGGGTAGCCCGCGAAATTCAAATTTTCTTACGTTTTTTGCAATTTGCAGGTCAGTGCTAGGATGTATGTTGATTAAAATGTTATTCGCGGCTGTAAGACGTATGTAGTTATAGAATTATAATCATCAAAATCATCAACACAACCAAGCTCATAAAGGTGCAAGAAAAACTTTTTCGACGTCAAAGTCATATTAGGGTTAAGGGTAAAAAATGGTTTATCTCGATTTCCGGCAAAATTAAAAGTCCTATGGAAAACAATTAAATGTCAAAATTGTAGGTGATAAAAAGATTTGAGATATTTATACACGGGAATTAGAAATTAAAATTAGGGTGCATTTTCGATATTCAGTCAAAATAAGATGAAAATAATGAATATTTATCATCAAAAATATTAGTGTATTTGAGACATAAAAAGTTTTCACCGAATTTCGAGAAAAACAATATGTATTTGCATAAGATAAAAATAAAAAAAACAAAAACTGGGAACTTGGTTATTTGAATTTTTCATGTATATTTCGAGGGTATGTGAAAAAAGTGCAAATACAAAAGATGTAATCTTTTGTATTTTTTTCTCGAAATTCGGTGAAAACTTTTTATGTCTCAAATACACTAATATTTTTGATAAGAAATATTCATTATTTTCATCTTATTTTGACTGAATATCGAAAAAGCACCCTAATTTTAATTCCTAATTCCCGTGTATAAATATCTCAGGTAGTCAAAAGTTCGCAGAAAATTTTCTGCGAACATTTACCATAGTATTGTATATTTTTTTATATCATCAGAAAGATGCGATTTCAAAGAACAAAATGACCATGGACTTTTTTTATAAAAGCTGATATTTTTTATCTCTACCTAGAAATTTGAGTATAGATCCGATTAGTCTTTATGCTGTCTAGCTCTATTCTCTCTCCATGGACGACGCGCTATATAATGGATGCTAAATCACTCCAACTCCAACTCTCCAAATTTTCCACAACACTATGTTCTGTGGACTATATTCATAATCAAATTAACTCGGTCGTTACCATTTAATTTATTCATTATCATTCATCTCTGCTAGATGGAGTGACGATCTGCGAAAGGTTGCGGGCAGCAGCTGGATGCGTCAAGCTGAAGAGAGTGGAGTCCAGCAGCATCATCAGCCCACATTAGGGCTGATGATGATGATGATTCATCACAAAACTAATTTATATTTTGTATTCAATATAAAAAATATTCAGTATACTTAAGACGCTCTTTAGGAGAGGCCTATGTCCAGCAGTGGGCTAATGCTAAGGCTGATTCTGATGATAATGATACAATAACCAGGGGTAGGGGGCAATTATTAAGAGCTAAGAGTTTTGTATATCTTATTCTTTACTGTATAAGTTTTAAAAATGATTTACAAGAGTCCCTGGCGCTTCAAATCTTCGTAAGTCTTGCGGTTAACCACATTGCCCAGCGAATCTTCAAATTCTTCATCGTTTTCGGCAACAAACCTCTCGCACTCCTTTTGATGTTTAATTTTCTCCCACACTAAAAAAAATTAGAAATGATTATTATCAAAATATGAATGCTCTATAAGCCCATCCCAAATGCTAACTAAGCACAAATATTCTTTATGACTAATAATATTCAATTAATTATATTTAAATCGTTGTACATACCATATGAACGGATATATTATAATGCCATACAAAAAAATGTATAATGTATGCTGGAATTATATCCAAAAATAAGCAAAGGAGTACTATTGTATGGTTTTAATTCTTCGAGTAGAGATCAAGAAAAAAATATGAATAAACTCACAGGCAAGCGCGTCCTCGATTTGTGTGACGTTGGCGAAATGTGCCGTGTTAGGTATACCCAAGCACCGCATGCCGTGAGCATGGCGCCACTCGGCAAAGTGTCTCTGGAACGCTTTAGGCCCCTTGTAGGTGAAGTTACCACAAATTTCACATGTGTAGCTTATATTCAGACCATGGAGCTTGTACAGCCAATATGGGATAGGCTGTGGACAAAAGACATAGATCAGAACAAACTATGGAGTAGCACTTCCAAAACCATATTTTAATAAAAAAAAAGATTTTTCCTTTCATTATCATCATTTCAGCCAAAAGACGTCCACTGCTGGACATAGGCCTCCCCCAAGGATCTCCACAAAGACCGGTCCTGGGCCGCCCGCATCCACTGCTTTCCGGCGACCTTAATTAGGTCGTCGGTCCACCGTGTGGGAGGCCTACCAGCACTGCGCCTTCCGGAACGCGGTCGCCACTCGAGGACTTTTCTGCCCCATCGGGCGTCGGTCCTGCGAGCTATGTGCCCTGCCCACTGCCACTTAAGTTTGGCAATCCGGTGGGCTATGTCGGTGACCCTGGTTTTCCTGCGTATCTCCTAATTTCTGATTCGATCTCGCAGGGAAACTCCGAGCATAGCCCTCTCCATTGCCCTTTGCCCTTTTTCCTTTAATCAACATTTAAATACCAAAAGCCTGGGATCAAAACCGTAAGATACGATTCGTTAATGGTCATTTTTACTGTAGTGTAACCGTAACCTGCCATTACGGTCAATGACGATTTTACCACTGTCCAGTTTTGACGTTGTCAATTAATAATTGGGCAAAGCATTAAACGTGTTTTCCATGTTTCCTATATACGAGGGTGAATCAAAAAATTCTTGGAATCAATCATGGACGTATAAAAAAAGGCGGACGGAACTCTGGCTAAGACAAAAGTGAGACGCCAAAATGGCGGCAGCTCTGTATGTGTGAGTTAAGTTTGGGGTTGCCAAGATACACAAAATTTTGCAATAAAAACATGGTTAAAATATTAAAAAAAAATTGTTCGAAATTGTTGTTTAACTTTAACATCCTAAATGCTGAGTATTTTTTTTATAATAATGTCATTTACTTTGAGAGGTTTTTGAAATTTCCTCTAATTTCGAGATGTGTTGAACACGATTCTAAATTAAAAGAAATGCTTTCATTACCAAAAATTTTTTTGTGATAATATATTTATGTTGCCTAACTATAATTATAATTTATTGCGCACCTCTTGAGAAGCACTGGTATTAAATGGTACAGTAACAGTTTATTCCTCTGCCACGTGTCTTGCTCTTGACTCAAACAAATATTAAAACAAAATAAAGCACTGGGGATTAAAATAATGTATGAATATTTTTACGATTCGACGACACGGTTGAGCGATCGACTGCTGCGCAGCATGTCGCGGGTTCGATCCCCGCACGGAAGAAATATTTGTACGACCTACAAGTATTTGTCCCGGGTCTGGGTGTTTTTCTATCTATAATATGTATGTATTTACAAAAAAAAAAATGTATTTAAGTAGTTTATCATCCATCTCGTTACCATAAAATAAGCATTAAGTTGCTTAGCTTGGGACGAGATGGCGTTGTGTGAAATGTCCAAGGTTATTTATCACTACATAGTATAAAACAAAGTCGATGTTTTCTGTCCGTCCCTATGTATGCTTAAATCTTTAAAACTACGCAACGGATTTTGAAGCGGTTTTTTTTTATTAGATAGAGTGGTTCACGAGGAAGGTTTATATGTATAACACACCCTCGCTTTGCACGGGCGAAGCCGGGGCGGGCCACTAGTTATTATTATATAACCGACACAATAGCTACAATGTACATTTAAATTTTGAAAAAATAAGCGGCATAGTTTCATTTTTTTTTTTGTCTTATCCATGTCTTGGTAGATTGCTAATTTACCTTTTAAGGTACTGCATAAGTAACAACACGCCGGAGTCCTCCTTTAGTTGTTTATAAGTCATCCGCATTAAAACGTATACTGCAAATGACACTGTATTTGTTTGGAATCCAATCGTTTTCACCATTACAATTTCTACTAAGTAATTTTAATTCAATCATTTCTCCATACTTAATTTTCCTTAGAAAATATAGCAAAAGGAATATAAAATAAAATACCCAGTAGTAACTATTAAATAATTAACCATAATAATATATTGATTTTATAATAAACGAAAACTTGCCCACATTTCGGTTAATTTGCACACGTGAATATTGGCAACACTGAACTTAAAATTAATTGTTTTGTTCTAGCAAATACAAATTGATTTTAATGTATATAATCTGGAAATAAGTGATTGAATTATTAATTTACGTATGAAACGTGATTCCTGGATTGTTTTTCTTTCGGTCACTACGGTTTTTACACCATTTTACCACGCAAGACATGATTTATAGTTTTAATTTTTTCGCCGCATATTGCGTCTTTAAGCATCGATGTTCACGCGCGTAATGGCCGACTAATGTGTGAAAGTGTGCGTGCTGGCCTGTACATATAGCTGATCTGGCCGACTATGATGTCACAGTTTTTAGTTATCGAGACTCTGTCCGACTTTTTTTATACGTCCATGGAATCAATATTAAAAAATGCAAAGATTTAAATAATAATATTTTATTTTTCTACATAATCTCCCTCCAATGCAATGCATTTAGAATAACGCGTTTCTAACTTCCTTATTCCTTGTGAAAAAAAATTATTTTCTTGACTCTCGAAAAAGTCCTCTACGGCAGCTATAACCGCGTCATTATCGTGAAATTTTGTTCCACGAATTTCCTCTTTTAATTTTGGAAATAAGTGAAAATCACTTGGGGCTAAGTCCGGAGAATATGGTGGGTGGTCAAGGAGATTGAAGCCAGCACAGCGGATTGCGTTGAGCGCAACTTCCGATCGATGGGCAGGAGCGTTATCTTGAAGGAACAACACGCCCAACGACAGTTTTCCACGACGTTTTTCTTTAATCGCTTCACGCACTTTCGGGATTAAATTTGCATAATAGGGTCCAGTTATCGTCTGGCCTTTTGGCATGTAATCAATAAAAAGGATTCCTTCACTATCCCAGAACACAGAGGCCATAACTTTGCCAGCGGAAGGAGCAACTCGAAATTTCTTAATGGATAGAGAGGATGGTCGTTTCCAAGACATGCTTTGTCTTTTAGTTTCAGGATCAAAATGGTGGACCCACGTTTCATCCATGGTGACAAGACGACGGCAAAAATTATCCGAATCACGCTGGAACATTTCGAGATTACGCTTGGAAATTTCCAAACGTCGCTTTTTGTTTTCGTCGGTTAACATTCGTGGCACCCATCTTGCAGACACTTTTTTGAACCCCAGTGAATCAATTAAAATGGATTGAACGCTACCAAAAGATATCTTTAGGATCTCAGCTATATGTTTTATAGTCATTCTTCTGTCTTCCAAAACCAGATTCTCAACCTTTTTGACATTTTCTTCTGTAACGGAGGTTGAAGGCCGCCCAGAACGCGGGTCATCTTTACAGCTTGATCTACCTCTTTTAAATTCAGCCACCCAGTACGCAACCGTAGAATAGGGTACAGCATCACCCCCTAATGTCTGCTGAATGTCCAAAAAAATTTCCTTCGTAGACATTTTTTTCAAACTGAGATATTTTATCACCGCACGTAACTCACTTTTATCCATAATTTTGACTTTTTAGCAACTCGTTGCACAAAAAAATTTATTACATGCGAACGAACTGACAAAAACAAGTGACAGTCTGCATAAATATAGTGTGATAGACACTCTTTAATTTGAATATCGAACTTGATCCAAAAAGGTTTCATATATATGCACTTCTAAGAACTTTTTGATTCACCCTCGTATATCAGCGGATATACAGGGTGGTCATAAAGTCGTGGATCAAACGAAACCAGCGGTTAGATGGGGCCATCAGCAGCAAAAAATTGTTCTACGGGAGGTCCTTAGGGTCAACCCCTGCAGAGTTACAATTGATTTTGTGTTTTTATGAGAAATTGTCTTTTTTTTACTGAAACTTGATAAAATTCGAAAAAATCCACATCCTGTATCTTTTTTATAATTTTCACTAGATTGGTACTGATGCGTCCTTTCGTTAGACATGCTATTTATGGTAGTTTATTAGGTGTGTTGAAGATAATATTAAGTTTTACGAACGCAATAATTCTTAAATCAAAACTTGTTACTTACTTCGGACCCCACTGTGAAAAAAAAATACTCTACAGAAAAGTGCCACTGTATTACAATTTTTGGCGCATTTAATAGGGACTCTAAAAAGGTATTACACATGGCTATGCGTGGCTTCGATATCTTTCGAGGACGATCATTCTTAGCAAGGCCAGAGTTAATTCATACATAAAACTCGGTTAGGCCTACTAACCTAACCTTACCTAAGCGTGATCGTTTTCCGGACTACAGGGTCTTTATCGTCGTTTCAGCCCATAAATGACCCACTACTGAGTCGGGCCTCCTCTAAGTTCATGTTGGGAAATTTGCCTACTGTGCCACGCAGCCAAGACGGGTTGACACAGGGTTTGCATCAAGTTTTCCTTCTGTTGCGGCTAGGTGATCTGCCTAATGCGTTCTTTTAGTCGCTTCTTACGACACCCTCAATATGGTATGGGTTGGTGACATTGTTTATTCTTTATCGTCTTCGTTTCAGCCCATAAATGACCCACTACTGTGTCGGGCCTACTCACAATTCATGGAAGGACATTAGCCTACTGTGCCACGCTGGCAAGACGGGTTGGCACAGGGTTTGCTGACCCGGTAAGACTTCCTCCATGTACGAATTATGAACGCGCATAAAGAATACAAATCTAATAAAATGTCCCTGTGGTGACGGATTTAGAATACAGAATGTCACCAACCCATACCATATTGAGAGTGTCGTAAGAAGCGACTAAAAGAACGCATTAGGCAGATCACCTAGCCGCAACAGAAGGAAAACTTGATGCAAACCCTGTGTCAACCCGTCTTGGCTGCGTGGCACAGTAGACAAATTTCCCAACATGAACTTAGAGGAGGCCCGCCTCAGTAGTGGGTCATTTATGGGCTGAAACGACGATAAAGACCATGTAGTCCGGAAAACGATCACGCTTAGGTAAGGTTAGGTTAGTAGGCCTAACCGAGTTTTATGTATGAATTAACGCTGGCCTTGCTACGAATGATCGTCCTCGAAAGATATCGAAGCCACGCATAGCCATGTGTAATAGCTTTTTAGAATCCCTATTAAATGCGCCAAAAATTGTGATACAGTGGCACTTTTCTGTAGAGTATTTTTTTTTCACAGTGGGGTCCGAAGTAAGTAACACGTTTTGATTTAAGAATTATTGCGTTCGTAAAACTTAATATTATCTTCAACACACCTAATAAACTACCATAAATAGCATGTCTAACGAAAGGACGCATCAGTACCAATCTAGTGAAAATTATAAAAAAGATACAGGGTGTGGATTTTTTCGAATTTTATCAAGTTTTAGTAAAAAAAAGACAATTTCTCATAAAAACACAAAATCAATTGTAACTCTGCAGGGGTTGACCCTAAGGACCTCCCGTAGAACAATTTTTTGCTGTTGATGGCCCCATCTAACCACTGGTTTCGTTTGATCCACGACTTTATGACCACCCTGTATTATTTACGATGCTGCTGATCATCATGAAAGTGTCATAAGGACAGTTACCTTTCCATCCCAGCCAAGAGGCAAATTCTTCGGATTGTATGGGACCTCATCATCATCAGAATCGATATCTGGCCCAGCTGACGCGTCACTCTCGTCTCCGCTTTCGTCACGACGCTCGCCGGCAGCACGGGCAGCCCGGCGTGTCACATTCTCAATGGTCGAGGCACGCACGCTACTCACTATACTGGCGAATCTGTTTCAAATTTAATCGATATGGGGTAATACGTACAATTTAGACATAGACATATTCTTTATTGTGGCACAAGACAAAAAGAATATAATGACAAACAAACAAATGAGATAGATTTTAAAATTAGATTAAACAAAATTGTATTTTTAAGTCTTGCCACAAACCGACCCAGACTCAGCATAATACTGGTTGTTGCCAACCAACGCTGATCTTCCGTCGGGGACGGCAGGTGACGTCACGCACGGTCATATTGCGCCAAAAATATAAAAACAATTACGGCACCCAAACATGCTTGTTCATAGGTTGTTCATAACTAAAAAAAATGTATTAAAAGTAGAATAAAACAGTACATACGGCATAACTTAATCCATGTTAGAAATGACAGTGATCTAAATAATTATAACATAAAATAATGATAAATAGAAGGAAATATGTTTACATATTGGGTAAAGTGAAAACACAATAATTACAGAAAATTTATTTGCTGTATACAGGTTTGGGATTAACCATTATAATATACTAGTGTCAACCTTTAGGGATTCTTCGCTGCTTTGAGGTTCAAAAATAAATTTCCTAACATGTTGTTTAAAAGCAGGTAAACATTGCAGGCTCCTTATTGGTGGTGGAATATTATTCAAACATTTCGATTTCATTTAGGTAGAATTAATTCTTGAAAATATTTATATAATTAAACTTCATACTTCTTTTTTTTTTCAAACTTTGAGATCATAGGTTAGCAAAACATAGACGAAATTTATTTATAATATTAACAAAAACATAAACGGCGACTGTGGCAAAAATTACCCTTTATATCGTCTCCGTAGAGGAAGAAGTAAATAAGTCTTAAGAAATGTTTGGCCATTTTCAACTTAACTTGCTGATATCTTAGGTTGAAAATTAACTACATAATTTTGAAGACTTAGTTAATTCTCGCTCTACGGGGACGATATGTTCTATACATTATATTTGAAACAGTCTAAGCCCCCTTACGCACTAGCGGTTGAACCGTGCAGCCAGCCGCCTCCGCGGTCCAACCGCTAGTACGTAAGGGGGCTTACACAATTGCACGAATATGAGGTTACGAGATTTGTAACATCCTGTATTATTAAAAAGAACAAATAGTATTGTACCGGTAAGCCTGTGCTTCAATAGCTCCTATATCCTTATGCCTCTGCTGTGTAGAGGCTTTAGCTTTATTGCCACCTTTCTTCGCTACTAGAGACTTATCCAAAGATGTCTGGCCTTTGGTTCTGAAGAGTCTGAAATTTAAAAAATAAGTGATCAATCAATATCCCAGACCACAAATTATCCACACAGTCTCCTCCAACAACAAGGGCGACCAGCTACTGTACAAACAGGCCTATCATGGGCGCAGTTTTATATCAAGCTACCTGACCTGGCAAATGTTGATTTGAAAATTGCCTACAAAATATTCTCAAACTTACCTAATAGATACACAAACAAATCAGAAAAAATCTGTCAAACTATTTTAGAGGAGTTAATCGAACAAATAGATTTTTATATATTAGACTAGCGGCCCGTCCCGGCTTCGAACGGGTGCGATGTTACCCGCGGTTATTGACGTACCGCAGGTAACGCCGCGGGGCGAAGCTAGTCTAAAAAGTAGCCTAAGTAACCTCTTGAAAGTCAGTGAAAGTCCCGGCAAAATCCATAGATTAGCCGGAACAAACAGACAAACAAAAATAAATTAAAAGTTTTCTGGGTTTATGTACTGCGTATAAATACTTACGCATTTAGTAAAAAGTTGTTATTTTATTATAACACTCCAATTTTATTTACATATCTGTCATTTGCAATTATTTTGCAAAATGGTGGTAAATGTAAATCTCTATGATTCTAAAAATTATTGCTATAGTTCAGCATTCTAATCAATATCTAGATTACTACGAAGCATTTTGAGTGTTGAACATCAATGGCAAATACGTAAATATATCATCATAATTATTTATTTAGTACAAAATGGCCATAATCACCTTTGAGCCCTCTCTTCCAATGTGCCACCGCATTTAAGTCCTAACGCCATGAGCGCAGACTTCAATCTATCCAAACCTAGCGACGCTAACTCTTCCCATGATGAGAATGCTGACAAATCCAAATGGGCACCAACATTAGTTAGAGCACCGCCAGTTTCTTTCTGTAAATAAAATTTAACGATTGAATCATGCATAGTTTACAATCTCAGGGAGGGTTTGTCTAGCATCTTCTAGTCAGCAATTAGTTAGAAAAATTGGTATTATATTTCTATCTATCTATCTATCAGTCACAGAAGTCCACTGCTGAACATAGGCCTCCCCCATAGATTTCCACAATGTGCGATCTCGTGCAGACCGCATCCACCGACTCCCAGCGACCTTTACAAGGTCGTCCGTCCACCTAGTTGGGGTTCTTCCCACGCTCCTCTTTCCCATACGTGGACGCCACTCCAAGACTCTTCTACGGATTTCCTCATTTCTGATTCTATCACGTAGAGAAGATATGACGTAGCTTCCCGAACGCTGCCCATAACTGCCCATAACGCTGCCGGTATTATATTCATCGGGCTATCAAATGTAAATATCATTTTGATTTTCAGCCCATAAATGACCCACTGCTGATTCTGGCCTCCTCAAAATTCCACGCTGGCAAGACGCGTCGGCACAGGCCTGCAACTTCATCTGCGTCGATTTCAAAGGTATTTTGAACATTGTGGTAAGGTAATTGAGTACACCTTTTTAAAGGTCGGCCCCAACCAGCGAAAACCGCTCAAAGGAGTCCCGAGACCAATTTGGTCAATGGGATGTGGTAAGTCGATTCAACAATCATGTCCTTTCAGGGAATTAATGGGAAGAGTTTCGACCAACGTCTACAGAAGTTATTTATTTAGTTGCGAGATTATGGGCCAGATACCAAATGTGCAATGTGGTGACAGATTTAGAATACATAGTGTCACCATCCCATTCTACCCTGAGCGTGTCGTAAGAGCTGACAGCTGAAGCTTCCATAGCGTACGCTGCGTTAAAGGTACGCAAAAAGTATACATTACGTAATCGTTCCCCTTTAGAAGAACACACACAGACAGCTAGTGGTTAGATTTGCCGCCTTTGGATCAACGGGTCCTGGGTTCGATTCCGGGGTCGGGCAAGTGTCTTTGTCTAAACCAGAGGCACTGGCTCGGAGTCTGGGTGTCATTTCTATCTATAATATGTATGTATTTACAAAAAAAAAATTATATAAGTAGTTTATCATCCATCTCGTTACTATAACACAAGCATTAAGTTGCTTAGCTTGGGACGAGATGGCGTTGTGTGAAATGTCCAAGGATATTTATTTATTTTATTTATAAACTTACCTAAACAATAAACTTTTAAGGCTCTTAACACTTTTTGCCAATCTCGCACAATGAATGATGAATTAATGAAAAAAAAGCAGGGAATTGTACTGCTAATTTTGGTCGTGTCAAAATGCTCTGAAATTAAAGGGCATACCGGCCATCCAGGGAATGTGCCCGCCTCCCACTGCTTCAGGAACTCCTGGTGAGCTATAGCCATTTCCTGGGCTTGGTCTAGCAACGGTTTTGTTCGGCTCACAAAGTCTTTTAGATATGTGAGGAGAGCGCGTATGTAGTTCCGATAGTCACTATTCTTCCGTTCGCGTGGTATATCGAACAAATGATCGAAGATACTCAGGTACGTGATGTAGTCGACTTTCTGTAATACATGTCAATAAATAAATAATTGTTCCTGTTTAAATAGAGCATTTGACGACACGGTTGGCGCAGTGGTTGAGCGATCGACTGCTGCGCATCATGTCGCGGGTTCGATTCCCCGCACGGAAGAAATATTTGTACGACCTACAAGTATTTGTTCCGGGTCTGGGTATTTTCTATCTATAATATGTATGTATTTACAAAAAAAAATGTAGAGAAGTAGTTTATCAACCATCTCTTTACCATAACACAAGATCTAAGTTGCTTATCTTGGGACGAGATGGCGTTGTGTGAAATGTCCAAGGATATTTATGTATTTATTTAATAATTGAGAGATTTTTATTCACTAGGGAATCTTGTATAACTCTAGCTGAAAATGGAAAAAAAAACATATGTAGGGTAATTATACAACCTGTTTTTTTATGAGACCATATCAAAGAATCAACTGGCATATGAATGATTTTTCAATTATATGTTTGTTTTTAGAATACATAGGGTGACCTAGGGCGACAAGAGAAGGAAAACTTGACACGAAAACCTGTGCCAACCCGTTTGGCCAGCATTTCACAGTAGGGTAATAAAACCCTTAATATAATTGGAAGAGGCCCGACTCAGCAGTGGGTCGGTTATGGGCTAAGAAGTAAGGTAAAAGCAAAGATTTGTCATATGGGTAATTTTTTGCTTTCATTAATTTATGATTATACCTTTTTTGATTGATCGATTTCTATTTATGCATTTTTCGATATTATCTCTTATATAGTATAACCCCAGAATTACAGGATACCAAAAACAAAACACCTTGTAATTTTGTTAAAAGGTGCCGATAGCACAGATTTACTATTTTAAGTAAGTACACTATTTTGCTGGTGGGTAACAAAAATCGCGCTAACATTTTGCGCCAACATTGTCATATTTTTAGAACTTACCTCAATTCCTTTTAGATTAATATATTTTTCATAGCACTCGTGCAAATCTAAATATTTTCCATATCCTTCCTCATCAGTGAACTCAACAGGAGCTGAAATTAAAAATTACTAGCATAAACACACAGATTCGCTCGCGTTGGCTTTAAGCTCGCGCTTATCTCAGTTTTGCATATATTTACTCGGGAACAATAAAGCATTAAGAGAGAGGTCCGGTAGCTTTTCAGTTTATTTACTTTATGCATACAAAGACACAAATAGTGCCTTTACCTGCCAACTCCATGAGTCCCTTGATAACGCTCTGGCGAAAGTCGCCAGAACTTACGCACCTGACAAGATATATTAAGAACAAAAATGTAAATCAACTTCTAAATAAGCATACCTATACATTAGTGTCAATTGATGTTTTCACTGACTTCATAGAGTTGTTTCATTTTGCTTTCAAGTGCAAATAAATATGCTTTGTAAAGGACTCCAATAATATATTCTAAATAATACAAATTTGCCTTTTTACAAATCTAGTAGTAAAGTAATCAACATTACTTATTTCAAGTTTTCTAATTTATATGGGACCAATTCAGAACCAATAAAATCAGATAACAAAGTTATGCATTTAAAGAAACACAAACCAATTGAGAATCTATTCCTTTGGTTGGTTGTTGTTGTTTGTTGAAAACGAAAACATTTGGCTAAGTGTAAGTTTCGAAATAAGAGTAATTAATTGTTCGACAAGAGTTGAGCAACATATAAAAACTTACTTGTGTAGTCCTCAGCCGGATTCTCCCTTATATTAGTCAGCTCTTCAAACTCCACAGACATGGGTACACATATCTGAAATACAAATAAAATTGAACCCCAAATTACGACATTTAAAAAATGCAGGTTTTAATTGTCACCCTATAACCATACAACAAAAATTGAAAAATCTCTGCATAAACACATATCTTGAAAATTTCATTGGCTATGCACAAATTATACAGGTTGTAACAAAAACTCTATACCCAAAGTGAAGGCATAGAGCTAATCAAAAGAAACAGTTACATATTTAAAATATATCTTCTCTTTCTCTATCTTGAAGTATGAGTGAGATGATCAATATTTTCCAAAACCAGGATTTTTCTATAAAACATGGAAAATCAACCAACTAGCTATCATGCTACAAGCTTAGTAAGCTAAGTTTTTTTAAGTTTTGGTGGTTCTATGTGCTTATTTCCCAGGCAGTTGAAAATAAATATTTATTTAAGTCCTACCTATTGTTTCGTTATGGTTATAGATATTTTGTTACTGTGATAGGTATTTATTAAGAAAAGCTATATCACAAAATAAAAAATTCATCATCTGATCAGATGAGGTCACAGAACATCTAAAAACGTCTTTCAGACACAAACATCTTTTTTTTTTAATTTGCAATGCAATGCAAATTCAGCCATTATTAAGATACACATTTACATTCAGATATTTACCTCATTAGGATGTTTCCTATGAAACTCTTTGATTTGTTTCAACCTTGCATAAAACTCCTGGAACTCATTTGGGCCCGATAATGCTGCTATTTCTTCTTTCCTTAGCAAATCTTTGTCTTCATATAACTCTTTTATTCTTATAGTGGCTTCAATGTATCTCTATAAAAGTATTTTTTTTTAATAAAACCCTTTCGGACGTTGAATACAAGAAACAAGGTATTTTTACAAATAAATTTATAATAAAAGTAAAAAGCATCTTTACAAATTAATAATTATCAAATTAGTATAACTTTTTTTTTTTATTACTGCAACTTCAACAGCAACCTTTTTTTTTATGTAGTGTGTGACTAATAACTATGTCACCACAGGCAATATAAAATACAGTACTTATGTAACATCTTGAGCCAAAATCTACATTGTGCAATGTTCTATTTTTGGGACACCCCGGCAGTAATTGCTAGAAAACACGCAATTGGTTGATGACATGGACTTTCCCCACTTTTGGGTCAAGATGTTTTAAACTAATAGTAATATCTTAAAGCAACTGCTGGACCCCTATGGATGAGAGAAGCAAGAGACCGACAAAATTGGAAATCACTGGAGGAGGCCTTTGTGTCAAAAGAACATGCTGAGTAGGAGACTGATGTGAATTAACGTTTATAGCTTATATGTTTGCAATTAAGTAGTATTTTTTGTAATTTTGCAATTATTTTCTTTATATATGTATATCTTGCTTGGCAAATAAAGGCTTTGAAATTGAAATTGAAATATTTACATATTGAAACAAGTATCTTACATGAAGTGGGGTCATATTTAACAAATCTGGCTTATGTTATCTTTTTAAGATACAATATTTTTACTTACATCATGCAAATTCTTCAAGCGATGGTCACCATTAATGGTTTCTCTATGCTGAAAATCAAGAGTAAAGTATTTTAAGTAAGTATTATATCCATAAACCTAAAACTAAGATTTTAGCGAGGAATATTTAAATAATAAAAATTATGTAATAAAAGAGACTGCAGTAATTGTTTAAAAAATGAGCAGGATGATGTTCTATGGCTTATAAACTGCTGGTTAATAATCCTAATCTAGACATGAGAAGCAAGAAGTATTTTGTTTAGTTATGTATACATTTTGCTTCGATTATTGAACAATTCTTTACAAGGTTGAAGGATGTCATATCATCATGATTGAATAATCTTACTTCAAGGATCCGTACTGATTGTAGTTTTCAAATAATATTGAGACTAGAACATAACCTCAAAATTTATTCATGAACTATGAACATTTACCCCTGTCTTTTTATGGAGAATTTCTTTGACCATAGCATCCATTGTCCTCTCTCTCTCCTCATGATAGCTTCGTTGCTGTTCCAGTATTGTTTCCATCTTGGACAGCCGTATAGACTATACCTAGTATTACCTACTGTATGTACGATTAATAAAGGCGCGCAGAGTTTCTACTTTCTAGAAAAATTAAAATAACTCTCATTTGAGAAGACCGAAATCCTATTTATTTTTGTTAAAAATATTTGTCTATAATATCGAATATCTGTTTTTATTTTCACACTTTTATCGCTATCGCTCGCTGGTAAGCCATAGACTAACAAACAAAACAATTAACAAACAATGTCAAATCCCCTCCCAAATAGACTTGAGCAACACAGTTCCTATTAAAGACTCGGTTCACCAAATCTCGTTCAGTAAAATGAACGAGTTCACCTAAATCGTTCACCAAATCTCGTTCAGTAAAATGTACGAGTTCATTTAAATCACTCTACACTACAGTTCATTTCGCTCTGTGACTCTGTGAGTCTTGAACATGAATTTGAACGAGAGTCTATTTTATAGTTTAACGATTTAGACATTTTGATTTCCTATAAACTTTCACTGCTGTATGACAATTTAATTTTTTAACTTAAAATTTATAATAATTACAAATACTAATTACGATGAACGTTATTACCTATTAGTAAAAAACAATAATACTAATAAAGTTTAGTTTCGGAAATCTTTTGAAGTTCTGTTCACAAACAAACAACATAACGGGCACAAAATCGTCATAAAAAGACGAATACATATAGAAAAAGAAAGCGCTTTATAGTAGACAGTTCGCGCGAATACAACAATACCATCGCGGCAACCCGGTTTCGAATCAGAGAGAGCGGGAGCGACGAGCCGGTGAACTGCAGAACTACAGTTCGCGTGAATACAACAATACCATCACGGCAACCCGGTTTCGAATCAGAGCGGGAGCGATGAGCCGGTGAACTGCAGAACTAAAATACTCCACAGAGTTGATTTAGTTCAATTCGTTCACTGCCAATGAGCAGTTCAGTGGAACGAATCACTCGTGAGTTACACAAGTCTACTCCCAAAGGCCAACCCCACGTCCGTGCAGAACATCTTAGCCACTCATAAGTAATTTCATTTTGAGTGTCCCCCCACTCAAAATGAAATTACTTATGAGTGGCTAACAGGGAAATGGCAAACCCATGATGATGGAGAGAAATAATATTGAAATGACACAAATTGACTTGACATTGGCTAAACACAAACCGCGAGAGCCACAAGGAAGAAGAAAAAAAAGTCAAATCAAATCGAACTCATTGACTGCGAGTAGAGACCGGGACGCTGCTTACGAACGTGACAAACGTATGCGATTAATATGAGATTTGTTACAAATCTCATTAAAAGTAAAAGACTTTTAATTTTAACTTCTACTTTTAATTTTAAACTAATTTTACTGTGTATTCGGAAAAAATATGCAGCCCATAAATTAACTACTGCTGTGTTGGGCCACCTTCCATGCAATGTCTGGCTCTCTTGAATATTTCACCAGAGGTCCATCTTAAGGTAACAATTAAGAAACTTTTACAAATTTATTGCCAAGGACTTGTGTCCATTGCTCTTACATTTGGTTGATAAATCATTTTGAAGCTTAGGTTGGCGATAGTCGAGCCATATTAGTGTTTCTAAAAGTAAACATCCCTAGGACGCTTCCTGTAATATGCGTTCAGTTTTAAATTTTAATCATAGAGAATATCGAATTCATTGTCACTATTTTGATTCTGTGGTTAGTTTTGGTTGGATAACGTCAGCAGCGAACCGCGGCGCTGTCATTTTTATACACGTTCCTGTTGTGATTTTGCTATTGACCGGTGTTTAGTTTTGTATTCGAAAGCATAATTGTGACTTAATCATGGTGTATTCTACGCGGATCAGCAGTTTCCACGCTATTATTTTTATTGTGTGTTCATATTTTGCTCATATTCAATCTGAAGTGCCTAGACCCCGCGGAGTTTCTTTATCTAAAGCACCGCTTTACTCGCCGACGAAAGATTTCACCTGCTTCGATGGCACAATGACTATTCCTTTTAGTTACGTGAATGATGATTATTGCGACTGTTTTGACGGCAGCGACGAGCCGGGTACGTCGGCATGTTTGAATGGCGTATTTCATTGCGATAACATCGGTTATCTGCCTCTAAACATACCAAGTTCCAGAGTCAACGACGGAGTTTGTGACTGTTGCGATGGAAGTGATGAGTATGTCCGACCGGACACATGTAGGAACACATGCGATGAGCTTGGTAAGGAAGCGAGAGCTGAAGCCCAAAGAATTGCAGAGTTATACAAGGCAGGAAGTCACCTCAGAGCTGACCTTATTGAAAAAGGTAATACAAAACGAAATGAAATGGCAGAACAGTTGACACAACTTGAAACAGATAAAATGGAAGCTGAGAAAATAAAAGATGAAAAAGAGGCTCTAAAAAATGAAATAGAATCTAAAGAAAATGAAGCCCTAAAAGTGTATAGAGAAGCCGAAGAACAGGAAAAGCAAAGAAAAGCAGAAGAAGAAAGACAAAATAATATCAAAGAGTCAATTGATTACTTTAATAAAATTGATGCCGATAGTGATGGAGTGCTCACAGTTGATGAAATCAAAGTTGTTAATGTTTTTGATAAGAACAAGGATGGTCAGTTGGATGAAGATGAAATTAGATATTTCTTTGGTGACAGCCAATCTGTGGATAAGGATTCATTTACTTCCACAACTTGGGCTATGGTTAAGCCATTACTAATGATGGAACAAGGTATGTTTAAGCCTGCTGAAGTTGTAGAAGATCTCGAGCAAGAATCAGATGGAGATGAAACTGAAAGAGATCTTGATGGAGAATATCATGCTAATGAAGAAGAAAATCCAGAAGATCTGGCTGATGATTTACCTCAAGATGATGCTGAAGAACATGATGAACCTGAACAAAAGACTGTATATGATGAACAAACACAGAAATTGGTTGATGAAGCCTCTGAAGCGCGCCGTGAGTATACTGATGCTGAACGTGCAGTTAGAGAAATTGAAGCTAATATTAGGAAAATCAAAGAGAATCTAGAAAAAGATTATGGTTTGCAACAAGAGTATGCACCTCTGGATGGCCAATGTTGGGAGTATGAAGACAAGGAATATGTTTATAAATTGTGTCTTTTCCAGAAGGTAACACAGAAATCCAAGAATGGTGGTATGGAAGTGGGTCTTGGTAATTGGGGTGAATGGGCTGGTGGAGATCTCAACAAATATTCCGCCATGAGATATACAAATGGCATGGCCTGTTGGAATGGGCCAAGCCGTATGACCACAGTCAAGTTGGGTTGCGGTCTGGAAACAAAACTCCTATCGGTCACAGAACCTTTTCGCTGTGAATATCAGATGGAGTTTATTACACCAGCTGCATGCGATGAGTCTAATGCAGCCCGGGAGCATGCATCACATGATGAACTTTGAATAATGAAATAGTTTTACACCTACAGGTCAAGTGTTTAACACCTAAGTTACAATATAGATAGCCTTGTATATTAGTATGCATTGTTGTGCATTTTCTGGAACACATGTGATTTTGATATTTTAAATAGAACCTTCTCACAATGATAATAAATTCAACTTTATTGTGATGAAGTTTCTTCGACCTAGTTTTTTTAATAATACCCTAGTTTAAACTGGCAGAAATCAGTTGCACTCCTATGTTATGAGACATTTTTTGTCTGAATACCATATCTATGAGAGTGATGTATATAATATATTGATTGATACATTTCACCATGCATGAATATACATACTTACCCAGTTAATTTTAATTAAGTAGAAGTGTAATAAGCAATATTTTTGGTGTCTAACACTGATTGAGTTGGTGATTTAATCAGAACTGTTTGAATGTCGTCTGTGGAAATAGCAATATTTTATTTATTTTGTGTAACTTATTAAATGAGAAGATTTTCAAAAGAATATCAAAATATTGCCAAAATATTATAAATTAATATTTGGTATTTAAAAGTCATGATTTCATCATCACTCTGTCTATAGCAATATTATTAAGACTGAAGTCTAACATCATACCTTCATGATTCACTAGGTTCTTCTCACATTCCTCAAACTTAAGGCTGTTTAGTTCAGGTAGGGATATTAAATTAAACAAAATTGAACAAAACATTGCGAGTGATTATAATTTAATAAAAATATTTAGAATAATTCTTATTGTTTTATTACTTTATGTTATCATCATTTCATCCAAAAGACATCCACTGCTGGACATAGGCCTCCCCCAAGGTTACCTAAACTTTCATCATCATCATCATCATTTTCAGCCAAAAGACGTCCACTGCTGGACATAGGCCTCCCCCAAGGATTTCCACAAAGGCCGGTCCTGGGCCGCCCGCATCCACTGCTTTCCGGCGATCTTAACCAGGTCGTCGGTCCACCGTGTGGGAGGCCTACCGGCACTGCGCCTTCCGGAACGCGGTCGCCACTCGAGGACTTTTCTGCCCCATCGGGCGTCGGTCCTGCGAGCTATGTGCCCTGCCCACTGCCACTTAAGTTTGGCAATCCGGTGGGCTATGTCGGTGACCCTGGTTTTCCTGCGTATCTCCTCATTTCTGATTCGATCTCGCAGGGAAACTCCGAGCATAGCCCTCTCCATTGCCCTTTGGGTGACTTTGAGCCTTCTGATGGAGCCCATAGTGAGCGACCACGTCTCACCTAAACTTTACATACTGTATTTTCCAGAAGTAGGTGTATCATCATTAACATAAACCTACTACTTAAAGTAGGCATTGCTATTGCTTAGTACGTAAATTAAGGAGGGTAGCTCATAAAAAAATATATATTTAAAATTACAGTAGTTAATTGTACGTATCAGAAATGGGTCTCGGTAAAGTTTCCAAAAAAAAACAAATCTCATCGAATGTACCCATAAAAAAGCACAAAGGTATATGCAGATTTCTGATGCAAAGCTTTGTATTATAGGTATGTAAGGTTTCAAGTAGTTTAACTGTAAATGTGGCAGAAAAAGTATTTAGTTTTATTATGCCAAAAAGTAAGAAAAAAAAGATTTGACACATTCACGTCTACTCTTTGGTCACGTCATAATGTTTTTATTTCATAAGAGGTTATATTTTTGTTGTATCGATGAAAAAGGCTTATTTATCTCGTTTAAATGAAACGAAACTGGTGGTAATACGCACTCCATTAATAAGCAGTAGAATTCATCTTTAGAAGTTCGTATGGATTGGCTAGAATATACAAAAAACATGGATGTTCTTGAAATCATTTCTCAGTCTTCGTTTTCGATGCTAAAAGGGAAAACAGATAGTAGAATTTTGAGTGCTTTGAAATCTATGAATATTATTAAACCCACAAGCATACAAGTTGAGACATTGCCACATCTGTTGCTAGGAAAAGACTTGGTTGGAGCAGCAAAAACGGGTAGTGGTAAAACTTTCGCATTTCTTATCCCAGTCATAGATAGATTGATCAAACTGAACTTCAGTGATAGACAAGGTAAATAACATGCTTTTCTTACTACTTCATACAAGTACCTGGATAAAAAGTTTTATTTATTAAATTTTAGCTTTGTCTTATCGCATGCTTATGCTGTCTGAAATACGCAGGCTGTTCGCATTAAAACCCGGCAATAAATACGAGGTAGTGATTTAACCTTATACATTATTACTGTTATCCTAAGATTTATAGTTGCAGAAATTCTTTTATATAATTACCAACATAGATAACCTCTGGGCTCAGGGAGTAAACCTTTTATCTAGTCCACTAGCAGACATCTTGTGTGTGAGTATACACAAGTAACTCCATAGTATGTGAAGATGTAAACATTGAAATGACAAAATAGTACAAATACACACCCATGACTAGTGTGGTTTTATAATTTGGAATTAGATGGTTTTAACTTGTATTTTAGGCAGAATGAATTGAAATTATTATTCTTACCTAGCTTACAATGTTTTAGGTACTGGAGGTATTATACTGTCACCTACAAGAGAATTGGCCCTGCAAACTTTTCAAGTACTGAAGAAACTCTTGAAAGATATAGATTTATCACATTGTCTGATTGTGGGAGGAGAAAAAAGAGCTAAAGATATTATTAAACTAAAAAAAGGTAATGCTTTATGCAATTAGTTATTTTATTAAAGATTTTACTTATTTCAACTTAATTATTGTCTGGCTTGTTGGTCTGGTGGTTGGATGTGCCACCTTGAGTCTTTGTGTACACTTGAGGCACTTGCTCTGAGTCTGGGCATCATTTGTGTTCGTGAATTTTATGTTTGAAAAATTGCCTCCCGTAAACAGGTTATACTTAGAGCAGCACTTATCATTATTATAAGAAAAAAAATAAAATCCTAAAAACAGATATTCAAGTAAGAAATATGTACATGGGGTGAATGCATGTGTTTGATATTCCTCAAGCTAATCCCAACATTTTCAATGAGTTTTCGGAACTGGCAGATGGTTGATGCTATAAGAAGCAACTTAACACATCAACATTTTATTTAAATAAACCCGCACAGAATGCTCATACTAGCATGAGCCCTTTATCCCTGTGAAGAAGTTGTCTGTGTGAGCATGTTGAATGTCCGACCCCTGGACAGAAACCTCTCCTTTACTGCTCCAACTGGCCTTCTAAATCCCCACCCCACAATTGGTTTGGTGCAGAGGTTTATTGGTTCCATGCAGAGGCTGTGTTTGGGGTCCAATTTACACTAGGAATTTTTTTTTCAGGTGCAAACATGGTAGTGAGTACGCCAGGGAGACTATTAGATCATCTTCAAAACACTGAGCAGTTCAAATTCGGAAATCTAAAATGTCTTGTGTTGGATGAAGCTGATAAATTACTTGAAGCAGGTTTTGAGAAGCATATAAATGGAATTATACAGTTATTACCATGTAAGTTTCTAGCATATGTAAATTAATCTAGTACATACGTAACCATATTTATAAGAAATTTACCCTGTATACAGGGTGTGCTGGTATGCCACCCATACAGAGGACAGGTCGCCGGAAAACAATGGCTCGGGATCGGCCTTTGTGAAAATCCTTGGGGGAGGCCTATGTCCAGCAGTGGACGTCTTTTGACTTAAATTATGATGATACAAAGTGTAAGAAAACGATATATGTCTCAACTGCGAGCATAGTATTGCTAATCAGGACCTAATCAGAATTAATATTTCTTCTTGATTTTATGGCGCTTAAAGAATTAAAGCAGACGAATTTAGATTAATGATTTAAGCCAATTTTTGCCAGCCATAAATTTTGCTGAATACTTCTGTAATTAAATCGTTTTCCGATCTTCATGTTTGACTCAAGTGTGGCTAAACTGGCGGTTTTCCATGCCAGATTTAAATGACCACAAACTTACAGGGTAAATTTTGTTTATATACATCGATTATTCCGTCTACCCTGCTCTGACTGATCCTCATAGATAGTTCCATGCCATAATTTCTGATGTAGGGGTATACATTCATCACATCTTCTTGTTACACATTAGTAATGTGTTCTTAGGTGGGGAAATATATTTGCGCATTACGTTTGTAATCTTCCACGGGGCGCATTTGATTGCCTTTGCCAGTTCAAAGGTTTGGTTTCCACTCCTTCCGAGTGTAATATTCACTGCTTCTCACAACTCTTGGCCTCCTCTCGATAGTGCAACAAAGGCTCGATGCCAAATCATCGCCACGGTATCCGTATAGCTAAACTGTAGGTATGAGACGACATTGTACAGTCTTGTGACTTAGCATTTTATTATTACATCCCATAAATTTTATGTTCGCAAATCCCATTAACAATGTTTTTGTATCTGATCCTGGTATTGTAGACTGGCATTAGAAATTGCACGTATAAGCGCGTCGTCCACGCAGAGAGAATAGAGCTGGACGGCTTGACAACTAATCTAATCTATACTCTAATTTCTATGTATACGTAGCCGAGAGTAGCCGAGCCTGTCTTCGTAGACTGTAGTGTTTGTAGTGACACATTAGCTAGGGTAGTCTCGCTAATATGTACACGTCGTAGATTGCCCTATGACAGTCGCTCTCCGTAATTTTAATCTATCGTGGACGAGGTGCTTAGAGATTTAAGTCTAATTACAGTGACTTTAATTTGTGATTGATATGTTTAAGATATATTAGTAACTGACCCGGCAGACTTCGTCCTGCCTCAATCTTTAATTATAAGACCTAAACTCTTGTATAAAATAAACTTAGAACAAACAATAGGAATCGTCAAGCGTCACGTCAAAGGAAAAGCAAAATGTTTGTTTGTAAATAATTCCGAGTAGTTCCATATTTTCTCACTTTTAAAGCTTCCCTGGACTGCTACGAATATTTCAACACCAAAATTAGCCAAATCGGTAGAGCCGTTCTCGAGTTTTAACGAGACTAACGAACAGAAATAAATTTATATTTATATAGATAGACTTGAATTGTATCATTAATTAATCTTTCAGCTAACAGGCAGACTATATTATTTAGTGCAACCATAGATGACAAGGTCAGGCAACTCGCAAGATTGGCTCTAAAAAATGATCCAGTGCTGGTTTCCGTATCAGATAATAACATATCGACTGTCAAAGGTCTCCAACAAGGGTAATTAATTTGCCGTCTATTATTTTAATGTGTCTTTAATTAATGCAGATTAGCTAATTAATCTGGTGTGTTATGCTGGTATTGTGGAAACCCCTATTGACATTACTGTTATTATTTTGCATGACTTTCCTGTATTTTTTTTCAGCCAACTTTCCAACCTATCGAGACTGGATCATTTTTGTCGAGACTGATAAATATATCAGTCTCAACAAAAAGAAACCCCACGACAAGTATGGAACAGCTGTGCAAATTTTCTTTAAATATAGCTAAAAGGTTAACACTATTAACACAAAAAACCGGTCTACCACAGACAAACTTATTACATTCCTTTTTTTGGTCGGGGGTTTAGATATTTCATATTTCGATGCCTATGCACTTATTGATATTTACATTAAAAACGACAACAAACATTATAATTACTACGTCAGTTTATTGAGTCATTAAGGATTATTGTATCAGCTGTCTCATTGTCTGAAAACATTGTGCTGATAATGTATGATTTTGTATCGGTTTTATTTGTAGGGTACATAGACTTTTTCTAGAACACGTGTTTCGTAGCTAATCTATACAAATGAATCGCGAACGCATATCGAGCCATTTGTAAATTTTAACATTTGGTTTAATTTGATAGAAACGACATCTACTGTTGAAGATGGTACTTTTAATTTTTAACTGTAATCGTAAATTAGAATGCGTTGTAGTAAGTTTCTTCTTCGAACAAGTACGGAAATCCATACCTGGATACATGCGAGCGGAGCCGCGGGCATCAGCTAGTTGATATTTTATTAAAAAAAGGCAGTCTATCAATTCAAACACCTAATTGTTCCGATTGTATTCAATGTGGGTACATCGTCGACTGTGTTGTATACCTTTTCCTTGGAACCTTCCATTCTTTTCTGTATTATAATTTGTACATTTAAGTGCATTTAAGTAAATGTTTCTCCTAGGTATTATATTTGTCCCGTCGAGAACAGAATACCTTGGCTGTATAAGATGATAAAAAGAAGTAAAAAACTAAAAGTCATGGTCTTCTTTTCATCTTGCAAATCTGTCGACTTCCATTACGAATTATTCAAGGTTCACTGCAAAGCTCCAGTGTTGAGTATACACGTGAGTAAACATTGCTTATTCCAAGTTTATTTGACGGATTTTGAAAGAATATCTATCGAAATTAAACAGTAACGGATCTATCGTGTGTATTTAACATTATTTTATTGCTAATATTAATGCTTTGGCGCAGTCGTGCCTAGACACTCATTTGTATCAGTACTCAGTAATAATTGTGAACAAAAAGGGTCGTTAAATTTCAAGGGCGCAGAGGCATAATTGAGGTTTAATGTCGTTAATGTGCCGAATTATCTCATCCTTTAGCTCTTGAATTGTTGCTGGCTTATCGACTTACACCTTTTCTTTCAAATAATCTCAAAGAAAGAAGTCCAACGGTGTCATACCACATGATGATCTTGGCGACCAATTGACATCGCCGCGACGTGAGATTTCGCGCAAAAGAGCCATTGTTTCGTTAGCTGTGTGGCAAGTGGCACCGTCCTGTTGAAACCACATATCGTCCACATCCATATCTTCCAATTCGAGCTATAAAAAGTGTGTTATCATCTCACGATAGCGAACATCATTCACAGTAACGGCCTGACCGTCCTCATTTTCGAAAAAATGATGCGCCAGCCGATAAACCGCACCAAACAGTCACTTTGTGTTGCATTGTGATTCATTGGTCTTTCGACAATTACTCTTGGATTCTCATTCGCCCAAATGCGGTAATTCTGCTTATCAACGGATCCACTGAGGTGAAAATGTGCCTCATCACTGAAGATGATTTTCTTCGAAAATTGATCATCCACTGTTGCCGTTTCTTGCCACCATTCTGACCATTGACGACGCTTGAAATGGTCAAGAGGCTTTAGTTCTTGAGTCAATTGTACCTTGTAAGCGTGTAAATGCAAGTCTTTATGCATAATGTTCATCAATGACGAGCGTGAGAGATGCAATTGTTGGGCACGACGACAAGTTGCGGTGGACGGCTATTGAGTCCACACTATCGCGAACAGTAGCAATATTTTCTGCAGTACGAACTGAACGAGCATGCACTGGGGTTTCACATCTCCTATAGATCCGGTTTGCTCAAATGTACGCACTTTTTTCCGCGCATTTGGACGATTAATGGACGATCGAATCAGAAATGAGGAAATCCGTAGAAGAACTAGAGTGACCGACGTAGCTAGAAGGATTGCACAGTTGAAGTGGCAATGGGCAGGCCACGTGGCCCGAAGAACGGATGGCCGCTGGGGCATAAGGGTCTTGGAGTGGCGTCCACGTATGGGAAAGAGGAGCGTGGGAAGACCCCCAACTAGGTGGACGGACGACCTTGTAAAGGTCGCTGGGAGTCGGTGGATGCGGTCTGCACGAGATCGCACATTGTGGAAATCTATGGGGGAGGCCTATGTTCAGCAGTGGACTTCTGTGGCTGATAGATAGATAGGACGATTAAATTGACCGAAAAAAATCACGATATACATTTTGATTTGAACGCCCATTTTCATACTAGGCCTGTATAACTTTAACGCGTTGCACGACTGTGTATCTTTCCATGGTTCAAATTAGTTAGTCTGAAGTTGAAAAATGTCAAATAGAAATGCAGAAAAAATCTTGACGTTTAGGCGTGGTTCACATTCAACATCGGCCCTTGAAATTTAACCATCCTATTTATAAATAACTAGTGACCCGGCCCGGCTTCGCACGGGTGTAACTATGCATGTATCACTATCACTACTTAGTATAAAACAAAGTCGCATTCTTCTGTCCGTCCCTATGTATGCATAAATCTTTAAAACTACGCAACGGATTTTGAAGCGGTTTTTTTTAATAGATAGCGTGATTCAAGGGGAAGGTTTTTAAGTATAACCCACCCCCGCTTTGCACAGGCGAAGCCGGGGCGGGCCACTAGTTATACATATAAACCTACCTCTAGAAACACTATCTATTCAAAATCCGTTTCGTAGTTTTAAAGATTTAAGCATACATAGGGTCAGACCAATCCGGACCGATCTTTTTTCATCACCGTCATCCTGAGCCTTCATACTTACATTGAGTGGTATGTATTCAAGGGTCGACAAACTCAAGCCCGAAGGAAAGAGACCTACCATAGATTTGTTGAAGCTCAGCGTGGAGCATTATTTTGTACAGATGTCGCGGCCAGAGGCCTGGATATACCGAGTGTCGATTGGATTGTACAGTATGATCCGCCCACAGATCCCAAGGTGAGCAACGGAGTAGATTCTTATTATGGGTCGGATAGTAAATTTCCCGCCATCTATTTGAACTACGCACCCTTAAATACGATTAAGGTTAAATCGTATACAGGTGCAATTCAGTAAGATTTAAATTATCAAAATTCGATTCTTATTAGCGGTTCAATTAAGATGTAAATAATGTAGGCTGTTTTTTTTAAATCAACAGGTTTAATAAAAAAGCCTTTAGATAGATAGACATTTTGGACAAATTAAAAAAAAACATTTTCCCTTATATTTAAAGAAAAAATTTTTGTTAAAGTTAATTACGAAGCTTGTTGTATAATAATCAGGATATCTAAACAGGTCAGTTCAAATTGAACATATGTTTTGTGATTAAAAACTGGTTTAGACAAGCTTAGATTTTTACCTCCTAAGTAGGTACTTCAAAATAGAAAAATAAAAATATTTAAACACAGAACTGCGCCTTTCGACAGGCTCTCAATGCGGATGGAAATACCCCGTAGCGTTCCTTGCTACCTTATAATTTTATAAATCATAATTTCGTTTTATACAAAAACAAAAAATTGCATTGCCACAACCACTTGAAAAGTTCACTTGTATATTCTGAGATGGCACTGGTTCCACTTAGTATTGTACTCTCATAGTTTAAGGTTTTGGTTTGTTTAGGAGTATATCCATAGGGTTGGACGCACTGCAAGAGGTCTAAACAATAAAGGAAGCGCGGTGATATTGCTCCGACCTGAAGAGGAAAAATTCATAGAATTCCTTCAGAAGGAAAAGATATACCTCGACAAATACACATTTGGTTTACCTCCCGATGAAGTTCAAGACATGGTGAGTTTCTCAATCCCTGCTCTATAACCTGCATTGCGGGATTTGCGGGTGCTGTTTACAAACATGCATTTATGGTGAATATTCCAGGGTAGCCCGCGAAATTCAAATTTTCTTACGTTTTTTGCAATTTGCAGGTCAGTGCTAGATTGTATATTGATTAAAATGTTATTCGCAGCTGTAAGACGTATGTAGTTATAGAATTACACCTACACTCGGAAGTACCACCTAATGCTAACTTATTGGCAAAAAAAAAAGTTTCAGAATAGTCATCTAGATTACAACAAACAGAACATAATAAACCTGGGGGAACATAGTCGAGGTCTTTTTCTTTTTTAATGGATTAAGAATAGAAATATTATATACGCAGGCATTTAATCTGCAAGACAAAATCTTGACATGAAACAGTATGCCAAAATGGTCAGTGTGCTATAACTGCTACTACTTAGCTCATACATGATCCACTGCTGTGTCGGGCAGTGGCGGATTCACAGATTTGCCGCCCGTAGGCTTTTTATCTTTTATGCCGCCCCTACAGTTCTTGAGACGACCTTTTTATAGACATCCTAAATCTGCCGCCCCTTAAAAGAGGCGCGCGCTCTGTTGTTGCGACGGACGTCCACTCTTTTTGTCGACCTTTTTTTAGACGTCCTAAATCTGCCGCCCCTTAAAATATGCGCCGCCTCTACAGTTCTTGAGACGACCTTTTTTAGACGTCCTAAATCTGCCGCCCCTTAAAATATGCGCCGCCTCTACAGTTCTTGAGACTACCTTTTGACCTTTTTTTTAGACGCGCTCTGATGTTGCGACGGACGTCCACTCTTTTTGACGACCTTTTTTTAGACGTCCTAAATCTGCCGCCCTAGGCTCCAGCCAATTGGTAAATCCGCCACTGGTCTCGGGCCAATAACATGGATTATAATTAGCCTACTGTGCCACGCAGGCCACTGTTTGGTACCTACAGGGTTTCGTATCAATTTCCTTTTATCGGTTCTTACGACGCCCTCAGGGTGCAATGGGGTGGTGACACTAGGTATTCTAAATCGGCCATCACTTGGACACGTGGTATAACACGGCAGGCTGAATGCCTTCATCTTGGAGGAGATAATAACATACTAGTAACATACATAGCATTGGATCATTTAGGGTTCTAAATCGACTTCACGGAAGATTGAATACAGATCAGATCATAATGTTGTTAGATCAACATTCATAGTTTACAATAATGTTATTGTTCTAGCTAGAAAACGTCATATCGACAAATGGTGTAATGAAAACCTTGGCGAGAAAAGCGTTCCTATCATTTTTGCGATGTTACAAAACACATCCACTAAAGAAGATTTTCAATATTAAATCTTTGGACTTGAAACTGGCTGCTAAAGCTTTTGGCTTCCAAGAACAACCGCACGTGGACTTTTGTATCCTTTTAAACTGCAACTAATGTGTCTGTTTACAATAAACGCGCTAATGCGTTTTATTGGTTGATGGTCACGTGACCTTCAACTAATTAGCAAATGGTAGCGCGAGGGGTAAGCAGAACAACCAATCAGTACACTGTTTGTAATCTCCAGATAGTTTATAAATTAACGGTTGTCATGATTGTAGATTATTGGCTAGCCGTGAACATACAATATGTTAGTAAAACCATCTTATGTATAACAGCCGGTAAATAAGTCAAATTTGTTGGCTCTTTCGTAGCAGGGTTGCCATACCCAAGAGATGGATTGTTGAGATGCTCGACTTTTTCCCCACCGCGGCACTATTGCCCAAGATGTTGGCCGGCTACTATTGTATAGTCGCAATAAATTCACAATTATGTTTGGGTTCGGTTTTTGAGCATGTAAGAATCTGATAATTTTCCTTAATAATTGTACAGTACCTACTAAACACAAGTGAAAGTACCCGAGATTTGATGCATATAACATTGGAGTAAAGACTTATTCATTGTTACGCCGATCTATTATAAAGATGAGATCGCTGAAACATGGACTCAACATCGAGAACGCTGTTTTTAAGATAAGACTAATCTCGGAAGATAAAATCTGTGATAAATTTACACGACTAGTCGTGGGTCAATAAATATATGATTTATACAGTTTTGGTTTTTCTTGAATACGTACCTATCTAGTAACTACATGATAAGAAACTTATTATTTGAAAGTACCCAAAAACGTTCCGCAGAAAAGTCCTCGAGTGGCGACCGCGTTCCGGGAGGTGCAGTGCTGGTAGGCCTCCCACACGGTGGACAGACGACCTGGCTAAGGTCGCCGGAAAGCAGTGGATGCGGGCGGTCCAGGATCGGCCTTTGTGGAAATCCTTGGGAGAGGCCTATGTCCAGCAGCGGACGTCTTTTGCCTGAAATGATGATGATGACCCAAAAACGTTATGTTGATGAAATTTGGACATAACTTAAATTTGTATATTCAATTAAAAAGATGTATTAAATTGTATCTTATAATTGTAATCTATCTCTACCAAAAATAGAATATACTGCCTTTGGTGTGAATTGATAAATGGCAACGACACGGTTGGCGCAGTGGTTGAGCGATCGACTGCTGCGCAGCATGTCGCGGGTTCGATTCCCCGCACGGAAGAAATATTTGTACGACCTACAAGTATTTGTTCCGGGTGTTTTATATCTATAACTAGTGGCCCGCCCCGGCTTCGCCCGTGCAAAGCGGGGGTCGGTTATACATATAAACCTTCCCCTTGAATCACTCTATCTATTAAAAAAAACCGCTTCAAAATCTGTTGCGTAGTTTTAAAGATTTATGCATACATAGGGACGGACAGAAGAATGCGACTTTGTTTTATACTATGTAGTGATATGTATGTATTTACAAAAAAAAGTATAATAAGTAGTTTAGCATCCATCTCGTTACCATAACACAAGCATTAAGTTGCTTAGCTTGGGACGAGATGGCGTTGTGTGAAATGTCCAAGGATATTTATTTATTTATAACATTGGACAGTGATGACGGGTTTAGAACAAATTGTATCACCAACCCACTCCATCCTGCGGGTGTCGTACGTCAAAAAAGGGCTAGCCGCAAGAGAAGGAAATCTTGAAATGAGACCCTGTACCAATGTGGCACAGTAGGCTAACTACCATTCATGTAATGGGGAGAGACTCGTCAGTGGGTCATTTATGGTTTGAATCGTAGTAACAGTACAGTGAGAAGACTATACAAATTGGAAAGAAAACAAAATATTAATTAAACATAATTTTATTAAAAAAAAATGTATAATCAATAACATCAACTGAAACTCCGCTTATTGTTGCCTTTTTGCCTGTACATTTTAGTCTTTTCCGCCTTCTGCTTGAAGTTCGATGGAGCATTAAGAGACTTGAAGTATCCGTACCCGCCTCCCCCTTTCCTCTTAGTGGGAGGTCCTTTATTTGCTACTTTGAGTTCCACAGCAGGAGGTACTGTGAATCCGAAGGACTTTGAAACCTTCGCCAAGTCAATAGTGTCGATGTCGAATATGGTCTTGAGATGATGCGAGTCGTAAGCTCGTAAGTAGCTTTTGAATGCTTCTTTAGCCGACTGGTTTAAGAAGTAGTTTCTGGATATTAGTTTCTCCAACTAAAACAAGATGTAAAGGTGTTAATTGTTATTTATCGGTATATACAGGGTGAATTATTGTATAGTGAAAACCTGAAAGTAGATAATTTTTAAACTACAGCTTGATCTCTAAATAATCAGAACGGAATATATTAAGACAGGCTTCTATCCGCGAAATCGTCGCTTGTAGGGTGCAACAAAAACCCAATAGTCATATATAAAGGATCGACATAATTTCTTTTTTAAAGAACCTTTTGTTCTTTACATTTTGACAAAAGTATCATAACTTGATAAACAAGCAAAATGAACAGACGAAAAATGATGGAAGACAAAGGACGTGTGTAGGATAATAATAATGATTGCTAGTTGGTGTTGGTAGTTGGCATGACGAAAGTGGCAGCCATCGCCTCCCTCAACCATATTGGAGGGAAGAGAACGACCCGCCACACGACGCCACCACTGCATTCATTCTTAAAGTGAGCATGATAACTCGAGCACCAAGGAACTAAATACTAATATATACTATACAGCGTGAAAGAGTGGCAAAATCCATTCATCATCGTTTCGCATTTATAATAATTAGTACCTACGATAGACCAGATATGTCCGTTAGACAACAAGTCCCGTGTGGGGACGGATCAGAATATACAACTCCCACCGCACTCTGGGAAATAACGCGTGTTATAAAAGTCAACAAAACCCAGCACGCTTGGTGGTAGGATCGAATGGTCCGCCCCGCTAGCTACCATCTAAGTCCGGCGCCAAGCAGTTTTATTGTGTGTCGTCGTGTGTATGTGAGAGCTGGTGCCCGACAGGGTATTTCCTTGAATTACCTGCTCTATCTTAGACCCTGGCCTTGCTTTCCATCACGAAAGCCTAGGGTCAAAGGGATTCAAGTCACTAATAAAAATAAAAATTACCTGCAGCTGAATATCTGCGATCTTGTTCCAAGAGAACTCGAATTCATTGAGGGTGACTTTAGACTGCTTCAGAAATCTTAGGAAACCAAGCTCCTCTGGCCTTAAGAATAACAGCGCGTGTCCACTTGTGCCTAGACCTCTCGCGGTACGACCTACGCGATGTATGTATTCCTAGAACAAATAAATTTCCGTGTGGTGACGCATTTAGAATACAAAATGTCACCAATGCATACTGGGGTGTCGTGTATGATTTAAGGAAGGCTAGAGGCAGATCAAGAGAATGAAAATTTGATATAAAAATCTGTCTCTCTAGCTTGGAACTAGTCTCTCTCTCTAGTCTGCAATTTTCTTTCCATGAATTTAGAGGACGCCCGATTCAGTAGTGGGTATTTTATGAAGAAATGATGAAACATAGAATACTCTGTAGACAAAAAAATAAAAAATAGTGACGTCTCGTCCTCCAATATCCAAACCAGAAATAGGCGTAAGCTAGTTACACCATTCCACCGGCTACAAAAGGCACATGGTTCTTTTGTAGGCCTCGGAATTCGCTTGTTCAACAAATTACCGGAAACTGTTTTGGATTGGTCGTTCGAGAAATTTAAAAGTTACGTGAAGTCCAGTCTAATTAAAAAAGCGTACTATAAAGTTAATGATTATCTATCAGATAGTGACGCATGGGAGTAACGTCGGCTGTGTTATGGTCTAGCTCTGATCTTTCAGCCTTTTTATTAGTGAAGTTTTGTAAACAGTATGTGAGTGCAGTTTCAGCACGCACCATTTGTGTAATTTCACTAATTTTTATTTTCTAATTTTTTAATATGCCACATGTTTATGCGTGTTATTGCTTTCACTAATCTGTCAGACTTGTTTGTACCACCATCATTGTAACCCTTTTATTTAAAAGAGCAACCATGGAGTTTCTTGCCGGCTCTTCTCTGTGGAATGGCATTCCGAACCGGTGGTAAAAACTAAATGATAAATTATTCTTATTATTTTTTTTTAATTTTTATTTATAGAATTTTTTTTTTGACTATTTGAAAGCATTCGTAAGAATTTATTCGAATAAAAAACATTTTGATTTGATTGATTTTGATTGATTGACCAATAGTAAAAAAGTTAACACAGGATCAGACAAATAAAAAAATGATGTACAAGTGGTCTTATCACACTAGGTGATTTCTTCAAGACAACTACCTTTATATCAATATATATAATTACAGATATTTAATACACGCGTGCTAAGGCGGAAGGAAGGAAGACGGACCCTGGCAATAGCCGGGACTAACGCCAGGCAGAAGAAGAAGAAGATTGAAGCCAGCGTGCTACATACTTTACGAGAAAATCTTAACTATGAACAGTTTTTGGTAAGTTAAAATACCTTGGGGTCATCTGGGGGGTCATACTGCACAATCCAGTCCACCGCGGGTATGTCCAGTCCTCTTGCTGCTACGTCCGTACACAGCAGTATGCCAGATTCCGCATTACAGAATTGGAAGAACGTCGTAGTACGCTTGGTTTGTTGTTGTTTCCCCTGTAGAATAAGAAAATATAAAATACTAGCTGACCCGGCGAACTTTGTTCCGCATTATAAATATTTAAAACAAAAAGAAAGTTGGACATAGGATACCTGAGATTTTTATCCTGTCCGTATAAAACCTACTTTAACAAAACGCACCTGACAGCGAAACGTAACGTCTATAGTTTAATATGGCCGAAAATTTGACAATTAGAAATTTTGAATTCGACTTGTTTATATTGTTGTAATTCACATAATATCTTTATAACTTGTAGCCTATGTGTTATTCTGATGTATAAGCTATATTATTGTAAAGTTTCATTAAAATCCATTCGGTAGTTTTTACGTGAAAGAGTAACAAACATCCATCCATCCACCCATACTTACAAACTTTCACGTTTATAATAATAGTAAGATTAGATTGTTTGACAAGGGAGTAAAGTAATATTTTTAAGGCGAGGGCGCTATTTTGAATCCTGAACGTAGCGAGGGATTCAGAGTACATCGCCCGAGGGAAAAATATTTTTGCTCCCGAGTTGTTCAATCGGACGGATGAGTTGTTCAAACATGAAGTTCCAAATTCAAATCCCATTATTGCCCGCTAAAAGTCTAGAACAGAAAAGAGCTATTTGAGACCCGCTTGAAGAGGAACAAAACGACTTTTTTTGAATAGAAGGGATGAAAGATATATTTTCTCCATCTTTTACCTTTCCGTGATGTAAAGGATTAGATACAAACCCTCAGGATGGATTGGGGTGGTGTACCGGGGTACATCGTGTCATCACCCCAATCTATCCCAAAGGTGTCGTAAGAGCCGACAAAAGGAAATGACAAGGTCGAAAAGCTAGCAGCAAGAGAAGGAATACTTGAAACAAAATCCTGACTCCAAACCGACTATCAGAGAGGGCGTCCCGGTACACTGGGACGCCCTCAGTCATCGAGGCTTTCGTCGGTGGCGGGTCCCCCGACCCACCACCGGCCTCTATGGCGGGGGAAGGAATGGGAGGAGGCCTGGCTTAGCAGTGGGTCTGTTATGGACTGAATAATAATAATATTAGACTATTGACCAAAGAAAGACGACCAGACTAGGTGAAGGACTAAAATATTATAAACTTCACTTCTCTCAAACTCAAAAGGAACTTTATTTACGTAGGTTTCATCACAAAACTCTTATAAATCGTCATATCTGTAAATATTATTATCATCTTACGGCCCCTGTCCCACACTAAGTGGTAGTCTCCACACACATCTATCAGTCGTCATACCCACATTCACACCTTTCACACACAACTCCTCACTCCTACAATCCCTCCATCTCCCCTGATCGCTCACAAACCCTGCGTTCACCCACATTCATGCCGAAACTAACACCGGTTCGGAAGGCTGCTCTACAGAGAAGAGCCGGCAAGAAACTCTGTAGTTGATTTTTTTTTAATTATTGGTCTTGTTTACAAAAAGCACTAAACAGCATAGTGAGAGCAAGTTCGCAAGATGAGAGAAACACGCTACACGTTTACGCAATAAATGACGAATAGACCTTGACATGGCCAATCAAAAAACAAATTCGCGAATAAAGGTCTCCATTGCGTCATTGCACATTGTACAATGTATGACATTTTCTAAATGCTACGTACATGTCATTTTGCCAATGAGATATATTATCTATTCGTATTCGTGTATTTGTCATTGGATGGAATATTCGGCAAAAGTGGCATACAGAAATACCGAATCCGAAGAGCCATAGTTGCGTGGCAGAAATATATTGTATGTAACAATAACACCATACACATAACGATAAAGATTGATAATCACATAGACAAAATTATGCTTAATTTTCTTAAAAATGTAGGCACGGAATGTGCCCTAACTTGAGAAATAAGCGCAGAAAAACCCCAGAAACATTACTAGGCTTGAAGATGTGGGATAATAATGATATCTTAGGTTGTCGTGATTACACATTGAAACAGTTTTAACCGGATTTATCGCGCGATTTAGACTTCGATGCTCATTTTTTTTAAAATAACGAATACGAACTGCGAACAATATCGTGGAGGCAGTTCAGAAACATGACATTGTCTAACATTTGCAGGTATAAACCCAGTACATAATATAATGGTACATACATGTATAGACATGACTGGCAGATCGATGTAGTTGAACAGCTCGTGGTGGTACTTGACTGACATGCATGTTGAGAAGAAAACCATTACTTTCTTTTTCCTATTCTTCTTGAGGAATGTAAAGAGTACCATCATGCGTTTTTCTGATGGGCAGACTATGTACCTGAAAATCAGTTCACATATCTAAGTACTAGCTGGTACCCAGTCTTCGACTGCATTGACTTTAAGGGTCAGCGCCGACCAACGGAGTGGCGGCGAAGAGACGAATTCATTAACAATTAAAATTCAACCTAAAACGCTTCAGAATACGTATTTGGTACAACGAAATACAATGACGGCAAATGACATAAAGCGCGGCGAGCGTATTATAAATACAGTTGTGTATTATGAAGCGTTTTAGGTTGAATTTAAATTGTTACCGAATTAGTCTCTTCGCTGCCACTCCGTTGGTTGGCGCTGACCCTAAGGGTCAGGTTAGGTTTGTTCCTCCATTGGGGGGCAATCCCTTGGCCCTGGTCCAGGCAGTCAATGATCCCCGACGGGTTAGTGGGTAGGCCAGACCTACCGATACCTACCGTACCGGCACAAAATCCGATGAAAAAAACAACATTTTTTTGCATGTCAGGGACTTCTATTTTTAAAGAAATATAATTCGCAAATTGCTGCGATTTGAATAGTTATTCTGTAACTTTTTGGATTAAATTATAATGGCAGGATTATAAATACTCCTGCATGTTTCGGAAGACACGTCAGGCTTGACCGCTTGAAGTGAAAACTGACAGCTGGTCTAACCAAATAATTATCGGCTGTAACGGCAATCGCCGTGCCCTGGCCAAACCTGGCCGCCTAGCCAAGTGGCTTTCGAATTACACGCTTGAGTAGAATATAAAAACAAATATATGGGATTGACATTGACAGGTCGTGTCAATTCCATACATTTGCTTTTCTATTCTACCAACGCTCGTGTTAGACCGGTGTCAATCTAATGAGATTGGGGAAAAGGTGAGAGAAATGTAAACGCTAATTTATGAGGATGAAAAAATCCTTTTTTTATCGGCCCAATTACTGTTCCTGTTGGAACACCTCAAAAATAAATGTATTCTTGATTAATATGTACTCAATTCTAAATAATGCCAATTTAACCAGTGAATACTGACCCTTGTTCGAGGGAGTCCACCGTAGCTTGTTCTCTATGGTCATCAACACCTACATACACCGGTTCGTGTTTGACCGCTAAAGCAGTGAGGGCTTCTGTTTTTTTGGTCTGAGTGGCACTGAACAACATTGTTTGTCGCCGTTCTGTGGTCAAATGTAGAAATTAGAATTTTTTAATACCTATTTCTTGGCAATAGTATAGATTGTTCCTGGAGATAAAGCATCGTATACACACAGTCACAGGCATGTTTTTTTATTTTATAACATCTACTAGTACTATAAGCTAGTCCTTTCATATTATAGGAACAATGACAGCTCTTACTTAAGTTATGTGTTGTGAGAGATTGCTTAAAATATTGTGATATGTTTTTTTAGTAAACCTTACAAAAGCCAGTAGTGAACTTACTGAATTTACAAATGATCATTATAAAATTAGATCAGAATTTAAACATCAACATTATTCTAAAGTTGTGTGACTAATGTACTACGAAAAAGGAATGATGCAGGTGGTCTGCTTCTTGCCCTCTGTAAAGGACGAGAACTAAAGTCGGCGGGCTTGATAGTCAAACATGTTGAGACAGAACATTAATACACTTTATTCGCATGTGCACATCTTACGATATTTTACAAGAGACTCACAAGAACAGAAAAACAAAGCAACTCGCATATAAAAAGAACACTACTTCAAATTATAATAAAAAAGTATACTACTAAAAGACTAAAGAGGTTGCGGGTCGCCAACACCCTCCTTTAGTCGCCTCTTACAACACGCACAGGATGGTCTGGGTTGGTGACATTGTGTAGTCTATATCCGTCATGTGTGGTGATATTATAGATGTTTGATATTAAAAATTATTGTGTACATACTTGGCAATAACTTGATGATCTGCTTGACTTCCTCTTCAAAACCAATTTCCAATATTCTGTCGGCTTCATCAATGATTAAGCACTGCAAGTTTTTATACAAAAAGTCTGGGGTGTTCTGCAAGTGATCTAGTAGGCGACCAGGCGTCGCTACTAATATGTTTATACCTGTTGAAAATTATCAATAACCGTAAAAGTTTAATGGTAATGAATGAGTAGTAAGGTATAGTTTAGGCCCCAGTCTCTGCTAATAGTCCGGGATCCCCGGTACATTGTTTTCACTTGATTACTATCAAGCTAATTTTTCGTGAGTAGCTTCATTTTCATGAGACGCCCAACATTTTCTTGTCGACAACTCTTGATTGTGGTAGCTAACAGAGGTAGCAAGGGTGAAATATGTTGATTTTATGATTCAAAAAAATTTATTACTAACCCGGTGCTTTTTGGTATATCTGATGATAATTATCTAAATTATTCGAAAATGTATTTGTCCTACAAAATGTGTGGTTTGATCAAAGAGTCCTCCACCTTCAATATGTATGGATAACGAGGTCATAAAAAATGATTACTAACCAGCTGGTTTTTTTTTATTTACTTAATAAATATGTATATTATTTAACCGTCATATTGTCCTACAAGTTGCGTGGTACGTTATCCCGGTCCTACGCTCAAAAGTTGTTAAAACCACAAGACCCATTTTGTCATCACTAACTGTAGGACAATAATTTTACATGATAGTTTAGTGTATTCTCTGCCCAAATGATACAATGTCCTACAAGAAAACAGGTATGTAACGCGAGTCCGACAAAAATTGTAATTTTTTCGTTTTCCTACTTATAACTTACTAGCGACCCGAACCGGCTTCGCACGGGTGCATGTATTATACATATAAACCTTCATCTTGAATCACTCTATCTATTAAAGAAAACCGCTTCAAAATCCGTTGCGTAGTTTTCAAGTTTTAAGCATACATAGGGACGGACAGACGACAGCGACTTTGTTTTATACTATGTAGTGATGATACAGTGAAAACGTCTTTTTTTTTATTTAAATAAATTATTTTTCTTAAGTAGTACAAAAAAATAATTATTTACATATAAAAAAAATATAATATTCATCAGATTCATCTGATAAATTTTCAGTATCATCACTGTCATTTTCATCTATTTCATTTTCCTCGTCTTCTGTCTCTGTAATGACGTAAAAAATTAAGTACTATTATTTAACATAAAATGAATCCACTTCGTTTTATAGTGTGCAAAACTTTTTATATAGTACACACATACGGATTCCGCTATACAACGACATTCACCGTTATGTTTAATGGATGAAAATTATTTTATTAGAAATTTAGTATGTTAAAAATAATTTTAAAAAATGGATTGCCTGAAAAAGTCCTAAATTTCTAATAAAATATTTTTCATCCATTAAACATATCGGTGGTCGTTGTATAGCGGGATCCGTATATGTACTATATAAAAAGTTTCGTACACTATAAAACGAAGTGGATTCATTTTATGTTAAAAATACTTAATTTTTTACGTTATTACAGAGTCAGAAGACGAGGAAAATGAAATAGATGAAAATGACAGTGATGATACTGAAAATTTATCAGATGAATCTGATGAATATACATTTTTTTTTAAGTAAAAGTTATTTAAGTTAATAAAAAAGATGTTTTCACTGTATCATCTTCTTTACATAGTATAAAACAAAGTCGCTGTAGTCTGTCCGTCCCTATGTATGCTTAAATCTTTAAAACTACGCAACGGATTTTGATACGGTTTTTTTTAATAGATATAGTGATTCAAGAGGAAGGTTTATATGTATAACACACCCCCGCTTTGCACGGGCGAAGCCGGGGCGGGCCACTAGTAAGTTATAAGTAGGAAAACGAAAAATGACAATTTCTGTCGGACTCATGATACATACCTGTTTTTTTGTAGGAAATTGTATCATTTGGGCAGAGAATACTACCCTATCATGTAAAATTGGTGTCCTACAGTTAGTGATGACAAAATGGGTCTTGTGGTATTACCAATTTCTGAGTGTAGGACCGGGATAACGTACCACGCAACTTGTAGTACAATATGACGGTTAAATAATATAAATATTTACTAAGTAAATAAAAAAAACCAGCGGGTTAGTAATAATTTTTGATGACCTCATTATCGATACATATTGGAAGTGGAGGACTCTTTGATCAAACCATACATTTTGTAGGACAAATACATTTTCGAATAATTTAGATAATTCTCATCAGATATACCAAAAATCACCCGGTTAGTAATAATTTTTTTAGAATCATTAAATCAACATATTTAACCTTTGCTACCTCTGTTAGCTACCACAATCAAGAGATGTCGACAAGAAAATGTTGGGCGTCTCATCAAAACAAAGCTATTCACAAAGATTCAGCTTGATAGTAATAATTTTTTTTCTATGATCTGTAGAACAACTTTTAAGTGTAGGACCGGGATAACGTACCACGCAACTTGTAGGACAATATGACGGTTAAATAATATACATATTTATTAAGTAAATAAAAAAAAACCAGCTGGTTAGTAATCATTTTTGATGACCTCGTTATCCATACATATTGGAGGTGGAGGACTCTTTGATCAAACCACACATTTTGTAGGACAAATACATTTTCGAATAATTTAGATAATTATCATCAGATATACCAAAAAGCACCCGGTTAGTAATAAATTTTTTTGAATCATAAAATCAACATATTTCACCCTTGCTACCTCTGTTAGCTACCACAGTCATGAGTTGTAGACAAGAAAATGTTGGGCGTCTCATGAAAATGAAGCTACTCACGAAAAATTAGCTTGATAGTAATCAAGTGAAATCAATGTACGGGGGACCCCGGACTATAAATTCTAAGATGTTATTTTTATTATCTATACAATTAAATAAAAGTATCTGTTTGTAATAATAAAATATCCACTTTTTACTAAATGCGTAAGTATGTCTACACAGTACATAGACCAAAATTACTTTTTTTTATTATTTTTGTCGGTCTGTCTGTTCCGGCTAATCTCTGGAACGGCTGGACCGATTTTGACGGGACTTTCACTGACAGGTAGCTACTTTTTTCTCCATATAGTAATGTCTATTAAAAATCTCACAACATACACTTTTCATAGGAGTCGATAAAATAGTGAAACATAGATTAAAAGCTAGAGCCAGTAAAGTGAAATCACTTAAAATTTTGAATTTCTTACCTTTTGATAGCTTTTGGGCTTCTGTACTTCTGTTAGCACCCCCCATCACTAATCCATAAGTGTGATGATGGTACTTCATCAATTCCATTAACACACCAAAAGTTTGCATAGCCAATTCTCTAGTAGGAGACAGTATAATGACACCAGTACCTAAAAATCAATTTAAAGATGACCCACAAATATAGATTATTCCCAAGCATCTAGAATGTTCTGGCATTCAGATATCCATTCTGTGTTCACAAACAACTTTCGACATTCTCCTGCAGTGAATGAAAGAATTAATTAGTAAATGTGCCTCAACAGTGTAGACTGGAGACTCAATTTAACAATTAATTCTACATGCACTGTTCAGAGATAATGGAAGTCTAGTTTCACATTCGCCTTTGTATCATCATTAGAAAAGAATGGAAGAAATATATATGCTTGAAAAATATTAATCGAAATTTCCACTCAATTCATGATTGAAATAATATCTATTGAAAATTATAAAATCTTAAGGCTTCGTTAAACAAAACGCGTACTTATCGCGCGTCGGAGCGCTATAAAACTGACTGCGAGCTATGACGCCGAGATATGTTGTAAAACCAGGCAGAGTGGAGCAGAGCGTTGCGTCCTTCTAGCGCCAATGGGCAAAAATAGTTTTTGAAAAGCAGCAAGTATTACATTAGAAGCCTCAACTGGTATGTTGTTCATTACACATAAGAATTAAATTATGATATGAAATAAATGCAATTATTAACCAACTACACAGCAGTGTAGCAACATTTTTGATATTACAATTATGCTAAAGCTAATTGTTCCTTTGCTGAAGACCTGGTTATCTTTATCATCATTTCAGCCAAAAGACATCTGTGTGTGCTGGACATAGGCCTCCCCCAAGGATCTCCACAAAGGCCGGTCCTGGGACTCCTGGGCCGCCCACATCCACTTTCCGGCGACCTTAACCAGGTTGTCGGTCCACCGTGTGGGAGGCCTACCAGCACTGCGGCTTCCGGAACGCGGTCGCCATTCGAGGACTTTTCTGCCCCATCGGGCGGCGGTCCTGCGCGCTATGTGCCCTGCCCACTGCCACTTAAGTTTGGCAATCCTGTGGGCTATGTCGGTGACCCTGGTTTTCCTGCATATCTCCTCATTTCTGATTCGATCTCACAGGGAAACTCTGAGCATAGCCTTCTGATGGAGCCCATAGTGAGCGACCATGTCTCTGTTCCATATGTCATCACTGGCAACACACATTTGACTACCGCAGTGTCTGAAGACTTTTGTGGACGAGAAGATCTTTTGCAGCTTCCCGAATCTTTTTTATTCTCTCTTATTCTGTTATCTTTATACTAACTGTAATACACTTACCATTTCTAGGCTTAAATTTGAGCTTATAAATGAGATCTATTGCCGGTATTAGGAAGGCAAGGGTCTTCCCGGATCCTGTTCTTGCTGCACCAACTAGATCTCGCCCCTCAAGGAGTGGTGGAATGGCCTTGGCTTGAATTTCTGTCATTGTAGTAAAACCCATATCTTTGATACCCATCAGTGTTGCCTCACACACTGTGCTTTCCAATGCTGTGAATTTCTGGTCTGACAGTATTCCAAGACAGAGGCTGGAGCCTGGTACTGGAGAGTAAAGTAATAAAGTTAGAGTTCAATTTAAGTATTACAATCTTTATTTTGATTTTAAAATGACTACAACTAGACTTATTGAAAACATGATCTTCTCATACTACAAATTTTTTTTTACCGATTATTTGAATGCCATTGACCCTAGGCTTGCATGATCTAACAATAATTTAACTATATTATGTGTACAAAAGTGACTAAACAACTGCATTCAGTCTTAAGCAGTAATTTGTGAACATTTAAACTTACATTGACTGTCAGCATCCTTCTGTGCATTGTCACCATTTTTAGTATCCTCTTCTGTGCCATTCTTTTCATCTTCGGAATTATTGCTGCCAGAGTTTTCGTTTTCACTATCAGTATCTATGGGTTCTTCTTTGATCTCTTTTTTTACTTTCTTTTTCTCTAGAACAATTATATTAGTTCCAATTTATTAAAGTAAACTAATATTTTTTTAAAAAATCATACCCTTGGTAGAGCCAATGGCTAAAATCGCCAGGTCACAGAGCCAGAACTAGGAACCAAATGTGTGTCAGAAGATTCGGGACAGACTTTAAAATTCAATACTATATTCATAACTAGCTTTTGCCCGCGACTTCGTCCGCGTGGAATAATGACTTCCGGAAAAAAACAATTTATCCCCGTTTTCTCCCCGTTGGGAGGGAATTCCCAATAATCCTCTCTTAGTGGTAGCCTACTCATCCCAACAAACACAGGCTAAATTTCAGCTCTCTACTAACTGCCATTAGTTTCGGCTGGAAGAGTTTTATATATATAGATAGCTGTGCCCGCAACTCCGTCAGTGTGTAATTCCTTGTGTATTATTAAGTTAATGTATTGGTAATATTGTTTAGATCACGTTCACATGAGGCTTAAGTACAACGAAAATACTTCAGCGCAAAGCTTCCGGGTAAACTATCCTACTTCACTTAAAACCAAATACCTATAAAATAATTAATAATACCTATACCTTTAATTAATAAAAGTACCTACGCTTTTACTTACTTATTATTATTATTATTAAAAAAAAACTGAACATAAATTAACCAAAACTTAACTATTAATAATTTGTAATTTGAACGAATATAACACGCCACCAAAATAACTAATACCTATTTTATGAAATAACAGCAAAAGAAAATTAAATAAACTAAATTATTGTAAAGACTAAAAGTCGCGCTGATAAATATTATTGTCTGTCAATAAGGGCGAATACTCGGAACGTCTACTCGCATCATCAGCCAAATCCAAATATTATAATGAAGTTCGCGTTTGGATCCCCCGCCCTTTTAAACCTCCCGCGACGACCCGATGCGACGATTACACAAAAATAATCCTTATAGCATGATTCAGTAATCACGCGCGATGGTTTATTAGCGTGTTTCATGAATAACTTTGGTGTTTCTGTACCGATTTCTATGATTCTTTTTTTATTAAATAGGTAATAATGTTAACATTTATTAATTAGGAATGATTGAGAGTGTTATAAACGTAAGAGCAGACAAATATAATCAGAAAGCTCTGAACTTAGCAACTTAGCTATCGGGACTTACACGTGTTATTGTGAGTCAACCATAAAAGATAGACATATGCTGTCGTGGAATATTTTTTATATAATTTTAAGGAGAACATTTCCGTCATACATGATTTCTGTGTAGCTTTAACTATTAAGGCTGCACACGCGACGGAAGCTTAAAAAATGGAGTAAGTTCTCCTGTTTTCGCAACATTTCCCTTCACTGCTCTGCTCCTATTGATCGTAGCGTGATGAAAAGTATACTATAACCTGCCCAGGAGTATGAAGAAGAATTGTACCAAGTTTTGTTGAAATCCGTCGAGTGGTTTTTGTTTCTATAACGAACATACAGACAGACAGACAGACAGACAGACAGACGGACAGACAGACAGACAAAAATTTTACTGATTGCATTTTTGGCGTCAGTATCGATCACTAATCACCCGCTGATAGTTATTTTGGAAAAATATTTCATGTACAGAATTGACCTCTCTACAGATTTATTATAAGTATAGATAGATAGATTGTTAACCAAAGAGGTTTAACAATGTGAACACCCTGGCCCCTCTGATGATATTTGAATATTTTACATAGAATTGTCAAATATTCATTCCTTAAATTGTATTTTATTCCCAAATAAACCACACTCTGTATAACATGTCTTTTTTAGTTCACACCCTATGTCTGATTTCCATCATTATTGTTTAAAATTAGATTTAAATTTAAAAACCTTCAAAGGCTAAAACCATACTTTTAGGTACAGGCTTCTTAGTGTCATCATGTGGTCTTTTCTTTGATGTGCTTACTTCATTTTCTGTATTTTCTTCAGTACCTGGAAACATTAATGCCATAAAAAGTTTAGATTCAAGAAACTATGATGCCTTAATAATCTTGTTTGGTAATGAATTAGCTAATAATTATCATTGGTCATCAACAAAACCTAACATGCTTTTTAGACCTAAATCTGAAACGAGGATGAAATTGATGAAGAAAAACAAGTTAGGTTATAATACCTGATGGGACTTCAGCAACGTTCGATTTTTTATTAATGAGCTTGAGCTTTTTCTTTTCACGCTTTTTAATCTTCCTCATGAGGATTTTATCCGGTGTAGGCATTATAAACACTTAAAAGAGTATACTAGCCAAACTTAATACACATGGGTTGCGAACTTGCAAATGAATGAGTGATCAAAATTATACATTCATTCATTACAGTATATGAACGATTGAACTAGCTAGTAGCTTCTTGTTCTTCTTTTTGTTAATTGGCGAGAGAAATATTTTTACTTGGGGATATAAGAACCTACATTTCGCAACAGCTATATATTTATAATTTGTTATAACGTTAAGCTATTTTTAATCACCTATTTTTTGTTACGCTATATTAAGTTAATTTTACACAAATTTGCTTCAAAATTATTGAACACCATTAATGAAAAAGTCTTCAACCAATGTGTGTTGCCAGTGATGACATATGGAACTGAGACGTGGTCGCTCACTATGGGCTCCATCAGAAGGCTCAAAGTCACCCAAAGGGCAATGGAGAGGGCTATGCTCGGAGTTGCCCTGCGAGATCGAATCAGAAATGAGGAGATACGCAGGAAAACCAGGGTCACCGACATAGCCCACCGGATTGTCAAACTTAAGTGGCAGTGGGCAGGGCACATAGCTCGCAGGACCGACGTCCGATGGGGCAGAAAAGTCCTCGAGTGGCGACCGCGTTCCGGAAGGCGCAGTGCTGGTAGGCCTCCCACACGGTGGACCGACGACCTGGTTAAGATCGCCGGAAAGCAGTGGATGCGGGCGGCCCAGGACCGGACTTTGTGGAAATCCTTGGGGGAGGCCTATGTCCAGCAGTGGACGTCCTTTGGCTGAAATGATGATGATGATGAATGAAAAGAATTCTGTGTAGCTAAGCCCCCTTACGCACTAACTGTTGAACCGCCTAGGCGGCTAACCGCGCGGCCTGCAGCTTTTCCAGTTTAATATGCAACCGCCTATGATTGTACGCACTAAACCGCCACAAAATTACTAAGGTACTTATTAGTAGGTACTGAGGTATGCGAGTCATCATCGTCATCATTTCAGCCAAAAGACGTCCACTGCTGGACATAGGCCTCCACCAAGGATCTCCTTAAAGGCCGGTCCTGGGCCGCCCTCATCCATGGCTTTCCGGCAAATACTGAAATTAAAATGTTAGGTATATCCGTTTCAATCATTGTATTTTTTTTATATAATATGACTAAAACAACAGATCTTTTGGATTTGTTGTATATATTTAAATGTTAGGTAGGCCTCCCACACGGTGGACCGACACCCTGGTTAAGATCGCTGGAAAGCAGTGGATGCGGGCGGCCCAGGACCGGCCTTTGTGGAAATCCTTGGGGGAGGCCTATGTCCAGCAGTAGACGTCTTTTGGCTGAAATGATGATGATGATGATGAAGCGCAGGAAGAGCTACTGGAATTTTGATAAATAAATTCCGGTAGCTGGTATAATATAATTTTTAGGTTCTCTTTGGTTCATTCATTCTAACTGGTGTCAAAAATATAATGTAATGTCTTGAAAGAGGTTATGTTGTTGTTGATTTTTATTAAATATGTTTTAATCACAGAATTATTAGTCAGCGGTTTTCGGAAGAGTGCCCAATATGGAAGACAAAGACAGAACTGAAAAATTTAAGTACCTAAAGGGAAAAGTTTCTCCTGAAACCCTTAAAGCTATCAAGGATATGGGTTTTATAAGGATGACTGAAATCCAGACTGAAGTGCTGCCACAAGCACTAAATGGCGATGATATTGTAGCTACCGCAAAAACAGGTTCTGGGAAAACCCTTGCTTTTTTGATACCGGCTATTGAAGTAGTCTTAAAGTCATACCAGCAGCTAAAAACATGTGGTATGTATTAGGTCTATATTCAAATCATAATTGTTTAGACATAATATCGTTTTAATTTAAATCATAATTGACTGTCTCGTTGGTCTAGGGGTTGGATGTGCCGCCTCTCGAGCACGGGGGCCCGCGTTAGATTGCAGGGCCAGGCCAGTGTCTTCGTTTAAACCAGGGGCACTCACTCAGAGTCAGCTGTGTTAGTGAATTTCATGTTTGTAAACTGACCCCGCGATGCCTACTGCAGAGATTAAGTTTAAAAAAAATATATTTGAATATAATATAATTTATGTAATCCCTGGAATATTGCTTAATGGGCATCACTGGGATGGTACATTTTCAGCTCTAAAATGTCCCACTGCCTATTCAGGTTGCCTTCAATTTGATAGAGGAAAACTTGCTTATCATGGTGTTTCTCCAAACAGACTTGCATAGGAACTTAAAGAATCATTTAATTACAGGCACATGCTGCATCATCATATCACCAACTAGAGAACTGGCAGCACAAACTTATACTGTACTTAAGGAGTTAACTGCATATCATAGCACAATCACATCAACTCTCATCATTGGTGGGGAAAGCAGGAAGAAGCAGGGTGCTGAACTCTCAACAGGTATAATAATACTACTACCCATTAGCCCATACATGACCCACTGTTGACCCAGGCCTCCTCTAGTTACAAGTTAGCCACAAGAGATGGAAAACTTGATATGAAACCTTTTTTTTTGTTGCTGGGGAAATGCTTTATGCATACCACCACCCCCCAGGGGAGAGGACGGTGATTATGTCTCTGACAAGGGTCGTCTAGCCAAGAGTCGTCTACCGACTAAAACCCCAGCGGTATACCCTCACACGGCGCGCTTGGGACGCCACAAGTTCGCGTAAACGCATTCTACTGTGACGCCCTGGTGCCCGCAACGGGCAAGCGACTGTCGGAGAGGTCGTCCCGGTACACTGGGACGCCCTCAGTCATCGAGGCTTTCGTCGGTGGCGGTTCCCCCGACCCACCACCGGCCTCTCAGGCGAGGGCAGAAGGGGTTCGCATCGTCACGACCCCCCTCCACCCCTGCCTCCGTCCTCGGCGTGGGTCAGCCGGAACTCCCTCCTTTGCGACCCGCCCCGCAGCCCCCTTCTGCGACATAACGGCCTCGCAGAAGGTGGCCCGTCGGCCCTCGGGTTAGCGACAACCCAAGGGCGTTGGTGCACCGCAGTGGTCCAGGACTCGCAAGGCAACTCTGAGGACAGAGGTCCACTGCGGCGCTGGGTGCCGCTCTTCGTCTCACCTCTCCCCGTGGGCCCGCCCGGCATGGGAGGCCCTGGCCGGTATGGCCCCACGGATCATTGAGGCACTCAAGCCCCCTCACCACGACAAGGTGGCAGCACAGTTGAGGGGGCTGATATGAAACCCTGAGCCAACCCACCTGTCCAGTGTGGCATAGTAGGCTAATCCCCTTCATGTAGTTGTGAGGAGTCCCGATTCAGCAGTGGTTTTTTTATGGGCTATCCAACTTTGCAGTATAGGCTGACATGATGATGTAGCTAAACCTAATAAACCATTGACACGGTTGGCTCAGTGGTTGAGCAATCTACTGCTGTGCAGCATGTCGCGGGTTCGATCCCTGCACGTAAGAAATATTTGTACGACCTACAAGTATTTGTTCCGGGTCTGGGTGTTTTCCATCTATAATATGTATGTATTTACAAAAAAAATGTATATGTATAAGTAGTTTATCAACCATCTCGTTACCATAACACAAGCATTAAGTTGCTTAGCTTGGGACGAGATGGCGTTGTGTGAAATGTCCAAGGATATTTATTTATTATTATTTAATATGTCTCATTGTTTTTAGGAATACACATAGTAGTAGCTACTCCTGGAAGATTATTTGACCACATGAGGACAAAAGAGTTTGATTACAAAAATGTTGCCTATTTAGTATTAGATGAAGCAGATAAAATATTCCAATATGGTTTTGAAGAAGATTTGAAGCAGATTATCAACAGGTTACCTAGTAAGTAATAGAGTTATTGCTGTTTTTACCCTCAAACTCAAATGGAACTTAGGTAGGTTTTATCACAAAACTCTTATAAATCGTCATATTTAAAATTACTAATATCGTTGTATGTCGTCTGTCCCACCCAATAAGCCCGCCATCCTTATTTGGATAGTTAAATAATTTTATGTAAGTTTGGGAAATGAAAGAAACAATTATTGGCACTACATAACTGGTTGTGGCTTCCTTGTAAATGGTTGTAATTTTACACTAAACACGATCAGCAGGAAAAACACGTTACAATTTCGCGATAATTACACATTAAAATTATACACTTTTTAACGGATATCGCGTGTATTTCTCATTATTTAATTTCCGACGTTTCGTAAGCCTTGCAGCAGGTGTGGTCACGGAGGGGAACATCAGGAATTAAGGGACAAAGCACACTTATCAACTCGGAAAAGGATCGGCACCGTATCAACTCGAGGCGTTCAGTATTATTCGTATGAAACTCCCTACTGCAAAGCACACTAATCGGATTCATAACGTAAACGCCTCGCCTCGGGACATGCTCACGAACGCCGTACGGCGCGTGGTCAACCAGCGGTCCCCGCGCTTACGGCTCGCCGTTCACGCGCTTACGCCCCTCCGCCCGCCGCCGCGCTTTCGGGACATAACATATTCGTAACATTATCTTACTGGCCATCCGTAAGCGCGGCGTCCCCTAGCCGTAGCCGAGGCGACGTATCGGAGCTGCTGAGTCGCTTTGGTTACGTGCTTACTTTAGGTTGACGGCCAGGCGAAAGGCGATACGGTGCCGATCCCTTTCCGAGTTTGCTTTGTCCTTAAGTCATGAAAAATACACTCCATGAATGCGTCAAAAAGTATTTAGTTTCAAATACACGGCACCTCGCACAATTTACCTAAAAACTTATGGTTTTATTAATTTTGTTTGTAAAGGGGAATGCCAGGTCGCCATAGTAAGTTTAGGCCCACAGATATATGATTTTAGGTGTTTTTGCAAAACTATTATGCAGCCGTATACTTTATATCTCTTTGGAAGTTGTGTCAGCATTTATGTCATAATCAATTTTGACTATCAATATTCAAAATATATTTCAGAAAATAGACAAACAATGTTGTTTAGCGCCACTGTGTCCGAGCGTACCGAAGCGCTGATCAAATCGGCTATGAAAGAAACTGTCCGTAATATCAATACTGACGAAGACAATCTCCAGGCTACCGTTGAAGGACTGAAGCAAGGGTATGAATATATTTTGGTTTTATTCCTGTACGCAAGACATACAAAAAATACCTGGGGGGTTATTTAGCTGCCCTAGGGAGACATAAAAACGGAGTTTCGGTTGTATACAACAATATAGTTACCGACTATCTACCCGTGTACTCATAGGTTATTAGTTAGTATGGTCCCTTAATTCTTGTGTGTTTTATAAATATTGCATTTTAAATACCTACAATATAGAGGTAATGTCAAATGTATACGTAGAGAATTAAGATTTTATGATGTAGATACTAATATTATAAATACAAAGATTAGAAAACCACACTTCGCCATCCCTTTCTCTCGTATGATGTTCTTCCATCTATTCCTGTCTCTGACTGTGTAGAGCGAATTCAGAGTGGTGCGGATGTAATCGGACCAACGTGTAGAGCTGCGTCCTCGAGGTCGTTTTCCATCCGCTTTGCCGATCACAATGAGCCTTTCGAGGTTATCACCATCTTTACTTGTGACCGAAGTCGCGTTCAGTAGACATACGGAAGATAACCGCGAGGAAATGCTACTTTATCATAAATATTATTCGCAATCAAAATAGCTGTATCTGCTGTTAGTTGTCAACTTAAACAGCATTTTCTACGCAGGTATGCTGTGTGTGACACTGAATATAGGATGTGGTGGTTGCACAAATTGCTGAAGAAGACAAAAGACTACAAAGTCATGATATTTTTCTCAAGCTGTAAATCCGTAGAATTCCATCACAAGTTCTTTAGTACGTATTGTCAAATGCCGGTGCTATGCATACATGTAAGTATTTGTTTATTAAAGAGCCGTAGATAATTTGGAAAAGAAAATGCTTTGTCATTGGCTAATTGAAGTGTTGAAATGTACATATATTTCGGTTTTGTGTGATCGAAAAATGTAGATAGCTTGAAGCTAGACAAGCTTTAATGAAATTCTAATTTATTGACGAAGATCTGACGTCTGAAGCCAAGTAACCTTGATTTTGATAGTTCGCCCAGTACCTACTACTTATGTTGGAATTACATTAGAATTTAAACGTAACGTAATTTTTGGTTTCTACAGACATTGTAACTGTCGAATTAACGATTTTAAAATTCATTTGGAAATCCATTAAGTACGTATACAAATGTTTATGAAACATGGTGACAATAGCATCGAACTAATAGGTATTACCAATTCTGTTATCAGGGTAAAATGAGCCAATCGGACAGGACAGATGCGATAAACAATTTTTACAATGCAGAAAAAGTGGCATTACTTTGCACTGATTTGGCAGCTAGAGGTCTAGATATACCGGCTGTTGACTGGATAGTTCAATTCGACCCACCGGCCGATGCGAATGTAGGTATGCCTCTATTTTTACCGGTTAGGTAGTATCTTTTTAGATTTAAAATAATTAGCATAATTAGCGGACTCAAATTAATTTCAAATCAAGAACATTACAACACCTTATAATCAACCGGAAATGCGTGATCCATTGGCAGCTATTTTGATGTATGCGATCGAATGGTGCATATACAGGAATTGTTTAAATTCTTACTACCACATTACACGGTTTTATTGTCAACAAAGATGAATTCTGGAAGACATTTAAAAAAAATACACATGTTCAGCAAATAAAGATATTCGTTGCTTGATTTTTTTTCAGGAATACATTCATAGGGTAGGTAGGACAGCGCGAGGAATGGGTGCCCAAGGAAACGCTGTGTTATTATTGCGACCTGACGAGAGGGAATTTGTAGATTATCTCAAAGAATCCAAAATATATTTGGACAAATACGAAACTTGGGACACATATTACAATTTACAGCCTAAGGTAATATTTCATATTCTTTACAAGCTTTCCTCATCCTAAGGACGTATTTTTTGTTATCAAATGTTTTTTTTTCATAACACTACGTCCTGTTTTATCGTCATCATTATAATTTTAGCCAAAAGACTGACCTTAACCACCGTGTGGGAGTCCTACCAGCACTGCGCTTAATCCAGAACGCAGTCGCCACTCGAGCACTTTTCTGCCCCAACGGGCGACAATCCTGCGCCCACTGTCACTTAATTTAAGTTAAGCGATCCTGTGGGCTATGTCTGTAACTCCTGCGTATCTCCTCATTTCTGATCAAATCTCACAGGGATACTCCGAGCATACCCAATGTTTTTAATTGTATGTATTTCTAATCGTTTATTTTTTTAGTTAGAGGCCGCAATTTTAGATAAGAATTTTCACCAACTAGCGGTCGAAGCTTTCGAAGGTTACATGAGGGCGTTTGAAGTAAAGAAATTGAAGTACATATTCAATTTGTTGACAATGGATGTCGACGCTGTAGCAAGATCATTTGGTTTAAAAGAGAGACCCGAAGTCGATGTTCGTAAGTACCTTAATATTTCAAGAAGGAAAAATTGTTTTTTTTTCTCAATTAGATTGCTATACTATAATTCGTGTCAAGAGTTTGCTGCTGTTTAAGAAGGTTAATATTTAGAATACGTCAGCCGAAATTTAAAAGTCGTGGTAGTGTAAGTCTCTTTGTAAATATCTTGTAGTTAAAGGACATAGAGTCAATAGTCTGTACTAAGATATTAATCCACTCAAGATTCGAACTTGGTATCTCATGACCTACCGTAGTCCTATCACTAAGTAGTCAATTTATGAGACTTCGCTTTCAGGAATAGGATTCAGTAAGAAGCATAGGCCGAGAAAAAGAATAGCGGCCGCATTGGCTGAACATTTGCCCGATGGTGTGAAACGACCGAAATAAAAATTACTACGGCAGTGTATTTAAATTTATCAGAGATTCGAGATTCACAGACAGAGCTCCATACTACAATAAAACAAGTAATAGGTTCTCCGAATAACGTCACAAAAGACACACGAAGCATTCAACCTTATGTGATAATAGGCAGTGGCGGATTTACAGATTTGCCGCCCGTGGGCTTTTTATGCCGCCTCTACAGTTCTTGAGATAAGCTTTTTTTAGACGCGCTTTGATGTTGCGGCTGCTACCTTTTTTTTAGACGTCCACTCTTACATCTGCCGTCCCTTAAAACATGCCGCCCTAGGCAAATCATTATACCAAGACTGGCGCTTAAAATTTTATATTATTAATTATTATTAATAATTATTTAAGATATTGTATAATAAAACTATTGTTAAATAAATAGATAACTTTATATTTTATTAATCCTTACCTTCCTAGTTGTAGAAATCGTATGTTACAAGAACAAAAATAATCTATTTTCTGACTAGATGGATCTAAAGTATAGATGCGTACAAAAATTATTGTGAAATCTATACATACAATACTATATAATAAGACATGTGGTTAAAATCAAAGTAAAGATTATAGGAACTTTACAGTTATACACTTTCGTGTTAGGATTTGTCGTGACAGCAAGATTAGCACTATGCACCAAATATTTTAGAATATCACTTGAAAAGAACAAACATTTACAAGAACGAAAAAATTTAGGTTGAAATTCGACCTACAATATTGAATATTTTATTATGTTATACAACTTATAAATTTGTATACGGCAAGTACAAAATAAATAGCGAGTATGAAGCTTCTATCCTAGTCTAGTGCTAACTTGCTTAATTCGCGACAAAACAGTACTATGTACGTGAGATTTAGTATCCTATTTAGGTGCAACGTTCATTTCATAAATGCTGTTCCTCGATAATTTCTCGTAACAGTCTTCGTGGTTGTGTTGGTGGTTGACGGCGTATATCATAGAGTCTATCGTTTCGACGGTGGCCGGGCATCGATTCAGAGAGAAATACTGCACGCATCGCCAAGATGTCTTCCCGTGGGTAGTCGAATGTTTAGTATAAACGAAGTTCATGTGGACCAATTGCTTGTGACCTTTTCTACTGTAGATGTATTTGTATCGGACTGGCAGTTGCGGATTTTCACTCGTTCCATTCACAACCAGAGATAATGCGCCTGTAAGTATAATATTAAGTTAAAATTGCTTTCTTTTTAATTTCATGTGGTATCGTTCCTTCCTTTGAGGACTCAACCTGTTATTCATATACACAAATGAAAGTTGCTACCAGAGCAAGTGTATGTGGCTCACAAATACTGCCGAATGATTAGCCAAAGTTTGATTATGGAACTATAAAACTCTTCATTTACAATGGGAACACCTTAGTAAATGCAGATTTAGCAATCCTTGTTGTGAGTTTTCACTATTGATTAAACGTTACAGTGAAGTTTTCAAACGGTCAACTAATGGTTCTATTGCAGTAGATTTTACATAAATGTTTTTAATCAATGCTCAACAGTGTTTTTACCTTGATAGGCATAGTAAGGTACTGTAGGCACGTTGTTGCAGTTACCATCAGCGTTTGATTACAAATAGGCATACGTTTTAGGGAAATGCAAATATTGAAGTGTCTTCTAAAACCTCACTCCCGTTACCCCCAGAACATTAAAGCGACAGGGTCCCACACTCTATTGAAGTGCCTAGCCGCCACGATGTATTTACTAGCTTATTAATCTGCCAAGTGCTTGTGTCAAAATGCGGGGCATGCGTTCCGAAAACACACCAGTCTTTTCTTTATTTAAAAAAAAACGAAACCACTGCCCTAGTTGTAACATGTATCGCGGGGGCAGATTACAAACATGTAATTCACGAACACAAATTACACCCAGACACTGAGCAAGTGCCTCTGGTTTAGACACACTTGCCCGGCCCCGGAATTGAACCCGGGACCCGTTGAACTAAATGCGTCACATCTAACCCCTAGAATAGGCAGTCCAAGTATTAAGTACCAAAGATTACCAAAACTATCAAAATCGATCGATATTGAATTAGCAAGTTTGGGTCCCAGTATTCACGCAGTTTCTGCTGCGGAAAGATTATAAATCTGCGAATAGATACTGAATCGGTTACAATAGTGATATCTCATAAAAACGATTCATTTTAATTAGTACCTTATTTTCATAGATGGAAAGTTGTTTCTTACTAGGAAGTGGATTTCGGGATATCACATTGTTTTGGCAAAGAGGCGAATAGGTGCCAAGGAGCCGTTACCCTAATAGGTAGTATTTATTCACGGAGGAAAAAACTAATATAAGACAAAATATGAATTTACAAGATTGTATATAGTTTAATTGTTCAAAATATATGAATATAAAAATACATTCGCTTACAAATTCTTATAAAAAACCACACAAAAATCATCACACTGTAGGTACCTACATATAAATAAGCCTTGTTCGTTTCAGCTTAATACTTACAATCTTTACCAAGATATTCATTATAAAAATAATGCGTTCATTAGAACTGACCTAAAATTCAGGGAATGTAAAAATATCGACTTAAATTCGAATATGTACGACGAGTAAATGATTAAAATCGCTCTTAAAGAGATCAAAGTCATAATAATGTCAAAATACTAACACTAATTAAAGTAACTAGCATGATTAATATACGAAAGGAATAAGCAATACTTAAAAATAATACAATAAATAGACTAGAATATGAGCAATAAAGTGTTAATAATTTTTATGGCGAAATTTAATGGCACTAATCAAAAGGGGACAGTGATTTTCTTAAAAGTATTACTTGGCACTCAAAAGCATAATTTTTCTATCACAGATGTTTCTTAATTATTGTGCATATTGAACTTTATTACTCCAAAATGTTCACTTAAATCTAATATTAACCTCTGAAGATAATTTCGTGGTCACATCCTGTTTATAGATTTGGTCCCAAATCTTGTGAATCTATGATTCACTTACAGTTAAGAAATAGACAAAAATATGTGAGGCAATAAGCCTAGGTTGTAAAGTTTTGTAAATAATTTAATGCCTCTTTGAGGAGTTGTGCTTGAAATGCGTTAGTTAGCATAGTAGTCTCCTTGCAGCTGAGATACTTTGAGTATATCACTAAAATGAATGCCAAAGCAAGGGGATTTGCAGAATGGTAGTTCACATGCACTACACATGAATCTAGTGTCTCGTCTTCTTCCAATCTTCCAGCATAGCCGGCAGGAACGCTGTGGATATTTCTTTTTGCCATCTTCTTTTTGCGGTATCGTAACCAGTCGGTGTTCAATCGCTGGGCGGGGGTATTCATCGTTCGCGTTAGTTCTTAGTGCGTTGTTAGTCACTTTACCATTCACTAAGTTTTTTAGGTCGATGAACAATGAACTGAGACTGGTATCTGAAAGCACGATGGCCATTTTCATTGTCAGTTGAAATTAAAAAACAAATGGGATTGCACACATATCGTGAATTAGATTGTAGAATGTTGAAAATGCCATCGTGTTTTCGGAACAAGCCTTTGCAAAAGAAAACATGGAAAATTCTTAAGGAAAATCAATAAAATGATTGCATTTTCAACACAATCTAAATTGTTAGGTGTGAAAAATTAATAAACATAGCAAACAAATTAGAAAGAACATTAAAAGCTTTATAAAAGTAAGCATGATATTAGGGTATAGACAATCTCACGCAAAAAAGCGTAACACAAAAATTATGGATTTTTTTTTCGAGAAAGCTATTTTTGTTGGTTCAAAACTTTTATAAAAATGTTCAAATAAAAAACATTAATTCAGGATTTGTGTTACAACTATTTGTGTGGGAGGTATCATAAGCAAGAGTCACTTAGACAGGAAAGCCCTTTAAAAAAAAAACAATAATAGGTCTTAGTACTTTCTAAAACATCATGGATAAGATTAAAGCACTATAGCTGAAGCATGGTGCATAATTGCAAAGGCACAGATATGTTAGAACTAAATGAATGTGAGAAAACTTCTGTAAAAACAACTTTAAAGAAAATATGCTTAATATGTATACTAAATTAATAAAATAGGACATATAAAAACACTCACTGTCCTGAGGTGAAGAGTTATATTCCAATGAATGCAGCCCATCACTTTTCCCCTCTCGAATTGACTCATAACTTTTGGGTGTTGTACACACAGCAGGGTCTGTTACAATAATATCATTGTCATCACATTCCGTTTTTAAATCCAGCCCATTATCTGAGAGAGCTTGCTCTTGACTTTTCTCATGTGAATCTTGGGAGTTAGTTTTCTGAACATGTGCATTAAATAAAGTAATGTCCACAGGATTATCATCATATAATTTATTCATAGTTTCATAATTACGGTTCTGGTACAGACTATTGTGTTTGTACACAATCTCTTTAGTTTTCGGCCTTTTTTCTGGGTTGAGTGTCTCAGAAAAGTAGTTCTTTTGAAGAAACTCCTCTGATTTCCTTTTTAAGTTGCTTAGTCTCTGAAGTTTCTCTAATAGTTGCCTTTGTTTTAGGAGCTCTAGTTCATTGCCCTGGGTTTCATCATTGAGTGCTGGGTCATATGTATCTGAGATACATGATTCTGCATCAGCTGTGTGGTTTTGTGTTTCTGTATGTTTAGGTATATCTTGTTCTTTTTCACTGTCATTTTCGTCATCAGTCTGTAAGATAGTAAGAAAATTATAATAAATTAACTTTGATACATAAGCATATAAATACTGAACAGGCCAAGTAAAAAGTATGGATTTCAAAAAAAATTTTTTTTTAAATATATTGTTGACGGATTTAGAGTACATAGTGTCACCAACCCATACCATTCCAAGGGTGTTGTAAGAGGCAACTAAGGGAACGCAAGAGGCAGACCACGTAGCTGCAAGGGAAGGAAATAATGATTTCTTAGGTTTTCGCGATTATTACACATTGAAATTAAACACTTATTAATGGATTTATCGCGTGTATATATGCAAAGCATTCGAAACGTCGGGAATCAAATAATGTAATATACACGCGATAAATCCGTTAAAAAGTGTTTAATTTCAAAGGGCAGGAAATCTTGATACAAACCCTGTGCCAACCATCTCAATGCCTGTGCCAATCCATGAAGTGTTGGAATCCTCATCCTCTCCAGTCATCAGAAGGAAATGACAAGGCCGATAACCCACCTGGCCAGCATGGCACAGTAGGTTATTTATTCTCCATGTAATTTGAGGATGCCTGACTCTGCAGTGGGTCATGTATGGGCCGAGTAACAGTAGTAGTAAGTATAAAATGATTACTATGCAACTCACCTCTTTGTTAGTCAATCCTTTGATCTGCAATACCTCTGCAGTTCCTATAAAACTAGTGAGATCCTCACGCTTCACGCTAACTTCTCCATGGTACATAAATTGCAACAGGTCTTTCATTGCTTTGTGTGTCACATCTCTGAGGACGACTGAAAAGCAAAAGTTGCAAAATTTAAAATGCAATTTTAAAATTCACAATTAAAAAAAATAGTAAACAAAAAAGGAAAGGTCTAGCTTTTGGTAAATTTGTCTGCACTAAAGTTTGTTTAATACAAATACAGGCTGTTAGATTTGAATACAACGATAATCTAATATATAATGATGTTCAAACAGGATATCAGAGTAACTTATACTATACTTACTAATTGGATGTTGACATGGATTCACTTGAAACATTTTCTTGAAATATGGCGAACATATAGAGAGTATTACTTTATGCGCCTGTAGCAAATGGCCTTCTACTGCAATTGTTACATCCACAAACTCGCCATTGCCTAATAAACCGGCAAATCCTTTGCTAAGGTTTCCGTGAAAATTGTTCCAAGACAATGAGAATTGTTGCTCCATTTTTATCTCCGATTATCACACATTTAGAAAGTACAAATTACACTGTTTGTTGCATAAGCAATAGATACAAAAATGAACTTTTTCTATCATAGAATTACAATTTACATCATAAAATTAAGGAAATTAACGCTGTTTTGTGTGAAACGTAAATTGACAGCTGAAAGAGAAATAGCGCAGCGCGTCGTCTACCTTTAGAGATGGAATTTAGTTTTATTTCATTAATCGACTAAATTTTTTAATTTTGTTACAAACCATAGATAATTTACATACAATCAAATATGATTTTAGTTGTTAAAAGATAAATGAATTATGTTATATTTTTTTAAATATATTTCGATTATATTATGTTTGTCGATTTGCAACTTTGCATGCCCCTACTCCTAACTTCAATTATAATTAATAGGTATTTATTAATGCTTTTTACAATATTACAATCATATCCTCTGGTTTATTTCTAAATAGGTACGTATGTGAACAAAAAGGTAGGTACGTAAATACATGTATGTAGCTTTACTAAAACTTTCCACCAGTGGTCGAGAACTACTCGAATTAAATTAAGTTTCTACTCAACTTGTAGAAGTTAGTCGACGTTACAGAATTCCAACGAACATATAACTTACACTATACTTGTTTTGTTATTTATTCACATATTATGCTATTTTAGGTTTAGATTAGAATTTAATGTATTATTATATAAATCTATACTAATATATAAAGCTGCAGAGTTTGTTTGTTTGTTTGAATGCGCTAATCTCAGGAACTACTTGTCCGATTTCAAAAAATCTTTCATTGTTAGATAGTCCATTTATCGAGGAAGGTTATAGGCTATTTTATTTTCAAAAGAATTAGGGATCCGTATGAAAATTGCGATTTTGTAAACCAAGGTGTAAAATCGAAAACTTATTTATGCGTGCGCTGCACAAACTATTGACAATAATACAAAATGATGTACTACGGGTTTGTAGATCTTATAAAGATCTACAAAGAAGTCCGCGAGAGAACATATCTAACTATCATAGTTTTGTCACAATAACCGATTTTATGTTCATAAAAAATATGCACGGGTTCGAAGCCCACGCGGGCGAAGCCGCGCGCAAAAGTTAGTACCATATAAACCTAGAATTTAAAAAGTAAAATATTTTAAAATGATTTCTAACACGGGCTTATGTGTTAGGAAAACTTTTTAAAATATTTTGCTGTAATTAAAATACATTTCTAATAACAGTTACATTTGTTGTAGGTATCTATGTACTTTGTAGACTAAAAACATATATATATGTCTCCGGAAACAATTAAGTATTGGCATTAAGTAATGTATGACAACTAAACCCTCTAAATTAAACCTACATGATTATTAAAGTATAAGATTCGATTATCCCCATACATTTTAGTGTTGAGAATAATATAGCGTAATATTTAAATCAAGTACCTACTCATGATCATCATCATTTCAGGCCATAAATTATCCACTGCTGAGTCGGGCCCCTACCAAGTTCATGGCGGAAAATGTACCTACTATGCCACGCGGGCTGTGACGCGGGCAAGACGGTTTGACATAGGGGTTGTATCAAGATTTCCTTCTCTTGCGGTTAGGTGGGCTGCATCTTGCGTTCCATTAGGACCTACTGTAGGTAGGTATAAAAATAAATATAGTTAAATTGCTTATGCGTGCGACTTCGCCTGTGTGGGCTGCAAACCCGTGGACTTAAGACTTAAGGGAGCTTAGGGATAATTTATTTTTATTTTATTACTGTGACGATGCTTAATTTTTGGAGCAGGTTCGCTGGCAGGATGTTGCCTGGAGAGATTTCAGTAGCGGCAGGAGTATTAAATAATAACGCCGGATTTTGTACAGAATTTATTCTTAATTGTTATATATAATGTCTCTTCTCACAATGCTGAATTTGGAATGCCAGAATGCCAGACTACATTAAATGTGCCTCTTATATAGGCAGATTTGCACACGGCAACAACGCCTCGCCCCTGACCAATCAGAGCGCAGGAGACTTAACTAACAATACAACAATGAATCTATTCATTGGCTCTTAGAAAAATACCACGGGAAAAAATACCACGACGCGGACAGAAAATGCCACGATGAAAGACAGATTAAAACGCTTATTATATATCGTCGCTAACAATTACTATTCGGGAATCGTATGGGTTTCATATTATTACCTAATTACTTACTTTTAATCGTATTTTATCGTAATATGTACTACTATATAAAGTATCACCGTTACTGTTTTTGAAATCGGCCTAGCCTTATTCGTTAGAGACATAAAAATATTTCATCTTCTTATTTTTTTTTTTTTTGTGTCCGGTATCGCCCGGGTGGGCTTCTGACTCGTGCTTATTTTTTTTTTTTTTTTTTTTTTTTTCTTCCTTGTGGCTCTCACGGTTTGAGTTCAGCCAATGTCAAGTTACTTTGTATCATTTCTTCATTAAGTTATTAGGTATTTGATAAATATAAAACGGGGAAACTTATTAAACGAAAAAATAACAACGTAAAATTTGGAATGGACGGAAATTTGGAAAGGTAAGGACTAGGAGAGAGAAGGAGAAAATATAAGATATAAAAATAAGTAACTATTTACAACTTTATATTATTTACACATATAAAAGATTCTATGGATTTATAAATATCTAAATGTTTGGATTCTAAAAGAGAGGATATACATGTGGGAAAGGGAACATCTAGAGAAGTTAAAGATTTATAAAAGTTAGAGCGATCAAATCGTGGGCACGACAACAGCGTGTGATTCAGATCACCCATTTCATAACTACATTCACACCTAGGACTGTTTATGATGTTCATTCGAAAGAGGTGAGAAGGACACACAGTATGCCCTAACCTCATCCGAATGATCATTTTGGTAGCTAAGTTTCCTAAACGTAAATGGTAAAACCACGGTTTCTTAAGGGTTACACTTTCTAATGAAAAATAGGACTTGGCACACGTTTTTGTGGTTACATACCAAAGGGAATTCCAAGAATTCTGCAAGTTATTGTTGGGCAGTGTTAAAAGATCGTGAGGATAAATTTTATAAGGAAACTTGTCTCCTGATAGACAAGCGTCTTTCGCTAGCTGGTCTACCTTCTCATTAAGTTGAATTCCAGTATGACTGGGAATCCAAACTAAGGTGACAGAGAAATCCTTAAGATAGCATTTAAACAGTAAATTACGAATTTCATAAACTAGGGGATAATGGGTTTTCGCGTGAAATGGGAATCTCTCTATGGCTTGCAAAGCAGACATGGAATCCGTGAAAATTAAAGATTTACGCAGTTTAAACATGAGTATGTACTCTAAACCCTTTAAAATGGCAAAGCATTCACCAGAAAACACTGATGTTTCTGGAGGCATTCTAATTTTCTGAACAATATCATATTGTTTGTGGTAAATACCTACACCAACACATGTTATATTACTGCTGGAGTTAGGTTTTGATGAATCAGTAAATAGTTGATGGCAATTTACCCAATCATGGTCTTCAAGGGACAATTGAAAGTCCCTATCACTTTTGATGGGCCTGCCGAAATTAAAATTAATAACAGGGGGCAAAATTAGTGAACGGAAATCGAATTTATATAAAGAAAAGGAAGTATTAATGGGAGAAGATAGAGATAAGAAATGTTTCAAACTGTTTATGAGAAAAGGGGAAGATTTATGTGACCAGTAAGGCGAAGAGGACATTTCATTAAATAATTTGATTAACTGTGGAAAAATGGGGTGATCGGGAAATTGCGAGCAACGGAATAAATACCTGTCAGCCAGATATTGTCGACGAAGTTGAAAAGGAGGATCACAACATTCAACCTGTAACGCATTAATAGGACTGGATTTCATGGCACCTGCAATGATTCTAAGGCACTTGGACTGAACGAGATCAAGTTTTTTGAAACCTGATTTATTACCAGGTTCCAAATTAAAGCAGAAGTAATCAATAACACTTCTTATCATGGCGTTATATACTAATTTCAACGAGTATGGGTGAGCACCCCACCACACACCAGAAAGACATCTCAGCATGTTGATTCGGCGCTCACACTTCGCAACCAAATATTCGCAATGCGAAAGACCAGATAACTTTGAATCTAATATGATCCCAAGAAATTTAACTTCATTCTTTATCGGAATATAAGAGGAATCATATGTAAGAGAGACATGTGGAGGCTTGCGTTTTCTAGAAAATAAAACAGTGGTGCTTTTAGAAACAGATAATTCCAGACCATGAAAATCTAACCATTTTTTAAGTAAAACCAGAGATTCAGACACTCGAGAATTTAATACATTAATAGAAGGATCAAATGAATAAAGTAACAAATCATCAGCATATTGAAGTACTTTGATGTAGTCACCACAAGAACTGTCAAGATCGTAAGTGTAAATATTATACAGCAATGGACTCAAGACAGAGCCTTGAGGTAAACCTTTGTATACATTTCTTGAAAGAACCGACCCATCCTCAAGTGTCAATTGTATAACACGCTCAGAAAGCATATTAACTATAAAATTAACTAATATGAGTGGAACGCGAAGATGAAGTAATTTGTCTTTTAAAATAGAAATAACAACATTATCATATGCAGATTTTATGTCTAAAAATGCTCCCAATAAATAACTATTGTGGGTAAAAGCAAGGTGTATATCGGTCGTCAAAAGTGCTATATTATCTGTGGCACTTTTACCTTTACGAAATCCATATTGCGTCTGTGCAAGTATGTTGTTATTTTCAATGAACCACTCGAGTCTATTTTTAACTAAATGTTCAGCAACTTTTATTAGAACTGATGATAAGGCTATTGGACGATAAGAAGAAGCTAAAGATGAGGGTTTCCCGGGTTTGAGTATAGGAATAATTTCTTGTTTTCGCCATGCATTCGGAATATTTCCAGTCAACATTATGGAATTGACGAGATGTAAATAGTATTCCAGAGCGTTACCATCAAGATTACATAGAAACGAATAAGGAATACCATCTACACCTGGTGCTGAATCTTTTAACTTTGAAATAACCCCTTTAAGCTCTAATATAGAGAATAACGAATTAAGATCAGGTAGAAAGTCCATTGAACTTGGGAGATTTGATAATGTTGATAACTGGAATTGATCAACTTCTTTCATACCATATGGAGCAATACTGTCGAGAAAAGAATAAGACAGTTCTGGAGGAAGAGAAATGGTGGGTGGTTGAATAACAGCACATTTAAAACGTTTGATGTTTTGCCACACAATTGAAGATGAGGAATCAGGTGATATAGATGAGCAAAATGCTCTCCAACCATCAAACTTTTTTTGTTTAATCAACTTCTTGGTTGAAGCAATTATTGCTGACAAATTACAAAAATTTTCATCTGACATACAACTGCGATAAGTATGTTCAGCTTCCTTTCTCTTTTTTACAGCAATGGCACATTCTCTATCCCACCAAGGAGGAGGCAAAGGAAATTTACTAAATGGCTTCTTTTTTGGAAAAATCTCATCTGCTGACTCTAACAATAACTCTGAGAAACTTTCAGAGCAAGTGTTTTCATTGCCAAGCTGAACTGGAGGTAATTTGGAGAAGTTTTGATTAAATTTAGAACTAAACATATTCCAGTCTGCATTTTTAATATTATGTTTCAATCGTGGAGTTGAAACTGGAATTTTAGTTTTACTAGATGGAAAGGAAATTATTATTGGATAATGATCACTCCCAAAAGAAGAAGAGAGAGTGTGCCAAGACAGGCAGGAAGCAAGATCTGGAGAGCTTATAGAGAGATCAACAGCACTGATATTTTCATTTGGCCGAGTTAGCCTTGTAGGGGAACCTGTATTTAATAAACATAAATCTAAACAATCAAGAATGTCCATAATTTCTTCTCCAAAACAATTTGAATTGGAGCTCCCCCACATATTGTGGTGGGAATTAAAGTCCCCTAATATCAAACAGGGTTTGGGTATTTTGGCTAAAATATTTCTGAGTTCATTGAATACTTGGAAAGAAGGATGAGGAATATAAACAGAGACAAAATAAATATTATTAATACATATTGAAATGATGGATATTTCTTCACTATGTGAAGGAAGGGAGAAAGAAGTGCATAAATATCTATTATTTACAAGGAGGGCAACACCTCCATAGCCATCTGGTCTATCCTCACGGAAACAAGTGAAGCCAGGCATTCTTAAATGAATCCCTGGCCTCAACCAGGTTTCAGAGAGAGATATAACTGATGGAACATATTTATTTATCATATATATCAAGTCACTTTTCTTACTAATTATGCTGCGACAATTCCACTGTATTATGGTTGATATTTTGACCATTTTGGAAAGAATTAGATAACAAATTTAAGAAAGAGGCAGCGTTGGACGGTGGAATTAAATTATTCTGAGTCAATAAATTCACTAAAGCTAAAATTACTTCAGTGATATCTGGTTTTTGTTCTTCACCTGAAGATTCATTTGAAGAAACATTGAGGGCACAACCATTTTGAGAAGGTGAATAATTATAATCCTTAATAAGGTTCTTATATGTAACATCATTTTCTTTAACAGGATGCAACCTTGGATTGGATTTCAAAAATACAGTCTTTTTGTAGGACATGGAATTATTAGTTACAGGAATTTTGGGATTCTTGGGTTCACCAACAGAATTATTAGCAATCTGGTTCTTGATTTGGGAAGGGTTTTGCCGAACCAACACTTCTGAGAATAATCTTTGAGATGGAGGGTGCAATCTTGAGGCTTCAACATAGGAAATACAACTCTTAGCCATGGTGGTTTTAATGTCTTTTTGGCGGATAAATTCAGGGCAAGATTTATTTGTGGCGAAATGGAACCCAGTGCACATGCAACAAGATGCCATGTCTTCCTCTGTATTACAGGTTGAACCAGAGTGATCCTGGCCACATTTGTAGCACCTAGGCTTTGACCTGCACTGTAGTTTCGTGTGTCCGAAGCGGCAACAATTAAAACACTGAATAGTCGGATATGAGTATAGTTCTACAGGTAAAGAATTGTAACACATGTATATGTTACGTGGTAAAACCTGGCCATCAAAAGTGATAACGACAGTTTGTGTGGGCTTCCATACAGGGTTACCATCAACTACTACTTTGAAATTTAAACGTCTTATCTTAAGAATTTCCCCACATCCTAATGGAACATTAATGTTAGATAAAGTTTCTTCAACAGTCCACTCAGAAGGCACACCACGAACTAAGCCCATTCTGGTAACATTATATGAAGGAATAAAAGCTTTAAAATTTTTTGCCAGTAAGCTGTCACTATTTAAGAAATTGTTGGCGGAATCAAATTTAGAAAAGGAAAGAGAAATTCTATTTCTACCAATTTTTTTAACACTGCCATTTACAATATCAGAAAAACCACCTCTTTTTAGGAAATTACCGAACATTACTGGATGAATAGATGTTCCATCATTTTCAGTAGTTTGGATTTTTTGGACATGTACCAGAAACGGGCCATTATCAGAGGATGTATAAACTTTCCTAGGTATAAATTTAGGGTGATCCAAAACCACCTGTTCTGAGGCCTTGGGAGGAGCAGGAGTGGTTCTCTCCAAAGTCTCAGTGGGGACATCGGAAGATACTTGCAGTTCTAAATCTGCACATTTGCAAGATTCTTTATGACCCACAGCCATTTTGTTTGCTCGCTTTTTTTTGTTGCAATGTTTGCAAATTTTCTGTGCATGACGCCGTTTTCGCTGATTGCTATGGGCAACCGAGTTATCGGTGTCCATGCCAGATTCAGCTGAAATAACGCTAACGAATTCCGCTGGAAAAGGGACTGAACCCCCCGGGTCAGGGGGTTCCTCCATACTGCTGCTCACTCTACTAATAAAAATAAAAACTTACCTATATACAGCTAATTCACATACACTAATTAAAAATATACAAACTACTAGATATATTTACAAAACTTTTCTCCCCTGATCGCTTATTTTACAGAAATATTAAATAAATAATTTTCACCAAAATAATACCGATCTGCCAAATTCAAGGTTTCCCGCGCTTTTTTTCGACTCGTGCTTATCTGTGCTCTGCATTTAGCCGATATTACTCAAGGACAGCGGCGGATCCAGGGGGGGGGTCATGGGGGTCATGACCCCCCCCTGAGCTGGTTCCAGGACTTAGGTGGACCAATAATTGAACATAATGATTTTATTTATATATTTTGTCACCATACAGATTTTATGTAACTACATACCTTCAATAGTTATTTAATTAATATAATATACTAACTTTGTATGATGGTAAGATGGTAAATGTTTGGGAACGAACGTATCGAAAATTTGAATTTTACCGCGCCACACTTGCGCGCGCTTGTCCACTAGCTCTCCACGCGTCTAGCTGGTAGACCAAAGAGTAGAGTAATAATACCAAAAAAAGAACCTAACCTCAAATAAAAATTTAAATTTTATAATTCACTAAACGTGACTACTCTATGTGTGGTTAGACGCGACCAAAGAGTAGAGTAATAATAACGAAAATAAAGTGGCTACTGTTAAGCGGCTTATTGAAGAAAACCCGCGGATTACCTATGAGACAATTCGAGGCCTATTAGGGATTGGTATGAGCCAAATTCAGAAAAATTTACACGAAGAATTGAAAGTTCAGAAACTTTGTTGTCGTTGGCCGTTGGATCCCTCATGAACTGTCAGCGGAGCAAAAGCGGGCTCGCGTGGAATGGTGCTCACAGATGCTACAAAAGTACGACCACGGACATTCTAATGCTGTTTATGACATCACTGTCACAGGAGACGAAACGTGGATTTGTTGTTATGAAACCGGAAAAAAAAAAAAAAAAAAAAAAAAAAAAAAAAAAAAAAAAAAAAAAAACAGCAATCTCGTGTATGGGTGTTTGAAAATGAGAACAGGCCAACAAAAGTGAGGCAGGCGAGAAACGTTGGTAAAAAACATGATCGCGTTTTTTTTTCTTGACTACAGGTCCCAGCTGTGCAATTCCACTTGAAGATCAAAAGAGTAATTAATATTAATAATTTATAGTCGGTAGCTAGTTGTTTACCCAGGGTGTTAGAAAAAGTTCGCGCAAGACGACCAAAAAGCCGCATTCTCCTACACCATGACAACGCTTCTTCACACACGGCCAACAAAACAAAGTCATTTTAGCTTCAGGAAAAGTACAACTCGTCACCTATCCTGCGCATAGCCCCGATCTAGCACCCTGTGATTTCTGTATTTTCCCCAAAATCAAACATTTGATGAGAGGTTTCACTCTTACCAACTCCGAAGAGGCAGTGATAGCGTTCAATCAGCACGTAGAAAACATGCATTCAAAAATGTAGTTTTTTTTTAAAAGCAATAAACATAATATTTTAGTTATAACTTTGTTTTTTTTAAGTTACGCAAAACTTATAGTGTGACCTACGTATGTATTTTGTCTGTTTCTATTTTTTTCGTTGGAAATCCTTGTCCTTCTTTATGAGTTTGGAGGGTTGTATTGATGATTTTGATGATTATAATTCCATAACTACATACGTCTTACAGCCGCGAATCAAATGTTCATCATCATACAACCTAGCACTGCCCTGCAAATTGCAAAAAACGTAAGAAAATTTGAATTTCGCGGACTACCCTGGAGCATCCACCTTAACCACGGTTATGGAATATAAATAGGCTGCCTCATTCAGTGCGTGATAGTGGTTCTCTGGGTGTCTTCAAGAGGGCAATATGTACGTGGATATGTACAAGTTATTATGTGTGGAGTTTTTCAAGTGTATAATAAATATCAATAAAGAATAAATATTTTTAAGTACAGTACTTACGTACATTAATATAATACCTACTTTTTACTTGTATCTATTGTTATCAAAATTAAATTATAAGTTCTTGACTTGACTACGACTATGTGACCCCCTCCTGGCGCCAAAGCTGGATCCGCCCTTGCTCAAGGATAATATAGAATTCCCATGGTGAACTATTTTATGAAATCGGCTTATCATTTTTGAGATTATTCGTTACAAACATACATACACATCTTTCCTATTTATAATATTAGTAGGTATAGATAAGTATAAAAGTATCGATACAAAATGTTCTCCCATTCCTATCTAAGGAGTCGTAGTCTGTTTCCATACGTCTAATCCAATATGATACGAATGTTAATTGCATTGGGTAAGCTTGTCCAGCTTGTACACTGTTTTGATTACAAAGGTTAGTCATACTCATAGCCCAAACTCAAAGCAAAACTAAGCGAGTTAAATATTTTTCGCTGTTTCTAATACATTCTACTATAAGATAGTAGGTAGATACTATGCTGTGCTTACATATACATACAAGTAAAATGTGCTCGACTTATATTTCGTACGTGTACATAAATTGTTAAATATATAAATGTCGGTCGCTACATGTATGAAGCATGTTGGTCGCTACATGGCTCCCCCCAAGACTGGAGGTCGATCCTCTTGAATTGCTGCAGTGTGATGAGCTACGATGTTTAAAATGGATGTGATAGCAAATTATATTTTATAGAAAAAAGTTCTATATCCATTAAGAATTCGCTACGTCACTAAGACGGAAAGAACCGCAAAGCACTTATAATATTATGGTGTTAACAATAGCAGTCATCTTGTCTTAACGAAACTTCTCTACATTTTTAATAAGGCCATTGTGCATTTTCCACAACGAGGGAAATGAGAGACTTTATCGTAACTCGGGACAAGGTGAAAGTACCAGCCAATTCAAAGTGCATAGTCACGACATGGCTGCTTCACAAAATACTCGTAGAACTGTACTATGGGCCTCAATTAATTGAATGTGTTAGATTGCGTTGAGGGGATGTAAGAAAGCTATCATTTTATGTTAATCTTTTTATCAGATATTATAAAAGGAACCTCTCAATTCGACTGTCATTTTTTTTTTTGTAATTGTGCTACCAAATATCCCTCATCTATGAACGATTAGGAAAACCCTTTTTTTAATCCAGTACCTATTATTGCCTTCGAATTGGCCCCTTACATTTATTTATACATAGTCAGAACGTAACAACTAAAGTACATTTAGGCGGCCTTATCGCTAATCAGCGATCTCTTCCAGGCAACCATATTACCTATCTGATATGTGGACAAAACTATTTTGTCTAAAGGCAAATTTTGGTATATTTGGATGACTTACTAGCTGTGGGTTCTTAGTTAAAATGGATTATACATATAAAAATAAAAAAATTATACTGACTAAAAAAACTAAACCGTGAAACATAACCAATAAAAATCATTTGAAGTCGGTCCCAACTTAAATTAACGATAATTAGGTTATAGGTATACCTCCAGTTACAACTCTATGGACACCCATCCAACAACCAGCATAGCTACACGCTGCTTAACCTCTAGATCGAATGCGACCTATCTAGTAAATGTAACCAAATCTATTTTATGGCAAATAAAAACGTTATACAATTTTCCTGAGAGATATAGATACATTTTTCAAATTGAATTTTACTTCGCAACGTTTTCTTTTATTGCGAAAACCTTTCTAGTATTGTCGGCAGTAAATAAATGAAGACCCACCGGTTTAAATGTTTACAACGTAAATGATATTAAAGAATACGTTCTTACGGCTTTATTATTTTGTATAGCGTCTATTCAAATGCAGCTGTAGCTACAGAGTCGTGCCAACAAACTATTAAATGCAGTGTGGCTGTGAATAAGTTGATTCTTAACAAAACCTTTTTAGTTGCGGTTATACAAACCATATGGCGCGCAAAACAATTTTGATTCGATTAAAATGATACAGAAATGCTTTTGAAGGATCGTTTTATTTTAATAGGTATCTCTATTCAATTCAACAAATAAATCAGTAAGATTTATCATTTTCGTGGCGTTACAATACTCCAAAAAATGCGCTGATTGATTAAATTTTTGAAATCGGAATATACTTAACTATATAATTCGATTCTTATGGTTCCAGCAAATACATACCTGAAAGCGTTTAAAGAATACCTACATTTATGATTAAAATACTATCCTTTGTGATAATACCTTTAAATGATGTACTTAATCAAAATAATTAAATTCTTATTGAAACAGCGGAACGGTCTCGTAAAGTGGCTAAAAACTTGGCAACTGAGATTTGTGGCAAAAAACGTGTCAAGTCATCAAATCTACATATTTTATTGGAGTCTCCCTCGCAGACTGCGAGTGTCGGAAACTTATACAAGTAGGGTTGTTTTTATCGACGATAATTGCTTAGCGAAGATATTTTTATTTATCGATATTTTATGTGAATCTATGTTTTCAAGAGATTCTGTTCGCCCTGTTGCTAAAGTTCTATTTGTTAATCCACAATTCTGTAGCAGTGTTTCTTTTCTGTAATTAACTGTAAAGCAGACAACTAGTTGGTCATACGGCTTCATAAGATTTAAAAGTTATTTGCAAAGAAAATATGTTGTTTTTTAATTTTTACTTTAAAGAAGTCCGTCGTTGCCGAGTGGTGACGGATGAGAATTCAATGGTGTCACTGCCCCATTCCATCCTGAGCGCGTTGAAGGAAATCACGATATGAAAGACTGTACCAAGCATGGTGATGGCAGCAGAAGGAATCCACTTTCCCTCTGCTACTAGCTTCACTTTTTAGGCGCAAGGTGTTGATCATCCAGCGAGACAAGGTGGTATGTATGCCAGGGGGCGCGGTGCCTATAACTGTGTTCGGGGATTTCTTAACTGAGCAAATGTCTCTGTAAATTTCGCTACCGCCATGTAGGATTTCTCGATAGTTCTCGCATTTATAGGAGTTAGGTATTCATATTATGTAAAGCTCGCATTTATAGGAGATATTAATAATATTATGTAAAGTATGAAGCATGCTGGTCGGTATAACTTTTTACAGGTCGGTATAACACATTAGTGGCACCTCAGGTGTTTCCAATGCAAAGGCGATGGTGACCGATTCTACGGCTTTTAAAGCTTCTGGCCCACCTGATGGTTATGTTAAATCTATTTACGATTAAAATCCCGATATCGATATTTTGAGAAGAAAAACATTCAGTGCGGATACAACACTATCGTAGGTCGAACGGCTGCGGCGACGTTTCATAAAGGACTCTTTTATTTTACTCTCAATCCTTTATAGGTTTTCACTTCGGCTTTGTGTTATTATGAAATCTTCAATTTAATCGGTGAACGTGGTGTGAATAACAATACCATTTATCGAACTTTTTATTGAAAGATTTCTATCATTTATATTGGGTGTGCATTATGTCAGAACGTCTGGCAGGACTGGAGTTACACTAGGGATAATAAGGACTAGGTGCCTATATCGGCAAAAGTCTAAGGACGGCAAATTTCATAACGTCACTTTATTTTTGAAAACTTAGCTGCTTTTTAGGAATCAATTCCAAATTGGCATTTAGGTTAAATCAGGCCGTTTTGTATTCCTGGAAAATCCTCTTGGGAACTTGCCGGGTTATGTGGGACTTCGGGACGCGGGAAGATGCTTGTTGCTCCCAAACTTACACACCAAAACTCACGGTGTTCCTAGAAAGTTCGTTTTCAAGGCCACGTGTTCACTCCACGATGCTGACCCCTGGCGACGTGCCTGGGCAACCTGTCACCTGCGCATAAAGGCCCCGGGTGGAAGGTTAGCGATGGAACAGGGGGCTGCACTCAGCGAGGCGGGCCAAGGACCACCAGGGTAGCGGAGCATACTCCCCAGATCGGTAGTGAATCCCGTGGCCTTGGAGTGGAGCAATCGAGGATTGCCGTCGGTTTTAGCGTCCCGGAGTCCCATATAACCAGGCCAGCCCCAACGGCCGGGATTCCATGAGGATTCCGACAAAAAAGCCGGTACCGATCCCAATGAAGTTGAAAAAAAGGTGAAGGAGATAGATATACATATCTTAGCAAGTATTTTAAACGATGTAACCATTTTCGGTTAAATACGAAAGAGCGGTTTGGTGTGCACTAGAAGCTTTAACCACAGACGCACATACTTAAGGACTGAACCACAACCAACGGAACATAATCTATAGCAGTAGAATTTACTTTAAATGTTAATAACACGTACACACAGTTTTTCTTCATCAACCGATTATCACCAGCTTCTTTTCATTCGCGGCCGTATTTTAAGCCTCTAAGCATTTTAAAAATGCTGCCCCTTTATAAAAGCTTTTTAAAGGAGAAGAAAATGCTTTAACCTGTAGTAGAAACATCGCTAACTGCAACACTTAAAGTAGTAGTAAGATATAACTGGCAGAGAAAAATGTACTTTGGTGTTTACATTATAATGTATTTTTTTCATTAATTCGTTCATAATTCCATTTTTTTGATTGCAACCTTAATGTTCGCTTAGTTGTGGTACAATCTGCTAACACATACACCAATCGTAAGAGGTTGGCGTATAGAGATTGCAATATTATGTACCAATCTCAAGCCTTTTCCGATGTAGCGGGCTGCATTTCTTAGCGTTTGAAATATTTTCAGTCTATTGTAGAAAATTTCAACCGTTTACTATTGAAGAATGCTGGATGCATTCTTCCTTTTGCTTGTTGTTCAAATGGTAGACGTTTATGTTTGATTGCAATGTTATTGTTCTTTTCTATCGCGTTATATTTAAGACTAGCTTTTGCGCGCGGCTTCGCCCGCGTGGGCTTCGAACCCGTGCATATTTTTTATGAACATAAAATCGGTTATTGTGACTAAACTATGATAGTTAGATATGTGCTCTTGCGGACTTTTTTGTAGATCTTTATAAGACCTACAAATCCGTAGTACATCATTTTGTTCTATTGTCAATAGTTTTTGCAGCGCAAGCATAAATAGGTTTTCGATTTTACACCTTTGTTTACAAAATCGCAATTTTCATACGGATCCCTAATTCTTTTGAAAATAAAATATAGCCTATAACCTTCCTCGATAAATGGACTATCTAATACTGAAAGATTTTTTGAAATCGGACCAGTAGTTCCTGAGATTAGCGCGTTCAAACAAACAAATAAACAAACAAACAAACTCTGCAGCTTTATATATTAGTATAGATGTAGGAATATTAATTACACAAAGTATGGACATGTCAAAGGAATGTTTTTATTTTTTAATAGTTGCTGTATCATATTCTGTGGGTGAATTAGGTGTCTTATAAAAAAAACTAGTTTGACGGAAATCCAGAGAATTAATTGTTCTGTAGCGACCAGCATGCTACATACTTTACACAATTTACCTAAAAAACATCAACTTAAAGAAATACGAGAATTACCAACAAGTCCACCGCGATAGCGAAGTTTACAGACCAATTCGCAATTAACTAACGCACGTTTAAGGAATCCCCGACTACAGTTATTAAGGGACTAGCTTTTGCGTGCGGCTTCGCCCGCGTGGGCTTCGAATCCGTGCATATTTTTTTTGAACATAAAATCGGTTATTGTGACTTAGCTATGATAGTTAGATATGTGCTCTCGCGGACTTTATAAGCCCTACAAATTCGTAGTACATCATTTTGTTCTATTGTCAATAGTTTTTGCAGCGCACGCATAAATAGGTTTTCGATTTTACACCTTGGTTTACAAAATCGCAATTTTCATAAGGATCCCTAATTCTTTTGACAATAAGATATAGCCTATAACCTTCCTCGATAAATGGACTATCTAATACTGAAAGATTTTTTGAAATCGGACCAGTAGTTCCTGAGATTAGCGCGTTCAAACAAACAAACAAACAAACAAACAAACTCTGCAGCTTTATATATTAGTATAGATAGGCGCCGCGGCCCCCTGCCAGACATACCAGATCGTCCGACTGGATAATTAACCCTTTGCGCCTAAAGTTCAATAAGATAGATGCAAGCCGGCCAGCGTGGCCCAGTATATTGATATCTTTTCACCAATGGAATGGAGGCGGGCAGACTATGCGATTGCAGATGCATAGATGTGCTTACCGTTGTCTTTTGTTTAAGATTTATACACTGGCATGTACTTATTAAATTGGAAAAAATAATATATATTTTTAAACTTTATTTATGGAAAGGGAATTGTTGTGTATTGTTCACAATTGAACATGTCACTCCCATGAGGTTTACAAGGAGTTGGTGCAAATACAGCTTAAATATTATGCGTAACAATACCGATTTTATGCGAATAAGGTACAGCCAATATATTATTACACCAGCCAACATTACTCAGCGTGACACTCGATAGTTCACATAGCATTGCATACTGTCTGCGGTCTTAATTCCTGGCACATTCCATAATAATATGATAGACATCCTCTACCAACTGGCACTCGGTACAGTTGGGGAAGTCGCCATTTTTCATCATTTAATTAAATTTATTTAATGGAATGTGTCCGGATCGCAGCTTCAGCGCGATCAAGATATCATTCCGACTCATATTGGCCCCTTCCCACCAGAAAGTGTAAGGGAAGCTATATTACAATAATTATTTAATTGTAGGCTTGCTAATACATGATAAAACTAGCTTTAGAATGAATTTAAAACTAGAAAATGCTTTAGATGTTGGTAAACGGATATTGCAATATTATGTGCCAATCTCGCTCTTTCCCGATGCGCCACCGCCGCGTGCACTTTAGCATTGGAAATATTTTTCTTTGCATTGTACTCCCGAATATGGTAAGTTTAAATATGTGAGACTCGTGGAATATGAGATAAAATATTTATACTTTACGAGTACTATGTGAACAGATATTATTTATTATCATATACATACTAATGTCTACGAGTGGGAAGTGCTGAATGAAAGTTTTAAAACTCGACGGAAGGACCACATTTTTAACGTTGAAATCCTCGTGTATACCGCTAAGCCCAAGGGTTATATAGGATACAGAAGAGCGGAATGATGGTAATTGTGCCCCAACCTTCCTTCTAACATCAACGGCGTCCCTCAACTGTCCGAAATAGGGCCACGGGATTAACTACCCAATGGTGGAACTTGCTCTGCGAGCCTAGTGAGCCTTAGTCCGCCTGTCAACGGGCTCCACACTTTGATGGGGAGTTCTAGACGCTCCCCAATCTCACAGATAGGGCCGTTTGGGACATTGACTACAGCCTTAACACTACCTAATACAGTTTGGAGTGGTTTGGATAATCTATCGCAATAAGAAATTGCAGTATGCACATTTTTATTCTGGGTAAACAGTTTTATACCATAGGTTACACTCCGATAGCCATCGGAAGTGAAGGTTCCAGTGAAAAGCACCCAACTATTTATTGTTTTTATTATCCTACAAGCTTAGTAATGCGTTCTCATAATGTTTCCTGGGATTTCTGTGCTTATTTTCAGGTTTAAGACATTGATTTCACACAATTTCCAAAACACAAATTAATAAAAGGTTATCTTCTTATTATTCGCTATCTTTAAACATCACCTGTATCAGTAATCCTATCGATTCTTTCGTTATGGTTTAAGGTTTTTGTTACACCCTGTACTATACATATAATATGATGATATATGATTTTGACCCCTTCAAATCGTCGGATTAACTCCAAATTTGGCATACCTACTTAATAAGGACCGATGACAATTCAATATTTTAAACATTTTGACCCGTTATCCTTACTAGGTTTAATAATGAGGATAAATTAATAAATAAGCGAACGAATTTAAAAGAGCTTATTGATGTATTTTTACCACACTCAATGAAACCTGCAGTATTTTAAAACCGTAAATAATTTAATTAAATTAATAATCACTAAAAAATGAAAAATAAATAATAGTATAAAAAACTAACAAAAGCGCTTGATAATATCCTGTTAAGCACCCCACGCTTTTTTTTACGATAAAAACATTTTTTCTGATAATATATTTAATTAAAATTTATTTTCTATTTTTTAGTTGGATTTTCTACAAAAGCGTATTTTTTTTATTTTTTAAACTATTTTTTTTAAAACGAAACCCCTGCACTAGGTATCACATGTATCGCGGGGGTAGTTTACAAACAGAACCCGGGACCCGTTGATCCAAAGGCACATCTAACCACTAGACCAACGAGACCAACAGTCGTCACAAGGTTTGGAATACTGCAGAACAAAATCACAATATTTTTTTTTAATATATATATTTATTTAACGAGAGACAACAGTCACCTGATTCGCATGTTAAATACATGTAAACCTTAATCTATTTTTTCTCAATATCATTAGCTTTCCTCGAATATTCTTTATTACTTCTCTGACAATCCTCGCACCAATGGCACGCGAGAAGAAACATTATTGAAACCGGGTAGAATCTACAGTGACAACTCTCTGTAACAAGTTAATTGCGACCTTATTAAACTAATGGTGATTTATATAAAGTGACGTCATGTTTGTAATATACTATCCATCCAAGCAACATCTGAAGCTGAATTTCCTCTAGTTTAATTATACCAACTAAGACGTCATTTATCTTGAAAGGCTGAGATCCCAAACAATAAAGATCTCTCAAATGTTGACATTTACCTTCTCTAGATCTAAAACATTAATTTTACAAGTAGCTTCTCACGGGTACCTAATAAAGTAAACATACAATTATTTGCTTCTTTTATAGCATTATAAAAAGGATTAATAACACAATCTTTTGTTTTGTTACAACATCAAATGCATAGGCAGCGTTTCCAAAACTAAATAAATTAATAAAACCTTCCCAAATTTTTGATATTATAATATATCTTATGTGTATCTCTATTAATAGGTGAAAACTGCATTCAAATGCGCTCACTATTGAGATTAACAAAGACGGAGAAGTTTGTTTTATAATATGAAACGGTTTTTTGTTAATGTTTATAAAAAGATGATCGTGTAGCAACCACCATGCTTCATACTTTACACAATTTCCGCCAAAAACCGGAACCATAAATGCGAAATATCGCCTATAAATTTGCGAGTTAACAAAAAGGCCTACATCGCGATAGCGAAGTTTACAGTTTTCTCGGGATAGGCACCGCGACCCCATGGCTTACATACCACCTCGTCTGCCTAAGTGATCATCCTTTTGCGCGTAAAATAGTAATTTTCTCATTCTTAATTTTGCGCCAAGTGTAGTGGTGATATTATTACTTCAAGTTTTGAGAACTTAGGAAAGGAACAGTATTGTTTATATTACTACACAACAACTTTCACGAAGTCCTAGTCCTAGTTTACCGTACAATATGAAACAAACAATAAAAAGCAATTGATCTGCAGGTTGAGTATCGTTTCAAAATCAAAATCAAAATGTTTTTTATTCGAATAAATTCTTACGAATGCTTTCAAATAGTCAAAAAAAAATACTCTAAATAAAAATTAAAAATATATATATATAAGAATAATTTATCATTTAGTTTTTACCACCGGTTCGGAATGCCATTCCACAGAGAAGAGCCGGGAAGAAACTCCATGGTTGCTCTTTTAAAAAAAAGGGTTACAATGATGGTGGTACAAACAAGTCTGACAGATTAGTGAAAGCAATAACACGCTTAAACATATGGCATTTTACAAAATTAGAAAATAAAAATTAGTGAAATTACACAAATTACATGGTGCGTGCTGAAACGAACGTTTAGATCCATTACCTCCTTCGTGCCTCGGAGGGCACGTGAAGTCATGGCTGCTTTTGCTATGGCAGTCGTAACACGATGTCAGTACCGTAAAAGCGGACAGCTGGTCTAACCATATAATAACCTGTGGTTCCACTACATGGGTTGCAGAGGGCAGACGATATTTCCTCCGCGTAAATACTGGTAGTCAGGTTAGCCTAATACCGACTCCAATCAAATAGGAGAAAATCAAGAATGAGGAAGGTACTCTATTGTTCATTATGTCAATTTATAAAAACATTTAATAGCTGGTTTTTTCCAGCTATTTAAAACGTCGCATGGTTTCAATGAAAGACCAAATAAAAGGGAAATGTTTAACTGCAAATAGCACAGCCATATATTAAAATAACAGTGAGGCAGCAAATTGCGTCGTTTATTTTTTTAGCAAACTATAAACTAGCGCACAAGTTAGTTTTGATGTTTATTTAATCTTTTGATGGATGTTTTGTTGTTTGCGACAGAACAAAGTTTGTTTGATTTGAAGTGGGATTTTATATCTAGCGTTGTTATAAACGTATAACGTTTTAAATATCTAAAAACGTATCTTAGAGTTTTTCACTGAATATGTTTGCTCCGGCATCACAGAAAAGTTGTATGGAATCAAATGAGGTCTAAGTACCCGTACGCACTAGCGGTTGGCCGCCTAGGCGGCAAGCCGCGCGGCCGCCGCTTTTCTAATTTAATATGCAACCGCTTATGTCTCTCAGTGTACGCTGTAAGCACTGGCGGTTGAAATTTTGTGGCGGTTTAGTGCGTACAATCATAGGCGGTTGCATATCAAACTAGAAAAGCGGCAGGCCGCTAGTGCGTACAGGGGCTTAGGGGGCGAACAGTCGGTTTACATAAGGAGTAACAAAAAGCCTGTAGCCGTCCGAAGTGAGTGCATACAGTCTGCCGAAAGGAACCATTCTGTGTGTACATTGTTTGTCTGTTTTGAAGTGTGAGGCAACGTTTTTCTGTTTCAACGTTTAACCACAAAATATGATGTTCCACCAGCAATGACCCATCTATCTATTCCGTTTAGCATCTACAAATACTTGGTTTTCGTGGCGATTCCGTGCTCTAGTTAAGATAATTTTGTTATCTGCTGGTGACCAAATTTGAACTAAAATAAACATTCTAAGAAGAAATTCTGCATACAGTCTATAGTCAGTACCGAAAATAGTACCTGAAAATAAACCGTAACTGACCTTGTTTACCAACCAAACAATCAATATGCTCTAAAATATTTTTACATTAATATAATTAATTTGAACTCCTTAGGAGTTCCATTTTCTAATTATGAGTACCTAATGTTTTCATTTTGTATGTTTTTGCTACCTTAATGATGGTTAGAAAGTGTGAGCGTATGCGTGCGTGTTTGTGCAGTAGTGTACTTACCTGTCGTTCAACTTAAAGAATATAAACTGACATTATAATATAGGTAGTAGTAGTATGCATTCTGTCATTTATATCTTGTAACGTTTTTGTGCCAAACGAGACAACTCATTACGGTTTCCATCTGTCCTGTCGCAAATATTTTAATCAATCAAAAACATTTTGTTGGAATAATGAAGTGTCTTTGGTAAATTTATTTGCGTTATCTCATAACTTTTATTTATGAAACATAAAATAAGTATTTAGGTATATCATCATCATCATAATCAGCCCACATTAGTCTCATCATCACGTATATTAAGTAGGTATATACAAAAAAAAAATTGATCACCGCTATAAAAAACTTAAGCATTTCATCATCATCATTTCAGGCAGAAGATGTAGACTGTTGAACATATGCCTCCCCCAAGGATTTCCACGAAGCCGGTGCTGAGTCGCCCTAATCCATGCTTTTCGGTCCTGGGGCCACTATGTGGGAGGTCTACGGCCATTGGGCCCTGCCCACTGCCACTTAAGTTTCGCAATCCTGTGGGCTATGTTGGTAACTCTGGTTCTCCTATAAGGGAGAATTCAAGCATAGCCCTCGCCATTGGCCCTTGGCACTCAGCTCTTACTATTTTGTCTATGTGTGGTTCTGTTTATAGAATCACTTCCAGAGATAATCGGAAAATCCGTAATTACTTCTTTTTAATGTTTGTAAGAAATAGGTATAGCTTGACGACGATTTTCATAAACCGATTTGCAAATAGACTGTTTAGCTTCATCACTATCACTTCACTACATAGTATAAAACAAAGTCGCATTCTTCTGTCCGTCCCTATGTATGCATAAATCTTTAAAACTACGCAACGGATTTCGAAGCGGTTTTTTTAATAGATAGAGTGACTCTTGAATCACTTCAAAATACATCCAAAACATCCATAATATTGTACAGAAACAATGATAAATTTAGAGGTTCATCATTGCACCCGCGCGAAGCAGGGGCGGGTCGCTAGTTTTATATATTTGTGACATAGGTCTGGATCACGGAAATATTGTGAAGGTATGTTACTTTTATTTGCCTAACGTTACGGCGTGGATAGCACCAGCCGTGGTCACGGTCAAGCGGACTGGTGGGAGTAGCTCGATTTACCGAATTCACTTAGTAGTAATGATACACTCCTTTAGTGTATGAAAAATTTTGTGGCAATTCAATTAGACTCTTTATACTGTGAATTGTGATAAATATCCACAAGGAGCCACTAAAAATAAAATCATAATTAACAAAAAAAAACGACTTAAAAAAACAATGAAAATACTAATATGTAAAATACTAATAGTAAAGTAAGCAGTATACTTATTTGAAGTCGCTGCATTGGGTATGCCAATATCGGTATGCTGGGGTCGATTTCCGAATGTTGTATCTTGGTTATTTTGCAGTTATATAAAGTCGGTAAACATTTTTTTGTTAGAAATAATTTGTGTTTTAATTAATTTATAGTACATACATACTGTAAAATAGTTATGTTACTGAACCGATTTGACGCAGTTATGCGGTAACATAGATACAAGAAATACAGCCCAATTGAAAACCGCTTCCTTTTTTGAAGTTGGTTATAGAATTAATTTTATTCTATGTACGTATTCTGTGTTCTGATATTTTTTAAATTTAATTTTATTAGATACTGTTTGGGAAGCTTGCAGCTAGTACATATTTAAATTTAACTTACCAATATTTAAATATATATATATATACGAGTTCATAGAGTAGCAGTAAGTAGCATTGCAAACGCGAGCCTGTCCGGAGCTTGTGGAAGATTTAGTGCTTACGAGTATAGCGATAACCACCTCTGTTTACAGTAAATTAAACTTGTGCCAAGCGCAGAGTTGAAACCAATCTTCAGCATATAGTTCTTACAGGTTACAGAAGCAAATATCGTTGCTAAAACTTGTTAGTGGGACATACATTTACGCGCATTGACTTGCATTAATAGACTTAAATGAAAAGTGAGTATAGAAATTAGGGTGACGCTGATATAGTAGGGTACGTGCATTGTACGAAAACATACTTGCAAGTACGGGAAATCTACGAAAGATAATTTATTAAAGGTTTACAAAATTATTATGAACAATGATTGTCAATTTTTTTAATCACCATTTTTTACTCTGTAGATGTCAATCCGTCTATTATTCCTACATTCATATGTCTATGCTTGGCGACGTTCAGTGATTTCCTAAACTATTTATTGATTGCTTGCTAACGGCTTACGGCTAAACATAACTACACAGTTTTGTAACTAGTTTCAAATTTCCATAGCTTGACCAAATTTATTCGGCATATTTTGTTAAGAAAATATGATTGCAAGGTACGAACAGTACTTGGATGATGCGGGATTCCGGGATTCGAAGTGCGATTTCAGTAGATGATTTCAAAATTTGCAATTATAAAATAAAATAAAATTAAATTTGGCTCATGATAGCTTGTTGTTAAAATTGAGCTCTATAATTGGTTGAGATAACCATGTCGTATTTTTTTTTTAATATTATATTTATGTAAGGAATATTTTTTCCAATCCCAGCAGTAGTGAGGCATGCCAAATATACAAAATGTTTTATAATATTTAGTTATAAGCGTAGCTGTAAATAATGGAGCTAGGTACAATAAGACTGGCATATACGCATGTATAAAAGTCTTTTTAAATAAATAAAGAAAAAAAAAGAATATTTTTTCACGCTTTTATTTTCTTCTCCACCGCCGAGCCTAGAACCCAGCACCTCATCGTCTACAGCACTGTGTAGTGTCTCGAAATTAAAATGGCGCATCACCATTATGTAGGTAGGCGTTTATGATAAAATGATGTGGGTTAATCGTATAATATGAACATGCTTTGTAATTCCGACTGTTACCACACAGTTTGACACAAAAGGATGGTTATAAATGGACAAAATTGAATTTGGAATTTCATCATGGTCAATAAGTTTTAAAATTATGCCATTATGATGTTGTTAATTTCAGTGGAACCGGACGGAAGCGGGTGTTCCGGCGCAGTCGTTCGGCGGAACATTAATTACATAACCGGCCGCGCCACGGCACCGGCTGCTTTATTATAACCGGATCACCGATATTTGCCTGTTTACAGTACGCTGCATAATGAACTTTGACTCTTAACACAATGTGTGCTGCATTGCACAGTATAAAAAATATTTACTTCACTCCGTCAGTCACTACGGTCTCACTTGTGGGAAATTTTCCACTATCGACACTGAAGTCGATGCCTATCCATTTTGACAGCGACAACAAGTATTTAGTAACTTAACGATGGAAATTTATTAGGTAGCCACATATCACAATGTGGTGACGGATTTAGAATACTTAGTCACCACCCCATTCCATCCTGAGGGTGTCGCAAGAGCCGAGAAAAGGACATGACAAGGCCGAATACCTAGCTGAAAGAGAAGAAAGCTTCAAACGAAACCCTAGCTGGCCAGCATGGCTTATTAGGCTAATTATCCTCCCTGTGATGGGAGGAGGCCTGATTCAGCAGTGGATAATTTATGGGCCGAGAAGTAGTAGTAGATGAAGAAAGAAGAGAAAATCATCATCTTCATCATCACCATCGACATCATTTCAGCCAAAAGACGTCCACTGCTGGACATAGGCCTCCCCCAAGGATTTCCATGAAGGCCGGTCCTGAGCCGCCATGTGGTAGTTCCACCGTGTGTTGTATTATCTTAGCAAAATCTTTATTGCGTTATTTCTGAATGGACAAAATTGAATTTGGAATTTCATCATGGTCAATAAGTTTTAAAATTATGCCATTATGATGTTGTTAATTTCAGTGGAACCGGACGGAAGCGGGTGTTCCGGCGCAGTCGTTCGGCGGAACATTAATTACATAACCGGCCGCGCCACGGCACCGGCTGCTTTATTATAACCGGATCACCGATATTTGCCTGTTTACAGTACGCTGCATAATGAACTTTGACTCTTAACACAATGTGTGCTGCATTGCACAGTATAAAAAATATTTACTTCACTCCGTCAGTCACTACGGTCTCACTTGTGGGAAATTTTCCACTATCGACACTGAAGTCGATGCCTATCCATTTTGACAGCGACAACAAGTATTTAGTAACTTAACGATGGAAATTTATTAGGTAGCCACATATCACAATGTGGTGACGGATTTAGAATACTTAGTCACCACCCCATTCCATCCTGAGGGTGTCGCAAGAGCCGAGAAAAGGACATGACAAGGCCGAATACCTAGCTGAAAGAGAAGAAAGCTTCAAACGAAACCCTAGCTGGCCAGCATGGCTTATTAGGCTAATTATCCTCCCTGTGATGGGAGGAGGCCTGATTCAGCAGTGGATAATTTATGGGCCGAGAAGTAGTAGTAGATGAAGAAAGAAGAGAAAATCATCATCTTCATCATCACCATCGACATCATTTCAGCCAAAAGACGTCCACTGCTGGACATAGGCCTCCCCCAAGGATTTCCATGAAGGCCGGTCCTGAGCCGCCATGTGGTAGTTCCACCGTGTGTTGTATTATCTTAGCAAAATCTTTATTGCGTTATTTAAATTCAGAATCAATTTTAGGATTAGGCCCAACAATGAGCTTAATTTATAAGCCGGAGAGTTTATATTATGATGCTATCAGACGGGTCGAGCATTGGTCCTTGTCCGCGAGGCGTCTACGTCACAAGTGATTACAATTACACTTGATTTTAAGAGTGACGTCAAAAAGCAATATGTTACTATCGTTTTAAATCGGTGCTTCCAAATGGGCTAATTTAATCTTTCAACCTGATATTAAAAATGCCCAGAATGTTTGTGTATGCCTTTGTGTGTGTGATTTCACGCTGACATTATTGAATAGATTTGGTATAGTATAGATGGAAATTTCGACATCATCAGCAAAATTAAAAGGTATTATTACTAGATGTTTATTTCTAGTTTACCTTCTCTTGCTCATTCTGTTTATAATGTGATCCAAACTTGAACAACTGAACCATGAAGTAAAAAAACATGAAGCCAATTGAAACTTGAAACTAAATTTGAAAATTCTCTTGCGGCGATGAATTACGTCATATTCTCGTGTTGCAGATACATCAATGTAGATTAAATTTTGTATCCATATGTACCTATAGCCTAAACTCTCAATCCTCGATACAGTCGACCGAGACGTGACACCAACAAATCTGTTAGCCCTTATCTTCCAATCCGTACCCGAAGGAACTTGCCCGAATGATTTCCGAGTCATTACCCGCTCCCGCCCGTCCTAAGCAAGACAGACAACATCTGACTTAGATGTGTATCGTGTGAACCCGCCGGCTTAAAGATTAACTGTTTCTGATCCCGCGGCTACACAAAACTAGAGTTATCAACCACAGCGTCGAAGAAACCGTGCTATCTGCAACAGAGACGAGCTTAGCCCGCGTAATCAAACTAAACAAACCTACTACTACTACACTAATCGTGATTCTATTCTCTATTCGAAATCTCGGAGTTCGTGAGCTTCGGGATTATTCGGTATCCAGACAAGAACGAGTTATAGTCTCGTTACCTCGAATGACTTCGGCTGAAGTGGCGTTCTGAGATTACGGAGTTACGTTAGTGCAGCTTAACTATATTGAACGCTCATTACAATGTTTTGGTTGTGGTTATGAGTGTTTAGATTTAAAGCCGCTTTAATTGGGGTCTCAATAGATTTAAATTTGCTGATCGTATAAGCAATTTCTTCGACTTTTTACTAAATTTCGTTTTTAAAGTTGAAAATAATAAATGCCGAGGCTACAATTTGCCGACGCGATATTAATTATTTTAGTTTTTATAGAAGTTCTGAGTACATACCTACATATTTTGATTTAGGTGTAACTATAAATAAACGATTAGGCTTCAAACCCAATAATTTTATAGAATAACTAGCTGACCCCGCAAAGGTTGTTTTTCCATGTAATTAAATAGGGGTTGATCGTAGGGGGGTGAACATTTAAGGTTTATGTATTTTTGTATTTTGTATCATAAAAAATAACAATGTATGTGTACCTATATAACCCTTTACTCTTAGGTGTGTAAAAATTAGTTATCAACCTATTCTCATACCTACTGAACACACATATGAAATTTCTTCAAAATCGCACAAGCCGTTTCGGAGGAGTTTAAACACTAAAACTGTGACACAAGAATTTTATATACCTATTAGATAAACGCTATTCTTAAAAACCAGAAGCATATTACACATTAAGAAAATACAAAACGAAACCTACGCACAGAGGTTTAAGCGTAGAGAATAATTGCAGAAAACTACAATGCATTACATAATATTATGGCTGTAAAAGTTAAGTCGGCAAAGCTACAATATATTTTACGTCAGTAACGCGCTGTCTGTTAATTAGTTGCAGGCTTTTGCAACTTTTTTTACTAACGATACGGGTTGAAAAGTATAACCATAACTTCTACTGCTCTGCCCATAAATGCTGCTGCCAGGGCTGAGGTAAACCTCCTTTGGATCAACGGGTCCCGGGTTCGATTCCGGGGTCGGGCCAGTGTCTTTGTCTAAACCAGAGGCACTGGCTCGGAGTCTGGGTGTCATTTCTATCTATAATATGTATGTATTTACAAAAAAAAAAGTATATAAGTAGTTTATCATCCATCTCGTTACCATAACACAAGCATTAAGTTGCTTAGCTTGGGACGAGATGGCGTTGTGTGAAATGTCCAAGGAATATTTATTTATTTATTTTATTTATTCCATCACGGGGAGGGTTATTAGCCTACTGTGCCACGATGGCCAGACGGGTAGCCACAGGATTTCGTTTCAAGTTTTCCTTCTCTTACGGCTAGGTTATCGGCCTTGTCATTTCCTTTTGTCGGCTTTTACGACACCATCAGGATGGAATGGAGTGGTGACAATATGTATTCTAAATCCGCTACCAACTGGATACATGAAAAATAAATGACAAATTAACAAGAAATGAGTAATTGAATTGCTCTTTAAATTTCCAGTTCCGAGTTGGAGCCTTTCTTTGATTTAGACATTCGACTGTTCCGAAGAATATACCTATCTGCAATACTGTTTTTATACCATTTTGATCTTTATTCTTCATATATATTTTATAATATAAACGAAGTTCAAAATGGTCTCAAAGCAGATAGGTCTTTATTCTTCGGAACAGTCGCATTGTACATTGTAGGTAGGTACATGTGAGTAACTTCAGTCTAAACTTCCAGCTGGTCTAATTAAATGATTACCGATAGTTCTACTAAATATCGAGACCCACGATTCTCGGAAATCCTTACACTGATTCCAATGAGATTGAAGAAAAGTAACATAATTATTAAAATAAAAATTAAGTCATGTCCTCGATTCTGTGTCTTTTGAGCATAATAGAGGGAAGTCTGAGCAAGTGAGGAGGCTACACATTAATTATCTCAAGCTGGCATCCTGTGAAACCGACACGGGCTTAACAAATATCGGAAGCGGCCAAACAAGGCTTCTTAACTTTGAAGATGCTTAGTCAGCCGCCGTTAAACAAAATATATTGTTTATGGCAACATTGCCGTTTAAGAAAACAAAAGAGACTAAAATGTACAAAAATGTCTATCTTTAGGTATTAAAAGTTGTTCGAAAGTTGTTAAACTTCGGTTAATTCGGAAATTCTGTCTTTTGTTTTTATTTAGAGCGCGAATACTTTTTGATGTTGTACGAGTAACTATGTTAGCAGAAATATTTTCATCATGGTTAGCTCATCTGGATACCTCCACATATTAGAATAATTAATACTCCTAGAGGGACAATTATATTGATAATGTGACTTACGATTTTATTGATTAAAGTTCGCATAAAAAAGGTTAATTCCTTTTTCGATTATAACAAAACTTTAAAATTAAATTAAATTCCTTCCCGAAACAGCCGTTTAATAATAATAGTCTTAATTGACAATCTTTTAAGACACATTTTCATCTTATGTCTACTACACACTGGTTTCTTGATTGTCTTGCACTCCAGAATAGGCCTCCACATGTGATCTCCACAGTAATCTGCCCCTTGCTACCCTCATCCAGCAAATGCCTGCTATTCTTTTGATATCATCTTTCCATCTTCGATACTGTCTGCCTTTTCTTCTCTTTTTATATCTAGGACACATCTCCATTACTTCACAAGAGCCGTAAATATGTATTGGTATAAATAGCCGTGATAAAAAGGATGTTGAAAATAATAGTAAAAATAAGTAAGCGTCATCGTTGTCGTCGTTTTAGCCAATGAATGACCCACTACTGAGTCGGGCCCCCTCCAAATTCATGGAGGGAAATTAGCCTACTGTGTTACGCTGGCAATACGGGTTGGCACCGGTTGGTATCATGTTCCTTCTTTTGCGGCCAGCTGATCTGCCTCTTGCGTTCTTTTAGTCGCCTCTTATGATACCCTCACGATGGTATAGGTTGGTGACATTGTGTACCTATTGAAAATGCTAGAATGCTAGCGCTTATATTTATTTAAATGACAGAAGACTACACAGAAGTAGTTTCTTATGTGTTGAGATAAGGATAACGAGAAGTTCGTTCCCGCCAAATTCTGGCCCATATCTATCTACTAGCGACCCGCCCCGGCTTCGTACGGGTGCAATGATGAACATCTAAATTTATCAGTGTTTCTCCACTATATTATGGATGTATTATACTTATAAATGTATTGTACTTCATCTTGAATCACTCTATCTATTAAAAAAAACGTTTCAAAATCCGTTGCTTAGTTTTAAAGATTTAAGCAAACATAGGGACGGACAGGCGACAGCGACTTTGTTTTATACTATGTAGTGATGATGATGTGCAAGTTATTCATTTATCACGAAACCGCGGCTCAAACTTACCTGGCGTCGCGGTACATGAATGATTATATTAAAATATTACACTGAGCACTACAAACTTCCCCAAATATCGCAAAGTAAGTTACAGTCGTCGCAATTATGTTAACACCATGCACGACAGTCACGATAACACAAAGAGGTTAAAGCCTATTAGAAGTACCAGTCGTATATCCTTAATAGCTTTCAACGAAAACTTTATCGTGCGACATAACTTCAGAATGGAACAGTTTCCGCTTGGTGGGTCGTTCCCGCTTATCGGAGTGTCGTTGGAGACCTAATGCTGGAATTTATACTGACGGGCGGAAAAAGCGCGGAGCAATCGGTGGTTGTTGAATGGCTCCTAGGGTCGGGAGAAAGTAAAACTAATTAGAATGCGAAATGCAGTGGCAGCGAGCGAGTGCAGCAATGCTGGCAGCGGCGCCCGGCGCCCGGGGCTTCGTCTAATGAGCATCCTGCGCCTCACAATGTACGGAGGTAGTACTCGCGAGCCCGACCACTATTATCATATTCCGCCGGGGGCTCAGGCGCGTGCGGGACTCGCACAAACTGTGTTGCTCTGAAAGCAAACTGTGAAAGCAAAGACGGTTTTAGCGGAATGTCGGTGCCTAAAATTCACGTAGTACCCACATGTGCAGCTTTGTGCAGTAATGACAGTGTTATAGTGTTTAGAGATGATCAAAGAGTATGATCTGTGTGGAAATTTTACTTGACTGCCTCGTTGGTCTAGTGGTTAGATATGCCGCCTTTGGATCAACGGGTCCCGGGTTCGATTCCGGGGTCGGGAAAGTGTCTTTGTCTAAACCAGATTCACTGGCTCGGAGTCTGGGTGTCATTTCTATCTATAATATGTATGTATTTACAAAAAAAAAAGGTATATAAGTAGTTTATCATCCATCTCGTTACCATAACACAAGCATTAAGTTGCTTAGCTTGGGACGAGATGGCGTTGTGTGAAATGTCCAAGGATATTTATATTTATTATTTATTTATTTATTCTTATTATAAGCGATCATCATCTGCACCCACTAGTGATGTGCAGAATATTGGCTGAACAAATAATATACAGCGCTGAAAGCAAAGAGCATTTTACTGAAATATAATACGAAAATAGATGTTTTCTACTAAAAAGCAGAAACACAGACTTATGAGTTAATAGCCATTGGTGTATACCTTAATTTTTGCATTATCAAAAGACGTGAATAGTTTTATTTTACGTCAGGTCTGTCTATTTATTAGGGACATAATTGTGAATAACAAACGACAATAAAATTAAAAAATATTATTTTGGAATTGTAATTGGATTTTGGAAATAAATCTATTGATGTCTTAGGTTTTCACGATCTTTACACATTGTAGGAAATGATGGCTTCACGGATATGATCGTTTTATTTTATTTTATTCCCAACGTTTCAGACACTTTGCAGTGTCCGTGGTGAGCGACTTCTGTATCAACCGAGCACGTTATACATAGATATGTTCAGCGTTACGTAACCCGCCACGTCACCGCGCCTACGTGACAAACAACATGACTCACGGGCATAATAGTGCGTCACCACCAATAGAATGAGAGCTCATTAGTGTCTCACCAGTATATAAAAGCCCGCAGCGACAACTGCCATCCAGTCGTCCCGCGACCACGGACACTGCAAAGTGTCTGAAACGTTGGGAATAAAATAAAATAAAACGATCATATCCGTGAAGCCATCATTTCCTGCAATAAATCTATTTATCAGCCACCGACTGCTGGGCATAAGCCTCCTATAAAGATCACCGCTAATCACGGTCCTTTGCAAATTGCATCCATCGACTCACAGCAACTTTTTCAAACTCACTAAAGTACTCATAAACTTGAATTGGCAAGACGTGTTGTCACAGGGTTTGTATCAAGTTTTCCTTCTCTTGCGGGTAGGTGATCTACCTCACGCATTCCTTTACGGCGAGTAAACTTAAGTCTTACTCAGAATAATGTGAGTTTGTGACTTTGTGTATTCTATATCCCCCACAAACCCAGTAATTTCAATTAGTAATAAGTTGCATTAATGAATCAGACTGGTTAATAGGTATTAGGGATGTGTTTAGACGTTCCGCACCCGTGGCCCAATAAAGTAGTAGTTCGACGGCGCCGACTCAATCCGACCTAATCTGGGCTTAAGGGAGATCGCACGAATACCGTCGGTACGATAACGTTTTCCATTTGCGACAATACGGACGTAATAACACGTGGTGATATACAACAAGCACGGTTAGTTATCAACTGGGAGTCTTTTGTTTCAGTTCCTTGATTTTATTTAATACCAATATAAATAGTGAGATAAGGAAGCGTTGTGGTCTGAAAGAAGATATAGTGACAAAAATTGAGAAAGGTATGCTGAGATGGTTTGGCCATGTCGAGAGAATGAATGAAGAACGATTGACGAAAAAAGTGTATAAGGCGAGTGTGAATGAAAGTGTAAATGAAAGGGGAAGACCTAGGCGGACGTTTCAAGACCAAATCAGGGACAAAAGGCCAGGTCAAGAGTACCCTAAACCGAAGAGCATGTATGAAGGGAATAATGAAAGTGGACGAAGCGAAACAAGTATGTATGGATCGTAGCAAGTGGAAAGAAGTGGTCTCTGCCTACCCCTACGGGAAAGAGGCGTGATTATATGTATGTATGTATGTAATATAAACGCTGCTAGTCATACTAGTGGTGACGTCATGTGAGCTTCCCGCTTACAGAATTCTGCAGTAAAATATGAAGCATGGTGTTGGTAGTCCGTGTGGTGACGGATACGTTCATTCTGAGGTGTCGTAAGAGCCAATAAAAGGAAATGATAATGTCTAAAACGTAGCCGCAAGAGAAAGAAAATTTCAAATGAAGCCTTGTGCTAACCCGTCTGGCCAGCGTGCCATAGTAGGCTAATTATCCTTCATATAGTTAGAGGAGGCCCGACTCTGCAGTGGGTTGAGAAGTAAGAAGTAATAACTGGCTATTTCTAAAGATATCATAATCATGAAAATATTTGCAAGAGATGCAGTCATGATAAAATGAAAGGAATGGTAGTGGAAGGATTAAAAATGCCCTTCGTTAATTAAAATAAGTTTTTTGATCTTCCCAAACATATTTTTATTAGTCGAAATCGTTACTTACAAATGTTTATAAAATAACATAAATTGAAAATATTGAAACGAATGGTTAAACCAAGAATTCAGAAATAGATCCCTCTATTATAACTTCTTCGTTACCAAGAAACCGCAAATTCTTTCTTTCTTTCTTTATTCTTTATTGCACACAGATACATAAAATAAAAAACATGATATTTGGAAACAAAATGTACACAGGCGAGCTTAACTCTATAAGAGTTTTCTTCCAGCAAACCTTTGGCAGAGTGAGACCTGTAGAAGATGGGTATGGGCAGTGCACAACAAATTAAAAACTAAAAGTAAATAAAAATAAAAGTAATTTATCATTAAATTATCGCTAACTATATACTACATAGACCTACATACTAATAATACATACTATATACTTAAATAATTACAAAATATATAGGTAACTAAAAATATATATTATAATTATATACATATGCCTTATAGCTGTCTGCCTATTAGCTTACACACGTTACGATGAAAGGAAGTTTGTTTTAACTCTTTTCTTAAAAACTTCAAGAGAAGAGCTAGCACGAACATAATGTGGAAGAGAATTCCACAAACGCACTGCATGCACAGTGAAGGAACCGTCATACCGACTGGAGGTGTGGAGAGGCATCTGAAGAAGAAGGGACGTTGCTGAGCGACAGGGTTTATCCCGCGGTACCAAAAACTCAAAGCGTTCACGAAGATAGATAGGAGCATTAGGGTTATGAAGAATAGAATAGAGGAGAGAGAGGATGTGACAATCTCGACGCCGCCGAATTGGTAACCATTTCAAACGCAACCGAAATTCTGACACATGGTCATACTTCCGGAGGCCGAAAATGAATCGGATACACAAGTTCTGCAGACGTTCGAGCTTGTCGAGAAGATCTTCCCTTGCATCAATATAGCATACATCAGCATAGTCGAGAAGAGGGAGCAAAAGAGATTGTGCAAGAGAGATTTTCATATGGAAAGGCAAGAACTTTTGAAGACGTTTAAGAGACTGAAAGGAACAGTAAACCCTCCTGCTTACCTCTGCAACATGGTAACTCCACGATAGGTTACAATCTATGAACACCCCAAGGTTTTTAGCGTGTTCCGAATAGGCTACAGGGACATTATCATAGAGAACTGGGGGCAGCGAGTCGTTAGGTACTTGGTTGACAGTATACCGGCCACCAATAATGAGTGCTTGTGACTTAGATGGGTTAACCAGGAGACCAAAAGATTTGGCCCAGTCGCTAATGTTTCCAAGATCACTATTGATGGCGTCAATGGCAAGATCCGTATCCTCAACTTTAAAATGTCGATATAACTGTAAGTCATCAGCATAGAGATGGTATTGAGAGGAAATTATTTTAGTGATAGCATTAATAAAAACAGAGAAGAGAAGAGGAGAGAGAACGCCACCTTGAGGCACACCCGCAGCAAGATTACACCATTCAGAGGAAGCCTCTTCGTAGCGCACCGACTGCGAGCGCCCTCGAAGGTAAGAATTAAACCATGCAATCACCGAAGACGAGATATTTAGAGAGGAAAGGATACCAAGAAGGATGTCGAAATCGATGGAGTTAAAAGCACTGCTAAAGTCCAGTAGGACTAACACGGTAAGCAATTTCCGCTCCATGGCCAAACGAATATCGTCTGTAATTTCTAAACAGAGTATGAACGTGTCTTTTAAAATTCACAGTGGCAGTTATTATTGCTGGCAAAATCCAAGGAAACTGAAGGTAATTGCAAGAGCAAGCAAAGCAAATCCAGGCTTTGCGCGCTTTTATATTATCTCACGGCTTGCTCGGGAAACAGTTTTCTATGATTAAATATTTATTTATGTAGTGCTGTAAACGTCCATTTCTCCATTGTCATGAACTTGACAGGCACTTACACAATAAAAATATAATTAAATTAAAAAAACACCCGAAACAATAACCTATAAAAAGTAAAAAATAAATACATCGCGTTGGGGGACCGCTCCCACTTATTTATTACCTGACCCCCGGTCCCCCAACGTGATGTATTTATTTTTTACAGGTTATTGTGTCGGGGGTTTTATTAAATTTTGTAATAAATATTTATTGTATACTTTTTATAGGTCACACGGTACACACTTATTATAATGTAGATTTTGTTAAGTTGTTGATTCTTGTCGCATCTTCATTTTCTCCCCACCATATATATTTGTAGGTATTGGGTATTTTCCCCCCCTTTTACCCCCAGAGTTTTTTCAGGGCTCAACCGATTTTCGTGGAACATATCATTTTGTAATGTGCACGTGACTTTCATTTGAGACCCCACTCGATTATATTTGCAGACATTCGGTTATTCTTCCCCACTTTCACCCCCCATAACTTTCAAACGGCTCAACCGATTTTCATCAAACATGTCTAAGAACACTCAACGTAACTCACCTTTCATACAAAACTAACTAAACTATATTGAAATCGCTTCATCCGTTCGCGAGCTATGGAGCCAATGACAGACAGCCAGACAGACACGTCAAACTTATAACACCCCTCTTTTTGCGTCTGGGGTTAAAAAGGACCAATAAGGGAACAAGCCCAAAGCCAATAGACCAAAAAAATTGACTTACTAGAAATCTGTGCGAATCTGGGCATAACTTTATAAGAAAATCGGGTTTATTACACCTGTTTAAAACGTACAAATAATGTTATTTTATTATGTTTATTTATTTATTAAGCATACCAACATAATTTCACACCCCGTGATACACTATGATATTTTCCCTTCAAAATCAAAACACTCCTCCTGTCTGTCTACGTATGTAAGTATAAAATTAAGATCCATTACATAAATAAATTGGTCCAAATTTCCAAAAAAAAGGCTACGTCAGTAGAAATCTTCAAAACATTGTCGGCATCAAATATTTTGTCATAACGACCTTACACCCAAACTATTTACTACCATATAACTTAGGCCAATGGAGCCTATAAACAGCAGAAATGTTGTGCAAACGGCTATAAGTAAAATATATATTAGTGGTATAAACCGATTTGTTTTTTATAGCAATAAAGAAAATATAAGCAGGAACTCGCGTGAAAATATACGATAGGTCTGGGCACCGCGACATTTCACGTTGAGCCGTAACGTATCGGGTTTTTGCTTTCGATTTATATTTACCGTTATAACAAAGAGGGGATATCCTCTACCAAATCGTATGATTTGTTTTAGCAAAGCATCCAAAGAAAGACTGTTTCGAAAGAAAGCGGTAGTTGTACTGATGACGAAAAACCATAATATTTTTACAGAGATTTGCATAGAGATCATACAACAGAATGTATAGTTTTAAGCATCATATGTAAACTATTAGAAGAATGGAAGATTAATAATAATATGTGTTGATTAATTTTATGAAATACTTTTCTAATCTAATTTGCGTTCATTTTATAAGCGAGTTATAAAAACCGCTTTGAATATCATTCGCTACGAAGTTTTAAATCAATGTTGGTCTCCATTTACACAGGACTAAGTTCCACCGAAGCCAATAAAGGGAGGTGAAATAAAAAGTTTCAATCCAACTTTATCCGAAGTGACAACTCCAAGTTCCAAGTCCATAGACTAAGAAAACGTTTCCTAAGTTTCGTATATCTGTTACTTTTATTGCTTCCTTGTTGATTTTTAAATGCAATCTTGTTTATTAATTTTAACTGATTATTTCTATTATGTCTATTCAAGCCAAACGTTTGGCAATAATAAATACATTATTAGAGAATCTTGCTTCGTTAGAGAAGAAAATCTTGACATTTATAACGGTTTGCTATCCCTCTGGCCATTGTGACCCGTAGAGAATAACCCTTAATTTTTTTTAATTATTTATTTATACCGAATGTCCCAAAAAATAGTGTCAAGTGGAAGTCCAGAGGTAGAGCAACCCTTGAGGTACCCGAATCACCCCCATTTATGTTCTGCGATTTTTCATAGTTTTCGTGTTATGATGGTTTTTCTGAATTATAGACAAAAAAATCTTACTTGCATTTTTTTATAAAGAAGAATACTTTTTATTTTTACCTTCTCTAACTGATTTTCCTTTCTACTGAATGTTTTTTAAAGCATAAAATAATCCGTATCGTAACTTAGGCCAAAATTATGAAAATTAAGGTGTAAAGCATGGACGTATAAAAAAAGGCGGACGGAACTCTGGCTAAGACAAAAGTGAGACGCCAAAATGGCGGCAGCTCTGTATGTGTGAGTTAATTTTGGGGTTGCCAAGATACACAAATTTTTGCAATAAAAACATGGTTAAAATATAAAAAAAATTGTTCGAAATTGTTATGTTTAACTTTAACATGCTAAATGCTGAGTATTTTTTTTATAATAATGTCTTTTACTTTGAGAGGTTTTTGAAATTTCCTCTAATTTCGAGATGTGTTGAAAACGATTCTAAATTAAAAGAAATGCTTTCATTACCAAAAATTTTTTTGTGATAATATATTTATGTTGCCTAACTATAATTTATTGCGCACCTCTTGAGAAGCACTGGTATAAAATGGTACAGTAACAGGTTATTCCTCTGCCACGTGTCTTGACTCAAACAAATATTTAAACAAAATAAAGCACTGGGGATTAAAATAATGTATGCATAGGCGCAGTGCTGGTAGGCCTCCCACACGGTGGACCGACGACCTAGTTAAGATCGCCGGAAAGCAGTGGATGCGGGCGGCCCAGGACCGGCCTTTGTGGAAATCCTTGGGGGAGGCCTATGTCCAGCAGTGGACGTCTTTTGGCTGAAATGATGATGATGATGATGATGCATATTTTTACGATTCGACGACACGGTTGGCGCAGTGGTTGAGCGATCGACTGCTGCGCAGCATGTCGCGGGTTCGATCCCCGCACGGAAGAAATATTTGTACGACCTACAAGTATTTGTCCCGGGTCTGGGTGTTTTTCTGTCTATAATATGTATGTATTTACAAAAAAAATGTATTTAAGTAGTTTATCATCCATCTCGTTACCATAAAACAAGCATTAAGTTGCTTAGCTTGGGACGAGATGGCGTTGTGTGAAATGTCCAAGGATAAGTATTATTATTATATACCGACACAATAGCTACAATGTACATTTGAATTTTGAAAAAAATAAGCGGCATAGTTTCATTTTTTTTTATTATCCATGTCTTGGTAGATTGCTAATTTACCTTTTAAGGTACTGCATAAGTAACAACACCCCGGAGTCCTCCTTTAGTTGTATATATAAGTCATCCGCATCAAAATGTATACTGCAAATGACACTGTATTTGTTTGGAATCCAATCGTTTTCACCATTACAATTTCTACTAAGTAATTTTAATTCAATCATTTCTCCATACTTGATTTTCCTTAGAAAATCTAGCAAAAGGAATATAAAATAAAATACCCAGTAGTAACTATTAAATAATTAACCATAATAATATATTGATTTTTTTAATAAACGAAAAATTGCCCACATTTCGGTTAATTTGCACTCGTGAGTATTGGCAACACTGAACTTAAAATTAATTGTTTTGTTCTAGCAAATACAAATTGATTTTAATGTATATAATCTGGAAATAAGTGATTGAATTATTCATTTACGTATGAAACGTGATTCCTGGATTGTTTTTCTTTCGGTCACTACGGTTTTTACACCATTTTACCACGCAAGACATGATTTATAGTTTTTATTTTTTCGCCGCATATTGCGTCTTTAAGCATCGATGTTCACGCGCGTAATGGCCGACTAATGTGTGAAAGTGTGCGTGCTGGCCTGTACATATAGCTGATCTGGCCGACTATGATGTCACAGTTTTTAGTTAGCGAGACTGTCCAACTTTTTTTATACGTCCATGGTGTAAAGCCAAACATTTAAAATTCAGAAAAAAAAAACATAACACGAAATCTATGAAAAATCGCAGAACATAAATGGGGGTGATTCCAGTACCCCAAAGGCTGTTCTATCCCTGGTCTTGCGCTTGATTACATGTTTGTAAACAACCCCTGGGATACAGGAAGACCTAGTGGAGAAGTTTTGTTTAAAAAAGAAATTACAGGCTGTGACACAGGAGTATCAACTTGTTGTAAACGCCCATAGTTCGGTAAACGTTCTGATTCACTCTATTTCATCCTAAGGGTGTCGTAGGAGTCGACATTAGGAAATGACAAGGCAGAAAACATAGCCGCAAGAAAAGGAAAACTTTATACTAAACCCTGTGCCAACCAGTATGCCCAGCGTGGCATTGTAGGCTAATTACCCTCCATACAGTTGGAGGAGGCCCGACTCAGCAGTGGGTAATTTATGGGCGGTAATTTAAGTAGAAGAAGTAAGGAAAAGATGAGTGTGCGCCACACTATTAAAAAAAAATGTTGATACTGAATTTTGATAGTTTATGTCTGTTTATGGCAATAAAGTTTTTAATTGTACAATGGCTCAGGACCGGCCTTCATGGAGATCCTTGGGGCAGGCCTATATCCAGCCGTGGACGTCTTTTGACTGAAACGATGTTGATGATATGACAATGCAAACAAATCGCTGGCGGCTTTCACGGTGGAATGGCGCTCAGCGCGGCCACTTCATGAAGTAATCCGCACTCTGAGAGGCATTAGCGGCCTCCCACTTTTCCTACGAAACTTCTACAGGGTTTCACGATTCACTTTAAGCCTTTGAAAGAAATGTTCAACAAAGTGCGGTGGCCGTTTGTCTTCTTGAACGTTGTTTCGTCCGTGACACGTTTTTAATTAAATTTGTAGATTAGTTAACTTAGAACTTCATTTGTTTCTTCTATTTTTTAACCGCCGACGAAAGAGTGGTTTGCAATCAGTTTAATGTGTCTATGCATGTGTATCTGCCTGTGTGATGCCACAGGCAGATACACATACATAGACGCGCTCTTGAACAGTTGGACAAATTAGTCTGTTACGTTTGCAGTGCTGTGTCTTTAATAAATTATGGCCAATCCTTTAATTTATTGAATACAAGCGACCCGGCCCGCCTTTGCACGGGTGCAATTATGCAATTATGTTATACATATAAACCTACCTCTTGAATTACTCTATCTATTAAAAGAACTTCGACCAGTGCGTCCTACCCGTCATGACCTACGGCGCCGAGACGTGGACACTCACGGTGAGACTAGTCCACCAGTTTAAAGTCGCTCAGCGTGCTATGGAGCGAGCTATGCTTGGAGTTTCTCTGAAGGATAGGCTCCGTAATGAGATTATCCAGCAGAGAACCAAAGTCACCGACATAGCTCAGAGAATTAGCAGACTGAAGTGGCAGTGGGCTGGTCATATCTGTAGAAGAACCGACAACCGCTGGGGTAGACGAGTTCTTGAGTGGAGACCGCGAATCGGCAAGCGTAGTGTGGGACGGCCCTCTGCTAGATGGAGCGACGATCTGCGAAAGGTTGCGGGCAGCAGCTGGATGCGTCAAGCTGAAGACAGGGCGCTATGGCGCTCTTTAGGGGAGGCCTATGTCCAGCAGTGGACTAATGTGGGCTGATGATGATGATGATGATGATGATGATTAAAAGAACCGCTTCAAAATCCATTGCGTAGTTTTTAACCCCCGACGCAAAAAGAGGGGTATTATAAGTTTCACGTGTCTGTCTGTCTGTCTATGGCACCGTAGCTCGCGAACGGATGAAGCGATTTCAATGCAGTTTTTTTGTATGACAGGTAAGTTACGGGCGAGTGTTCTTAGACATGTTTGATGAAAATCGGTTAAGTCGTTTAAAAGTTATGGGGAGTGAAAGTGGGGAAGAATAACCGAAAGTCTACAAATATAATCAAGTGGGGTCTCAAATGAAAGCGCATCACGTGCACATTACAAACATCATAATAAGCGTGTACCTATAAAAATCAGAAAATAAAAATTAAACTAAAAATTTAAATAAAATAAACAAAATAAAAATGAAATACATCGCGTTGGGGGACCAGGGGTCAGGTAATAAATAAGTAGGAGCGGTCCCCCAACGCAATGTATTTCATTTTTATTTTCTACTTCTTATAGGGAACTTAGGTCATTGTGTCGGGGGTTTATTTAAATTTTTAATTTAATTTTAAAGATTTAGGCATACATAGGGACGGACAGACGACAGCGACTTTGTTATATACTATGTAGTGATAATTGAGTAGTAGATAGTTTTCGTCACATAAAAGATTAATTCAACTTAAAAAAATACAATTACTATAGAAAAGTGAGTAAATATCAAATATAATTATTATATAGGTGTTCTAACACAACGTTAGATGGTAGTAAAATATAGCTGTATAACGCTGCAAACTGTATGAATAGTACAAATTTTGAAATATTGTTTTTTTAAACATATAACTTTTATAATGAAAGCACACAATTCATAAAATTACATAGGAATAGGTACTATTTATGATAACTTAGTAGATATCTAAATATTATGTAAGGCTATTACGTATGCAAGGGTAGGTATATTGTCATGCCAAAAAGCTTGTTTGGGGCGGGGATTCCAATCTAAAATAAGGTGGGAAGTTAGCGACGGAATAAAATTGCGCAAAAGAATTCAGTATAGGTAACACCAAACCGAACTAGAGATGCCTGACAGCCCGGCCACAAAATAATTAGGTACAGAATTCATGCTCATGTTTGTACATCACTTTTCACACTCGTCGGACACGCTAGCGCTTATTGGGCTTAACTCTAGCTTATACGAAAATATTTATATGGTAACGAATCTAGTAATATGATTGATTTTCGAGGATAATATATCCTTAAACTAATGCGTTATAATATCTTATTTTTGTTACTCCACCTTTGCACAAAAACATCACAGGTCTGAAGCGGATGGCAGGCGTGCTCGCTGGTCTCAACCGTACCGAGATATCGTGTTGGTGAGCGATGTCTATGTGTGCTTTACTCGAGTGCGTGTTGTGTGTAGATTTATTTCTGTACCTTACTATTTTGTAGCACAGTCGTACCAACGTATAAGCCTCCCACTAAAGAGGTATTATCCTCAGTGAGGAACCCGCTGAATGTGCCGGTATAAGTGCCGTAATGCCACTTCGATGTAGATACTTTACTGCTGTTCAGAACAAGACAGAGTCTGAAAAGCCCGATCACGCTTATGCTTAAGAATTTGTCACCTACGGACTGTAAGATTATATATAGTCGTGTTGAATACTGCTTTACTATTAAGTTACTAGTGCCCATATTGTACAGGTGTAAGTATTATCATAATTAACTAAATATTTTTAATATTCATCATCATCATCAGCCTATTTCAGTCCACTGCTGGACGTAGGCCTCCCACATGGCTCGCCACTGAACCCGGTCTTCGGTTCTATGCATCCAGTTGCTGCCGGCTGCCCGTCGCAGATCGACGCTCCATCTAGCAGGGGGGCGTCCATTGTTAGATTAAACCAATTTTTTTATATCGCTTGAAAACCCAGTTTCAACTAAAAAGCCTCATCATAATCAGTCCATTCGTTTAGGGTCTGCGATGCGACAGACACAACAAATTTACAACCCTATTTCAATATTTAAATCAAATGCATCTAGCCCATACATGACCCACTGCTGGGCCGGGCCTCTTCCGATTACATGGAGCCTACTGTGCCGCGGCGGACGTGCGTTGGCATAAGGTTTCGTATCATATTTTCCTTCTCTTATTGCTAAGTTTTCGGGTCTTGTCGGTCTACTAATATACTCGTAATAATTCTGAAAATGACTGAACAGCTATTCGCTATGTAGCAATTTGTAAATAGTTATATCGCGTAAACAATTGCTGCAGTGACATCTATTTTCCAAAAATAAAGCAAACTTAACAATCCTACTGAGATTATCATACTCAATATTCATTTTAAAAATAATGTGAGATCCTGAAACAAGGCAAACATCCTGGAACGGTGGGCAGTGAGGTTGGTTGCTCCCTCTGTCGCATAATATACTAGCATGACTTGTCATTTAATTGTTAAGACCATCGCAAGCGGGCGCACTGAACCACACTCGGTAGCGGAGTTCATCGACGTTGCAATTTGCTCCGTGGACCTCAAGCCGCCAGCTATACATATTTTTGAATCAATTTGTTTTTTTTATGAAACTGTATATGTATGTAAAAATAAGAAATAAAGGGACATACGTAAAATCCAATCAATCACTTTCGCATCAGCTCTTGTAGAATTTGATGTACACTCTACTCTGATATTGATTTGTTAAAGAGATATTGAGGTGGACTGATGCCTCCTTAACTAGAGTAGGATGTGTTTTAGGAGCCAATGTTCCTCTAGTTAAAGTGGCAGACAACTGTTATGGACTACCGTGCAAGTACTAAATAGAAAAATAATTTTATTTTTAACAACCTGTGTAATTTATTACAGTATTTGTGGAATTAAGCGACAATAGTAATAAGATTTTCAGTTTCTATGTAACTTAACTTCTGGAAACCACTTTGAGCGTTTAATTTTAGCTTTGTGTTTATTCAGGGAGTAGAAAGAAAGAGTTTTATGTGTTTTGTTAATGATCTGAAGCTTGAAACTGCAATCTGTCGGCTGGCAAATGAGGAACAACATTGGGCTGTTTCGCACACGGGAATTCCTTTACGTTTTTTAAGTTTAGCAGGGTCTAAGAGTAATTCATGTACTCAACATTACAGTTCTTCTTCATTACTTCATCTTTATGCGGTTGAAATTTCACATATTCGCACTAAGCGTTTCGCTTCCTCTTTGCTTGCGGACCGTTAAGGAGTGGAATTCGCTTCCTACGTCTGTATTTCAAAGTAAATATGACTTGGATGCCTTCAAGTCTGGAGTGAATAGGCTCTTACTGTCCCAGCGGGTTACACCGTCAGCCTCGTCGTCACTTACCATCAGGTGAGATAGAGGTCAACCGCCGGACAGTTGGTAATAAAAAAAAAAAAAATTTGAGCAGCACAGTACTGTGTACAGAAAGTTGTCTCACCGTCAAGACTTTAGCTTCTGAGTACAGTTACGTAGTGGGAAAGTGACTGAACAACTATTGCTTCTGTAGCAATTTGTAAATAATATATATTCTGTGAAGACAACTATTTTAAAAAAAGATAGTAACTCCATCTACGGTCAACGCAGCCGAAATCACAAGTAACGGCTAGTAAAAATATTTCTAACCCTTTTTTATGTGTTTCACGACGAATACCACACTAACTCACATGGGAACATTAAATCGATAAGTGCTCTACAAATCACAAATCGTTCCCACATTCGTAGCAAACGCTAACCGTACTATATTAATACTCGAGCAAGTCTGTAATACAGATTTGTATAACATATTCAAACATACATTCACGTACTGGCATTCCAACGCGATTTGATTTTGACATCTTAGGCCTTCGCGATTATTACACATTGAAAATACACCGTCAGCAATTTTTGCGTACTAAGGTAAGGTTACCAATAAAAAAACATACAACTGAATTGCCTTGACTGCCTGTGAGTAATTTCATAACGCGAAGGTACAAAATGTTTTTTTTTTTAATTATCCACTTAAAGTACATTAAATCCATTACATATACTACCCAGTATATGACACACACGCATATTCTTCGACTCTTGTTTGTTGTAGAAGTGGGTGGTTAAATTGAGAATAGAACTATTTATGGTATTGCAAGAAATGATTTCTTGATGGTTCTGATCGTGTTATTTCATTTATACCCCAACGTTTAAGACACTTGGCAGTGTCGGTAGACGCGGGACGCGTCCCGTAAATAAAATAACAAAAGATCGTGAAAAACGAAGACATCAATATTTCTGGTACTTAAGTAAAATTATTTATGGTTATTTATTTCTCATCACTACATAGTATAAAACAAAGTCGGTGTCGTCTGTCCGTCCCTATGTATGCTTAAATTTTTAAAACTACGCAGCGGACTTTGAAGCAGTTTATTTAATAGATAGAGTGATTCAAGAGGAAGGTTTTTAGGTAATACATCCATAATATTGTAGAGAAACGCTGATAAATTTAGAGGTTGAGGTAGGTAAATTATACCTTATCGGAAAGCTGAAGAACCGTAGATATTTTTAAGGACATCTGCAGCAAAACTATCATAGATTTTTTTTTAAATATCTTACAATGAATAAAAGACTTTCTTTCTTTTTTTAAGAAAAAAATAAATTCTTTTTTTAACAATTATCGACTAATATGACTCGGTTGGTACAGTTGCTTGCAGTTTTTGTATTTAAAATAATGAAGCAACTAATCTGTTACACAAAAAATACAAAAACAAAAACATTAGAGGTACAAAACACAAAAAAAGGGGACAAAAGACAAAAAATATGGATTTTTATAAAAAAAACTTCAAAGTCCCATAACTTGAGAACGGTTAAGTTTGGGGTATGGGGTTCCATAGTCAAATCAGTCAGGAATGATGGAAACTACCACCTCTTAAAGGATTTAGGTCGACTTAACCTGTAACCCTGTATATAAAAACGAAAGTTTGTCTGTATGTCCTTTTTAGAATCTGAAACTAATCATTCAGTAAAGAAAAAATTCAGTAAAGTGTTGTGCATTCTGAAGTTTCTGAAAAAACAAAGAATATATAATATATAATATCCTTGGACATTTCACACAACGCCATCAAGCTAAGCAACTTAATGCTTGTGTTATGGTAACGAGATGGATGATAAACTACATATATACATTTTATTTTTTTGTAAATACTACATATTATAGATGGCACCCAGACTCCGAGCCAGTGCCTCTGGTTTAGACAAAGACACTTGCCCGACCCCGGAATCGAACCCGGGACCCGTTGATCCAAAGGCGGCACATCTAACCACTAGACCAACGAGGTAGCTAGTAATCTATAAAATGCTGCTCTTCGAATGATTCGAAGGAAAGTAAAAGGTGCACTCAAATTCAGCCGGTATACGACGACAACGCTTGCTGATGGTGCCGCAGTCATTTTAGTAAAAGCTGGCCATTGTCTGTTTGGATCTTTCCCAAATACCTACCGCCCGGTCCGAACGATCTGGCGCGACCACTATACATTGCACCAGGCCTATTGAAACCTGGCAATAAAGAACCCTTCTATATTTAAAAGGGAAGAGAAATCATTTTCGTACAAAGGCATCGTAATTACGCGAGTGCAGTGGGCATAACCTAATGATGGAGGCAGCACGTAGAAGAACCAATTGAAACTCGCCGACGTGACTTGAAAGTGCTCAAAGCAAGGATTGGAAAAAAATATAATTCATATAAAATCGCCTCGGGATAGGATGTAATCTACATTTTGATTGTCCTCACTGCGACTCCAAGGGATCCAGTTTTAATGGGTGTGAATTTATTCTAGGTTAGTCGGCTCTCCTTAATTGGGTGCCATTCATCTGAGATATTGGTTAGCGGTCAATCAGCGGCAGCCACTTTCTCGTTTACTGTGAGTGTAATTGCAGTTTTTGAATTATCAGCAATTCAAATGGCTTGATGAAATATTCAGGACGTTCTAGTTAGAGGGTTCTCGAAGTGTTGGTCGAGTTTGCGACATGGAGACGGAGCACGAAATTTGACAATGGCGCCAATCACAGCCAAGTGGCGTGCTCAGGGAAGCACGTACGCGCACTTCCGAATACTTTCACCAATAACACTGTGATGAAAGAACTCCCAATCAAACCAGGAATCGTGATAAAGTTAATGATATCGGACTAAGTGTTAGCAATGATATCATTGGGTGGTGCCGTAAACTTTTATGAGGGTTGGGTATTGGAAATAAGATGACATTTTCCATGACTTCGCAAATGAATCTGTTTTATCAGAGGTATTTATTTGAAACTTAATGATACAGTTGCTTACACTTGTACATAATGGCTGCTTCATAAGTCTCAAAACAGAGAGTGAATAAAATATATTTTAATACCTTAATCAGTATTTTGAGCGTAAAAATCATGGACGTATAAAATAGGCGGACGGAACTCTGGCTAAGACAAAAGTGAGACGCCAAAATGGCGGCAGCTCTGTATGTGTGAGTTAATTTTGGGGTTGCCAAGATACACAAAATTTTGCAATAAAAACATGGTTAACATATAAAAAAAAATTGTTCGAAATTGTTATGTTTAACTTTAACATCCTAAATGCCGAGTATTTTTTTTTATAATAATGTCTTTTACTTTGAGAGGTTTTTGAAATTTCCTCTAACTTCGAGATGTGTTGAAAACGATTCTAAATTAAAAGAAATGCTTTCATTACGAAAATTTTTTTTGTGATAGTATTATTAGGTATTATTAGGCAACACCTAACTATAATTATAATTTATTGCGCACCTCTTGAGGAGCACTGGTATTAGATGGTACAGTAACAGTTTATTCCTCTGCCACGTGACAAGACTCAAACAAATATTAAAACAAAATAAAGCACTGGGGATTAAAATAATGTATGAATATTTTTACGATTCGACGACACGGTTGGCGCAGTGGTTGAGCGATCGACTGCTGCGCAGCATGTCGCGGGTTCGATCCCCGCACGGAAGAAATATTTGTACGACCTACAAGTATTTGTCCCGGGTCTGGGTGTTTTTCTATCTATAACAAGTATGTATTTACAAAAAAAAATGTATTTAAGTAGGTAGTTTATCACCCATCTCGTTACCATAAAACAAGCATTAAGTTGCTTAGCTTGGGACAAGATGGCGTTGTGTGAAATGTCCAAGGATATTTATTATTATTATATACCGACACAATAGCTACAATGTACATTTAAATTTTGAAAAAAAAAACGCGGCATAGTTTCATTTTTTTTGTATTATCCATGTCTCGATAAATCTATCGATTTACCTTTTATGGTACTGCATAAGTAACAACACGCCGGAGTCCTCCTTTAGTTATTTATAAGTCATCCGCATCAAAATGACACTGTATTTGTTTGGAATCCAATCGTTTTCACCATTACAATTTCTACTAAGTAATTTTAATTCAATAATTTCTCCATACTTAATTTTCCTTAGAAAATCTAGCAAAAGGAATATAAAATAAAATACCCAGTAGTAACTATTAAATAAAATTAACCCTAATAATATATTGATTTTGATAATAAACGAAAAATTGCCCACATTTCGGTTAATTTGCACACGTGAATATTGGCAACACTGAACTTAAAATTAATTGTTTTGTTCTAGCAAATACAAATTGATTTTAATGTTTAAAATCTGGAAATAAGTGATTGAATTATTCATTTACGTATGAAACGTGATTCCTGGATTGATTTTCTTTCGGTCACTACGGTTTTTACACCATTTTACCACGCAAGACATGATTTATAGTTTTTATTTTTTCGCCGCATATTGCGTCTTTATGCATCGATGTTCACGCGCGTAATGGCCGACTAATGTGTGAAAGTGTGCGTGCTGGCCTGTACATATAGCTGATCTGGCCGACTATGATGTCACAGTTTTTAGTTAGCGAGACTCTGTCCGACTTTTTTTATACGTCCATGGTAAAAATATACTTTTTACAATAAAGATTATAGGAGTTACAAAGAAATTTATTCAAACATTAGAAAAATCTCAAATGAATGATTCAAAATAAAATTCACGTTTAAAAAACGGTATTAATACTCCTAATTCTGTCTAACAGTTGGATCCATAATACGGTTCTAGAATACAATAGTATTCTAGAATTGTAGACTGCCAATGCAGACACAAAAACGTTGTCTATAGAATGGTTCTTGCACGTAAAACAAGTAAACTGTTGGCAGCAGTTGTATCCCTAAGTTGTGTTCGACCTACTTACCTTATTGGAAGTTGATGTTGGAACACCGCCGGCTTGTTAACTATTGGAATAAGTACATATCTGATTTAATATGCAAGTAATTATAATTAATTATAGTGATTATTAATTACAGCTCCATAGATATAAGTATTAATAACTTATATAACAAAAGTAAAACATAATACAAAATCTTCTTTAACGTCTATCTCGACACATGTCCGCCTTAAAGGCACTTCAATATACGTTAACGTTAACAGGCACCCGAGTTATCCCGCACGCTATTAAATGCGCAGTCATATCGAAATCGCTGTAATCGAATACGCTCCGATTCATAACCGTATTAAGCCGGGGTCCATATCGATTATATCGAGTAGATACACACGCTGGGAACGGAACCGATAGCCAAATAAACTAGCAAACCGCATCGATTACCTGTCACGGCCAGGCTCCGTTCGGTGACCACTCGACCCGACGTACAGAGACTTTCCTAATGTTCGATTTCATAGGTCGTTATTAAACAAATTGTTCTAGGGTAATCATCTAAAGATAAGCGTGGCAGAGTAGGCTAATTACCCTTCTTGTAGTTGGAGGAGGCCCGACTCAGCAGAGGGTCATTTATGGGCTGAGAAGTAGTAGATGTAGCAATTATCATAAAATTTATTTTAAAATCAGTCCATTCCAGAAGTGTCCTAGCTTGGTAGACATAACAGTGTGACATATGGAACAGAGATGTGGTCGCTCACTATGGGCTCCATCAAAAGGCCCAATGACACTCAAAGGGCACTGATGAGATCTATGATCGAAGTTTCCCTGCGAGATTGAACCAGAAATAAGGATATACGTAGGAGTCCAACCAAAGTACTAAACATAAGTGGCAGTGGGCTGGGCACATAACTCGCATAACTGACGCCCGATGGGGCAGAAAAATCCTCGAGTGGCAACCGCGTTCCCGAAAGTGCAGTCCTGGTTGGCCTCCTACACGGCGGACCGGCGACCTGGCCGGAAAACGATGGATGCGGGCGGCTTAGGACCGGACACTTCGTGGAATTCCTTGGGGCAGGCTTATGTCCAGCAGTGGAAGTTTTGTGGTACAGTGTTGATACATATGTAGCACAGGTAGAACATGCTATGAATCACTCCCAGAATTTGATTATGAGATGAAATTTGCCATTTGATCTTCTCACAAATCTTAATCAAAGTAAAAGAGCCTCTTCTTGGGAAACTTTGTAAATGGAATTCTAAAATATTAAAATGCAGAGTCACTGACGTGCTATTCATAAAATAGGGTGACGACGCTGTTACTGAGCTTAATTAATTGAAACCCTGCGGACATATCCTGCAATCTATGTTAGACACGGCCACAGTCCAAGCCTTCTTCAGGGTACAAAATAAAATGTACAAAATTCGAATGTCGACCGAACTAAAGACCGGAGTAAGCTTGATGACTTAAGTATCTACCGAAAGGTCACTGTCTCGGAGCCTCTTTGTACTAATGTTTCGGAAATAAAAATGGGTAGGCAAGTATGGTGTGACAGTATTGTGTCCAGGCCAAATTAAGCTCATTCAGATAATCTTAGACAACTTATTCCACAACAGCCCGTGTGGTGACGGATTTAGAAGACATAGTGTCAAAAGAAATGTCAAGACCGAACTCATCTGCCCAGCGTGCCATAGTAGCCTACTGTGTCACGCTGGCCAGACGAGTTGGTCTCCATGTAACTGGAGAAACAGTGGTTCATCTATGGTTTGAGTAGTTGTAGACCCAATATTGATTAGCTGCAACCCAACTTTTTATATAATACGGTATAAATTAAAAGAATAGTTTCTTTACATAATGACATCATGTGTCAACATATTTATGGTTTCCAATCTAGGTACGATCCATCTATAATAATTATTTGTTTAGTTGCCAGTTACATATTTTATTGCCCTATCAAAAAAAAAAAAGATATGCCTTGCACTTTGTTAAGGTGTTCACGGGTCTTTGTTTATGATCTGTCTCGGTCATCTTCTTCTTTGCCTTTTCTTTATTGATGTTCATTGGAGTAGGCAGCAGTGTAACGTGTTTGGCTAACTATACCCTATTCAAGATAGCATGATCGATTTGACAGACGGGCTAGTGATGGGAAACAGAAAATATCTAGTAGTCCAAAAAATTACGTTTTAAAATACTTGTAACAGTGACAAGTTGGCGTGGGTGTATTATATGTGAAATTCTTTATTGCACTAGACATATAAAACATTGGGTAGATAAGCGACGGTGGGTCAATATTCATAATAAGTTCCTATTTAATATTACGGGGTTATTTTTTGACCTTCCGCCAAATTTAAATAGGTTAAATTTCAATGTTCGAAAGCCAACGATTTTTATTTCAACTTGAAATGTTTTTTATTCGAATATTGTCTTATAAAGTTAAGAAAAAGTGATAAAGAATTTCACACATAATACATAATACAGTTACAAGTATTTTAAACCGTTATTTTTTGGACTACTAGACATTATGTTTCCCACCACTATTCGTCATTGCAAAGTAAAGGTATGATTTCGAAGTACGCTGCACGCAGCAGTGCTACTGGTCCCCATTACCGCGACGTAGTTCGGAATCATACCTTTTTGTCGATCAGAAAAATTGACATCTGCCAAATCGATCTTGAACAATCTCGTCGAATAAGGAAAACTTAATGTGAAATTATGCCTATGCCTACTCGTCTGGCCAATGTTATGGCCAACACCAATTTTATGAAGAGTAGCGAATTTATAGATATATCAATTCATTTAAGATTTTTCTTATAATCTTCCAACCATCGTCATCAGTCTACTCTAGGTCATGGCCGTGAAGAGCGACATAACGCCCCGTCTTTACCTCTTCAGCTGTTGATTCGCAGATCGCCTCTTCATCTAGCAGAGGGGATTTTAATACTTCGCACTACTACTACTACTATCAAAACAGAAAAGTCGAGTTACAGAATATTGCAATTGAGAGAGTTACCTGCACAAAGTCGCTGTAAGAAAGACGTGCACATAGTTCTATCATCTTTCCTTTAACTGGTCGGATACCTTAAAATGTCGCATAGTTTTGCAAAGTTTCCAGTAGAAGTTTATCAATATTGAACGCGTGTATATTGTAGAACTTTTTACAGATGATTATGAAAACATACCTGTGTAAAATATAATGTCAACATCTAGAATATAATATAATAAACCCTCGAAACATTTCTGTTTTCAATAAAAGCTGCGAAATATACTCGTACTTTAAGAAACTAAATCGAAATGGATATATCCTTTTAGGAGATATGATGGCAAAGGCTGACACATGAAACTTTTAAAGCCACTCTTTTTCTTCGAGTGTAAAATAATACAAACAATTACAGCTTTATTATGACGTCATAAAAGGTTCACACAAGCACGGCCGGAATCCATATTGTGACGTGACACACGTATTGGGCCTATTTAGCTTAGAGTGTAGCATGTCTGTATGTGTGATTTATAATATCGCTATGAGTTTGCCTTACTGTTTGCGATTATATATTCTGTGTCTGAAGCATTAGTCGGCACCCCTTTCGCTGTGACTGGCATTTAATCGATAGTGCACAAGACATGCGGCTTTTGTACAAGTTTAATGGATTTGATAACTATCTGCTATTTACTGATACAAGCCCCTATACAAGGGCGTAATTTTCAACTTTAATATGTTGCATTTACAATAAAATTGCAACTTAATATTTTATGAATCTGGCTGTAAATGGAAACTGACGACGGCACACTCGTCTCATATTTACGCAGTATCTATTACTATACTAGTTTTTTTAGATATGTGTGGGACCAGAGTGGTTCCTATAGGGACAGAGTAGCTAGTCCGGTAACGCAGGAAATATTTATGTTACTCTTTACCAGAACAATATTTTTTTACTTTTGCTCTACTTCGGATTTTTTTTTTGGAGGGTTGCTCACTGTAGTCGGCATGAAAAGGAAAACAGTGGTAGGTTTAGTGGGTACAGCTACCGCAATTCACCATCTTGTCGCGGACAGGACTGCCACGTACCTCAGCCTCCTCCCCCGGCTGGGGACCTATAAAAGGTTTCCTCCACTATAAAAATAAATAAAGGTCGAGGATTACCGTCGGTTTTTAGTGGGTAGGTCGTGGCGCATCTTACCCCGGAGTTCCATATAACCTGGCTAGCCTCCAACGGCCGGATGGGAATCCATGAGAATTTTCGACGAAAACAAAATAAAATTCTGCCGACAGGTATATTCACGGAGTGTACGTAGAAAATCTTAATGAACTTATATCGTCTGTAGCTGTATAATAGAATAGAAGAATTTATTGTGTAAAAAATACCAAACTTTAGTGGTGATTGCATGTTAAACACAATGCTTTATCATAGGAGCTGTAAAAACTCGATTTGACGGTACTCCTGACGACCACTATCTTAAAATACAGGTGATCTTAGTATAAGAGACAGGATCATATATAAATGATTGTACGAATTTTGCAACATTTGTATTGTTTTTTATATGTTTGTAACTTTTGTTGGTGATTAAACTATTTTTCTTATTACATGTAAAGTTTGTACACAAAGGATGTTTTACTCTTTGATATCTAAACACTTTAAGTACTGAGAAAAGTTGCACATATACTACGTGAATGTTAGGTACCGACATTCCGCTAAAACCCTCTTTGCTTTCAACGGTATGTGAGCACAAGGAAAATTCTGCACATTTCGAGTTAGAGGTTGGCTCATAGTTCGAAATACAGAGCAACACAGTTTGTGCGAGTCCCGCACGCGCCCGAGCCCCCGGCGGAATATGATAATAGTGGTCGGGCTCGCGAGTACTACCTCCGTACATTGTGAGGCGCAGGATGCTCATTAGACGATGCCTCGGGCGCCGGGCGCCGCTGCTAGCCTTGCTGCACTCGCCCGCTGCCACTGCATTTCGCATTCTAATTAGTTTTACTTTCTCCCGACCCTTGGAGCCATTCAACAACCACCATTTGCTCCGCGCTTATTCCGCCCGTCAGTATAAATTCCAGCATTAGGTCCAACGACACTCCGATAAGAGGGAAACGACCAAGCGGAAAGTGTTCCATTTTGAAGTTATGTCGCACCATAAAGTTTGTTGGAAGCTATTGGGATATACGACCTATACGTCTGTAGGTTTTAACTTCTATATGTTAATATGACTCGTAGGCGTGATGTTAACATAATTATTACGAGTATGGCAATGTTTTTATCTATCATTGTCATAAATCTATTTTATTATGAGGCAAGCAAAATCTAGCTTTTACTTAAATTTTTCTAAACTACTACTACTCATTCCTTATATGAACTACTGCTGAGTCGGGCCTCCGCCAATTACATGGAGGGCAATTAACCTATATAATGTACGACGTAGGGCCGACGGGTTGGCTGCTTGGTATCAAGTTTTCTTTCTTTTGTGGTTGGGTTTTCTGCATTGTAATTTACTTTAGTCGGCTCTTAGGACACCCTCAGTATGGGATGGGGAGGTTACACTATATTATTTGTGGTTATTTAACTACTTGAAAGCATTCTTTAGTATTAATTCGAGTAATCTGTTCTGGAGACCACACGGCATATTTCCAAAGTTTTTATTAAAATTGCTACAACTGCTAATACTCAGCCCATAGATGACCCACTTCTGAGTCGAACCTCCTCCAGTTACATGGAGGGCAATAAGCCTACTGTCCCACGCTGGCCAACTTGATACGAAATCCTGTGCGTGTTGGTACATTATTTCGTGTCCTTCTCTTGCGGCTAGGTTATCGGCCTTGTCATCTCCTTTTGTCGGCGCTTACGACACCCCAGGATGGAAAGCGGCTGTGATACTAGGTATGTATTCTATATCTGTCACCACACGGGTCAAGTTAAACCACAACCTATTAAACAACAATGATGTGTGACTTTAAAAAAAAACAAATGTACATCTATACATATGGTTCTGTCAGTTGAGATACGTTTCTGCCACTACCACAATATAATACCCAATTGTTTGCTATGCGATGTGATCGTAGTGTACAATGGAGTATTGGTTTTGGATGAGAATTTGTGACATATCAACTACAGTTTAGAATTCTAATTATTCCATTACATTGTGAAATGTTCGATAGTTCGCGGTAGCACGGTTGGCAGTCGGCGCCGCTAACCTCAAATATTCAAATCACTACATCTGCATAGTTACTGTGAATAAAAGTATGTACCTAAACTACCTGCTTGTTTTTTAATATTGTGTTTAGTTTTTATTAGCTATTGTGTTTAGATTAATATTGTGTTTAGTTACACATTCTGTTTAGAATCAATCAGCAGATCTTTGTGAAAGTTAATAGAAAATATCAATCTTCGCAATTCAACAGAATATAAGGATCGATAACATTTCTGTTAACAATGCTAACTGATCTAAATTTTTTGTTTAATAGGCTATAGTGTTGTCTGCTACCATAAACGGCTTCTGTATTTCAACACAATCCATAACCGTATGCGCTATAATAAATATAGTTATGTTTTTTGCTAAAACTCTAAACGTCTGTCAACGATGGATATCAGTATTCGACATTAGCAAAAACGTCCGATTCTCTTGCCAATAACCCAGAAGAAGAAGTTGGAAGCCAGATAATAAAATGACGCAGGAGAACTTAGGCTACTTAGTGAGGTAATTTTTTAGACTAGCTGCTAGTTCTGTTGTCATCACTGTTTTTTTTGTGTAAGCTGCCATTGGTATTAGAATGACGATTCGTGCCGACAGTTTGTGGTCTACTAGTTCTACTACTAGTACTACTCAGCCCATAGATGACCCACTGCTGAGTCGGGCCTCCTCCAGTTACATGGAGAGTAATGTAGAGTATGTACGTGATCACTTAATCCTAATTCTAACTGAGCCATTCGTTGCTTTGCATGAATATCATATTTTGCAATTTACATGCACTACTGCACTATCCACATTGAGAGACCGCACTATCCGGCTATTTAAATATTATATATATTTAAGTCTGGAGTTTAAACATACTTACCAAACTCTGACGTGTATTTCACGTTACTGGGATTAAGTAAGTAGGTATCGTAAATCTATTTTATGATGGGCACAATTTTCCGAAACTGTTATTTGATAGTTGATCGATTTTTATGACGCGTGGCTCGCTGCGTGGAAAATGTCCCGCTCAGATGCACTGGTAGCTTTGTAACTTAGGCATTTAGTAAAGTGAAATTTCTGGATCGTTGGATTGAAAGTTTGGGGTTCTTCATTTAAGTTAAATCGTAAAAAATGGAGTTATTACAACTTTCCCAGAACGTAGATATTTTCTTATGCTTAGTATGTATAGGGCAAATCTTTAAAAAGCTTACTTTACGTAAAGGAATTTTATTTGAATAAAGAACTAGAGCTGAATTCATCGATTTCTGTATCGACATATATATGTATTGTATTTTATCTTTAACATTGTTTGGATCCAGTAATGGAATTAAATAGGCAATGGTTATTTTTGGAATTTGTTGCTGTACCTTAAAAAGAGAAAATATTTTTTTGCTTTTAAAAATAAGATAGGTACTCCCTAGTGTACACAGTGTTTGAGAGCAGATTCGACCAAATCCAGATTGCTTTCGTTTCACCACAAAAAAACTTTTTTTTTCTTGATTAGTGCCTGTAACCTAATTTTATCTGTTGAAAAACATCAACTACAGAGTTTCTTGCCGAATAATCTCTTTAGATCAGCATTCCGAACCGGTGGTGGTTGCGCTTGCAACGATTCAAAAGCGTTTGTATTTCAAACTAATTGAATCAATTTAATTTAGTAATTTTTTTTTCGAATTATTTACCTTGGTTCTTGAGGTAATTTTCTCATTTCTGATTCTATGACGCAGCAAAGCACTTCCGAGCGTAGCACCCTACAATGCACCTTGAATGAGTAAGCTGCTCCCTTGCGAACAACCATTGTCTCTGAGTTGTGTGTTTTCGAAAATTTCATACAGAAACATGAACTTCTGAACTATATTGACTTACAACTGTCAGCATCTGTTGCACCAACAGTGACAAAGTTACAGGAGCTCGTCATTAAACGGCACGTTTATTTGGACCACCTTGTTTCCTACAAAGGCCAGTCAACAAACAAACCTCGAATGCAATAAGCTCGCCGTTCGGACAGACGACGAATTTACCGACCGGAATGAAGTTGCAACTTGGCTGCAACAGACCGATGTCAGTGTCAACAAACCACGTTTTATTACTGACACGTTTTATCGAATTGCACTGTTCGTCTGTGGTAGTGTGCAAATAGGTTGTTTTTTTTAAAGACTGAGGCAAACTTACAAATGCATCACTTAATAGTAAATAATCACCGCCGCCTTGCCACTTGCAACAGCAGATGAGCCACAGAAAAGGAAAAGTTTAGCAAAAAAGAAAAGCAACATTATGTCCAAGATATTTAAAATGTGGGTGCCACAGGATAGCATAGGGCCATGGGTGTTTCTATTTTATCTGTATTTATAATTGTTTTATTAAAAAAATGCGGAATATGAAAAATAAAGAAATCAGATATTGTAACGGCACGTTACATGAGTTTAAAATCACATTTTATAACCTACTAAAAATAAAACATCTCAAAAGATTTTGTTCGCGTCGGTACACCGTCCGGCGAACAAAAGACTGCGCTCGGCTCGAGAGATAAGGAAATTCCAACGCGACACGGCTTCGGGTCGGATCGGGCTTCGTGTCCGTTAATCGTTTCGTGAATCGTCAGTCGGGTCGAGACCAACACTGCGTGAGTTAGCGCGTGAGCTATCCTTTGTTCTTGTGCCTACGACTCGCTCCCGACGAATCAAATATTTTAAAACTAAATAATTATTATCTGTGTTTGGATTCAACCCCGTTTTAGGGTAAGTTTTAAATGGCACAATAGTTATGAACACGGAGTTGTTTAAATGGTTTGCTTAAACCAAAATTAGATGCTGTTAACTCCGTTCTGATGGATCACCACCGCGACAATCTCACTGCTACTCTAATTAGGGTTGAGTAGCGTGTTGTCGGTCGTGGGTTCCCAGAACGGAAGTCGATGTACGTATCGATTCCAGGGTCCTCCGTGCAGCCAGAGCTACATTGCCGTAGCGAAACACCTCCGATGGGCGAGTTGTTTTAATATTCGCCGTTACACGCTATACGACCCGCTACGTTCACCGATTGGCGAGCCTTTGGATCCCAGCTACGTCATCGCGTCAACGGCGAGTTATCTACCGAGGCAGAGCTGGATTGGCCTTACCACGAATAAAAATTTGTGTCGACGCCTACTACGTTTATTAAGATAATAATATTAAGTGCCACTACAAAAGGTAGTATTTATTTAAACACCTTTATAGTAAGCGTCACACTGGCGCCCTGTACGTGGTTAAATCTAATTCTGCCGAAGTAGGGGTGGTAGTGGATTGTCGTGTGTGTGATTCTGTTATTGTAAAACGTCTATGTGTTGTCAAATGGTTTGTTTTATGTTCAATGCATGTCATATTCGATTTTAATTTTGTTTTGTCAAAGTACAGCCAGTTGCAAAAAGTATATCTTTATATCCATAGGTTTTTTTTTTTTTTTTTTAATTTTGTTTTAGAATTGTGTAAGGTACAGGCACGCTCAAAAGTGTTGTTCTGGTATTATATCACTGTAATTTTTTTGTTGCTCGTATTTTATAATTTCACATAGTCGTTACGAAATCATTAGTTTTGTAACAGATCGGAGTCTTTATTTTCATTTCTCTTTCCTGTTAAACTTGAGTGCTATTTAAAATTTACATTAAAACCTCAATATGGCTTATCCTATAAAATTTTTGTCATTGCAAAAAAGCGAGCTGGAGTATGAGGTGGCTGTTAGGGGCGAAACTCCAGCTACCACTGTCGCAGAGCTTAGGAAACAGATTAGCAAACTTAGCCAATTGTTTCCATCAGAGGACATAGCCTGTTCGCATCTCGAGGCTGAAGACGACCTTCAGGGTGTTTCAGACCTGCTTAGTAAAATTAATGTTATCCTCGAGTCGGGCGCAATCGACAAAAGTACATCCGTTCGGTTAGAGAACATGTTTAATCATCTTCATCACAGATTGAACCGCATTCAGGCCGAAGACACAAAAGATTTGCATGCTATGTGTACTAAGTTGTATAAAGAGTATAATGAGAAGTTTCTCAAGATAAAAAAAAAAGTTATAGATCCTCTTTCAGTCGAAACAACCAGTGCAGTCTATGCGTCTGCGACTGGTAGCCCGGTACCAATAAATGTCGCCGTTACTTGTGATAAAAGTGTCACTTCCGAACTAGGTAGACTAAAGTTTGACGGTAACTCATGCGTACGATCTTTTATTCAACGTGTTACTGAATTCAGTGAAGCACGCAACATTCCTGATTCGAAACTAGTCTCATACGCTACTGAAATATTCACGGATGATGCACTTCATTGGTTCAGGAGCGTAAAGGACAATATTTCATCCTGGGATGATATCGTTGTCCTGCTAAAACAAGATTTTGATAAACCAGACTATGATTACCGTTTACTAGCGGAAATTCGCGCTCGAACTCAAGGAGAAACCGAAAATATAACAATTTATCTATCAATCCTTTCAGGAATGTTTTCGCGGCTCTCAAAACCATTACCGAAAGAGGACAAGCTCGAGATCGTTCTGCACAATATTCGCCCATACTATGCAAGCACTTTAGCTTCCGCTACTGAAATACGCGATGTAGATCACGTTAGATCTTTGTGCAGAAATTACGAAATTGTACAGTCACGACTTGCTCACTTTCGGGAACCAGCAGCAGCAACTTCAGAGACATTAGCTCCAGAGTTTGCTTATAAAACACAACCAAAACCAAATTTCGCTTACAAAACTAATACTAACAAACAAAATAACCCTAGCATCAATATAAACGATAAATACCTACATGCTATTAAAAATAAATTACCATCAGAATCAATGAATAAATTGCCGTATTGCCCCCGATGCCGAAATAATACACACAGTTTTAAGGAATGCTCGAATACAGATATACTATGCTTTAAATGTGGTCATAAGGGAGTTAGGAAGCCAGAATGCCCGAATTGTACTGGTGCACAGGGAGCAAAAAACTAATTGCGCAGAATTGGAGTAATTCAGCTATAATTAATTCCGTTTCCAAAAACAAAACAAGCAAAGATGAGTGGAACCGTTGGCTAGAAACAGTGCGTTTATTCTTTGTAAGCTACAAGGTGGCTTCAATTCTGCACACCAAACCTTGTAATGACTCACGACCTTATGTCAATATTAAAATTAATGACCTGACAGCTTCCGGACTTCTCGATTCAGGTTCAGCAATTACTATATTAGGTAATAATGCTCACACTGCATTAGTTGATCGTGGCATGAAATTGTGCACTGATGAAAATGTATCGGTAGTGGCAGCTGGTGGGCAAAATTTAAAAAGCATTGGCTATATTAATATGCCAATTCATTTTGACAAATATTTTCACATACTTAAAACCCACGTGATTCCAGAAGTCGAGTCATCACTTATTCTAGGTGTTGACTTCTGGCGCGCTTTCAAAATATGCCCTAAGTACTTAGGATCCCTTCAGTTAACCAGCGTACCTTTAGCTGATTTGACTGCGAGTAATTCTACTATTTTTATACAATCATATGAACATTTAAATGAAAGTCAGAAGATCATTGCTGACAATGTTAATGATCAGTTTAAGGAAATTTCTTTTGAACACAAAGGCTTAGGCCGAACTAATCTAATTACGCATCGCATTGATACAGGTGATTCTCCTCCCGTAAGACAGCGTTACTATAGGCTTTCACCGGTAAAACAGAGAATATTAGTCGAACAAGTAGATGAGATGCTACATCTTGATGTGGTTGAACCATGTGAAAGTGCCTGGCAATCCCCAGTATTGCTAGTCACCAAAAAGAATGGTCAGCCCCGTTTTTGCCTAGATAGCAGGAAACTTAACGCCGTCACAAAACGAGACGCGTACAACTTGCCTTATATTTCGGAAATACTTGATAATTTAAGAGATGCGCGTTTCCTTAGTAGTATCGATTTGTCAAAAGCATTTTGGCAAGTTCCTATTGCTCCGGAAGACAGAGATAAAACAGCATTCTACGTCCCAGGCCGAGGAACACTGCGATTCAAGACAACTCCGTTTGGTTTGACTAACGCACCTTCTACGCAACAACGGCTAGTGGATTTGTTGTTCGGTAACATGGATCACAAGGCATTTGCGTATTTAGATGACATAATAATAATAAGTAGCACGTTTGAAGAACACGTAACTCTTCTTTCTCGTGTTCTAGACAAACTGCGTCGGGCAAACTTAACAATAAATTTAGAAAAATGTGAATTTTTTCGAAGTCAGCTTAAATATTTGGGCTATGTAGTTGATGCGAATGGTTTACGGACTGATCCAGACAAAGTAGCGGCCATTTTAAATTACCCAACACCTACAAGTCGTAAGGAATTGAAGCGTTTTCTCGGCACAGCGACTTGGTATAGAAGATTTGTTCCAAATTTTAGCACAATCGCAGGGCCACTCAATAAGTTAACTTCTACCAAGAAACCAACGCCACCGTTTCAATGGACCGAAGAAGCTGATACTGCTTTTAAAAATCTCAAAGATTGTTTAGTTTCTGCGCCTATTCTTTCCTGTCCCAATTACGATCTGCCATTTGAAGTTCACACAGATGCGAGTAACTTTGGTGTTGGTGCTATGCTCACACAGACTATCAATGGCAAAGAGCATCCCATAGCTTACATGAGCAGATCGCTAACGGGGACAGAGAGGAATTATAGCATTACAGAACGGGAGACTTTAGCAGTTCTCGTGGCGTTGGAACATTGGCGTTGTTATCTGGAAAATGGAAAAACATTTACAGTCTATACAGATCACAGCGCATTAAAATGGTTTCTTTCTTTAGATAATCCAACTGGGAGGTTAGCTCGATGGGGAGTACGTTTGTCGTCTTTTGATTTTACTCTAAAACATCGCCGAGGCGTAGACAACGTAATTCCGGATGCATTGTCTAGAGCGTTCCCTGTTTCCACAATTACCACTGCCAATTCAGTTGCGTCAACTAGTGACGATTGGTATAGGAACATATACAATGGATGTCTCGAAAAACCAGCACATTTTCCAAATTTCCAATTAAAAAACAATATCCTTTTCCGGCTAAGTAAAAATAAACATGAATTGACCAATGAATTCTCGTGGAAAGAAGTGGTTCCAATAGAGCTTCGCGAAAATGTTATCGCTGAAAATCATAATGAACCCACTGCAGGGCACATGGGAGTATTTAAGACATATCGTCGTGTCGCGCTCAGGTATTACTGGCCCGGCATGCATAGTGATATAAAAAAATTCGTTAGTTTCTGTTCCATATGTCATTTATACAAAAGTCAGAATCATGCTACGCTAGGAGAGATGGGACGCCCTAAGCAATGCTCACGTCCTTACCAGATGATTTCAATCGACCTAATGGGTCCTCTTCCAGTAACGCGTACACGGAACTGCTACATACTAGTAGTCACGTGTTGTTTTTCAAAATTTTGTCAAATTTACCCCATAAAAAAAGCCACGTCAGACATCATAAATAAAATTCTTGAGGAACAAGTCTTCTTAATTCATGGCGTACCACAGACTATTTTTATGGATAATGGTAGCCAATTCGTAAGCTCCCAAACCAAATCTTTGTTTGACAAATATAAGATTCCAAATATTTTCTTTACACCTAAATATACACCCCAAGTTAATACAGTAGAGCGTTACAATAAAACCATAATAACTTGCCTTTCTACATTTGTTCAAAATGATCATCGAACTTGGGACACATTTATACCAAAAGTACAATTTGCGATTAACAACTCTGTTAATGAAGCTACGAAATTCACTCCCTCATTTTTAGTATACGGAAGGGAACTGGTACTTTGCGGATCTCATTATATCGATAGTGATTTAGGTGATGAGGTTTTATTCATGCCCCGAGAAGTTTATGCCGAAAATCTGGGTTGCTTGAGTACTATATTTGACCAAGTACAAAAGTCGTTACATCATGCGCACGTAAAAAATACTTCCCACTACAACTTGCGGCGGAAACCTTTTGAGTTTGAAGTAGGTGACATTGTGTTCAAGCGTGCATATGTTTTAAGTGATAAGGATAAATACTTTAGCAAAAAGTTAGCTCCTAAATATATTAAATGTCGCATCATTCAAAAGCTTTCTCCACTAGTATACGTTTTAGAGAACATGGCGGGGAAAGACTTAGGTACTTGGCACGTCAAAGATTTTAAAGTAATAAAATGTAACAAGGATTAATTTTAGGCCAGCAAAGCAGAAAAAATATTGCGTATAGCTCTTGATCTTAAAATTGTATCTTTCTAGATGCGGATTTTATCACCAAGCGGGATAAAATCCTTATTCGGGAACGGCGGGTAATGTAACGGCACGTTACATGAGTTTAAAATCACATTTTATAACCTACTAAAAATAAAACATCTCAAAAGATTTTGTTCGCGTCGGTACACCGTCCGGCGAACAAAAGACTGCGCTCGGCTCGAGAGATAAGGAAATTCCAACGCGACACGGCTTCGGGTCGGATCGGGCTTCGTGTCCGTTAATCGTTTCGTGAATCGTCAGTCGGGTCGAGACCAACACTGCGTGAGTTAGCGCGTGAGCTATCCTTTGTTCTTGTGCCTACGACTCGCTCCCGACGAATCAAATATTTTAAAACTAAATAATTATTATCTGTGTTTGGATTCAACCCCGTTTTAGGGTAAGTTTTAAATGGCACAATAGTTATGAACACGGAGTTGTTTAAATGGTTTGCTTAAACCAAAATTAGATGCTGTTAACTCCGTTCTGATGGATCACCACCGCGACAATCTCACTGCTACTCTAATTAGGGTTGAGTAGCGTGTTGTCGGTCGTGGGTTCCCAGAACGGAAGTCGATGTACGTATCGATTCCAGGGTCCTCCGTGCAGCCAGAGCTACATTGCCGTAGCGAAACACCTCCGATGGGCGAGTTGTTTTAATATTCGCCGTTACACGCTATACGACCCGCTACGTTCACCGATTGGCGAGCCTTTGGATCCCAGCTACGTCATCGCGTCAACGGCGAGTTATCTACCGAGGCAGAGCTGGATTGGCCTTACCACGAATAAAAATTTGTGTCGACGCCTACTACGTTTATTAAGATAATAATATTAAGTGCCACTACAAAAGGTAGTATTTATTTAAACACCTTTATAGTAAGCGTCACAATATATAATCAAAATAAAAAAAAATATAATAATGTTAATGATAAAAAATAAGTAAATGTACAGTTAGTGTTTGCATCCCTTTTTATAAAAAGAGTCGTGTAAATACGAATAGCCAGTGCAGATATACATTGTATATTCCTTGTTATACTACGTCATATCATGTGGACACACGTCCCTAACAGATGTTCAGAGCACGTATCAACTTCCCGCAGGACGTTTACTCAACTAACTCAATCGGGTTAATAAATGGTTCGCTCCAACCTTGGTGTCCCCAGATCAATGCTAGAATTATTTAACTTGACATCATGTAAACTTTAAAACTATCGCAATTATGCGACTAAGTAAAATATGTGACGTGATAAAATAAAACTTGCAAAGCTTAAAACCTACTCACATTCGTATTTATTTTACACAGACAAAAAGTAACCTTATAACGCATGACAATGTCTCACAAAATTGCGTAAGCAATTTGTCTGTGCGATCCCTATTGTTCAAAACCATCGTTTTAATAACTAATCTTCTAATACATAAAATTCTCGTACCGTACCGTGTTTGTTTGAAGGCGCTAATCTCAGGAACTATTGGTCCGATTTCAAAAAATCTTTCAGTGTTAGATAGTCCATTTATCGAGGAAGGTTATAGGCTATATTTTATTTTCAAAAGAATTAGGGATCCGTATGGAAATTGCGATTATGTAAACCAAGGTGTAAAATCGAAAACCTATTTATGCGTGCGCTGCAAAAACTATTGACTATAGAACAAAATGATGTACTACGGGTTTCTAGGTCTTATAAAGATCTACAAAAAAGATCTAACTATCATAATTTAGTCACAATAACCGCTTTTATGTTAATAAAAAATATGCATAGAGATAAGCACGGGTTCGAAACCCACGCGGGCGAAGCCGCGCGCAAAAGCTAGTAAAGAATAAGCAAATTGTGTCGAAGAGTGAACTTTTTATTGATATAACGTGGGTAGCTTACTACTTTAGGGGCAAAGGGATGATCATCCACCCAGACGAGGTGGTATGTCTGGCAGGGGCCGCGGCTTCTATTACCGCTAAACTGTGGTCGAGGATAGTTAGTAATTCTAGTAGTTAGTTCTTTTTGGTAATTCTCGTATTTGTAGACGATATTTCTTGCTGTTGATAGATCAGTTTTTAAATACATAACTATATAATTTTAAATTGTGTTATGTATGTAGCTTGCTGGTCGCTAAACTACCTAATTGCAATGAAATTAATACCTAATACCGATATTAACATCTTCAACAGGTTTAACGTAAAACCGATGAATTTCAATTGTGCGTTGATGGCCATAACCAAAACAATAAGCCTAATTTTGATGAAAACTATTTTACTACAATGGATTTCTGAACAATTGTGATTATTCAATACTATATTGGCATTGGTCATTCCAGCACACTTGACAAATTCAGTTTGAACAATAAAATAGGTTTATTGACTTCGCCGCCAGCTGCAAATCTAGTTTATTATTCGCTAAATTTTAATTAAGTACAGAGGTTGTTAGCCAAGTGAATTACCAAAAGTAGGGTTTGCTGGAATAGAAAAACAAATGGATGGAATTGACACGACCTGTCAATGTCAGTCAATGTTTATATTGTTTTAATTTTTTCGTCTTCTTCTTCTTTTCAGCCCATAAATGACCTGCTGCAGAGTCGGGGCTCCTCCAGCTACACGGAGGGTAAATAGCCTACTGTGCCATGCTGGCTAATACATTTGTCTTTATACCCTTTGAAATACAATGACACTTCAAGCTTCAAGCAATTTATAACCTTTAAATACCAGTACATTTTAAAAGCATATTACGATGTAAAGCAGTAATTTACATTTTAAATTACCTACCACTCCGTCATCCTTATCTCAGAGTTCGCACTGTATCTCATGACGTCATTTTAAGAAATAAATCGTTTATAATCAAGTGTTGTGACGTCATCAACAACTGTCAACGGTGCGACGTGTAATTTCCCCGACGTCAATTATCAAGAGACGCCTCGCGGTCGAGGGCCGTCGACGCCCGACCCGTTTAATACTCCTTATTATAAACTACCCACTTCATAAATTAAACACAGCCTTGGGCCAATTTCGATTCTTGGAGTATCCATGTCACACATAAATGACTTGTGAGTCGCACCTCCTGCAATTTGGGTGGGAAATTAGCCAACTGTGCCTCTCTGGAAAGATGGGTTGGCAGAGGCTTTCGTATTAGCCCGGTGGCGGGGAGAGGCCAGAAGAAAATTGGCACCCAGTGACGTAGTGGGTTTTGGTTTCGGGGTCTACCCTGTCAGAATTATCTTGGAGGCCCTAAGCTGCCGCGACAAAAGTTGCGCGCGTGGAGGTGAGAGCTGCCACGGTCACATGTGGCGTCTGAAAGAGACAACAGTTTCCAGAGGTGGGCCAATGCCGACCATGAGCATGTTTCCCATTGTGAAACCCGGGGCTGTAAATTTACATCATAGTCTAGAGTCTCATATAACCCATAAAATAAATAAAAAAGCGGATAGTGTGGCTAATCTATTTTATTTGCAGGATTCAACTTCTGTTATTGCTGTTATATTTCTCTGGAGTGAATACATAGATTCACTCTTATATACATTTCATATTCATGCATTCATTCATATTTCTAAACATCTTTAAATTCTGAAATTTCATGGATCGTCTAAACTACAATGCATAATCTTAGTACAATCTTTATTAATTAGAACAAAGAATACAGGATAACTGGTAAGATTGTACATATTGAAGGATTATCCTTCACTGGTCATATAATTATAACTAACAAAATATCTTTTAAACAGAATTTTGCTTAATTACCATTTACCAATTTCATTGGGTTTACCGGGTTTACCCAATGAAATTGGTAAAGTTTATTTAGAAAATTTAGACTGATATGTAACGTGTGACATTTGCAGAGGTTCGACCACTTCGATATTTATGCGTGGTCGTCCATTTAAATAAAAACGTAAAGAAATAAATATATCTATCTTATTGCATATTCGGTAGTGGAAACGAGTACTAAAGGCACTTTGTATCGCATGAATTCCATTATGCAAACTTTTTCACCAGTCACCTGTTATAGTCCAAGTGGATAAATAAACCCATACGAGCCCTAGGCGACTAGGGGAACGCAAGAGGCAAATCACCTAGCCGCAAGAGAAGGAAAACTTGCTAAAAACCCTGTGCCAACCAGTCTTGCCAACGTGGCCCAGTACGCTAATTTCCCTCCATGAATTTGGAGGAGGCCCGACTGGTTGAGCGATCGACTGCTGCGCAGCATGTCGCGGGTTCGATCCCCGCACGGAAGAAATATTTGTACGACCTACAAGTATTTATTCCGGGTCTGGGTGTTTTCTATCTATAATTATGCATGTATTTACAAAAAAAAATATATATAAGTAGTTTATCATCCATCTCGTTACCATAACACAAGCATTAAGTTGCTTAGCTTGGGACGAGATGGCGTTGTGTGAAATGTCCAAGGATATTTATTTATTTATTTGTCCAAGGATATTTTGTAGTGGGTCATTCATGGGCTGAAACGAACGAACGAACGAATGCACAGTACCAATCCATTAATCGACATTACACATTATTGGACTTCCAAGAAACATTTGAAGAGCCGTCGAGTTTTCTATGAACTCCAAGGCAATAAACATTATTTACCCTAACAAGAACTGCGCTGCCAATCGGCCTCAGTCGCAGTCGCGACTCGCTTGGCCTGAGTTAAATGTACTGTAAACAGAGGTAGTTATCGCTACGGAGAGCGCCACTAAATCTTGTACTGCCGGGTTTGCTCGCGGCCGTTTGTCATGTCGCACTATGCCCTATATGGGCATTCTGAGTTTAGCTGTTAGCCTGAGTGCATAGCGTCGGTAGTTAAACACAACAATAAACGGTCTGCTGTTTAAGGATAATTAGTAAGCTGGTAATTAATTTAGAATACTTACCATTTCAAGCAGCCATTTTACAACCTTACCCTCTCAACAACGTATAAACGATGGGTGAAAATACTGTTCTCCTGAATACAATGATGGTTGACCTGTATTTGCTATATGTAGCTATATATAATAGAAATTTAGATGATTTTTTAATGTTTTGATATTATAATTTTGGTGTTGTAACGTTTTTATGTGTGTTGCCAGTGATGACTTATGGAACAGAGACGTGGTCGCTCACTATGGGCTCCATCAGAAGGCTCAAAGTCACCCAAAGGGCAATGGAGAGGGCTATGCTCGGAGTTTCCCTGCGAGATCGAATCAGAAATGAGGAGATACGCAGGAAAACCAGGGTCACCGACATAGCCCACAGGATTGCCAAACTTAAGTGGCAGTGGGCAGGGCACATAGCGCGCAGGACCGACGCCCGATGGGGCAGAAAAGTCCTGGAATGGCGACCGCGTTCCGGAAAGCGCAGTGCTGGTAGGCCTCCCACACGGTGGACCGATGACCTGATTAAGGTCGCCGGAAAACGATGGATGCGGGCGGCCCAGGATCGGCCTTTGTGGAAATCTTTGGGGGAGGCCTATGTCCAGCAGTGGACGTCTTTTGGCTGAAATGATGATGATGATGATGGTTTTTATATTTTTAATGTTTTTCAATTATTCAACTACTATGGACTATGGACTGAAAATAAAGATTTATTATTATTATTTATATCATATGTCTCTTTATTACTTATTTTTACATATACATATTTAAAAAAATACAAAGTGTTTTATTATATATTCGCTAAAACGATATTACTTTAAGTGTTATAGCATGCCTGTGATTTGTGTGATTACCCTTGTATGTTGCTTAAAAATACTGTTCTGTTTAAATTGATTTCGGTGATTATGCAGTTGGCGTGTGTTTTTTTATTTAAATAAATAAATAAATTATTATGTTATTATTATTATTTCAAGCAGGAGCGATATTTGGTCGCAAGAGAAAGATTGATATAAAATCTATGTATGACCAGGGATTGTAGCCAAGTGGCATTCAACGTTTCAAAAATAACATGGCAACTTAATGCTTGTGTTATGGTAACGAGATGGCTGATAAACTACTTATATACATTTTTTTTTTGTAAATACATACATATTATAGATAGAAATGACACCCAGACTCCGAGCCAGTGCCTCTGGTTTAGACAAAGACACTGGCCCGACCCCGGAATCGAACCCGAGACCCGTTGATCCAAAGGCGGCACATCTGACCACTAGACCAACGAGGCAGTCATATAGGCAGAATAAGGATATTTATTTGATTTTGAGGTTAACTAAAGTATCCACGCCCGCGTACGTGTCGTAAGAGGTGACTAAAGGAACGCAAAAGGCAGAGAACTTAGCCATAAGAGAAGAAAAACTTGACACAACATACCGTTTGGTCTGGCCAGCGTGGCACAGTAGACTAATTACCCTCCATGTAATTGGAGGAGGCCCGACTCAGCAGTGGGTCGTTATGGGCTAAATAGTAGTAGCAATAGTAGCACTAGTCACACACAACCCACACCGGCCTGGGGAAGGCCGGGGTGAATAGCCTTTGGGCTTTTGTTACACCCTGTGTAACGAGCACACAAAGACCGCAGGCACACTTATTAATGTTTCTAAAGTTATGTTACTTCGTACAAGTCATGTAGTGAAGACACTCGTGTGTGTAACTTTATTGTTTGTGATCTCTGCCTCACACGATAAATGACGCTTTGAGTGGCATTCTAATTAAACTCGACGAAATTCAGATTCAGATGTTGCACATTACCGACATGATCCTAGCTAGTTGATGTAAGCAACTAAATATCCTCCGGGGTACCACTCTGCGACTATTTTCCCGACTATAGCTCCAAGGGAAAATGAACTAGACTCTTTTGTTTTTCGTCTTCAATCCTCATGGAATACCCTGTCGTTGGAGGCTGGTTATATGGGACTCCGGGGCGCGTAGAGGCGGTAAAATGTACCCCGACCTACCCACTAAAAACGACGGCCATCATCGACTAACTTCCCCCTGGGCCTGTGTAGACGACGGAGCGCATAGCACCCTAATCTATCTGCAGGTTAAGCAATGTCAGACTGTATTGGATGTGGGATCATCCCAATGTCATTGAGTTCGGCACCAGCTTAAGGGTGAGGCCAAACGAGCGTAATTTTGTGAGTTGTGAGTCGCGCAATTTCGGTCGCGTAATTTCTGCTTCATTCGGTTTCATACAAAAGTCCAGTTTGCGCCAACAGAATTTCTGCTAAATTACGACTCACAAAATTACGCTCGTTTGGCAGCCCAACAGAATTTCTGCTGGGCAGAATTTCAGCGACCGGAATTACGTGACTCACAACTCACAAAATTACGCTCGTTTGACTTCACTCTAAACAGATTTTCCCTAAATACCTGAGCCTTCATTCTTGCTCAGCCTCAGGACGCACATCGTCCTGAGGATAAGGTTCATATCATTGTGTAATCTAAATCCGTCACCACATGCAGTTAAGTCATTACAATACCTTCATAAATTTTAATAACATAACTATGTGTATGTGAAATAGCCTTCGGCTAGTATTCATTCCAATAACTGGACAGTGGCATCTGAATGTAAGACCCGTACAAGTTCAGAATAATTGTATTCCAGTGTTGGTAACTATACATTTTTGCTGAACATTATATAGAGGTCGTGCCACACCGCAATGATACTTTACCTTACGTGTCTGCCCCTTTTTAACCCCTAACAAAAAAGGTGGTCTTATAAGTTTGACGTATCCGTGTGTCTGTGCTTAGATGTGCCGCCTTTGGATCAACGGGTCCCGGGTTCGATTCCGGGGTCGGGTAAGTGTCTTTGTCTAAACCAGAGCCACTGGCTCGGAGCTTGGGTGTCATTTGTGCTCGTGAATTACATCAGCCTACAACTAGTACAGAGGATGAGTTTGAAAAAAAAAAGGTAATAGATTATTGATTTAAGAGCATATTTCGTAGAAACACTGACTGAGTTGACGTTGACTAGCAATAATATCCTTTTTAATCCAGTGATTCGTTTGTAGTTTTCATGAACATTAGGCTCGACACTCATTTGAGTGTTACTTGATATTCCATATAGTTTCAAATTCGGCAATTCATTCGACATGACATTCGACATTCACACACATTCGAAAAATTTACCCTGTTCGGTTAGTTGTAGACCAAGCATTACTCGTCGGGCCGCGGTTAAATTTGCCGACGTACACCAGTTTGCTCTTTCGCATTAAACCACAGGCGGCTACATCGTCTTGTTTTGTATGTGCGCGTACGTACAAGAGATACATTTCATTAGCCATTCTTGATTGTAATAGGAAGTGGAACGTTCCTTGTAATGAAACTTGTACCGAACAAGTGTTCCTGGGAAAATGTTTACTCCTTCTTATATAATGTAACTATTGAGAAGGTCAATTTTGTGCATGCTCATTCCTTTTTTCTTTTCGTGTAACAACTTATTTTTTTTTCATTTAAATTAAGTCTTTAGTATAAAAATATGTACAAATTTGTGAGATTTCTACTAAGATCAATCTGATGAAGATGATATAAAATCTGTTGTATTTAGTTTCCTACCGAAACCGTGCCTATGAAAATAAACGTGACAAAATATTTTAATTTTAATATTAATGCATGGAATTTTGGTAGCGCATCCGAGAGTACGTTTTTCTGTACATAGTTTTGGAGCTTAAAGTATGAGGCTCGGTTTTCTATCTGAGGTAGTCAATAAGAGATAGTTAGTAAAGTGACTACAAAAATCGTTAGGTCTCGGGTACGATTCCGCGGTCGGGCAAGTGTCTTTGTGTAAACCAGAGGCACTTGCTCTGAGTCTGGGTGTCATTTGTATTCGTGAATTTTATGTATGTAAACTGCCCCCCGCGAGACAGTTTATACCTAATTTTCCTGATATACTTAGTTTACGAGAGTAAAATTATAAACGAGAAGAATCCATCCGGAAATATTCCATTTCCATATCGAATAATTTCGCAACGTCACTATTTAATCGAATTAAAATTCCGAGTATTAGTGCAGGGGTTTCATATATATAAAAAAGAAGACTTTTTATAAAAATGTCAAGAGGCTTTTTGCAAGAGCTTAATGGGAAATTCAAAATCAGTTAGGCCCTCGACGAAGTGGAAAGATCAGTCAACATTCAAAATCTTTTGGCCGAGAAAGTGACAGTGACACAGCAAGATAATATTACAAATATTCTTTGTTTTATGTCTTGCAAATCGACATATGAAGTTGAATCGAGGACACTCCCGCGTTTTATCTAGCCCATACTTCGTTTAAAACTTCCTTTAGTGATTACAGAATGGAAAATACAGAAATTAAGGCAAAGTTTCGGCGGGTGTCTCTTTTATGACGTGTTCTTATCTCCAACGAGCGGCGCGCGTGGCGGGAGTGTGTAGCTACAGTGCTCTACTTTCATCTTGAAACTTCGATTCATCATCTTGTAAGTCCCTATCACCAGTGGATAAGGTTTAAAATTGTTCGTTAGCCATTTGTTCATATGCGCGTTTAATGTGGGACTTGTTGTTCAAGTGGTACCTATTGTGGCAGTGCCGCTTTGTTTGCGAATGTCGCCGATATATCTCGAAAGTTTTGCGGTGCAGCAACGCATCTCTTCTCTGGCTATACACATTTTACATACATCAAACCGGATCGTAATTCATTATGCATCATAAATACTAGGCAAAAAGGTGACAGTCTTTATGTCATAGGTCTTACCTATCTTAGGTATACTCATTTTTAAGTCCTTTTACTTTACCAACTTGCCTTCTGTATCCTTTTCCTTCCTGAATGATCATGCCGAGAAATATGTATCATTCTTTGTCTTCGGATATTAAACAATCTACTCAAATGCAATTATTCTATTAAATCTTTTCAATCTCCTTCCAGTACAAAACCTTAAACGTTTCTGATCTTTCTTAATCGGAGTCTCTTATTTTTCGTGGAAATATCTCATGGATACTCGCCTGTTGGGGATGAGCTGGGCCCTAAGCTTTTTCTGTAGAATGCTATTTTCTATTGAAGTGCCTATCTCACACAATGGAATTACTAGCGTTAATCTGCTACATTCAAAAGTTCTTGTTGTTTGTGTCACAAGCTAGTCGCATAACGTCCCAACTGACAGAGAGTTGGATGGTCACAAAAATTGTCAACAACGTATTTTTTTCTCCCTGTGGAATTTGCGGGCTTAGTACACACTGTGGAGTTAGTGAGGCTCAGGCACTGCACGACTACTTACTTTGAGACTCCACAGGTTCGCGAAACCACAGTCTGCTGAGGAGCCCCGTCGGGTTGGCTACTATGCGAGCAAGCAACTGTCGGAGGGCGTCTCTGATAACTGGGATCAACGCACGCACCGTTGCCGGGACCTGGTCATTGTTGCACCTAAATACATTTATTCCTATCCATAGGCCTTCAAAGAAAAGATTATTCCTTCTATTGCGTATTTTTCCACTGCAAAATCGAAACGTTTGAACACATCTGTGAAGTATGCCATGTAGTGATTGCAATGCATGTTTGTTTCAATGTTCTGAGTGCGAAGCGCCTCGATTTTGTGTTGCCTATATTCGCCAGCGTTTTGATCATCAACGATCTGCATTTGATCTGTAAAAATCAGAAGTCGGAGTGTCAATTAAGGTTTTTTCCTTTATTTTTGAGACTATTAACAATTAAGTAAAACACGTCAATAGTTTTAATTCCTTCCATGAATTTGGAGGAGGCCTGACTCAGTAGTGGGTCATTTATGGGCTGAAACGATGACGACGACGTCAATAGTTAACTAATCGATATAATTGCGATTTCAAACATATACCTGCCCTTGATGTTCGACATACATATAAGTATTAAAGATTTGTAATTAATTAAAGGTCTTATGTTCTATTTTAAAATATAACCATAAATAAAGGTAGAATCCATAGCAACTGCGTTGCATGGTTAAACACTTCATTTGCTAACGATATAAACTGGGTGATCTACAGTGTGACTGAATGTTAATTAAGTGAAGAATTTGCATTAAACTTTATTAATGGCATCATAATGTAGCTTCGCCAGTCAGACATTCCTAGATTCATAATCCCGTGTGAATTTCGAACACGTGTTAATTAACTGTAATAAATATTCTATTTTTTGCGTCCATATCATTTCAGCCCAATGCTGAATAGGGATTCCTCCAATTTCATGGAGGGAAATAAGCTTAAGCTTCCCTTCTCTCACTAGGTTGTCCGCCTAGTACAACGCTCCTGGGATGGTATGGGGTTGGTTCGTTTCAACCCATACGTTACCCACTACTGAGTCGGGCCTACTCCAAATTTATTGAGGGAAATTTGCCTACTATGCCACTCTGGCAAGACGGGTTGGCACAGGGTTTGTATTATGTTTTCCTTCTCTTTCGACTAGGTGATCTGCCTCTTACGTTCTTTTAGCCGTCTCTTACGGCACCCTCAAGACGGTATGCGTTGGTGACATTGTGTATTCTAAATCCATCATTTCACTTTCTTATATGATACTAGCGACCCGCCCTGGCTTCGCACGGGTGCAATTATATTATACCTATAAACCTTCCTCTTGAATTACTCTATCTATTAAAAAAACCGCTTCAAAATCCGTTGCGTAGTTTTAAAGATTTATGCATACATAGGGACGGACAGAAAAATGCGACTTTTTTTTATACTATGTAGTGATGTAGAAATATTACATTTTATGAGAATTTTCTGTATCGTTCTAGGTTTGTTTCGAATCTCTTTAAATCAAAGAAACATTTGGGAAAAAATTTAGCTCATACGGATTCCATATGCGATTGGATTGAAAGCATAATGTAGCGAAACAAGTTTTATCAATGAATTCGGATTTTGTGATATGTTCTAATACGAGCATATTGAAGAAATTTCGTTTCATGCTAAAGAAGAAATCGTTTATGAATAAGTTTCATCTATTCTTTCACCTTGAATAATATCAGTCATATTGTTGAATAATTGGCCGTGTAGTGACGGATTTAGAATACACGGTGTCGCCATCCCATTTATCCTGAGGGTGTTGTAAGAGCCGATGAAAGGAAATGATGAGGCTGAAAACCAAGTCGCAGGCGAAAGATAACTTGACAAGAAACGCTGTGCCAGCTCATCTGGCCAGCGTGGCACAGTAGGCTAAATACCCGACTCCGCAGTGAGTCATTTATCGGATGAGAATTATGAGAAGTAAGAATAATTGTAGGTATGAACGTACTGATCTGTGACCTGATCGTACTGATCTCTCTCTCTGATCTGCAGTTAAATCTGTTGAAATTAATCATTCAGGTAATGAGTGGTAAAAATCACTTTTTATATATAAATACAGTATTGTCGAAATAATTTATGTCAAAATCTGTTATTATATAAACGCATTTATTTTTACAAACAGATATTCTCATATCCGCTTCGTTTAACGTTCGCTGTACATTGTCTGTACACTGAAGCCATACCGAGTAGTGTAATAACGCTTTAACTTGCAGATCGCTGAAACTATGGTTTGTATTGCTTTTTTGCTGATGTTTTTGTGAAACATGGAGTTTTATTGAATTTTCTTTGATTGGCGTCTTGCTAGCGCAGTTTTACAAACAATTAGCCCTGAGGACTCTGCGTATTATATCGTCTCAAATTATGACCGTAGGTACTAGGACCGTATTAGGCAAGTCCTATTTCGCAGGTTTCTTAATGGCTTCGGAGGTTCGTAGCATACTGCTCCCCCATAGCGAGAAAGGAACCCGTGGCCATGTGCAATTGAGGCCGAACACTGTTGGTATTAGTCGATATATCGGAGCATTAGTTAGCATGTTTTCTCGCCAATAAGTCCCACATAACTTGGCTAGTACTAACGGCCGGATATCCATAGGATTTACCAAGGTAAAAAAGGTTAAATAGCATCAAATAACGAGACATTTTCCACAAAATTACAAAAGAATTGATTTGGTATTTATTATCCATTTTTCTAAATACCTCAAAATATAGTGCAATTAAAAATCGTGGAACTAGGTTCCTTTCTTTATTAAAATTAATATTATTCTATTACTATATACTTTGTTAACTTGTTTAAAAACATGTAATTCACGAACACAAATGACACCCAAACTCAGAGCAAGTGGTTTAGACAAAGACAATTTCCCGACCCCGAAATCGAACCCGGGACCCGGGACCGAAACAAGAGGCGGCACATCTAACCCCTACACCAACGAGGCAGTCAAGTTACACAGGCTTTCATTATGCGAATTAAGGGTTTCTTACCGGCTCTTTTATGAAGAGCAGCATTCTGCAGGCGGTCTAGGCAGTAGGTATTGATTAATACGAAATTTCATGAATGGACAGACGTCAAAACAGCTGAAGCGTGCTGCTAGTATAAGCTTGTCACGTTAAATAGACTTTGTCGACGCGGAAACTGCGTTAATGGCTTCTTCGTTGCTGTCAGATCACTGTCGACGCCTGTTCTAACTTCTAGCTTTATTTAAAACCTTAAGCTTACAATTAAAGAGTTTTGGCCTTGAAAACGTCTTGCCACAGTCGTATCTTTCTGAATATATTTTATTTCTAGTCAAACTGTCTCTCAACATTTTTATAGTTCATAAAGAATCAGTCATTATGTGACATAGGCATGCACATAATTAATTCACTATATTATAAACGCGAAAGTTTGTATGTACAGTCCTCGCCAACCTTTATGGCCGCTCTGAATGTAGCCGCATTACGCTGCGCAGAACACAAAATCAGGTAACAGCGGGACGTACGCGGGGGGTGGAACCTACCTTATATAAGCTCACTGATTTATTTATGTTATATAAGCGCACTGATTTATTTATGTTATTTAACTGAATAAAATTTTATCTCGTTTCAGCCCATGAATGACCCACTACTGAGTCGGGCCTCCTCCAAATTCATGGAGGAAAATTAGCCTACTGTGCCACACTGGCAAGACGGGTTGGCACAGGGTTTGTATCAAGTTTTCCTTATCTTGCGGCTAGGTGATTTGCCTCCTTCGTTCCCTTAGTCGCCTCTTACGACACCCTCGGGATGGTATGGGTTGGTGACAATGCGTATTCTAAACCCGCCACCACACGGATTCCAATTTCCAATCGGATCCAAATTTTATCTAAGCGTATTAAATAAGACCACATAGTAAAGATTAAAAAAAGAAAAGCTTGCCAGTATTTCCCAGCTGTAGACGCGTTCTGAACTGGAACTAAACTGTTTAATATTTTGTAATATATGCTATTTATTAATTTGTTAAAAATTTGTAAGTACCAGTACTACTCAGCTCACAAATGACCAACTGCTGAGTCGGTCGGGCCTCCGCCCATTACATGGGGTACCTAGCCTACTGTGCCTAGCTGGCCAGACGGGTTGGCAGATGGTTTTATGTCAAGTTTTCCATATCTTGCGGCTAGGTTATCGGCCTTGTCATTGCCTCTTGTCGGCTCTTACGACATCCTCAGGATGGAATTGGGTGGAGACACTGTATTCTAAATCCGTCACCACACATAATAATTGTAGGTGTCCTATGCAAAATACCTTGACTTGGATTGGAAACAAATAATGTTTAAAAGTTCTATATCTTGCTGTTTAGAAAAAGATTTAATTTAGTCTCTATGTGCGGTTTTTACCCTTGGGAAATAATGGGTAAGTTATATTGTGTATTTTTAAATAAACATCTCACCCATAATTAGATCGAAAGCTAATTCTAAATAATACTATAAACTATTTTATTATAATAATAAATTAAACTATTTTATTAAGTTTAAGTAATATTACTATATCTGTGCATAGTGAGTAGCTTTTATTGTTGTCCCTAGACCGTTCTGAAATGTCCGGTAAAAATCGAATGGTGGAATAAACATCAAACCATGTTTAACGGAGTAACTCTAAACAAGTAAAAAGGCATTCCCATCTAACTTTTCAGCTAGATTTCCGAGTTCCGACGGAACGGCGTCCACAGTTCAATGGAATTCAGAACTCCATCCCAATGCAGTGTTAATGAATTCGCATAATGAAAGCCCGTGTAACTACTTTTTAGACGGTTCAAATTAAACGTCGGTTGGAGTGAATGAACTTTGATCGGTGATCCATTAAACGATCATTTTCATTATGAACTAGGTCAACCAGTTATGCCATCAAAAGTAAGACCTATGGATATGTCTGTAAAGAAAGGAGAAACCGTTTATTTGACATACAATTTCAGTAACCCATTTAATCCAAAACAAGTTGTAAGAGGCAGAAAACTGGCACGAAGGGAAGAAAAACTGATCTAAACCCAGTGAACCCACCGTGACACAGTTACAGGGTAATTTCCCTCTATGAAATTGGAATGGGCCACCTGAACAGTGGGTAATTTATAGGAGATTAAATGATATGTAATACAATATCCATATATCTATGTAGATGTTTACTTCTTATGAAATGAAGAAAAACGGACCCTGCGGGGAACGTATTACAAAAATGTTAAAATATACAGGGTACTTTTTGTTGTTATGGTGTCAGACAGGCAGGATCAATCATAAAAAATGATTTTTCTTTTTGTGGTGTGATGGTTACCAAATGCCTGTGAATTTCCATGGCGTTAAAAAGACTCTCTCTCTCTAGTCGGTCCCTCATGACTGAGGATCGTGGTCATCAGTGGATGCGTTACATTTGGACCAGATGATGTTAATAAGACACCTGCCTCGTTGGTCTAGTGGTTAGATGTGCCGCCTTTGGATCAACGGGTCCCGGGTTCGATTCCGGGGTCGGGCATGTGTCTTTGTCTAAACCAGAGGCACTGGCTCGGAGTCTGGTGTCATTTCTATCTATAATATGTATGTATTTACAAAAAAAAATGTATATATGTAGTTTATCATCCATCTCGTTACCATAACACAAGCATTAAGTTGCTTAGCTTGGGACGAGATGGCGTTGTGTGAAATGTCCAAGGATATTTATTTATTTATTTACATTTGTTAAATACACTTGGGCTATTAAAAATGAAGCCGAAGACGTATGACTTTCTCGATCCAAGAGATCGGGCAAAGGCATTATTTATACGAAAGTTCAATGTCCCGTCTTGGGAATTGGGGCAATACAAAATGTGAACGACACACTTTTTACTTAGCGGTTGGGACGAAGTTGTAAGATGCTTATTCCACAAAACTCAACTAAACACTCCCGTCCATCGTGTAGCAAGTTTTGGACATCTACTGAGATCGCGTTTCGTATTCATCAAGCCTCCATTCTAGTGTCAATACGCCCTGAAACTTGGCATCGCCTGGGGCACATCTTGTAGTTCGGCAGCGGCTGCTTATTTTCTAATGATATTAAAAAATAACAATTTAGATGGTTCATGTGAGCTATTTTGACAGGTCAGAATTATATTGTTTATTTATATTTTACCACCGGTCAGAATGATGCTCTACATAAGGCGGTAAAAAACCCTTAACTCGCATAATGAAAACCTGTGTAACTTGACTGCCTCGTTGCCTGCCTCAACGGGTCCCGGGTCCCGGTCAGGCAAGTGTCTTTGTGTAAACTAGAGGCACTTGCTCCGAGTCTGGGTGTCATTTGTGTTCGTGAATTACATGTTTGTAAACTGCCCCCACGATACATGTAATACCCAGTGCAGGGATTTCGTATCAGTTGGCCGATCCAAGGTCAGCTTCGTTAGGTGCCAATTGGTTAATTAAAATTTTATACACTTTTAATAAGTTTACAATTCCAAATATCGTTGTTTAATTGTGATTTTAATTACAGAACCTTGCTTTAACAACCAGATAACCTCGTACATTTCCCTCAGATACTGCTTAACACGTTTAAAACCAATAGATAACCAATAGTGAGAAATATATTAATCATCATTTGAGTCAGTAAAATGATCCCCTACTGATATGGACTTTTTCCAAAAGTAATACCCGTTTACTTAAAGTTACTTTGCAGCTAACGTTTTCTAAACCTGGAATCGGCTCCCGAACCATCAACGATCTACTTGAGAGTTGTCAACAAACTTACAGATCGCTTGTTTAGAGTTGCCAGCAAGGTTAACTTAGATGTTGTCAATGTAAGCACACTTTGTGCCGATTATTACTCCGGTATGTTTCAAAATAACAGAAATAGACAGGAGCAGTGTTCTTCAAAGGACGCTTAATATTGAGAGTAAAGTAATATTGACCTATCTCATTTGTAATATTATATTTTTTCTTCAAGTACTACGTCATCCAAATTTTTTTAGTAGTGGAGAAATCCTTTAGGTGGGTACCGGTATACGGCCACTCGCGATTATGTGTGAAACTGGGGGCACTGCATAGTTAGGAGTTGTACGGCCCTGTGTTCTAACTTGATCCCACACGCAACAAACTCCGCCTGGCTGCAGGAACTTGGGGAAGGCTTCAGCATGCTACCCCCAATTCCACAGCTACCACGTCACTCTAATGGTGTCGTGAGTCAGCTAAAGGACATGGCAGAAAACCTACGCAAGAGAAACCTTGTTCCAACCCACGTGATTGGTATGACTTAGTAGAAAAAAAATCCTCCATGTAAGTGGAGGAAGCCCGGACTGAGCAGTGGGTTTTAATGAGATGTGATGATGTGGAACAATTCAAGTGGCTCTCAATTTTAACAATTAGAGTAAAATTAAGAGAGGCTCTTATTAAAACCAACATTTTAAAGCAGGCTGATTATTTTCTTAACCTTTTGTGAATGAATGTGCGATTACGTTATTACTATTTTTTTTTTACGTTTGAAATCGTCATCGATACCCGACAGCTGAACGCCAGCCGGGTTATGTGCCACGCTTTGATGGGGAGCTGTGAATGCTCCCCAACCCACCGTAAAGCACGTGAGAGACATTGAACGCGCCCTCGTCAGGCGCCGGATGCGGTCCGGACCGACCCACGCGGTTGCGGCGGCAGCCGTGGCACGCCTGCCTGGTCGCCCTTCCGCTGCTAGTGGTGGCAGCCCTGGTCTCACCGCCTGGCCACCCTCCACTGCATTACCAGGTTAAGGTTAAGGCTTCCGAGGCAACTCTGAGGACAGAGGAGTCCCCAGACCCAAAACCTGACACGACTCCGTGTTCCGCTCTTCGTCTGGCCTTTCCCCGTGGGCCCGCCGTGGGCATGGGTGACCCTGAGAAGGTATGACCCCTACGGATCCGAAAGGCACGCAAGCCCCCTCACCACAACAAGGTGGCGGCACGGTCGAGGGGGACGTTATTACTAACTTGGTTTAAGTAAACGAACTGTTGAAATTCGTGGAAAACTGCTTGATTTTTTTCTAGTCATACAATTTACAATATGTTTGCCAAATTACCCTAAATCTAATCTAGCTACGTGACACCAACCTTAAACAAAATAACCTGCAACCTCTCAGAGCTCAAGCAAATTCAATTTCGTTTTCACCTTACAAACACATGTAAGTTTATTCTTAAATATAAATTTGCAAACTTTGAATAACATTACTAACACCGTTATTACAAGGTAAGTTTGTGGATGTGTGTACACTAAGCCATGCCAGTATGGTCGTTTATGTGAGAAGGGTACGAAAGGAGGCGTACTTATAAATATAATCAAATAATTGTATGTTATGTCATTCGAGGATTTGGCTGTGGAAATGTTGCTGTAGGGATCAAAACCTCGATTTTATCTGGTCTATGGTATATTTTATACTAGCCGAAATCTTTGTCTGTGCCGCGTTTAAATTGGGTTAGTTCCTTTTTTTGTTTATAGGTGGCGATGTTTAACGCGATATGTCCATTTACAAACTGCTGTGTAAGATAGAATGAATATTTAAACAGTAACTTTCAAAACTTATAAAAAAACTAGCGACCCGCCCCGGCTTCGCAGGGGTGCAGTTATGCATGTATTATACATATAAACCTTCCTCTTGAATCACTCTATCTATTAAAACCGCTTCAAAATCCGTTGCGTAGTTTTAAAGATTTAAGCATACATAGGGACGGACAGGCGACAGCGACTTTGTTTTATACTATGTAGTGATTAAAGCGAAAAATAACCAATAGACAACCATTTGAAGTCGGTTAACTAATTGCGTTTTTTATATCATAATTAACATGTCGGTGTTGGTAGTATTTTTATTGTTTCAGAAGTCGATTTACGAAAAAAGCGTGTTTTGGTGTTTACATATCTTGGAACCAGTCGTCAAAAAATACCGAAATTACTTAAATATAATTTATTTTTTATTAAACTGCAGAACTGACTTAAACTCATCGAAAATAAAGACTTTCCAAATCGGTTACAAATGCCGCAGCAATACAAAAAGCAAAGGAAAAAAGCCACCCTCCTTCTTTTTTTAAATTCATTAAAAAAAGTATCACTTCCGCTAAGACTGTATATCAGTTAAGCGTGTTGCCCCTAGGAAAGGGAAAGCATGATAGGAAAAGCGTGTTTCTCCTGCTGCCAACACTAGACTTACACACAATATCGTCCAAAGGTCAAGTTCCTTAGCTTCTGTGAGGTGATAGTCCTTCCCCAGTTGGTCCCCTCATGTATGATGGTTTTCCGCTACGGCTCACATCATAATCGCACCTTGTGGAATGGAACATGGAACACTGCTAATTTCTTACAGCTAAATTAGCTAGCCAAGTCAAGTCCGTGTGGTCACGGATTTATAATACATAGTGTCCACCATTTCATCCTGAGGGTGTCGTGAGAGCCGACAGTAGGAAATGATTAGGTCGAAAACCTAGTTATATGAAAGGGAAAATACAATATTGATACGAAACCCTGTCCACGTACTTGGGGGAGGCCCGACTCAGCGGTGGGTCATTTATGGGCTGAGAAGTAGTAGAAGTAAGTAGTAGTAAATTAGCTAGCGTGACAAGGAATATCCAAAGTAATATACGCATAGGATTTTGTTTAAAGTTTACATTAACCTTCGAAATAGCCCTCTCTGATAGTCGCTTGCCCGCCGGGGCGTCACAGTAGACTGCGTTTACGCGAACTTGTGGCGCCCCAAGCGCGTCGTGTGTGGGTATACCGCTGGGGTTTTAGTGGGTAGACGACCCTTGTCGGAGTCCCACACTATGGTATGCTTATAGCATTTCACCAGCGACAACAAAAAATAAAATTGTTTGTATATCGTTTTCCTTCTCTTGGGGCTAGGTGATCTGCCTCTTGCATTCTTTTAGGGCCCCCGCGCATTTAGGCGGCCAGTCGCGCGGCCTGGCCGCATAAGGCCGCGTATGTGACGCGATGTTTTTCGTGGGCCGCGCGACCAAAACTTGGCCGTGCGGCCTGGCCGCGTAATGCGCGCAGCTATATACATCGTAGAAGAATTAGTTGGTCGCAGCGACTTGGCCGCGCGGCCTGGCCGCATAATGCGCGGAGGCCCTTAGTCGCCTCTTACGACACCCTAAAGACGGTATGGGTTGGTGACATTGTGTATTCTAAATCCGTCATCACACGGACCACCATTATACGAGTACTATTCCCTATTTGGATCCTTTAACATCAATTCCACTCCGATCAAAATGTACACATTTATGAAAAGCATCTGCATTCAAATTTATTGTAACGATTTGAAACGTTTCCAAATTATTTTCAAATACTTTGAAACTTATTAAGTTGCGCAGAAACTTGCAACTAAGCCTGTTAAGTCTAACGAATGGTTAACTTTTGGAGTTCTCTCGAAATGGTGGAAAACTTCAATTATTTTGCAATATCTTGAGAAAGTTGTTCACAATTGACGTTTTATTGCTGTTACAATGGAGTCGCGCTTAGCTTAGAATTGTAAATTATTTCGACACGCTCGACTGGAGTTAATTAAAAAATATTAACATTTTATAGGTACATACTTATTATAATGTAGATTTTGTTAAATTGCACGTGATGCGCTTTCATTTGAGACCCCACTCGATTATATTTGCAGACATTCGGTTATTCTTCCCCACTTTCACCCCTCATAACTTTTAAACGGCTCACCCGATTTTCATCAAACATGTCTAAGAACACTCGCCCGTAACTCACCTTTCATACAAAAATTTTTATTGAAATCGCTTCATCCGTTCGCGAGCTACGGTGCCACAGACAGACAGACAGACAGACCGACAGACAGACAGACACGGGAAACTTATAACACCCCTCTTTTTGCGTCGGGGATTAAAAAGACTTTTATACATGCGTATATGCCAGTCTTATTGTAGACACACCCTTTTGACTCTCGCTATTTATCTCTTTGGCACAGCTCTGGAACATATGGAGCAATTATTTATTATTTGTTTGAGCTACGTTGAATAAAATCTACCAAGCCGTTTATAGCGTCTTTTTTTAAATTCCACAATTCTAGTATATCTACTACTAGCAATCACATATACATGGCATCCCATTGACAAGTGAAACGCTCGCATTTACTTATTAATTACTAGCGGCCCGCCCCGGCTTCGCACGGTGCAATTATGCATGTATTATACATATACCGTCCTCTTGAATCACTCTATGTATTAAAAGAAAACCGCTTCAAAATCCGTTGCGTAGTTTTAAAGATTTAAGCATACATAGGGACGGACAAACGACAGCGACTTTGTTTTATACTATGTAGTGATTATCTAATAAATAGGTGTAAGAAAAAATAATACAAGCTCCTACAACATGTGGCCATAAACTTATAGTTTTAAAACATCATCAATCGTAATTAATTTAGGTCAAAGATTGTAGCAGCTAGAAGATGGAAAGTTTCATTGATAAATACGAGTCATTCACAGCAATCTACTTCTCAGCCCATAAATTACCCACTGCTGAGTCGTCCCATTACATGGAGGGTAATAAGCCTACTATGCCACGCTGGCCTGACGGGTTCGCACAGTGTTCGCACAGGGCCATTTTCAACTTAAGTTGCTGATAGCTTAGGTCAAAATTTAACTAGGTACATATTTTTGGAGACTTACTTATTTCTCTTGTGTGTGAAAGGTGTGAATGCAGGTATGACGACTGATAGGTGTGTGTGGAGACTACCACCTAGTGTGGGAAAGGGGCCGTAAGATGATAATGGTGTTTATAAATATGACGATATATAAGAGTTTTGTGATGAAACCTACGTAAATAACGTTCCTTTTGAGTTTGAGTATTATAAATTCTACACCACACGGACAAAGCATCAATGTCATTTAATGCAAAAGATTTATATCTTCAAAGCAAACATTCATATTTAAAGCTAAGAAAAATAAATAAAGACCGCTCTTACTTATTTATTACCTGACCCCTGGTCCCCCAACGCGATGTATTTTTTTATTTTTTGCTTTATAAATGGAACTTAGGTAATTGTGTCGGGGGTTAATTTAAATTTTTAATTTATTATTTCTTAGCTATAAGTATGAATGTTTGCTTTGAACTCGCCCGTAACTCACCTATCATACAAAAGAAACTGTATTGAAATCGCTTCATCCGTTTGCGAGCTACGGAGCCATAGACAGACAGACAGCCATAGGCCATAGTGTTAAAAAATGCGACGTTGTGATTTTTACACATTACATTTATGATCATGACTTTGTCCAATAACTTTCTGTGGAAAAAGAAAACAAAAATCAAAAATAATTCGTGTGCCAGTTGATTCTTTCACATGTTTTCATTAATACTCTGGAGTTATGGGATATAAAAAAAAGTTTTCTATAGATTGCTATTGCTTGACTACCTCATACTCGTATGTCGAGGGTTACTTGATATAATGTTTTTAGAAACTAGTACTCGTACTTAGTACACAAGAAGGGGAAAGTACTTATTGTATGAAAATTTTAATTTCATAGTTACAACAGTTTACTTTTCAAATAAATTAAAATAGGTTCATCTCATTAGAAACCATAATGCCATAGAAGGTTATGTCAAACTATATTCCAGATATTTTCACTATAACCATGATGTACTTATTCTGTTAAAAAAAACTTCGGCCAATATGATTCAGGGCAGCAGCGTTCGGTCACGTGCCAAAGTGCGAACCGATGTAGCGCACAACCCCCACTCTGGATTAAAAAGTGCTGCCATTCTTCATTTGAATATTACGAAGTCTTTAATGTTGATGATCTAAGCCTTTCCGTGTGGTGCCGGATTTAGAATGCATAGTTTTAATTATTTTTGGCTGGCAGTTTTGTTAACCTACTAATATTATAGTGTCAGTTTAGAACAATGCAATGGAAGAACCTTTTGACACACGAACGAGGACTTTTGAATTCAGCAGATTAACGATATCGTTGCATCGTGTGGGATGGGTATTTTAATAGAAAATCAGGTCCCTGATTTGGATAAACTCCAATAAAAAACATGAAATTCCGTGTGGTGACGGATTTAGAATACATTGTGTCACCACCCCATTCTATCCTGAGGGTGTCGTAAAAGCCGACAAAAGGAGATGACAAGACCGATAACCTAGCCGCAAGAGAAGGAAAACTTGATACGAAACCCTGTGCCAACCCGTCTAGCCAGCGTGGCACAGTAGGCTAATTACCCTCCTTGTAATTGGAGGAGGCCGGACTCAGCAGTGGGTCATGTATGGGCTGAGTAGTAGTAGTATTAGCAATAAAAAACGAAATCGTTATTTGGATCAACGGGTCCCGGGGTCGGGCAAGTGTCTTTGTCTAAACCAGAGGCACTGGCTCGGAGTCTGGGTGTCATTTCTATCTATATATGTATGTATTTACAAAAAAAAATGTATATAAGTAGTTTATCATCCATCTCGTTACCATAACACACGCATTAAGTTGCTTAGCTTGGGACGAGATGGCGTTGTGTGAAATGTCCAAGGATATTTATTATTTATTTATAACTAGCTGTACCCGCGACTTCGTCCGCGTGGAATTTAAAAAAAGTTAATTAGTTCATTAATATTTTTTTTTCGTGTATGCATTTATTTTAATTATCATTTATTTTCAGTTTTGTTGGCTTATTTATCGAATATTCTTTGATATTGAGATTGTGAATATCATCATAAATACTATGTATTAAAGTTTCAGTGTCCACCACAACCTGACAAAGACTGGTAGGTAGTTCTATATCATGATTACTATTAACTTCTAGACACTTTCCCTCTCCAACATCAAGAAGAATTTTACCTAATTCTGAATCAGCTGATTGATGTGCTCTCATGTTTTGTTTTAAATTAAGTTTTTAACAATGTCTCCAAAGTACTGAACGTTTTAGCCGGAACAAACAGACAGACAGACAAAAATTAAAAAAAATATATTTTGGTCTATGTGCTCTTTAAACATACTTACGCATTTAGTAAAATGTTGTTATTTTATTATTACAATCAGACACTCCAATTTTATTTATTTGTATAGAAGTTGTATCTATAGACTAAATAAAAGTAGCCTAAGTTACTCTTTATATCATCAGCTACCTATCAGTGAAAGTCCCGTCAAAATCGGTCCAGCCGTTCCAGAGATTAGCCGGAACAAACAGATAGACAGACAGACATACAGACGGACAGACAGACAAAAATTAAAAAAATGTTATTTCGGTCTATGTGCTGTGTATACAGACTTACGCATTTAGTAAAAAGTTGTTATTTTATTATTACAAACAGACACTCCAATTTTATTTATTTGTAGTATGTAGTATAGATGTATAGATGTGCTGTGTATACAGACTTACGCATTTATTTATTTGTATAGACTAAATAAAGTAGCCTAAGTTACTCCTTATATCATCAGCTAACTATCAGATTAGCCGTAACAGACAGACAGACAGACAGACGGACAGACAGACAAAAATTAAAAAAAATGTTATTTTGGTCTATGTGCTGTGTGTACAGACTTACGCATTTAGTAAAAAGTTGTTATTTTATTATTACAAACAGACACTCAAATTTTATTTATTTGTATAGATGTATAGATGTATAGACTAAATAAAGTAGCCTAAGTTACTCCTTATATCATCAGCTAACTATCGGTGAAAGTCCCGTCAAAATCGGTTCAGCCGTTCCAGAGATTAGCCGGAACAAACAGACAGACAGACGGACAGACAGACAAAAATTAAAAAAAATGTTATTTTGGTCTATGTGCTGTGTATACAGACTTACGCATTTAGTAAAAAGTTGTTATTTTATTATTACAAACAGACACTCCAATTTTATTTATTTGTATAGATGTATAGATATAGATGTATAGACTAAATAAAGTAGCCTAAGTTACGCCTTATATCATCAGCTACCTATCAGTGAAAGTCCCGTCAAAATCGGTCCAGCCGTTCCAGTGATTAGCCGGAACAAACAGACAGACAGACAGACGGACAGACAGACAAAAATTAAAAAAAATTTTATTTTGGTCTATGTGCTGTGTATACAGACTTACGCATTTAGTAAAAAGTTGTTATTTTATTATTACAAACAGACACTCCAATTTTATTTATTTGTATAGAAGATAGATGTATATATGTATAGATATAGATGTATAGACTAAATAAAGTAGCCTAAGTTACTCCTTATATCATCAGCTACCTATAGGTGAAAGTTCCGTCGAAATCGGTCCAGCCGTTCCAGAGATTAGCCGGAACAAACAGACAGACAGACAGACCGACAGACGGACAGACAGACAAAAATTAAAAAAAATGTTATTTTGGTCTATGTGCTGTGTATACAGACTTACGCATTTAGTAAAAAGTTGTTATTTATTATTACAAACAGACACTCCAATTTTATTTATTTGTATAGATATAGATGTATAGACTAAATAAAGTAGCCTAAGTTACTCCTTATATCATCAGCTAACTATCGGTGAAAGTCCCGTCAAAATCGGTTCAGCCGTTCCAGAGATTATCCGGAACAAACAGACAGACAGACAGACAGACAGACAGACAGACAGACAGACGGACAGACAGACAAAAATTAAAAAAAAAGTTATTTTGGTCTATGTGCTGTGTATACAGACTTACGCATTTAGTAAAAAGTTGTTATTTTATTATTACAAACAGACACTCCAATTTTATTTATTTGTATAGATATAGATGTATAGACTAAATAAAGTAGCCTAAGTTACTCCTTATATCATCAGCTAACTATCGGTGAAAGTCCCGTCAAAATCGGTTCAGCCGTTCCAGAGATTATCCGGAACAAACAGACAGACAGACAGACAGACAGACAGACAGACAGACGGACAGACAGACAAAAATTAAAAAAAAAGTTATTTTGGTCTATGTGCTGTGTATACAGACTTACGCATTTAGTAAAAAGTTGTTATTTTATTATTACAAACAGACACTCCAATTTTATTTATTGGTATAGAGTATAGATGTATAGATGTGCTGTGTATACAGACTTACGCATTTATTTATTTGTATAGACTAAATAAAGTAGCCTAAGTTACTCCTTATATCATCAGCTAACTATCGGTGAAAGTCCCGTCAAAATCGGTTCAGCCGTTCCAGAGATTACCCGGAACAAACAGACAGACAGACAGACGGACAGTAAGACAAAAATTAAAAAAAAAATGTTATTTTGGTCTATGTGCTGTGTATACAGACTTACGCATTTAGTAAAAAGTTGTTATATTATTATTACAAACAGACACTCCAATTTTATTTATTTGTATAGATAAGTATTTCATAACAAAAGTTATCATTATAATTTGCCAATGAAAGCAATAACTTTCAAAACGAGTCGCAGTGTACATAATCTTTTTTTCGATTTCAATTGTTACATTAAACGATTCCATGTAAGTCATTGTTGGTGTATTCATATCGGCTCGCCTCACAACACAATCGGTTGATTAAATTGCAAATTCAAGAATCGACGTCTACAGTAAAAAGAAAACTTAGATATAAAAATGCATAAAAAGCTTGAATCCTTAGAGTAACTTAGAGTGTTAGTTTCGTACTAATATATATTTTTAGGGCGGGGGCGATTCCATAAAAGTCATTCATATCGGCTCGCCCCAAAACACAATCGGTTGATTAAATTGCAAATTCAATAATAGAACGTCTACAGTAAAAAGAAAACGTAGATATGAAAGTGCATAAAAAGCTTGAATCCTTAGAGTAGTTACACTTAGAGTGATAGTTTCGTACCAATGTAAGATGGTAAACGCGAGTCCCACATAACCTGGCCAGTCCCAACGGTAGGGAAAAAACTGCGAATGAATATCATCTAATGACTTCATACATACACTAAGGCGGAATTACATATTTTCCTAAGCAATGAAAAATATGTAAATCGCTTTATTTACAGTACTACTCTGCCCACAAATGACCCACTGCTGAGTTGGGCCTCCTCCAGTTGCATGGAGGGTAATTAGCCTTCTATACCACGCTTACCAGACGGGTTGGCACAGGGTTTCGTATCACGGCAGGACGTCAAGTGCTCGTAAGGAGCCTGAGGAGAGGAGGAGGGCCTCCTGGTCTGCGGCGGCGTGGTTCTGCATCAGATCCCACAATGCCGCAACAGGACGCGAGTTGGAGCACCCCGGGGAGGTTTAGTGGGTAGGCCCCCACTATGGGGGAGAGTCCCACACTCCCCTCGCTGGCCATCCCCGTGGCCGGTGAGGAAGTCCATAAAGGATTTTACCCCGCGCGAACAAAAAAAAAATGGTTTCGTATCAAATGTTCCTTCTCTTACGGCTAGGTTGTCGACCTTGCATTTCCTTTCGTCGTCTCTTACGACATCCTCAGGATGGTACGGGGTGGTGACACTATGTATTCTTAATCCGTCACCACACGGAACATTTTATTAATCAACATAATGCAATATATATTCAACATGTCATCGATATATCTTACGTAGCAACGTAATGAAATCCATCCCCACCAAATGACGGTCGCGACGGTCGCAGTCTGCGAGGGAGACTCCAATAAAATATGTAGATTTCATGACTTGACACGTTTTTTGCCACAAATCTCGGATTCCAAGTTTTTTATCCATCACGACAAGCCATTCAGGATCTTTCATTATGACTAATTGAGTACTTCTCTTTCATTCATGATGCATTGTTAGTTTGAGTTCGGGAGTGTCACTATTCATGCTTGGTATTTAGGACTGTGACTATTTAATTATACCACCACAAAAAGGTAATGCGTCATGCTTGTGAACAGGTGCCGTTGCCGGTGGTCGGTTGGCTCGGGCATTAGAAGCTTACTATTGTTGACTAGATCTGGCTCATGTTTGGCCGCTCTCACAAATCTGTCTTATATCCAGTCTTGTAACCAAAAATGGCGATCTAAAAAGAGCAACTACAGAGTTTCTTGTCGGCTCTTCTCTGTAGAGGTGCATTCTGAACCGGTGGTAGATGGTAAATTTTAAATTTTATTTTATCGTTTGGCTTGTCAAAGCAGCTCTAATGAGCCAACTTGATGAAATGAGTTTTGAATTTGAATTTATTTCTACGTTCTACAAAGACGTATGGTGTACGTAAAGGTGACGGATTTAGAATATAAAGTGTCAACACCCCAGTGCCAACCCGTCTGGCTAGCGTGGCACAGTAGACTAATTACCCTCCTTGTAACTAGAGGAGATCCGTCTCAGTAGTAGGTCATCTATGAACTGAATTATAGTAGAAGTAGTATACAAAGACAGCAGCGGACAAAAACAAACTCCGTTGCTATGAACACTGCAAATATTGCGGGAAATTACTAATGTAGCACATGTGCGGTTGTGTAATAGTGTGCGTGTGTCTGAGCTTATGTGTATGTGTGTAGATGCTTAGGCTTAGCTGCGTGCATATGAGAGGGCTCCCGCCGTCATAAATCGCTGTGAGACGGCTGACTGACCATCGATATTGCAAACATTGGAGATCGATTAGCCTTGTAAACTGGTATAGATGCAACATATACATTACATAGTCTATGGTTTCAATTAATCCGTATACGTGAATAGTCATTTTTGGCTCTTGGAGAGAAAAATACGTGTTTGGTAGACCAGTAAGGAAGTGGTAGAGAGAAAGTATATTGTGGATGGAACTGATTAAATTATTAGTTTCGAAGTTCGTATATTCGAACGATCGAAGGTAGCTATGATGCAGCAATCCCTAGCTTATTCCAATTTGATATCTACATTTGTCTGCCAGCTAAAGAGCTGCGGTTCAGATGCAGCGATTCAATCCGTGTGACGGATTTAGAATACATAGGCGACACTATTTCTTTCTGAGAGTGTCGTAAGAAATGTTAAGGCCGAAAATCGAGCCGCAAGAGAAGGGAAACTTGAAACGAAACCCTATGCCAACCCGTCTGTTCAGCGTGGCACAGTAGGCTAATTACTATGTAGTTGGAGTAGGCCCGACTCAGCAGTGGGTCATTTATGGGCGGAGAAGTAGTAGAATAATAAATAAATAAATATCCTTGGACATTTCACACAACGCCATCTCGTCCCAAGCTAAGCAACTTAATGCTTCATAATCGTGGTCTCCGATATAACTAGATAATAATAATATTCTATTGACCAAAATAAGTACTTACGTGAAAAAGTTAAACTTTTGTTAGGATAACTAGTCTGCAGTAGGTATAAGCATACAGATGCAGCAGCAACGGCCTTTTACAAATATAAAGGGTGTAAAAAAAACCCTGTAGCAATAACGAAAGAATCGACAGTACCTACTGCTCATCTAGACATTGTCTGCAAAATTTCAGAAAAATATAGGAATTTTTTGGTATTGTGGCCACCAGCTGCTGCCGAAAGTGCTATAACTAGAACATTAAGCACAGAAACCGTAAGATATTTATTGGCACTCAGATTACTAAGGTTATAGGATAAAAGTAACGATATCTAGTTGGTTGGTTTTGACCCATGTGTTGTGATTAACATCAGGTTCAGAAAAATATCTATATCTGACACTTCAAGATAGAAAAACATTTTAAATACAGAATTGCTTCTATTGATAAGCTCTATGCCATCATTTTGGATGGCTGAAAGGTTTTTTTATCCAGAGCAAGTATCTCTCGTTTACGTAAAGACACTTGCCCGACTTGAAATCGAACCAATGGCGGCACTTATAACCCCTAAACCAACTAGATTGCATTATAAAGAAGTACCTTACACACAGAGTTGCAATAACATTATATATTTAGAAATGTATGTTATAATTTACATAATTCATATTTTTCAGTGCTGCGTGCGCTCTATGCGGTGTCGGAGTTGTCGGATCATGGTGACATTTTTTCGTGTTCGCTTAATGAGTTCACAAAGGCCATATATTGCGTACTGACTAGCTCTAGTTTTTAATTTTAATTTCAGTTTATTGCGTATTTTATCATAGCCTAGCGACCCGCCACAGCTTCGCATGGGTGCAATGATGAACATCTAAATTTATCAGTGTTTCTCTACAATAATATGCATATATTATAGCTCATTCCTCTTGAATCACTCTACTTATTAAAAAAACCGCTTCAAAATCCGTAGCGTAGTTTTAAAGATTTAAGCATACATAGGGACGGACAGACGATAGCGACTTCGTTTTATACTATGTAGTGACAGTGATCGGTTGTTTAGTTGTTGTAAGTCTTGCATTATTGTATTGGTCTATCTGTGATGATAATGTATAATATGGTAATATAAATATGGTAAGTATGGTAAAATAAATAAATAATAATCTATCCAAGAAAAAGAAAATAAAAAGGAAACATCTAGCCGTTATAGAAGTTTTGTGCTTTCCTGTCTGGTCAACGTACCACATGTTATCAGGGTGTAAATTCTGAGGGGGAGGTTTAAATCGGCAATGGGCTTTCATGTGCCGAGATAATGAGACAAATAGTCTACTACTTATATCAGTTTAGGTTATACATTTGTAAATCAATAGTTGTTAGCAAGCAAAGCTCCCGTACCACTCTATCAGTGATTAGTACCGGCCCGATGAACACTTGCCTATCCCTCGGAGGAGTAGTATTAGTATTTTGGTTTGGTATTTTACTGTATTTAGGTCATAGCAAAACCAAATAGAATGACCCATGGCGGAGTCAAAGATCTAAAACATCTGAGGTCTGGTATCCTGTGCACGTAAGGTTGTTGATGCCACCTATATTTTTTACAAACTAAACTCAAACCATTTATTTCAATTGAACCTACTTACAGGTGTTTTTGAAAGGTCGAAAGTGAAGTTAGGAAGCTAGTTGCTTATTCCAAAAAGTAGATCCTATGTAGAAGAACAGGCAAGAAACTCCATGGACACTCGTTTTATCATATTTTCTGTTCATACATCTTTGGCAGTCAACACGTATCAGTCAGTAGCGTCAAAAATCCTTGCTGGTTTTACTATATTTCTACCGGTAGTCTCTTTATATGGGCCTGGGAGGGAATACGGCAATTGCTCGAGCTAGCCAAATCATATTTCACTTCTGCCGTCTCGAATGAAATCAAGAATTCTTAAATCAAGAAATCAAACATCAAGAATTCAAGAAAAAAATTCTTCCGCTCTAGCTATACTTCTAAAATAACAAACGCAGAATAAATATATTTGTCTAATGCTAGCACTTCACACGGTTATTCATATGTTGTATTTATAAGTGCGGCAGGTGTTTGCTATTTTTTGTGTGACTTTTTTAAGAAAATGGTCCATCCACGCCATTTATATCAAATATGACAGACACGCGATTACGAATAGTGAATTCAAACCATAACACAAATATGGAACACAAAGACAACGCTTGGAACACCTAAATCTTCCAAATTCATGGAGGGAAATAAGCCTAGTATGCCACGGCAGATTGGCGCATGATTTGTATCAAGTTTTCTTTCTCTTGCGGGTAGGCCTTTTGCGATCCTTTTGTCGCCTCTTACGACACCCTTAGGAATGTATGGGTCGGAGACCTTGTGTTGTCTAAGCGTCACTGAGATGGCACTGTTTAAGTAACATCTCATGTACTGATATACGGTTACTCCCGACAATGTAATTGCTATTCTTTTGTGCTTCTATTTAACGGAGATTGCTCTCAAGGCAATTTGATTTTAGATGACGCTGATCTGAACAGTAGAACTGCAACCAAACCAAACCAACCAATTTTTTGTTCAACTTTTTTTTCAGCAGCATGTCACGGGTTCGATTCCCTGCACGGAAGAAATATTTGTAAGACCTACAAGTATTTGTTCCGGGTCTGGGTGTTTTCTATCTATAATATGTATGTATATACAAAAAAAAAAACAATAAGTAGTTTATCATCCATCTCGTTACCATAACACAAGCATTAACTTGCTTAGCTTGGGACGAGATAGCGTTGTGTGAAATGTCCAAGGATATTTAATTTTATTATTTTTATTTTTTAAACATATATCCTCAATGTCAAATATGACAGATACGCGAATACAAGAAGCTAAGGGAAGTGCCACCATTACTTAAATTGTCTCCATCAACCTAATAGTCTACTATTCTAGTTTTATCATAACAAAAGTATCAACACCAATATAAATAAAGGTTTAGCCAGTAAAACGTAATCCTCGACCGTCCTCACAAAGAATCGGAGGTCCATTATGATAATGAAAGTGACTCCAGTTTGTCTTAAAGTCGTAGCTCAATTTGCGAGGCGACAGATAAACGCTGTTAAACTGTCGAAGTTCGTGACAAAGCCTGAATAATGCAGATTACACAGAGAAAAATACGGCCGCAGTCAAATCTGCATACTTTATTGGTCCCTTTTGGACGTCCGCTTTCGCGCTCAGGCAAAAATTATATTCGGACGGTATTCCGTCCGTTTTAAATGCTATTCGTGATCGTTGGATTTGGTACCGGGGTTATAAAATTGGAACGTGTTCAAACTCATTCATCTTGGTGTATATAGTTCAAAGGAGCTTCGAAATATCCATGTTTTCATCATTCAATTATTGTGGAGTCTTGACTTAACCATCAACTTGTTTGAGACCAGTCGATTTGATGTAGTCGTGTAGATGTAGTCACAGGATTTGTATATTCAGTTTTCCTTGTCACCATATTCTCGGACCCTCAAATAATGGTGACACTATGTATTTGAAATTCTTCACCATGAAAACTTTTTTCATTTAGTTCTTTGTCATGCAAAGAACTAAAATTATAAAGGTTGACAGGTTATACAAAAAAAAAATACAACATTTCTATCACTATCACTACATAGTATAAAACAAAGTCGCTGTCGTCTGTCCGTCCCTATGTATGCTTAAATCTTTAAAACTACGCAACGGATTTTGAAGCGGTTTTCTTTACTAGATAGAGTGGTAGTAATTAGTAAGCCGCTAGTAATTAATAAGTAAATACGAGAGTTTCACTCGTCAATGGGATGCCTTATTGGTCTAGGGATCATAATGTCCGTGACTGGATTCTGGGGTCGGACTAGGTCTGGGTGTCTTTGTGTTCGTGAATTATGTGTTTGCAAAGAGCATTCAGATAGTAGATTATTATACCTGAGTGAAGTGGAGGCGTCTTTAAATAGGACAGACGGACATTAGCTATTCAAAAATTATCATTTAGGGAGCAAATTTTACAGTCAAGGACTTAATCCCAGCGTACTGACACAACAAGCTTTGGAGATTCCTATCAACCATCACTTAGCGTTATCTCCATTTGAAATATAGTTGGCAGCTTATGTAGACAGCTATTGGAAACTCATCGAACTGTTTCGAACAACCGAGATGAACGGAATTAATTTCTCAACTGGGTTTTAGTTTATCTATTTGCCCAAGGATGCAGTTGGAGTCAAAGTACAAATTGGAACACATTGAGGTGGAACGGCTCGACCGGCGTGTTGGTACGTTGCTTTGTGTCGAGATGTAGTTCCCGAAGCTTGCTCTGTTCTAAATATGTGACGGCCTACAGGTAGGGTTACCAGGTTTGAGGTTTGAAATTGGATTGTTCTGTTGTAAATCGGATTAATCACATGGGCGATTATGATATTGTGTGACCGAATATAGCGAATGAATGTAATATTATCGTAACAGTTATACGCAGTTTTGCAATCGCTGGAGTTATCTAAAATACGTGAAGCTAAACTTTGTTCCCCTTGTTACGAAAATTGCGTTGACGGACGAGTATGAAATTTCGCACACTAGTTTGTATACAGAGAGTGTATAATGCTAATATTTTACATTATAGCAAAGAAAAGAACGCACTACCATGTATTACACACACTACCATGTATTTGAGACACACATGCTTAAATACTCTTTTGTTTATTGTTAAAGTCTGTGGTGAAATTGAGAATAGAACTATAATTTCGAATTTCGACCGCTGGGTGACTACTATAGTTATCATAATTACGTGTATTGGAATGACCACGGGGCTGTCTTCAGCAACCAGCGTTACAGTAACCAGTAACAATTTACTGAAACCAATTTACTGTAAACGATTAAAAGTGTATCCCTAAATGTCACTACCCCATTTCATCCTGAGGGTGTCGTAAAAGCCGACAAAAGGAAATTACAACTGGCCAGCGTGGCATAATAAGCTAATTACTCTCCATTTAATTGAAGGACGCCCAAATCAGCAGTGGGTCATCTATGGGTTAAGTAGTAGATTAAAAGTGTGTGATAGTGTGTGATTAAACAAAATAGAACATTGGATAGATGATTACTATTATATAACTATATAAATAGTGTACGACCAAGTTACGGTTTATTTTCATAATTAAAACACAGTGGGAAATCAATCTTAGCCCTAAACAATACAACAACTAAACGCTTAAATAACGTTTCATTAAACCGTTCAGCCCTGGACCAGCGAAGAGTGGAACGGCCATGGACGTGTAGGTGTCATTTTTTATTTGCAACGTGCCTACTTTTCACGTGAGTTGTCCGGTTCTTTCCCAGACGATCATGGTAACCATTGTGCCAATACTTTTACTACACTTTTCAAATTTTTTATATATTATTTATGTAGAGACTTCGTGTATATTTTATATAATTATCTTTAATATAAATTTAGCGTCACGTTGTTTGTCCGCGATGGACTACTTAACCGATTTTAATCAAAAATGTGCACCATGTGCACTTCTATCTGACTTGAAAGAAAGTTTACATCTCAATTTATAGGCGAAATAATATTTTATTGCAAAATATTTTTCTATTATTTAACAGTCGCAATTTTATGTTAGCTCCAAATGATTCTAACTGATGGCGATACCTTTTGACTGGATTGAGTAAGCATTCAGAAGATGGCGCAATGTTATAAGTTAAATTAATGTATGTCAATGGTAAATATAATATAACAAAAACCTTAGCCAAGGCAACGCGAGGACAGGTCTGTTAGTAACTTTATAAAATAAGTTATACAATAAAATATTCTCTATCCTTTGTTATTTTCATATCTGTATTACGTCATAAAATATGTACCACCAAAATTCCGTATAATAATATGAGCAATTAGCACCTAGGTAGAATGGTGATTAGAGATTGAGCGTAGTAGTTTGTAGTGTTGTAGCGCTACGCCTTTACTACGAATTAATTTCTTCAATGATTTTCATTTGTATGTCCGGGTGGTGACGATATCATCAACGCTGACAACCAGCTGAGTCGGACCTCCTCCAATGAGGTTGAGGGTAATTAGCCTAATGTGATGCCAGACGGGTTGGCACAGGGTTATGTATCAAGTTTTCCTTGTCTTCCCGCTAGGTTTTCGGCCTTGTTATTTCCTTCTGTCGGCTTTAAAATATTTTCTCTCATTTTTGGGAAGAAGCCAGACTCGATAGTGGATCATTTACTTCACGAATGATCCACATAAATACGTCTCTTCAACGTAAGTCTTTTCTTTATATGATAAACTGCGAGGACATTTGTTGTGATGATATACTCGTAAGTGGAGTTTTTGCTATATTATAATAAATTTAATAAATAAAAACACACAATTCATTAGATTAATTGCTTTAAATAGAACAGAGCGATTATGATTCAGTTTTTTATTTGAAACGTGGTGGTTCTTAGACATGTTTTATTAAAATCTGTTCAGCCACTTCGAGTCTTATCTGGGGGTTTTTATTGTTCAATTTTGGTAAGCTAAGTAAGCTAAGTAAGGTAAGAGATAGATGCATCGTCTAATGGCTAACCGCCTGGTTAGCGTATAGACGATGCATCTATCTCTAAAACTTTTCTGTCCCACCTTACGGTATACTGGGAGAAAATGCCTTACGGTGTTAATCCGGCATTGTAACTTTTTGCAATAAGTATAAATCAATATTTAAATTTCAAAGTCCTGATAATTGTCCAACTATTGTAGCCTAGTTTGGTGACTTTAGTATTCTGTGCTTTACGTTTCAAGAATTCTCTTGCTTAGAAACGAATTTGCGTTTACGAGTTTCTGTACTGAACTGTGTACAGAGTTCTAACAAAGTATTTTGCTTGGCATTACGTTTTTTAAAAGTATCTTCCTTAGATAAAAAAGTTTAATAAAAATCCAAATTATAAAGATTGCGTAAATACTTTTCTATTGTATGAATCAAAATAGATGAAGTAAAACAGATCATTTTAAGTTTTACTTCTTGCCAATTACTACTACTCAGCCCATAGATGATCCACTGTTGAGTCGGGCCTCCTCCATTTACGTGGAGGGTAATTAGCCTACTGTGCTAATTAGTTTCTCTATTGTGACGTTGTCTGGAACTGTACACTCAAGATGGAATAGGCTGGCGATACAATGTTTTATGAACTACTAGCTACCCGCCCCGGTTGCAATTATGCATCTATTATACATAATAAACCTTCCTCTTGAATCTATCTATCTATCTATCAGCCACAGAAGTCCTCTTGAATAAATCTATCTATTAAAAAAAAACCGCTTCAAAATCCGTTGCGTACTTTTAAAGATTTAAGCATACATAGGGACGGACAGACGACAGCGACTTTGTTTTATAGTATGTAGTGATAGTGATCACACGCAAATAAAACAAACTCATTTTGAATGTAGATCATTATTAGCATTGCCATCCAATGTGGTTCTTTTGTTCACGTTTGCTAAGAACAGTGCGGGAGTTGCATTTTCCATTTTCAGTTAATTGTATTGGTCATAAGTCCGTGTGGTAACTGATTTACAATTCATAGTGTCACTACCCCTCTGCATCTTGAAGAGGTCTTAGGAGTCAGCAAAAGGTATCCCGAGGGGTGCTCTATCTCTGGATTTCCGCTTGATACTATTTTTTGGGACTCCCTGTGTAACATTTCACACAACGCCATCTCGTCCCAAGCTAAGCAACTTAATGCTTGTGTTATGGTAACGAGATGGATGATAAACTATTTATATTATATACTTTTTTTATTGTAAATACATACATATTATAGACTAGCAACCGGCCCCGGCTTCGAACGGGTAAAATATTGACAAATAAATTCCTCTTGAATTACTATATCTATAAAAAAAACCGCTTCAAAATCCGTTGCGTAGTTTTGAAGATTTAAGCATACATAGGGACGGACAGACTACAGCGACTTTGTTTTATACTATGTAGTGATAGTGATCGAAAACAAATATATAATGCATACATACTATATTATTAGTATATAACATATACAAAATTAACAATATTCATAATCTATATAAAAATACAACCAAAGGTACATATTTCATTAAAATAACGACGACGAAGATTATTCATGTGTGGGACAGTGTTAGCATGTAGTGTTGCTTAAATTTACGCTTAAATGTAAGTTTAGTCTGAGCTTTTCTAATGTCAAGAGGGAGCGCGTTCCAGAGCTTGATTGCTGTGACAGCGATGAAATTAGTACAGTGCGAAGGAACGATTACGTACATCAGTAGTGTTATCAATCCTATTGTTATGGATATACATTTTTGTTGCTTCCTGTATACTCAGAAGTGTTGTTATTTTTAAATCAAACGAAACCTGCTCAAAGTATAACTTGCATCGCGGCAGTTTACGAACATGTAATTCACGAACACAAATGACACCCAGACTCAGAGCATTGCCTTTGGTTTAGACAAAGACCCCGAACCCGGAATCGAACCGGGACCCCGATGATCCGAAGGCACATCTAACCCCTAGACCAAAGACGCAGTCAAGACAGTGTTGTAAGATATTACATTATAAATTCGCTAACTACAATGGAGTTCCTAAGGGCAGGTAGGGCAAAGGATTAAGCAAATGTGTTTGGACCCAATAGTTTAGGTGTCTACATTTGATTTTACACACCTGCGCATATGGTCGACCCTTTTAATGTGTTTAGTTCGGTTCATTCACTTTAAGAGTTGAAAGGACAGATGTTTACGTAATGCGACCATCATCATCATCAGGTTAGTCCACTACTACTACTAATACTCAGCCATTACATACCCCACTACTGAGTCTGGCCTCCTCCAATTACATGGAGGGGAAATAGCCTAGTGTGCCATACTGGCTAGACAGATTACAGGGTTAGTATCAATTTTTCCTTCTCTTGCAGGTGATCTGTTTCTTTAGTCACCGCTTACGACACCCTCAGGATGGTATAGGTAGGTGACAATGTGTATTTTCAATCCAGCAGGCTGCCTAAAATTTATTACGTCAAAATATTTTACCTTAAAACAAAACTCTCGCTTTATTTGTTACGAGCTAAACGTTGATTTGTAGAAACTATTAACTCTCGATTGGTCCGGTTTTGACAAAGATTAATAGTTTCATACGGAAGCGTCCGGTTTAATAATAGAAGCTGTTAATAGTTCCGTAGGGATTATAATATCTACTTATAAACAGTGAATGTATTTGAAGACTAGGTTTTGTTCGTGTCTCTGTTCGTGTAGTGTTTAAACCTGTATCTACTACTACTACTCAGCCCATAAAAGACCCACTGCTGAGTCAGGCCTCCTCCAATCATACGGAGGGTAATTAGCCTACTGTGCCACGCTGGCCAGACGGGTTGGTACATGATTTGTGTTGAGTTTTCCTTCTCATGGGATGAGGTGATTTGCCACTTATGTTCCATTAGTCGCTTCTTACAACACCCTCAGGATGAAATGGAGTGGTGACACCATGTATTCTAATTCCGTCACCACACGGAAATCTCTACATTTATGGTCACATACCATAAATGTAGAGATGATGTTACAAATGACTGACCGACGTATTGTATTAGAAAAAAAAACAAAACTCATTATATTATTTACTTATACTTATGTTGTTGTAATGCAAGCCATTAAGCAAGAAGTGAAGTAATAAATAATTTACTTAAATATGGTGTCTTTTGCACTGGTTTATAATGTTACCCACGAGGACTTCTAACACCTACTTCATATTAGATTTTTTTATTATTGACCTGTCGGAATCGTCGTTAATTGGCATCCAAGTAGCCAAGGGATCATTTTTTTCCGAAGTGTCCCTTGTGTCTTGTAAATAAAGCCTAATGATCAAATGTCATTCAAATCTGTTACATCATAGAAATCCAGGCATTCAATCCATTCATTCAAATTTTCATATTTTCATCTAATATATAGAATTATTGTGTCACGGTGTTTGTTCTTGAAGTACTCCGAAATGGCTCGACCGATTTTCGTGGAATTTTGTGTGCATATTGCTTAGGTCTGCGAATCGGACACCATCTATTTTCATCCCCCTAAATGTTAAGGCTTCACCTGTCCACCTGTTTTTGTGTTTATTATTTTATATGTTTTTATTATTGTTTTTTATTACATTCAACCCTAAATTTTCACCCATCTACGATCAACCCCATTTTTTATAGCGATATTTTTAAGGCAAAACAACGTATGCGACAGCCAGTGTTTTTAAATAACCTAAAAATGAAGTCAATTGAATTTAAATTGAGAACAATTAAAGTCTGTCACTCTTTTCAAGCGTCTCAATTATGTATAACATCTTTTGTTTTCGTATTAATTTAATTTCAACAGCTCTTGAGGTATTCGTTTTGTATGATAAATTATTTGTAAAGAATTCTTTTGAATCGTTGTGTTTTGCGGCGTCATACTTTTTGCGTACACATTTCTCTCTATCTCCAAAATCTTTTCTCAAAGGACGAGTCTGGAATGCTCGGGGGTATTCATTTATCTGATTATTTTTTTAAGAAAAGACCGCGAGGGGCTTATAATTAAGAGGTATCAAGAAAATGATCGAGAAATGATACGAATATGGCGTCCACAGGTTTATTTTTAGCAAATTTAGTTTTAAACTCGGATCTCTCCGATATAACATGTTGTATCAGATACTTAGTATAGAAATATGGAAATAAAACCTGAATAATAAATAAAGCGCCTGGATTTGGGCTTAACTAATTCTATTAGCCCTGCCATAAATATCTGGCCACGGTATTAAAAGGATTTAGATTTAGCTTGTACGGTCGTGACGGAGGTTCAACGGGGTACGGTTAATACGGTTTAAACCATAACGTGAGATTAGCCTCCGAAATACTATGAACATTTTAACATTGGACTGTAATTATTTTGAATTTAGGAGTAGTGCTAGTGCCAAACTTTGAGCTAAACGAAGACTTAGTTGAAACTCTTAGTTCATTGTGATTTACCATAATTCACCGACATACCATGCCAGTATCAATAAGTGCAGTGAAGCGAACTAACTTCTTGGTACACCCAATGCGTTCTACTCTAAACGCAGATGATAGTGGAAAGATTCACCGGCGATTAAGCGTATTCATAGTTTTGACGTTGCGCGGCCGTCAGAAGCAACAGGACCGCGATTGGAGGGCGGGCGCGCACATGCGTGGAGCTTTCGCGGAGCGGGGAACGGGGGGAGGTCTCCCGTCGCAGCCTCCACGCTCGCTTTAATGAATCGCCGGTACCCGCGGCTCGCGCTGCGCTCGCTCTGAGCTCCCTTTAAAAAGTTGTTGTAGAGGTTTACTCGCCGTCTCTCTCGCGCCCTCTCGTGCAACAAAATAACAGCCGCGGGTCGACTCGGCGCTGCATCTAGAGGTAAGTGCATGTGATCGGGTTACATTGTGCCATTGTTTTGTTTGTAGTTCCAATGAGTTCAGGGTGAGTTTAATAAGTTTGTCCAGATTATTAATTAATAAATTTTAATTTTATAAATGGAACAAAGTTGAAAAAAGTGCCTTAGCAAAAACACGGTCATTGTGTTACTGATTATTATTTTTATTAAAGTATTGGTTAGTCGTCTGGAATATATTGCTTTCAGTAATAACCAGTGATAATTATGTATTGTGATGACTTTTTTTCTTCATTATCAATTAATATATATATCTATACGTATAGTAAAGTTATAATAAATATCGTCGAAGTTCGTATATTTTTACTGCGGTTCCTCAAAAAGTCTCGACGTATTTGGCGTACGTACACTATTATAGGAGAACATTTGATTATAATCTTCGGTATAAATAAGAAAAGGGTCGAAGGAGGTCGGGGCAGCGATATTATACCGCGATGTTGATTATTTCCCTGTGATATTGCAAAATGTTTCGGCACATAATATTTATGACGTGTGATATACAAACGATATTTTGTGCCTGCGTTAATTAAATGGTTCATAATATTAGTAAACGTTATAAATCGATCGGTATCAAAATTTAAATCACCTATTTCAATATTGTTGACTATTGGTTGTTTTGCTATTTCCAAAGTTGTATATAATATATATTCTATCATTTGAAAGATATAATATATAAGGTATCATATAAAATGTTAGGCATTTGAAATCATTGGCTGTACGCTATATCTCTATTTTATAGGCTGAAGTGATATTCATAATGACATTTCACAATTTAAAAGCAAATCAATTGAATTGTAAAATTAAAACTTCAGTAATTTGCTCATTAGTGGGTTAAACCAAAAATATTATTAGCAGCCACTTAAATAAGTACATAATTTATCTTATTCCTCGCCCTTTTCCCACTTTTTTAGAATAGGCACCAGTCTAGCTTGATAAATGACCCACTGCTGAGTCAGCCCTCCTCCTATAACAGGGAGGGTAATTACCCTACTTTGCCAAGCTGGCCAGACGGGTTGGCTCAGGGTTTCGTTTCAAGTTTTCTTTCTCCTTTCTTTGGACACTATTTACTCTATAACTGTTACGCCACGTATCTACTGATTAGACTAACTGCCAGTATTTACAGGGAGCTGTTTTCCGTGTGGTGACGGATTTAGAATACATAGTGTCACCACCTCATACCATCCTGACGGTTTTGTAAGTGTCGACAATTGGAAATGACAAGGCCGAAAACCTAGCCACAAGATAAGGAAAACTTGATACGAAACCCTGAGACAACCCGTCTGGCCAGCGAGGCTTAATAGGCTGTTTACCCTCCATGTGATTGGAGGAGGCTCGACTCAGCAGTGGGTCAGCTATAGGCTGAGTAGTATTGCTGTCTGCGCTTCTCGACCTATCTAGAGGTAACAATAATAATATCATACATCTTCATCATCATCATTCATCATTTCAGCCAAAAGACGTCCACTGCTGGACATAGGCCTCCCCCAAGGTTCTCCACAAAGGCCGGTCCTGGGCCGCCCGCATCTACTGCTTTCCGGCGACCTTAACCAGGTCGTCGGTCCACCGTGTGGGAGGCCCACCAGCACCTATCAATAATAAAATATCTACAATAATAATATTGTTAGACCAACTCTTAGTTTTCATGCTACTTTAAAGGAGTAAGGATTGCCATAGATTGTAGAATGGTAACCGGGACCGACGGCTTCTCGTGCCCGCTGCAATATGAAGGAGGACAGATATTAAGAATGAAGGACACCCATTCAACTTCCAGCGCAGTCATACGTCGCTTACCCAGCACATAGTCGCGTCAGAATCGACCTTCTCTAGTGAATAATTTATATTCGCTAAAATAAATGGTACCAAAATATTATTTGTTCACAAAGCCATCGTCATTATGTCAAAAATCATTCTATATTATCAGATTCTTTCGCCACTTGGAAGCGTATTAGAAAAAAACGCTCCACAAATTTCTGCGGTGCTATTGTCCGACATTATAATGGATCTGTCAATGTTTTACTCGGAGTGAATGAACGGGCGACTTATAAAAGAAAATGTCACAGAATTTTCAATTGACACCCGAAATTTGGAAATTGACACGAAACTGAAACTTTTTTGAAAAATACTACAGGCTTTCTCGCCTATCACCTATTAGACAAAATGAAGATGTTTGAAAATCGCGAAAGTTTAACAACTAAATATAACTAGCGGAACCATTTATGTTAACATTTACACAGCATAAGCAATAAGAGAGGTAGGAAATAGTGAATAACGACGCGCTCATTATAGATATTTAACCGGGGAAAGATCTCCTCGGTGATAGCATTGGCACAACCTATCTATAGATGCCAGAATGTCACTTGCCACTTCCATCATTCAGGTGTCGAGTCCGTATAAGGAGATTAAAGTGACTAAATAGGCGTGCAATTTAACCTTTAAGTGTGATTCCGAACTCGGCCACAAGCAGTACTTCTGTTGCCGCAGTGCTGCCTGCCGCGCTAGTTCCGAGTAAGGCGGCAGTGTGTCAATTTACTTGTCAACATTCACTGTTGGTCTGTCGCTGCGGTAGGGCTACACTGACGCGCAGCAGTGCTGCCGCTACATTGCTGCCGCGAAATTGTTGCCATACTCGGAATGTAATCTCATACAGCCTCTGTACGCACTACCGGCAGGCCGCCTAGGCGGCTAAATTATTAAATTCTAAACCGTCACAAAATTTCAACCGCCAGTGCGTACAGACACAAGCGGTTGCATATTAAATTAGAAATGCGCCAGGCCGCGCTGCTAGGCGCCTAGGCGGTTCAATCGCTAGTGCGTACAGGGGCTTAAGCTTATAGAGATAGTATGGGGACCAGTAGTGCCGCGATAGCACTGCTGCGGCAGCACTGCTGCGTGCAGCGTAGTTCGGAATCTTACCTTTAGACTAATAAATTATCCAATACTGAATCGTGATTAATACCCTTAATTTGAAGAAGTGAAATAAGCTATGGTAGGCACATTGGCCCCAGCTGCTAGAACTAGTTGTATTAAGCAACTATACAGGGTGTAACAAAAAACGTATACCATTCGATGTGAGGGCTTACTAAAAGCCTACTAACCGAAATAACAGTTCTAACAGTTCTATGTATAAATTGGTTTTCTATTTTGAATTTATGAAGGTGACATAGACGTTTTTGTGATACAATTTTGTAATCACAAAAAGAATGTTTCATCGGATATAACCTTCCATCTATCCTCATTATTACATACACTACATGCTTAGTTACCTGTGTTCCACACTCTTTTCTCACCAGCTGATGACCAGAATATTAAGACAAATATTTGCTTATCATTTCCCAAAATTTTGCATACAATATCTGTATGAATAGGTCTATTGACATTTCGTTAAGGTTATACGTTTTTGGTTTCACGCTGTATAATTCCGTTAGTTATCAATTACAACACCTAGACAATAAAATGGATTAGTGAAAGAAAGGACTCTAAATCTGTCATCGCCTTTGATTTTATACGTAAATACCTTACACACAGCTTATACTGCATACTCATTACTTACGATACGCACGAGTATGTGCGTAAGGAAAAGAAGATTCCAAATGAAATCGCAATGATACCGCAATAACGCATTCACGATAACTGCGGAAAGGAATTGATAAGGCAAACACTGAACGCTACATATGGGTACGCGTGGTACAAAGAACCCTTATTGGATGGCGCGTAGTCATGGTACATTAGGTGACAGTAAATTACTTTTTTAGTATCGACTCTTACCAACGAATTTTTCCCTATTGGCGATATTTTCGAAAACTTGATTTATATGGGATATTAAATAGCAACATATGTTTACATTTCCATCAAATATGGTTAGGTTACGTAAGTAGGTTAGTTATAAGTAATTCTGTAGTCTTACTTACATAATTGACGAAGTATATTGATTGATAGAGTAATTCAAATGAAAACTATTTAATCATGCGATGGTAAGAATGATGAAGAACTGAATGTTTCATTCTTAGAGAAAGAAAGTTTGGGTTCTAGAAATAATTTTGTTTTGTGATACATCATTATGTTTCGTGAAGAAACTCTACTACTTTCAACTATACTATGGTGTTGCCTTTGAAGATTCATGTAAGCCTAAACATGCAAATGCTTTTGTATTTAAATACGATTGAAAATCAATAGTAATAGGAATTGATATAGAAGAAAATGGGGTGAAAAGGAACTTCTATTATTTTAAAATACATACTTATGTATTTATACTTAGTATTTTGGGCACATAATTAAAAACTTATCGGGACTTATCGCGCACAGAATTAATACCTGTTTTTGCTCGACGTTTCGACCATGTTACAATGGCCGTGGTCGCGAGCTGACTGACGAAGTTTAAAAATAACAATAGTATTGAATTGGGAATGACACATACACATTTGAAAGTTATTACGCAAACAAAGTAGTTCGACACTAACGTTTGCTTTAAATAATGAGGAAAATAAAATAGAACACAGTACTAAAACAGTACTCACCCTCATAAAACAAGATATTGGAAATATACAATCATACAAAACAATTGAAGTTGAAACAAGTGCCACTCGAATGTAACATTATATGATATTTATTTGCGTCACTGAAAATATGTTCCTATGAAATACAAAATTGAGTTATACAACGCTTACAAGAGTTAAAAGGTTCAACTGAGTGGTATAATTTGCTATTTGGATTTGGATAATTAGATGATGAGATGTTAGTGGACAGGCGAAACCATTTATTTCATTGGAATTCCTCCTGGATATCCGGCCGTAGGGGAGAAACCGGAGTATATGGGACATCGGACGCATCTAGATGGTAATTAGCCTCCCGAATACCCACCAACGGCGTTTCTTAATTATCTGCTTCAGGGCCGCCGTTTGCGTTCCCCAAAAGGTGAACATGCGCCGAGACCGTGGGAACATTGTCTCAAAGTTGCCTGGAAAACTGATTATCACTGAAGCTCCCATGTGGGAAAACGAGGAATTAGATGAAGAGACCTGGGGATCGAAAGTAGCGTTTGTCGCCCGCTCCTACAAAACACCAGTGGAAGCATTGTATATAAGGAAAACACTATGAGGATTTAAAAAAAAATGATTGAAATTACGCATTGGGGAACCCAGATCATTAATAGTAACTTCTCACCCTATGAAAGATCCACTGCTGAGTCGGACCTCCTTCAATTGTATGTAGGAAATAATCGTATTGCACCAGGCTGGCCAGATATGATGGTACAAGGTTTCGTTTCTAGATTTCCCTCTGTTGCATTTCTTTTAGTGGTCTTATGACAGCCTCAGATAGAAATGGTGACAATACACCGTTATCACCCAAAGCATTATAATCACATTATTTTTTTTACTTTAAACAATAACATTCAGGACACGTGCTATCAAAAAGTATCTAATAAAAATGTAATTGATAAGCGAGTAACAAATTCTCGTGAAATTCTAATTCTGAAAATCCAATAATTGGCAAAGAGTTTTTGATTTGCGAACTCACCCACTTCAGGTGCCTCCAGTACAGTTTCATCGGTATTTGGAAAAGTTTTACTTTTATTGATCCCATTATCTTGTAGGTAATATAAACGCCGAAAGTTAGTTGTTGGGAAATTCGAATATTGCGAATGGATTTTTCATTTCGAACTTGCAATATATTATTATTTTTAATGCCGTTTTACACTATAAACAGTTGGTGGCAATAATGGGACGATGACCTGCCTTTTATATGAAAACTGTTAGCGACCGGCAATATTCTTTCTTTAATTTAAAGTTTCATATATTCCTTTTTCTCCATGTTTTTCTCCATCGTTTTGTTTTCTATCAGTGGAGTTGCCAAAAACCTTTGTAGTTAATAATAAATTTAATATGACGCCGAAGTTTGCCTACCATGCCCACTGCTATAAAAAAAGTTTGCTTATTTTTAATGATTCCTGAATAGTTCGGGATTAATCTAAATACAGTTTTAATTTTAAGTTAAACATAAGAACTTCCAGGCGTGTAATTTTTACGCCTCGAAAAGTGTATAATTATCTTGAGAACTTAATAGATTTGTGTAATGTGCCCTCTCTGACAGTCGCTTACCCGCGTTGCGGGCACCACGCCGAGGCGTCACAGTAGACTGCGTTTACACGAACTTGTGGCGCCCCAAGCGCGCCGCGTGAGGGTATATCTCTGGGGTTTTAGTGGATAGACTACTCTTGGGTAGACGACCCTTGTCGGAGTCCCACATAATCACCGACCTCTCCCCCGAGGGGCGGTGGTATGCATAAAGCATTACCCCAGCGACAACAAAAAAAAAGGGTAAGATTGATTGTTTATCTGATCTTGAAGATAGCTCTAGTTAGTTAGCCAGACTGTATACGAGTAGGGAAATTATCCCGACTGAGTAATGGCCCACTTATGGACTGTGACGTAATAGGTAGACAGAAGAGAAGGAAAATGGATATGACCAGGCAATTTTTTCTTCCGGCGTAATTAGGCGTGGCTCGGCAGTGGACATTATTCTGAAGAGACTATGAAACATACACTAAACGAAGCCAGACCTCCCCGTTCGGTTAGATAAAGTCACATCAATCGTGGGTGTCCTTATTGATTTTGGCGTGGAGAACCGCATTCAATTTTTTATTTTTCACTCGGAGACACCTTGTGTGTTGGAAACTACGAGTATTATTTAAACCTTTTCCATTCAAATTCAATTTGCGAAGATTACGGTCAAAGCCGAATGTTTAATTTAAGATTCATCATTAAATTAAACATTTAATGATGAATCTTTATAATTATTTATTTCTTCATACTATTTTGTGTATTTTCAATTTTGATAAAAATGTTATTGACGGCTTGTTTTGTCTTACAAATATTTTTTTAGCTTATCGTCTTTTCTGCCCATACATTTTCTACTATTGAGTTGGGCCTCCTCCAAATCATGGAAGGAAATTAGCGTACTGTAGCAAACTGACAAGATGGGTTGGCAAAGGATGTGTACCGTCCCCCTCGACCGTGCTGCCACCTTGTTGTGATGAGGGGGCTTGCGTGCCTTTAGGATCCGTTGAGGCCATACCGGCTCAGGGTCAGCCATGCCGGGCGGGCTTACGGGGAGAGGCCAGACGAAGAGCGGCATACGGAGGCGTGGTGGTTTTTGGCTCCGGGGACTCCTCTGTACTCAGAGTTGCCTCGAGAGTCTTAAACTGCCGCGACAAAGGCGGGCCTGGGCTGCCGCCAATAGCAGTGGAGGCTTGGCTAGGCCGGCGGGCGAGGGCTGCCGCCGCTAGCTACGGATTGGCGGCCAGGCAGGCAGGCACGTGCAATATCCCGCACGTGCCTCTCGGTGGATTGGGGAGCTTCCAGAGCTTCCCATAAAAGCGTGGGACCCGCTTGTACAAGCGGGCCAAGGCCCCATCAGGGTCGTGACCCTGAAAAAAACTTCAATAAAATGCTCCGTGGAGCATGCTCCCCCATCGGGTGGAGTGAAACCCGTGGCCCTGTCTCGGGCATTTAAGGGACTCCTTTGGATTTAGTGTGTAGGTTGGGGTGCAATTACAATCTTTTCGCACCTCGGAGTCCCACATAACCTGGCTGCCGTTTAGCGGTCGGTCTCCAAGAAGATTTGCAACGTAAAAAAAAAGTGTTTGTACCGTAGTTTTCCTTCTCTTCCGGCTAGCTGAGTGGTTTTTTTGTTTCACTCAATAAGGTGTATTGAGTTTGATTGGCTGTGTATAGTTTCGGATATAATTGCCGCAACCCGCTTCTCGTCAGATGTCATCTGCTATTGCAAACGTCCATTAGTGACGCAATTGCCATTAACACAATACTTGCTGTCCATTGTACTCGTCTCCACAGAATAAGCAACTCATTCATGGGTCAATGTATACGCTTTTATAACAAACTGCCCATGCAACTTAGAGACTTGCCTCGCAATGCTTTTAAAAAGACGGTCAAGACAAAACTTTACAAAAAAGCGTATTACCGCATTGCTGATTATGTAAACGACACAGCTGCTTGGGAATAAGCTGTTCAGTGCCAGTATTTTTATGTTACTCAATTATGTTATTGTTTAAATACATAAGAGTTAGGGCCGTAAAGCAAAAAAAAAAAAATGACAAGCCCTCTGAGTTTCTTGCCAGTTCTTCTCAGCAGTGGTCGCGTTCCGAACTGGTGGTAGATGGTAGACCATTTGTTTTATATAGACTCATTATGTATATTGTGTTGACTTTTTGTAAGTGTCCATCGTGACCCAAGCAAAATAAATGATTTGAATTTGAATTTGACCCAAGTCAGTTATTTTCATTATTAATAATAAGATTATTATAATTTATAAAGAAGATTAATATAATTTTTATAAAGATAATTATAATTTACCACGTACTAAATACGAAATCAGTAGTATTCCATAAATAGAATACGGCATTCGCTTCAAACGCGTAATAACAATACGAGTATTTTATTACACACGTTCTTTTAATTCTAAACACGCCACGAACACGATATCATAATGAGATTTCCTTTTGCGTACATTCCCGCCAAAAGGGAGAATACTTGCCTACTTATGTACTAATAAGGCGCATACCTCCGCGAGTGACACCAAGTATGAATGGTATTTTCCAATAAAAACTTCAATAAAATGTTCAACGGGACGGGTATTAGAGTCGCGTAAATTCTGCACAGCGGAAATAATAACATAAAGATTTTCCAATACATACACCAATAAGACGCTCGTTGAGAGACAGGCTCCCCCAAGCAAGCATTCGCTAACAGTCGCAAATATAGTCCCCTTTCCTACCGCACTCCGATACTGGCAAAAATCATATTATCGTAACATTGCCACATTGCTTGTTGTGTTTTATTTGAATTTCAACCGATTTGTTTGCGGGTACGGTAGCTGTATAGATTGGCAAATATGTTTTAAATAAATGCTTAAAGAAGTTCGGACGCGTTCATGGAGAAGACGGTAAAACGTAAAAAATAAAAATGAAAATGTTGCGAAGTCACCATCTAACTAGAAAAGAATTGACATTGAAACGGCCGAACCGATTTTGATAAAACATGTCTAAAAATCGATCCACTCGTCTATGAGCTAACGCCATAGACAGACACATCAAACTTATATCACGCCTCCTTTTGTCGGGGCTTAAAATAAGGATAATGAATAAAAACTGATTGGTACTCAATTATAATATGTAACGGATTATTAAATAACCTACATATTAAAAAAACAGTCCAACACGACAAAAATTAGAATCGGTTAAATCTGTTAGGAGGTATCATGTTGTAGACAGGCACACACGTTAAACTTATAACACCTCACTTTTTGTTATTGGTTAAGAAATATTTCGCAAAATGGATGAAATAAACAAATATGATCTCGAACAAACGAGAGAACAATAATTTGGTCGTGTCGAAGAACAAATACAGTGTCAACAGATAATAAAGGCACTGCTGGCCAATACCCGCCTAACCCAATAATACTGAGCATCTAAATGTACATATAAGGGGGGAATATAGTAACGTAGAGAGCGGTGAGCGGAGCGGAGCGTTTATAGCAATTCAAGTCTTTTGTGGTGGTCGTAGATGCTGTGGTGGGAAACGATATTTTTACAAGTACATATTTATTTACCATTAATTTAATAATAACGTTGATAAAAACGTAGCAAGCAATACTTGCTACGTTTTTATCAACGTTATTAATTGTGTAATGTCTTTATTAATTCTACTATAATTAAAGCGTCCTGCGTAATGAGTGTAATTATTTAAATTTTTATCATTAATTTATGTTGGAGTAAAATTAACCAAATATCATATTTATTACGTCCAAATTCACCTGACTGGTCAATTAAGCCTTTTCACTTGCCGCTTTTGTTTTTACAGCCCAGTAAATTTTGTTGGAATCTTTGCTGCCAACTACTTAGATTATATAATTTAAAGTTTATCAGAGCGATTACAGTTTTTGAATGCGTAGTTTCACCGCCCCATTCTATCCCGAGGGTGTTGTAAGAGCCGACAAAAGGAAATGGCAATGTACGTTGCCCATAACCTAGCTGCAAGAGAAGGAAACCTTTAGACGAAACTCTGTGCGAACCCGTCTGGCCAACGTGGTACAGTAAGTTAAGTATCCGCCATGTAACTGGAGGAGGTCCGACTCAGCAATGGAACATCCATGGACTTAGTAGTAGTTATCAGCGCTAGAGAAAGATAACCAGAAATATGGTAGTGCTGCTTAATTCTGATTCTGAAATTGAACAACTAGCTATATACAGTAATAACTCTTTAAAAACTATGAAAATCCTCTACCATGTCCCTCCGCTACCATGTACACAAGGGTAATTGTTGTGGATATATGTGACATATGTATAATATATTCACACATAAATACGTTATAAGTTATTCACACACACACAATATAAGTTATTCACACATAAAAGAGTAATGGACAAATACTTAAAAAACAAATATTTATATATTATATTCGCATATATGTATATGCGAATGTTAAATGAAATGTAGTGTATTTACATAAGTAGTCAATCAAAAAATATCGCTCAAATCAAATCATGCCAAATAGTAGGTGACCATGGATTTATGCTAAATTTTAGTTATTACTTTGTCGTTGTTGAGCAAAGAATGTGACGAATAAATATTTACGATTTAATAGGCATCCTATATTACACGTATTTTATTTTGTACATATTTTTCGGCATCGTACGAGATATTGTTAACCTTAAAATCGTTATCGCTATTCCACAACCAAAATGACCATAGCCTGACCGCGTGTATACGCGACGAATTTCGTTGGACCTGTAGGTATATGGAAAAGATGTGTGTGACTCCATGGTTATTGCCAGAAACTTGGGATCGGAGATCTGAACCAAATGCGTTATTTTGATATATTGAAAGTATTGGTAAACAAGAACATTTTGTGGTAAGTAATGTTGATTTACTCATACAGTCTATACAACATACTCGGGTGGAATATTGTGGAACTATTATGGATTGTGTAACATTATCTCCAATACTTCAAACGCACTGGATACGTAACTGAGGATTTTTAGGTGGTTTATGTCACATATAATATGAAGTAATCTTGCAAACAGTAGTAGTATGCAGATTAGTAAACCACGATATAAAAATTGCTTGGTGGTAGGATCGAATGGTCCACCCGGCTAGCTACCACCCTCACATCTAAGCAGTTTTACTGTGTTCCGTCGTGTATATGTGAGCCGGTGCCCAACAGGGCATTGCCTAGATTTGCCTGCCCCATCTTAGGCCCTGGCGTTGCTTTTTATCACACAAGCCGAGGGTCAAAGGCATTCAAGTAATTGAAAAAAAAACATCAAAAGTAAGTAAAAAATAAATTAAAAAAAACATTGATTTCTCCCTCATAGTTTGAGATAGAAATATTTATTTGTACTCGAAACTGTTCCTTTTAGTGGGCTCCGCATTAAACGAAAGTCATGTCTATTTCCGGTATACAAGCATTAACACAATTTCCTTACGAAGGGATGTATACAAAAACTATAAAATTGATTACCCCATTGTTTATTGAAACATGAAAGTATACACTTGATGACTTACTACTACTACTATTCAGTCCATAAATGACCCACTGCTGAGTCGGGCCTCCCCTAATGACATGGAGGGTTATTAGCCTTACAGTGTTACGCTGGCCAGACGGGTTGGCACAGGGTTTCCTATCTAGTTTTATTCTCTTGTGGCTAGGTTATCGGTATTTTTATTTCCTTTTGTCGACTCTTACGAATCCGTCACCACACGCACTTGATGATTTAATCCACAGCAATTTGTTAGTTGTGGATGAGTTAACTGTTCAGGATATGTTGGGCACCTACCTTCCTAAAATTTCTGGAATTCCGCGGGATCCTCACTCAAATTAACTCATTATTTTGGCAGATAGTTTCCTGGAAATACGTTTCGAATGTAAGGAATGGATTTGTCTGCCCAACGCGACAAGGATAAAATAAAAACAATCAAAATTCTCGGTATTATTACTTACATTACCTTTGAATTAAATTACATTCAATCATTTATACACCCAAACTATTTTACTTGTAATATTATGTAAAAAAAGGATAGAATAACTTTCATTACCTAGGTACTAGCTGAGTCCCGCGATGTTACCCGCGGTTATTGACGTACCGCGGGTAACGCCGGGCTGCGAAGCTAGTGGCCTAAGTTCCTCCTTATATCATCAGCTACCTATCAGTGAAAGTCCCGTCAAAATCGGTCTAGCCGTTCCAGAGATTAGCCGGCACAAACAGACAGACAGAATAAAATTAATAAAAAATGTTATTTTGGTCTATGTACTGTGTATATATACTAACGCATTTAGTAAAAAGTGCATATTTTATTATTACAAACAGACACTCCAACATTATTTATTTGTATGTATGTATATTATAGTTATTCAGTGCATCGAATCGTCATAAACGGGGCTCTGGACGGTATTCTTAAGATTTTAGCTAATAAACATTAGCTAATAATAGCTAATAACATCACTGTCATGCTCTTTGATCTATATGTACCCGTACACACTAGCGGTTGGCCGCTTTGCGCACTGTCGGTTGAAATTTTGAGGCGGATTAGTGCGTCTTTTTTTAAATTGTAACAAAATAACGTGTGATATTAAATACCTAATTATCTTGTTCTATGCGATGTTATTGGTGTACATTGATATGTTGATTTAGGCGGCCAGGCCGCGCGGCCAGTCGCGCGTCCTGGCCGCATAATGCGCGGATTGGTCGCGGCGTCCAATAGGCCGCGTATGTGACGCAATGTTTTTCGCTGGCCGCGTAATGCCCGCAGCCACAGATATAATAATATGTACTAAGCTATATACATCATAAAAGAATTAGTTGGCCGCCTGGCCGCATCATGCGCGGAGGCCCTTAAGGATCACTTTGACAACATATTATGTAACTGTTAACATTCAATTTTAGATGTTGTTTAAAATTTAACTGTTTAGACCACTAATAGTGACGTCTATTTTGCCTTAAACCTGTGTCAAAATGTATGCCAAATAAATGAAATAAGCGCGCCGTAAATTAATTAGGTGTTCAGCTTGTAGTACTAAATCACTTTGCCTCTTTCGCAGCAAGAATTTTTAATTTTCCCGTCAATTGTTTAATGGTTTACAGTAAATTATAGGCGAAGGTTTTTAAAGAAAATTTATGTTTTATTTAAGCCCAGTTGCAAACAAAACTAATGTAACAAAAAGAGTTTACATCACATATACTTAATTTTACTACCTCTTAGGCCTGAGACTATCCGACAAAGAACCAAAGTTACCGACATAGCTCTGAGAACTAGCAGACTGAAGTGGTAGTGGGCTGGTCATATCTGTAGAAGAACCGACAACAGCTGGGGTAGACGAGTTCTTGAGTGGAGACCACGAATCGGCGTAGTGTAGGATGGCCCTCTGCTGGATGGAGCGACGACCTGCGAAAGGTGGCCTGAAGACAGGGCGCTGCTTAGGGGAGGCCTATGTCCAGTAGTGGGCAAGAGACGGTTGACGATGATTATTTCAATATGTGTATGATTCAATATGTGCTATTATACTTTAATCAATTACAAATATATATTTGTATTTCGATTTATTTTAGCCAGTGATTTGTACACGTAGTTCAATTTTACGTGGAATTCGGTTCGCGTGCCTCGGGTCAAGTGGTGATCCAATATTTGGGATGCACTACGTTCAGCGAGATACAAACATTTCAATAAATGGGAATTTAGTACAATATTCCGATGTTTCCGTATTGATCTCTGTTACAACTATACCGACATCGTTATCATCAGCATCATTTCAGTCATAGGAAGTATAACGTAAGGCTAGAACTAGCGGCCTATTCCAATGAAGGGAAATTAGCCTACTGAACTACTGAACCTCGCTGGCCAGACGGGCTGGCACAGGGTTTAGTTTCAAGATTACATTTTCTTGCATATAAATTTCCCGCCATGCTATTTCCTTTTGTCGGCTCTTACGAAACTCTCAGGATGAAATAGGGTGGCGACACTATGTATTCTAAATCCGTCTAAAGTAAATGCCTTCAGATGGCAGTACCTTATTGAAACCCAAAAGGAGTTTTATTTACGTAGGTTTTATCACAAACTCTTATAAATCGTCATGTTTACAGTTACCATTATCATCATCCTACGACCCCTGACCCACGCTATGTGGTAGTCTCCATACGCACCTATCAGTCGTAATATCTACATTTACACAATTCCAAATTCTTACAATCCATCCATCTCTCTTGATCTCCCACAACCCTAGTCTAGTGGTTAGATGTGCCGCCTTTGGATCAACGGGTCCCGGGTTCGATGCCGGGGTCGGGAAAGTGTCTTTGTCTAAACCAGAGGCACTGGCTCGGAGTCTGGGTGTCATTTCTATCTATAATAAGTATGTATTTACAAAAAAAAATGTATATAAGTAGTTTATCATCCATCTCGTTGCCATAACACAAGCATTAAGTTGCTTAGCTTGGGACGAGATGGCGTTGTGTGAAATGTCCAAGGATATTTTTTTATTTTTTTATTTAAACTACCACCGCTTCGGAAAGCTGATCTACGGATAAGAGCTGGCAAGAAACTTTGTAGTTGCTTTCATCTCATGTCAAATCATACTCTGATACTATCCCTGGTAGTACTCTGGTGTTTTTTTTCCCGCGCAGGCCTCGAAACTACCCATGAGCGATTTGGCTGCAGTAAGGTGAAAGATCTTTTCCCAGGTGGTCAGCACCTGCCAGCCATTGGTTCCCAGCCTACCTCTTTTAACTAACTATCCCGGGTTTTTTTAATATATTGTTTTTATAAAAACAAAACTCCTGCACTATGACCATGGATCATCAGTTCATGTACATACTTGTTGTTGGGGTTTCAGCTCTGCTGCGTGTGTGGAGACTGAAGGTTGAATCAGTATATTGCGTATCAGTATATTACAGAAAATTGGAAGGATGTGCGTGCGATGCGAACTGCGAAAGCTAACGAACGAACTGTTCGAGTCTTCTCGGTGGTGATTGGTCGGCGGAATCCGTGGGCGACTTATTGCTGCAGTTGGTGGCAGCACCAGTGGTTAAGGTGATGGCAAATGTTAAGGCGATGCCGGAACACTTGTAGTTATTCATTAGATTTCAATCAGTAATAAGAATTTCCAGATTTGTAAAGGGGCCGTGTGGTGATTAATTTGGAATACATGGCATCGCAACCCCATTTCATCCATAAAGTGTCGTAAGAGTTGATAAAAGGAAATGATAAGGCTGAAAACCTAACCGCAAGAGAAAACTTGATTCGAAACATTTGCATAGAAACCCGTGTAGCGCGGAACAGTAGGCGAATAACTTCCGTCCATGTAGTTGGAGGAGGCCCATCTCAGCAGTGGTTCGTTGGTTGGCTGATAAGTAGAAGTAGTAGTAAAGTGCCCAAACGCGCTTCTTTTATTTTTGTTTTGGCTGAAATGATGATGATGATGATGATGAATCCTTAACACAGGGCGCTATGGCGCTCTTTAGGGGAGGCCTATGTCCAGCAGTGGACTAATGTGGGCTGATGATGATGATGATGATGAATCCTTAACACAACAACGCTGACAAATTCTACAGACTAAGTGAAGTACTATCGACCTTTTTGTTGCGGATATAGAGTAACAAGACACCCTGTTAAAACGTCCAAAATATTTAATTCCATAAACACTAACTTAAGTAATAAAACAAGACTAAAAATACCAATTAACCTACAACTTAAATACTAAAATATATTATTTAAAGGAGTCCCTTTAGGCAAGGTTCCGAAGATACTGGCAGCGTTCCCCCTTTGAATCGCTAGACTGATTCTTTGTCCGAGGTAGCTACCAGCTCTTCGGTCTCCTGTGATGTCGACTTACCTTTTTGCTATTTCCTTAAACGTCCAAATATAAACTCATTACGATAATCTTAAAAAAAAAAACACTGTAGAGACTGCCTACGACACAATTGTCTAAATAAAAATCCATTTCAGTTCTATGTAATCAAAATGTAGATACAACTCGGATAATCTTAGACCCAAAACCTTCCACAGTATCGACTACCCTCGGCCCAGCCAGCTAAGTAATTAGGCGGTAAAATTCCATGCAAGTATTTGTACTTCTTTACTTTACTTTCGCATCACTGAAAAGCCCTTGTAAAAAAATTAAGCCAAAGAGGATAAACTTAATTTATGTCAAGTAAGCCACCGTGAAAAATCGGACTCTTGTGGTAAACGAAAGATAATTCGCAATTCTTTTAAGCGGGACCTGATAAATTGTTTAAAATATGGATAAATTGTTCGCTGAGAGACTTATTGGGCGGTACAACATTGTTGTCTTTCGATTTTTAGAGCATTTTTTATCGTAATTTTGTTGTGTAAACGTCTTTGAAGCCAGATTGAAGAGAAATAATAGACGGGGCTTTTAGGCAAAATTCTTTTTTGTTATGTACCTAAGTTGTAACAAAACGTTTTGAAGTTCATAGACTTTAACTTCATAACTTTTTTTAATGGTCTTTTTCGACTAATCCAAATTTAATTGTTATCGGAATCAGTCTTAACTGATTTAGCTTACTACTAGTATGTATACGGTGAGAGATTTGTTTTTTCTTTTATGTATGCCACGTTGGCATGTAAGCCAACAACGCATCATTACGCATTTTGGCCATACAGTGCGCAGACACGACGAGAATGTTGCTTTCCATCACGCAAGTCTAGGGTCAAAGGCATTCAAGTAACTAGTAACAAAAAAAAAAACACCATGTATTCTGAATCCCACAACATTCAGGATAAATGTCATAAATATGATTCGGTACGAATATTATTTCACATTTTTGCCGATAAACTATTACCAACAATCCACCTTTAGGTTAAATTCTGCAAGTGACAGATCAATACTTCTTTAGAAAACTTTGAAAAGGGTTCAGTAGTGAGTTACAGGATCGGAGGGACAAATTTCAGAGAATCCTTGGTAACGAGCGAAGTTTCCTAAAATGGATATAATTAACGTCAACTGTTATAATTAACCTGGCCTTGTTAAAATTCGTAACATTGTCTATAGTGCATAGAGTTTACATTATAATTTGCATAGCGCGCAGGACCGACGCCCGATGGGGCAGAAAAGTCCTCCAGTGGCCACCGCGTTTCGGAAAGCGCAGTGCTGGTAGGCCTCCCACACGGTGGACCGACGACCTGGTTAAGGTCGCCGGAAAGCGATGGATGCGGGTGGCTCAGGACCGGCCTTTGTGGAGATCCTTGCCTATGTCCTAAAAGGCCTATGTCCAGCAATGGACGTCTTTTGGCTGAAATGATGATGATGATATTTAATTACTTTAACTAGGTACGCGGAAATTATTAATAGCCAGTTAATAATTTCAGCAATAGCCTGAAATTGGAATCCATAACAATGTGCAAAAAAGTTAATTTACGGGTATACTACCGAAATGTTAATTTCAACCTCATGCTTCGTCGTTCCAGCCCATAAATGACCCACTACTGAGTCGGGCCTCCTCCAAATGCATGGAGGGAATTAGCCTACTGTGCCACGCTAGCAAGACGGGTTGGCACAGGGTCCTATCAAGTTTTCCTTATCATCTGTTCTTTTAGTCGCCTTTTACGACACCCTCAAGACGGTATGGGTTAGTGACATTGTGTATTCTAAATCCATCACCAAAAGGACGCGGAAATGTAAAGATCTATTTAATAGCTATCGCATATTAAATAAATCTTCACGTTTTTTACTATAGTATGTATTTCGTCTTGTCTACGTCTAATGTACCGAATTTCACGATTTAATTTACAGTTATCGGCTTTGTAAATTTTAACTCAATGTAAATAATACATATTCTAATGAGTTGGAAACGAAATAATCCATCCTATGTTTATCTGAAACGAATTTAAATTCCACACGAAACATCGTCAAAAGTTGAGTCATATCAGCATATTGTTAAAGTTCGAACAACTTCCAACAAAGTGTTCCTTTTGTAAGCGCCAGTATAACTCAAACATCGGTTACGAAGTCGACCAAGAATTCGGCTACTGTGATTTATTTAATCCAAGTTATTCTCTTCGTTTATTAAGCAGAGTCGAGATTAATACTCAGAGCTTAACGTAAGACGTGAACTCGACCCCTGCCTCCGCTCTTCACCCCTAGGCCGAAGGGTTCTCTTCGCGTGACGCCAACAGATAAGCTAATTACTTATTGTGATTTACCAACCGGTTCTCGGTGAAATTTTTCATCAAATTTTCAGAGCAATGCTGAATAATAAGCAAAGGGCCACCACGACGTCGGCAATTAACCGGACAATTTAACTTTTTAATTGCGAATTAAGAAATGAGAGTACAAAGGTTGAAACACGGCATGACATTAATTGTCTAGAAAGGTCGCTACGGCGTCCGATTGGGTGTCTCTGCTGAATGAAAGAAAACAGTTAGTTTTGGCAAAGTGACTGACTTTATTGCCACCCTCCTGGCAATGCTAATAGACTAGCGTTATTAGTACGGTACTTCACCATCACTATCATCACTACATAGTTTAAAACAAAGTCGCTGTCCTCTGTCCGTCCCTATGTATGCTTAAATCTTCAAAACTGCGCAACGGATTTTGAAGCGTTTTTTTAATAGATGAGTGATTCAAGAGGAAGGTTTATAGGTATAATAAATGCACCCGCGCGAAGCCGGGCCGGGTCGATAGTTACAAATAATCTGAACGTCCAAAGTAATTTTATGAATCCTTAAGTCATTTGACCGTGTGATGATGAATACATAATGTGTCACCACCTTATTCCATCTTGAGGGTGTCGCAAGAGCCGGCAAAAAGAAACGTCAAGGCTGAAAGCCGTCAGAGAAAGAAAACGTTGAAACGCACGGTACGTGAGTAGTCCTACAAGTTTGATGTTCTTGTTCATATTCGTCAATTTTGTTGGTGTTCGTTGCAAGCGAGGAGAAAGTTGCCAGACTTCAATCCTTAACGAAACTTTAAAGTTTTCAACTTAAGTATAGTCAAGCTTTCTTAACGGGGAAAATAATGTTATTACACTTCTTTAAGTTAGTAATATTATTTAGAGATTTAACGCTTAAAAGTTGGAAAACCAAACGATGAATAAGAAGTACTAGCCACATAAATGGTTTTGTATAGGATAGGGTATGCAGGTTTTCATGTCTTGTACGAGTATATCACTACATAGTATAAAACAAAGTCGCATTCTTCTGTCCGTCCCTATGTATGCATAAATCTTTAAAACTACGCAACGGATTTTGAAGCGGTTTTTTTTAATAGATAGAGTGATTCAAGGGGAAGGTTTATATGTATAACTCACCCGCGTTTTGCACGGGCGAAGCCGGGGCGGGCCTCTAGTTAATAATAATGAAAAACTTTGTGACGCAAATTTATTGCATGCTAGATTTGTGACTATACAGACAAAGCAAGGTAACCAAAATTTCTTATATTTTCCTGTAATTTAGGACATAGTACCTTTATTTATTGAAATGAAAACTTCTTGTGGCGCACCGCACACAGATTTTTCCGTAGATAGTAAGTTAGGCTGATCCGTCACGCTCTGAGGCGAACGTCATCACGACTGCGTCAGAGCATGCGAATTCGGTCAGGTATTAAATAATGTAATATACACGCGATAAATCCACTAAAAAGTGTTTAATTTCAATACATTATTCTCGGATGAATAATGGACCATGTTGGATTTAGCCAATTCTACGTATCAAATGAAACTTGTGTCACAACAGCACATGAATATGAAAGCGAATTTGGCTTTGCGCAAATCGGAATTCGGGAATAAGCATAGACAATGTAAACATGACAATAGAAGAGGAGGGGCTCGAGAACTCGTATCGCTGGCGTGCCACTCCTGAGATAACAGAACGCGCCGTCTTTGTGGACGGATGTAAAATTATTAAGCAACGGAATGCCGTAAATGGGGTTCGCCTCTGTAATATCAAGGGTTAGACGCAACTCTCCCCATACGGACCCTGATACGATTAAGTTTATCGAATTCCGGCCGAAGGTAACTAATTATGTGCCATGATACCGGGCCGGCCGGTTATGTTCGGGTTTGATATTGTGATTTTTTCCCCGTGTTCACCCAAAAATGATAATGTATTTAAGCGGCAGCCGCGAGACGGTTTTCCCTCGTCCACTTTTAGCTCAGACACATTTTTTCGTGCATATTTGAAGCGGGATTAAATTGTTCGAAACTTTGTCCGACAGACTGTCGAATGGAAGTAGGCTCGATCGATTGACATTCGGATGATTTTGACGTTATGAAAACTCGCTGATATTGGACGTCGATTGCTTTTAAAGCGGGAATTCGGAGCGAGGGTAAAGCAACCGCAAAGTAAACACCATTCAATTTTATTACTGCGAGCAGTCTCCTTTGGAAATCCCGGGGTAGCGATCGCGTAAATCTCTATTTGTCGCAACTAAAACAGGTCACGGCTATTACGTTCCCTAAATGCTGTCGAAGTCCCCGTAGAACGGTCTAATCCACTCTGAGGTAGGGATGACTCGTCTTTTAAATTGAATCGATTCCGTTGTTTAATTGATAGGGCTCTGATTGGCTGATTTTTATCGGCTATCTGGTAGGGTTTAAGGGATATTTAATCGGTCGTGATGGTATAGAGTTCATTGAACTTCGTGATCACTGAAATGCATAAGGTGAAACGATCATCATCATCACTATCATTTCTGCTCATAAATTACCCACTCGTGGACGGCATTAGCCTACTGTGCCCTAGCTTCTGATCTGCCTTTTGCGTTCTTTTAGTCGCCTCTTACGACACCCTCAGAATGGTGTGGGTTGGAGACATTGCATATTCTAAATCCGTTACTACACGGACAAATATCATAGAGTAATTTCGTCGCCTTTATGTGTGTTAATATAACTTCTTCTATAGTAGGAAAGGAAAGGAAGGTTCAGGACGTTACTTAGGTGAACATCAACATTTGTGATAGCTGACTGCCACAGTGACTGACTGATCCGACTATTTGGCACTACAGTTCTGAAGTCGCCACACGACAACTGACAGCTCGTTGAACTAAACGATTACTTGTAATGAATGATGCCTGAGGTTTTAGAGATTATAACACATTGCAATGAAACAACTTTTAACGGATTTATCGCGTGTATTTTAAATTATTTACATCCAGACATTTCGAATGCTTTGCAGCAGCTAATATTGCGGGTGAGACTAGATGATTAAAAGAAACACTTAAATTTACCGTCTATACTTTTTTTATACCGCCTGTACTTTTCAAGTGTCTTTACAAATGTCATCTAGTCTCTCCCGTTACCATGGCTGCTCCAAAGCAACGTAACGTAGGGAATTAAATAATGTAAAATACAAACGATAAACCCGTGTTTAATTGCAATGGTTACTGGAAGATTCATTGGATTGGGGGGTCCCTGAGTGATATCCACGTAATGTGTAAATATTGAAAAAAAAAGGACTTTTATCGAGGTTAGTATATGTCTTAGTTCGAAAATCGATTTCAAAGCAACCTGAGTACATCCCTATTTCAAACGGGTTGATGTCAAACGCAGGCTAGGGATGTTTGTATTGTTTATTGTCGGATCGTTGTCTGTTCGAAGACGTCACGAGAGAGCATGTTTCAACAAACAGAGCCGAACCGTCCGTAGAGTGAACTAGACGATACTTATCCTCACTTAATGTCACCTCTAACTTACTTTGACATCTGCTATGGCACTATATTTCAAGCACCATGTGTAAGTTTAGATTCAAAGGCTTTATGTTGTATGCTATAACACAAATTATTAAAAAAAAACATTCCTTTTTTAAATCTTTTTAGACCAGGCGATAGTGGCGTGTCTCTGACTAGTTTATCAGTGTATGCGTAACTCACTTATCTTCCGGGTGGATACAGATAAGCAAAGATAAAAAAAAACGTTACCTGTAACCCCGGGGCAGTCTTGAAAAAAGGTTTAACTTTAACGCCCAGCTGATTGTTTCTGTTCAAAACTAAACAATTAATTTGTAACTTTACCATTTTAATTGAATAATATTTTCTTATAGATTCAATTAAGTCAATGGCATATTGACTGCAGAAGCTGTGGATGTAACAATTTTCCGTTTAAATAATTAAATAATAGTACATACATACATATTACAGTACTTAAAAAGCGAATCTCGTACTTAAACAAGTTAATTTCTACTTTCTTTTGATAACTATGCTCTTACTAGTATATGTTTCTTTACTGCTACTGCTACTACTAAGCCCATACGTGACGCATAGCTGAGAACCTCCTTCAATTATATGGAGGGTAATTAGCCTACTATGCTACACTGGGCAGACGGGTTGGTGCAGGGTTTTTGTATCAAGTTATTATTGTTGTAAGTTATTAGTGTGTAGTTGTCATTTCCTATCATCGTCTCTTACGACACCCTTAGGATGAAATGGGGTGGTGACACTATAACTTTACTGTCAACATATACAATTTCTGTGGCAAACCTAATTACGCTCAACACTCACACATTGACAATTTTCTTATACAAAATGAAATAAAAAGACACTTTCCAATTCACTGCGACATAAGTTCCACATATTCGAGCTTGCACCCTACCTATCAATACTTTATTGGAAAGGAACGCTTCGTCAGCGAAATGGTTTTACGCGGCGGCGGATCGGTCCGGGTGCGGATGAATAAAAAGCACTGGCGAGCCAGCGGAATGGAACAAAACACTTGAAACAATATCGCGACAGAGCGGCAATCATTCCTGTTTTATCTCAGTTTGCGCACGACACGCCGCCGCGGAAACTGTTGTAATAAAAAACTACCATGTGCGCCATATACATTGGCGTGCACTGTACATACGGGTTACTGCAATGCTGCACCTGGGATGTTCCTTGCAGATATGGAATAAAAAATATCGTCCGCTTATATCTGCAGATTGCCGACTGATTTCGAATAATAACGAGTGCGCTCAATATGTGCTCCACTTTCGAGACTCGCCTGTCATTTAAGTGAAAGTACCTATATTTTGTATCAGGCTCTCGCATCAGTTTATCAGGCTGACAAATTGAACCAAGCTATTTTGAATTATGATGAAGCCATAGTAAAGATTACTTTTGAACATGCCTTGGAGGCTGTTGACAGTTTTATAGTTCATTCTGTACGTATGGTGACAATATTTATATAGTTATCACTCGTTATAACAATAATAATGTAGGTAAGTAATCGTGAATACCTCGGATACCAAGGACGTTGTTATTTCCACTCTATTAATCTGGTAAGAGAGTCCAGATTATCCATAAGAAAATATGGAAGTTACCTCTTGAAACTTTTCATTGCCAAGTTTTTATGTACTTTCGATAAGTTCGCAAAACTTCGGAACACCAGTCAAAGCCCGGATTACGTGTCTGTAAGAGCGAGTTCACTACGGAAAAACAAGGTGTCAACTAAATACGTGTGGAATGTCGTAAAACTTACGTATATATTAGTTATTATCGATACTTCTGCTTGTGGGATTCTGAATATTTTTAAGATTATTTTGTAGGTGATGTGGCTTTCTGACAAAAATGCATTTGTGCATACCCAAATTTTCTGCTTTAATAATGGGAACATAATAGATAGTTATGGTTTGAATCTTTATGTAACATTGAATTATTGACGTTAAAACTTCTTGATGTATGTATGTCTTAGGTTTTAAAAATCCTTGCACACTGCGGAAAATTACTTTAAGACATATTTTCTTAATAAATTTGGATACAGATCGGAAATACATTTCTAACTCGAAATATATTATGTTTTGTAAGGTTAATTATTTTACTTACTACAATTGTAAGTTTTATTTGTTCATGTAAACGCCCTAATTAAGTAGCCTTCTTTAACAGCTAACAACATATATTCTCGCCGGATTGTTATACAGCTTATTACAGATAAATATGACGTATTCTTTTTTGTTACAGATTCATCAACAACCTGAAGAACATCAGACAATAATTAATTGACTAAGTGTATTTTTGAGACGGATTATGATGACGGATACACAAGAAAACGGAAAATAAAGAGAAATTATAAAATACAGAGAAGAGGTGTGTGCTATAACACAAGAATGACATATACTTAGGTGTTGAAGTTTTATTACCTTTTAACGTAATGATGCCGGAATCATCACGGCGTTCGAGAGTCTCAATCGAGACCGGGGGTCTACCACTGGTGTCGACATTTGCACTCCTCACTATAGTGGCAGGTATGTATTTTTTATAAAGAGATAGATTTGAAACTCGTAGTGTCGCTAATTCTTCGAGGGATTCTGCCAGCTCTGCCGTGATAAACAATCCTATATGGGCTTGATGATATCCTGAACAATATGACACTAATTTCCATCCATGAAATTGGGGGAGTCCTAACGAAATAGTGTCGATATTTTTTCGCGTTTTAGTGTATATTTTCAAGTCAGTTTACATTTTTTGTTACAATGTTATTATTTTTAGTGCGTATAAATGTGTACCATGGAAAAATTACAACCAAATCTTCAAAACATTATACAAAAAAGTTGTACATCAAACTACTGTAGCGATTTACTTATTTAGTTTGGAGGAGGCCCGACTCAGTAGTGGGTTATTTAAGGGCTGAAACGACGACGAACGACGAAGCGAAGAATTCATTTCTGTGGGAAGAATTTTCTAAACATTCCCACATAGATTTTCGTCGACATTATATTTTATCGCACTTTTGATAGTATTTACGAAAAAGTAGTTTAGATGTTAACTTGGTTACACTAAGTAAATCTTATTTAAGTAATGCCACAGAGGACCCATTTTAAAGTCGGGCCTCCTCCAGTTTCATGGAGGGACTAGACTGACGGACTTGACTAAACTGACAAGACAGTTTGACATAGCGCTTGTTAACTTCTTTCACTTGCTGCTAGGTTATTTGCCTGATTATTTTAGTAATAAGTCGCTTACAACACCCTCATGACCAAATAGGTTGGTGTCATAACAATGTATTCCAAATCAGTAACCATACGGGTTGAGTGTGAATTTTATTCAGTTTCATTAGAAGCCACAATTAAATATGGCGGAACGGAGTGGATGGAGTGGGAACGTTAAACAATTAAAAGAAAGGTTATATAAAGCGTTTTCAATTAAAGTGAGAATCCGGTGAGGCTGCCGGTCTAACATCTCGCGGCGCGGGGGAATCTGGGGTAATGCTACAACTATAATTATTGTAGACATGCTGGTACTTATGGGTGGATAAACATTTACTGGTTTATAATACAAAGCTGTGATATCGTTGTGGTGACGGATTTAGAATACATAAATAAATAATAAATATCCTTGGACATTTCACACAACGCCATCTTGTCCCAAGTTAAGCAATTTAATGCTTGTGTTATGGTAACGAGATGGATGATAAACTACTTATATACATTTTTTTTTGTAAATATGTACATATTATAGGTAGAAAAACACCCAGACCCGGAATAAATACTTGTAGGTCGTACAAATATTTCTACCGTGCGGGGATCGAACCCGCGACATGTTGCGCAGCAGTCGATTTCATCCTAAGGGTGTCGTAAGAGCAGAGAAAAGGAAATGATAAGGCCGAAAACCTAGTCGCGAGAGAAGGAAAACTTGATACTAAACCCTGTGCCAACTCGACTGGCCAAATGGAGGAGCCAAGACTTAGGACTGGGTCTTTTATGGGGGTAGATAATGAGATGATACTGTTTCTCAAAATGTACGGGTTGTAAGGAGTGAGTTTATGTAGTTTAAAACGAACCTTAATTTAATTATTTCTGACTGACGCCCGATGGGGCAGAAAAGTCCTCGAGTGGCGACCGCGTTCCGGAAATATCAGTGCTGGTAGACCTCCCACACAGTTGACCGACCACCTGGTTAAGGTCGCCGGAAAGCGATGGATGTGGGATTTCGGAACGGGATTTCGTGAAAATCCTTGGGGCCTATGTCCAACAGTGGAAGTCTTTTGGCTGAATTTCATGATGATGACCAGTCTATATTCCGTGTGGGGGTGGATTTAGGAAACGCACTGCCACCAACGCATATCATCCTGAGGGTATCGTGAGGGGCGACTAAAAGAAGGCAAGAGACCTCTCCGTAAGATAAGGAAACACAGTCGGTTAATTTCCCTCCATGAATTTGGAAGAAGGCCGACTGAGTAGTGGGTCAGTATGGTCTGAAACGAAGACCAGTCCGTAACCGTAGTTGCCAATTCTATCATGTGTAGTGGAAAGTACGTAAAAGGAAAGATAAAAGTAGTCACTTAGACGCATCAAAGCTTCGCAGATTCTTAAGCTGGCTATTTCACAGAACTACTTAGTAATTTCAGAGTCCGCCAGAATTTATATCGGTCAGTAACTCTGGAACATTTTAGCGTCGCATTAGTCCATAGGAAGAGAAAATTAATGTTTTCAAAGAGCTTGTGAGACAGCAAGACAGGAAATTAAGCTTGCATCGGAGTACCCATTAGCCTGTTTGCTTTGACGACCGATGGTTTCAAAGGTTCGCAAAAATGAATAGCGTACCAAAACTAATGGCCGCAACATGCTGCTTTTAAATAAGTTTAGTCATGAGTTGTTGTATGATGGGGCTCCATGGAGCTCATAAAGGAACGCCTATAGTAGGAACGACTACCCTCACATCTAAGTCCGGCGCCAAGCAGTTTTACTGTGTTCCGTCGTGTGTATGTGAGAGCCGGTGCCCGACAGGGCATTTCCTTGAGTGGCCCGCTCCATCTTAGACCCTGGCGTTGCTTTCCATCATGCAAGCCTAGGGTGAAAGACATTCAAGTCACTGATAAAAAAAGAAGCTACAGACTTGATAAATTGAGTTGATTGAATAAAATTTTCACGAGCTGCTGTTTGCCAGTAATTAACTGATGGATGATACAAATAGAATTACGATTGTTCCTTCATAAGGATTCAGAGGGTTTCCCCTTCAAGTCTATGAGTTAGTCACTTATCCTACATTTCCATTGTAATTACTTTGTAATTTCATCTACTACTCTTTCATCTAAACAGTATTTTTAATTAAGGCTTAATGAACAATTTTATTGCTCCCTGTAGCCATTAAACCAGAATTTTTCGAGATTGAACACAAAGAAACTAAGTGTTGTACTTAGTCCAATCCAAACGAACAGTAGAAACAAATATATTTTACGTTAAAACAAAACGCAAAAACGTGTTCCTGTTCAGGAACTCTATTTCTTAGGCACATAGGTTTCCCAAAACACTAGAATACGTTTTCTGAAGACAACATATGTTCCTCAAACGACGACGACATAAGTCTAAGAACTGCGTAGCTTTAACATAAGATTATTGCTTACTAGGTAATTATTTTGGTCATCAATCCTGTGCAAAGCAATTTTGTGTTGTTTCTGTCATTCATCTGGGGCACTAAGATTTCCTGTTGTTTTAACCCCGACGCAATAAGTCGTGTTACATGTTTCAAAACTATGTATGTCTGTGGCACCATACCTTGTAAGAGGGTAAACAGATTTATATGAAAAAATTTTTGAAATCGGTTGCTCTTACATATATTTTACCATAATATGTTTAGCCGTTTCCAAGTCATCAGCAATTTTTAGTCGTAAGGAATATTCTTTATAATATTTATCGCTTCTGTTCTGTATCGCTTGACATACATATAATGCATGAACACAAAGACCCGTCAATAAGAAAATCATCTTGGAATTTTCATGAGCCTTGAAAACATTAAATTCTGCGTAACAATTTAGATCAAGAAAGTACTTATTTTGATAAATTAATTTAGGCGACCCTATATTGTTATAATGGACTAATATTTAATTAATACCACGCAAAGGTGATTTATGGCTGAAGATATTATATCATCACTAGGGTTGTCAACTGATTCTGATTATGAATCGCGAACAAAATAGCTTTTGCCTCACTAATTTGAATAGATAATAGAAGTGACGATATCTACGAAGCGAACATGGATCAGTGCTTCGGAGACCAAGTTGTTTCATGAAGTAAGTAGTTTGAACACCGCTGGTCTGACCAAAACCAGTTGTCACTAGTAGGCCTCGGAGGTCATACGTAGATCGCCTCTGGAAATTACTAATGAGCCAAATCCGGTTAGACTGGTCATCACTAATGAAATTGGGCATAAAGCAGGGAAAAGAACACGTTAAAATTGTGTGTATAAATAGAGTGAATTAATAAAGTGTGTATAATAATAACTAATGTAGTGAAATGAAAATGTAGATTTAATCTAGACATTTTTAAAAGTATTATTTTGCAATAAGTAGGCTATAAATATACTCGGCCGAAGTAGCGGGCGACAGCTGAATTAAAGCGTATGTATACGAAGCAAATATTAATATACTGCCTCGTTGGTCTAGGGGTTAGATGTGCCGCCTTTGGATCAACAGGTCCCGGGTTCGATTCCGGGGTGGGGCAAGTGTCTTTGTCTAACCAGAGGCAATGCTTTGAGTCTGGGTGTCATTTGTGTTAGTGAATTACATGTTTGTAAACTGCCCCCTTGATACAGATTACACATAGAGCAGAGGTCTCTTTTTCTAAAATAAGATCTACGCAACTACAATTGATGTTGACACGATAAGTAAACTAGTCAAGCGTGTTGAAATAAATTCTCCAAACATTTTGTTCCACTTATCTATGACAAGCCAAGATAATTAGGATGAGAAGCAGCCCTATTCCTTGCTAGGGCAGTAGATCTCGTGATAAAGGGGTCGACTATGGACAAAGTTCGCGTCGCGACGGCCGGCGACTGCCCTCGAGTTATTAATTTTCATTTGACTCGGATAAAAGCATCACTTATAGGTATTAATGTCGTATACTGATTCATTGTCATCTTTGCCAGAAGACAAATGCTCGTGATTTTGTAGAGACGTCATTTATTTTATTTTATAATTTTTATTCATTTGGAAAAGTTACATAGACAATGGCGATTACAAGGTTTTATATGGTGAAGGAGATTAGTTGGAAATTACCCTACTGTGTCACGCTGACAAGACAGACGGGTTGGCACGGGGTGTGTACCACGTTTTCCTTGCGGCTAGGGTATCGGCCTTGTCATTTCCTTTTGTCGGCTCTTACGACACCCTCAGGATGGAATGGGGTGGTGACACTAAGTATTCTAATTCATACGAAACGAGTATCTCTCTATTTTTTTTTAATAATTCACAGCTACATTGTTTCAGCTGCTTTTATAGTTGATCCCGCAAACGTTGTTTTGCCAAATAATTAAACACCACGCAATCCCTCTTTTTTTAATTTCGTAAAATCCGGTCCTATCTGACCTCTACTCGGTGAAAAGAATATTTCTACCAAATTTTCAAATCTGTAGATCATATGGTTCCAGAGATATCGTGATGAGTCAATCTATGTATAGAACAGCTCCTTTAAATAGATTAGACTTTTATATAGATTAGACTAGATGGATTAGTCCCCTAATTTTTAATAGTAAAACACAAGAATTGCATGTAGTAAATTCATAAAAAAATTCTAAAGCGAATTATATTATGTCCCAAGAAAACTTATATAAATAGCAGACCCCGGAAATACGCTTTACCATGCAAAGTGCCACTTACGATAGTGGCTCAATATAATTTTCATTCGATATTTAGCGGTCGCTGTGACGTCAATATGCGGTACTTAATATTTTAAAGGAAGAAATTGTCACTGTCAGGCACTTTATAAATTCACAATTTCACCAGAAATATCTCTATGGTGAAATAATACTGAAACAGTATTTCGCCCGTCTTCATTGTATATTGACACTTTTTTTTTTGGTATGCTTTTGCGTAGAAATATTAAAATATTTTATTAATTTCTACAGCAAACATATTGGTCCACAATTAATGGATAATATTGTGATCATGCATAAAAAATGTACTTACAACCCACGGTAGGACCTCCTCCGTTTTGTACTCGGTAAAAATGTTATGAAAGATAAATATGAGACACTGGGAAACTCAATAGAAACCAGATCAAAGTATGTATGCGTATAAAATACAAACAAAAGTATTGGCATTGACAGGTCATGTTACATTTGTTTTTCAACTCTAATAAAGCGTTAGTTTCCAAAGCCAGGCTAGGCCCCCTAGCCTGGCTTTGGAAACTAACGCTAACTAACTAATAACTAACTAATGTTGTTTAATAATTATAAAAAAAATATCAAATTTCATTAGAGTTTAGCATTATCATCTCAGCACATAAACCACCACTCAGGCCGGTCTCCCCCAAGTTCCAAGAAGGAAATTAGTCTACTGTGCCGCACTTATCCGACGGGCAAACGATTCATAACAAATTTTGTCTTCTCTGCCTGTTACTTTCCTTTAACCACCACCTTTTAGAACACCCTTGGAATGGTATAGGCGTGTGACATTCAGTATTCTAAATTCGTCACCATACACTTGCTAGCATACTATTTTCTAAAACATATGAAAGAGCCTAGACTGACATGATGAGTTTTACACACTTTAATTTAGTAAAATATTTTGCGCTCCACACATTTTCTCTAAGTGATTACTTTCAGAGTTTCCGATATTAAACTCTATGTACATTATATCTGAGTATTCATTACGAGTGCACAAAGTTTTGCACTAGAAGTAGCTCTGAAAACTTTGGAGGCGATAAGATAGAAAATCTTAAGAGCTTGAAGCGTGAGCGAGTAAACAACTTACTCTAGCAAATTATGGGAACCACTGCGGTTAAATAGTTTCTAGATGATAGGAGTACTCAATAACTACAATCGAACACTGTTATGTAAACATTACATATTTTGAAATTCATGATTTTCTACATGTAGTGGTCGCCCAGCGGTAGAAATTCTACCATAATTCTCTAATATTAATGTATTTATTTAAAACTCTCACTTACAAAACTCTCAGGATAAAAATGGGTAGTGACAGTATGAATTCTAAATCCGGCACTACTGTATTTAAACTGAATAACTCTTCCACCGACCTCATTTACCAAGTTATCAGACGTCGTTTTTTAATCATGTAATGGATATCGATATTGAAATAGGTCACGCCGAGTTAGGTTGTAAGCAAGAGTCATTACCATTCAATTGCATAAAGCCATTCGACGCGACTTCCACAGTTATCACCGTCACAAATGAACGAAAGAAAATAATGGGCGGGCTTCCATTTTTTAATTGATTCATTCGTGGTCGGCTCGGGTGAAATGTGAAAAATTTATTTAATCCGAGCCCCGCATTAGCCGAATTGGACGAAAATATTCCGAGTTCCGAAATCCGCCGCGAACGCCATTAATCGTTTTGATGTCACAGTATGGGACATTTAGTGTGACCCTTTTTATGCGAAAACCGTTCGCGATTTACGCCCCTAATCGCTGAATACCGAACGGCGAGAAGTGAAACGCCGGAGTTCATATGGCTGGGAGTTTGTACATATGACATTTTGCTTTTCACGCTTCTTTGTTGAACGGGAAAAATCAGCACATTGCCACTTGTATTAATTGACTAGGCGATTGTTGAATTTGTCGTGTTTTTTTTACATTTTGATTTCGTAGCTTTTTTACTCTATATATTTATTTTATCATACACAAATAAATACTTCCCTTCACATTCACTTAGCGTGACACATATTGACTACATAATGTCACCACCCATTCTATCCTGAGGGTGTTGTTAGGAGTAAAGGAAATGATATGGTAGGAAACCCCAGTATGTGCCAACCCGTCTTGCCACGCGGCACTGTAGACCAACTTCCCTTCTGTAATTGGAGAAGCCTAAATACATACAGTCACGCCTTTTTCCGGCAGGGGTAGGCAGAGATCACATCCTTCCATTTGCTACGACCGGGCCCACAACGTTCTTCAACACAACTTCTTCCACTTTCATCAACCTCTTCATGCATGCTCTTCGGTTTAGGGTGCTTCTGTCCTGGCCTTTCTTTAAGACATCGAATATTTGGTCATGGAATGTCCTTCTAGGCCTTCTTTTCATGATGTTGTTGCATATCTTAATGAAAACCATTGATAAATGGCTTATACACATTTAAAAAGAAAAGTTAAATGTTATTTCGAACATGCTCAAACCCAATACTGCAAATAGGATTTTAAAATATTAATAAAAGCTTAAATTACAAACAATTTTAATCACAAAGTACGAAACTATGAAGATGTAGTATGATAAGCAGTGGAGGTAAAAACTAAGTCGTTACGTGCATTACATTGAAATCAATTACAACACACGCATCAATTTCTTCTCCGTGTGGGGACAGGACAGATTATAAAACTTCTCCACTGCATGCTGGGAAATAACGTGTGTTGTAAAAGTCAACAAAACCCAGCACGCTTGGTGGTAGGAACCAATGGTACGCCCGGCTAGCTACCACCCTCACATCTCAGTCCGGCAGCAGTTTTACTGTGTTTCGTCGTGTTTATGTGAGAGCCGGTGCCCGACAGGGCATTTCCTTAAATTGCCTGCCTCATCTTAAACCCAAAGGTAGACACCAGATTAAAAAAAATTTGCTCGTAGTCTGTAAAAACAAAATAGGTTTTCAATTTTCGGTATTGCAACTGCACATTTATTTAATAAAAAGTAGATCAATTGCCGTGAAAGTCGGCGTCAGCGATTCCACACTTTTGTTTGTGCAAACCCGACCCAATTTAAACCAATTTGAAAGGCCAATTCGACCTGTATTTCTTCTGATTGTATTTGGGTATCGCTGGATATAAAGCTGATCCGGCCAGCCGAATTGTTTATCAAGCGCCCCTGCGAAGTGTCGGTTAATTTATTCTAGTAATTTGAACCCTTTGGATTGGAATGTTCTTTGCGGGGTAAATATCTTGTAAATGGCCAGTAATTCTTCGTTTATTGCTACGATTGCCGGTGAACAGCAACGGTGGTTATTGTCGTTTTGTTGTTAAAAAGCATTAGGAAGTATCCAAAACTATAATCGTTTTCAAGTCATAAAAGAAGATGCAAAACCTACTATTGACATGTTGTATTACCAAAACTAGCTGCTCCCCGCTGTGTCACCCGGGTGGGAATGCAATTAATTGTATCGAAAAAAAATGTTTAAAAAAAATTTGCTTTCCTCGATAAATGGACTATCCAACACTGAAAGTTTTTCGAAATTAGTAGTACCTACTGGACATTAGCGCGTTCAAACAAGCAAACTCTGCAGCTTTATAATATTAGTATAGATATGATTGCTTATGAGAATGATGACAGCGACGTAAGAGCCGAGAGAAGGCAAGGCCGATAACCTGACGACATGAGAAGGGTAACGAACCCTGTGCTACCGTGGCATAGTAGGCTAATTACCTTCTATGTGACTGAAGGAGGCCTGACTCCTAAGTAGTAGTACCTAGTATGCGTTCCATGCGTTCCTAGTATGCTGCCTCGTTGGTCTAGTGGGTAGATGTGCCGCCTTTGGATCAACGGGTCCCGGGTTCGATTCCGGGGTCGGGCAAGTGTCTTTGTCTAAACCAGAGGTACTGGCTCGGAGTCTGGGTGTCATTTCTATCTATAATAAGTATGTATTTACAAAAAAAAATTATATAAGTAGTTTATCATCCATCTCGTTACCATAACACAAGCATTAAGTTTTCTTAGCTTGGGACGAGATGGCGTTGTGTGAAATGTCCAAGGATATTTATTTATTTATATTTATTCTGATGTTAAGGAATTAGACCAGCTCCCTGCAATTGACGTTAATTCAAGCTGTAGAAGATGTGATCTATTTTTTCTGATTATAGTATGATATTTTTGTCGCCAGGTCAACTCCAGGGGTCAGGATACAGTGAGCAGGAGCCTGAGTTTCTCTCACCGCTGGAAAATCTGACAGTGGCTCAAGGTAGAGATGTACGCTTCACATGCACTGTCAATCGTCTTGGATCTTACAGGGTAAGTTGATAAATCCTTTCTTAAACATGAACTAGTTTTGCATTTGTCAGCATCGTTCAGTGTCACTAAAGCGGCATCGATCTTTCACTGGATCACATTAATTTATCTCTTCAAATATTATAGTTTGCAGTTGTTACTGCAAAAATGTTAAGCCCCGTAAAGATTTTTGATATACAATGAAAATTGTGGCCATGTTATTGATAACTAACAACCATTTGCCTTAATTAAAACTATACTTGTTTTAGGTGGCCTGGATAAAGTCGGATACGAAGGCAATTCTGGCGATTCACACACACATGATCACCCTCAACACGCGGTTGTCCGTCACTCACAATGGGCACAACACATGGAAGCTCTATATCAGTAACGTGGAGCCTAAAGATTCTGGCTCTTACATGTGCCAGGTCAATACCGACCCAATGATGAGCCAGGTAAGTCATAAAATCGTAATACTTATAGGAATTCTAATAGCCATCTGTTAATCTATCGCGATAGAAGAAGAAAAAACTCGCAACTTTTAACTACCATTAACGTTAACTACGAAATTCCCCAATGTGATGAGGGCACAATATACCATCCGGTTTGGTCAAAATAGTATCAAAGTCTGCAAAATTTGAGGAAAGTTGACAGTCAGGCCTTACGAAGCAAATATGCATTGCTAATATGTATGTACCGCTACATTACCAGATTGAGTATAAAGCATTTTAAAAACAACGTTGGTACTGGCCAGATTCGAAGACAAGAGAGATGATCTAAAATACGTCATTCCATGGTATATATTAAATCTTTACCATTTAATTACTCAGTCACACTTACTCATCACACGAAACTTTGTAATTGGAAATACGGATAATCTTAATGGTTTATGCATATCAGTAATCAACGTACAATGCATAATGATTGAATCATTATACGTTGCGATATATCCAATCATGTATGTTGTCCAATTTAATTAAACGCACAATTATGCTAATTTAGACAGTAATCGGAAATGGTTTAAATCTGATTGCCATGCGGATAATATTGACATTTTTTGCCATTGATGGAGTTATTGGGTGCCGGATTTCAATTTATCAATTTTGATGTTACATGTGTAAATTCTCTCATGAATTAATATGGAAGCAATGCATTAGAATTTTATGTGTTTTGAAATGTGTTTAGATTGTTTGAGTTTGAGTTTGTGCGACGCTGGCCATGCGGGTTGTTAAAGGGTTTGTATCGAGATTTCCTTCTCTTGGGGCTGGGTTGTCACCCTCTTACTTTCCGTTAGTCTCTTACGCTACCCTCAGAAAGAACCGACTACAACTACGTCCATATACGAGTATGTCCCACTGCTGAGTCGATCCTCGTCCAGTTATATGGAGGGTAATTAGCCTACTGTGCCACGATGGCCAGTCGGATTGGCACAGGGTTTCGTATCATGTTGTTCTTCTTTTACGACTAGGTTATCGGCCTTGTCATTTCCTTTTGTCGGCTCTTACGATTACCCTCTGGACGGAATGGGCTATCCTAAATACGTCACCACACGGAGAGAGACACAGTTATGTCAATCCTCCACCACAGGTGCACTAAGTATTAAGACGCGTTTTTTTTTCTATCAGAATTAAAAATAATGAAACATGTATTACAATCTCAAGATTCCCGTGAATACTGGTAGCGTTTGCACCAACCCGCAAACCAAATTCTAGTACAAATAAATATCTGAAATTTGTATACTATTTTACTGCTGTATAATACGAACACTCAAATTTACAATTCTTCTCTCCTGATTGCCAAACTGCAATATTAAAATGCATGCAATCCATTCGGGTCAGAGTGCACTCTCCGGCCTTTGTCACGATCGAACGTTCCATCAGATAAATGATACCCGAACTTTGCGGGTTTAGATTTTCGAGGCTTCACATGTTATGTAAGGGCTAACATATTCCAAGAACTATTTGATGTATACATGATATTTTAATACACTAGTACTTATAACATACCTTATCACCAATTGAGGTCCAGCTAATTAAAAGTTGGAGTTTCAATTAGCCCCCACGTATTTTTAGACCATTGTATCATAAGGATGTGATAAGAGCTGACAAAAGGAAACGATAAGGTAAAATACCTAGCCGCAAGAGAAGGAAAACTTGATACGGAAACCTGTGCCACAACAACTGGAGGAGGTCCTACTCAACAGTGGGTATGGGCTGTATAAATTTAGCAAACAATGTTTATATTTTTATTTTTTTTTTTATATCCTTGGACATTTCACACAACACCATCTCGTCCCAAGCTAAGCAACTAAATGCTTGTGTTATGGTAACGAGATGGATGATAAACTACTTAAATACATTTTTTTTTTTTTGTAAATACATACTTATTATAGATAGAAATGACACCCAGACTCCGAGCCAGTGCCTCTGGTTTAGACAAAGACACTTGCCCGACCCCGGAATCGAACCCGGGACCCGTTGATCCAAAGGCGGCACATCTAACCACTAGACCAACGAGGCATGTGAGATTGGGAAGAATTTATTACGTTTCGTGTTCCATCTATACTACAGAGAAGGTACTAAAGTTTACGTCACTCACATCGATTCCATTTAGTGAAATTGATTCAGGAACGCAGGTACATTCTACACTTGTGTTCCACAATGCAAAGACATTTCGTCCAGAGGTTTTTTTTTTACCAATTACTTGAATGCCTTTGACCCTAGGTTTGCGTGATGGAAAGCAACGCCAGGGTCTAAGTTGGGGCAGGCAATACAAGGAAATGACCTGTAGGGCACCGGCTCTCACATACACACGAAGGAACACAGTAAAACTACTTGGTTTAAATGACTGCCGGACTTAGATGTGAGGGTGGTAGCTACCCGGGCGGACCTTTCAATCCTACCACCAAGCGTGCTGGGTTTTGTAGACTTTTACAACACGCGTTTTTTCCCAGCGTGCGGTGGGGAAGTTTTATATTCCGACCCGTCCCTACACGGGCAAAAACGTACACCAGTGCAAGAATAATGAAAACTTTTAATTGTATATGGCCTTCTTAGAGAGGTGTCTGCGATTTTAATGTGGGTATTACACACGTGAACATTGTGCTTACAAGCGAAAACGTACACATCTAATTTATTACTCCTGTAACTCGGCGTACAACTTTTGCGGGCGATATGAGTCCCTTGTTTGGAGAATCTTGTTTGCTTTTTATACCTTTGCGCATCCTAAAATATGTATATTCGGTTTGTTTGTACGGCTCTTGAATAAGCAATGGCCACTTCGCTGAAGTAACGGTGGGAGAGTTAAGTATAGGTTTGACGAAGTGGGTTGCACTGCCTACAATTCGTTTCATAAAAAACTGCGATGTGTCTGATGTTGATAACAAGTCATCGATATTATATTCTACTGATATAATACATCACTTTATAGGCCAAAACCGAAGGCCGAAAACCTTGCCGCAAGAGAGAAGGAAAACATAAAACGAAACCCTGCGCCAACCCGACCGGCCAGCGTGGCATAGTAGACTAATTACCCTCCTCTCTGTGATGGGAGGAGGTCCAACTCAACAGTGGGATATTGATGGGCTGAGTAGTAGTTGTAGTAGGCATCCTCGGCTGCCTAAGCTGCCTGAGCAGCGACTGAGTGCTGCATCGATCAGCTACCATTACATCGGACTCCTGAAAGAGACGCATCCAAAGTCGGGCATTCACATGTGCCAGTCTGGGGGGTTGAGGTGTCCGAAGCTCCCCAATAAACTCTGGGTCCGGCAGAACGGCGAGCCAATTCCATCAGGGTCGCGGAGCATGTTGACCCATTGCATATTGACACCCATGCTCCGGTTTCAGGCAGATAAGAATTGCCACTGGTTTTAGTGAGTAGTAGGTCGGTATGCTAAATTGTGCTTTCCGTACCCTGGAGTCCCACATAACCCGACTGCCCCGCACGGAAGAAATATTTGTACGATCTACAAGTATTTGTTCCAGGTCTGGGTGTTTTCTATCTATAATATGTATGTATTTACAAAAATGTTTATCATCCATCTCGTTACCATAACACAAGCATTAAGTTGCTTAGCTTGGGACGAGATGGCGTTGTGTGAAATGTCCAAAGATATTTATTTATTATTACATAGAATTCCATAGAATGTATTGTCCAGTTAATCACCATCGTACATCCTTCAGATTTTTACAGGCTCTAAAAAAAAAGAAATTAAGCTCTTGACCTGATTTACGAGTAGGCTCGAATGAAATCCATAGTTAAAACAAAGGCCCGATTTTTAGCGGAATTCCCTTTCTCTAAGCCCCTAAACCACAGGGATGCGTAGCGAAATGTGAATATGCCATCCATTTGACCAATTAAGTTCAAAATGTGTCATTCCATTTTAATCGTCATTTCAGCTTATAAATTACCTACTGCTGAGTCCTCCAAATTCATGGAGGAATTTTCCGCGCTGCCAGGCCGTACAGGATTTGTATCAAGGTTTCTTTCTCTCAGTAGACAACTATTGAGTCATAACCAAAATCTAATTGTAGTGTAGTGTTCCTTTTGTAGTTTTTACCGAATCTAATCTATATCTAGAAACAACCTAAACCATGACCAAACCTAGACATATGGAACAGAGACGTGGTCGCTCACTGTGGGCTCCATCAGAAGGCTCAAAGTCTCCCAAAGGGCAATGGAGAGGGCTATGCTCAGAGTTTCCCTGCGAGATCGAATCAGAAATGAGAAGATACGCAGGGAAACCAGGATCATCGACATAACCCACCGGATTGTCAAACTTAAGTGGCAGTGGGCAGGGCACATTGCTCGCAGGACCGACGCCCGATGGGGCAGAAAAGTCCTCGAGTGGCGACCGCGTTCCGGAAGGCGCAGTGCTGGTAGGCCTTCCACACGGTGGACCGACGACCTGGTTAAGGTCGCCGGAAAGCAATGGATGCGGGCGGCCCAGGACCGGCCTTTGTGGAGATCTTTGGGCTCCCGCAATGTCCCCTCAATGACATAGGCCTCCACCTATGTCCAGCAGTGGACGTCTTTTGGCTGAAATGATGATGAAAATGCTATTTTAGAATCTGTTAAATAATCTGCCATGAACGTAACTCTGAATGATGAGTTCAGCCCATAAATAACCCACTATCGAATCGGGCCTCCTCCAAATTTATGGAGAGGAATTAGCCCACTGTATCATGCTGGCAAGACGGGTTGGCAATGGGTTTGTATCTAGTTTTTTTTCTCTTGCGGTTAAGTGCTGCCTGTGACATGCCTTTAGTCGCCTCGTACGGCACCCTCAGGATTTAAGTGGGTGGTGAAAATATGTAATCTAAATCCGTCAATCGCAGACGGGAATCACTCCGTGAAAATACTGGTAGTAAGCATAATCAGAATAGGTCGGTCCCGACCACATGTAAATTGGGAACGTCTTTATCCCAAAAAAAAAATGCGGGCAAATATTTACCTGTTTCTAGATTAACTCAAGGTATAATGTTTATCTACTAGTTATTTTAATTTACCATAAGGGCCTTCGCTAAATTCGTCGTCAGCTCCCTAACTATTACTGTGACGTCATGTATTCAGGCCGTATACATGACGTCATTTGGCGCTTACATCTTTTTAGAATAGGACGAAAATAAACATAGACTTTTTAACAAATCGGCTGATTTAAAAAATAAACATTATTAATTTATTTCATGTAAAATTATAAAAATAATATGTAAAATATGAAACCTTGTCTGTCCTATGAAAAAACTGGTATAGTAGTATAGAAGTTGCACGTGGTTGTTCTTGCACGTTGGTCTCTGTCTGTGTGTTTATAATTTGTAAGAGCTTCTAAAAATCCTAAACAAATAAAATTTATGGCAATTAAGGACTGTGGCGAATACATAATTGATTTATCCTCATGCCGACTGAAGATCAAAGCCCAGAAGCCCTTTAATATTGCTGCTTAGAAATTCTACGTCCACCATTATACTTTATCATTGTGGGGAATGTGACGTCCACCAGTATAACAAGGAGCAAGTATTAGGCATTAAAACATTTCACTAAAGCCGTGGACGCACGTCCGTTCAGTACAGCAGACAGCTTGCAACTGCCATGCCTACCTAGCGCCCTACTGCTACTACTATGACTCAGCCCATGCAGCACTGCTGGGTCGGGCCTTCTCCAGTTACATGGAGGGAAATTAGCTTACTTTGACACATAGGCCCGACGGGTTGATGAAATGTTTTCGTCTCTTGCGGCTTAGTTTCCAGCCTAGGTATATCCTTTAGTTATACTTTACCTTTACTGTAACCTATTTTTAATTATTAAATACTACTCGTACATACAAAAAAACATAATTTTTAAAACGTTTCTCATTATTTTATTAGCTACTGAACATCGACCGAAATAAACGCGTCACACAAAAAGTAAGAGCCATATTAAAAATACATTTGTATCACAAATTCGCGGTAATGTTAAATCGCTTTTCGGTTTGCATTCAGCGAGAAAAATCTGGCATATGTAAATTTCTGCAATATAAGCTGGGACCATCGTGGCGGGCATGTAAACTGACATTTTACATTTCACAGTGCACGAGGTTGTATTAACTTTGTAGCATTTTACGAGTATAAGGAGGCTGAAAAGAAAAATGTTTAAAAACCACTTGGGTTCCAGACTCGACAATATTCATCATCGTTCGTGTGGTGATGAGTCTTAATTCCATACCAGCCCATCACTATGCAACGACTACCCATACTTTAAAAACGAGAAAGTGAAGTAAAATTTGATGTAGGATTTTTTTGCATCGGTCAAAATGATGCTTCATGTATAACGCCCCACCTCGCGAGTGAGGTAAAAGGTCATGTAGAACTGTAGGGCACGCAACGCCACCCGGGTACTCACTAAGACCATGGGTTCACATTAAAACCAAGCGCATTCGACTTACGGATAGTGTAGAACCTTCTTTTGTTCTGGGGATACACTGGACACATACACAGCAAATAGCTACTTTTTACCCTTTTTGTTGATGCTGGGGAAATGCTTTATGCATACGGCCATACCGCCGCCCCTCGTATGTGGGGGTTCGACGATTATGTGGGACTCCGGTAAATACTTGTCTACCCACTAAAACCCCAGTGGTATATTATCACAAGACACCCTTGGGGAGCCACAGGTTCGCGTAAACGCAGTGACAGCAACTTTTTATTAGTCCACGCGTCATTAATGGGCTGAAACGACGACGACGAAATATCTTTGAAAGATATTGTCACCATAATCATCGCCCCAATTTAGCCCAATTTAGCAGCTTGAAGAAACGTTAAAAAATAATGTTCTTATACACTGAAAGTAGAAGCTTCAGTAGGGCTATAACATTTCTTGAATCCGTTCTGTCGTTATAACAGCGTAAGGTCCATTACAGCTATTACTTACAATATAAATTCCTATTATAAAAAGTAATGTAAACTTATACCAGGTGTTAACGATGTGGTGTTTCAAGAACAAAGCAGAAACAAAGCCACATTTAATCGCCCATCGTTCATCGAGAGCTGATTTTGGGCAATCAAATAAATATTGACCTACTAATTGTTTTTGCGGCATTGATGTCTGCCCATGTTGACAGTGGCTTTGATAAATGACCCCGTTTTTGTAACCCTATCCCTTTATTCTCTCCACTTCCAATATCACACCGTCAAACGCTCACAAAGAAGTGGCACTAAAGGGAATCCCTTAAATGTTAATTAAAACCAGTGTACCAACTTCTGAAGTTTTCCATTTTCAAATAAAATTCAGTTGGTATTTAAATCCATTCTGATAGCGAATACTTTGCATAACTTAAACAAGAGCAATTTTGTAATTACAAATCAATAAGGCAGCAGTTTGAAACTCTCGCGTACTGTATTAAACATTAAGTATTTTACAGTACTAAAAAGCTTTCAATTTTATGTGGGGGGCTTTAAGTTTATTTAGGTACAGCGACGAGGTTGAGTTTATAAGCATAAGTATAAATAAGCCCTCAACCGCCTGTTAGCGCCGAAGGGTATTTTCAATATGGGTAATTTTGTCTGAACAGAAATACTTTCGCAGCTTTATTGCATGCTCGAGGATTAACTCGGTATATGAACGTCGAATGTTAGCATCTGGTCTCCGGTTACCAACAAAAACTTGTGGTATTTTATCTTAATTACTTAGAAATCTTTGTGAGAGAAAATCCCTACCCTTATGTCCATCGTAGCGTAACTTTATGAGCGGATTACTTTTATGGTCGGGATTAAAGTCCCGTTTGCGAAATGTTTACAGCTCTTGCCCGCGTCCAGTTTCACGATAGATACTCTATTCCGTGCCGCCATTTTAAAATGCCTCCATAAAATAATATTTATAGGACGGGCTTTGAAGATGTTGATCAGTTGAATGTACCTGATTAATGATCACCATAAAGACTAAACTCTGCGTGGTGACGGATTTAGAATACAAAATGTCACCAACCTATGCTATTCTGTGGGCGTTGTGATTAAAAGACTGATAGCGGTGTCAATGTATGTCGGCACCGACTTTAACTTGTTTATTTTTCACTCGTTGCAGTGCCTATTTTGAAGGCGGATTTTGTTATTTTTTTTATATGATTGGTTCTGAAAAATACAACACTTCACACGAAACGTAATTATTCTTTTTACGAAATTCATAAATGCAGTCATTTTAATGGGCGAACCCTTTGTTACACTCAATAAAGGATGCGGGAGATTCATAAAACATTTTATTCATGCTATACAACAACAATAATTTCAAATTCCTTTGTGCTATATTCCTTTGTTAAACATGAAACATATTTTCCACCTAAAGTGGTACGATTATTACATCATTTCCGAGTTGAAAGGGTAGTGGGAATTAAGCTGTTCCTCTGTAGGACGGCGGAGAATCCTCTCCGCTGTTAAGGAGCTCCATTCTTGGCACCATAAACGCATTCTTCGACACATAGTTGCTTCTGATGTCGCAACTAAGGCCAACAAACACTTAGTTACACTCCGACGAAGGAATTCGTGCGGCGCTCCAGGGATTCCTTGGGTCGTAAAACGCAAACCTATTGTACCTCATACAATTATTTCACCTCCAATATAAAGCCAAGCTTAGAGCGGCTGCCTAAAATGCGCTTCTAAATATTGCGGCGAAGCTCAGCTTCCTATTCGGGATTTACGATGCGAACATTTGCACCTAAGCCGGCTGAAATATTATCTTGTACTAAACACTTTATAGTTCGGTATAACTATACTTTCGATATCGTGTTGGCAACATTTGGCGGTGTTACTCACGCTAACAGGATAACGTGCCAAATCTGGATGTAGGCGAAATAAATAATATATAAAACGCAAGTGAGTAGCTTGGCAATGGAATCAACAAGTGAATTATTTCTTAGTCGAAAAATCGGGCGTTACTCAGCATTCTTTTGTTGCGGTGGGCTACAGGTGCGCTCAGAAGTATTTGCTTTTTCATAAGAGTTTGCCAGTTCACGTCTCGGAATCGTGAAAAAGTCTCACGAATACATCAATATTTATAGTGCACCGGATTTGTTTTTGAAACACAGTCTTTTCCTATAAACCCGACGTGCGGGGTTTTTCTGTTTTGTGGTTTATTTTTTTGTTGCTCACACATTGAGTCGTAAATGTAGTCGTATAAAAAGGCCTTGTTGGGTCAAGGGGTAGAAAAAATAGGCCATAAAGCGACGGCTGTCGTCTATCATAGGTTGCGTTAAGACCCGGATAAGCTTCAAAATAATTGAGCTAGCGCATCGGGTTCTGCGTAAATATTTACGATTGTAAATTAAAAAAAAACAATCACCAAGTTCGTCCACGGAGAGAGAATAGAGCTAGACAGCTTGAAGACTAATCTAATCTATACTCAAATTTCTACGTAGGTACACGTAGAGATCAATAGAGCGCCCTATTCTTGCCCTATCGTAGGGTAGCTCTATCTTAGTGACATTTCGGCCTGCGTACACTACACAACTCGTAGACCAGATATTCATATATAAACAGTAAACACCAGTTAACTACGTCTAATTAAAAATACGAATATAGCCAGACTGATCTATGTCATTTTGAAAATTCGAGAGCTCTCTATTCGTATCGCTTGTCTCGCTCTCGTACCTGCGTCTTCCGAGAGTAGCTGAGCCTGTCTACGTAGACTGTGGTGATACTCTAGTTAGAGTAGTCTCGCTAATGTGTACTCGTCGTACATTGCCCTATGAGAGTCCCTCTCCGTAATTTTAATCTATCGTGGACGAGGCGCTTTACATGATGTCGTCTCATGCATACCTCAGAGAATACATGGTTCAACAAAAATCCTAAAGCCTTCCTATAGAACGTATTAAAAGAGGCTGTTCTATATGTAAAATGTTTTCAATTTCAAGTATGAGTGAGATAACAACCAGACATGTATTAAATAAACATTTTTCCAAAAATAAATCTAACCAAATAGCTTTCGTTAGTATAATTTTACAAGCTTAGAAATCTGAATTTTATAATGTTTCTTAGATTCTTTGTGCTTAGTTCTCGAGTTCAGATACTTTCGTCGTGACTATTGGGGTTTTGTTACAGCATTTATAAATGCAATTCCGGATTTACAAAGTAATCATATTTGTACCACAGAAATCGGAAACGATCCTATTGTTAGTGTATTGAGTATTCGTAACATTTGTCAAAAATGTCATACAAAATATGTGTCGGAAATACTGCTTTCATATACTGCTACTACTCTTACAAAGCCCTTCGCTGACCAACCCAATGATGATATTACCCACTGCTGAGTCGGGCCTCCTCCATTTAGATGGAGCGTAATTAGCCTACTGTACCACGCTGGTACTGGCACCACAAGTAACTACTAGTCTAACCAAATAAAATGAATACCGGTATTAAAGGTATCAATTTTGGAAGAAAACCAAATTACTTAAGCCTGGTGTCGACCACTGCGTATTAAGGAAAAGTCAAGGTATACTTGATCGTCCGTAGTCCGTGTGGTGACGGATTTAGAATACACAATGACACCAACCCATACCATTTTGAGGGTGTCTTAAGAAGCGAGTAATAATAGAACGCAAGATGCAGATCAACTAGCCGAAAGAGAAGGAAAACTTGATACAAACCCTGTGCCAACCCGTCTTGCCAGCGTGACACGGTAGGTTAATTTCCCTCCACGAATTTGGAGGAGGCCGGACTCAGTAGTGGGTCACTTATGGGCTGAGATAGCGACGAGACTTGACCTACGGCCCCCTAAATGTGTTCGTATTCACAACACGTCAACGAAAACTGTTCCAAACACAACTTTCATTCTTATCACGGCGCGCGTCGCAGGATTACAATAAAAATATATCGTCACGGGCCGTGCGAGTCACGTAGTTTCGTTCTGTGTTAGAGATTCAAAGTGGCGGAACTGAGTGACATCAACAGGTAAGTGAGTCATTTGTTCACTGCGAAACATCGCGACCAAATAAGGGACTGGCTTGTTATAAATACACTGACACTATAGTTGTACTAGGCTACTAAAACTTTCAATTGATTCAAATTCATTTGATGGCTATATGGCTCAGATCAGTAGGTTTATGGCTCAGATCATGCTTTCAGTATTTTATGAAATAATGGTTTCCTAATTTTCGTTAATTTTGGTTTCCAGTTTCTAAACTTATATCTATCACTTTTTTTTTTTTTTTTTTTTTTTCAGGATACTGAAATTTATTAACATAAAATATTATCAGTTTAACATATCATATAAAAGAAATTAAGAGAAATCTAACTACTTAAAAAATAACAATAAAATAAACTAAAACTATGTAGGTACATATTTACAGTAAAACTAAGCATCAAAAAATTCCTCCACATCGCTGTCACCGGGGAACGTTCCCAGAAGGCTGGCAGCATTGCCCCGCTGAATTGCGATTGCAATGCGTTGACCCAAAAAAAGTCCAGCCCTCTGGTCACGCGTAGCGTCGACAAGTCTCCTAGAGATCTCCCTGAATAGGAGATGCGCACTCGGACCCCATGACCCCAGCGTTTCAACCCCAAACGGCGCAAACTCATAATTTCCTGTGATGTTGGTGTATTTGCGCCGTTTGAGGGTCTCCGCTGCTGCAGCGGCCGCACCGGCACTGCCTGCCGTGGCTGGAAGATGGGATGGCGCGAGGGTGTCGACGCAAGTTGCGTCCCACACCAAAGGCCTACCCAACTTCCAGGGCAGCAAAGACATACCGTCCGGTCTCTTCCCATCGTCTCGTACCAAACCATTGGGTTCCAATATGGCTGGTACGCCGGCGGTAGAAAGAGCACGGCGGATGATATCATTGATTGTGGCGTGCCTGGCTATGCGGCCCGCGCTTTTACAGCACGATAGGCCATGGTGTCCGAGGCTGTCGACGGCTACTCCGCAATGACAACGATGCGGGGCAACGCAAGATGCACCGAGGCGCAAACTAGCAGAGAGCCGGAACGTAACATCGTCCAGCATAGTGCCTATGCCGGGCGATGGCAGCGCCTGGAGCCAAAGGCCTGACTCCCATTCCCCCACAGCCAGCAGGCGAGCACGCTCCGCAGGATTGAGTGACGTATTTAATAAATTCTCCCGTATCAATCTGCAAAGCGGCTCGTCCCACTGCCTCTGGGAGGCCGGGAAGGCGGGCAATTCCGTGCTTGGACAAGCCATTTTCCAAGCATCCACTGCATCAGTCAAACGCGGCACCTCGAAATCAACCAGAGAATTCGCCAAGATTTCCCCGGTTAATTTCTCTGTGCTGCGGACCGAGGACAGGAACGCTGGTAAGCTAATACTATTAATTTTGCGGACGCCGAGACCCCCAAACCTGATGGGAAGGGTAGCTTGACTCCAAGCTCGGTCGTCCAAGGCCACATTTAAAAGTGTGTTTAGAGTATTCCTCATTATAGCATCAATTTTATCTAAAAGGTGTGGATGCTGCCATAAATGGGAAGAACGGAGAATATAAGTAAATTTTGGGCCAAAACAACAGTATTTAATTATAGTGAAGGCCGAATGAACATTTATTTTAAATAATCTATCAGAAATATTATTAAAATTTTGAATTTTGACATCGATGAAATCCTGGAAGGATTCATCGAAAATCGGGGACCCTAGGAGGTGAAGAGAACTTTTATCGACAAATCTAATGCCTGGAGCTAGTGCATCGAATTTGGAAATAATTACTTGTCTATTGGGGGTGTCCTGTACGAATAATTCACACTTTGAAATATTGAGCTCCAACCCAATAGACAAAAATTTTTCTTTTAAGAGAGAGAAGTCCTTAAGTACTGTTTCGACATCACCTCCTAGGGTACCGTCATCTAGGTACCATACATTAAATTTTGAATTTAGTTGCTGAATGATAGGATTTATCGCAAGGCTGAAAATGGCTGGTCCAAGAGGGTCACCTTGCTGACATCCAACAGCCGAAACCAAAAGATTGTCTCTGTAGATTAATTTTGATGGATATCTGTAACACTGCCAAAGAAAACAGAAAATTTCAGGTAATTCTTTTTTAACTTCTGCCAGCAAGGTATCCCTGTTAACGGAGTTGAAAGCATTTTTGATGTCAACCTTCAGGATGACCTCTCCCTCAGAACTGTTGGCAAAGGTTGATAAAGCATGGACGGCAGCCTCGCAGCCCCCCTTTGACCCAAAACCCACTTGTAGGGGCTGTAGTTTACTAGTTAGAACATCACGGTAATGGGCACAGCAAATCTTAGCTGCCGTCCGTCTGTACGTGCACCCTACGGCAATGGGACGAATACCGCCATCTTTCTTGCGTAGAGCGCAGAGATTGGCCCCGTATAATATGTCGGTGACGGCTTCGTCCACATTGCCGGAGAGCATTAAATTGATCAGGGCCGTGAGCCCCCCCAAAAGTGACTCACCAGCTTCCCCGGCGCCCTGGCATGTCAAATCTTTTAGATGTTGAGGTGTCAGGCCATCCAGGCCGCCGGCGGAGCCGCATCTGAAGGAGCTCAGGGCCGCGACCAATTCACGCGCGGATATAGTCAACCTGTTGTAAGTGTTGTCAGGAGAGTTAGGGAAGGAAAGGCCATCCGATGGGGCCGGGTGCTTACTCTCCAGGGCTGCAAGAGTCTCCGGAGAGTAAGGCGCGACCACATCGCCTTTTAGGGGGCAGAGCTGCTCGCGTCCGTAGGCTTTACTCTAGTTACCCTACACGTGCCCCCTGGGTAGTGCTAAATGAGCAGCCAATCCTGGTGGTAGGTTTCGGCCGCAGCTAGTCACCACCCTCCTGCCTAAGCCATACCGCCAAACGATTTTGGTCGTGTTCCGGTATGAAGACAGGAGAAGCTATTTGAGAGGACGGGTCTAAACAAATACGCCGAGTTGGGAACCGGTCTCAGTGCCATTGGTTTGCCACGCCGGGTGCCTGGTCGGGAGGGTAGCGGGATCCGAAGCACGGTGCTCCGCTGGCCGACCGCAGGTAGTTGGGGGCCCAAGTAATGGTCTCGCCAATCGTGAAAGGCTGCCCCGCCAACTCGCGAAAAATCCCGAAGATGCGCTATCGTGCCGGTTGGCGACCGGATGAGAGGACCCGATAGACATCTTTGGGGGGGTTCGGGCGTCCCCGCAGTCTCCAGCCCAGGCTCCCACACGTGTGGTTGACCTCTGTGCATTGCTGGGTGACCAACTCGGCGCTTGTTTAACTTCCGTCTTCTCCGCCTATTCACACTCACAAAATTTAATGGTTAGACAAAGGATAAAGAGCAAGTGTTTACAGCGGAAGCACGTCCTCTCACTTAAAGTGCACCTCTCAAACATCCGAGGTTTGCACTCAAATCTCGTAGCAGTCCATCACCACCTTGAGACTGAGAAGCCACACTTGCTCTGCCTCACTGAGACGCAAATCAGATGTCCATTAGACGCGTCATACTTGCAATACCCAGGGTATACCCTGGAGCACTCTTTTATACCACACGCTGGTGTTTGCTTGTATGTTCGCGATGACATCTGTTGTAAGCGTCTCCGTAACTTTGAGGATCCTAGTTTTTCTAACTTATGGTTACTGGTGGACACAGGCGTTGAACAGATTGTTTACGCCTTGGTCTACCGGTCGCACAGCGGTGATCAGGAGACAACGAGACTCTTCGAACGGCTCAGTGATATGACTGGTGAGGCTCAGCAGCGGTACCCGCGTGCGCAGTTGGTCTTTCTGGGGGACTTTAACGCTCATCATAAAGAGTGGTTGTGCCCATACCAGTTTACGGACCATGCTGGGAGGGAGGCGCGCAAGTTTGCACTATCGCTAGATCTCACTCAGCTGGTCGTCGAACCGACACGCATTCCGGATGTTGCTGGCCACACACCTAATTGCTTGGACCTTCTGCTGACAACCGACCCGGACAGGTATAATGTGTCAGTGTCAGCCCCTTTGGGAACCTCTGACCACTGTCTGGTGAAATCTGTATCGCACTACTCACCGCCCGATCCCAGCCCAAGAGGCTTACGGCGGGTGTGGCGATACAAGTCAGCAGATTGGGACGAGATGCGGCATTTCCTTGCGTCTTATCCCTGGCAACAAGCCTGCTTTTCCTGTGATGATCCGTCGAGCTGCGCGGAAGCCATTACCGATGTCTTGCGTCAGAGTATGGAATATTTTATCCCTTACTCTGATATCGCACTCGGTGGCAAAGCACGCCCTTGGTTTAATGCTGAGTGTGCCAGTGCTGAGGCACATAAACATTCGGCATACCTATCTTGGGCGGATGCTCGTAGCCGCAAAGCTCCGGATGTACACCTTAAAAAGCAGGCTTTTAACAAAATTGCCAAGTCCTGCAAGAAGGTTTTACGGAAAGCTCGTTTCCTCCATGTTGGTCGCATCGGGACTAAGCTTGCTTCGTACCCAGTTGGGAGTAAAGCATTCTGGTCCCTCGCCAAATCGGTGGAGACGAACTTCTGTCAGTCATCACTACCACCATTGCTGAAACCTGATGGGTCGCTAGCTCACACTGCGAAGGAGAAGGCAAATCTATTTGTCTCCCTCTTTGCTGAAAATTCGCGTCTAGATGCTGGTGACGCTGCACCTCCTTCAATGCCTCGCTGCGACACGTCGATGCCAGAGATACGCATCCGTCAGAAAGAGGTGCTTAAAACACTACGTTGTCTGGATGTGAATAAATCTAGCGGCCCCGATGGTATACCAGCAATTGTGTTAAAGACCTGTGCCCCGGAGTTGTCTCCTATTCTTACACGCCTGTTCCGCCTCTCCATGCAGACGGGGCATGTTCCCAAGTCCTGGAAGGTTGCCAACGTCCAACCAATCCCAAAAAAAGGCAATCGTGCCGACCCGTCTAATTTTAGACCCATTTCGATCACCTCCATACTTTGTAAAACTATGGAACGTGTATTGAACACCAAACTCCTTGCATACCTTGAAGGTAACGATCTCCTCAGCGACCGACAGTACGGTTTCCGCCGAAACCGGTCCACTGGGGACCTTCTTGTGTATGCAACACACTTTTGGGGTGAAGCCATCGAGAGACACGGTGAAGCTCTTGCTGTGTCTCTTGATATTACAAAGGCTTTCGACAGGGTCTGGCATGAAAGTCTTTTGGGCAAACTTCCAGCTTACGGAATCCCCGCTAGTCTGTGCTTCTGGATCTCTGACTTCCTGAGGAACCGTTACATCCGAGTAGTCATTGATGGCTACTCATCGGATCAAGTGGCAATTAATGCCGGTGTACCTCAAGGGTCCGTTCTCTCCGCGACTCTCTTTTTGCTGCATATTAACGACCTGCTTAAACCCGGTATTTTTGGGTATGCAGATGACAGCACGGTCACGGAGAGATACGTATCTGATGCCCGGACCACCAGTAATGAGATTCAGTCGCTTAGGGAGGCCATGGTGGAACGTCTGAACCTGACTTTAAAGTCAGTGTCCAACTGGGGCGATGACAATCTAGTCGGGTTCAATGCGACCAAAACACAGGCGTGTCTATTCACCGCAAAGCGGAGTCCGTTCAACTTGACTCCCACTTTCCGAAATGTGTCCGTGCCAATTGCGGGTCGACTCGAGCTTTTGGGCATGAGGTTATGTTCAGACCTTAACTTCGGGAGTTCCATAGAGTCCAAAGCGAAAACTGCAGCAAAGAAACTTGGTATCCTATTTAAGGTGCGTCGGTACTTCACACCTGGACAGCTTCTCACTCTTTACCAAGCTCAGGTCCGCTCAGGTATGGAGTACTGTTCCCACCTTTGGGATGGCTCAGCCAAGTATCAGTTAGCCGCCTTGGATTCTGTGGAGCGCCGGGCCTACAAGCTCATTGGTGATACGCGGTTGGTGCAGGCAAAATTGCAGAGCCTCGAGCACCGACGACGAGTTGCTTGCCTCTGCGTGTTTTATAGGATACATTTCGGTGAGTGTGCGCAGGAATTGCACGAATTAATTCCACCATCCCCTTTCCATCATCGGACATCCAGGCGTGGGGAGCGACTTCATCCTTATGTGGTTGAAATTCCACATATTCGCACTAAGCGTTTCGCTTCCTCTTTCTTGATGCGGACCGCTAAGGAGTGGAACTCGCTTCCTACGTCTGTATTTCCAAGTAAATATGACTTGGATGCCTTCAAGTCTGGAGTGAATAGGCTTTTACTGTCCCAGCGGGTTACACCGTCGGCCTCATCGTCACTTACCATCAGGTGAGATAGAGGTCAACCGCCGGACAGTTGTTAATAATAAAAAAAAAAAAAAAAAAAAAAAAAAAAAAACATCGCTGCTGAACAGAATTCTCGCTGCCCCACTAATATCACCATCGCCGACTTTCGTCTCTACATGTTGGAAGGATTCCCTGTGTTTGTCGTAATTTTGGTTTGATGGTTTAGTCTCTAAATATGTGTTTAATATGGAACAGTTTTCTTTTATTTGAGCTGTAAGACTTTTTTTGACTGCAATTTTTTTTTCCACGTGTAGAACTCTATAAGGGAAAGTTAGTAAATGTTCCCAGGCACTTTTTGTATTCTCCCGGGCAGCACAATGGACATACTTGGATAAACATTGCGCTACCGTCGGCCTCGCGCCACGGGGAATTCTCTTAAGGACGGGGGTTGTACTTTTTAATTTAGAAAGGTATTGCCAAAAAGGTTCATTATAAGGTGTACTAGCTTGAGTTGGTGGGGTGAACTGGGATGTAGAAGATGAAGGCACATCGCGAATTTTGTGTATTTTTCCACAATGCACCCTTAAACCTCTTTCACTATTAAAAAATCGGGAACAGTGAGAGCATCTTATCTGCGCAGCTGAAGGTTGACTGGCGCTGGTTCCGACATTACTACTGCCGCCGCCAGTTGGAAACATAAAAAAAAATTATTATTAAAATATGCGATCAAGTTTCACTCAAGACATTCAACTTCTGAATCCATAATGCAAAATACTTGTGTTCACGGACACCTTACCCGTACCCTTTCACAACAGTTGGTACAGTCGGCGACAACAGTATTACATATACAAGATTTATTTATAATGTACGGTCGCGCTTCTCGTATGTAAATCTTGGAGCCACTTGGTTCACAGCTTGCACTACGAATTTCCATAATTCATGTGACATGAACTGAGACTTAGAATGTATACTGAGACAACTGGTGTAACAGTGTTAGAAAATTCCATACAAACACATTAAAATAGTTCTAAACATATTAAAACATTATTGTTTTTTTTTTAATTTATGGGCTAGTAGGAAGTAGAAAATCGAAACCATGTTTTGTAATAAAATCAGGCTTAGAAGAACGTCATCTAGTCTTCGTAATACTTCAAGAGGTGTCTCACATCACATCACTTGTCACTTGCTCGAAAAGAAAAATGGGCGCAAAATAAGTTGAACAGAATAAGTTGGCCTTGACTCGATTTTTGTGCCTAATTGTTGAAAACTTAGGCGAAACTCATACATGGTTGTAGACATGCACGAATTTTCTCATACAGCGGCACCTTTTGCTCAAAATGTTTGGTGTAGACTATATCTGCATTTTCTTCCCGTTCCTTTATCATCTCGACCCATAAATTATCCACTGTTGGGTCAGACGTCCTTCTACTGGATTGGTCGGCAACTACATTTTCTTCTATAACATTTTTTCCTCACTCACAGACTGGGTTTTGTTAAGGTGGGTTTAGACCAAACGAACAAAGAGCTGGAGCTAGAACAAGAGCATTCTTTCTTGATCTTTATGTGTAAACGAAAGCTCGTATTCAGCGTTTACATATAACAAACAGCGTTTACATATAGCGAACAAAGAGCTAGAACAAAATCATTATTTCGTCGTCTTTCAGTGTTTAGTGTAAACGAAAGCTAGATCATCTGAACAAATGTTCTTTGCTCATTCGTGTCAATTCTGTGGTTGGTATGGGTAGTGCTTCACTATGTCTGACTTCTGACTCTGACAGCGATATCATAATTACAAGGGCTGCATTTATTATTTTGTCCGAACACGCAAGAACGCTCTAAGCAACTGTTCGCGCGCTCTAGCGCCATTTACACCTAGCGAGCGAGCATTCTTACAATATTCCATAGAATGTTTGCGAACGCACTAAGAACAACGAATGAATGTTCTACGCCTGTTTATACAAAAATAATTTGCAGAAGTGGGGATTGAATGAGCATTCACTCGTTTGATGTTAATATACTACGTATTCTAAATACTAGAGGGCACCGAATGAAATGTTCAACCTTTAAAATTCATACATACAAGTTTAAAAAGTTACGTTGCACGCGTTGTATCTGTGAATGCTAGCATGAGAAATGCTATTCATTCCGTTTCGTTCAGTCGTGCATGGCGCGGGAGGAATTTTGTCAAAGTCCGATCCAACCATGTATCGCCTTCCTACAGACATCGCACGGACAAAACGTGTTTCATTTCCCGTAATAAAATATCTGGGGATAGATTTCTTGTATAGAAATGCTTAGGAAATACTGAGAAGAAATGTATTTGGTAGCTTTTTAGTGCAAGATGTGTATGTAACAAGTAGTAACCAGAGGCACTTGCTCCGAGTCTGAGTGTCATTTGTATTCGTGGATTATATGTTTGTAAACTGACCCTGATACAGATTAAAAGTAGTGCAGTCGTTTTAAAGAAAAAAATAACATTTTCGCCGTTATTCTACAAATGCTCTTAAGTTATCATGCATGTCATTGTAGTTTGCATGTAAGGAGATCAAAACCGTTTTGGGACTGGTTAGTTTAGTTCCAGTTTATATTATATAAACACATTTCCTTTAGTCAGTACAATTGCCATTTATCGCTTATTATTATCTTAAACTTTATTGTTTGGTGGTTGGATCGAATGGCCCGCCCGGATAGTTACCACCCTCACATCTAAGTCGCCAAGCAGTTTTACTGTGTTCCATCGTGTGAACTTGATGCCGGTGCCCGACAGGGCATTTTCTTGAATTGCCTGCTTCATCTTAGACCCTGGCGTTGCTTTCCATCACGCAAGCCAAGGGTCAAAGACATTCAAAGAGTAGATAAAAAAAAACATAATCTCTAAATACTAACGTCAGAAATCGCAATGCAAAACTATGAGGGAATTGAATTTAGAATTATTATTATTATATTAGAAATTATAAGAGACCAATATTTGCGAATAAACAGTAAAATAGTTTAGGAGCTACAGGGCATTTCGGTATATCATCAAAGGGATCTTTTAACAAAACATTCAGAGACTATGTTCGGATCTACCTGAGCCGCCCAAAATGCCGGGCACCGAATCCCGGGAATTTTGTCAAAGTCAGTTCGCAGCTCCCGGGAATGACAACAATACGTCTTCATGCAACATTCACGGGCTGCTCCCACATTATTACTTGTGAAAAGGGTCCGCAACCTGCATGTACATTGTAGTAAATCCAGAAATAGTTACAAATATTTGAGCAACTTTACATTAACGACTTGATTCTTTTTTGTTTCAACCAAAACCATTTGTTTCATGCCCTGGGTTAAGGTCGTCGGAAAACGATGGATGCGGGTGGCCCAGGACCGGCCTTTGTGGAAATCCTTGGGGGAGGCCTATGTCCAGCAGTGGACGTCTTTTGGCTGAAATGATGATGATTATTTATTTGAAGAGTACAAAAAGCTTGGATTAAAAATCATAATGCTAATAATTTATTTTATATCTGTCATATTAAATTATTATGTCAGATTTGTTATTACTACTACTCAGCCTATAACTGACTCACTGCTGTATCGGACCTCCTCCGTTACATAGAGGGTAAGTAGCCTACTGTGCCACCCTGGCCAGACGGGTTGGCACAGGGTTTCGTATCATTGTGGGATCTGATGCAGAACCACGCCATGCCGCAACAGGACGCGAGTTGGAGCACCCCGGGGAGGTTTAGTGGGTAGGCCCCCACTATGGGGGAGAGTCCCACACTCCCCTCGCTGGCCATCCCCGTGGCCGGCGAGGAAGTCCATAAAGAATTTTACCCCGGGCGAAAAAAAAAAAAGGGTTTCGTATCAAATTTTCCTTCTCTTGCGGCTAGGTTTTCGGCCTTGCCAATTCCTTTTGTCGGCTTTTGCCACACCCTCAGGATGGAATGAGGTGGTGACACTGTTTATTCTCAATCCGTCAGCACACGGTTGACTAGAATGTGTAAAATAAAAAGAAGAAATAATCGAGAAATTAGTTCAACTTCATTCTTTTATAACTAGGGTCTGACTATCACGTTTGAATACTATCGTAGCTTACTAATCGACTACAGACTCGTCTTAAGTACCCATTCCGTAGCGTTAGACTACGTTGTAGCACTAAGCGTAGCCATATTACTACAATTTATTTTTTGTAGAAATAATGTTAATACTACGCTCAATTATGTAAGTACCGATGTAATTGTGCCAATTTATAAATAACAACAGACGATTATTTGTATTTATTATTTTTAATAGAATAAGAAATATTCTGATTTGTTCCACAAGGTTCGAATTGTATTTTTTGAGTTACCGGCTTATAATAATTATAGTTTTTCTGTGAACGTGCTATAGGGCAACAGTCTGTTCTAAACATCTGTAGCAAGTATAACTCTACATTATTCTGAACATCACTGTCTTAACCACGACATTTTTTTCATTAACATGGAATGACTAATGTTCCTTATATTATGCATGCTTATACATGTGTAAATTGCAATTAAGAAGGTTGTTTTGAATATACTACTACAACTCTTAAATTACCCAGTGCTGACTTGAGCCACCTTTGGATTACGGGTCTCCGGTTCGATGCCGGGGTCAGGCAAGTGTCTTTGTGTAAACCAGAGGCACTTGTTTGGAGTCGGGGTGTGATTTGTGTTCGTGAATTTCGTGTTTGTAAACTGCCCCCTCGATATAGGTGAAGGGGTTAAGTATTCATTAAAAAAATTGCCTAATGTGCCACGCTGGCCAGAGGAGTTAGCACATGGTTTCGTATCGAGTTTTCCTTCCCTTGTGGCTAGGTTATCGGCCTTCTGATTTCCTTTTGTCGGCTCTTACGACAATCTCAGGATGGAATGGGGTGGCGACACTAAGTATTCTAAATCCGTCATCTCACTTCAAACATCATCAGCTCACATTAGTCCACTGCTGGACATAGGCCTCCCCTAAAGAGCGCTATAGCGTGACGCATCCAGCTGCTGCCCGCAACCTTTCGCAGATCGTCGCTCAATCTAGCAGAGGGACTTCCTACACTACGCTTTAAATTAAACACACAATCAAGTCTCCATGCAACATTTGTTTATTTTTAATTTCTATATCACATTGTGAAATACATTTTGTCACTGGCAGTTGAAAAATAATCAAAATCATTATCAAATTTGCGACAATGGTTTCAGTATCGTGCGCTATACGCCGAATATATTAAACATTGCGAGCTTGGTAATTAATTAATATTCCCAAAACAAACTGAACAGGTATGTTTAGGGAAATATTAATTTTATATTTCCATATATGGGAAAGGTAATTAATAACAATGTGTTGTTTGATATTGCGCTGAAGAAATGTATGGCTGCTTACTGTGGTGAAAGGTATTACGTCATCCTTTATTGCGTGATTGCGTAGTAAAAAAAGTTTATTAAGTTGTAATACAACAACGGACTAAAAGTATGCAGTAAGTAATGTGTATAACGTTTGAATAAGGATGTTTATGATATGTTGTCATTTAATTATAAATTAAGTAGCGACCCGGCCCGGCTTCGCACGGGTGAAATTAGGCACGTATTATACATATAAACCTACCTCTTGAATCACTCTATCTATTAAAAAAAGCCGCTTCAAAATCCGTTGGGTAGTTTTAAAGATTTAAGCATACATAGGGACGGACAGGCGACAGCGACTTTGTTTTATACTATGTAGTGATTGATAAAGACTTCATCGTCGGTTTTAATTTGAAATATTAACAAAACTGGAATTAAATTAATGCGATAATTCCAGCTGGAACTGACTACCTTTCTACTTTTCTTTTTTTACTTTTTCGTTACTTAAACATTGAAACACAATATTGGCCCGACTCAGCAGTGGGGTAGGCAGTGGGTCATTTATGGGATAAATTGTCGTAGTAGTTATGGGTTGAAATGATAAACGACGATACAATTAATAACACATTAAAGTGGCACGCGCACATCTTACGACCTTTTACAAGAGACTGACAAGAACAGAAAAACAAAGCAACTCGCTTATAACTATCCTTGGACAAATAAATATCCTTGGACATTTCACACAACGCCATCTCGTCCCAAGCTAAGCAACTTAATGCTTGTGTTATGGTAACGAGATGGATGATAAACTACTTATATACATTTTTTTTTGTAAATACATACATATTATAGATAGAAATGACACCCAGACTCCGAGCCAGTGCCTCTGGTTTAGACAAAGACACTTGCCCGACCCCGGAATCGAACCCGGGACCCGTTGATCCAAAGAACACTCTTTCAAATTATAATAAAAAGTATACGAAAGGCTTAATAGGTTGCGGGTTGCCAACAGACTACAACTACTACTCAGGCCCTAAATGACCCGCCGCTGAGTCGGGCCTCCTCCAACTACGTGGAGGGTAATTAGCCTACTGTGCCGCGCTCGCCAGACGAATTGGCATAGGTTTTCGTTTAAGATTTCCTTCTCTTGCGGCTAGGAGGACCTTGACCTTTACTTTGTGTCGGCTCTGACGGCACCCTTAGGGTGGAAGGCGGTCACACTATGTATTCTATATGCGTCATGTAAATTATAGCATTTAGTCGAACTATAGACTACAAGTTGGCCTTCGGAGGGCAGACTTCAATCATCATCATCATTTCAGCCAAAAGACGTCCACTGCTGGACATAGGCCTCCCCCAAGGATTTCCACAAAGGCCGGTCCTGGGCCGCCCGCATCCACTGCTTTTCGGCGATCTTAACCAGGTCGTCGGTCCACCGTGTGGAAGGCCTACCAGCACTGCGACTTCCGGAACGCGGTCGCCACTCGAGGACTTTTCTGCCCCATCGGGCGTCGGTCCTGCGAGCAATGTGCCCTGCCCACTGCCACTTAAGTTTGGCAATCCGGTGGGCTATGTCGGTGACCCTGGTTTTCCTGCGTATCTCCTCATTTCTGATTCGATCTCGCAGGGAAACTCCGAGCATAGCCCTCTCCATTGCCCTTCGGGAGACTTTGAGCCTTCTGATGGAGCCCATAGTGAGCGACCACGTCTCTGTTCCATAAGTCATCACTGGCAACACATATTAGTTGAAGACTTTTGCCTTCAGACACTGTGGTATTGACAGACAGACTTCAATCGCTCTATGTAAAAGCTGATTATTCTGTTGCAATGTGAAGAGGCGCCATTTGTCATGTCGTATTAAATAAATCGATACCTCTCTGATGCGACACGTCACAAAACGTCGGACAGATATAAATCAGGGTTAAGAAATCATAATGTTTTACATCTTATTTTTATTTACAGACTGGTCACCTCTCAGTGGTGATACCACCCGACATTGCCGACGATGATGGGTCAGAAGCAAGTGCAAAAGAAGGTGCTTCTGTGGAACTTCGGTGCACGGCTTCCGGGGTACCAGCTCCGACTACCACATGGAAGAGGACTGCTGGCCGTCACATTGTGTTTCGTGATGACCAGGGGAAGGAATTGTCAGGTAAAGTATGCTAGATATTTCTGTTAGGTAAATTATTTAGAACTAGCTGCGCCTCGCGGTTTCACCCGCGCTTACTTATTGTCGTACCGCGGGTGACGCCGCGGGGCAAAGCTAGTCTTAAAAAAGTAGCCTAAGTTACTCCTTATATAATTAGCTACCTATCAGTGAAAGTCCCGTTTAAATCGGTCTAGCCGTTCCAGAGATTAGCCGGAACAAACAGACAGACAGACAGACAGACAGACGGACAGACAGACAAAAATTTAAAAAAAAGTTATTTCGGTCTATGTACTGTGTGTTACTTACGGATTTAGTAAGAAGTGGTTATTTTATTATTACAAACAGACACTCCAATTTTATTTATTTGTTTCAATTAAATGTTTAAATTAGATTAGATACATAGCGTCACCACCCCATTCCCTCCTGAGGGAGTCGTAAGAGCTGACAAAAGGAAATGACAAGCCTGAAAACCTAGCGAAACCCTGTGACCAGCCCGTCTGGCCCGTCTGCCCGTCTGGCCAGTGTGGCACAGCAGGCCAAATAATCCATTTAGTTGGAGGACGCCTGACTAACCAATGGTCATCTATGGGCTGAGTAGTACTCGTCGTTTCAGCTCATAATGACCCACTGCTGAGTCGGGCCTCCTCCAAATTCATGGAGGGAAATTAGCATACTGTGCCACGCTGGCAAGACGAGTTGGCACAGGGTTTGTATCAAGTTTTCATTCTCTTTTGGCTAGGTGATCTGCCTCTTGTGTTCCTTTAGTCGCCTCTTACTACACCCACAAGACGGTGTGGGTATTTAAAAAAAATAGATGCAAAAGCTGTAAGGCTTCCGCTTCGCTTGCAGTTAAACAGATTAAAAAGCTCATGTAAGTTATTTAAATAGAGATATTTTAACTAATTGGACCCCCTGCACTAGGTATAACATGTATCGGACTGGAATCGAACCGGGATCCCGTGATCAAAAGGTGGATTCCAACCAACAAGCGCCAAGCATTGAAATCCTTTTGTGTAAAACCTTTCAGATTTTACGTACAAAATGTTATTCTATTTTTGTATTTATTGTCTCGTATTAACGAAAACACATTTATCTTGTGGACTTTAATGGAAAAATTAGATATATGATCAGAATCCTTCCAAGTGAGAGAGTTTTAATTTCTTGATAGACTTACCCGCGACAGTGATTGATAGATTGCCTTTAGCTTGCTCAATCGGTCGTGTGCATACATTCAGAACAAATGACTGTGAACGATTCTGTTAATACATAGGACATTAGAAATATAGTAATGAAATATCTTTTTTATTGCTTTCAAAAAGGTGAAATTCAGTTTGTTGCCATTTGTTCACGCCAACTATACACATTTGCTATACATACATATTACATTGCTATACACATTTTGCAGAAAATGATTTCTTGACGGACGTGTATATTTTATTTTATTACTGCTGACCAGGCAAACTTCGTACCGCCTCAGAATCAATAAAAAACCTGAATGATATTTTTTCATATTTTCTCACCTCGTTAACCTTCCCTGGACTCACACGAATATTTACAAATCGCTCTAGCCGTTCTCGAATTTTAGCGAGACTAACGAACAGCAATTCAGTTTTTTATATAAGATAGATATTAAAATAATATATACAGAATAATCAAGTCAAGAAATAATTTACTGCAATGTGCAAAGATCGTGAAAACCTAAGCCATCATTCATCATGATTTAGAGTTTTTTTTTTTGACTATTTGAAAGCATTCGTAAGAATTTATTCGAATAAGAAACATTTTGATTTTGATCATCATTATGATTTCAGCCAAAAAACGTCCACTGCTGGACATAGGCCTCCCCCAAGCCACCATTAAATACATTTTATTTTATTACCCAAATATTTTGATTTCAAAACACCCATTGCTCTAAAATTTATTTTGTTGATAATTATTACGCGTTTCAAACCACGTATTTGAAAATGTTAAATAGTTCAAAGGTTACGGGAAAATAGTACGTATTGTTTATTCTTTAAAGATTAAATCGGGACAACATGGTATTCTTGGTATTGAATCATCATTATCATTATCATTATCTCAGCCCGTAAGACTCATTGTTGAGTCGATCTGGCTCCACCTATATGGAAGGGTACACCGGGTTAGTACAGGGCTATATTTGAAGTTTTTTTTGCGGCTAAGTTTTTTGATCTTGCCATTTTCTTTATATAACTACCCCCGTGATACAGGAAGTTTACAAACATGAAATTGACGTATATAAATGACAAATACATAAGGGGTTACTGATAATAATAGTGTCATCATTCCACTACTTCCCATGGATGTCGTAAGAGCTAACTAAAGTAAATGCCAAGAGTTACTTAGCCGCATAAAAAGTAAATCTTAAAATGTAGCTCTATACTAACCCAATGTACCCGGATACTTCGACATAGGTAAAGTCAGATAGGAGCCAGCATTATCAATATATTAAAGAAAATGAAAAATAAATTTAGTTAAAGTGTTTTAAAGCAAATTAGCGGCCCGTCCAGGCTTCGCCCGGGTGCGATGTTACCCACGGTTATTGTCGTACGCCGGGTGACGCTGCGGGGTGAAGCTAGTCTAAAAAAGTAGCTTAAGTTACTCCTTATGACATCAGCTACCTATCTGTGAAAGTCCCGTCAAACTCAGTCCAGCCGTTCTAGAGATTAGTTTGATTAGTTGAAAGGTTGGAAAAGCCCTTATATCTTTAAAAACACGCCCTTTAAGTTAAAACGGAAACTTTCTTGTTCGAGGCGGGATAAATGGCTATGACACTATATAAGTCCCTTTATCGTGCCGGGACTCGTTTTTAAGTTTTATCGGCACGCACATTTTATTCATTTATCTAGTGGTTAGATGTGCCGCCTTTGGATCAACGGGTCCCGGGTTCGATTCCGGGGTCGGGCAAGTGTCTTTGTCTAAACCAGAGGCACTGGCTCGGAGTCTGGGTGTCATTTCTATCTATAATATGTATGTATTTACAAAAAAGAAATGTATATAAGTAGTTTATCATCCATCTCGTTACCATAACACAAGCATTAAGTTGCTTAGCTTGGGACGAGATGGCGTTGTGTGAAATGTCCAAGGATATTTATTTATATTTATTATTGTTTAAAATGATTATACACGATAAAATTCATCTAACGATTAGGCAATTACATTTTAAACTTTGGCGAGTGGCTGAAAGTAACTAGCGAAATAAGATAGGATAGAAATTTCCACCATCTGTTATAACTAGGTATGTATTTTAAATCACACAATAGTTACTTAACACTGTTTATCAGTAAAAAGAACGTCAATATCGCGTTGAATTTTATTCGCATCGGCGAGATACGGCTAAGTGGTAAAAAAGAAACAAGGCTAATTTTGCATTCAAAGCCCGCGCGGGCGGGCGCAGGTGCCGTAGCGGTTAGAACATTGGAATTTTATGGGATTTATTAAGATATTACACTGAGATATTGGACAAAATAATCGAGTATAGACATCACTTCAGATAAAAACAAATACAATATATTGTGTCTTATCTGCTATATACAATGCACTCTGTCTTAGTTTAATTAAAACCACTACATGTTAAATATTAGAGTTCAACGCAGTTGTAACATATGTGTTGCTTAAACACATATGTTTAAACATATGTTTAAACATATGTGTTTAAATGAATTTTTTATTTTTATTTATTTTCAGAATTTTTTACATTAAGTAAAAAATGCTGTTTTTACTTAATTTTGAATTAAGTAAAAACAGCATTTTTACTTAATTCAAAATACAAGTCAAACTCAAAAGGAACTTTATTTACGTAGGTTTTATCAATAAACTCTTATAAATCGTCATATTTAAAATCCCCAATATGATCCTTCAACCCTTCTCCCACGGTAGGTGGTAGTTTTAATACATTCCTATCGGTCGTCATATCTACATGCACTTTTCACACACATTTCCTCAGTCTCACAGCCCATCCATCTCTTTTGATCTGCCATAAACCTTGCATCCACCCACATTCATAGTGTAACTACCACCAGTTCATAATGGCCAGCATACAGAGAAGAGGCGGCAAGAAACTATGTAGTTGCGGGTTTTTTTAATGGTAGAAAGCACGTAGTCATTTTTAGAGCATACAAATTATAGAGTCAAGTAGCGTCTCATCAATATTGCAACTTATGACCATCTGGGTTAGGAATCTTTAAATTCGACGTTAGATAATTGCTGTGCTTCACCATGTACGTTCGATAACTCAGTAAAATAAAACAACTCGAATGTTTACTTTGTCAACAACAGTTTTATTTAAGTTAACTTAAATTCGCAAAAATAAAGCCGTGAAAGAAATAGCAGCAACGGTTTCAAAATAAATAATTTATCGATGACCTACGAGTTCGTTCAATGTAATCAATCCAATTGCGGTTTAATTAAAACCGCAATATAATAACTCATGTATCGCGCTATAAATCGCTTTTGTTCGCCGCGGTGAATATTAAAATTCAATGACGTATTTTCGTCCGACAAAACTTTACGGCCGTCAACAATAAACAAAAGAAACCGGCGTCCTATGGGTTCTAACTGAAACTCATTTCCGGAAAAAACGTGCTCAAAAGACTCGATTACTACTTAAACAAAATAATTCTCTCATTCTGGTCTCGGTCGGAAATTAAACGAACGGATTAGTTGAAGCTTAACAAAAGGTTATCTCTTAGTTTTAATGATATACCCAAAACAACACTAGCCGAAATTACGGGTGCCAGTCATTTTAACACATATATACGAGTATGTAGTCTTTCTAATAGCCCGTATCTGTTGTAATTTATAACTTAACGTAAATAAATGAAGTACAAAATCGCTTTGCCTCATTTGGGTGTAAAAGCCTTTTCAGTGCGGTGTTTTACGAATCTGACCCGTTTTATTTAAGCCATTAAGCGTAAATAAAAGAGTGGCAGCCCTATGGAAACGAAGACCGGCTGAATAGTATTGCAAAGAGCAATCACACCAAAGCCGGCAAAGATCAGTTAAAAATACAGTCGTGTCACTATGCTACTCGTAGTTTACTAAATAATTAGTTTTTTATTAGTTTCGTTTAGGTTTTCGCAATGTGTAATCATTGCGAAAACCTAAACGAAACATTGAAATTAATCACTTTTTAACGGATTTATCGCGTGTATATTACATTATTTAATTTCCGAATGCTTTGCAGCAGTCGTGGTTGCGGGAAAGCATAATTAAACTACGAGTAGTTTATACACGCAGCATTGCCTGGATAGATTTAAAAAAAAAATTAATTAAAATTATTCAACTTTTAACAACATTCATGCGGTCCCGGTTATAATGATTAACATCAGTTCTGTCATTTTTGATTTCATAAATGATGTAACTAACCCGCCTTCGCTTTCGCCATAATAGCCACGCGTTTCGTATTATGTTTATTAGATCGTAAATATATGTTTAACTTTTTTAACTCCTCAATGTTAAAGTTATAACTATTGGTATGCTATTAATTCGCGGACTTGTATTTGATTGGCCCTGACCCAAGGCCTAGTTGTCATTCATTGCGTTAACGTGTTGTGTGTTTCTCTCATCTGGCGAACTTGCTCTCACTATGCTGTTTAGTGCTTTTTGTAAACAAACCCATTGATTTGAAAAACGCAACTACAGAGTTTCTTGCCGGCTCTTCTCTGTAGAGCAGCATTCCGAACCGGTGGTAGTTTCAGCATGAATGTGGATGGACGTAAGGGTTGTGGAAGATCAAGAGAGATGGATGGATTGTAAACATGAGAAATTGTGTATGAAAGGTGTGACTGTAGATATGACGACTGATAGGTGTGTATGGAGACTACCACCTAGCGTGGGACAGGGGTCGTAAGATGATGATAATGGTAACTGTAAATATGACGATTTATAAGAGTTTTGTGATAAAACCTACGTAAATAAAGTTAATTTTGAGTTTGAGTTTTTGAGTTTGAGTTTGATACTACTACTACTACTATTCAGCCCATAAAAGACCCACTGCTGAGTCAGGCCTTCTCCAATTAATCCAATTAGATTAAAATTAATCCAATTAGGGCAATTATGGAGGGCAATTAGCCTATTGTGCCACGCTGGCCAGACCAGTTTGTACAGGATTTGTGTCAAGTTCTCATTGCAAAGCGGCTAAGTTTTCTGGTATGTTATTACCTCTTGGAGCTAGGTTTATGGCCTTGTCATTTCCTTCTATCGACTCTTACATCATCGACGACATCCTTGGGATGGAATGGGGTGGTGTCGTTATGTATTTTAAATACATCAACACACGGACCAGGTCTATCTATGGGCTATCCTGTAGGCTATTTTCATCAACTAGCACTCTCTCGGAACATTGTTTTTCCATTGGGAGAAACACCAATAACACGACAGTTTTGACATTTTGCTTTTTGACGTATTCCTAGTAGATGCTTTGGCCATTGTTACAATTAATTCAATTTCGTTCAAAAATCGAATTAAAATTATCAAAATCCACTATGGAAATGGTGGTTCTGTTAAAGTTACATTTCGTATAATTCGTGATGTTTTTGGACAACATAATCGTCCTTCTGAGTTTTAGAGTTTGAATCAATTAAAAAACAAAGTTGTTGTTGAAAAAGCCTATACAATTGAAATTACACATATACAAACAAACTTACCTTCTTTTCGATTTCCGTTTGCAGTACAATCGAACAGTTATTGTTAGAAGTGAATATACGACATATAGTTTGGCGTCATGGCGTCTTCAATGAACGGACGCACTATTAATTGGTCATGTTAAACACGCTTCGCTTAATATGTAAGAATTGCCTTCGCAATGGCTATTCCAGTTTTCCTCCAGTTCCCCATTTTCCTCATTCTTTTGTGTCGCGGTAAGCGATCGTAAGCTATCGTGAGAGTGACCATGGACAATTTATTTCCATTTACTGAGATATCGAGGAGGTCGTAGCTCAGCGGATAATGCGGAACGCATTCAATCTGCAAGTTAAGTAATGTCTGGTTTTGCTAGATAAGTGCTCATCATTTTTAACTTCGGAGGTCACGTAAAGAGAATACTGGCATTTACTGGCAAGATTTTGAAGGCAATTTGTTATTAAAACCATAAAAATGAACGAAAAATTGAAAACTGTCTGATGTCATTGTTTCTCAAATAAGTATTTTGGTTGAGATTTTTATGTTAAAAGTCTTTTGGTTAAATAACTTCTAAAATTTACATTAAGAATCGGATCATGGCTTCAAATGCTATATCGATATCTAATAGATGAGGTAATTCAAAGAAAAGAAGTATTATAATCACTTCTTTTAACTATCAGTTTGGTTTTAATATTTCAATAAATATTTCTACTACTACTCAGTCCATAATAGACCCAATGCTGAGCCAGACGCTCCTCCCATCACAGTGAGGGTACTGGCCAAACGAGTTGACATAGGGATTCGTATTTTCCGCAAGTTTTCCTTCACTTGTGGCTAGGTTTTCGAAACCTTTGTTGTCATTACCAGTTATTACCATTATCGTTGTCAGCCATGAGAAACAATTCTCGAACACAAATGACAATTTCAATAAACGAGAACACCAAATTATAGCAATAGGTAAGTTTAAAAAAATGCCTCATCCCACTAATCTTGTAATTCTTAAAGTGAATAAACAACTTTTTTCCGTCTATTTTACAGCAATGCAAATAGTGAAATCGCTTTAAATATTGAAGCAGCAATATCTATTTTCAAAAAAGGCCCGCAGAAGAATTTGCGGGTAACAGCTAGTTTCAGAGTAATTTAGTTTTGTTCTAAAATACTTTAAAGCCACGTCAAACAATTCTGCCAATTAATATTCGTCCAGTTGCAGAAAATCGTTCACTCGCCACAATATTGGGAAACAATTAACCACCGTGGTATTGCCGAATTGCATAATGAAAGCAACTTTGTTAGGCCAAAAATTTTACCAATTATATTCAAATGCTACAGTGAATTTTGACTTTTTTTATTATCTGATTTTTTCTTTGGCTATAGGGCCTCCGCGCATAACGCGGCCAGGCCGCGCGGCCACGTCGCTGCGGCCAACTAATTCTTCCACGATGTATGTAGATACGCGCATTAGGCGGCCGGCCAAGTTTTGGCCGCGCGGCCAACGAAAAACATCGCGACACGTACGTGGCCAGCCCGCGCATTATGCGGCCAGGCCGCGTGACTGGCCGCGCGGCCTGGCCGCCTAATGCGCGGGGGCTCTTAGACGTGGAATCATATAAAACGGTTTTAGAATACCTACATTGTGGTGACCATTCTGTTTTTCGGGTGTCGTTAGAGGCGACTAAAGGAAAAAACAAGGCCGTTAACCTAGCTGTAGGTTATCTTGATATGAAAGCCTGTGCAAAACCGTCATGTTAGTGTTGTACGGTAGACTAATTCCCCTCTTCTAATTGGAGGAGGTGCGAGACTCATTAGGTATATTATGGTCTGTGGTGATGATGACGATATGGTAGATTCTATTTTGCATCGGCCACATTGTAATGGTGAAATTTGAATTCAATTCGCAGTATTTGTAGGTTTATTCTTTGATCTAAGAGAGACCTTAATGAGAGATGATAAGAGACATTATTGTATTTATATGTTTAGGCTTCTATTGCAAGTATTAGTAGGTATCATATTAATCTTTAAAGATGTGTGTAATGATTATAAACAATTAGAAAGCTCTTTATGTAGACCAGAGGCACTTGCTCCGAATCTGGGTGTAATTTATGGTAGTGAATTACATGTTTTGTAAATAGTCTCCGTGATGAAGGCCTAGTACAGAGGTTCCGATTCATATTTTTATTTTTTTATAAATTTATTACAAGCAATAGTTACATGTTTACATATCATTTGTTCCCGGTGTAACAAAATCCTGCACAAAATGGTGGTTAAAAAGAAACTGTATTTTTAGTGGAAAATAACGATACTATGAACCCCAATAATATTATTGATTTCTCGTTTTGGCCTCTTATTTCAGAAGCATTGCCAATGTGCCACGTATGGAGTAACAAGTTGCCGACGACATGTCGCGACCCGACTTTATGTCCCGTTCATAAAACACAATTTCATACAAGCGCGCTCGCTCCAGATATTATGATAAAGGCACTGTTACATTAGACCTTCAAATAACTTGTAGATTTAGTAAAAATGTTAATGAAAACATTCGTAGACATTCGTGGAGGTTAACAATCTGCTATAATATAATGTTTACGGGAATTTATTTATTGATTCTAATTGAAAATGTAATATTAAGTTTGTATGAAATATGATTTACTGAATATAATAAACTGAAAGTAAATAATAAGTAATATTGTAAATATTTTGTGCTCTTGTTTTCATCAACGTTGTTGCTATTTAAATGGCTGTACACAAATGATAACCTCTGGGGTAGACAAGTTCTTGAGTGGAGACCGCGAATCGGCAAGCGTAGTGTGGACGGCCCTCTGCTAGATGGAGCGACGATCTGCGAAAGGATGCAGGCAGCAGCTGGATGCGTCAAGCTGAAGACAGGGCGCTATGGCGCTCTTTAGGGGAGGCCTATGTCCAGCAGTGGACTAATGTGGGCTGATGATGATGATACAAATGATAGCCGTAAGAGCAGGGAAACTTGCGTCTCGTCCCTCTGTGTGGCACAGCAGGATCCCATGAATTTAGAGGAGGCCTGACATAGTGGTGGGTCATATATGAGCTGAAATGATGATAATGCATCGTTATTATATAAAAGGCAAACGAGCTCGAGGTCGATCCCCTACAAGATGGACCGATCAAATAAAAGACACGCACTCCTCCAAGCTTTGTTGTATTGCTAGGGAAGCCATGGACAGGACTCGATGGAGGCACATCATCTGGTCCAAATGTAACGCATCCACTGATGACCACGATCCTCAGTCATGAGGGACCGACTAGAGAGAGAGATTATACTAAATAATATATTCCTCTTAAATATTGAATATCTGTGTTTAAAAAATATACTCTATTATGCTGGTTCCTTAACGTAGTATTTTATGTCTGCGCTCTGGGTTTGGCGGGGGTCGTATGTGCCATAATAAAGCGATAAATTATTTCCATTTAAATTTAATTTGACAGCCATCGTGAAATACCGAATCCGTTTCGCAGTTATGTAGCTGTTTGATTAAAGTGAATTTGATTGGCAACATGCCGCCTTCAATGTGTTCTTTATCGCCACTTTAGAACTTAATTCTACGTGGTAGTTAGTTCTGAAATAGTATATGTTTTATGGTAAAAAAATGATAATACGATTATATATCAAAACTAGCTGACGCGCGGCTTCGCCCACGTGGGCTTCGAACCCGTGCTTATCTCTATGCATATTTTTTATGAACATAAAAGCGGTTATTGTGACTAAACTATGATAGTTAGCTATATGCTCTCGCGGACTTTTTTGTAGATCTTTATAAGACCTACAAACCCGTAGTACATCATTCAGCGCACGCATAAATAGGTTTTCGATTTTACACCTTGGTTTACAAAATCGCAATTTTCATACGGATCCCTAATTCTTTTGAAAATAAAATACCTTCCTCGATAAATGGACTATCTAACACTGAAAGATTTTGAAATCGGACCAGTAGTTCCTGAGATTAGCGCGTTCAAACAAACAAACAAACTCTGCAGCTTTATATATTAGTAATAGATAGATTAGTGTTTCTAGGCGCAAATTTATGATTAACCAGCCAAATGAGACAGACACACCACTCTGGCAAGGGGGCGTCTAGGGATTTCTTAACTGTGCGAATTGCTCTGTAAACTTTATTATCGCGATGTAGGGCTTATTAGGAATCTTCGCATATAAAGTTGATATTTATTGACGTTTGTAGCCCTAATTTTTCGTGAAAATTGTGTAAAGTATCTCTATAGTCATAATTTGAATGGTGAAAAAATTCTTAGTACGGAATCTGATCTCACTTCTCCCTGATGTTCTTATTTATTTATTTAAGACATTATGCAAAAAATACATTGGTGGACTTAATGCCTAGCTCATCTAGATGACATTAAGTTTGAACCGGGGGATGAAAAAAGAAATAAATAATAATAAGTCCTAACTTTAACTGGTGACATTCCAAAATGTTAATGTACCTTAAGATTTAACGAGCCCTATTCCAGCGCATCTCATCACGAATATCCAAAATAGCCGAGATGCAGAAGAGGTTTATGTAAGGACTATTTTCATAATAATATGGTAATATATCATTGCTGTGAAAATATAAATATTATTAAGAAATTTAAATACGGTTTCACACCCCATACCCCTTAAATGAACTAAGAAAATTCACATCTCTACTATCATATTATAAGAAAATGAGATGACTTCAGAACGATAGAAGTGCGAAGTATCACATAAACTGGCGGTTTACGATTTTATGTTATGAAACTTACGGATAATATAAAATATTTGTTTTTCAATATGTACGAAAAGAGTAGTATATATATATAAACTGAAACCATTTGGATTAAGTTTATGTTGCTTAAAACTTTATTCCTTTAATATATTAAGAGAGTTTTGAAGAGTCCCTACATGCTAGATGATGATTTGAGTGATAGATATATAAATAAATATCCTTGGACATTTCACACAACGCCATCTCGTCCCAAGCTAAGCAACTTTATGCTTGTGTTATGGTAACGAGATGGATGATAAACTACTTATACATTTTTTTTTTGTAAATACATACTTATTATAGATAGGAAACACCCCGACCTGGAACAAATACTTGTAGGTCGTACAAATATTTCTTCCGTGCGGGGATCGAACCCGCGACATGCTGCGCAGCAGTCGATAAAATTATTTACTAATAATAAAATTAATTATTTTGTTTAGCTGTGGAAGGCTTCGCAGGGTCAACTCTAACGCTTAAAGGACTGCAGCGTTCCGACATGGGAACTTACTTATGCATTGCTTCGAATGGTATCCCACCAATGAAAAGCCGCCGATATGAAGTATCCGTGCTATGTAAGTATGAAAACCTTCTTTTACTGTTTTTAATTGGAATTTAATTTTGTTGTCTGTGCAAATTCTTGAGATAATACCGACTTGGCGAACTGTCCCATCTAGCCGACAGTGGTTTAAACTTAATATCGTAGCTGTCATTCAGCTTTTTGTTGAGTTGGTGGTGGAGGTGGTTGAGGTGTCATTTTAGTTTATGATTCACAAGGTTGGAATGTGTCTTCGATATTCAAAATGCTATTGGAGGTGAGGTATGATGAGGTATTATGCAGGGTGTAATAAAAACCCAATAGCAATAACGAAAGGAACGACAGTACTGCTCTTTAGGTTTGTTTTGTTGTTCTTAAGAACTTACATAATGGATGTAGGCTTTTTGTTGCGCCCATAGATTTAATAAAACTTATTTTGTTAACCTAGGCGCGAGAGAGGGAAAACGTGATTCGAAACCCTGTGGCCTGCCAGACCCTGCCAGACGGGTAGGCACAGTGTTTTGTAAAAAGTTTTCCTTCTCTTGCGGCCAGGTTCTCAGACTTGTCGTTTCCTTCGGTCGGCTCTTACCACAACCTTAGGATGGAATGGGGTGGTGATACTATGTATTCTAAATCCATCACCACACGGATAAATTATTAGTATAAAAGCATTAGTATAAAAGGAAGTAACCCACCTAACTTATCTATTAAACAAAACTGTTCGACTTTAAAGGATTGCGTTAACTTAATTGAGCGGACTTAATTTCGGCCTAGTTAAACTTTGTTCATCGTGTCTTTTGTATGGGTAATTAAGTTTGCTTATTGGATATTCAGCTTCGGGGCTCCGCCGGCATTATGTCGTTAGCATATCCTATAACAACTCCATATAACACATATAATTTACCTAATCGGTTCTATGAATAAAATGAAATGCTTTAGACTACACAGTGTCACCACCCCATTCCATCTTGAGGGTGTCGTAAGAGCCGACGCCGTGTAGAGCTGCATTTCGAACTAGTGGTAAATTTGATATTTTATTTGTTGGTTTGATTGGTCAAAATGGATTTTGTGTACGAAATAAATACTTTTTTAGTCTCAAATGTTGCACTTGAAGCAAGAAGTAAGGCATTTTTCTCTAAAGAAAGAATACAAATTGTGCTAGCAAAACATGTTGACTAAACTGCCCGTATTATGTTTGTGTAGTCCAACCTATCATACGAGTGGCGAGCCCCGTGGTGCTCCGAGCAGTGGATATGCACGTCTCTTTGCAATGCTACGTGGAAGCCTCCCCCAAGTCTCTGAACTTTTGGCAACGAGGAAAAACTCAAGCAGGTATGTAACATTGATATGTACGTTAAATGGCAATAAAATAATAAGTGTTTTGTTATTGAATAATACCATAGAATAGACCCAGTGCCGAATTAAGCAAGCGCGGGGCCCGTAGCGTAATTCATTAAAAGAGCCCTTGATCTGCTATGGGTTCATATGTAAAAAGTGGTAAATATACAATTCTATACTCAGTACGTTAATTTGCTATCTTTAAGTTACAATTTTGTGAGTAATTAGTATGTATTAATCACATCATAGTACGTTTCACTAAATAAATTACGCTCAGGCAGAGATGAGTGGTTTAAATATACGGGGCCCCCTTTCGCGCGGGGCCCGTAACAAATTATTTCAAAGAGCCCTTGTTCTGCTATGGGTTCTCAAGTATAAAGTGGTAAAATCAATACGTTTATTTGCCATCTATAGGTTACAAATTTGTGAGTAATTAATACATACCACATCATAGTACGTTTCACTAATTAAATTACGCTCAGGCAGAGATGAGTGGGTTTAAATATACGGGGCCCCCTTTCGCGCGGGGCCCGTAGCAATTGCTACTCTTGCTACGTGGTTAATCCGGCACTGCATAGACCTAGAGAAATTACCTTTATTACTCGAGAATTTTACCTTTTGTCTGCCATTGCTGTTGATGGCATAGTTCCAAGGCTTTAGTGTTTTTTTACAATACCATATTAATCCCACTAGATATCTCTGTCGTATTTTGTGGTGGTAGTTGTTTTTTAATTTCATGCGAGTATGTTGGTCAAATTGATCCATTACAGTAAGTCAGTCAGTAAAGGTATAATAAAAAATTGATATGGTATGTAAAGTAACTAAACATTCACTATTCGGTTCCTTTAATTTATTTCATCATTAATTAAATCTTGATTACGTGTTAATTTTTTTACTTAAATGTTAGTCTATCTATACTAATATTCTAAAGAGGAAAGATTGGTATGAAAATTCTTTCACCATTTTAATGATTAATGTAGGCTATTTACTTGACTGCCTCGTTGGTCTAGTGGCCTCGTTCGATTCCGGGGTCGGGTCAGTGTCTTTGTCTAAACCAGAGGCACTGGCTCGGAGTCTGGGTGTCATTTCTATCTATAATATGTATGTATTTACAAAAAAAAAATGTATTTAAGTAGTTTATCATCCATCTCGTTACCATAACACAAGCATTAAGTTGCTTAACTTGGGACGAGATGGCGTTGTGTGAAATGTCCAAGGATATTTATTATTTATTTATTAGGTATTTATATTTCATCATTAATTAAATCTTGATTACGTGTTAATTTTTTTACTTAAATGTTAGTCTATCTATACTAATATTCTAAAGAGGAAAGATTGGTATGAAAATTCTTTCACCATTTTAATGATTAATGTAGGCTATTCTAATTACATACAAGAAAAAATAAATGTCCACCCTTGCGAAGCCGGGACGGGCCGCTACCTACTTAAGAATATGTTTTATCGAAAACTTTTTTATTTTAAGGTGGCAAACTGCTCAACGGCTCCAAGTACATAATATCTGAAGAAATGTTGAACGAATACTCTCTTCGTATGACCTTGACTATCAGCCGACTGAAGAAGACTGACTTCGGGGAGTATATCTGTGGAGCGACGAACGGCTATGGAAAAGCTGATGGTGTTATTACTTTGAAAGGTATGTTCAAACTCGATGTTGCATATAATGTATATTATTTATGGCAGCGACCTCGGACAAAGAATCAGCCTAGCGATTCAAAGGGGGAACGCTGCCAGTATCTTCGGAACCTTACCTAAAAGGACTCCTTTTAATAATTATATTTTAGTATTTTTTAGTTTAAGGTACATTAGTATTTTTAAGTATTTCAATGTTATTTACAATTTGTAAACTATTTTATTTTAAATAAAATTTAATTTTTTTTTTTTCTAAACCACGTAGGTAGGCTTATTCTTGTTAATAGTAAGTTCCAATTAAATTGGCATTTCATAACTAGCTGATACCTTTTGCTCACAGTAGTAGGCTAGGATTTTTTTTATACCTGTGTCTCCGATTCTCACAATCATAATGATTGTTTACATTTGAAGTGAAAACCGTCCTAAATCTCAAATGTATGTTAGTTTTTACTTTGAATATTTCTCCTAGTCTAATATTTCTCCTAGTCCTAGTCGCGATTAATATGTTATAATATATGTATACCTAATATTTCTTTTTTAAATACCTATGGCTCCATAATATTTCGATAATTTTTCCATCGACAAGTTTTAAGAGACAGCCCAATTAGAGATCAAAAATAAAAAAAATTAAAGTTAATTGTATGACGAAAAGTAAATAGGACCAAATAAATTAATATTACAAGAATTATATAACCTATCTCGCCAACGTGGCTTAAAAGGCTAATTTCCCCCCCTTGAATTTGGAGAGCCCGACTCGGTAGGGGTTTCTATATATAGCCTGAAATAATTTGCATATTGAACATTATTTTTCTCTTCTTCAACAGAAACGCCACAAAGGACAACGACCACCACCACGACAACAACAACAACTACTACAACAACGACAACAACTCCCCGACCCACTAGTACAGCGGCAACGACAAAAGCCCCAAAACGGTACCTCAAGAAGCAAAACGATCGCACGAACCAAAACGCTCTAGACGCTGACATGCGCCAGGCTGAATTGAACAACGCTTTTAATTTCTACAGTATAAACTTCGGTTACCCGAACAATACGCAGAACGAGTACGCCCAGCGTACCGAACGCCAAAAAATACGCCCCACAGGCTCACCACGACAATACATAGTCTATAACGACGCTGTCAAAATTAAGCCCTTACTATTTGCAGTGTTCGCATCTCTGAAGCTATTTGTATAGATGCGTGCAATCCAATAAAAATTTTAAACCACGTAGTGATATAAAATGGCTGTTGAATTTTGTATTTAAGGTACGTATTTTGAGGTTGTTGTAAAAGTTTTAGCGAATCTCGATGTTAATATTGTTAATGCTATTGAAGTATTGTCGACGGCGGTTAGATACCGAGTTTCGGCCTTATATTATAATGTAAATGATGACAATAAAAGTTGGAGGAACTCGGTTGTATAGGTAGCGACAGTCACCTAGTATTGGACCTAGTATACTCAGACAATAACTCGTATATATTAGAAGGATATTTTTATGGCAATATTGTGGTAGTTATAAAATCATAAAATACATGTTACTCAGTTAAAGGGAATGATCTAGGCATTTATATAACACAGTTAAATCCGTAAATGAAAGACAATAATATTGTATTGTTTATTTAAAAAAAGTGTGTAAACATTGAGTAAGTTGGTACATAATGTCATGACGAGTGTATCTATTATTGCTTTAACATTTATAATTCGAATACTAGGAGAGAGCAATGTATAACTCATCGATTTCAATATAAATAATGAAAATGAATTAATGATTCTAGGACACCGATAAAATAATTATAATCATGGATTAAAACTGAAAATAATAAATTTATTCGATTATCCAACGGTGTATTTTCGTCGGGATTCGAAACATTGATTCATTAATATCAATACTATCATATCAATCGGAGTAACAAGTGATTCGATATTTGTATGCGAGCGACTAGTGTTGGGAAACATAATAAAATTATAGTGGTTAGAAACACATTAAGGCAACTTTTTATTATTATAATAACGTAATTAACGTTATTCTATACATTTCTATTATACAGTAATTTGGTATATGCTTATGAAAGTAATTTTATGAAACATGATAATAAGTCTAGAGTAATGATGAATTTGACAATACAAGTGTAATAACAATAGTCTATAGTGGTGAAGTATTAGATGACCAAAATAACCATTAGATTCCTGTATATAATATGCTTTGTAAAAATATAACGCGTAGTATAGCTTTTTTCAATTACATTTTCGTTGATTTAATCTTAATATTCATTGGAGTCCTTACAACGAAATAATTAATGACCAACTTTATACATGTATTTAAATTTAAACCTGCGTATTCTTGTACCCTTAAATTATTCATAATACAATCGTATTGCCTCTGATGGTCGTCGATTTTATTCTGTTGATTTTAGTTTCTTTTTAATACGCTTTTTGTTTTTGTAACACTACTTTGGCACATTAAATGAAAGAAGAATACAATAATATAGTAATTCTATTGGATATATCAATTATAAGTTACCCAGTATTTACAGTCATCATCGTACTTGATGAAATATTACATAATTAAAATTAATATTTCTGCTGCATTTCATATTTTACATATAAGTAAATTAGAATATTATTAAAATTTAATAATTATAATAATAAATTTATGTCTTCCGGATAGAATATTGAGGTAATGTATTCAGCTAATTCATGTTTATGAGTTGAAATATTAGTGGAAGTTCCTTTTGGACTTCAAAATGCCTAGATGATGTAGTCTTTAAAGTAAGTGACATGAAAGAATTTACTGTAGGGCTGGTAATACGGCGCTTAGAATAATTAAAATGAGTTTTGATAAGAGACAGTTCTATTGTAAAAAAATGTATTACCATTATGAATAATATTGAATTAATATTTTTTCATATAAATACGATTCGTTTAGTATTTACATATTCATTTGGGAACATTATTAGTGACTTTAAACTGGTTTTGAATTCAATTTTAATCTGTTATGTGTGAATTTAAGATTAATTATTAGGTTTATTATTTAATTGAAAATGTCCTTGTTGCGTATTTGCATCGTTAAGTTTCAAAATAATGTATGTGTCTAAAATACGTTCACATTATCAAAGAGTTTTATTTTGGGTACATTTTTCATAGTAACAATGATTATTATAAATTACCAAATGTGAGCTATTTTATGCAAGATAATATGTGAGTGTTCTATAAAATTTAAGTTATTTGTATAATTTCTGTTATGACGTTATTTAATATTCTATAATCAGCTATTTAAATGTAATTATGACAATAATTGTACATAGAATACATGTTAAACCGATTTATTAGTACGACATGTGACTATTTATCAATGTTACCTTTAAGATGTTGATATCATTTTATGACATTTTAAAATAAAAATTGTAATCAAAGTAAAAGTGTTTTTTTCATTTTATATCCTTTATGTCCTTTATAGAATCATCCTCAGCAATGTGTTGTGCATGAGCCTACGAAGTTTCCGAGTTGGTACGACTTAATTTTATTCTAATTTATATTCTTAATATATATTTTATTTTAATTATACCAATTAGAATTCAATATTCATAGTAAAGACAGGATAACGTCTGTCGGGTAAGCTAGTTATATTATATTATTTACTAGCGACCCGCGCCACGGCTTCGCACGGGTGCAATGATTAATACTTAAAAATCGTCCTCTTGAATCACTGTATCTATTAAAAAAACCGCTTCAAAATCCGTTGCGTTTTAAAGATTTAAGCATACCTACATAGGGACGGAGAGACGACAGCGACTTTGTTTTATACTATGTAGTGATGTACTATTTTTGCATGATTTTTTTGTCAAATGTTCCATCCGACTACGCGTAGCTCTTAATGTCAAATATGACATTTATGGACATGGATTAGTGAAGTGCCATTATAAAAATCTCATTCGTAGTTTATGCAACAATATTAGGTACATGTTGCTGTCTTTTTTATTTCACTTACGATTGAAAAAGACATGGACATACTTTAAGAAACCGTGGAAAATGTTAATTACAGGAAGTCGTTAAGACATTTGTGGTTCCAATTAATAAAGATAGGAAACAATAATTGAACATGCTTTTGAAGCAAACTTTAGGAATTATTGGGAAGTTTGAGTGTACATATCATGTGGTGATGGATTTAGAATATATATTGTCACCAACCCATTCAGAATTGAGTGTGTTGTTTAAAGTGACTAAAGGGTTCTGATCGTATTCTTTTAGAATTGAGTGTGTTGTTTAAAGTGACTAAAGGATTTTCACTAAAGGATTCTGATCGTATTTTTTTTATTTAAGTCCAAACGTTTCAGAGTTTCAATGCAGTGTACCTGTTCGCGGGAATCTGAAAACACCCTGTTTCTATTAAAAAAATACGTATTGCTCAAATTGTGCCGCCGTTTCATTTCATTACTGCTTATATGTTCTAGATATATATGTTTTGTATTTAGCTAGAATATATCTACATTCTTCTTCTCCTTTTTCATAAAAATAAAAATGAATTGCTATTCGTTAGCCTCGATAAAATTCGAGAACGGCTGGACCGATTTATCTAAATTTGGTCTTGAAATATTAGTGGAAGCCCAGGGAAGGTTAGAAAATATGCATATTTTAATACGCTTTATTTTTGCTCAAGTTAAGGAATGCACATATTTTAATAAAGTTGTGACATTCTGGAATTATCATTCAGGTTTTTTATTTATTGATTCTGAGGCGGTACGAAGTTTGGGTCAGCTAGTTTAATAATTCACGAAAATTTGCGTAAAAAAGCTCAAAATAAGTTTTTTTAGCTCTTGTACTGTGCTTGTAGTCTTTCGTGCCGTGCCTTTAGCAACAGCGACAGACAAAAATAAAATGGCAGATATTACATTCTGGTCCGTGATTGGTCGATGGACATGAACATTCAAGCACTTAATGTTTCTTACGATGTAGAGTATGGAACAAACACTGGACATTTAAGCGCCAAAATTTCAATACATTGGTGTGCTTGTTCTTTAAAAAGTCAAATATTTTAAATTTTCCTGAACCAACATGACAGAAATTTAAGTACGACGCTATGGTAGAGAGGTATCGACACCTACTAGGGCTTCTTAAAGAGACTATGTATTTACTTACTAGAAAATAACTGACATAAATCGTCTTTCAACGATTTTTCCATATTAGGGGCAACAGGAAAAAATAAAAAAGCTTGGTACACCACATTAAATAAGTGATTTGTAAATATCACAGTTGATCAGATTTTCATCAAAAAATCTACACTGAAAAACACTTGAAAATCTAGTTTGTTCAAAGGTATGATGTCACAGATTCACGAGTATAACGTTTTTTCCTTGGTGAGTAAGAATTTAATTACGGGCTCGCATACCGTCAGTTTTATTGTACCATTCTTATCATTATCACAAGTATGTGTAAAGAACTCATATAGATTAATCATCATCATCAATACAGCCCATAATTGACCTACTGTTAAGTGGAGGCTACTTTATTAACATTGAGGTAAAATAACCTACTGTGCCACGCTGGCCAGACCAGTTGGCGCAGTTTCTAATGTTCGGAAAGCTAAATGTCCTGTCTCTACGACGAACGACGGATGGAATGAATTGGTGACACTACATATTATATTAGAAGCAGTTGTGTGTTATTTCATCTAAACTGTTATTTTTAAAAGTACTTTATCAATAACGAGTAAATTTATTCGGTCACCATCTGTTTTATGTCAATTTCGGGGTTAAAATTTTTAAATATTCAAAGTTCATTCAAGTTTTCCAAAGTAATAAAAGAGAATTGAGATAAGTTATACACTTGGGAATTTAAAACAGCTAAGATACAGTTTGTTGGAAGTCTTTGCTACTTAAAATTATGGAAAATTAGTAGTAATCAAAAACACAAATGAAATAACGTAAAATACACGCAATAAATCCTTTAAAAATTGTTCATTTCAAAACATTTCATTGGTTTAGATTTAATAAAAACCTTCCAGTCCGTAAGATTGGAAGGTTTTGTTTCAAGTCTACCTTCTACACTCCACGACCCATCTAGTGGGCCAACCGGTATTTATTTGGTTAGACCAATTGTCAGTTTTTGACTGGACTGCCGACGTGTAACGGTTGTGACATATGGTAGAACAGCAGCTGGGTACGGCCTTACGTGCCCTTCAAATAACAGAGAAGTTTATAAACATAAAAGACACCAAAGTTGCTTAATCTTGAGATCAATTCCTTTGCCGTAAGTGGGGAATAGGGTGAGACTTTATCAGTCTTATTAATAAAAATTGCTTACTCCAAAGTTACACCGGGAGGAGTTAATTCTAGATTAGTCACGGAGTAGCTACGTGTTAATAACGGTATTAATAATTACGAAGTAGGTTCGGAGTTACAATACAGTTCTTACATGAGATTAAGGTGTATGTTATGGCAACCCACTGATTTTAAAAGTAAAAATAATGAACAAAATGATCTGATTGAATAAAAAGGCTCTGACAGAGAATTAATAAAGTAGTAGTAAGGACGGAATTAACTAATCAAAATTTTCGTTTGATTTTCTTTTATGATTCAAAAAAGAGGTTTTATTCTAATGTTATATATTTATTAGCAGAATATTATCTATTAATTGAAAATGAGCCTAAAAGATAAACGCATTCGTTCCATTAACTAGGGTGAAGAAGAAAAGTTAAGCACGTGGCAATATTCATAATTTTAGCTAAAGGATAATTTTCAATTTTAATAATGCATAATTATTGTTTTAGCAATTATTTCGCTCAGTTCTAAAGGATAAGTTTAGTTTAGATATTATCTCAATGGAAGTTAGAAATACAATACAAATCTATGCTTCGTTCCTCATTTCCTCGTTTCAGCCTATTACTGACTCACTAACTGAGTTAGGCCTCCTCCAAATTCATGGAAGAAAATTAGCTTACTGTGCCACGCTGACAAAACGGGTTGGCACAGGGTTTGTATCAAGTTTTCCTTCTCTTGCTGCTAAATGATTTGCCTCTTGCGTATTATTCTATGCTTACTCAAGCTTTAAACCATGGGGCTCCTCGGAATAACTTTTACTCCGAGAGTAAATTTTTATTAGTTAACACCGTCCTTACTCCAATTTTATTAATACCAGAGTTGTCTAATCTTTGCGTAAATCTTGGAGTAAAGTTGTTCTGACGCTAATCATAGTTTATTAAAAAGGGTGCATAGGTTTAAAAGTAGATAATTTATAGTGTGTATGTAGCATTTTAACTTGAGTTCCTAAGCTTATTAATTAGGCCTGGAATTGCGGTATTAATCCCAAGACGTTCAACAGTGTGTATAAACTGAATTATTAAAACCACAATATTACTGTGTAAGTCGTTATCACAATAAACAAGAGCAACGTCTTAAGTAGGGTTGCCACTATAAAAAAATAATGCCTCAAGTTTGGTTAAGAATCTAATAATCACCATCACCATTTAAGCCCGTAAATGACCCACAACTAAGTCGGGCTTTCTCTAAATTCGTGGAGGGAAATTAGCCTACTGTGCCACGCTGGCATAAAGATTGTATTTAGTTTGTCGACGGCTATGTGGTCAGCCTTTCTTTCCCATTCCTTTAGTCTCCTCTTACGACGCTCTGAGGATGGTGGATGTTTTCAAGGCAGTGTCTTACTCGTTTAATTCTTAAATAAAAACGGGGTATAATGTGGCTGAGATTTGTGTTTCTTAATTTGGCGACAGTTTTCATAATGTTTAATCTATACTAATCTATAAAGCTGCAGAGTTTGTTTGTTTGTTTGTTTGTTTGTTTGTTTGAACGCGCTAATCTCAGGAACTACTGGTCCGATTTCAAAAAATCTTTCAGTGTTAGATAGTCCATTTATCGAGGAAGGTTATAGGCTATATTTTATTTTCAAAAGAATTAGGGATCCGTATGAAAATTGCGATTTTGTAAACCAAGGTGTAAAATCGAAAACCTATTTATGCGTGCGCCGCAAAAACTATTGACAATAGAACAAAATGATGTACTACGGGTTTGTAGGTCTTAGAAAGATCTACAAAAAAGTCCGCGAGAGCACACATCTAACTATCATAGTTTAGTCACAATAACCGATTTTATGTTCATAAAAAATATGCACGGGTTCGAAGCCCACGCGGGTGAAGCCGCGCCCAAAAGCTAGTTTTACATAAATGGTTTTTTAAATCACTTTAAGTAAGACGGTGCGGTATATAGTTTGAGTTCATAAATCTTACGGTTTAACTATAAAAAATGGAAATCTAGACCAACTTATTATATATATTTTTTATTTTATGATCAATGCAATGATGGATCGGAAGATGAAAATCTGGGTTCAAGACATCATGTACATTTATACCTCTCCTGTTATCGATATTTTTTTAATATTGAATTTTCGCATACTGAATTCTGATCACATAAATATGAAATTTAAAAGCCTTATCCAGGTTATTGCATAAGCTATGATGAAATGCGGTGGCGAAACGATGTCTTTTAAATTCGTCACCAAATACATATTACCGAGGCTAGGTAAAGTATGGAGCACTATATTATTGTATTACATGTCACCCAAGACACCTATTTGAATTTTGAAATAAATAAATAACACAAACGCATTTACTATGTAAATTAAAATTCATGCCGGCAGTCTGACAACCCTGATCTCAAGTTATAACTCAATTATAATTTTCATTGTCGTTCAACACGTTATCGCGGAAGCACCGCGGGAATAATAGTAGAGAGAGAGAGAGATGTTAAGTTTGTATAATTTGAATTTTGCTGTAACTTTAGCTAGAGTATTAAAGTTTAAGAACGGAAAAGATAATGACGTTGCTGTTGTAGCTTTATCATTACTGTACCTTGTTTGTTTTTTAAACGATATCCTTGCACTAGGTATAAAATGTATCCTGGGGGCTGTTTACTAACATTAATGACACTCACGAACAATAATGACACCCAGTTTCAGAGCATGTGCCTTTAATTTACCTATAAATATTTGCACGAACCGTGATCAAAAGGCGTGATTAAATATAAATGGAGAACTCTTTCAGTAGTCTGGAAAAATAGACGAATTGTTTTAATTCAACACTTGGTTTGGCACGCTGTGTTCTCTTAAACGTATAGAGGCTTAATAAATCAATTCAATAATGAAATATGTTCCATATACCATACTAGACTTGTAACGTAACTGGAACTTAGAATTACACAGAAACGTTTTATTTAAATCTGATAAAAATGAAATAGATCTAGAATGTTGTATGCAGCATGTGTTCGAAACGCATTTGCAGTTTAAAAATAAATTGACCACACAATAAATAAACCCAATTACTTTAACAAAATCCCTTAAGAATAAATACAAAAATCCTTATTCCAATTCCACATAATTTAAAATACAGTGATCGTCTCTATCATATCAGCACTGCGCCCCATTTGTAACTACTTCACCATTTATTCGAAAGTAATTTCCAGTGAGCATCTGGCGCTGCGGGGAGAGATTCAGCTGATCAATATTCTGTAAGTCTCGCCAACAACTGCGGGTATGTCATTTTCTCACTCAATCATACAACTAACTATGAATTTATTAGGTTTTTAATGGAGTCTGCATTTTACTCTGAGTATCTTTACTTAAATGTATATATAGACCTCCCGCGTTACTAGGTTACCTATGAAAAGAGCACGGAGTTGTCTTAAAAAATTGAGATCATTCTTTATTTTCATTTTTTTAAAATGAAACCCCTGCCCCTGTATCGCGGGGGCAGTTTACAAACATGAAATTCACGAACACAAATGACACGCAGACTCAGTGCAAGAGCCTGGTTTACACAAAGACACTTGCCTGGCCCCGGGATCGAACCGGGGTCATGACAACCGTCCAACAATCAATGTGCCTTTGATTGGCGATTTTGGAACTTTTGCAAACATACTAATACTATACAGTCAGTTCGGTACATATGCTCAAATTGTTTTCTTATTCAATTTTTTTTATATTGTAGATACGACAGGCATTTAAGGGTTATCACATTGTAATCCTTTTCACAGTGAACCGATGACCTGATTAATGTCGCCGGAAAACGATGAATGCAGGCTGCTCAGGTCTGGACTCTGTGGAAATCCTTGGGGGAGGCCTATGTCGGTCGACGTCTTTTAGCTAAATGCTGATGATGATGACTAATCCTCTTCACTATTCTTTGTCTGGATTTTGTGTGATTGTAGCCACACTTAGGTCTGCTTAAACTGCTATAAACAGTCTGCGTAGCAAACTTATAAGAAGATATTTAAAAGATTTATAAAAAACTATCCTTAAATTTTTTTTTTTTTTTTTTTAAATGAAAGTTATCATAACTTCAAACTTTTGTTAATATTTTTTTTAAATACATTTTATATGACACTCCATATGAATGACGCAGATATAAGACATTCCTTAGTTTCAGCTGGGATTAGGCTGGGGCTGTTATCAAATTATCTCACGACATGGCTTCGGCGTCTTATCACTTAAATATACAATCGCAGGCGGACTGTACACGATAAAGTTTCTACACAGTTATTGTGTTTTTTTTACACACGTGGGTTTGAATTTTGAATACCAGCGGACCGCTGGTATTTCGAAATTCAAGCCCACACAATTTGTTAGTTTTGGCGCAATAAGGAATCCGAGAAAGTTGAATGATACTCGTAATATATGTCTAAATAAACTTACACATAAATAAAATTGAGGTGTCTCTTTTTAACATCAGAACAACAGTTTGTTTCTATGAGAACAAGTTTATGTGGTACAGATAACCGAAGCACAATTTAGTTTTTTGTCTATTTTTTTGTTCCGGTAAATTTCCGAAACAGCTGTACCGATATTGACGGAACTTTCACTGGCGGATTACTAAAATTATAGGAAGTTACTTAGGCCATATCTTTTATGATAATCACTATCACTACATAGTATAAAACAAAGTCGCATTCTTCTGTCCGTCCCTATGTATGCATAAATCTTTAAAACTACGGAACGGATTTTGAAGCGGTTTTTTTAATAGATAGAGTGATTCAAGGGGAAGGTTTTTAAGTATAACCCACCCCCGCTTTGCACGGGCGAAGCTGGGGCGGGCCACTAGTAACTTATATTTTATAAAGCGGGTATTACTTATATTTCTGGCATAAAGACTGCTGTGACATTGTTTGTTTGAAGCATCAATAATGGTCTCATCTTAAATACATTAAATTCACCGGTTTTAAAATTTAAGTTTCCTTATTTACAAAGAGATTAAAAATAGAGTAATTCTATTAGCAGTTATTCGTCTTCTTAAGATATTCTTTTCACATTAAATTGATTTTTAGGCGCAAACGGATGAAGTTGCGCGGTGTCTATCCTCCCCGATAATTGTAGTCAGAGATTTCATGACCGTGCGAATTGCTGTGTAAATTTCACTATCGCGGTGTAGGACTTTTTGGTATTTCTCGCATTGGTTGGCGATATTTCTTGATTTTGGAGTTCAAATTTGCAGGTTAATTGAGTGAAGTTTAAACAGCATGCTGGATGCAGTTTTTCCGATTTATAACACTTTCTCTCCAAGCAGCCTAACAGTTTGTCAGACGTGTGACACTATTATTCACATATGAAAATTTATGGTTGTCTGTATTAATTAGAGGTTGGTTGCGGTCCAAGTTTCTTAACTTAAAGGAGTTCCTCCACAAATATACTGTGTTTACCTTCGGTTTTCGAGTTGTTAACTTTGTGGTTTGTTCTATTAGCTTTCGACGGTTTTAAGAGAACTTTCTGAATCGTTGATAGGTGGTTTATGTAAACGTGGACAAATTTGGAAAACTTATTATCTTCAACCCGTTCTGCCCTGAGGGTAATTTAAGAGGTCCCAAAGTTAAGTACATGGACCTATGGGTACATAGAAAACGTCATCGCGGCAAAAGAAAACTATAAAAAAAATACTGTTGGATTAATTATCACGGAAGACGGAATAGGGAAATGTGAAAATTTCTCACCAGAGTAGTTAAAAGTACAGCGCGGATCGGGCGCCAGTTCATCTTGCGTATAGCCGTGCACAGGGGCGACAAAATGGGTTACTCCTCCTTTAAAAATTGCTATTTGAAGTGGGTCTTTTGACTAAGAAGGAAGGAAATTACAATACAATTTTATGGACTATTAGCTGTATAATGAGCGCGTTGCTACGCCACTAACTAAAATAAATTTGAAGGAAACATCATTCATCATCATCATCATTTCAGTCAAAAGACGTCCACTGCTGGACATAGGCCTCCCCCAAGGATCTCCACAAAGGCCGGTCCTGGGCCACCCGCATCCACTGCTTTCCAGCGTCCTTAACCAAGTCGTCGGTCCACCGTGTGGTAGGCCTACCAGCACTGCGCCTTCCGGAACGCGGTCGCCACTCGAGGACTTTTCTGCCCCATCGGGCGTCGGTCCTGCGAGCTATGTGCCCTGCCCACTGCCACTTAAGTTTGGCAATCCGGTGGGCTATGTCGGTGACCCTGGTTTTCCTGCGTATCTCCTCATTTCTGATTCGATCTCGCAGGGAAACTCCGAGCATAGCCCTCTCCATTGCCCTTTGGGTGACTTTGAGCCTTCTGATGGAGCCCATAGTGAGCGACCACGTCTCTGTTCCGTATTTCATCACTGGCAACACACATTGAAGGAAACATATTACACAAATATTCATTTTTTTGTTCAGCACGATTCGTGGGCTCTTGCACTACACTTTGCTGAATATGACCAAATGTATAGTTTACGGTTCTGTATAGGACATACAGACAAACATTCATTTTTATATATATTAGAAAAAGAAGAAAACAACCATTAACCATAAAAATTTGGTCATAATAAAGCTAATATTTCAATAGGTAGGCGCAATAATGGCTTTTAAGTACTGTACACCAATAGCGGGGTGCTGGCATGAAATACGCCACACTCACCGCGAAGCGATATTGCGTTCTCATGTGATATGAAAATTTATCGCGCTGCATGACTTAGTGCAGAATAAGCGACTAACTGTGAAAAATGTTCAACTTAGGTGCTTATTACAACTCATATAACATTAAGGATACTTTTAACATACATCTTGTTGGTCTAGAAGCAAATGCTTCATCACAGGTCTCCGTTAATGCTGTGGCCGTTTGAGCGTTTTCTATGGACCAGAAATATTTGACTCTGTCTGTCAGGTATATCTGTCTGCCCTATCGGTATGGTGACGGAATTAGAATACATGGTGTCACCAACCTATTTCATCCTTAGTGTCGTAAGAGCCGACAAAACATAATGACAAGGCCGATAACCTAGCCACAAGAGAAGGAAAATTTGAAACGAAACCCTGTGCCAGCGTGGCACAGTAGGCTGACTACCCTCCATGTACAGTCCGCGTCAATGTTTATGGCTGGTCTGAATGTAGCCGCATTGCGCTGCGCACAACACAAAATCAGGTATCAGCGGGACGTACACGGGGCGGGGAGGCAGGGCACGCCCGCGCTCGCAAGCCGCTCGTTAATATGAGTGAGTTACGTTCGTATTGGTTATGAAATGTACGATGCGTAAGTTCGTACCCACGGCTTCATTCAGACCGGCCATAAAGATTGGCGCGGACTGCAGTTAGGGAAGCCCGAATCGGCAGTGTCATTTATGGGCTGAATAGTTGTAGTAGTAAGTGTTTTCTGTGGACAAAAAATATTTTACTCTTGCTGTCAGGTTGGTATATATGTCTCCCTACTTTTTTCCCAGTTCCATCGCGGCTGGCACAGGTCCAACCTGATTCGTAGCAGGCACCTCGTCGGGGCGTCACTGTGGAATGCGTTTACGTTACGTTTGCGTTACGATAAACCTAGAGCAGAGGTTTCGTATCTCTAAAAAATAAATAATTATATAGTTATAATTATTAGAGATCGCTTGTTAGCGATAAGGTCGCCTAAATGTACAAAAATGGTTTAAAGTATTACTATGTTTTTGTGTATTTTTATGTACTAAAAAGTAATAAATAAATAAATAAATAGTATAAAACAAAGTCGCTGTGGTATGTCCGTCCCTATGTCTGCTTAAATCATTAAGACTACGCAACGGATTTTGAAACGGTTTTTTTAATAGATAGAATGACTAAAGAGGAACGTTTATAATGTATATTACGTGCATAATATTGTAGAGAAAGATGTTAATTATTGTACCCGTGCGAAGAAATTATAAAACAAGTATTTCTTTATTAAGCACAAGATAATGAACTTAACTTATAATAATATATTGTTTAAATAAAGAACAACAAGACTATCATCGTGACTCACAGGTTCACCGCTGATTCGAGAATGTTCCAATGAAAATTTTCTCAATATTACCTGAATTTTAAAAGGAAGTTGTATATAGTCTTTATAAATAACTACTTCTAGTACCAACAGTAAACTTTACCATGCAGTACAATAAATACTCATATCATAAGAGAACGCAATATTGCGACGCGATGAGTATGGCATAATTTACGCTTCACGACCTGACTGGGATCCGCGTTGCCTGCGTCGGGCTTTGTGCCTGGGCATTCCGAAGCAATTAATGAGGCAATTTATTTATTTTGTATTGAAGTAGCACTTTTATTGTACTGTTGTGTGATTTTGAACTATTCTTATATACTGAAAGTCGTTTTAAAAGGAACTCCTTTTATGTGTTCCTGCTGGTTATTATAATATTTACTTACTATTTATTTTGTTTGTGTGGTGTCGGATTTAGAATACCGAATATAATGTCACCAACCCACACTATCCCGAGGGTGTCGAAAGAGGCGACTTAAAGAAACCAAAGGGGCGGACTAGCTTAGCGGACTATGCCACACTGGTGAGATGGAGTTGGCACAGGCTTTATGGCAAGATTTCCTGCTCAAGCGGCTAGGTTTTCGGTCATTTCCTTTTCTCGGCTCTTACGACACCCTCAGGATGGAATCGGGGGAATACCTGTATTTTAAACCCGTCAACGCACGGTTATAATTACCACGCCTACCGCCTATAATTTGTTTTATTGATAACGTTCCCTGTGCACGTAGAAATTCATAAATGTCCAGAGGTCTTGCAGATGAGATTAGAGACTTGCTGACCACAATTTGGGAAAAGGCTATATTAATTTTAGTTAAATTGTACTGTTTTTGTATGAATCATTTCAGCGGTCAGTTTAATTCATGTTAAAGATAACATTGTCTGAAAAAGACACAACGGAATCAATGGTACAAATAAAACCTCTCCAACCGATTACATTAATATAAAGCCTTTGTACGCATAATGGCTCCGAAATCACCATTACTGCCACTTGATTAATCTTTGTTAAGCCGTCCCACGTAAAGCCATACGGATCGCGTCCAATTTTCGTTATCTCCACAACGTCCTCGAATAAGAACATAATAAGAACTACGTATGGCCGTGTGTAGGACAGTCTCCTAAACTGGAACAGATTTCTTAGCGTTATTTCTGCTATATTTTCTCATTGTAAGTGTCACTTCACAACCTCTTGTCTGAATGTCTCTGTCTAAATATTGCTGTTTCTGAACTAAGTAATGATAACATATTACGAAAATAGCCAACGACCAAGTGTATACTTGCGGCGGTATTACTGCGGTTTATGTAGTACTAGCGACCCGCCCCGGCTTCGCAAGGGTGCACTGATGAACCTCTAAATTTATTAGTGTGTCTCTACAATATTATGGATTTATTATACATATAAACCGTCCTCTTGAATAGCTCTATCTAGTAAAAAATACCGCTTCAAAATCCGTTGTGCAGTTTTAAAGATTTAAGCATAGTTACATAGGGACGGACAGACGACAGCGACTTTATTTTATATTATGTAGTGATAGTGATTTATGGAAGGGGACAATCATTGTGATATTTTACTAATGGGACCAGTCCTTGCCGACCGGTAGACCAGGTCCGGGACAATCGGGACCCCGGTTTATAAGGCTCGGGTTATTTATAGTTAATTGTGCATTTTTACAAGATTCGTACAGCTGGGCTTTTTAAACATTTTGGGTCCCGTCTGGCCATCGTGGTACGGTAACGGGGGAGGTCCGACTCAATAGTGGGTCATCTCTGCCAGTAGTAGTAGTAGATGTGCATGGCTGGCTTCTCGTTCGTCCCGTCCCGTCCATAATTTTAAATTCATCATCATTCGTGTGGTGATTTTGTATGCATAGTCGTTTCGTCGTTTCAGACCATAAATGACCCACTGCTGAGTCGGGCCTCCTCCAGATTCATGGATGGAATTAGCCTACCGTGCCACGCTGGCAAGACGGGTTGTCACAGGGTTAGTATCAACTTTTCCTTCTCATACGGCTAACTGATTTGCCTCTTACGCTCCGTTAGTCGCCTCTTACGACACCCTCAGGATAGTGTGGGTAGGTGACATTGTTTATTCTAAATCCGTCGCGACACGGACGGTGTGAACGGTACCTATGCATTGTTCGCCAACCCATTTCATCCTGAGGGTATCAGATGCGACTAAAGGAACGCAAAAGACAAATCACCTAATCGCGGAAGAAAGAAAACTTGTTACCAACACTGTGACATCCCGTCTTTTTAAGGCCGTGTGCTGTACTTCATCGTACTTTATTGTGATTTAAGGGGCCTCCCCCTTATGATTAGCAATAGAACAGATGTGCTTCAAACATATAAAGACCTCTACGACGATCAACGATCTATGGAATCACTAAAACGTATAAATGTATTAAGGTACACATGATAATGGTTGTTTAGAAATAATGTTTCCTCTTGGGATATATCCGCCGGTTCGGAGATAACTGTAACCCGGTTATTTGTCTCGGCTAATATTATTGTGACCTGTGGTTGACTTTACCTTTGTTCGACTTGGCTTTATGCTGAGTAGAACACTATTACTAATATTATTAGATTGTAATAAATATATAAAAGATAATTTCTTTCATTTTGCAATTTAAAAAAAAACCAGGTAAATTATTTTCTGAACAACGCGACTATGAATTCATTAGTGCAGCCCAAGTAAATATAATAATAAATAAATAATCATGTTAATAAAAAATCATCAAGACCATCGGTTTTTAATGGGTAGGTTATTTACCGTTTTTAGTGGGTACCCTAATTGTACTTTTAAAGACCCACTTAAGTTAGCTAGCTCCCACGGTGGTACTATATTGTAGTCTTAACCAATTTGGGCATTTCCTTTTTTATGCAACTAAACTCATCACTATCACTATCACTACATAGTATAAAACAAAGTCGCTGTCGTCTGTCCGTCCCTATGTATGCCTAAATCTTTAAAACTACGCAACGGATTTTGAAGCGGTTTTTTTAATAGATAGAGTGATTCAAGAGGAAGGTTTATATGTATAATACATACATATTTGCAACCGTGTGAAGCCGGGGCGGGTCGCTGGTACTATATATAAAACATGTTTGCGGGGTCTGTCTTTTTACAAACATTTTATTCAAGAACTCAAATTACACTTACTTTCAGTTTTATGTATAGGTGGTATTGGAAATCAGATGGCAACCGATCCTTGCAGATACCTATAAGTTGAAAGTGCCACCTTTGGTTCCCTGGTTCGATTCCGTCGTTGAGAAAGTGTCTTGGTATAAACCGAGGCACTGGCTCTAAGTCGTTAGCATTTCTCTCATACAATTACATGCCAAACAGGGCATGGGAATAGCTGTCAATGACTGTAGGGTGACACTGCTATTGAAATGAGAAGCTTGTCCCGTTTAATCCCGTCTTGATGCGACCATCTTGATGTATGTAATTTAATATGCCTTGTTGGTCTAGAGGTTAGATCATGCTGCCTTTGGATTCCAGAGAGGGCAAGTGTCTTTTTGTAAAATAAAGGCACTTTAATTGAGTCGCAAGTGTCTTTTTGTAAAACAGAAGCACTTTCTTTGAGTGTCATTTGTGTTCGTGAATTATATGTTCGTAAACTGCCCCCGCGATACTGGTTACACCTAGGGCAGAGGTTTAGTTTTTTTTTATCAAAGAATCAATCGTATTCTCTGGGATGACCGCTACACATTCCCGTTGTATTTTAAGTGTATTGTACCATGATAATACAGGGAGTCAGTCACATGAATCACACGGTTCTCCCAAACGAGTCTTTGTATTCAGTTTGGCGGATGACGATAACCTTAATGTAAGCGCCGTCACGGCTGGTGGTCCGAAGAAGGATCGCTTTGTCGTGGTCCCTTCCGTGCGGCCCATTCTTTTCTCTTTATACCGTTTCTCACTTGAGTAATTCCAGGACAATAAACATTTATTGTGCTCGTTTATTTGACAGACGATAAAGAAATATCGAATGAGCGAGTTTGTTATATTTGGCTCGCGGGCTTCCTTCACAGCGCTGTTTAACTACAAAGAGTTCTTGCGTCTTTGCACGGAAGGGTTCCCTTTGAAGGACGAGGAAATGGTTCGGTCATCTTAGGGCCCGAACGTGGCTTTACTGAGTAACGGAGCCTCAAGCAAGTAAGACGGGATACCATTCGTTATTCATTTAATTTTCCTGCAATGAATGAATTTTACGACTTCCTATTTAAATAATTAACTGTAAGCATTGTTGTGAACGGAAACGAGGAGAACTGAATTTATATAGTCTATTCATTGCGACTTTAAATTTCGAAGCATGTTTTGTGTTGTGAGTGATAATATCATTTTGTAGAGAAACGTGGTCTTTCACTCAAGCCCAAAGTCACGCACAAGGCCATGGAGAGCACTAGACCGAAAAATAAATAAGGAGATACGCTAGCCAGCCAGGACACAATCCTGGGGACATTGCCCCCAGGATTGCAAAACTTAAGCAGTAGGCAGGGCACATAGTTGACGTCTGATGGGGCACAATATTCGTCAAGTGGCGAGCGAGTACGGGAAAGCATAGTGCTGGACCTATCAGCACTATGCTTCCCCGTACTCGCTCGCCTACACGGTGGATCGGAGACTTGGTTAATGTCGCCGGAAAACCCACCGAGAGGCACCTGCGGGACATTGAACGTGCCCCCGTCAGGCGTCGGATGAACTGGCGCCCTGGTGGCAGCTCTGGTCTCAACGCCTGGCCGCCCTCCACTGCAATTACCACGCCGTGTATCGCGGCAGGTTAAGACTTCCGAGGACAGAGGAGTCCTCAGAGCCAAAACCCACCACAACTCCGTGTGCCGCTTTTCGTCTGGCTTCTCCCCGTGGGCCCGCCCGGCATGGGTGACCCTGATCCGGTATGGCCCCAACGGACCCTAAAGGCACGCAAGCCCCCTCACCACAACAAAGTGGCAGCACGGTCGAGGGGGGTTGTGGAAATCCTTGATCCAAGACCTATGAACTTATTTTATCTGAAATGATGATAATGATAAACGTTAAGATTGAAATCTCTGTTCTCTATAAAACAGCACTCCCATTTTATTCTCGGTGACAGCTAATCATCTTAACAAGGCACATAGGAGCGAGCAACATCAGCTCCCCTGCATTTGTATTCAGTTTGGCAGACTGCGATAACTTTAATCCGGGCAAAGTGTCACCTTGAGTGGCTTACAGTGAAAGAACCTTTGTCTGAGAGTAGGGTACTCTGACCTTCTTATTTTTTCCGTCAGGTTTTCCTCCATTGTCAGGAAGGTAATGTAAAATCCAGCCACTTAAAAGGCGAGCTTTTCGTCGGATTTCGAGGGACCTAGACTGCGGTGAACGGCGACTCAATTGATGGATTGTGATCGAAAGCCTCGTTGATCATATTACACGTACTGTGGTCATTTAACGCAGCGATGTATTGACATGGTCAGGGGATTGAAAAATGTTATTTATTTTCTTATTGAAGTTGCGGAATTTGGACGTGAGTCGACGAAAAATGTGTATCGAATTTTTCAATATATATTTTTGGTAGGCAGCCGCGTAGTTTCGTTTTGCTTTGAAGATAAGATTGTATCCTAGTTTTTACTAAACTTATCAATAAGGCTAATATCTACTACTACTACTCAGCCCATACAGGAGCCACTGCTGCGTCGTGTCTCCACCCATCACAGGGAGGGGATAATAAGTCTACTGTGACACGTTGGCCAGAAGAGTTGGCACAGGGTTACGTTTCAAGTTTTCCTTCTCTTGCGGCGAGGTTTCGGCCTTGTAATTTCATTTTGTCGGCTCTTACGACACCCTCAGGCTGAAATGGGGTGGTGACAATATGTATTCTAAATCCGTAATTAAATTCATAATGAACTTAATTGATGTAGGTATTATCACAAAACTCTTATAAATCGTCATGTTTATAAATACCATTATCAACTTTTGGCTCGTGTCCCTCGCTAGGTGGTCATACACTCCATACGCTCATATCGGCGTCGTATCTACATTAAAGTCTTTCCCTATTAATCTCTTCATTTGCGTTGATACTGAAACTACCATCGATTTGGAATGCTGTTCCGCAGAGAAGAGCCGGCAAGATTTAACAAAAGGCCAAACTAGCTCTAATAAAGAAGTGTTTCACAGTTTGATTTCTGACATGTGATTAAGAAGGAAAAATTGGCCTTCTTAATCACATTTTAATACGAATATCTTCTTCTTATATATAAAAATGAATGTTTGTCTGAATGTCCTTAAATAGAATCATAAACTATGCATTTGATCATGTGATGATCTTCATGAAAATTGTTGTGCAGGAGACCACGAAGGTTTCTCAACAAAAAATAGTAATTCATCTTTGTTGGTGGCGTAGCAACGTGCGCAGCTAGTTAGTTATAAATATTATTCATAACAACTTTTCTAAGTCTTGATTGCGATGACAAAGTTTCAACAATAGGCAAGGAAACGATACGGTTTCTTTGTAAAAGTTGGAAGGTACGTGACAAATCTTCTAGTTCCGAGTTCGGATTGAAAACTGCGATAGAGTTGGACAAGACGTGCTTCGAATATCGTATCAGACTTCCATTTAGACATAGTTGCACACGCTTTGTAAGTGCGACTAGGCTGTCCACTCAAGATTTAGTATTGTAAAGTATTGCTTAGTACTACTAAGTATTTGCATACAGTAATCAATTCGTAAATCGAACTGCCTTGTTGATCTAGGGTTTGGATATGTCGCCTTTGAAACACAGGTCCCTAATTCGATTCCGGGGTGTCTTGTGTAAACCAGAGGCACTTGGTTTGAGTCTGGGTGTCATCTGTGTTCGTGATTAACGTGTTTATTTCTTTATTTAAGAAAAACGTCACCCCTGCTCTAGGTATAACCTTTATGGGGGGGGGGGGGGTCTTTAGCTTTAGACCAGTATTATAATTAATTGTAAAATTACCTTTAAATTAAATCTAATCTAAATAATTTAATTTTTTCTAGTCCTCCGGCCGTAGCTTCCGTAATTTGTTTGTAAACAGCCCCTGTGATACAGTTTAAATGCATTTCGGGGTTCGTTTAATTAAAAAAAAAAATGCAATATACAGGCTGTAACAAAAACTTATTGAAATTTATATGAAAATTATATGAAATTATGGCATAGAGCCTGCCGAAAGGAATATTCTGCGTATAAATTATTATGAAGTACGATTGAGAAACAGGTGTTTTTGTGATCCGATTTTTAATCTTAAAGTAAGTTGTCCATCGTAAATGAGCCGTCTAGCAACCATGAATGTTATCATAAACCTCTTTCACAGTGTTTCACAAAATAATGGTTTTTGTGCCTGTGTGTTAAAACTAGATAACATTCCGTCACTAAAATTGACAAAAAAAAAAGTCGTGATATTTTACAGTGAGTATCTATATGAGTAGCCGTGCGGTGACGGGTTTAGAATTCAAGTGTCACCACTCCATTTCATAATGAGGGTGTGAAAGCCGGCAAAGGAAATGACAAGGCCGAATACCTAACCGCAAAAGAAGCAAACTTGAAACGAAACCCTGCGTGTCTCAGTAGGCTAATGACCCTCCATGTAGCTGGTGGCCCGACTAAACAGTGGGTCAACTATGGGCTGAGTAGTAGTACTATCGATCCTTTGGTTATGGTTATAGAGTTTATATTTAAAAAAACAGCAACATATCGATACTTTGCGTAATATTTTTGGCGTATTACCGTACATGTTACACTACATCTGAAAAGGTTTTTACGCCACTGATGCGAAGCCCGTCAAACACAGAAAACCTTTGAAAAAATGTAAGCTGATTTACCGTAGCTGGCCACAGGGGTCTCTTGGTGTTCACTGGACCGGCAAATAAAGGCGACCAGACAAATGCTCGCAAATTGACTCGACGTTTTTCACAATATTCCATATTTTTTACGCAATGAGAACGTCTATTTTTTTGACGTACCATATGGTACTTTCCATGTGGTAACGAATTTACAATACATAGTGTCACCATCCCATTATATCCTGAGGGTGTCGTAAGAGCCGACAAAAAGGAAATGACAAGAGATAACCTAGCCGTAAGAGAAAGAAAACATGATACGAAACTCCGTGCCAACCCGTATGGCCAGCGTGGTAGGTACAGGCTAAATACTCTCCATGTAATTGGAGGTGGCCCGTCTCAGCAGTGGGTTATATACGGCCTGAGTAGATATAATGACTGCCTCGTTGGTCTAGTAACCACTAACCAGATGTGCCGCCTTTGGATCAACGGGTCCCGGGTTCGATTCCGGGGTCGGGCAATTGTCTTTGTCTAAACCAGAGGCACTGGCTCGGAGTCTGGGTGTCATTTCTATCAATAATATGTATGTATTTACAAAAAAAAATATATACAAGTTGTTTATCATCCATGTCGTTACCATAACACAAGCATTAAGTTGCTTAGCTTGGGACGAGATGGCGTTGTGTGAAATGTCCAAGGATATTTATTTATTATTTATTTATTTATTATTTATTTAATTGAGACCGCGGCATCAATTTGAAGACAGGGCACTGTGATTAAGAGTGGTGATAGTATCCATGAATTTGGAGGAGGCCCGACTCAGTAGTGGGTCATTCATGTGCTGAAACGACGAATGACGACGACGATGGTTGCAAAACATAACAATAACATTTAAAAGCTTGGTCATCATTACACATACTTGTTCACACACACATTACATTACACATACAGTTCTCATTTATATACCAGTTATTACTCAGCTTAAAGATGAACCACTGTTGGGTCGGGCTCCCTGCAGCCACCTGGAGGGCTAATGAAGCCTACTGTGCTACGTTTTCAGCCTTGTCATTTCCTTTTGTCGGGTCTTACGACGCCCTCAAAATGGAACGAAATGGTGAGACTATGTATTCTAAATGTGTCACCAGACAGAATATGAGTATTGAAAGGTAACCAAAAAAAGAAATAAAAAATCCTGAAACAATAGAACAATGAAGCAGATAGCAAATGGGCTATCGAACCCACATTATATGACGAAAAATAGAATAAGGAAGGGTCTTCATAAAAAGCTCTTCATTACCGAGCTTGAAGGTATTAAGGCTCTACAACGACCAAATAAAGCTAAGATTACAAGTTAACCTCATGTTAGTCGGGAACCCCAATGATAAAGCATCTCAGGAAAATCGAGCTCGTGGAGGGTACACTAATCCCTCTTTAGCAAAAACGCTTCGTTCCAAAAAGTGATGGGCGGCTCACGAGGGATGGATCTTCATTACTCGACCGTGTTGTCAGTTAAGCCAAAGGGTCTCAGGATTACATACTACTTAATAAAACTTAAAAAACGAGGCCGTAATGGCTTTTTACCCCTGACCTTTTTAGTGGTGAACTTTAAGAATTTCGCATTGAATTCTTTGCGGCTGTACGGCCTTGTTTGCTAAGCGTTTTACAAATATTTGAATTTTACAGGTTATTTGAGACAAAAGTTCATCATTGTAGAACACGTCATGACTTCGAAAATTTAGACAGCCAATGCTTATAAGTTGCCTCTTAGATATATGTATCTTAGCTATATGGCGATACAGCGAGGCAATGTTAATTATCACTTATACGCAGGCCAAAGTATACGCCAGCTCTCTGGTCACCCATGTGCTCCACGGATAAAATAAAATTTATGACGTCATTCCCCCATGGGCCTAAAGTTTCAAGTACCAACGGCAAAAATATATATGCACGACATATTGCCATATGTTTTCGCCGTTTACGCGTAGGCTTTGTGCTTCAGTCACTGGCGCGCCTGCGACTCCGTAACTTCCATGTGGGAGAGGCACCCCTGTATCAACGCAAGCTGCAACCCACACCAGGCACTTCCCATTTTTCCATGGTGCTAATATCAAGCCATCAGGAATCTTGTCATCATCAGGTGCAATACCATTCGGTTCTAGTAAAGCACTTTGTTGGAGACAAGGGCCTGACCGATGATATCTTTCAGTGTAGCATGGCGCGACAAGCCACCAACACTGCGTTGGCAAGAAAGCCCATGGTGGCGTAGTCATCCTACCATAGACGCAGAAAGGCAACAGTGTTTATGATTTGTAAGCCAAGTCACAATCACAGGAAGAAAGTTGTACTATCAAATCAAATACATAGATGAATTAGGGCCACAGCACACTAGCTACTTTTAGCATCGAGGATCGGCGACTAGTCGCTTTTTAGAAGCTAAATACGGCGACCGAACTCTCCATACCGCACACTTAAAAACGCCAAATGTGGAGATTGAGTCGCTTTTTAGAAGTGCGACACAGCAGCTGAACGCTACTCTCCGCACACATTCGGATACCGGTAGCATCGATTTGGCGCCTGCCGAACACGACTAGACTCTTAGTGTTGCGCTAGATTATTTATTTGTAAAAAAAATCCAAAATACAGAATACTGCAATATCATTGCAAATAACAGACATAAGTAATCAAATTTACAAATCGGAAAACTATAGATAACGCGACTAAGCATTTGAGCAGTCGATAAAACGCGCGTTTCCGATACAGCGTTCAAACGCAGAAAGTCGGGAATGATGCAGCATGACGCGCGATTTTGATACCGCGATCGAACGCAGAAAGTCGCTAAAATGCGATGCAGCATCGATGTAGTCGCAAAATCACCGATCGTCGACTGGACTTAACACTGGCCCTATTTGGAAGAATCCATATCGATATACAAATCGATATTTTACTATCCACATGTTTAAAATTATAATACATAAATTACCTATGTATTTTTTTTTATTGAAATTCACACAATTTCACAGCAAAGGAAATCTTTAGACCGCAGAACATATATTACTGGACCGCAGGTGAAAATTTACGCCTACGATTCACCTTTATAACGGGAGCGTATCATTTTTCCATACAATGGCACCGTAAAAAGATTCACAAGAGCCTTTTTCGTATTTACCTTTGAAAATTTATATTCCCAGCGGGTTCAAGACCTCGACCGCAATAATACACAATGGACAATCGAATTATCATATCATTATAGGCGGGCAAAACTCTCCGATACTAGCCACTTTTGGCACCTATGTTATGGTGATTTTTTCCTGGTTTGTGTAAACCACCCTTTTTGATATTATGGTTGTTTATCGGGGACATAATGTATGTTATGTTCCTACAATAAAGTGTTGAGAATGTAAACAGAAGAAAGGTCGAACTGGAAGCATATTTTTGGAATATCGTACTCGTATACACTGCAGCCAATCAATAGTTTACATTACATACTAAATTTTGGTTTAGTTTGGATGTACTGCCTTTGGATCAGGTAAAACAGGTATTAATTCTGTGCGCGATAAGTCCCGATTAGTTTATAACGATGTGTTCAAATCGCGAAAGTTTAAAAATAACAGGAGTCCCTGGTTCGATTCCGGGGAGTCTGGATGTAATTTGTATACAGCCCCGCGATACAGGTTACAGCTATCGCAAGGCGTTTTTATCCTCCTATTACATGGATTAGTAATGCCTACTGGGGTTTCATATCAGGTTTTCCTTCTCTTGCGGCTAGGCTTTAGACCTTGTCATCTCCTTCTGTCGGCTCTTATGACACCGTCAATATGAGATGGGGTGGTGACACTATGTGTTCTTAATCCGTCACCACACGGCAACCACACGTCACCTACTTATACAAAAATCCCATTTGCGATACGTGATAAATGCACAGGATAGATTATATTCTCATACTGACTGCCTCGTTGGTCTAGTGGTTAGATGTGCCGCCTTTGGATCAACGTGTCCCGGATTCGATTCAGGGGTCGGGCAAGTGTCTTTGTCTAAACCAGAGGCACTGGCTCGGAGTCTGTGGTGTCATTTCTATCTATTATAAGTATGTATTTACAAAAAAAAAATGTATCTAAGTAGTTTATCATCAATCTCGTTACCATAACACAAGCATTAAGTTGCTTAGCTTGGGACGAGATGGCGTTGTGTGAAATGTCCAAGGATATTTAAGAAAAATTTTAAGAATATTAATACTTCATAGATTTCCCTAGACCCAAGTGAAAGAGCATTTACGGAGTATTCACGTAGAAGTATTCAGTATTTACCTTGACTAAACTAGTATAATCTGAGAATTCGCAAGTGGGTATAATTATGCTAATCCTATAAAGCTTACACTTGCCACTAATCAGACTTACTTGCCTGATTAGTGGCGCATGCGGCAATTACCAATGTAATCCGAAGAGTTAATGTTGATGATGAATATTTTGTTGATCATCATCAACCACAGTATTTTACACTGCTCAACATAGACCCCTGTGCCCTGTCTTATTACATCCATCCTGTATACCCAGTTCTTAAGTTCTATTTTAAGGAACCCGACAAGCTAAGAGCGTAGCTGCAAGAAATGGATATCTTGATGCAAGCCCAATGCCAAACTGCCTGGCGTCGTACAATAATGGATGACCAATCATTGAAAAAAAAAGCAACTGCAGAGTTTCTCACCGGCTCTTCTCTGTATAGCAGCAAGGGTAGTTTTAGCATGAATGTGGGTGGATGCAAGGGTTGTGGGAGATCAAAAGAGATGGATGGATGAGGAATGAGGAAATGTGTATGAAAGGTGTGAATGTAGATATGACGATAGATAGGTATGTATGGAGACTACCACCTACCGTGGGATAATATTGGTATATTGTGGGGGATTGCTTTTGTGTCTTACCAGTCTTTGTAGACATTATTGGCAATTTAAAAAACAGCTATAGAGTTTCTTGCGGTCTCTTACCTGTAGAGTAGCCTTCAGAACCGGTGGTAAATAGGAAAATGTATATTGGTGTGTCAAAAAGCTCAGATGAGCCAACTTGAATAAATAGATTTTTTATTTTCATTTTGTTTTATGGGTGTAGTGTAGTGAAGTAATAAATAAATAAATAAATATCCTTGGACATTTCACACAACGCCATCTCGTCCCAATTAGTATTCAAAATCAATCAAAATCTATTCAACATCAAAAATTTTATTCGAATAAATTCTTGCGAATGCTTTCAAATAGTCAAAGATTACGATAGAAAATTTTAAAAAGAAAAATGTAATTAATTGCTCATTTAGTTTTTACCACCGGTTCGGAATGCCATTCCATAGAGAAGAGCCGGCAAGAAACTCCATGGTTGCTCTTTTAATTATAAGGGTTATAATGATGGTGGTACGAATAAATCTGACAGATTAGTGAAAGCAATAACACGCATCAACATGTAGCATAGTCAAAAATTAGACTAATATAAGAATCAGTGTAATTGCTCAAATTACATAGTGCGTGCTGAAACTGCACTCACTATTCTTATAGTCTAGGAATAAGTTGTTAAATTGAGTATTTCGTTACAAACGCTTAATTGATACTGATGAATTAATCTCAATCTTTTACAAATCAATCTTAGGCTGACTTAAGAAGTACTCTGTCAAATTTTACAGCGATCTCACTTTAATTTACTTATCTATTTTGTAACATTAATCAAAAGGTAACTTTCAAATTGTAATTTACCCCTAATTAAGTAGTTTTGACGATAGTGACCGACTGTGGTTTTGTTCACGTCGTATAAGGCAGTTGGGGTATTTCGGGTTGTTCCCTAACTAAGCTAATTACATACAGTCTATATGTTTGTTAAAATTCTTAATGTTCTCTATACGATTATACTAACAAAATAATGTTTGAGGAATATTGTACAATTTATATAATAGAAACTAGCTGACCAGGCAAACTTCGTAACGCCTCAGAATGAATAAATAAAAAAACTCAATGATATATTTTCATATTTTCTCATCTTTTAAACCTTCCTTCCTGGACTTCCACGAATAATTCAAGACCAAAATTAGCCAAATCGGTCAAGCCACTCTCGAGTTTTAGCGAGACTAATGAACAGCAATTCATTTTTATTTATATAGACAGAAGATAAATCTTAATCCTCTTTAATAAATTATTACGATATCTTTTGTTCTGTGAACTAATATATAATAGAAAAAATGCGGCAAAAGGAAGAATTATAAAGAATTTGTAAGCCTGATCTTGAAAATGTTGTTTAACAAAAAAATATTTAATATAGAGTGGATAGTAGATATTTGTGTGGTGACGAATTTAGAATACATAATGCCACCACCCAATTCCATCCTGATGGCATCGTAAGAGGCGAAAAAAGAGGCAAGGCCCAAAACCTAGCTGCAAGAGAAGGAAAACTTGAAACAAAAACCTTGTGCCAACCCATCTGGACACCGTGGCACAGTAGGCTAATTACCCTCCATGTAACAGGCTCCTCCCGTTCCCATCTCAGCAGTGGGTTATTTATGAGGTATGAGTTGTAATAGTAGTATTGTATAATTTATATATTTAAAATCTAATGTATTTGCTTATTTGATATATAGTATTTATACTTCTGTAGTAATATATTAATGTAAAGAATAAACTCAAAACCTCATTATCATCAGTATTACAGTCCAGATATGACGCACTACTGAGTCGAGCCTCCTCCAAATTCTTGGGGGAAAATAGACTACTGTACCACGCGACAAGACAAGACAACTTTCAGCTAGGTGATTTCCCTTTTGCGTTTCTTTAGTCGACTCTTACGACACCTTCAGGAAAGTGTGGATTAAATAAATAAATAAATATCCTTGGACATTTCACACAACGCCATCTCGTCCCAAGCTAAGCAACTTAATGCTTGTGTTATGGTAACGAGATGGATGATAAACTACTTATATACATTTTTTTTTTGTAAATACATACATATTATAGATAGAAATGACACCCAGACTCCGAGCCAGTGCCTCTGGTTTAGACAAAGACACTTGCCCGACCATGGAATCGAACCCGGGACCCGTTGATCCAAAGGCGGACCACTAACCTAACCACTAGACCAACGTTTATATCGGTCACATCATACTCAAAAACTATTACGCGCATGAGCTACTTTGACGCAATAGTCATGTGAGGATAGATTATTGGAAAAACGACCATACAACAATCAACAACAACAAACACTAATATACGCGGTTATAGCGAATCGAATCGTTATACCGATAACGAATTGCTATGTGAAGTGCATGCATTAGAATTTTACTCAGAGTATTAACAGTAGTTATCTAATGAGTTACAAAGTAAGCCTTGAGTTTACTTCAGATTACTGTAAGGCGGTACCAATTTGGCGCGATTTCTGTACTTTATTAGTGGTGAGACAAATAGTAACTTTTTAATTGTAAGTTTTTTTTAAATGTATTCCCGCGCTAGATATGTCCAGTTGTTTGTTGTGTGAGTCTGAATGTCATCATGATCATTCATTTTGTGTTAAATTATATCCAGACTCGGAGCAAGTGCCTCTGTTTTGGACAAAGATACTTGCCCGACCCCGGAATAGAACCTAGTACCAGTGATCTAAAGACGGCACATCCAACCCCTGGACCAACAAGGCAGTCAAAGTATTTAAGTTAGTATTTCTATACACACCACAGTGTTATCATATCATATTATATCATATCAACTTTTTCACGTACAAAGCCAATCATATGCGAGACGGCGCGGCGATAATTTATTTTCCTTATATTTCTAACTTACCAAAATGTTATAGATTTGATATTGATAAAAATAAAAAGGGCTTTAGACAGACTTTCAGTGTCACTTTAAGCGTCGGGCTTTATGACTGACAATGTAATAAAAGTTGGACTAAGCTTTCTAGGTCACCCAAAACACCTTTGAATGACCTTTGACCTAAAGTATGTTACAAATGAATACAATATAATGCATTGTACGTGTGGTGATGGATTTAGAATACTAACGTCAACGGTAGCAATTGGCTGAAAATAATAAGCGTGCATTTGTCTACAGTACTTTAAAGCAGTTAAATAGTTTTAGTTCAGTTAGTTAGGTAGTTTTCCAAGGCCATTTGTTTGGCAATTGCAACTCATCTAAATGTAACAGGCATAATATACAAGGTGATTTTTGGACCACCATCCATATTTAAATAGGTAATTAAGTTCAGACCATGAAAGTAAAAAAAATCCCAAAGAAACAAAATGGGTGAAAAAAAATCGACCCTTCCATAGATAATCGATCACGTGGTCGATTTCGTATGGAAGGTCTGAATTTATTTCACTTTTCAACCCGTGTTTCTTTAGGAAAGTTGTTTACTTTCATGGTCTGAACCACCTATTTAAATTTGGCGGGTGGTCCGAAAATCACCATGTATAGACAAATACAAAAAATACTTTCGCGCAAGGAAATGCAAAATAATTTAAGGAAAAAATAAAAACGAAAAACAGCCCAATATCCATCTCGTAGGAATCCGGGAATTCCGCCAACCGAGGAAAATATAAATAAAAGGAGCAACTATCGAAGGGGCAGGATAGATTCGCTTGGTTGATCAAAACTGCGAGATATGTCAAACGCAGATTGCCTTCGAAGGGAGTTCGATTTGACAGCCGACCAATATCCGCTACTGACCGCAAAATACGATCATAACATGCGAATAAGTGGAGTTTTATTTGGGGGAATAAACTTGATACATGTGTATGAGAATTTGAAACATCATCATTTCAATCCGTATTTGAGCTACTGCCGATTTGGGCCAGTTTGGTAGAGGATATTAAACTTATCTCTCGACCGTGCTGCCACCTGATTTCGATGAGGGAGCTTGCGTATCTATAGGATTTTTATTTTTACTTACACGCAGGAACATATTGCCGCATATTGTTTGACTGCGAGATTCTGTAAAATGGGGTCCCCCCTTTTACAGTTCCTTCGTCTTGGAAATGGATCTTGAAGTATGGGTAAGACATTGATATTTAACTAAACCTGTTTTTTATTAAAACAGACTGCCTCGTTGGTCTAGTGGTCAGATGTGCCGCCTTTGGATCAACGAGTCCCGGGTTCGATTCCGGGGTCGGGCCAGTGTCTTTGTCTAAACCAGAGGCACTGGCTCGGAGTCTGGGTGTCATTTCTATGTATAATATGTATTTATTTACAAAAAAAAAAAAAAAATTATATAAGTAGTTTATCATCCATCTCGTTACCATAACACAAGCATTAAGTCGCTTAACTTGGGACGAGATGGCGTTGTGTGAAATGTCCAAGGATATTTATTTATTATTATTATTTATTAAAAAATATGTTCCAGTGCAAAACAATGAACTAAGCAACGCTATTATTATCCTACTACTACTATAATACTTTAGCCCGTAGATGACCCACTACTAAGTCTTGCCTCCTCCATTTATATGGAGGGTATTTAGCCTACTGTGCCACGGTGGCCAGACGGGTTGGCACAGGGTTTTGTATCAATTTTTTCTTCTCTTGCGGCTAAGTGATTGGCCTTGTCTTGTCTTTCACTTATTTGTCTACACACTTAATAATCTGAGTTTCACAAACTGCTTACGTGTCCGTTGCTTCACATTTCCTCTGGACCACGGAGATGGTCAGATATTACACACAAATAATTGACAGCATCCAGCTGAGACAGACATTGCTTAACTTGAGATCGATTGCGTTAAGAATAGCGTGCTTGACGACTTCCTATTCTCAAACATGTTTTATTTTATATAGTTTAACCTACCACATAACAAACTTCATAAAAATCGTGATGTCTTAGGCCAGACAACAGACCCTACCACATAACAAACTTCATAAAAATCGTGATGTCTTAGGTTTTCACGATCTTTGCACATTGCAGGAAATAACTTCTTAACGCGACCACGCTGGGAATAAAATAAAATAAAACGATCAGAACCGTTAAGAAGTTATTCCCTGCACAAATAAAAATCGGTCATGCTGTTTCGGAGGAGTTCGAGAACAAACACCGACATGAGATTTGGATATATTAGGTGATGGACATCTGTCTGAATCAATGGTTTCTGAACGACCTTCTCTGGGTTGAATACAAAATTTTCTTCTTCTTTTTTTAACAGAACAAAAATTCTCCTGGACAGTCCGCAGATGCAGTTTACAAACATGAAATTCACAAATACAAATGACACCCAGACTCAAAGCAAGTGCCTCTAGTTTACACAAAGACACTTGCCCCAGTCTGGAATCAAATAAAGGCAGCATATCTAACCTCTAGACCAAAAAGGCGTATTAAATTACATACATCAAGATGGTCGCATCAAGACGGGATTAAACGGGACAAGCTTCCATTTCAATAGCAGTGTCACCCTACAGCCATTGACAGCTATTCCCATGCCCTGTTTGGCATGTAATTGAATGAGACAATTGCTATCGCCAGTCACGAGGAAAGAATTTAATAACACGGTACATAACCGAGATACAGAATACATCTGCCATTCAAACGACATGGTACTCGCGAGGCGCTTACAAAGCACTGTTTACGCTTAAATTACCAATAGGTTGTCCGTGTGGGGACGGATTTAGAATACATGGTGTCACCACCCCACTTCATACTGAGGGCGTCGTAAGATCCGACAAAAGGAAATGACTAACCTAACCTAACCTAACCTAGCCGTAAGTGAAAGAAAACTTGATACGAAACACTCAACCCGTCTGGCCAGCGTAGTAGAGCAAACTATTTACTGTTATGGAAGGAGGCTCAACCCGACAGTGGGTTAATTTTTTTTTTGTGTGCTGTGATTATGTTAAAGACCAGACACAAATTGATCCTTGTAAATTCTGGTAGTTAATTAGTAAATAAGTAATTATAACTATTGAGTTTTGTTGAAATATATGAGAAAATATTAAATAACAAAAAAATGTGTATAGAATACTAGATTTTTTTGTTCAAAAGTATAAGTGAAACGTTTCATATCTCTCATTATTGAAAAATAGCTTCGCTATAAAGATAAATTATTATAAGAACTAAGTAATTTTGAAACCCGTTATTTTTTGTTGATTGTTGTTTTTTATAAAAAACAAATATTAATAAAAAAAGAGCCACAGCTGGAAAAGCAGCAAGCAAAACAGCTGGAAATAAAATATCTACATCATAATCAGTACATCTGTGTAAGAGCTACAGACGTACACACAGATACACAGACACGTTAAACTTACAAAACCCCTTTCTGCGATGGTAAAAAAGTAGATTTAAGCGCACTAAAGTGAATTTAGGGCGTAAAAATCCAAGTATCAATTCATGCAACTAAAACACCTCAAATTTTAAATCCGAAAAGAGTACAAAGGGCTTGTGCAACTGAAATAAAATGATTCTGATTTACGATCCGCATACATTTTAAGAGTATCGCTACTTTATTTACTGTGAGCCTTTATTCCAATGGCAACGGCCTTAAAATTCACCATAAATCGTATATTATTACACTTTTACGGTCACATGTTCAGATGCGTGTGGTGACGGATTTAGAATATCACCACCCCATCTCCTCCCGTGGGTGTCGTAAAAGGCGACTAAGGGAATAATTACAGACGTTGGGCAGCAGCAACGTCTGGTCGTACATCTTAAATACGACTGCGATCCCCAACCCGCTTGCCCAGCGTGGGGATTATGGGCAATTACCCCCTAATGATTCAGACTACAAAAAGATGGCCCCCAGTTCCCGGCAGCCCCGCTATTCCTGGTCATCTAGGTAGCGGCCACGGTAACGGCGGGGCAAGGGGTGCAAAGAATCCCCGGGTTACATCTGGCTACCTAAAACGTACAACGGACGTACTCTGAGGCTTGACGAACATCTAGCGCAGTTGGAAGTGGAGCTGGAGAACATCAGGTGGCATATTCTGGGTCTTTGCGAAGTCCGTAGAGAGGGAGAGGACACCATAACCCTAGAATCTGGCCACCTGATGTACTTCCGCGAAGGACAGCAGAAGTCGCAGGGTGGCATAGGGTTTCTTGTCAACAAAGCCCTCTCTAACAATGTTGAAGAAATCTCCAGTGTGTCGACGAGGGTAGCGTACCTGATTCTTCGGCTATCGAAACGATATAGCATGAAGATCATTCAGGTTTACGCACCGACCTCGGCACATTCGGATGATGAAGTTGAGAATATGTTTGAGGACATCTCGAGGGCCTTACACAACACCACCAAGGCCCACTTTAACATTGTTATGGGGGACTTTAACGGCAAGGTAGGTGCTCAGATTGGTGGTGAATCCCGAGTGGGACCCCATAGTTATGGGAGTAGAAATCACAGGGGGCAAATGCTTGTCGACTTCCTAGAGAAAGAGGGGCTCTACTTGATGAACTCTTTCTTCAAGAAGAAGCCCCACAGGAAGTGGACTTGGCAAAGCCCCGATACTGTGACCAAAAATGAGATCGACTTCATCATGACGGACAGGAAGCATATATTCAGAGACGTCTCGGTGATCAACAGGTTTAATACCGGTTCTGATCACCGACTTGTCCGAGGCTCTCTGAATATCGACTTAAAGCTCGAAAGAAACCGTCTGATGAAGTCCACGCTCCGACCGAACCCACTCCAAATCATGGCAGGAACCGAAGCGTTCCAGGATATACTGGGCGCTAGATTTGCTGCCATAGAGCCTACCGATGACGTTGACGAGACCCTGCAAAACATCTTGGATACACTGAGAGGCGAGGGCATCAAACTTTGTAGAACGCAGCGTAAAGGCACGAAGTCCAAACTCTCGGACGAGACTCTACGGCTTATGACAGAAAGACGGAAAACCACACATGCCACTTCGTCAGACATGGCAAATCTCAACCGGAAAATCGCTAAAATGACACGACGTGACCTTCGGAGCTCCAATACCCGCCTCATATTAGAGGCAATTGAGCGAAACCGAGGGTCTAAGGTGTTCATTAAGCAGCTTGGGAGGAGCCACCTGACGAAGCTCACAACACGCGATGGCAAAACCGTTTTGTCTAAGCCGGAGATTCTTGCCGAGATCGAAGACTTCTATGGCCGGCTTTATGCTGCACATGCAACTCGCCCCCAATGTTCAATCCAGGATGGAAGAGCCACCCTGGTCCGCCACTACACCGACGAACTGCCCGATATCAGCCAAGACGAAATCGTGCTGGCTCTTAAGCAACTTAAAAATGGAAAGGCCCCCGGTGAAGACGGAGTTACTTCAGAACTTCTGAAGGCAGGAGGGATTCCTGTCATACAGGAACTACAAAAACTCTTTAACTCCGTCATTCACTGCGGGAGAACTCCTAAGGCGTGGAGCAGGAGTTTGGTGGTGCTGTTTTTTAAGAAGGGTGATACCACGCTTCTTAAAAATTACAGACCCATCTCACTCCTGAGCCACGTCTATAAGTTGTTTTCAAGGGTCATTGCGAACCGTCTCGCCATAAGGCTCGATGAATTTCAGCCTCCGGAACAGGCCGGGTTTCGTAGGGGTTATAGCACCATAGACCACATCCACACAGTGAGGCAAATTATACAGAAGTCCGAAGAGTATAATCGGCCCCTGTGTCTAGCTTTTGTGGACTATGAGAAAGCTTTTGACTCCGTCGAAGCCTGGGCTGTTCTTGAATCCCTTCAGCGATGCCAAGTGGACTATCGTTACATCCAAGTCTTGAGATGTCTGTACGATGAGGCCTCTATGTGTGTCCAAGTACAGGACCAGCGTACTAAACCCATCCAACTGAGCCGCGGAGTGAGACAGGGGGATGTAATATCCCCGAAACTGTTCGCAAGCGCTTTGGAGGATGTGTTTAAGACGCTGGACTGGAAAGATAAGGGCATTAACATAAATGGCCAGCACATCTCACACTTGAGATTTGCAGATGACATAGTCCTAATGGCGGAGTCGTTGGAGGAGCTGCAACAGATGCTGACCAGCTTAGCATCAGCCTCGCGACGGGTGGGTCTCGGCATGAATTTGGATAAAACCAAAATCATGATGAATGATCACATTCATCCGAGACCTATCGTTGTGAATGGCCGTCTTGTTGAAGCTGTTTCAGAATATACATACCTCGGGCAAATTTTGCAATCAGGTAGAAACAGCTTCGACAGGGAGGCCAAGAGGAGGATCCAGCTGGGCTGGGCAGCATTTGGAAAACTTCGTCGGGTCTTCTCGTCGCCCATCCCGCAGAGTTTGAAAACGAAAGTTTTCGAACAGTGCGTCCTACCCGTCATGACCTACGGCGCCGAGACGTGGACACTCACGGTGAGACTAGTCCACCAGTTTAAAGTCGCTCAGCGTGCTATGGAGCGAGCTATGCTTGGAGTTTCTCTGAAGGATAGGCTCCGTAATGAGATTATCCGGCAGAGAACCAAAGTCACCGACATAGCTCAGAGAATTAGCAGACTGAAGTGGCAGTGGGCTGGTCATATCTGTAGAAGAACCGACAACCGCTGGGGTAGACGAGTTCTTGAGTGGAGACCGCGAATCGGCAAGCGTAGTGTGGGACGGCCCTCTGCTAGATGGAGCGACGATCTGCGAAAGGTTGCGGGCAGCAGCTGGATGCGTCAAGCTGAAGACAGGGCGCTATGGCGCTCTTTAGGGGAGGCCTATGTCCAGCAGTGGACTAATGTGGGCTGATGATGATGATGATGATGTTCAGATGCGTCTAAAATTTCTCGTATGGTATGTTATATGTACAGTCGGAGTAAAAAAGGTTCACCACCTTAAGGAATACTTGTCAGTTGCCTCATTTCAGCCCATAAATTACCCACTAGTGAGTCGGACCACCTCCAAATACATGGAGGGAATTAAGCCTACTGTGCCACGCTGGCAAGACGGGTTGGCATAGGGTTTTCCTTCGCTTCGTTCAACAGCCTCCCCTTCGAGACGCTCGAGGAGGCACTTCGGTACCATGAGGTGCCTCCTTATCTCGGGAGGCTGCTGAGCGCATACCTCCGGGACCGCGAGGTCCTGTGGGAAGGAGCGGACGGCCGCATTCAGCGGCGGACGGTAAATTGCGGTGTTCCACAGGGCTCGGTCCTAGGCCCTGTCCTGTGGAACATCGGATACGACTGGTTGCTCAGAATGCCGCTACTACCCGGGGTGGGGCTGCTCTGCTACGCAGACGACACCCTCATCACGGTCAGGGGTGGCACCTTCGCAGAGGCGGCGAGGAGAGCAACGGTCGCGACGTCGCTGGCTACGGACCGGATCGGCCTGCTGGGCCTGAGGGTCTCCCTCCCGAAGACGGAGGCCCTCCTCCTCCTCGGGCCACGCCGGGTTCCCCCTCGCGGTGCGAGCATCACTGTGGGGGGGACGGTGATAGAGCTGCGGGCCCAAATGAAGTATCTGGGCCTGCATCTGGACGGTCGGTGGAGCTTCGGGGCCCACTTCCAACAGATGGCCCCGAGGCTCATACGGTCGGCCGCCGCCCTGGGCAGGCTGCTGCCTAACGTCGGCGGCCCGGGCTCCGTCTGCAGGCGCCTGTACTCCGGAATCATCCGGAGTATGGCCCTGTACGGAGCCCCCGTCTGGGTCGGAGCCCTCACCGGTCGCAACAGGGCCCTTCTGCGGAGGCCGCAGAGGGTCATAGCGGTGAGGGCGATCCGGGCTTACCGCACGGTGTCGTGGACGGCTGCCACGCTGCTCGCCGGGGACCCACTCTGGGAGCTCCAGGCGGAGGTGCTGGCGGCCGTCTACAGGTACCGTGCGGCACGGAGGGAGGAGGGAGCACTGCCCCTCCTCGATGGTGGAGTAAGGCGGATCAGGGACAGAGCGCGAGAGGCCCTGATCCGCCATTGAGAGGAGGATTTGCGATCCCCGGCCGCCGGGCTGGCGACGGTGGAGGCGGTTCGCCCCCACCTGGATCGCTGGCTGTCTCGGCGGCACGGGACCCTACCCTACAGGTTGGTGCAGGTGCTTACCAGGCATGGCTGCTTCGGTAAGTACCTGCATCAAATCGCGGGCCGGGAGCCGACGCCGGCCTGCCACGGGTGTGGCACGCCAGTCGACACGGCGCGCCACACGGTGGAGGAATGTGCCGCCTGGGTGACCGAGAGGCGGGCCCTTGCGGCACAGGTCGGAGGAGACCTCTCGCTGTCGAGCCTAATCGGACGGATGCTCGACAGCGAGGAGGCATGGGAGGCGGTGGCCTCCTTCTGCGAGGACGTCATGTCGCAGAAGGAGGCCACGGGGCGGGTCAGGGAGGAAGACGTCCTGGCCGAGCCGCGCCGCAGACGGAGGCCGGGGAGGCGGAGGCGACTGTACGCCCACCTCCTTCCCCCGCCATAGAGGCCGGTGGTGGGTCGGGGGACCCGCCACCGACGAAAGCCTCGATGACTGAGGGCGTCCCAGTGTACCGGGACGCCCTCTCTGATAGTCGCTTGCCCGCGTAGCGGGCACCTCGTCGGGGCGTCAACGTTGACTGCGCACGCGCGAACCATTGGCGCCCCAAGCGTGCCGTGTGAGGGTATACCACTGGGGTTTTAGTGGGTATACGGGTTCTGTCCCGGGAGTCCCACATAATCACCGACCTCTCCCCCAGGGGGCGGTGGTATGCGTAAAGCATTTCCCCAGCGAAACCAAAAAAAAAAGGGTTTTCCTTCGCTTAACAAAAAAATGGGTTTTCCTTCGCCTGCGTTCCATTAGTTTCTGTTGTGGCATTATTTAATTTCAAGTATAACCAAATTGAATGCTGACGCATGAATAAGTATGGTAAATAATATTTTCTTGATAAGAATGGGACACCTATGATTAAGGCTTTTCTAATATATTTTTTTCGATGGTCTATAAAAATATGTATTACGATCTGCTTGATTCTGAAGAACTTCGTGGACACCACGCTATTTTTTTTTTAAGTTCGTTTGATCATGAAATATATTTATATGTCAAAGGTATATGCTATATTGGACCTTGCAATAATACTAATTATATGCAGTCGTATGATTAGTGCTATATTTCAAAAATAACTATGCTGTTAAGTGATGCGAAAAGGAATTAAGTGGAAAATTGGTGAAAAACTTGTACCTCAACTGTACCTACATACAAGTCACGAGACTTTCTTTCCGCGTTTACGTCATAAGCTTAGAAAGTAATTAAAAATCGTTGACCGAAACAAAACAATAAAATGAAAGGGTAAACACAAAGTGGAAAAAATGCTAGTACAATTTGTAAAGTAATAAAAATTCTACAGACTTTTAAGAGCAGTGAGGTGGACTTAATTTGTTTCACGGAACAAGTGACCCACATTTATAAACACATTTTTCGACTAGCTCGTTATTTCGCCCATGTAAAATTAAAACATACACTGGATATTAATCAATTTATGATTTTTATAGGTAACTAGCGACCCAGCCCGGCTTCGCCCGGGTGCAATTATGCATGAATTATACCTATAAACCTTCCTCTCGAATCACTCTATCTATTAATAAAAACCGCTTCATATTCCGTTGCGTAGTTTTAAAGATTTAAGCATACATAGGGACGGACAGACGCCAGCGACTTTGTTTTATAATATGTAGTGATAGTGATAGTGATGTTTAGAAGGAAATATTTTTAGACCCTTTTGAATGTAAAATTTTCACGCAAATTTATGTAAATGTAACACTATATTTTAATGATATGCAGACAGGTATATAACAGATACCTGTCTGCCTACCATGAAAATTATTATCATGAAATAAACAAGTAAGAATGAAAACTATGATAACTACTATATTTCGTCGTTTCAGCCCATGAGTGACCAACTACTGAGTCGGCCTTCCTCATGGAGGGAAATTAGCCTACTGTGCCTCGCTGACAAGACGGGTTGGCACAGGGCTTGTATCAAGTTTTCTTTCTCTTGCGGCAACGTGATCTGCCTCTTGCGTTCCCTTAGTCGCCTTATACGACACCCTCGGGATGGTATGAGTTGGTGACACTGTGTATTCTAAATCCGGCACCACACGGACAATGTATGTTTAATCGGTGTTATTAGACATAACAAATTAACATATAAAAACCTGTCTAAATCAATATTATGAACTGCTAAATTTTGTACAATTATTAATAACTAGCGACCCGCCCCGGCTTCGCACGGGTGCAATGATGAACCTGTAAATTTATCAGTGTTTCTCCACAATATTGTGGATGTATTATACGTATAAACCTTCCTCTTGAATCACTCTATCTATTAAAACCACTTCGAAATCCGTTGCGTAGTTTTAAAGATTTAAGCATACATAGGGACGGACAGACGACAGCGACTTTGTTTTATAACGTAACTACCACCTAAACTAATTAGGAAGTGTTGTTACTTTGTACAAGATGTTTAGCAATATTTAGTTTAATGGAATCGGCTTTGTACATAGCAGCGTTCTACATAGAGCTATTTCATATTCCATGAGGCGCTAACATCCAATAAATTTTGTCATAAGTCCTCTCGATACTGTTAGGGAAAGCACATTTCTATAAACGGTTTTTATAGAACACGAGAGCGGGGTCAAAATGAAAGTGGCAATAAATCTATTGTAGTGCCACAGCTAAAACGATAACTGGAGACCGTTGATATTTTAACGGACGTTTATAGCCGTAGCAGTTCGTTTTTTAAACACAGGACTGTTAGTTATCGTTTCGAATAACTTAGTGTAGTTGTATGTGTGGTGACGGATTTAGAATACAAAATGTCACCACCCCATTTCATCCTGAGGGTGTTGTAGGAGAAGACAAAAGGAAATGACAAGGCCGAAACCTAGCCGGAAGAGAAGGAAAACTTGAAACGAAACCCTTTGCCCTATCCCGTCTGGCCAGCGTGGCACAGTAGGCTTATTACCCCCTCCCTGTAATGGGAGGAGACCCGACTCAGGAGTGGGTCTGATTAGTAGTAGTAGCAGTAAGTCTTTTTAGAGGGAATCAACCAACTGCAGCGTCACATCTGTAGAAGAAAGAGTTAGAGAAGCTCTAGAGTAGAGAGCGTAGTGATTTTTTAATACAATAGGGACGAACGAGCAATTATCTATAATATAGCCATTATCTGATGGTAAGCGAGCACCCTCGCCCATGTACACCTACAACACCAGAGGAGTCACAACTGTTTTGCCAGCTTTAAAAAATGCTGCCTGAACCAAGCTGATTGAGCTCTGGTGATATCACTCACGCGCAGGAACTTAAGACCAGCCAGGACGACTGCGGGCAGCAGCGGGGCGTGCTAAGCCGATGGCACTGTGGCGGTTTATACAGGAAGCATTTTTCCATTAGTGGACCAAATTATTTTAGGCGCAAAGGGATCATCCAGCCATACGAGGTGGTATGTCTGGCAGGGGTCCGCGGCGCCTATCCCCCGACATCTGTAGTCGGGTATTTCTTAACCGTGCGAACTTCGCTATCGCGGTGTAGGACTTTTTGGTAATTCTCTCATTTGTAGTTGATATTTCTTAATATTACTAGTTCAGATTTTCCGGGTAAATTGTGAAAATTATGTAGCATGCTGGTCACTATATTATGATAAAACCTTTTCAGCTTTAACGTTTATAAAGAGCGGTTTATCGCAATAAATTTAGGTAGAATCAATTGAGTGAATCGTTTTCAAGTAAGCTCAGGGAGTGGTGCATACTGTTAGCAATTATGTCAGGTATCAAATAAGTTTTACGTAGAAACATTTGTTCAAATATTTTAAAAGCCTGGCAACCGGCGTACGATACATTTTTATTAATACATTTCATTATACAGGTGCCGTGAGATTCACTTGCAGGCTTTAATAAGAAAATGTTTGCTCAACATGATATGTAAGTCCCTATATGCAGAAGATAGTTAGGTTGCGGTAATCGTAATAAAACATGTGGCATATAAGTATTTTATGTCCATGACGGATTTAGAATACACAGTGGCACCACATACACAGTGTAATGGGCTGCCCACTGTCCACTGCTGATAGATAAGCTTTCCTCATAGATTAATCCACAACCAAGGACAGTATTTTGGAGATTGCGATAAAATATTTTGAAGGGATTTAAATCGTTTTTTTTATCTTTATTTCGTACCCCGCGGCGTCACCCGCGGTACGACAAAAACCGCGGGTAACATCGCACCCGTGCGAAGCCGGGACGGGCCGCTAGTATATAATAATAATGATATGGACTCTACGTTTTAGTTAGAAAACGTTTGTATGGGAAAAGAAAAAGGCGGTTTTTAGGGGTTTTCCGGCAATTATTGGATTTTTCTTGCTGTAAATTGACCAAATTGGTCCAGGAATTGTTGAGTTATGTGCTTACTAACACATTTTGCTATTCATTTTTATTTATATAGAAGATTATTACAAACAAAATTCATATCCCGACAAATGCTATTCACTACAATGTACAAGGATCCTAACATTTTGTACAAATTGACAACTTTGTACTAGGTTCAAAATACGACCCGAAATACTCGTACTGTTAAAACCTGCGCTATCACATAGATATTAGCAGTATAATATACTTTTTCGAATTCAAATAGAAATGCCTACTCCCCCGGTTGTTACAATTGAATTCCCATAAAGATATCCCGTTCGATAGTTCCATTCGCCTTTAGACGAATGACAATGTAGCTCGAATCGGGCGACGTAGACAAAAGACTTGCATTATCCCGTAAGAGGGGAAGACCTACGAGTATTTGGACGTATTTGTATCGAATGACTATCAAGGAGGACGAAACATCAATTAAACCATAGCTATTATACATTGTTAGGGAATAATATGGTGAACATGTTCTTTTAGTAGATGAATATAAAGTAACTTAAAAATAGTCAGTGTGGTGACGGATTAAGAATACACAATGTCACCAACACATACCATCTTTGGGGTTTTGTAAGAGTTGCGTCGTAAAAGAACGCAAGAGGCAGATCACCTAGCCCCAAGAGAAGGAAAACTTGATACAAACCCTGTGCCAACCCGTCTTGCCAGCGTGGCACAATCGGCTAATTTCCCTCCATGAATTTGGAAGAGGCCCGATTCAGTAGTGGGTTACTCATGGGCTGAAACGACGACGACTCAGAATTGGGTCATATATGGGTGGATTAGTAGTATACACAAGATCATTATTTTATGACTGAGAGGGTATTTAGCTGTAGGGTCTGAAGTGGCTGTTTGATAGAATTTCATAAAATCACAAGTCCGGAAGCCGATTTGACAATCATTGTACCGATAGTTATATCCCTGCACGGGCTGATGGCCAAGAAATTCGACCAACACCTACAGAAGCTCTGGCTATGCTTTGTGTGAAAAGACCGATTCAAACGGCCCGTACTTTTGGACACCACACGTATTGTGAGGAGGTTCCTCACTCTGGATCCCTGACCACCGGTGGTTTAGGCCTTCGGCTCCGCCACCGGTGGGGTATTTCAATTTAGTATTTTTTTTTGTAATAGTGCACTCTTGTTAAGGTGGATGTTCCGGTCTGTTCTCAGCCATTGTCCCGAGAGATGGCGTTGAAGTCAACATTTACAGTTTATTTGGGCTGGTGTGTAATTGTGAAATTATTAAGACGTAGGAGTAGCTTAAGCGGTTATCGGACATAACGCTTTATTTTACTGTGTCATATCAGTGCCACAAAATACACCCAATTCCACACATATCTCCAAATTATAATATGGCTTACACACACAGACGTAGGCGTGTAGCCAATCCATACGTTTACAAAGATTCAACACTAGATGGCGTGAATAAAAAAAAACAAGAGTATAAATTTGGGTGATCCCGAGAAAACATGGTATGGTGACGAATGGAGAATACATCACTATGTATTCACCACCCTATTTCTCCCCGAGGGTGTTGCAAGAAATGATAAGGCCGATAACCTAGCCACAAGCGAAGCAAACCTTGATACAAAACCTGTGCCAACCAGTCTAGCCAGCGTGGCACAGTAGGCTAATTACCCGCCATGTAAATTGGAGGAAGCCCGTCTCAGCAGTGGGTCATTTATGGGCTGATTAGTAGTAGTAGAGAAAACATAGTAGGTGCAATGTTTTCTTTTTTGGGAAATAAAATATGTAAAGGCGTGATTATATGTATGTATGTATTCACTCAAAACTGATGATTTGTAACACTACCAATTATCACAATAATGAAACATTTCATAACATGTAAGGAACTATAATTCATAACCACAAATCTAAAACAGTAATTATGTACTAGTATGTAGTTAGTTGAAAAGAGTAATATTTCATGTTTTGATAAAAAATAAAGAGAAATGTACAATAATAATAGTTCTTCTTTTCTGGTGCAGCTGCTTCTAGGCTTTGATTTATCCTGGCCAGTGATGGACAGCACTTGATCTCAACAACAGCTCTCTCGTTTTCAAATATACCTGTAACAAATTGCCATAAAATATAATACACTATGATAAAGCTCTTTATGAGATTTGATATAAGAAATTCAATCGTCTTTAGTGCTAGTTATTATTTGTTTCTCGAAATTATAACTAGTATTTATATTTGGCCACATTCACCAAACACAAAGAAAAATTGAAGTTTGATAAAGAAACGCTTACCATCTGGACTGCAAGCTAAATATCCAAATACTTCATCAATAAAAAGTCCTGATAATTTTATTATATTGCTTCCAAAATCTCATATTGTTGCCCATATAACATGTCTTTTGTGCCAATATTCTTTTTATAAAGAATATCCTGTACATGATTGTGCCATGGGGTGGTAATACAGCATTTGCAAACCTGTAAAGAGTAAGTCCAGATAATGTAAAATAAATGGATACTATGGTTTACTTTTATAATCAAACTAACCATTCCAAGTTGACTAGCATTCAAATGCTAACCTTTGAGTAGTATAGAGATCATTTTTATGCTGTCCTACAGTAGACATTTCAATCAAAGCAATGAATTTTGGTGACTTTTGGAATTCTGCTAACTATTCTTTACACTGTATTTCCAACTGTGCTTCATCAATATCAATAGTATTTCTCCAAGAAAATTTCCATTATAAGTATTTTTTTAAATGTCCCCATGTACTCTGTGTGATCTGCTTTTTCCATTGATTTTCATACCATTTGTGTCCGTTGGCAAGTGATAGTCCTGGAAATAGATTTTTAAATATTGTATTACAAGAAAAAGACATTCTAACTCGTTCTAACAATTTTTACTATTTGTGTGGTGACGGATTTAGAATACATAGTGCCCCATTCGTTCTTGAGGGTGTTGTAAGAGCTGACAAAGCCAATAACCTAACCACCAGAGAAGGAAAACTCAATATGAAACCCTGTGTGGCACAGTTGGCTAGTTTAATTACCCTCTATGTAACTGGAGGCCCGACTCAGAAGTGGGTCATCTATGGGCTGAATAGTAGTAGATAGTGGGAGTTTAGTGTTGGCTATGATCTAAAAACTAAAAAAAATTAAATCATTATCATTAGGTACATAGTATAAAACCAAGTCGCTGTCGCCTGTCTGTCCCTATGTATGCTTACATCTTTAAAACTAGATAGATTGAGTGATTCAAGAGGAAGTTTTATTTTTATGTAATACATCCATGATATTCTAGCGAAACACTGATTAATTTAGAGGTTCATCATTGCACCCGTGCGAAGCCGGGGCGGGTCGCTAGTACAGAATAATATGTTTCACTGATTTTGAGATGACTTTACAAATTCGATTTTTCCATTTACCTGGTAGAGTGCAGTGGTGTCTGGTATAGTTTTTGATTACATGATTCTTCATGTCATCATGAAATAGCACGAAATCGCTACATCCAAATTCATTTTCAATCCAAATTCTGCTAACTGTTTTTTACACTATATGCTGTTGTATTCTGGTTTGTTTTCAATGCAGTTTCATACCATTTGCGTCCATTGGCAAGTGATAGACCTGAAAATAGATTGTTAAATGTTATGTTACAAGAAAGACATCCTATTCAGGACGCCAAGCTTTCAAACGGCTGAAATACAATAAATAATTAAACTTTTGTCAACAGAAATTGTAGGCAAATATGAGGTCGTGTCATCGTGAAATGGCGCGAAATCGCTACATCCAAACTTGCCGTGTTTACAAAAAGGCGGATACATACATACGAATTAGTTGTAATAAGCTTGTTTACCTTGACAGTTGACTGATGGATGGTATGCAAATGGTCCGTTGAGAAATCAAATCATAAAAATATCGATAATCTAAAACAAGGAAATGTAACAAAAACATTTTATTTTTATATTCCTGGAATCGTAGGTAGTAGAATTGGTTGATGTTTATGAAAAAGAATCAGATTAGAATAAGTTTTTTATTTATTATAGCACGGAAACGCAAAAACAGAAGTAATTGAAATAGATTTGTTTCTGAACGCAGAGTACAATATGTAGATAATACAAAATAAAACAAGCTAATAATTATGTTTGTCTGTCTGATTTTTTTTTTGCAAAATGCCTCAAGAGTGTACGATGTAACCCGGTAAAACCATATTTTGAAAATGTTAGCAAGTTTAATATTGTGATTATACTTTACCGATTAATGATAATTGAATATATTGTTGATCAAAACGATATTCAATCCCATTGCCAAACTATCTGTTTCTAATGTCATCAACAATAGAATTGCATTTTTAGAATAAATAATTTCTTTACCCACGTTACATAATAATATAATCTAATAAACAATGTTTGTTCCGCGTGGTACCCTATTTCGTTCTGAGGGTGTCGTAAGAACTGACAAAAGGAATGGCCGAACACCTGGCCGCAAAATAAGGAACAATTGACACGAAACCCTAAGCCAACCCGTCTGGCCAGCGTGGGTGGCATATTAGGCTAATTACCCTCCATGTAGTTGGAGGAGGCCTGACTCAGCGGTGGATAATTTATGGGCTGAGGAGTACATAAGTAATAGTATGAATCAAATATACACTAGAGGAACATTACAATTTGAATCAATGAAAATAAATAAATTCATAAGTCATACGTTTCGCAAGAACTTCCGCGCGAAATACATAGCGCACAGTAACATCCGAAATATAAGTTTTACCGCAGCCCATAATCATGTGACGAAGTTTGGCAACGCTTTTTTCGGTACAATATTTCTATTGTTTCATTCAAAGTTAGGAAGGACGGCAACGTCGCGTATACGACTATTGGTGATTGATTGGATTTCGAGTGACTCAGCCAATCAGCGCAGTTATCGGTATTCGAGCTGGCCTGTGATTGGATTTCGAGCTGGCCGCCGCCGCCGCCATAGGGCGCCGGCGCATAGCGAGAATCGTAATATGGAAAATGAAGTAATCAAGTAAATAAATAAAATGAAGTAATCAGTTTTAAGTTATTTAAATCTGTTTTTTTTTACTGGTTGGTACGAAATTAACCAAATAATGAAATGTGAAATTTATTTATCAGAATTATAATATCTTCTGCACGCCATCTATCGTGGTAAATTCTAAACAAGTCACGCACACTATTACAGAAGTTGTCCAATTTTCCCGGGATTTCACTGCTGTTTTTCTCAGTAAGTATTGTAAGTTATTGCCTAAAATGGTCAAACGCGGACACATTTTATTGTAGACATGTGATAAAATGATAAGTTTCAAAGAACGAGTATCTGTGTTTAGTGTAAAGGTCTAGGCCAGAATGTATGGACGGTAGGTCGGAACATCCACCTTAAGACTGCACCATTCTTATTACAATCTAGCTTAGGCTAATAAGTAATTTGTATCTGTCCGTTACTACGTAAATGAATAAACTAAGGCAGTGTCCACTAACACTTGTCTTATTGTTTCTAGAATTATAAATCACTATGTTCATGTGATCTTCACAATATTGCACTTATTGTACTATATCTTAATATATATATTTCTTGTGTGCGTGTGTATGTGACTGAACTCCTCCTAAACGGCTGAACCGATTTGAATGAATTTTTTTGTATGCGTTTGGGTGGCACCGAGGATGGTTTAGATTCACAAATCAGCCCGACAGATGGCGCTGCAGTCGGTAAACAAATATCATGCAGGACAACGTCTGCCCGGTCAGCTAGTAGTTATATAAAACTATTATTCACTACACTAGTTCAAAAGGTTTAGTCCTTTTTAACCGTCTTATAATGTCAGTGGTGTCGAGGAGCTGGATAGCCTCGACATTCACATCAATTTAGTGACATTGTTTTTATTCATAAATATCTATTATTTTAATTGGATTATCTAAACAAAATAAATATAATAAATATCCTTGGACATTTCACACAACGCCATCTCGTCCCAAGCTAAGCAACTTAATGCTTGTGTTATGGTAACGAGATGGCTGATAAACTACTTATATATTTATTTTTTTGTAAATACATACATATTATAGATAGAAATGACACCCAGACTCCGAGCCAGTGCCTCTGGTTTAGACAAAGACACTTGCCCGACCCCGGAATCGAACCCGGGACCCGTTGATCCAAAGGCGGCACATCTAACCACTAGACCAACGAGGCAGTCAAAGATAAAAAGTCAAAAATTTGTAACATATGAAAAATAATGAAATAAGTATACGAGTATAAGTTTTTTGTACATTCTGCTTGACTCATAGGACTCAAGCAGGATGTACAAAAAAAAATGTATAAGTATAACGATATCATTATTAAAATGTGTGTGGCTGACGTAGAAATGGTTGGAGGGTTAGGATTATATAAAATAGTCACGTATTTTAGTGTCAGTGTCGCCGCTAGGACCCACCTCTTAACAGTATCATAACCGGGCTGTGAACGTTAAGGTTCACACACGTCGTATTATTGAATTTCTCGCCAGAGAAAGTTCAGTCAAGGTCAATTTTTAGTTTTATTACTAAAATTAAAGTATTTTAAAGTATTATAGTTGATTTATGGGGTTGGGTTGAACTAACATTGTCTAATAACCGAACTAAACCATTTTGTAATTTAGTGATTTTGAGTCGAATAAAATGGGATGTAGTAAAAACTAAATGTGTCATTGTTTTGGCCTAAGGACACGCCGTTCGGATTGGGGTTATTAAAACGCGCGCCTAAATCTGCTCAAAAGAAGACTTGGGCTAGCTACGGTGGGTCGATAGGTGCCAGTGTACCAACTTCTTTGACGGAAGACGAACCCTATCTGGCGCTCAACACTTAGTATTTAGTGTTAGATATGCTAACATGTGCGTCCACCGTCGGTGAACTAATGTATGAAAAACTGGCTCACCTATGCAAGCTAAACTAAACTCTTAATTTAGCTGGCGGTGGACGTTCGGCTTTAACGTAAGATTAGTTCGTAATAATTAAACTTAACATATCATATATCCTATTATAGGAATTATCTATAATTGCACAACAGGGTTTTCATTACGCTTTCAACACCTACACTCTTCCATGCAGAAATTAATTATAAACTTACTAGTGGCCCGCCCCGGCTTCGCCCGTGCAAAGCGGGTGTGGGTTATACATATAAACCTTCCTCTTGAATCACAATATCTATTAAAAAAAACCGTATCAAAATCCGTTGCGTAGTTTTAAAGATTTAAGCATACATAGGGACGGACAGAAACAGCGACTTTGTTTTATACTATGTAAAGACTTATAAAGATTTTATTGCGCAGAAGGCAGAAGTTTTGTTTTAATTGTTGTTGTTTGGCCAAGCGACCCGTCTGGCCAGCGTGGCACAGTTGGCTGATTCCCTCCATATTACTGGAAGAGGCCTGACTCAGAAGTTGGTCATCTATGCGCTGAGAAGTAAGTTTTTGTGGCGCCAAGACAAGGAAATCCTGTCCCATACCATCTGGCCAGCCTGGCATAGTAAAGTAGTTTTATTAACCTTCTTGTAACTGGAACCCCTACTCAACTGTGGGTTTTCTAAGGGCAGCGTATTAGTAGAAGTAATTATTGTAAAATTAAAACTGAAAAAAGGAATGCTCTTTACGATTATCTCTGTACTTCTGTGAATATCTAACTAGCTGCTGCCCATAGCGTCGCTAGGACATAGATCCTAAGTTCATAGATAAAAAAGGGTAAAACTAACCTTTCTTATCAGATTCTGTGGCAAAAATCTAAAACACTTTCTCTATTAAAATTGATGTCTTTTAGGTTGAATTTAAACTCAGTATTAGAATTAACAAGTGAATCTATGTTTAGAAATGGATCATTCAGTTTAGCATTTACAGATTTAAAAATTGATACTTTTGGTGTTAAAATACTATTCCACAGTAAAATGTCTTGAGTATTCCTTACGTTCATCTTATTGGTTAAGCCTATACATATAATTAAGCCACATGTATGATGTATAGGGGTACACTTGTCTGTGTTTAGCATGAAATATATTTTAGTTTTCTTGAAATAAAGCTGATAGTCCATTTTATGATGAAAGTAAAAGAAAACCCTAGCTGATATTGTCGCCAAGTACGTAGCTCCCGACTTTTCTACTCTCCAGAGAATCATCGTTACTAGGCACTGCTGAGAAAGAAGTTTGCATTAGGTCCTCAGGTCGCCGAAATAGATTGATGAGCCCGTCTGACATCGTCATTAGGTTTCGGTCGGAGTGGCCGTTTTTCCTCCGGCTCGGCTCCGGATAATTGGACCGAATGTTTTCGTCCGCCCAGTTCTAATGACTGGCAGTTTTGTTTACGGACGGGACACGCTCGGCCTTTATTGAGCCGTTTGCGTTTAGCCCCTAACAATTGGTGACTGGTTTTATACTTTCAACTTTTTGGGCTTTCGAATTTCCTTGTTTTTGCTCCGAGTTTAAAAGGATGTCGAAGTTGAAAATTTCCACGGAATTTTAACGATTAGGGTACGGAAGTTTCTCTCGGAAGGAATCCACAAAAGCGTTTTGTCTTTTTTTGAACACAAAGTGTTGCAGTTTGAATGGGATTTAATTTTCTATTTTGGGGCTTTATACAGCGGGTTACAAAAACCCTACAGTCACCCGAAGTGCGAGAAAACAACTGAAATCAAGGAGCAGTTCTGTGTATAAAATAAAAAATAGAATGGAATAGAATACTCTTTATTGTACACCAATAATATAAAAGGTTATCATGGCATCAGAGAAATCCAACAAAGAAATTTAGGTACAATGGGCGATCTTATCCCACTAGGCGCATTTCTACTTTGAGTATGGGGGAGAAACAAACCTTTTTGTGATCACAAAATGTTTTGCATCCGGATTGAGCCATCTGAGCGATCTAGCGCTTATACTATTTCACAGGCTTCTTTATTAGTGTTCCACAATATGGCTCGTGTTATACGTGTTATTTGACAAGCTACGGCATTTCTTTTCCTGTAGTTTATTAGTAATTATCGACCCTTTCGTTATGGCTAGATAGTGTTTTCGTTACACTATGTATATGTAATCAATTGTGTTAGTTGGTGGGGTAGAGTAACTTGGAGTGACCACGTATCGGAAGCGTAGCTTGATACGACCCTATTCCCCTCATACACACACACATATACATACACATCTTAATATACACTGCAACCTCTCACTCTATACCGACCTGCCCACACAAAAATGCGAAGGAGACTTGACTTCACAACACAGGGTATCCTAGTGTGGGGTCTCGTATCTGTAATGTAAGTGTCAAATGTATTTTGTTTCCTAATAAACTATTATTATTATTTATAATTCTTATTTAATCCATTTTTTTTAAGAAAATACTAACACATAATCTATACACCGTTAAACAATGATGATTGCGTTACGTTACTTATAATAATATTAAAAGATTTTATAATTTTATTTCATTAAATTGTTTTATAATTATGATAAATTATCAAATTAAAAGAATAATAAATGCATTCTTATTTTGATGTGAATATTGTAATTTCCTACTATAATAGAAGAAAAAGAACTCGTTTATGTATAATGTAAATATTAGAACGTTTATTGTCCCCGGTTCTATTCCGATGTCGGACAAGTGTCTATGTGGAAAGTAAAGGTTTTTGCTCTGAGTCTGGCTTTCATTTGTATTCGTGAGTTTAATATTTGTAAAGCGTCACCGCGATACAAGTTTTACAATTAAGAAAGTCGCGGTGGGCGTCTATAGATTCGATCTTTGTGGCGTTGTATGTTCATCAATGAACTTCAGTGGCGGATAGATACACAGATGACTTGCTTTAGCTTTTAAATAACAGCTAACCAGACACCTAGTCCGTGTCATGACGGATTTAGAATGCATAATGTTACCAACTCATACCGTCTTGAGGGTGTCGTAAGAGGCGACTAAAAGACCGTAAGAGGCAGATCACCTAGCCGAAAGGGAAGGAAAACTTGATACAAACTCTGTGCTATGTTCAATTTCCCGCCATGAATTTGGAAGCCTGACTCAGTAGTGGGTCATTTATGGGCTGAAATGACGAACCAGACAAGCAGTTCTAATAATGAGCCATCTGTTGCGATTCTATCTCAAGATAAAAAAGATTCTTCGACCGAAGCCTCTGGCAGTAGAATGAGGGTCCGAGTGTCTGGCTAAGTAATTGAGCGTTGCTGAAATATGTACACGCACATACGGTTGGAGCCAGGGTCGCGGGGCGGCCGCTATCGATATATTGCCGTCCGTCGATGCGTCACTTCGGCCAAAGCGATAGATTGATCACCGCGGTGAATGACGTCCTCATTCCGGCTCAATGTGCCCACAGCCTTATGCCATTTTTTACTAGAATATGCGTACTTACTTATATTTTGTACTGGGATCATTTTATTATCTATACTAATATATAAAGCTGCAGAGTTTGTTTGTTTGTTTGTTTGTTTGTTTGAACGCGCTAATCTCAGGAACTACTGGTCCGATTTCAAAAAATCTTATATTTTATTTTCAAAAGAATTGCGATTACAAAATCGCCACCCAAGGTGTAAAATCGAAAACCTATTTATGCGTGCGCTGCAAAAACGATAGACAATAGAACAAAATGAAGTAGTACGAGTTTGTAGGTCTTATTAAAATCTACAAAAAAGTCTGCGAGAGCACATATCTAACTATCATAGTTTAGTCACAATAACCACTTTTATGTTCATAAAAAAAAATGCATATAGATAAGCACGGGTTCGAAGTCGACGCGAGCGAAGCCGCGCCCAAAAGCTAGTTCCGTAATATTATTACACACAGATCTGTTGACACATGATTTTGGTGGTAAATTATGAGATGAGAACTATGTTGCCAATACAATTAGTTCGATAGATATTTTAATCAGATGGGTGTATCCAGCTGGGGCGGGCAGCTTTTGGAAAAAATCGTCCCCCATCCTGCAGGGCTGGAACACGAAGATTTTTGAACCGTCATGACCTAGGGCGCCGAGACTTGGACACTTGCAGTGGGACTAGACGTGCAGTGCAAAATCACTCAGAGTGATATGAAACGAGTTTCTCTGAAATATGGGATTCGCTACGCGCCTAACCGACAGAAGACCAAAGTCATTCAAGACATAGCTCAGAAAAACTGACAATCTCTAAGATAGACGAGTACTTGAGTGGAGTGGAGTAGAGAGTAGTAGAACACGCCTCGCTGCTAGATATGATGTGCGAACGGTTACAGGCAGCAGGTTGATGCGTTAAGCTGAAGACAGGGCGCTATGGCGGCAGTGGGATAGAGTGGTCTGATGATGATGAATACTTAATAGCTAAATTATTATCATGCACCATGATCTATTATTTATTTTAACCAGTATGATATAACAATATTAATTCCCACGTCTAAGATTAACATTAAATTTTAATACATACATACATATAATCACGCCTCTTTCCCGTAGGGGTAGGCAGAGATCACTTCGTTCCACTTGCTACGATCCTTACATATTTGTTTCGCTTCGTCCACTTTCGTTATTCCCTCTATAAAGATTTAACTCATTTGAGCCCAGATTACATCAACCGAATCGCTAGCATAGGATAGAAATAAGAATTCTATCACCAGTCTCTTGTTCAGTGAAAAAAACTGTTCTTTGTAAACAGTTACTGAGAAAAACTATTTACAGAGAAAACCTGTTTACATTCTTATAAATCGATCCTGTAACTGTGCTCAGAAATTAGTAAACATTCAACCAATACTATTCATACTTTATTACCAAACTTGTTAGTTTTGTCGCTATCCCAACCGAATAAGTGCTGTTCACCGCATACACGAAACTATTGTATTTTTTTAAATTCAGCGCGGCAATGCTCTCGTATGACAATAATTCGTTGAAAAGCCTCCTGACAGACTGCCTGTAAGCGACACGTCTGCACAATAGGATATAAAATGTCATAGGAAACGTTAGTGTTCAAATAAATCACAAAAGCCTTAGGCCACGTCACGTGGGAAAACAGATTTTTAAAGCTTACCTAGCGACATGTGGGGACACACAAGTCGGTTTGCGATGAAAAGTAGCTTCAAGTAATACAGAGGATAAGCAACAGTGTAGTGTGAATAAAACGTAACAGAGGTCTACTACATTATAACTATTGGTTTAAATGTACCTAATAAACATTAATTAATATACACAATGTTATTTTATTAAAACTAAACTATATAAACATCATCATCGTCATCAGCCAACATTAGTCCATTGCTGGACATAGGCCTCCCCTAAAGAGCGCCATAGCGCCCAGTCTTCAGCTTGACGCATCCAGCTGCTGCCCGCAGCCTATCGCAGATCGTCGCTCCATCTAGCAGAGGGCCGTCCCACACTAGGCTTGCCGATTCGCGGCCTCCACTCAAGAACTCGTCTATCCCAGCGGTTGTCGGTTCTTCTACAAATATGACCAGCCCACTGCCACTCCAGTCTGCTAATTCTCTGAGCTATGTCGGTGACTTTGTCAGAAAATCTCATTACATAAACATAATTTATAAAAAGTTCAGTTGTTCCCAATCGCTACCACCATATAATATTTTATTGCAAGATGTTATTTGTGTGAACTATTGGTTTTATGTCTAAAGCTGAATATCTCTCTCTACTCAAAGAGGTCAGTTATTATCAGTCTACTTCTACTACTTCTGACCACTTCTAAGTCGGGCCTCCAACTACATGTAGTCTAGTCGACAAGTTGAAAATGGTACAAAATAGAAATACTGCTCTTGAAATTATGTGCGATAGCTCATTGAAACTGACAAAAACTGAAATATCCAATTGTTTTTGTTTAAGTAAAAAAAATATTATAAACAAAGTATAAATATATTTTTAATTTTTATGACGCGATCTTGTTAAGTTTGTATGTAAAAAAGGCTCTACGAAGCGTAATTTTTTTACGACCATTATTTAAACTTTTTTTTTCTCTTATAATTAAGACGGTTGTTCGAGAAAATTTTGTTAGTTAACAACTGTTTAACTTGTCAAATAATTAACTCTAAGTAAAATTTCCAACGCGAATAAATTATTCATAGTGTTCAGAACACACCATATTTTTTTCAAATATTTAAAAAGTATTTAATACCATAACTAAATTAATTAATGTGCCGCACTAGCTTTTGACGCCACGCGTGCAAAATAAAAATGTCGCGCGAAGACCTATTTTGAGCGTTAAAATAAAATTAAAAATAACGGAGGTAGAGTTCCGGAAGTTTTGAGTTTTTCATTGGAAATTTCGTCCTCTTTCAGAATGTTTTTTTTGAAATTTCTTAAATATTTATATTTTATGAAATATTGGCAAAAAACTAAACGCCATTTTTTTTATCTTTAATTGTTTATTTGTTTTGTAATTTTTTATGTGCTAATACACGCTTTTTCAACTTGTCGCTTAGACTAATGGAGGGTAATTAGCCTACCGTGCCAGACGGGTTGGCATAAGGTTTCGTGTCAAGTTTTCCTTCTCATACAGCTAGGTTATCGTCAGTCTTATGTAGTTCAACTGATAAAGTTAAAATTCAATTCTCATATCACATTATTCAATTCCCGACGTTTCGAATGCTTTGCAGCAGTCGTAGTCGCGGGAGGGACTAATTAATCGTATTAACCGATTCTCATAATGCATTACAGTGTAATTTTGATATATTTTATAATTAACTAGCTGCGCCTTACACGCGTTGCTACGCCACTAACTACTACACTACTAACTAAAATTTCCTAGGCTTATGGACAACACTTTTGGTGAAGATTATCACATGATCAAATCCATAGTTTACGATTCTATAAACGACATACAGACAAACATTTCATTTTTTTATATAAAACTAGCTGTACCCGCGACTTCGTCCGCGTGGAATTTAAAAATAGTTAATTAGTTCATAAATATTTTTTTTTTGGTTTTTGCATTTATTTTAATTATAATTTATTTTCAGTTTTTGTTGGCTTATTTATCGAATCTTCTTTGATATTGAGATTGTGAATATCATCATAAATACTATGTATTAAAGTTTCAGTGTCCACCACAACCTGACAAAGACTCGTAGGTAGTTCTATATCATGATTACTATTAACTTCTAGACACTTTCCCTCTCCAACATCAAGAAGAATTTTACTAAATTCTGAATCAGCTGAATGATGTGCTCTCATGTTTTGTTTTAAATTAAGTTTTTAACAATGTCTCCAAAGTACTGAACGTTTTAGCCGGAACAAACAGATAGACAGACAAAAATTAAAAAAAAATATTTTGGTCTATGTGCTGTTTAAACATACTTACGCATTTAGTAAAAAGTTGTTATATTATTATTACAAACAGACACTCCAATTTTATTTATTTGTATAGATGTATAGATGTGCTGTGTATACAGCCTTGAGCATTTATTTATTTGTATAGACTAAATAAAGTAGCCTAAGTTACTCCTTATATCATCAGCTAACTATCGGTGAAAGTCCCGTCAAAATCAGTTCAGCCGTTCCAGAGATTAGCCGGAACAAACAGACAGACAGACAGACAGACAGACGGACAGACAGACAAAAATTTAAAAAAATGTTATTTTGGTCTATGTGCTGTGTATAAAGACTTACGCATTTAGTAAAAAGTTGTTATATTATTATTACAAACAGACACTCCAATTTTATTTATTTGTATGTATGTATGTATGTATAGATGTATAGATTTATAGATGTGCTATGCGTACAGACTTACGCATTTATTTATTTGTATAGATGTATAGACTAAATAAAGTAGCCTAAGTTACTCCTTATATCATCAGCTAACTATCGGTGAAAGTCCCGTCAAAATCAGTTCAGCCGTTCCAGAGATTAGCCGGAACAAACAGACAGACAGACAGACAGACAGACAGACGGACAGACAGACAAAAATTTAAAAAAATGTTATTTTGGTCTATGTGCTGTGTATACAGACTTACGCATTTAGTAAAAAGTTGTTATATTATTATTACAAACAGACACTCCAATTTTATTTATTTGTATAGAGTATAGATGTATAGATGTGCTGTGTATACAGCCTTACGCATTTATTTATTTGTATAGACTAAATAAAGTAGCCTATGTTACTCCTTATATCGTCAGCTACCTATCAGTGAAAGTGCCGTCAAAATCGGTCCAGCCGTTCCAGAGATTAGCTGGAACAAACAGACAGACAGACAGACAGACAGACTGACAAAAATTAAAAAAAATGTTATTTTGGTCTATGTGTTGTGTATACAGACTTACGCATTTAGTAAAAAAATGTTATTTTATTATTACAAACAGACACTCAAATTTTATTTATTTGTATAGATGTATAGACTAAATAAAGTAGCCTAAGTTACTCCTTATATCATCAGCTAACTATCGGTGAAAGTCCCGTCAAAATCGGTTCAGCCGTTCCAGAGATTATCCGGAACAAACAGACAGACAGACAGACAGACGGACAGACAGACAAAAATTTAAAAAAAATGTTATTTTGGTCTATGTGCTGTGTATACAGACTTACGCATTTAGTAAAAAGTTGTTATATTATTATTACAAACAGACACTCCAATTTTATTTATTTGTATAGATGTGCTGTGTATACAGCCTTACGCATTTATTTATTTGTATAGACTAAATAAAGTAGCCTAAGTTACTCCTTATATCATCAGCTAACTATCGGTGAAAGTCCCGTCAAAATCAGTTCAGCCGTTCCAGAGATTAGCCGGAACAAACAGACAGACAGACAGACAGACGGACAGACAGACAAAAATTTAAAAAAAATGTTATTTTGGTCTATGTGCTGTGTATACAGACTTACGCATTTAGTAAAAAGTTGTTATATTATTATTACAAACAGACACTCCAATTTTATTTATTTGTATAGATGTGCTGTGTATACAGCCTTGAGCATTTATTTATTTGTATAGACTAAATAAAGTAGCCTAAGTTACTCCTTATATCATCAGCTAACTATCGGTGAAAGTCCCGTCAAAATCAGTTCAGCCGTTCCAGAGATTAGCCGGAACAAACAGACAGACAGACAGACGGACAGACAGACAAAAATAAAAAAAAATGTTATTTTGGTCTATGTGCTGTGTATACAGACTTACGCATTTAGTAAAAAGTTGTTATATTATTATTACAAACAGACACTCCAATTTTATTTATTTGTATAGAGTATAGATGTATAGATGTGCTGTGTATACAGCCTTACGCATTTATTTATTTGTATAGACTAAATAAAGTAGCCTATGTTACTCCTTATATCGTCAGCTACCTATCAGTGAAAGTGCCGTCAAAATCGGTCCAGCCGTTCCAGAGATTAGCTGGAACAAACAGACAGACAGACAGACAGACAGACTGACAAAAATTAAAAAAAATGTTATTTTGGTCTATGTGTTGTGTATACAGACTTACGCATTTAGTAAAAAATGTTATTTTATTATTACAAACAGACACTCAAATTTTATTTATTTGTATAGATGTATAGACTAAATAAAGTAGCCTAAGTTACTCCTTATATCATCAGCTAACTATCGGTGAAAGTCCCGTCAAAATCGGTTCAGCCGTTCCAGAGATTATCCGGAACAAACAGACAGACAGACAGACAGACGGACAGACAGACAAAAATTTAAAAAAAATGTTATTTTGGTCTATGTGCTGTGTATACAGACTTACGCATTTAGTAAAAAGTTGTTATATTATTATTACAAACAGACACTCCAATTTTATTTATTTGTATAGATGTGCTGTGTATACAGCCTTACGCATTTATTTATTTGTATAGACTAAATAAAGTAGCCTAAGTTACTCCTTATATCATCAGCTAACTATCGGTGAAAGTCCCGTCAAAATCAGTTCAGCCGTTCCAGAGATTAGCCGGAACAAACAGACAGACAGACAGACAGACGGACAGACAGACAAAAATTTAAAAAAAATGTTATTTTGGTCTATGTGCTGTGTATACAGACTTACGCATTTAGTAAAAAGTTGTTATATTATTATTACAAACAGACACTCCAATTTTATTTATTTGTATAGATGTGCTGTGTATACAGCCTTACGCATTTATTTATTTGTATAGACTAAATAAAGTAGCCTAAGTTACTCCTTATATCATCAGCTAACTATCGGTGAAAGTCCCGTCAAAATCAGTTCAGCCGTTCCAGAGATTAGCCGGAACAAACAGACAGACAGACAGACGGACAGACAGACAAAAATTTAAAAAAATGTTATTTTGGTCTATGTGCTGTGTATAAAGACTTACGCATTTAGTAAAAAGTTGTTATATTATTATTACAAACAGACACTCCAATTTTATTTATTTGTATAGATGTATAGATGTATAGATTTATAGATGTGCTATGCATACAGACTTACGCATTTATTTATTTGTATAGATGTATAGACTAAATAAAGTAGCCTAAGTTACTCCTTATATCATCAGCTAACTATCGGTGAAAGTCCCGTCAAAATCAGTTCAGCCGTTCCAGAGATTAGCCGGAACAAACAGACAGACAGACAGACGGACAGACAGACAAAAATAAAAAAAAAATGTTATTTTGGTCTATGTGCTGTGTATACAGACTTACGCATTTAGTAAAAAGTTGTTATATTATTATTACAAACAGACACTCCAATTTTATTTATTTGTATAGATGTATAGATGTGCTGTGTATACAGCCTTACGCATTTATTTATTTGTATAGACTAAATAAAGTAGCCTAAGTTACTCCTTATATCATCAGCTAACTATCGGTGAAAGTCCCGTCAAAATCAGTTCAGCCGTTCCAGAGATTAGCCGGAACAAACAGACAGACAGACAGACAGACAGACGGACAGACAGACAAAAATTTAAAAAAATGTTATTTTGATCTATGTGCTGTGTATACAGACTTACGCATTTAGTAAAAAGTTGTTATATTATTATTACAAACGGACACTCCAATTTTATTTATTTGTATAGACTAGAAACCCGCCCCGGCTACGCACGGGTGCAATTATGCATGTTTTAAACATATAAAGCTTCCTCTTCAATCACTCTATCTATTAAAAAAACCGCTTCAAAATCCGTTGAGCGTTGAGTAGTTTTAAAGATTTAAGCATACATAGGGATGGACAGACGACGGCGACTTTGTTTTATACTAACTATGTAGTGACGATGATGAAGAAGATTATTGATATTATTATGAACTAGCTGTACCCGCGACTTCGTCCGCGTGGAATTTAAAAAAAGTTAATTAGTTCATTAATTTTTTTTTTGGTTTTTGCATTTATTTTAATTATCATTTATTTTCAGTTTTTGTTGGCTTATTTATCGAATCTTCTTTGATATTGAGATTGTGAATATCATCATAAATACTATGTATTAAAGTTTCAGTGTCCACCACAACCTAACAAAGACTGGTAGGAAGTTCTATATCATGATTACTATTGACTTCTAGACACTTTCCCTCTCCAACATCAAGAAGAATTTTACTAAATTCTGAATCAGCTGAATGATGTGCTCTCATGTTTTGTTTTAAATTAAGTTTTTAACAATGTCTCCAAAGTACTGAACGTTTTAGCCGGAACAAACAGACAGACAGACAAACTTTTAAAAAAAAATATTTTCGTCTATTTGCTGTTTAAACATACTTACGCATTTAGTAAAAAGTTGTTATTTTATTATTACAATCAGACACTCCAATTTTATTTATTTGTATAGAAGATGTATAGACTAAATAAAAGTAGCCTAAGTTACTCCTTATATCATCAGCTACCTATCGGTGAAAGTCCCGTCAAAATCGGTCCAGCTGTTCCAGAGATTAGCCGGAACAAACAGACAGACAGACAGACAGACAGACGGACAGACAGACAAAAATTTAAAAAATGTTATTTTGGTCTATGTGCTGTGTATACAGACTTACGCATTTAGTAAAAAGTTGTTATTTTATTATAACAAACAGACACTCCAATTTTATTTATTTGTATAGATGTATAGATGTGCTGTGTATACAGACTTACGCATTTATTTATTTGTATAGATGTATAGACTAAATAAAAGTAGCCTAAGTTACTCCTTATATCATCAGCTACCTATCGGTGAAAGTCCCGTCAAAATCGGTCCAGCCGTTCCAGAGATTAGCCGGAACAAACAGACAGACAGACAGACGGACAGACAGACAAAAATTTAAAAAAATGTTATTTTGGTCTATGTGCTGTGTATACAGACTTACGCATTTAGTAAAAAGTTGTTATTTTATTATTACAAACAGACACTCCAATTTTATTTATTTGTATAGATGTATAGATGTATAGATGTGCTGTGTATACAGACTTACGCATTTATTTATTTGTATAGATGTATAGACTAAATAAAAGTAGCCTAAGTTACTCCTTATATCATCAGCTACCTATCAGTGAAAGTCCCGTCAAAATCGGTCCAGCCGTTCCAGAGATTAGCCGGAACAAACAGACAGACAGACAGACAAAAATTAAAAAAAAAATTATTTTAGTCTATGTGCTGTGTATACAGACTTACGCATTTAGTAAAAAGTTGTTATTTTATTATTACAAACAGACACTCCAATTTTATTTATTTGTATAGATGTATAGATGTGCTGTGTATACAGACTTACGCATTTATTTATTTGTATAGATGTATAGACTAAATAAAAGTAGCCTAAGTTACTCCTTATATCATCAGCTACCTATCAGTGAAAGTCCCGTCAAAATCGGTCCAGCCGTTCCAGAGATTAGCCGGAACAAACAGACAGACAGACAGACAGACAGACGGACAGACAGACAAAAATTAAAAAAAATGTTATTTTAGTCTATGTGCTGTGTATACAGACTTACGCATTTAGTAAAAAGTTGTTATTTTATTATTACAAACAGACACTCCAATTTTATTTATTTGTATAGATATAGATGTATAGATGTATAGATGTGCTGTGTATACAGACTTACGCATTTATTTATTTGTATAGATGTATAGACTAAATAAAAGTAGCCTAAGTTACTCCTTATATCATCAGCTACCTATCGGTGAAAGTCCCGTCAAAATCGGTCCAGCCGTTCCAGAGATTAGCCGGAACAAACAGACAGACAGACAGACAGACAAAAATTAAAAAAAATGTTATTTTAGTCTATGTGCTGTGTATACAGACTTACGCATTTAGTAAAAAGTTGTTATTTTATTATTACAAACAGACACTCCAATTTTATTTATTTGTATAGATTTTGTAGGACATTTGGTAGAAATCGAAATTTAATTTATTACTTACGGACATTACTTCCTTACTTCTCAGTCCGTAAAAGACTCATTGCTGAGTCAAGCCTCCTCCAATTATAGGAAGGAAATTAGCCTAATGTGCCACACTGACCAGACGGGTTGGCACAGGGTTTTGTTTCAAATGTTTCTTCCTTTGGGGCTAGATTTTCTGTCACGCTGTTATGTAATCATTTGGTTGGCCCTTACGACACCCTCAGGATGGAATGGGGTTGTGACATGATTTATTCTAAATCTGTCCCCACACGGTCTTTATTACTTACCTAATGTTTAATATTTTTAGTGACCAACGCCAATTTGTGCAGCCGTGATAGGAACACGTGGAATGACATCGGTGCATCAACCTCAGTTATTAATTAGTTTCACGCCTACATAATTACGACAATATATTTTTTTATTTTTAAGTTTTAGATGTACATAGTTTGTTCTTAGTTATTAGTATTTTTTTAATATTTTAAATATTTTGTAAGTTATTCATTTATGTCATGTTTTTTAATTTGTGTATTCTAATATTAACTGTGTCCTTAAAATACTAAATTCTCTGAAAGGCAATAAATATTTAAAAGATACGTCATATCATACCTTTTCATTTGCTTTACAATAAATTGTAGATTCCCCTAATACCTACATTTCAAGGGCATATGGAGACCTAAATAATTATACGTACTAATCTTATATTTAATATATTTGTGGTCTAGAGATAACACAACCGCATGTAGGTGATTTTTTTTTTAATAATTGGTGATAATTTCACAGTTTGTAACTTCATGCTTTCACGCCGGACCTTTTTTATGCCCATGCTTATTTAGCATTGAGTCAGAATCCACGACAGAGACTGTTACCATATATATCGCCCATTAGTTTATAGTTCTCCGGTAAGCTATTACATTTTCTGGGATAAAAAAGTTCAGAATATAATTTTATTCAGACCCGTTTAGCTGTTCTGGCATTATGTATAAATAGCGAAGCGCCGCTGCTTCGAACGGGTGCAATGATGGAACTCTAAATTTATCATTATTTCTGAACAATATAATGGATGTCGCGGGTTCGATCCCCGCACGGAAGAAATATTTGTACGACCTACAAGTATTTGTTCCGGGTCTGGGTGGTTTTCTATCTATAATAAGGTATTTACAAAAAAAATATGTATATAAGTAGTTTATCATCCATCTCGTTACCATAACACAAGAATTAAGTTGCTTAGCTTGGGACGAGATGGCGTTGTGTGAAATGTCCAAGGATATTTGTCCAAGGATATTTATTATACAGATAAACCTTTCTCTTGAATCATTCTATCTGTTAAAAAAAACGATTCAAAAAGTTTTAAAGATTTAAGCATACATATGGACGGACAGACGACAGCGACTTTGTTCTATAATATGTAGTGATGATGATAGTGATATGTAGTGATAATATCATTCATACATAAAAACTTTCCTGTTAGTTGGACTTCCCTAATCAAGACTAAGTATCTTTACCTTTCATGGCCTCCCTTCATATCACCGTTGGTTTAAAAATACACAATATTGGATCCATTTTCTTGGTTGAAATAGCACCCTCTTCTTATATTGACGTTAAGAACAGGATCAAGGCTTTTTGTCACAGGCAATTTGCAAACCAAACAATAAACATCAGAAATAATCTCTAAATCCAGATGAATAGCGACAGCGGCGTCACGGTGAAATAAAAACAAGAGCAAAATGGGGGTTAGTTGCGTTATCTTGATCTTGAATTAATCCGACTGGCTTTGTAACATCTGTTTTGAAGACTTCAGATCAGATTCAGCTTCAGATCTTCAGTATTATTTCAGCCAAAGGAAATCCTTTGCTGGATAAGATTTCGACATTCGGAGATCTTGTGCTTCTATAGTATCTGTTAGATGATGAACACCTTAAACAGGTCGTTGGTGCATTAGCACCCATGGCTGGCTAATGGGTGCTAACTACGCTTGCCGGTAGGTGTTTGGCATTCAAGGACTGTCTTTCATCTTGCAGGCGAATGTGTCCTTTAAACGGCGTTTTATGTCGCCAATCTTTACTTGGTCTTAAGTCTATCAAATGTTTGACAAAATACTGCAATAGCTGCAAAACACGTATTTTGTTTGTAAACTAACCAAGCCTCATATTAGAAAAAAGTTGAATTAAATTGATGATGTAAAACATTGTTTTTATTGTGCAAATGAAATTAATATTAAGAATAGGTACATAGTTGGAACTAAAATATTTCTGCGGAAAATTAGGTGTTAATTTCAACTTTATGTACATCTGTAGAAGAAGACGTTGTGGCGTAGAAGCCAGTACACTTCTTTGACAAAACATGTATATGGTCACCATAGAAAAAAAACTACAAAGTTGTCGTTTATTTTCTTAATACTATAATATTTGCGTACATCGCAATAACAAATAACTTGGTTTCTGTTAAGGATTTCATATGATTTCTTTTTGTGGTGGCTATGTTTGCAAAAGTTTATGTATTGGATTTATTGGTCAAAGTACAAGAGCTCGTGACTGCATGCCGTTTTGTGAATATTTATTAATCCTTTAGCAACCGAGTGCATGTTACTATGCGGAATGCTGGTTGATACGGTTGTATGGAAAACATTTTCATCGCTTCAAATAGCTATATTATACGACCGAAATATTCATGTATCGTAAAAATATGTGCAATAACTGCATTTCAAACATATTAATGTAAATAAGGGCAATGGAGTGGGCTATGCTCGGAGTTTCCCTGCGAGATCGAATCAGAAATGAGGAGATACCCAGAAAAACCAGGGTCACCGACATAGCCCACCGGAATGCCAAACTTAAGTGGCAGTATCATAGCTCGCAGGACCGACGCCCGATGGGGCAGAAAAGTCCCCGGGTGGCGACCGCGTTCCGGAAGGCGCAGTGCTGGTAGGCCTTCCACACGGTGGACCGAAGACCTGGTTAAGGTCGCCGGAAAGCAGTGGATGCGGGCGGCCTTGGGGGAGGCCTATGTCCAGCAGTGGACGTCATTTGGCTGAAATGATGATGATGATGAACGTAAATAACTACGTTAGTTATTTAAAGGTTGGGTGGCAAGGTTCCGAATCCGTAGACAATAACTTGTTAATAGGCCTATCGCACTTAGAACATCCTGAATACTATAGGCACAAATTATATATAAGTTTTACTACATATATGTATTTCATTAGTGTGTGGCTGGTACTTACGTAACTATGCTTGATCCATGTAGAGGTAGTTGCTTGTCGCAAATGTCTTGTTGTTGATAAGTGTGTACTTGTTCTATAATGCTATATTGAAATATACAAGGTGTTACGAAAACCCTGTAACTCTAAGAAAAAATAACGAAGCGCTTTTTCTTAAAAAAATGGTAATAAAATATATAAAACGAAACACCCATTACTAGATAAATAAGCACATACAAGGCAAGAAACGTTGTAGATCACAGATTACGGTTTGCTGGAACATGATCATGTTAGCTAAGCGGCTCACTTTCAATAGAATATACGTTTTGTGAATAAAAAATGGTTAAGACAAACGTCGATTACTCCTTCATACTTGAATATCTATAGAAAACAGATTAATAAATATAAATGCTTCGTTTGATAGCATGAATAGGTTTATTGTTACACCCTTTATTAGTTTATTACATTTATTAGTTAATATTCATGATCAAAGTCCGGTCCTATTGTTATACAATCTGGATCTCTAAATATAAAACGACATATTTGGCTCGACGTATATTCAACACCCTAGCATCACAATTCCCGGGAAACCTTCTAATAATCTCCATAAAATATATTATCGACAACGTTTATCGGTGAGCAGGGCACTTGGAATAGCAATTTATAATTTCGATTGTACAGGGATTTGTTACGCGATAAAATTTCTACCAATTTATCGAACAGCATCTTAATTGCGTTGTTCTTTTTTTAATCTTTGGGACACCGTTTGTTGATCAGATTCACGCTCTTGATTGGATAGAATGGTATAAGGTTCGATTTTGGGGAGCCAATAGTCGAATGCTTTTATGGGCCAATGGCGTCCCACCTGGACAGGGTTTACTTTGAGTACTAGCGGCTAAGTAGTGTTGCCGGGGAACCATGCCATTGGAGTCCCACATCACCGTTGAACCTACTCTCGAGGCGGCGGTATTCATTAAATATTTCAAGCTCGTTTTGGATATAAGGAGTTTTCATCAGTTCGCAAGGTTTTCTATCTAACTTGGCTAATTTGTCATTAGTAAACTGACAAGGATTCCCTTAGGACATAATGAGTAGTGACGTCACATATACACGCAGATGCGATATTATGCATTTATTTTAAACTAGTGACCCGTCCCGGCTTCGCACGTGTGCAAAAATGCATGTATTAGATTTAAAAACCTTCCTCTTGAATCACTCATTACTATTACACTATTACACTCACAATAACTATTAAAAAAACCGCTTCAAAATTAAAGATTTAAGCACACATAGGGGACGGACAGATAATACAACATTATTCGGCAAATTAATGAATTGAAATAGTTTTTTCTTGTATCTAAGCATTGTAAATTTAATAATTATCAAATAAATTACCCATAAGATATATGAAACTTGGTTTAAATTGCATATGTCAGTAAAACCTACTTCTTTTTTTGTCAATCCAATTTTCTAAGAGTAACATCGCTTTAAAACTCTTTTCAGAGGCTATAAATATAGAGTAGCGAAAAGAAATAAAATAGAAAGTTCCACTATTCTGAATTAAAATTATAGTCTGGGTGGATTTTGAACTCGAGCTTCTTTGCTGCTTGACTAGAACTCCCAATTCCCTCGTTAATATTCTATATATACGCAATAAGACGTGGACGTGGTTTTTTAAGAAAAGCGAAGGCTCCCCATTTGGATGTATTTTTCTCGGAATTTTAACTCAAACTCAAAAGGAACTTTATTCATGTAGGTTTTATCACTAAATTCCTACAAATCGACTAGTTTGGAGCTAAAAATATCATCTTTCGGCCCTTTGGTAGTAGTCTTCATACACTCTAATCGGCGTCATATCTACATTCAAGTCTTTCATACGCATATCATCTTTCACACAATCTCAAACTACTACTATGACCGACTACCATCTACAGAGGAAAGCCAGCAAGAAACTAGGTAGTTGCTTTTTTCAAAAAATCTGTCTTGGCAATTTGCTGTCTGCTTCGCTTCTTTGGTTTGGCTGTTGGTAAATTTGATTTGGAAAATTACACAATAGTATATACCACCGGAGCAATTGCCATCTACCCTCCAACATCCACCAAGTATTACCATTTGGTTTAATCGGAGTTTCAGTTTTTACGCTACTGATTTACGCGATTACCATAGTTATTAGAATGGCAGTCGCTACTTCTGCTTGTACATGGTTGCGCCAACGACTGACAAGTGTTTCAATTAAATTGAAAACCGATACATGTAATTTCTATGTCTGTATGCTATTGGCAATTTATGAATCATCAGACATGATAGAGTTGCCATTATAATTATCACCAGCATCACTAAACCCACAAATTATACACGGCAGTCGGCCCTCCTCCAATTTCATGGAGGGCTATTAGCCTACTACACGCTGGCCAGACGGGTTGACTCAGGCACATCTCACAGTAGGGAGAGGGCGCCCGAAGCGCACCCGATGCGGCGCGCTCGCACGGGGCGCCGCAGTCTGGCGCACGTGCGCCTTCTGCCTCCCTAACCGGGGCCTCCGGGTGGGGGCACAGTGGATCGCCCCCCACCCAATGGAGATCAGGTCCCGAGGAGACGCCGTCCACGCACACGGCGAAACATAGGAGATCCCGGGGCGGGGCAAGGGGATGTCTCGCCCCACACGGGATCTGAGGGGAAGCGGCGTCCTGCCGGGTGCTCACGGCAGGACGTCGAGTGCTCGTAAGGAGCCTGAGGAGAGGAGGACGGCCTCCTCGTCTGCGGCGGCGTGGTACTGCATCAGATCCCGCAATGCCGCAACAGGACGCGAGTTGGAGCACCCCGGGGAGGTTTAGTGGGTAGGGGAGTGTGGGACTCTCCCCCACTATGGGGGAGAGTCCCACACTCCCCTCGCTGACCATCCCCATAGGCACATCTCACAGCCCCCTCGACCGTGCTGACACCTTGTTGTGGTGAGGGGGCTTGCGTGCCTTTATGATCTGTTGGGGCCATACCAGCTCACCCATGCACGGCGGGCCCACGGGGAGAGGACAGACGAAGAGCGGCACACGGAGTCGTGGTGGGTTTTGGCTCTGGGGACTTCTCTGTCCTCAGAGTTGCCTCGGAAGCCTTAACCTGCCGCGACATACGGCGTGGCGATGCAGTGGAGGATGGCCAGGCTGTGAGGCCAGTTCTGCCACCACTAGCAGTGGAGGTGCGGCCAGGCAGGAGTGCCACGGCTCCCGCCGTAACCGCGTGGGTCGGGCGCCACCTCATCCGGCGCCTGACGGGGGCACGTGCAAAGTCCCGCACGTGCCTCTCGGTGGGTTGGGGAGCGTTCAGAGCTCCCCATCAAAGCGTTGTGCCCGCTTGTACGGGAGGAGTGAAACCCGTGGCCCTGTCTCGGGCAGTTAAGGGACATCATTGGTTTTAGTGGGTAGGTTGGGGCGCAATTACCATCTCTTCGCGCGTCGGAGTCCCACATAACCCGGCTGGCGTTTGGCGGTCGGGTATACATGAGGATTCCCTACGTAAAAAAAAAGTCATATCTCACAGCTTGTGGCCAACCCGTCGCCGCAATATACTGCGTTCTCGTAAACCTATGGAGTCCGACAAACGTTTTAATAGGGGTAACCACCGATCACCCCCGAAGGGCGGCGGCATGCATCAAGTATTTCCCCAGCGTATCCAAAAAAAAAAAAACCATGTGGTGACGGATTTAGAATACATAGTTTCACCACCCCATTTCGTCCTGAGGGTGTCATAAGAGCCGACAAAAGGAAATGATAAGGCCGATATCCTAGCCGCAAGAGAAGAAAAACTTGATACGAAACCATAGTACCTATAGTGGCATAGTAGGCTAATTACGCTCCATGTAGTTGGAGGACTTAGGCTGAGTAACTGATTATTAAAAAAAATTCAATGTATGTTAAGTTACAGAATTTTCGTTATCACTGTATTGCAATGCCATCTCTCCCATTGAATTAAACTGCGAAGGCATTAATTCAAGTGCAACATGAAAAATGCATTAGTGGGCCGGATCGACCATTCGTCATTGTCCTGCACTTTTCAGTGGTTTTTCAAACTTGAATTGCGAATGGTCTGGGTTTTTCAGTCTGTCCTTCTTTAAAATGCTAAGTCTTGCACAAATATTTGTCACTTTCGTTTTAGAGCGTAACTTTCAATGGACTTATTACAAAATTACCCCTACGGACCAAAAATCATTTAGCCATCAGAAATCCTGAAACAGAGGTAATCGAAAGAAGCAATGTCAATATTCTTTCTATTTATTATGTTATTGTACACAATATAAAATGGGACCGCAAAGAAAAATATGACAAGCCTTCTATGTTTCTTGCCAGTTCTTCTCAGCAGTGTTCGCGTTCGCGTTCCAAACTGGTGGTGACAGCCGAATATTTTATTTTATGTATTTTATTAATATGTTATGAATAATATTCTGACTATTTGTAAGCGCCCATCGTGACCTAAACAAAATAAATGCTTTGAATTTGAATTTAAGCAGTTCTGTGTTCAAAATATTTTTCTATCTTAAATTCGTATATCTTTATATTTATCCCGCCAGTTATTATTTCACAAGCTTCGATATTTTCGTCACCAGCATCAGCTGATCATCAGACTATTCGAATTCAAATTAAAATCTCATTTAATCAAGTTGGCTCATTAGAGCTCTTTTGACAAGTCAAACAACAAAATAAAATTTAAAATATCCCATCTACCACCGGTTCGGAATGCAGTTCCACAGGGAAGAGCCGGCAAGAAACTCTGTAGTTGCTCTTTTCAGATCGCCATTTTTAGGTACAAGGCAGTGATCAGACAGTTTGTGAGAGCAAACTCGCGCAATAGTCGCAAAGGGCCAAACAACAGCCAGATCTAATCGACAATACTAATCTTCTAACGCCCGAGCCAACCGACCCCAGCAACGGCACCTGTTTATTTAAATGTAAAAGACGTCATGACAATGGTGTTCTTAACACCATTGTCAACAACATCCATCCATCCATGGTTACAAACTTTTATAATAATAGTAGGATTTACAATTATGCAATGGGCCCCAAATTTTATTTCGACGTACCTATCCGACACGATTGCTAGCATTAATCTGCTGGGCGTAGAAAGCGTATTTGACGGATATAGAATACCTACATAGTAAACAAAAAACAACAAAAAAGAGTTTTAAGACGAATAAATTTTATTAATGACTTTAGCGTTAAAAAGGTGTTTAATGTCACTCAACATTTTGTTAAAGACAGTGTGCTAGAAAAATACCAGATAAGGGTTTCATAAGGACATTTATTCCAATATTATATTCCAGTATTAGTTAATTACACATTTATTGTCAAAGTCAACGTAACGTTAGCACAAGATAGTATTAGGATGAATGAAACAATAATGAATTTATGATTGACATTAGAGATGACTAACTGGTAACTACATAGTAATTATAAACCTATTCTAACTATAATAGTTATTTATTATTTATATTATAATAACAATATTATATCGTATTACGTTTGATGAATATCGATATCAACGTCTGTAATGTACTCGTTATTTTTTTATTAAAAGAGTACTTTAATATTTGTTGGACTATTAACAATATTTTACAGTAACTTCAGTAAACCATTTCGTATAGCTACATTATTTCTTGCCGTTTATTTACAGTCACATTAAAAAAGAATCGAATCAAATAAATCGACTAAGTAAGTATCGTTACTTAACACGAGCCGAAAAATCTAGCTGTATGACAATCAATCACTGTTCTCTTCCTATTCAGTCAATCTCATCAAACATTACACTTTTTTTTAATAGCAATAACACATTTTGTATCCTTAGATAGTACTTTTATTAATTTAAGACTATTTAAATGAAAAGTACCATGTCATCGTAACACACTTATGAACCGCTGTAGTGCCAGATCACTTCCTATTTGATCGAGAGCCTTCTGTGTCACACTGATCAGATGTCATATTTCACATAAGTAGTGTAATCAATATTAACATGTTTTTCTTTTTGAAGTAATACGCTATCTGCCTATAAAGGATTTAATGGTCTTACCAAACGACACCATCAGGGTAGAGAAGGAGACATCGTTAATTTAATCAAAAAAAATCCACTACTGGCCATCATATATTGATATGGCACACAAACTAAATATAAAATATGACATCAATTAATATCATATTTAGTCATACATATTTAGTATATCGTCTAGGTCAATTTCTGGTTTACCTTTATTTGCATAACGTGTCACTGTTATAAAAAATGTGTGCATACTTTGAAAGTCGCACGTTTATACATTCTAAATTTAAAACGCATGCACGTATCGTAGGGTAGTTAGTAGTAGTGCGTATAGTTGAGGAGGCAGATGTTGCGTCAAGAAGTATTGGTGGGCGTGTGAGGCTGCGGGACGGGCACGCGCTGGTAAATTTCTTGCGCGCTGCCAAGCTGCTCCAGAAACCATGGGCTCTTCGGCAAAGCCGTTCATGCTTAATTCTAGCCCTGTACAAGGAGAAATGGCCTAAATTAAAATATTTAAATAATACAGGGTTGCAGGTTAAGTCATAGATTTTTTTTTAAATATCTTCCAAAGAATAAAAAACTTTCCACAAATTTATTTATTTTTTTAACAATCAATCGTCTAATATGACTCAGTTGGTACAGTTTCTTGCAGTTTTTGTATTTAAAATAATGAAGCAACTAATCTGCTACACAAAAAATACAAAAACAAAAACATTAGAGGTACAAAACACAAAAAATGGGGACAAAAGACAAAAAATCTGGATTTTTATAAAAAAAACTTCAAAGTTCCATAACTTGAGAACGGTTAAGTTTGGGGTATGGGGTTCCATAGTCAAATCAGTCAGGAATGATGGAAACTACCACCTCTTAAAGGGTTTAGGTCGACTTAACCTGTAACCCTGTATATACTATTATTACTCCTCAGCCCATTAATGTTCTACTACTGAGTCGGGCCTCCTCCAATTATATGGAGATTAATAAGTCCCTTAAAAGTTATGATTTGAAAATTGTATTTTTCGTAAAACTTAATATAGCATGCCTAACTCATCAGTACCAATCTAGTGAAAATTATAAAAAAGATACAGGATGTAGATTTTGTCGAATTCTATAAAGAATTAGTAAAAAATGACAATATTCCTGTAAAACACAAAATAAATTATAACTCTGTAGTAGTTGATCTTAAGGTTATTTAAGTTGATTTTTTGCAGCTGATAGCCCCATCTAACCCCTAGTTGCGTTTGATCCACGACTTTTTCGCCATCCTGTATATTTAAGTAAATACAAATTACTGATTTGTGTTTTATCCTAATTAGTGTATATGTTTGGTGTTTACTTGTATATTATTTATAGACACTCAGACAGATTTTGTTTTTTTTTAAGATACCTCTTCACTAGGAACCTGTCTCGCAGGGCAGTTAACAAACATGAAATTCACGAACTCAAACGACGACCAGACTCAGAGCAAGTGCCTCTGGTTTACACAAAGATACGTACCCTGCCCCGGAATCGAACCCGGGACCCCGTGATCCAAAGGCGGCGCCAACAACCCAACAAGGCAGTCAAAGACCAACACGGCAATTATGTGTGTTCTCAAAGGTTACATTAAATTAAGCCATTAAAAACATGTTCTATTAAAATACTTACTATGTAAGCTGACTTGATTCTCCATTTTGCCCAGTGCATTGACGGACGCGCAGACGTACGTTCCGTAATCACCAGGACCTAATGACTTTATAGTGAGGTTGATCCATAGCGAGTATTCGTTTATTATCCTTTCTGAGAGACGAAGTTTTGGGTTCTCTATCAGCTTGTCACTTAGTATAGCTGCCGGCAAAAAAGAAATTATTTGATTTAAGCTCTTAGATAAAATAAAGAACTGGGTGTTTCTGGATGTACTACACGAAGTGTAGTGAATTTTGTTTGTCCCAATTTATTTGCAATTGTGACGCAAAATTGGTATGGTGACATTACATGAGGTACCAAACGTCATCAGCACGTTTCTAAATTTAAATATGAAAAATGTTTCATTTTGATTTACGGCATATAGCGCGTAAATTTAAAACATGACAGCTGCTGCAGGCTGAGAAGATTTGTATTAATAACAGTTATTTTGTTGTTGTATGTATTCAATCTTCCGCAGTTTTAGGCCATAAATGACCCTGATCGACTACTGAGTCGGGCCCTAAATTTGTAGTGGTTAATTAGTCTACTGTGCTACGCTGGCAACACGGGTTGGCACAGTGTTTGTATCAGGTTTTTGTTCTGTTCTGTTTGGCTAGGTGCTTTACTATATTACGTTCCTTTTGTCACTTCTTACGACATCCTCAGTATGGGATGGGTTCGTGAACTTGATATTCTATACCCATCACCACATGGACAAAATCTTCGTTGCTTCTTCTCAATTACAATATAGAATATTTAAAACGTTACATTTTACATAGTTAATGTTATCTTACCATCTTCCCGGTACCAGGAGTTCATAGCTTTGGGGGATGCTTCGATGTAGCACTGCAATTCGACGTCACTGCCTAGAGGTGCACCCACTAGCTGATTCGTCACCTTGACTTGGGGTGTGACTGTAGATATAATAATCATTTCAAATATTTCTGATTCATTGGCATGGTACTTCATAACTGAAATGTTAACCTAATAATCTAGAAAAAGTGTAACAAAAACCTTATTCTCTTCTCCATTAGACCACAAACATAAGAGTATATATGCGTGTGCGTCAAATACATGGTAGTGTGTGTATGATCTTATAACCATCAACAGTAAGGGTATGGAGTTCAAGTTAAAAAAATAGTTCTGTCTTTTAAAATGATTTTCTTTAGTGAAGTATAAGCGAGCGATCGACGTTTTCCTAGAGCAGAATTCAAATATGAGTGAAAACCAACCAGCCAGTAATCGTTATTATTATCATAAAAGCTTAGTAATTTGTTTTCCATTATGGTTCTTCGGTTTTCTGTGCTTATTTTTTAATTTAGTCCAAAATTATAAGAACGGAAGTTCATTATTTTTTCTCACAATTTTAGTGAATGGTACACGAGAAGTCAAAAAAGTATATTTTATGCTTAAAATAAAAGTAAAGAGTATATTTTATGCTTAAAATAAAAGTAAAGATTACATGATACAAGTTTTATCTTGATCTGTCGGAAGTCATTGTGCTACGAGATGTACAATAGAATATTGATTTTTAAACGCCCTTTAACGCGGGGAAACTTTACAAACATGAAATTCACGAACACAAATAACACCAAGACTTTTCAGCAGAGTTCTTGGTTTACACAAAGCCCACGTTTCAGACACTTTGCAGTGCCCGTGGTCGCGGGTTTGCTGCATGGCGGTTGTCACTGCGAGCATTAATATACCGGCAAAGTGACAGAAACGTTAAGAATTAAATAAATTAATGCAATCAGAACCGTCAAGAAATCATTTCCTGCAATGTGCAAAGATCGTGAGAACCTAAGACATCATTATACAAAGCCCCTGGAATCGAACCGGGGATTAGTGTTCCAAAGGCGGCACATCCAACACCTAGACCAGCTCCGCCCAGTCGCATGATATGGAATATCATAGGCAATTAACATCGCCCTCGATTGGCGTAGTATGCCTGAGCATGAGTAAGCTCAATCTGGCAAAGCATAGTGCAGCTGAACCTCTCTGCAGCCAATATCATGCTTTCACTTGTTATAGAGTCGACGACACATGAGCAACACTCCAGGAGGACCGTAAGCTTGAAAACCACCCTAGTACTAAAAAAATATTTTGTAATTAAATCAACTTACAATGTACTTCCACGTGATAACGTCGGCTAACTGTAGGGGGGATGCCATTACTTGCGATGCAATAGTAGTCACCCATGTCTGTTCGTTGCACGTGACTGAGCTCCAAGATCTCACCTCTGAAGATATCTACAACTGAAACCAAGATACGATGTATTAATTTATCAGAATTTATATTGGCGGATTTTCTGATTTAGGAGATACTTTTAAAATATCGAAGAGTGACAGTTTCGAACACACGAACCAAAAATACAGGGTGACTGGTCACATGCTGTGTATATTACATGACACGATAGTTAATGGTATGTAACCAATAAACATATGATAAAAAGATAAAATTGCTTAATTATTTAGTAGACCCTGCAAACAACCGCAAACATATATGTTATAAGATACTCGCGTCTTAACCATCGCTGGATTTGTGTTTGTCCATAATGTCGCTATTTAAAACCTGGATTAATATTTTAAAAGGAAAGTCGATACATCAAAACATTTTTTATAAACATGTTCGGTATAAACCGAAAATAATCAACACGAAACTTTACATGTATATTTATAAAAAAAAAAAATTGTGGGACCACTCCCACTTATTTATTACCTGACCCCTGGTCCCCCAACGCGAAGTATTTATTTTTTACTTTTTAAAGGTTATTGTGTCGGGGGTTTATTAAAATTTTTAATTTAATTTTTATTTTAAACTTTTTATAGGTACATTCTAGATTTAGTTAAATTGCACGTGATGCGCTTTCATTTGAGACCCCACTCGATTATATTTGCAGACAATTCTTCCCCACTTTCACCCCTCATAACTTTTAAACGGCTCACCCGATTTTCATCAAACATGTCTAAGAACATTCGCCCGTAACTCACCTTTCATACAAAACAAACTTTATTGAAATCGCTTCATCCGTTCGCGAGCTACGGTGCCACAGACAGACAGACCGCCAGACAGACAGACAGACACGTGAAACTTATAACACGCCTCTTTTTGCGTCGGGGGTTAAAAAAAAATACTGCCCGGAAGCGGTTTGAGTTTTCTTTAATTCACACTTTTTTGTTCAGTTCTAATTTTTGAATACGGTAAAACTTTTAATGCATTACGTTAATGATTCATTAACATTGTATCTGCTTTGTAAAAAACACACACCAAATTGGTGAACGGATAAAAGGCTTTCAGAATTCCTGATACGGGTAGAATGCGTACAGGAGAAATCACTTACACGCATTTGTTATTAAAATCGAAACAATCGAAATACAACGGGTCTCCGGGTCGATGCCTGAGTCTATCAAGCCGTAATATTTATGCTATGTTAGAATTTTGTGACACACAAAAGAAGGATAACGTATTTCATAAGAAAACCAAATCTCCACGTGATCAACTTCTAACATAAATTAATGTATTCTAATCAGATATAAATCAGGTCACGTTTCGAGTCCCTAAAATAATCTAATGCACGTAAGAAAACATTAAGTCACCGGTTAAAATTATGATAAGGTTTTAATGATTATAGGCAATGATGATGAAAGACAACAATGACAATGATTAGAGTACTTGAACGTTGTAAAACATATTGCGTCCTATTTCAGAACATTTAATTAAAATTCAAAAAAATATAAAAGCAAGGTTCTTTTCAATGAACAGAAGTTTGTGTGCATTGAGTTGGGCCTTTGAAACAGAGCTTCTGAAATATTCTTAAAAATATATTAATCGCCATGAAGATTCTTTACGCCTAATTAAACAATTACGATTTGGCTTATTAAATTGAAGCACTAAAATTTTCGCAACAAAAAATTGTTTGTTGTTGGCACTAGTGTAACCAGATTTGGTTAACCAGTGGTTAGTTAAGGTGACTGCTCCAGGGTAGCCCGCGAAAATCAAAGAAAAACTTTCGAGAACAACAAAGAAAAACAATAATGACTTTGACGTTGAAAAAGTTTTTCTTACACCTTTATGAGCTTGGAGGGTTGTATTGATGATTTTGATGATTATAATTCTATAACTACATACGTCTTACAGCCGCGAATCAAATGTTCATCATCATACAACCTAGCACTGGCCTGCAAATTGCAAAAAACGTAAGAAAATTTGAATTTCGCGGGCTACCCTGGAGCAATCACCTTAACTGCCACTGGTCATTTATCAGACTATTTGTCGTCTGCTTTCGTCGTACAAATATTCATAGCGTTTTATTGATAGTGTTATTTTTGTTTGTCTGTGCAATATAGTTTATAAATAAAACGAACTCGGAGTGTTTTATTAGGAAGAACAGTATCTACTACAATACGTAACGTTTATTTAAAATTCCGTTATTGTTTGGCTTGTGCTGATTTTCGTTTAACTGAATTCCCAGCTCGCTCTTGTGTAAGAATATGTCTTAAATTTAAGTATCTACTCCACAGTCTATTAATGTGTGACACACGCTAGCTATCAGTTAATAATACATATTTTTCATTCAAAAGATAATTGACTCTGTTTTGTTACTGGTAGAAGAAATTCAAATATTTCAAGAATAACCTGAAAACACATTCTTTGTTGTATCTTTACATTGTATATTTTACCTAAAATCCGACTAATACATTGTAACATTTAAAATTTTCTACTGCATGATTTGTAAAAGGAGAAGCAGCTTCCACGAATGAATACTTAAACTTTATTGATAAATCTTTTGTCTCTATCGCTCTCATTGGACTATAAACCTTACCGAAGAAAGAAAGAAGCGTCTTGGAGTGCGGCATTTTCTCGTTACACGGAAATATCGTTCATTCTGGAATCGCTTTTGAGTATAAAATCTTTTATTATGCGAGCACGGTTCATTTAACGTAGCATTAAGTGAATTTGTCGAACATCGTTTTTTAAAAAATGAACGGGTAATAGAGCTGTAAAATAAGGACGCGAAGGGGGAAATTATATCTCAGGAGTATTGTGCTTGAGTGCTTAATCTTTTAGCGGATCATAAATTTGTACGGTAAGGACTTTTTGTGCTTAAAGTTTACGAGTATACAGCGAGATTGCTCAGAGTCATTCGGAAAGCTCTCGATTTTTTAAAGCAAATTATTCTTGTTTTATAATATTTTATAAATAGAACCAATAAAGAGACAAGTATTTATGGTTTACACAATAATTCTTACTGACGAATTGTAGTGGCGAGTCAAAAAACTCGCCACTACAATTCGTCAACAAGATTTTCTACCCCAGGCAAACTGGTGGACGAGTACAATATGGGTAGGTGTTTTTAAAATTTCTATTATATAAGTAGTTTTATGCCATGTACGTAGTAGCAGACTCTAGAATGAGATCATCATTCATCAGCATCATCATTTCAGCCTAAAGACGTCCACTGCTGGACATAGGCCTCCCCCAAGGATTTCCACAAAGGCCGACCCTGGGCCGCCCGCATCCAGTGCTTTCCGGCGACCTTCACCAGGTCATCGGTCCACCGTTTGGGAGGCCTACCAGCACTGCGCTTTCCGGAACGCGGTCGCCACTCGAGGACTTTTCTGCCCCATCGGGCGTCGGTCCTGCGCGCTATGTGCCCTGCCCACTGCCACTTAAGTTTGGCAATAGATATAGCGCTATAATTTGGGCTAAAATATGGAAAAAGTCTCTCAAGTGCCTGCTACCTAACGGGGCTTACAGGAACCTCTAGCATAGCTACCCTTTCATCAGACGATCTGTAGAAGTGTGTCGTGTTTTAGAATACGTTATGTTATCACCCCATTTCATCCTGAAAGTTTGCTAAAGTCAAAGTCAAATAATTTATTTTGTGTAGTTGTGTATGTTGACTCTATGGACACTCACAAATTGTCAACATATTAATAAAAATATACTAAGCAAAGTAATATATGTCGCAGATTTAAACAAATTTAAATCCACGTGGTCGTCGTTGATGTCCGCCATCTTGACTAGGTAATAATTATCAGTGCGCACACCCGGCGCAGGCACTGTCTCAAGAAGAAGTGGTCGACTCGACTGAATGCACTACTGAACTGACAGATTTGACGTTGACGCAGACAACTTCACTTTGGATAAAAACCACAGAGTATCGATGTCATAGTACAGTGTTGTCACTTGAATAAATTAAAATACCACTGAAATATTACCGTGTACGAATCGATCTCCGACATATATTTTATTTCACCACTGCTTCGGAACGCGACCACTGCTGAGAAGAACTGGCAAGAAACTCAGAGGGCTTGTCATATTCTTTTTTTATTACTTTGCGGTCCTATTTAATAATTATTTTCCCAAATAAATCCACATAACAAACTGTTCTATTGGATCCGCGTAAATTAGAGAAAGAGCCGACTAAAGGAAATATCCTGGCAGAATGCCACATGTGAAAGAAATCTGTAAACTAAACAGACAATTTTATTAATAACAATCAAATAATCATAATTTCTAGTACGCACCTACCACAAAATAATTTGGTCAAAGTAAAGAGCATGTGGAATAAAACAGTCGATATTTATTTCCAATGCAACATTTACTATGACTTACCCACGAAGTGAAGAAATAAATTTGCCAAAAATGTTTTATTATGAATCAACAGGTCACTGATTTTGACAACTTACAAATTTCTTCCTAGGCAAAATTATGCAAATGACCCCATTATGCGTAGTTCTTCTGGATTAATATGGATATTCCGTACGTCCCAAAATACTTAACTTTTTAATTCATCTGCAAGTGACGTTTTAATCAAAAACACGGAGCTCGTTCCTCCGACTGCAGCACTCTGTACGTGACCAAAATAAAAATGGGACAGACTGAATCCAACATTTTAGCGAAATCGGATATATGGGTTCAATCAATATTCTATAATTCCTCAGCCCACTAATGACTCACTGTTGAGCCATGCCTCATCTTGTGTGACTCAGGGAACTTAGCACTACTGTGCAGAGTGTTTCAGATCACTTGACAAAGGGCTTCATGTGAAGGTTTATGGAAGTTGGTAATGGTAATTGGTAATGTTTATTTCTCATTAATACAACCACCTGGGGATTAATGAGATATAAACATAATACAACCACCTGGGGATTAATGAGATATAAACATTACCAAAATTCCGATGCAATTCTCCAATACGAGAAACAACTACATCAGGCGAAATAAATCGTATTTATTTCGAGGGAAGAAGCTACTCTTTAGATTTACTTACTTGGCTCGGTTAAATAGAGCTCCGTTCCGCGGAACGAAGTTTCAACAAAAAAGTAATTAAAAACGCTTCCCGCAAGACCATCAAATAAATCGAAATCACTAGACAATGTGATAGCTGTTTGATGAACGTTGATTTGGATGCGTTGATTCAAATTCATTTAATCGGGAAGATCGCTTTGGAAGTGAAAATAAAATTAGACTTTGTTGTCATTAATGTTTTAAATCATTTGCTAGGGACTTCACGCGGGCCCCGTGGATGTCCGTGCGATTTTCCCTTGCATCCGCGTTCTTCTGCTTAGTTTATATTGCGCTCATAGAATTACCTTGTTTTTTTTTTAAATTCATGCATATATTGACATGCCATGTCCACAAAACATTTTGTTTAGGACATAAAATTTAGACGTTGTGACAATTGTACCTCTTTACAAGAACCTTTCTTGAAATGCCATGCCGAATGGAACCAAATTTCTAAATCTTGAATTAAATTAATTTAATCTGTAGATTACTTTTGAATGAAACGCCCCTTGCAAAGACTTAAAAATATTAAATAACTAAATAGAGTTTGATTAAAGCTACGGTGTATACTATATATGACCCACTGGTGAGTCGGGCCTCCACCATTACATGGAGGTAATCAGCCTACTGTAGTCACGCTGGCCAGACACACAGGTTGGTACAGGGTTTCGTATCAAGTTTGCCTTCTCTTGTGGCTAGGTTATCGGCCTTGTTAATTTCTTTTGTCGGCTCTTACGACACCCGCAGGATGCAATGGAGTGGTGACACCATGTGTTCTAAATCTGTCACCACGCTAGCTTATCTAGTGTATATGTAACATCATTTTATCTGAGAAAAAAGGCACGAGAAAATGTCTCAAAAATATTTCACAATGTAAAGGTAAACAAAAGCTTTCATAAGAATGCATTATGAGGCCTATTTCATTCTGCTTACAGGTAAATGAAAAGCGTCACGCGTTAAAGTCTTATATTGCGGCCGGATTTGATAATAATGGATGATATAATGCAATACATACAAAGTAAAAAAAATAACATTAATCTATACAAATAAATAAAATTGGAGTGTCTGTTTGTAATAATAAAATAACAACTTTTTACTAAATGCGTAAGTCTGTATACACAGCACATAGACTAAAATAACATTTTTTTTAATTTTTGTCTGTCTGTCCGTCTGTCTGTCTGTCTGTCGGTCTGTTTGTTCCGGCTAATCTCTGGAACGGCTGGACCGATTTTGACGGGACTTTCACTGATAGGTAGCTGATGATATAAGGAGTAACTTAGGCTACTTTTATTTAGTCTATACATCTATACAAATAAATAAATGCGTAAGTCTGTATACACAGCACATCTATACATCTATACAAATAAATAAAATTGGAGTGTCTGTTTGTAATAATAAAATAACAACTTTTTACTAAATGCGTAAGTCTGTATACACAGCACATAGACTAAAATAATTTTTTTTTTAATTTTTGTCTGTCTGTCTGTCTGTTTGTTCCGGCTAATCTCTGGAACGGCTGGACCGATTTTGACGGGACTTTCACTGATAGGTAGCTGATGATATAAGGAGTAACTTAGGCTACTTTTATTTAGTCTATACATCTATACAAATAAATAAATGCGTAAGTCTGTATACACAGCACATCTATACATCTATACATCTATACAAATAAATAAAATTGGAGTGTCTGTTTGTAATAATAAAATAACAACTTTTTACTAAATGCGTAAGTCTGTATACACAGCACATAGACCAAAATAACATTTTTTTAAATTTTTGTCTGTCTGTCCGTCTGTCTGTCTGTCTGTCTGTTTGTTCCGGCTAATCTCTGGAACGGCTGGACCGATTTTGACGGGACTTTCACCGATAGGTAGCTGATGATATAAGGAGTAACTTAGGCTACTTTTATTTAGTCTATACATCTATACAAATAAATAAATGCGTAAGTCTGTATACACAGCACATCTATACATCTATACAAATAAATAAAATTGGAGTGTCTGTTTGTAATAATAAAATAACAACTTTTTACTAAATGCGTAAGTCTGTATACACAGCACATAGACCAAAATAACATTTTTTAAATTTTTGTCTGTCTGTCCGTCTGTCTGTCTGTCTGTCTGTCTGTTTGTTCCGGCTAATCTCTGGAACAGCTGGACCGATTTTGACGGGACTTTCACCGATAGGTAGCTGATGATATAAGGAGTAACTTAGGCTACTTTTATTTAGTCTATACATCTTCTATACAAATAAATAAAATTGGAGTGTCTGATTGTAATAATAAAATAACAACTTTTTACTAAATGCGTAAGTATGTTTAAACAGCAAATAGACGAAAATTTTTTTTTTTAAAAGTTTGTCTGTCTGTCTGTTTGTTCCGGCTAAAACGTTCAGTACTTTGGAGACATTGTTAAAAACTTAATTTAAAACAAAACATGAGAGCACATCATTCAGCTGATTCAGAATTTAGTAAAATTCTTCTTGATGTTGGAGAGGGAAAGTGTCTAGAAGTCAATAGTAATCATGATATAGAACTTCCTACCAGTCTTTGTTAGGTTGTGGTGGACACTGAAACTTTAATACATAGTATTTATGATGATATTCACAATCTCAATATCAAAGAAGATTCGATAAATAAGCCAACAAAAACTGAAAATAAATGATAATTAAAATAAATGCAAAAACCAAAAAAAAAATTAATGAACTAATTAACTTTTTTTAAATTCCACGCGGACGAAGTCGCGGGTACAGCTAGTTATACATATAAACCTTCCTCTTGAATCACTCTATCTATTAATACGGCTTCAAAATCCGTTGCGTAGTTTTAAAGATTTAAGCATACATAGGGACGGACAGACGACAGCGACTTGTTTTATATTAAGTAGTGATTATGTAGTGATGATGATAGTGATTACAATCAAATTTTAGTCTTATTTTTAACTTCCTACATAGACGATTCTAACACATACAATAAAAAAAATGTCTGGACTCACTTATCTCGTCATCGTCATCATTCTTAATGTGTTTAAAGTTGTATACAGTGGAAGTCTAAAAAGAGCACGTGGCCTATGCTACCTATTATTAGTCTGGAGTTGAGATGGCTGAGCAAAAAAACGTGAGCCTGTGATCGGATATAAATAAAACGCTCTTCGGTTACAGTTCTGGAATGAGATCACGAGCCTCACTATTAAATCTAAACATTTAAAGTAGGGACGCCTAACATTAATTTAACCGCAAATACACTGCGTATGAATCACGTTCCTATTAGTTCATTGGAAGATGGGCTTGTATGCCAATGAAACAGAACCAGAAGCTATAAGTGGATATGGAGAAGGAATTAGACGAGTGGTTTTGCTGGTATTAGAGCAATGCAATATCAATCGCCAATTCATCATCATCATTTCAGCCAAAAGACGTCCACTGCTGGACATAGGCCTCCCCAAGGGTCTCCACAAAGGCTGGTCCTGGGCCGCCCGCATCCACTGCTTTCAGGCGACCTTAACCAGGTCGTCGGTCCACAGTGTGGAAGGCCTACCAGCACTGCGCTTTCCGGAACGCGGTCGCCACGCGAGGACTTTTCTGCCCCATCGGGCGTCGGTCCTGCGAGCTATGTTATTCGTTTGTAATTTTGCATCATGCTGCTTGAGTTGAAACAGTCGACGATCTATATACACAGCACATAGACCAAAATAACATTTTTTTTAATTTTTGTCTGTCTGTCCGTCTGTCTGTCTGTCTGTCTGTCTGTTTGTTCCGGCTAATCTCTGGAACGGCTGGACCGATTTTGACGGGACTTTCACTGATAGGTAGCTGATGATATAAGGAGTAACTTAGGCTACTTTTATTTAGTCTATACATCTATACAAATAAATAAATACGTAAGTCTGTATACACAGCACATCTATACATCTATACAAATAAATAAAATTGGAGTGTCTGTTTGTAATAATAAAATAACAACTTTTTACTAAATGCGTAAGTCTGTATACACAGCACATAGACTAAAATAACATTTTTTTTAATTTTTGTCTGTCTGTCTGTCTGTCTGTTTGTTCCGGCTAATCTCTGGAACGGCTGGACCGATTTTGACGGGACTTTCACTGATAGGTAGCTGATGATATAAGGAGTAACTTAGGCTACTTTTATTTAGTCTATACATCTATACAAATAAATAAATACGTAAGTCTGTATACACAGCACATCTATACATCTATACAAATAAATAAAATTGGAGTGTCTGTTTGTAATAATAAAATAACAACTTTTTACTAAATGCGTAAGTCTGTATACACAGCACATAGACTAAAATAACATTTTTTTTAATTTTTGTCTGTCTGTCTGTCTGTCTGTTTGTTCCGGCTAATCTCTGGAACGGCTGGACCGATTTTGACGGGACTTTCACCGATAGGTAGCTGATGATATAAGGAGTAACTTAGGCTACTTTTATTTAGTCTATACATCTATACAAATAAATAAATGCGTAAGTCTGTATACACAGCACATCTATACATCTATACATCTATATCTATACAAATAAATAAAATTGGAGTGTCTGTTTGTAATAATAAAATAACAACTTTTTACTAAATGCGTAAGTCTGTATACACAGCACATAGACTAAAATAACATTTTTTTTAATTTTTGTCTGTCTGTCCGTCTGTCTGTCTGTCTGTCTGTCTGTTTGTTCCGGCTAATCTCTGGAACGGCTGGACCGATTTTGACGGGACTTTCACTGATAGGTAGCTGATGATATAAGGAGTAACTTAGGCTACTTTTATTTAGTCTATACATCTATACAAATAAATAAATGCGTAAGTCTGTATACACAGCACATCTATACATCTATACAAATAAATAAAATTGGAGTGTCTGTTTGTAATAATAAAATAACAACTTTTTACTAAATGCGTAAGTCTGTATACACAGCACATAGACTAAAATAATTTTTTTTTTAATTTTTGTCTGTCTGTCTGTCTGTTTGTTCCGGCTAATCTCTGGAACGGCTGGACCGATTTTGACGGGACTTTCACTGATAGGTAGCTGATGATATAAGGAGTAACTTAGGCTACTTTTATTTAGTCTATACATCTATACAAATAAATAAATGCGTAAGTCTGTATACACAGCACATCTATACATCTATACATCTATACAAATAAATAAAATTGGAGTGTCTGTTTGTAATAATAAAATAACAACTTTTTACTAAATGCGTAAGTCTGTATACACAGCACATAGACCAAAATAACATTTTTTTAAATTTTTGTCTGTCTGTCCGTCTGTCTGTCTGTCTGTCTGTCTGTTTGTTCCGGCTAATCTCTGGAACGGCTGGACCGATTTTGACGGGACTTTCACTGATAGGTAGCTGATGATATAAGGAGTAACTTAGGCTACTTTTATTTAGTCTATACATCTATACAAATAAATAAATGCGTAAGTCTGTATACACAGCACATCTATACATCTATACAAATAAATAAAATTGGAGTGTCTGTTTGTTATAATAAAATAACAACTTTTTACTAAATGCGTAAGTCTGTATACACAGCACATAGACCAAAATAACATTTTTTAAATTTTTGTCTGTCTGTCCGTCTGTCTGTCTGTCTGTCTGTCTGTTTGTTCCGGCTAATCTCTGGAACAGCTGGACCGATTTTGACGGGACTTTCACCGATAGGTAGCTGATGATATAAGGAGTAACTTAGGCTACTTTTATTTAGTCTATACATCTTCTATACAAATAAATAAAATTGGAGTGTCTGATTGTAATAATAAAATAACAACTTTTTACTAAATGCGTAAGTATGTTTAAACAGCAAATAGACGAAAATATTTTTTTTTAAAAGTTTGTCTGTCTGTCTGTTTGTTCCGGCTAAAACGTTCAGTACTTTGGAGACATTGTTAAAAACTTAATTTAAAACAAAACATGAGAGCACATCATTCAGCTGATTCAGAATTTAGTAAAATTCTTCTTGATGTTGGAGAGGGAAAGTGTCTAGAAGTCAATAGTAATCATGATATAGAACTTCCTACCAGTCTTTGTTAGGTTGTGGTGGACACTGAAACTTTAATACATAGTATTTATGATGATATTCACAATCTCAATATCAAAGAAGATTCGATAAATAAGCCAACAAAAACTGAAAATAAATGATAATTAAAATAAATGCAAAAACCAAAAAAAAAATTAATGAACTAATTAACTTTTTTTAAATTCCACGCGGACGAAGTCGCGGGTACAGCTAGTGTCTGAATATATTTATTTATTCCTAGCTGATTGGGAAAACTTCGTACAGCCTCAAAATTAATAAACAAAAAACCTGAATGATGTTTCAACTGTAATAAAAATGTGTAAACCATAACTGGAACAAAATTAATGCGTATTAAAAAAAAGTTTTTCATTTTCTCACCTTTTAAACCTTCCCTGGACTACCACGAATATTTCAAGACCAAATCGGTCCAGCCGTTCTAGAGTTATAGTAAAAATGAATTGCTGTTCGTTAGTCTCGCTAAAACTCGAGAACGGCTGGACCGATTCGGCCTTGAAATATTCGTGTATAATATAAATATAAATAAATATAAATATCCTTGGACATTTCACACAACGCCATCTCGTCCCAAGCTAAGCAACTTAATGCTTGTGTTATGGTAACGATATGGATGATAAACTACTTATATACTTTTATTTTGTAAATACATACATATATTATTATAGATAGAAATGACACCCAGACTCCGAGCAAGGTGCGAAAATGTGACAAATTTTTATTTATTGATTCTGAGGCGGTACGAAATTGGCCGGGTCAGCTAGTATACAATAAATAAACGTATACATACTATATATTTCAGCTTCCTCGCCTTTGCGTATCTCATTGGGTTTTGCAATGATCTACACTAATTTGGGTAGTGATGGGCAGCCCGCCAACGAGATGAGTTCATGAGTATTTCCAACGAAAAAAATAAAATGTAATCATCTTGAAGCAAAACTACTTTTTACATAAAAACATATTGTATTCGTAATTCACAAACAAAATGACAGTCAGAGCAAGTGCCTCTGGCTTACAGAAAGACACTTGTCCGACCTTATTACTAGCTTATTGTCATTTCCTTAAGTCGGCTCTAACGACACCCTCAAGATGGAATGGGGTGGTGACACTATGTATTCTAAATCCGTCGCCAGATGGATTTCTGTGTACAGATAATATAGACGATAAACTATCAAAATTTGATATTCCTAACGTACACACATGAATATAGTAGCCTCCAATTCTCAAGCACACTTTAATATGTTAATAGCATTTTCGTATTCATTCTACGCTTCTGCATAAAACATCCACCGCGGAGCCGAGACCTCAGGCATAAAATAAATTATTGTTAGAAATCCGAGGCCCACCCGATGTATCTACGATGTTATCACCCTCTCACCCGACGCTGGTTATGACATTATTAAACTACAGGACGGAGCCAGTGACGCTTATAAATACGTGACCTGAAATTTTTTTCACCGCTGAAAAATAGCCATCTACAAATTTAAGGCCGGCACTGACAGGTCGAATAAATTATGCTAATGAACAGGTTTCGCGAGCGCATCGGTTGATTCGAGGCTTTTAAGCGAGTTTTTCTTTCATTTACATAATAAGCGGAGACGGGTGAGATGGCTAGTTCTGGTATGCAGCTGTAACTGATATTTGCTACTACTACTACTCAGGCCATAAAATAAATATAAATATCCTTGGACATTTCACACAACGCCATCTCGTCCCAAGCTAAGAAACTTAATGCTTGTGTTATGGTAACGAGATGGATGATAAACTACTTATATATTTTTTGTTTTGTTAATATTTACATATTATAGATAGAAATGACACCCAGACTCCGAGCCAGTGCCTCTGGTTTAGACAAAAACACTTGCCCGACCCCGGAATCGAACCCGGGACCCGTTGATCCAAAGGCGGCACATCTAACCACTAGACCAACGAGGCAGTCAAATAACCCACTTCTGAGTTGGGCCTCCTCCAATTACATGGAGGGGAAGAAGCCCCCACTGTGAAGCAAAGCCTTTGGCCTCGTTTTGAGACGTCGTAATACCCCGTTCGGTTAATTATTATTATCTATTTACATAGCTTATGTTTTACAAGCAAGTCTCGAATCGAACCAAGGTCTAGTGATTATGAAAAATGTTGCAAACAAGGTGTCTACGGTCACAGTGATTATCACAAATCAAACATAATTAATTCACAGGATTCGCTTGTCGCAGTGCGGTGTGTTTAGGTAAACGTATCATTATTACGCACGTTAGCTCGTAACGGGTGTTATGTGTGTGAGTGTGCTGATTTTATTGTCAGTGTGAAGGTGGTTAACGGACTGTTATTACGTGTTTATTTTCTGTGTAATTGATAGAAGTTATATAAGCATAAATTATGATTTATATCAGAAAAAAAAACACTATTTTTTTTATTTTCCATTTCTTCTATACCGCGCACATTTCTGATTTCAAATTCTCATAGAAAAAAATACAATAATATCCATATCAATAAATGGTTTTTTTTAATAACCACTGAAATTACTGCAAAAAAATAACAAGGCTTTTACGATAATAATTGTAGGCATAAAGTGACGGATGTATAGTTCACGTCATTGATGCTGTGTGTCCTATCTTTGTGTGACTCCGAACCACCTAAGCATGTTGTACTTATACTTAGACAGTATTATTATTAATTATTGAATCTCATTTTGAAACTGGACTAAGATGAAACATGCACACGGAATATTAGATGTAATAAATATATACGTAAGTATGCGTTTCTATTACGTACCTATATAATAAATATATCGTTTCTAAAATTTCAGTGTTACTACAGATATATAATATTTGAGATTTTAATTAGTTTTTGGTCTATTTATACACTGAAAAAAAAAATATAATTGTAATGGTGTTATCCAATAAAGACTATAATTGTTACTGAACAACTATTAATTCCATCTAATGTAGCCATTTTTTTACCATTTTATAAAAAGACGACTCCGGCGCACTAATGTCTAACTTCCTATTGCGAGGGCTTTTACAGATATATAATTCATGACTAAACAGAATTCCAGACCCAGCGCAAAAACACTTGCCGGACACTGGCATCCACGCAAACATACAAACCCTAGACCAACAAGGCGTCTACAAGTTATATCACGTTAAAATTTAAACAGCGCCATCTATTTAAAAAGAAACTAACCCAATTTAATGTCCACGCAGAAGGAAGTAATATACGCTCAGTTGTTTAGTAAATGCAAGTATTTTTCTAGAGCTAGGCGAGAATATTAATATGCGCGTAACCGCAATGGATTTATCGTACACGGTAAATCTAATGGTAGATTTTATTAACATGTAAAAATGTTTAACATTATTTTATTGTCTAATGAAATACGAATGCTTATTATAAATTGAATCAGAAATGATTTAAAGTAAAGGCTCGAGTAAAAGAACGCAAGAGGCAGAACACCTAGCCACAAGAGAAGAATAGCTTGATACAAACTCTGCGCCATCCCGTCTGGCCAGCAGGGCACAGTCGGCTAATTTCCCTCCATGAATTTGGAGGAGGCCCTATTAATTTAAGGGCTAAAATGATGATAATGACAATTATTATATCCACAACTATTACCAATTCTATAACCATATACGTAAGCAGATTTAGACTTTTCTCGTGTTTTTTAAATGAGAACAAAATGTTTAATAAACACTAACTTAAGTAATAAAACAAGACAAAAAATACCAATTAACCTAAAACTTAAATAATAAAATATATTATTTAAAGGAGTCCCTTTAGGCAAGGTTCCGAAGATACTGGCAGCGTTTTTAAATTAGTTGAGTTAATTAAAATACGTAATTCTTTAATTATGGGTGGAGGCCCAACTCAGCAGTGGGTTTGTGGGCTGAGTAGTAGTAATTCTTTAATTAACCCCAAGGATCTACGGAGTCATCGGTTTTGTGTCTTCTTTAAAAGTGGACGCCTTCGATTACACTGGGAATGCAATATGTCGTGATAAATTTAACGACAGTACAATTAGTGGACGCCTTCGATTACACTGGGAATGCAATAAGTCGTGATAAATTTAACGATAGTACAATTACTGCATTAAATATACATTTAAATAATGTGAGATTTTAGTGTCACGTCCTCATTGTCAAAAATATTTAGTAACTACTGTAAATTTAAATGTATTCTCAATTAGGTGTTCAGTCCAGTAGTGTATGAATAGCATCGTAGCTCATCATGCAGGTTAAGATAGTAGAATAACGAACTAATAAAGGAAACGGTAGGTGACATGATTAAACTGTCTTACAGCATGTTAATGTTACCCGTTGCGGCCTGACAGACACCCCGCCACTACCACATTAATAAACGTTAGAGATGGGACCCATTTTTATTTCTAGACCATTTTCTCGCCGATTCGTTACTGAACATAAATATATTTTCGTACAACTCTATTTCACATTGTTTTTCATTGCCTCAGCCTATAAATTATCTACTGCTGAGTGAGTCAATTTCTGTTCTGTTCTGTTGAGCCGCCCGCATCCTTGGGTGTCCGGCGTCCAGGTCGTCGGTTCACCGTGTGAGCCTATCAGCACTGCGCTTTCCGGAATGCGTCCGACACTCGAGGAAAATAGTCTTCCAGATAAGTTTTAGTTCACATCTACATATAAATATTATGTTTTAGACGTACTGTACTGGCGTCTTATCTATTTCATATATTTTTATAACTACCGTACCTTGTTAGTCGTTGTTTCAAAATTATTGCATATCTCATGAAAATATGTTTCACATATAAACGCATCCTTAACTGTTTAATTCATACCCGATTTGTTACAAGCTGTGTACGGTAACTCACATTGAGCACAACAATGGCTCTCGGAAGTGGATCCGAATGAATCACGGATACGTTTTGATCCGGAATCACCCTTCACTAAGGCACATATGACCATGATTGGCACAGCTACATTGTACCTACATTATTACATTCCCGTCACGTCTGCGTTCGCTTTTATCAAATAAATGTGTACGATACATTCCTAATGTTATGTGATTCATCCAATTTGGGTCTGACAGGGTTTTGGTTTGACTCAGCTATTTTAGTCGCAAATTCAGTGGAATCTTTCAACCCTTCTAACTTTATTTATGTGTGATGCTTTTATTTTTAGAACTCTGTAATTAGTAGATAACTTCCATTTTTAAATTCAATCTAGGACTAGTCTTAACGGTTCTTTTTCTTACAAAACTAGCTACTGAATATTAAAAACTATGCAAAATAAACATCTTAAAAGTCAACTGTTAAGCCCGAAGCGGATATTTGAGTTAATTCGTAAACTTCATAGCAGCTCGCTCACAGACACCGAGTTGAAACGTTAATTAAAACAATTTAGCCAACTTTTAGTACTGAATTTCTGAAGTACAGCAATCAAGTTAATGGCTCAATCAAAGATCAAAACAACCGTATCACAATAAATATATAATTGGAAGCTTTAGCTTATGCCAGATGCCTATGAATAGCTGTTTTAAACTCTAACGGCTTTAATATAAATCTATGAATAGCTGATCGAATTGCTATTTACGACTTTGTAGTTATTTTCTTGAACTTATGACAATGACTTTTGATTTAATAAATTCATATTGATAACGTGTGGTTTTAAAAAGAATTTCATACAATATGCAATTATAACATTGTCGTTGCAAAGGCAGACTTGTTAAAGTTTTAATCATCACTTCACTATCACTACATATTATAAACTATCACTATCACTAAATATTCGACTTTTTTTATCTTTCATAAACTATAAGATGATAAAATACTATTCACGTATAGCAATGCTTAACTGAACACGCCAAAAATAACACTAATACCCCGGATAAACCTTGGATAGACGTTGAGACTCCAAATTGACACACATGTTTCTATTTGTTCGAACAATAAAGATATTCGGTCGAAAGCACTTGATATGGAGGGCGAAAGGACAACTTAGAATTTACTTGACCCCGTGTTATAGCTAGAGGGTATAAGAGTAACGCCTAATTAATACGATTAATCTTTTTCTTTCGCTGTTTGAGTGTCTGGATAGTGAGTGAGGGTAAAAAAGGCAAAAGAGATTTTCTCACTTAATTTTCTAAAAACAATTTAGTTGCACACGTAAATGTTTTCTTCTTTATAAAAAAGGGAGGCAAGCAACCAATTGGTTCACAAGTCCGCGTAGTGACAGACGTGTATTGTCACCACCCCATTTCATCCTGGGGGTGTCGAAAGAGATGAGAAGTCAGCGTCACACGGCGCACAGTCAACTAATTTCCCTCCATTAATATAAACGAGGCCCGACTCAGTAGTATCAAGAATAAAAAGGAAAGATAAAAACGTCGAATATTTAGAAGGGGCTTCATAAATTACTTATAAGTTAATTGTATACAAGTTATTATGTTTGGATAGAATTAGGGTAGGCGCGCACGGGTAACTTTTGTCAGCGTGACATTATAAGTTATTGATGAAAAATTGAAAATTTCACCCAGACGTCACGTCGTAACGCGCGCGCATCTTCATACTTAGCCACGGACTTGATATAAGTGACGAAACAGTCACGGTGACAAAAGTCACCCGTGCGCGCCTACCCTTAGAGTCCAATTTTATGTTCAACTAGCGACCCGCCCCGGCTTCGCACGGGTGCAACGATGAACCTCTCAATTTATCAGTGTTTCTCTACTATATTATGGATGTATTATACACTAGCTGACCCGGCGAACTTTGTTTCGCCTTAAAGGCAATAAATGAGCAGATTTTTTATTTTATTAACTTAATTTTTTTATCAGGATAAATATAAATAAAACATCTATGACTTTAATTATACTTTATTGGCCATCTATTTTAAAATAACGCAGATGGTCTTCTGACCCGGAACATGCCATATATAATTGATCTTGGGAAAGACATTAATTTTCTAGATTTAGGCCACAAACTTTCCAGGATTGGCCCTGTGATTTATTAATGGTCACGGCGAATGCACGACGGATCGGAAATCATTAAAACTAAAACGGTATATCAGTTGATATCGTCGGGATCCTCGGATGAGAATTTCCTCACCTTCCAACTTTACTTTGAGTATATTCCATTGTTCATCAATTCACTTACCACCAAATGCGTTCCGTTGCACAGGTTTGGTGGTTTTAGTTTATATTTGGAAGCAAACTTAGTACGTAGCCAACCTTTAGTCGTAAATTGTGCGGTGGTAAGCCAGGCAAATCCAAGGAGTCTTTTTTTACACAGTCATTATATTTGAATTAATGCAGTGTACCAATGATTTCATTCTGAATTATGTTAGTTACTTTATGTCATCCAGATATTAACAGAAATTCTGAGAAAATAAAATCAATCCACATATTTCGATGATTTGAGGCAAGCGCATATTTCAGCGGCAGCAGTCGATCTTGGAATTAGTGGCAGTGCTTGGCAGAAATAGCCAGACAGTAAAATCATTGCGCCTCCAAAACATCTCGAGTCCTTGCGTAGGTGTATACGCTATTGTACATTCGTCCCAGATGACGATTTTCCATTTTGATAAAACTTTAGCCGCTGAGGAGTGTTTTGTAATATTACATGGCATCTATTGGTCCAATGCGGACGCAAGTATGCAAGCAGTAATTAGTGCTGCCACCGTATCGAAACGTTGCTAGATCCAAATTATGTAGTACCTACTTTATAAATTTATTCTTGTGCCTCGAAAATTATCTAGTTGTTGATCTCTTAAATTTGCCCGACGATTTTGCATTCCCAACCGATCCGTTTTACGGGCTGCCTCGATTTGCTCTTGTGATTGAGAAGCACGGATTCAAGCCATACTAATGCGGTGATCTTCACGTGCATTATTTAGTTCTTCTTCATTGTTTGGCACAATAAGCTTCTTCTTCTTATTTTAGGTTTTGGCTTCCATCGTTATACCGATGATTTTGCCAATGACAAGTGTGTTGTGTTAGAAAAGTTCGTGTGATTATGAAAGTTAAAATAATTGGTTATAAGTTGCGTTAGAGTTAAGAAGTTAAATGTTAGCAGGTAGCGCTATAGAAAACAATAAAAAGCATTAAATTACAGATTATAAATATTAAATTGATAGAGCAATATTATGGGAACTATAGATATTTTGATTTAATACAAACTAGACGTACTTTTAACAGTTCGATTAGATGAAAGGAGTTCGTTATGGGGTTAGTTATATTTTAATACTAGCTGTACCCGCGACTTCGTCCGCGTGGAATTTAAAAAAAGTTAATTAGTTCATTAATATTTCTTTTTGGTTTTTGCATTTATTTTAATTATCATTTATTTTCAGTTTTTGTTGGCTTATTTATCGAATCTTCTTTGATATTGAGATTGTGAATATCATCATAAATACTATGTATTAAAGTTTCAGTGTCCACCACAACCTGACAAAGACTGGTAGGTAATTCTATATCATGATTACTATTCACTTCTAGACACTTTCCCTCTCCAACATAAAGAAGAATTTTACTAAATTCTGAATCAGCTGAATGATGTGCTCTCATGTTTTGTTTTAAATTAAGTTTTTAACAATGTCTCCAAAGTACTGAACGTTTTAGCCGGAACAAACAGACAGACAGACAAAAATTAAAAAAAAAATTGTGCTGTTTAAACATACTTACGCATTTAGTAAAAAGTTGTTATTTTATTATTACAATCAGACACTCCAATTTTATTTATTTGTATAGAAGATGTATAGACTAAATAAAAGTAGCCTAAGTTACCTATCAGTGAAAGTCCCGTCAAAATCGGTTCAGCCGTTCCAGAGATTAGCCGGAACAAACAGACAGACAGACAGACATACAGACGGACAAACAGACAAAAATTAAAAAAAATGTTATTTCGGTCTATGTGCTGTGTATACAGACTTACGCATTTAGTAAAAAGTTGTTATTTTATTATTACAAACAGACACTCCAATTTTATTTATTTGTATAGATGTATAGACTAAATAAAGTAGCCTAAGTTACTCCTTATACCATCAGCTACCTATCGGTGAAAGTCCCGTCAAAATCGGTCCAGCCGTTCCAGAGATTAGCCGGAACAAACAGACAGACAGACAGACGGACAGACAGACAAAAATTAAAAATATGCTATTTTGGTCTATGTGCTGTGTATACAGACTTACGCATTTAGTAAAAAGTTGTTATTTTATTATTACAATCAGACACTCCAATTTTATTTATTTGTATAGATTATTGATACTGAGGAATTTATAAAGCACTTTCACAAAAGGGGTATGAACCACCGATAGCAGATAGGGGATATTGACAGGGCGGGGAATATTAATTGGCAAAATGTCATACAGAGGAACTATTAACTTAGGACAGGAGAAAAATAAATGATCTAAGGTTCCCTCTGCAAGTCCACACTCACAAACACTCCCTCACTCGAATCTTGGCTAAAAATACAGGTGTGCAGACAAAACCTAAACGTAACCGGATGATTACAGACGAAGCGGATTTGTTGACATTCTTATAACGAGAAAACCAAGGTTTAGAGGGGATTTCAGGTTGGATAGAAGCAAAGTATCTACCTTTCGTACGACTTTGGGATTTCCAAATAGTATTCCAAGTCTTCATAACTGCAGGTCTAACAAGGGAGCGAATATCACGGGAATAAGAGGAATTATATGTGTTACAACCCATGCTGACCACAATAAGCTAATATTTACTCGAAATAAATACATCAATCTATAGACAACATAGCGTTTAGCTGTCGGTGAAGTTTTGTTATTCCAGCAGTTGCATTTTGATAAACTATGTTTTATATCACGGAACGGGATTACACACATTTACACTTTCACGTTTATAAGATTAAGTATGATTTTGTGAATTGTCCAACATCTTTATATTTAAAAGAAAGTCGGACATAGGATACCTAAGATTTTTATCCCGTTCCCGTAGAATGTGATATAATACCTACGTGGTATAACAAAGCGCAACTGACAGCGAAACCTGATATCTTACTAATATTATAAACGTGAAAGTTTGTAAGTATGGATGGATAGATGGATGGATGGATGGATGGATGGATGGATGTTTGTTACTCTTTCACGTAAAAACTACTGAATGGATTTTAATGAAACTTTACAATAATATAGCTTATACATCAGAATAACACATAGGCTACAAGTTATAAAGATATTATGTGAATCTTACTAATATTATAAACGTGAAAGTTTGTAAGTATGGATGGATAGATGGATGGATGGATGGATGTTTGTTACTCTTTCACGTAAAAACTACTGAATGGATTTTAATGAAACTTTACAATAATATAGCTTATACATCAGAATAACACATAGGCTACAAGTTATAAAGATATTATGTGAATTACAACAATATAAACAAGTCGAATTCAAAATTCCTAATTGTCAAATTTTCGGCCATATTAAACTATAGACAACTTAACGTTTCGCTGTCAGTTGCGTTTTGTTAAAGTAGGTTTTATATGGACGGGATAAAAATCTCAGGTATCCTACCTATGTCCAACTTTCTTTTTGTTTTAAATATTTATAATGCGGAACAAAGTTCGCCGGGTCAGCTAGTTGTCTATATTTAAATATGGCTGAAAATTTGGCAATTAGAAATTAAAATTTAACTTAATATCTCTATAAATTTACACACAATATCTTTATAAATTGTAGCCTATGTGTTATTCTGATGTATATGCTATATTATTATAAAGTTTCATTCAAACTCAAACTCAAACTCAAAAGGAACTTTATTTACGTAGGTTTCATCACAAAACTCTTATAAATCGTCATATTTACAAACACCATTATCATCTTACGGCCCCTGTCCCACACTAGGTGGTAGTCTCCACACACACCTATCAGTCGTCATACCTACATTCACACCTTTCACACACACATTAAAATCCATTCAGTCGTTTTTACGTGAAAGAGTAACAAACATCCATCCATCCATCCATCCATCCATCCATACATACACGTTTATAATATTAGTAGGATATAAACCTTCCTCTTGAATCACTCTATCTATTAAAAGAAACCGCATCAAAATCCATTGCGTAGTTTTAAAGATGTATGCATACATAGGGACGGACAGAAAAATGCGGCTTTGTTTTATACTATGTAGTGAAGTTCAAGTGCAAGATTCAACCACCAAGTGCAAAAACCATAATTATGGTATGTATCATACCATCATGCGTATTACATCAATTAATAAATAATTAATATTTAAAACAAGCATATTTCGAGATTTTACGGACGGACAGACGACAGTGACTTTGTTTTTCATAATATGTAGTGATAGTGATAATGACTATTAAAACTATGTAGAATACATACACCCCATTCCATCCTAAGTAAGGGCCGATATAAGGAACTCATAAAGCCGAAAAACTAGTCGCGAATGACGGAAATCTGAATACGAAACCCTACGGCGCCTCTGGCCAATGTGGCTAGTAAAAAAAAATCTGGAGGAGGCCCGACTCAACAGTTGGTTATCTGTTGGCGTTGGCGTGTGTTGTGTAGTAGGAGTAAAACATATGGCAAATTATGCACAATCAATAAAAGTACATAAAGAAACTTACCGACTTCCACACATCACTACGCGATCATATGAACAGAATGATGGAGGATATATAATTCAATTTTGCGCGTCATTTCATCGTTATTTCCACGAGCTAAGGCAATAAGCATACCCTAGGCTTATATAATGGTATGAACGCGATCAAACGTACATGTGCAAGTTTAAATGTCTGTGATTTTAATTTAATCTCAGACCAATTCAAGAGTCTGTTCTGTACAGTCCTCGCCAATCTTTCTGGCCGCTCTGAATGTAGCCGTGGGTACGAACTTGCGCATCGTACATTTCATAACCAATACGAACGCAGCTCGCAAACATTAACACGCGGGTGGTGAGGACGCTTGCGGGTGAAAAACTCCCCGCCCTACGTACGTCCCGCTGATACCTGACTTTGTGCGCAGCGTAATGGGGCTACATTCAGAGCGGCCATATAGATTGGCGAGGACCGTAACTAGATTATTTATATCAATAGCTTCGTCGGCTGGCGACTTGTACCCGTCCATGGTGTAATTCCCTTAGTAACGCTTGATACGCTTGACACCTAGAAGTGTCTATAGATACTTTTATTTACTTGGAACAGCTAAGCACTCAAAATTTTATCAAAATAAGGGTTTGTTTTAGTCGAGAGACTGGAATAATGGCCGAATTATTTAAAATTCTATAACTGTTGGACAAAGTGAAGGATAATATTTATAAAACTTTATTTTAACGTTTTTGTTATAAGTATGTATGTACCATACATTACCGACAGTTAAAGAGAAGCTAAAAGCATTATTCTATTCGCCTTCATTAAAAATAACATGTATATTAGGATAAAAACATATCCAGTGATTTGTTACTGTATCTGCGGTTATGTTGTCGAGTACACAATAGAATATAAGTTTAATTTTAAAACTGTTCGATTCAAAATCATTTTTTTTTATTTCGAAACAATTCTTACGAATTATTTTAAACTAGTGGCCCGCCCCGGCTTCGCCCGTGCAAAGCGGGGGTGGGTTATACATATAAACCTTCCTCTTGAATCACTCAATCTAATACAAAAAACCGCTTCAAAATCCGTTGTGTAGTTTTAAAGATTTAAGCATACATAGGGACGGACAGACAAAAGCGACTTTGTTTTATAATATGTAGTGATGATATACAAAAAATATAATCCAAAAATTAAATTGAAAAAGAAGAAATAAAAATAATTAATCATTTAGTTTTTACCACCGGTTCGGAATGCCATTCCACAGAGAAGAGCCGACAAGAAACAAGGTTACAGTGATGGTACATTTTCTGCAATACTATTAAAAAGTTTGTATTTCTCCGTAAGTGAATTAATTGTAATCTTCATGACAAATAATTTTTTCTTCTTACAAAATATATAATAATATGCTTTTTAGATTCTCTTTCTACCACTTTTAGTAGAGTAACGTCACCTTCATATCTAAAATAGTATTATTTATTTATTTATTTATTAAGGACAACCAGTTGTTGTTACATTTAAATAAATAAAAACCTAATACATATTCAACAGTCATAAAATCTAAATGTACAACAGATTAAGGTGCCACAGCATGCACTAAAAAATGACAAGTAACCCTATACAGAATAATTAAAAACGGATTATTATATAAAATGAAAACAAATTTACTATAAGCCGCAATCTACATTGTTAATAAATTTTGCTATTATGTACTCTCAACACTTCTAATACGTCTTTTTTAAAGTTGTGAAGATCGGATTGAAAAACATCTACTTTATGACCCAAAGAATTGTGAAGTCTAGGTAGTCTGGACATAGCAGCGAACTGCTTAAGATTTGTTTTTGCAGGTGGAGTGTATAGTAATCCAAAGGCATCAGCGTGACGAGGTATATGCTTCGGCACACGCAAGTAAATATATTGTAGTAGAGCAGGGCAATCAAAATTATTTCTTAATATTTTAAAGAGGAACATCATATCGTGAAGTTGTCTCCTTACAGACAGGCTGTCCATTTTAAAGTGTTCCAGTTTATTTAAGTACGTAGGAAGCTGTTTAATTAGCCCAGTAGAAAATGCGAGATGTCTAACGAATCTCTTCTGTATGCGTTCTATTCGCAGTTTGTGGACATTATAGGTAGGAGACCACACTACAATATTCAACAATGCTGCGAACGTAAGCGTTATATATGGCTATTTTTGTATTCGAATTGCGAAAATGTTTACCATTACGGATTATAAAACCGAGCATTCCTAAAGATTTTTTAATGATGTTATCAATGTGTGGTATGAATGTTAATTTAGAGTCAAAAAGGACGCCCAAATCTCGTGTAATCGATTCTTCATGAAGTGGTGACCCGTTTATATTGAAAGATGAATTAATGGTATGAAGATTACGTGTGAATATTATCAATTTACATTTATTGGTATTAAGCGACATGTGGTTAGTAGTACACCAATTAGAAACGGCATCAAGGTCATTCTGTAGTAGGTCACAATCTACATGACTTTTTATTGTCTTAGATAGTTTCAAGTCGTCTGCATAAAGGTAAGCGTTACAGTGTTTTATAGATGATATTATGTCATTAATGAACATGTTAAATAGCCAGGGTCCCAAAACACAGCCTTGAGGTACTCCTGAAGGCACTACGTAAGTATCAGAGTTGAAACCTTTGACAGCTACAAATTGAGTTCTATTGTACAAATATGATTTGAACCATTCTAAAAGACTGCCTCCAAACCCATATGAAGCCATTTTTTTCAGAAGGACCAAATGACAAACTCTGTCAAATGCTTTTGCGAAATCCATGTAAACTGCATTCACTTGAGTGCCAGCATCAACTGCATTTACTAATTCGTTGTGGTAAGTAACCAAATTAGTGGTGGTAGAACGTGATTCAGTGAAACCATGTTGCTCATGAACAAAAAGCTGTGCAGTGTGACTTTTTAAAAAGGGAAAAATTAAGGCTTCAAATGATTTCGCAAAGGCCGACAAAATAGAAATGGGTCTATAATTAGTAATATCATCTTTTTTCCCGTTTTTGAACACCGGAACTACTTTAGCTACCTTCCAAATAGATGGGAAAATACCAGATGACAAGGATCTGTTGAATATATGAAAGAGTGGAATACTTAGGGATGAAGAGCATTTTGATATAAAATATGGTGCTAGTCCATCAGGTCCTGGACCTTTATTTATATCAATGTTTTTTAAATACTTGGAGACGCTCTCATGTGGTATATATAAAGTATTTAGGATATTATGGTTATAAGTCAAATCATCTGCAGTATAATTAATTTGGGAATAATTGGTGTATGTAGTAGAAAAATAAGATGCGAATAAGTTACATATACCTGGTCCATCAGACACCTTATTGTTATTTAAAGACATGGTTTGTGGAAACTGATTAACATTAACGCGTTTGTTTTTAAGGAATGAGTAAAAACATTTAGGGTTTTTTTGAATACCGTCTTCAATTTTGCGAATATAATCTGTGTAGCATCTTTTGGACATTGCTTTACACCTTTTGTTTAAAATTTTAAGAGACATTTCATCTAAGGGATTTTTAAATTTTCTATATTTATGTAATAATTTATTTTTCTCATTATTTAATTTTAATAATTGCTTAGTAAACCAGGGTGGATGTTTATCTTTTTTAACTTTAGTTTTAGGTACGTGTTCACTTATTATTTTATTTAGTATTGTATAAAGTACAGATACCATGTCATCAACACATACGCATTGGGAAAATTCTAAAGACCAATTAATCTTATCCAAATCATCCTTAATTCTTTCGTAATTAGCTTTGTAAAAATTGTATTTAAATATATTATTAGTGTCTAATGACATATCGGCTGAAAATTCAATAGAAATATCCAACGGTATATGATGATGATCGATTCCAATAAGGGGGTTAGTGGATGCTTTAACACTTGTTTTTGATACATTGCTTAGAACTAAATCTAAAATTTTATTGCTGAAATTAGTCACGTTGTTGTATTGCACGAGATTGTTGAGAGATACAAAATCTAGGAGTAATTGACTTAGTGAAGAGAAATTATTATTAATGGTAAGATTAATAGAATTTGTAGAAGAATTTGACCAAGAAATACAGCTCAAGTTAAAATCACCTACAAGGCAAACATCATTCATACAGTCGGAAAGTCGGTTAAAATTGTCTATGAAATGATTTAAAATATTTTTATTTACTGGAGGGGGGATGTACACCGCGCAAACGACTATGAATTTGTTACAACTAACCTGTATTTTCACATATATATCTTCACATAGACTTTCTCCGTCATGAAAACGAGATGAATTGAATTTATTAGAAACTGCGATGAGTACACCACCACCATCCTTTTTTGAATGAAATCCAGAACTTTCGCGATCTCTTCTATATATTGTATATCGATGGTCGAATAATTCTGCATCATTAATTTTATTGTTAAGCCAAGTTTCTGTCAATACAATAACATCATAATTAGTACATACAATATTACATAAAAAGTCATGAGTTTTCGTCCTAAGACCTCTGACATTTTGATAATATATGCTTAACTGAGCGAATGTTACGTAGATAATCACATAAAATATTTAACTATAATAAAATTATAAGACTATTTAAGTTTGTCGAGAGTGGCAAAGTTTTTGATATATATAGTATCGTCAGCTTCTTTTTTACGCATGAATATTCTTCCTTGCTTAATCCAAACGAATTTGTATCCCCTATTTTTTGCAACCTGACGAGCAGCAGCATGGAGTTTTTTGTTGAAAGGTGATAAGTGTTCGAGAATGTAAACTGGGGTTTTAGTGCCTCCGATACCTAAGTGGCTAGTGTTGATCATATCATCGGGATTTGCCTTATTATATTTAATTGCTCCGGCTAAAAAAGTATCTCTAAGTCTTGGGTTAGCAAATTTGACGACTACTGCACGGGGTCTATTGTCATCTTTGTTGAATTTTGCGACGCGTGTGCAGTGGTGTATATCATTTTCTAATAAATTGCAACCTATCACATTAGATAGTTGCATTACAGTTGAGACCAGCTTTTCTTGTTTATATTCTGGAACACATTGTATTTCAATATTGGCAGATCGGTTATTTTGCTCCATCACTTGTAGTCGGATTTCGAGATCATTCACAGAAGTCTTCAAGTTTTCGTTATCTTTTTGTAAGGTAAACAGTGATGTTTCATATTCAATAATCGTTTTCTTAGTTGACTCATAAGTTTGACTTAAAAACTGGACAGATGTCTCTAATGATGTAGTCAGTTGTTTAATCGGGATCAATTCCCTTGTAATCATTTTTTTAAGAGTTTCATTTAGTTCATTCTTTAGTTCAGTTTTCATGAACATTAATTCCTCCTTAAATATTGATCTTACGTCCTCCTTGGTAAGAGTAGCAGATTGGTAATCATATAATTCTTCATTAGCCGGAGAATGGATGACGTCTTTAGTGCGTTTAGTAACATTATCGGTTGGTGGAGTACTCATACTGCCAGTGGGTGTAATCTCATAGTCTTCAGACGTTGATTGCCTCAAATCAGGGCGCAGCGGAGTATTGCTGTTGTCCGTTTTTGGTTGCTTGGCAATACATCCAGGGCACTTCCATTTCTGTTTTTGGTCAAAGTTCATGCTAGTAAATCTCTTTGCAGTGACATTAACGCAATGAAGGTCATATTTCATTTTGCAAAATGCACAGTTTAGGTAATCTCTGCTGGTGATTTTCAATCGACATCCAGCACAAAAAGTAGCCATCACAAAATATATCGAATAAGCAGAAATATAATAAAAGTACCTAATATGTCAGTTTCTCGGAAGATATTTACGGTGAAGCGATGAAAGCGCAGAAATGTACATAGTGACAAGCGCGGTGCGGGTCTCTCAGGGCAACGACGTCAAATAAATTTGGCCGAAAAATCTCTAAAATGTATTTGATGATTACTCACAGTTCTGTGTGCTTTCCAGTAAAAAATATATATAGACTTTAAAAAGCACCAAACCAGCTTACTGATCGTACGTAGTTTTATCCTGTAAAAATGATTTATACACGATATTTTAATTAAAATAAAACGGAGCTGCGAAATACAGTGTCACTGTCATCAATGTCAAAGTATGTATCTCAGTATGTTCGGTAACAGTTTCTTAGATAATATGAAAAGTAACTAAATTACGACCGTAAACGACATAAAGGCTCATTTTCATTAATTCAGTCGTCATACAGCAGGCGGGAGGTCCCCGAATACGGGCTATCGACTAATGAAAGTAGGCTATCTATATCTTGGTCGATATACGACATGTGGGGAATACCCGCACGCCATCAACATTATTATTTCAGGCAAAAGGCGGCAACTGCTGGACATAGGCCTCCCCCAAAGATTTTAACGAAGGCCTGATCCGCCGGCACGCTGGCCCTATAGCATGCTTAAACAGAATTCTCCTGTACCCCGCATGCTAACGACCAATGAAAATGAGCCTTTAGATCACTATGTAACATAAGTTACAAAACGCGAACATTAATTACGGCTACGTACTGCGGCGGTACGAACTGCGAACGTTTTTAATATAAATTTAACGCTCTACCAGCACTAGTATACGCAAGCCCATTATTGCGCCACAATTCTCTATTTGTTACTCTATAACTGTAGCTAGAAACTGACGATGGTAAGAGATGTGCGCAAAGCATTATCGATGTTTAAATATTCTGTGGTGAAAAAGATTTCCTTACCTAATATGATTTCACAATTAACCACCACTACTACTCAGTCCATAAACGAGCCACTGCTGAATCGGGCCTCCTCCAGTTACATGGAGGGTAATAAGTCTAATGTGCCACGCTGGCTGGAGGAGTCCCGACAAAGTTGTGGGTAATTTATGGGCTGAGAACAAGTGTAGTCCTTACAGGGAAGGATTTTATATGTATTGTGTAACCACCCCATTCTATTCTGAGTGTCGTGAAGAGTCAACTTAAGGATATAAGAAGGCTCATAACCTAGCCGCAAGAGATGAAAAACCGTGTGCCAACCCGTCTTGCCAGCGTGGCACAGTCATCATTTCAGCCAAAAGACGTCCACTGCTGGACATAGGCCGCCCCCAAGGATCTCCACAAAGGCCGGTCCTGGGCCGCCCGCATCCAGTGCTTTCCGGCGACCTTCACCAGGTCGTCGGTGCACCAGCACTGCGCCTTCCAAAACGTGGTCGCCACTCGAGGACTTTTCTGCCCCATCGGGCGTCGGTCCTGCGCGCTATGTGCCCTGCCCACTGCCACTTAAGTTTGGCAATCTTGTGGGCTATGTCGGTGACCCTGGTTTTCCTGCGTATCTCCTCATTTCTGATTCGATCTCGCAGGGAAACTCCGAGCATAGCCCTCTCCATTGCCCTTTGGGTGACTTTGAGCCTTCTGATGGAGCCCATAGTGAGCGACCACGTCTCTGTTCCATATGTCATCACTGGCAACACACATTGGTTGAATGCATGCATGTATGGGACAGTAGGCTTATGCAACTAAAGGAAACCCGCACTGGGTTTTGTATGGGCTGTTATAGAGATAAAATATCACGTGTTTGACTCAATTTTGGTATTTTCGTTTTACCAACAACAAAACTCAATTTAATGCTTAGAATATTTACTTATTTTTATCTTTAATGTTAAGGTACAAAGGGCTTTGGCGTGAGCTTTTCTCCGTAACATTATTTATCACATACAGGGTATAATCTTAAGTGGTTTTACTTCTATATCCCACACATTAAGCGCTAATTAAGTAATCAGTGTTCTGTACAATTTAATTGTTATTTACATTTATTATCCAAGAACGCAGTCTACTGTGTGATTCCGACGGATTTCTTCACTTCCGTTTAGGATGGTAATCGGCTATCGTCAATACTTTCCTCCGATACAGCACTGGCCTCTACAGCGGGGGCGGGAGGTGGCAGTTAGTTAGCACCCTCCTCTCTGGCCTCCGCCCGCGGTGCCGGTCAGCACGTTCTCTTCTTTGACCCACTCATCCGCCTCCTTCTTTGACATAACGGCCTTGTAGAAGGAGGCCATGGACACTGACGAGCATTATGCCAATGAGGTTGGACATGGAGTGATCCTCCGGACATGTACTGCCAGGGTTATGCTTCCAGGATTCCAGGTGGCTTACTCCTCCACCGTATCGACAGGGACACCACACTCATGGCACACAAACTTGGCTGGCAGGATGAAATGAAACCCTCTGCCAACACTGGCTTCCAGGGAAAATAAGGCAACTTTTTCTCCATATATTTTACTAGCTTTTGCGCGCGGCTTCACCCGCGTGGGCTTCGAACCCGTGCATATTTTTTATGAACATAAAATCGGTTATTGTGACTAAACTATGATAGTTAGATATGTGTGTACTTTTTTGTAGATCTTTATAAGACCTACAAACCCGTAGTACATCATTTTGTTCTATTGTCAATAGTTTTTGCAGCGCACGCATAAATAGGTTTTCGATTTTACACCTTGGTTTACAAAATCGCAATTTTCATACGGATCCCTAATTCTTTTGAAAATAAAATATAGCCTATAACCTTCCTCGATAAATGGACTATCTAACACTGAAAGATTTTTTTAAATCGGACCAGTAGTTCCTGAGATTAGCGTGTTCAAACAAACAAACTCTGCAGCTTTATATATTAGTATAGATTTTTGGAGGCACGACTGTGCTGGTAGTATTTTGTGGATGAGATGACGATGATGAATATTCTTATTAAGTTTCTTTTTTTCTTTAAACGAAACCCCTGCACTAGGTAAGACCTGTATCGCGGGGGCAGTTTACAAACATGTAATTCACGAGCACAAATGACACCCAGACTCCGAGCAAATGCCTCTTGTTTAGACAAAGACACTTGCCCGACCCCGGAATCGAACCCGGGACCCGTTGATCCAAAGGCGGTACATCTAACCCCTAGACCAACGAGGCAGTCTAAGTTTAAATTAATAACACTCAACTATTTTATATGTCATCCTTGTGGGGACGGATTTAGAATACATAGTGTCACCACCCCATACCATCCCGAGGGTGTCGTAAGAGCCGACAAAAGGAAATGACAAGGCCGAAAACTAGCCGCAAGAGAAAGAAAACTTGATACGAAACCCTGTGCCAACCCGTCTGGCCAGCGTGGCACAGTAGGCTAATGACCCTCTCTGTGATAGAAGGAGGCCCGTCTCAGTAGTTTAAAATGAAATAAAATATTAACTTCGTAGATAAACTGGCAACAAAAGCATAAAGTATTAATTTCTTTTAAGAATGTTTCAATAACATCCAGCAACTCACACTTCAATAAAACCACAGTTAGCAATTTTCTTAACATATCGATATTAAATTTCCCAACAAGGCTAGGACTTCAGTTTTAATAAAACTTATATACAGGGTGTAGCATAAACTTTATATCCATCTGACGCGGATATGGAGATAACTAAAACTATATCTTTTTTTGAGTACGAGACTCAGAAATCACATACATTGATGTTTTTTATAACAGAACATGGATATCATTAAAAACCATAAAACTAGTTACCGTTATTATTTTTATTATAAAGAATATATATATTCCATGTGGTGATGGATTTAGAATATATAGTGTCACCACCCCGTTCCATCCTGAGGGTGTCGTAAGAGCTGACAAAAGAAAATGACAAGGATGAAAACCTAGCCGCAAAAGAAGGAAAACTTGTATGACACCCCGTGACAAACCGTCTGACGAGCGTGACACAGTAGGCTAATCAGCATCTATGTAGTTGGAGGTGGCCCTCAGCAGTAGATAATTTATGGGCTGCGAAATAGAAGTATTAATGCTTCTGATGTGCCGCCTTTGGATCAACGGGTCCCGGGTTCGATTCCGGGGTCGGGCAAGTGTCTTTGTCTAAACCAGAGGCACTGGCTCGGAGTCTGGTTGTCATTTCTATCTATTATAAGTATGTATTTACAAAAAAAAACAAATGTATCTAAGTAGTTTATCATCCATCTCGTTACCATAACACAAGCATTAAGTTGCTTAACTTGGGACGAGATGGCGTTGTGTGAAATGTCCAAGCATATTTATTTATTTACTAGTTCTCTTGCGGCAAAATTTTCGACTTTGTCATTTCCTATTGTCGACTCTTACGACACCCTTAGGATGTAATGGGGTGGTGACACAATGTATTCTAAATCCGTCACCACACGGAGTAGTACTATCAAACTGTTATTTGGATTTGATTTTTTTACACTCCCTATATGTCTTCACTATCATCACTACATATTATCGTTGAAACGCGAAGTCGCTGTCGTCTGTCCGTCCTTAAGTATGCTTAAATCTTTAAAACTACGCAACGGATTTTGAAGCGGTTTTTAATAGATAGAGTGATTCAAGAGGAACGTTTTTAAGTATGATACAACTGTAATTTTGTAGAGAAACACTGATAAATGTAGAGTTTCATCATTGCACCCGTGAGAAGCCAGGGCGGGTCGCTAGTTAGTAATAAAAATAAGAGTAATATAAACTTCTACATCATTCTAACAATAAATTCTCTGTCCCCATGTAACCTTTTTATTGTTCGCGTTCATGACATACAAGTGGCTCTCGTGATGTTTGTCTATAAGCGATGTTGGCATTATTAGTTTCTCCGTATTATTGTGTACTGATATTGGAGTACCTTAATTCGGTTTATGTGGTTTTATTACTTAAGAACCCCTTACTCCCTATTTTTTTTAAATAAAAAGTTTTTTTTTTAAATTGGCATTTGATTCCGTTTCCGACCCCCTTCCCCCCTTCCTCCCTATTATTTTTTTAAATAAAAAGTGTTGTTTTTTTTTAATAGGCATTTGGCTCCGTTTCTGCCCATAAATTAGCCACTGTTGAGTCGGTCCCCTGCAGTTACATGGAGGGTAATTAGCCTACCGTGTAACGTTAGCCAAATGGACTGGCACACTGTGTCGTGTCATTTTTTTTTTCTCCTGCGGCTAGGTTAATGGCCTTTATATTTCTTTTTGGCGGCTCTTAAGACACCCTTAAGGTGTTATGGGGCTGTGACACTATGGGTTCTACATCCGTCACCCTACGCACTCAGTCACCACTCTCCTCTTTTGTCACCACTAGTCTGATTTGCGATAACAGAGGATGCTTTACATCGGTTTTGAATAAGATAAGAGCGAAATTCGTTTGACAAATTATGATTATTGTCATCATTGCAAAAGTGTATAAAACATTATGAAAAGAAAACAAATGTCTACTGATAAATTCTGTCACCAACTGTTGTAGACATCTGCCGTAACATGTACTTTTACGGGCGTTTTCTTAATGAAACCAAATTATCCACGCCACAATGTTGCGACGCAAAACTCAAACTGAATAAATACTCTGACAAGAAAAGTCAGTTTGGGTGCCAAATGTTCTTATTTCTGAAATTAGTTTGGAAGTTAAGACGGCTGTACGACTCATTTCCCCTATATTATACAGTACTGTGCAACAAACTTGAGTCTAATTCTTGTATCCCGTACGTAGAGTTAATTGGCTACAGAGGTCGTAAACTCTGAGCCATTTCCAGTGAACAGTATTCGCTCAGCAAGCTCTTATGTAATGATTTTGGTTTAATATATTTATTTCATAGGGAAAACTAACAGATATGCTATATTAAAAAACTAAAATAAACACTTAAAGAGTACTTCATATTCATGGGATCCGAATTAAAGCTTAAACAATCATGCTTATCAAAAAAGTTAAGTTTGGGCTGCCTTCTTGCCATAGTCACGGTGGTTGAAAATGATCGATTGAAAGTGTTTTGTCGATAATTCGACGTCGAACGGGACATCAAGAGGTGGGTTAAATCTACTCGACTTAATAGGAACATGAAAAGATATATTTCTTAGTAACTCCACACAATCTCTTTGATTGGCTATTAATTTTAGGAGAAACGTGCAAACAGCCGTTTGCTTTCTTTTATAAAGGGGTACAAGGTGAAACATTGCATTGGTCAATTTAACATATAGGCCTATAACGAATATGCAGCTTAAGAAGATAAAAAATAAAAAATCGTACATTTTTAATTCTGTCTTTAAATTTAGTATAGCAGAGATCGGCTGTCCAATTTCAAAACCAAGTATCTGACAAATTTAAAAAAAAGTGTGTTTTTGCAATTTTCGACCTTGTAGACCACTCTCCACATACTAGGATAACAAAAACACCCAAAATATGGTAAAAAACGAAGTTGCACAATGTCGGAAACCTAGTATCTACAGTAAACGTTTTTAAAATGCAAATATTACAAGATTAAAACATAGTATCTAACATCAACCATTTTAAAAACCTAGTAAGTGCTTGTAGTTACTTGGATTTAAAATGGTTCATGTAGATACTAAGTCAATGAAATGGTTGAAATAAACGTCAAAACTCTCGCGCAACTTTAGTAAGTGAGAAGAAGTAGTTGCAGGTGCGGGTTTTTGTCTATAAAAATGAATAATAATCAGTTTTGTAGGTCTAAATTGATCTTGAGTGCTTTAAAAGAACAACATGTTGAAATGTAAGGGCGCTTCAGTGTCTAATATGGTCAAGGTCTTATGTTTTACAAGGTTTTTTATGAATAAAAGGCCTAATCTCAAAATAATTACACAAGCATGTAAGATTAATTGTTAGTAACTGGCAAGATTTTGTTTTGTGTTTTGTTTTAATGAATTTGTGATTGCATGGTATTTGCAAGTTAGATTTTTTTTCAATAACTAAAGTATAAATATATTGATTTTTTAGAATCTGGATGTTACGTTACATATTGCATAAGCACAAATATACTCTATTTCAATTCATTTTGCACAAAACATTTCTGTTTTAGCTATGATATGTACCATAATCTGCTACCTGCTACGAGGGTAATGATTAAATCACAATTTCTACTGCAATACTGGACATTTCACACAACGCCATCTCGTCCCAAGCTGAGCAACTTAATGCTTGTGTTATGGTAACGAGATGGATGATAAACTACCTGTTATACTTTTTTTTGTAAATACATACATATTATAGATAGAAAACACCCAGACCCAGAACAAATACTTTTCGTCTTTACTCTGGTATTATATAGGTTGATTCTGAAGTTATATTTATGGGTTGTGTTGGGTAGGTGATGAGAGAAATAATATTGACGTTTACATACCCATAAAATATATGACCACGCACACACTAAAACACCATGTGGATACCTAATGCTACATCGAACGTTCTGTAAAGTTATCTCTATTTTCTTTGCTTTTTGATTGCTACAAACTACCAACGCTTTGGTGATGGATGGCGCATGGCTTTATAAAACATTTCATTTCAGATTTAATGAAAACACCTCAATTGCATTGCATAGCAATTTTTCACTCACTGATATACCCTGCAACAACATTTCGCTTACTAGCTCAACTGATAACACTTCTTTGGTAACTGAAGATGCCCCATTCAACATCTACGACAATCCGCCACCATGTTCTTCTAAGCAAAGTGATGAAAGGATGGAAGAATTTATTAAAAATATTTCAGATATCTCAAATTATTTGTACAGTGATGATTCGGTAGCGGATCCAAGTTTCTCAATTCGAAAGTATCTAAATATTAGATACAGTACATAAAAGAAACTAGTGAAACTGATGATGATACTAATTGCAACCCTTTAATTTCGAATAGCATTCCGGCTTTTCCATGTAACGTACCGCAACATTCAGTATTCTTATCAACTTACCCGAATCCACTTATATTTACTAATCAGGAACCTGCTGCATCGCATATACGCAAAAAGCAAGGTACGCAAAAACAGTACATTTTATTGCAAATTATCCAGAACCCATTTATATAAATACAGCTTTAAATTGCAATAACAACAACACTGCAGTTATAAATAACTAGTGGCCCGCCCCGGCTTCGCCCGTGCAAAGGTTATACTTAAAAACCTTCCCCTTGAATCACTCTATCTATTAAAAAAAACCGCTTCAAAATCCGTTGCGTAGTTTTAAAGATTTATGCATACATAGGGACGGACGGAAGAATGCGACTTTGTTTTATACTATGTAGTGATAGTGATGATAGCGATGGAAACGATCAACAAGAAGCGTCCGTCTTGCTCGTGCAAATATTGAAAAAAAAAAAGAATAACCCGTATTAAAGCTAAATACTCTTTCATACAAAATGGTTGTAGCGAAAAATGTAAAAGGGATTGTAATTTATTTACCATGCATGAAAGAAATGCCATATGAGGACAAGGATGGATGAAAAGAAAGTAAAAAAAAAAGAAAAGAGAAAAAGAAAAGATAGTAAAAAGGAAGGCATCGTAACAACTTTATTACAGTTTATGCCAATGAACAGAGGGAGTTTTATCTTTTTCATTAAACCTGCTTATTCCTGCCCATATTTGAGTTTCTTACTAGGTTTATAAAATTGCATTTAGTTCCTACTCAGTAAATTCAAACCTAAATGAAAACAAAGCAAGTGATCTTACTAGGTTTTGAAATTGTCACACTCAAAAAGTATGGTCTAAGAAAACCATTATTTTATTAGTAACTGCTTCTCTACGTACATGTTTTGTGATAGACGCATTAAAACTACTTTTATATAAAGCCTGTTATGTACCTCAAATTCTACAATCACTCCCAAGAATGTATGACTAATATTATTGAAACGGCACGCTGTCAAAGGTATGAAATCGTTTTTTGCCTCTCCTATAAAATTTAGTTTTATGCAGATACTGGGTTTTGAAATTTCACAGCCGAGATACCAAACTTGCGACGCATATTCGAAATGACTACGTACATAGAGCAGTATACATTTTTTAACGTTTTTATATTTTGAAACCAGTTGGATATTCTGATGACAAAACCAAGAGCTGACATGGCTTTCTTTACGACACATTGGATATTTCCAGTTAGTTATATTTGTAATTTAACTCTTTCAAGTTAACCCGTGCGAATCCTGAACGGGGCGATAGTAAATTAAATTCGACATCGCGTTTCAATGTAAATTACATATTATTATAATATTACACATTATTATAATATTTTAATCATATGAACCTAAGAATAAACAATTAGTAACATTGAAAAACCCCATAATAATATAGTTACTAACTGGAAGAGCCCGGGACCAGATGGCCTACACAATTTCTGGCTTAAACGGTTCCACAGCTCACATGAACGTCTGGCAACACAATTCCAAAACGCTATTTCATCAAAAACTTTGCCTACATTTTTGACTAACGGCGTCACATACCTTCTTTACAAATCCGGTAGTACCTCGGAACCGAAAAACTATCGACCTATAACTTGCTTGCCTACCACCTACAAGCTGCTTACTTCCATTTTAAAATTCAAAATTATGGATCACATTTTGGCTAATAATATCTTGGCCACCGCACAAAATGGATGTAAGCCACGGTCTCGGGGTACTAAAGAACTCCTCCTTATTGACATGACTATTTGCCAACAAGTTCGTCGAGTCAAGAAAAATATTTCCATGGCCTGGATAGACTACAAAAAGGCGTATGATTCGGTGCCTCATTCATGGCTAAGTAGAGTACTAGATTTGTACCGTCTCCATCCAAATCTATGCTCTTTTCTTAGCGTATGCATGAGCCAGTGGACCACACGTCTCTGTCTGCCAGACATGGCGGGGTTTTCTGACTCCACAGGCTTATTAAGGATAAAGCGTGGAATTTTTCAAGGTGACAGCCTGAGTCCCTTGTGGTTCTGCCTAGCTATGAATCTATTAAGCATGCTACTAATGGATTCAAAGATAGGCTACCGACTCCGCAGAGATGGTGAAGTCATATCACATCTTTTATACATGGATGACCTCAAATTGTATGCACCAAAGAAATCTGATTTAGTATTATTATTAAAGATCACAGAAAACTTTAGTAATGATATTAAAATGGAGTTTGGTGTCGACAAATGTGCGGCCATTCATGTACAGAGGGGCAGAGTTGTAACTTCGGAAGAATTACAACTCTCTGAAAATATGTCATTCAGATGTCTCTCGGAGTCGGAAACCTATAGGTACCTTGGAATGGCAGAAGGACTAGGTATAGCTGACAAGGAGATAAAACAGGCATTGACAACATGTTTCTTCAGCCGCCTTACAAAAGTACTTAAAAGTCTTTTATCTGGCGGTAATAAGGTTCGTGCTGTCAATGGTTGGGTTATGCCTGCACTTGCTTACTCGTTTGGCATTCTAAGGTGGACTCAGACTGAGTTAGACGCCTTGGATAGAAGGGTACGTCGACAATTTACCTTATATCGAATGCACCACCCCCGTTCGTCTGTTATGAGGTTGTATATCCCACGGAAATGTGGGGGACGTGGTTTTTTAAACGTCAAAACCCTACATAACCGCGAGGTATGCAATCTGCGGGAATACTTCCTACAGTCAACCGAGGATGTGCACCGAGATATGGCCAATGTTGACAATTCCTTCACACCTTTATCCTTGGCAAAACAGAATTGGCGCAAGCCCCAGGTGTTAAGCATTTCGGACCGCACGACTATATGGAAAAGCAAGGAGTTACACGGAAGGTTCTACAAGGCTCTCACTGGGCCGGACGTAGACCAACTCGCTTCTGTGGCTTGGCTACGCTTCAGTAATCTCTTCGGGGAGACTGAAGGGTTTGCATGTGCAATTATGGACGAAGTTATCATGACGAATAACTACCGGAGACATATCCTAAAGGATGGGACTGCCGACATCTGTCGAGCCTGTCATCGTCCAGGAGAGTCCATTAGGCATATTGTCTCTGGCTGTTCTCGTCTTGCTAACGGAGAATACTTGCACAGGCACAACCAAGTGGCCAAGATAGTCCATCAACAACTTGCCCTTAAATATAGTCTTGTGGATACTGAAGTGCCCTACTACCAATACCAGCCTGCGCCAGTTCTCGACAATGGTCATGTCACGCTCTACTGGGATCGATCGATTATCACTGACAGGACTATTCTCGCTAATAAGCCTGATATAGTGATAATTGACCGATTGGCGAGCCGGGCAATGCTTGTTGACGTCACTATCCCGCATGACGAGAACCTCGTTAAAGCCGAAAAAGAGAAACTCACCAAGTATCTCGATTTGGCTCACGAGGTTACCGCAATGTGGCATGTTGATTCAACAATCATTGTGCCGATAGTTGTTTCAGTAAACGGTCTTATTGCGAAGAGTTTCGACCAACACCTCAAGAAACTCTCGCTGGGTTGCTGGATTAAGGGCCTGATTCAAAAGGCTGTCATACTGGACTCGGCAAGGATCGTGAGGAGGTTCCTCTCTCTGGAGCCCTGAACCGTCGGTAGCTTAGGTCTTCGACCTCGTTTTCGACGTTTTTTCTCTATTTTTATGTATATTTTTTTAAAAACATTTTGTATTTTTTAAAAATATATGTAAAAATAAGAAATAAAGAGACATGATAATATAGTTACTAAAATATATTATTAAAAGGAATCCCTTTAGGCAAGGTTCCGAAGATACTGATAAGATATAATACATTATTATTGTCATAACGCATATTATTTTCACTGACCTAACAAACAATTACAGAGCAACTCTAAGTCTTAATCGAATTTCGTAAGTCGTCTTCTTGTTCATAGTAATTCATAACTCCGAAATGTTGCATAGAGTTTCGGGTTTTATGCGGAGCGATAAAATCTACGTGAAATAATACTTTAACAAAGTACTTACCTACGACTCTTTGAAAGTCTTGGAAGCTTGTTATCTGAACAAAACTGAGACATTTACTTTGCTAACTCCATCTTGTTATCGCTGATTTGAATTTAATATAAAAATAACGTTGATTTTTCACAGTAAAGATATCATAAATATTGTAGACAATTAGTAAAGAAATATTTCCTACTAAGTTGATCAAATAGGTACAAGGCCAGTTACACCTTGTTGATCTTAGAGGCCAATGTTAATTAGTATTATTGATGAGATGTCTTTTATTTATTTGTTGAAACTTTATGCACGGGATGTGCATAGAGTTTTAACAAATACATAAAAGACATTAAGAAAGGCTCACTTAATGCCATTGAAATTCTATACAGATTATACATTTTTATTGTAACTACACAGCTGTAACAAAAATCCTGTAGTCATAATAAAAGTATCGATAGTACTGCTGATATAGATACTTTGTGCAAAATTTCAGGATTCAGGCAAAGCCAATCTTGGTTCTTGACTTTGAATCTTGGTTACGAGCTCGTGATGGAAGTATCATGATGAGAAAAGAGTACAGAGCACACGTGAAACATTCTAGAAATCAGATTACCTACTAAGCTTGTAGGACATACGTTGGTTGCTTTTCATCGGAACCCAAGTCGGGTTTAGAAAAACGTTAAAATCTCACTTATACATCAATGTAGAAAAATATCTCCAATACAGAACTGATTCTTTTCATTTGTGTTATTAGTTCCCTTCGGATAGCTAAAGGATTTTTATTAGAACCTGTTTATATTAGGTTACATTCTTTCTTTTTTTATAAAAAAAGAAGGCAAACTTAGCTTCAAGAGAAGGAAAACTTGAAACGAAGCCCTGTGCCAACCCGTCTGACCAGCATGGCACAGTAGGCTAATTACCCTCCCTGTGATGGGAGGAGGCCCGACTCAGCAGTGGGTCATTTATGGGTCATTTATTCATTAATAGAACTTTTATAGTTTCGCATCGTAAATTATTATGAAATTATAGTTGTGGAATTATTCACTCCGTTCAAATCATACTAAGTATGTCTTGTAGGTACTCGATTAAAAAGGGTTACTAAACCTATCATAAGTCAACAACTTGGGAGTGTTATTTCAACGAAGAGTATCGAGTTTAGTCTTGTGCACTCAAGCGATTTATGTTTATGAGTAGTAAATTTATTTGAAATGATCATACTTTAAATTTAAAGGACTTGCATCAAGTGTGTAGAAGTTTTAATATTATAATTTTAAAGTCGTTTTGTTGCTGCCTGTGTGGTGACGGAATTAGAATACCTAATGTCACTACCCCTTTCCATCCTGTGGGTGCCGTAAGAATCGACTAAGAGAAATTACATAGCAGAAAAACAAGCCGCGAGAGAAATAAAACTAGAAACATAGCCCGGTGCCAACCCATCGGCCAGCGTGGCACAATAGGCTAAGTTATCAACGTTAATTGGACGAGGCCCAACTCAGCTTTAGTTCATCATATAATGTATTATATTATTTACTAGCGACCCGCCCCAGCTTCGCAAGGGTACAATGATGCATCTCTAAATTTATCAGTGTTTCTCTACAATTTTATGGATGTATTATACATAGAAACGTTCCTCTTGAATTACCCTATCTGTTAAATAAAACCAATACAAAATCCGTTGCGTAGTTTTAAAGATTTAAGCATACATATGGACGGACAGACGACAGCGACTTTGTTTTATAATATGTAGTGATAGTGATAGTGCTGATAGTGATATTTATCCCATACTTACATCTTAAATTGTGTATTCACGCCCTGAGTCCGGACGATTCATGAAAGGTTTGTGATAAATTACTTTTCTTACTTAATATTATAAACGTGAAAGTTTGTAAGTATGGATGGATGGATGGATGGATGGATGGATGGATGGATGGATGGATGTTTGTTACTCTTTCACGTAAAAACTTTACAATAATATAGCTTATACATCAGAATAACACATAGGCGACAAGTTATAAAGATATTATGTGAATTACAACAATATAAACAAGTCGAATTCAAAATTTCTAATTGTCACATTTTCGGCCATATTCAACTATAGACAACATAACGTTTCGCTCTCAGTTGCGTTTTGTTAAAGTAGGTTTTATACGGACGGGATAAAAATCTCAGGTATCCTATGTCCAACTTTCTTTTTGTTTTAAATATTTATAATGCGGAACAAAGTTCGCCGGGTCAGCTAGTATAAAAATAATTTTACTGTTGGGTTTGAGTACGAATTAGTTGGTAATATATGGAAGATACTATTTCCTTTAAATGAATTACTGCTCAGTAATGCCTCCTCTAAATTTTATGGAGGGGTGAATTTAGTATTGGGGTACAAAATAAAAATAAAACACAACGTTTTAATACTCGTTTTTGAAAAACATTTGAGTAAAAAAGCTTGAAATTGAAATCACCAAAATCAAATTCAAAACCGTAGTTGCATTGCCATACAACGTGCCAAAGCTACTAGCCTTGGCACCGTACCCGGTGACAGCGATCTGGCGCAAATTACATTTTTATAATTTTAGTTATTTACTTTAGTGTTTTTATGTTATTTGTATGTTATAAATAAAATTATGTTATTTCAAAACCATAATTAGCACATTTTGAACCTATTTCACTGTTTTCAGTACCTATTTAACTTTCGACACACGTCCAGCACAATATAGCGGTATATTAGCATTAGTACGGAAGGAAATGAAGACAGCTCGGGTGGTTTCGGCGCAAATTGCAATTACCGTTATTGCGGTAATTTGGGACTCCCGCCGCTCGCTAAACAAGCTCTTGTATCTTGAATTCCGTTTACAATTTTTCTGCATTTAGACAAGCCCCCTTTATTGCTTTCGTAATCATTGTTTTATTCCTGTTTAACTTTAACTTACTTTTCAGCCGTAAAAGACCCACTGCTGAGTCAGGCCAAGACTACCACGCTGGCCAAACGCGTGGGCTCAGGGATTGGTCAAGCTTTCCTTCTCCTGCGGCTAGGTTTTCAGACTTACCATTTGCCTTTGTCGACTCCTATGACACTCTCAGCATGAAATGGGGTGCAGACAGTACCTATGTATTTGGACCGTCACCACGTGGAATGTTATCTTAATGAGTTAAGTTAAGCCCCTTTAGTCCATGTGATTGATAAACTCAGAAAACTGTGTTAGATCCTGAATTATAAAGACACGTGACTAAGACTGATCACATTTGTATGCGCCAAACGAAGTAAAATCAAGAAGGTATCGCACACGACCCAGTATATACAACAATAGTGTGCTAGGTTGGCACAGTAGGCTAATTACCCTCCCTATATTAGGAGGAGGCCACACTGGGCAGTGGGTCATTTAAGGGCTGAGTAGGTAGTAGTAGTGCTAGGTTTTATATGATTACATATAAAGCATTCTAAGATTCGTTTTGTTCAGCGCCTTCGGCGCTTGTAAATGTGCGACCACCTTAAAGGAGATAATTAGTCAGAAAACCTGGCCACAAGAAAAAGAATAACTAGACACTCAGTCAATAAGGACTAGCCAGGAAGTTAAGCCCTGTTTACCCATCTCAACAGAGTTGTAGAGCGGGCTATGGGTAACGTGACCATACGTCCCGCTTTGGGGTGATGGTCCCGCTTTCAGGCTGTCCGTCCCGCTGTCCCCAACGAGACCAAAAATGTCCCGCTTTTACGAATAAACCTTTATACTCCCCCCCCCCCCTATTAAATTATTTATTTATAGACAACATTCAGTAGGAGTCCCGCTTTAACACTAACAAAAAAATGGTCACGTTAGCTATGGGTGGATTACATCCATGAAAATATTTGAATCCTCGCTCGAAATCGAATTAATTTTCCTGCACCGTGTATAAAAGGTTATACACGGTGCAGGGAAATTAATTCTATTTCGAAGACTAAGGAGTCTTGTACCACTGGTGCTCAAAAATGCTGCATTTGCTGCGAATGTCATTCATTAGCAAGAAACTATGAGAGTCAGCCGGGTAAGACATACCAAAACAAAATTATAATACGTATATTAACCGAATTGAAAGTATACAGAAAAGATTTTTAAGATACATTCAGTATAAATCTGGTGTATATTTACCTAATTACACTAATAGATGCAAAAAATTTCATATACTCCCACTATGTGAACGGAGAAAAATATCAGACCTGACACTTCTATTTAAAATTTTGAGGGGATCAACTAATATTCCTGAAATATTAAATAAAATTGGACTACGAGTACCGTCTGCGTTCCTACGAAGGTCACATTTATTACATATTCCATCTATTGCAACCAATTACAGACAGAATTCATATATGGTGAGAGCATGCCGTGCGTTTAACGCAACCTGCCAGGAAGCTGATATCGATGTTTTTACCACTAATACCAATAATTTAAAGATAATCTTAGCCAAAAAATTTTTCAACTCTACTGACTAATTATATTTTTACTTTTTTTTTTTTTATATCCACACCCAATTACACGCATTGTCTTGCTACATGCTTAAGTCACAACTGGTGTACCGTCAGTAATTTTCTTCTTTTTAATTATACAATATATTGTACTGTACATTATAAACACTAGTGAAAACTTGTAATTGGCCATATTCCAAATCATTTGTTTTGTGCACTGTACCTATTAGCTGTAAGTTTTCCATAAATAATAAAATAAAATAAAATAAAAATAAAATAAAAGTGACTTCAAAAGCTCCCGTCGATAGCAATGCTGAAATACGAGCAACCTATTTTGGGAGATGTGGAGGGAGAATAGGGATGACGTAACTCCAAAATCGTATGATCTAAAGTGGTCTAAGTACCCTAGAGGCCTGACCTCTCCGAGGGTTGCGGAGCATGCTCTCCCATCGGAGAGTGAATTAGTGTCCCAGGTTCAGACAGTCGAGGATGGCCGTTATTTTAATCGGTAGGTCGGGGTACAGATATACTAAAAACTTTTGCTCAACTTCCAAATCGCACCGCAAATCCGTGATTTACCGGGAATGGTTGATTCGAATTCACCGCCGCCGCGGCAAGAATCAGCCCATATTAGTATAAATTAGTTCAACAAATATTTTATAAGTCATACATACAGCTTTACTATTGTATGTTTTCATCCTGGTTGTTCAAGAGCTAATTGCAATCCCATTTTCTGTGGACTGTGTTACTGGATAAGTCCTGATTTAGAATACACTACTTTACCACCTCATTCCATCCTGAGTGTGAAAATTGACAAAAGGAAATGACAAAGCCGAAACCTAGCCACAAGAGAAGGAGAACTTGATACGAAATCCTGTGCCAACCTTTTTTGTTATAGTGGGGGAAACCTTTTATAGGTCCCCAGCCGGGGGACGGGGCTGGAGTATGTGGCAGTCCAGGAGCGCGAGAAGATGGTGAAGTGCACCCGGGTTATCCACTAAAACCTACCACTATTGTTCCGGTCTCGAGCCAAACCACCAGCGGTAAATTTCGTAAATGCCATCAGGATAGGTGGTGAACCCTGTGCCAACCCATTTATGTCATTTATGTATACATATATATAGTCATATATGGGTACTAGTAGTTTCTGTGATATCTTTGTGTACACCATTCTCGTTGGTTTGGGATACCAACCTCCAACATATCTATATTCTATTTCTTTTGGGATTCCCTGAAATACATATTAAAACAAAAGTATCTTGTATATTTCCATAAATAGAGCTTACGCGTACTTTGAAGACTAAATTGTAGGATGTATAAACGGAACTTTAACATTATGTTGTGAATTTTATTAATGTAACGTAACTTTAACTATTTGAGTATTTATTGTTGTTTTTGTTGGCTTCGCACGGATGCAAATATGCATGTATTATACATATTATAAACCTTCCCCTTGAATCACTCTCTCTATTAAAAAAAAACACATCGAAATCCGTTGCGTGGTTGTTGGGGCTGAGCTGTAAGCTACCAACGGGGTCCCAGGTGGCGGATAGGGAAACGGCCACCAGATATGGTGGTTAGCTGCGAATAAATTGAATAAGCAGTCCCCGACCATGCAGCGGCAGGGTTAACAGGTTGTGGTGGGTAGCCCATTAGGATGGACTATCCTACAAAATGCCACAAAAGACCTATGACGATCCGGTGACATGGCGAGTCAACGCCGCCATTAAATAAGCGTTCCTCTGATGCTGGACAACAGCGGTATCAGTATTGACAAGAGGCCGAGGAAGTGGGTTCCAGAAGGGCTTTTGATCATACAGCAGTGGGCGGGATACCGGTCGCTGTACTGTGGTGCGGAAGGCAAGTGGGAAACCACCGCACAATATTCCTAATTATGGAGTTTTATGGAATGACAACAAAGATAGATAACGTTCTTGACAACCGGTTTCCACGATGTAACATGCCGTGGCGATCGGAGTCCGGCAGGGGCAGGCACCGCAGGGCTGCCCAGGTCGTCATCACGCGAAACCCCTGCATTATTGGAACATGGAACGTGAGGACAATGCTGCAAGAAGGGAAAATGGAAGAGTTAAAATCGGAAATGGATCGCTTGAAAATCGACATTATGGGGATAAGTGAAGTCAGATGGGAAGGGAGTGGGGACTATTGGGACGAAGATTATAGAGTAATTTTTACGGGTGATAAACAAGGAACCAACGGAACAGCAATAGTCTTAAATAAACAATGGGGAAATCAGGTAGAAAATACAATTCACCATAGTGACAGAATGACTGTAGTAAAAATAAAATCTAGTCCAAATAATGTAATAATAATTCAAATTTATATGCCAACTGGTGCCCATCCGGACGAAGAAGTAGAAGAGATTTACAACAATATAGACTCTTTACTAGATACAGTAAATGACAAGGACAATCTTATTATAATGGGGGATTTTAACGCTGTGGTAGGGCAAGGGGCAGAAGGAGGCGAAGTTGGAAAATATGGGCTAGGAAAAAGGAATGGAAGAGGGGAAAGGCTAGTACAATTTTGTAAAGAAAACAACTTAGTAATTACAAATACTCTTTTCGAACAACCGAAGAGACGTTTATATACGTGGAAAATGCCCGGAGATATAGGAAGGTATCAAATTGATTACATAATAGTAAAGAACAAACACAGAAAACAGGTCACATCATGCAAGACTCTACCAGGAGCCGATATTAATACCGATCACAACCTCTTAACATGCAAAATAGACATTAAAATACAAAAGCATAACCACAGAAAGACAAAACCAAAGAAAATTGATCTCAGTAAACTTAAGGAACCAAAAAGCAATTACCGTGTGCAATATAGCTATAAGTTAGATAGTAAATTTAGGGAATTAAATGAAGGTAATAATAAATTATTAGGAAATCATAGTGTAGAAGAAAGATGGAATATAATTAGAGACATACTAAAAACAAGTGCTGAAGAGTGCATAGAAAAGGAAAAGATAATACCGAAGAAGAAATGGCTCAATAAAGAGATAATCGACCTAATGCTAGAGAGGAGAAAAGTTAGGAATAAGACTGACGAAGACAGTATAAGAGAATATAAAAGATTAACGAACAGAATTACTCTCAAATGCAGAGAATGCAAAAATAAGGAAATAGAGAAAGACTGTGAAACTATAGAGTTCTTTATGCAGAAAGGGAGAATGGATGAAGCCTACAATATTATAAGAAATCTATATAAAAAGAAGAAAAGTAAGAGCACAGCGATATTGGATGAGATGGGAAATATGATTATAGATAATAATGAGATAGTTGAAAGGTGGAAACGTTACATAGAAGATTTATATAAAGGCGATGGTTTGTTGGCGAACGATATAGAAATAATAGATCAAGTTGAGAAAGACGAACTGGGCCCTACCATTCTTAGAGAAGAGTTTGACAGTGCCATTAAAAGTATACCAAATGGAAAGGCAGCAGGAAATGACCAAATCTACATAGAGATGTTAAAGTACAATGATAGCGAAATATTGATGACCGAGCTATATCAATTAATTCAGAACATGTATTTAACGGGACAAGTCCCCAATGATTTTAAAGTGAGCAAAACTGTAACTCTACCGAAAAAATTAAACACACTTAAATGTGAAGAACATAGAACTATAAGCTTAATATCACATGCCTCTAAAATACTTCTTAAAATTATTCAAAATAGAATTCGACAAAAAGCGGAATGCTTCGTAGCAGATGAACAATATGGTTTTCAGAGGAACAAAGGTACGAGGGAAGCAATATTAGCATTAAAATTAATTACCGGCAGAAGAATGGATTTGGGCCTAGACACTCACATAGCTTTCATAGACCTAGAGAAAGCGTTTGATAGGGTAGACTGGAAATTAATGATGGAAGCTCTCAAGCACGCTGGATTGGATTACAGAGACAGAAAGGTTATCCTAGAATTATACAAAGAACAACAGACGATCATAGAAATTGGCGAACATCAAGGAAGAGCAGAAATAAGAAAAGGAGTAAGACAGGGTTGTCCACTCTCACCGCTAATATTTAACATTTTTATAGAATGCGCTATTAATAAGATTAAAATCAAGTCAGAGGGAGGTGTCAAAATTAACGGCGAAAAGATACACTTCATAAGATTCGCGGATGATATAGCAGCTTTAGCAGAAAGTAGAGACCAATTACAAAAACTTTTGGAGTCCATGAACAAAATTTTCAGAGAATTCAGCCTAAAAATAAACGAAACAAAAACAAAAATTTTAGTAACATCCAAAAATACACGCTTACACACACCAATTATTCTAAATTCCAAACCAATCCAACAAGTAGACAATTTTAAATATTTAGGCAGCTCCATAACTCATGAAGCCAGATGTACGGCAGATATAATTACTCGAATAGCAATAGCAAAAGCAGCATTTAACAACAAAAAACACTTATTCGGCTCTAAAATAGCAAAGAACATAAGAAAACGCTTAATTAAAACGTACATCTGGAGCATAGCACTGTACGGATCAGAGACGTGGACAATGACACAAAGAGACAGAGAAAGATTGGAAGCATTTGAAATGTGGTGCTGGAGGAGGATGGAAAGAATAAGCTGGATGGAAAAACTAACAAACCAAGAAGTATTAGAAAGAGTAGAAGAAAGGAGAAGCCTGTTGACCTGCATAGACAACAGAAGAGGAAAGATGATTGGGCATTTGATACGACACGACACACTTATGACAACTATCATAGAAGGGAAGGTAGAAGGGAAGAGAGGACGAGGAAGACCTAGGAGAAGCTTTTTCGATCAAATTAAGGAAAAAGTGAATGTCGGTTCGTATCAAATGGTCAAGGAGCTAGCAGAAGATCGAGATGCTTGGAAGAAACTCCACCGACAAGAGCATGGCTCTTAAATTTAAGAAGAAGAAGGTTTTAAAGATTTAAGCATACATAGCCTCTTGAATCACTCTATCTATTAAAAAAAAACGCAACAAAATCCGTTGCGTGGTTTAAAGATTTAAGCATACATAGGGACGGACAGCCGACAGAGACTTTGTTTTATACTATGTAGTGATAGTGATGATAGTGAAGAATACCGGAAAACACCTTAAATCTTAAATTTCGTAGGTTCTGAGTACTTTGTTATCAACTAACATTCCTGCGTTCAGTTACAGGATTTGAAAGGCCTAGCGTTACGCGATCCACTGAAGTATTTTGCAATAATTAAATCTTGCCGAAGCCATGAAAGTGTGTGTTTTACGCCCGCGGGATAATGGGCAAAGTTTCATTGCGAGCTTTTATCTAATTTATTTTTATTGTTATATGAAACGGTTTACGCGCCGTTTTATTCCTCCCTAGTAGTTACAATCAGGGGTACTGAGCGTGATATGTTTTGTTAATACTGCACTTAGTTGGTTGATTTATAGTCGGCGCAAGTGAGGCGGGCAGCCTTTAAATCGTGGAGACCCGTTTAGTAAAGGGGTAGTAGTCGTTTTATTTGTATGTGCCCGTTTTGTTATCCGTTTTGTTACCCGTTTTATTTACTTTAAGATCGCTGACATCATTTTCCGTTTATATTTAGTGCATGAATTCGTGTTGTTGTAATAGTGCAAAATGTGAAAAACTATGTGGTTTACCTACACAAAATTTATTCTAGGACGTTTATTTTGAATTTAATTTTAAGATAACTATTTTATAAAGCGTAGCTTCATTATTAATGCACGCAGTAGTAAAAATAATTCATCTGCATTTGTATTCTTGTCGTGCGTGTCATGGATAGATGAACCAACATAATATTTTTTTATTGGGAATTTAGTTTGATATCATTGGGTTGTTGGTTTGATTTGTCCAAACAAATATTTTGGATATGAAAATTTCAAAAAAATGCATAAAGTTGAATAAATATAAAAAAAGTCATACTGGTGGTATCGTGTGTCGGGTCGGTCGGTTCCCTAAAATATGGTTAAGCTGTGGGAACCCAATCAAAAATTTGTAACAGAAGATATGATAAAAGTGTATCCATGGAGCTTCTTGCCTGTTCTTCTTCATAGGATCTACTTTTTGGAACAAGCAACTAGCTTCATAACTTCACTTTCGACATTTCAAAAACACCGGTAATTAGGTTCAATTGAAATAAATACATTGAGTTTGAGTTTTTGAAAAATGAAACTGTAAAGTCACAGAGTCGACAACAAATTAATATGTTGGAACACAAGTGTCTGCCATTTCCATTGAACACATAAATCCAATCCCATCAACCTTATCTGAAATCCCCGAACTACGTTTTATTATGCCACTTGCAATTCTATTCTTAGGATTTACTTTTGTGATGTTCACTTGTAGAAGATGGTTGTGAAATCCGGGTATTTTATTGTTATATTGTATTTTATGTGCCGCGTAACTGAATTTAGCTGGATGTTATTTTTGTTAGTTTAAAGTACATAAACATCGCCAAACTGTGCAACAGTTTGTTGGCGATAGCGGTGTCCGTGTGACGACGTATTTAGAATACATGTCACCACCCTATTCCATCCTGAGGGTGTCGTAGGAGCTGACTAAAGGAAATGACATGGCAGAAAACTTAGCTGCTAAGTTAGCTCAGACTTCAAATGCACGTTTGTTTTATTACTTTATGTAAATTCTTGTGGTATTCTTGTCTGTATGCCCTATAGAGAATCGTAAACTATGCATTTGAGTATGTGTTGATCTTCAGGCAAGTGTTGTGCATAAGCCCACAATGATTCTGAATAAAATAGTATTTTTTTAATTTAATTAGTTGCTACAACTCGCGCAGGGTACAGCTAGTTATTGTATATAAGTCCCCCTCGACTGTGCTGCCACCTTGTCGTGGTGAGGGGGCTTGAGTGCCTCAATGATACCCATACCGGCCAGGGCCTTCCATGCCGGGCGGGCCCACGGGGATCGGCACCCAGCGCCGCAGTGGATTGGGGCTCCAGGGACTCCTCGGCCCTCAGAGTTGCCCTGCGACCGCTGTGGTGCACCAACGCCCTCGGGTTGTCGCTAACCCGAGGGCTGACGGGCCTCCTTCTGCGAGGCCGTTATGTCGCAGAAGGGGGCTGCGGGGCGGGTCGCAAAGGAGGGAGCTCCGGCTGACCCGTGCCACGGACGGAGGCAGGGGTGGAGGGTGGTCGTGACGATCGAACAAACCCCTTCTGCCCTCGCCTAGGAGGCCGGTAGTGGGTCGGGGAACCCGCCACGGACAAAGGCCTTGACTTGACTGCGAGGGCGTCCCACGTCGGGCTGTTGATTGCGCTTGCGCGAACCTGTGGTGTGAGTATACCGCTGGGGCTTTAGTGGGTAGACGACTCTTGAATAGACGACCCTTGTCGGAGTCCCACATAATCGCCGACCTATCCCCCGGGGGGCGGTGGTATGCATAAATTTGCATTTCACCAGCGACAACAAAAAAAATATATTGTATGTAAGTATCACTTCCTACTTATACATAATTAATGATTTTTTCAGTACTCGTATCGTCTATATCCGATATTATTTTCTTTAATGGTGGCACATCACTTGGCTATTCGTATTTTCATATTTGTTATATTTGAATTTAAGAGCTATGTGTAAATCATACCAAAAAAACAAACAAAATGGCACACTTATATAGGTATCGCATAAGAATACCGAACATGAATGGCCTTGTGAAGTGGTAGCATCTTTACCTGCCAGACATAATTCTCATATTCTAAATTTAAAAAGCTTAGTCACCGTATTTAACGTCCGACATTCCTTTTTTAATTTAATTTAAATAATAAGCATCAATAACACGTCTCGTATTTTTTTTGCAGCAATTTTTATTATATAGTTTATGATAGATAATAAATATTGAACCTGTCTGTTTGCCCTCTATTTATTCATTCAGATCATCCCCACCAAGAATAGTGTGATATTTTTATTTATTCAAAAGTTGGTGTCAGCAACATTTTTAATGAAACGCACGACAGATGAATTTAACGTGGCGACATTTGGAGAGGGTAAATGGAAAATTCGGGGCATCAGGTGGCAAAACATTTATCATGACCCTTGCCCAACCCGAGCAATCTTCAATACTATGTTTGTTGGAAAAGGACAACTTGAATATAAATGACGGGGTCAAATAGTCAACGTCTGTCGGGACGATTTACGTTTACCAATCAGCATGATCTTTTATTGTTTACTTTGTTAATGACAGTGAAAGGTACTGTGGAATATGTTGAATGGGTGCCGTGCCCTGAGCCGACCCGTCTTGCCAGCGTGGCACAGTAGGCTAATTTCCCATCATGAATTTGGAGGAGGCCCGACTCAGTAGTGGGTCATTTATGCGCTGAAATGAGTCCTGTCTTATACTTAAATGAGAAAGAATGAGCACGTAAATGCGTCGATCCCAGCTGCTATTCTGTATAAGCAAAACAAAATTTAAATTTTTTTTTTACTTACTTACAGGAGAAACTTCCCTTAACTAATAGGTATCCTAACATTATCATAAAGAACTGCATTTATGTTTGATGTAAGGACCTCCAATTCTGTCCATTTGTGGAACCCACACAATCGGCATAATCATACAATTAGCGTCCCCCATAAGGACATGTAAATGGTGATCGATCCATTTACTAGACGGCGCTTAGACCGGTTATCATCATCGTCTTTTCAGCCTATAAATGACCCACTACTAAGTCCGACCTCCACCAAGTTCTTGGAGGAAAATTAGTCTACTGTGCCACACTGACACGACGGGTTGGCAGAGGGTTTGTATCAAGTTTTCCTTTTCTTGCGGCTAGGTTAGGTTAGGTTTCTTTTGTCGGCTTTAACGACACCCTTAGGACGGTGACTCTGTATATTCTAAATCCGTCACCACACGGACAAAGCTTAGACTGACGCCAATGTATTTGTTTAAAAAAGAAAAAAAATGGATGTTTTTTTTTCTATGTTCTCAGAAAGAACGGAGTAATTTATGAACAAAGCAATTAAAATACTGAAATGCACACTCGACATTATTTCTTGCCAGCAAAAGCCACACAGTCTTGAGAAGAGCACGCAATAACTTAACCGCAATCAACAGCAGAACAATTGCTTAAAGCCATTTAATTTTTGAAATTGAAAAATTCCATGCCGTCTCCTAACCTTTGGGAGGGAAAAACTATATTGCGTTTTTATTAAAAATACGGAGTGCTCCTACGACGGGCAAAGTGGCACTTAAACGTTATGGTTACTGCGGCGACATTCACACGAACGCCTAACTTATAAAATTGGTAATCCTACGCAATAGCCACCCTCGCTGGGTACCCGATAAAGTATTACCTACAACGTAGTAAGGATTATTTCGGTTCTGACCCGATATTGTTTAACGTTAGACGCACACGTTTTTAGGTTTTATTTTTCTTTACTTTTTTATTTGTTAATGTCAATCCATTGCTGCCCACGACTTATGTTCAGAATATACTAGACACATAAAAAGTACTTTCTGGAAAATGTATTTACGAGTTTCTTTTTTATAATATCGTGTAGGCGCGCACTGGTCCGTGTAGACATTGATTTAGAATACATAGTATCACCACACCACCCCATCCCATCCTGAGAGTGTCGTAAGAGCCGACAAAAGGAACTGACAAGGCTGGAACCTAGCCACAAGAGAAGGAAAACTTGATACGAAACGTAGTAGTAGTAATATATTTTTATATATAACTAGCGACCCGCCCCGGCTTCGCACGGGTGCAATTATGCATGTATTATGCTTTAAAACCTTCCTCTTGATTCACTTTATCTATTAAAAAACACCGCTTCAAAATCCGTTGCGTAGATTTAAAGATTCTAGCATACATAGGGACGGACAGACGAAACCGACTTTGTTTTATAATAAGTAGTGAGTAGTGATATGTAGAATTTCATTTGGATAAGAAAGCAAATATAACTAATCTTGACAATAAACTTTTCATTAAATAAGAGTAAAGCCAGCTTAGGAACTGATCTATTGCAATTATTATTTACATTGCTCACACAAACAATACCAAAACATTCCATTGCTGTAAATGCAACACGGGTTTGCATTGTGATCCGGAACGCAACAGAGAATATTTGTGGAATCTCCATTCTGCACGTACCAGTACCGAATACGGTTTTATTTAAGGGTGTTTTTACATTAATAATCATGACTCTTAATATACGTATTATTTTGTATGAAAAATAGAAACAAATAAATATTATTGATAAATAATTAATATGCCTGATGATTCTATGTTATGCTAGTTAAAAAAATACAGATTGGATATCATGCAATTGGTGAAATACCAAGAATTATTTGATAAAATTTATCTAACTTTCCTTCCACAAAATATGAATAGAATCAACTGACTAGTAGGTAATTTATAATAAAATAAAGGCCCGCCCCGGTATCGCACGGGTATTTAACAAAAATACGTAAACTATTACATTACATAAACTATTACACAAAAGTTATTTTTAAAATTGTGATACTTAGTTTTGCAGCCCAGCGCATATCTTTAGAAATATATCCTATGTGTTATTCTGATGTATAGCTTACTTTATTATTGTAAAGTTTAATCAATATCCATTATGTAGTTTTTGCGTGAGGGTTTATTACAAACTTACTATATACTAGTGGAATTTACGGACATATTTTCCTAACACAACATACTTAAAAGTTTCCTAGTACAATCACAAAAGCTACATAAAGTTCAGTCAACAAAAAATAAATAATTACTGACTCCCAACTCAAACAGAGCGTGTAGTTAAACATTCGTTCAAAAAAGATTTAATTTACAGTTCCTGGAAGATGCAGCGCCCTTTCAGAACCCGTGGTCTCAGTAACTTTACGTTTCGTCTGTAAAAGGCGAACAAAAAAGTTCATAAAAATTCAGACGCGAGTACTTGTCCTTTTTGCCGTCTCTTCGAACGGGCCAATGTAAAAGAGGCGGCCAAAAGTTGTTTGGGGAAGTCGATTTAAGTTAGGAAAAGTGTATCCAAATAATATACAGTAACAGCTTTATGTGGTCATAGAGAGTGAGGGAATGATCCAGTCGGCAAGCCTCTGCGTGCGAAAAAAGGTTTAATTACTTGGAATTTGAATCATAAATAAGGGTTAAGTAAATTGAACAGACATGGTCACTGAGCTGCCATAGATCAAGAAATATACGTAGAATATGGCCATCTTGACACACAATCTTGGTGTCAAGATGAGTGACCAAAGACAAAACTGTGGGGACTCAATCGTCATTAATAAGCGGCCAACTCAAGCGAAATAAAATTATGCTTAATAATGCTAGTAAGCTGGTGGTTTAAACTACATGCTAAGTTATTGATTTGATTGATCCAAATACCCTGCGACCACACTCATGTGCAGATAGAGAAGCCCATTACATATTTCGTAATAGTTAACCCGGTGATCTTGGCACTGTCAGCTTATGAGCTGTTTAGGTATAAACATGTCCTGACCATGACAAACTATCCTACTAATATAATAAATGCGAATGTTTGTAAGTATGGATGGGTGGATGGATGTTTGTTACTCTTTCACGCAAAAACTACTGAACGGATTTTCACGAAAGGCTATAATTTATAAAGATATTGTGTGAATTATCCAAAATGTAACGATAAATGTCAAGTAAGCGCGGTTGAAACCGCGGGACGCAGCTAGTCACTATCACTACATAGTATAAAACAAAGTCGCATTCTTCTGTCCGTCCCTATGTATGCATAAATCTTTAAAACTACGCAACGCATTTTGAAGCGGCTTTTTTTAATAGATAGAGTAATTCAAGAGGAAGGTTTATAGGTATAAAATAATTGGACCCATGCGAAGCCGGGGCGGGTCGCTAGTAATAAATAAAGAAAAAACACAACTTATAACAATTATCCAATTTCTGTACCAAATCTTTCGAAAGATATGCGCATACATGTATTCCGGACATTCATTTTTATAGATTTTGACCCGTACTGCGATATAAACTTCAAAACATTTGAAAAAAAATAATTGAAAGGCACTTTTGAAGTGCCTGCTCAATTCCAAATATTTAATATCGATTTCTTTGTGGGAGCTCGAAGAAGGTACCTGAATGAATACCCAGGACGATCATTAACTTAACAACGAATTCAAGAGTTTCGAAAATGCCTCTTTGTACCAAATCCACATTTCGTTGATTGAAAAACTCCGACATACGCGTTGTGGGTGCGAATAACGCTTTATTGAAATTTGAGACCCTATTATCGTCATAACAACGATTCCATTCGGCGAGCGACAATCATTATTTTCACACTTAACAAAGTACTCACATAAAAAGCGTCCAAAAGCATAAACTCCGCGAATTATTCGATTCATTTCAAAGGAATCTTACTAAAAGGAGCGCGGGACTAACTCAAAGCTTTTATATCTCGTTTCAAGGCGCCTTATTGTCTTCGGTGGTATATGTATTAAAGCTTGCTTTCTCTTGCGTAAATAAAATTCGCTGGAAGCACCAATGGAAGCAAGTGCAAGGGGTTGGGTAGGTGTAATGCCTCATGCGAGCGCCGGCGACAATGCAAAGTAAATTGAATTGGAAAAAGGACTTGAGCAAAATGGCGGCTTTCGACACTCTAGGGAAGGGAGCACTCGCTCTAAAGGGTTAACAATGCGAATAGCATTGCTCTGTAGCATATTGAAGATTTGGAATCTTATTTGCAAGTGCTTAACTTGATTATGAGTTTTAAAAGGAGAACTTCCGAGATAGGTTCTCAGGTGTTGTTTGGATGGAAAGGTATGCTAATATTTGTACCACAGCTTACAGTAAAAAAAAAAAAAATACGCAATATAAAAATTATTAATAAATCCATAGTATTCTATTGTGACAGCAATTTTCTTTTTTTCTTTATAGCTTTTGACAGAAGTCACCCCGACTTCTGTCAAAAGCTATAAAGAAAAAATACAGCAAGATAAAACATTTCTTTACAAAAAAAAAGGGGAAACCATACCGCCAATGGACTACCTGATTTCTCTTTATAAGATTCACATAAACACGACACCAGAAATAAGGTTGATGAAAATTACTTAAACGAGACAAATTTGATTGAATCTCTATATATAAAAATGAATCGCTGTTCGTTAGTCTCGCTAAAACTTGAGAACGGCTGGAGCGATTTGGCTAATTTTGGTCTTAAAATATTCGTGTGAGTCCAGGGAAGGTTTAAGAGTGCATAGAAATGTTGTAAGTAAAATAATAAATACAACAATTTTATTTTCTCATACAAACTGTTACCTGTCAAACATCTGACGTTCGTCCCGACGGGCAAATCTACGAATTAGGCGGTCAAAAATACAATCCTTGAAATATGTCGCAGGTAAAAAAAAATGACTACCTGCGACTGGTGAGTAACCGTAGAACAATGGGTGACCCCACCCGCTTCCGCACTGGAAGCTCACGCCGAGGTATGTCAGTCTAAACTTGATCGTCGCTCTAAGTGTTCGTATTGCGTTTAGACATTTTGGGAAAAACTGCTATTTTAAAAGTGAATATTTTTATTTTGGGGTGTGTTGTGAAGAATATTGTGATGGATTCAGGTATAACAGGTAAGAATACATATATATTAATAAGTTTTATTCCAATGGTTAAAAAAAAATACAGCGTACTTGAAGATTAAAAACCATGCTCGAGATTGTTGTATTGAAATATATTTTTTTGTTTTTAAAATGGTTTTTGTTATACTTCAGGGTTCGTCCCATTGGGTTTGTCAGTTGTAACATAAAATAGAGTATTTAGGCTAATTGAAAACGATGAAATTGGCCGTGATCTCCCGTGAAATCAACATTTTCAACATCAATGAATGATGTAGTAGAAATTCATCGAATTTGCTAATTATTTATTTTCCTTTTTTAAACCAGTTTTCGTTCCATTTCAGAAAGCTGAGGGTACCTCAGGAATGCGAGTAGTAACGCGTAAACACCTTTTTAACAAAATGCAGGAACAAGACTTGCATAATTTTGACGAAAAGTTGAATTATCTCGAGAGATATATTTTATCGCAAGATGAGTATTGTGAAGAACTAAAGAAGGAAGTGAAACATAAATTATCTTATTTGAAGTCTCAATTTAAGAAAAAGTGGATAGAAGCTCATAAAAAATCACAGCTTTTCCTTCAAAAGAATGATAAGTGGTTGCAAGGAACCTTTGAAATACCAAGGGCTAGAAGACGTTCTTCTGGTCGACCAAGAAAGTCATTTATAGATTCAAGTGAAAGGAGTAAACGCAGAAAAACAAGGGAAGTGCGCAGTGCTGTTGAAAAAGAATTACTAATACATGCTGCTCAGACATCCCTTCAAAGTTCTGGAGAGAGAATTGCATCCAATATTTTAAAAAACATTACCAACTCTCCGCAGACAGCTCAAGTATATAAAAATGCTTACAAAATAACCAAGCAGTGTAAAAAACAAGATCCAACAACTGCCCTCTCAATGTTTGTGGAAGCTGATCTTTCAAGGCGACAATATGAAATAATTAGAAATGGCAACAAGAAGTTTTATCCGAGCTACAAATTGTTACAGGAAGCAAAAAAGACTTGTTATCCGGCGAAAGATGCGTATCGGATAACTGAAACATGTGCTGAAATTAACCTGCAGGATTTATTGGACCATACAGCTAAACGTTTGGCAACATATTTAGAGGATGTACTTAAACAATTAAGTCCACAAGACCGTCACTCTTTGACCCTAATTTCAAAATGGGGATGTGATGGGTCGCAACAATCACAATACAAACAAAAAATGCAAGATAGAGATGCGAGTGACAGCAACATTTTCCAAAGTTGCTTTGTTCCGCTACAGTTAATATGTGGTTCAAACAAAAAAGTTGTTTGGCAAAATCCAACTCCTTCTTCGCCACGATTCTGTCGACCAATAAGGATCCGTTTTACTAAAGAAACAGTGGATAACACTAAGTCTGAAATCGCAAATGTCGAAGAGGCTATAAATGCATTGAAAACCAGTGAATTCGTGCTGAGCGAAATGTTATTAAGTGCAAAGCACGTCATGACTCTGACTATGGTTGATGCAAAAGTGTGTAACGCTGCAACTTCAACTACTTCAACGATGAGATGCTTCATCTGTGGTGCTACATCAAAAGAATTTAATAACCTCGATATGAAGAAAACTGTTGATAGCGACGCATTACAGTTTGGCCTATCCGTGTTGCATGCTAGGATTCGGTTTTTTGAAAGCATACTTCATTTGGCATACAAGATTCCTGTTCAAAAATGGCAGTTAAGGTCGGAAAATGACAAAGACATTGTCAAACAGAAAAAGGCAGAAATACAAAAAAAATTTAGAGAGCAAATGGGCCTACTAGTAGATGTGCCGAAAGCTGGTTTTGGCAATACCAACGATGGCAATACTAGTAGAAGATTTTTTGCCAATCCTGAAATTGCTGCTGAAATCACCGGCGTGGATTTAAATCTATTAAAACGCTTGAAAGTGATTTTGGAAGTCATATCCAGCTCTTATAAAGTAGATTTAAAAAAGTTTGCTCTATATGGGTATGAGACTGCGAAGATTTACATTGAATTATATCCCTGGCATCCGATGACACCCACGATGCATAAAATATTAATTCATGGCGCAACTGTCATGGAAAATGCACTTTTGCCTATAGGTTTATTATCTGAAGAAGCAGCAGAGGCGCGTAATAAACATATTCGACTGTATCGGCAGGATTACGCTAGAAAATTTTCTAGGGAGCAATGCAATTTAGACGTAATGAACAGATTATTGCTCAGCTCTGATCCCTTGATATCTAGCATAAGACCAAAACCTAAAAACAGGTCTACGCCACATAGCGAAGAAGCAATAAAAATGCTTATGTCAGCTCAGCCCCACACGGCTGAAGAGAATTCCTCGGACGAGGAAAGTGGCATAGAAGGGCCTGACAATGAAACGAAAGGTTTCAGCTCTGGTGAAGAGACGTGGGACTCCTCTTCCTGATTTTTTTTTGTTTTATCAATAAAACGTGATTTTTTTTATGAACAATTGATTTTTTCGTTCACCAAAAGCTTATATAATTGAGATATAATAATTATAAACTATTTATAATACATAAAATAAAGAATATAATTTTGACCGCCTAATTTTGATAAATGCCCCACTGTGCGACGGTTCGGTAATCTTTATATCATAAACTAAGTAAATGATTATAATCGAATTTGCGCAATGTGTGTGTTTGTTTGATTTAGTTTGATCAAAATTAAGATAGCTTACATCTCAATTTATTTATATTATATTATTGCAACTTATTTGTCTATTATTTGACAGTTATAATCATATGTTCGCTCCAAACAATGGCGCTGTTGACTGTATTGTCTATATTGGAGTAAGTATTTAATAGATGGTGCTTTGTTAAAAGTACAAACGTTTCATAGGATATATTTCATACATTGTCCAAGGATATTTATTTATTTATTACTAGCTTTTGCGCGCGGCTTCGCCCGCGTGGTCTTCGAACCCGTGCAATTTTTTATGAACATAAAATCGGTTATTGTGGCTAAACTATGATAGTTAGATATGTGCTCTCGCGGACTTTTTTGTAGATCTTTATAAGACCTACAAACCCGTAGTACATAATTTTGTTCTAATGTCAATAGTTTTTGCAGCCCACGCATAAATAGGTTTTCGATTTTACGCCTTGGTTTACAAAATCGCAATTTTAATACGGATCCCTAATTCTTTTGAAAATAAAATATAGCCTATAACCTTCCTCGGTAAATGGACTATCTAACACTGAAAGATTTTTTGGAATCGGACCAGTAGTTCCTGAGATTAGCGCGTTCAAACAAACAAACAAACAAACTCTGCAGCTTTATATATTAGTATAGAGTATAGATACCTACGCAAAATATTCGATTATTCTACGCAGAGTAAATTTTAAAACGCAATTTCGCACCATTTTTTGTAGAGTAGGGAAACCCATTAAGGGATTAAGAAGAAAGGTATAATGTACTTAGGGGTTATAATTAGGCCTACCTTAACCAAGGAAGGTATTTGTTGGGTATTAAAATTTGTTATTAGCATTTGCATGGCAATTGGGGCGGCAAATTACTGGAGTTGCGACCATTTATGGGAACGCGCAACATGGGACTGCTCGAATTAGATGGGCCGAGGATCATAATGATCATATTTTGCTTGGTAGTAGGGTCTAATGGTCCCGGCTGGCTACCACCGTCACACCTAAGGCAAGTAGTTTTACTGTGTTTCGTCTTGTGTATGTGAGAGCCGGTGCCCGTCAGGGCATTCCTTGAATTCCTTGAATTGACTCCATCTTAGACCCTGGCGTTGCTTTCCATCACGCAAGCCTAGAGTCAAAGGCATTCGAGTCACAAATTAAAAAAAAAAGAACTTATCGTCTGCGCCAAGAAGTATATTGTAGGTTGTCCTACGAGTATTAAGGTCTAGTGGTCAGATGTGCCGCCTTTGGATCAACGGGTCCCGGGTTCGATTCCGGGGTCGGGCCAGTGTCTTTGTCTAAACCAGAGGCACTGGCTCGGAGTCTGGGTGTCATTTCTATCTATAATATGTATGTATTTACAAAAAAAAAATGTATATAAGTAGTTTATCATCCATCTCGTTACCATAACACAAGCATTAAGTTGCTTAGCTTGGGACGAGATGGCGTTGTGTGAAATGTCCAAGGATATTTATTATCTATTATCTATGTACATACGTATATCCTACTACTATTACACAGCCCATAAGGACCCACTGCTGAGTGGGGCCTCTTCCCATTACAAGGAGGGCAATTAGCCTACTGTGCCACACTGGATAGACGGGTAAGCACAGGGTTTCGTATTAAGTTTTCCTTCTCTTGCGGCTGATTTATTTGGTCGGCTCTTACGACACCCTCAGGATGGAATGGGGTGGTAACACTTTGTATTCAAAATCCGTCACTACACGGAATGTGTGACATTATGCTTTTATTTGCATAATGTATTTTAACATCTCATAGCACTATGAGATGTTAAAATAAAAGCAACTGGAGGCAGATCACTGCGTAAGAGGGAGATCACCTAGCCTTATGAGAAGGAAAACTTGATACAAACCCTGTGCCAACGTGGCACAGTAGGCTAATTTCCCTCCATGAATTTGGAGGAGGCCAGACTCAATAGTAGGTCATTTATTGGCTGAAACGACGAGTAAAACAATTTTCTGAACTACACAAAAGTACATTAAGTATGTGTACGTTTTGAAGCTGTTCTCTGGAAACAATAGGCCGTAACTATTTGATCGTAAATCAACCTCCACTCGCTGCAGGGATCGTGCAATTTGCGATATTTTCCAACTTATTTCCTTTGAATGCATGCGCTCTACTTGGACGGCGGACCGAATTGATTCTCCTTTCCGTATCTTTTGTATTAAAAAAAAACCTATTTACGCTTTTATTAAGAGTCTTTGGCAGAGAGGTACTTAATTGTATAAACCAAAAATGGCGTTCACAAACGCCAACGGATTTTATAACTACCAAGTCGGAACGCGACACCAACCGAGAAGACCTAAAAGAGAGATTTAAAGTACACAATGTCAACAAAAACATACTTCCCTGAGGGAGGTGACTAAAAAGAAAGGAAACTTGATTAAAACCCTGTGCGTATCCGTCTGGCCGTGACACAGTAGGCTAATATCTCTTTATGAATTACGAGGAGGCATCGATTCGGTAGTGGGTCGTTTATGGATTAAAAGGGCGTTATCGTTACTGGGTTTATGACAAAAACTACAAAAGCAAAACTACATTCATTTAAATATTTTTTGTAACTATGTAGTCTGTTTAAGTAATTAAAAGTCAAAACGGACTATAAAAGAGTAAATTACTTAAATACGCCAGTTAACTTGCTGTCAAAATGAGGACAGGACCAACTAAAACGTCCACGTAAACAAAACGTATAGTAGTGACGTCAATTATTTGATACGATTAGTACTGTGACATTTAAATTGAACATCCACCACCATTATTTTAGTTTAGCTTGCATAGTTGAGCCAGCTTTTCATTCATGTCAGTTCATCGGTCGGTGGACGCACATGTATGAAAAACTAGCTCAACTATTCAAGCTAAACAAAACTAAATTATTTTAGCTGGCGGTGGACGTTCGGCCTAAGCATGTATTTATTTGTACTAGTGGTCGTCCAACGGTCGAAATTCGACGTTAATTAATTCAAATTACTATAGTAAATTTCTATTCTTAATTGTACAACAGACTTTAACAATAAACAAAAGAGTATATATGCGTGTTTGTCAATTACATGGTAAAGTGTGTAATGTTTTATTTATTTATTGTATAATTTTGTATACGTAATAACAAAAAAAAATTGCATTCTGCACTCCTTCCTTCACTCCTTCCACCGCGCATTTTTTGTAAAAAACGGTACAAAGGTTTTGCTTTACGTATAAAAATATAGATAAAGTGTAAATAAGTCTCTTTTTTTGTTGTTAATTAACAATTTTTTTATAGTTTTAAAAACAAATGTCACCTAGTCTCTTCCCTGACCACGAAGGAAAGCATTCGAAACGTCGGGAATTTAATAATGTAAAATACGATAAGTCCGTTAAAAAGTGTTTACTTTCAATGTGGAATGATATCTCCAAAATCACCCAAAGTGAAGCTTACAGACGAGAACAACTATTTTCAAATTGATTTTATATTTCAAAATATGAGGGAGGAAACATTGGAATAGTTCTACTAGGTTAAGTTCCACGAAATTTCTTCGACGTAAATAAAATCTGGAAATTTGCACATTACAAAACGAACGACAGTTATATGGATAGTACCGTCGATCGTATCGTTATGTGTACCCTTTTTGTTAAATCCTGTTTAAAGTGGGGGCATTAACCGAGCTGTGTGGAAAGAATGTTGTCCCAATGCAATACGAAATACCAGTTTAGCTTGTTTAACATTATCGCCACCTATCTGGAAACTCATAAGCCCTAAGTTGGAATTCCCGATTCAAATATGGTTGCATAAGTGCAGCCAGCGAGTGTATTCGAAATTTAAAAAGAAGGTTTCCGACTGGTGTTGATCGGCTGCATTTACCAACAGGTATCTAAACTAATATTATAGAGAGGAAAGATTGAAAAATTATTTCACTAGTTCAATCTGACATTATCATACTTGTCACTAGTACAATCTGACATTATCGTACATACATCACTATTACAATCTGACATTATCGTACTTAGATCACTATAATAATCAGACATTATCATACATAGGCCGCTATTACAATCTGACATTATCATACATAGACCACTATTGCACTCTGACATTATAGTACATGGTACTTTATCACTATACTACTACTGCTACTCAGCCCAATAATGACTCACTTCTGAGTCGGACCTCCTCCAGTTACATGGAGGGTAATTAGCCTACTGTGCCACACTGGTCAGACGGGTTCGCACAGAGTTTCGTGTCAAGTTCCTTGTCTTACGGTTTATCGACCATGCTGGCTCTTACGACACCCTCAGGATGGAATGGGGTGGTGACAGTAAAAGTAAATAAAATATTTATTTTTTTAATTACCCGGGACAAGTCAGGGCGGGCCGTTACTATTATATAAGATTACAGATTAAGGCTACTGTGTACTCTGGTTGTGGATATTGAATATCGCATACAATAATATTGCAACTGACCCACCTAACCACAGGAAAGGAAGAACGAAAAAATCTTTCTTTGACACATACATACACAACGACATAATACACAATCAAGAAAGGTGCCGTGTAAATGGGTAGAAAGACAGACAGGAAACATAGAAGAAATAGAAGGAAAACTTCAAGCCAAACGCAAAAACGTCCAAACCCTTTTCTTCTCCCAATTGTGGGTTAATGTTCCTCCATCATAAAAGGTAATCTGACTCTACAGTCAGCTATTTTATTTAATGTGATTGCAGTGGAGGGCGGCCAGGCGTTAAGGCCAGGGCTGCCACCACTAGCAGCGAAGGGGCAGCCAGACAGGCGGGCCACGGCCGCACGTGCCTCTCAGTGGGTAGGGTTACCCATCAAAGCTTGTATAAGCGGTCCAAGGCCCCATCAGGGTCACGGAGCATGCTCCCCATTGGGAATGAAACCAATGGTTTTATTGGGTGGGGCGCATTACCACCTTTCCGCGCCCCGGAGTCCCACATAACCCGGCTGGCGTCTGGAAATCGGGTTTCTACGACGATATCCAACGTTAAAAAAAGATTGAAGGGAAAAAAGATGACGAAGACGAGAAACTTTGGCGAAGGCGAATGGGTAACCACTTGAGCTGTTTACGAAATTCGGAGACATTGTTATAAAAATGGTATTTATTGGAAAACAAGTAGCCGATATGGGCAGATCTGTTTTCAATGTGATTTTCCATCTTGAAGTTTGAGAGTGCGATCGATGTTTTTCTGATCCAGAATCTGTGGCTCCACAGCTGACTTATATGATAGTTCCATCAAGTTACTATACTTGTTTTTGCCACGAACAATATACATTTTAAACATATAATACTAAAAGAATGGGTTTCTCAGTTCCAAACAACGTGTCGACATCAAAATACGCTACAACAAAGCGTACCTATAAAAAACAGCGTTCCGCATCACAAACGTATCACTTTAATCAAAACAAAATATATGGTTAAATTGTTACCTTTTCTCTCCCTCCCTCCATCGTGCCGGAACACAATAGGTTTATTGTTTTTCCTGCGCCACATGACTGTCGGGGGAGGCACCCCGGTTGCAGTGCACGTCAATCTTATACTGCCCCCTTCCTGGGCTGAACTGCCCTCTGTGACTGAATCTACGATGTCCGGCGGAATCACCACTGATAAACGACCCATCTGTGAATGAATTAAGTGTCGTGAGTGCAGTCCTTGCATTATTGGAAAGGTATAAATGTAACCAAAATAAAATGTATACGTTCAGATAGAAATTTATATGATGATAGTTTTAAAACACATCTAATAACAAAAATTATAATTTAAATTAACAAATTTTAAATTAAATTAGTTTATTTTAAAAAAAAATTGTAAAATGTGATTAACAAAGTTAAGTGTATAAATTATTAAAAAATCTTTTAAAATAGCACAAGTAACACCTTTAAAAATAATGCGCATCTGAATCTAAATATAAATAATAACTAAGAGAGAAGAAATAACAAAAGAACCTTCAAACAAGAATAAAATTTGATTAATCTGTCTATGAGCTATATTACCACATAAAAAATACACACATACACACTTCAAGGGTAAATTACCTTACTTTTTGGTTGGATGTTAAAAAATAATTCACAGAAAATTCAATCACTTATTGCCTTAAATTTCGGCAGGCTAAATGACTGTATTAAAATTTTTCATCATACAACAAGTTAACGACCATGACAGGAATACTTTATGAGCCTTTTAATACGTGACATCTATTATAAATTGGGCCGCGAATGTTTATGTCAAAACTTTCCAAAACTATATAGGAGTGTCCGAAAATTTATTTTGAAATGAAACTTACCTGACTTTTCATAGGGTCTGTATTGACTTGACACATGTATGTGCCGGAGTCGTTGGCCTGCACGTTGCTCACGTGCAGTTTCCACGTGTTGTGGTTGTTGTAAGTAACGCTGAGGCGAGGATCGAGGGCCACCATGTTGGTATGTATAGCTAGAATCGCCTTTGAATCGGACTTGATCCATGCCACCTGAAAAATATTGGTAGCTTTAATCACAGGCCAAAACATAGCTAACCACCAAAACTTTTAACCGTTACTTCTCTTGCAGCCTTATGAAGCTGATCAGGCTGAAATAGGGTGATATTATGAATTCACCATCATATAGCTAATTGTCATTCTAATTTAAAAACCATAGCCATAGCGGAAGGTTAGATCATAATCCTCATCATTTCAGCCAAAAAACGTCCTCTGTTGGACATTGGCCTCCCCCAAAGATATTCACGCTGGTCCTGAGCCGCCCGCATCCATCGCTTTCCGGCGACCTTAACCAGGTCGTCGATCCGTGTGGGAGGCCTACCAACACTTCACTTTCCGGAACGCGGCCGCCACTTGAAGACTTTTCTGCCCCATATGGCATCAGTCCTGCGAGCTATGTGTCCTATCCAATGCCACTTAAGTTTGGCAATCCTGTGGGCTATGTCGGTAACTCTGTTTCTCTAATAAAGTTTAGCTAGTATTACTAAAACCGACGACGCGCGCCGAATTTTTTTCTTAACATTTCGATCACTTGTCTTAACTATAGAAATGAGCATTATACAATAGCTAAATGGCTCATTCAATATGCATCACTCCTTTTGTGAGAATGGGATCAGAAAATGTCTGTTTCTCATCCTCATACTTCCAAATAGAATAATTAATACAAAGAACCTGTTCATAGGTGTTTTCTTATATGACATGCCTTCGAATGGCTAAAGGCCTTATGTATCTACATGACACATGGAATGAAGTGTTGAATTCGCTTTGAACAAAAACACAAAGCGATAAAATCCCTATTCTGGTTCACAGGTCAATCATACCTTTATTGGTTGGTCTAGCTGATATAAATATTTACGCAATATCGGCGAATACAAAGAGTAATACCAAGTATTCAATCAATATGAACGCACGAATTATTTGTTTGGAAAGCCGATTGGTGTTTGCGAGATTTAGCCTCAATTGCATCGCTTGATAACATTTTATCAGACGAATATAATGCATTTGCGTAGTGCAATTATAAATGATAATAAATAATATACAGGATGATTATCTATTCTCCTGAACATCTACGGGCTTCGCTCTATTTTATGCACAGAATCTACTTTCAGAAAAGCTAAGAATAAACCTCTTATTAACTACCAGGCCAGACTGAATAATGAGTAATGTTACTTACTAAGCAACATGTTTAAACATGCAATAGACTCTAAATCTATACATCTATACAAATAAATAAAATTGGAGTGTCTGTTTGTAATAATAAAATAACAACTTTTTACTAAATGCGTAAGTCTGTATACACAGCGCATAGACCGAAATAACATTTTTTTAAATTTTTGTCTGTCTGTCCGTCTGTATGTCTGTCTGTCTGTCTGTTTTTTCCGGCTAATCTCTGGAAAGGCTGGACCGATTTTAACAGGACTTTCACTGATAGGTAGCTGATGATATAAAGAGTAACTAAGGCTACTTTAATTTAGTCTATACATCTTCTATACAAATAAATAAAATTGGAGTGTCTGATTGTAATAATAAAATTACAACTTTTTACTAAATGCGTAAGTATGTTTAAACAGCACATAGATTAAAATATATTTTTTTTAAATTTTTGTCTGTCTGTCTGTTTGTTCCGTCTAAAACGTTCAGTACTTTGGAGACATTGTTAAAAACTTAATTTAATACAAAACATGAGAGCACATCATTCAGCTGATTCAGAATTTAGTAAAATTCTTCTTGATGTTGGAGAGGGAAAGTGTCTAGAAGTGAATAGTAATCATGATATAGGACTACCTACCAGTCTTGGTCAGGTTGTGGTGGACACTGAAACTTTAATACATAGTATTTATGATGATATTCACAATCTCAATATCAAAGAAGATTCGATAAATAAGCCAACAAAAACTGAAAATAAATGATAATTAAAATAAATGCAAAAACCAAAAAAAAACATTAATGAACTAATTAACTTTTTTTAAATTCCACGCGGACGAAGTCGCGGGTGCAGCTAGTTTATTATAAATAGACAGATTATTGTTTAATATAGAAAATAATGGGATTTTTGTAAGATGGAAATGGCCAAAATGCATCGTCGTAGGGTTCCAATATTCAATATCTAAAGGGTGAACATGACCCAAAAAGAGAAGATGGCATAAAAACAATCAAAACGCATTATTATTAAAATTACTGGCAATCTCCAAAATTAGTTGAAGAAATCATTAGACCCAATAGAATTTGTAAATTTCCTTGCGGTCGTGAATTCTCAAGTTTATTTTAAAAGTATCTTAAATTACTACCTACTACTACGCCCATACCCTCCGCGTATTTGGAGGAGGCTCGACCCACTGCTGAGTCGGGCCTTCTCCAAATACACGGAGGGTAATTAGCCTATTTTGACTCGGGGTGAAATCCTTTATGGACTATCCCCGCCAGCCACGAGATGGCCAGCAGGGGGTGTGTGGGGTCTCCTCCGCCTCTGTGAGGAGACGGAGGCTTACCCACTTAACGTCCCCGGTGTGCACCTTGACTGTATCTCCACGGGGAAGGGTAATTTTGCGTACTGTACCACGTCAGACGGGTTGGCACAGGGTTTCGTATCAAGTTTTCCTTCTCTTGTGACTAGGTTTTCGGCCAACTCATTTCCATTTGTCGGTTTTTACGCCACCCTCAGGTTGAAATGGGGTGGTAACACTGTATTTACACGGACTATTTTAATAAAGTAATTGAAATTCAATGCCAATTGTACAAGAATCGATCGTTTCTAAATAGTATTCAAAATAGCAACCTTTTCTAGTTGTTGTGGCATAATGACTGTTGTCAAACTAGCAATCGCTACTACTCACATTTAATTTCTACATATTTGGTCTTTATTTTATTCATACACAATGCTAAAATCGAGTTCCGTATAAACAGGAAAAGCTTAAATACTTTCGACACACCTAGCGAAGTTTAATCAACAAAAGAAAATTTCAAAGCGTAAAGCTTAATTTAACAATGCAATTAGAGAGAATGTCTGTGAAACAAAACGTTTCTCTTCGCGTGTTGCATACGAGCGTGAAATTTCATTTTATTAGAGTTCCGCGTCCAATTTCGAAAAACGGTTTACCAGACCTAAATAACAACTGGGGAAGAGCTGATGACCTTGATACAACAATTTTTATATTACTATGGATGGGAAAATAATTATAATATAAATAGTTATTTTTATGACTTTTCTCACCTTACAGAAAAGATGAAACAAAAATCTTTGGCCTCGAAAATTATATTATGTATATCCTAGCAAAACGAATATTTGCAGCAGTAGTAGTGTACAAATATATTTTTTAATTTCAAGTATGAGGGAGACATACTTTTTGTGATCAAATTTTTTACCATAAAATGAATGTCCGTTATTTTTAAGGTTTGACATATTGTATGTTGATTAATATGAAATTACTTTCTGAAATCCGGTTTAAATGATTTAATATGAAACAATAGTAAGTAAAAGAACTGTTCTCTATGATGTGTCTTAAAATGCAATCAACATATATTAATATTTTTTATTGTGAAAAAGTAATGTGAAACAAAACAATTATAAACAAAACAATTTGTGACAACGTAGATAGTAACACTATAGCAGTTGAATGTGCCAAGAATTACTCATAAGTATTTCGTTGTAAGAAAGAAAATCAGAAGGCCGAATGGCCTTCTGATTTTGCTACCGATGTCAATGACGAAAGCAACTTCACGGCCTAAAGATATCAAATGCGGGGAATAAAACCTGTCTTTCCACATTTTATGGACAATTATTTCAGTTTTATAAAGGAAATTCCAATTATAATAAACGTGTTTTTAACAGTCTTTATCACAAATATACGCATTTTGTGATTAACTTAACGTAAAGAAATTGTGCCGTGCTAAACGTTTGTGAATGAATTATACACACAAATGTTTTCTTTACACATTACTCTTTAATTGGAAAACCAGTTTTGCAAAAGTAATCGTCATTTTTAGCTCCACCCAGGCGCACTGTTGTACCGGGCCTCTTCCAATAACAAAGCGGGACATTAGCCTACTGTAGGTACTACGCAGCCTAGACGGAATGGCGAAGGGATTTCCTTTTTATTTAATTATCATACTTTCGAAATGTATAATAATCCTTCTTGTAGTGTTATTTCCTTTAAATGAAAGCATAAAATTGAGTTATTTTAAATGAATTAAATACACGGACAAATTCTCGATCATAAATTCAAAAGTACCTGTTTTTTGTTTAGGTCTAAATCACAAAACTCTTACAAACCGCCAGGATTCAAACTTCCACTGACCTTGAATGCTGCTTTACAGAGAAACACTGACAATACACTCTGCAGTTGCTACTCGTATTTCCTAATCTATATGTTGGCTACAATAGAGCATTGTACAGCTTAGCGACGGAATACACAAAGTAGTAATATATAAGCCCAGTTAATAAGGGAACCGGGCCAGTCAAGGGCCTTTACGACACGGTTGGCGCAGTGGTTGAGCGTTCGACTGCTGCGCAGCATGTCGGTTCGATTCCCTGCACAGAAGAAATATTTGTACGACCTACAAGTATTTGTTTCGGGTTCAAAAAAAAATGTTTTACAAGTAGTTTATCATCCATCTCGTTACCATAACACAAGCATTAAGTTGCTTAGCTTGGGACGAGATGGCGTTGTGTGAAATGTCCAAGGAATATTTATTTATTTATTATTTACAAAACTTATATTGCTTTGCAAAACAAAAAATGTACACCTTCTTCTAAAACGTGACAAGAAAACCAAAAATAAAATAGATCGGTTTTATTTGTTAAAACGTGTTTAAGTATTAACGAACTTGGTAATAGAATGCTGACTCATGCTGATTAGTGGCTCCGTGGCAATTTTAATAAATCGAGACAACGCTGAACTGGGCCTCTATCGTTAATTTACTGTTCTAGTTACAGGATTAATGACATAAATTGCAAACATTCACATAGCTTTAGAGTTTTAAATCGTTTGTATTGTTCACTGTACGGACGAACTTAATGTGACTTAAACGCTGTAGAAAATGTTAGGTCTGTTTTCCAATGGTGCGTTTTTGCAGCAGAGATACTATTAAAGCGTGGGATAAAAATTTACAGAGTCACTGACCTCATAAACTGGCGGGCTCGAGCGTCATATTAGTTGTTGGAATAAATAAAATAATTTATTCACTTGGACTATCCCATAGAGGCCCAGAGTCACCAACATAGCTCAGAGACTCAGTGAAGTGGCAGTGAGCTGGTCATATCTGTAGATGAACTGACAACCGCTGGGGTAGACGAGTTCTTGAGTGGAGACCGCGAATCGGCAAGCGTAGTGTAGGACGGCCCTCTGCTAGATGGAGCGACGATCAGCGAAAGGTTGCGGGCAGCAGTTAGATGCGTCAAGCTGAAGAGTGGGGTGCTATGGGGTGCTATGGGTGCTATGGCACTCTTACGCCTATGTCTATCTCCAGGCCTATGTCCAGCAGTGGACTAGAGTGGGCTGATGATGATGATGATTCACTAGGCAGAGGGTGGCAGATTTTTTTTGTATATTATATATAATGTAAGGAAATGCCTAAGGCATTAATCTCCGCCTATGTTCAACTTATTGTTGCATAAATAATAAATAAATAAATAAGGTTTGCTAGCTGGCCTCTCCTGTCTCGGAGCATTCTCATCCATTGTGTGTGACTCCCGTGACCCTTGTTCGTGCAGTTTTAGTGGGTAGTACGGGGTTATTTACCTTGTCTACGCGCCCCGGAGTCCCACATAACCCGACCATTCCGCAACGACTGGGTATCCATGAGGATCTCCGACGTATAAAAAAAACAGGAAGGAGACGCACTGTGTCTGTATGCTGATGGATGAAGAATCCATAGCGTCAGCACCTTATTCCATTCTGAGGGTATCGTAAGAGCCGACAATAAGCAAAGACAAGGCCGATTCCCCAGCCGCAGAGGAGGAAAACTTGGTACGAAACGATGTGCCAACCAGCCTGGCCAGCGTGACACGGTAGGCTCATTACCCTCCATGTACTTCGAGGATACCCGACTCAGCAGTGGGTCATGTAGGGGCTGTGTAATTGTAGTATGTAACAAACAAATGATTTCTATTCTATTCTGTGCAAATGGAGTGACACCTTTATGGTAAGGGTGCTTTTGAGTACACGTGGAAATGTACTATTTCAGCGGCGGAATGCAGGGCGCCTCATCCGCGCCGCTTCCAAGCATTTTTCATGTGACATCTCGCTTTGTCGCGGTTGGAAAATAAATTAGTAACAATTTCATTGTCTGCGAGAATCACTTGTGTTTCCGGGTACCGGCGTAGGTGGCGCTAGTATCTAGAACGCGGAACGCTTTTTACGTAATCACTACATAGTATAAAACAAAGTCGTCTGTCCGTCCCTATGTATGCTTAAATCTTCAAAACTACGCAACTGATTTTGAAACGGTTTTTTTAATAGATATAGTGATTCAAGAGGAAGGTTTATATGTCAATATTGTACCCGTGCGAAGCCGGGGCGGGTCGCTAGTTAAAAAATAAATATGAAAGCTTCTCTAGTGTTATCGAATAGTGCTTGGTAAAAGACTCCGATTCGGCTGTGGGTTTTTTGTGGGTTGAGATGATGATGATGATGCTTTATTATCCGTGTGTAGACCGACTTCCCGCACGGAAGAAATATTTGTACGACCTACAAATATTTGTTCCGGGTCTGGGTGTTTTCTATCTATAATATGTATGTATTTACAACAAAAAATGTTTATAAGTAGTTTATCATCCATCTCGTTACAATAACACAAGTTGTGTCAAAGTAACCCTGTGTTAACCCGACTGGCAAGCGTTAGGGTAACGCTGTATTGGGCCATGTATTGGGAGGAGGCCAGACTCAACAACGGTTCATCTATGCGATGAGTGGCTTTCGATCACGGGTCCCGGGTTCGATTCAGGGGCCGGGCAAGTGTCTTTGTGTAAATCTGAGGCACTTGCTCTGAGTCTGGGTGTCATTTGTGAATTTCGTTCTGTAAACTGCCCCCGCGATTCATGTTATATCTTATACTTATAATAATAGGGGTATCGTTTTAAAATAAAAAATAAAGCAATATATAAAGCTGCAGAGTTTGTTTGTTTGTTTGTTTGTTTGAACGCGCTAATCTCAGGAACTACTGATCCGATTTCAAAAATTCTTTCAGTGTTAGATAGTCCATTTATCGAGGAAGGTTATAGGCTATATTTTATTTTCAAAAGAATTAGGGATCCGTATGAAAATTGCGATTTTGTAACCCAAGGTGTAAAATCGAAAACCTATTTATGCGTGCGCTGCAAAAACGATTGACAATAGAACAAAATGAAGTACTACGAGTTTGTAGGTCTTATTAAAATCTACAAAAAAGTCCGCGAGAGCACATATCTAACTATCATAGTTTAGTCACAATAACCACTTTTATATTCATAAAAAAAAAAATGCATAGAGATAAGCATGGGTTCGAAGTCCACGCGAGCGAAGCCGCGCCCAAAAGCTAGTAAAAAATAAAGCAATAAACAAATGGCTTCTTGCTAACTAATTGTTTTGTTTGTTAATGTTTACTTATTTTATTAAAATTGTTACAACTGAGGATTTGTAGCAAAACACCTTAGCCCAATCCTTAGGCGTAACACAATAAAATGGCACTGCTTTTAGGTAATCTTGAATGTGCCACGCTGGCCAGTCGATTGATCCTTTTTGTTATGGCTTTGTCTCGTGTCAACATTATACGTTCAACTAGCGACCCGCCCCTGCTTCGCACTGGTGCTATTATGCATGTATTATACATATAAACCATCCTCTTGAATCACTCTATCTATTAAAGAAAACCGCTTCAAAATCCATTGCGCAGTTTTAAAGATTTAAGCATACATAGGGACGGACAACGACAGCGACTTTGTTTTATACTATGTAGTGATAACTCAAAAAGTATGGACACCCAAAAAAAAGTTTTAAACATAAGTTGTAGAGAATTAAGTGATCTTTAAAATTGCATTGAAACATTTTTTTGAATGATCTACTCTTTTAAAAGTAATTTGCCGAAATATGTATAAAACCGGTTCATTAAATGGGCCATAAATCGTAAACGGTGAGTTTTACAAAAAAGTTTATAGGAAACAAAAGATGTAAAATTTTATTCTCTACAATAATTGTCCGAATAATGTTTGCCCTAAAGTGCATAGTTTCCGAAATATCGGCCAAAAACTTTATTTCAAGATTGCGATCGAAGCTCTACCTGGATCCGTCAGCATTTTGTGTTTTTATGGTTAGTAATTGACCCATAACCTAAAAAAAAAAAATTGGATCGGAACTTTAGTGCGAGGTTGACCAAAAAAAAAGGCTTTATTTACTGGCATCCGTAATCGGAGGGGGGCTCCTCAGGGCTTGTGGCTCCACTAAACCGGTGGGCCAAGGCCTCTAAGGCCGCGGAACTTGCTCATCCAATGGTGGAGCGTATCTTGTGTTTAAACCCTAGTGTTTTAAAATAAATCGATTACTGAAACCCGTGTTGGTCCCTAAAATCGATAAAATATAAATTCCAGTGCTTTTTTTAGTAACAGATGTCTCAAAACTTTTGTGTATTTATGAGTAACGCAAATATTTACATGTACTAATTGGCCTTCTATTTGCATGTGAATGTAGCTTAATATCTATACATGATAACTGGTTATAACCGGTCACATAAACAAAATATGGCAAAAACAATATATTTTATGACACAGTAGCTTTATGCTAAGCAGTATCTTAAACTACCTTACTTTCTTCATGTTTAATATGGAAACTACTCTTTAATGGTTATTTTTGATATATTATGTTATTTTTGCGATGCAATGTGTCACATGTACGTAATATCTTAAGCGTATGAATTAAACCAAATAAAAAAGAAGACACAAAAGTGTATTTTTAGTTCATTAGTAGTCTAACCAAAAGTCTAACTGATTTTTATAAAGAAAGTTTTATTCAAACTATTTCACAACAAATCTTCTCATGGCTTCATAAAGGTATTATATTTACCATAGTAACATGACACACCTATTGGATTAACGTCACGCCGATTAAATGTTCATATAATTTATATTATTTACACCAAAATCTCTGATGTCAAATTTTAAGCTGGCTTATGTATAAACAGGTTAAATTTTATTGTCCTCTCAGAACAGGTAGGACGAAAGCATAAGTTTATACAGCGTATAACATAAATACTTACTTGTAAGTATATATTATATTTAAGTTATATATTATACTAGCGACCCGCCCCGGATTCGCACGGGTGCAATGATGAACATCTACATTTGTGTTTCTCTGCAATTTTATGCATGTATTATACATATAAACCTTTCTCTTAAATCACTCTATCTAATAAAAAAAACCGCTTCAAAATCCGTTGCGCAGTTTTAAAGATTTAAACATACATAGGGACGGACAGACGACAGCGACTTTGTTTTATACTATGTAGTGATAGTGATGATAATGATGATGTTGATGACCCATAAAACCGACACTCAGCCCGAGTATGTATAAAGAACAATAAATAACAAGAGTCCTTTCATATATACTAGAAGTTCTAAATAAGCAAGCAAAAACAAAAGCAATAGGATGGAGTTATAGGAGTATAAGGATCTGAGTGAGTGGAAGCATTATTACGATGGTATGAAAACCTCTATCAGAAATTTCGAGTTGACTTACTGTGTTTAAATATGTATTTTTCTATCTTCAACAGAAGCCATGCTAGGAACATTTTCCATATCAACTATAGCTATTATAATTCTATAATATTAAAATATAATTTAAGATAAAATATCACAGAAAATGTTAACTTTCATTGATCCAATACGAATTGAGTTCATCTTAGAAAAAAACATCTTTTAAAATTCACAGGCTTAATTAAATACTGAATTTACTTAAATATATACGGACAGATAGTAATTTTATTGACGAGATTTATTATTGACGAGATATATTATTATAGTAATTTTATTGATGATATTAAATTATATTTTATTATTGATTTTATTTTTATTGATGAATATTTTTTTTGGTTAGAATAACTATTTTTTTTCTGAAACTACTTATCGATCAGGGCTTTAATAACGATTTATGGATAAACTTTAAAAAAATAACTAATTTAAATTTCTAAAGGTGTTAACAGATAGGGTTTTTGTTACATCATGTTTATGTATTGAATATACGGCGCGTATGATGCATGACTTAAAAAGAACAATAAAAAGATGCCATGCCATTTTAATGAACCTGCCTTGATCGTGTTATGCGTCATAGTACATCGAAGGTTTTTATTTTTATACCCAAAGTAGAGTTTCTGCACATTAGTCTGATTTTAAATTACCTATTGGTTTCACTTAATTAATAAAAAAAGTCATGTATGTGTGAAGTAATGCCACTGTGATAGTGAGTTTTCTCTATTAGTGCTTAGAAGGCCTACTGTTTAGTTGTCTTTGACCATTATATGGAAGGAATAGCTTATACGCCACTCAGAGGGGTTAGCACAGGGTTTCGTCTCACGTCCACGCACACGGCGAAATATAGGAGATCCCGGGGCGGGGTACGGGGATGTCTCGCTCCACACGGGATCTGAGGGGAAGCGACGTCCTGCCCGGTGCTCACAGCAGGACGTCGAGTGCTCGTAAGGAGCCTGAGGAGAGGAGGAGGGCCTCCGCGTCTGCGGCGGCGTGGTTCTGCATCAGATCCCACAATGCCGCAACAGGACGCGAGTTGGAGCACCCCGGGGAGGTTTAGTGGGTAGGCCCCCACTATGGGGGAAAGTCCCACACTCCCCTCGCTGGCCATCCCCGTGGCCGGCGAGGAAGTCCATAAAGAATTTTACCCCGAGCGAAAAAAAAAATGGGTTTCGTCTCAAGTATTGCTTCTCTTGTGGCAAGGTATAATAAATAAATAAATAAATAAATATCCTTGGACATTTCACACAACGCCATCTCGTCCCAAGCAATTTACTGCTTGTGTTATGGTAACGAGATGGATGATAAACTACTTATATACATTTTTTTTTGTAAATACATACATATTATAGATAGAAATGACACCCAGACTTCGAGCCAGTGCCTCTGGTTTAGACAAAGACACTTGCCCGACCCCGGAATCGAACCCGGGACCCGTTGATCTTGTTATTTCCGTTAGTTGGTAATTTTCATGACCTTTTTTTTCTGGGTATAATTATTTTACTCTGCCACCCTGTACTGTCAGGTTGGCACTGAGTACCAATATATCATATCATTTTCTTCTCCTAAGGGCAGATTTTCTACTTATCTACTTCTTAATTCTCACCCCATAAGTGACTCACTACTGAGTCAGCCCTCCTCCAACTACATGGAGGATAATTAGCCTACTTGGTCACGCTGGCCAGACGGGTATAGGGTTTCGTATCAAGTTTTCCTTCTTTTGCAGCTAGGTTTTTGCCATTATCATTTCCATTTGTCGCCTCACAGTATCTACTTATCTAGGTTCATCAATAATTTTATAGATAACTAGTGGCCCGCCCCGGCTTCGCCCGTGAAAAGCGGGGGTGGGTTATACATATAAACCTTCCCCTTGAATCACTCTATCTATTAAAAAAAACCGCTTCAAAATCCGTTGAGTAGTTTTAAAGATTTATGCATACATAGGGACGGACAGACGACAGCGACTTTGTTTTATACTATGTAAAGATAAAGAAGATACAGAAGATAAAGATATTGGTTGCTGGCACTATGCATTCTAAATCCGCCAACATACGAACAATATATTTTTAAATCAATAGAATTATAAGTCTACTGATTAAATCTTTTACTAATTCAAATTTTTCATAACTTATTCATATAAACACACCTGTGAGTCATGGAAATGGAAAATTTCGATATAGACACCGACTTAACACAGTTGTAATGAATAGACGCCTAATTAATATTCAAAACTAGGTTTTGAATATATTGATACCTGTCTGGTCGGTTTTTATTTCGTTTTAATCTTATTAGTATAATGAGCCGCTAATGAAATATTAAACATACTTTTTTTTTCTTAAATTTAAGACCGATGCTCTTGTCGGTGGAGTTTCTTCCAAGCATCTCGATCTTCTGCTAGCTCCTTGACCATTTGATACGAACCGACCGACCGATTCGGAAATTTTAATATCATTAGGGTAATTTTCCGATAATGCATAATCAACAAAAAGGGGAGTTTCCGAAATTAACATTTTCATGCTAGATTTTGCTTAGTTGAAACTAAGGGCGGGAGTTTTGTGATTTTTTAAATAATCTGACTGATTTCAAAATCATCATAGTAACTATCAGCTTTACATAAATAGAATCTTATGATCTTGAATAAATCCAAATGGTATGTGATTAGTTTTAATCGTCAAATACCTATTTCATGAAATGCAATCATTTAACATTATTTGCCTAATAAAATTTTTATTGGTAACAAAAGCTGTTCATTTATATTTAACTATTTTTGTAAATAACTGTGCAATTTTAAAAGTCATACGTAAAATACATATATGTAAAAACAATTACCAACGCTACTTCTGGTGTACAATAAATTAAACATATCAAACCAGTTTTGACAATGCATTCAAAACAAGATTAGATTCATAAAATAACATAAAGCTGACATAAAAAACAGACTCTCATCAATTCTCAATCTCAGTCATCTGCAAGATGAACCATGAACGATTTCTGCGTGCACAGGGTACGTTGTCAATAAAACAAAATTATAGGCAGTAGATTTCACTGTTTATTTGTCCTTTTTAAGACAACTGTCATCTAGTCTCCGTCGTGACCACGACTGCTATAAAGCATTCGAAACGTCGGGAATTAAATAATGTAATATACACGCGATAAATCCGTAAAGGGTGATATGCGTGCCAATGGGCTCACTACCAGGAATGCTGAAGACCGTGCGAAGTGGAAGAGAAAATGTCGGAAAGCGGACCCCGTGCGCCGAAGCGAGAGTTTGGGCTGCAACCGGGATATAACGCAAAGATGACGATGATGATGACACGCGATAAATCCGTTAAAAAGTGTTTAATCAATGTGTAATTATCGCGAAAACCTAAGACACCATGACGTAATATTTAAGGCGCGGTCCACAACTGAATGCCCCTCGCGATCAGGTTATACCCCCACGATACAGATTATACATAATGCAGGGGTATTGTTGACATTAAAAAATGTGCCAAATTTCTTACTCCTTCGTCCGCGTAATTTTCATAAAAAGGGATGCAAAATTTATGCTTCAAGCCTTAATCACATAAAAAGACACTACTGGCGCCAGTTTACATAAAAATAACTGGTCACATCTCAACAGGTCCTGATCACGAGACTTGTCTTCGACTCATAAAAGTTACACGTATACTAAGCTGCTTATTAGGATGCGCGTGTGAGGTATTATTAGCAGACTCAGGGTGTATTAGTTCTCTGGCAACCTCCTTCGAATGAAAAGGTGTGGCAACCTCGCATAATTTTATACAAATTCAAAAAATCGGCGGTGTGCATATGTTTTTGTTTTTATTCATTTGTTGATCGTACTGATTGTTTTGTTTTTGTTTTAATAGTTCGTCATGGATAGCAACTATAAAGAAGTGAAAGTCTACGATAGTGCGGATCCTATTGAAAAACGCACCTGGATATATTTCTTTAGACAGGTATTTTTGTATTATTACTTATATTACAATTTAGTTAGAGTAGAGTTTAGTAAATTCAGATAGCGTTGGATATGTTAATCAATATGAGTGTGTTTTGACCGCCGACAATAGGGGTGTTGTAGCATCGTTTCTCCTAAACAAATGGGTAGATTTTAATGTTTCTTTTTGTTTAAAATAAAAAAAACGAGTATTAGCGAGATTTTCTGTGTTTTTTTTTAATTTAGTAATTTTAGTTATACGTTTGGCTGTACCAGTCTTTCTAACATAAATATAATATTATTTGGCCCTAACCAGATTTTTCCACATCTGAGATTTCAATTCCTCTTTAAGTTAGTATCCCTACATAATAAACAATATTTATATGCAGGGTGTAACAAAATTCCTATAGCCATCATAAGTAATAAACCTAATCCAAATATTTCCATTTTGTTTTCTATCTTGAAGAATGAAGAAGCAATCGATGTAAATTACTACAAAACAAGGGTCGCAGTGAAAACCACCCAACTAGCAAACGTTATTATTTTCCTACAAACTTCGTTACATTATGTTTCTTCAGTTCTTCGTGCTTATTTTCAAAGACTGCCGGAAACAAAATATTGGTCTGCACATTACATTTATCAGTTGTACATACTGCGTTTTTTTATTGGCGTCAAAAGACGCCCTCAGTATGGAGTGGGTTGGTGATGTTATGTATTCCGAATCCGTGTGTGTGAATATGTATGGTGACACAAGTAGTATGGAATAATTATGGAACTCAATCATTCAAACCAGTCGAGTTTCAATTCGTGTAATAGCTATAGCCATGAATGGAAAATAATAAGTTAGGATATCCTAACTCGTTGTTAATATACTGAGTATGGTAGACCGTAACTCTAATGGTAGTAACTGCACCTGTTGAGACTGCCTCGTTGGGTTAGTGGCTAGTGGTTAGATGTGCCGCCTTTGGATCAACGGGTCCCGGGTTCGATTCCGGGGTCGGGCAAGTGTCTTTGTCTAAACCAGAGGCACTGGCTCGGAGTCTGGGTGTCATTTCTATCTATAATATGTATGTATTTACAAAAAAAATATGTAAATAAGTAGTTTATCATCCATCTCGTTACCATAACACAAGCATTAAGTTGCTTAGCTTGGGACGAGATGGCGTTGTGTGAAATGTCCAAGGATATTTATATTTATTTATCATGATTGACCTTAAAAAATCGTATGTTTATGATGGAGATACTTTCGTACTTGTGGTGACGGATGTAGAATACAGAGTGTTGCCATCCCATTCCGTGCTGAGGGTGTCGAGTTGGCTAAAGGAACGTAATGGTAGACGAGCCAGTCTCAAGAGAAGAAAAACTTGATACAAATTGTTATAGAAACGCAGCGCTAATATTACAGCTTGGAAAATTAACCTTAATTTTTATTTTCCTCCATAACATTTGAGGAGGATCTACTGAGCAGTATCTGTTTTTTGATTCAAAGCAGTTAATAGGTGGTTTTGTTACAGTTATTAGTGTGTAGTGGAGTATGGACAATTTACTTCATGGTAGGACTGTCTTCTGGAGCCCCTACAGTCTTCATACCGCAAGTTCGACGCGAAGCCAACTCTACAGAAGCTGTCAGCGAAGAAATGGAGTCATGGCTAAGTAATGTAAATTAATAAGCTATAATGAATACTCAATTTTGAAAACCTATTTGGTTTTTTTTATCATACAGCGTGATTTATTGTAGAGATTAGTCAACATCTTTTTATTTGCTCAAATGCAATGATGCCGCAGACAGACGCATTTAAGTATATTTTTTTTTCTTTTTAGTACGTTCCTTGATAATTATGCACAAGTAGGTAGCAGTAGGATGATGATATGCAATTTAGGAATCGCAACAACAACAACAGTGTTATTAAGTAACAGATAAAAATCTATATAGTCAAGTAAGGATGTGAGTATCGATATTAGATTTATTTTGGCATTCATTGCCTGTTTTGACGTGGGAAATCCTTACGGATACCCAGCCGCTGAAACTATCCGGGTTATGTGGAAGTCCGGTGCGCGGAGAGAGGGTAATATGCGCCCAGATTTAAACTCAAACTCAAAAGGAACTTTTTTTACGTCGGTTTCATCACAAAACTCTTATAAATCGTCATATTTATAAACAGCATTATCATCTTACGGCCCCTGTCCCACACTAGCTGGTAGTTTCCACACACACCTATCAGTCGTCATACCTACATTCACACCTTTCACACGCATCTCCTGATTCCTTCAATCCCTCCATCTCCCCTGATCGCTCACAATCCCTGTGTTCACTCACATTCATGCTAAAACTACCACCGGTTCGGAAGGCTGCTCTACGGAGAAGAGCCGGCAAGAAAATCTGTAGTTGCTTTTTTTAAAATTATTGTTCTTTAAATTATTGGTCTAAAAGGATTCAAATTCCAGATTCAAATCAAACTCAAAAGGAACTTTATTTAAAAGTAGGTTTTATCACAATACTCTTATAAATCGTCATAATTAAAATTACCATTATCATATTACGGCCCTTGTCCCACGCTATGTGGTAGTCTCCATACACTCACATCGGTCGTCATATCTAAAATACATTCAAACGTTTCTTACATATTTCTTAATTCTCAATCCATTTATTAAATGTCTTTTGTCTACTGCCTGAATAAGGGCCACGGGTTTAGCTCCTCAATTGGGCGCATTCTCCGCGAAATATAATCAAATTAAGAAAAAATAACATCATAATTTATGGTTTAAATATAAAACCACGGAATATGGTTAATTAATTATAGTTAAGTATTTAAACTAGCCAATACCGGTATCCTGACGAATTGATCTGGTTATTTTTAATTTATTGAAACATTCTATTGGTGGCTCACATATCTATGTCGCGCTAGCTGTATACACGCAACTTCGTCTGCGTGAAAATGTAATTGCATATATTTTTAAGAAAAACAGATTTAAGTTATTTATTTCTATATTCCATCTATACATTAACACAAAGTAAGAACATTTCTTAAAGTATTCATGCATGCATAGTGCAGCCACCCTATTTCATCCTGACACAGTAGTGGGTCATCTATATGCCGAGTTCTAATAATAATAGTTCAGATACTTTCTAAATTAAAATAACAGAAGGATAAATATTAACTACTAGCTTTTGCGCGCGGCTTCGCCCGCGTGGACTTCGAACCCGTGCATATTTTTTATGAACATAAAATCGGTTATTGTGACTAAACTATGATAGTTAGATATGTGCTTTCGCGGACTTTATATTTTTGTAGATCTTTATAAGACCTACAAACCCGTAGTACATCATTTTGTTCTATTGTCAATAGTTTTTGCAGCGCACTCATAAATAGGTTTTCGATTTTACACCTTGGTTTACAAAATCGCAATTTTCATACGGATCCCTAATTCTTTTGAAAATAAAATATAGCCTATAACCTTCCTCGATAAATTGACTATCTAACACTGAAAGATTTTTTGAAATCGGACCAGTAGTTCCTGAGATTAGCGCGTTCAAACAAACAAACAAACTCTGCAGCTTTATATATTAGTATAAATATTGCTTCTGCCATCAAGTAAAAATACAGTTCTAATATTTCCCTCTCGAACAAATTGCTCATTAATATCCACCATACATACTAGTTTCTGCCTGCGACGACCTCTGCGCATTATTAATAATGATTTCTTAGGTTTTAGCGATTAAGTGAAAGGTTAAGACACATTAAAAAAGTGCATTAAGTTATTTAATTTCAATTCATTATTTTACTTCGCTAATTTATACAAAATATTTAATTAAGCCTATGTGTTATATTGGTTTTTTAACTTTATTAATGTAGAGTTTCATTTAAATCAATTTGTAGTAACAAATCCATCCATACATCCAGACATACAGGCAAATTTCACGTTTGTCATATTACTGTGGTTAATCCACGCTCTTGTATAATAATTAGATGTATCTATATAAACTAACAATCTGGTTATTTCTGGTTTCCTAAACATGGGATCTTACCCTTTAATAAACCTGTTTGGTGTATCTGTTAACATGTTGTCTATAAATGAAACTTGCTAACAACGTGGTATTTTTTTTGCTATGTTTACATAGTGTCTTGATTGGCCTTGCGACGGCCTTTGGCTAAGTTCGTTTTTGCGGGGACACAGTAGCAAAAAATGTGATTTTAAAATTAGGGTTCCGCTATCATATAGTATCAATGCGTGAGGTGATGGATATTTATTTATACACGTTATTCTCGTTAAAAGAAATTCACATTTTTTAGTTTACTATTTATAATTTAACTAGCGACCGCCCCGACTTCGCGCGTGGGGAATGATGAACATCTAAATTTATGCATGTATTATACTTATAAACCTTCCTCTTGAATCACTCTATCTATTAAAAAAAACTGCTTCAAAATCCGTTGCGCAGTTTTAAAGATTTAAGCATACATAGGGACGGACAGAAGAATGCGACTTTGTTTTATACTATGTAGTGATATAAACCTTCCTCTTGAATCACTCTATCTATTAAAGGAAACCGCTTCAAAATCCGATGCGTAGTTTCAAAGATTTAAGCATACATAGGAACGGACAGACGACAGCGACTTTGTTTTATACTATGTAATGATAATGATGATAATGATAGTGCATGAGGTGCTTACCTATAAGAAATTGTTATACTAAGCCTTAAATCATGTGTGTATGATAATTTATTATTTTAAAGTGTAAACAGTTGTTGGTGCGCCTAAAATAAATAAATACATATTAGAAAAACACCATTAGTCAAATGCCTGCCTTGGTCTAGGGGTCGTTAGATGTCCACGGAATATGCTCCCACATCGGGAGGAGTGAAACCCGTGGCCATGTCTCGGGCATTTAAGGGACACCGTTGGTTTTAGTGGGTAGGTTGGGGTGCAACTACCATATTTCCGCGCCCCGGAGTCCCACATAACCCGGCTGGCGTCTAGCGGCAGGGTATACATGAGGATTTCTTACGTAAAAAAGGGGTCGTTAGATCACGGGTCCTCAATTTGATTCCGGGTTCGGGGCGAGTCATTATGTAATCGTGCAATTATTCTCAATGTAGTGGTGTTTATCTAATTAGATCGTGCGATACATCATTTAAATAATCTTTAAGAAATCTCGTATGAGATTTTATTACCAGAAACATTATATTATTCGTAAAAGAAAACAATTATACTTACAACAAAAAAATAACTTAATGATGTACATGATCTGTACGAGAACTTTTCCAATAATTTTCTAATATATAACTTGTAAAACATTTTGGATAGAACGGTACAGATATTCGATCCGTATGGCACGAAATTGACAGAATTTCTACGATGTATCGTGAGACGAGATATTTTTTACTTTTATATTATTTGGCCTTAGATTGTACACGTATCAACTCTCGACGGAATTCACTAAATTGTTGGCATTTGAATAAATAACAGTTATATTCTGGGCCCTACTTTAGCGCTTTTGGAATGTTAACGGATCCGTACGTGACTTACCTAGTTCGTAGTAACTATTGTTTACGTTACGAAATCACTATTCTTTATCACTACATAATAAAAAACAAAATCGCAGTTGTCTGTCCGTCCCTATGTATGCTTAAATCTTTAAAACTACGCAACTTTTTTTAATAGATAGAGTGATTAAAGAGGATGGTTTATATGTATAATACACCCATAATATTGTAGAGAGACACTGATAAATTTAGATGTTCATCATTGCACCCGTGCGAAGCCGGGGCGGGCCGCTAGTTTAAAATAAATAAATAATTTAAGTAACGAACTTTTATCGTCGTTCGCCGTTTCAGCCCATGAATGACCCACCACTAGGGGCCTTTTTCAAATTCCAAACTTTTCATCATCAACATTTTCAGCCAATAGACGTCCACTATATGCAAGGTTCTCCCCTAAGGATCTCCACAACGGCGGGTCTTGGGCCGCCCGCATCCATCGTTTTCCGACGACCTTAACCAGGTCGTCGGTCCACCCTGCGCTTTTCATCACGAGATGATAATTCCAATGTCGCGTATATTTTGTACTATTTGTTAATAACACAAGTTTGAATGGTTCAATAGTAGTCGCTTGACAGTCTGTCGCTAATACTAAATTCTTAATTATTATTCCGCTGACCAATAAACGTGTTTTATGTTTGGAATGGCGCTGTATGTTTTTTAATGATATTGACAAAAAGATTACAGTACGCTCAGTATTTGTGGAATTTTCTGTTTTTTGTTAACTGAATACGGTCTCCAATCCCTAGATGTGATAACTGGTTGTCCTTAGACATTTTATTCAAAGCCGTATCATGTGGCGCCATCGTCTCCGAGGCTAATAGCCTGACGGATGATTCACCCAATAAAAATAGTAGATAAAATATGTTTTTCAACAATATTTTAATGACAATTCGAGATAACGTGAAATTTAAATATGATCTACTTACTACATGAATATGTGTATCATCGTATTTATCCACCTCTTATTGCTGAATTGAGTGTTGGACGATATTGTGGCAAGTTCTACGAACACCACAAACACTAGATACGACGAACACCAATTTTGTGTAGGTACCTCTGTACAATCATAGGCGGTTGCACCTGGAAAAGCAGCATACAGCATCTTTACTTTTCTTTAAATGTTTTATCACTTCTATTACTCAGTCAGTGCAGGACCCACACAGTCGGGCCTCTTCCAGTAACATGATGGTCCGTGTGGTGACGGATTTAGAATACACAATGTCACCAACCCATGGACCGTCTTGAGGGTGTCGTAACAGGCGACTAAAAGAACGCACTGTGTCAACCCGTCTTGCCAGCGTGGCACAGAAGGGTAATTTCCCTCCATGAATTTGGAGGAGGCCCGACTCAGTAGTGGGTCATATATGGGCTGAAACGACGATACACAAGAATACATAAGAATACTAATAATAAATAGGTCGACTAAGTACAGTTTTAAACAACAATATCTTGAACTAGTATAGAGAAGACTACAAAATGTAAAATTAGTAGAAAAACAACCTACTATCAATTTACAAGTAATAGCTATTTTCCCAGCACAAACGACTCTTTAGTCGACTTTTACAACATACCCAGTATGTATACGGATATAAACAGTTTAATTCGTTACTAGTTTCCCACATGGCTGGGTTGACTTTGAGGCTTGGGAAAAGAATACATTTTCTTGACAAAAATATAGTGCTGCCGATTGACCCAAATATACATTAATGTATTCATCGGAACTTTTTATAGTTATAGTATTATATATTTATATTATTTATTATCGTATGTTACCAGCACGTCTAGGTTTTATTCAAATAATAATAACATAAACTTAAACAACTTAAAGTATATATTTTGACGGCACAAGATTAGCCCACTTCTCTCCAATTTTCCATCCTAAGGTTGCCTGGAAGAGATTGCAGTATGCAATAAGGCCGCCGATTTGGACAAATAGTCATAGTATGGTTTCTCATTTATATGTAACTAGCGACCCGTCCCAGATTCGCACGACATGAATTATACGTATAAACATTCCTCTTGAATCACTCTATCGATAAAAAAAACGCTTCAAAATCCGTTGCGTAGTTTTAAAGATTTAAGCATACATAAGGACGGACAGACGACAGCGACTTTATTTTATACTATGTATGTAGTGTCCAAGAATATTTATTTAGTGATATCTCTATAATAATTTCATCGTATGGTTTATAATGTTAATTTTGTTTTTCTGTGCAATAAAGTACTAATTTGTCATTATATATACGTGACGGTTGTTTATTGTATCATTAAAATAGTAAGGTCACTGATTGGCTGCTTCGTTTTTCCTGTAAAACTTTCATTAATTTATTCATGATCGCTCATACAATTACGTTCACTTGGGTTGCGAGGAAGGGAGTTCATTGTCCTTATGATGAAAATCCTTTGATTTGAATTAAATGACGATAAGATTTCCATAGGTGGACTAATTTTATTTTACATCATTTTCGAGTTGGTTAAGTGAATTCTGATTAAGGTATTAAAATGGCTTTGAAAGGTCTAATTTTAGATCGTTACTCATAATAAGTATACGATATTTTTTGCATTTAGATGATTCAATTTTCGGGATACTATACAAAATACTGTACATTTTTATCTTAGTGGTGACGGATCCATAATACATAGTGTCTTAACCATTATTTTTACAATCACGAATACAAATGACACCCAAGTTCAGAGCAAGTGCCTCTGGTTTACACAAAGACGCTTTCCCGACCCCGGAATCGAACCTCATAACCCTTTATTTATTACGGGCCTCTTAAGAATAATAACTATAAGTATAAATCAGGCAGAGTGAATTTGTCTACTATTGCCAAATCAAAAACTATGAGCAATAGCATAAAATACTCAAAGGTGGATTTGGCTATTTTGAAAATAATAGACCCAGGCAACAAATCAGCCCACAAGAAATCCCCATAGTAATGAAATGGTTTTTTTTTTTCAGCCTCCGTGACGGGCTATGCTGGTATACCCTGGATCTTCATCTTACCTCTGGCGACTCAGGTATTAGGCAGAAAGATTCCCTTTATCTTTGTATGCTTCCTATCATTTATTGCCTTCGTCGTATTCAGCGTCGGCACGTCAGCGACATTCCTGCTAATATGCGAGATCATCCAAGGACTAACCCAGATGTCAATGAACTCTATGCTACCAGTCATCATAACCGAATACACCTCCATGAAATACCGTGGAATATTCCTGACAGTTAAGTCTGCGTCATTCTACTGGGGAATATGGGCGGCAAACGCAATAGGAACGTTTTACCATTGGAAAAATATTGGCACTTTCGCGTTTATTTGTTCCGCTTACACAATATCCACTTTTATATGGCCCGAGTCTCCCTACTGGCTGGCGACAAAAGGCCGATTTGAGGAGTGCACAGCGGCATATCGTTGGCTGAACGGATTCGACACCAAATCCGAGGAGGAACTTGAATATCTTATTCAATCTCAAAAGGATTATCTTAAAAGGAATGCGGGAACTCAGAAGAGTTGGCGGAATTCCTACCAAAGTTTGGTGAAAACACTTACAACTAAAGAGTTTTACAAGCCAATGTTGCTTTGTTTGTTGATGATGTCGTTGTGCCATTTATCTGGTAAACTAGCCTTCAGTATGTACGCTATACAGATTATGAAGAGAATTACAAATGACGAGCCGTTGGCATACAAAGGCATGCTTATTTTAGATGGAGTTACCGTATTTGGAACGTACTGTGGGTGTATAATGGCCAACTATTTAAAAAGGAGAACTCAGTTGTTGGTTTGTTCGTCTTTAGGCTCAGCATTTCTGTTTATAGCTTCTCTATACTTGTATTTGGTAAAATTGGAGATACTAGAAGAATATTTCGTTATTTCCATAGGATTGTTAATATTGTTTTCTGTGAACCTTAGTTGTGGGCCCGGAATAATGTGTACATCAATTTATGGCGAGCTGATTCCTTTGAGGTTCAAAAGCCCTGGAATGTTCTTTATGGGGTTGTATACCAGCTCTATAATGGCCACAGTGTTGAAAGTTTCCCCATATTTATTCAAGACATTTGGTATGCATGGGACCTGCCTCTTTTATGGATTTTCTTCATTGATCTGCATTATCATTTTGTATAAAACTCTACCAGAAACTAAAGACAAATCTTTGCAAGAAATAGAAGAATATTTTAAAGATGAAATACCGAAACTGACGACTGAAGAAGAAAATGGGCTCATGCATGTTAAGAGTTAATATAGGTCTCGTATTTATAAAGGTGCTTGTACAGCAAGGAATAGCTTTAACATGTTTTGTAGCAATATTATAATGCGTTTAAAATTGTACATAATAGTTATTATTCTTATGTAAAAACATCTATTTTTAGTGATATTATTAAGATATTTTTAAGAGGTAATCATAAACTCTCTCAATGAAGTGGCCTGATTAGGAAAGGAAATCAACCATACAGAATACGGCAGTTACATAATATCAATCTTGGATTGTGTTCCTGCGCGTGAGTCTAGCTAACCCTTTATCGGGAGAAGCTGTTGCTATCTGAAAGTATCTACTGTTTCTCTCCTGCCAGAGTCATCCTTGCACTTTAGCGACACGTGAGTAACACCTCCGGAGGTATACGCGTCAATAGGTGACGGTATTCGCTTACTATTAGGGGTCATCCATATATTACGTCACACGTTAACGGGAAGGTAGGGTATCAGCGAAATGTGACAAGGGGCAGAGGCGGGGTCAAAAGTTTAGTGACGTCACGGGATAAAAATTAAAATACTTAAACGCGTAATTTAGATGTGAATAAAAAACTATCAAAATCTACGAACTTGATTTATTAATTTAATCATATAATAATTAGATGATTTGGTTATCTGAAATATTATAAATAAATTAATATCCTTGGACATTTCACACAACGCCATCTCGTCTCAAGCTAAGCAACTTAATGCTTGTGTTATGTATGGTAACGAGATGGATGATAAACTACTTATATACATTTTTTTTTGTAAATACATACATATTATAGATAGAAAACACCCAGACCCGGAACAGAACAACAATAATATAATCATATTAGGTAAAAAATTTAATCCCTAAGTACGTGTGACGTAATTTATGGATGGCCCCTAAGGCAAGCTGCATGCTTGAGTGTTACCGTAATATTATAAAAAAAAAAAACATAAACTTCACCTGATTGAGCATTTATCCGTCTATCCGCTCTTTAAAATAAGCGTCCTACGTAGAGTGACTCAAAGCCGGATCTTCTGAATCATCCACCTTTACCGAGTTATTCTTCTACCCACTTTCATCTACTAAGGGTACGTATACCCACACTGAGATTTCCCACACGAGAAATACAATAGTGCGTTCTCAGTGAGCTCAATTCATCCCTCGAACGCATCTGCGGATTTTTTTGTTTTTCGCAATGCACGTTGATGACTCTCAGCCGACTAATGGGTTCCAATAACTTTCGAATTCGTCTTTTGTGACTAGGTTCCGCATTTAGCGAATACAAATTGAAATAAAATCGTGTATATTTTAATTTAATATAAAATAACCGAGGTACATGTAAATTATGAAATTCAAATAAAGACTTGTTATAACATAATTGTTTGTTTACTTTTTACTACTAATCCAATACATCGATATGTCGTGTGACGTAACTATGTCATAAAGTGGTGTATTAAATAATGACATCCAATCACGAAGATAGTTCTGAAAATTTACACCTCCAACTATGGTACAATGGCCTTCTTTTTGTACCGAGTACTGTCGAAGGAACAAACATTGGACTACATGTTGATATGGACCGTAAACGGCGTTTATTTACATAATATTTAAAGGCTTACACGTGTGACAAAATTAATATATGTAAATAAGAAAATAGTATTAAGGATTAAGCAGTTTAAAGGTTAACTACTGTATCTCCCTTAAGTGACGTCATAATTCCGTGTCTTCAGTGTGACGCCTCTAGCTGTTGCCCACTTTTCACAGATCCTACACTACGCTTGCATAGTCGCAGCTTCCACTCAAGAACCCGTCTATCCGAGCATTATCTGCGCTATTGATGTGCATGGTTACTTTTAATAAAAAATAAAAATGTCTATGATTCCTTACCCTGTAATTTGAGAGGTGATTGACAACGCAGGTAAAATGCACGTCTCTTCCTTGTGTCACTGTATGGTTTTCCAGAGCTTGTAAAAACTCTGGTTCCAATTCGGCTTGAATCGGCATTTCACCTGAAACAAATGCCTGTTTTATCATCTATAAGAAATTATTTCTTCAATTAATTTGTCGTTTAATCCTCATTCTTAATGTCTCAATAGTTTAGTAGAAGTTCGTTATAGAGTCCGTGTGTGGTGGATTTAGAATATAATTTTAACAGGGTGGTAAAAGTTAAGAGGTTTTAATGGAGATTTTAATATTGGATTACTTAATTAATACCTGTAGTAACGAATTGATACAAGTTAATTTAATGTTATGAATACTTAACTAACGCACATAATGAGATTGCCTTCAAAGCAAAATTTCCATTAGTGATAATATTTTTAACGTGCGGAATCTTACAGAGCCTCTTTAATCCACTCCAACCAATTTACTAATGAATTAATATCAACTTACTGACAGGGTATTAAGTTAGGTCGAAAAGAAATATCATTTTAAATAATTTATATTAGAAGCTCTATAAATAAGGTCCGTATTAATATTTTAATATGACCGTTCTGTCTAGTGGTAACTTTATATTAGCATTCAAGATTTCTGTTTTTCTGAACATTAAAGAAAATATCTGTAATTTGTTTTATACATTTTTAGAGACGTCTTTTCATTTCATTGATCTACATCTTTTTATTCACTTTATCTTTGGAGAACAGTTCCCACTGTGCTATTGAACTGTTTTTCTGTTCGTGTGATGACGGATTAAGAAAATATTGTGTCACTACCCCATGTCAACTTGAGGGTGGAGTAAGACCCGACACAAAATAGTCCTTATGCTGAAAACTAAGCCCCAAGAAAAGTTAAACTGTATGGGAAACTTTTTGCCAACCCAGTATGGCCAGCGTGGATAATTTCCCTTCTTATAATTGGATCAGGCCCGACTTGCAGTGATGACCCACTATGCGCTAAATAGTAGCTACTTTTAAAAAGGCATTTATACCTAGTGTGGGACAAGGACCGTAACATGATATTGTTAAGGTGGATGTTCCAGGGTAGCCCGCGAAATTCAAATTTTCTTAAGTTTTTTGCAATTTGCAGGTCCGTGCTAGGTTGTATGTTGATTAAAATGTTATTCCGGCTGTAAGACGTATGTAGTTATAGAATTATAATCATCAAAATCATCAATAAAACCCTCCAAGCTCAAAGCTCAAGGTGCAAGATTTTCAACGTGACTTTATGAGCTTGGAGAGTTGTAAGATGTATGTAGTTACAGAGTTATAATCATCAAACTCATCAATAAAACCCTCCAAGCTCAAAGCTCAAGGTGCAAGATTTTCAACGTGACTTTATGAGCTTGGAGAGTTGTATTGATGAGTTTGATGATTATAACTCTGTAACTACATACATCTTACAGCCGCGAATCAAATGTTCATCATCATACAACCTAGCACTGCCATGCATATTGCAAAAAACGTAAGAAAATTCGAATTTCGCGGGCTACCCTGGAGCATCCACCTTAATATAAAATATGACGATTGTTAAGAGATTTTTTCTGATAAAACATTCTTAAATAAATTTCGTTTTGTTTAATCATGTATGTATTTTTTTTGTCAGCTAATGTCTACTGGTCTGAAGTAAGGCCATATTGCGCAATCTATTAAAATATATAATATATGAGTCGTAATGTTGGTTAATTCCATTCAAATGGTTATGAGAAAAGGATGTTCTGGTATCAGCAAACACGATCCGCGGTTAAAGGCAAACGAGTTATTGCAGTGGAAAGTGCGTAACAGAAATTTCCACGTGACATGATCTGCGAGTTTTGTGGTTTTAGCTGCTAATGGGGCAAGTTTAATGCTTACTATAAATAAATATATAAATATAAATAAATATCCTTGGACATTTCACACAACGCCATCTCGTCCCAAGCTAAGCAACTTAATGCTTGTGTTATGGTAACGAGATGGATAATAAACAACTTATATATATTTTTTTGTAAATACATACATATTATAGATAGAAATGACACCCAGACTCCGAGCCAGTGCCTCTGGTTTAGACAAAGACACTTGCCCGACCCCGGAATCGAATCCGGGACCCGTTGATCCAAAGGCGGCACATCTAACCACTAGACCAACGAGGCAGTCACTACTACCACTACTCAACCTATTAATGACCCACTGCTGAGCCGGGCCTCCTCTCAACACAGGGGGGGTAATTAGCTTACTGTGCCATGCCGGACAGACGGGTTGACACAGGGTTTCGTATCAACTTTTCATGATATTCTTGTCATTTCCTTTTGTCGGCTCTTACGACACCCTCAGGATGGAATGGGGCGGTGACACTATGTATTCTATATCCGTCACCACACAGAATAGTAGTGTGTTAGTAAATTGCTGAGTTGGAGATGTTTGTAACAGAAAATATGATAAAAAGAGTGTCCATGGCGTTTCTTGCCTGTTCTTCTCCATAGGATCTACTTTTTGGAACAAGCAACTAGCTTCCTAACTTCACTTTTGACGTTTCAAAAACACCTGTAAATAGGTTCAATTGAAATAAATGATTTGAGTTTGGGCCACATCCCTTTTGGAGAGTAATAAGCCTAAGGTGCCACGTTGGCCAGACGGGTTGGCACAGGGTTTCGTATAAATTTTCCCTTCTCTCGCGGCTAGTTTATCGGCCTTGTCATTTCCTTTTGTCGGCTCTTACAACACCCTCAGGATGAAATGGCGTTAGCACACGCACAATACATAGTACTGGTTTTGATTAGATTCAGAAGGCTATAGGAATTTTGCTACACGCTGTGGTTAAAATTAAATCTTTAGTCTGAACTCGCCTTTATCATGCCAGTTAGGTAAAGCTTAGCCTGTTACAAGTAAACTACTAATAGGGGTTAATTCTGGTGTGTGGCACAAAACAGGTGTGGTTTGGGGAGGGTTACACAATGAAGAGGAATTAGCATATTCACAGATTAAAGCTTTAAAACTTCTTTAATTAAGTCTAGTTACTATTTATTGGCTGCAAATAAAATTGGAGTATATGTTTGTAATATTAAAAATAACCGCTTTTTACTCAGTACATTTGGATGTAGATATACATGCATATGGCTGATGTCACGAGAAGTAGCTTAGGCTAGTTTTATTGACACCCTCCCCCGCTTTTCAGGAGCCCATAGTTACAGAGCTTTCCACGTTGTTAAATAGCACCCATACGAAGTCACGGAGTTAACAAGCTTTTTGTGAAATAAATGTTTAAACCTATAAGAGGTTTAATAAAGCTAAAGTGCTGTGTGGGCAACGGTTCGGCGCATGGAGCGGGACTAATAAAAATTTTAGGATAAACGTAAGTAAGATCAAAACTCAAACTCTAAAGGAACTGTATTTACGTAGGTTTTATCACAAAACTCTTATAAATCGTCTTATTTAAAATGATCACCAAAAATTATTACTGTTATCATCTTACGACCCTTGTTCCACGCTAGGTGGTAGTCTCCATGCACACATATCAGTTGCCATATCTACAGTCACACCCTTCATACACAATTCCTCATTCTTACAATCCATCCATCTCTTTGATCTCACACAACCCTTGCGTCCACCCACGTTCATGCTGAAACTACCACCGGTTCGTAATGCTGCTCTACAGAAAAGAGCCGGCAAGAAACTCTGTAGTTGCTTCTTTAAAATCATTTGTCTTGTTTACAAAAGCACGTAACAGCATAGTGAGAGCAAGATTCGCCACATAAGATATAAGTAAGTATATCATATTTATTAAGTTACCATTTTTTTCATTAAGAAGGACAACTTGATGCGAAACCCTGTGCCAACTCGTCTTGCCAGCGTGGCACAGTAGGTTACTTACCCTCCATGTAACTGGAGGAGGCCCGACTCAACAACGGGTCATCTATGCGATGATTGGTGGTGGTGGCATAATAGGTTATACTGGACTGTCTTGTTGATCTAGGGGTTAGATCTAGGCGTGGTTCTGCATCAGATCCCACAATGCCGCAACAGGACGCGAGTTGGAGCACCCCGGGGAGGTTTAGTGGGTAGGCCCCCACTATGGGGGAGAGTCCCACACTCCCCTCGCTGGCCATCCCCGTGGCCGGCGAGGAAGTCGGTAAAGGACTTTACCCAGGGCAAAAAAAAAAAAAAAAAAAAGGGGGGCTCAGATGTGCTGCCTTTGGTTCACGGAGTCTGGGTGCAATTTGTGTTCGTGAATTTCATTTTTGTAAACATATCCCGCGATTAAATATACATGACAGGTTAAATATACATAGTGCAGGAATTTCGTTATACAGAGTTGATATGACAGAGGGGCATGAAATTACACTACGTATACTATATGTGATTAGAATGAACGCGAAACGGTACAAAAAAAAATACACGTGATTTTTCATGGGGGGTGGAGGCTACCCCTCTCCTCCTCTTAAACCTCACCAGGTATCACCAAGGGGGAGGGAGGGGTTAAAAATGTTAAAAAAAACATCACGTGATTAATGGACAGCCCCTAAGGTTAATACACGATGCGTTAGGCATAAACATCTGTTAGGAAAGATACAACATGTCCAAATGAGGCAAAATTTTAAAAAATCATTTGCGGCTGGACTATTGCTCCAATTTAATTGATTTTTGATACAGAGCCTGGAAATGATACCTAGTATAGGCAGTATAGGCCTAGTAAAAGCAGTTAAAAAAAATGCCCCTATGTCGTATCAACGCTGTATAATTGAAAAAAAAATTGAATTCAATTAACTCAATGATTGTCTAAATCGTAATGAGATGACAAAAATCACATCGACAATGTTTGCCTGGGATTCAAGGGTGTTGGAAGCAATAAGGCGCTAACAAGCACACATCCTCGAGTGTGTTGCATGTGAGAGTGTGAGCGTGTTACACTGTATTTGCATCTGCTATGTATATTGGCGTGTGTGTGTCCGTAAAGTATGTTGATGCATGTGTTAGTAACATACCCGTAACAAACACGCTAAAGAACGTAGCCAGCCACCAGGCAGCTCTGGTTGAGGACGGTGAAAACATGTGTCGGCCGATCAACTGTCTGAAACAAACACGAAAATGAAATACGTGAGCTTTGAACTTTGGCCAGGTCGAGAAATTGTTTGGACATTCTGTTGTGCTCAATTGTTACAGCACTGACTAAGCTGGTATTGTGCGGGCATTTTTTAAGAATTGAAGATTTTTAGGGGTTTTAAGTACAGGTAAATAAGTGTGTCACCACCCCATTCCATCCTGAGGGTGTTAAAGCCAACAGTAGGAAATAACAAGGCCAATAACCTAGCCGCAACAGAAGGACAACTTGAAACGAAACCCTGTGCCAGCCCGTTTTGCCAACGTGGCACAGTAGGCTAATTTCCCTCCATGTTTTTCACCCTTGTCGGCTCCTACAACACCCTCAGTATGGGATAGGGTGTAGGCTCTAAATCTAAATGTATTCTAAATCCGTCACCACACTGACAGAATTAGTAGTGGGTCATTAATGGGCTGGAATGATAATGATGAACTAAAAGGTATTGGAAGGGCAAATTACTTTGTTATATTAGCACGTGGGCGACAGTAAGCTCGTAAACCCAATATACTCTATCCACTTACAATTGGATCCTTAAATCGAGTCGCAAAGACAATGCTCCATATGACGGATTCGTAATACTTTAGAATCTATCGATCTTTAGAATCTATTTATAGAACAAGGTTTGGTATACGTGTGGTGACGGATTAAGAATACATCGTGTCACCACCCCGTTCTGTCGAGAGGGTGTCATAGGGGCTGTTAATTAATCACGTGAGGTTCGAAAGGGGGAGGGAGGGGTTCGACAAAATCACGAAGCATCACCAAAGGGTAGGGGGGGGGGGTATAGTAAGATATCACGTGTATTTAATTTTTCGTCAAACGTGTCATTTCTGAACCGAAAAGCGGCGTGTTTAAGCTTCTTTGTAGGTACTAAAAATACACGTGATTTTTGATGGGGGGTGGGGGGTAGTCTTAAACCTCACCACGTATCACCAAGGGGGAGGGAGGGGTTAAAACCATCACGTGGTTAATGGACAGCCCCATACTAACAGATGGAAATTACAAGTCCGAATAGCTAGCTCTAAGAGAAGAATATTTTCTTACTTCTAGCATCACTACCTACTGTAATTTTAGTCTGTTCCACATAAGGTTGCCTGGAAGAAATCGCTTCAAGGATAAGGCCGCCAAATTGTACTTTTTTGCTTTTAAGTCTCTACTTATAGTTTATATTACAAATGACAATACTAGCTGACCCAGCAAACGTTGTTTTATATATTATATTACTAGCGACCCGCCCCGGCTTCACACGGGTGCAATGATAAACATTTAAATTTATCAGTGTTTCTCTACAATATTATGGATGTATTTTACATATAAACCTTCCTCTTGAATCACTCAATTCAAAATCAATTAAAAAAACCGCTTCAACATCCGTTGCGTAGTTTTAAAGATTTAAGCATACATAGGGATGGACAGACGACAGTGGGTTTGTTATATAATAAGTAAAACATATTTTGTACATATATTAAATATATTAAAAAATTGGGGTTGCTTGTAGAGTGGTGATATATTGGCTGCTGTATCATAAAAAAATTAAAACTAAAAACGATCTAAACTATAATTTATAAAAAACTAGTGGCCCGCCCCGGCTTCGCCCGTGCAAAGCGGGGGTGGGTTATACATATAAACCTTCCTCTTGGATCACTCTATCTATTGAAAAAAAAACCGTATCAAAATCCGTTGCGTAGTTTTAAAGATTTAAGCATACATAGGGACGGACAGACGACAGCGACTTTGTTTTATACTATGTAGTGATACAATTTAGGGGTGAAAAATTTACCCTTAACATTTAGGGGAATAAAAAATAGATGTTGTCTGATTCGCAGACCCAGACAGATCAAATCGGTCGAGCCATTTCAGAGGAGTTTAATAACAAACACCATGACACGAGATTTTTTTATATCACTCGTAGATATGTGCAAAGAAGTGTAAATAAATAAATACATAGGAAAATCTAGATATGAAATCTTGTACGAACCCGTCTGGCTAGCGTGGCATTCTAGGCTAATCAGTAAGGGTCAGCGCCGACCTACGGAGTGGCGGCGAAGGGACTAATTCAGTAACAATTTAAATTCAACCTAAAACGCTTCAGAATGCGACTGTATTTAGCTATATTTAGAATACGCTCGCCGCGCTTATGTCACTCGCCGTCATAGTATTTCATTTTACCAAATACAGTTGTATTCTGAAGCGTTTTAGGTTGAAATTAAATTGTTACTGAAATAGCCTCTTCGCCGCCACTCAGCTGGTGGGCGCTGACCCTAACCCTAAATAGTAACCCTCCGTGTAACTGGAGGAGGCCCGACCGAACAGTGATGTATGGACTGACTAGTAGTATTTTAAGAGTGATTATATTTTAGATTATATTTCTATTAGATAGATTAGATATTAGATAGATAGATTAGATATAGTAGATTATATTTTAGTATTCTAAATGGGTATCTACTACTACTCAGCCCATAATTAACCCACTGTTGAGTCGGGCCTCCTCCAGTTGTACATGTAGCATGTACGCCCCTCTGATTACAGGGTTTAAAGCTTTCCTTATCTTGTGGCTAAGTTTTCGGCCTTGCCATTTCATTTTAGTGACACTCTCACGATGGAATGCGGTTGTGACACTTTGTATTCTAAATCCGTCACCACACGGATTCACATTACATAATATATTCCGGGCCCAAATCAATTACTGAACGTATGTAACCCGAGTAACGCCAGCTTTATTTCTAATAACGTTGAAACGTAAGAAGTAAAATACGTTTCTAAATACGCGTAGGCGCAATTTTCACTCATATTCAAACCGGCTTTAATGTTAAAAGACTTGATAAAAAATGTAAACCGACTTAAAAACATTAAAGAAACAACTAATGAACAACCATAAGGTATAACCGACTTCAAGTCGGTTATACCTAATTCCTAATTAGAGTTTGTGTTCATTTAAGTTGAAATTTTTTATACGAAGAAGTACTCGTACATGATCGCTTTGATAATCTAGGGGTTGGATGTGCCGCCTTTAGATCACGGGTTTGATTCCAGAGTAAGAAACTGTCTTTGTGTAAATCAGAGGCACTTGTTTCGAGTCTGGGTTTCATTTGGGTTCGTGAATTTCATGTTTGTAAACTGCCCCCGCGTTACAGGTTATATCTAGTGCACGGGTTTCTTAAATCTTATCTTATCTTCCAACGATTTTCATGAAATTTAGTATATAGTAGGGGGTTTCGGGGGCGATGAATCGATCTAGCTAGGAATCCTGACATCTATTGGCGAAAAATAATTGGCGTATAATGAAACAACTTTTTTGTGAGCACAACAGCAGATGGCGTTGTTAAGTAACACGAAGTCAATGAGTGTTTGCTTTGAGGTTAAACTTAAGTCCTGACATCTATTGGCGAATAATAATACTACTTTTTTGTGAGCACAACAGCAGATGGCGTTGTTAAGTAACACGAAGTCAATGAGTGTTTGCGTAATTCGTACTTAAATATAATTTCCAAACAACACAATTTATAAAAAAAATAAAAAAAAATACCGAGCAAAGCTCGGTCATCCAGATATTGTTAAACTTAAATGTTAAACTTAAAGTGCCTACTGTTGAGTCGGGCCTCCTCCAGTTACAAGTAGGGTACATTAGCCTCTGTGCCACGCTAGTCAAACGGGCCGGCACAGGGTTTCATATCAAGTTTTCCTTCTCTTGCAGCTAGGTTTATCGGCCTTGACATTTCCTTTTGTCGGCTCTTACAACACCTTCAGGAAAGACTCGGGTGGTGACACTATGTATTCTAAATAAATATAAATAAATAAATATCCTTGGACATTTCACACAACGCCATCTCGTCCCAAGCTAAGCAACTTAATGCTTGTGTTATGGTAACGAGATGGATGATAAACTACTTATACTATACATATTTTTTTTCTAAATACATACATATTATAGATAGAAAACACCCAGACCCGGAACCAATACTTGTAGGTCGTACAAATATTTCTTCCGTGCGGGAATCGAACCCGAACCACACGGACTTGTATTCTAAATAATACTCTAAATAAGTATTTAAGTTCAATATGTATTAGTAATAAATAAATATGTATTAGTCCATAAAACCTAGGATATCATTGTCACTCTAGCCCTTATTACTAAGGTTACTCAAATACGATAATATGCTGTGACGTAATATCTTACCCAAAATAGTATTATAAGTAATATTTGCACACAATCCCCTTTGACTTCTGGGTTAAAATTAAACTAAATTTCACTAAGTTCCCTGTACATTTGCAAATGTAGCTGACTGATGAAAATTTTGGCGATAAATTCTCAACTTGTATGATTACGAACTTTAGTAATTACATATCGAGTACATGTTACGATAAGAGGATGTTTAATCCCTTTGAATGTTGAGTTTCCATCGAATCCGCCTTAGGTGAGATGTATTTATTATAAGTACTACTTGTATATTCTTAGATTATGGGTTGGATGCCTTTGGATCACTGGTCGCCGGTTCGATTCCAGGGTTGGGCAAGTGACCTGACAATCTATGGGGGATATATAGAAACAGCCTCGCGATACAGGTTATACTATACCAAGTGCAAATAAATTAATGTTAAATATCGAATTCCGTTAAAGTGTTTAATTTGTGGCATACTACTTACCACACATATACATACACACTTACACACATACATACATATATACATACACATATATATATACATACATATGTACATACACACATACACACGCTATTATTTATATATAGACACACAACTTATTTATACATAATACACAAGCCATGTTATTGTCGTGTCGTGCAATGAGGTTTTGCAGCGGTACGACAATAACATCGCACAGTACAACGGTGCCTCGGAGACAACGCCAGAGTTTTTTATGCGCGTTCCTGCGCCCGCTCCGAGCCGACCGATTTGAGCCGAGATGAGCCGAGCGAGCTCGCTTGGCGTCAGTGTCCAACCGCCCGTTTGCGACGCGAGACGTATGCCCTATGCGCTGTGCTTGTACCTACTCTGCCATCTCGCGATCTAGTACGCTTTTGCTTTGTATACTAATTGCCTTAGTTTCATTCGCCTTCTTATTATATGGTTCTGTCTTCTACCGTACAGTATTGCGGTATATGTGTATAGTGCAAATACAGTGCGCCTGTGACTCGGTGCTTTTTATTTCACCAATTGCACTCCCGCTCAAGCAGGACCACCAGCGGCCATACCGGCGACCAGAACCTAATACCGGCAAGTCTACCGATACACTTGCCTCCCGGTGGTAACGTGGTAAGTGCGTCTGCTATTATACACAACCGACCACGCCCAACTACTTACACATACCACCAAAGTGGTGACCCCGTTCAGAGCACCTGAAGAGGACAAGCAGGACAATGAGCGACAGCAGTGGATCAGTCAGAACCGCTGGATCACGCACGGACGACAACGTGTCAAGAAGGAAAAAACGTTGTGCGCGTGTTTCCACCGTCCGACACGACCACGACATGGATTTTCGACACCGGATTAAGGTCCCTCCATTCTCGGCCGAAGACCCGGAACTTTGGTTCGCATTATTGGAAGGTCAGTTCGCGAGTCATGGTATCACGGATGACAACATCAAATTTAGCAATGTCACCAGCAACTTAGACCTTGAGTATGCAAAAGCCGTCAAGGATCTTATCATAAATCCCCCGGTTACTGATCGATACCATAAGATCAAGCACGAGCTCATTAAGCGGCTATCGGCTTCGCAAGAAAGGAAGGTGAAGCAGCTTCTCACCCACGAGGAACTTGGTGATAGGAAACCATCACAGTTCCTACGCCATCTCCAAGACCTGGCTGGACCTTCAGTGCCGGACGACTTTCTGCGCTCCATATGGAGTAATCGCCTCCCGCACAGCATCCAGACGGTGCTAGCCTCACAACCCAGCCACTCACTGGACCAACTGGCAGATCTCGCAGACCGGATCCAGGAGCTAACCTCACCGCATCAAGTTGCCTCAACGTCATCGGCCAGGGTCCCACACCAGTCCGATGAAATTGCGGAATTGAAGAAAATGGTACAGCACCTCACGCTCAAGTTTGAGGAACATACCCGAGCGGGCTGCCACTTCACTGAGCGTGCCAGACCACGTGACCGCCGTCAGCGTTCTTCTTCGCGACAGCGAAGTCGGTCGAACTCCAGCTACCGGAAGTACCCAGTATGCTGGTATCATAGTAAGTTTGGAGCACAGGCCAACAAGTGCATAAAGCCGTGCGACTACACCAAGTCGGGAAACGCTGCAGGCAGTCGGTAGTGGCGACAAACGATTGCCCAGCATCCAAAGGTCGCCTATTCATCACCGACCGCAACTCCAACACCCAGTTCCTGGTGGATACCGGCAGCGATCTGTGCGTGTACCCACGTGCAGCAGTCCGAGACCGTCGAGCCAAGACGAACTTCGAGCTCACCGCAGCCAACGGATCGACCATCGAAACCTACGGTTTTATCGAACTGAACTTAAATTTAGGTTTAAGACGTAGTTTTGTTTGGCGCTTTATCGTGGCTAATGTAACAAAGCCAATCATTGGTGTTGACTTTTTAAGTTTTTATAATTTAATTGTAGACTGTCGTAATCAACGTCTTTTAGATAATACGACTACTCTGTACACCAATGCCTTGATCGATAACTCGAATGTGTGTTCTGTTAAAATCTGTACAGGTGACACGCGTTTCCACGCTATATTAAAGGAGTATCCAGAAATTACTCGCCCTTCTGGCTCTCCCTTGTCTCCGACGCACAACACTGTACATCACATCAGGACTAGACATGTGCGCCGCGCCGCGCTGATGACCGCCGCCGCCGGTCAGGGCTCGACGCCGCTGCCCGTCGGCGTAATCGGCGTGAATGGCGCGAATGGCGCGGGACGCTCGGTCACTTGGTTGCTAGGTAACGCGGTGCGCGCGGGGTTGCCTATTTGTTCGCGTCACATGGCACGCGCTCATTCTTTGTAATAATCACGTTTTGGTCGGTCGTGTTATGCGTGTTTTCTTAAGCCAACTAAGATGTCGGCATTGGAAAATGATAAATTTGTGATAAACAAAACCAAAATAAAGTTTACTTCTATTAGCGTGTTATATTCCTCATCAAAAAGCAGTTTTTGTTGGAAAAAATTTGGTTCGTTAGTAATAGAGTCCGATGGAAAGAAACGAATGGTAGCACCCAACCAAGTTTTTTGTATGGTTTGTTTAGAAAAAGCTAAAAATGATAACGAAGAAGAATTGTTTGGAAGGTAAGAAAACCAACAACGTTCTTTTGGTATTAATTAAAAATTTAAATTTATAGTCGTAGTAAAAGTTTTTTACTACGAAAAGTTTGCTAGTAAGTAGTTGCTACACTTAAAATGTATTTAGATATTTTTATTTACAAATGTACCTAAGTAGAAGTACCTAAGTTAACTGTTAGCAAACCTAATAATAATAAATAAATCAAATCAAATCGGTACTTACTTTACTTACTACATAACCTATTTTATTTTCAGCGTGACGGTGAAATCGTACAGCACAAAAGTAAGCACAGGGAACCTCATAAGGCATTTAAAAGAGGAGCATCAATTATCTGAAGATAAAACGAAAAATTTGCCGGATGTAAAGAGTTTCTTCAGTCCTATTCCCAATCGTCCCAGCACTAGCAGGTCAAGCCTAACAAAACCTGCAAAGTGGATGCTGGCCAGAGATTTGGCACTATGGCTTTGTCGTTCTCTGCTGCCTTTTGATTCAGTAAGCGACGATGCACTTATTGATTTCTTGAAGAAGTACAACATTATTGTCACTGCAGAAGATCTACCGACGCGAACCACGATTTCTCGAAATGCTGTAGATGACGTTTACGAATGTATGTTAGCACATATAAAAAAATCATTAGCAACATCAATAACTGGTCATGCTGCAATCACTACAGATTTGTGGAGCGATTGTTATAAAAGGAACAATTATATTACTATGACGTTACATTTTATAAACGAATTATTTGTTCTGGAAAATGTTACTCTAGTAACGGAACTGGTGGAAGGACCGAAAACAGCTGAAAAAATATGCGCTTTTGTATATAACACGCTGCAAAAGTATGAGCTGCAAGACAAATACATTTTCCTTGTATCTGACGCGGGATCTAATGTAAAGAAAGCAGCATCTTTATTGTCAGAGCAAATTACGAGCGACAATCACTTGTGTTTGGGGCACGGACTTCATAATCTCGTAGTCGTGGATGGTATCAAGAGTACACCTAATATAAACAAGCTTGTAATCAAATGTAAGAGTATTGTCCAAGCATTGAGATTCAAACTGCCAGAACTAACGGCGTTAGCTGATCAAGAACAAAGGAAAATTTTGAATAGTGTAGAAGACGTTGGTGAAATAATTGACAGTGATGAAAACATGGGATTGGATTTGGAAGAAATCGAAAATAACATTGTGACAGAACATGAATCCAGTGAAGCATTGAGTCAATTACCAAAAAGTGTAGTGACTATAAAAAATGCAACTCCGACAAGATGGCACAGCACATTGATAATGCTTGAAAGTTTGTACAACAAGTACAATCAAGTGCCCATCAACCAGCTCCTTGAAAACTCACGTAGAGAAAATTTAAAGATTACCGAAAGTGAATGGCGATTGATAAAATATCTCATTGGCTTTTTAGCTAAGTTCAGGGAGTGTGTTACGATTATGAGTGCGCAGAAATCTTGCACGATTAATGTTGCACTTGTTTTTAAAATGGAACTAGCTGAAATCATGAACTCCCTGGACGATGACGAGCCTTTGGAAATATTAACTATGAAAAAAAACATGAAAGCTAAGTTAGACCAGCGACTACCGACTAATGATTTAACAGTAGTTGCAACGTTGCTAGACTGCAGATTTCAAGCTATTAACGAGGTCGATAAGTATTTATCGCTACACGGAATGGATCGAGTATCATTTCTGGCTAGCTACACCCGTCGCGTAGTTAAAAAAGAACATTTGTGTTCTCCATCTCCCACATCAACGGTAACGAGCACTGTACAGGCCAAATCTTCTTCTTCGTCTTCTCGACTCTTCCAACTCTCCTTAAAATATGGAGCTGGAAGTGGAAGCTATTCTGCTGAAGATCAAAGCAATGATTTCATCGAAACAGAGTGTTGGAAATATTTTGCTGGGTGCGATCCCCGCGACTATTCCACGAATGACTTAGATGTACCAAAATACTGGAAAGACCGGCAATCGTCATTCCCTTATTTATCAACTTTAGCCAAGGGTATTTTGTGTGTTCCAGCGACAAGCACACCCAGCGAACGTGTATTTTCTGTAGCTGGCTTAACAATTACAGCAAAACGATCACGTCTATCTGGGATCAATGTAAATAAAATAATTTTTATACACGACAATTACGAAAAATGTAAAAAATGTGTTCAAGATATTAATTAGGTAAATAAAGGACTTATGTCTTTTATGCACCTTTGTTTAGTTTATATAATTTTATTGATTTCTTAAATATTTTCCATTTACTCTTAATGTGGTAATTAGATATGTTACACAGATATTTTAGTATATTTTTCTGTTATCGCGTACCTTAGTTTTAGTTGTGACTGCATTACTTACATTATTCTAGTGCCATTGATTTATTGTTACCCTCAAAAATACAGAGTTTGAAGTGAATAAATATTTTATAATTTTCTGAAATTTGTTTTTTTGAGCCGTGTACGCCGCTGTTTACGCCGCCGCCGGCCATTTTTGACCTCTACGCCGCCGCCGAAGATTTTGGCATCGGCGCACATGTCTAATCAGGACTACACCCGGACCACCCACCTCGTGCACCCCTCGCAGATTAGCTCCGGACAAATTGAAGATCGCGAGGCAGGAGTTCGAGCTCATGATCCAGAACGGCACTGCGCGGCCTTCTGAAAGTCCCTGGGCGTCTCCCCTTCACCTCGCGCCTAAGAAGGACAACGGATGGAGACCTTGTGGTGACTATCGCATGCTCAACGCTCGCACCATCCCCGACCGTTATCCTATTAGGCACATCCATGACTTCTCCCACTCCATCTCCGGTTGTACCATCTTCTCCACCATAGATTTGATGAAGGCCTATAATCAGATTCCAGTGGCGGAGGAGGATATCCCGAAGACCGCAATCACTACCCCCTTTGGCCTGTATGAATTCCCATTCATGACCTTTGGTCTGCGGAATGCAGGTCAAACCTTTCAAAGATTTGTGGATGAGATGACGAGAGGTCTCGACTTCGTCTACTGCTTCCTGGACGATTTCGTGATCTTCTCCAGGAACGCAGAAGAGCACGAGACCCACCTTCATCAACTTTTCACCCGCATGAGGCAGTACAACGTACTGGTGAACACTGCCAAGTGCGTTTTCGGTGCATCCGAGGTAACCTTTTTAGGATACCGAATCTCTGCATCTGGCACCAAGCCTCTAGACTCCAAGGTCCAGGCCATCAGAGAGTTCCCCGCCCCCAAGACAGTCAGAGAACTCAGACGTTTCTTGGGGATGCTCAACTTTTATAGGCGATTCTTACCCCATTCCGCATCCATCCAAGCGCCTTTGAACGCGTTACTCATGGGTAACGTCAAAGCGTCGCATCCAGTGGACATCTCAGGGGAAGCCTTGCAAGCTTTCAATGCATGCAAGGATAGTCTCGCCAACGCTGCATTACTTGCCCACCCAGATTGTCAGGCCGACCTCGCGTTGGTAACAGACGCGTCCGACCTGGCAATGGGAGCAGTATTGCAGCAATTTAAAAATGACATATGGGAACCACTGGCATTCTTCTCGCGGAAGTTGAGTCCTTCACAACAGAAGTACTCTCCGTATGACCGCGAGCTCCTTGCTATATACGAGAGCATCAAGTACTTCCGACACATGCTCGAGGCTAGACATTTCGTTGTGTACACGGACCATAAGCCGCTCAGTTTCGCTTTCAGCGAACGGAAAGCCAACTGTTCGCCTCGCCAGTTCCGTCACCTCGACTACATCTCGCAGTTCACGACTACGATCAGACATATCTCTGGGAAAGACAATGTCGTCGCTGACCCACTGTCTCGTGTCGATGAACTGCAGATGCCAGTCGACCTCGACGTCCTAGCCTCAGCACAGTCCACAGACCCGGAATTGACTCAACTTCTGGGAGAAGGATCGTCACTTCGCCTAGAGAAGTTGAGTATCCCTAACTCTCGCCATGAGCTCTATTGTGACGTCAGCACTTCGTCCCCAAGGCCCTTCGTCACAAAACCATTGAGGAGACAACTCTTTGACAGTCTTCACAGTTTCGGCCACCCAGGCGCCAACGCCACGGCTAAGTTAGTCGCCGAGCGTTTTGTTTGGCCAGGTGTGCGCAAGGACTGCAGGGAGTGGTCTCGTCAATGCGTGGCGTGTCAACGCGCCAAGGTGCATCGACACGTGTCCGCTCCATTGGGCACTTTCGAGCTCCCGCGCGCACGATTCGCATTCATCCACGTGGATATTATTGGCCCTCTACCCGTATCGCAAGGCTACCGGTATTGCCTCACCGCGGTGGATCGTTTCACCCGCTGGCCAGAGGTAACACCCATGGCAGACATTACTGCGGAAACGGTTGGGAAGGCAGTGATATCGTGGATATCCAGATTTGGATGTCCATCCGATATCGTCACTGATCGCGGACGACAGTTTGAATCGGCACTTTTGCAATACCTTGGAAAAGTGATCGGATTCAAGCATCGCAGAACAACCGCGTATCACCCAGCCTGCAACGGGCTAGTGGAACGTTTCCACCGCCAGTTGAAGGCAGCCATAATGTGTCATGCGAACGCCAATTGGGTAGACACACTACCCCTAGTGCTACTAGGCATACGAAGTTCGTACAAGGACGACCTTCAGTCGTCTTCTGCAGAGTTGGTGTACGGCGAGTCACTACGGCTACCTGGAGAATTTTTCCAGCCCTCAGCTCCAGCCTCCACCGATGTGTCGGATTTTACCACCCGCCTGCGCCAACTCACGTCCAAACTCCAGCCTGTGCCAGCCACGCGTCACAGCAAGGACAAAATCTTTGTCCACAAAGACTTGACTTCGTCGAGTCACGTCTTTGTACGGGACGACACATTGCGAGGTGCTTTACAGCCTCCTTACACCGGCCCGTACGAAGTTCTCGAACGAGGGGAAAAGACCTTTAAGATACAGGTCAAAGGGAAGAGTGTCACGGTATCGGTGGACCGCCTCAAGCCGGCCTACATATTGGTGGACACAACCAATACCACTCCCTCCCCCATTCCCATTCCTACCCCTATCCCTCCACCTAGTTCCCTACCTCACCCTGCCCCCATAGGGCAAAATGCCCCAACCCAGGATGACGTCAGGAGGACGCGTGTGGGTCGCAAAGTCCGCTTCCCGGATTTTTATCGCCCGTAGACACGGTCTCTGGAGGGGGGTCATGTGGCATACTACTTACCACACATATACATACACACTTACACACATACATACATATATACATACACATATATATATACATACATATGTACATACACACATACACACGCTATTATTTATATATAGACACACAACTTATTTATACATAATACACAAGCCATGTTATTGTCGTGTCGTGCAATGAGGTTTTGCAGCGGTACGACAATAACATCGCACAGTACAACGGTGCCTCGGAGACAACGCCAGAGTTTTTTATGCGCGTTCCTGCGCCCGCTCCGAGCCGACCGATTTGAGCCGAGATGAGCCGAGCGAGCTCGCTTGGCGTCAGTGTCCAACCGCCCGTTTGCGACGCGAGACGTATGCCCTATGCGCTGTGCTTGTACCTACTCTGCCATCTCGCGATCTAGTACGCTTTTGCTTTGTATACTAATTGCCTTAGTTTCATTCGCCTTCTTATTATATGGTTCTGTCTTCTACCGTACAGTATTGCGGTATATGTGTATAGTGCAAATACAGTGTGCCTGTGACTCGGTGCTTTTTATTTCACCAATTGCACTCCCGCTCAAGCAGGACCACCAGCGGCCATACCGGCGACCAGAACCTAATACCGGCAAGTCTACCGATACACTTGCCTCCCGGTGGTAACGTGGTAAGTGCGTCTGCTATTATACACAACCGACCACGCCCAACTACTTACACATACCACCAAAAATTTAAATGTGTAATATAATCACGAAAACCTTAGTCATCATTAAAATAAATAAATATCCTGGGACATTTCACACAACGCCATCTCGTCCCAAGTTAAGCAACTTAATGCTTGTGTTATGGTAACGAGATGGATGATAAACTACTTATATACATTTTTTTTTTGTAAATACATACATATTATAGATAGAAATGACACCCAGACTCCGAGCCAGTGCCTCTGGTTTAGACAAAGACACTGGCCCGACCCCGGAATTGAACCCGGGACCCGTTGATCCAAAGGCGGCACATCTGACCACTAGACCAACGAGGCAGTCAAATATCATTAAAATGTTAAAATTACTTCATTGACATCTATACTAATATATAAAGCTGCAGAGTTTGTTTGTTTGTTTGTTTGAACGCGCTAATCTCAGGAACTACTTGTCCGATTTCAAGTTTTAGATAGTCCATTTATCGAGGAAGGTTATAGGCTATATTTTATTTTCAAAAGAATTAGGGATCCGTATGAAAATTGCGATTTTGTAAACCAAGGTGTAAAATCGAAAACCTATTTATGCGTGCGCTGCAAAAACTATTGACAATAGAACAAAATGATGTACTACGGGTTTGTAGGTCTTATAAAGATCTAGCACATATCTAACTATAATAGTTTAGTTACAATAACCGCTTTTATGTTTATAAAAAATATGCATAAGCACGGGATCGAAGCTCACGTGGGCGAAGCCGCGCGCAAAAGCTAGTTAGATATAAAATGTAGTCTAAATCTCTAATTCAGTAAAATAAAAATACTTTGGACTTAATAAATCTCTCCGTGAATGAAGTCAAGCGAGTTTTTCCTAAGAATCCGCAAGATTTAATTATAGCCTCTTCGCGACGTCGTCGAAACTTTGACCAGAAAGCGGAGTCAAAGTCTGCTATTGAAATTTTTTACCACTAATAGATGGAATATTTCTAACATTATAAAAAAATACCAATATATTTTTAATTATTTCATCATCCTCTTCTATTGCTATTCTCATATTGCTTGCAAAAATAATATCAGTCCATATTTTATCCCTAAAAAGACACACTGATGCCTCCTCCACTATTTAGGGAATTTATCCTACTATGCCACGTTGGACAGACGGGCCACGTTGGCACGAGGTTTGAAATCAAGTTTTCTTTCTCTTTCAACAACAGACTCTGCCTGTCAATTTGTTCTGATCGACTATTACTAGATTTGTGTTGGAGGGCTTAAGGTGAATGTTCCAGGGTAGCCCGCGAAATTCAAATTTTCTCACGTTTTTTGCAATTTGCAGGCCAGTGCTAGGTTGTATGATGATAAACATTTGATTCGCGGCTGTAAGACGTATGTAGTTATAGAATTATAATCATCAAATTCATCAATACAACACTCCAAGCTCATAAAGGTGCAAGAAAAACTTTTTCAAGCTCAAAGTCATTCTTGCACCTTTATGAGCTTGGAGGGTTGTATTGATGAGTTTGATGATCATAACTCTGTAACGTAAGAAAATTTGAATTTCGCGGGCTACCCTGTAACATTCACCTTAAAGCAATCGCTTCGTGGAAATACTGCCAGTAGAAAAGGCAAGGAAGAAGAAGAAATCGTGCGGTCTTAACTTAAGCAGCGGGTCATGATTATGATGTATATCCTAAAAATACTTTGAACAGTAAAAAACCGTAAAAGCTTACTAAGTGCACACTTACCTACTTTCATTAAAAGCAATGTCAAATTCAAAACTCAGTGTGAAGCGAATTTGGCATTAAAAACCTTTCTACGGTAGACATAAAAATTATTTGAAGCGATGGCAAAATTATTCATCGCGGTGTCATAAACGTTGTGACGATTTTATTATTGTATGCAAATAAATATAAAGAGGTTTTCTTTCGTTAAAATCCTCACAGTACCAGGGTATGTGGGACTCCGGAGCTAGGAAAGATGGTAATTAGCGCCCTTACCTACCCACCAAAACCAACGACGTTCTTCGACTGCCCGCTTCAGGGCCGCGGCTTCATCATCACCATTTCAGCCAAAAGACGTCCACTGCTGGACATAGCCCTCCCCCAAGGTTGGCGATTGCAGTAACAGATGGTCCATGTTCAACAGAACGTCGCTGCTGCCCAACGTCTGTTGTCTCTTAGTCACCTTCTACGACACCCACGGGAAGATATGGGGCGGTAGTCGCCTCCTCGGGCCTCCTCCAGGTATATGGAGGGTAATTAGCCATGCCACGCTGGCCAGATTGGTTTGGCATATCGTTTCGTATCAAGATTTTCTTCTCTTGCGGCTAGGTTACTAGGTTCTCTTGTGTCTTGAGATTTTATTTTGTACGCTCTTACGACACCCTTAGGGTGGAATGGGGTGGTGACACTGTATATTCCAAATCTGTCGCCACATGGAAATGAACAACATGGAAACATGGATTAGCAGTTAAGGAACAAAAATCCAAGAACACCGATCCGAGACAATTTTGGCAATAGTCATTTTTAGTCTGCATCACCCATATCAGATCAAACAAACTTTATGGGGACATTATTTTCAAGTACTTTAAGAAACATGACTTTACGGTCACAGAATGTAAATCGCAAAACATGGGACACGGAATAAATATCGCTGGCAACCCTTGGGTAACTAATTGCGGCCCCTAGTGTATTGATGTGCCCACTACACGATTCAGGATCGATCTAAATTAGCCATGATCCACAAAATACGATTAGTGCAAATCACTTGCAATGACTTATTTTTGTTTACCTTTTGGTTAGCTTACAGTTTCCTCATCGTGGGCGTCACAGCGGAATACGTTCACGCGAATCTGAGGCGCCCCAAGCGTATCGTGAGGGTATACCGCTGGGGTTTCAGTGGGTAGACGAGTAATTCCGGAGTGACGGTATACATAAAGCATTTCCCCAGCGAAACTAAAAAAAAAGGATTTACTTATCGTCGAGTGGAAAGATCTTCAAAAGCAAGCATCTTGCCCTAAAAGTTTTTTTTTTTTTCAAATTGACATTCTTCACCATCTAAGGTATAAAAATTGATTAATAAACATACGAGTAAGTCTCCCAAAGAATCCCCAGGGCATCAAGTGGACGCCCCCAACGTACACCAGCGCGCCGGTCTTTATTTGGAAGGGTTGTTTTCGAAACTCGTGACTTTGTTAGCTTGATCTAAATTTGTGTTATTGTTACAGCGCCACCTTGTTATACCTCGTGACATACATATCATTTTGTTGTCATTCAAGAGCCAATTCAATGGGAGATTGCGGAGGCATCTCAAACTTTAGTCGCGCTATCTTAAAACAAATATGTAGAATATTTTTTATAGTCAGTTCATATCGACCACTGTTTTCAATCTTGAAATCTGATTGTCCTCCCTTAATATTACTACTACTACTAATACTCTGCCCATAAATGTTCCACTGCTTAGTCAGGCTTCCTCTCATCGCAGGGAGGGTAGACGGGTTGGCGTATCAAGTTTTCCTTCTCTTGCGGCTAGGTTGTCATTTCCTTTTGTCGGCTCTTACGACACCCTCATGATGGAATGGAATGGTGATACTATATATTCTAAATCCATCACCACATGGAATATACTAATTTTTCTCGTTCATATTCTCATATCATATTCTCTTACGATACCTACAGGATAATATGGGGAAACTTATTCTCAAAAACTATAGTAACTATTTTATTCATGATAAATGCGATTTAATCGAAATTTGAATCATAATGATGTATTATTATGTATGTATTATGTTACATTTCCGTGCGCACTCAACGATCGTTTTTAAGGTTTATCCCTTAATTGGGGACCTTCGTTAACCACAATCATTTCGGAGCGGTTATTTTTCTTTCGTTAATATCGCAAGGGTCGAAACCCTTTTGTTATTTTATATTGTAATCCCTTCTTAAACGCTCTTTCGCACTTACCAAATGGATGGAACCAAGTTTTCCATAAATTAAGGAAACCTTTTAACATTTCCGCGATTGATTTTATGATCCTTCTTTTAATAATTATTGTTAAATATATTGGTACTTCAGTGTGTGCAGCAAAGTTCTCCGTCATTATAAATTTCCGATACTACTAAATAGGGTTTTATTTTATGGATTTTATTTTTTATTTTATTTTTATTGCAAATAAATTCTTATTAATAATATGATTGCTTACGAAATATCCATGTTAATTAGGTCAGTAGTAGTTAAACTAGAGCATTGCAGAGGGTTCACAGCAATTCGAAAAATTCCTTTTTTGAAGGAATGTAAAATAAAAAAGGCGTTGATGTCTGTGTAGTGACGGACATAGAATACATAGTGTCACCACCCCATTCAATCCTAAGGGTGCCAATAAAAGGAAATGACAAGGCCGAAATCCTAGTCCCAAGAGCAGTAAGACATGACATCAAAATTTGTGCCAATCCGTCTGGCCAGCGTGGCACATTAGGCTATTTACCCTTCATGTAATTACATCCAATTGGACGAGGCCCGACTCAGTAGTGGGTAATTTATGGGATAGGTAGTAGTAATAGCTAATAGTATATTTCATTACAAGTGCGGAAAGGCTGTCATTACAACGAGATCCGACAAATGTCTACCCGAGCCGAGGCGCAGCCGAAGGCGAGGGTTGACAGTCGGAACAAGTTGCAATGACGGTTCCGCACGTGTACTGAACGACTATTTTTAATAAAGTTGCGAAAAAATGAAACAATTTAATAAAATAATAAAAACAATAAACTCAACTAACTAAATCATTTCTGAAAAATGGCGTCGACCGTAGAATATAAGCAGAGGTTTTTTTTTCTTCACCCATTCTGGTAGGCAAAAGGAACAATGCCCATACAGCCAAGGCTTCAGTAGAATTTTTTTATTAATATGAAATGAAATTTAATTAGATGAAATGAAACTCATTCAATCAAATCATTAAATCTGATATTGAAACAAATTAGTACGTAGTTTCTTTTTAGAAATATACGTATTTGCATGAATCATAAAAACTTCTATGATTTTTTTAGTAAAAACTTCATGGTTGGTTTTTCCCTATAATAGACATTATTTTGACAGTTGGGAAAGAGAACGCACTAGTGCGGGAATTGTAAAAAAAAAGCACGCGTGTGTAATAGCCCAATTCCCGAACGCTATACGTCCCTGCAATATGCCACTTTTTGAGCAACTGTATTAAAAATAGAATATACGAAATAAAGAGTTGTGTGATAAAATAATTATAAAACTTCTTATATGTTTTGTAACACATTTTAGCGTGTCAAAACAATGGTCTAAACAAGTTTGTAGTTGACTATCTCCACTTCCGAAGAAAAACCCCCAATGTGACCGGACTATAAAAGTAAGTAGAATGTTTGTCCCTATCGGGCGTCAGTCCTACGAGCTATGTGCCCTGCCCACTGCCATTACTATTTCAGTAATTCTGTGGGCTATGTCGGTAACAGGTTCTCCTACGTATCTCCTCATTTCTGATTCGATCTCTCAGGTAAACACAGAGCATAGCCCTCTCCATTGCCCTTTGGGTGACTTTCAGTCTTATGATGGAGCCCATAGTCAGCGACCATGTCTCTGTACCATAAGCTACTATTATAGGCTATATTATATCCCTGGGAAGCTGCAAAAAAAAAGGGACAAATCACATACTAGAACGCAATTTTTTAATAATACAATTAGTGTCATAATATCCCTTATAAGCGGCAATGGATAATACTAAAAAGTCTATTATTGTTGTTAAAATACAATTTCTTTCATTCAATGTACCGTTGAAGAATGTCGCAATAAATTCTACTGGTTTTACCTTAATAAATCGAGCTGGCCTCAGATTCTGTAGCTCCAATAAATTGTTAGTTGAACGTACATGGCCCAGTTGAAAGCGATATGGGGTCTGTTATTTTGTACTTTAGTATGGACTTAACCTCTGAATAGTTTGATCGAGTATTTGCAGATAAGACTTTTATTTTTATTTTTTTATTAAACGGTGCATCGATTTTACAAATATGATATGCACGAACACATAAAAACAATAAAAACCTCTTAAAAAGAATTAGGTCTTCAGTTTTCATTGTTTTGAGTTGAGGACAGTGTAAACTTGTTTTTAATGGCCGACAAAAACAGGGGTGTTATAAATTTGACGTGTTAACGCGTTTGCCTGTGGCATCGTAGGTCCTAAGCGATCGGACCGAGACAACTAGTTGTGTATGGGTTGTTCTTAGATATTTTTTCTCAAGAACTATCCAGCTTATTTTTTTTTGTCACCTGGGATAAAATCCGTTATGGACTATTCTTCTTAGTGGCATACTCACTAAATATCCCCGGGGTGCTCTGTCTCACGCCCTGGTATGCAGCAGCATGGGCACGCGAAGTCTCTATCCATGCTGCTGCAGACCGGAGATTTTGCCACCTCTATCTCTTGCTCACTTACACTTCTTGTTTATTCTAATTATTCCGCTCTTTAGACGTCCTGCCTAGCACTTGGCAGTACGTAAAATCTGTTCAGCTGTTTCAAGGCATTTTCTAGCCGGAACTACACCAGGGGAAGTAGAAGGAACGTTTTCCTTATTGCTGTTTTCGCCATGCTTTCTTTTTATTTATTTTATAGGTCAGCAACGCTCTTTTGTCTGCTCTGTTGTGGCAGGTACACGGGCGGCGGTTACCATCAGATTACCCAAGTGCTTGTAAAAAGTTATAAATAAATTCTATATAATAAAAACTATCCAACAATGCAACGCTTTTTATTTCACCTATAAATCACATGTTTAGTAAGAAAAACATATTTATCAAACACACTAGAGTGGCGATGACACGTGGAAAATTGTCGCTATGAATAATGGTTAGATGACAAGGCGTCAGGCCGGATGGGCTTAACTGACCTTTGATACGTTCCTTGCCAGCATAATCCTGACTTAATGAAAAGTATCATGAATTCCAGTAGATAAAATTATTATATTTCACATGTGGTAAATAAAGGATTTAGAATACATAATGTTAGGAAAGCTACGAAAGATCTTCTCGACCTTGTGTTTGAAGAGAAAAGTCTTCGAACAATGGCCAATGAAAATTAATCAGAATTATCCAAATATTGCCAAAATTAAGTGGCACTGGTTAAGCCAAGGAACGCAAGAGGCAGATCACCTACCCGTAAGACAACGACAACTTAATACAAGCCCTGTGCCGACCCATCTCGCCGGGAGGGCACATTAGGCTTACTTCCCTCCATGAATGGAGGAGCCCCGACTCAGTAGTGGGTCATATAAGGGATGAAACAACAGATTTCGCCTGCGTAACATGGAATCTAAATTAGGGCCGACCTTTGCCTCTTCAAGAAATAAGTCAACCAATAAATTGGCAAAACTACGGTCACACAACTCAAATCGAACTGGCCTCCATCTATTGAACAAGCCACAATTCAGTCCAGACACACCCCATTATTACCATAGCGGCACAGTCGCGTTTCGCCATTGTGTCAAATCAGAAAATCCATAACCGACTGACTCCAGTGCAAATGGAACATTTTGTTCGAATAAACGTTGTTAGTCCGCTCCAGGGTCCAATACTGAGGCCCTTTTAGTTTTGCTCGCGTACATTTGCGTGACCCCGTGGATGCGAGCATCTAGCTAGTTTATGGTTGAGCGATCGACTGCTGCGCAGCATGTCGCGGGTTCGATCCCCGCACGGAAGAAATATTTGTACGACCTACAAGTATTTGTTCCGGGTCTGGGTGTTTTCTATCTATAATATGTATGTATATACAAAAAAAAAAATTATATAAGTAGTTTATCATCCACCTCGTTACCATAACACAAGCATTAAGTTGCTTAGCTTGGGACGAGATGGCGTTGTGTGAAATGTCCAAGGATATTTATTTATTTATTATTTATTTCTAAGCTACATTTTGAACAAAGGTGCTCAAAGTTTCAAAGTTTACACTAAGTCTATCCATTTGGAAGTTTTCAGAAAAAAATGTTAACAAGGACTAATTAAAGTCTTTTATTTTATAATCCATGTAATAACATTATATTAATCTTTTACATGATTATTTCTTAAAACGAGTATATGTATAGGCTCTTACTGTCCCAGCGGGTTACACCGTCGGCCTCATTGTCACTTACCATCAGGTGAGATAGAGGTCAACCGCCGGACAGTTAGTAATAAAAAAAAAAAAAAATGTATAGTACGATATTATTCAGAAACATTATGTGATACATTATTTAGCCTATCACTATCGTCACTATCACTACATAGTATAAAACAAAGTCGCATTTTTCTGTCCGTCCCTATGTATGCTTAAATCTTTAAAACTACGCAACGGATTTTGAAGCTGTTTTTATTAATAGATAAAGTGATTCAAAAGTACGGTTTATATCTATAATACATCCATAATATAGTAGAGAAACACTGATAAATATAGAGGTTCATCATTACACCTGTGCGAAACCGGGGCGGGTCGCTAGTTCTAAATAATTTGTACTCCTCTAATTAGGTGATAGAACATTTTGTACGCCCGTATGTTTACTTCACATAATAATGTCCAGTAACAATAATAAGAAAAATAGAAACCCACTAACAAGGTACATATTATATTTTTCCTTCGAAACAGGGATACTCGATGAAAAAAAGAACATCAAAGTGCCCTTTTAAGTTCAACAGACAAGGCGGGATCATAAAAAATTAAGTTTATTGGGATGACATAAAATGTGTGGTATCGTGAACAAGAATTCGAAAACCGTTCTCGAACCATTGTTACTTTATTATAAAGTTTCGACACGAATCGAGATTACTTAAGAACTTTTGATACTTTTCAAAGACCTGAAATGAAATTACTCGTAGAAGTTCATTCTTTATGCTCGGCCTTTGGTCGGTTTTACACAGTATCCCATTATATAATAAAGAAAAAAAATTGCCCTCATTATGAACACGATGATTAAAGAATAAGTAGTGATTAGATAAAGTATAATCAATGTACAGTCATAGACAAAGCTATTTCTTTATAAATAAATAAATCTTTCAAAGATAGAATGCTATGATAGAAGATAGAATGCTATTCGTAAAAAAATTAAATTAAAAATTTAAATAAACCCCCGACACAGTAACCTTTAAAAAGTAAAAAATAAAAATAAATACTTCGCGTTGGGGGACCACTCCCACTTATTTATTACCTGACCCCTGGTCCCCCAACGCGAAGTATTTATTTTTATTTTTTACTTTTTAAAGGTTATTGTGTCGGGGGTTTATTTAAATTTTTAATTTAATTTTTATTTTATACTTTTTATAGGTACATACTTATTATAATGTAGATTTTGTTAAATTGCACGTGATGCGCTTTCATTTGAGACCCCACCCGATTATATTTGCAAACATTCGGTTATTCTTCCCCACTTTCACCCCTCATAACTTTTAAACGGCTCACCCAATTTTCATCAAACATGTCTAAGAACACTCGCCCGTAACTCACCTTTCATACAAAAAAAACGTTATTGAAATCGCTTCATCCGTTCGCGAGCTACGGTGCCACAGACAGACAGACAGACAGACAGACAGACAGACCGACAGACAGACAGACACGTGAAACTTATAACACCCCTCTTTTTGCGTCGGGGGTTAAAAAGGCCTACATTAACAAACTAATTTGAAAAAAGTAGCTACAAAATTGCTTGCCGACTCTTCTCTATAAAGCAGTATTCCGAACCAGTGGTAGTTTTAGCATGAATGTAGGTGGGTGCAAGGGTTGTGAAAGATCAAAAGAGATGGATGGATTGTAAGAATGAGGAATTTTGTATAATGACTAGCTTTTGCGCGCGGCTTCGCCCGCGTGGGCTTCGAACCCGTGCATATTTTTTATGAACATAAAATCGGGTATTGTGACTACTAAACTATGATAGTTAGATATGTGCTCTCGCGGACTTTTTTGTAGTACTTTATAAGACCTACAAATCCGTAGTACATCATTTTGTTCTATTGTCAATAGTTTTTGCAGCGCACGCATAAATAGGTTTTCGATTTTACACCTTGGTTTACAAAATCGCAATTTTCATACGGATCCCTAATTCTTTTGAAAATAAAATATAGCCTATAACCTTCCTCGATAAATGGACTATCTAATACTGAAAGATTTTTTGAAATCCGACCAGTAGTTCCTGAGATTAGCGCGTTCAAACAAACAAACAAACAAATAAACAAACAAACAAACTCTGCAGCTTTATATATTAGTATAGATGACTGATTGGTGTGTATGTAGACTACCACCTAGCGTGGGACAAGGGTCGTAAGATGATATTGGTAATTTTAAATTTAGCGATTTATAAGAGTTTCGTGATGCAACCTACGTAAATAAAGTTCCGTTTGAGTTTGAGAATTAACTTCCAAGTTTTAGGACTAATAGGTAGTTAGAAATATAGAGAGACGCACATACGTAATTTAACAATGATCAACAATTGGGCAAATAATTTGTTTAAACTTCTAAACGTAGAACTTATCTTGGTTTACCTATCTTTGGCGAAAATGAAACACACCCTCTTGGTTACGTCAGTCTTGAGTTGTTATCTATTTAATGATTTCAAATATTCATCTGGTGGAAAAATATATGTGGTAAACGTTAGAATACATGGTGTCGCCACTTTTCTACGTCACAGTTTTTTAGAATAATGTACAGCCGGACTGTCATGTACGAAATAATATAAAAGTAATTCAGTTAAACAGAGACTAAAAAACAAAAGTACCTTTTGAGCGTTTTTAGACGTTATTTATAGTATAAGGGCAAATACGCACATTTGAAACATTTACCGTGTGTCAAAATTAGTATTTACTCATTAACAAATAACTGTAGTACGTAAGTGATTAACGCAAAAGGATACTAAATTAATCAGATCAACGAGTGACGAAACCGCGATCATGACACACATAATTAATCAACAAAGGACTATGCAATTACGGAAAGCAAATTAATACATACCTATTATTTAATCAGCGGTTCCATTGCGGTTGTGCAAAATTAGTTGTATTCTAGTGGAATATGTGAAATAATATCCCAATATTGTAGTGCCTATCATAGTCAACTTAATAAAAAGAAAACACGTACATTTTAACGATATGTACGATCTACAGTTATTTTCAAAAAAGCTACCATCTAATGTAAGGTTGGTTACCAAGGCAAGGTACCATATTGACACAGACGATTTAGAATCAATAACACTTTTAATCTATAAAAGATTTTAAAATATTAAATGACACAACAAAATTCTAGCAGTTCTCGGGTCGTCGGGGTACGTCCACAAAATTATTTTAATGTATTCTTCAATAAATTTCGAAGTTCGATCTGTACATTCGATAAATTATCGATTCGAGTAATTTCAATAATTGGATTTGTTTCGCCTTACACCGTATAATCTATTTTTAGACAGTTTTTAATATAGTACTGAGTAGTCGACTGCTGGGCATAGGCCTCCCTGTTTAGAGCGCTATAGCGCGTCTTCGGCTTAACGAATTAAATCTTCACTTCACAATTCATTTAATCTAGTTGGCTCCGCGGACCTATGTCAGCTGGTCAAAATTTACATTTACTACCACTTCAAAAAATACTCTACTGATAAGAGCCCACATGTCCAGCAGTGGACGTCTTTTGGCTGAGATGATGATGATGAAGAGCCCACATAAAACTCTGTAGTTACTATTTAAAACGTCCAAACATTTGCATTATCATGTCAAAAATAGTAAGCTGTAACATGAAATTACAGGAAAGTGATTCTCAAGATAACTACATAATGAAAATTATGCGTCAAAATGCTCTCACATACAAACATGTACAAACTTAATATAATACAGAACACCATTTCAGTATTATATTATAAATAGAATAAATGTCTCCGAAAGTAAAACTAATCCAAAAAGTACTTAAGATCTTAAAGAGCCAGAGATATAAGACAGAACCCTTTTCCTAAAAATCCTGGCATGACGCACGAAATCTATTAACATGTAGCAAAATGAAAAATGGTGGTTGTTAACTAGAACCGAAACATACTGCAATAACGTTGGTGGCGGGAGATAGCTTGGCATTCGTCATCATCAAGTGACGTGACCCCACACGTGATACATACTAGCAAAAAGAATTGCTAACATCTTGAATGTCTTAACTGTTGTAAGTTCGTTGGTTGACGCCTCGGCTTCGATGTCAGATGCAAACAAGCTCTTAGTCAGCATGCTCTTAGTCAGAATCACGCTCTTAGGGCCCCCGCGCATTTAGCCTGGCTGCATAATGAATGCGCGGATTGGTCGCGGCGGCCAATAGGCCGCGTATGCGACGCGATGTTTTTCGTTGGCCGCGCGACCAAAACTTGGCCGCGCAGCCTGCCCGCATAATGCGCGGAGGCCCTAAGTCTAGGTGTCGTTATTGTTCGTGAATTTTAAGTTAGCAAAATGAGAGTAAATTTATTTCACACAAATAACAACTAGTAATATTATATTATAAACTTTGTCTAAAACTAGTAAACAACTTTAAATATATACTTATGAGAATGGAAAAGATAAAGAGAGACTAAGCATTAAAATTGAATAATCTAAATTAAAATAAGCGCCGCATCCTCCCAGACGGCTGGCGGCTTTGCCACGCTAGATGGCAATGCTTATTTGCTCAGCGTAATAAAGGCCAGACTTCTGGTCACGTGTGCAGTCAAACAGGTCCTTATAGAAAGACTGGACATTAGGGCCCAAGCGTCTCCACATCAAACGGCACAAATATGCAACCGCTGGTTAAGCTGCTGTATTTATGTCGCTTGATATTTTCCGCTTCCGCTGCAGCTGTACGACCGATGGAGTTGCAAGATGAGGAGCTTAACTGTCGACACATGTGACGTACACACTAACAGCCATCCCATCTTCCAAGGCATTAATGACATCCCGTCAGGTCTCTTCCCATCGCTGCGCACCAAACCATGACAAGTATTTATGGTTTACACAATAATACTTATTTGACTCGCCACTACAATTCCTCAGCAAGATTTTCAACCCCGGGCAAACTGGTGGACGAGTACAATATGGGTTGGTGTTTTTAAAATTTCTATTTTATAAGTAGTTTTATGCCATGTACGTAGTAGCAGACTGTAGAATGAGATCATCATTCATCATCATCATCATTTCAGCCAAAAGACGTCCACTGCTGGACATAGGCCTCCCCCAAGAATTTCCACATAGGCCGGACCTGGGCTGCCCGCATCCATCGTTTACCGGCGACCTTAACCAGGTCATCGGGCAACCGTGAGGGAGGCCTACCAGCACTGCGCTTTCCGAAACGCGTAGCCAGTCGAGGACCTTTTTACCCCATCGGGCGTCGGTCCTGCGCGCTATGTGCCCTGCCCACTGCCACTTACGTTTGGCAATAGAATGAGATATAGCGCTATAATTGGGGCAGCGCTATAAGAAAGTTCCTAATATGAGAAATCCTAGGCGGGAGTGCTAAATACAATTGATGTATATTTTAAGACTATGCTATGTCTATGTTTGTCATTGTATGTCTTGCCATAATAAAGACAATGTCTATGTCTAAAACAACTGCAAGACTATTCGCTCTATAGAGTATGTATCCACTATTGTGTATCAGTATCTTTTGACAAGTTGACTTAGATTAAAATTTCATAATCTTATGTCATTACTGCACGGGTTTAGTACGAAATATTTAGCTGGCGTGGAATTCGTGACATTAATAATGCATATTTACAGAGGAGATGTGATTTAACTTCAATGTGTGATAGATTTAGAATACATCGTATCACCAGCATACCATCCTGAGAGCTGAGAGCTGAGCAGAGTAAGTGTTGACAAAAATAAAAGTTATGGCCGAAAACCTAGCTGCAAGAGAATAAAAACTTGATCTCTGTGCCAACATGTCTCATAATTATGTTTTAGGTTTTCACGATCTTTACACATTGCAGGGAATGATTTCTTCACGGTGACACTAAATTAGTGTCTCGCAGGTATATAAAAGCCCGCAGCGACAATTGCCATCCAGTCGTCCCGCGACCACGGACACTGCAAAGTGTCTGAAACTTTAGGAATAAAATAAAAACGATCAGAACCGTGAAGAAATCATTTCGTGTCTCAGTAGGCTGGTTCCCTACATGTAATTGAAGGAGGATCCTATGAAACTAACTTTGTACTAATACGGTTCTAGGATGGTGATTGAAGTGTTGTTGATAGATGTTAATTACAAAATTGAATAAAAAAATATCACTAAATATGTGTCTTAGACCCTTAAGTGATTTTCATCACCAACCTTGGAAGCCGTGTGTCAGCTACCCAGTGGGCGCATTAGCGACTCTGACAGTTCATTTATCTTATTTGCCGCTCAGTTAATTAAGCCCTCCCCGCAGAGGTGTCGTAATTTCGTTGTTGATTTGTTAATTTCCCAAAAAAAAAATCAAGAATATCCCCATTCAAATACATTTTCTTCTTTAATAGCTTCATATTCAAATATCTCCCGTGGATAAGATCATTTGTCAAGCAACAATGTTTTATTGTTTGTTGAATATCAACAAGGCAAAAAGTGAAGACTTTTTTTAATATTCCAGCAATATCGGTAGCCTTTTTCTTTTTTTTAAGTTGTATATCCTCATGGATACCCAACCAATAAACGCCAGCCGGGTTATGTGGTATTCCCGGGCGCGGAAAGATGCTAATTGCGATAAAAAGTTGCCTAGCGGTTTGCGCAGCTCAAAGAATGTGCGTGTTAAGAAATGTGTGACCCTAGTTCTGTCTGTCTTCTGATATCTCTCCATAAATCTGGAGGAGGCCCGACTCAGTGGTGGGTAATTTATGGGCTGAGCAGTAAGTAAGAAGTTCCTCACGTATCGCCAATCTTGTAAGAAGTGAATGATGATAGCAGCAGAGGGAAAGAGGAGCTTACTCACGCGCAGGAACACTCAACGCTGATGTTATTTAGCTACCTACGGTTTTCTGCAAGATGAAGGTTTTTCATCAATCACAATGTCCTACCACTTTATGATGTTGAATGGTTATCAATTGATACATTTAAACTTTTTAATTTAGCTCCGTGCTTTCCACGGTACGGGGAGCCGTGTAGTAATAGTCAGTTTGGATGTGCCAACGTATAAGAAATAACACTTAATGAAATTGGTGAACGCGTGTTGGATACTGATAAGCATAAAATAATAAAATGTCTGAGTGGTGAGGGTGTCGTAAAAGTCGGCAAATAAAATGACAAGGCTGCTATCCTAGCCATAAGAGAACGAAAACTTGATACGAACACCTGATCCAACCCGTTTGGCCAGCATGACACAGTAGGCTAATTACCCTGCATGTAATTGGTGGAGGCCCGACTCAGCAGTGAGTCATTTATGGGCTGCATAGTAATATAAAGTAATAAAGTGTTTGAACTATGAAGATACTGTTATAGAATAGTTTACGTTGTCCATAGCAGAGACATTGAAAACGTGTTCGATATTGCTACATCCTTATGACATGGATAACAAACATATTCTGCAATTAAACCTCAAAGAAAGAAGTGACAGCCATATTTATTTATCTGATCCTGTTATTATCTCCTTGTTAATTACTTACTCATTAAAAACGGAGGGTCATTTAATAAAATTCTTGTTACTTTTATTAAATTTGACGCTGAACAAATAGAATGCCTGTTTTTCGTCTTTGAACTGAATTCTGTGTTTATTTTTGTTTTGGACTCGTCTCCCTGTTATATGAAGGTGTAGGCTTGATACATTAATTTCTAGTTATTTCATTATTTCTCCATAGATCGAAATCCAGGTTATACTTAAATAACCTGAATCGCAGGGGCTGTTTCATCATCATCATTTCAGCCAAAAGACGTCCACTGCTGGACCTAGGCCTCCCCCAAGGATCTCCACAAAGGCCGGTCCTGGGCCGCCTGCATCCACTGCTTTCCGGCGACCTTAACCAGGTCGTCTGTCCACCGTGTGGGAGGCCTACCAGCACTGCGCCTTCCGGAACGCGGTCGCCATTCGAGGGCTTTTCTGCCCCATCGGGCGTCGGTCCTGCGCGCTATGTGCCCTGCCCACTGCCACTTAGGTTTGGCAATCCTGTGGGCTATGTCGGTGACCCTGGTTTTCCTGCGTATCTCCTCATTTCTGATTCGATCTCGCAGGGAAACTCCATAGATCGCAGGACCGACGCCCAATGGGGCAGAAAAGTCCTCGAGTGGCGACCGCGTTCCGGAAGGCGCAGTGCTGGTAGGCCTCCCACACGCTGGACCGACGACCTGGTTAAGGTCGCCGGAAAGCAGTGGATGCGGGCGGCCCAGGACCGGCCTTTGTGGAGATCCTTGGGGGAGGCCTATGTCCAGCAGTGGACGTCTTTTGGCTGAAATGATGATGAAAAAAAAATGACAACTCACCCCACAGATGACCCACTGTTGAGTCGGGCTGCCTCCAGATACATGGAGGGTAATAATTACCCATTTACGGGCTGAGTATTAGTAATAAACTCAATATCACTCAATATCACACCCTAACAACAAATTCGAATAGTTTAAATTGGATTACTGCCTCAGGTTTATTACTGTGAGAAAATCCGACACCATATAGGCAAATACGAGTAGTAATAGTTAAGGTGAATGTTCCAGGGTAGCCCGCGAAATTCAAATGTTCGTACGTTTTTTGCAATTTGCGGGTCAGTGCTAGGTCGGTGCTAGAAAAACTTTTTCAAGCTCAATATCATTCTTGCACCTTTATGAGCTTGGAGGGCTGTATTGATGATTTTGATGAATATAATTCTATAACTACATACGTCTTACAGCCGCGAATAACATTTTAATCAACATACAACCTAGCACTGACCCGCAAATTGCAAAAAACGTACGAACATTTGAATTTCGCGGGCTACCCTGGAACATTCACCTTAAACATATCCCAATATAGTTAGTGAAATACTTGTGAATTTTGAATAAGCAAAGTGGGTGGAGTGTTTGTACGTTGATCTAATAACATTCTATTATGAAATAGTTTTGAAACTCACCGATACTGATCAAATTTAACTATGTGTGATACTTAATGTTCTAAATCCGTGTGGTGACGGAATTAGAACACACAGTGTCACCACCCAATTTCATACTGTGGGTGTCGAAAGAGCCGACATGAGGAAATAACAGGGCTAAAAACCTAGCCGCAAGAGAAGGAAAATTTTATACGAAACCAAGAGCCAAACCCGTCTGGCCAGCGTGGCACAATAGGCTAGTAACCCTCCATGTAACTGGGGGAGGGCCGACTCAGTAGTGGGCTGAAATGATGATGATTATATTTATAATGGCTGGTGCGTAAAATCAGTAATAGTGCTGGTGGTAGGACGGAAGCCGATGGATGTGGGTGGCTCAGAACCGGCCATTTTGGACATCCTTCGTGGTAGTGTTCTAAGTCCAATAGCGGCTGAAATGTAGATATTATATGATATTTTTAATTAAAAAACAAGACCCTTCACTTACATAAGGAAATATTGGCTTAAATGTTTGCATAAATTGTTATTCCTATGCTTATAAAATATTCATAATGCTATTGTGTCCCTAGTCACACCCGTACCTTATGGAAATTTATGAGAGGTATATGTTCCGTTGCGATATATATATATTGTCAATTTAGTTATTACTCCATCAAACTCAAAACTCAAACCATTTATTTTAATTGAACCTATGTACAGGTGTTTTTGAAAAGTCGAAAGTGAAGTTAGGAATCTAGGTGCTTTTAGTTGCTTGTTCCAAAACGTAGATCCTATGGAGAAGAACAAGCAAGAAACTCCATGGACACTCTTTCTGTTACAAACATCTGATTGGGTTACATCTGTAAACCAGTGCCGGATGCACCGCACCTTCTTTTTGGTTTCGTTGGGAAAATGCTTTATGCATACCACCGCCCTTCGGGGGTGAGGCCGGCGATTATGTAGGTCTACCGACTAAAACCCCAACGGTATACTCTCAAACGGCGCCACAGGTTCGCGTAAACGCATTCCACTGTGACGCCCCGACGAGGTGCCCGCTAAGTGGGTAGGCGACTACCAGAGGGTCCCGGGCAACTGGTTCGCACTCTAACAGTGAGGCTTTCTTCGGTGGCGGGTCCCCCTTCCCACCAACGGTCTCTATGGCAGGGGTAAGAGGGCGTAAAGTCGCCTTTTCCTCCCGTCCTCTGCCTGCGGCGCGGGTCAGCCAGTACATCCTATTGCCTGACACGCTTCGCCACCTCCTTCTGCGACATAACGTCCTCGCAGTAGGAGGCCATGGCTTCCCAGCCCTCCTTGTTGTCGTTGGCCCGCCTCTCAGGCTGCCAGGTGCATGCATTGCCAATGGGTCATATCCGCAGAGCATGAATATGCAGTTGTAAATATCTACTACTGTACTCAGCCCATAAATGTCCCACTACTGAGTCAGGCCTCCTCCCTTTACAGCATACTGTGCCATGCCAGCCCGACGGGTTGGCACAGGGTTATGTATCAATCGCTGTCGAGCCTAATCGGACGGATCCTCGACAGCGAGGATGCATGGGGGGCGGTGGCCTCCTTTTGCGAGGACGTCATCTCGCAGAAGGAGGCCGCGGAGCGGGTCAGGGAGGAGGATGTCCTGGCTGACCCGCGCCCCAGACCGAGGCTGGGGAGGAGGAAGCGACTGTATGCCCACCTCCATTCCCCGCCATAGAGGTGCTTGGGGCGTCAACGTGGACTGCGCTTGCGCGAACCAATGGCGCCCCAAGCGTGCCGTGTGTGGGTATACCACTGGGGTTTTAGTGGGTATACGGGTTCTGTCCCGGGCGTCCCACATAATCACCGACCTCTCCCCCGGGGGGCGGTGGTACGCATAAAGCATTTCCCCAGCGACAACAAAAAAAAAGGGTTACGTATCAAGTTTTCCTTCTCTTGTCCTTCTCTTGTCTTGTCTTTCCTTTTATCAACTCTTACGACACCCTCTTGATGGAATGGGGTGGTGACAATATGTTATACACGTCACCACCTTAAAAAACCTGCATAATCTAACTTGGCAGAATTGTGCGCATAACATCCCGAGGGTGTCGTAAGCGGCAGATCACGTAGCCGCAAAAGAAGGAAAACTTTATACAAACCCTGTGCCAACCCGTCTTGCCAGCGTGGCGCAGTAGGCTAATTTCCCTCCATGAATTTGGAGGAGGCGCGTCTCAGTAGTGGGTCACTCATGGGCAGAAACGACGACCCAAAAAACAAAAGATGAGGAAAGTGTCACATACCATTATTCTCCATTATTACAAATAGGTATGTTACCATGCGTTAAGATTACCTTTACGCATGGAAAGATTCCCAAAGGGACACATAGAAATAGTTCTCATTTTTATCTAGCACGCGGTGTTTTAATCATTCATAATTATACTGTACAGGTTCACTTCTATTCAACTTCAAACAAAACCTTTAAACGCTCCAGGTGAGCTGACTTTGAATGCAAAGCAAATATCGCTGTGACAGTGAGCGGTTGCTTTGCTTCCTTTATTAGACATCAAGCACTGTCTCACTGTTTTCTGCTTTTGTATTTTAACGCAGTGTTAAAACTAGGTTTACGTTGGTATAACTTTCTGGTGTTATTATTTAAACTGATAACATTTCATTTAAAATTTGGAAAAGAAGTTGACATGTAATAAATGCCACGAATCAGTAATGCCATCTCGTGAGCGATGAAGTGTTTTTAGTTAAATCCAAATACCGTATTATAAAGACAGGGTTTTTATTTATAGATTTTTGCCTATTGTTGAAAATACTATTAGAAAAATATATTAGTCACTAGCTGACCCGGCAGACTTCGTACTGCCTCAATCGATAAATAAAAGACCTAAACTTTTTTTGTATATAATAAACTTAAAACAAAGAAAAGGAATCGTCAAGCGTCACGTCAAAGGAAAAGCATTTTATTTGATTTTTATTTAATTCCGAGCATTTCCATAATTTCTCACCTTTTAAGCCTTCACTGGACTTCCACAAATATTTCAAGACCAAAATTAGTCAAATCGGTCCAGCCGTTCTCGAGTTTTAGCGAGACTAACGAACAGCAATTCATTTTTATTTATATATAGAAGATAACCCGTCTCTCTACAAATTCTCTCGCTCCGGACCAAGGTCTAACGAGATCCAGCCTAACAAACACACCTAGAATATTCCTATTCGTATACGATGTTTGCAAAAATAATCTAACTTGTAAACAACATTTACATAGTCAAAAGCCCATGCGCCTGTACAACAAACTAATGAAACAATTAGTGAAGTTAGTCCTTTTCGACATAAAGTGAGGTTCGAAACGTGCTACATCTTTAATAGCGAATTAATTAATCTAACTACCTCGAGACCCTTGAAAAACTAAACTATTCGGTCTGGTTAGAATAGCTTGGACAATTGTTTCGAATGTTAGTTAATTGCTTTAGTTCGCAATTTTATGGCTCAAATTACTTCATATGGCATTGTTATTTTCAAGCGAATTCAAAAAGTGATATAGACTCGTATTTATTTCTGACTTAGTCTAATAGGGATTCCAATTTTAGTACATAACAAATTCAAACAGCAATTTTTATTAAGTGTTAGTTGTTCGTAGCACAACAATTATCTTGCCCATAATTGCACTAAAAACACAAAACTACGTAAAGTGTACAATCAAACAATTTTCGAGTTATAGTTGGCCAATAATTAATTATTAACGCCTAGTTTGTTTATATGTCGCTTACTAACGCAGAGTCTTGAAGTTTGGTAAAAGTTTATTGAGGAACCATTCATTTTTTTATACGTTATTCATTCGTATCAGTACTTATGAGACGATTTTGCTTTGTTGGTCTAGTAGTAGAATTGGAGCAACTTATTTTACACAAAAAGGGCATATAGCTAAATTTACCATTGTTTCACTTAACGTATTTGTAATGTCCCCACCGCAGGCTGGGAAATAACGCGTGTTGTAAAAGTCAACAAAAACCAGCACGCTTTGTGGTAGGATCTAATGGTCCGCCCGGCTAGCTACCACCCTCACATCTAAGTCCAGCGCCAAGCAGTTTTACTGTGTTCCGTCGTGTGTATGTGAGAGCCGGAGCCCGACAGGGCATTTCCTTGAATTGCCTGCTCCATATTAAACCCTAGCGTTGCTTTCCATCGCGCAAGCCTTGGGTCTCAAGTCACTGTCACAAAAAGTAACAAATTTTTTACTGAAAGTCGCTTGTGTTGCGGTGATATTTTTCACACAATTTCTGTAACAGTATTACTATCATTTTGCTGTGCCCTTGATGACAATGTAAGACGCTTAATAACAGTGTCATTTATGTTTGTTATTATAATACAAAGACTTTCCAGTGATACTTGAGGATCGATTGAAAACTGAGTTTGAACTAACATTTGATGTATAAAGCCCTAGATTATAACTGCTAGATATGCGTAGCTAGGATACAAGTAAGGGTACAAAGGCTATCAATACGATGATTTCAGTGTATAAATTGTTACAAAATAGTATATTTCATTACAAGTGCGGAAAGGCTGTCATTACAACGAGTTCCGACAAATGTCTACCCGAGCCGAGGCGCAGCCGAAGGCGAGGGTTGACAGTCGGAACAATGACGGTTCCGCACGTGTACTGAACGACTATTTTTAATACAGTTGCGAAAAAATGAAGCAAGTTAATAAAATAATATAAACACAATAAACTCAACTAACTAATCATTTCTGAAAAATGGCGCCGACCGTAGAATATTAGCAGAGATTTTTTTTCTTCACCCATTCTGGTAGGCAAAAGGAACAATGCCCATACAGCCAAGTCTTCAGTAGAATTTTTTTATTGATATGAAATGAAATTTAATTAGATGAAATGAAACTCATTCAATCAAATCATTAAATCTGATATTGAAACAAATTAGTACGTAGTTTCTTTTTAGAAATATACGTATTTGCATGAATCATAAAAACTTCTATGATTTTTTTTAGTAAAAACTTCATGGTTAGTTATTCCTTTTAATAGACATTATTTTTGACAGTTGGGAAAGAGAACGCACTAGTGCGGGAATGGTAAAAAAAAGCACGCGTGTGTAATAGCCCACTTCCCGAACGCTATACGTCCCTGCAATATGCCACTTTTTTAGCAACTGTATTAAAAATATGTTTTCTTGCTACTAGTTAATCTTCAAATTAATATGACAAACTTCCACTAGCAACTTGGCCTGATTTTCTTTTGCAAAAGTAAAGTTTGACCCAAGTCGACCGAGCTTAGCCCAGTTTCGTCAAAATGTTGCTGTTTATTTTGTCTCTCACTTCAAAAGTATGCAGGGTTTATTTTATTCATATTATATAAGCCTCCACTTACAAACTTCAACAGATAAGACGAGAACATTCTCAAAACCGTTCGAATGCAAACGTTTATGGGGAATTTCCCCTGAAATTTACTTTTCCCCGTTTCCTTTGAACTCGCAACGTCACCCCAGTCTTATCGTTTTACCCAGATCCACAATACTAACCATTGTAATGACATAATAGTTTATATAATCGTCTTACGACACCAAAACGCAATATTTGAACCGAAATTTGGAAGCATTTTAGAGCTTATGAACTCTTATTATCTTCGTTGTTACGAGATGTAGAAAGCTGTTAGGCAAGTCAGGGTCATTACACTCATAATCACAGATCTAATTAGTATAAACATTTACGTGCTTGGAATCAGCATTTGTTTCTGAAAATTTTAGTTAAGTCGAGGAATAAATAAAATTATTAATAACTAGCGACCCGCCCCGGCTTTGCACGGGTGAAATGATGAACATCTAAATTTATCAGTGTTTCTCTAAAATATTATGCATGTATTATACATATAAACCTTCCTGTTGAATCACTCTATCTATTAAAAAAAACCGCTTCAAAATCCGTTGCGTAGTTTTAAAGATTTAAGCATACATAGGGACGGACAGACGACAGCGACTTTGTTTTATACTATGTAGTGAAGTATTTTTTCGTTCACCTTAAACGCTATAATGGTTTTGTTCGTCATGACAAATACTTATCGCGTGTTGAACATTATTCAAAGTTCCTATTAAAGTGCTCATCCGGTAGTATGCTATTGCTGGCATTAATCTGCTTAATTCAAAAGTTTTTGAGAAGTACTTCTACTCTGCCCATATATGACACTGCTGATTCGGACCTCCGCCAGTTACATGGACGGTAATTAGCCACTAATACTGTGCCACGCTGGCCAGACGGGCATAGTATTAAGTTTTCCTTCTATAAAGGCTATCGGCCTTGTCATCTCAATTTGTCGGCCACTCCCTCAGAATGGAATAACTGTGGCGACACTATTTATTATAAACCCACAAGGATAACGCAAAGTGTTTGTGTTAAAAGCGTATTTTGTATGTGTCAAATTCAAATTATACAATGTTATACAGGGTGCTCAAAAAGTCGTTGATCAAACGCAACTAGCGGTAAGATGGGGTCATCAGCAACAAAAAAAATAATGAATTCCGAGCTAAAATAAAAAAAAACGTGAGCCGCCGCGAGCCGCCTGGCAGATATGAAACATCGATATCATTATGTACAGGTAATGTAAATACATAAAAGGATATGAAAAAATGGTGATGGAAATATGGCTTACTACTAATGAAATATATCTTATAAATTACGCGTCACGTTGTTTGACCTCGATGGAGTCCTAAACCACTTAACCGATTTAAATCAAATTTGCACACCGTCGGCAGTTTGATCCAACTTGGAAGATAGAATAGCTTACATCTCTTTATAATTGCAATATTATTGTATTTTAATTTATTTGTCTATTTTTGATATGTTAGCTCCAAAAAAATCTAAGACATGGCGATATCTGTTGACTGGGTTAAGTAACGGATGTTTTTTTTTAATTGAGACAACTTAATTATTTTGGTCGTTGACTGACTAGGTACAGAAATCTCCGCGGGTCAGCGTGGTCTGACGCCCCGCTTTATGCAAACTTTTCACTTTTATTTCAAGACAAGTTAGCTAAGAACTTCTAAACTTCAGTATTTTTCAATATCTGCCATTTACAGACATCGACCACTTACAATTTTAATTTTAACTTTAGATAATGACAAAAAATATGGCTTAATATAATCTGGAATTTAATTACGAATTAAGCTTGCAGACTCATTTATTCAACTAGACTTATCTCCAAGGCTTAGTAAGTACATTATTTACAATCGTTGTATTCTCGTTCCCTTGCCGTACTAAAATTCAAATAGCTCGATCCGGTGAAAGTACGTGAATGCCAGTAAATAATTGTCTCGGATGTTACTCAAAATTACGCGTCGTAGCGGTTTTATGGTGCGTTTTAAATGCTTGATTAAAACTGTTTATTTGTAATTCTATTTCTAAATATACAGGATGTAACAAAAACATTATACCCACTCGAAGTGAAGTCTTAAAGTCAATGAATGGAAGCAGTTTTCTTTTTTTATTTATTCTTATTTTAATATTATTTTATATAATCTTGAAGTACGACTGAGACATCTATATTTTTCTGAACAAGATTGACTAAAATATGTGTTTCAGCTATCGGTATGTAGATCCTACAAGCTTAGTAATCGGAGTTCCACAAGGTATTTTAGGGTTTCTGTGCTTATTTCTCTAATTTGGCACTAATGGCACTTTTGTCACCAATGTTTATCAAACATTTGAAAAAAAATTGCTTATCTTGTTTAAATTTTGGAGGCTATAGGATTTTTGTTACAGCCTTTGTATATATTCAAGTATATTATTTTGTCATACGTACGCTAGGCAAGTTGGTTTGTTAAGGTTACAGGGCAACTACACTACACAACTTGTCTTTGTTTTAATTTTATATGAAATGTTTTATTCTGTACGACGTCAAGTTAAATGTCAATGTAGCCAAAGACAAAATTATAACATTACTGGATGAACCCCGTATCACTGACATATATTTGTGTAAAATGAGGTAAACATTTTTTTTATGCACTTATTCAATTAAAATCTTTCTGATGCACTATATTTCAAGATTAAAATAAACCAAATCGGTACAGCCATTCTTGAGTTTAAGCGAGACAAACGATCAGCAATTAATTTAGTATACATAAATTACATAGTTTCAAAAAGCATATACAATGATAAGAATAATAAATAAGACAAGAAATATAAAAAGAAAAAAAAAAAAGAAAAATATTTATCCTTGAAATGTCGCGAACATCATTAGTCATATTCTCAGCCTTATGTTTTTTTAAATATACTTTTTAAAAATAGAATAAAATAGAGGCTATTTCTAAATTACCTAGTCTTAAAATGACGCCCTTAAATATTCAAATAACTCTCAGTTTGCTGTCGAAAATGAAAAACGTCTTCTACAAAGTTAATTAATGTGAATTTTCCGTGTTAACGGGATATAGAAAGTTTAAATTAGGAGCTTATTATGTGACAGTGTGGGCAAAGACATCCTAATTATGTGACTACGAAGAATTTCGGGTCGACTTTGTAAAACAAATTATTTTAAAATACTGAAACGAAATCTGTAGACTGTAGAGAATTACTAAAAATACATTTATATTTATGTCCAGTCCAGTATTTGTTACTTTACTTTATTTTTCAGTCTGTTTTTACAGTCTGTTAAAATTTTGATAAAATTTCGCTTAAAAGGAAAATTTGAAATACATTTTTGGTTATTTGAAGAGGTTTTGGTTTGAGAGGGATTTTTGGGCTGGAATTTAATGATTAAAAAAAGGGTTTTAAAAAAAACTAAACCCATGCACTAGGTGTGACCTGTATTGTAACCCTCTTATTTAAAAGAGCAACCATGGAGTTTCTTTCCGGCTCTTCTCTATGGAATGGCATTCCGAACCGGTGGTAAAAACTAAATTATTAATTTTATTGTATGATTTTTATTTTTAACTTTTTTCTCTTAAAATCTTTGACTATTTGAAAGCATTCGCAAGAATTTATTCGAATTAAAACATTTTGATTTGATTTGACTTGATTGCGAGGGCAGTTTACAAACATGTAAGTCACGAACACAAATGACATCCACACTCAGACCAAGTGCCCCTGGTTGAGACAAAGACAATTGCCAGACCCCGAATCGCACCCGGGACCCATTGATCCATAGGCAGCACATGTAACCCCTAGATCAACGAGGCAGTAGATGTATAAATAAACTCCTTGATATTTGATATATGACCACCGTATTTAATATGATATTTGCCGGTCCAGTGACCGCTTAGAAACTAATTTTGCTTGGGGTATGTCCCTGTCCATCCGGGATTTTCTTGCCAACTTTCATCAATCATTCAGATAAGAAAAAATATAAATTTCTATTGATGTTCTAGAATAATTTATCTATATTGCGTTTCAGTTATGAGGCCTGTAATATCGAATATTTTATTGCTTATGCGAAATAAGTCGTAGCTCTAATAGATACAGCTAATATACGGCGGAAAAGCAAACATCTTATCATAAAATATTATATTCCACGACGAGCGAAAAGTCTATACAAAATTGTTAACCTAACATAGAACAATCACTACATAGTACAAAATATAGTCGCTGTCGTCTGGCCGTCCCTATGTATGCTGAAATCTTTAAAACTACGCAACGGATTTTGAAGCGGTTTTTTTTAATAGATAGAGTGATTCACGAGGAAGGTTTATATGTATAATACATGCATAAATTTAGATGTTCATTATTGCACCCGTGCGAAGCCGGGGCGGGTCGCTAGTCAAAATATAAAATAAGCTGCCAGTCAGAGACCGATTTTTAAGAAATTTCTTAAATAGCAGGAGACGATTCTTCAATAACATCGACCTCTATTACTCGTTAATATAACGGCTACATGCGAGTAAAAGTTTCATCAGCATCGATTAAACTAGTTTTTTTTTTTTTTTTTTTTTTTTTTTTTTTTTTTTTTTTGCTGTGGCAACCCTTACTGTTAGCACTGTTTGTATTTTATCCCTATATTTTTAAATTTATTTCTAAGAAAAATAGGTCATATTTCCACTTAAATCACTAAATAAATAAAAAGACCTGTGAAAATTGTTATAATAAGTAGTTATACACGGTAAAATAGTGAGAATTTGGTAAACAAAGTTTTTGTGACATACCGGCATTGTGAATTATCATCCTATCCGAGGTATTGTATGTAATTTTTACTGCAAAATAACATCAATTGCATTTTGTTTTACACTGTTTCCAACTTAGTGACACTATTTACACTCCACAGCCTTTACGTCACAAAACACATACTAAACCTCGAATTTTCGACACAGCCGCATAACTTATTGAGTTACTTTATTTTATCGTTTTCATATAAACATGACGACCCGCGCCGCTCACGCCCGTCAACAGGACACTAAGTTGCAATTAACTTTGAGCGAACTAAAGATGGCCAAGGAGTTATGCGATCAGCTGATGCGCGAGCGCGATGATAATGAACAGGAAATGTTAAACCTTATTAGTAATAATCAAAAATTAAAAACGGAGATGTCTAGTATGTATACAGAATATTGTGATACAGTTAAGGCCCGGGATGAACTCCAGCTCATTGTTGACGGGTTTCATACATGTAGTTCAGAGTATGAAACAGCATTAAAACGTATTAACTGTTTGGAACGTGAATTGTATGAGGCAAGCAAACAAATATCAGAGTATGAGGCTTGTAAACTTGATATTACAGCCGTACAGAATCAAAGTCTGTTTGATGAGCTGGTGGTCAAAGCCCCAAGCTTGGTTACTGTCTCAACCAACCAAAATCAAAATATACCAATTATAGACTTGACCTGTGACCAATCTTATAATACAGGGATAAGGCTGGTTAACTGTAGTAAAACTAAATTAAAAAAATATATTAAAATCAACAGGTATATTCAGAAAACTAAAAAACTTGTAAAAAAACAGAAATTTTTCATTAAAAATGTTAAACTAAATAAGGAAAGATTAAGGTTAATTAATATGTTAGAAATTTATTCTTTAAAATTAAATAATTCAAGGGACAAATATAAGAATGATACTCTAAGTATGCAGATAGATTTACAACATTTACAAGAAAAACTAAATTTAATGACTAAGAGGTATGATAGTTCTCAAGCTCAAATGAGGGAGTATGTGCTAGCTATGAACGAATTAGTTCACAAAAACCCTAAGGACACTCCTAGCTTTCCCAGTCCTTCACAGGACCGTCCATCTGCTGCACCTACACCTGTTCATGAGACAAATTCTTGCTTACTGCTTGAGAGCCACGTCTCTGCTAATCTGTGTGGTAGTATACAAAACAAAATTGTAATGTTTAGTGATGAAATTGGAAAGGGTATGGCCTCACTTCTAATAAATTGTGTGCAGGGATATTCCATAGAAAATAATTGTTTGCCTGGACTATCTTATGAACAGTTAATCAATAAAGTTTTAGATAGTAAGTTTGATCCAGATTCCATATTGATACTTTTTTTGGGAAACAGAGGAAATGTAAACAAACGGGATCTCTCACATTACTGTGATTTATTGGCAAATCTGAAGAATGTACAGAAGATTGTAATGTTTACACTTCCTTACCTTAGCAGTAGTTTGCCACAGCTAGAAAATGATACTAGGTATAAGTTTAACTTAAATTTGCATAATGTGACATGCCAACAGAATATGGTTTCTAAAGACAAGTTTCATGTAATAGATTTAAATAATTTGATAGGAAAACCATATTGTTTGACAAAAGATAGGTATTACCTATCCATATTTTACAAACGACAGATAGCAATATCGCTAGCTTATTTTTTTGATATGTCAGCCAAGAACTTGGCTACTAAAGCTTTTGACTCTATTGAGTCAATTGACAAATCCATCAATGAAGTTGATGGTGCCTCAAAAATTGACATTATAAATAGCAATTATTTAAATTACGACATACGACAATAGAGACAAACTCTTGCAAGAATGTTAATTATTATGATAATAATGATTATTGTAGCATAGATAAATTATTTACCCTGGTGCATCAAAATATACAAGGAATGTTAGGCAAGGAATTAGAAATAGAATTGTACATGAATTGTAATAATATCGATATTCTTTGTATTACTGAGCACTGGTTGAAAAACACCCAATTCATGTTCAATTTTTCTAACCACCAGGTTGCAAGCTCGTTCAGCAGAGTAAATATTTTACGTGGTGGTTCGCTTATCTTAATTAGTAATAAATATAAATTTAAGGAGCGTAAGGATGTTGTCAACCTCTCTGTTGAACGAGTCATTGAGATTGCTTGTATTGAGACTGAGCAGCTTATTGTTTTGAGTGTGTACAGGCCCCCATGCGCGGTATATGATGATTTTGCAAGCATAATGGAAGATGCTTTGTTTATAGTATCTCGCTGTAACAAAACGATTATAGTCTGTGGAGACTTTAATATAAATATACTAGAAAAATCAACTGTAACATCCAAATTTATCTCCTTGCTAAAGTGTTACAACTTGTACAATGTCTTCTCTGAACCGACTAGGATGACTGCTACAAGCGCTACCTGTATTGACAACATATTTACATCCATCAAACCAATTCAGAGCAGAATCTCAAACGTCCTTGATTCAGATCACTGTGCTCAAATAGCATCATTTAGTAGACATCCTAAAAACGGTAATAAGAGAAATGTCAGTTTCATTCCTATTAATGCAAGCCGCCTTGAGCAGTTTAAATCTAATATTGCTGAAAGTTTACCGGGGCTGCCTAGTCACAATGATCCCAACCATCTTTATAATTCATTATTCCATCTGATCAGTAGGGAGTTTAACAAGATCTTCAAACCAAAACTACTATCAATAAATAACAGGGCAACATTTTGTGAATGGGCAACTGCTGGTATCTTTATAAGTAGAAATAAGCTGTTTGACTTATATGGTGAAAAGTTGTATAATTGTGATCCATCATTTCACGAATATGTGAAAAATTATTCCAAAGTATTTAAGAGAACTTGTTCCACTGCAAAAGCATTGTACTTGAAAAATAAGATAATTCATGCAGAGAACAAAATTAAAACAACGTGGCATATTATAAATAGTGAAAGCGGTAAAAATACGAATCATCATATTGATTATCACCTAAAGGTTGATAATCGGGACATTAAAGCGGATTTAGAAGTTGCGACTGAATTTGAACAGTTCTTCACAAACATTCCCATTAAAACTACAGAATCGCTACAGTCCTCTCCTTCATCCGCTGAGTTACTATTGAAAAACAGTCTCAATAAGTGTAACACAATCTTTGAATTTACTCGGATCAACAACAAAGATATTATTAGCGCTTTTAATACTCTTAACATGAAAAGTACTGCAGACCTGTGGGGAATGTCCGTTAAAACCATTTCACCTGTAATTAAGGTAATCGCACCGGCCTTAGCAGGTATTTTCAATGATTGTGTCGCACATGGTAAATTTCCTGATCTCATGAAGCACAGTAAAATAGTAGCCTTATTTAAATCAGGTAGTACTTCAGATCCCGCTAATTTTCGACCTATCTCAGTACTACCATCGCTTAGCAAAATTTTTGAAAAAATTGTTTTATTACAACTACTAACGCACTTCAATAGTTGCAATTTGTTACATCCCAACCAGTTCGGTTTTACGAGAAATTGTTCTACTACTGACGCTGGAATTCAACTATTGAAGTACGTATTTGAGGCTTGGGAGGATTCACATGATGCACTCGGCGTATTTTGTGATTTGTCTAAAGCTTTCGATTGTGTTCATCATGAAATCCTCATCAGGAAGTTACACCATTACGGTATCCGCAAACAAGCCCTCAGCCTACTGAAATCATACCTTAGTAATAGAATTCAGAGGGTCGATGTCAATGGCATACAATCACAAGGATCCATGGTCACTATTGGTGTGCCCCAAGGTTCGATTCTTGGTCCTTTTTTGTTCCTCGTTTACATTAATGACCTACCTTATTATGTGAGAAATAACCACGGTATTGTACTGTTCGCGGATGATACTTCTTTGTTATTTAAAATTAAACGACAGCTACAAAATTTTGACGAAGTGAACAATGCACTTTCTTCGGTTGTCCATTGGTTTAGTATGAATAACTTGCTTTTAAATGAAAAGAAAACTAAATGCATCAAATTTTCACTGCCCAATGTTGTTCAGAATCCGACCAATGTACAACTGAATGGAACAATTTTGGAACCGATTGAGTCAACCGTATTTTTAGGTATAACCATTGATAATAAACTACAATGGGGCTCACATATAGAAAAGCTATGTAATAGACTTAGCTCGGCGGCTTTTGCTGTTAAAAAAATTAGACTTTTGACAGATGTTGATACGGCTAGAATAGTTTATTTCAGTTACTTCCATAGTATCATGACTTACGGGATACTTCTCTGGGGATGCGGTGCAGACCTTAATAGCATATTTATATTACAGAAAAGGGCTGTAAGGGCTATATACAACCTTGCTCCTAGAACTTCTCTCAGAGATACATTCAAGGAAATAAATATTCTAACTGTGCCATCTCAATATATATTTGAAAATTTGATGTATGTACATAAAAATATTAATAACTTTGGAAAAAACTGTGATATACATAATATTAATACACGAAACAAGAATAATCTTGCTATCCATTGTACTCGTCTCCGCAGAATAAGTAACTCATTCATGGGTCAATGTATACACTTTTATAACAAATTGCCCATGCAACTTAGAGAATTGCCTCGCAATGCCTTTAAAAAGACTGTTAAGACAAAACTTTTCAAAAAAGCATATTACCGCATTGCTGATTATTTAAACGACCCAGCTGCTTGGGACTAGGCTGTTCAGTGTCAGTGTATTTTTTATGTTCTTTATTTATGTTACTAGTCAAATAGGACCGCAATGATAAAAAAAAATGACAAGCCCTCTGAGTTTCTTGCCAGTTCTTCTCAGCAGTGGTCGCGTTCCGAACTGGTGGTAGACGGTCGATTTTTTTATTGTATAATATGACAATGTGTTGACTATTTGTAAGTGTCCATCGTGACCCACACAAAATAAATGATTTGAATTTGAATTGAATTTGTATAAAGACTAGCCAGTACGAATAAGTAGACAAACAAAACAATTTTAGTGGATACCCAACGAGCATACTTGCTCACGCATAATGCATATTCGAGATCTTTTAACTCATTCGCATCGAACGTCAGCTCTTCAAAAGGTATTGTGAATCCGTTATAATTCACTCTTACAAACTATAACAATTCAGTCAGTCTTCGTTCGTTCAAATTTACGAACAAGGGTACGTTAAATCTGGGAAATAGTTCGCGTACTTCTTTCGAAGCGCTATTTCGAACTAGTTTGTGAACTAAACAAGGTTGGTGTGCATCGTCCCTAACTTGTGGTCATCCGTCACATCAATCATTTTAACATTGCGTGACTCATCAGTTCGACGGTATTTCTCTTTACATGAATATGGGAGTTTATATTTTTTATAATGTCTCTTTTAGCCACGCCGTAATTATGTTACTAATTTTGTGGTCATCGCTATTAATTATTTTATGTCATTAGTGGTTACTAAAGCGTTGAGTGACAAAGCGGATTTACGGGGTTATAATTAGTTCATTCGCTTGTGACGTATCAAGATAACTTCTGATTGGGGTTAAAGTCGTGAATGTGAAGGTAGAAGTTGTAGCCTTAATAAAAACTCGAAATACAAAACACATTATTTTTAATACAGCTTTGACATATTATATATCTAATCTCTTTACAATTTTAAAGGTGTCGCTATCGATTGTACCAAACTGATGTTCAGACGGAATGATGAGGGGTCCATTGCTCAAACAAAGATAAAAAATCACGATTTACATCTTTATTTGGTGATTGTAAAAATATGGGCTCACAACCTAGTAGTACAAGTAATTAAAAACTTTATTTAGCTCATCGCACTGAATTGTGCAGTAATTTTAAGATTCTCGATTATTTCTTGCCAATGTTTACTGTATCGAGAAATGTCTATGTATAATAATATATATCAATCTCAATTAAGTAAAACAGACAGTCAACTCACTAGCTGCGGTTTTTCAACCGACTTCAAGAAGAAGCAGATTATTCGTTGATTTGGCACTTATTTCAAATATTTTTTTATTGGTTACTTTTCTCTTTCTAGTGCCTACTTTAAAGTTGGTAACATTTTGTGTTAAAATGTATTTTTTTAATGGATGAGGTTGTTTCAAGCCCGGCCTTCGTGTAAATCTTTAAAGGAGGCCTATGTCCAGCTATGGACGTCTTTTGACTGAAATTATGATGATGATGTTAAAAAGTGTCTATACTGTTAAGCATACGAACCAGTTTTACTTTTTTAATTGTTTATTTTTAATTAATAATAATTCCTGATAATAATATACCTTATTAGTTTTAACCAAAATGGAAAAACAAATCATAATAATTGAAATACTTTTTTAACAAAAGTTTGATTAAGGTCGCACTGTGATTATTTTGTTATAACGAGTGTGAGTTCGTCGGTAGTATGATTATGTAGGCACCAATATAACAAAGTATGTATTCTATGTTTAAACTACTGAGTTGGCTTTTCTCCAACTTTTATATGATTTTTTGTATATATAACTGGTAGGACCGGGGATAGATCATAGACATTTTATACCCCTAGATGACCCCCAGAATTTTCATTTTTGGACCGAACTTGCACTTAATGTTTTCAAATTTTTTTTTACAGAGTTGGATTGTGGCCGTTGGATCCACGGGACCACGGTGCGATTTCAGCGTCGGGCAAGTGGTTTTATGTGAATCAAATGGGCACTGAGAGAGAGGCGAGACTCAGGGCATGTGGCCCTGAGTCTCGGTGTCATTTGTGTACATTAATTATATGTTTGTAAAGAGCGTCCTAGCAAGACAAGGAAAACTTGATACACACCCTGTGCCAATCCCTCTTGCCAGCGTGGCACAGTAGGCTAATTTCCCTCCATGAATTTGGAGGAGGCCCGACTCAGTAGTGGGTAATTTATGGGCAGTTTATGGCACTACGATACAGAAAAATACATGTAACTGACACATAATGTTTGCTGGCTCAGCTAATTATTCATCTCTATTAAGCTATCCGTTTCATGTGAGGTCCGTGTGGTGAAGGAATTAGAATACGCAGTGTCGCCATCCCACTCTATCCTCAGGGTGTCCTAGCCTAGCCACGAGAGAAGGAAAACTTGATGCGAAACCTTGTACCATCTCGGCGAACGTGGCTTAGTAGGCTAATTATCCGTCATGTAATGGGAAGAGACCCGACTTAGCAGTGGGTCATGTATTCTTAGAGTATAGAATAGAATAGAAAAATGCTTTACTGTATCACTTTTAGATGGTCTAGTGGTTAGATGTGCCGCCTTTGGATCAACGGGTCCCGGGTTCGATTCCGGGGTCGGGCAAGTGTCTTTGTCTAAACCAGAGGCACTGGCTCGGAGTCTGGGTGTCATTTCTATCTATAATATGTATGTATTTACAAAAAAAAATGGATTTAAGTAGTTTATCATCCATCTCGTTACCATAACACAAGCATTAAGTTGCTTAGCTTGGGACGAGATGGCGTTGTGTGTAATGTCCAAGGATATTTATTATTTATATTTATAATAGAATAGAATATAAAAAATGCTTTACTGTATCACTTTTATAATACTACTCCCAGGTCGGAACGCGGCACCAACACAGAAGACCTGGCGGAAGAAACTCGGTGGTTTTTCTTTAAACGCCATATTACAAGAGTGGTAAACAGACACAAAAATTTTATAACACCCCTGTTTTTTTCAGGGTTCAAATAAAAGATATCTACGATGAATTTTGAATTGCAAACATTTGACAGAAATTTGATTGAAGTTTTTGTTTAAAGAATTTAATTCGATCGTAGCAAAGCAAACGAAATTGATACCTATTCGAAAAAATACCCTATTGATACGGGTCTCCGAAAATACCCCGATGGGGATGAGCCCGAAATGCACAGCCCACACGTTTAACAATTTATCGTAAAATCTGTGTGACGGGGAAAATGGACAATTTTATTTGTAGGGAGCTCAAATAAAGCCAATATAAAAGGTTGGGAAGTGAACAGGGCGGGTCAATATTTGCTTCTCGTCAGACAAAATTGTGGGTGAGCGCACTTGACACCGTACTAGTGGAATTCAAATAGATTCACCAAAGAAGTGTTCAGACTATCTTTTGTAACACTATACATACTAATTTGTATTGAGACGAAGAATAGTAAACAAATCTAATTGGACCGAAACTCGCGTCAGCTTGTTTCTTAACAAGGATTAATGCATAGATAGATTCTGTATGTAACAAATTGCAAGTAGGCACTTAATGCACAAAGTTTATTATAAAAACCACTTCATTTCTTCAAGTTGTCTAATTTACTTGATGAATTTGATAAGTCTAAATACTTTGCTGTTTCTGAAACTTTAAGGCATCTATAATCTAATCTATAATTTTTACGTTGATACCTACTGTTATCAATATTTCTCAATTTTGCATCATTTAATTACGTTAGGTACCTATATAAAATTGCGTTGCTATTAATCGCAACCTTATGCAACGTATTTTTTTTGTTAAATCGACAAATAAATTAAGTTCCATTAAACACACTTCACAAAAATACCATCAGATTAATAAAAAGAAATATGTAACAAAAAAAATCAAATCGGTTTACAAATGGCCGAGTTAGCGCTCATACACACGAACGGCATGTTGTCAACGGCACAAACAACTGTTGTCTGTGCCGTTGGCAACTTGCCGTTCGTGTTTAAGAGCGCTAAGAGTCGACAGTAGGAAATGACAAGGCCGAAAACCTAGCCGCAAGCGAAGGGAAACTTGATACTAAACCCTTTTTTTTTCGTCAGAAATCCTCATGTATACCCGGCCGTTGGGGACTGGCCGGGCTATGTGAGACTCCGGGGCGCGTAGAGATGGGAATTGCGTCCCGATCTACCCACTAAAACCACCGGCGATCCTCGACTGCCCAAACCAGGGCCACGGGATTCACTCCCATTACGGGAGCATGCTCCGTGACCCTGGGGGCCTGGGCCCGCCTCTTATAAAGCTAGTGGAGCCCCATGCTCCAAGGCGGGCCCCTACGATTATATGCCAACCCGTCTGGGCAGTGTGGCCCAGTAGGCAGTTACCCTCCATGTAATTGGAGGAAGCCCCATTCAGCAGTGATTCATGTGTGGGCGGCGTAGTAGTAGTAGTAGATATGAAAATAACAAGCAACCCTATTGATTCTCTTTCTTCTTGAAGTCACAAACATAAATAAACGTGCATGGACGTTATCGCTTGCCACCATCTCTTCCCGCAAACAAATGCGAACACGGTTTGATTCGTCAAAAAACAGACAAAAACATTCATAACAGATCCGCGATATCTGAAAACGAAACACCATCGGTAGTTGGACTGCGTTGAATGGTGGCTCAAAAGCGATCCAGTGCGATGTCAGACGTATGGGATATCGGAATGATAGATGGTCGATGCCACCGACTCATGTCCGCGCCACCACACTTGCGTTCGCGTGAAAATGGCGTTTTTTTTAAATGAAATGTTTTCAAACCATGTTCATGGTCGCAATTTTTATCCGAAATTTAGGGATGGGACAGAAGCTGGTGCTTTTATAGATTAAAAATGGTTGTTTATCGGTATTTTTTTATTTTGAAGTTGGATAAGAGGGTAAAGAGGTCGAATAACCGTTATTCAATTTTTGAAATATTTAATGCATATCCCCATAGACGTCCAAAAATACTATAATTGGCCTTCTAACAAATGTATGTTGTTCAGTTATTAAAAAAAATATATCCTTGGACATTTCACACAGCGACATCTCGTCCCAAGCTAAGCAACTTAATGCTTGTGTTATGGTAACGAGATGGATGATAAACTACTTATATACATTTTTTTTGTAAATACATAGATATTATAGATAGAAATGACACCCAGACTCCGAGCCAGTGCCCCTGGTTTAGACAAAGACACTTGCCCGACCCCGGAATCGAACCCGGGACTCGTTGATCCAAAGGCGGCACATCTAACCACTAGGTATCGTGGCAAACTTTTGAACGAAATTCGATATAATCTATGGCCCTGTACCGCTCGAATAAAAAAGCGGGCTTTTTAAAATCGATTTATTGTGTTGGTCCTTCTCCAATTTCTGGAAAGAAAATTAGCCTACTGTGCCACTCTGGAACGTGGATTAGCATTAAATGATGTTTTATGTATGTATCATGTTTTCCTTCACTTGTGGCTGGGTGATCTGCATCTTGTGTTCCTTCAGTGGTCTCTTATGACACCCTCAGGATGGCACGGGTTAGTGATATTTTGTATTTTAAATCCGTCACTACACCGAAAATTCTGTCAATATTATCAAATATCAAATGGAAACCTTTCAGGACAATTTAATTATACTGACGTCTATAATTTTGAACCACAACCTTTGAAAGTTGAAACAAACTTTAGTCTAGTTGCCCGTTGAACATTAAGATTACTATACACTACTTCTCAGCCCATAAATGACCCACTGCTGAGTTGGGCCTCCTCCAGTTACATGGAGGGTAATTAGCCTACTCTGCTACAGTGATCTGACAAGTAGTTTCAGGGTTGTTATCGTGTTTTTCTTCTCTTGTGGCTAGGTGTTCAACCTCATCATTCCCTTAGTCGGCTCATAACAACGCCGTCAGGACGGAGTAGGGTGGCACCACTATGTATTCTAAATTCGTCACCACACGGAAAATTTTACATTACATTAGCGCGTAAACCACGTAAGGTCACGTAAGTTTCTTCATAAGAATTACTTTAATAAACAATTCACAGCTATTAAAAGCCACCCGGCGCGCGGTTATCGACCCAGCACATTGTGTTTATATGTTTGTCATCGCTTTAATTGAACTTGTTTGTCCAACTTGAGTAATAATACTTTATTGATTCACCCGAGACCCGAGGGTTTGAAATTCAATAATCTTAATGTCTACTCCAAAAATCAAGTAGTTTACTTGATGTTTATAGACCCATTTGCTAATGACTAGAATGTATTAATTAAATCAACTTTTATATTTAAGTCTTGAATATTAAATAACGTTTTAGGTTGGAACTAATGCAATCATCTTAATGTCTACTCCAAAAATCTAATAGCTGAATTACTATTTAGCCCGCTTGATATTTAAGACCAATTTAGCTGCAATTTAGAACAGATAAGCATGTACATATTAATCAACATTTAGATTTATGTCTTGAATATAAAATAACATTTTAGGTTGAAACTAATTGCTCTAATTCTATTTACAAATAACCCTTAACAACCTAACTAATTTAGCAAACATACGCTATTGCTCGGGGCTGGCAAACGAAGCGGTCGTGTTCTAATGAAAACACTCCAAAATGCACTCAAATCTTCAGCGTGGATCTAATTTAGCTGCAAGCAGACTAAAATGGAAGCGCTTCTATTGAAGTGAATGAAATGAAAGTAGACAATGCAGTGTAACACAATCGTATAGAAAAGACGCATGTTCTAGTTATGAACAAGTGAACGTTTGCGGGCAGGTGGACGGACAATAGCCGCTGCTGGGCGGCTACAATGCCAAGCCTTGATTGGTATGTTGCCATTGCTACTTGACAGCCGCGGAGTTTGAGTGTTAACAAAAGTTTTGTAGAAAATGAAAATAAGATTTAGTATTAGTCATTTTATCTGACAACATTATTTTCAAGCCATTAAGAAAGAAGTAACGTGAAGTGTACATTTTCAAGGGACTGCAGTAGGGATGAGTTTCTCAAATCGGTTGTTGTTTTGTTTTGATAGGTTCGATTGGTTGTAGATTGACTAAAAAAATTATCAAAATGGGTTCAGTAATTAGACAGAACATTTTAAGAAAGTTAACATAGATTACAAATCTTTGGCAAATTATGTTTACACAGAAATCTAAAATTAACCATTTAAAAGTCTACTGTTTATATTTAAGTTATTTAAATTGCGTTTTAAATTCCGACAAAATCTCAAGTAGTATTTGTTTAATTGAATATTCAGTTTTAAAGTAACAGTTTACATTTTTATTTATACATAGGACAACAAAACAGGTAACCACTAGCAGTACTAAACCAGTAATTATAATATACGGATCTTATCTAGGTCTTTAACCAGTGTGTGTTGCCAGTGATGACATATGGAACAGAGACGTGGTCGCTCACTATGGGCTCCATCAGAAGGCTCAAAGTCACCCAAAGGGCAATGGAGAGGGCTATGCTCGGAGTTTCCCTGCGAGATCGAATCAGAAATGAGGAGATACGCAGGAAAACCAGGGTCACCGACATAGCCCACAGGATTGCCAAACTTAAGTGGCAGTGGGCAGGGCACATAGCTCGCAGGACCGACGCCCGATGGGGCAGAAAAGTCCTCGAGTGGCGACCGCGTTCCGGAAGGCGCAGTGCTGGTAGGCCTCCCACACGGTGGACCGACGACCTGGTTAAGGTCGCCGGAAAGCAGTGGATGCGGGCGGCCCAGGACCGGCCTTTGTGGAGATCCTTGGGGGAGGCCTATGTCCAGCAGTGGACGTCTTTTGGCTGAAATGATGATGATGATGATGATCTAGGTTGGACACACATATATAGCTGTTACGTAAAATAATAAAAACAAATGTATTACATAAATAACAAACAAACGCGATGGATACAATTGAAAAAAAATAAACCAATCACTTCAAATCCCACTTGTATCGGCCAGAGATGAAGTTATGATGAGAATTTCATCCAAGTCAGCGTTTCTCGCACACTACTAGTGCTGCATAAATAGGGCTAAATTGGAATCCCGAAATTCGACCACATACTGGACCATCACCCGTCCTCTGGGTAAAACGAGTCGGGATAGACTTGCAAACTTCGAAGTAAGCACTGCCATTTCGAACATTGTGAGTCGCCAATCTCCATTGGGATTAGATTGGACGTAATGTATTTACTTGTGCTACTTGTGAGTTAAATTGCTAATCATATAAGAATTTCCTAAAACATTTAAATTCTTGACACTCGTTTGGGAATATTGGTAATATGTTATACATTTTGTGCTGATGACTTTTTATTTATTTCAGGCTACTTTCTTATTATTCTCATCTTTTTATTATTGTTAACAAACTTTGTGAAATAAACCAACATAAAACTACGGTTATTTTAAAAATATTCATGCAAAATAGAAACACAGGGATCCAGATTGAGGACTTATAATATTTAGTAAAAAATAATATATTGAAAGATCTAGATATCATCGGGACCCATAGTTTAAAAAATACTCATTAAATGATTTCTAAAATTAAAAAATCACTATCACTACATAGTATAAAACAAAGTCGCATTCTTCTGTCCGTCCCTATGTATGCATAAATCTTTAAAACTACGCAACGGATTTTGAAGCGGTTTTTTCAATAGATAGAGTGATTCAAGGGGAAGGTTTATATGTATAACCCACCCCCGCTTTGCACGGGCGAAGCCGGGGTGGGCCACTAGTTTATCTATATAGTAAATAAAAAAACAGCGACTCTATTCCATTCAGAACATTGAGTCATCCATCGCCAATCTCCAATGCGGTTAGTTAAATTGTTAATCATATATTTTATTGAGTGTAGATTGTTAATAGCTTTTCTCCGTGTGGTGACAGATTTAGAATACATAGTATCACCATCCCGGTCCATCGTGAGGGTGTCGTAAGAGCTGACAAAAGTAACCAGGGTGATAACCTATACGCAAGAGAAGGAAAACTTGATAGGAAACCCAGTGCCAACCAGCCCCTCTTACCAGCGTGTCACAGTAGGCTAACTACCCTCCAGGTAAATGGAGGAGGTCCGACTCAGCAGTGGGACATGTATAGGCTGGGCAGTAGTAGTTATTGATAGCTTCGGTGCTGAATAAAGTTCGAATATATACGAAAATCGTGGTTTCAAAATATACTTATTGCATGTTTCCTAATATTAATATATAATTTTAAATGTAAAAAGAAATTAAAAATATCCACACCACCCGTTACGCATTAACTTTTCGTTTAAGACGGAATATATTACTTGGGTAAGTGAAATATATAGCTTAGTACAGTCAACGCAGGAAAATCCCACTCGATCACAGACGGTTCTCCTAACTTTTACAATCTGATGGACTGATTACGACGACCACCATAATAATATCTGTATTCTGAGTGGCAGTCTTCAAAAATAATCTCAATGACCTAACGTATACGGTAGAAAATAGCACAAGAATAATTTTAACGTCAATGACAATAGAGTCAACAACTGCCAATCTCACTTAGTTTGATCCAAACTTTTTTATTTAAATCCTCAGAATCAGAGGACGCAGACTCGTCCTCTAAACAGATTGCTTTTATTTTCGGGAATCTGTTTTTCTCAATTATAAATTTAATAGCAGCTCATTTAATAATTTCAAGAGAGATTCATTTTACTAATATGGTTTACTAAATTGTATTGTATATTTTCTATTGTACTGTTCAAATGTACTAGTAAATGCTTAACCAAATATAAATTTGAGATGTTTCATATAAGTATTTATTTATGTTTAAATGTTTTTTATTTTTGAGAGAAAGAAAATTTAAATTGTTGCAGGGTACACTAAGTATAAACCTGAGTCACAGGAGCAGCTTACAAACAAGTAATTCACGAATACAAATGACACACACACTAAGAGCAAGTGCCTCTGGTTTACACAAAGACCGACCCCGGAATCAAACTGGAGACACGTGATCCAAAGGCGGCACATCCAACCTCCATACCAACAAGGCAGTGAAAAAGTAATAGTAATTTTGTTTTAACACTAAATCTATCTAAACCCCTTAAAAAGAGGAACAGATCCAACTTAATAAGGGGTTCTATTGAGTCTTACTTCTTTTAGAGTTAGGGATGACTGTTTACGCTGACCAAACGGATTGAAAGAAGTTTTCATGGCCAGTTTCATTTAGCCTTACGACTTACGATTAAGGTGTCGGTACCATCGCATGTAATTCCATGTATTATCCACATGTATTAAAACATCTCCTTAAATACATTCTGATTGTAAGGGTTATTTCTTCAGTGTAAACTTATTCTTAGAGTTTGTGTTCATTCTCGTTAGGTATCAGAATATTTTAAAAAGTTTATCTATGGAGATAAACAGGTAGACGGATACACTTTCGAAATTGTTTGCACATCCTAGATTGCGAACTTTCAAACTTCTAGTGACGTTACTCGAACTTTATTTAACCGTTAGCAAAAGGACAAAGAAACTAGAGCTAGAACTATACATATTATATATAACAAAAAAATTAAACAGACTACAAAAACAATTGCAAACCTCCTTATTTAATTAAAACCTTAACATTGTATGGTTTTGCCATTCTGCATACAGAATGGCACAATCTTCAAACATCGAATGACTGTTAAAGCTTGACAGTTGTCAGTACTGTTAACAGACTATTTTGTACTAATAACGTGTTACTAAACGATATTTGGTTTCATATTTCATCATAGCATTGTGGGTATAAAACTTTTCAAATCACATGTTAACCACACAGTTGTTACTTTATTGCGAATTTATTTGAACAAACGCCCACACAAATAATATCGTAATAAATTGAAAACACATTATGTATGTTTAGAAAACTCGTTTAAACTAGCCGTTATGATATTGTAACATAGTTACTTTTTAAAACAGTTCTCTAATTAAAAGTTTTAAGGGACACTATAGAATAATGCCGAGTAAAAACAAGAACTTTTAGGGGTCATTTATGAATTAAAAAGCTATCTGTCAGAGAAAAAAGGAACTTTCGTAGAGCATTGAAATTAAACACTTTTTAACGGATTTATCGCGTGTAGGTATATCTCATTATTTAATTCCCGACGTTTCGAATACTTTGCAGCCGTCGTGGTCGCGAGAGACTAGGTGACAGTTGTCTTCAAAATTACAAAGAAACTGTTAAAATCTACCGCCTATAATTTTGTTTTAATGATAACCATAATAAACAATAAATCCGTTAAAAAGTGTTTAATTTCAATGTGTAATAATCGCGAAAGCTTGCACTTGAAAACCAATAATATTGGTTTTAAGTATATAAACAAAACTGTGATTGATAAGGAACCACAGATGCAACTGAAAAAGAGCTGATGACTTTGAAACGGCTGAGCTGAATTAAATTATACATGGTCAGCCACTGGTAAAAAAAGGTACGTTCAAAAAAAAAAATTAAAGAAGCTCCCGCCACAATTAACTATTTAAAAATAAAAAGTAAAAAAAATATACATCGCCTTGGGGGATCAGGGGTCAGGTAATAAATAAGTACGAGCGGCGAAGATACTTTTTAAAGGTTCACACTTATTATAATGTAGATTTTGTTAAGTTGTTAATACATAGATTCTTGTCGCATCCTCATTTTCTCTTCCACCACTTAAATTTGTAGATATTGGGTAATCCCTCCCCCCCTTTAACCCCCAGAGTTTTTCCAGGGCTCAACCAATTTTCATGGAACATATTCTAAGAACTCTCGCACGTAACTCACCTTTCATACAAAAAAAAACTATATTGAAATTGCTTCATCCGTTCGCGAGCTACGGAGCCACAGATAGATAGACAGACTCGTCTGAAACTTATAACACCTTTCTTGTTGCGTCGGGGGTTAGTCACAGAATTGGTACAAAGCCGGCCGTCTCAATGGGGTTGAAAGGTCCTAGAGTGACGACCACCTACTAGAAAGTAGTGGATCCGATGGATACGGGCAGATCAGGACCGGCCATTGTTGAAATGTCTAGCACCGGTCTTAATTTAGTCATGATGACACAGGCAGACAGATGTCAAACCAACAAGCCTTCCCAGGAGTTCGGCATAAGAACAAGAACTCCGTCCTCGTTTCAGCCCATTTATGGCAACGGAGAGAGCTATGCTCGGAGCTTCCCTGCGATATCGAATCAAAAAGTAGGAGTTACGCAGGCAAAACAGGGGCACCGACATAGCCACAGGATTGCCAAACATAAGTGGCAGTGGGCAGGGCACATAGCTCGCAGGACTGACGCCCGATGGGGCAGAAAAGTCTTCGAGTGGCGATCGTGTTCCGGAAGGCGCAATGCAAACCAACGACCTGGTTAAGGTTGCCGGAAAACGATGGTTTCGGGTGGCCGAGGACCGGCCTTTGTGGAGATCCTTGGGGGACGTCAAGCAGTATGTAGACGTCTTTTGGCTGAAATGATGATGATGACTGAGTGGAGCCTCCTCCAAATTAACCAAGGGAAATTAGCCTACTTTGCCAAGCTGGCTAGACGGGATGGCACAGGGTTTGTATCGAGATTTCCTTCTCTGGCAGCTAGGTCACCTGCCTCTTACGATACCGTCAAGACATACCGTCTTAGGGCTAGGGACATTTTGTAGGGTACCTACTACAGCACTTTATGGGAGCTTCTAATGAAAGTAATATAGATTTCTAGCGGCCCGCCCCGGCTTCGCACGCGTGCTAATACGCATGTATTATACATATAAAGGCAGGCCTATGTCCAGCAGTGGACTAATGTGAATGTATGTAAAAAATGAATGTAAAAAAAACGCTTCAAAATCCGTTGCGTAAATTTGAAGATTTAAGAATACATAGGGACGGACAGACGACAGTGACTTTGTATAAACTATGTAGTGATAGTGATGATAGTGAAGCTCTCATTTTGGCGTTTGCATCAGTTTATTTCGCTTGCTAAGAAGACTTGCGAAGTCAAGACGTCTTGATGCGATTTGCATAGATACCTAGTAAACTGTTATCCCTCAAATCGGCTTACGTACAGCGTGGGATGAACAAAGTGTATGTTAGAGAAGATTAGCATTTAATAGGAAACTTATACGTTTCTGAATATAATTTGATAAAAACATTGAATGAAAAGTTAAATAAAAAATCTTCTAATGTATAAAATTCTCGTGTCACGGTGTTTCTTAAGGAACTGCTCCGAAATGGCACGACCGATTTTCGTGAAATTTTGTGTGCATATTGATTAGGTTTGCGAATCGGACAACAAAAAAATTTCATGCACCTGCAACCAAATGTCAAGGGGACCAAAACAAAAAATAAAAAAAATAATTATATGTTGTTTTTTTATTCTCTTATGATACAGCATACAAAAATACATACAACCCTACATTCTATCCCATCTACGATCAACCTCTATTTGAAAAAGCGATATTTTTAAGGCAAAACAACGATTGCGGTGCCAGCTTATATAAGAATATCATGCAAGCGAAGTAGATCAAGCCTCTTTGGCCGGCCCTGTAATATTGCCTTATTCGTAGTTATTTGACGCGAGTTTCTCACATCTGGCGAACTTGCTCTCACTATGCTGTTTAATGGATTTTAGTAAATAAGACCTTTAAAGCAAACAGAGTTTGTTTGTTCCTTGCTTTTCTGTTTCCAGCAATATTCCAAACCGGTGGTAGTCTCAATATGAATGTGGATGGACATAAGGTAACGGAGAAGGAGATTGATGGATTGGGTGAATGTACAAATCGGTCTGTAAATCTATGGCATAATAGCTAACAGTAGAAGCTTACCTCTTACATAAGCTATGTCTTGTGTGCTTTTGTTTGCTTTTTAGTCTACATAGGTTTTTTTATAATAAGAAGTTTTTGTTTTTGTCCGACAACAAAGATTTTTTACATACTTATTTAAGGGAAATCTTTATGTTGTTCACTTATTTCAAGTTTTATATCGAGCTGCCTAACCGAATTATAGATACTAGCTTTTGCGCGCGGCTTCGCCCACGTGGGCTTCGAACCCGTGCTTATCTCGCTATGCATATTTTTTATGAACATAAAAGCGGTTATTGTTACTAAACTATGATAGTTAGATATGTGCTCTCGCAGACTTTTTGTAGATCTTTATAAGACCTACAAAACCGTAGTACATCATTTTGTTCTATTATCAATAGTTTTTGCAGCGCACGCATAAATAGGTTTTCGATTTTACACCTTGGTTTACAAAATAGCAATTTTCATACACATCCCTAACTCTTTTGAATGATTTGAATGAAAATGATTTTTTGAAATCGGACCAGTAGTTCCTGATATTAGCGCGTTCAAACAAACAAACAAACTCTGCAGCTTTATATATTAGTATAGATAGAATACGCACTTGATACGAAACCCTGTGCGAACCCGTCTGGCCAGCATGGTGCGGTATGTTAATTACCCTCAATGTAACTAGAGGAGACATCACTATGGGTCATCTATGGGTAGTAGTAGTACATTCAAACATAATATACAGGCGTTTTTTCTTTTTTTTTTTTTTAAAACGGTCATTTGGTCTTTAATTCTTTTCACGCTAGCAAAACTGCTGAGTAAAATCGTGTGTATCTTGGAGATGAATACACTATCTGCAATCGATCGTGGACTTTGTTAAATGCGTCTCATTAGTAAGCTTCCGGCGTCTGGGAGCTCTATAGAGTTACCGCTCGCAACTTGCTTTGGAATCGTTAATGTTAAGCTTTAGACGTGTTTGTTAAACTAGACATTATATATCTGAGATACGGTGAACAAGATAGTCAATATATACTGAGTACTGGACTTTGACAAAATAAGGAAAACTTGTAGAAATAGTGAAGAAAACTGGTAAAAAAAATGGAAATATATACAATTTAATGCTCGAAATATATTAAAATTAAAGATCCGATTGCGTACACAAGAAATCGTCAGAAGACAACTTTATATCTGATTTGACTGCCTCGTTGGTCTAGTGGTTAGATGTGCCGCCTTTGGATCAACGGGTCCCGTGTTCGATTCCGGGGTCGGGCAAGTGTCTTTGTCTAAACCAGAGGCACTGGCTCGGAGTATTGGTGTCATTTCTATCTATAATATGTATGTATTTACAAAAAAATATATAATAAGTAGTATATCATCCATCTCGTTACCATAACACAAGCATTTAGTTGCTTAGCTTGTGACGAGATGGCGTTGTGTGAAATGTCCAAGGATATTTATTTATTTATATTTATCTCGTTACCATAACACAAGCATTAAGTTGCTTAACTTGGGACGAGATGGCGTTGTGTGAAATGTCCAAGGATATTTATTTATTTATATTTATCTCGTTACCATAACACAAGCATTAAGTTGCTTAACTTGGGACGAGATGGCGTTGTGTGAAATGTCCAAGGATATTTATTTATATCACAAACACTAGTACGAATTGTACGAAATAGCTGTTGGATTGCTTTTTGTGGATCGGTGACAGATAATATATGTATAATACATAAATATTATGTTCCAAGACACCATTTGTCCATGTGGTGGCAGACTTAGAATACATAGTGTCCCCACCCCATTTCATCCTGAGGGTGTTGTAAGAGCCGATAAAAGGAAATTATAAGGCCGAAAACTTAGCCGCAAAAGAAGGAATAAAATAAAATAAGGAGCTTGATACTGTCTGGGCAGCGTGGCACAGTAGGCTAATTACCCTCCATGTAGGTGGTGGAGGTCCGACTCAGCAGTGGGTCATTTATGAGATGAGAAGTAGAAATAGTAGCCTCAATGAAAATGAAAACAGAAGAGGGAGAATTATGTATTATAAACAGGTATGAAATACCACATGCAGTTGCTTCAACTCCCATAAGACTGCCTGAGGGGTTGATAAATTGATCTCAGTATGTGTTATAATCGGGTGCAATGATAAACATCTAAATTTATCAGGGTTTCTCTACAATATCACGAATGTATTATACACCCTAACCTAAACCTTCCTATTAATTCACTCTATCTATTAAAAAAAACCACTTCAAAATCCGTTGCGTAGTTTTAAAGATTTAAGCATACGTAGGGACGGATAGACGACAGCGACTTTGTTTTATACTATGTAGTGAAGTAACCAAAGTAATGTTAAAATTAATAGTTTAGCGAAGCTTTATTTTAATGGTGCAACCCGTTGTAGCTTAAGCTACGGGCTACGGCGTAGCAACTTGTAACTTGGTTCTAGTTCATGAACATTTATTGTAAATTTATGCAGATCAGAGCTTTTAAGATTACATTGCTATAGCATTGCTACTTAGAAATGTTTATATACAGAGTAAATACTGTGTAGTAATCAACTTGGTTAGGTCAGCATAACAGTTCCATCTGGCATTTTCTTTTACAGGGGGTAAAATCCTTGATTACGAGTATCCGCACCACCACGGAGCAGACTGGTGCGGGGCCTGTGGGACTCCATTTAGCCCCTCAGTGTGGTATGAGAGATATCCCCATACCCACTAAACATCATCCTGATGTACCGTCCCGCGCCTATTCCCTTATGGGTCCGAGTAGCTCCTCTGAGTCCGTAACGCCAGTGGGAGCGAAGAATCCGAGCTCTACTCCTTTCCTTTTAAAGCTCCTTTTGGAACATCTTCCTCTGGAACTGCGGGTTAGTACTATCTACCTCGTTCTCCTACGGGCGGGAGATTTTCTCTATTCCTTCCGTATTTTTTCCATCCAATTTTTGTATTTCACACTTAATATGCATTTGTATAAAAACTCCTTAACGAATTGATACGAAATTAATTTAATGTTAGTTACATGTAACTTTGAGTATTATAAATAAATAAATATCCTTGGACATTTCACACAACGCCATCTCGTCCCAAGCTAAGCAACTTAATGCTTGTGTTATGGTAACGAGATGGATGATAAACTACTTATATATATTTGTAAATACATACATATTATAGATATATTAGATTATAGACACTCAGACCCGGAACAAATACTTGTAGGTCGTACAAATATTTCTTCGGTGCGGGAATCGAACCCGCGACATGCTGCGCAGCATGCGATCGCTCAACCACTGCGCCAACTGTGTCGTCAAATAAATAGTTCTCATAATTTATGTACTGTTTAAATATTTAAATCTAATAAATATTCAGCCGTTACAATTAACTGATACCCAAGAATGAGAAACTATTCAAAATTAATTGTTGAACATAGTTCTAAACTTCTGAGAACGACCATCTTTGATAGCCCTGGGGGTCTTTGTAGTTATATTTAAATTACTTCATAAATAAATTATTATTAAATTAAGAAATTGTAAAGATGATGAAGATATTGTAAAGAAGCATAAAAAAGTCTTTGTTTTGCTTGACTTGACACGTTATAAAAATAATAATCAAACTTTTTTAATATTCTTAAACTAATCAACGACGCTATGTGTTCACCTATCTATCCAATTCCATCTCATCCAATAATTTACCCACTGCTGAGTCGTGCCTCTTCCAATTATCGCACAGTCATAAAAAAAGGATCGATAACTTTTTTTCTTAATTGATCTGATGTCATCATCATGAGAGTACAGGGAATCCAAAAAACATTATGCAACTCAGCATACTGAGATTGTAAGATAAAAATTACAATAGCTAGTTGGTCGATTTTCAGTTGCACCCAAGTTTTATAGTTGCTTCACAATATCTCGATATCCCATACTCGGTACCTCAAAATAGAAAATCATTTAAAAAAGTCCTTCGTTGATCAACCTTCTCTTCAAATGGCTAACGGGTTTTTGTTACACCCTGTGTTTAAGAAAATATTTCCTCTCGTGTATTCAACGGATGATTCTTACCAAGTTACAAAAGCCACAGCCGGAAACAAAACAAAACAGCATAAATTTTCATACAAAAGTTTCAAGTGTAATGCTTCACGAACCTATCCAAGTTTATTGGTGACGAATCAATGTTCACCAGAAATATCACTTAAACTTTTAAGAGTTTTGGCAACAAAAAGATTAGTTCATTTTTTATTGTTTCCATTGCGGTTTTTTATATGACGTGTCATGTCTTTTGTTTTTTATTATTTATTGTGATAGAAGGACAAGGCATACGTAAATAAAAAGAAAAGAAAAGATAATTTGTCAAAATATTAAATTTGAGAAACAATGATTGCGTGTATTGCGTTATGTGTAGGATAACTATTATTTTTGAGCACTAACGGATTCAAAAACAGTGATAATCCTTTTTTTAATGACCGCAGTTTCTCGAAGTTCCCGGAACCGATTGCCTTTTTTGTTTTGGGAGTCGGTTTTCATTTTTTGGTTACAATTCTTTCATTTAGGACCACTGTACATGACTCTGGTGATCCCTATATGACATGGGATATGATGATGGCTGTAAAGCTACGTCATTTATTCACCCGAGGGTGACTGTCAAGCATACACCCTGCCTGATGGTTGCGTGAAAGTGCTTCTTAAGTGAAAGCATGATGCTGAAAGCAGAGTTAAAGTGAAATCATTCATCTGCCAGCTGATGTTATAATTTATAATTTAGCAAGTTAATACCTGCAAAATGTTTTAACAATATTTATTTAACTAGTGGCCGCCCAACGGTCTTATTTCTACCATTATTAATTTAAATGATAAATATATTCTCAATTTGACCACAAACTTCACTATCACTACATCGTATAAAACGAAGTCGTTGTCATCGGTCCGTCCCTATGTATGCTTAAATCTTTAAAACTACGCAACGGATTTTGAAGTGTTTTTTTTAATAGATAGGGTGATTCATAGCAACGTTTTTACGTATAGTACATGCATAATTGCAACCGTGCGAAGCCGCGGCGGGTCGCTTGATAAGAATAAACAAAAGTGTATAATTTCGCGCGCGCGCGCTTGTCTGTGTGTGTTTGACACACATGGTAGTGTGTGTACTTTTTATTGACCGTTAAATCAATAAAAAGTACAGTTTTTTATTCATAAATAAAAATATTATCTTTCTGCATTCCTTCTCTTTATAAACTATAAATGTGGGAAAATTTATACTTCTCCGTCCACGCATATACGTGGAAATATTCTTTTAAATATCAACTAAAATATTTTTTGAAAAGCTATTTTAAATATATAGTGTCGCCACCCCATTCCGTTCCAGAATTATGAAAGCTCGCAAAAGAACCCGCAAGAGAAAGAAAACTTAGTAAGAATTCCTGTGCCAGCCCGCCTGGCCAGCATGGCTAATAGGCTTATTACCCTCCATGTAACTGGAGGAGGCCGAACTGAGCACAACCGCGGATCTTCGGACTGAGTAGTAGTAGTTGTTAAATTAATTCTAACATTTATTTTGATTTATATTATACTACTATACTACTTCTCAGCCCATAAATGACCCACTGCTGAGTCGGGCCTCCTCCAACTACATGGAGGGTAATTCTTTACTCTCTGTATTTATCACGTAAATAACGATCATGTTTCTGCTACACAAATTAAAAACATTAAAAATCCATCTTTATTTTTCTGTGAAAGAAAACATTACTTTGATGCTATCATAGAAAACTGTTTAAAAATATGTCGAATTTAGTTACAACACTGATTCTAAATTTACCATCGCTAAAACTTTAACGGAAAAATCTTTCCACAATGACGTTTTAAGAACTCTTTTTCATTCAACTACTTACATATATTTATCGATACAAATATAATCTACTATTGTAAATTAAATACGCCCAGGCTACTTACTTTTCTAGACAATCAAAGACAATAAAATCCGCACCACACACTCATAAGTTCAATGTCAACTTTAGCGAACTACTTGATTTCATATCGCTGGCACGGTCCTTTAAAAATTACTCATAGTTTTCCGTATTCAAAAGTCAATTAGTTCAGTCCACGTGGTCGTTCAAGAGCGCGGGAAATCGCGATGTTAGCGCCAAAAATCGACCTCTCCGAGACTACCATCCCTTACCGAGTTCAACAATATACTGACAACTGTCACAGAACCCCAGCCGCTTCGCGCCTTTACTACGGACGCTTTTCCTCTTTTCCCCTGCCCTATCTTGCTTTAACGAAAATATATACACACAACTGAATGTACACACATGCACGACAAGTTCGTTCGAATTGTCTGAATTCCGTGTATATGTTACGCTTGTGTGCAATACTTGAATATGGGTGGGTGTACTAAGACGCATCTTCGTGGCAATGCGTTGCTGCACACTATTGTAGGTGTTTCTAATTTATGTCTTAATTGTTTGGTGTAAAGTCTGGTTTTCCAAAGCATGTGGAAGTAATGTTCAATCAGAGACGGCGCTAAAGCAGAATGCGCATGTCCGTTATCAATCTTGCGATCGTGAAACTACCAAAACTATCGTCATCCTTATTTTCCTCCAAGTTTCAGCAAAGCTGACGATTCACTTCTGGACTCGAAAATTTCATGAATCTATTGAATTATTAATGTTAATCTAAAAAAAATCTTCACGTAGAAAAGCAATTTTAGTTATTGTTTTGAGTAAACATATATAAATTTTACGGTCTATAAAGTTAGGTTTATTAACGGCGCGAACTAAATTCAAGATCAGGTGTGCCAGCGGAGCAATTTTTTAGCTGCAATAGCTTTGTTCAGTAAATGGGTTTCGGATAGGCAATCTAATCTTTAGGTAGATTAAAATAAATTTGCTTCTCATAAAATTATTGTCCGTGTGGTGACGGATCTAGAACACACAATGTCACCAACCCATACCATCATTAGGGTGTCGTATGTATTCCCCTCCATGAATTTGGAGGAGGCCCGACTCAACAGTGGGGTCAACATTTATGGGCTGAAAAGCGAAGCGAAAAACTCTTGAAATACAAAAAGAATTCGGTAAAATTTACGCTATATGATATAAGGTTTTACATATGGTGACGCATTAAGAAAACATTGTGTGACCGCTCAATCCATCCTTAGGGTGTCGAAAGAGCCGACAGATGGAAATGACACGGCCGCAAACCTAGCCAATGATTTGACCAATAATTTGGAAAAATTGCCTTGCTGGCTCTTCTCCGTAGAGCAGCCTTCTTAACCGGTGGTAGTTTCAGCATGAATGTAGGTGGACGCAGGGATTGTGAGCGATCAGGAGAGATGGAGTGATTGTAGGAGTGAGGAATTGTGTATGAAAGGTGTGAATGTACTCGTAGGTATGACGACTGATAGGTGTGTGTGGAGACTACCACCTAGTGTGGGTAAAGGGCCGTGAGATGATAATGGTAATTATAAATATGACGATTTATAAGAGTTTTGTGATAAAACCTACGTAAATAAAGTTCTTTTTGAATTTGAGTTTGAGCCGCAAGAGAAGAAAAACTTGATACAATACCTCGTGACCTGACTCAGCAGGCATTTATAGGCTTAGGAGTAATAGTAGATATGAGGTACTTTTAGTGTATAATAATGTCCTTGACATAGTTACTCATACAAAGTAATTCAAATTTACATTGCTTGAGTTTTTTTTTTTTATTCTTACAATTTTAGGGTCGTTGAATCTCTTGGAGATTATGTCAGACCCATCGTATCCTAAAACCAAATTTACACAGATTCTTTAGATATTTTTATCATTAGTGAAAACATTGATTTTGTAGTTGTTGATAATGGACGGATAATAATGGATGGATAATGGATTAGACAAAATACTTTGGTAAACTCCTACATCTCGGGTATTAATATCAAATTTCTGCTTTAACTTATTTCTATCGGCTTCGGTCCGGGCACACTCGCTCAATAAATGGTGTACGTCTTCTACTATACCACAGACTTAGCAGTTCGGTGAAATTGCTTTTTTCATTAGCTATTTAAAGTTACAGAGCGGGACATGTCGCAGCCTGTGAGCCAACACAATCTCTTCTCTTCTTAGTTTGAATTTCAGGAACCATGGCATTTGGGTAGGAGAAATTATATCCTTAGGGTTGGACATACAATTATTTTCCACTGCGTGAAAATTTCATATTTGTATTCGGATCAACGGGTCCCGGGTCATTTCTATTTATAATATGTATGTATTTACAAAAAAATATATATATAAGTAGTATATCATCCATCTCGTTACCATAACACAAGCATTAAGTTGCTTAGCTTGGGACGAGATGGCGTTGTGTGAAATGTCCAAGGATATTTATTTATTTATATATATATATATAAGTTTGGGCTGCAACCGGGATACAGCCTAAGATGATGATGACATAAATATCTGTTCCAGATAAAACAGCTTGCTTTGCGACTATATCGGCCTCCTCGTTGCCAAAATTCCTTGAGGCATTGGAAAAATGTTTCACACTCTCTTGTATTCTTCTCTTGTATTGTATTCTTGTATTTCGTAGCAGCCAACGTTGAATACACCGGTTCTCGTCCGATGGGTGACCGCTTGGGAACACCGCGTGACGTTGGTTTTTTGTGCGGCGGCGTGGTTCTGCACCAGATCCCACAATGCCAGAACAGGACGCGAGTTGGAGCACTCCGGGGATGTTTAGTGAGTAGCCCCCACTCTGGGGGAGAGTCCCACACGCCGCCCCTCGGCCATCCCCGTGGCCGACGGGGATAGTCCATAAAGGATTTTACCCAGGGCGCACAAAAAAAAAGGGTTTCGTAGCAAGATTTCATTCTCTTGCGGCTAAGTTATCGGCCTTGACTTTTTGTCGGCTCTTACAACACCTATGTATTCTAAATCTGTCACCACTCATATATTCAAATATTGAAATGTTTCTCCCGTGACCACGACTGCTGCAAACCATTACAAACGTCGGGCATTAAATAATGTAAAATAACGCACACGATAAATGCCCAAAAAACTGTTTATTTCAATGTGTAGATATCGCGAAAACATCCGTATTTTAATTATAATAGTTTCTCTTTTAAATAAATTGAATTCTTACCGCAGCTAAGCATAACGTGGTTACCTACCACATGTGGGTACACGAAATTGCTTTTATGAAACGCTTTGTATAAGTACACAAATTAGATATGCTACTAAACGTACGACGGATTTAGTATACACAATGGCAGATCACCTAGCCGCAACAGGAGGAAAAAATTGATACATAATATCGTAAATAATCCACTGCCGAGTTGGGCCCCCTATTGTCACAGGGAGGGTAATTAGCCTACTGCGCTACGCTGGTCAAACGGGTTAGCACAGGGTTCCGTTTCAAGTTTTCCTTCTGTTCTGTGGCTAGATTTTTGGCCTTATCATTTCCTTTTTCAATAAATTACCGGAAACTGTCTTGGATTGGTCGTTCGAGAAATTTAAAGGTTACGTTAAGTCCCGTCTAATTAAAAAAGCGTACTATCAAGTTAATGATTATCTATCAGATAGTGACGCATGGGAGTAACGTCGGCTGTGTTATGGTCTAGCTCTGATCTTTTAGCCATTTTATTAGTGAAGTTTGTAAACAGTATGCGAGTCCAGTTTCAGCACGCACCATGTAACTTGTGTAATTTCACAGATTTTTATTTTTAAATTTTTAATAGGCTACATGATTATGCGTGTTATTGCTTTCACAAATCTGTAAGACTTGTTTGTACCACCATCATTGTAACCCTTTTATTTAAAAGAGCAACCACAGAGTTTCTTGCCGGCTCTTCTCTGTGGAATGGCGTTCCGAACCGGTGGTAAAAACTAAATGATTAGTTATTTTTATATTTCTTTTAGATTTAATAAATTTTTTTTACTAAGTATTTGAAAGCATTCGCAATAATTTATTCGAATAAAAAACATTTTGATTTTGATTTTTAATCTTTTGTCGGCTCTTACGACACCCGCAGGCTGAAGTGGGGTGGTGACACTATGTATTCTAAATCAGTCACCACGCGGAAAAGGTAACTAAACTACCATGACTTACCAAAGACATACCAAAGTAATTGCTACTGAATATGATATTAAACGAATGATAAGGATGTACAAGTGTGGGTGAAGTACTCTTTCGGGCGCACAGCGTTTATATAAAGCTATGAATAACAATTTACCGAAGAGGAGTTGAGGGGAAGTTTGTTCTGAAGTACCTAAACTGCCAAACAATACTGGCACGATGAGCTACGAATGATGAATTAAGGAAGGGCATAATGAATTAGACGTGGCCCGGGGAAGGTTCATTTGATTTCCTAAATTGTTTCACACCTAACCTGGAAGGTTGGAAGGTCGGAAGGTCAAAATGTTCTAGTAAGTTTATTATGTTTTTAATAACTTTTGGGCCCCTATAGAAACAAAAGTATAAAGAGGTATCAGACTCAAGGGCTGGCAGCTTCCTCGATCAGTGGATAATCTTGGCCATACAAAGGCGAAATGTTGCCAGTATTTTAGGCATTTTACCACATGGGACCATTTTATTAAATTGATTTTACTTTCTTAAATATTTTGTTAAATACTCGTAATTTTTTTTTGTTTTGTTTTAAGACTATTAAATTATTATTTTTTGGAATAAATATATAACAAATTGGGATAGATGAAACCAACAGTAACGTTCTAATTTAATTTATGTTTTTTTTTTGTTACCAACTGCCGTTGAGTGTAAATTGTGTTAGTTCTTTTTTTCGAATAGATTCTTTATATCTTCTTTATATCTTCTTTATATCTTCTTTATATCTTCTTTATATCTTCTTTATATCTTCTTTATATCTTCTTTATATCTTCTTTATATCTTCTTTATATCTTCTTTATATCTACTGCTACTACTACTCACCCACCGCTAAGTCAGTCCTCCAGGTACATGATTGGTATTTAGCCTACCGTGCCAAGCTGGCCAGAAGCTTTCTGCCTTGTATAATCAACTTACGACGCGCTTTGGATCGAATGGGCGGGTGACACCGTGAAACCAGAGGCACTAGCTCTGAGATTGGGTGTCATTAGTGTCCGTGAATTACATGTTTGTAAACTGCCTCCGGAATACAGGTTGTACCTAGTTTAGGGTTTTTTGTCCGATTTTGGCCTAAGTTCTTGACACGTATGGTATTATTTTGGATAGTTCACACATAAATATATTTATTAATTAAAGCATATGTGTTATTATTATGTGTAAGCTATATTATTGCAAAGTCTCATCAAATCCATTAGGTAGTTTTTGCGCAAAACCTACCAAAGTTTCACGTTTATAATATATTTAGGATAGTAGGGTTCTTTGTAATATTATTCTATTTTGGATAGTCTTAATTATTAATTCGGAATGCTTAATTATTTTCATTCATAGGTATTTATTTACACTCTGCTCCCAGACAATTCCTAAATGACTTATCGTTACACTCAGAATAATAAGTAACGTGGTATAATTAAAATAGTTTGAGTACAGACAAAACATACGACAAGACATACGAATGTATGTTTGATACTCTTTCACACAAAAACTACCAAAGTTTCAAATTTATAATATTTGTATGATAGTAGTGTTCTTTGTAATATTATTTTGCATAGTCTTAATTATTAATTCAGAATGTTTAATTATTTTCATTCATATTTATTTACACTCTAGTCCCAGACAATTTCTAAATGACTTATCGTTAAACTCAGAATAACGGCAACGGTGTACAATATCTGCAGCAAAACATTCGAAACTTCGGGAATTAAATAATGTAATATACACGCGATAAATCCGTTAAAAAGTGTTTAATTTCAATGTGTAATAATCGCGAGCACCTAAGAAATCAATAACGTTGAATAATTAAAATAGTTTCGCTATTGTAATACCTTATTTACATATTATTCGTATTAAATAATTTAAAACCTTTCTTTTGTTTCATGTTTAAAAATCTCCCTCACACCCACAAAATAACAATTAATTGTGTTTCTCTCCCCTCAAAGGTATCCTCAGATTACCATATCCAGCCTTTACTCAATTTGCGTGCTCCACAACAAACCGAGGTCGGAACTCAAGTGTTTTGTCTGAACCGCCTTTATAGATGTCACTTTGTCACACTCACAAGTTCAACTACGGCAAAGCGTTCACATCCAAATATTATTGTGTTTACTGCTCTCTCGGTGGATGTAGGTGATATAAGTAATACGATTTTGTATGTAATGTGTTCTGACTTTCTCTTTTATTTTAGTATTGACGGATATAACGACTACCACAACTACTACGCAGCCCATAATAACCCACTGCTGAGTCGGGCCTCCTCCAATTACATGGAGGGTTATTAGCCTACTGTACCACGCTGGTGAGACGGGTGTGCACAGGGTTCCTTATTTGTTCCTATTGTCGACTCCTACGACACCCTCACCGTCATATTCTCCGCGTTGTGACCCGCGTTTCATATTTATTGCTTAGAATGCAATTTGTCTTTATGTAAGTACCAATACTTTTAGAACACGGGCTTTCTTTTTACTTTTTTATTATATTGTCAAGGTGACTTAAGTTACAGTATATTCATTATAATCTTCTTCTTCTTTGCCTTCTTCCCATTTAATTTGGGTCCAATTGATTTGGCTTACTACCAGTATTTACACGGGGCAATTGAAATCTGCCCTTCGCAAAGTATCTAGTGGAACTACTGGTAATCATACCAAAAAACAACTGGCATAAGAATCATCTATATTCTTTTTATTTTTATTTTTTAATTCCACAAAGGCTTGTTTATGAATTTAAAACGTCCTTACGGAATAAAATGTCTAAAGATTACCACATTTTCCAAGCTTTAAATGTGAATGATTACTTTGAATTAATCTTATTAATGAACTACAACAAGGTGGCTTTCCAATCAGTAGCTATTACGGAAATGAAGTAAATATTTCTTCTACACACGTAAATATTTTTACAAGCTACGATAACCCGCTACATACTTTATTGCGAAGTTTGACAACGTCGCAAAGTAAAGATTCGTTATACAGGTTATCATTTTTGACCAAAATAATGATAATAGATGATATTCTTGAAACGATGCATTTTTGGACCATCATCAGTATAAAACAATGTCACTGTCGTCTATCCGTCCCTATGTATGCTTAAATCTTTAAAACTACGCAACGGATTTGGATGCGGTTTTTTTTAATAGATAGAGTGATTCAAGAGGAAGGTTTTTATCTATATCATCATTGTACCCGTGCGAAGCCGGGGCAGGTCGCTAGTATATTATAAAATTTCTTATATTTTTCTTATTTATAAGTAATTTATAGTTATAGTAATTTATAAGTAGTTCTGCGCAGTTTTAAATTTCATCCAAATATATGTACTTAGATATTTTGTTTGCATAAAATAAATCATTTAACCTTTCCCAACAAAAATAAATTATAATAAGTGTGCTTAATATAAGCCAACAATCACCCTAACTTTCGGAGAAATATCAATTCTAAATGTGTTTTTATATCTCAGCCAAAATAAAAGCTTTAGACTTTGTAGAGCTTAATAAATACTTATTTTGTGACCATTCACCACAAACAATGTGTTTAAGTTATCGAAGAGAAAAAATATGTATACTTAATTCTCATTAAATGAAATTTAAAAGGAAAAAGTACAAATATGTTGTGGGAACATTTTGAAAAGGAATCCTGAGAATTTTCTTGGAAATATTCAATGTCACCCCTAGTCAGACAAACACGCCTTGGAGTATAATAAAGGATTTGTAATGCTAACTACACATTAACAACGTGATGCCGAACATTACTACAGGATCTATTAAAAACAGACAAAAATCGACAAATAATAACAAATTGGCATTTTAACCACTAACCAACATTTCAAATCTCAATACTCATGAAGATTTTTTGTTAAAACAAAGCGCGAGATGTTTTATTCACTTTTTTTGCAGAAAAGGGCAAGTAAGAGTATCAGACGTCGATTTATGTCAAAAATAATATTTTTATAATTAATACAATGCTTCATAATGTATTATATTATTCATAATAGGAAGCATTGTATTCATACAATCCGTGTAGCGACGGATGTAGAATACATTGTGTCACTACCCCATTCTATCCTGAGGGTATCGTAAGAGCCGACAAAAGGGAATGACGACTGATAACCTAGCTGCAAGAGACGAGAGAGAAACTTGATACGAAACCCTGTGCCAACCTCAGACTCATCAGTGGGTCATGTAAGGGCTGAAAAGTAGCAAAATTCATACATGACACATATGTCTTGTCTTATTGCCCACCTTTGAGATGTAAAATAAACAACAACTAATAAAACTTCCCTTTTATTAAGAAGCCATATCTAGTGGTTAGATGTGCCGCCTTTGGATCAACGGGTCCCGGGTTCGATTCCGGGGTCGGGCAAGTGTCTTTGTCTAAACGAGAGGCACTGGGCTCGGAGTCTGGGTGTTATTTCTATCTATAATAATGTATGTATTTACAAAAGAAAATGTATATAAGTAGTTTATCATCCATCTCGTTACCATAACACAAGCATTAAGTTGCTTAGCTTGGGACGAGATGGCGTTGTGTGAAATGTCCAAGGATATTTATTTATTTATCTATATTTGTTAAATCTAATTGGTACTACTTTTATTAAAACTAATAGATAACCATTGACACTCTACGCAGATGTAAAACAACAGAACAGATGTAACAAAATAATCTATACATTTATCGCAATTTTTTTTAACACAAATTTAATTGACGTAAATATTATCATACATCATACTTTTTACCGCTGTCGGAATGATAGCTTAAGTTGAATTTATATTCTAGTAAATCCACGAAATGTTCGGTCTCATTCGTAAATCAGACTGTATACAGCGCTCGAAACCGCAAAATTTTCAGACTTTACATATTCCTCAAATGGAAGGTTTGCTAAATCGTTTATATTCTATTTATCGTCCCAAAACTGGCGAAGAGTTATTACAGTCAGGGTGTAAGCTTCATACTTTTTTTTTTAATTGAATCCTGAAATCTATTCGTAAGTGACCGCCACACAATGACCAATTCATCCCGTCTGTGTGGTGACGGTTTTATGTCATAAATCCAATACACCCTGTGCATAAGATAATTAGGGTACAGAACATAAGTTACATACAATGCGCGATACGAGCAAAAGACTATATCTTACTCAGAATAATAAACAGTGCAAGCGGTTCAGACATGCGTTTTGTGATAGGTTTTATGCAAAAACGGAGCAATAAAAACGTTATTATTATCAAAAATCAATAAAACAGCTAGGTAAGAGTACCACAATCGTTTTTTTACATAAGCAATAGTTGATAAAGCTAGCGCGACTGCCGAGCGTAAGTATGAAAATTGAGGTACATACGTGAGCTTATCTTCTGTATCTTATATAGTGACCTGAGTGAGAACCGGTTATTAAAAAAAAGATGGGGCATACAACCTGACCTGAGAGAAGGCAAACTTGTCATGAAACCCAATAATGACCCTCTATCGGTATACACGGTCAATAATTTGTTCAATCAATGAATTCTGTAATAAGTTTATAATGCGAGCTCGTCTCTAAAATGCCTTTAAAGCCTTACTTAAAAAGGTTTCACTCGGGGAAGCCGACATGATTTCTGAGCCTATTTGTTCTATGACTAAAGGGGATTTCGTGTCAGCAAAAAACTTGTTAAAGACCTCCCAGAAAAGAAAGAGTTATGAAAACGCCAACTTTGGGGTCCACAAAAAAAGTGTGGACAGTTTGCGCAACTTCGCTCCTCAACAGGATTTTATAAATATTAAAATCCAAGGAAGACACTTTGAGAAACTACTTTTTTTCCTTTCTTCACGAGCTATTCATAGCTTTTGCAAAGTATCCTTTAAGCTCTTTGTTTACGTGACAAAAATATACGAATATTATATCTGCTTCGTCCATGTTTTCACGGATTTAGAATACACAATTTCACCAACCCATACCATTTTTAGGGTGTCGTAAGAGGCGACTAAAAGAACGCAAGAGGCAGATCACCTAGCCCCAAGAAAAGGAAAACTTGATGCAAACCCTGTACCAACCCGTCTTGCCAGCGTAGCACAGTAGGCTAATTTCCCTCCATGAGTTTGGAGGAGGCCCGAGCCGGTGGTGGGTCATTTATGGACTGTAACGAACGAACGAATATCTGCTTGTAATATACATTAACATTTTACTTAACGCATATGAACAGGACGTGTATGTTGGTTTCAATAAAAGGAAAACTTGATGCAAACCCAGTTCTGATCAAACTTGCGAGAATGGCACAGTAGGCTAATTTCCTTCCAAGAATTTGGAGGAGGCTCCACTCCCTACTGGCTTATTTATAAGCTGAAACTATTAACGACAATACACGCCACCGTGGTCAAAACTAGTTTGCCTTTAAAACGTTTACAAGTACTATAGAAACTTGGCTTTAACAATTTTGCCAATTGCGCAATATAGAATTTCAAGTGGCTGTGGTTCTTGGCAAGTTATGCATATTAATAGACAGCTCTTCATCTCCAATTAAGGCATTGTTGTACTGGCAATGACTACTTTCTAAAGTTAAGGTTGAAATAGCCGACACGCACCAAACAATTTTTATTGAAGCGCCCATCCAACACTATGTAATTTCTAGACTTAATCTGCTAAATTCAATAGTTCTTGCCAAGTTCTTGTGTCAAAAGGGCGTGGCATACGTCCCAAACTGACACTGTAGTATTAGCTTACAAAAACTATCAAAATCGACAATCAAAGGCACGGTGATTGCCGATAATGACTTTATTGAATTGGACTCTTGTTATACACAATAGTCCAGGAACATAGCTAGTCGTGTCTTACGTATTGTTAAGTCTGGTGATGGATTTAGAATGCATAATGTCGGAACACCCTTTCTATCCTGAGAGATCCATTATACATTACGCAGAAAAGGAAACTATCCACCAGCTAGACTAGGTTAACTTGACTTGGTCAGTGCTTCGGCCTACAACCCAAGCGATGGGTAATTTTGAAATGAAATATAGAATAGAATATTTCTTTGTAAAATGAAATATTAGCCAATTAATTTCTCATCATGTTTCGTAGATATGAAAGTAAACTTACAAATTAAATCTAGGCTTTATTACTTAAAGTGGTTCCTTTGTAGGTACCTTTTATGTGCAAACTACAGTGAATGATAGTGATACTCGTTTACACAGGCAAGTCAACTAGCGCAATTTCACTTGACTATTATCACTATCACTACATAGTATAAAACAAAGTTCCTGTCGTCTGTCCGTCCCTATGTACGCTTAAATCTTCAAAACTACGCAACGGATTTTGAAGCGGTTTTTTTAATAGATGGAGTGATTCAAGAGGAAGGTTTATATGTCAATATTGCACCCGTGCGAAGCCGGGGCGGGTCGCTAGTTGTATTATATATCTATCATTATGAACAAATATGCGATATTAAATAATATTATGCTCTAAGCAAATAAATCAATTAGTATGCCATAGATTTACGTCAACATATTTTTTTTATTCGGGTATTCTTAAAGCCAAGGAAATTAATGAATTGAACTCATAAATCACTTAAAAATATTTTATTACCTATTATAATTATTTACCTGCCTCAAACTCGTAAAAGCATGCAAGTAAATGGTATGTATATACAAGGCTCCTCTCTGGCAGTACCACAAGAAGTTATTTGTTCGCAGCTCGTTAGCATCACGGCATCCTGTTTAAAGCGGGTCGCAGATAATTATGTCAATTTTTTCACGAAATGTTGTTAGCTAAATATGACAAAAATATAACAATTGTATCGTGTTAAATAAGTAGTTTTTTATATTTAAGCAGGAATAGAATTGTAATTTTATATTAGTCAGTCAATAAAATTATTATGCTCGTGATTTATCTAAGCATGTTTTATTTGCATTGTTTATGAATGTGTTAAATATAAGGCCGGTCACTCACATTCGCACGAATACGCGAACCCACAAGTGTAGGACGACATTCGCGAATGGGTTTGCGAAGTTTTTGCCGCATTCGTGCTTTTCCAAGCGGTGTCGGTTTTTTAACGCACATCAAAGCGCGCGAACCGCGAACCTTCGCGTAGTCTCCCACACATTCGTGTGACCAGATGCGCCCACGATTGCGAAGGGAACGGACGTGTCGCTATTTTCATAGTTCGTGACGACTCTTGTTTAGCGTCCCTTCATAATGGATTGGATTATCACCAAGATGATGGAAATCATTGAAATCCTTTTTTTAACTCCTGCACAATGAATTAAAATTCTTCTTTTCTTCAATGTTCTATCGACGATAAAAAAAATAATAGTTTAAAAAAACTAAAAAAATACGCTTTTAAAGAAAATCAAACTAAAAAATAGAAAATAAATTTTAATACACTTTAATTAAAAATAATGTCTAAAACATGATTTTATTGTAAAAAAAGCGTGGGGTGCTTTTCATGATATTATCAAAATAACCCTTCTAGTCTTATCTGTTCATAAAATATTTAGATATTTAAATATTTAGAAAAATATTTAGACATTCGTAAACATGTGCAGGAGGAAGCGCAAACAGGTTTGCGAACCCATTCGCAAATGCATATGCGAACCCATTCGCATAGCCGCTAAGTTTGCGAATGAATTTGCGAATGAATGTGACGGCCCTTCACATTCGCGCAAACATTCGTACAATGTACGAATGTTTGCGCGCATGTGAGTGGCCCCGGTCAGGAGAACCCCGTATATGCAGTTATATTATTAGTAACTAGTTTTGATTTTATGACTATATTGTAATGTTTAATATGAGGTGAATATCAAAACGAGTTTAATTATGCGTTTATTAAAAACCTGAGAGTGTCTCAGAAGTAATAGCATACAAAATCAATCAGTAAAGTTGATTGCAAATAGTTATAAAGCAAGGTTCTATTTTTGCTCACATTATTTATACCTGCAGACCACAACTGGTGTATGTTGGTTTCAAGAAAACGAAAACTTGATACAAACCTAGTTCTAACTAAACTTGCGAGAATGGCACAGTAGGCTAATTTCCTTCCAAGAATTTGGAGGAGGCTCCACTCACTAGTGGCTTATTTATAAGCTGAAACTATTAATGACAATACACGCCACCGTGGTCAAAACTAGTTTGCCTTTAAAACGTTTACATGTACTATAGAAACTTGGCTTTAATAATTTTGCCAATTGCGCAATATAGAATTTCAAGTGGCTGTGGTTCTTGGCAAGTTATGCATATTAATAGACAGCTCTTCATCTCCAATTAAGGCATTGTTGTACTGGCAATGACTACTTTCTAAAGTTAAGGTTAAAATAGCCGACACGCACCAAACAATTTTTATTGAAGCGCCCATCCAACACTATGTAATTGCTAGACTTAATCTGCTAAATTCAATAGTTCTTGCCAAGTTCTTGTGTCAAAAGGGCGTGGCATACGTCCCAAACTGACACTGTAGTATTAGCTTACCAAAACTATCAAAATCGACAATCAAAGGCACGGTGATTGCCGATAAAGACATAACTAGTCGTGTCTTACGTATTGATAAGTCTGGTGATGGATTTAAAATGCATAATGGCGGAAACACTTTCTATCCTGAGAGATCCATTATCCAGTGCTTCGGCCTACAACCCAAACGATGGGTAATTTTGAAATGAAATTTATAATAGAATATTTCTTTGTAAAATGAAATATTAGCCAATTAATTTCTCATCATGTTTCGTAGATATGAAAGTAAACTTACAAATTAAATCTAGGCTTTATTACTTAAAGTGGTTCCTTTGTAGGTACCTTTTATGTGCAAACTACAGTGAATGATAGTGATACTCGTTTACACAGGCAAGTCAACTAGCGCAATTTCACTTGACTATTATCACTATCACTACATAGTATAAAACAAAGTTGCTGTCGTCTGTCCGTCCCTATGTACGCTTAAATCTTCAAAACTACGCAACGGATTTTGAAGCGGTTTTTTTAATAGATGGAGTGATTCAAGAGGAAGTTTTATATGTCAATATTGCACCCGTGCGAAGCCGGGGCGGGTCGCTAGTTGTATAATATATCTATCATTATGAACAAATATGCGATATTGAATAATATTAAGCTCTAAGCAAATAAATCAATTAGTATGCCATAGATTTACGTCAACATATTTTTTTTATTCGGGTATTCTTAAAGCCAAGGAAATTAATGAATTGAACTCATAAATCTAACAAGTAAATCACTTCAAATTATTTTATTACCTATTTTAATTATTTACCTGCCCCAAACTCGTAAAAGCATGCAAGTAAATGGTATGTATATACAAGGCTCCTCTGTCGCAGTACCACAAGAAGTTATTTGTTCGCAGCTCGTTAGCATCACGGCATCCTGTTTAAAGCGGGTCGCAGATAATTATGTCAATTTTTTCACGAAATGTTGTTAGCAAAATATGACAAAAATATAACATATATTGTATCGTGTTAAATAAGTAGTTTTTTTTATATTTAAGCAGGCTTCTTGGAATAGACTGTAATTTTATATTAGTCAGTCAATAAAATTATTATGCTCGTGATTTATCTAAGCATGTTTTATTTGCATTGTTTATGAATGTGTTAAATATAAGGAGAACCCCGTATATGCAGTTATATTATTGGTAACTAGTTTTGATTTTATGATTATATTGTAATGTTTAATATGAGGTGAATATCAAAACGAGTTTAATTATGCGTTTATTAAAAACCTGAGAGTGTCTCAGAAGTAATAGCATACAAAATCAATCAGTAAAGTTGATTGCAAATAGTTATAAAGCAAGGTTCTATTTTTGCTCACATTATTTATACCTGCAGACCACAACTGGTGTATGTTGGTTTCAAGAAAACGAAAACTTGATACAAACCTAGTTCTAACTAAACTTGCGAGAATGGCACAGTAGGCTAATTTGCTTCCAAGAATTTGGAGGAGGCTCCACTCCCTACTGGCTTATTTATAAGCTGAAACTATTAACTACAATACACGCCACCGTGGTCAAAACTAGTTTGCCTTTAAAACGTTTACAAGTACTATAGAAACTTGGCTTTAACAATTTTGCCAATTGCGCAATATAGAATTTCAAGTGGCTGTGGTTCTTGGCAAGTTATGCATATTAATAGACAGCTCTTCATCTCCAATTAAGGCATTGTTGGCAATGACTACTTTCTAAAGTTAAGGTTGAAATAGCCGACACGCACCAAAATTTTTTATTGAAGCGCCCATCCAACACTATGTAATTGCTAGACTTAATCTGCTAAATTCAATAGTTCTTGCCAAGTTCTTGTGTCAAAAGGGCGTGGCATACGTCCCAAACTGGCACTGTAGTATTAGCTTACCAAAACTATCAAAATCGACAATCAAAGGCACGGTGATTGCCGATAATGACTTTATTGAATTAGACCCTTTTTATACACAATAGTCCAGGAACATAACTCGTTTACAAGTACTATAGAAACTTGGCTTTAACAATTTTGCCAATTGCGCAATATAGAACTTCAAGTGGCTGTGGTTATTGGCAAGTTATGCATATTAATAGACAGCTCTTCATCTCCAATTAAGGCATTGTTGTACTGGCAATGACTACTTTCTAAAGTTAAGGTTGAAATAGCCGACACGCACCAAACAATTTTTATTGAAGCGCCCATCCAACACTATGTAATTGCTAGACTTAATCTGCTACATTCAATAGTTCTTGCCAAGTTCTTGTGTCAAAAGGGCGTGGCATACGTCCCAAACTGACACTGTAGTATTAGCTTACAAAAACTATCAAAATCGACAATCAAAGCTGGTGTAACAAATAATAACTAATACCTTATAGGTAATTAGACTCCGTGTGGTGACGGATTTAGAATACAGTGTCACCACCTCATTCCAGCCTGAGGGTATTTATTTATTTATTTACATACACACATAGAACAAATCAAGTAACAATTTTAGGAAAATTATGTACAAAGGTACTACTTATTTCTAAAGAAATCTCTTCCAGTAGACCCGCAAAAGGAGATGGTGAAGAAGTTTATTAGGCTTAGGGTGTGTAATAAGACGAACAAAATAAGACGAAAATAATAAAGTATAATAGGCTAGTGGTTAGATGTGCCGCCGTTGGATCGACGGGTCCCGGGTTCGATTCCGGGGTCGGGTAAGTGTCTTTGTCTAAACTAGAGGCACTGGCTTGGAGTCTGGTGTCATTTCTATATATAATATGTATGTATTTACAAAAAAAAAATGTATATAAGTAGTTCATATCCATCTCGTTACCATAACACAAGCATTAAGTTGCTTAGCTTGGGACGAGATGGCGTTGTGTGAAATGTCCAAGGATATTTATTATTATTATTTATTGTAAATAACAATACTGATAGATTAATGAATTATAAGACGGAAAATTATTACAAATGTGTAAAATAAATACAATGCAGATATTAACCTAGCGGCTAGAGAAAACTTGAACGAAACCCTGTGCAAACCCGTCTGGCCAGCGTGGCACAGCAAGCTAATTGCCCTCCATATAATGGAAGGAGGCCAGACTCAGCAGTGGGTCATTTGTGGACTGACTAGTAGAAGTAGTATATAGGCAACAGACTCGAAAACCACCTGAGCCGGAGTGAATAATTACGTTTGCGGGAAGAAAAAATTCATTTAAGGTCTGGGCAAACAGCGGACGGGGCGGGACGGCAACGCGACGCTGGCGGGACGTGAAGAGTTGTAATGTATTAGATGTAGAATAGGTCACATAGAGCCGTCGCGCTCGGCGCGAGAGTAGCGGTCGCGTCGCGTCGGCTCTGTGTGACATATTCTACATTAACTAATACATTACAACTCTTCACGTCCCGCCAGCGTCGCGTCGCCGTCCCGCCCCGTCCGCTGTTTGCCCAGACCTTTAGGTCTTAAAACTATGTGTCTTACTGTCTATTTTTAAATCATTTTAATTATACAATGCGATTAATAAGACATCATCTGGTTTATTAAACAGGTTGACTTGATACGGTAATTATATCAATTAGTTTAAATCCTGTATTTTGCATTAATTTGTAATCACGGCAACGAGAACAGTCTAGACCCTGTAACCCCATGCTGATTAAAGTTGACGCATAAGAATTAAAATTGAAAGATCCACAATTAGCGCAGACAATACGTTCTCTCTGTTATAATCCATTCTGTTTGCATTTCTACGTATACCAAAATTCAATTTAAATATGATGGCTGGGGGAACAAATATGGCATCAGCAAAATTAAATGACGTGCGCCATTTGTCGGGGTTTCGCCATTAGGGATGTTACGGCCTGGTAACCCTTTGAATATTCGAGACGGCACGTTAAATACCATAAGTGAATAATTTCGATAAATAAACCATTATTACCGATATGACAAACGTTTGTTTGTTTATTTATTAACACTTTACTGCTTACTTCAAAAGTAGAAAAAAATAAAGCGCCCAAACCTGGCTTATAATGTAGCTTCTAATATTCTTTCTTGTCTTAAACTGAATCTTTTAGATCTCACTCTTAACTTATTTTTTACCGTGTTATTTTTTGTAATGAAAAGTAAATCTAAACGTCATCGTATGTCAGTTTTAATTTCAAACTTTATAAATATAACTAGCATTTAGGCGTGGCTTCGCTCGCGTGGACTTCGAACCCGTGCTTATCTCTATGCATTTTTTTTATGAATATAAAAGTGGTTATTGTGACTAAACTATGATAGTTAGATATGTGCTCTCGCGGACTTTTTTGTTGATTTTAATAAGACCTACAAACTCGTAGTACTTCATTTTGTTCTATTGTCAATCGTTTTTGCAGCGCACGCATAAATAGGTTTTCGATTTTACACCTTGGGTTACAAAATCGCAATTTTCATACGGATCCCTAATTCTTTTGAAAATAAAATATAGCCTATAACCTTCCTCGATAAATGGACTATCTAACACTGAAAGATTTTTTGAAATCGGACCAGTAGTTCCTGAGATTAGCGCGTTCAAACAAACAAACAAACAAACTCTGCAGCTTTATATATTAGTATAGAGTATAGATTGTAATGAAATAAATAAATAAAAGCCTTTCATTGATTCTTTTAGTGATTTAGTTACGATGAACAAGAAGTGGTAGTGTAAAAATGCTTACATTAACACTTCTTGTTCTTCTTATGAAAAATAACGCAAGCTTTAATTTTTCCGTTTCTTCAAAAATTATATGTTCCTCACTTGAATTATAGTATTAAATTAATAAATCAATATTTCAGTAATACTTATATTTAATATTCATGATGGACTGGAGGCTCGACACTCACCACCGCACTACTGGCACTGGAGCCGGCCAATTCGCAAATTAATTGCTTTCCAATAGTATTTTTATAAATTTGCTCCAAAGTGTATAATCGTAATATTGAATGGCTTTGGATTTAAAGTTAATTGATTAGACGGCTTTTTCGAGCTGTGAAAAGTGTTTGCAACGATTTATTATATATAGTTTTATGCTAGTTGAAAATATATTTTTGATAAACGTTGACATTGGTTCAGTAAAAATAGTAATAGGGGTTCTTTCAATAGTTGTATTTATAATACTATTATGCTTAAAATTTTAAAGGAAACTTTGTTATTAAATTGTAATTTCTGATATATTAAAATTCTTAGTAAAATCTTCAAATCTTACTACATTAATTATCTCCGACAAACAACATTTAAAATTAGAGGATTATGTCCTGGTCATTTAAATAATACTAATGCTCAACTAAATTTGTCAAAACTTAAAAAGAAGACACTCCAGAGTATGTTTTGTATGAAAAAAATATTCAAGCCCCCAATTTTCCATTGGAGATTGGAGTCTTTTAAGCAAGCCAATTCCTGCTAACCTTTCTATTATACAATATATATAATTGTGTATAAATATAATCGGGTAGTAGTTACGTAGTTATGTACAAAGGATTAGGTAGTTCTGTATAAAAAATTTAAGTACAGGAATTCTGTATTTTTTCAATTAAATAAACATACATAGTCATTTCAGTAGCAAGTTGTTTTTTAATATTATTCATTTTTTTTGCCCAGTAAGTCGTAAACTACTACAGTTTACTATAAATATCAATTGGAATGCGAATTCAGTCAAACAATTAATTGTATCTCACTAGCCAATGGGGCTCGTAAACAATGCGCCAGTAGGGGACAATTCTAGTGACTGTTGCGTGGAGACGTGACGGATTTCCACAGAGTTGAGGCAAAGTTATCGGTCGAGCGACTAGTGAAGATAATTGGAAATCCTTGGAACTTGAACATTGGGGCTAACTGCACATGCTATTAAGTCTCGAACATTTACGATCTAAAGAAAAGATAAGACTTGTCTAATATATAAAATTCTCATGTCACAGTTTTCGTTGCCATACTCCTCCGAAACGGCTTGACCGATTTTGCTGAAATTTTGTGAGCATATTGAGTAGGTTGGAGAATAGGACAACATCTATTTTTCATACCCCTAAATTTTAAGGGGGGGTCCAAAACAAAAATAATTGTTTATTTTTTGGGAAAAATTTTTTCTTTTATTTTTTTAAGATTCAGCATACAAATATACAAACAACCCTATATTTTCACCCCTCTACGATCAACCCCTATTTAATAACATGGCAAAACAACGTTTGCGATAGGAGATGTTGTATAGATAGATTGAGTCATCACGATATCTCTGGAACCATATGACCTAGAGGGTTGCGCGGGGGTTGCGTGGGGGGGTTGCGCGGGGTGGGGATTGCACGGGGCGGGGGTTGCTCGGGGTGGGGGTTGCCCGGGGAAGGGGGTTGCGCGGGGGATGGTTAATTATTTGGCAAAAAAACGTTTGCCGGGACAGCTAGTAATGTATAAATTCCATTTGTTTTGAAATTGTTGCGTTATATCTATGGATCGGAAACGGTTTTTATTTTACGGCTAGGCACATGGTTTGTCGATAAAGTTAATTCTAATCATTATATTTTGTGATGACTTCAATCTCCCATGCGCAAACTAACTGAAATACGTTATTTCTGAGGTTCGATATGAAACTAAAGAATCTATGGCATTTGGTTAACATTTCGTGTGTTGAGGAAATGCTGGCGTCTAGTAAATAAATTTTATAACATATAACAAATTGCTTACGACTATTCCTGAGGAACTTTGCCAACCGTGTGTAAAATAAAACACAATAGATAATTCTATTTGAAGGTTTTGTCTATCAGGGCATGTCGCCATGCCTAACATGTAGCAATAAAATAGAAGAGTGAAACAAGTTAAATAAAATAGTTAAGAACTTAATTTGTTGAAATCCAGATAATTCAAACAAAAAGGCCAAACAGAAAGTCTTAAAGACAAATGCAATCTGAGTAAACAAAACGCAGATTCAGGCTTTGCTCAAGCTGGGTCCAGACAATGAGTTAAGTTTGAAAGATCTAGTTGCAAACAGTCTCAGGTGTACTTTTTGAGAGAAACAATCACTATTCTACGTCTAACTTCATTTATTTATAAAAATCCCATTTTAACTAGTTGTTGAATTAATTGATGTATTTTTATTAAAGTTATTCTTGAGTCCGATGCGTGGATCTTTGTCTGCGTTTTAAATTTCAGCTCTTTTCTTTTATTATTTGTGTTTAAAATTAAAAAACTCAAACTCATTTAATTTAAGCAAAGGTCAACAAAATTTTAGTTTGACTTAAATTTACGCATATACTAAATGGAGACAGCCACTTACCCCAATTTAAAAAAAATATATATAACTGTCTCACAAAACGTTGTCATTTTAATAATTATCGTGTATCTAAATCTAAAATCCGGAAGCATCTTTTCATTTTCCAAGACCATCACACAATTTATACGGAGGATTATTTATAACTGCCCCAGTCACGCAGAACCGCAAGTTTGATAGGATTAATAAATTCTTGTATAGCCTCGCCATAAATAATTATATCCTTTACATTTATTATAGCTATTGATAGGAAATTGTATTGGTAGAATATGGTAAATAGATTGTTTTCTTGAAGTTTTAGAACACAATATAATCTAGTATAAAATGAATCCAGTAAATTGGAAAAATATGTTGTTGCAAAAGTGTAAAAACTAAAACGTGTGAATTAAAGATAACGTTTCTATTCAAATATGAATTGTATTGATCATTTTGTTAATAAAAAGTGAGATGGATTACTATCAATTTCACCACAAAATTGGAGAAACGTCGTAACTAAATAGAGAACTAGCGGACTCCGGGCTTAGAAAATAATTAATAAATAACTAAGTACTATTAAATAAACGTGTCTAAAAATAGCAAACCACATTAAACAAGCGTTTACTTTTTCTTCTACTTACACTCAAATAATACATCTTGTATTCAAAATTATAAAATTAAAAGTGACTGAACTTAAATCATTCCACCAATTTTAATTTGAGGGAAGCAATATCAATAAATTACTGATTTAAATTACATACACATTTTAGTACCATCAATAGTCTTCCACTTTCCTGGCTAATATGTAGAAGGCTGATGATTACCAGCTTAAATCCATTCCATCGTAAAGATTAAGTGTGATAGTCCTTCAAGCTACGTTCCACCATCACACGCAAACGTCTGTGCGGGACACATTTAATTAATTTTAAGGCCGTATCAACTCGTATTCTCAACATTAAAGTAGCGAATGTATGTTATTGCTTGCGATTTAGTCGTGCCCCGAGGAGTTTTCCTTTAGAAAAGCCCGGTTTAATGGTGCTACATTCTAGGCTTCGGTAATTTTGATGTGCGGAATAATGTGTTATTTATATCTTAGTAAAGTGCTAATTTTGATTGTGCTCATTTGTAGAGAAGTTCTGTAAACTTATACGTGCATTGAAATCTTGATAGATCAAATGTCTCTTTCATTACCATCACCGTTTCAGCCCATACGTTACCCACTACTGAGTCGGGCTTTCTCCGAATTCATACAGGGAAATTTAGCTACTGTGAAAGGAACTTCCTTTTTTGTTGCCAGCCAGCCACATTTTAAGGTAAGCTTATGAAAAGGCGGGCTGCGTGATTGAGCACCATTACAGTGGTATGAAAAAAGCGTAGTGGTCATTGCTTCTCGAAAGAAGATATAGACAAAGCACTTTCACTTAGCAGTATTTTCGAAAAATTGCCTTGCTAATCACGTGCGGGAACTCATAAATAACTCAACTGACAATAAATTGAATGAAAACGAAAAGGAATCGAGAAATTTTCCCGACAATCCATTGAATTCTATAAGAGGAATATGGGAGGTTGTGTGGATGCGGCCTGCACATAAATTGTCAGTAAGTGCGGCTTTATGTGGAGGCCTAAATATAGCTGTGGACGTGAGTCGCCAATAGGTGGCCCAAAAAGAAAAAAATATATTTAAATTCAAAAAAGGAACTTTATTCATGAAGGTTCTGATCATAAAACTGTTATAAATCGTCATGTATAAATCTAACATTATCCACTTTTGGCCAGAATACTACTACTACTCAACTCATAAATGACCCACTGCTGAGTGGGTCTCCTCTCATCGCAGGGAGGGTAATTAGCCTACCGTGCCACACTGGCCAGACGGGTTGGCATAGGGTATCTTATAAAGCTTTCCTTCTCTTGCGGCTAAGTTTTCAGCCTTGATATTTCTCTTTCTCGGCTCTTACGACACCCTCAGGATGGTATGAGGTGGTGAATATATCTATAAGGCCGTGTGGTGATCCGTCATTACACGGCCTAATAGAATACTACAGCCAAATTGTTGTTGTGTTCCTGCGCGTGTGAAGGCGTGTTATCAGCTGAACGATTCCCCCTGCTGACATCGTCATGTGTTTAGTTAAATTACCATTTACCACCAATTTTTGAGGTCCACCCTAATTTGCAAAAACAAAACATTTGTCAGCAAATGGTGAAAAAAATAAAAAAAAGTTTTAACTCGGAATCAAAAGTACTATGGATCTGTTCGTTGCGTATACACTTTTTGTTTCACCCTGTATGTGTAGTAGGACTATAGTGAACCACTTACGAAATACAGCTCAACTACAGCTTGTTAGACTGCACGGACAGGTTAGCGGTCAACTAGACATGTCTCGATGGCGCGTTCATTAGGGACCGCCTATCCTCTCATTCGAACTACCTACCGACCCTATGCTCTCTTCGCAACCCGTTAAAGACCCACTTCTGTGTCGAGCTTCCTCCAATTATAGGAGGGAAGTTATCCTAATGACCCTGGCTAACCCGGTTGGCAAAGGGTTTCGTCTCAAGTTTGGCTTGCTAGGCTTTCTGCGTTGGCATTTTCTTTGGTCAGCTCTTACGACCCCCTCAGGATTGAATGGGATGCTGATACTGTGTATTCTAAATCTGTCACCGCAAGGATATTCAAATTCAAAACTCATTTAATCAAGTTGGCTCATTAGAGCTATTTTGAGAAGTCAAACAACAAAATAATATTTAATTTAAAATTTACCATCTACCACCGGTTCGGAATGCAGTTCTACAGAGAAGAGCCGGCAAGAAACTCTGTAGTTGCTCTTTTTAGATCGCCATTTTTAGGTACAAGGCCGTGATAAGACAGTTTGTGAGAGCAAACGCGCGCAATAGTCGCAAAGGGCCAAACATCAGCCAGATCTAATCAACAGTACTAACCTTCTAACGCCCGAGCCAACCGACACCCAGCAACGGCACCTGTTCACAAGCATGACGCATGCGGCAGCCATCGCTCTCCTCAACCATATTGCAGGGAAGAGAGCGACCCGTCGCACGACGCCACCATAATAATATATATAAGCTTATGCTAATGGTTATCTTTATTAATAGACTAGTGGCCCGCCCCGGCTCCGCACGGGTGCAATTATGCATGTATTATACATATAAACCTTCCTCTTGAATCACCCTATCTATTAAAAAACCGCTTCAAAATCCGTTGCGTAGTTTTAAAGATTTAAGCATACATAGGGACGGATAGACGACAGCGACTTTGTTTTATACTATGTAGTGATACAAAAAATTGGCTACGATTTCGGGAACATGCTAGAATTGTAGAACAATTGTTATTTTTCACATAAACCTAGACATTATCTGTGAAAAAATCACACATCCAAGTTCGACATGTAAAAACGTGAAACGAATAATTAATTGTACAAAACATATTAAATAAACTAATAACTAAAAAACACAATATGATGTAACGCGATGCAGCCTAGGCGTCAGTTTTCTACATTCAGACATTTTGGCAATTTATTTTTCCTTTCTAATACTTATAAATAGAAAATTGCCATGAGCATTTATGCGATAAATTATATTATCATTTCAGCAAACGTGTTTTTGTGTACCCAAGCCCTTAAAATAACTTTGGCAATACATGATTTTCTGCGAAACTTGGATATATTTTTGGAAAATATACTTTGATGTTTTACTTAAATTAGTCATACCGTTGTCAAAATGTTTCTCAATTCTATTTGCATTTCTATTGGTCTAAAAACAGCGACTAGATGTGCTCTAGTTATTGCGATTTTATATCAAGAGGCAGAAAAGGATGAAAAAACTGATCATACACAAATAACTATAACTTTATCTTTTTATGTGAACTCCCATTATAGAAATAACGAATCAATATTACGGTAAATACACTAAGACAAGGCGCGAAAACAGATTTTCCAAACATTTTATACTTTTTTTTGCAGCAATAGCTTTAGACATATTTACCATTTTTGTAACAACGGTAAACAGACAAAATAGCAGATCATGAATTCGAAGGGTAATTATGAAAATGAACAGAACTAGCACTATGATTTACCTTTATTAAGGCTGGAGGATTCACAAGGAGTATTTTTTCACAAGAAAAGAAGTATAACGTCGTATGCGTAAAGTATATTTTTCCGTGTGAGATAGACAGACGACCACAGTAACACTAAAATGTAGTACCAGTCACATAAACGCTTAATAAGATTAATATAGTTGTGAATCAGAAAGTACACGATTAATGGAGCGCTGGTTAAGAAATTAAAACCTTTAAAAGTTTTAAGAATTTACAAAATAGGCAAAACTGGGAGTGTTTTGTCGTTTCTGTAAATTTATTAGGCAACAATTGCTTTAAATTACCTACTAAAATATTGATCACGTAAAACTGCTTGAATAACATAAAACGTATCCTGAACTCTATAAATTGATTATAAAATCGCCAGCATATGTTTTTTTTTTGGATGACTGACTGGCGAAAATTTCCCCCTATCAATCCTCCTCCTTTCAAAAGAACCTTTAAGGGATATAAATGGAATCCCCGCTGTCCACGAACTCGGCGCTCTGCCTGGACGAATTCGTGCATAAAATTCTGGAAATATGCAACTTTATTCTCTGATAAATTGTACTTTTCTTGGGTTGAGCGATCGACTGCTGCGCAGCATGTCGCGGGTTCGATCCCCGCACGGAAGAAATATTTGTACGACCTACAAGTTTCGAGTTTTGTTCACTTTCGAGGGCATCATCATATTACATCACCATCACTATTACTATCACTACATATTATAAAACAAAGTCGCCATCGCCTGTCCGTCCATATGTATGCTTATATCTTTAAAACTACGCAACGGCTTTTGAAGCGGTTTGTTTTAATAGTTAAAGTGATTCAAGAGGTAAGTTTATATGTATAATACAAGCATAAAAGAATATGGCGGCAATTTTTTTCAATAATAATTTAAGTTACTTGGTGGTGGCTTCTGTCTTTGTTTCCTTTCTTCTTTTGTTCATCTGTCTACCTTGTCGTTTTTACTTGTTCTAATGTATGTATTATATGTGAAAACTTGTAATTGGCCTTCGTCTACTATTTTATGTTTATTTATTTACTAGCTGACCCGGCGAACTTTGTTTCGCCTTAAAGGCAATAAATGAGCAGATATTTTATTTTATTAACTTTTTATCAGGATAAATATAAATAAAACATCTATGATTTTAATTATACTTTATTGGCCATCTATTTTAGTAACTGCACTTTTCAGTGAATCACCTTGTGACAGACGACATTTTTCGGTTTATTATCAGGCGCATGAACAAATAACGCAGATGGTCTTCTGACCCGGAACATGCCACATATAATTGATCTTGGGAAATACATGAATTTTCTAGATTTAGGCCACAAACTTTCCAGGATTGGCCCTGTGATTTATTAATGGTCACGGCGAATGCACGACGGATCGGAAATCATTAAAACTAAAACGGTATATCAGTTGATATCGTCGGGATCCTCGGATGAGAATTTCCTCACCTTCCAACTTTACTTTGAGTATATTCCATTGTTCATCAATTCACTTACCACCAAACGCGTTCCGTTGCACAGGTTTGGTGGTTTTGGTTTATATATTTTTCTCTTTTTTTACACAGTCATTATATTTGAATTAATGCAGTGTACCTATGATTTCATTCTGAATTATGTTAGTTACTTTATGTCATCTACATATTTATTCTTAGCCGCCAAAACAGCTCGCTTAGTCAACCATTCATTATTTTTGTGTTTGTGAGTTCGTCCTTTGATGAACAGAAATTCTGAGAAAATAAAATCAATCCACATATTTCGATGATTTGAGGCAAGCGCTTATTTCGGCGGCAGCAGTCGATCTTGGAATTAGAGGCAGTGTTTCGCAGAAATAGCCAGACAGTAAAATCATTGCGCCTCCAAAACATCTCGAGTCCTTGCGTAGGTGTTCGGTCGGATCGGATAAGTGCTTCCAATGCACGTGTATACGCTATTGTACATTCGTCCCAGATGACGATTTTCCATTTTGATAAAACTTTAGCCGCTGAGGAGTGTTTTGTAATATTACATGGCATCTATAGGTCCAATGCGGACGCAAGTATGCAAGCAGTAATTAGTGCTGCCACCGTATCGAAACGTTGCTCGATCTTAATTATGTAGTACCTACTTTATAAATTTATTCTTGTGTCTCGAAAATTATCTAGTTGTTGATCTCTTAAATTTGCTCGACGATTTTGCATTCCCAACCGATCAGTTTCACGGGCTGCCTCGATTTGCTCTTGTGATTGAAAAGCACGGATTCAAGCCATACTAATGCGGTGATCTTCACGTGCATTATTTAGTTCTTCTTCATTGTTCGGCACAATAAGCTAATATTTACTCGAAAGAAATACATCAACCGGTCAACTTCAAAATTTCTAATTGTCAAATTTGTCAAACTATTATAGACAACATAGCGTTTAGCTGTCGGTGAAGTTTTGTTATTCCAGCAGTTGCATTTTGATAAACTATGTTTTATATCACGGAACGGGATTACACACATTTACACTTTCAGGTTTATAATATTAAGTATGATTTTGTGAATTGTCCAACATCCATATATTTAAAAGAAAGTCGGACATAGGATACCGAAGATTTTTATCCCGTTCCCGTAGAATGTGATATAATACCTACGTGGTATAACAAAGCGCAACTGACAGCGAAACTTTATGTTGTCTATATTTAAATATGGCTGAAAATTTGACAATTAGAAATTAAAATTTAGCTTAATATCGCTATAAATTTACACACAATATCTTTATAAATTGTAGCCTATGTGTTATTCTGATGTATAAGCTATATTATTACAAAGTTTCATTAAAATCCATTCAGTCGTTTTTACGTGAAAGAGTAACAAACATCCATCCATCCATCCATCCATCCATCTATCCATCCATCCATCCATCCATCCATACATACTTACAAACTTTCACGTTTATAATATTAAGTAGGATTTACACTTCTGCACAAAATGTACAAAGTTCTATTTTTATTCTAGCTGTAAGTTTTCGAAATAAATAAAATAAATAATATTGTAGAGAAACACTGATAAATGTAGATGTTCATCATTGCACCCGTGCGTAGCCGGGGCGGGTCGCTAGTTACAATACAACTCATGTTGTACATTACTCATAAAAAACGCCGTGTGTAATACTGTGGGTTCCTTTTGAACAGTATTCCAAGCTTACATGCAAAAGATTTGGCATGTAGGTCGCAGCCTACTAAAAAAGCTAAAAACGTAGCAAATACAAACGGCTTGGTAATTTCATGGTGTCGAACAGAATCAGCCCTGTCTATTGCCTTGTATTTTTTTCCAATATACACAGGAAAACGCCTAGTTACATTGGTACCTTTCCCGAAGTTTGCAGTGTACAATCCAATTTGGCTCATATTTGATCTGCATTGAGCAGTCACGAATTCGGATGGAACACATTAAGGATTCTGTTTCTGATACAAAACGCAATGGTGGTTAAACGCGACTGTACGTGTTAAGTATATAAAGAAGATGGTAGACAGGTGTAGGTTTAATCAAAAGTAACCGTCGAAAGAGAATTTTACCCTGTACCACATGAATGTTACAAATTAATATTTAAGCAAGAATGTATGTAGGGATTTTTAAGTGGAGTAGTGTCTGAAATGCGACCACTACTTGATGTAATTGAAATTATAGTTCAATAAATATAGTTATTTTCTCAATTTGACCTCAGACTGCAACAACTTCACGTTGTTAATTTACAAATTAAAATATAGCATAAGTAATATCTATATAAAAGAATTTTTGTGCGACCATTTCTCTTCAATTTGAAGCAAAACAGTGAGTTATCAAGTGATGTTAAAATTGCAGAACTTTTGACTATTTTTTGAAATAAATAATGACTTAAAAATCTGAAAAGCCAGTTCCCCTATAAAGTTTACATAAAAAGGTCTTTGTGTTATGTTAAAAAGTGTTAAAACCTGTTTAAAATGTTTCACAAGTTACCGCTAACTGCTCGACCGAAAGTAATTCAAACAAAGTAGATAAAAGTTGTGGCTCTAAAGAAGCGATTAAAAGGAAAAATTAGCATTCTTTCGAATTAATTACTTCCATAACAAAAGTTTTTCATGAGCAAGTATAATCCGAATATTTTCAACTAAGTAGATATAATCATGTTTTATTGTAAACCCTTTTATTGGTTTATCTTAATTTCGTACAAAATGAGAAAGAAAGTTTAACATAACTTTAATTTACCTTGAAGTTTATCTATTTTGGAGAATCATTGCATGCTATTTATAAATACTACCGTCCTTTTGAGAAAACCATCATAAGCGCCAGTGTTCAATACTACAGATTGTGTAAAAGCATAGTTGTATTTATAATGGACTAATAAAATTATTTTCTGTGTGGATTTATAATTCATAGACATGACTGCCTCGTTGGTCTAGTGGTTAGATGTGCCGCCTTTGGATCAACGGGTCCGAGGTTCGATTCCGGGGTCGGGCAAGTGTCTTTGTCTAAACCAGAGGCACTGGCTCGGAGTCTGGGTGTCTTTTCTATCTATAATATGTATATATTTACAAAAAAAAATGTATATAAGTAGTTTATCATCCATCTCGTTACCATAACACAAGCATTAGGTTGCTTAGCTTGGGACGAGATGGCGTTGTATGAAATGTCCAAGGATATTTATTTATTATTTATAGTGTCAACATCCCATTCCATCCTGACGGTCTTGTAGTAGCCGACAAATTGAAATTATAATGCCAATAACCTAGCCGCAAGAGAAGGGAAGCTTGATACTAAACTCATCTATCCGGACTGTCTGGAGTGACACACTACGCTAATTACTTTCCTTATAATTGTACGAGGCCCGACTCGGAAGATGAACTATGAATTCTTATTAAAATATATGTTTGGTACTTTTGACAAAAAAAACTATATGCATTTGATTGGCTTTAGGTCAGATTTGATTAGCTTCGAATTTTAATACAGGCCGGCAATATCTAGTAATAAATTTGTTCTTCAATTAAAATGTAGCATTCAAAGGCGCTTCTTACGACACCCAGAAAATGATGTATGGGTTGGTGACATTTCGTATTCTAAGTCCGTCACCAAATGGAACAGTTATTTTTGTAATTCCAAAGTTATTCAAAATTATTCATATGATAGTAACTAAGAGAGATCATTATAACACCTTCCTTGATCTATTTGTTCCGGGTTAACATTGGCACTGGTGCATAATTGGCAGAACCGATTGAAATGGAGCTTTCAGCTTAAAGAAGAATAATAATGACAGACACAAATCGCTAAAATGAGCGGTATTTTTGCCGTATTAAAGTCAAATTTACACTTTGACAGCACCGTACGAGCTTCTTGCAAAGTGATTTATGGCAATTCAGAGACAACTATTATGCATTTTATTCCACTTTCTTTGGTAACTTACATTTTTCAAACGGTTTTTTTCTTTATTTCTTTTCTTTTAGGCTATTTAAATTACAGATTTGAAGACCCCTCATGTAAAAATCCTAAATACCTTTCAAGCACAGATTTTTTGAGTATGTATTTAGGTATGCGTATAATATGATATCTTTTCCATGTGGTGACAGATTTTGAATATATTGTGTCACCACCCCATTCAATACTCAGGGTGTCGTAAGAGCCGACAATAGGAAATGACGAACCCAAAAAACTAGCTGCAAGGGAAGGGAATCTTGATACGAAACCCTATACCAACACAGTAGGTTAATTACCCTCCATGTAATTGGAGGAGGCTTTTTTAGTGGAATACCCTTTTAACGGACTTCCGCCGACATCGGGGATGACGTCGGCGGGGTGTGTGAGACTCGGTAACGCAAGATGTTGTAGCGCCCCCTACTCACTAAACTCCACTTGTGCTTCTTCAGGTCCTGTATGCAGCGTCATGGGTACGTGTCTCTTTCCTTTCAGCTGCAGACAGAGGCTTCTTCTTCTTCTCTTCCTCCCTCTCATACTCACTTTGCTCATGAGTGTACCAACTCTTGAAGCGGCTGAACACGCTTCCTCGGCGTCTAGCCAGAAGCACTTGGCTAGGCTCTGGTTCACTCGGGTCTCTATCTCGTATGGGGCGGGGGTAATTGGAGGAGGCCTGACTCAGCCACTGTGCCAACGACACGGTTGGCGCAGTGGTTGAGCGATCGACTGCTGCGCAGCATGTCGCGGGTTTGATCCCGTACGGAAGAAATGTTTGTACGACCTACAAGTATTTCTTGTTCCGGGTCTGGGTGTTTTCTATCTATGAAATGTATGTATTTACAAAAAAAATATGTATCTAAATAGTTCATTATCCATCTCGTTACCATAACACAAGCATTAAGTTGCTAAGCTTGGGACGAGATGGCGTTGTGTGAAATGTCCAAGGATAATTATTTTATTATTATTTTTAATATTTTTCTTGCGTCTGTTTCAACAAAAGCTCGTAAATTTCGATCCATGCTGCACTATTAATTCGTAGTTCGTTTCTTTGTCCCGATAGTGGGTTTTGCTCATGCAATCGATTGCTCGTTACGTCGGGCCTGGTGGCTTTTTGCTCGTCTATATCTCAGTTCTGATTCGGGTTTAATGTGTGTTTGTATTAGCAAGTTTCACTGATCTACTAATATCCAGCATTTAAAAAAACAACCTTAGCCTCTATATTACGCACTGATGATTCGGGATTCCGTGTGGGGCGATCGCCTCGGCCCAAGAGAAGAAAAACTTGACACAAACCGTGTGCCTACTCGTCTGGCCAGCGTGGCACAGTAGGCTAATTACCCTCCTTGTGATTGGAGGAGGCCCGACTCAGCAGTGGGGCTTTTATGGGCTGAGTAGTAGTAGTAGAACTCCTCCCATTATATGGAGGGTTATTATCCTACTGTGCCACACTAGCCAGATGGAATGACACAGGGTTTCGCTGCTTCTGATGCTAGGTTTTTGGCCCTGTCAAATACTTTTTTTTGTCCATGTGGTGACGAATTTAGAATACATACTGTCACCACCCCATTCCATACTGAAGGTGTCGTAAGAGCCGACAGAAGGAAATTACGAGTCTGATAACCTAGACACAAGAGAGTAGGTTATCGGACTTCTAATTAAATTTTCTCGGCTGCTACGACACCCTCAGGATGGAATGGGTTAACAATGAACTCTCTATAATTAGGCGCTTCACACACTGCCACAGAAAACGCGCCACGGAGCGTTTTCGGTGTGTTGGACCCGGCGTGTTTTCTATACTAATCGATGTACTTGCATACAATATTAAAATCTACCACTCCGCGCTAGGCGACGGAGCGCGGGGCAGTGTGTGAAGCGCCTTAGAAAGCTGACTGAGTACATTTCCTTTAATTATGCATCCTTTAAATATGATGAATGATGATGAAATAATTTTATTTATTTATATACCTACAATGGCCTATGTCCAGCAGTGGACGTCTTTTGGCTGAAATGATGATGATGATGATATACCCACAATATAACGCGTAGGCACATCAAAAACCCTTTGTATTTCAAGTCACTTTTAAATAACCATTTACAATGCATCGAGCAATCATTAATATTCATCTCATTTTTCATGTCATTGTCAGTTATTACATTCTGGGTCGGTAAACACTTTCGTAAACCAAACAATTTGGCAATCATGCTTGGAGTATATTAATAACTAGTGACTGTCCGCGGCTTCGCTCGCGTCAACCTAGACCTGTTGTATTTGATTTCGCGTCATAATTGATTTTTGTTACAAATTATTATTGATTATGAACAAGAATTCAACTTTCAATGAAATAAGTCACTTTTATCACAATAAACCGATCTGATGGTGAGGTATTTAGAATACATCGTGTCACCACCCATTTCATCCTGAGAGTGTCGTGAGTGCCGATAAAAGGAAATTGAAAAGGCAAAACACCGAGAACGAAATCTTGAAACGAAACCCATGCCACAGTGGCAGAGAAGGATTATTAGTGATCACTGATGCTGCCACGGGCAAGCATAATCCCAGCACGGATATCAAGATAGACACAGACCATTATCATAATTTGATGGTATGCGTGTACATGTCAATACCGAGTTTTATTTCAGCACAGTTCCATATTATTCTTAAAAATAAGAGCGATGCTCTTGTCGGTGGAGTTTCTTCCAAACATCTCGATCTTCTGCTAGCTCCTTGACCATTTGATATGACCCGACATTCACATTTTCCACAATTTGATCGAAAAAGCTTCTCCTAGGTCTTCCTCGTCCTCTCTTCCCTTCTACCTTCTCTTCTTGTCGTGTCGTATCAAATGCCCAATCATCTTTCATCTACTGTTTTCGATGCAGGCACCAGGCTTCTCCTTTCTTCTACTCTTTCCAACACTTCTTGGTTTGTTAGTTTTTCCATCCAGCTTATTCTTTCCATCCTCCTCCAGCATCACATTTCAAATGTCTCCAATCTTTCTCTGTCTCTTCGTGTCATTGTCCACGTCTCTGATCCGTACAGTGCTATGCTCCAGATGTACGTTTTAATTAAGCGTCTCCTTACGTTCTTTGCTATTTTGGAGTAGAATAAGTGTTTTTTGTTGTTCTTATAAAGGAAATTATTTGACAACTTCGCACCATCGTGTAGAAATAGGGATTAAAAAAATATAAAGGAAAGGCATTAATCGCTACCCTAGCCTTCGATCTTGTCAACTTGAATCTAATTGCTATCTAGTTTGGTAATATAAATGCTTCTTTATTCTTAGATCCTTTATTCTTTTAAACACACAGAGCAAAACGAGTTCAAAATCTATTCTTACACCACTCATACTGTTAAAACGCCAAGTCAGCATGACGCATTCAACTTTCATAATAGCAAGACGAATAACGTTGAGCTTAATCTTATTCAGGAGCTGAAAGTAGAACAGAGAACGGTGCATTGTGCAAATAAAACAGCTCAACTAAGCGGGGATGTGAGGAAACACAAATTAAATTCAAGAAAAACTAAACGCTGAGCAAATAAACTAAAAGCATGCTCGGGACGAGTATCTTGGCTTTAAGATGATGGCGCATTTGTACTGCGGCGTATTTAGAAAACACCTATTCTATCTTGAGGGTGTCGTAGGCGACGACTAAAGCAAGTATCTAGATAATCGAGTTCGCTAGAAAGAAAAGCGAACCAGCTGACGTGTAACAGTGGGCTCATCTAATTTACTACTAGCTGCGCCATGCAGACGACCGCAGCCGACTGCAGCTGACGACAGCTGACTGCAACCGACTGCAGCCGTCGACTGCCTTCGGCTACCGTTGACGGCACTCGCCGACGCGTCGACGGCTGCAGTTGTCTGTGCCGTTGACAACATGCCGTTCGTGTGTATGAGCGCTAACTCGGAAATGGCAGATATCTTTCCTACTTACTTGACACTTGTTGTTATATTTTGGAATAGCGACCCGCCCCGGCTTTGCACGGGTGCAATGATGACATATAAACAAACCTCTTGAATCACTCTATCCATTAAAAAAAACCGCTTCAAAATCCGTTGCGTAGTTTTGAAGATTTAAGCATACATAGGGACGGACAGACGACAGTGACTTTGCTTTATAATATGTAGTGATAGTGATAATTCATTCTATATCTTTATCAATTATAGGCTACAAGTTATGTGTTATTCTGATGTGTAATCTATATTTTTGTAAAGTTTCATCAAGCATGTCGCGGGTTCGACCCCCGCACGGTAGAAATATTTGTACGATCTACAAGTATTTGTTCCGGGTCTGGGTGCTTTCTATCTATAATATGTATGTATTTATAAAAAAAACTTATATAAGTAGTTTATCATCCATCTCGTTACCATAACACAAGCATTAAGTTGCTTAGCTTGGGACGAGATGGCGTTGTGTGAAATGTCCAAGGATATTTATTTAAATGTTCATAGATATTTAGTAGTTTTTGCGTGAAAGAGTAAAAAACTAATGTCGTAAAAGAATATGTAGGTGTATCTATATAGATATTATAGTCTTTAATATCTAGATATAATTTAATTAGGATCATATAATTTGTTAGTAGGTAATGGATCTTTTGCCCGTCATACATAAAAGGATAATTATAGTAAGTTTAAGGATCTACTTAAGTTGAGTACATAAGATCTACCAGCGTAGCACAGTAGGCTAACTGTGCCATGCTGACGTTAGGGTTGGCATAGGATTTCTTATCAAGTTATCCTTCTCCTGTGGCTAGGTTTTCGGCCTTATCATTTCCTTGTCGGTCTTACCACACCCTCAGGATGGAATGGGGTGGTGACACTGTGCATTCTAAATCCGTCAGTAAACGAAACACCTAAAATAATATGTGTGTGCACTTTCCATACTGCAATGCTGTTGCAATTTTCGATTATGCATAATCGTTATCTTATCATGGACATCATTTCCAATGTCATTTTCATTCGGATTAATTGCAATGCAGTCGGATGGACTGATATTACACATTGAGACAGCAGCCACAGTGCTTTTAAACATTTTTTTTTATCAGTGACTTGAAAACCTTTGACCTTAGGCGTGATGGAAAGCAACGAGTGGGTTTAAGAAGGAGCAGGCAACTCACGGAACTGCCCTGTCGGTAACCAGCTCTCACATACACACGACAACACACCGTAAAACTGCAATGGCTTACCAAATATTTCAGTAACAGAATTCAAGAAATATTGACCTACTTACTTTGTTCATTTTTCTTCTCTATTTGTAATTTATAAAAATTAAATTAAATATTTAAATAAACCCCCCACACAATGACAAGTATCCTATAAAAAGTAAAAAATAAAAAAATACATCGCGTTGGGGGACCAGGGGTCAGGTAATAAATAAATAGGAGCGGTAGTTAGGTCATTGTGTCGGGGGTTTATTTAAATTTTTTATTTAATTTTTATTTTTTGCTTTTTATAGGTACACCCTTATTATGATGTTTGTAATGTGCACGTGATGCGCTTTCATTTGAGACCCCACTCGATTATATTTGCAGACTTTCGGTTATTCTTCCCCACTTTCACCCCCCATAACTTTTAAACGACTCAACCGATCTTCATCAAACATGTATAAGAACACTCGCCCGTAACTCACCTGTCATACAAAAACTGTATTGAAATCGCTTTATCCGTTCGCGAGCTACGGTGCCACAGACAGACAGACAGACACGTCAAACTTATAACACCCCTCGTTTTGCGTCGGGGGTTAATAAAATATGATTACATGCTTTAAATTCTACTACTACTCAGCCCATGCATGATCCACTGCTGAAGCATTCCTCCAGTTACATGGAGGTTAATTAGCCTACTGTGGCACATGCCATTTATTAGGAAGAAACTAAAATTACTAAATATGGACGTTTACCCAAGGTACACAAAAGAAAATTGAGTATTTGATGTTAACAATGTAAACGAGACGAATTTACGACCATAGTGCAATTTAAGTGTTTATAAAGAACGTCAGAGAAGGATGGAAACGCATCTTATCCTAGAGCAAACTTCGCTAATCTGATCCCCTAGAAAAACTTTTAGCGCAACGAAGACTTTGTGCTGCATCAAAGATCTTAGAGTAAAGCGGAAAACAAGGTTTCATAATAATTACACTGTGGCTACTCTGCTGTTTTGTGTTTGTGGCTCAGTTTTACTAACTTGTCATATAATCAGGGGCTTTACGTGACAAAAGATTTAATAATTTTTTGTGGAAGAGCCACGCTGTTCGCAGCTTGAATGGGCCGGCTCGACCGGGTAAGTAACACACTCTCGCAGAAGACCGACTTTTGAGTAGTTGCTTTTAGCCACTGCGCTTCGTTCGGTGAGCGAGAAGGCCCAACCCCCTTCCGCCACCTTAAAGGCCGGCAACGCACTTGCAACCCCTCTGGTGTTGTGGGTGTCCATGGGCGGCGGTGATCACTTACCATCAGGTGACCCGCTTGCTCGTTTGCCTCCCTCTTTCATAAAAAAAATAAAAATAGCTTAAGTCATTTTAATCTTCCGACAAAAATGTTTTATCAGTAAAATATCTTTCAACTATTATTCAGATTTCCATTAATATGATGTATAATTTCTTTTTTGTAAACAAGATCTATCACTTGACAATGCAATTCTACAGTTTCTTGTCGGCTGTATCTCTGTAGATCAGCTGGGTGTAAGGGTTGTGGGTAAAGAGATGAATGGATTGTGTGAATGAAAACATGCATGAAAGGTATAGATGTACATTTGCTTTATAGACCTCGTTGGTCTAGTGGTTAGATGTGCCGCCTTTGGATCAACGGGTCCCGGGTTCGATTCCGGGGTCGGGCAAGTGTCTTTGTTTAAACCAGAGGCACTGGCTCGGAGTCTGGGTGTCATTTCTATCTATACTAAGTATGTATTTACAAAAAAAATATGTATGTAAGTAGTTTATCATCCATATCGTTACCATAACACAAGCATTAAGTTGCTTACCTTGGGACGAGATGGCGTTGTATGAAATGTCCAAGGATATTTATTTATTTATTATTTATTTGACGCCGATAGCAGTGTATGGAGACTACCACCACCTACCATGGGATAAGGGCCGTAAGATGATGATGGTAGTTAAACATGACATTCACAATTCGAATCACAAGTGTTGTGTGATACAATCTACTTAAATAAAGTTCAGTATGTTCAGTATTTTGTGGACGGAGTTTGAATTAAATTTAAAAACATGTTGGTATATCAGTGAGTGAATTACCCCTTCATATTATCATTTTGAGTACGGTTTTCCAATCCGAAACTGTTACTAACGTAGAGTGCATAAACAGAGCTATACGCTAGGTTTTAGCGGGTAGGTCAGGGCCCAATTTTCCATCTTTTCGCCCCCCACTTTCACACATACGCCGTCTAAGTCTCCCAAAGATTGGGTGGTACCTCACCATAAAAAAAACCCATGAAAAAAAACGTGCCAGTAGAAATAGAAGTCCTCGTCGATAACATCATCATTTTCATCATAATTTGAGCCAAAAGACGTCCAGTGCTGGATGTAGGCCTCCTCCTAGGATCTCCACAAAGGCCGGTCCTGGGCCGCCCGCATCCATTGCTTTCTGGCGACCGTGACCATCGTCGTCTTCCACATAGGCATACCAGCACTGCGCCTTCCGGAACGCGGACGCCACTCGAGGACTTTTCTGCCCCATCGGGCGTCGGTCCTGCGAGCTATGTGCCCTGCTCACTGCCAATTAAGTTTGGCATTTCGTCGATATCTTCGAAGCTTAGTAGGTCTTGTAGCTAAAATAATATCAAATGCTGCTTCAACTGTGAACATACTCGAATCAAAGGATTCGGTTGATGTTGTAGCACACAGAATCTACAACCTTATTACTGGTAAATTGGCGATCGGCCATTGCGTGGTCCAGAAACGATTTAAATTGGTACTGCCATAATTTAATTTTGCTAACGCTGTTTGAGCTGATGCCAGCGGGCTCAGTAAAAACTCGCGCCATCTGCCAGTTCAATTGGCTATCAATTCAACTTCGATACGGGCAGTGTAAAGTTTGTGAATTGGCTAAATACATTTAGTTAAATACTTTGAACGAAATCATTAAAGTTTGCAGTATATTATATACTCTTTTGGTATAGATTTATAAAGAAATAGAGGCACTCATCTGGATTTTAATATCTTGACTTGGCATTCTTATTTTCATTCCTATTAAAACAATACAATACAACAATAAATACAAGGTTGCGGGCAGCAGCTGGATGCGTCAAGCTGGCGCTATGGCGCTCTTTAGGGGAGGCCTATGTCCAACAGTGGACTAATGTGGGCTGATGATGATGATGATTAATAAATAAAAATAAATACAATCCAAGTCCATTTCATCAAATTCCATCCAAAAAAATTCCAAAAAAATATGTCATTAAAAAGTAATTTAAAAATATTTCCTTTAGTCGCCTCTCACTAGAGGCGACTAAAGGAAATACTAAAACTGAAATCTTAGCCACAAGTGAAGGAAAAATTTAAACAAATCCCTGTGCCAACCCGTCTGACCAGCGTGATTTAGTCTGGCCAGCATCTGGCTAGTAGGCTGATTACCGTACATGTAACTGGAGGAGCCGCGACTCAGCAATGGGTCTTTTATAGGCTTCGATGATGATTATGATGATACAAAGATGTTCAATATTAAATACTACAAAAATAGTTCAATAATAAATCAAATATATTTTAAGTACAGCAAACTTTTTCCTATAGGTGTTCAACGCTGCAATGATTGTCAGTAAAACAATTACCGCAGTACAATTACTCACTTAGAAGGGATGTTTAAACGTTGTAACCTTTGTTTTCTATCAAAGGTATGCTTCTTCACAAACTCCAAGTCGGCGTTCCCACATCAAACAAGGACAAAGTTCGCAAAGTTTTGACACAACTTCTGTGACTTTCGGTGTATCTTCGTTTGAACATTTTATTGAACAAGTATTTTCATTCCAGTATACAGGTGCGGGAGATAATTGCTCGATATAATACCGCACCGTACTTAAATGTAGGTATACCAGTTTTTCAATTTAAATACCTCGCCCTATAAATTTGCCATTGTTGAGTCGAACCTTCTGCAAATTGATTGAAGCGGATTGCTCATTTCAGTCGTAAAATGAGTTAGCACAGGGTTTTATAAGTTTACCCCCTCGACCGTGTTGTCAGATGGATGTGGTGGCAACACCGTTGAGGGCGTGGACTTGTGCCCTTTTAGGATGTGGGGCCCTACGTAGCAGCTGGCGTCTTAAAAAGGCACGTGCAACTTTTTGTGGGAGTCTGCGCACATCAGGGTTGTAGAGCATGCTCCCCATTGACGAGCGAAACCTGTGGCCTGTTTCGGCAGTTAAGAGACGCCGTTGGTTTTTTTAGTAGATCGGCGCGCAAATTTCCACGGTTTCAAGCCCCGGAGTCCCACAGAAGGATTTCAAACGTAAAAATGGTTTCCATAAGGTTTTGTTAGGTCAAGTTTTCCTTATTATCATTAGAATCTACGTTTAGGGCATAAGGGTTTTGTCAGACTATGTTATATATACTTGTACTACACGGATAAGGAACAAATCGTGCTCGGCTCTATAGCTACGGAAAGTTTTATAAATCAAGCAAAGCCACATCATCATCAGATCACTTTAGTCCACTTTTCGACACAGGTGGTGTAATCTAAGTGCCGCATCTTCTACTAGTACTTGGCCCATTCATCACCCACTGCTGAGTCAGGCCTCATCCCACTACATGCAGGGTAATTAGCCAACTATGCTACGCAGGCCAGACAGGCTGGCACAGAGTTTCGTTTAAAGATTTTCTTCTCTACCTGCCCTACCTCTTAGTCATTCCCAGATCAATACCTGTTATAGCGAGGGGACTATCTTACATACTTGCCTAATATCATTATATTCTTGCCATCTCCACTCGAGAACTAAAATAAATAAACTCTTGAAAAATTTTATCTACATAATATTGAACACATAGTGGTATATGTATAAAATGAAACATAAACATTCAACTTCGTAATACCCTTTATGCACTGTATTGTTAAACTGAAAGTGTTTAATTTAATAAATAAGGTCTTAATGCGCACAGCCGCGCTGGCAAACTTTTATTGAATTCACTCGATATATTTTAGCGAGAATAGCATGGCTGTTGAATCCAATAATGAAAACGCAGTTACCCGTTTATTGAAAGCCAGAAATGGCAATAAGCTAACTTTTGTGTACTAAGCTAATTTGATACCTGGAGTTAATACTCCCTATCTACTCTACCCTCGGCTGTGAGACCCGGGCATCATGGGGAAATTCCAGAGACGTGGGTTTTAGCAAGCAGTTGGGTAAACTAACATCTTGCACCCAAGAATATCAAATTAACAAATTTTGTCTATAGCCTAGTATACAAATGCATACGTCTATTATTAAGCTTAAAGACCTAAGAGACTTATATCTTAGATCCATCGCAAAGAAGCCTATTATTTAGAACTAGCTCATGTGCGTGGCTTCAAATCTCTGCGGTTAGCCTAGAAACATCCGAAATAATGAATAATTATTAAAATGTTTTTATTTATATGGTGATCCAGTAATTTTAGAGTTTATTTGTTACAAACTTACACAAGCTACGTTTTTTTCTTCTTTATAATATTAACTACGTCGAATATTATAAAATAGTATGTAATGTAGATATTTTGAGTGGAGAACGGGAATCGGCAAGCGTGGTGTGGGATGAACCTCTGCTAGATGGAGCAACGATCTGCGAAAGGTTGCGGGCAACAGCTGGATGGGTCAAGCTGAATACAGGGCGCTGCAGCGCTCTTTAGGGGAGGCCTATGTCCAGCAGTGGACTAATGTGGGCTGACGATGATGATGATGTAGATATCTTTAATTTAATGTTTGTTTTTGTACTTTTTAGCTTATTAACAATTGAATAATTTATGTACTGTAATTGAAAAATACTACTAAACAGTATTATCTTTCAAACCTTTGGTATTTACAAATGAATAATCACATATTTACGAATTAAATAGAAAACAAAACCAAAACACACAAAATTAGAAATGACAAAAGTAAATTGTTTCGCTCCATTAAAATTACACTCCGACTCCATCAACGAAACCGTGAGGATTCCAAAATGAGAATGCCAAATCCGAGCCTAAAGCCTTCCATTACATAGCATTTACCGCGTAATTGAAAAAAAAAACTGTTTATCCTCGCAACATCTAAATGCCTGTAGCAGAAACATAGAGGTTGGGCAAACTGAATCAATTTGCGAGCAACCGACTACACCCCCTGCACTAATTGATTTACTTTGCAACGGGATACTGGGTTCAATTTAAACTCGTTTCCTATAATTGACAATAACTGGAGCCAATAAAGCGAGCTGAGCAATAAATAAACAGTCCTTTTAATGAGTTAGGGTTACCATAAAGTCAGCAAATAACAAAGCACAAAACCAATAACGAGGTTACATACAAAGCGTACCATCGCTTCCTATAAATCTTTGAGCAAATATAATATTTATCAGATAGATTGGCATGCGTTGTCGTTGTGGTGACGGATTTTGAATACATAGTGTCACCACCCCATTCCATTCTAAAGGTTTTGTAAGAGTCAACAATAGAAAATGACAAGGCCGAAAGCTTAGCCGCAAGAGAAGGAAAATTTGATACGAAACCATATAACAACCCGTCTGCTCAGCGTGGCAAAGTAGGCTAATTATTTCCTCCATGTATTTTTCTTTTATTTTCTTTTCAACAAATACTTGTAGGTCGTACTAATATTTCTTCCGTGCGGGGATCGAACCCGCGACATACTGCGCAGCAGTCGATCGCTCAACCACTGCGCCAACCAGCCTGACTTGCAGGAAGCCTGATTTAGCAGTGGGTCATTTAAGGGCTGACAGCCCAAAAGTATGAACAAGCATGAGCTTTAGTCAGGTGTTTCATTCGTGTAGATTTCAAACCTAAGCTAAGGAAATGAGAGAGTGGCGCTCACGTAGTATTGAAGCTGTGTAAGCCTTATTTCTTGTAGCTTCACTTGTGTCTGTCAGATTCTGTTCCAAATGCTAATTGCATTGGAGGCCACATGGTACGTTAGGAAAAATACAAGTTGGTATTAAGTTAAACAAGCTGTTTTGTTACATACATACAGCCCATTAAAAGTAGCAGTTCTAAGAATAAAATTATTTAAAAATGGTCTTTAGCATTATGGACATAATAGTTTCTAGTCAAAATCAACCAACTAGCATAATTGTATTTATTTCTAAGAAACATAAAAAAACACTGAATTAAATTACTAAAAAAAATTAAATAACTAAAATTATAACAAATTAATTTACGTCAGATCGCTGTCATCGGGTACGGTGCCAAGAAGGCTAGTAGCATTGCCACGTCGAATGGCAATGCTAATTCGCTGAGCGAAGTAATAACCAGCCTTCTGGTCACCGGTGAAAGTTATGAGACGCCGGGACAATTCTTTGTAAAAACATTTAAATTCCGTGCCCCACGGACCAAAAGTTTCCACCCCGAGCGGCACAAACATGTAGCTCGAATCGAGCTGACTATATTTGCGCCGCTTGAGGGATTCAGCAGAATCCGCAGCGCTGCCAGCCCTTTTCGCAGTCCCCGGAATATGCGATGGCGCTAGGGTGTCAACGCATGTGACAATACCAAGGGCCGTCCCATTGTCCAAGGTATAAGCGTCATCTCATCAGGTCTCTTGCCATCGTCACGCATCAATCCATTTGGCTCCAAAATGGATGGTACACCGGCGGTGACAAGAGTCCAACTAGCTATTATTATTATCCTCCACACTTAGTAATCTGAGTACGGTAATATTTTCTCTGTGCTCGTTTCGGGAGTTATGAATCTTACGCTACCAGATGGTGACCAAAATAAAAAAAAATCCCTTTGTTTTCCCTGAAATGTTGTACACAGGATCTGTATCATCCTTTTATTATGGCTATAGGGTTTTGTTACACGCCGTATATGCGACATAAAATTATATTTAAAAGATTAAGAAGTTTTCAGCTCGCGAGGAATATCCTGTATGAATATCAGATTATAGTTGGTCATAAAAACTGGATTAGTATCCAATTCCAGTAAAAAATGCATCCTTGCCATAAGTTCCAGGATATTTTAGACCATTATTATTTTCCTATACGCTTCCATGGTTACTACTCAGCCAACAAATGACCCACTGCCGAGTCAGGTGACCTCCAATTTCATGAAGAGTAATTAGCCTACTGTGCCACGCTGGCTAAAAGGATTGCTACAGGGTTTCGTATCAAGTTTTCTTTTACTGCGGCTAGGTTATCGGCCTTGTTATTTCCTTTTGTCAGCTCTTACGACATGCTCAGGAAGGGAACGGGATGGTGACACTATGTATTCTAAATCCATAATCACATCTGAACAATTTGGCCCAAACACAAAATATAAAATACGTTACGTTACTGTCTGCTCAAAAATGAAACACACGAAATATCCTATTGCTTTATTTTATCCCAAATCATATAGCCAAGTTTTAGTTCAAGCCGAATAGAATATTATACGGTAACCAAAATAACCCTCTATTAGCAAAAATATAGACTGCCTCTGTCCGCTAACTCCATATATTTCACGGGTAAACCCCGCTTTGATTTTCGCTGGCTCTCTTTCAAAGTCGGCGTGAAATTAGTCTCGCCACATTCGCTCTAAAGTCAAGCCAAATAAACTATGGTGTAACAAGAATACGCCACGAATCGCAACTTCAATTTACTGAAAAGGTATATCTGAATGTTGCTCTAGTTTATACTGAGATTTATAAATTCGATATCATGTCACTCTCGGTGATTTATGAATTAAACAACGGATTTGAAAGTTTTTTTTACCCTGTAGTAATATTTTCTGCTTGCAGTTATTTAACGCCACGAATCGCAACTTCAATTTACTGAAAAGGTATATCTGAATGTTGCTCTAGTTTATACTGAGATTTGTAAATTCGATATCATGTCACTCTCGGTGATTTATGAATTAAACAACCGATTTGAATGATTTTTTTACCCTGTGGTAATATTTTCTGCTTGCAGTTATTTAATTACCGCAAGTAGAAAGTTTTAGGTTCGTTGGTATTTTTAATGGTATTTAAGTATTCGTACATTCTCTATTTATGTGTGAATAAATTTATCAGCTGTGTGATGATTTCATTACCATTATCATCATCATCAGCCCACATTAGTCCACTGCTGGACATAGGCCTCCCCTAAAGAGCGCCATAGCGCCCTGTCTTCAGCTTGACGCATCCAGCTGCTGCCCGCAACCTTTCGCAGATCGTTGCTCCATCTAGCAGAGGGCCGTCCCACACTACGCTTTTACTTTACTATTTCATTACCGCATCATCCTTAATCTGTTTGGAGACAGATTTGCAATACACAATGTCAACAACCCATGTGGTATAGGTGTATCGTAAGAGGCGACTAAAGTAAGGGATGAGGCAGATCAGAAGGCACAAGAGAAGGAAGGTCTTCCCTGCGTGGTTCAGTAGGCTAATTTCCCGCCATGACCTCTCTTCTTGGAGGAGGAGGAGAAGTGGGATATTTATATGCTGAATTTCCCCAACGAAAACACAAAAAAAACCGCTCTCACTGTTGGTGGTGGGATCCACCTCTAAGGACAGAGGAACCCTTGTAGTCACCGCGTGTGACTGGGTTCGTCTGGCCCTGTGGGCCCACCCGGAGGGGGTAACCTGTATGGCCACAACGTATGCTTAAGGCACCGAAGTCTCCTTACCGCAGCAAGGTTACAGCATAGTTGATGGCGTGTCGCGACCAGCCCCCTTCAATTTCTTAGGAGGTAATTAGGTAAAGCTGTCAAGCTGGACATAGACGGTTTAACAGGGAATTTCGAACATTTCTTTTTCTTTAAAATAGGCTTGATCTTCTATATAAAATAATAGTAAAAATAGGTTCAAGTTGCATTCATTTAAGTTTCGCGTAACCGTCACAAAAGGCAGCTCACCCCTTCTATGTAATAGTTTCCCGTGTAGCGCGGAATGCAATTTCTGCACGACGCTTTCTCCAAAACGAGTCTTATTTGAATTCAGCTGGTCTCTTCACACTGACCCACTTGCTCCTTTGTCAAGTTGTAAAAATATGTCCAGGGCAGAATGAAATATGCCTATTTTTGTTTATATAATTTATGTTTTTTGATGTGGCAATTCAAATATCATTCGAATTTTTAATATAAGTTTTAATCATACATACTTATACTCACGCCTCTTTCCCGTAGGGGTAGGCAGAGACCACTTCTTTCCACTTGCTACGATCCTTACATACTTACTACGTGTTGTGTTTCGTTCTTGTTTTATTATTGCTATTATTTACAAAATTAAATTTATAATGTTTTCTAGATTATTTAGTAAAATAATTTTAAACTTATTCATCTCGGATTAAAATAATATAATCAATCCTCATGGATACCCGGCCGTTGGGATCCGACCGGGGTATGTGGGACTCCAGGGCGCGTTGAGATGGTTCGTTGCGCCCCAACCTACCCACTAAAACCGACAGCGATCCTCGACTGCCCGTACGTGCTAGGGCCACGGGTTTTGCTGGGGGCCTTGGCCCACCGCACTCAATGGAGCCCCAAACACCGAGGCGGGCCCCTCCGCCGAGGCGGGCAGGGCCGAATTTATAACTCTCCTTAATGGAGAGCAATAAGCCTGCCGTGGAACGCAGTCTCGCCGGACTTGTAACTAATTTTTATTTCTCTAGCGGTTAGGTGGTGTGCGTCTAGTGGTCTTTAGTTGCCTCTTATGATACTGACTAACGGGATGCAAGAGATTGGTGACATTGCGTATTCTAAAATAGTCACCACTCAGTCACTAATTAACGAATTGAAAAACGAGTTGAGAACCATTCATGCGAATCATGTCACATTGCAGTGATAAATTGAACTGCAATCATTACCATGGCACAGCTTGCGCGAATTTATAATTTTGTCACATGTAGGTCCTATTACGCTAATTACATATCCGATGCTTTTGGGGAATTATTTTTGGTACGGTATATTTATAACTGAGATCTATCAGCCACAGAAGTCCACTGCTGAACATAAGCCTCCCCCATAGATTTCCACAATGTGCGATCTCGTGCAGACCGCATCCACCGACTCCTAGCGACCTTTACAAGGTCGTCCTTCCACCTAGTTGGGGGTCTTCCCACGCTCCTATTTCCCATACGTGGACGCCACTCCAAGACTTTTATGCCCCAGCGGCCATCTGTTCTTCGGGCCATGTTGCCTGCCCATTGCCACTTCAACTGTGCAATCCTTCTAGCTACGTCGGTCACTCTAGTGAGCTGATTCTATCACGTAGAGTAGCTCCGAGCATAGCTCTTTCCATTGCACGTTGGGTGACTCTCAGGCGCCTAATAATTCCCATTGTGAACGCCCACGTCTCTGATCCGTATGTCATCGCTGGCAACACGCACTGCTCGAAGACTTTTGTCTTCAAGCACTGAGGAATATTGGATGAGAAGATATGACGTAGCTTCCCGAACGCTGCCCAACCGAGTTGGATCTGAGATCGAACTATATTTATTTACATCTCTACATTACAAAAAAATATGAACTGAAACAGAGCGGATCTTCTTCGAAATCTAAACCACCTAGGCACCTAAATGACCCGCTCGCCCGTGCTGCCACCTGGTTGTGCTGAGAGGGTTTGCGTGCCTTTAGGATCCCTTAGGGTCATACCGGCTCAGGGTCATCCCTTGGCGGGTGGGCTCACAGGGAGATGTCAGATGAAAAGCGGGACATAGTACCACTCCTCTTCTCTCGGCGGTATCCGATATATTCACCAACAGCGAGAGCGGTGGAGGGCTGCCACGGCTCATAGAAACTTAAGGTCTGGGCAAACAGCGGACGGGGCGGGACGGCGACGCGACGCTGGCGGGACGTGAAGAGTTGTAATGTATTGGTTAATGTAGAATAGGTCACATAGAGCCGTCGCGCTCGGCGCGAGAGTAGCGGTCGCGTCGCGTCGGCTCTGTGTGACATATTCTACATTAACTAATACATTACAACTCTTCACGTCCTGCCAGCGTCGCGTCGCCGTCCCGCCCCGTCCGCTGTTTGCCCAGACCTTTAACGCTGCGGTGGATCCGGTGCCATCAGACCCCGCGCTTTAAAGAGGTACGTGCAACGTCCTATTTGTGGGGTTATTGAGCTTCCAGCCGGAGGTCCTCATCAGAGTGGGGTCTACGAAAAGGCTAGAACCACCTCAGTTGCAGTTAGACTCGTTGTTTAGTATTAAAGCAAATAGTTTGTTCAATCCATGCTAATCCGATTAGACTAATAGGTACATCACACTTGCCTTTTAAAATGACCTAAGGTTAATTTATTCTTACAGTTGGACAACGTCGTTTCAGCCCATAAATGACCCACTACTGAGTCTGGTCTACCCCAAATTTACGGGGGGAATTTAGCCTAATGTGCCACACTGGCAAGTTTGTATCAATTTTTTCTTCCTTTGTGGCTAGGTGAACTGCCTCTTGCGTTCCTTTAACCGCCTCTTACGAAACCCTCAGGATGGTATGGGTTGGTGACATTATGTATTCTAAATCCGTCACCACAGGAACGGTGTGGTGGATTTAGACATACTTACATCTATTACTGTAATATGAACCTTCTAATAACTATCTAAGTTACAATTCTAGCGGAACGCAATCGATCTACAGGTTAAGCAATGTCTAACCCTGCTAGATGGGATGGGTGAGATCTGACCCCATCTGTGCTTTGGAGGACCGGTAAAGCAAAATCTGACAGATTTTATAAGAAGATCTGGCGGCCACAGGCTCTTAAATGGCGGACAGATTTGGAAACTAAGCAAAGTTAGAAGTTTTAGAAACTAATGTTATGCCATAACCGATATTTAGTAAAACATATTGCAACACTATTCGAACATTGCAATTCAGATGGCAGTGGCGGTGTTTTGGTACCTAAAATGAATAAAACTATAAATACTGTGCAATTTGTTTTTGCATAACTCCAAGGGATAGTTATTAGAATTCGTCTATTTCAATCCAGCAAATAAACAATTTTTGTGTCGCATGTTGTCCGTATGATGACGGCCTTAGAATACATTATGTCAACACCACAATATTTTGAGGGTGTCGTTAGAGCTGAAAAATGGAAATGACAAGGACTGTAAACAAGCCGCAAGAGAAGGAAAACTTGAAACGAAACCATCTGGCCAGCGTGGCCCAGTGGGCTAATGACTCGCCCTCTGGTGAGAGGAGGCGGAGAAGTTGGAGTATGTTGACTAAATACATTTCCACGTATTTACGTAGTCTGGTAGCAAACATTATAAACGTCGACATATTTAAACATCTAAACTAATACATAAAGCTGCAGAGTTTGTTTGTTTGTATGAACGCGCTAATCTCAGGAACTACCGGTCCGATTTCAAAAAATCTTTCAGTGTTAGATAGTCCATTTATCGAGGAAGGTTATAGGCTATATTTTATTTTCAAAAGAATTAGGGACCCGTATGAAAATTGCGATTTTGTAAACCAAGGTGTAAAATCGAAAACCTATTTATGCGTGCGCTGCAAATACTATTGACAATAGAACAAAATGATGTACTACGGGTTTGTAGGTCTTACAAAGATCTACAAAAAAGTCATAGCGAGAGCACATATCTAACTATCATAGTAGTCACAATAACCGCGTTTATGTTCATAAAAAATATGCATATATATTTCGCGGAAGCTCGTTTTCATACAATTATGCGCAAGAGAGCTTCTACCATTGCAGACAGAATACGGGAGAGCAGCAACAGCCTCCTTAGTGTCGTTGCCAACAGTCTGGATGGGCCGTTTAATCAGTACTGGGGGTCTTTGCACGCACCTGTGTTTAAAGCGTGGAGTAGTTGATGTAAATAGTAATACAATTAAAATAGTTTAGTTTTGTTTAGTAATTTATAAGTAGTGTAATTTGATTTTGTGCGATATGGATTTTGTCTGAAATAAATTATTATTATTGTTATAAGCACGGGTTCGAAGCCCACGCAGGCGAAGCCGCGCGCAAAAGCTAGTATAAGATATAGAGGGTTGTATTTTAACATCCAACATGTTAGAATATTAAATATCAAGTTATCGCAATATCTAGGCCACGTCAAAGACGACGCTCAAATTGCTACGTTCGTTCCATTTTTAAAGTTTAAAAGTGTTCCAAGTTTTCAATAGCTGACCGAAATGAAAATCGAACAGCCAAAGCATACCTATATGCAAGCAAAGTTTCGGAACTTGGTATATTGCTATCATTGTTCAGCGGTCCAAGGGTCCTATGGCCTACACCCTTGTAACGGAAAACACGTATTTGTGGTTATCAAAATGTTGGGGGTCGAATCGTCTCGAAGTGCTTTCATTACGTCAGAGCCTTTGGTAAACTAATAAAGTAGGTACAATCACCGGTTTGTTTAAATTCAGTCATGCAGTGAACGGTTTTAGGCTTGTGCGTGTCTCTGGACTTTGGCAATTATTGGCTATTTCGATATTATACTTTTCGTATTTACGAGTATATCTTAATTATGTACAAAAAATAATTTCACACTAATTAGACCTCATCCGTGCCACTTCAGTTATACCTATTCCTTCACCGTCTCTCCAACAAAATTAGATGTAATAGTCCATAACAAATATCTTGAACCAAAATCAAACCTGCACAGAAAATGATTAAGAGGTCCGTGTAGTGACTGATTTAGAATACATAATGTAACTACCCCATTCCATCTTTAGGGTGTTGTAAGAGCCGACATAAAAGGCCCTTAACGTAGCCGCAGTAGAAGGTAAACTTGATACGAAACTATGCCAATTCGTCTGTCCAGTGGTATAATATGTTAAATACTGTTTATGTAACTGGAAGAGGCTCGACTCAGTTGGCGTTGGAGTTGGCAGTGCCAGTAGCCATTTCTTCAAGGTGTTTTTAAGGTACTACTTACATATATGACCGTCACAAATCAAAAGGCTTTCTGAACTTAAACTGTTGCACTATGCACTAGGCTTAAACATTACTACAATTTTATACATTCGACACAAAACCATAAAGTTATGCTCGCCTTAATAAAGGCATTAACATTTATTCTGCCGTTCGAGGCTACCACTCGAAACACAATAATATCAGTGCCAACTATCTTTAGTCGGCCATTTTCTTCCGAGTGAACGACAAAAGGAGGGAAACACAATGTGACGAAAAGAATTATTATCGAATCAAGTGTAATTATGGGAGCGATAATACTTTCATAAACTATCGAGATAGTTGTTGCTATGGGGACATTATTGTGTAGGTATTAGTTATAACCCACGGTGCTGTTTACGAATTATGTGGCTGGTTATTATTTCATAGACTTTTTAGTCTGTTAACCGTGATTTAGATTTAGAATGCATAGTGTCACCAATCCATTCCACTCTGAGGGTATCGTAAGAGCTGACGTAAGGAAATGAAATGGCTTATAACCTAGCCGCGACAGAAGGAACACTTGATATGAAACCCAGTGCCATATTGCCAGCGAGACACAGTAGGCTAATTACTCTCCATGTAACCCATGGCCCATTTCGGCAGTGGGTCTTCTATGGGCTGAGTAGTAGATTATTAACTAGATAAAATATATCTTTGATGACTTGTCGGTAGTCTATATAAAATAGAAATTCAGTTTGCATTGATTCCCGATAACCTGTATCTGATAATGTTTCATACTGGCCGCATACAAGTATGTTCGAAGTTTGAAATCTCGATGTTGATACTTAGGGGGGAAATTATAAATGACTCTTTTGCACAACATTTCACAGTCACCAACTTTGTCTGGTCAACTAGAGATTATACGTAAAATGATAATCTTGTAACCTTTGACTAGGAATAAAAACACAACACAATGAGAATCCATGGGAACTTGATGCCACATCGTTCGTAATAACGTATTCAAAACTTGTGCACAAGCAGCTGGTTGAAATCAATGCAAACTTAGTTTATTTTTTCGTCTGTTTTGTCAGGACTCTCAGCAGAAGTTACAGAGATGTCAAAAATTGTGTGGTGACAGATTTATAATACACCCTCAGTCAATCATCAACCCTTACTATCCTGCGGGTGTCGAAAGTGGTGACCAAAGAACGTAACAGACAGACAACCTCGCCGAACGAGAAGGATAACCTGTAACCAAACCCTGTGTAAAATGATGATGAATTGGCTAATTCATTAATATGGCTTTTTAATAGGCTAATTATTTTTTTCCTAAGCGACAAGATTGGTAGTGTCTTGATTCTTTTAATTGCCTCCTACGATACCTCTCATATTATAATTACAATAAAGTAGGTATACCTAACAAAATATATACAGAGTTGATATGACAGAGGGGCATTAAATTACACTACGTATACTATATGTGATGAGTATGAATTCGAAACGGTACAAAAAAAAATACAAGTGATTTTTCATGGGGTTGGAGGGGTAGTCTTAAACCTCACCAGTTATCACCAAGGGGGAGGGAGGGGTTAAAAAAAGTTAAAAACACATCACGTGATTAATGGACAGCCCCTAAGGTTAATTAATAAACGATGCGTTAGGTATAAACATCTGTTAGGAAAGATACATCATGTTCAAATGAGGCAAAAATTTAAAAAATCATTTGCGGCTATACTATTGCTCCAATTTAATTGATTTTTGATACAGAGCCTGGAAATGATACCTAGTATAGGCAGTTAAAAAAATGCCCCTATGTCGTATCAATCCTGTATATACCTCGTCCGTGTGATGACAGATTTAGAATACACAATGTCACCAACCTGCACTATCCTGAGGGTGTCGTAAGAGGCGACTAAAGGATCGTTAGAGACAGATCACTTAGCCGTCTTGCCAATTTGAAGGAGGTCCGACTCAGTAGTGGGTCAGTGGTCAGATGTGTCGCCTTTGGATCAACGGGTCCCGGGTTCGATTCCGGGGTCGGGCCAGTGTCTTTGTCTAAACCAGAGGCACTGGCTCGGAGTCTGGGTGTCATTTCTATATAGAATATGTATATATTTACAAAAAAAAAATGTATATAAGTAGTTTATCATCCATCTCGTTACCATAACACAAGCATTAAGTTGCTAACTTGGGACGAGATGGCGTTGTGTTAAATGTCCAAGGATATTTATTTATGGGCTGAAACGACTATACCTAACAAGGGTACAGCTATTAAGCACATTAGCTTTTTCTCCCAATGAAATATAATTATCTAGAGTATTGACTGAGGCTAATGAAGATCATGATATTATCTTTATATTGGGTCGCGATAATCCCATGGAGCGGTCAAATGTCGCGTCCGTTTCCGCTAATTTGCGGTTACGATGAAATATATATTCTTCGAATTGTACTCTAATATCGTGTGGTGACGGATTTAGAATACACAGTGTCACCACGCTGAGAGTGTTGTAAGAGCCGACAAAAGGAATTGTCAAGGCCGATAACCTAGCCGCAAGAAAAGGAAAACTTGCCCTGTCTGGCCAGCGTGACACAGTAGACTAATTACCCTCCAAGTAACTGGAGGAGGCCCGACTCAGCAGTGGGTCACCTATGGCCTGGGTAGTAGTAGTAGCTTGCTAGTGATGCCGACAATTGTATCACTAAATGGCGCTTCACTATCACTATCACTACATAGTATAAAACAAAGTCGCTGTTTTCTGTCCGTCCCTATATATGCATAAATCTTTTAAACTACGCAACGGATTTTGATACGGTTTTTTTTAATGGATAGAATGATTCAAGAGGAAGGTTTATATGTATAACCCACCCCCGCTTTGCACGGGCGAAGCCGGGGCGGGCCACTAGTGATATTATATAAATGATGTACGGTATGTCGCGCAATATCACTACATAGTATAAAACAAAGTCGCTGTCGTCTATCCGTCCCTATGTATGCTTAAATCTTTAAAACTACGCAACGGATTTTGAAGCGGTTTTTTTTAATAGATAGAGTGATTCAAGAGGAAGGTTTATATGTATAATACATGCATAATTACACATTTGCGAAGCCGGGCGGGTCGCTAGTTATCTGATAAAAGCGGCCTGAAACTGAAATAAATTTGTGCTGAACTGAACTTTAAATAAATATATCCTTGGACATTTCACACAACGCCACCTCGTCCCAAGCTAAGCAATTTAATGCTCGTGTTATGGTAACAAGATGGATGATAAACTACATAGATACATTTTTTTTATGTAATAAATATACATAATATAGATAGAAAACACCCAGACTGGGAACAAATACTGATATATAGATTATGATGTATTTAGACTACATAGTGTCACCATTCCATCCTGAGGGTGAATAGCCAAATTCAAATTCAAAACTCATATAATCAAGTTGGCTCATTAGAGCTCTTTTTGACAAGTCAAACAACAAAATAATATTTAATTTAAAATTTACCATCTACCACCGGTTTGGAATGCAGTTCTACAGAGAAGAGCCGGCAAGAAACTCTGTAGTTGCTCTTTTTAGATCGCCATTTTTAGGTACAAGGCCGTGATAAGACAGTTTGTGAGAGCAAACGCGCGCAATAGTCGCAAAGGGCCAAACATCAGCCAGATCTAATCAACAGTACTAACCTTCTAACGCCCGAGCCAACCGACCCCCAGCAACGGCACCTGTTCACAAGCATGACGCATGCGGCAGCCATCGCTCTCCTCAACCATATTGCAGGGAAGAGAACGACCCGTCGAAATGACAATGCAGGAAACCTAGTTGCAAGAGAAGAAAAACCTGACACGGAACCCTGTGCCAACCTGTACACAGTACACTCATTTCCCTTCTACAAACACACACAGGTATTTATACAATATTGAAATCTTTTTACAGGCAGTACCTATAATACTGACGGCCGCTGGGACAAACAGGTACTACAGTGGAGACCACGTACTGGCAAACGTAGGGTGGGACGCCCCCCTGCTAGATGGAGCGACGATCTGCGACGGGCAGCCGGCAGCAACTGGATGCATAGAACCGAAGACCGGGTTCAGTGGCGAGCCATGGGGGAGGCCAACGTCCAGCAGTGGACTGAAATAGGCTGATGATGATGATGACCTATAATTTGTTGCCTATAACACATGGATTTCGTAACCCTTTATAGTATTGTACCAATTTATGAAAGTTCATATTTTTGGAAACCGCATAACTGATACAAATAGCGATGCACGCGTACTCGATCCGCTTTCAATCAATTTCAATCAACCTGTGTCAGGACGAATTATAACCAAATCAATTTTCATATGCGGTTCTTGTTCAGAGTAAAATTCACTATAAATAGCGCTTTTCTTTGTAATGTATGAAAATATTTATAACTTTATATGTTAAATTCATATAAACAAATTCTTTCGAACTAATACCATATTCAATTTTATGTACACACGTGCTTTATTTATCACAAAACTCTTAAATAAATAAAATATTATTAATAAACTAAACTATATATACCTAATTTATAAAAAGTTCTATTGCCCAATCCTTTCTAATTAATTATACTGACACATAGTGTCACCACCCCATTCATGAGGGACTTTCTTTCTTTCTTTCTACCAACCCGTCTGGCCACCGTGGCACTGTAGGCTAATTACCCTCTATTTAAATGAAGGATACTGATACATAATGTATGTATCATTACATCCTACTAATATTATAAATGTGAAAGTTTGTAAGTATGTATGGATGGATGGATGGATGGATAGATGGATGGATGGATGGATGGATGGATGTTTGTTACTCTTTCACGTAAAAACGACTGAATGGATTTTAATGAAACTTTATAATAATATAGCTTATACATCAGAATAACACATAGGCTACAATTTATAAAGATATTGTGTGTAAATGTATAGCGATATTAAGTTAAATTTTAATTTCTAATTGTCAAATTTTCAGCCATATTTAAATATAGACAACATAAAGTTTCGCTGTCAGTTGCGCTTTGTTATACCACGTAGGCATTATATCACATTCTACGGGAACGGGATAAAAATCTTAGGTATCCTATGTCCGACTTTCTTTTAAATATGTGGATGTTGGACAATACACAAAATCATACTTCACTACATAGTATAAAACAAAGTCGATGTTTTCTGTCCGTCCCTATGTATGCTTAAATCCTTAAAACTACGCAACGGATTTTGAAGCGGTTTTTTTTATTAGATAGAGTGGTTCACGAGGAAGGTTTATATGTATAACACACCCCCGCTTTGCACGGGCGAAGCCGGGGCGGGCCACTAGTAATATTATAAACCTGAAAGTGTAAATGTGTGTAATCCCGTTCCGTGTTATAAAACATAGTTTATCAAAATGCAACTGCTGGAATAACAAAACTTCACCGACAGCTAAACGCTATGTTGTCTATAGTTTGACAAATTTGACAATTAGAAATTTTGAAGTTGACCGGTTGATGTATTTCTTTCGAGTAAATATTAGCTTATTGTGCCGAACAATGAAGAAGAACTAAATAATGCACGTGAAGATCACCGCATTAGTATGGCTTGAATCCGTGCTTCTCAATCACAAGAGCAAATCGAGGCAGCCCGTGAAACGGTTCGGTTGGGAATGCAAAATCGTCGAGCAAATTTAAGAGATCAACAACTAGATAATTTTCGAGACACAAGAATAAATTTATAAAGTAGGTACTACATAATTAGGATCGAGCAACGTTTCGATACGGTGGCAGCACTAATTACTGCTTGCATACTTGCGGCCGCATTGGACCTATAGATGCCATGTAATATTACAAAACACTCCTCAGCGGCTAAAGTTTTATCAAAATGGAAAATCGTCATCTGGGACGAATGTACAATAGCGTATACACGTGCATTGGAAGCACTTATCCGATCCGACCGAACACCTACGCAAGTACTCGAGATGTTTTGGAGGCGCAATGATTTTACTGTCTGGCTATTTCTGCCAAACACTGCCTCTAATTCCAAGATCGACTGCTGCCGCCGAAATAAGCGCTTGCCTCTAATCATCGAAATATGTGGATTGATTTTATTTTCTCAGAATTTCTGTTCATCGAAGGACGAACTCACAAACACAAAAATAATGAATGGTTGACTAAGCGAGCTGTTTTCGCGGCTAAGAATATATATATGTAGATGACATAAAGTAACTAACATAATTCAGAATGAAATCATTGGTACACTGCATTAATTCAAATATAATGACTGTAAAAAAAGAGAAAAATATATAAACCAAAACCACCAAACCTGTGCAACGGAACGCGTTTGGTGGTAAGTGAATTGATGAACAATGGAATATACTCAAAGTAAAGTTGGAAGGTGAGGAAATTCTCATCCGAGGATCCCGACGATATCAACTGATATACCGTTTTAGTTTTAATGATTTCCGATCCGTCGTGCATTCGCCGTGACCATTAATAAACCACAGGGCCAATCCTGGAAAGTTTGTGGCCTAAATCTAGAAAATTCATGTATTTCCCAAGATCAATTATATGTGGCATTTTCCGGGTCAGAAGACCATCTGCGTTATTTGTTCATGCGCCTGATAATAAACCGAAAAATGTCGTCTGTCACAAGGTGATTCACTGAAAAGTGCAGTTACGAAAATAGATGGCCAATAAAGTATAATTAAAATCATAGATGTTTTATTTATATTTATCCTGATAAAAAGTTAATAAAATAAAATATCTGCTCATTTATTGCCTTTAAGGCGAAACAAAGTTCGCCGGGTCAGCTAGTATTACATAATGTATCTGTATGACAAACATGATTATACACATCCCCTTCGCAACGAAAACGAAAAAACGCGTATTGTAATAGTCAACTAATGGCCGCCCGGCTAGCTACCACCCTCAAATGTAAGTCCAGCGCCAAGCAGTTTTACTGTGTTCCGTCGTGTGTGAGAGCCGGTGCCCGACAAGGCATTTCCTTGAATTGCCTGCTCCATCTTAGACCCTGCCGTTGTTTTCCATCACGCAAGCCTAGGGTCACAGACATTCAAGTCGTCGAGTTTTGAATGTCACCACCCCATTCCATCCTGAGCTTGATACTGTGCCATGCTGGTCTGGTTTGGCCAGCATGGCACTGTAGGCTAATTACTGTCCACGTAACTGGAGGAGGCCCGACTCAACAGTGGGTCACATATGGGCTCAGTAGTAGTAAATATAAAGATCTAGTGCATTTGTACCTACGCTTAAAGTTACATCTTTGGCTACATCAGAATAGAAAAGAACGGTAGCAAATCGGTAAAAAAGTTTCAGAACTTAATCATCATTTCTCCGCTTAAGCTTTGCAAAGGAACCTCAAATTGGCGAGTAATCCTTTTCTTCGCGGTAATTTATTTTTGAATGAACCGGTTTTTCATTTGGGAAAACTTGATTCTAATTGAGGAAATTGTCTGCGAAGAGTTTGAAATTAAGCTGGCTTTAGTATAAGTATTTGGATGTTTTTAGAATATGGTTTAAACTTTGGCGATATTATAAATAGATTTCTAATAGTACTCGTATATATTCTTGATATGTAATTAAGTTGGTTACTTTTTATTCTTTTTCAGCTTTACTGTTCTAACATTGTATCTGATATATTTGTTAAATGATAACTAATTTGGGTCTTAGTATGTGTAGATACTCATACAACGGTGAATATACTAAGCAAGATTACCTTGCGTTATAAAAAACATTTACAATGTTTCTGCGTATTTTGTGGTTGGGTTTAATTGATAAACAAATGATTCTAATTGACTGCATACCGCTTAAAATGAATAACAATGGAGAAATTCATAATCAAAACCAAGTAGAACTCGCAAGAAACAATAGCATAGACACTAATTAGCAAACAAAATGAACTGTTTCCACAAATAAATTAGTGAAATCCCCTACCGGCGAAACGTGTTCCAGCACAGTAATCCGTGGAAAGAACCCTTGGTACCTTAAAGGACCACTTGTAGACGATTAGCAGTGAAGCACACTTAACCCGCTGCGGGCTGTGTCGATTTAGCGTCGGGCTTTGTTCTTACCCCTTCATCTGCAGTGCATTATTGGCCCGTACGAGAGGGTTATTATGTTTGCGTTTTGATCGCGGCAGTGTATACCTACGGGGTATTAAAGGGACAAGGGGAGATTAAGACAGAGCTAACTATCACTCAGGTTTTTTGGGATACTATTATTTTTACCCCGCACCGGCTTCGCACGGGTGCAATGATGAAACTCTGAATTTATCAGTAATTCTTTACAATATTATGGATGTATTATTCTTAAAAACCTTCCTCTTGAATCACTCTATCTAAAAGAAACCGCTTCAAAATCCGTTGCTTAGTTCTAAAGATTTAAGCATTCATAGGGACGGACAGACGACAGCGACTTTGTTTTATACTATGTGGTGATAGTGATAGTGAAGTGTCGTTATTTTAGTTATTACTTACCTGTGACTGTGTCAATCAGGATCATCATCTTCACGTCACTTCCGTCAAAGGTGCTTCTCCTAAACCTAAAAGACAGATGTATTGGTGTTACTATTAAATTACGCACATAATTCACAAACACAAATGACATCCAGACCCCAAGCAACTCAACTCTCTCTGGCTTACAAAAAGACACTTGCCCGACCCCGAAATCGACCCGAAGACTCAAGGGCGGCCTAAGTAGGGTTTACTACATGAACAATAAATCATATACAGGTATCCAATGGAAACCATTCAATACATTAAATATACAATAACATTTATAATTTTTAGTCACCACATTTGTAAGACCAAACAAACTTTAATCTAGGTGCCCGTTGAACATTACATTACATTGATGCGCCATAAACTGTTAGAAATTTAGTGTATATTTATTACTAGCTGAGTCCCGCGATGTTATCCGCGGTTATTGTCGTACCCCGGAAGACCTAAGTTACTCCTCATATCATCAGCTATCAGTGAAAGTCCCATAAACATCGGCCCAGCCGTTCCAGAGAACAGCCGGAACAAATAGACAGACATAAAAATTTAAAAAAAGTTATTTTGGACTATGTACTGTGTATACATACTTACGCATTTAGTAAAAAGTGGTTATTTTATTATTACAAACGGACACCTCAATTTTATTTATTTGTAAACTTAGAGATAAAAATAAAAGTTAAAAGGGTTAAACTTATAATGGGGTAAGAAACTAAATATCCGTGGATGAAGCTGTGGATTGTTCCTCGTTGTAGTTATAAAATCGGATTTAACATTACTAAAGAGCTCATTAAGTAAATTGTTAGATATTTCAGGTGAATTGAGAACGGAACGAAGTTACTTATTTGAAAAGGTAGTTTCCGCTTCATTAGATTCTCAATAAACTCAATGGTCTTGTAAAACTGCAAATCAGTGAGTCCGTAATAAAATTATATTCGAAATGTTCTTGATGAATTATTATGGTGGTTTTGTTAGGTGCATTTTGATACTCCTAATTTGATTAATGTCCTAATGATTATGAGTACCATTTGAAGTTTTTTTTTCTTGTTTGTGGTTAGGTATAACCTGTATCGCGTGGGCAGTTTACAAACATTTAATTCACGAGCACAAATGACACCCAGACTCCGAGCAAGTGCCTCTGGCTTAGACAAAGACACTTGCCCGACCCCAGAATCGAACCCGGGACACGTTGATCCAAAGGCGGCACATCTAACCCCTAGGCAGTCAAGTGTCAGAAGTTAGTGCCAACTAAAATTTACACCGATGTCAATCAGGATTACCAAGACACTGACTACAATTGGTTGTTTTTCTTTTTCTATTTAATTTTATTGAAGATAATTTTTTTTTTAGTATGCCGTACAAAAATACCCAAATATGCCCTTCCAAATAGCTTTTTGTCAAATAGTTTTATAAACCTATTTATTTATTTATGTACACACATAGAAAAAGTAATTCATGAAATTTCTATAGGAACATTTCTATGAGAACCTTAAGGGACGTTCATCATTTCAGCCAAAACACGTCCCCTGCTGGACCTTAGCAACATTACACTCTGCATAATTCGAGAAATTAATGGTATCAAAAATTACAATAAAACTGAATGCACGAGACCCAATCGAGTTTCACATTACTGTCATTGGATTTTAATTAAAATAATTGAATGAATTGGTTTCATTTAAAACATGAAATGGTAGTGTTATAATTTAAGTTATAGGGGACACGACATGACTGAAAAGTACCTAAATTCATCATCTATTAAAGCAGATTGAAGGCTTAATAGTGATAAATATTTTTAGACTCACGCGATTTGTAGACATTTTTTAAATTGACCGATATATATCCATGTGGTGATTTAGAAAACATATTATCACCATCCCATTCGACTCTGAGGGTATCGTAAGAGCCGATAAAATGAAATGATAAGATCGATAACCTAGCCGCAAGAGAACGAAAAGTAGATACGAAACCCTATGTCACAGTAGACTAATTACCCTCCATCTAGTTCGAGTAGGCCTGACTCATCAGTCATGTATGGGCTTAGTAGTAGCACTTATATATTGACGATAGACGGCAACCATCCTCTCGGTTGAAGTTGCTGTGTTTTTGTGAAAACGACGCTGAGCTGCCTGTGACCACGGTCCTCGGGTCCACCCGTGACCACGGCTGGTGCAATCCACGCCGAAATGTCAGGAAATAAATATACCTTCACAGTTTTTCCTCAATCCAAATCCGTGTCATAAATATATAAAATAATAACGATTCATCAACATGTTTAATCCTATATTTTCATTAGTTTATAGGGTGATGACATGAATTTGGTAAGTAAACATCAGGGAACAAGTAAAGATAAACTTGTCTATAGCTATATTATCTTCCTCCATTCAATTAGGATCCAATTCAATTTGATAGGACGGCATCTGCATCTGTGATGAAACATGTACTTAGGACGAGCAACTGTCTTTTTAATGATGTACCTACTACTACGCAGCCCATACTTGACCCACTACTGGGTTGGGCTTCCTCTAGGCACAGGGTTTCGAAATTTGAAATCAATTCAATTCTGTAATAATATTAATATAATGTTAAGACTATTTATGAGTTACGACAATCTCCTAATAAGGTTGTCGCAAAATTGGAGCAAGTTTCTTTACCGAGTTAAATTATGTAAATAAATTCACAAAGCTTTTATGATCATATTTTGGGGTGATGTTACGTTTATATCAATAAGAATTTCGAGGACTTAAGAATGATTAATAAGAAGCCGAAAAATTTTCATATTCGTTTGAAGTATTTCTTTGTAAGTGGCAAAAAATTAAATGTGTTTAGGTCGACATATAGCGTTCTTTGATTTCAAAGGAAATAAAAACTCGGCGTCAAATGATATGCCTTTGTGACTTAAGTAGATTTGAAATACTTTCCATACGTACAGAAATGAATAAAGAATACGCGAAAATTCCGCCAGCATATAAAGTGACAAAATAAATTCTCGTAAAGACGCACCAAAACGAACGGTCGATCCATAAACATTTTGGCTACATTCGTTTGTCTTGGGAAACCAAATCACTAAGATATTCGTATAATTCTGTAGCATGTTTTTTTGTGAAAACATCAATCGAGAACGAAGGTTGGTTTATTGATTAGTGATGAGATGAGTTTAGTGTTTTTAAACAAATTGTTATAATGAAATTATAATATTCTGAATGTGCCATGCCATGACATGCCAACATAGGAAATAATGATCCGTGATGTTTGAAGGGGCTGGTGACATAAACCCTAGTTTTCACAAAAAATGCAGAATTAATTCTTGTGAGATCTTAGTGTTTAGTTTATGTGTTAGTTAGTGAGATCGTAGTGATCTCCAGGCCAGAACTAACATAACCTACCTATCACAAACAAATCAATCGGGGATTCAGTACTCGATTCTATTACCAAATGTGTAATAGATTAGTTAACTACTTAAAATTTTACCTAATGACGATCACCGTGTGCACGCCAAATTGTAAGTAGATGATTTTTTTTTTATTAGGTATATGTTTTTGGATAACCAATAAAAATTGTTTTAACCTGTTATTAGAGGTCGGTTGACAAAATACTTCGGATCCACCTGAGGCACTGATCTGTGAAAAACATGCCATGGTAAATATTTAAATTCACGATAGCAACCAATAAACATATTATAGACTATTAAATGTCGTAAATACGAGTATGTGCAGTCTTTTACCAGCCAGTGTGTATATCTCTGGTATTTAAATACAGTATACAGTGCGTGCGCTGAATATCTTAACATCAACCCCTTGTTAAATAAATGCATAATCATTAAATCAGTCCTGAGTAAACATGTTAACGGTGTTTAAACAGACACCTGTTTTTACAACCATGATGGTGAACAGTTACTATCCATAGACATTTGCAAAAGCAGAGGTATCACTCATTCCAACAAGGTCGAGGAACATGTTCCCATAATCAGGAGCGCAATCCGTGGCCGGAGCGGCTAGTCAAGGAACACCGCACTTTAGTGGGTAGGCCAGGCCGAAATTTAGAATCTTCTAGCTTTCCCAACGTCTTACTAACTTGGCCGTCGTCCACGCATCGTTTACAGCCTATACGAAAAGTAGATTTCTTCTACTGTCAAGACTATCTGCTGTCGGAAATATAAATGTAAGTAGGTTTATGCATTCCAATGTCATCTCAATTTTGTATAAGAAGACTGACTCAACAATTTCGACTTCAAATCGACTTCAAAATAGACACTAAGACGAAGTAACGAAAAAAATAGGTTTAATTTTTCGATTTATAATGCAAATAAAAATAAAATAGTCGATATATTATATTTAAAATGTGATTTTCCCTATGCCAAATCATTAGTGACTTATTTCAATTGTTTTGCTGAGCTACGAAATCAGTTTTCAAATATGCGGTAACAAAGTTGAAGTCGGTTGACAAAATACTTCGAAATTCACCAGAGGCACCGCTTCTGTGAAAAACATGCTAAGGTAAATATTTAAATTCACGATAGCAGTGTCTCATTTCAATTAAATATTTCCGAATCATATGTTTAATGTTGGGAAATAAGGCTGTATTTGCCTGATTAAATGAAAGGAGCACAACGGGAGACAAGGAACGGTGTTATAAGATAAACAAACAATTAATCTTTCGAAAAAAATGTTTCAAAAGCAACGTGTGAAATAAAACATTGGAAGTAGTTCAAGAGTAAGTTACTTGAGGAATATTAAAAAAAAGTATTGTGACAAGAAACACTGGTGGTGTAACTATCACTACATAGTATAAAACAAAGTCGCTGTCGTCTGTCCGTCCCTATGTATGCTTAAATCTTTAAAACTACGCAACGGATTTTGATAAGGTTTTTTTTTAATAGATAGAGTGATTCAAGAGGAAGTTTTATCTGTATAACCCACCCCCGCTTTGCACGTGCGAAGCCGTTATAATACATAAATAATAGTGTAGAGAAACACTGATACATTTAGATGTTCATCTGTGCACCCGTGCGAAGCCGGGGCGGGTCGCTAGTATGAATATAAAAGGCTCCAATAATTACCAAGACAGTTATAGTAAAACAATAAGAGCCTCGAAAGCCTAGCGTGATAAAATACGTAAGAAATCTGGGATAAAACAAGGAAGCTCTGCTTTTAATTTCTGCTATGGCACGTAACAAAACAATAAGAGTAACATTGTGCACCCTTTAACGCTGTCCTTACCCAACTAATGACATCTGAGAACGCACGCTCGCGGCATACAAAGCGGTGTTACCGCACCCTGACGAAATTTACGAAGGATTGGGAATCCCGAAGACAACCGATTACTTTTCTTCGAAGTCCTGTGAGGCAGAGGCTAGTTGATTTCGGAACATAAGACGAACTAGCGACCCGTCCCGGCTTCGCATTGGTGCAATTATGCATGTATTATAAATATAAATATCCTTGGACATTTCACACAACGCCATCTCGTCCCAAGCTAAGCAACTTAATGCTTGTGTTATGGTAACGAGATGGATGATAAACTACTTATATACATATTTTTTTTGTAAATATATACATATTATAGATAGAAATGACACCCCAGACTCCGAGCCAGTGCCTCTGGTTTAGACAAAGACACTCGCCCGACCCCGGAATCGAACCCGGGACCAGTTGATCCAAAGGCGGCACGGCACATCTAACCACTAGACCAACGAGGCACTCAAAATATTATATATATGTATTTATATGTATAATATTATATGTATTATACATATAAACCTTCCTCTTGAATCACTTATCAATTAAAAAAACCGCTTCAAAATCCGTTGCGTAGTTTTAAAGATTTAATCATACATAGGGATGGACAGACGACAGCGACTTTGTGCTTGAAAAAGTTTTTCTTGCACCTTTATGAGCTTGGAGGGTTGTATTGATGATTTTGATGATTAATAATTCTATAACTACATACGTCTTACAGCTGCGAATAACATTTTAATCAACATACAACCTAGCACTGACCTGCAAATTGCAAAAAACGTACGAAAATTTGAATGTCGCGGGCTACCCTGGAACATTCACCTTATCATTTTAATTTTGTTTTTTTAACATACATACAAATTCTACCGCTTCATATTTACAATCTGATCTTCCTTTCATCAATACACGTGTACACAAAATTAAATATGATTTTATGTCAACAAATCTGGAAATACATATTGCATATTACGTTCATTTTAGAATGTTAATAAATTTACAGGATTGCTTGTACTTACATTCGGATTCCATGTGGTGACAAATTTAGAATACATAATGTCACCAGCCTATACCACCCTGAGAGTGTTGTAAAAGGCGACTAAAGGAACGCAAGAGGTAGATCCAGCCGCAAGACACGGAAAACTTGATACAAACCCTGTGCTGTGCCCGTCTTCCCAGCGTGGCACAGTACTCTGATTTCCCTCTATACATTTGGAGGAAGTCTTAAGTAATGGGTAATTTATGGGTTGAAACAAACGAGAGTACTTACTGTCAACCAAACAAAATAAACCTTCCGTAACGGAGCTATTATATTTTTAAAGCATAACAGAATTGCAAAAGTTTAATAACCTATAAACTTCTTTGTCCTTTGACAGTTCACGTAAGGCCGCTTTTTCATACTTCGTTTTTTTGCATAGCCGAAAGTTCATTTTACTTTCGTTCATATACATCTGGATACATGATTTTGCTGGATATTTTATTGTGTAAATGTATGTACGTTGCAGTCTACGTGTATGTACAAAATTGCAGTCTTTCACTTTACGCCTAAACTCGAAACTTGGCAATTTAACATCCACAATCAGCGTGCAATTTATTACCGACTAGCTGGTAAACTTCGGACCTCCTCAGAATCAATAAATAATCTCACCTTTAAACCTTCCCTGGACTCACACGAATATTTCAAGACCAAAATTAGCCAAATCGCTCCAGCCGTTCTCGAGTTTTAGCGAGACTAACGAACAGCGATTCATTTTTATATATAGAGATTTGACAGTTTCGGTAACTTAATAATTAATACAGCTTATGATCTCATACGACGTATGTCAAACGATTTTGACACAAACTTGGAAAGAACTTTTAATATATTTTTCAACAGATTCAGATTAATGCTAACAATTTCATCGTGTCAGATGGGTTCGTCAATAGAAAATGTTGGACAGCGAACCAAACCTGGTTCACTGTTGTCATAAGGGAAACATAAAGATGATGAACATTAGCTACAATCTATATGGTAGAGAAGTACACACACGTAAAAAAGGTTCTTTACTTGTGTAAACCTAAAGCGATTTGATAGAAAGTCTGTCGTTTGTAGACATCCTTAATGAAAGCAAGAAACGCACAGTCAGTCCACAGATTTGATTAGACCGGCACGCAGATCACGTAGCTATTATGTTCATTTGGTTAAATGAATGTTTGATTTGGAATAGTTTGCGTAACAAAGCGACTGACAATGTCAAGGCATTGCGGCGCGCTGAGAATGCTAATAAACTACAGTGTTAACTGCTATGTCATTAGTCAGAGAAAATTGGCTGTAATATAGTTTATGTCTTTTGTTTTGTCAAAAGAGCTTTAATGAGCCAATTCTATTAAATGAGTATTGAAGTTTTTTTGAATTTGAATATCCCTATTTAGTCGGCATCGACATTAGACGAGTTTTGGCTAAGTACCTACCTACCAATATTTACAACGAGCGACTGTTTTCTGGCGGACTTGACTATCGGTCTGGCGGTAATAATTTGATTACACCTGCTATCAATTTAAACACAATATCGACTGCCGTATAAGATATACGAGGCACGGCCAGAGACCTCAAAGATAAGTCTAGCAGTGATGCACCATCTTTTCTCGGAGCGATTTAGGAAAAAAATTAACTGTCGGTAACTTCACTTACTTCTCAGCCCGTATATAATCCTCTGCTTAGTCAGGTCTCCTCCAGATACATGGAGGGATTAGCTTACTGTACCACGCTGGTCAGATGGGTTGGCACTAATGGAATGGGGTGACACTGTATAAGTATATTCCGAATCCGTCACCACGCGACTTCGTTTACCAGTTTCTTAATCCAAGTTGCAAGCCTCACAGAAAACTCATTCAAGTTTCCTCACACACACATAGTTGCATTTGTTAAATGTAGAAGCGACGTCGTATTGCGTGTCACTAGTGTACACAATATTCCCAGACTAAATATTGAGATACACTACAGCAATCTTAGTTTATTTTAAACATTCTCATTTCCACTGTGTCGATCTAGCTAGTACTTGTACTTGTGGCTATGCTGTGAAAACCCATTCCATCACGAGGTTGTCGCAAAACTGCCTCATTGGTCTAGGGGTTGGATTCGCCGTCTTTGAACCACGGGTCCCTGCTTCGATTCCAGGATCGGGTAACTGTAGATCAGAGGCACTTGCTCTGAGTCACGGTGTAATTTGTGATCGTGAATTTCATGTTTGTAAACTGCTTCCCCTGTTATATGTTAATACCTACTACAGGTGTTACATTTAAAAAAAACGTCTAATAGAAATGACGAGGCACAAAACCTAGACGAGACGGAAAACTTGATACAATTCTGTGCCAACCTGGCTGCGTGAGTGTGTCTGAGCTGAGCGTGGTGCAGGAGATCCTTCATTTGGGGCCCGAAATATAAGTTAGTCGTTAATGAGCCAATATGATGATGATCTATTAGAAATGATTCGTTTAATACGTTGTTTAAGTCGTATGCGGCATGTGTGTGCTATTCGTGATAGCTTTTGATGTATGACTTTTTTAGATTAGAAAAAGAACATTATAGAGTTTTTTTGGTAGTTACATTAAATATAATATAGCAGATTTTAATACTATTATTCGATACGTGTAAAATACTCATAATACGTACTTATCTTTGTAGCTTATTAGTTAAATTACCTTTGTCTTGAGTAGTTGTACCTACGTTACGTTAATTACTGTGAAAATGCACGATATTCGAATAGCATTATAGAGGCCACATGTTAAAATCTGATGAATATTTCTTAACATGCGGACTGGAAGCTGATATATCCGGGGTCAGCTGTACGCGGACGGAGTCACTGGCCAAAGCTATTTCATTATTAAAATTTTATCGACATATGAGTTTACAGCGACATTTTCCAATACCCACAAATGCAGCTGACCGATGCAATATTGCGCTATAGGCGTCGTCATCACAGATGACATAAAGCTGTATCAGATTTTAAAATGGTACGAGAACTACCCGCTTTATTAACCGACAGAAAGAGGGGAGATTTATTTATTTATTTCATTCCAAACAAAATAAATTGTGTTGGATATCTACTATGTATATCTACTTCTCAGCCTATAAATGACTCACTGCGGAGTCTGCCCCCCTTCGTAGTTGGAGGGTAAATTAGCCAACAGTGCCACCTTTATATTGAAATTGTATACAGTACATGTAAACTCAGACTAATGGGTATAAAGCGAGATACTGAACGCTTTTGTCTGAAAAGCGAATTTTCGTTATTGATATGGTTTTGGGAATTGCTACTCTTAATACGCCTCGCCTCACGAACGCCGTACGGCGCGTGGTCAACCAGCCGCGCTTACGCTCGCCGTATACGCGCTTACGCCTCTCCGCCGCCGCCGCGATTGCGGGACATAACATATTCGTAACATTCTTTTACGGGCCATCCGTAAGCGCGGCGTCGCCGTCGCCTAGCCGTAGCCGACCCAAAGCGGATCTGCAGCTACGACGCAGTGTCCTTTGTCCTTTAGGGCCCCCGCGCATTTAGGCCGCATAACGCATCACATACGCGGTCAATAGGCCGCGTATGTGATGCGATGTTTTTCGTTGACCGCGTGGCCTGGCCGCGTAATGCGCGCAGCTATATACATCGTAGAAGAATTAGTTGGCCGCAGCGACTTGGCCGCGCGGAGGCCCTTAGGCAGGCAGTCGAGTAGTCAAATAATTAATTTAGCGGCATTATGTCTTTTATTATGCAAGTTGATAAAATAATTGATATGACAGCCGATAATGTCAGTCTTTGAAATTTCAAAACTGATACGTTTGACGTATAGCGTAGACATTTTATTTTATCTATATCTACTAATATTATGAAGCTGCAGAGTTTGTTTGTTTGAACGCGTAATCTCGGGAACTACTGGTACGATTATTTCAAAAAATCTTCCAGTGTTGGATAGTCCATTTATCAAGGAAGGAAATATTAAATTTTGAAAAAATTAGGGACCCGAGAAAATTGCGATTTTGTAACCTAAGGTGTAAAATTTTATTTTATTTTCGAAATCTATTCACAATTTAATACTTATATTATCTCTAAGTAACATAAGCTATATGCGAAGCGGAGATAAGCACGGGTATGAAGCCCACGCGTGCGAAGCCGCGCTCAAACGCTAGTAAAATATATGGAGCGACAGGCATTCTTATCAGCGCCCGAATGAAGGCAACTGGTCTAGAAAGCATTTAGGAATCCAAGACACCTACCGTAGTAGCAGATCTAGTAGTAGACATAACCAAAATAAACTCTTGACTGAATGGTTTTTCAAATATTTCCGATTCAAAATCGCTTGAATTTATAATAAATACATCAGTGTTGATCGTGATTGCCATTTGGCTCAATATGCGGAATTCTATAGTTGGCATTTTGTCGTAAATTGTGGAGATTAATCATTGCATTTATGGCTCGTTAATTAGTGATTGGACATCCAAACACTGCGAAAGCCAAATCCTAATTGATGTTTATATGATTTTATGTGCAATATTTTGAATTATGACAGTGTTATTTCAGACACGTCCAAAATAGGATTATCAATTTTTTGTTGATGACGTGTGTTTTTCTTTTATTTCCTTCCCGGGACTTCGTCCGCGTGCACTTTAAATTGAGTTCCTTTTTTACTAAAAGATGTTGATCTACAATGTTAAAAACTGTATAACTGTTGACACGTTGCTGCATACAACAAAATTAATATTAATTAGGTCTCTTTTAGAATTAATATACAGAATATAAAACAGTATAGCCATACTGTGGTAAAATTTCAGGAAAAATAAATAGTCACTTTTTTTTCCTTTTGGTTACTTGCTGGTGACGAAAGCGTTATAACTCGAGACATTAGCACAGAGAATCCAATCATACTATGTTTTGTAGTTGCACCCAAGTTTTATAGTAAAAATATAGTTAAGAAGAACGTTGGTATCTCACTTCAAGATAGAAAAACATTTTAAACAGAAATGCTTCTTTTGAGCAGCCATCCAAAATTACATAAGCCCTCGTTTTGAATGGCTATAGAGTTTTTGTTACGCCCGTTATTGATAGTTGTAGTTGAAATTTGACAATATTATTACGTTATAGACCAAGAGAACTCACAATTACTTGAAGAGAAAATATCTGTAAATATGTTTTTAATGATTTTATTGTCAGCACCGTAGCAAGGGGCACTCGTGACAGCGGTTAGTTATGGACTGCACTTAACCAAATAGAAATAATTCCATCTTTATAGAGCAGTTGACCCAGTAACTATGATACGAGGCAACTAAAGAGATATAAGCAAAAATGTTTCCACCACATCTGGAAACTTATCAATCTCAATAGTCAGCTTATTTCCATCCAACCTCTAGAGAGAATTCTGCTCAGCACTTGGTCCATTACGGATTGAGAGAACTAGAAAAAAAAATCGGTTATGTATTTGAATAACGAATCATAAAACAATGTTTAATCTCAACTATTTTGATATTGAATCGTGTGAAACTTACAGATAAGTTCTAACTTGCAGACTTATCAGCTAGTTTGGACCAGCACGTGACGTTCTCTTGGGCCTGTCCGAAGATACAATTGCCGCGTTATCTATCTGTATATAGATGGCCTCCTCATGCGCCGCCCTATGGAGTACGTTGGTCGGAGATGCATGAATATGGCTGTCCTTGGGGCTTGGTCTCGTTGTCGCCCTCGTAAGTGCTGGCTGGATGTCGTCAAGTCCGACATGAAAGCCATTGGAAACTGAAAAGGACGTTGAAGATCGGGCAAAGTGGAGAAAGCTCAGTCGGAAGGCGGACCCTAGCAATAGCCGGTAATAACGCCAGACAGAAGAAGAAGATCTATTTGAATATTCTTTATCTCCTTTGTAATATTCAGGAGAGTGCAAACCACTTTCTGTTAATAAATTGGACAGAAGTCTCTGCATCCTCATAGTATAAACTTAGACTTATAACTTTAACTGGTTAATGTGTCTGTTTGATGGAACTGGCCGTTTGCAGGCCACAAAACCCAAAAATGTCCTGGCACTACGTGCGGGAATAACCAGAAGAGCCTTCTTCAAACTCTTCACTGACGACGGGTGATTTGTTAAAGGTAACAGGAGACTGAGTATAGTAGTCTTTAGCAGGTTATTCTTACTAATGTTATAATTCTGAAAGTGACTGAACAAGTACCTAGTCTTTACGTTATATTGCGATAAACATTGAAACACTATTTAAAGCGTACGCATATGAAGACTGGTAAGGGCTAGTATATTGATAATTATTGTTAAATGTTAACTACTTCTTCTACTTTTCAGCCCATAAATGACCCACTGCTGAGTCAGGCCTCCTCCAATTATATGGAGGGAAATTAGCCTACCGTTCTACGCTCGCCAGACGGGTTGGACAATTTGTAACGGGCGCTATAGCGGTCATTAGGGGAGGCCTATGTCCAGCAGTGGACTAATATGGGCTGATGATGATGACAATTTGTAAGTGTCCATTGCGTCCAATGCAAAATAAATGATTTGACTTTGTATCAAGTTTTCCTTCTCTTGCAGCTAGGTTTTTGGCCTTGTCATTTCCTTCCGTCGACTCTTACGACACCGTGGATGGAATGGGATGGTGACACCATGTGTTCTTAGACCGTCACCACACAGAATGTTAACTGGTTAACATAATTGCCGGTGAAAACTATTATGAGTAAAAATACGCTGTAAGCGATTCAGACTGATCACGTTCCGACAATTTTGAGCTCATAAATATGCTTCGATATTTTCGCACAAACATAATTGTTCAGTGAAATTGGCGAATACTTTTATGCTGATCAATTGAATATTCACTTGGAAAAATTAACATGTAATAATACGCGTATTGTTTGCTTGTTCGTAATGGAATGTCAATACAAATTAACTGCTGGCTGGGCTGGGCTGCGGAGTAAGCTAAAAGATACATGTTTAGCAGAGCGTAGTTTATTTGGAAAGACATTGACTCAAACCACGCTTCCCTACTCACATGTGAACTCGCGCCTCTATATTATATATTCATCCCACAGGTTCATAAGATTGGTTCTTAGGCTTTGGCGCGAGTGCAGACTGTGAAGTTTAGACAAAAACACTTGCCCGACCCCGGAATCGTACCCAGGAGCCGTTGATTCAAAGGCAGCACATCTAACCCCTAGACCAACGAGGCAGTCTAGTGTTAGTGAAACAAGATGACATTATAAACTGGAATGTTAAATTAGTTTTCACCGATTGTTTCAGTTTTTTTTCTCTGTTTATAATGAATGTGTTTACCTATATTCGCATTTTTTTTGTCCTGTCCTAATTTTATTGAGGTCACCACCAATCTAACCTCATTTGGCTAACTACCATTATTTACACGGAAGGATTGTCGGCCTTTCGCGATCCATTAATAGAATATCGAGAAAGTGGCATTGTTGTGCATGTCTGATGATATATTCTACAGATAAAACTAGTTCATGTCTGATATAATTTATCTGATGCAACATAGGATAACCATTTCCGTAAACATACATTTCATATCTAATATGAGTTCGCCACAAATATGACTACGCACCGTAAACGTGGGACCCTCAATCAACTAGAGCTATACCAATTACTGTGACTAACTAGTCAACTATTGTAATTACAGATCTGGCACTATGTACCACTTAATGTTTACTGCTATCTGAAGAATACGGCACAGCAAAATTAGATATTGTTTAATTCTACGTAATGGCGTTACGGAAGCTGCGAAAGATTTTCTCGTCCACAATACACAGTGTCTGAAGACAAAAGTCTTCGACCAATGTGTGCAGCCAGTGATGACATATGGAACAGAGACGTGGTCGCTCAATAAGGGATCCATCAGAAAGCTCAAAGTCACCCAAAGGGCAATGGAGAGGGCTATGCTCGAAGTTTCGCCGCAAAGATGAATCAGAAATGAGGAGATACGCAGGCGAACCAGGGTCACCGACATAGCCCACAGGATTTCCAAACTTAAGTGGCAGTGGGCAGGGCACATAGCTCGCAGGACCGACGCTCGATGGGGCAGAAAAGTCCTCGAGTGGCAACCGCGTTCCGGAAGGCGCAGTGCTGGTAGGCCTCCCACTCGGTGGACCGACGACCGATGACCTGTCGGTGGAAAACGATGGATGCGGATGGCCCGGGACCGGCCTTTGTGAAGATCCTTTGGGGATGTCCAGCAGTGGACGTCTTTTGGCTGAAATGATGAATGGCGTTACTCGTACCTATGAGTTTATATAATGATTTTGGTTGCTATCTGTAGTAGAATCGGTGACATCTCAATAAAAAAAGTTGTGGACCTTAGTTCTGTCTAGACTATAATAGTCTGGATTATCACCCAGGTCACCACAGTCTAGACAATTTCTTTCTATTTTGATTCCAGTTCTGAGTAAAAGTAATTTGATTTATTTTTAACGATTGTGAGGCCATTGCTGAATTGGCTCACGATCTGGAAGATTGAAGTGTATAATAATATCTCAGTGCTTAATGTTAAATAACTAGCTGACCCGGCGAACTTTGTTCCGCATTATATATATTTAAAACAAAAAGAAAGTTGGACATAACGTATAAAACCTACTTTAACAAAACGCAACTGACAGCGAAACGTTATGTTGTCTATAGTTTAATATGGTCGAAAATTTGACAATTAGACATTTTGAATTCGACTTGTTTTTAATGTTGTAATTCACATAATATCTTCATAACTTGTAGCCTATGTGTTATTCTGATGTATAAGCTATATTATTGTAAAGTTTCATTAAAATCCATTCAGTAGTTTTTACGTGAAAGAGTAACAAACATCCATCCATCCATCCATCCATCCATCCATACTTACAAACTTTCACGTTTATAATATTAGTAAGATAGAAATACTTGGAATCCCCAATAGAATTTTCTCCAAGCCCAGACGAGTGTCCTTCCTGTCTCTGGTATACTAAGTCTGCCCCATAACTTTACCAATGCTACCTCACGTCTCCATATAACAATCGATACAATTGTCCTCCATCGACCTATTGTTTACGTGCCCCATCGACTCGTGAGATACAAATTAATTGCCTTTGGCAGCGTACGGTTTCTCGTATTTACAATTCAATAAGATCCCATTGCATGAAGCAATGAAGACGTATTATTAGTATCTAATGCTATAGTGAAACATTGTTTTAAATAGGAATGCTTTCATCAACTTTTAAAAACAAATTACCATTAAACTTACTTTGTTTAAAATCCTCTAAACTCTACCAATTGTTTTAAGTTTAAAATAACTTACCTAGTATTTAACTAAAACTTTATTTACGTAGGTTTTATCACAAAACTCTTATATATCGTCATGTTCAATACTGCCACCATCATCTTTCGGCCCTTCTCTATCAATAGGTGGCAGGCTCCATATACTGCTCCCCCTCGACTGTGCTGCCACCTTGTCGTGGTGAGGGGGCTTGAGTGCCTCAATGATCCGTGGGGCCATACCGGCCAGGGCCTCCCATGCCGGGCGGGCCCACGGGGAGAGGTGTGACGAAGAGCGGCACCCAGCGCCGCAGTGGATTGGGGCTTTACGCGAACTTGTGGCGCCCCAAGCGTGCCGTGTGAGGGTGGGTATACCCCTGGGGTTTCAGAGGGTAGACGCCTCTTGGGTAGACGACCCTTGTCGGAGTCCCACATAATCACCGACCTCTTCTCCGGGGGGCGGTGGTATGCAGGACCGACGCCCGATGGGGCAAAAAAGTCCTCGAGTGGCGACCGCGTTCCGGAAGGCGCAGTGCTGGTAGGCCTCCCACACGGTGGACCGACGACATGTTTAAGGTCGCCGGAAAGCAGTGGATGCGGGCGGCCCAGGACCGGCCTTTGTGGAGATCCTTGGGGGAGGCCTATGTCCAGCAGTGGACGTCTTTTGGCTGAAATGATGATGATGATGATGATGATATTTTGTAACGTTGGAGATCAGTGGCTGACAGTGCACAAAGATACTTGGCTGAATCGAGCGGAGACCACGAAATCCAAGCGCTTGTGATCCTATCCGAGAAATCCTGGTAAGAAGTATGTGTTGAATCCGTTTTGGCAGCATACATTGTTCAAGAGATTGCCTTAAGGAGCTATACTACTATTATTCATCATCATCATCATCATCATTTCAGCCAAAACACGTAAACTGCTAGACATAGGCCTCCCCCAAAGATTTCCACAAAGGCCGGTCCTGGGCCGCCCGCATCCATCGTTTTCCGGCGACCTTAATCAGGTCATTGGTCCACCGTGTGGGAGGCCTACCAGCACTGCGCTTATTACTATTATTACTCAGCCCATATATGACCCACTGCTGAGTCGGGCCTCCTCCAGTTACATGGAGGATAATTAACCTACTATGCCTCGCTGGCCTTACGGCTAGGTGATAGGCCTTATTATTTCCTTTTGTTGGCTCTTACGACACTCTATAGAGGAAATAGAGTGGGGTGGTGACACCATGTATTCTAAATCCGTCACCACAATATCTACATTATAATATTAAAAAAAGAACAATTATAAATATATTTTGTAAGTAATATTGTGTTTACCGAACTCAATATTCTATTACGTATAATGATAAGGATCCTTTCAAAAGGCTATAGTTAGTCATTCACTCAAGTTCTCAATTATTTATATCGCCCTTTAAAGCCTCTAGAAGCTCTAAGAACATAAAGAGCCGCGACGAGTAAGAAAATATAAATACAAACATATTTTAATTTCATTAGTTTTCAGAACCTCACGTATGCTATTATAGGCGGCATAACTCTGTCGGTAAATTATCTAAGCTACGAGCGCTTTCAAAACTTTTAATGGAGTCAATTTGGGCTCACATTCAAAACACCAACGTGCTGATGCCAGAGTACCCAGGTAAGCACGATTTATACAAACAGTTAGCGCCCAGCCTTTTATGTGCGAAACAACTTTTCAATTTACTTCTCGCCGATAGACGGGGTTAAATAAATAAGAGATAAATATGCTTTAGTATTTTAAATCAAATAGAATGCTATAATAGAGTTCCTTTTCCAAATTTTAATGGGGTCAGCATAAAAAATTGATAATGTACAACAACAGTATTACACAACAGGAACAACTTACGACAGTAGGTATACATTTTTATGTCACTTGTACAATAGTGTACTTACATAAGCATTGTAATCATAATAGTCTTTTTTTTTAATAAATTCTAAGTGATGTTGAAAGTCATACAGTCTGCATTCGGCGCGGTGACGGATTTAGAATACAAAGTGTCACTACCTCATTTCATTCAGAGGGTGTCGTAAGTGCCGACAAGGCCGATAACCTAGCCGTAAGAGAAGGAAAACTTGATACGTGACCCTGTGCCAACCCATTTGGCCAGTGTGGCACAGTAGGCTAATTACCCTCCATGTAACTGGAGGCGGCCCGACTCAGCAGTGGGTACAGTATCAGTATACAGACTGTAACAAATACACTACAGCCATAACGAAGGGACCGATAGGACTTCAGACACAGATGCTGTGTACAACATTTCAGGGAAAACAAAGCTACTTTGACGCTATGTATTTCTATATCCCTACTTCCCCACCACACGCTGGGAAAAAACGCGTGTTGTAAAAGTCAACAAAACCCCGCACGCTTGGTCGTAGGATGGAATGGTCCGCCCGGCTAGCTACCACCCTAAGTCCAGCGCCAAGCAGTTTTACGGTCCGTCGTGTGTACTCGTATGTCAGAGCCCGACAAAGCATTTCCTTGAATTGCCTGCCCCATCTTAGAACCCTGGCGTTGTTTTCCATCACGCAAGCCTAGGGCCAAAGGCATACGCAGATAGAATTACATAGTGTTTAACATGATGTGTTAGTTATAGCAAACTCGTCATTGCCTAACATTTAGAACAATTCCGCTCGCAGTGCTTAACAATTTAGGTTGAACCCAGACTTTGGCAACTTTTAATGGAGCGATTTGAGAGTTTATTGAAAACAGCAGTCTTGAGAGCGACAGAATTGGAGTCTCGCTTCGAACTTCTACACTGATTGAACCCGTTTAGAAAACCATTTCTAATGACATCGATTTGTTTAAAAAATTACTTTAGTGCACATTAGTGTTTATATCTCGGAGTTTTAATTGTTTTGTCGTAATGAAAAAAATACACCACGATTTCTCTATGGTCTGTGAAGCGTTGAGATTCAGAAATTCTTGGACTTATAAGTACCAGTGATAGCAGCAAAGGTACAATCCGAAGTAAAATGGGCAAGGATGTATCTTTATCCACTTCCTAAACTGCTCAGCAGTAATTTATGGCTTATAGACGAGTAGTTATGTCTAGGACATTGATGAAGATCTAAAGCTTTTGGCACATTCATATTTAAAGAAAAATTGCGATAGAGGCCTTGTATTCCACACGGACCAGAGCTTATAGTATTATATTCTTTAAGCGTCTATCGATTTTTGTTTTCAATATACATCTGGATTTATGTAAAATGACAGTTTGGTGCGAGTATGTACTACTTATCTGTAATAATCTGTGTAGTGACCGATTAAGAATACATAGCGTCACCACCCCATTCCATCCTGAGGGTGTCGTAAGAGCCGACAAAATAATAAAATAAATAAATAAATATCCTTGGACATTTCACACAACGCCATCTCGTCCCAAGCTAAGCAACTTAATGCTTGTGTTATGGTAACGAGATGGATGATAAACTACTTATATACATTTTTTTTTTGTAAATACATACATATTATAGATAGAAATGACACCCAGACTCCGAGCCAGTGCCTCTGGTTTAGACAAAGACACTTGCCCGACCCCGGAATCGAACCCGTGACCCGTTGATCCAAAGACGGCACATCTAACCACTAGACCAACGAGGCAGTCGAAAAAGAAAATGACAAGGCTGAAAACCTATCCGCAAGAGCAGGAAAACTTGATACTAAACCCTATGCTAACCTTTATGGCCAGCGTGGCACAGTAAGGTAATTACCCTCCATTTAAATGGATTATGCCCGCCTCAGCCAGTGCTAGCCCACCGGTCATCTACGAGCTTAGTAGCAGTAGTATTATTAGTACCTACATACTTATACTGTGTTCCAAAATCATAATGGCCACTATCACACGCCAAAGAAACTTATAGTTCACGATTGCGTGTCATTATTATCTTCTACAGTCTCACTTTATGCATAGACGCTTTCACGCGCGTCTCTTCGCGTTTTACAAAATTACAGACGAGCCATTGATATTGTATTAAGGTAAAGATTGAAAACTTGTTGGAGCTATCATTATCATTACATAGTATAAAACAAAGTCACTGTTGTCTGTCCGTCCCTATGTATGCTTAAATCTTTAAAACTACGCAACGGGCTTTGATGCGGTTTTTTTTAATAGATAGAGTGATTTAACAGGAAGGTTTTTATCTATATCATAATTGCACCCGTGCGAAGCCGGGCCGGGTCGCTAGTTAATAATAATACTCAAAGTAAAATAAACTGTCAAAATCATATAAAAGCACATAAATAAAAACTATTCTCTGCGAGCAAAAGTTTGCGGTATAGACAAAATTCAACGTTTAAAAGCGTAGATTTATATAAACATAGAATTTATTTATTTCATTATAGGTAATCCGGTTCCGGAAGGCGCAGTGCTGGTAGGCCTCCCACACGGTGGACCGACGACCTGGTTAAGATCGCCGGAAAGCTGTGGATGCGGGCGGCCCAGGACCGGCCTTTGTGGAAATCCTTGGGGGAGGCCTATGTCCAGCAGTGGACGTCTTTTGGCTGAAATGATGATGATGATGATGATGATTATAGGTACACTGACATAATACGATATATTGGACATACATCTGTCTAATTTATGAGTAGCATAACACATATGACAACTGAACAAATAAAAAATAGATAAAATCAAATAATAGAGAGGATAGTTGGCAAGTACCACCTGCCTGGGATCCAGTCATTAAATTGATCAAGTCTCAAGCACAATCAACTGCAATACCTCTGGACACCGTGCGCGATTTCTGCGTGCACAGGGAACGTTATCAATAAAACAAAATTATAGGCGGTAGATTTTAACAGTCTCTCTCGCGACCACCTCTGCTCCAAAGCATTCGAAACGTCGGGAATTAAATAATGTAATATACGAGTACAAGCGATAAATCCGTAACAAAGTGTTTAATTTCAATGTGTTATAATCGCAAAAACCTTATAGAGCAAGAGCCCGTGAACCCCAGACCTACGGTATTTTATAAAAGCTGAAAGTTTGTCAGCGGTGAGGGACCGCGGCAGATTTAACTCGCTATCTCACTCGCACCCACCCATATGCATACTGCCATGAACATTAAGGGTGTCTGGCAAGGGGTTTCCACGATGTTAAGTGTCTGACAATGATTAACATGATTTTTTTTAATAATCTAAAGGCAATACCAAAAAATCGCACTTTATTATTTGACTTAATTAGATCGGTATTTTACACACCTTTAGTGTGGTTTACCTGCCAAAGCCACTGTAACCCAAACTTCATAAATGGTCCATCGTTCTTACCTGTGTTGGGAGAATGCGCTGACAAACTTTCAGCTTTTATAAAATACCGTAGGTCTGGGGTTCACGGGCTCTTATTCTATAAGAAAAATAATAAAACTCAAAAGATTTATTAAACACATAAATGGAAGCAAATGCATTTAAGATACATTATATATACATTTAAAAGCTTCCAAAAAGTTTGCTGAAACAAAATGGCCTGTGGTGTGTCTGGCATATTTTTATTACGAAGCTAGAGCCTAGATTGTAAAAATACATCTTTATTGTTTAAGATTCAATGGCAAAGATGTAATTCGAATGCAGCTCACGATTTGCAAGCATAATGGGGCAATTTCCTAGTCATTTCCCGACTGCTACTACTCCTATATCTTGTGGTTTTTGATGGTTTGAAAAGACGTTTTGTCAGTGTCTACCAAACATTGTCTGTATATCTTTTCAGTATTTTTTCTATCATCATAAGTGTCTCATTAGTGTCTCACCAGTATATAAAAGCCCGCAGCGACAACTGCCATCCAGTCGTCCCGCGACCACGGACACTGCAAAGTGTCTGAAACGTTGGGAATAAAATAAAATAAAACGATCATATCCGTGAAGCCATCATTTCCTGCAATGTGTAAAGATCATGAAAACCTAAGACATCATTATTCAAACAAATTCTTTAAATGTGATAGAAAAGATCACACGAACTAAGTGATTTAATTGGTCTAGAGGCAATAAGACAAGTGCTACTGCTAGTGCAAGTTTAATTAGTTCCGTAATAATTTATGGCAGACTAAAAATGCTTATTAGCCACCTGGCTAGATTAGGTATAATAAAAATGGTATATTATTAACAAATACATCATTTCATAAAAATACATAATAACAATCGTAGTTATTGTGTATATTACTTAGTTATTCTATAATATTAGAAAAATTATAGTTTAGGCAGTTCATTCTTAACATCATTTTGTTTGTTAGATTAAAAGTAAATTTAGTACATTGCCCATTATGAAGCTCAGTGGAGTTGCAGGACAATTAAGTCCCATAAATTGCTTACGCCTTTTTAAAAAGGATTGTATTTTCTTTTTTTCCCTATAAAAACGAAACCCCTGCACTTGGAGTGACATGTATCGTGGGGTCTTTTAAAAAACACGTTATTCGCGAACAAAATTACACCAAGACTCAGAGTAAGTGCACAAAGCCATTTGCTCAACCCCGGAATCGAACCGGAGTCCCCTGATCGTAACCAACACATCCAATACATATACCAACAAGGCAGTCAGAATTTGATTAGACATTTTCAATTCGTTCATAATTTTGTAGACTATTTAATTGGCTTGAATCTCATTAGCGCAATAGTATCTCACGTTGCGAGCCAATATTCATAAATAAGATTAAGGGAAATACCCAAGTTTCTAGCAGTTCCGACTACGTGTGACCTAAGATTGTACACAATTAGTTATTCGGGATTCACTGCAACCACTGGAGTAGAATAGTGTAAGGTGCAAAGTTGCCCAATATAACTTTGTTCTCTACACTTTGTTTGTATCTAGCGCCACAGGGTAGTAGATTCGAATGTCTAAATTACTAGCATTGTGCCGGAATAATACCAGTACATACTAGTATTTATCCATAAGTTGCCATAAGGAAAAATATAACATCAATTAAATATTAACTAAAACAAAAAAATAAATAAATTTCTATTTTTAAGTTTTAGGTTTAGTTTGTTCCTAGTCTTTAGTGTTTTTAAGTATTTTAATGTTATTCATATTTGTATTTCAGTTTGTATATTAAATAAAATTATCGTGATTATACTAGCCATAGAGACTGTAAATAAATATAAACTGATGACACGGTTGGCGCAGTGGTTGAGCGATCGACTGCTGCGCAGCATGTCGCGGGTTCGATTCCCGCACGGAAGAAATATTTGTACGACCTACAAGTATTTGTTCCGGGTCTGGGTGTTTTCTATCTTTAATAAGTAAGTATTTACAAAAAAATATATATAAGTAGTTTATCATCCATCTCGTTACCATAACACAAGCATTAAGTTGCTTAGCTTGGGACGAGATGGCGTTGCGGGAAATGTCCAAGGATATTTATTAAAAAAAAATACATTACAAACTTTGAAGTTTTCTTTTAAAATGGTAAGTTTATCCGTGTGGTGACGGATTAAGAATACTAAAACCACTCTATTAAGGGTGTCGTAAGCAAAAGGTTTACAAAGCCGAAAACCTAGCCACAAGAGAAGGAAAACTTGATACGAAACCCTGTGCCAACCTGCCTGGCCAGCGTGGCACAGTAAGGTACTTACCCTTCATGTAACTGGAAGAGGCACGACTCATTAGTGGGTCATTTATGGGCTGAGAAGTAATGGTAAGCTGCCTCGTTGGTCTAGTGGTTAGATGTGCCGCCTTTGGATCAACGGGTCCCGGGTTCGATTCCGGGGTCGGGCGAGTGTCTTTGTCTAAACCAGAGGCACTGGCTCGGAGTCTGGGTGTCCTTTCTATCTATAATATGTATGTATTTACAAAAAAAAAAGTATATAAGTAGTGTATCATCCATCTCGTTACCATAACACAAGCATTAAGTTGCTTAGCTTGGGACGAGATGGCGTTGTGTGAAATGTCCAAGGATATTTATTTATATTTATTTATTTATAATGCAATTTTTTCGGGTTACACTGAAACTAGGATCTAAAAAACGCCACCCTATCTTTGGATGGGTGTTGATGTTTAATGTGTGTTTCAAACGAAACTGATTTTATATATTTTTTTTATTTCATCACCGTAATAAAGAAATCTAATACATTTTGTCATATATTTAGCATCTTTAGGTATGTTATCGATTAACAAAGTGATCAAATTTTATTCTCCATTGCCGACAATAACTTGTCTGGAACATTGTTGCCCAGAACACTGAAAAGTTTTCTTGTTAAAAGTTCTCTATTGCGGAATGAGAATAATAATTCTTGGAATCTCCTTCTTATTTCAGGAAGTACTTACTATTTATAGTGTTCACGATAATGTCTGATGATTTTCTATTGTAGGTACATTTCTTAATAAAGTTAGACAATGACTCGAACTCACCAAGTTTTTACACAATATTTCGACTAAAAGATTTTTCTTTGTGGACTAATTCCAATTATTTTTCTAAGCAGTTTCACGGGAACTTACATCTGAAAAGAAAGATCGTTTAGAATCTCAAAATCTTTTCAACCCTAAAAGCTTATAAAATAATTATTAACTATACATAGTAAAAAATAAATTATAAACAAAAACTTAAGTTCTTTTTAATATTTTTGTAAAACTCGCTTAACATGTCTTTATTGCCACAAACATGCAATTGTCACCACAACCGTTTACCGAGAACCGCCTATAAAATCAGTAGAATCGCATTACTCACCGAAAACACAAGCCTATGGACCGTAATATCAAGTGTTATTCCACCATTAAGTAGAGGATTTCGTATCTTTTCCTAATGACCAGTTCTGCCGATAATAAGCAATTTATTTGACCCATTACCGGATCAGTGAGTCGTTAAGATAAACTAAAGGAAAGTCCTTCACAAATTTAAGCACCTGCCCCTAATAGGTACACGAGGTTTAATAAAAGCCACTGTAATCTTCATGTAATGTAAGAGAAAATGTGAATACAATTTATCAACTGCATTCTATACTGTACATACACAATTCCGTTGGCATCGCCCTGTCTACATCAGGCTTTGTCAAGACAACCGGAAAATTAGAAAGTAAACACTGACTTCCCGCGATGGGATTTTATAGCCCCGTTTAATAAAAAAAAATTAAAGCACTGGGAAGGAATGTATGTTCAGATAATTACGCAATAGGAAGCGAATAAAAAGGTCTTTATTCAATTAAACGTGACAGAGTACCGCAGGCGTTCCCTGGATCTACTCCCAAGGCTTAGGAGACAAATATCCCTGGAAACAGATGCGATTCAAATTCAGACAAATAGTCCCGGCGCGGAAGGAGCCGTTTACCAGGAAATTTGTCCATCACTCTTGGGCCGAGCAATTTTGTATTTTATTCTTTTCTCTTTGTTAGCCTCTATTATGTAATTTCGTGCATTCGGTATAAGTCCGATTTATCCGCGGAATTTCTATATAGATTAGTCTAATTTTTTTAGATTACCTAATTTTGTTATAAAGATGTTTGAAATGGCAAGGGGCTTTCAGTTTCAGTCATACAAAGGGGGAATACTGCCAGTATTTTAGGCATATAGGTCCAAACTATTATTATATACGTTTTATTTTATAATTTTACAATACTTTAAGTTGTTGCTTTAAATGAAATATTTTTAAACCTAGTTTTAATTCGCGTACTCTTTCTGCACATTCTCATGTGTACAGGGCAGTTCATCTTACACGGTGATTAATCATCATCATCATTTCAGCCCATAAATGACCCACTTCCCCTTCTTCTCTTGCGGCTTGTCATTTCCTTTTGTCGGCTCTTACGACACCTGCAGGATGGAATGGTCACACTATGTATTTTAAACCACCACACGGATTTCTACATAAATCTATTTAGTTAGGTATAATTTCTATTGTAATCATTCTTAACAATTCTAATATATACTTCTAGAATTTTTTTTTTTTTTTCTATTTACTAAAACCAGCGACGAGACCTTGTCGCTTGATAATCGTGACATTAATTTGGACCAACCTGTTGACGCAGTTCATGGGAAAGGAAAATCCTGATCGCTATACCTACAGTTTCAAAGAAAATGTGTCACTGTTTTATTGGTTGGAATAATTGTATTTGTTGTAAAGTCTTCTGTTCTTCAAACCCTTGTTCATATTAGTCCTGAAGGCTCTAAAGTAACTTATCTAACCGGAATTTTAGTAGGTACTGTATTTTTTTGTCGGCTCTTACGACACCCTCAGGAAAGAATGGGCTGGTGACACGATGTGTTCTAAATCCATCACCACAAAGACGATATGACTTTATACTAATTTTAATCTCCCATTCCATCAAAATGTATATCGATATTCTAGTAACATTTCGATCAACAGTCAGCTACAATCGCTCTTTCGAGTCGCACGGAAGAGTATTGGTGCGTGATCCATCTTTTGAGCGCGGGACTGGCATTTGGAAAACAGCATGTAGTCACGACACATCTTGACGTTTGACTGATGAAGGCTCCAAGATGGTTCTTTCACGCTCTGATTGTATCGGGTTGTTCACAATTGTACCAGAGGTACTGTATACGTAAGTTTTTATGACACGGAACATAAATCAGTGTTCGGCTTTATCCTGAAACTAAAACTAATTTACACTAAGTGTTTCTGTATCGCGAATTTGCTCGTCAGATACGTCTTTTTCAAAGAAAACAGGTAGACCAGTCCCAGAGAGTATAATGTCTTCAATTAACCCTAACCACGAGACCCACGAGGAAGGCAGATCGTACAATCGTTGCACCAAAATTTGGTTTGTAAGAAGCACTAGTATAAAATGCCAGTGCTACCTGGTTTTTGACGAGTATAATGATTTTTATGATACATTATACTTAGCATCTCTATAAGCAATAACTTTACGCTTGTGTTTCTTTCATCAAAACTCCTTACAAGGTACTAAAGATATTTTATGAAATAAAAACAATCTATTACGAACACACACAGTACTAATCGTACGTAATGGTTAATTACTAATTAATGAATAGACCACTGAATATTACCTGCGTAGCACAATGGACGTAAATCAATGCTTAGAATTACTTCGCCATTCTAACTCATGTGAGAAAAGGTATTTGGGATATTGTTTTTATAGATAAGTACCAAAATATAAGTTTTGATAATAGAACACCAAAACATTTTACTCCGTATAATTTAAATTAAAATGGCTTTGAAAAATATTTGCTTCAAATTAGGAGATTGTATTTGTTTATAGAAATAGCTATACAAAAAAATATTAAGAATAATTTACGGAGACCAGTTTGGTGCACCAGGAATATTTTTCGTCCGATTGAATGCTGTAGTTTTTATTTGAGGATCCAGCAAATTTATAGATAAAGACAAAGTGTCTATTATTTCACATTTATCGAGCAATCAGACCCACATATCCAGGTAGATTGATTGAATTGAAAGTTGCTTCAAAAGGCATTAAGAAAAACAGGTCGAGTGTAAAACTGAACACACTTGACATTCGTTTCAGGAAATTTGTTGTGCGAAAATAGCGGTGCACTGCGAGGAAGCAAGTACAAAGGCGACTCGGTCTCGAGTTTATAACGTAAAACTTAAATACAAGTGTGCGAGTTTAACCTAGCCTGCGCCGGAACAATTTAAACTTTTTTATTTTATGTATTTGAGCTTTCTTTATTAGAAGTAAAAGAATCTAATGAAATTAGATCTACGAAATCATCATCAGCCCTGATCCGGTATACATGTAATTAATTGATTTGTAAATGTTGATAAACTTACGAACAAGCTAGTAATCATCATCATTATTTCAGCCAAAAGTCATCCATTGCTGGACATAGACCTCCCCCAAGAATTTCCACGAAAGCCCGTCCTGAGCCGCACGCATCCATCGCTTTCTAGGTCGCTTAACCAGGTCGTCGGTCCAACGTGTGGGAGGCCTACCAGCACTGCAAGCTGGCAATAGATAGTAGTTAATAGTAATGTACTTTATTTAGTAACATAGATTTTTGCATTGTCAACAAAACCAATCACAAAGTGTAGTAAAATCGTACAAAGTGGACTTAATGAGATTAATAGTTACAAAATTAACCGCTTAACTCGAAGATACTTCTATACCAACAAGGGTCGTATCCAAAGTTACCCAAAGTAGCATAGTTGAACATAGTTAAACCAATATAATGCAACCTACAACGATGCTTCTGCAGCCGTTAGACTTTAACACTCTAATCTTAGAATTCAAATTTGAATACTATGATGTATGGGTGGAATGCTTTTTGCAAAACCGTGTTTAGTTAATAGTTTGCCTCTATTCAACGCGTTCGAATTCCTCTCATACAAGCGTCGATGAATTTGCGCTCCGCAGTCGCGGTTAAAGGTTAGCCAGCATAGTCTGAATACCGCAAGACTGACATTGTCAGCTTAGAGCTGCGGTTTGGTAAGGATGTCAAACATACGTTACTAAAAGGCAAAATAAAAGATGCTTTGGCAGCTTCATATAGGGATCATTCTCCATCTAGCCAAAGTAGCGTTAAAAGATTATAACTTATATCTTTTATAAGAATCTTTTATTACTCGTAGGTTATCATTATTCATTGCATTTAAAAGATTAAACCTTAAAGATTTTCTAGGAGATCCGTTTAGCAAACTTTGCTGCAAAGATAAGAAGCGCTTCCGTCTTCTCGCAAACATCTACCGTTGCGTTGTTATCATGAAGTTTGGGAATAAATTTTCTCTTCGACGGTCTAGCTATAATCTCTCCGTGAAAGCTGTATACTACATTGCAAATTTCACACTATAAGCCTATACTTTTTAATCCTGTATCCTGTATTAATCCTGTATCCTTTTTAAAAACATATAGATCAGGCAGATTTTTTCATGACTGATGACTTCTAGACTGATTTGTTCATGGTCCATGCCTTGACTTGAAGTTGACACCAACTTCAAATGGATGTTTATTTTTCGCTCTTTGGTGCTTTGCTATTTGTTTTATTTCATTTTATGCTTTGTTATTGAGTCCTAATAAACAAAATCGTCGAAATAAACAAATAAATTACTTAATACAACTGTTTGTAGATCACTTATTTCAAGTTTTATAGTAAACTACTAAACTGATTTGGTTCAATTCTGTGGAACAGTGGGAGCAATAGGTACAAATCGAATAAAAAATCCATTTCGGTTTATATATGACGGAGTTATGCGGTAACACAACAACCTCTCCTTTTTAAGTCGGTTAAAACAGCAACTATATTTTGAACAATTGCATAAACATCCTATTTCATTCCGTAAACATTATTTATTGGTTGAAAGCGCTAAGTAAAACAGATTACCTGGTAAAGATGAGAGTTTGTGAGCGGGGATCTGCCGGCGAGTATCACGGAAATGAGAAATGTATTGTGGCGAGATCGGGCCGTGTGTTGTTATGGAGAGCGCACACGTGCTGTAAGAATATTTACATGATCATATAGCTCAAACTCTAGATGTATTAGAATGTATTTTAGTGTATAATATCAGTCAAAAGAAATCAACTAAAATGTTTCAGTTTATTAAGTCAGGTCTTTTACCTCCGTAACCACTGAACTAATCTGCGGAATTTGGCTTTGAAAACAATGTCAAGATTCCTGATATCCATCTTTTAGTAATTCCTCAAGTTATTTAAAAGAAAACGAAGCCCCTTTCCCGCCCTATAACCTGTATCGCCGGGGCTGTTAACAAACATGTAATTCACAAACACAAATGACACCCAGACTCAGAGCAAGTGCCTCTGGTTTACACAAAACACTTGCCGACCTCGGAGTCTAGCAGGCAGTTACAGTTAATGATGATGACGATCCTAATTCCATTTTGAAAATGTTTACGCATTCTGAAGAATTCTTAAAATTGAATTACTTTAGATTATCGAGATAAGTATAAGAATTTTCACTTTATCCAATAACAAACTGTTTTGACACTAGTTGACAACATTCTTGGCAATACATCAGCGATTCTGTGTGGTGATTTAGAATACACAATGTCACTAACCCATACCATCCTGAGGGTGTTTTAAGAGGTGACTAAAGGAACGCAAAAGTCAGATCACCTAGCCGCAATAGAAGGACAACTTGAACAAACGCGGTGCCAACCCATCTCGCCAGTAATGAGCCAGTAGTGAGTAATGTATAAGCTCATAATAAACTTTTTTTTTTAAACGAAATCCCTGCACTAGGTATAACCTGTGTCGCGAGTTTACAAACATGTAATTCACGAGCACTATGACCCCCAGACACTATGAGCCAGTGCCTCTGGTTTAGACATCGACGCTTGCCCGACCCCGGAATCGAATCCGGGACCCGTTGATCCAAAGGCGACACATCTAACCACTAATAAATAGTGTACATATTTATTATATACAGGGTACAATAAAAACCTTAAAGCCGTACGAGGTGAGAATAGTCTTCCAAAAGCAGCGAGTTAGTTTTTTATTCTGAACTGATCTTTAATCACATCATATTGTGTGTAGAATACATTAGGTACCTTGTACTTACAATGTACAATTAAGCCGTCTAGCTATCGCGATTGCTATCCACCAAGCTCAGTGAACCATTAGTTAGGTTAGTTTCCCTAGTTATGTTGCCCAAAATTTAAAGGAATGGGGGCCATTATATTTTTGCTGAAATTTAGCAAACAGTATCTACACTACTCCTACTCGGCATGCATGATCCACTGCTGAGTCGGGCCGCCTCCAAATACATGGAGGGTTAACCTTATTGTGCCACGCATTGTCTGGCTTGACACAGGGTTTCAAACCCAGTTTCGCTTCTCTTGCCCCTAGGTTTACAGCCTTGTCATTTCGTTCTCTCAGCTCTTACAATACTCTCACCGTGGCATGGGTTATTCTGCCATGTATTCTTTATCCAAAGTCACCGACATAGCTCAGATAATTAGCAGACTGAAGTGGCAGTGGGCTGGTCATATCTGTAGAAGAACCGACAGCCGCTGGGGTACACGCGAATCGGCAAGCGTAGTGTAGGACGGTCGTCTGCTACATGGAGCAACGATCTGCGAAAGGTTGCGGATAGCAGCTGGATGCGTCAAGCTAAAGACAGGGCGCTATGGCGCTCTTTAGGAATGTCCAGCAGTGGACTAATGTGGACTGATGATGATGATTCTTCATCCGTCTTCAAACGCACTGGACATTATCTATAATCACTCATCTACATGGAACCAACAACAGAGCTGGTGCGGCTTGTGAAGCGGCTGAAAAAGCTAAAGCATATAAATACAGGGGTCTAGGCTCCGAATATGAATTTGTCCCATTCGGTGTCGAGACCCTTGGTCCGTGGGGTCCTAGCGCTATAAGCCTTTTTAAGGAAATAGCAAAAAGGTTAGTCGACATCACAGGAGACCGAAAAGCTGGTAGCTACCTCCGACAAAGAATCAGTCTAGCGATTCAAAGGGGGAACGCTGCCAGTATTTTCGGAACCTTGCTTAAAGGGACTCCTTTAAATAATATATTTTAGTATTTAAGTTTTAGGTTAATTGGTATTTTTAGTCTTGTTTTTTTGTATCACTCATCTATATGCAACTTTATTATATGTATTTTCAATTTCACAAGTTATTGCCACACTAGTGCCAAAGGACTGGTGTGCAATGACCATTACGTATTTAAACTATCGTCGCCCGTTACAGAATGGCCATTATACGGTACGTCGACAGTATTTTCGAGCACGCCGTACCATCGCAATTTTGTGAATCGCCCATTATCGTTTACTCAACGATGATGGAAGCAGATCTACATTAAAGATATGAACATAATAGCAGATCTACAATTATTGTAGATCTGCTATTATGTTCACAGTTATTTGTGTATAATTCTAAGTGAACGCCCATTCGTTGAAATTGAGATGGAAGTAAGTGCGACACTCGTATTCTCCATTACTCGGTTTGGAGTATAATTTAGTAAATTTCTCGAATCACTTGCTCTCATACAAAAACATAGATCTGACTCACCGAATATTACATTTAAGGCAAAGTAAGTAATTAGTAAGGATTGCCTTTCCAGCGTCGTGTAAAAAGAGAGCTATAAATATTTTTTTACTGAAGCTTACCCAAATGTATCTTAGCCATTTCTATGTAAAGGATAATTCAGAATTACCCGTGTAAATTTCTATACACTCAATGATTTTGTAAAGGAAATTTAAGGAAAGAAAGTTTCTTTTAGATTGGAATGGACCTAATTCCAGTTGCTCTTAAAATCTAATTACATATCGAGCATACTCGAAAGTCTATTATAATAAAGTGCATACTTATTGCATAACATTATGTCAATCTTCGTTCGTGTGTTGACGAATTTAGAGTACATGTGTCACCACCCCGCTTCATCCTGAGCAAATGACAAGGCCGATGAGAAGACCGATGAGAAGACCGCTGCAAGAGAAGGAAAACTTGAAACGAAACAATGTGCCAACCCGCCTGGCCAGCGTGGTCCAGTATACAAATAACCCTCTGGCCCGACTCAGCCATGGGTAATTTATAGGCTAATTTGTTGGTCACTCATAAGACCAAGTATAAAAAAAAAATACTGATATTCCCTCTCTTAACAGCCAGATATCGTACCGCCAGACTTTGTACCGCCTCAGAATCAATAATTATAAAACCTGTAATATTAAAAATTATTTTTTTCATTTTTTCTCACCTTTTAAGCCTTCCCTGGACTTTTACGAACATTCCAAGTCAAAAATTTGAGTTCCGTTCTCGAGTTTTAGCGAGACTAACGAACAGCAATTCATTTTTATTTTTAACTAGCGACCCACCCCGGCTTCGCACGAGTGCAATGATGAACCTCTAAATTTATCAGTGTTTCTCTTGAATATTATGCATGTACCTATTAAACTTAAAAACATTCCTCTTGAATCACTCTATCTATTAAAAACCGCTTTAAAATCCGTTGCGTAGTTTTAAAGATTTAAGCATACAGACGACAGCGACTTTGTTTTATACTATGAGTGATGAAGTGAAGTGATGATGAAGTGAAGTGAAGTGATGAAGTTGCAGTGAAGATTAATATTTGTTCTATACAGCCATGTCATAGCAATATTCTGCCTTAGATAAATACAGTCAATGTTCTGTTAATCAATTATCGCAAAATAAACAAGTTGGCAAACATGCTCGAAGCCCAGTGCCCCATTTATTGGACACCATAAATCGATGCTGCGGGTAAGCTCCAATTATCGCATTGTCTATTTACGCTGCGGTTACAATAGCAAAGATCCATCTAGTGGACAAATCCTCATAAATATTAATTGATAGGCAGTCTTTGTTGTTCGGGTTATTGCGGAATAATAAATATCCTTGGACATTTCACATAACGCCATCTCGTCCCAAGCTAAGCAACTGAATGCTTGTGTTATGGTAACGAGGTGGATGATAAACTACTTATATACATTTTTTTTTTGTAAATACTTACATATTATAGATAGAAAACACCCAGACCCGGAACAAATACTTGTAGGTCGTACAAATATTTCTACCGTGCGGGGATCGAACCCGCGATATGCTGCGCAGCAGTTGATCGCTCAACCACTGCGCCAACAATAATAATATCCTTGTTTCTAGCGCTAATAACAACCAATGATCCAGAATTAGAGGTACTTTACAGCTCTAAGCTCTCAAGTTCCATCTAGCCACTCGCACGTTACCTCTACTACTCAGCCCATAGATGACCCACTGCTGAGTCGGACCTCCTCCAGTTACATACAGGGTAATTAAACTACCCCCCCCCCCCCCAATACAGGGGTTACGTGTATTAACACGGAAAGGCTATGTAGTTTCCCGTACGGCAGAATGACAAGCGGTGAGAACAGTGGTAGGTTTTAGTGGATAAACCGGTTCGCAAATCACCATCTCAACGCGACCGAGATTCCCACATACCCCAGCCCCAGTCCCCCAAAAAAAAAAGGAGTTAGGTACGTGTATTATTAAAATATTAAAATTATGTTTATAAAACTGGCCGTGGTTCTCTCTGGTGAGAGATTCTGTGTAGGAATTTTAAGCATTACACGTTGGGTTAGGAGACCGGGTTACAATGTTATTAGAGAGCAGTTTTTTCTTTGTTCCGTAGGTTGAGATGCTTTCTTCGCAATAAGATATCTTTACTTATGCAAAATATACCGTATTATGTACACAAGACATAGTCGCACGTCCCAGACAAGGCACGTCTGGCACTCAAAATACTGTTAACGTTCATGATTGATTATCATAAAAATATGACTATGAAATAAGTCAATTTCTATGCAACTTACTGGTTCAAGCTTACTGGTTCAAGTACGAAGCACGTTAGCAGTTAAGTAGCATAATTTATTTATACATTACTAGCGACCCGCCCCACCTTCGCAAGGGTGCAATGATGAAACTCTAAATTTATCAGTGTTTCTCTACAATATTATGGATGTATTATACATATGAACCTTTCTCTTGAATCACTCTATCTATTATATAAAACCACTTCAAAATCCGTTGCGTAGTTTTAAAGATTTAAGCATACATAGGGATGGACAGACGACAGCGTCTTTGTTTTATAATATGTAGTGATAGTGATGAATATTGTATACATACATGAAATAACAAAACCCCTGCACACTAGGTATAACGGAGGCAGTTTACAAACATGTCATTCACGAACACAAATGACACCCAGACTCAGAGCAAGTCCCTCTGGTTTACACAAAGATACTTGCCCCACCCTAGAATCGAACCCGGGGCCCGTTGATCCAAAGGCGGCACATCTAACCACTAGACCAACGAGACAGTTTGATACTCTCTACGTATGGTAACGGACTTAGAATACATTGTGTTACCACCCCATTCCATCCTGAGTGTGTCGTAAGAGCCACCAATAAGAAATGACAAGGCCGAAAACCTAGCTGCAAGAGAATGAGAACTGGATATGAAACTCTGTGCCATCCCGTCTGGCCAGCGTGGTACAGTTTGTCATTTACCCTCTATTAAAAGGAGGGTAAATGACAATAAAAAAAATGAAATAAAAAAAATAACACTGTATTAAAATAGACAGGTACCTATTGTGTATAAATATTGTTGTATAGGTGCGTGATAAGTACTAGATAAGCCTGCAAAGGTTTCTTCACAATAATGTTTTTTAAATGTTCTGGAAGATTTTTCTTTGGTCTAGTTTTATCACTAAGCTGTATTAAAGTTGTGCAAGGGTTTAGATCTAAAAACGTTACACGATGAAAGAAGGTGATTTAAGCATGAAGACTGTAGGTAGGTACTTTTAAGTAGCTTTTTTAATATTAAACAATACTTGTAGAAATCACGTGCTGTGATGAAAAATTTGAACCAATAATGGAGAATGCATCGTAAACGTTTAAGATAACGTTCGTTTACGTAGGTGATTCACAAAGACAAATTTTCGGAGGGAAATTAAAAAGCTAAAACCTACCTAGAGCGGTGCTTTGTGAACTAAACAAAAGCTAGACTAGACGAAACTAGATGTGGGGGAACAATGGAATTAAAGTAAAATAAACGAACAGCGAATAAAATTTATGAGTCTATTAGTTTCTTTTTTTAAATAAGATTAAAAATATAGTTGCCTATTGTACAAGGCAATTTAAATATAAAATGTATACTCGTAGATATACACCTTATACCCCTTACACTACTTTCTATTAGGTACTTACAGTATTCAAAATTATAGCTAAGTATTAGGTTTATGGAGGACAAATCATGTTTTTGTTTAAAAACAACACACATATTATAAATTTCTATTGTTTCTTAAGCATTGTCGAAACCTTCGCATAAATCGTGGTTACAGAGACATAAATTGTTCTTGTCAGCAAATCGGAACTGAGGCAAGGCACTAAAATCGAACTCAACGTAACGAGTATTTGATGAGAATTACCCGGAAACGGGGTAAAGAGACAATAACGTTTATTCTACCACTCAGCCCATAGACAACCCACTGCTGAGGCGGGCCTCGTATCGCATTAAGTTTTTTTTTTTGCGGCTAGGATTTGGTCTTGTTTTTTTCCTTCTGTCGACTCATAAAAACTATATGAAGCAGTTGGTGATACCCTGTATTTTTAAGCCGTAACCACACTTACAACATTTATGCTATCTTTACCTAATGATATACGGTGTCTATTTATTTCTTTATGACACCAAGACAATCACCTTCAGGATGAAATCAGTTTGTGTGACCTATTTATTCTAAATTCGAGAATTAAATAGAAAAACAAACATATATGTTCATAGTTTTTACAACTGAGTGCGATGGTTACGTTAAAAATAAACACTTGAAAAGGCGACAACAGGCTATATGAAAATAATTCTTAGGTTTTATCATATGTTTGCTATTGCTTCATTAATTCACATTATACATACTTCATTAATGCATTAATGCAGGCAAACGCCGTACGAAAGCAGTTTATTTCATGCAGCATACAAAATAGGTGCCAGCCTAGCGGAATTTATGAAAATATTCACGCCACTAGAGTCTAGAGCTAAGTGGAAATTGGAAGGAGTATAAACTTGTCTTAATCTACGGCCTAACATCCGTACGAATAGACTTTGAATTGCCACTAACTAACAGCGACGCGTTTATGGAACACCAGCGAATTCACCAGCTACTTTGAATATTGTGTCATAGTGTAGATAATTGCATAATAACATGAAATACCTACTGCTAACGATAACACGAACCCGGGATAAGAAAACATCGTATAATTTTATCTTCATTCCATCCCGAGGGTGTCGTAAGAGCCGACCAAATGGAAATTATTGAGCTAGTACCCAGGAAATGTTTAATAGGAAGATATTTATTAAACAAACGGAAATCAATAGGTATAATTTAATTTCTTCCTTAAAAGCAGGATATTTTAACGTATCGTATCGTATCGTGGTGTCGTCGTCGACGTTTCAGCCCATAAATGACCCACTACTTAGTCGGGCCTCCTCCAAATTCATGGAGGGATATTAGCCTACTGTGCCACGCTGGCAAGATGGGTTGACACAGGGCTTATAACAAGCATTCCTTTCTTGCAGGTAGGTGCCTCTTGTGCTCTTTTAGTCGCCTGTAACGACACCTTCAAGATGGTCTATGGGTGACATTATGTATTCTAAATCGGTCACCACACGGATCCTTGTATAGGTCTCCCGCAAATTGCTAAATGCAAACTTTCCTTTGTAAGTGCGGTCGTCTCCAGGGAAGACCGTAATTTGATAAGAGAGCATCCTGTGTCGTTGTAATTAGGCCACCAGGAAGCAATTACAAGTTTAATAGCAATGTAGGGTACGCTACCTCCTATTATTAGGTAGATACACATAGGTACTTAATGTTATTTTGATACCTCTTAGGTACAATTTTCCAAATAGCAAATTCCAAATAGTCCTTAGTTTAAGTCAGTTAAAAGTACCAACTTTAAAATTCATGTTGCTCCAACTACTCTAAATGAGAAGAAATAGAATCAAGAAATATGGCAAGGAAAGCCAAAATTGCTACGTCGACCTAGAAAAAATATTATTAGCCATCCGAAACAAAACTGAAGACCTGAAGAAATTCGAAGTGATCTTCGAAATGGCTTCTTTATTGTATTATTCCTAAACTTCTAATTTTGTTGCAAATATTTATGATGCTGCTGCAATAGTAATGCCTCGTTGGTCTAGTGGTTAGATGTGCCGCCTTTGGATCAACGGGTCCCGGGTTCGATTCCGGGGTCGGGCAAGTGTCTTTGTCTAAACCACAGGCACTGGCTCGGAGTCTGGGTGTCATTTCTATCTATAATATGTATTTATTTACAAAAAAAAAATGTATATAAGTAGTTTATCATCCATCTCGTTACCATAACACAAGCATTAAGTTGCTTAGCTTGGGACGAGATGGCGTTGTGTGAAATGTCCAAGGAAATTTTTATTTTTTATTTATTTATTTATTATAATATCATGCCCTATCTATGGCTGAACCCGAATTCCTGGACTGACGTGTCGAACCAGTAAGTGTTGTCCTTGATAATAATAGTCACTTTAACATGGGTAAATATGCCACGATACCTATATCAAGCAGAGATACACGCAAATTATTGCCTGAGTGAGGGAGAATCTAATTGGCGAACCAAAAACAAAACCATTTACATACTCAGTGACAGCCAAGCCAGACTAATGCACGATGCTTTACAATTCCTAAACGATCTGGGCAAGGAAAATAATCTAAAGCTGGTCTGGGTGCCGGGTCATGAAGGAATAGAAGGCAACGATCTAGCTGATGAACTGGAAGGGCTTGGAGTGCAGCTTATAGGGACCAGAGCCCTTTGTAGGATTAAGAGTACTACGAAAACGATTATAAAAAAGTATTACTTAAAGACGCACGTAAAAGATTGAGCGTCTAGACACAGGTTGGCCTCTGCAATGCCCACCGACACCAGGTACGGAGACTGTTCTCTGGTCAATGTGGCACAAGGGAACACCTACACAGGAAGGGCGTCTCAAACAACAACACGTGCAGAATAGGCGGTAAGCATGGAACTTAAAACTATGTGCATACAATGCATTGGCGGGAAAGCAATTAACGAAAAAGTTGAATGATGTGATTCCTAGCATATATTTTCCCTATGATTACTGATACTACAGAAATATCTAAAATATGGCAATTTTTTTCCTAATTTGGGGTAATTCAGATTTTTACGCTATTACCACTGTGTCCGAGTTCAGTAAGAGTACATAATTTATGTTCTGTGGAGTCAATAGTCAGTCCAACTGAGGCTGACGTTGGGTTTGTATTGTTGACCACTGCACTGACAGTTGACTGATTCCTTGTTTTGTTTGTTTGTTTCGTTATTTTATAGATTTTGCCGCCTTTAGCTTATTTTTCAAAACCCTTAATAATTTGTTAAATTGTTGTTGAAGTTAGACTACCGAGCCAACTATGACCTACGGCAGCGTTCACAGATTCCTTCTAAGAACCGTTGCTAGCCGTGGCGTTCTCACTTTCTCTGATGCACAAAAGGTCTTGAATGATTTTAACGGTAAGCTTTTAATTACTATCTATAAACCGAACTTTACTGAACGCTACTTTACAGAACATTTTGATAAAATAACTAATAAACATAATTTCCAATGCAAGTTTTGGAATAGGTATGTTAATATATTAAATCTAGGTACTATCTACTACTACTCAGCCCATGTATGACCACTGCTGAATCCAGCCTTCTCCCATTACATGGAGGGATATTTGCCTACAGTGCTATGCTGGCCAGACGGGTTGGCGCATGGTTCATTCCAACTTTTCCTTTTCTTGTGGCTAGCTTCTCAGCCTTGTGATTTTCGTTTCCACACAAACAATCTGTCTACCACCTGAACCAACTGTCAGCCAACCAATACAAAATCACTTACTAGTAGTTTTAAGCATACTCTTGTCAAATAGGTGCTCATTAAATCAATTGAAGAACTAACAAGATTGGGATAATCTATAGCAAGCCTTATATAATGCCTTTCAGGTTATGATCAGGTACCTGTGCCTGACTTGGTAAAGGACATCAATGAAGAAATCCGACCTTACCAGCAAGAAATTAAAATAACCAATGATGAGCTCACTAATGAAGAAGTTATAGTTTTCTTATCCCTCGGGTATGATGAAGCAACTAAATCACAGAATGTTTTCTCGGCTAATGAGTTGGAATACTTTAGAATATTGATTGAGCAGATTATGACAACTGACTCAAGGCAAATCACAGGCATTCTTGCCATGAATTTGGTGGGTAAAATGAAGTCATCATTCACTAAGACTGATGCTCAAGTAAGTATTTGTTTTAAGAATCTCATACCTTTTGTTGTAAATGACAAGTTTGGATTCTTGATTTAAAAAATTAGAAGTTTTAATAGTCTCTTTTTAATAAGTGCATTTATTTTTTGTCTCTCTGCTTGTTTCTGCCAATGTCTGAAACGGCTTGACCGATTTTGACAGGATTTTCACTGGCAGATATAATAAAAGATAAGACATTTATAACATTAGCAAAACCATGAAGGAATTGAAAATGTCTAATCAAATAAAAAAAAACCTTGTGACACATGGTCCAAACATGTGACACCTTTGGACCACAGGTCCCTTCCCAGTCCCAGGTTAGATTCCTGGATCAGGCAAGAGTTTGTATAAACCAGAGGCACTTGCACTGAGTCTGGGTGTCATTTGTGTTCATGACACATTTGTAAACAGCCCCTAAGACACAGGTTAACTAGTGCAGAGGTCTGGTTTAAAAAAGACGTAATTAGATAATGCTGTGAAGCTTGTTTTAAGTTTATAAACGAATGTTGCAGAAACTGCTGAACACTTGGTGCCGAATGAAGTATCTTGAGAAGGATGAAAACAATTTTGCTTTGGGAGTGAGAGCAATCCATGAGTTTGAGGGCTATCTACGTCAGAACATGCCTGACACTATTGAAGAATGCTGTTTGTGCAAGCAAATTGTATTCAGGGTAAGAATTGAAAGTTTAAGATAAATGACGATAATTTGCACAAATAAACAAACTACAAATATTAATTTGTTCATATTCAGGAATTTGGTGTGTAGGTAGCTGGCATGCTCGGTAATCACTAAAGTGTATCTAATAAACAGCTTTTTTTTGCAAAGCATATTCGAGTTATTGGGGCACTTTATAGACTACTAGTGACCCGCCCCGGCTTCGCATGGGTGCAATGATGAACCTCTAAATTTATCAATGTTTCTCTACAATATTATGGATGTATTATACATATAAACCTTCCTCTTGAATCACTATCTATTAAAAGAAACTGCTTCATAATCCGTTGCGTAGTGTTAAAGATTTCAGCATACATAGGGACGGACAGACAACAGTGACTTTGTTTTCTATTATGTAGTAATAACATCACGCTACGATACAATGAGCATAAACGCTGGCGAAATGGTGGTGTGGTGACGGATTTATATCATATTGTGTCACCATCCCATCACCATTGGTCGGAGCGTCTTCACATCGCCGATTGACGACTGAGAGTCGTACATAATCCTTGGCCGGAACAAACACAAAAAAACTGTCATTGTAATTGGCATCAGATGCTATGGAATCAGATGTTTTTTTTGTGTATTATAGTTTATTTGGTAGGTAAGAAAAAGTAGGTAGATTGTAGACTTGAAATGGCAAAACAATGTTTGCTGGGTCGTACCAATACATAAGTTGCCGATGAAGGAAGCGAAATCCGCATGCTTTTTGGCCAAGATGGAACCCAACGGCTGCAATACCTACCTTAAAAAAATATCAATTTAACATACTATGTATTTCGTAATTTCAGGGATACAATTGTCCGTCATGTGCTCTAGCAATTCATACAAGATGTCTCAATCGTTATTTGGAGAAGGTTGATAAGTGGCCCTGCTGCAAAGTGGATTTCAGTCTATCCCAGCTGGAGAATCTCAACCGGGAAAGGTAAAACATTGTTGAAATATGTACGTCGTCACTTGTTTAATAGATACCTATTTCATTTATTTGTATGGCGGCACTTTGTGAACCATAGACATCGTTGACTTTTTAGTTGGTAATGTCAAACTATAATATTCGAGTAATGCTTAATGCAACTAACTAATAGCGTCAATATGAGTAGAAATTGCAAACATATTTTTTTCCCGCATATCCTTTTGTCGGCTCTTACGACACCCTAAGGATGGAAGGGGGGCTGGTGACACTATATATTCTAAATACGTCACCACGCGGACATCGGTCATTTAATTATTCATGACATTAAAAACCTAGTTTACATCTTTCATGTACGAAACGTAACGTCTATTTGGTTGGGTATTTACGAATTGCTTTTTATCCGCTCTAGATGACGTCCTTTCATTTTTAAACAAATTGGCGTTATGTTACAGCGATCGAGTAGGTGAAAAAAATCAAACTCACCTCACAGGACAGTTATCTTGGTGTTTTGACACATATTATTTGGTCCTTAAATATAAAAGCTGTGGATGCAATGTTACCAACATTCTAATTGTGTATTATAAATCCATATGTTAAGGCACAAATGGATTCATCCGTTGCAAAGGTTTTTTGCACTACGTATAAACCTGTATCTCGGAAGCTATTTACAAATATGTAATACACGAATACATTACGTCGTAGGTACTCTTAGCACCTTTTCTAACTAAATAACTGAGCAGATAAAATTATACTTACTAGGTATGGTTACAAGGTTCACTATTGTGTACAACTCTGAGAAACTTAAACTTCTTAATAGCATGGGGTCCTTGAAGCTCGAATCCATTAAATTATGTTTTTATGATTAATTGATATCCTCCTCAATTTATAACAGCGTTGTCCTAATAGGGCACTGTTTAATTGTCAGCGTGTATTATGTTTTCAATGAATTGATGCAGTAATGTTGGCATGACCAAAATCGGGTCAAGCTAATTTCGCCTTTACGGTACTTTTTATCCGACTGTACATAGAACATTTTATCAGTTCCAGATTACTTCAAACCCAGCATGAGACTACAGCACACTCGGAAGATACTACTGTAGTAGAACCTACACAACATACCGAAAATACAGAAGAGATAGAAATGACTCAAGATGTGATACCGGAGATATCACAGCGAGTGACTCGAAAGAGGAAAAGACAAAACGAGTAGGCTAGATTAGGGTAAGATTATTTTGTTATGTAGAATTTGATCAATCGTTTGTAGTAAGTAGTCAGACATAGTACATTTAACACTGCGAGTAAACAAGCTGTGTAAAACACTTTTAACGTAAATCTATAAATGTCATTTATTAGACACAATAATAATGATTATTTATTTATTGTCGGACAACTAGGATCCAAAACATAGACATTTACATAGGAAAACAATACAACACGAAAGACTTAGTAACAATTTTCTTAAAAGCTATATTAGTATAATAGGCGCGCGAGTTACATAACACATTTATTTTATTTCATAATTTGCAAAATTACCTTAGGTTACAATAAACCAAATTGACAGCTGTTGACTAAATCGGTAATTATTATCGACATTACCATAACTAACTAGGTAACAGCATTGCAGCATTCCTCAGGATGGACAGGAACTCGCGCGCCTATAATACTTATATTCTACTAGTGAGAGAGTGTGCTTACACAGATGTCTCGCAATTGGAGCCACAAGACTCCTATAGTAATGACTAGTTCAATAAAAATATTACACCTGTGATATTAGTACTTAGTTTTTATATTGCTTGTCAGGATATTAATTGTATGTGTCTGATTAATATATCCATTGGTGGTGTAAGTTAGTGCCAAGCTACAAAACTGGCATTATTATTTCTTTATAATGTTTTCGTGTCCCCAATTTGGGGATTTGCAGGCAAATGACTAGATACCTGTCATCGCGATACGAAATAACAGGAAAGTAGTTACTAGTAGGCATTTCTATGTACAAGTACCTCTTTAAAATATTGTTCACTATTACTACTAATACCCATATGAGTGCTGAGTCGGGCTCGCAGTGAAATATTGTTTGATTGTTTCAAATTGTCTTCATTTGAAATAAATGCAATATTTTACGTGAAAACATTTTATTAATATAACATACCCATATAAATAACACTAGACTAATCATATACATTTATCCCCAGTTCTCAATCTTTTTTTAATACATTTTCAGCTAGTGTATCGCTATTTGAAAGCTCACCAAATTGGATGAGGATTTAAATATCAAAACGATAGACTGTTTATTTAGAACATAATACATACATATAATCATGCCTCTTTCCCGTAGGGGTAGGCAGAGACCACTTCTTTCCACTTGCTACGATCCTTACATACTTGTTTCGCTTCGTCCACTTTCATTATTCCCTTCATACATGCTCTTCGGTTTAGGGTACTCTTGACCTGGCCTTTTTTTTTTCAAGACGTCCCTGATTTGGTCTTGAAACGTCCGCCTAGGTCTTCCCACTTTATGGGGACCCTGTCCCCAGTGTCTCGCTGCGAGCCCTGGACGGGGGCTCCGGGGACCTGGGTAGACGGTGGACCCTGTTCTAAGGGTTTCCCTGCGGGCCCTGGACGGCTGCGGTGCGCCGGTGTCCTTTGGTTGGCGCCGGCCCGAGGGCTGACGGGCCTCCTTCTGCGGGGCCGATGTCGCAGAAGGGGGCAGCGGGGCGGGTCGCAAGGGAGGGAGCTCCGGGTGACCCGCGCCGCGGACGGAGGCGGGGGTGGAGGGGGGTCCGTGACGATGCGGGCCCCTTCTGCCCTCGCCTAGGAGGCCGGTGGTGGTTCGGGGGAGCCACTACCGACGAAAGCCTCGATGACTGAGGGCGTCCCAGTATACCGGGGCGCCCTCTCTGATAGTCGCTTGCCCGCGTCGCGGGCACCACGCCGGGGCGTCACAGTAGAATGCGTTTACGCGAACTTGTGGCGCCCCAAGCGCGTCGTGTGAGGGTATGCCGCTGGGGTTTTAGTGGGTAAACGACTCTTGGGTAGACGACCCTTGTCGGAGTCCCACATAATCACCGACCTTTCCCCCGGGGTGCGGTGGTATGCATAAAGCATTTCCCCAGCGAAACCAAAAAAAAAAAAAAAAAAAAAAAGGTCTTCCCACTTTCATTCGCACTCGCCTTATACACTTTTTTCTTCTTTCATTCTCTCGACATGGCCAAACCATCTCAGCATACTTTTCTCAATTTTGAATTTGAATAATCTTCCGTTTTATCCCGATTTAGTTTTGTACTTATGCCCCGGTATCGGAAGAACTGACAACCATACAGCAGCAATACAGTCAGTCGATCTTAAAAATTAAATAAATAAATAAATATCCTTGGACATTTCACACAACGCCATCTCGTCCCAAGTTAAGCAACTTAATGCTTGTGTTATGGTAACGAGATGGATGATAAACTACTTATATACATTTTTTTTGTAAATACATACATATTATAGATAGAAATGACACCCAGACTCCGAGCCAGTGCTTCTGGTTTAGACAAAGACATTTGCCCGACCCCGGAATCGAACCCGGGACCCGTTGATCCAAAGGTGGCACATCTAACCACTAGACCAACGAGGCAGTCATTACATGAACAATTCGTAGGTACGTCTTAGATGATTTTTTTTTACCCGGAGTAATATCCTATATGGACCATGCCGCCGGCAGGGCCGTGTGGGAATCTCCTCCAGAGTGGAGGCCTACCCACTTTACGTCTCTAGCGCTTGCTGCCCTATGGGTCCTGACATTATCTCCACGTTATCTCCACGGGGATCGTTTTAGATACTTACCTGGTAAATTAGATAGGACAGTATTTGGCTATATGGCTAAGTACACATTTTCTACTTTCTTTTGGACTATCTTCGCTGATTGGGGATAGTAATCAAGCAAATACTTCCAGTGGTCCAGTTTCAAATACACTATATCCACGACAGTACGGGCGCGAAATGAGAAATGATGTGCTACCCCAATGAAGAGGCCCTGGAAAGAATTAATGCAAGTTGTTAAACTACTACCTACTACTATTCGGTCCATAAATGACCCAGTGCTGAATCGGGCCTCCTCCAATTACATGGAGGGTAATTAGACTATTGTGCCAATTACATGGAGGGTAATTAGACTATTGTGCCAATTACATGGAGGGTAATTAGACTATTGTGCCAATTACATGGAGGGTAATTAGACTATTGTGCCAATTACATGGAGGGTAATTAGACTATTGTGCCACGCTGGCCAGACGTGTTGGCGCAGGGCCTCGTATCAAGTTTTCCTTCTCTTGTGGCTAGGTTATCAGCCTGTCATTTCCTTTTGTCGGACACACACTCAGAATGGAATGGCGTGGTGACACTATGTATTATTAATCCGTTTCCACACCGACGCGGAGTTGTTGAACGTCTCACTCTGATATCATTATCGGCACTAGGACTATTATTTCCCTGACAAGACATGCGTCTATGTAACCGAAGGACTTGTTTAGTTCAATTTGTATTTACTAAGTTGTACACAAGTGGTTTTAGTAGAAAACCACTTGTGTACAACTTAGTAAATCCAAGAATGAAAATTGAATTCCAGATTCAATTAAATTTAAAATTAAACTGTGTGATTTATCGCGGATATTTTACATTACTTCGATCCTGACCAATGAGATTTAAAAAAAATCATTATCGAGGTTGATTGGAAAGTAGAGTCAATAGAGGATGCCTATATTTAGCTGTGGAGGTCATTTCAAAACGCTCAAGTCACGTGACTCTAAACGTCATACATTTTAGCGTTGCTTAGACTGGGGTTTCCGTCAAAATGTGCTTTGGACGTCAGATTTGTATCCTTGCGTGTTGGAAGTTACTAAGTTGAAATGAATACCTGCGCTATCCCGAAGCTATCTTCAGGCCCCAGAATGTCGTAAATAGACTCGGTCAAATTGGGATGCACAGTTAAGACCTCAACCTGAAAAAACTTATATGTTGTTAATTGAATTATGTATATGTATTTGGGTAAATTAAGCATATTTCCGTGTGGTAACGTATTTAGAATCCTAAAACCATACCATCCTGACGGTGTCGCAGACTAAAGGAACGCAACAGGCATACTGTTTAGCCGCAAGACAAGGAAAACTATACAAACCAGAGTTTGTTTAAAGTTTTCCTTCTAGTGCTAGCCTGCCAAACTAAGCTCAAAGCTCGGCACAATAGGCTGATTTCCCACCATGATATTGGAGGAGGCCCGAATAAGCAGTGGGTCTTTGCGATGATGATGATGAGTTAAAGTATACACCAAATTGATAATTTCAAGTTACCCCGTTAAGGCTAGAAAGTACATTGTACTGTGTGAAACAAAAAGCGTATATCCATCCGATGGAGCAAGGCTTAAGCGAAAATATAAATTTGTATATAGAACCGCTCCCAGTTCTGTGTACAAATATTGTTTTTCTATTTAAAAGTATGATGGACAAACCCGATATTGTGATCCGATTTTTAATCACAAATTGTGTGCTCCGGTGGAACTAGCTGTCTAGTTATTTTTTAGGGTTAATGTGCTTATTTGTTTAGCAGTTTCTGGTGATTGAAGTGCTGTTTATTTTTCCTGAACTAAACTGTGCCACGCTCGCATGACGTGTTGGCTCAGAATCTCGCATAAGTTTTCCTTCTCTTGTGGCTAGGTTTTCAGCCTTGATATTTCCTTTTGTCGCCTTTTACGTTGGATGGATTGCGGTGGTGACACAATATATTCTAAATCCGTCACCACACGGACCGATATTACCTGTCCCCTATGTATGAAATAGATGCTTTGGTCTGAATCCCCGCATTGCACTATGTAGTTCCCCGGAAAGAAGACACAATGCTTCATCCACATAACGAGCATTCGTCTAAAATCGTCATCAGTTCTACGAAATATTACGGACTCTTTGATGTGACACCCGTAGACCGTCTGCATCACTTGGCAACGCAGTCTGAATGGTAGCTTGTAAATTAAATCTGGCATCTGAGGAATTGTATCAGAATAAAAAATAAGTCTAAAACATTTATGGATATGTACCGCGAATTATTTATAAGGGGCCGGGATTATTACGTAAGCAGATTTATTACAATTATTTACCCCCACCCCCATTCCCCTTGTCAGTAAACGTAATTCCCTTGTAAAGGTTCTAAAGCGTGTGCCTAAACGTATGCGTTTATATTTGGGGGAATCGCCGAAAATGCGTTTCGTTTTCAAGCATAGACAATGTGAGGGTTGCCATTCGTGTAAAAAGTAAATATTATTTAGTTAAACTACCGATGACGTAATGATCATCTAGACTCCCCTACCCACATGTCATCCAAAATAAGCAAAACAAAGAGTCCCCCACCCCCCATAGAACCCACCAAATTTAGAATTTATGTGGTCACCACCCCATTTTATCCTAAAGTCGAAAATTAAGCCGCAAGAGAAGGAATACTTAATACAAAACCCTGTGCCAACCTGGCTCTCCCCCTCCTGTAAATGGATGAGGCCCGAGTCAGCAGTGGGTCTTTAATGGAATGAGAAGAAAAAAAAATAAAAAACATTGGCTATTTATGGTACAAAAATAACCTGTTTTCCTTGCTGCCTATTCCACAGTTCGCGGACGTAGTCCCACATTTTGCTCATTTGATGCAGACTTAGGTCCATGTCTCTTAGACCATCTCGCAGTTCATTGATATCGTAGTCGTAAGCGATACGGGATGAGGAATGTGCTGTTATCATTGCCGACATTTCTGATATAAGAAGTCCTGAGAAGAAGAAGAAATAATTGAGTCGAATCCTCTACCTCCAGCTTTAGTTCATGTATCCCTAAAAGTGTTTATACGTGTGGTGACGGATTTAGAATACACATTGTCACCAACCCATTCCATCCTCTGGGTGTCGTAAGAGCTGGCAAAAGGAAATGACAAGGCTGAAAACCTAGCCGCAAGAGAAGGAAAACTTTATACGAAACACTGTGCCAACCCGTCTGGCCAGCGTGGCACAGTAGGCTAATTACCCGACTCAGCAGTGGGTCATTTATGGGCAGAGTGGTAGTAGTTTATAGGTAATGTTATTTTGTGGACGCAAAATAAAACTATGGATTCGAACTCGGCTTAGATGGAGCGACGATCTGCGAAAGGCTGAGGACAGGGCGCTATGGCGCTCTTTAGGGGAGGCCTATGTCCAGCAGTGGACTAATATGAGCTGATGATGATGAACTCGGCCATATAAACAAAAAATGTTTGTCTATAATCACTATCAGGTACTTTGCCTTTTCCCAATTTCAAAGGCCCTTGACAGTACACCCAAGGTAGAAATTAATGTAATTATCATCATCATTTCAGCCAAAAGACGTCCAGACTTGGGACTTAGGACTTGGGGGAGGCCTATGTCCAGACGCTGGACATAGGCCTCCCCCAAGGATTTCCACAAAAACCAGTCCTGGGCCGCCCGCATCCATCATTTTCCGGCGACCTTAATCAGGTCATCGGTCCACCGTGTGGGAGGCCTACCAGCACTGCGCTTTCCGGAATGCGGTCGCCTTTCGAGGACTTTTCTGTCCCATCGGGCGTCGGTCCTTCGCGCTATGTGCCCTGCCCACTGCCACTTAAGTTTGGCAATTGTGCTCGCTCACTATGGGCTCCATCAGAATGTAATTATAATTCCAAAAAAATTAACTACATATTTATTTTATACATTTTGGAAACTCGCCATGTACTGGTGCAACTGCGTAATTATCTTACCTGTACAAAATTTGATTATAATTATAACAATGACAGTTTCAATTACTTCGAAACCGTTTTGTGCCGACACGTCTCCAGTACCGGTGATGGTGAGTAAATTGATGATGTACCACAAAGATGCGACGTACAAAGCGAAGTAATTCCCCTACAAAAAAAGTATGTTAGTTATCCATACAGTACCTATTTGTGTTTATATATGTATTCCGGTTGGCGACGGAATTAGAATACATAGGGTAGGTGTTGTAAGAGTCTAAAAAGGAAATAATAATCCCGAAAACCTAGTCGCAAGAGCAGGAAAGCTTCATACTAATTGCTATTATAATTATTTAGATCACTGTCATTTCCAAGATAGATTAAGTTATGCCGTATGTATGTACTATTTTATTCTACTTTTAATATTTTTTTTAGTTATGAACAACTTGTGAACAAGCATGTTTGGCTGCTGCAATTGTTTTAAAATTGGTTTAAGTTTTTTTCCGCAATATAACCGTGCGTGACGTCACCTGCCGTCCCCGACGGAAGATCAGCGTTGGTTGGCTACAACCAGCATTATGCTGAGTCTGGGTCGGTTTGTGGCAAGACTTTAAAATACAATAATTGATGTATAATCTAATTTTAAAATCTATGTCATGTGTTTGTTTGTCATTGTATTTTTTTGTCTTATGCCACAATAAAGTATATGTCTATGTCTACTGCCTTTGTGGCACAGTAGACTAATTACCCTGCATGTAGCTGGAGGAGACTCGGCAGTGGGTCATTTATGGCCCCCTCGACTGTGCTGCCACCTTGTCTTGGTGAGGGGGCTTGAGTGCCTCAATGATCCGTCACTAGGGGCCATACCGGCCAGGGCCTCCCATGCTGGGCGGGCCCACGGGGAGAGGTGAGACGAAGAGTGGCACCCAGCGCCGCAGTGGACTGGGGCTCCAGGGCCTCCTCTGTCCTCAGAATTGCCCTGCGAGTCTTGGACCGCTGCGGTGCACCAATGCCCTTGGGTTGTCGCTAACCCGAGGGCCGACGGGCCTCCTTCTGCGAGGCCGTTATGTCGCAGAAGGGGGCTGTGGGGCGGGTCGCAAAGGAGGGAGCTCCGGCTGGCCCGCGCCGCGGATGGAGGCAGGGTTGGAGGGGGGTCGTGACGATGCGAACCCCTTCTGCCCTCGCCTGAGAGGCCGGTGGTGGGTCGGGAGAACCGCCACCGACGAAAGCCTCGATGACTGAGGGCGTCCCAGTGTACCGGGGCGCTCTCTCCGACAGTCGCTTGTCTGTTGCGGGCACCACGCCGGGGCGTCACAGTAGACTGCGTTTACGCGAACTTGTGGCGCCCCAAGCGCGCCGTGTGAGGGTATACCGCTGGGGTTTTAGTGGGTAGACGACTCTTGGGTAGACGACCCTTGTAGGAGTCTCTCCCCGGGGGGCGGTGATATGCATAAAGCATTTCCCCAGCGACAACAAAAAAAAAAGTGGGTCATTTGTGGGCTGAGAAGTACCTTTTTAAAATGTAGGATTTAGAGATACATCGAGTAGGTACTTTAATAAGAATCTTTTTAGCTAAAGTTACCATAGAAATTCGTCGTAAATTACCTCAGATAACTTGTCACGCAAATTCAATTCTTCTTTTATTATCCAATTATCGGTTATGCAGTGTTTAGGTGTTAGGCAAGAAAGCTTGAAAAATATGCATGCGTTTATGTGAGATAAGATTGACGCCCAGATAGCAATGGTGCTGGAATGAAATGCTAGTTAAATTTTGTTAAAAATGGAATTGAGAGTTTGTTTTCAATTTCTTGTTAGTGTGATCAATGTACTTCATATTCAGTACTTTTAATTTGAATTTATTGTGAAAATATAATTAAAGGAAGAAACACAAATTACGTCTTTTAAAAGTACGGTTTGTAAATTTCAATGTAAATTAACCACATGCAAAGATATGAAGGAGAATTTGTAACCTGTGTTTGCAAAATGCTATCAAGCATGGTTTCGAAATCCAGACGAACGAAGCAGGATACGGAAGTTTTACAATATATAATTTAAGCGTAATGGTTAATTCCGCATAGCATAACCAAATGAAAATATTTCCTGTAATTTATCATGTTTTTGGCCCCAAAGATTGTTCACATAACACATCCTAAAGATTTCCACAACTAATATTCCTCACCCCATGCAATTTTATTGGCGTGGATCTACCCATAATTTACTGACCCGACAATAATGCCCTGTAGCTTAAGATTCCAAATATAATTATAGAAATAACCTTACGTGAGCTTGATCAATAGATTAGAAGACCCGATACTTGACTTTTTGTGTATTCTGTATGTGAATAAGTGCGATATTCTGGCTAGATGCGGAGCTCTTAAGTAGCAAAATGCAGCAATTTGCATCGGGTATTCCATATTTAATGTGAATATGAAGTAACATAAGTGAAAATTCGCCAGTAAATCTCGTCTACGAAGGTAAACTCTTGAAAAGTACCTGTAAGATTATATGGAGATGAAAGTGTGGCACCTATTATGTTTCAATTTGAATTGTTCCCTTAAAGCGCTCAGAAATATTAGGTATTCCATGAAACATGTAATAAATAAATAAATATCCTTGGACAAATATCCTTGGACATTTCACACAACGCCATCTCGTCCCATGCTAAGCAACTTAATGCTTGTGTTATGGTAACGAGATGGATGATAAACTGCTTATATACATTTTTTTAGTAAATACTTACAAATTATAAATAGAAAACACCCAGACCCCGAACAAATACTTGTAGGTCGTACAAATATTTCTTCCGTGCGGGAATCGAACCCGGGACATGCTGCGCATCAGTCGATCGCTCAACCACTTCGCCAACCGTATCTTTTTATTGTGTAACGTACCTACTATCATTGGCATTACGAACTACGGTCAAGTATTATAGTGCATTACTACGTACATGAAGGACATGGCATGACGGTGACGGGTTTAGAATATACAGTGTCACCACCCCATTCCATCAAAAGAGTGTCGTAAGATCCGAAAAAAGAAGATGACAAGAAACTTGATATGAAACCCTGTTCCTACCCGTCTGGCCAGCTTGGCACTGTAGGCTCAATGCCCTCCATGTAACTGGAGGTGGCCCGATTCAACAGTGGGTGATCTATAGGCTGAGTAGTAGTACGTACATATATCTGACTTTCTTCGGATTTAAAACGTATTCGCCGTATCGATTCACGTATCCGCTATGGATATCCAAGAAAGATTTGTAAAGAAAAATGACATCGAATATTATACAAATGTACAAGAAATGTGGGATTGAAAGGAAGGCCATTTGATATACCAGCAGCATAAATTCGATGTATGCGATGAACAGTGTCAGATAATCTGTAAAGAAAGTTCAGCTATACTATTTGCGCTGTAGCGTGGTGCGGATGATAGTTGCCATTATGACAGTACTAGGGATGTGACGATATTCATTTTTATCGCTAACGATACTCGCAGCATAAATCTGGTCCTCTTTAATATTGTTATAGAAATTAGTGTGTTATTCAGTTGTCTAGTGTAACTACGTGTATAAACTTGTCAATATAAATGTTTTATGGCTAAATAATGATGTTTGTACTTATATAAAATAATCAAAATCGGGTTTACGTTGTTTTTTCTTAGCAACATTATAAGCAAACTTACCCTATAAATGTTCTGTTGTATAATTATAGACCAGCTTTAAAAATAAAAATTGACCTACGCACAATATACGTTTCTTATTATGAAAAATATCGACTATCCATCGAAGCAGTACATTCCATCACTAGATACGTCTATGGCGTTACGTTATACACATAACACTTTTCTTAATTTTTCATTCAATTTGATTTTATTTGTAAACTTTTTTTTATTGATATGAAATGAAAATGAAATTTAATGAGATGAAATGAAATGAAACTTAACCTAACTCATTCAATCAAATCATTAAATCTGATATTGAAACAAATTAGTAAGTAGTTTCTTTTTAGAAATATACGTATTTGCATGAATCATAAAACCTTCTATGATTTTTTTAGTAAAAACTTCATGGTTGGTTATTCCTTTTATTAGACATTATTTTGACAGTTGGGAAAGAGAACGCACTAGTGCGGGAAAGGTAAAAAAAGCACGAGTGTGTAATAATAGCCCACTTCCCGAACGCTATACGTCCCTGCAATACGCCACTTTTTGAGCAACTGTATTAAAAAATAAATAAGGGACCTCAAAACAATAAAAAATATACCTACCAATAAATCGCCTTACTTATATCCTAATTGCGCTCTGTGTTAATTTAAGTTAGCAACAGTTTACATTTATTTTGCTAAAAAGTTGTTTAGATTTTTGTGCATAACTAACATTACCCAAATTCGCCTTTCGACAAATTCTCTCTGGTTTTGGCTTGGTCACTTATTTCAAGTTTTATAGCAAACTATTGAAGTGATTTTAATGCGATTCAGAAAAAAAAAATAACAAAAAGTTATGCGGCATACAAAAAAATAACAAATTGAAGAATTTGAAGACGGTTAAATATTCAAATGCATGAGAGGAATATTGGAAGGCAATATTCACAAATAATTACCAATAAATAATACCAATCGACTGTCAGGGATGATACTGCTACGGAGCCATCTGCAATATACAGACAATGTTAAGGGCTATAAACCATATTGACTTGTAATAAAGTTATGGATACTTGGTTTACTTGTGAGGCTTGAAAAGAAGAAACGCCGCTGGTGTGTAATAGATATTTCCAGATGATGTTATAGACCGCGACCCATGCGATTCGGTAATGCTCTTTTCAGGGCTCTGAAATAAGGACAACACCATACTTCTGCAAATTGGTTCTAAACTAAGAATAAACCAGAGTACCTATATATATATCCCTATTTATAATAACAAAAACCTGGCTAATGTTACAATCAAACTTAAATTTCACCTTACGCGTCACTTCATTGCGAAATTGTTAACCATTCCAAATTGCTGCCAAATGTGTTATTGTAGAATTACATATATTTATGTTAATATTTCGGTTTATAATTTGTTTGTGTACGCACATAATAAAACTTAATCTAATAGTGAGCGTAATTACAGGGTAAAACAGAAACAACTACTTTTCTAGAATATAAATTGAGTAAGTCTGTATCCCATGGAGACACAGTCCGGACACACGAGGCTGCGCGGGACGGTAACCCGGGGGGATGTTTAGTGGGTATGGGGTCGCCGTTCATGATACTGTTTGGTGGATCAGAGTTCCACACACCCCACACTGGCTTTCCCCAGGCCGGTGTGAATAGTCCATAAAGAATTTCACCCCCCACAAAAAAAGTAGGTCGTATGAGTATTTACCACCACGTTAAACAACAGTTAACATAGACACAGCCGTTAGGTCTGATAACACATACGATTCTTGTTTACTTGAATACCTCTAAGTATATGTTTGGATCTATTTCCTCGTCATCCTCTTCTGACTCGTATGTCAACGGAAAGGGCGATAACTGTAAATAAAATCCGCCATTTTAAGCTACTCGTTAACATAACGATGCGCCTTACCTATTTTAGGCATTTACACATTACGTTGGATTTGGTAATAGTGACTCACACTTGTTTTCTACTTACTTCCATGCTGTTCCTTTCTGACATCACCGTTGGTAATACGTAATCTTTTGCTGTAGAGTTAACAGATTGTTGCACTTTTCTCAGCACTGTTGGGTAACTCTGGAATATGTGGAATATTCTGGTTTTAATTTGTTTCGCTTCAATCCAACCCCTGCTGAATAGCTTACCTTTAAAAGTGAATAAAACTCTCTTCCTTGAATACATAGCAAATCGATGTTTCTTGACGCGATCACATTAGACATTGTCAAATATTTGGAAGCGCCTCTAATGTTTCCGAATATACCCCCTGGCCCCATACAAGCTTCAACTTCATTGAAAGCTGATACTATGTCCACCTTAAAATTATCAGAACCATTTATATTACGAGTAGCTATAGTTTTGTGTGATAGTTTTGCATCCACTTAGTTACCTTTCCACGATAGATGATGTACATAGAATCAACCACCTCATTGGCTCTCATGACCATGTATCCTTTTTGAAAATAGTGTTCGATTAATTTCTTGGCAAAAGCCCTAAAGAATGAATATTCAACATCTTCGAATAGTGGTATTTCTCTCAACGTTTTTTCATACATGTATAGAACTGCGTCTTCGTTTAAATTTGCGTGCAATTTTCCGAGAATGGATTGGTGCTGCAAATTAATTTAGCTTTAATTCTTCAAGCCACTTTCCATGTACCTATTCTTATACATTAAAAAAACTACTGATTATAGTTTATTTTCTCAGGACTTAAAAACAGTACTACACTGCTGACAATAAAATAAAATAAGAATATCATAAAAGCATGTAACAGTAACTTAAATGTACTACCCACGACGTGATACAAAAATATCAGTATTAAACATGTTGTGCTATTAGGTATGATACAATTTCTACGTTTGAACCTCAATAATATATCGTATTTTTAACGTATATTAGTGAATCTCTTACCGACCAGGCACCAGTTCTTTTCCATTGATATTTCCAATATTCAATGACGGTTTTCTTTAAGGCAGTGGAAACCTTCTCTCTATTCATGAACATTTCTAAATGCTTGACGTCTTCTTGAAATTTTGTCACTACTTGATCAGCCATTGCTTTCAGAGAGGCTATCCTTGCGTACACATATCTGGTATTATGGGAATCATGTTTATTAAAACTGAATCTACACCAAATATCGTAGATACCTTTAGATTTTTTCTCAGGGGCACATTTTTTTATTTATAATCGCAATTTAGTCCTCTGCTTAACAAAGAGGTAGGTACATTCATTTTTGCTTTATCCTAAGCTTGTCTCGGGTTACAGAGGCGGGTCCTAACCCACGCTCATCAAATCGAGAAATCGAAAATCTCCATATAAGAATTCGTTAATATTTTGTATAGAAAGGTTTTTTATTTACCCAAAGAACAAAACGCCGTGAATGTTAACACATATGCTCAGAATCATGTGTTCCATGTTTTGTGGAGTAATATCACCGAAACCAGCGCCGCTAAAACTAGCTGCCGCCCAATAGTATCCAAGTAAGAACACTTCACCCGGAGTCAAGGAATCAGTATTGAATATGGTAGTGCCTTCTATCCAAGAACCTAAATAGTTTTATTATGTAATAATTTTATTAGCATAAGTTTAAGATATATCGTGAACAACATATACGGGTAGGTACGCTAGCACTTAAGTAGCGCCGTATTTTAACCATTTTAAATACCAGCCCATTTTATACTATGATTGTCGGAAGTAAAGGAAAACTCAAGGCTGAAAATCTAGCCACAAGAGAAGGAAAACTTGATACAACCCCTGTGCTAAGCCGTCTGGATAACCCAGCTTAAGCTGGGCTTATTTCAGTCAGGTTCAGTTCATTTCAGTTCAAGTAGGCTTATTTCAATCCAAATGATGGAAGAGGCCCTCAGAATTACGGTTCAGTTTTGTATGGGCTAAGTTGATGATGGTGATGTTCTTTATTTACTAGACGTCGCATTTTGGGGACGGAAAAGGCGTAGATTGATATTCAATATTAGAATCTACACCATTACTTATTTTTATATCAGAGCTGAAAACATTATTTGATGCTTCGTTTTACCTTTTAGACAAATCATGTTGCCATTCGAATTAAATTTTGACGCCATATAAGGACCACGCATTGATAAATTAGCTATTGTTTCATAAAAGTCTTCGGAATCTTTGGCGATCACATATCTACATGACATCGTTACCAAAATGGACGTGTATAAGTTTAAGAAAAACAATGTTAGCAACAGAAAATGTACTACGCTCATGAGATAAGCCTGGAAGAAAAGAAACACTGTTGATAAATATAGGCACATGCATTTATTTTACATTATATGGCTAGTTTTACGTTGGGTAATGTGGGCTCTGGAGCGTGGAAAGAGCGGGGAACGCGTTGCGCTCCCCATTAAAGAGACAATTATATCATCATCATCATTTCAGCTAAAAGTCGTCAACTGTTGGACATAGGCCTTTCCCAAGGATTTCCACGAAGGTGGATCCTGAGCCGCATCCATCGCTTTCCGGCGACCTTAACCAGGTCGTCGGTCCACCGTGTGGGAGGCCTACCAGCACTTTATATATATATATATAAATAAATATAAATATCCTTGGACATTTCACACAAAGCCATCTCGTCCCAAGCTAAGCAACTTAATGCTTGTGTACGAGATGGATGATAAACTACTTATTATACTTACATTTTTTTTTTGTAAATACATACATAAAGATAGAAAACACCCAGACCCGGAACCAATACTTGTAGGTCGTACAAATACTTATTCCGTGCGGGGAATCGAACCTACTAGTTATAATTTACATTTTGTATGACAAAGGAATCCTTCTTTGGTCCACTTGGTAGGCCAAAATGCGGATATTTAATACCTATATGTTACACAGGAAATGCAGTAAGTCTAGCTTAGTACCCTTTTTAATGCTCGTATGGAATCGGCCCACGTAGCGACGTAAAGTTTGATTATTTGTAACACATTAATCATTCGAAGTGCGCAGTGGAACATGTGACTATTGATATCATGATCTTCTTTTGTGTGGTCTTCATTGTGGTGGGGCACGAATAGCTTATAAATAGCATACCATGGAAAGCATGTTAGAAAATCCACCAAGAATTGCCCCTGGAATTAACAAAGAATATTTTTTTGCTTTAATTGTAAACGGGGACAACTCGTTACCAATAGATTAAATCACAATTTACTAGGTTTCCTATTCCGTTACGATGTCCAGATTTTATTAAGCAAAAGCAACTATTTGATTCTATTGTGTAGCTTTTGCATGCAAATTATACGAGTACATATTTTTTTAATAATCAGTAATCGATCTGATACTATCCATATCCTGTATGCAACATTTAAGAAATGATAAGATTTTTTCTAAATTAATTCGCCAGCTTATGACCTACTTTAGTAATCAAATATTACCCAAGTAACATTGTGAATCACGTTTTGTGATTAAAGTTCCTTCCGAAAAGTTGGTGTAGGTATTATACACCGTATAAGAACCCAAATGAATATAGTTATAAGGTGGGCATGGTTGGTTACCTTGAGATAATGCTTTGCCGTCATATATGGATGATATATGAGTTGGTTCTTTTTCCCATAATAAGCCACATGGAGCATTAGGTACAAGTCAATGTAGCAGATAATTTCTAGAACCACGATAGTCTCATTGTATGTTCCAAACAATGGCGCCATAGATACGACCACCTGGTAGACATAAATTTATCTGTATAGAACTTTTACGAACGCCATTTCCTGGTCTTTAATGCATGCTTAACTTGATGGAGTATCGCTGTGCTTTTATACCGAAAAATTTCCTTCACTACTATCTACAATTTACAGTGCTAAGATTCTTAAAGTGAAAAATGTTTGGGTTATTCGAGTCAGCCTTTAAAATGCTCACATCGCGGGGTTTCTTAAAAAAACTGCGCATTAGATTACCTACTGTTCCATACATTTCTGTAGGTTTCCTTTACTACAATCATTCTGATTCTATCTCTTTTATAACTGTATAATATTCAGAAGTAGGGAGCATCCAGGCACTAAACTAGTTACTCTTAAAATTAAAAAATTATAATATGTATAATAATTGCGTCCACTTACCGGTATAAGTAAGCAAATAATGAATGAAGTGGCTATACGTAATAACGCCCAAAATTGTAAGAATATGCCATCTGGTCGTATTGTTATTGGCATTAAAAAATAACGGCATACATTATTTAAAATATTAAACTGCTTGAAGGATTTCCAGTAACTATCTTTCTTATTCTTGTATTCTTTTGCAACGTCTATAAAAGAATCTTAAAAAACGTATTCATTAATTAAGAATAGCACAATCAAACATTGATTTATTTAAATAGAACTGGTACTTATAATTATGACGTTAGTAAGTCATGGAATCTTAACAAATATACTATAATGCCCTTACTATTAAAAAAATCTTGCAGTATACTCGTTATTTTTGCTATTTGTTTCTTTTCTATTAGACGATTGTAATGTTGTAAGTATGAATCTATTGTTTGAGCTTCGGCTTGCCTCTGGATCATGAGAAGTTCATCAGCTGTCATAAGGCCTTCGTGCTCCGTCATGTTCGGGAACAGACTCAATGCGGATGTATAGGCATGGTAACTGACACTTATCAGCTGGAAAAGGGAATAAAGGGATGGGTTATAGCACCATAAAAAAGGAACGCATGCGGGACATCAACAGCCGCAAGAAAATAACATTTTGATTCAAACCCTGTGCCAAACTATCTTGCCATCGTGGCACAGTAATCTTCATACATTTGGAGAAGGCCCGACTCGGTAGTGGGTATCTATGGCTTATGGCCTGAAATTATGATTATGACTGTTATGTTCTAACAAACAATCTTGCTTACCTTGCAATGCGTCAAAGTTATAACAGTGTTAACCGCAGGTACTCCATATAAGAGAACGAGCAAACCCAAATGATTTCCAGGCCCTATAACTCGTTCTCTCTTTGTTTCTCGCATCTCCTTTGAAGTCACTAAACAGTAACCACTTTCTATAATGTATAACTCTCGGGTGACTGTTCCTCCGTAAAAGACGATTTCTCCCGGCGGCAGGATGATGTCTCTTGCACCTGCAAAAATGTATATCTTCTCTTCTGATATTCAGTCTCCCCTACGGATAGCCCATCTAATTCAGTCTAGAGTTGTAAATAGTATAGTGACTGAACAGACATTTGTTAATTTTAACATCGGCTTTTCATGTGTTTGATGTGACGTCTATTTTTAAAATGGGTAGATTGGTTTTGCCGTGAATTATCGCTAACACGACAAGACACCACATCTTGTCGTGTTAGCGATAATTCACCATCAATTTAGAAGGCGGTCTAGTTCTTTTCAGGTCTTGTGTACAAAGAGCTTAGGAAATCCAGATCTACGCGAGTGAAGCTGCGGAATGCAGCAACTATGAAAGATTCGAAAAAAGACAGAAAGTCACGTAGATATTTACTAGGTTAATATGTTGCTCAATTGAATGACCGCCTACATTAAGACCTTTAGTAGGTCGAACAGCCTACATGTTTGTAATGTAAGCCTTGGGTTTTAATCTTGATGTAGGTGGACTTACTTTCGGTTAAAGTATGAATGTAGGCTTTGTTCTTCACTTGAAAGAATTTGATTGATGTAAGGGCCTTAAAACGTGCTTGATGTAAGACTTTTTTACGAAGCTCCGAAGGTACGACTGTCTTTTCTAACCAATTTTCGTCAGTAAGTTCTACACCCTATGCAACATGAAAATTACTCATTACAGTCAACTGTTTTGAACAGTTTGTGTACGCAGATGGGCTCAGAGATTTCTACGAACATATAATTATTGTGACGTGATCTTACCCTACAGTAAGACGTATGCTCTTTTTCTTCAATGATTAAACTCAATGCGGGATAGGTGCATGTAGGTATTCATAATGTGTATGAATTAATTATAAGCGACGTGATGCCAGGGCCTATTGTCATCACGTTACTAAGTACATAGTACAAGCAAAGAATATTAATCTTGATTGGATTTCCCACGTAGAACTTCCGCACTGCTATGATAAGTACTTGCTTATTGAATGTTTTGTTCTTATTATTGACAATTTAGATACTGGCCAAAGTATTCGTGGACTACCATCTGCAATCAACATGTAGGCACTTACGCATACCATGGATAAATCCGATCCGCGTCCAAAAAAATGCTTAACAATAATATCTTTCATCGACTATAAAATTGTACTGAACATGTTCGTAACATACTCAGCATCGTCTGTCATTCATCCATCTGTCGTATCGAGATTTTGCTCTTTCTTTAGGTACATTAGCATTAGCTTTTACAATTGTTTTATCTCTGTCTTTTAAACTAAAAATGGCGGTATAAAACGCAACTTCAGATTTTCTTGGCCGCTCTATTCTTTAGAACAGAAAACAAAATCGGTGGTAAATGGTAAAGATAAATGTATTGTTGACTTGCCAAAGCATACATGAACCAATCATGTGAGCTCTTTGGCAAATAAAAAATATTTGATTACACGAATTTTGACTCTGACAGATTTTGACCGTACTTTTCGAATACTATGCTCATGGACTGCTGTAGGTACTGATTATGTATCACGATCTGATGTCTTGGACTGAAGATTTAGATTGAAATAGTCATACAGATAAAAGCTTTACCGAATTATACTGCCACTGTAACTCGTAAAACGCCATTATTCTGGACTGGATAGCTGGGTGCATGTTGTTTTCCTTCATGAATTTGTCTATTGTGATTATAACTTCTAGGAATGCTGTTTTGGTTCTGTAAATGATAATAAACATTTAACTGTTAGTAAGTAGACATTTGTTGTATTAACTTATTTGTAGGTTTTGTTTATATTCAATAGTGACCTAAGATTATTGATATCCTATGGGTACTCTATATCCAGTGGCCTTGGACGAGCCCTGTATCAAAATTAGTTTAGGGGTCCCAAATGAAGGGTAAATATTTCTCAGAAAACTAACAAAAATGGTTTCATTATATTAAATAAATATGTATTGATTATAAGTTATCACTTCCTCCTAAAAATGCAGCTGGCTTGAAATTAAATATACACTTTTCTTGCCTATTTTCGGCAAATTGATTTAGGTTATCTATAGCTGAAGCGATTTCACTGTTTGTGCCTCTATTACACACGTTAGGGGCCCGTCTGTATCCCGGGGGCCCCGTATCATTGATACTGTCTAAATCCCATTAATATGATTAATCGAAATATTTTTTATTGTTGATTATTTTTAATAAACATAGAATTTCTTACCTTGACCAATGTGTTACGACAGCCGAAAATTCCGAAATGCAATACCCGATGAACAGTACTCCGTATAAACTTAGAAAAGCTACATAGGCCATGTCGAATGTATCGCCCGGAGTAAAGTCACCATATCCAACTGACAGTAGAACAGTGGTCGCAAAGTATACTGAAGTCACTATAGGATATCTGGTTCTGTAAAAGCCACGAAGAGAGTTAAGAAGCTTAACAGTAACTAGCGGGCTAAGCGCACCTAGGCAAGTTTTATATCCCTTCCCTGTACCTAATTACCGTGTGCAACACGAATCTAGTGGGACTATTGGTAATACCTGCTGGTAGTGCTGGTTTCGAATACACAATACTTTTAGGAAAAACATGTCATAAGGTCATTTCGGTCACGCTTTCCTTCTTTTCTGCTAAGCCATTAATCGGATCGTACTTACACCTCTTGGATGGATTTGGATTAAGGACTATCTTTTCTAAATTTGTCACCATACCAGTATGTGAGTCACATAACACGTAGCCAGTTTTTTATAGTAGTTATAACTAAGTACCTATTAGATTTTTTACGGGATTAAATGATACTCCGTCAGTGACTCATTGATCATGTACATCAAGTCATCTGTGATAACCTACAACGAATATCACGACACGCATAGGTTTGTTAATTCGTGGGTTAAATACTTAAACTTAAACAATTATGACTGATATTATGAGGTTCCACCCGTGTCAATTTCAATCTCTTTTTCATCTCTAATTTCATTTTTGTCCTTTCCTTAATTTCGCGACGAAAGCCTTTTCTTTTCCGCGTAACAGACAAATAGGTACATTGCACTTGTAATTTTTCAATGTTATTTATAGTTAGGTTTGACAGTAGGCAGTATGTGGTCTGAAACCGAGCGAGCACGTGTTGAAGGTCGAATTTTTAATAACCGTTGTCTTTCAAATGAGTCATAAAATAAATCATTCAGTGGAAATGTTTAATACACTGAATGCTACGTGAATCATAAGCCGACGATCCAAAATAAAGTGTTACGTACGTAGAAACAAACGTAATAGTGCAGCGTAATGCATTTTTTCAGTACATTTTACTTCTTATTCGTCTTCAAAAAGGAGGATGTTTATATCAATGTTTACCAGACGTCTTACGCAAGTATTTTTTCATATAAGGCATACGTCATTTGTAGATGTCGTGAAAGCTTAGTTTTATTCGTACTGCGCAATATATGGCCAATATGCCGCCCACTCTTGTTACTAATAGAAACTTGAGTACCTACGCTTAACGCCATATGAGTACCGAAATGTCAAGAAGTCACAGATACTTACTTCGAGATGGTGACGTCATTCTTTCTATCCTCCCATAAAAAAGCTTTGCTAAACCAAGAGTTTTCCGAGCATCGCGCAACGAAGCAGGACTCCATGTAAAGTATTACACCGCACCAGTAACACAATAAGCTAATATAAACACAATACTTGGTTACCTGTAATTCAAGACAAAAAAATAGTATGCGATCCCCTGAAAGCGGTTTCAAATAGATTCGGTACTCATGGAAGAGAACTAATGAAAAAACATGTTTATTGGAAATAACAACTTTTGCTAAATCTATGGAATGGAAGTCTTTACGATAGGTACATAATTAACCACAAAAATATTTTGTCTACTTCGAAAAAGGACCGATGGGACAAGTTGGGTTAAATTTAAAACTAGCACAGCTCCCACGGATTTCGAACACGTGCTTGTTTTTGTAATATCTTCTATATCTATACTCTATACAAATAAATAAAATTGGAGTGTCTGTTTGTAATAATAAAATAACAACTTTTTACTTAATGCGTAAGTCTGTATACGCAGCACATAGACCAAGATAACATTTTTTTTAATTTTTGTCTGTCTGTCCGTCTGTCTGTCTGTCTGTCTGTCTGTTTGTTCCGGCTAATCTCTGGAACGGCTGGACCGATTTTGACGGGACTTTCACCGATAGGTAGCTGATGATATAAGGAGTAACTTAGGCTACTTTTATTTAGTCTATACATCTATACGTCTATACAAATAAATAAAATTGGAGTGTCTGTTTGTAATAATAAAATAACAACTTTTTACTTAATGCGTAAGTCTGTATACGCAGCACATAGACCAAGATAACATTTTTTTTAATTTTTGTCTGTCTGTCCGTCTGTCTGTCTGTCTGTCTGTCTGTTTGTTCCGGCTAATCTCTGGAACGGCTGGACCGATTTTGACGGGACTTTCACCGATAGGTAGCTGATGATATAAGGAGTAACTTAGGCTACTTTTATTTAGTCTATACATCTATACGTCTATACAAATAAATAAAATTGGAGTGTCTGTTTGTAATAATAAAATAACAACTTTTTACTTAATGCGTAAGTCTGTATACGCAGCACATAGACCAAGATAACATTTTTTTTAATTTTTGTCTGTCTGTCCGTCTGTCTGTCTGTCTGTCTGTCTGTTTGTTCCGGCTAATCTCTGGAACGGCTGGACCGATTTTGACGGGACTTTCACCGATAGGTAGCTGATGATATAAGGAGTAACGTAGGCTACTTTTATTTAGTCTATACATCTATACAAATAAATAAATGCGTAAGTCTGTATACACAGCACATCTATACATCTATACAAATAAATAAAATTGGAGTGTCTGTTTGTAATAATAAAATAACAACTTTTTACTAAATGCGTAAGTCTGTATACACAGCACATAGACCAAAATAACATTTTTTTAAATTTTTGTCTGTCTGTCCGTCTATCTGTCTGTCTGTCTGTCTGTTTGTTCCGGCTAATCTCTGGAACTGCTGACCGATTTTGACGGGACTTTCACCGATAGGTAGCTGAAGATATAAGGAGTAACTTAGGCTACTTTTATTTAGTCTATACATCTATACGTCTATACAAATAAATAAAATTGGAGTGTCTGTTTGTAATAATAAAATAACAACTTTTTACTTAATGCGTAAGTCTGTATACGCAGCACATAGACCAAGATAACATTTTTTTTAATTTTTGTCTGTCTGTCCGTCTGTCTGTCTGTCTGTCTGTCTGTTTGTTCCGGCTAATCTCTGGAACGGCTGGACCGATTTTGACGGGACTTTCACCGATAGGTAGCTGATGATATAAGGAGTAACTTAGGCTACTTTTATTTAGTCTATACATCTATACGTCTATACAAATAAATAAAATTGGAGTGTCTGTTTGTAATAATAAAATAACAACTTTTTACTTAATGCGTAAGTCTGTATACGCAGCACATAGACCAAGATAACATTTTTTTTAATTTTTGTCTGTCTGTCCGTCTGTCTGTCTGTCTGTCTGTCTGTTTGTTCCGGCTAATCTCTGGAACGGCTGGACCGATTTTGACGGGACTTTCACCGATAGGTAGCTGATGATATAAGGAGTAACTTAGGCTACTTTTATTTAGTCTATACATCTATACGTCTATACAAATAAATAAAATTGGAGTGTCTGTTTGTAATAATAAAATAACAACTTTTTACTTAATGCGTAAGTCTGTATACGCAGCACATAGACCAAGATAACATTTTTTTTAATTTTTGTCTGTCTGTCCGTCTGTCTGTCTGTCTGTCTGTCTGTTTGTTCCGGCTAATCTCTGGAACGGCTGGACCGATTTTGACGGGACTTTCACCGATAGGTAGCTGATGATATAAGGAGTAACTTAGGCTACTTTTATTTAGTCTATACATCCATACAACTAAATATAATAACAAATATAATAATAAATAATAACTAAATATAATAATAAAATAACAACTTTTTACCAAATGCGTAAGTCTGTATACACAGCACATAGACCAAAATAACATTTTTTTTTAAATTTTTGTCTGTCTGTCCGTCTGTCTGTCTGTCCGTCTGTCTGTCTGTCTGTCTGTTTGTTCCGGCTAATCTCTGGAACTGCTGACCGATTTTGACGGGACTTTCACCGATAGGTAGCTGATGATATAAGGAGTAACTTAGGCTACTTTTATTTAGTCTATACATCTATACAACTAAATAAATGCGTAAGTCTGTATACACAGCACATCTATACATCTATACAAATAAATAAAATTGGAGTGTCTGTTTGTAATAATAAAATAACAACTTTTTACTAAATGCGTAAGTCTGTATACACAGCACATAGACCAATCTATACAAATAAATAAAATTGGAGTGTCTGTTTGTAATAATAAAATAACAACTTTTTACTAAATGCGTAAGTCTGTATACACAGCACATAGACCAAAATAACATTTTTTTTAATTTTTGTCTGTCTGTCCGTCTGTCCGTCTGTCTGTCTGTCTGTCTGTCTGTTTGTTCCGGCTAATCTCTGGAACGGCTGGACCGATTTTGACGGGACTTTCACCGATAGGTAGCTGATGATATAAGGAGTAACTTAGGCTACTTTTATTTAGTCTATACATCTATACAAATAAATAAATGCGTAAGTCTGTATACACAGCACATCTATACATCTATACAAATAAATAAAATTGGAGTGTCTGTTTGTAATAATAAAATAACAACTTTTTACCAAATGCGTAAGTCTGTATACACAGCACATAGAACAAAATAACATTTTTTTAAATTTTTGTCTGTCTGTCCGTCTGTCTGTCTGTCTGTCTGTCTGTTTGTTCCGGCTAATCTCTGGAACAGCTGACCGATTTTGACGGGACTTTCACCGATAGGTAGCTGATGATATAAGGAGTAACTTAGGCTACTTTTATTTAGTCTATACATCTATACAAATAAATAAATGCGTAAGTCTGTATACACAGCACATCTATACATCTATACATCTATACAAATAAATAAAATTGGAGTGTCTGTTTGTAATAATAAAATAACAACTTTTTACTAAATGCGTAAGTCTGTATACACAGCACATCTATACAAATAAATAAAATTGGAGTGTCTGTTTGTAATAATAAAATAACAACTTTTTACTAAATGCGTAAGTCTGTATACACAGCACATAGACCAAAATATTTTTTTTTTTTAATTTTGGTCTGTCTGTCCGTCTGTCTGTCTGTCTGTCTGTCTGTTTGTTCCGGCTAATCTCTGGAACGGCTGGACCGATTTTGACGGCACTTTCACTGATAGGTAGCTGATGATATAAGGAGTAACTTAGGCTACTTTATTTAGTCTATACATCTTCTATACAAATAAATAAAATTGGAGTGTCTGATTGTAATAATAAAATAACAACTTTTTACTAAATGCGTAAGTATGTTTAAACAGCAAATAGACCAAAATATATTTTTTTTAATTTTTGTCTGTCTGTCTGTTTGTTCCGGCTAAAACGTTCAGTACTTTGGAGACATTGTTAAAAACTTAATTTAAAACAAAACATGAGAGCACATCATTCAGCTGATTCAGAATTTAGTAAAATTCTTCTTGATGTTGGAGAGGGAAAGTGTCTAGAAGTGAATAGTAATCATGATATAGAACTACCTACCAGTCTTTGTCAGGTTGTGGTGGACACTGAAACTTTAATACATAGTATTTATGATGATATTCACAATCTCAATATCAAAGAAGATTCGATAAATAAGCCAACAAAAACTGAAAATAAATGATAATTAAAATAAATGCAAAAACCAAAAAAAAATATTAATGAACTAATTAACTTTTTTTAAATTCCACGCGGACGAAGTCGCGGGTACAGCTAGTTCTTCAATAAAACCCATCTATTTGTATATAAAAAATCTACTAGAGTATTTTAGGCTTACATGTGTACAGGACACAAGATACTTAACATAATAGTTTAAATGTATATTTATAAGTAAATTACCTTCACAAATAAGGTGTTCAAAAGTAGTTTTCTCTCGAGGTTTTCAAAGAAACTGGATATCCGCCACACTAAACAAAGCTTCACACCCTTGCACAAATAAAACAAGTGATCTCTGTAGTTATCGTGATATTTTACAGCCGTGTGTATGTTAACTATATACTCAAAAGGTATTATAGCGATAACATCTAGATAAAATCCCAGAGTATTCATTCTATAGTTTAAAATACCTTTGAAGTTTCTAATGTATTTCTTTTTCGTTTTAATGGCAGTTAACAACGTTATTATGACGTTGAGAATTAAAGTAATCGTTATTACGACTTGAGCGTAAAACGTTATGCCGTCGGGAAATCGTCTTTTTATTCCTATCAAGTACGGGTAAACTAAGCATATATAAAATACTATGAAGAGCATGAAGAACTCCCAGTATTGGACTAATAGGCAGTCCCATTCCAGGATCCAAGGAAATCTAGGCTTAATGCAAGTAAAACGATTTGTTTTCTTCTTTATATGATCCGATAGAATGTAAAGGTCTAAACAATTTTCATCCAATTCATCGTCTTTGACCATTATGTCGGTGTCGGTTTTACCTGCAAGTATTAACGAAAATCATTACACTTAGTTACTTAGATTAGAGATATACCAAAATCCGTGCAGTGGTTGCCATTGTGTTTAGAATGCACAATGTCACCAACCCATTCCATCTGGAGGGTGTCGAAAGAGTTGACTTAAGCAATGGTAGGTACTGAACGGCTGTATGATGCAGTCGGAAGATACTTATTCGATTTCTAAAAACGATGAAATGGGTAGTAGCGCGCCGTTATTTGTAGGTAGGCGTACGTAACATTCGTTGGGGAAAGTTTCTATACGATTATGGTATAGTTACTATACTTTAGTTATTATAAAATATATAATCGCGTAACGTAATTTTCGCGTAAATTGTTGTCTATTCAATCAAAACTCTAAACTTTCTCCCACCTTGTAGATATTTCAATTTATCTTTTAAACATTTGATGCTGCTTTTCTTTCTATCTTTTGAAGCATAAATGTTCAATGAAAACTCCGTTTGCCCTTCTTGCAATATTTTTCTTTCACGACACCTGAATATTCTCTTTTTTATTTCGTTGTGTATTTCATCAACAAGCTCTGGGTAAGTTATCATTAATTTTATAAATTTAGTTTTTTCCAACACTTGGCATTCCACGTAAGTAGCAGCTTTTACAGTGCATCGTGCTAAAATAAAAACACAAATATTTGTAATGTACCTGTACAAACACTACCTTGTAAATCCACTAATTATGAATTATTAAATCACAACATTCATCATCACTATCTTCATTGCAATACTCAGCCCTCTTTAGTCCACTGCTGAAAATAAACTTTCCCTATTGAGAGCCCCCTCCTCAGTCTAACGCAGTCAGTTGCCCCCAGCCTTAGGCAGATCTGCGATTCATCTAGCACTTGCTGAATCATGGTCTCTGCTCAAGAGGTCCTTATAGGTTGTGGATTTGTTTGTAGAAATGACCAGCCCATTTCCACTTCATATTACGTATTGTCTGAGCTAGATAAGCTAGTTTCCATTTCCCAAGATAGTCTAACTGCGCAAGTGTCAATGAAAATTTATTTAGAATTCGAGAATTACCTGGCATATTGTAAACTAAAGAAATTTCTCCGAAACAAGTGCCTTTGGCAAATGATATCATTGGACTCTCATCGTCTTCATCAGAAAGTAGTTCTAAGACCCCACTTGTGATACAGATCTGTCGCAGTAAAGAAACGCTTCATATATGTCTTTCGTTTAAAATTATAAATTAGTATAAATAATTTTAGTCCATAAATGTTCCACTGTCGGGCCTCCTCTAAATTTATGGAGGGAAATAAAGCTACCGTGCCCCGCTGGCAAGACGGATTGGCAGTTTGTATCAAGTTCCTTCTCTTGCGGCTTGGTAACCTGCCTTTAGTCACCTCGTACGACATCCTTAGGATAATGCGACATTGTGTGTTCTAAATCCGTAATTACGTGGATAAATAAATAGGCCACACTTTTATCCCCAGGAGGAAACTTACCATTGTTGTCTTATTTTGATTATGGCAATATACAACATCCCCCGGCAAATAAAACTGATGACTCATGTCTAGAGATAATCTACGAAGGAAAGCTTCCGGTAACCTCCGAAATATCAGTGAGCTATACAATGGGACCGCGTTTAAGTCATAACATATCTCCATTTGCAAGGGAAATGGTAGCATTTTTAATAGTCGCGGTTTGAATACACCAGATTTTTGGTACCAAAGATCTTCGTAATATCTGCAGTGCAAAAATAAGATTAGATGAACACTGTACTAGAATACATCAAGAGTTAGACTATTATCGTCAAAACATACCGTATGATACGTTGTGTAGTATCTTCGTCCATTTTAATCAATTGGAGATGATGTTTTATTTTTGCTAGTCTTCTAACGTACTTGGATCGCCTTGTAGTGATAGTAATAAATTGAGAGGTTAAAGACCCCACAAATACAACGGTGGTTAGAAGAAATCCCAGTAAAGTTGCCAGTATAGCTATCGCTCTCTCTGCTGTAGTAATCGGGTAAAGATCGCCTAACGCATTTGTTGTGAGACACATAACTGACCAATAAGTGCAAACGTAATACCAGTCAAGCGTTATTTCTGTAGGCAAATATATAGCAGACATGGACCAGGATGACCGAATTTTGTGGATGTCAAAACTTTTGTTAGCGAATAGATACCAAACACAAGTCCATGTATGAACAGATAGAAAGAATAGGATCAAGTATTGTGACAGAAAAGTAGTCCATTGGTTGCTTCCAGCCTGTGAGGATCTGATATAGAAGTACTGAACAATCCTGTAAACTCGGACAGTTGCAATGAGAGGTGCAATTGCATGAAAATTGAATGATACGAGATCTTCGTCTAGTAAATATAGGAAAGTATACGGTCCAGCTAAAATTATATCAATTAGCACAATCAAAGTCTCTGGTTCAACAAGGTTAAGAGTCTTCCTCCATTTTCTGAAGAATTTCAAACCAATAATAATGGCGACGTCAAATATGAATATGAAATTGAAACAAATTAAAATCACAATGACCCAAAACGGTCTCTCGTTTGCTTTGCAGAATGTATAGACACAAGTGTCTAAAATGTATGCAATAAACAACGTTGTGAGGATGAATAGTTTCCAAGCGGGGTTCGAGTAGATGAGTAACAGTGTCCGTAGCTTGCTTTTGGTAAATTCAGAGCGCGTTTCTTGTAATATTGCATATGTCTTTTGTCGCTTCTCTGTGTCTAGCTCGAACCGAATGTTTTCTGATTCTGATAACATCACAGAGACCTCTGGTTTCCTAAACAATTTATTTCGATCGGAACGGCGTCTATATTTATAAAAATTTAGCCCACCTCCGCTTTCGTCGCCTTCATCTAAAAAAAGAAGGATTATATCAAAATTGAATCGTGCAGCTACATCATAAATTTGATTTACAAAGCTATACCCATCGTCTAATAATCTGGCTCTCGGGGTAAAATAAATTGTATATCGTTTAAAACTCCGTTTCAACTGTATATATCATAATACGTCAAAACAAAATCTAGTTGGCACATAAAGTAGAAAAAATCGAATAGGCGTATTTAGTCTGTCCAGTTTAGATAACACGTTGAAGTATGACAGTTTGCAAAGTAAATGGACTATCTCAATGTCATTAAAAACGCTTGAGCCCGCTGTACTTGGACAAAGCATGTCGGTGTCATCGTTTGGACAAGCAACACCAAAGGCGATGTCGAATTCTCGTCCAAGTTGGTCGAGTGACGCAATGTTTTCCTCGCCGCACAAATCGTAGGCCGAAAGCCGGACATGAAGATATCCCCAGCGTGGAGCTGTGCGCACGGCACTTCAACCTACATACATGAATATAAAAAATGTTGTGGACACGATTTTAATTCTTATTGTGATCATGTTATTTTTTAATGCCAAACCTCTAGGTAAACAACCATTTTACGAGCACGTGTCGATAGTTTACTGCTTGTTGACTGTTTCGAACTTTCTATGTAGATAGGTACAGACATACACGTGCGTTAAAATATACTGATAACTATTATAGCTGTACCCTGGGCGCGTTGCTACGCCATTAGCTAAAATAAATTTGAAGAAAAGACATTACAGAAATATTTAATTTTTTTTGCTCAGTAATCTCAGGTTTCATGTAGATCATTACATGATGAAATGCATAGTTTACGAATCTATAAAGGAAATACAGACAAACATTCATTTATATGTATACCTACTAGCGACCCGCCCCGGCTTCGCATGGATGATGATGAACATCTAAATTTATCAGTGTTTCTCTACAAAATTATGGATGTACTTATTATAGATATAAACCTTTCTCTTCAATCACTCTATCTATTAAAAAACCGCTTCAAAATCCGTTGCGTAGTTTTAAAGATTTAAGCATACATAGGGACGGACAGACGACAGCGACTTTGTTTTATAATATGTAATGATAGTGAAGAAGATTATGGTATTTAATTTTAATGCAATAAATTGCATACGGTATTACGGTTGACCAAAAAAGGAACATTCACTTAGTAAATAGCTTATTAATTAAAATCTTTTGTACCCAATTTAATACTGACTACGTAATATATTTGCATTTGCAGAAATCATTATGGTAAAAATTACAAAACCCATACTTAGCACGGTCTATGATTTGACATCGTCGAAATTACTTTTAATTACTGAATTGCTTGCCAAGTTACGACATTATGCAACTAGTCGACACGTCTTCAGAATTTGCAATGTAATGTTTTCATTTAAATCTATATGAAGTTGATAGGCGATTTAGCCAATTACCATCTTCGTACATCTAAGTTCTAAAGCGTCTAGATAATTACACTCGTAGCCACCTGCCTTAATCGGCTCGGCCGCATAATCACGTCCCATATATGGTAGTCGGTGCAGCGTCTCACTGAAAAATGTTGTCATAAAAAGATCTAAAATACATTTAACATTTCCTTTGCGAAATGCAATCAGTTTTATATCACGGTAAGATTCGTTTCAATAACCAGGTATAGGATGAAGCATTTTCCTAATATTAGCAATGGTCAACAAAGTAGTTAAAATTAAAATACCAACTTTCATAAACTATTAATTTTCAATTAAATAAAATATACATCCTCTATAGTACATGCTCCCTTCAGTTTTTATTGTTGCGACAAAATGTAGCCGTAGGTTTTTATTGAAAGTATTAATTAATAACTTAAGTAAAGTTAAGTAAATTTAAAGTAAATTTGGTATAAAATGTGATAAACAGTCTAACTTTCGCATAACTACTGGTAATAAGCTTTGCTTCTTGGTTCTTATTAGAAAGATTACAAAAAACATTTTTATAACCTTAATATCTTTAAATCTATCTTCACGTGCATTGATCCCCCACATAACTGTTTAATAAATGGAAACTCGTTAACATTTTTAAGAAAACGAGTATCAATCCTATCTTAAAACCTTTATGCACGTCATAATCAGCATATTTATATCAGCATCAATACATGCATTAAAATTCCTTTTACGGTTCATATCTTCATATTGCTTGATACTATACAATGTGCACCAACAAGTTACTGTCGTAATTTCGAAATTTACCCTCTCGTATCTTATACATATTTGAAATTAAATTGCACAGGGATTGAGATAAATTTTCTCCTCTTTTTATTTCTAGCTTATCCTGTAGTGGCCTTATACGGCTTTCTCAAAACATAGAGGGTTCACATTTTCAAAGTACATGTCCATATTGTTCGTCTTTTCGGAATTCTACTAAAGCTTTCAATTCCTTGATAGTAGCGAAATATGGAGCGTGGAATTGTACTTAATCCGTTTAATTCAATAGATCCAAAAGAGCATCGGATAGGGGTCAATTATCCATTTATCCTTTTAACGAAATTGATAAAACGTAACTAACTCGGGTGATTTTAATTGATCGAATGCGCTGGCTTTGTTAAAAACGAATTTGATCATGAACTGCGGTATAAAGTATTTTTTTTATTACAGCGTATAGTTGGTGTTTTTTTTGTTCCAGAAAAATATTGCACGAATAGTAGGTACGGATAGTAGCCCGCAAACATAAACTAAATTTTTTATTAAAAAAGAATGATAGATCATAGTTTTGTTAGCTTAAAACCAACATATACAATAATATGTATGCGTTTTGCGAATGTCCTAGCGACCTAGGATGTGATGACATTTTAATGTAACTACGAGTTTTTGGCAATACCGCAGTGTCTGAAGACAAAAGTCTTCAACCAATGTGTGTTGCCAGTGATGACATATGGAACAGAGACGTGGTCGCTCACTATGGGCTCCATCAGAAGGCTCAAAGTCACCCAAAGGGCAATGGAGAGGGCTATGCTCGGAATTTCCCTGCGAGATCGAATCAGAAATGAGGAGATACGCAGGAAAACCAGGGTCACCGACATAGCCCACCGGATTGCCAAACTTAAGTGGCACTGGGCAGGGCACATACCTCGCAGGACCGACACCCGATGGGGCAGAAAAGTCCTCGAGTGGCCACCGCGTTCCGGAAGGCGCAGTGCTGGTAGGCCTCCCACACGGTGGACTGACGACCTGGTTAAGGTCGCCGGAAAGCAGTGGATGCGGGCGGCCCAGGACCGGCCTTTGTGGAGATCCTTGGAGGAGGCGTATGTCCAGCAGTGGACGTCTTTTGGCTCAAAATGATGATGATGATGACGAGTTGTTTGTTTCATAATGAATGTACATATTTACCTTATCTAAAGTTATAGTACTCGTATAAAAGCCAAAGTATTTAAAATTAACATTGGAAGTACTAATTGACTACATTTGATGGACATTGGGACTGCAAAAATACAAGAAAATGGGTAAATCATACACTGCAAATTACGAACATTTGTATTTGACGTAGGCTAAATATACAGCTGTGAAAGTTTGTATTGAACATTACTTGCTTGAATGAAATATTACAAGACATCTCGATATTCTTAAATATTTCTTTTTTATCCGTGTCTCCGTTGATATACATGATTAGGTACGTAAAGTCATCCTTTATTGGTGTGAAAATCAATTTTGCGCTCGCCCACAGTTTCTACTTTTAACATGAAATAAAGAAAAAACACCTACAAAACGAAACAAAAAGTAGTTTTCGTAGGCGTAATATTAAAAAATTGTTGGAGTAATTCATGTTGTTACATATTTTATAATATCATATTGATTAATTAGTAGATTTGCGTAGCTATATTTGGAATATTGATTCTATTAGTTAGTTTAATTCCGCGACCCCGCGATTGGTCCGAACAAAACGACTTTTAAAGTTCTTTGTATGTAATCTTATACATAACATGACATAACATATACTTATAAATGCCTAAGGCATTAAGTCCGCCTTTGTACATTTTGTGCAGAAGTGTAAATAAATAAATAACATTGTGCCAAGTGTGAATTTCCAGAATCGTGTGCGTATTTCTTGACTTCTATTAACGTCCAAATGTGCGATAACTTAGTTACACTTGCCACAATACAACTGTAAACATTTAATTCGATTGCAAGTATACTGAAGTGTTTATTTTAGTGCATTTTATTAAGTTTATTATATTAAGCGAGATTTTCATGAAAACAAAAACTGCATCCGATTGTTGTAGTTTAGATTTTTGCCAACCCAGCACATTGTGTTATTGAACCTGTAAACCTACGAATTATTGATATAAATTGTAAATTGATGTTCGATTTATCTAGGGGTTGCATTGAAAATACTCTCCCTAGTTTTCGATGTCGCTCGTCATATTCGGTAAAACAAGTGTGTGCAGGATATATTTGAACTCAAAAGTATTTGTGTGTAAACTTGCTAGAAACCCGTTGAATAAAATTAACCCATGGACATTTTAAAACATAAATGACCGAGGAGTATGATGCTGGTGATGATGGAAACGAGTCTGTTTCGTTATTCCTTGTTCATAAAAAGCCATACGTCATTATTTAGTGCATTGTGGTAGTTGGGGATTGAAGGGTTTTTGATCGTGTAATTTTATAAGAGTAAGTATAGGTATATTTTATTCACCCTCGGCCAAATAGACAGATTATGCAGCTTTTTCGAATGGCAAATGGCAAGTGAAAATAAAAACGTGGTAGGTTTTAGTACTTTTAGTGGGTAGACCAGGAATGGCTTATCATCTACTCGCTCCCGCCGATAATATGGCCCTTATGTGTGGTGGCGTATTAAAAATAATAGTTTAAAACAACTAAAATAATACGCTTTTATAGAAAATCGTACTAAAAAATAGAAAATAAATTGTAATAAATTTGAAATAAAAAGAGTGTCAGAAAAAATGATTTTATTGTAAAAAAGCGTGCGGTGCTTTTCGGGCAGGGACACCCTACCCCCCACAGCAAAAGTCTCAGAGTAGAGGAACGCTTCAGGCGTCAGAAATGTCTTAACATCAAGGGTTTGAGCCAAGCTCCCCTGTCTTCTGTCACTTCCAACACGGATAGACTACGCAGTTTCCCGAACGGCAGAATGACACGCGCTGACAACAGTGGTAGGTTTTAGTTGGTATACCGGTCGCAGCTCACCATCTCAACGCGACCGTGGACTCCCACATACCCCAGCCCCGTCCCAATTCGGCTGGGGACCTATAAAAAAAAAGGATATTATCAAAATAACCCTTCTAGTCATATCTGTTCATAAAATATTTAGAACTATTGATAACATGCACCCCACGCTTTTTTTTACAATAAGATCATTTTTTCTGACACTATTTTTTATTCAAATTTATTTAAAAAATATTTTCTATTTTTTAGTTCGATTTTCTATAAAAGCGTATTTTTTTAGTTTTGTTAAACTACTTATTATTTATAATTAATTTTTTAGTTGTAAAATCATAAAGCTATTGCTAAATAATCACTAAAAATATAGCAATAGCTTTATGATATTTACATCTCTATTATCTATTGCATCGAAGAGCGGTGTTTCACCTTGAACACCGTTATTATTATTATTCTATTAATGATGACGGGTCAAAAGGTTTAAAATATTGAATTGTCATCGGTCCTTAATAATTATGCCAAATTTCGTGTTAATCCGACGTTTTTAACTGGGTCAAAATCATGTTCAAAGATTCCGTTACATACATCTGAAGCTAATAAAAGCGCATTAAAATACATAGTGTCACCACCCTATGTCATAAGAGCCGACAAAAGTAAATGACAAGGCTTAAAAGCTAGTCGCAAGAAAAGGAAACCTTGAAACGAAACCCTGTGCCAACACGTCTGGCCAATGTGGTATTGTAGGGTAAGTCCTTCCATGTAGGTTGCGGAGGCCAGACTCAGCAGTGGGTCATATAAGGGCTGAGAAGTAGTAGTAATACCTATATTGTTATTCGTAAGGAGAATATCATGTTTCAGCAGCTTGTATCTACTATAAATGTAGGTAACCTATAAAATTGTGATTTCCAGTAATCTGTAGATACAATATGTTATGTATTTGTTGCTTTATTGTCATAACATTGCTTATTATTTATCTTCTACTGTACATTATAATGTATAATCATCACAGTAAAGATCTTCTGCAAAAGCCTAGACTACAAGTTGACTCAATTCATTTATAAATTAATTGGATAGATGGCGTGTGAAACGCTTGAGTCTTACGAATGTGTGAGTGAGACGAACCGAGCAATCAGACGTGGTGTGAGCGAGACCAATATATGTTATTATTACGCCTACACTGTGGATAGCCGTCGCACGCGCTGACAAAAAATCCATTCGACATGAGCGCAGGCGCAGTGCTATATTCGCCCACAACTTCACTTCGTTCAACTTCGTCATTTAGTGGTGATCGAAACTTCGATGTGTGTGGAAGTGAATTGATCTTTTCTAACATAAATCTCACAAAATATAACAATAATCAGTAACTAAAGTACTATTTCTTATTTGAACGTGTTGGAATAAACATTTTACGTGTCATAAGTTTAATTCATTGTATACAAAATGTGTGATGGTAACAATCCTTCGACGCAAAGTATAGCGGACTACTTAGCTCAGTTGCTCAAAGACAGGAAGCAACTGGCTGCGTTCCCGAATGTTTTCATGCACATGGAACGACTTCTTGATGAAGGTAGGTCAAAATCGTGTCGAACTATTTATAATACACAGAGATCACTATATCCTATCGACGATGCTTGTCACCGAAGCGATCATAAATCGGGTGCGTCGACAAATGTTACAACAATATTAAGTTTATTTTCGTCTTCGCCCCGTCGAGTTATGGTCCAGTGATGTTTGTAACACGATCCCCTCATTTTGAAAAGCGAAGTTAAGCAGACCTGCTCCTATTTGCGGTCAGCTATCGTCGGATTGTCGCCGACGAAAGAGATTGGTGAAATGTAGTAAACTAGTTTAGCGTCGACATTCATGTCGTATTTCGCCGTGGCCGCAGCTGTTGTAGGTGATTCATCTTACCTGATGATTTTGAGGTTAAGTTCCCAATGGGCCGCACGACGAAGAATCGGCCTCGGTAACCCGTTCGAAGGGTACATGTGTGCGGAATGTCGCCAGTGTTGGTACCGTACGTCCATTCTCACTCGCACGAGATTTGTACGCAGGGCGCCGCTCGCGCAAGCTAACCGCTCCTTGTTCGATGTATAGCCTTGTTTTATTACCTCGCAACCAGTCCATGGGTACTATGTACTCCTTATCTGTGACTGGAATACTTACTGGATTTGTATCCCTTTGAAGCAGTGTTGCTAATTTGCTTTAATGTACTGATGACAGGTACTTGTTTAATGTACTATTGATTGCTGATTAGTAATATCCTGGGTAGAGGATTATAGGTAATTGTTAAAGCTACAACGCCTGTTACTGAAATGATAAATGTATGTCATAGGTCACAATTTATACCACAAATTCTTAAATTTTGACAACGTTTTGATACAAGTAAAATCAAAACAACTTGATCAATGCGCATATGTCGCTTAGTGCCTCAATGGCGGTGATTAAAGGGAGAAGGAACGTGTAAACTATCTAATTGGTTGATGACATGCTCCTGCTTTCCCCCACCACGCCACTTTGATATGTCCTGTGGCAGAAGTCCATAGGTCTACTTATTTTAAAACACCCGTCAAGTAAATCCTTTCTTTTCTTCTGCCTTAGTAGGAAACTTTCGTATCAAGACAAAACATTAAGTAGTTAAGTCGGAAGTCACAGAAGATTTCCCCTTTCAGATTTACAAAGCTATTATAATAGCTGGCACAATAACATGAAATCAACATCGAAGCATATTTTAAAACTACGAGGGTGAATCAAAAAGTTCTTAGTAGTGCATATATATGAAACCTTTTTGGATCAAGTTCGATATTCAAATTAAAGAGTGTCTATCACACTATATTTATGCAGACTATCACTTGTTTTTGTCAGTTCGTTCGCATATAATAAATTTTTTTGTGCAACGAGTTGCTAAAAAGTCAAAATTATGGATAAAAGTGAGTTACGTGCGGTGATAAAATATCTCAGTTTGAAAAAAATGTCTACGAAGGAAATTTTTTTGGACATTCAGCAGACATTAGGGGGTGATGCTGTACCCTATTCTACGGTTGCGTACTGGGTGGCTGAATTTAAAAGAGGTAGATCAAGCTGTAAAGATGACCCGCGTTCTGGGCGGCCTTCAACCTCCGTTACAGAAGAAAATGTCAAAAAGGTTGAGAATCTGGTTTTGGAAGACAGAAGAATGACTATAAAACATATAGCTGAGATCCTAAAGATATCTTTTGGTAGCGTTCAATCCATTTTAATTGATTCACTGGGGTTCAAAAAAGTGTCTGCAAGATGGGTGCCACGAATGTTAACCGACGAAAACAAAAAGCGACGTTTGGAAATTTCCAAGCGTAATCTCGAAATGTTCCAGCGTGATTCGGATAATTTTTGCCGTCGTCTTGTCACCATGGATGAAACGTAGGTCCACCATTTTGATCCTGAAACTAAAAGACAAAGCATGTCTTGGAAACGACCATCCTCTCCATCCATTAAGAAATTTCGAGTTGCTCCTTCCGCTGGCAAAGTTATGGCCTCTGTGTTCTGGGATAGTGAAGGAATCCATTTTATTGATTACATGCCAAAAGACCAGACGATAACTGGACCCTATTATGCAAATTTAATCCCGAAAGTGCGTGAAGCGATTAAAGAAAAACGTCGTGGAAAACTGTCGTTGGGCGTGTTGTTCCTTCAAGATAACGCTCCTGCCCATCGATCGGAAGTTGCGCTCAACGCAATCCGCTGTGCTGGCTTCAATCTCCTTGACCACCCACCATTTTCTCCGGACTTAGCCCCAAGTGATTTTCACTTATTTCCAAAATTAAAAGAGGAAATTCGTGGAACAAAATTTCACGATAATGACGCGGTTATAGCTGCCGTAGAGGACTTTTTCGAGAGTCAAGAAAATAATTTTTTTTCACAAGGAATAAGGAAGTTAGAAACGCGTTATTCTAAATGCATTGCATTGGAGGGAGATTATGTAGAAAAATAAAATATTATTATTTAAATCTTTGCTTTTTTTAATATTGATTCCAAGAATTTTTTGATTCACCCTCGTACAATAGTTCAATGTTGAATCTATAAGTTTAACTGGTTTTAACAGACCTATTGCTGTAAGTATATTATTTTAATAACTGGTTTGTGACAACTATGACACTATTAAGGCAAGTAGTTGGTCCTACCTACGCCTAGTTGCGAGAATAGATTCTAATTGAATCTATTTGAAAACGATTACTTGCACTATAATGGAGAGATATGATCATCAGCTAAGATTACAATTTTGCATTAAATTACTCAAATAGCATAGCTATACGAAAAGTTCCTTGATAAATGATTTTAAGATTTTTAAGTCCTTTATTTTTAGAGCACTTACTTGTACACGAGAAATGGAGATTTTAGATATTTTATTAGAATAAAAAAACGCAGCAATTTTACTACAGACTTTTATAAAACCCAAACCAAGAATTTCTTTGAAATAAAACGTAGCGTATATTATGACTACATAAAAAATGAAATTGGCGCCCCCCGTCACAAAACAGGCGTATTTTGCAAGAATATCTTTGTTCAATTAGACCATAATTTGAAACGAGTTATTAAATATTGCTTTATTATACATATCGTTTAAATAAAATGAGCAAGGCGTGGGCCTTAATCCCGGATTCGCATTTATTTCTAATCCGAATCCATTAAGTCTATCTTACCCAGGGATATTGCATACTAATGGTGAAACCAATCTTGAAATCACTCCAGTAGTTATTGTGTTTATTCGTTACAAATATAATATAATATGACTCTTTCCTCTTTATATTATTGTTTTTATCGTATAGATGCCGGTCATACAAAACTGCATCCACACTATCATGATTGACAACCTGAACTGCTGCTAAGCCACCTGTATTCACAGTTATTAAATTAAAATAGTGAAGTCTCGGAAGAATGACACGCACGGAGGTACATTCTTATGAAAAGTCGATGTGTTACTTTAAATCACATTTAGACCCAAGTCACGTATTATTGCAAGCAAGGTCTATTCGGCCCATACATACTTCGACCTGTCATAATGTCGCCAGTGTGCCAATTTACTGTTAACCATTAATAACTGTTACCTTTTTTTATTTTATTCGTGATCATTGTTTCTCTTTTCTGCTATAAATACAAATTTACATGTATCTAAATTACGTGGCCTTTTAACAAAGATCGTAATCGTAAATTCGATTTTCATTGCTTAAAGTCTGCAATATAAGTTACTAGTGGCCCGCCCCGGCTTCGCCCGTGAAAAGCGGGGGTGTGTTATACATATAAACCTTCCTCTTGAATCACTCTATCTATTAAAAAAACCGTATCAAAATCCGTTGCGTAGTTTTAAAGATTTAAGCATACATAGGGACGGACAGACGACATCGACTTTGTTTTATAATATGTAGTGATACCAACCCAGTCAACATCGCTTTGCTCCAGATATAAGCAGAACATCCTAAATTTAGACGTAAATATAAAACAGACAAGCTTAGTTATAGATATGCCATCAACAGATGTCCTCATGTTCTCGTTGAGTTTACAATTGTCCAATCTTATCTAACAAGATAGTCAGAGCCTGTATAGCCGAACTTAATTGCAGCGTATTGAACGTCATATCAATTATTGTTTTTACACTAATACTCGGTTTTATTGTTAACCGTCGCAATGCTACTGTATAAATTTTTTTTATTACGCGCTTCATGCCAGCGTCGATTCAGAACTTTTACATTTAATATTTACTAAAAGAGTCCTTGACCAAAAATGTTTCCTTTAATTTATTGAAGAACCTTAGATCACTAAAAACTATAAACTTCTTGGTTGGAATCTAATTAAATTGACTAATAATTCATTAATTCACTGCTGATAATAAACCAGATATTAAACGCGATGTGCCATACCACTATCATCGATTTGACGGACTTGGACTTGACGGGCGGAGCGTAGCGTTGTAATATCTAGACAACTACTCGAATTTCACTTACAGAGCAAAAGGTTACAAAACTAGGTAAAAAAAGTAATGTAAAAATGTAAATAATTATGACAGGTTTTGTTTTAGAATAATGCGGAAAAAATTGATCAGGAAATTGACATAAACACAATCAATCAGCAATTAAATAACCTATTTTATGAAACAACTTTGGAACGACATGTAATAGACGTCAAATCGATGGATCTTACTGTTCATCCATAATGTTAAACATGTATTTACGATGAATTAGACACTGGACTGACATTTTGAAACATCGAAATACATTATTAACAACAAACATCGACTGATCAATGTTTACATATTGAACCAATGATTTGGTCTGTTTGCATACCAAGAAGAACAGTGAGACTTGCTAGATAACAATAAGCTAACCAAAGTAAACATACAAATTCAATCAAAACAATGCAGATAAAACGTGGACACACATCGTACAATTTACCACAAGGTGACCACTATCAATGATTCAGTGATTTCTGTAATCAATCGGATATAACGACAATATTACAAGATTTATAAGGCGTCTTTGTGATAACAAAAAAAAAACCACTCGACTGCTGGATTAAATACCGATAAGAGATAAACATGAGTTTAATAGCTTTTAACATTGCTGGTATCAGTTATTGCTTGTAATGACATTATTTACAGATTGCACAATTTGAAAATAGATATTTCCAAATTTGTTTAAATTTTTTAATGTTGCCCAATATCAACAACGAAGATCAGAACTACTCAGAAGATCACGTTATTCAAAAAGTGTAGTTCGGCATCAAATCTATTTATGTATGTTAGTTTCCAAAGTTAATTCTGGAACTACTTGAATAAACTTTTTGAAATCCATTTCAATTATCTGATGTATGGAATTTTTAAGTCTTATTCGATATTAAATTGTCAGTTTAACAACTTTGTCTACATCACTAGTTATCAATGGTTATAGACTCACGCAATGCATTTACGCGTAGGTATCGCTAACCTTTGATGTTGACGGTTCCGCAACGCAATCCTGTAGCAAAAGTGAGTTTTAGTCAGGTCATTATAAGGTTGCTTAGCATATGATTAAGCTGGTGCGCCTACGTTGTTGACCAAATGAGGGTAGCCGTGGGTTGCGTGGAGGTGTAGAAGCCAAGGTTATTCCAGTCGCTCTCTAACACGTTGTAACTTGCTGTAGGTTGCTTAATTACCAAGATTCAAAACAAGTCTCCTACATGATTCAAGTCCTTCTTCAAATTGTCAAACATATCGGCGCTAAAAAGCCAGTTGTGTATAAAGTGTGAAAGTGTGAAAAATAAAATATAATTATTTAATCCTTCAATACGAAATACAAGGTAATCGTAGGTACTAAAACACTATCAAATGTTTTTAGATGTTGCTCACTCATAGGTTTCAATTTGGGTAAATTAATAACTCCTCTTTAAGTGATTAGGTACACCATATTTTATTTGGATAGTCTGACAAATAGATCTCCTGTTTAAAGACAATTAGTAAAAAGTATACCAGTTAGCAAAAAAAATACTGCCGAGAAAACTCGCACCTCTTATTGTGGAAGCATTTGCTTTCTTCCTTTGTATCACCGTCAGGTACTTCAAAATATGTTACAGAAAGCAAATATTGACACGGTTCATTATCGCGCTAACCTCGATAAGGCTACACTGCATCTTTGTAGAAAACTGGATCATACACCTATTCTTTAGTTGTTCCCACGACACTGCTGCTACGTATTAACGTTTTATCTTAAGCGACCAACGTGATCGTTCTGCTAATGAGAAATACTTTTTCTGAGGCCGTGAAAACGTATGTACGTACAGTGGTATTTAACCGTTAGTTACACGCCGCAACTCTGTCGCTCCATGGTAAACAAATGGTGCGACTCATTAACGACAACGTACATAAATTAATAGCTTTGTGTGACAGTATTGAGAACAGCCTTTTTCATATTGGTCTATTTGTTTGACAATATAAAAACAAAACTCTTTATAAAGGATTTATCGCGTGTATACTAAATTATTTAATTCCCGATGTTTCGAATGCTTTGCAGCAGTCGTAGTCGCAGGAGAGACTCGATGACAGTTGTCTTAAAAAGTGTGTTTAAATTCATGTGTAATAATCGCGAAAACCTAAGAAATCATTAATTTAAAACCTGTTTACCGATAATATACAACATTAAATTTCAAACTACGCTAATCGCGTACACGTTTAGTTGCATGAATATTTTTCAATAAATATTTTCTCTTGCTATTCATATTACCTTATGCTGTTTTTTTGCTGTGGGTAGATGTTTAAACCTACGCACAAACTCGAACACTTCCCCTTATAACGATTTTCGATTCCGCAATATACACCAATTGGGTATCCTACACAGATCATTTCATTTAACATCCTCGATACATTTTGTAAATTTATTTAGTGTATGCAGTTCTTAGTAGAAAGTTTCGTATCAAAATTAGAATCACGGCCATAACTTATGCATAACTTTAAGAGATCGTAAATTATGTCTTTTTCTCGACTGTATTCTATAATTTAATGTAAATTGAACTTTTTACTTCTGTAGCTCATGCTGAATATTCAGCAACTCTGTAACACGACTAGACTAAGATGGATTACTAACTGGTACCTGAACAAAAAGGTTTGAACCACTGCGTGGGAGCTGTCAGCCCACGATCGAAGGTTACTTGGGTGGACCTGCTTTGTTTAATTGTAGCCCTCGACGCCTACGATTCTGTTGAACGAATGACAGTCGTGCAGGTCAACATGTCGCGTAATGAGAAACATTGAGTGCCGTAGTCGTTCTGGCTATTTGAATGTCGTTTAACTTGCCTATCGCATGACAACGCCAAATTGGTTAGAGAAACGACTTCATCCACCTTAAAACTTCCCCCTTTGAACCTTCAGATAAATCCGGCGGATGTCAGTTTTATCTTTGCTAAACATTTGTGGGTGTGTTATTTAACTGGTCTGATGTTTTGACTTAAAGGATGTGTTATCGCCAGCGAATATTATCTATTTCGCAAACAATAAGGCTTTTGAAGTACACATAAAATAATTTAGTTAAAACTATTTAATGATTTATTTATTAACTCACAGCACATACACGTTTTACAAAAATCTAACATATCCATAAAACTAAGTTAAAATTGTCCAAGCAAATGTTACTTTATGTGCTAAAAAACCGAAATCGTTTGCCACCTTACTTTACTTGTACTTGAGTAGGTATTTCTTTTTACTTAGTTGTTATATTCATTTTTCTATCAGATAAAATAAACGAAAACTGTTTCTTAAGAATATTTGAATTAGTCATTTTCCAGATATACGCGAGGTAATAAATAATAGGGAAATTTAATATGCATGATGTTAACTAATAGGAAGTTAGGAAGATTATTAATTTAACATGGTTTGAATTAAATTATTATTGTGATTTTTATGTCAATAGGTCATATTAAAATATTGAACAGTCTGACAAATCAATACCAGAATTAGACTGCGCGGAAAGAAAAAATCTGATCTCAGATTATGTTGTCGAAATCCTTTCTAAACCTAATTAAATGGTTGTATCTTACCAAGTCCGTACGGCTTTATCGTCTAATGTACGTCATTTTATTTGAAAAGAAATATAGTATAACTAGCGACCCGCCCGGCTTCGCTCTGCTGCAATGATGAACCTCCAAATTTATCAGTGTTTCTCTCAAATATTATGGATGTATTATCTATACTCTATATACTCTATACATACTCTATACAAATAAATAAAATTTGAGTGTCTGTTTGTAATAATAAAACAACAACTTTTTACTAAATGCGTAAGTCTGTATACACAGCACGTAGACCAAAATAACATTTTTTTAAATTTTTGTCTGTCTGTCCGTCTGTCTGTCTGTCTGTCTGTCTGTTTGTTCCGGCTAATCTCTAGAACGGCTGGACCGATTTTGACGGCACTTTCACTGATAGGTAGCTGATGATATAAAGAGTAACTTAGGATACTTTTATTTAGTCTATACATCTATACAAATAAATAAATGCGTAAGTCTGTATATACAGCACATCTATACATCTATACAAATAAATAAAATTGGAGTGTCTGTTTGTAATAATAAAATAACAACTTTTTACTAAATGCGTAAGTCTGTATACACAGCACATAGACCGAAATAACATGTTTTTAAATTTTTGTCTGTCTGTCCGTCTGTATGTCTGTATGTCTGTCTGTTTGTTCCGGCTAATCTCTGGAACGGCTGGACCGATTTTGACGGGACTTTCACTGATAGGTAGCTGATGATATAAAGAGTAACTTAGGCTACTTTTATTTAGTCTATACATCTATACAAATAAATAAATGCGTAAGTCTGTATATACAGCACATCTATACATCTATACAAATAAATAAAATTGGAGTGTCTGTTTGTAATAATAAAATAACAACTTTTTACTAAATGCGTAAGTCTGTATACAAAGCACATAGACCAAAATAACATTTTTTTAAATTTTTGTCTGTCTGTCCGTCTGTCTGTCTGTCTGTTTGTTCCGGCTAATCTCTGGAACGGCTGAACTGATTTTGGCGGGACTTTCACCGATAGTTAGCTGATGATATAAGGAGTAACTTAGGCTACTTTATTTAGTCTATACATCTTCTATACAAATAAATAAAATTGGAGTGTCTGATTGTAATAATAAATCTATACAAATAAATAAAATTTGAGTGTCTGTTTGTAATAAATAATAAAATAACAACTTTTTACTAAATGCGTAAGTCTGTATACACAGCACATAGACCGAAATAACATGTTTTTAAATTTTTGTCTGTCTGTCCGTCTGTATGTCTGTCTGTTTGTTCCGGCTAATCTCTGGAACGGCTGGACCGATTTTGACGGGACTTTCTCTGATAGGTAGCTGATGATATAAAGAGTAACTTAGGATACTTTTATTTAGTCTATACATCTATACAAATAAATAAATGCGTAAGTCTGTATATACAGCACATCTATACATCTATACAAATAAATAAAATTGGAGTGTCTGTTTGTAATAATAAAATAACAACTTTTTACTAAATGCGTAAGTCTGTATACACAGCACATAGACCGAAATAACATGTTTTTAAATTTTTGTCTGTCTGTCCGTCTGTATGTCTGTATGTCTGTCTGTTTGTTCCGGCTAATCTCTGGAACGGCTGGACCGATTTTGACGGGACTTTCACTGATAGGTAGCTGATGATATAAAGAGTAACTTAGGCTTCTTTTATTTAGTCTATACATCTTCTATACAAATAAATAAAATTGGAGTGTCTGATTGTAATAATAAATCTATACATCTATACAAATAAATAAAATTTGAGTGTCTGTTTGTAATAATAAAATAACAACTTTTTACTAAATGCGTAAGTCTGTATACACAGCACATAGACCAAAATAACATTTTTTTTAATTTTTGTCTGTCTGTCCGTCTGTCTGTCTGTCTGTCTGTCTGTTTGTTCCGGCTAATCTCTGGAACGGCTGGACCGATTTTGACGGCACTTTCACTGATAGGTAGCTGATGATATAAAGAGTAACTTAGGCTACTTTTATTTAGTCTATACATCTTCTATACAAATAAATAAAATTGGTGTGTCTGATTGTAATAATAAAATAACAACTTTTTACTAAATGCGTAAGTATGTTTAAACAGCACATAGACCAACATATTTTTTTTTAAATTTTTGTCTGTCTGTTTGTTCCGGCTAAAACGTTCAGTACTTTGGAGACATTGTTAAAAACTTAATTTAAAACAAAACATGAGAGCACATCATTCAGCTGATTCAGAATTTAGTAAAATTCTTCTTGATGTTGGAGAGGGACAGTGTCTAGAAGTGAATAGTAATCATGATATAGAACTACCTACCAGTCTTTGTCAGGTTGTGGTGGACACTGAAACTTTAATACATAGTATTTATGATGATATTCACAATCTCAATATCAAAGAAGATTCGATAAATAAGCCAACAAAAACTGAAAATAAATGATAATTAAAATAAATGCAAAAACCAAAAAAAATATTAATGAACTAATTAACTTTTTTTAAATTCCACGCGGACGAAGTCGCGGGTACAGCTAGTACTTAAAAAGGTTCCTCTTGAATCACTCTATCTATTAAAAAAACCGCTTCAAAATCCGTTGCGTAGTTTTAAAGATTTAAGCATACATCGGACGGACGGACAGACGAAAACGACTTTGATTTATACTATGTAGTGATAGTGATGCAAAGATTTCTTCTAAATTGCTTTCAAAATCCCTCTTTTCAAACACATTTCCTAGAAACTTGCCCTATACGTGTGTAAAAACAAAAATACTTGTGAGAATGTAACTTTAGATACCTACATATCATGAAACGTAATATTACCTACCATAACGTTTTGGTTCATTGATCATATTGTATTAAATATTATTTTTCTACGTTCTTAGTGTTTTCTACAAGACTGTATAGCATCCTATCCTGTCATCATTGGACTAGGAAAGTTCTTTGATAATACAAAAGCTGATTACTCTCATGTGCGTTCGAAAAATTTACTCAGTCGTTACGAAGTTAACTGCTTTTATGCATTAGCGTTAACAATGAATTTTAGTGGGAAACGTAAATACTAAATTTATTCAGCAGTGGAAAATCGCTGACCCACATGGCACAATACGTCAGTAAATCTTCTCGTGTTAACTAAAAAGGTTCTCGTTGTTGTTCGACTACTTAGATTTCATGGTTCGCGTGGTACCTACTATTGATGTAATTATTATTGTAAGTACTATTTATCCGTGTGGTGACTGATTCAGAATACATGAATGTCAACCCCCTTTCCATCCTGAGGGTGGCGTAAGAATGACTGGTGACTTGTGAAGGCAGCTCAAGTAAAGGCTTCCATACCATCAGTGAATACTCTGTAAAGAAACGCCTTTTGAATTAAGATGATCTCTTTGTAAGATTTTTTATGTTTTTCTATCATTTTTGGTTTAGGTAGCAAAAGTATCTTACATTGTCCGGGGCTTTTATTTATAATTAGATTCAAGCAGCACAAAACATTCATATCTAGAGTAAATCCAAACTTTTCAGTGTTTGAGAATTCGTTATATAATGTTCGGTAATAAATTGCTAATTATTAACAAAGTACGTAAAATTCGCAGCAGTAATCTCTAATCTATCTCTAATATCTAAATTTGATACCAAACCCTCATACGAAATGTTCGTTTCCTTAAGGTTATTTTATTACCTATCTACTTCCTTCATTCACCTGGTTCGACATCCTCACGATGGAAAAGCTTGGTAAAAGTTTCTTCTTTTATCAACACGGGTGCGTTTTAATATTTTAATGTCATATTGTTGTTTCAACAGTACAAACAAATGCTTTCTATTTATTTTAAATTAACTTTTTATTATTTTGGCATACGACATGACATCCTGAAATTAGTTCCTTATTAGGGACTCTATCGGATTTCTGGCAGATATTAACATTATGAATGCGTATGTATGTTGTATCTTTAGTACATTATCATCAGTATGGTCTTACATTGTCCAAGGATCCATGTCTTTATGATTACGAATCACATTTTCAACATCCTGGGCATTTTTTGGCAATTACTACAAATTTTCGTCGCTCAAATGCTTCGTTGCAAATGTCAGTCCTTGCCCTAAATATGTGTCACTAAATAAAATGTGAAAATACTTATAAGCTACCCCACTACCAACCAGTACGATAACGTTTGCCCGGCCTTCACGCTTCGTACTAATCGCGATCCATGCACTGCGCGGGCGCACGTTGCCTGACCTGTTATATGTTTACGTTGACGATATTTTCCATAATATTTATAAAATGTACTGTTTTCTCTATCACCGTGCCGCTAATGATCACTTAATGATTACCGTAATTAATTCCAATGATTGTGCGTCTATGTCTAACATGTCCAGATTTTCTCCTACCAATGTCGAATGAAATCGTCTGCTGTTGCGTAGTTGATTCTGTTTATCTCTCTCACGGCGTAACAATGTATGTCTCCGAGCTGGTTCGCGAGCCGACCAAACTGGGCCGATCTAGTTCTTCAACTTTCTACAGAAGCATGTAGGTGTTGCCCGTCTGTTGACATCTACTGACTTGTCATTGGGCGACAGTTTAATAGTGTTACGTAGTCTTTAACAAATCTCTCTATGTGTATTGCAAAATGTAGGTACCTTTAACAGTGCCGTATACATAATTACACAAATACGCAGTGTTTAGGCTTATTTAAAAAACGAATTGATATCGGCATTTGATTTCAGCAGATTTTTTACACAGCCTCCTAAGATTCGCTTTCTATAATCGATAGGCAAGGCGCTGCTAACAAGCTACACAAACATGTCGAAAGTGCCTCCGTTGCGCCACACGTGTGGGATGCTCAGGCGCCGGTCTGCCGTCGATTCTAGCGTATACGGCTTAAGGGTCTCATTCATTTCGCGTTAAGCAATTTGGAGAACGCACAATGTTTACCGGTTCATTCATGTGGTTGGGCAATGGTCGATGCTATTTTAATACGTGTGTCGACGATGATTGCTAAACAAATATCTGATTACTGACGGATACAGATTTAAGCTGATGACATTTCGTAAAATACCTACTCACTTCAATATACGACAAGGCCAGAGGAAATTTAAATAAAGTTATTATTATTTCGGTAGATACAGCAAAAAATATACATTAGTATATAATTATTACAGGAAATATAGATATTAACTAGATTGATTAAATGATCTGCTCTAGTTCGTTTCAAAACGTAGTGCCATGACTCAGCGGCGAGAAGTCGTCTGCTTGTGTCTTTGCTTTCAGATGTTGATAAATTGTTATGATCTCACTCCTTCTTGCCTTTTCGAGGTATGTCTGTCACTGTCATCTCGGCTCCATGTTTTTGTTGGCTCCTCTATACAACGTCATCTGTTAATTTAATTATTTCTGCTGTACATGTAGGTACCTACCATCAGAAAATATTCTGATTCATTTTATGGTGCACTGGAATCATTTTTTGTTTGGGTTCGTAACTAGAGATCTCCCGTTACGATAAAAAAATCCTAGAACGACGCGTTGAAATGGCCTGATAGCTATTTTTAGCCAATATCACTGAGTAGCAGAATAGCTTCCATTTCATAAATAAATTTTTAAACAACAAACGTGTTAATTTTTAATTTATCATGATTGTTTCAGTCATGTTTAAATGTTTCTAAATTGTTGACTTAACTTATTAACAAACCTGCATTAAGATACAAGATTGTAGCTGTTTACTTAAGGTCAGTCGTCAGTCCTTGTTAAGTGTGTTATAATCGTTTTATTATTAGGCATTTACGTAACTTTGCGCTAATGATGGTAATGATCATGTTTGTAGTGTCTTATATCGTCATTTAACAGGAATAACTAGATATTAATAAAAGTAGATACTCAGCTGACACCTGTATTCGTGACAGCTTATGTTATGTAAGAAAACTGTAAGTAATTTTAATAAGAACTGCAACACTGATTCCTGGATTGTGGCCAACTTCAACTAATTGGGTCATATAAATGCACCGCAGAATTGTTAGAATAATTTGTGCACACCTCATAATAATTTAGAACTATCTGACTCATAATCCTCCTAAATTGCGTAATTAAACCAATTCTATAGACTCACTTGAATTTCTCAGGAATTATGTTTCATTTAAAGCCCAAGCCACATAGTATAAATATTTAACGAGACAAAAATATATCACGTGTTCATTATTAATTTGATTATAAGTCGTTCATTATTGTACCCGTTTCTAAATTTTTATCTCTATTTCCTCATAACTCAATGTTCAGTTTAGGATATTTAAAAACTAGTCGGTGCCCGCATGCATTCCTATCGATCTACCCTGCATAATATTTAAGTGTTAACAGTTACGCAGTAATTTATGCTTACAATAAAATACACAACTCCCCTTTTCTAGTTCATTACGTGTTAATTTACTATTCACTTCACAATTGTTTGATTAGAGGTAGATATAAATATAATTTGGACTCTACATAAACAAGAAAATAGTTTATGATAGTCGGCATTTGTGCAATTAGACATTTGACGTCATAAGTCAAAATGTTCGCAGAGCACACATATCAAATGTTTGCGGTCTTCGCCAAGCCTCTGGAAGAAATTTCAAACTCGATACTATTTGAACCTTATCTTCAGTTGATAAGGCTTAAATTAGTTTTGATGGTTCGTTGAAATAGGACTTAATGTGAATTAATTGGATAATTTTAATAACACGGCGTTGTGTATTTATAAACCATCTGGAGGTGGCTTGCTGCACGGATGTGGAATTAGGAAATATGCTACTCTTGTCATTAATAAATCAGATTCTTCCCATTTCGATAATTTATTATATTCTTGTTATTTGGTTTCAGGTAAGAAAACAAAACATTGCCATGGCTGTCATCTTGCCGATTATTTTGGTTTGTAAGTGTAACTACTACTACTACTAAGCTCTTAAATGTTCCTGCCCTGAGTTGGACCTCCTCCCATCGCAGGGAGAGTCATTAATCTATTCTGCCATGCTGGCCAGACGGGTTGGCACAGGGTTCCGTATCAATTTAACCTTCTCTTGCGCCTAGGTTTTTGGCTATGCCATTTTCTTTTGTCGGCTCATACGACACCCTCAGGTTGGAATGGGGTGGTGACACTATGCATTCTAAATCAGTCATCACACGGAATAATTGTAAGTGTAGTCAGTGATGTAATTTTCCCTCTTTCGGGTTATACATACAAGATAGCAGATTTTTTATTGATAAATTCCAAAAATATGGTAAGAAGCATTTAAGGGTTTGGAAATATAATTATATTTCCATTTTACCGGCTAATCTGATCGATAGAAGTTCAGTGTCAAGGTTAGGTCATGCTAGTTTATAAATACAGATAATGCGCGCAACAGGATAAACTGTGAAGTCATATACTGTTAAACATATGTTTTAAGTACCTAATATAGAAATAACTTTACAATTGGATAATTTGATCATGATTGTGCCAGTATTTTCATATTATAAACAAATCAAACCGCTACTATGGTCGTTTTTCATAAACAAATTGATGAAAATTAACATCCGTCCATATCTAAATTTTCTAAACTCTATGTCATACACCATGAACGCATAAACATATTATTGAAAATTAACATCCGTCCATATCTACATTTTCTAAACTCTATGTCATACACCATGAACGCATAAACATATTATTGAAAATTAACATCCGTCCATATCTAAATTTTCTAAACTCTATGTCATACACCATGAACGCAGTGCGCACGAGCGTACGCTCATTAAGCATTACAACAATGCAAGGCGGGGTTCGGCGCGTAATAAAAATTATAAGATGCCAGGATGGGAGCGCCTAAATGGGCATACTTGTCTCCGGGTGATCTACACCGATAAAATTATTGTTGTCATTAAGTCTTAGATATTATCTTTCCTCTCTCTCTTCCGAGCCCATAAATAATCCACTGCTCCCCCTTATGTCAACCCTCCCCAGTGAAAGAGGAATATTAGCCTACTGTACCAGACGGCCAGACGGGTTAGCTTAAGGTTTGTATCAACTTTTCCTTTTCTTCAGGTTAGGATGTCTACCTCTTGAATTCATTAAGCGGTACGTAAGCGTCACCCTCGGGATTTCTTCCAGATTGTTGACATTGTACATTCTATATATCTGTCACCACTTGAACTACTAAATTGGTCACCTCCGGATCCATTTTGCATAGTACATTACTCCTGTTAAGATCATAGTTTAGGAAAAGTTCTTAGCTGAACCTTCCTTTATCTTAAGCTTACAACTACTGCCACATAGTGTGAATCCTTTTTTTTAAGTAGGTACCATGAGTAGGTCCTTTGATTTAATCTAAAATATCTTTACTGAAATCTCTGTTTTTAAAGCTTTTGTCTCTCTTGAACATTTAAGCTGAACGCTAACGTTTGTTGCAGTTTTCAATACGAAAAAGCTATTTGCAACTATTCACGCAAGATTCTTATCTTAGAAATGACGTATTAGGACAGTTGATGTGTGACATGAATGAAGCGTAGAACAGCGATGGTGGCCAAGTTTTGAGCTGGCAGACACGAACCAATGACGCGAGGTTCCGCTGAGCTTCCGCCGCGCCCGTCCTGTCCCACTCACGCGTAAACAATAGCCAGATTTTGTTTGTTATCTGTCACACATTTGTTGGTGCAATAATCAAATTAGGGTTCCACCTGTTCAGGTAATTCGTAGCAAAAGAACGGATTATCCTCAAAACAGGCAGAACCTTAATTTTAGTTACTTACGAAATTGGAAATCTGGCTTATATGAAACACTAGCAAATAATGCTTGCACCAATCGAGAACTCCAATACATGCCCTGAATCTTGGTTAATATAATATGAATTGCGGTATAGAATTTCCAAATATCTATGAATGACCGCAGACTGCAGAAAAACATATGCTTATCTCAGTTCTGATTTCAAGAATCTTTATCAAAACTAACTTAACGTTGTGGCCAGTTCTTGATTTTTCATACATTGACATTTTGTGAATCATATAGAACCCTTATGTAGAATTTCATAATTATTTCGACCTTACAGTTTTCTCTTGCACAGATCGCGTTTCAGGTTACGCAACGAGAATGCGTCGGCGCTGATTTCGTCACCACGGAAAACGCGCTGGCCCATTAAATTGTTTTATTATGAAGTCGACGCCATCTTGTGTATTTTTGGCTGAGGTTTAGGCGTTTATCTGGTTGGGACTCTTTCCAAGCAGTAATTAGTCAGTGTAACTTTATTTTAACTGTACACGAAAATGTTTGTCGAGAAAAACGTGAATCTCAACCGTTATGCATTGCTATTATAATTTCTGGCATCGTGTCGGGTGTCGGTTAATTAAAATGTATGTACATGTCACTGATTGAAAACTTTTTTATAAATATATACATGTAAAGCTGCAAAACATGTAAACATTTTTATATTTGATCCAGTTGCCAGACATCACATTCTTCCTGTAAAGTTGAACGACCGTAGTTTGTCAGCCCACATCTTGTCTCCACTGAAGTCGCGTTCCTGGCCTCACCTGTTTAATTTTTCACGATCTCTGCAGGCGTGCGATCGTTATTTAGATCTTCGCTTTAAAATTATGAATGAGATGCTACAAATGACACTGGACTCTCATTCTATAGCCAAATATTTTCAAATATGTACACTGACGTTGCCTTGGGTGATATATACAATTTACATTTTAACTGCGCCGTATTAATGAAGACTCGTTGTTTTCTAAATTTCTGACAATTGTTGTTTGTATTATTTTTGTGTGTCAAAAGATTAATAACATCAGCCAGATTTTTATAATGTTTCATACGCATTAAGGTAATATATTTAGATTTATTTTTATCATATGACTCAGTCATTTCGTTGTACATGGCCAAATAAGTGATGTAATCCACATTTCGGCTATTGAATGCAATTGCTGTGTAGGTGTGACGGTGGTTGGTGCGTGGAGGCATCCACGCACCAACCACCGTAACAGGCAATGCACGATTTTTCACTGCATTAATGAACCTTCTTACACGCTTACGGTTTTCCAGTCTCTTACCACATGGTTGTTACTGCTTAAGCACAAATCAAATCGTGTCTTTAAACTTTACCGCTGACAGCTTCTGTTGGTAAATGATAGTACACGTATTTCCATAGTCTTCTCAGTGCCTCATATTTCTATTCATTCGTTTGGAAGTTTCGGAAACTAGTAATTCCAACGCATTAAAGCAATATCCAAAATTATTTGCATTTTATATTTATTATTAAATACATTTCCACAATATTAGCTACCATCAAACCATTCTCATCGCTAACGAAAATCTTTTTTATTTTGACAGCTACAACTTATGTGTTCCATTTTAAGAGAAACCAGTATCATAAACCCCCATGTCGGTATAATTTCGTGTTCTTAAAGCAAACAAATATGCGATTGTTAGCGATATGCCAATATAGACGTCTTTCATGCACGTATACGATCTGACCTATTTACTTGATATAACCATATTTAGCTATGAATCATATTCATTTCGAAATTGTATGTAATTAGTGATAAACTGTGAAATTTAAAGATACATATTGTCTTACAGCTGAAATAATAGTTGTTATAGTAGCCACAGGATTTTATAATGTTTGAAGTTCTTAACGATTCTAGAGAGCCCCAGAATTTTTATTTCGTATGCAAATAGATCATTCCATCATTCTGATCTTTAGATCCCATCGTACCGACATAGCAGGCGCGGCGTGGGAGATGTAAGGAACATCGACCCCGCGTGCAACTATAAATATACAAGACACTCCATATTCATGCAACAGAACATCCTTGATATACCGTTTATTTTAGCATTTATGGATATTTAGGCCAATCCAAAACGAACCTTATTGTCACGTTTAAAGTTGCCTAACGTTATTTCTGTACTTTCTTATTAGTCATTTGAATCGATTTAGTGAATCCGGGTTACCGTTTTTACGTTCAAACTAGACTTCGTACTATTATTATCGCTCTCTATGGAGTATTAATTATACCGAGAAAGTTTGTAGAACATAAATTACCCTATACTTCAGCTGATGTGAAATCTAGTGCCCGTCTTTAATCCTTTTAAAAACTGTCCTCTCAAACACGAATAATTTAGAAGCCGGCTGATACCAATTGTTTCCACAAAGTTCAATGCCATCTATATAATGGGTGATAGCAATTGAATCAGTTCCACTTGCAACGAATTAATGTTCATTAACAGAGAATGATATGACACAGCTGACCGTTCGTGAGGTTCGTGGTGCTAGTTATGAAACTAGCACCACGAACCTACTAAAATAACTATTATGACGTCCTCTAGAATTACATCAGCGATTTGGTATTCTAGAGATTTACCTTGTGTGAATTGGAAATATTTGAGGTTGTACTTAAAAATGTTGATAAATTGATCTTGATGTTGGGCCTGACCATGCTTGGTGTTCAGGTCGCGAAACGGAACACGCTCGTCCCTGATAACTTTCCCGGCACTAGGTCAGTTTTGCGAGACTCGTTTAACGGTACTATCAGGTTGTTGCCGTCTGTCGACACGTAACAATGTGATTGCAGTTTTGAAACGTTCATCGTTCTGATTGGGGCCAATGTAAACTTTATTGCTTTAGATATAGGAGTTGATCGAATCGCTTTGTTGGTTTCTTTCAAGCCTTGAACTTGGATCGTGGATTTGTTTCATTGTATCGTAATAAAATTATTGAGTATGAATTACTTAAGCACGAATTTTGTTCGAATTTTGTATTCCAAAATAAAATTGTACTACGTACATATCAACAGCGCGTATTGCATAAAAATTGGTCCGCTGTTTCGGCATTTAAGTTTGATTAGCTGTCTGTCTAATCCTGGCCCTGTAAACGTATGGTGTGAGCTTGAAATGTCTAATTCTGAATTAACATCCTCATGCTAAGTACCCGATGCCTTATTTTAGAATATTACTGTATACTCCAGTCCTTCCCTATTTGCCAGGTGTGTAGACGAGTTGTCACCGATTTTAGTATAAAGTTTTCCATTGCTTGCGGTTAGATCTTAATCGTCTCGTAGGTACTTAGTCCCTCAGTATTAAATAGGATACTGATACCATGGACGTATAAAAAAAGGCGGACGGAACTCTCGCTAAGACAAAAGTGAGACGCCAAGATGGCGGCCGCTCTTTATGTGTGAGTTAATTTTGGGGTGGCCAAGTTACACAAAAATTTGCCATTAATACACGGTCAACGCAATAAAAAAAAATTATTGTTTGAAATTGTAATGTTTAAGTCAAAGTCAAATAATTTATTTTGTATAGGACACAATGGACACATACAAATTGTCAACATATTAAAAAAATGTATAGAATGCAAACTACTTATATACTTTTTTTTTGTAAATACATACATATTCTATAAAGGAAACACCCAAACCCGGAACAAATACTTGAAGGTCGTACAAATATTTCGTCCGTACGGGAATCGAACCCTCGACATGCTACATATACATAGTTTACCACCAGTTCGGAACGCGCCCACTGCTGAGAAGAACTGGCAAGAAAATCAGAGAACTTGTTATTCTTTTTTTAATAATTTGCGGTCCTATTTAATTTAGAATCCCAAATGCTGAGTTTATTCTTTAGAATAATGTCTTTTACTTTGAGACGTTCTTGAAATTTCTTCTAATTTCGAGATGTGGTGAAACCGTATCGTTAGATATTTTTCCGCTAATATTTAATAAGACTTATTTTGTGTCCTATTCCGGCGAAAGTATGTTCATATTCCAAGTTAAAAAAACGCTTTCATTACCTACACATTTTTCTTGAATTTTTGTGATAATATATTTATGTTGCCTTTCGTTGTACAATGTTATGCTTTCTTTTATAATTTTTCGTATGACCATTTCGCAAATACATCAAATACCGAATATATCTTTCGATGGTAAATGTAGGCCTCCTCTGGTTTTTAGGTATATTAACTTATGTTTTTTTTTAATATAAAAACCACGTCTTGTTAGATTGCTAATTTACCTTTTGAGGTACTGCATAAGTAACAACACGCCGGAGTCCTCCTTTAGTTGTATAAAAGTCATTCGCATCAAAATGTATACTGCAAACGACACTGTGTTTTTTTGGAATCCAATCGTTTTCTCCATTACAATTTCTAATTATTTGAATCCAATCATTTCTCCATACTTAATTTTCCTTAGAAAATCTAGCAAAAGGAATATTAAATAAAATACCCAGTAGTAACTATTAAATAATTAACCATAATAATATATTGATTTTTATAATAAACGAAAAATTGCCCACATTTCGGTTAATTTGCACACGTGAATATTGGCAACACTGAACTTAAAATTAATTGTTTTGTTCTAGCAAATACAAATTGATTTTAATGTATATAATCTGGAAATAAGTGATTGAATTATTCATTTACGTATGAAACGTGATTCCTGGATTGTTTTTCTTTCGGTCACTACGGTTTTTACACCATTTTATCACGCAAGACATGATTTATAGTTTTTATTTTTTCGCCGCATATTGCGTCTTTATGCATCGATGTTCACGCGCGTAATGGCCGACTAATGTGTGAAAGTGTGCGTGCTGGCCTGTACATATAGCTGATCTGGCCGACTATGATGTCACAGTTTTTAGTTAGCGAGACTCTGTCCGACTTTTTTTATACGTCCATGACTGATACTTGTGTATTTTAAATTTAGCAATATGCAAACAATGTGTTTTTTTTAAATGCTATCGCTTGTCTTACAAAGTTATTTAGCTCCCTCATACTTCAACGTAAGAAATTATTTTAAATACAGTACTGTTTATTTTGATTGACTCTATGCCTTCACCTCAGATATCTATGGAATTTTGTTAAACACTGTTTAAACCAAGTGGTGAAATAAATAGTGTAATATCATTTGGCTGATTTAAATGTTTTATTTTAATTTTAACACTGAATTTTGCTATAAAGACTCAAGAAAACTCAATTATAGTGTTTTGTGTCCGAACGACAGCTGTCTATTATAATATGTTATCGTAAGCAGAGAATACGCTTATTGAATTTTCAATGCGCATGAGTTCTTCTACTTTTGCGTCATGTGACTACAGAGTGTGCCTGAGACTAGCTTGTGCGGGCCAAAGTATGACATCATTTTTCGGACGCTAAAAAGATTAGTAATTATGTAAACAAACAGATATATCATACTTCGTTATATCTGAAGTAGTCAACGTACATAGGTAAACCTGTGTTTGAAATTATTGCAGTTAGTTCCTTGGTCACTATAATACTTTTAAATGGTACTTAAATAGTAAATGTAAAATGTGTATTGACGTGTCAAAAGAGATCAGATGAGCCAACTTGAATAAATATATTTTTAATTATTTTAAAATAATATTCCTTTGGAGAAATCTATATTGTAGCTTGTTTCTCTTAGTAACCCAATATTACATGTAGATACTCTGTTTACATTTCAGTAAATACGAACTGACGGTGGCGTCATTCACGATAGATATAGAACTTGCGGTACAAAATACCTTCTTTAATCATATATGTTCCTTGTATCGAATTGAAAGCCGTTGTTAAAATTTAAAACTACATATATGTATTTGAAAGCATATTTTTTGTCTCTGTGACTATCAAATTTATGTATTTGTATATATTAATTCAGATTTTATCTGCTAAATATGCAATTCCAAAACATAGCAGGTAGCACAACAATAAAATAACTAATCGAACCTGTCCTGTCAGCTTATAACCACACAGTTGTGCGCACAGGTTCTCTTTTGTTGTTCGGCAGACCCTATTCATGATTCCCAACTACATGATCCTTTGTAGATGACGTCATTTACAAAGGGTGACTGCTGTGCTATGAGGCAATCTCCAAACGACCTCACAAAAAGTGTTAGGTTGGTATCTGTTTTTTTTGTTAGATCTCAGATTACGGAATCTTGCTCATCGAAATTTTAACATTCGCTTAACGTATCTGTTAGCGTCGTGGGGTCTACTGATGTCATGGTTTATTTTTTTTATGATAGTCAAACAGCTAGTCATAAATATAATAATTAAAATTCTGATTGATTGTCAAGTGTCGGGCATTTATTGACGTGCATCCGATGAGATTCATTTGTATGCTAAATGGAACAGTGAATTAATAAATATAAGATCTTTTAAAATGTAAACCAAGGCCAATAGGGAGGTGACTTGATCTTATCTAAAATAGTTTTTTTCTAGACGTTTAAAAATAATAAATTTAGCGAATGAAGTGGCGATCTCATTAGTGACTTTAAATTAGGCTAAAGGTGACTCTGTAGTAGTCTTCTTCTGCACGTTAATAAAATACTTAATTCATAATTAAACATAAATGCCGATTGTTGATATAAGTAAACAAATGTCAGTGCACTAATTGTGTAATATGTACAGGGTGTTAAAGTAGTAATATGTAGAAATTACTTTTCTTTTTTTAATATCAGGAAAATACAGACGTTTTCTCATTATATTTTATCTCAAACTGTATGTTCGAATAATTTACACAAAACACACATAAAAATATTTCCACTTTATAACATTTCTCGTATACGTATAGAAGGACGTTCGAAAAAGATAAACATGGTTTTACGTTAATTATAGTTGAACTTGTTTAATTGGAACTCGAGTGGAAATAAATAATCTATCATATGCTTATTGGAAATACATATAATTCTTTTTGTCAGTAGTAGAAGTCCAAACAATTGATTTCAATGGTCAGCCAAGTGCTCTGGCAAGACAAACTAAGTCCTTCTGCTCGTACGGTACCACTATGTCACGCATAGTTTCTCTTGTTTCCTGTAGTCGGTCCACATTTGCTGCTAACGTACTACCTATTGTTGGCCGTTGAAGAATGTTAATGACTATAGGCTTGGTCACGAATCTTTTAAAACTATTTACACCGTCTACTTAAGAAAACGGTAAATTTTATGGACATTTCATGTCAAGCTTCTAATATATTAATAGATTTTATAACTAGTCATGTAGACTTGATATTTTATACCTATTTATACAAAAATATGTTTCCTAAACATGTGTTTCACCTAAGTAAATCGGAAACAATAAAATAATTGTTTTATTGTGCTCTAACCACAAGTCTTGCCTAAATCGTAAACCCTTGGTTTACATAAAACATGTGCGATGAATATTGAACTCAATTCCATTAAGTTGAAGATACAATTTAAAACGCCATACTTCACAATGTGTGTTGTGGCACCAGGCACATCGACATTGAATTCAATTGCTCTGGTAATAAAATCTATTTCAGTATTCGATTGTTTATAGTATGCTAAGTGTGTCGGGCGTTGGAGTGGTTGCAAACGTCTCACATTACAGTAGCGTGGTTGGTGTTAGCCTTAATGATCAACTTCTCTTTGTACTGACAACTGCATTTTGCCAGATAGCCCCAACTGCCTTTGGTACATTGACTTGGTTTGGTACTATTTTGATTTAAATACGATTCGGTAGACGCGATCCTAGTTTTATAAAACGAAATCTATAATATTTGGAAATTTCATTAGTCTGTGCGTATTTACTTAAACGTCTATTTTTATGCCAATTTTAAATTGAGGAACACTCGGACTTATTTAGAAAAATAGCTATTTGAATAGCTGTATCATAAATTGGATTGTCAAGTTGATACTAATTAAGATTTAATGCTGGCGAGTCGGAATTCTTCAGTCAAAGGACACATTTAAAAATGTAAATATGAATGGCCTTTCTTTACTAGACCGAATCTTCGATAAATATCCTTGATGAAGACTCATAGATGTTAACCCAAGTCTTTAACCCAAGCCACGACTGGCTGTTTTAAAGCGTAACGGTAACAATATATGGCCTTGTGTGGTTACTGATCCTATTATCTTTGTATATACTATGACACCATTTACATAGACATAGGGTGTAACATAAACCTTATGAACATCATAAGAAGTAGATCTAGGTAAAAAAAAAACTATCGTGAAGTATGCGTGAGAGAGATATCGAGGTTTATATAAATCAAATGTTTCGTATTAACCATGTTTCACTGAAAAAGAATGCTCGTGACGGATTTAAAATGCACGAGATCACTAACCCATACTATCCTGAGGATGTCGTAAGAGGCGTCTAATAGAACGTAAAAGGCAGATCACTTAGGCGTAAGAGATGGACAACTTGATACAAACCTTGTGTCAATCCGTCTGGCCAGCGTGACACAGTATGCTAATTTCCCTACATACATTTTGAGGACTCCGTATTGGGCTATTTAAAGACTGGAATGACGAACGAATTAAAATCAACAAACTAGGTATCGTTATTATTATCCTACATCATCATCTCAGCCAAAAGACGTCCACTGCTGGATCTCCACGAAGGCCGGTCCTGGGCCGCCCGCATCCACTGCTTTCAGGTGACCTTAACCAGGTCGTCGGTCCACCGTCTGGTAGCCCTACCGGCTTTGCATTATCCTACAAGCTTTTTAAAATAACTAGTTACATATTTCTTCTTCCATTGTTGCTGTCTTTGCTCATTTCTCGATTTATGAGACGTTCGTCACCAGTTTTAAAACCTGTTCGATTAAATTCAATTATTTTGACATCACCATGTCATCCTTCTTTCGTTTAAACTACAATATGTTTAAAATGGCCGTTACAAATTAGTCTTTAAGTTTATAGTGCACTCAGGTCCTAATTAAGCATTGACCTCCTGTGCCAGGAAACTCGTCTTATCTTGAGACGCGACCATTTCCTGTATCTAAAGGTTTCACTTCAATTTGTCCTAGTTTTACATTTACTATTCCCACAACTTCTTGTTTAAGCTGGGCTTTTTTGAGTAATATCTCGTCATCAGTCCTACTTTCGTTTCCATTTGCATAGTTATCGTTTCCCACCTAAAAGCTCACGCCCCTTAACATGCATTATATAATATTGTATAAAAGCTTATTTGTTTCTGTTTTTCTTGGGTTAATTAAACTATACCATTTAGGTTCATATCGATAGAACTTTGAGGGGCACCTTATAAAGCTAGGGGCCGGGTTCTAAGTGCCACCTACACACTGAGCTGTACAAATGTCCATATTCGTCATTATGGGCGTTCTGACTAAGACGGTCGGCGAATCGGCTACCTTTGTTAGATGTGAACTGATGACTAGTTTTTACCGCGACTGTGGGCGGCCGATTCACCTTCGATATACAGATTATCTTATTCTATGTAGGTGGTAAAGTGCCTTACAAATTATTCTAGCGCTTGCTGTAGTAATCGTTGAATTAATTTTGATTTTGTAATGATTTCCACCATTAGGCCCAGGCGCTGGTAGGCAATTTGACATCAAAACATTCAATTACAACATATACTTCCTACGAAAGTTTACGTACTTCGTTACTTTAAAGATCTGATAAATTACGTCACCTTCATCATTTCAACCCATCAAAGAGCCATTGCTTAGATTGTGTATATGATTGCTTTCTTTGCTATCTAAATCCTTATTTATTTTCTGATTATTGGCTTCTTACGACACCCTTAAGAATAAGGTGACATTATTTCCATTCTATTCTAATATTAGTTATTGTACGTCCGTTACACACGTCAACCTCTTGGATTTCATAGATGTTTTTGTTCCTTTTGGTTTTTTATTTGGTTTCCTGGAGAAATGCAAGCATACCGCCGCCCCTTGGCGGTGGGGTCAATGATTATGTGGGACTCCGAAAACGACTCGTGTACCGACTAAAACCCAGCGGTATACCCTCACACTATACGCTTGGGGCGCCACAGGCTAGCGTAAACGCATTCCACTGCCATAGACGATTGCACACGGACAATCGTCTATGGCTTCGCCCGACCCACCAACGGCCTATTCTGTTAGTGTCTCTTTTAAAATATGAAATAATTTTCCACAAATGTCTACTATGCATATGGGCGTCAAGTTGACCGTTTGGTCATAAATAATTTACGTTGCAATCATGTATGATTGCCTTCAATTAAGTAAAATATGAGTAAAGTTAATTAATGCATGAAATGAGCACGTTGTTAGTACAAGTAGTTATTCCATGAGAGCGTTCATTAGTTGTGGAAATATTTTTCGTTTTATGTTTTTGATATGATCATTCTTGCTAAAGTTTCATTTATGTAAAGTAAGCTTTACATAAAACTCCCATGTATATGTAAATGCATTGTTAACTGTCAGAATAAAATTTCCTAGTCCTGAAAGATCCTGGTCCGCTTTTGTTACATAGGTAGATTGTTCATTTCAATATAATTCGCCATCATCATCATTATCTCAGTTACCACCATATTTACTCGCGGAAGTACATTCCTTGAAGATCTCCTGTGTCGTCTAAATGCCTTCTTCATTCACCGAACGTCTCAGGGCCTTCATCAGATTCCAATTATTAATGTGCTATCATATCGGCTACATAGACATCTTGGTTTATTAATTACTCTACCTCAAATACATGTAAATTACCTACAGTTTCGACACATTCTGAGAAAGATAAATGACGAATTTTATAAAATGATTGATACATATTACTCAATCTTTGGACCTTTGAACTGCCTGTCGCATGGACAATGGCTAGTACATTCAATTAGAGGCCCGGATCTGTGGGTGGTCTTTTGGTGCCCTATAATCAATAAAAGTTCGTCTTTAGTGTTCATGTCAAACAAAATGATGTTTTGACAGTTACGGTGTTAGTTTCTAGGTTTAACATAACATATTCCATGTAGCATAATGTTGAACGCAATTCCAATTTACCTGCACAAGAATTGAACTATTCTGCTAAAATTTTATTAAAGTCTATTGTTTAATAGACTTTAATGAAATTTTAGCAGAATAGTTAATATTATCCAAAAGTAGGTACCATATCAATACATACATTAAAGGGTATATGATTTGCATATTTACGCGATCTTCGTTCACTTACGAACTTTTCTTCAAGAATTTTTAAGACGTAAGTTCATTGGGCAAGCTTTTTAAGTTGATTTCGTCACTCTTTGTGTACGATATTCTAGCATACTAAAATTAAACGCTCTATTTAACGTAATATTCTGTTTTGAGTGCCCTTCCCATTCTCTCATCGCGTCGACATGGTAACTCATCACTACTGTCTTCGTCGAAAACAAAGTGATTATCGGGAGATTTTTTTGTTTGACTTTTTTATTGCACTGTTTTCATTTTCTGTGTGCATATGCTTGATCTGTGTGCCAAAAGTCTCACGCGAAACATTTAGTAAGAAAAAAGCCGGCGGTTATTTCTGTCTATCGCTGCTAGATGTGCGTGACCGCTGAACGTATGGCTAGCGATGAATGAGTTTCCTATTTGTTTTAACAATACCGTTTTACTTATAAACGCATTTATTATTCTACTTAGTTAGAGTTTTGGTAACACTAAATTTATATTATAGAATTCAATTCTTATACGATTAATCCGTTTCACCAGTTGCTGTTGAATAGGAACTTATTAAATTATGAAATTCAGTCGTCATATACAAGAAGTTAAAGTGATTCCTCCAGTATTTATAATAAATAATATACCTATTTCTTTCCTCACACCATTATAGTTTTTTTTTATTTTAAATTTACCAAATATTTGGGACAACATTTTGCGATTCATTCAACCGCTTTAGGTCTTGAGATTTTATAGTTGTATTCGCGGGAATGTGAATACATATTTTTTTTATATTACATATAAAAAACATTACTATATTTTACTAGCGGCTTCCCCCGATTTAAATCTGGACATTTTGAGCATAGTCCTACTTCTTTTTTATAAATATGATTTGTTGAAATTTACTTCAACTGGTATCACCACTAAATGTCTCGTTTTTATTACTTGCTATTTATTATTTTTAATAGTAATATGTATTTAACTATATTTTTTTTCGGTTTTAGGTAATATTGACAGTTTTCAACCACGACGCCAAGCGCGCCAGAGTGTGTGTTTGTGTTCCTTACCCGGAGATTTAATAAAATTCAACGTACATGTTTAAACTATATAATTACGGCACAGAATGACTTTCTCACATACTCATTCATATTTACCTACACAAATAATTTTATTTCTTAAAAACTAATAAAAAAAATCACACTTTTTTCACTTCTACTATGTCATGCATTTTGAAATCTAATTTGAGTATTGTTACGTATTTTGTTCGTAAGTATTAATTAACTATTAGGCAATGCCAATGTCAACTTCATCAAGAACTTTTGACATGTCGTCACCTTAGTTTACATTGAGATATTGAATGAATTAGCAAAATTTGTAAACCTATGACAACATGCGCCTGACCTTACGTGTATTTGATTACACTTACGATTATCGAGAACTGCAATTGATTTCAATTCAATCACTGTATTTGTAATAGTTCGCAGATCCTTGAATGTGGGAATCATTTAAATTGTCAAGAATAATGGTTTTACTGTCAAAGTTTTTACTGTCGTGTGACATTTATGAACATTGGCGGAATCGCGTTCAGCGGCCTATCGCCATAATCGAAGAAGAAGAAGACATTTATGATTTTTTTTTTAAAACCTAACCCCTGCACTATGTGTAACCTGTATCGCGGGGGCAGTTTACAAAAATGTAACTCACGAGCACAAATGACACCCAGACTCCGAGCAAGTGCCTCTAGGTTTAGACTAAGACACTTGCCCGACCCGGAATCTAACCCGGGACCCGTTGTTCCAAAGGCGGCACATCCAACCCCTACTAGACCAACGAGGAAGTTGCTATGAAATATGAAGGCTAATTTGAATAACCTCTAAGATTTTAAGACTCAACATAGCTAAGAATATACGCCTATTATACTTATCACTAGAATGTACGTGACTTAGTCGACTAGGCAAATCGGTAAAGATGTTTAGACGAGACTATGTTTTCTAAGGCTAAGCGTGCATGCGAATCGTATTACAAATAATAAAGCGAACTAACAGTTTAATGAACCCAATATATTGTCAACTAGCTGACCCGGCGAACTTTGTTCCGCATTATAAACATTTAAAACAAAAAAAAGTTGGACATAGGATACCTGAGGTTTTTATCCCGTCCGTATAAAACCTACTTTAACAAAACGCAACTGACAGCGAAAGGTTATGTTGTCTATAGTTTAATATGGTCGAAAATTTGACATTAGAAATTTTGAATTCGACTTGTTTATATTGTTGTAATTCACATAATATCTTTATAACTTGTAGCCTATGTGTTATTCTGATGTATAAGCTATATTATTGTAAAGTTTCATTAAAATCCATTCAGTAGTTTTTACGTGAAAGAGTAACAAACATCCATCCATCCATCCATCCATCCATACTTACAAACTTTCACGTTTATAATATTATATATAAGTAAGATTTGTTTATTCAATGGGCTTGTCACTGATATAATTCTGTCATTCAATGTTCACGAGTTACACCCACTAGGGCTACATACAATAGTGGATAAGGTACAATAATGATAGGTGTCGACATATGGACTTGAATATTGTTTTGGGAAATGAAACTTGTCAATAACTTGATTCTACAGACGCCGAGAGCAATGCGTCAAATTTTCGAATGAATAAGCCTATCGCCAGGTTAATTCCTTCCTTCGGACCCGATTTTTATGTGAATAGCTTATATAAAAAGCCATACCGGAGGTTGTAAATTTCTATTGAACAACGATAATGGTGCAATAAAGTCGCAACTGACATGACACATTTGAACATCAACAGTGTGTTGTTTACGATTATGTGGCGCATATATTAATGTTCGTTCGCATCGCTTTAGCTGAACACACCGAAAGGAAACCCGAGTTTCCACACATTAAACTCGCCCTATATTTACAAACGGGCCATGCAAGTAAACCGTGAAAAATAAATATTAGTGAAAATCTCGGCTGCAAGCTTTTACAGCTGTAATAAAAGACCGTCAACTGTGGATTGTGTTAACAAAATAAATAGATTATGCGGCATATTCTGGACAGTTGTAACACTGTTTCTAGTTTGAATTATTTTCGTGTTATCACTACCTAACGAAATCACTATATAGTATAAAACAAAGTCGATATCATCTGTTAGTCCCTAAGTATTTATGTTTAAATATTTAAAACTACGCAACGGATTTTGAAGCAGTTTGTTTTAATAGATAGTGTTTCAAGAGGAAGGTTTTTAAGTACAATAAATGCATCATTGCACCCGTACGAAGCTGGGGCGGGTAGCTAGTGTACTATAAAATAATAGAAGAAGAAGAAATCAACCCTTCGCCAAAACTAGCTATGAAACATATATTTATTTAACTTTCGATTCATAGTCGATTTCAATATGAACGATCATAATTATATCGTTTTATTTTTCTTTAGTCTCACAGTTGACCATGTGTTTATTTACACGTTCTTTGTTATTATCATAACGTGTTTTTCCGACAATATTCATTATATCTCAGTGCCTCTGCCTTCAATTACATATGCCACGGAACCGTCTATGTCCATTAAGTTGTTTAGATTTCTTCTTTTCGTCTATTTAAAATTTCTAATTTTCGCATGCTGCATTAAACATGTTAAACATCGACAGATATATATCTGCCATGATGTTATTGTATGTTAGGTAATTTTTTATAGCAATGTCTGAATGCTCTTCTGTTTAAATGAAGGTCTTTCCACTCCCGGGCCTGCTGGAAGAGATTTCTTTAGAAATAAGCTGTGCCTTTGTACTAATCTGTCCTATATTTTCAAGTTTTCTATCTATGTTTCGTATGTGTACATAAATTGTTAAATAAATAAATAAGTAGCTTATATGGCTGCAATCTAACCGGCTAACTGTTAACGCTTCAGTTTATTAGCTTTATTTTTCACATATAAAACACGATAATAATATTTTCGCAGCCACCTATACTGATATTTCCAACTGGTTACTATTGTACACATTCCATATGTGGCAATATGCCATTTATATGTATCTACGACATCCATCCAGTTTTTATTCATAACGTCCGTCTTATTGCACCAAATTTTCTCAATGATCCCACACCTCGAAGTCATTACTTCGCTGTCGCTAAGATACTATGAAGCACATCGAAAAAATTAGTTCATACCGTTTTGTCAGCAATACTTAAAGAGACAACGTGTATAAGTTGAAAGTCTCTAAAACTTTGCATAATTCATGGGCATGACTAGTCATTAGCTCTTAGGACGCTTAACGTTTGTTAAGCCACGGTATCGAAGGCAGGAAGTGGCAAACATGAGCTATTCAGTGTGAACAAATCAAATCAAATGAAATTATTTATTCAAAAATTAAATTAACAATAATTATCTCATATGTACAATGATTTCCTTAGGTAAAGATTTTATATAATACTAGGTGCCTGAACTAGGAAAACCTGTGTTTCAGGCTTGCAGGGCTACAACTAAACTAAAATAATCATAATGTAATTCCTAGTACATATTAGTATATAAGTATAGTTTATTAGGTATGATCTACGTGTATAAATTAAACAATATCTCTTTATGATAGAGTGCACCCGAGAGTTTCTATTAAATTATTATACGTTATGGCTTTCACAATAACCCACAGTCTGGTTCACACAACATAATATTTCCATGGATAATTTTCCAACGCGTTTTTGATCTTCCACTCACCCCTCACATTCGCCAGCTTAGTTTTACACGTTTAAATACATTTTATTAATATGAAAGGTACAGTCCGCGCCAATCTTTATGGCCGCTCTGAATGTAGCCGCATTACGCTGCGCAGAACACAAAATCAGGTATCAGCGGGACTTACGCAGGACGTGGAGGCAGGGCACCCCCGCGCTCGCTGTGTAAGAAGATAAATAATAACGAGAAAATTAATACAATGTTAATACAATGTTTGATAGTAATAAACAACTATTTGATATAGTTTATGCATATGTATCGATGTTTAATATATTGGAGCAGGTCTAATGTTTTATGTTGTTTGGGTATCTGTTCATTTCTGGCACATTGGTGGTGCTAGAAAAGATTTATGGCTTGTGAAAACCTATTCAGCCAATATACGTTACGACGGACCATGGCAAAACTCTTGAATTAGACAACTGACCGTTTAATAAATCAATGTACACATTCGCTTAGTCAAGTAGGTACGGTACCATTGATGTCCGATGCCTTAGAAGCCGGTTGCGAACTGAGCGTAGCGTTACGTTCACGCATCGTCGCACACCGTGAGAAAATTCCCCTTCAATCCACATTGTTCTTAACTCACCCTCCTTTATTTCTTTCAAGGTACATTAATCTTGGGACCTCCTAACAACGAAATTAGCTTAAACACAAAATTAACCTCAATCCTGCACGCAAACGTTCCCGAGAAACTGAATAAGAATAATAATATACCTACAGATTTTAATTATCTTGCTTATATTGTGATGGTTTCAGAAGTAGGATGACTTCCCAAAAGAGAATTATGAGGCGAGTAAAGTTACATAGGCAGAAAATCTATGCACCAGAAATAAAAGACCTGTGCTAACACAATTGTCCAGCGTTCAATTTCCCTCCATCGAATGAAGCCGGAGTCCACTATAGATTATTATTGAATGAGCTCAGGTTGATATGATCATGGCAGATCTTTAGAACTTCAATGAAATCCTGCAAGTTTACGCCCCAGTTATGACAGTCAAGTTTAATCACGGAGCCACCTTGTAATTTCACTGTCTAGATCGTCCGTTGACTAACTTAGTACAGTTGCTGTTGCATAGCTGTTGGTTATAAAATAATAGCAGCTATGCTTGGTGATGAAATAAATTAACACTCTCTGGTAAGGAGTTTTAATAACGAAAGTGATCAAGCGCTATTAAATCTATGGTTGTCTGGTTATCGTCACACTTAGTTGCGCATGTATAAGTCATTTTATTTGTTTAAAAAAATACTACATGTCTTGAATAATTGCATGCATTAAAGTAAGGGGACTGTTGAATGGAATTTAAACACTATTCTGCACTATGTGTGTGTGTGTGTTTCTTCATTATGTGTGTTCTTAACCAATGCATATCGTGCATAATGTGTATCGCACAAGGCTACTAAACATTAGAAAAGTAGAAAACCTAGGCGCGTAACTTGTTATTGTGTTAAAAAAGCCATTGGAATCATCCCAACCGCAGGACAGGCTGTTGATCACATTAAACATTTTGCTTATTTTTTTATTAAACACGTTATTAATGAAGCAATCAAAAAGTTACCTCAATTAATCTTAAGCCCTGTACGGGTCGATGATCTCTGTTTGTCTGACCTACTTATAACCTAAGAAAATTTCCTTGAAATATAATAAAATATTCCCGATTGTGAGATGCTTTTTCAAAACATATGTAATTAGTCGGTGTTATGCTCCGTTTTCTTGTAAATCTACTTTACATTTTCTTTTAAACATGTAGACCCTCATATTAAAGGTACGAAAGGTTGGTCCCATCGCAGCTTAAAAAATATGCATTACGTTACTGGATAAAGGCAGGTTTTACTCGACCGCTTTGACCTATATATGTGATCTACGAGTACATATTGGATGAACTACAAGCATTAACTCCTCAGGTTTGTTCCGATTAGAGATACTAAAATTAGAAGTAAATTACGTTAATTGAACGGGAATGTCTGTGGTAAGATTTACCTCAGTATCTATATAGGGTTAAAAGGGTATTTGTTGTATAATTGTCCCAGATTTCCTAACTTGAAATAAAATCAAAATGATATTTTTACTCGGTACTCGGTTTACGATTCGAATTCGAGTTTAAACATAATATGTGTTTATTAGGATATAATCTAACAGATCACAGCATAAGCAATGAATATTTTAATATAACCAATAAAACCCCTTGGGCGATAGAGTTTGTTAACATTAAAATCAAACCACGTAGGTACGAAGGTTTTCTATACCGTGGGATAATCACTTGATCCCAGGGTTGACAAACTATTCATACAAGAATAATAATCTATCGATGTCTTCATTGACCCACGTTTATACATTTTTATTTGAGCGATTATATTGACAATAAATACATAGTTTTGAAAAAGACATATATTTGTTAATATTCTTAAATTTCTTAAAACATAAACATTATGGCGTAACATCATATCTCAAGTCATCATCATCTTTTACAGTTGATATTTCGGACGTACAGGGATTAAATGCGATTTTATGCTTCAAAACTTTTTTTTTTAAATATGACACACTCGCTACACTCGTTTTTTGTCGAAACTAGAGATTTGCTTTAAGAATTTAAATAGTTGCAATTCTATCGTAAAGCTTAATAAAAATGCATATTAGAATAGAATGGAGAGAGAGGATTATAGATCAAGCGACGTGGTCTACCATTGTCGCCGTTGACAATGCCAGAGAAATTGCATTGCGTTATTTGTAACCATCAAGCGTAGGCACGAGTCATCAAGTTACATTCAAGAATAAATTAAATATATTCATCGGTACTTTGACTGTCAAAGTATGGAGCGAATATACATTATGATGCTGACGAAACGAAATCACACCTGGCCGATAATAATTAAGTTAGTTGCACTTTTAAATCCCAATCAAATGTCTGTAGTGTTTGCAAAATGATCTGCCTCAATAATATCTGTTTTCAGTAATCTTTCTGCAATTACAGCGAAACTTGATAAATAACATTCTAATGGTCAACAAATATTGTTTAAGATTTTACCACGTGTTAACAAACTAAGAAAAAGCTTGAATTACTTGCGGTTTCAGTAATATGAGTAAATGGTAAAATTAAACCCTGTCAACGTTATGTTGTATCATGTGGCTTTGCAGCATGCTCATTATTTTGTTTTAGTGACACATACACTAGATCTCTCGTATACTCCTAGATTAATCTTATTTTAGAAATAATACCCCATGAAGAGTGAACTTCTTATAATGCGGTAATATTAACAGTTTTGTACTTTAATTCTTTTAGTAATCATAATGTACACAATAATTAGGTGCGCCATCTGGTATTTAAAGTATGAAATCATAATTCATATCGAACGGTGACGTTAATCCAACAGACATGTGATGTCTTTGAGAGCTTGGCAAGAGTCACGACCTCCTATAGTTGACATAATCCAAATTCATTCGCGGCCGATGTAAATACATTAATCAAACTCACGCCTTTGGATGTAGATTGACGGACGGACAGCCACCAAATCACCTGCGTCAAAACACAACCTCCATTGTACCGCCTTTTGTTTTTATTTAGAAGCCTCATTTGCTAGCACAAAGACTGCTTTATTGTTCAACGGTCCATTACAAGTATTTCGACACCCGTCAAGTCCGTTGTGACAAGTTACAAAATGATTTTCTTAACGATCTGCTCTTGATTCAACCTTGTGTCGACCATCAAATTGTGATTCAGTGTGTTAGTTTGACAAACTGTCAATATTCATACTTGGATTTAACATAACGATTTTTATGTTTTTATACCTTGTCTCCGACATTTGCAATGTAATAAATACATCTGATAGATTGTATGCTATTTTTTGTCCCTTCTACTTTTCAGAACGTCAATTCTTAAATGATGTGATTTTCAAACAAACTGAATTGCCTTAAAAAGTTACTTTTTGCACCCGTGATATTTACCGGAACATCCATCTACCCGTTGTTGAAGCTATGTCTTTATGTAAAATATAAGCCACCGATATCCACTGCTCATTAAGGAGGTTTTCGTCGTTCTAAATGGCCACCTCACTACTATATCTACATACGCAATCCTTCGAGATATGACGGTCATTGTGCTTCTTTCCACATTTCCTTAGCGGACTCTTTCATCTGCTTAATGTTAAGGAATGATCCCAGACATTTAGATTTATAAAGAGATAAAAATTGTAACATTTATCTTCATAAAAATAAAAAAATGTATATAATACAAAAACATGACCCCAAATAACATAATCTGTATGCAGAGAAGGTAGCAATTACATACATAATCCATCTGCTATCACGCGAGACCCGTGGCGAGTTAATGGCTTGTTTACTCGCTCAGCGTCCTTTTATGGCGTGAAAGCTTCTCCGCATTGTCGCCAGCCCCTCAGTGGGCTGTGTATGGTCACACGGATACGTGCGTCTGCGCTCATGAGGCGTTTAAAACATTAGATATCAATAAACAGACATGATCAGTAAACTAAGCAAATAACTCAAATATGCGTGTTGTTTGATCCTGGCAGAATATTTAGCCCGAAGATAAGAAAAAATACATGCATTACGTTGTGTCAATCTTTAACACGCAGTTGTATCCTTTTGTCGTTGTCAATTGTAGGCTCAATTGACCCGATGCAATAGTGGATAATGCATGTACCTTGATTCTTGGAACTAAAATAAAAGTAAATATCCACGGAATTAGGTAGCCAATTTGCATCCAATATTTCAGTACCAGACTAGAGATTTCCCGGTTTCCTTGTGTATAATATCTTCTATTTGATTCATAAGAACTAAGGTAAATTATCTCAATACTCCCAGTGTCAAGTACAGCAGTTGACATTTTCATTTTAGTTCGGCTTGTCTTAAACCTTAACACAAGAACAGATAGCACTCGAGTTTCGCTGTCCGGAAATTAGCTCATGACTCATCACCTTTATCGGTATAAGGAAGATAAAGCAAGGCCCAGTGTTTGCACAACGATCTTCCACATGTGTTGGAGAAATCGCGAAGTTTTCTGACCATATGGCCGCTGTTTGAGGCCCTTTATTTGTTGTTCTTTTCAATTTTTTCTATAGTTTTAAGGCGATTACCTGCAGTAAAATTTATGTTAAATCTTTTTAACTCGTATGTTTAATGGTTGCCTTACTATTGAAGCAAATATATTTCCCATCCATAGTAATTTATAATTCACATAATAATTTATAATTCAGTTAATACGGAGTTATTAGTACTAATATTTAGCATTAATGGTGTGGTAAACTTGTCGTAAATGTAATCATAATTTAATACGTCATTGAAATAAAATTAACGTACATTACTCACGACTAACTATAGGGTCCTCAGATGACACCATTTTGTATTTAAAGGTGCAGCATTTTATGGTCTATCTATACTCTTGTCCAATGATGTCATTTCAATCATTGAGTTAACCTTCGCACTTATTACTGGCTCAGAAGTAACGAGTGTGTTGCTAAATTTTCACTTCCCGAAGGTTTTGTCAACATTTACAGTATACCTAACCATTCACCTATAAATTACTATCTCTATACCTACACTACAGGGTGGTCAAAAAGTCGTGGATCAAACGAAACCAGCGGTTAGATGGGGCCATCAGCAGCAAAAAATTGTTCTACGGGAGGTTCTTAGGGTCAACCCCTGCAGAGTTACAATTGTAAGAAGCGACTAAAAGAACGCATTAGGCAGATCACCTAGCCGCAACAGAAGGAAAACTTGAAGCAGACCCTGTGTCAACGCGTCTTGGCTGCGTGGCACAGTAGGCTAATTTCCCAACATGAACTTAGAGGAGGCCCGACTCAGTAGTGGGTCATTTATGGGTTAAAACGACGATAAAGACCCTGTAGTCCGGAAAACGATCACGTTGAGGTAAGGTTAGGTTAGTAGGCCTAACCGAGTTTTATGTATGAATTAACTCTGGCCTTGCTACGAATGATCGTCCTTGAAAGATATCGAAGCCATGCCTAGCCATGTGTAATACCTTTTTAGAATCCCTATTAAATGCGCCAAAAATTGTGATACAGTGGCACTTTTCTGTAGAGTATTTTTTTTTCACAGTGGGGTCCGAAGTAAATTACAAGTTTTGATTTAAGAATTATTGCTTTCGTAAAACTTAATACTATCTTCAACACACCCAATAAACTACCATAAATAGCAATTGTAACTCTGCAGGGGTTGACCCTAAGGACCTCCCGTAGAACAATTTTTTGCTGCTGATGGCCCCATCTAACCGCTGGTTTCGTTTGATCCACGACATTTTGACCAACCTGTATATATGAAATTCAGGTCCTCTGAAAAAGTGATGGAAACATGATCTGCACTAAGGTTTTCACCGTTTTCGTTACAGACTACAGTTTTGGTTAACAATTACAAAGACATGGGATACTTATATACCTACGGATAGCATTGCAATATATCTATATACGTATCTTTATGATACTCCGTATAGTATAAATCTCAGTCTAAAGCTGTACGTGTGGTGACGGATTTAGAATACACAATGTCACCAACCCATACCATCTTTAGAGTGTCGTAAGAGGCGACTAAAAGAACGCAAGAAGCAGATCACCTAGCCCCAAGAGAAGGAAAACTTGATACAAAACCTGTGTCAACCCGTCTTGTCAGCATGGTACAGTAGGCTAAATTCCCTCCATTAATTTGGAGGACACTTGACCCAGTAGTAGGTCATCTATGGGCTAAACCGACGACGATAACTATAGTCAGTTATGGTCCAGCTTATCTAAGTACTAAGCTGCTCGCTGTGATTAAATTGGACATTTGTTATCTAGAGCGTGAAGATTCTAGGTTTTGCTATATATTTTAGTACGTGCACTACTTTTCCGAAAACTAGCCGCAATAGAGGCCTCATAAAATGTAAATATTCCACGGGACATAAAATTTTATCTTTCACAGTAAACGTTTGGGTGGAACTTCTAAAATTAACGTCCACTATACGACATGTTTCATGTTCAAATTTATTAGAGCAGAGGCATCATTGGAGCTTGACTAATTAAATATTTTTTTCTTTACAGAAATTGCAAAAGTGCGAGCAAGTTTATTCCAAATTAATGGAGTCAAGAAAGAACCACTTATTTTACCAGAACCAGAAGGAATGGTCACCACACTCACAGAAAAAGTTTACGTGCCAGTAAAAGAACATCCAGATGTAAGTAATTTTCTAATGCATTTTTTTAGTAATACATACTTGATTATAGCTTGAAAATGACGCCACCGCCTCATTGAGAAGCTAAGAAATATATTCAATACTGGTATGGTTCAGATAGGTTAGATAATTTTCTTCCTAATACTATTTTCTTTCCTTTGCTATCTCAGTCTTTTTTCTATAAAGATAATAAATTGTTTATACTTTCTGTATCTGGAATCTTCTAAACTGTCATAGAAGAGTAAACATCATAAAATATGTACTGTCATATTCGTCTTCACGTTTTCTTTAATGATAATTTTTATTCATAAGTAAGCAGTTATTGAAAATAAAAAACAAGAAAACGGTACTGTATTTGTCAATACTGACTATCGTTAAAACAAAAAATCTAATCCCACTTTGCTAAAATTAGGTCACGACGACGCCCGTTTATTCAGATTAATATGATTTACGAACAGTTCTAAGAAAGATCCATTAAAACAGTACAATCAAGATTGGAATGGTTTAAGAGAACCATTAAATCTGACGTATTTTCGCCACTGCCTAACAACTTTTGAGTTCATAAGAATATGGCTATTTTGACCGGTAATTAGACTGCAATATTAATAGCATATTTGCAGTTTGAACATGAGTAAGTTTTAAAAGCCTTCATGTTATATGAAACCATAATCATATTTAAGGCACCTGTTGCCATTTTCTTTAAAGATAATTGTTTTCGAAGCTTTACAAGAGCAGGGAACGTTCTAATAGGTTGACTAGTCTTACAGATAGAATCGCAAGGCTGTCAGCCTGCCTCATTTGGTGTCTTATGTCATGGCTATTTCGCCTTTGGTCTGCCTAGCAGTTCGAGCTTGAGATAAAATTCATTCATAGTACCAAACCAATTCGTGCTCATTTGCAACCATACCCGTACCTATAGAATACCATTCAAGGGAATGAGTTGAATGAACTGAATGATTCATTTTGTCAAAATTAGCTATTGATAAACCGTTTTCTTTATATCTCTGCTCTGTGCCAAGATTGAGTGCAGCTGTTGATGTATATGTCAATAGATCAACTGCAAGCACGTTAATTATTTGGCACGTAATTAACAACTTTGTTTCTACAAATTCATAGTTTAATTGGAATACATTTAAGGCACAGGATTCGGTCTTGAACAATGACAAGAATTTGGATAAAAAGCTTCCATTAGGCGGATAGTAGTGATTAGTAAGTTGCATGTGGTTAATTAGGGTGCTTGTATTTGGAAGAGCATTTATGTCTTGTATGATAATATTAACGTCGTAAAACATGATCACTATTATTACGGTGTATTGACTATCCGATAATGTACTGTTGGCGCCATCAACTCGTCTGATGCCATATTTGGCAGCTTCTAACGAACCGGGAACATTGATGTAGTCAGATTAAATTTTATTACTATTTATTGGATGGCGTAAGAAATCTATTAGGATAAATTTGTGGCTCTCCACCAAATTTAGACGTCTCGCAGGCAAAAAAAAAATACATCCATCCAAGCAAGGTATTGCAGACTGTTTTATCTCTTGTGTTATGAATATTTATTTAGGTGCCTACATAGTCAACACGAATGGTTTTAGAACCTATATCCTGTGTGATGTAGCTAGGAATCTAACAATAAGAACGTAAATCTTAAGTTACAATGATTGTTAAATCATACTGATCACCGATCAAAAGAACCGTTCCGAGACGTTGGTCACGTACAAGTAATACTCACTCAGTAACCTTATATCCACTGCGATGGATGTCATTTAGATCGATTCGTAGAATCATTACCTACCATATTCTTCAAGCCGTATCTAGTTAGATGTTTGCGAAATGTATTCCTGTTTGGACATACACTCGACTTCGCCGATTCCTAAAATAATGTTTTCACTACAGAAAATCTTACCATCAACGTTTTATTCGCTCGCAAAAACTGGGTTGTAAAGTAAACGCTCACAATTCCAGAAATAGAGTTAACAGTGTGCTATTCGTATGTCGAACACGGTGTCGAAACAATGGTTTCGGAACGTTATTCGACAGTGTGACTAATATCTTAGAACGTTTTACTTCTACTACGTACGTCTTTATGGCCACAAGTAAAATGGTCACACGTAAACGATACACATGTGTAGTACAGATTATTAGACGTTAAATGCTAATGTCAATAATTTTATACATTTAAATATATGTGATTCGCTCAAGGCTTCCGAATTTATGGACCTACATAATAAATGTTCAAGATATCGAAAGGATCATTTTGCTATTTTATGAAGCTACTATTAAATGCAGTTCCACCGCTATTTTCTTCATTTCCAACATTGCAGTTCTCTGTAAGATTTAGTCGAACATCCAAATTGAGAAGTTCTATCGCTTTTAGTTATTGTGAGTTAGACGGCTTGTCTCATAAATTATTCTCCAAGTCTTTTATAGGAATAAATGCATTTGAAATGCGGAATAAGCTTGATTCCGCATAGCTTAAAAACGATATGCTGAGCACATGCTGCGTTTAAAAACACCTATCAAGTGTCTTTAGTTGAACTGTACCTCGAAGTGGACTTGTCTGGCAAGTTCTTATTTTCCCGTAGGGTTGGGTTCTCGGTAAGTTGTCTTTCAACCAATTACGTATCGATAGAGTTGTTGTTATATTTAAATATTATTTAATTTGTAAACCTCGCCATTCTTTTACAAGTAGTCTATTTCTACAGAGAGGATTTTGTGATATCTTTATTTATGATATCACAAAAATATTTTTATATTAATGATTTCTTAGGTTTTCACCATTAATACACATTAAAATTAAACACTTTTGAACGGATTTATCGCGTGTATATTACATTATTTAATTTCCGAGGTTTCGATGCTGCAGCAGTCGTGGTCGCGGGAGAGACAACAACAATAGACAACTGTCTAGACTGTCATCTAGACAGTTGTCTTAAAAAGTACAAAGAAACAGTTAAAAACTACAATACAGTTGAACGCCTATAATTTTGTTGTATTGATAACGTTCCCTGTGTACGCAGAAATCGCTCACGGTGTACAGAGGTCTTGCAGAACAGTGTTGTGCTTGAGATTTGATCAATTTAATGACTGGATCCCAAGCAGGTGGTAGGCACTTGCCAACCATCCTCTCTATTGATATTTTGATGATTTTTAATCTCGATACGCGAGGGTATTTATAATAAAAATACAAGAAATCCTTGCCAAATACATTCCAAGGAATGTAATGCTTTTCTTTGGCAAGGATTTGAGGTCTATCAAAATTAATGTAAATTGTAATATTTAATATCTTTCGGTCATAATCTTTCGGCATTTGTCACACGCTAGGTGGTAGTCTCCATACTCTCCTGTACTCTTATTGGTGTTCATATCTACATTCACACCTTTCATACACATTTCCTTATTCACTCAATCCATCCATCCTTTTTTGGTCTCCCAGAACCTTTGTATCCCCCCAAATTTGTAGTGAAACTATCCAACCAACCAAGATTAGCAATCATTATTATTAACCTACAAGCTTACTAATGGTTCTCTGTACTTATTTCTCATGGTATGACGATTTCGTCTCCAGGTAGTAACCAAAATAAAAAACTGCTTATTTTGCTTGAAAGCACACATCATTTTAGTAAATAATATTTACTTACTACTCAGGCCATAAATGACCCACTGCTTAGACGGGCCTCCTCTTATCATAGGGAGGGTGATTAGCCTACTGTGCCACGTTGGCCAGACGGTTTGGCACAAGGTTTCGTATCAAGTTTTCCTTCTCTTGCGTCTAGGTTTTCACTCAGGATGGAATGGTGGACACTATGTATTCTAAATCATTTACGGTAGACTTATGACGGTAGATTTATGGTAGACAAAATAGTTCTAAATACCAAATCTTAATACCATAAATACTTAATACCAAATCGAATTTAACAGTATTTATATACAGGGTGTAAGTGGCGGCGTCCCGAAAAAAGATACCAGCGATTCAGTACATGATACTGAGGCCCATGGCGGTCGAATTTTCCGGATTTTTTTTCATGAATTTTCCGATTTTTCTTGGCATTATTTTTCCATATAATATAATGAAGTAGTTACTATTGTCGAGCTGCACTTAATTTTTTGTAATATTATAAAAATTAAACAATTTCCCAAAAAAACGCAATGTAGTTAAGACACGAAAAATCGCACTACCAGATGTTACGGCGGCAAGTACAATGACACTATCGCGCGATGCCGCCCGCACCGTGTGCCATGCGTTCGTTGACCTCTACTCCTCGTCCGCGACCTACGTCTCCCGAAGAATCCCCAGGGATATACGAAGTTGCGTAAAATTTGGTCAACACTAATGTGTGGATCTCTCCGTTTGGTGACGGATTAAGAATACGCAGTGTCACCAACCCATACCATCCCGAGGGTGTCCTAAGAAGCGAATAACCGAATGCAAGAGGCAAATCACCTAGCCGCAAGGAAAATTTGATAAAAACCTTGTGCCAACCCGTCTTGCCAGCGTGGCACAGTAGGCTAATTTCCCTAAATGAATTTGGAGGAGGCCCGACTCAGTAGTGGGTCATTCATAGGCTGTAACGATGAATGTGTAAATAAGTTAACTAGGTACTAAATTTCATTATTAGAAAGATAGACGAGGGCAGTGTCAAATTCAATGAAATGTATTAAATAATGCATACCCAATGCAAGTACATAAATATCCAGTTTTGTTATTACGCTGTATTACTACCTACCTGGCTCCAAACCTACCTACGATTACGTAGCTCATTAGAGCTTAGAAACACCTACTTAGTGTTATTTGATGATCGACTACATACCTACCTACTCATTAATCTAGATTTAGTCTGCCGAAGTATTTGTGACGTACCTAGGAACAACGTAGGTATTTATTTTGGTGAAATACAAAATCCAATTCAATACTTCATACGTTTTGACTGGTAAATACTTATTGTTTCATTATTGTTCGGTAATCATTGCTAAACGTGTAGGTACACGATATTTTATACGATCAGTCTGTCTTGCTAAAACGGTTTTATTTTAGTTTTTAAATAGACAACTCGGGTATAAATCGTATGTCACAAGTATCTTTAGAAACATTAAATTAACGGACACACTGTACACCCATACATGAACCATTATTTTAGATTGTTCAAAGAGTTGTCTCGTACGAGAATCGAACCGCGCAGTCCAATCTTCAGCACGTCAACGATTACGCAGGCCGCCGCGAGCGACCGTCATAACGTCCACACGCAGGCGCTTACCGGTGCAAACTAAACTGGTTAGTTGGTTAGTGCAGGCGGCATGCTCACAGGCAAGACGGAGCGTGTGAGCTTCGGAACTAGAGTAATACCAATCAGTTGATATGATATTATTATCGAAACAAATTTGCGCTGAGTCTTGCGTTTATTTAAGCGATTATTAGGGCGGTATTTCTATTAAATACCTAATGCATAACTTTTAAGAACTTGTTAGTTTAGGACTTACTTATGTCAAAATAACAATAATTATTTTAGTTACTTTGTAATTCGACGTCATCTAAAATTACGTTTATGTAAGAAAACGACACTGATTCATTGTTTAAAGCTATTTCAAATACAGTTTCACACGAAGTCTAATTTCATTAATCGTTTGAAACTAATCGTCGATGATGATCGTTTTATTTTATTTAATTCCCAACGTTTCAGGCACTTTCGATAGTATCGATAGTTTTCACATGATACTACTATCTCACCTCTATTTGTTTCAATGTGCAGGTTTGTAATAATTTTCAAATAATAATAGATAAATTCGTCAGTTCGCCGGGACTTCCATCGGAAATCAGAAGTAATCGTAACTGTTTTGTGAATAATTAGCGACTTGTGACTTGTGAAGTGAAATTCGATTAGTACTTTTGTGTGTTGTGTCTTTGCGTTTTGTGTGTTTCATTATGAATCGGGTCCCGTTTTCTGCGCGGGAATACGGGGAGATGCTAATGGCATATGGTGAAGCAAGAGGAAATGCTTCTCTAGCGTTACGTATTTACGCTCAGCGCTACCCTAACGCTCGTCATCCAGTGGACAGCCGTGTTATCACTCAGGCTTATCAACGGGTACTCGATAACCAGCCCATCGTACCACACCAGGAAGGCTCCAGCAGACATATTAGCGCCCGAGTTGAGCAGCGAATACTGGAGACAATCCAACGCAATCCCCGCCTTGGCACACGAACTGCTGCAAAGCTTTTGCGGCGTCGTGGTATACGCGTTTCGCACTGGACTGTGCACAAAGTCCTACGTAGAGAGCGCCAACGGCCCTATCGTTTACACAAAGTTCAGGCGCTCGTGCCTGGGGATGAGAATCGTCGTCTTGCGTATTGCAGGTGGTTGGGGAATCAGCAGCGGTATTTCCCTGACTTTGTGTCGCGTATAATTTGGACAGACGAGTCCACGTTTACGAGGAACGGCATGTGGAACCGACGCAACTCTCACATTTGGGCACGAACTAATCCACGTGAGTACCAACAGACGGGACATCAAACGCGTTGGTCTGTAAATGTTTGGGCGGGTATCTACCACAACAAAATTCTGGGTCCCTTCTTTTTACCAGGGCGGATGAATGGGCCAAGGTACCTGGAATTTTTGCAGCAGGATCTGGCCAATACTCTTCGTGAGTTAGAAAATGATTTGGCTCAGGAATGGGACCAAATGGATGAAATTCCAATAGCACGGTTGCCAAGGATTTGGTTCCAACATGACGGTGCGCCACCACACGTTGTTCGACCAGTGCGCGAGTACCTTAATGATGTGTTCCCTCAAAGGTGGATTGGCAGATTCGGGCCTCACGCGTGGCCAGCGCGGTCTCCTGACTTGACGCCGTTAGATTTTTTTTTATGGGGTTACATCAAAGAAAAGGTGTTTGTAGCGGAATGCGACACTGCGAATGAAATGCGTCGACGCATAAGTGACGCATTTCAAAAACTAAAAAGTGATATCGCAGCCGATCCCACGATGATGTCTCGTCTCCACGCAAATACGTCATATCGCGCCCAGCTTTGTGAGCAACTTGGGGGACGCCATTTTGAGCCGAATCTTATAAGAAGAGAGAGACGTTAAGGTATGTTTGACTTTCACCAAACTAATTTATCTTTGAATGTGGTATTGTTATTACTTAAAACAATATCGATGTAAGATTTTCTTTGCGTCTATGCCTAAATTTTAAATGTACTTTAAACCAATAGCTGAGTAGTTAATTGAGTCATAACATGAGCACAGCGACAGGCCGAGTTCTAAGCCACAGCACCGTGTAGGTAGGTAAGAGCCGCTGCGCCGCGCGTGCGGCATGCGTTCATTGACCTCTACTCCGCGTTTGCGTGTGGTACGACGCTGCAGCGATAAATTGTATTGTTCGTTGTACATTGCGTAGTGCGAATTAACTAAATAATGATAAATCTTTTATTCTTCATTTTTTTGCTGAACTGAATTTTGCATGATAATAAGTGCCCATAGAAAGCCCATTTCACGAATTTTTCGGGACGCCGTCCCTTACACCCTGTATATTTTCCTCAAGCTCGTGTATCGCTATGATTATAAAACAAATATATTTTGTAAACACGCTAATTGCATCACCGGCTTATTTTAAGAAGCTTGTAAAAATAATACGAGTAGAATAGACATTACTACTTATATTTTACACTAGCAAATGTCATAGGTAATTATTTTCCAAAGCTGGTAAACAATTTCTGTTTCCACTGTGATATTTTGGCAGGTTGATTTTAAATGTATTTTAAGTCGATCGGAGCCGCAGGAGAACCTAGTATAATCAAGAGGTCGATGTCGATATAAATATTAGCTCATGCCTCACAATTACTGCGCTACCATTTACGGTTGGAGAAGTTATTAAATCCTGCCATATCGGTGGCGATTCCGTTACTCAAGACTTTTTAACGGCAAGGCAGCATATTTGCCGACTCTCATTGATCTTTCTTATTCGTTATCAAGAAGTTCTGTTTGTCGTCCGAAGGTTTTTTGATGGGATTTTAACATCTGTGACACATAACACATTCACTGTGTTCTATCAACGCTCATGAAATAATAGGAAATAACTTTATAATTTTTTCTTAAATTTTTCATATTAACTAGCGGCGATGGATTTTGTTTTTTTCGACAGATTTTTTTTCTACTTACTTTAAACTTATTGTTATATTTTGGACAATTCACACAATATCTTTATAAATTGTAGCCTATGTGTTATTCTGATGTGTAAGCTTTATTAATGTAAAGTTTTATTTAAATGCAATCAGAAGTTTTTACGTGAAATTGTAACAAACAAACATCCATCCATTCATCAATACTTACAAAGTTACGCGTGGTGCGGAATGAATTGTGGTCAGCATTGTCCGTGAACGGTGTGAGCAGTATCCTCATACGAGCATTGCAATCTCTTTATCGGGACTCCAGTGCTTGTGTGATGATAAACGGGGCATACACTGAATGGTTTAATATCGAGAAAGGTGTTTGACAGGGATGTGTAGCGTCACCGTGGCTGTTTAATCTGTTCATGAACAATTGCTTGACAGATTTAAAAGAGAATGAATGTGGGTTGAGAATGAATGAGTTACTCGTCAAATGTTTTCTCTATGCTGATGACCAAGTATTACTTGCGTCTTCGGCCGAGGAGCTGCAGGAGATGGTAACTGATATGAGTGAAGCTTATGTTAGAAAGGGAATGAAAATGAATGCTAAGAAGGCGAAAGTAATGGTGTTTGAAAGAGATGAGGCTGTGACAGACTGCAATATCGTGATTGGAGATGAACAAGTTGAACAGGTGAATGAGTTTGTGTATCTGGGTTCAAAGTTTACAAGAGATGGAAAGTATGAGAGTGATATCGAAGGAAGAGTGAATGCAGGGAACATGGTGAACGAGCTTTGCACTCCTTTATGAACAGTCGGAAGGTGTCTAACAAGGCTCGTTTGGCTGTGCATGAGGGAGTGTTGGTTCCGACACTCATGTACGGAAGTGAAAGTTGGGTATGGCAGAAGAAACATGAAAGCAGAATAAATGCAGTTGAGATGAGAGCGTTAAGAAGTATGATAGGAGTTAAACTGAGTGACAGGATAAGAAATAGTGAGATAAGGAATCGTTGTGGTCTGAAAAAATATATAGTGATAAAAATTGAGAAAGGTATGCTGAGATGGTTTGGCCACGTCGAGAGAATGAATGAAGAACGATTGACGAAAAAAGTGTATAAGGCGAGTGTGAATGAAAGTGTTGGAAGGGGAAGGCCTAGGCGGACGTTTCAAGACCAAATCAAAGACGTCTTAAAAAAAGGCCAGGTCAAGAGTACCCTAAACCGAAGAGCATGTATGAAGAGAGTAATGAAAGTGGACGAAGCGAAACAAGTATGTAAGGATCGTAGCAAGTGGAAAGAAGTGGTCTCCGCCTACCCCTACGGGAAAGAGGCGTGATTATATAATAATAATAATTAGTAGGATTACAGGACGTTTCTACGAAAAATTAAAATCGAGGCCGATACATTCACACATTGCTTTTTTAATAATACATCTTGTAGGTATAAGTACAGCTATATCGCTGAATTCTGAAAACGTGATAAATCGAAAAGTATTCTTATCGCAGATATTCTCGGTAAGCATGAGGAGTTTTAAGCAGCACCGTACAATATATCGAATGTATCAGCATAGCTCCGAGGGGAAATGTACGGTACAATAATAATTACATTGGCGAAAGAACAGCTGGACGGCCGGAACGTTTTAACGAAAATATTTCAGGCCGTGTGTGCTTTATCATTCGCGAATGCAAACATCGGTAAAAGCTCGCGAATGGATTTCACAATGACTAAACAAATCTTGTACGAAGTCTAGCGGGCCGTCGGGCAACTGGGGTTACGACCAGGAAAATCGAATGATGTATTTACGATGCCCGTTCGGATTCGGATCCATTCAATGTTACGAGTGAAATGGCGAATCGGTGAACGTGCACTCCAACGGTAGATATAAAGGTAGTTCCAAATTGATGTATGGTATGTAAGTCTAAAATAGAAGATATGAAAATAAAAGATATGGTAGTGTACTTTTTTGTAGGTAATTATAGATAAAGTGGTTTTCTACTTCCACTAATTAATCGATTTAGGATGTCGTTTTAGGCCGAACGTCCACAGTCGGTGGACGCACGGCTATGCATGCTTAACTAAACTAACTTATTTTAGCTGGCGGTGTACGTTCGGCTCTACTCTTTTGTTCGTGTGACTGACTGACGTACGTGACTGACGTAGAGTACATAATGTCACCACTAGATTCCATCCATAAGGTGTCGTAAAAGCCGACAAAAGAAAATGGGAAGGTCGATAGCCACAGGAGAAGGAAAACTTGATACAAAACCCTGTGCCAACCGTTGTGACCAGCGTGGCACAGTATGCTAATTACCTTCCATGCAACTGGAGGAGGCCATACTCAACAGTGAAGAGTAGTAGTAGTTTACCCTTTAGCTTTCTCTGGAAGCAAAATAAATAACCTTACGTCCCCTCATAGTGCTTTGGCAACTTAACTGGCACGAACGAAACACTACACGAGTATGGTTGCGTTACCTTTGTGCCTTACGAAGGTTGTATCTGTTGGTGTTTAATATGGGCGTGATTTTAAACAATTCTAAAACATCTTATTTGTACTAATATGTATCATTAATCTTGTAGATAACAGGATTAAATTAAATCGAGAAATTGTTCGAAAGAAGCTCTAGCACCAATGAGATTTTACGATAGTGTATGATGCTAGATACATACTTAAAGACAACAATAAAGTCTTATTTGTAGATACTTCTTCTGCTCTAGTTCTAAAATATATTCAAGTAAACTGGACATTAACAATAAATTTATTTCAATTAAAATCTGGAAACATAAATAGCAAAATTGATTTTGGTAACGTAATTTTGCTCTGGCGTCAGCACGAGAATACATAGTGTTACATAGTTACGAGTAGAAACACCATTTTATTTGAGAAATAACGAGATTTAAGACTTTGCATTGGTCAGACGCAACACTTTTAACGAGTGTACTCTAGGTATCTATCTAGGTAGCATTTTTTTTTCTATTTTGAACCTTAAACAATGATATTTATTAAACTGGTTTTATTTACAATTAAAATAAAAAGCACAAATAAATTTGTTTTTGCATAGATATTATGAAATGTAAATGTAAGTTTGAGTAAGTCATCGGAAACTTCCATGATTAGCTAGAACTGGGTAATTAGTAAACACTCCCGTAATCAAAAGTATAGTAAGTGCATTTAAGTTCTAGCAAGTTTTGAATTCCGCATTAGCATAGACGTCGTGCAAGCTTGGTCGCATATTTGACGAACTACAACAAGGAGTGGTGTGCATGCAATAAGGCTCGGATCACGCAGGTCGGAGTTTAACTAGCTTATTCCATATCGCTTATCTATAACGCTATTTTAAGAGTTAATAGTAAGCTCTTTGATTTTTGGCTCAGTCCAAAAATAAGGTAACATGCACGTCATTCAAAAAATATCCGCATTGCGAAATATTAAAATGTTCACTTGATAAAATATCATGGTTTTTACTACACGTATAAATTGAAGTCTCATCTTTGGATTGGCCTTAGATAGAAACGTCGTTTGATGTACATCAATTTAAACACACAATTTAAGAGATAGCATAAATTTTCTAGCATGGGATTACTACATACGTGTACATATTATATATATATCATTATTTAATAATATTGACCTCCATAACAGTTTACATAATATGATTAAACTGCTCATATTATGTTGCCTACAACTATTTCTCGGAAAGCGCCAAATTATATTTAAACACGCACCGAAATAGTTTCGCTAATCCGAAGAGGTCGCGATAGAACTATTGAAAACAAAAGAAATTCATGGAATTGCAACACCTATCGTCTAAAGTTACTCTTTTCTATGTTTTGACGTGTAAACAAACATAAAATGCAGAATGCAAAACCGATTGACCGAACGACATGTTTTGGCGCACAAAAATATAATTGGAGTGGGTGAAACAGACGCTTGTGACATTTACCATTCATTTAATCTTGCCAAAAGTGAATAAGTTTGCAGTATATTTCATGATACGTATACTTCTTTTTAAATTAAGAAGAATAATAATTTTATAATTGAGAAGATGTCGACGAAACCATATCATCTTGTCCAAGTAATTCATATTAAAAAAGAACTTTACCAAACTGTACATTATTGTACAGTATGGATTTCCTTGTTTGTATGTTTACTTATTTTTTTAACACAGCTATAAGTTTACTAAGATGTAGAGAATCGTAAACACTTATTGCCTGCAATATTCCCATTGTTCCGTGAAATTATTCTTAGCTTCTCTAACCAAATATCTTACATATACACTGTCTTACATTAATAGTGCATTTGGTACAAGAGTGGTAATGAGGTTGATCAGATCGGTCGCGCTCCGCCGACCACGGGTCACGGGTCGTGGGCCCCTCTAGCCAGTCTTGTCTTACAAGCTTCATATTTATAAGTAGATTCACAACATAGATGATTATAATGTAAATTCTGGGGATATAATTCTAAATAATCTTCGGATATACATTTGACTAGCTGCAGTCCAAAAATAGACCGGTCTGAGGAAACATTATTGCTATAAGCCACTTAGATTTTTAAGACCTTTGTCCTTGGGACCAAATATATGAAACAATCTATATTTTACAGCACATATTTGCTTTTATTGTTCTAATGACGAACTATTATTAGTACACGTACTACATTCGCTTGATTTAGGTACCTAAGAATATTGTTTTGTTTATTGATCCGATAAAAAGAAAAATCTGGAATAACACGTCTAGCACCCGTTAAGAATGCTAAGGTTAAACGATACTAATATTAACCCTAAACCTGTATTTTTATTACATTAATCGCTTGTTTGATTAGATTTATCGTCAGATATCGATTTAACAGTTAAGTAAGTCCATGAAAAGTAAGTGATTTGCTGGAAAATAAAAATCGTAAGTGAACTCCATCCACTGGCTATATGAGCTCAAAATTCGAATAAGTATGCTATTTGCTATTGTGTTATCAAAAACAATTAACACATTCTGATATTATTTCACAGTAACAAACGAACACCTGGAATAACAATCTTTCATAAATATATGTACCTACCACTTGTATGAGTAATGCTCGTGTAGAGCTAGTTAAGTTATTAAGCAGATATTGATTTATTATCCGGTATCTATTTAATAATATATCTTATACTATGTTATTGTACAATGGGATATTCAATTTTAATGATCTTATCAGAGTGACTATTCATTTGTTTGTAAATAAATCGATATTAACTTACTCCCAGACATTAGTACACATTTCAGTTATACATAGTGAAATGACAATCTCATCCTCTAAACAATTTTGCAATTTATTATGCGTCTTTGTTTTAAACTCTACTAGCTTCGCACGGGTGCAATTATGCATGTATTATACATATAAATCTTCCTCTTGAAGGTTGAGGTCTGTGTGGTGACGGATTTAGAATACATGGTGTCACCACGCCATTCCATCCTAAGCGTGTCGTAAGAGCCGACGAAAGGAAATGACACGGCCGAAAATCTAGCCGCAAGAGAAGGAAATCTTGATACGAAACCCTGTGCCAACCCGTCTAGCCAGCGTGGCACAGTAGGCTAATTACCCTCCCTGTGATTGGAGGAGGCCCGACTCAGCAGTGGGTCATTTATAGGGTGAGGCTGAGTCATTTCCATCCAATGCCTAGCAACAATTGCAAGATTTTTGTCAGTTGACTTTTACTACGATGCGTGGGAGTGTAACCAGTGTTTAATGTTTCCCTCGGATCTCGCGCGTTTACGCAAGCGGAAAATAAACATAATTTATTGACACGTTAAACGTATATATCACAACAATCAAAGCTGTTCAATAAAATGTGAGAATCATGTAGTCTCGTTATAAGTGCAACATGCCTTGCAATGACCAGTAGAAAACAAAGTTTATTTTCCTTCAACGGATGTATCGCAACATGGATAAAATATTGGAATTGATGATCCTCGCCTTCCGACTGACATTTTAAGATCTTCAGTATTTTCAATTTCATTGAAAATTTTACAATCTTCCAATTACGAGTATCAGATAATATTTACTTTGCTTTAAAGATAATCTCGTCGTGGTTTCGCCCATTAATGATGTGTCTGGCCTCCTCCAAATTCATGGAGGGAAATTATAGCCTACCTACACGCTAGCTTGCTACTTCAGAGCATCTAAGTTCTGTTGCAGTCGTCAAGCCATATTCCGGGCAAATATTGGTCTATCATTTGTTAAATGGCATGAACCTCTCTTTACGTTTGTTTTCTTGTTTGTAATCCCTTTTGTTAACGACATTTGCTATATTATTATAACAATTTTCAATTAAACAGTTTATAGTGCCTAATCTATATTATATGTTTTATCGATATCCCGTATTGTACGCCAGTATCTGTCTGCTTTCTAACTATTAGCCTCGCAAGTAAGATTTCTCTAAGAATAGCATAGTGACCTATGCGCTAATAGTCTACTACAATGTGTGTAACACTTTGTTGCTGCACCACGGCGGTTTAGAATTTCCACTCCCATTGCAACGTTTTCTTGTCTATTTTTTCTCACTTTCTCATCCAATTTATATTTTCTCCCGAATGATCGTTCAACATAATATTTCCATTTAGTTATATGAATTAGAGATATAATAATTTAGAGAGACGAAGTCAAGAGCCAACGGTTATTTTATTTACTGCCCTACTCATTGGCCCATAGGTGTAACATTAATAATGTTTATGTGACCTTATAGTGACTATAACGACTGCAATTCAATTAAGATGCTCGCCGACAAGATCATAAATTGCAATATTCTTTTAATTAAATTTGAAGCTTGCTTTCAATGTATCACAATTTTCCATGACTTCGTCTCAAGCCAACCAACGTCCAAAAGCGAGTGCATTTATAGATATTACGATAAAGTTCCTTTTAAATATGCCATATTATTATCACTTCGCGGTAAAGTATAAAATTTAACATCCAATGCACACCAAGTATGTACTTTTGCATGCACAAAGCTTCCACGTTAACAGCCCGAGGCATGTCTAGCTGGTCGTGACCGATCACTGAACGACAATTACCATGGAATTATACTATCAATCAATTGCAATATTGTGGTATTAATAGTGCTTCTACGTTGGGGAACTATCCATTTTATCGATGTAAAGGTTTCTTATGGAACTTCTGTAATAATTATATATTTTATAACTAGCGTATATAACTTAAGCTTCATAGTACAAAACGTAAAATGAAACGTATGTTCTAAATGAACAACGAAATACGGATTAAACATCCAAACCATTGCGCATTGTCTTAAATAAATGTCATTTCGATCGAACTGCAATTCGGTGTTAAAATTTACAAATGGCTGAATATACAAAAATCTATTTTATCCTTGATCAATGATGATATGAAAAAATTGTAACACACAAAGGAATCGCTCTCAACTGATTATAAAGAAAACTCGTAAAGAAGTATGATCAAATAATTAATGTCTCAAATCAAACAATGCCAGAAAATCAAAGTTGTAGCTGTCGAAGTTGACCCTTCGATTAAGAATTTTGTCCTTAGACCAATGATATGTTACGGAGATAATAATTACATAAGACGTTATGTTCTCATCATGTACAATCGCTGATATAGTAAGGATCCGCCCACCAATACTCGTCCGCCTCTAATGATTGCCAATCACTGATCTTTAGATCACTTGTTTTGTTATTGTTACTTTACCGTTGTTTTGTTTGGCGTGTGGATTATGCGAGTACTATGTTTACTTGTACTCTTAACTGATTTGACTAATGCTTTTACGTGAAATGTGACATTTACCAGACTTGAAATACGTTTAATAAGTATTTAGAGTATGATATTTTTAGCCTGTCTAATAGTGCCCGGAGATTTCAGGAAGTACTTAGCTTACACGCATGGTTGTTTACAGATATCTGTGCCTAATTAGTCTACGACATCTAGTAAAGTTTTATATCCACTAAGAACATTTACTTGAAACGTGATGCAGTAATTTACGGGTCTAGTTAAATTCTTCGGATTACTTTGTATATCACGCTTGTCTGCATCATTATTCTTACGAGAATAGGCATTGTTTCAAATCTTGTATCAGTTATGTGTACACGTCAAACATAATATTTTTATTCAATGTAATATACGTTCAATCAAATCAATCATTATTATTCATGGCATAATTTGCATGATACAAAATGAAGTCATCAAAAGTTAGCTAGAAAATATGATGTTTCCTCAAAGGATCGCCGTCATAAAAACAGTTTACGATGCTGCATGACGAATGACCTACATAAGTAATTAGACCCGCTGTATTTTAACAGGTGCCTGTTGTGTTTAACTGAAGAAAACTAATCCAAGAATACCTTTGATCAATGTAAAAACACCTCTAAACAAAACAGTTGCATTTATAACGGGATTTGAAAACGATTCAACAATCCAGTGAATCGTATGAAAATAAAATAATTATTTAATAATGCCTGCTATTCCTACAATGAAACGGAGTTTGCTTGTTACTGAAAGGTGGCAGTCCCTTCGTAAGCGAATTATTTGTGGGTATATATTTCGTTATACACATAGATGAGAGATGTAAGCCGTAAATGCGAATAAATAAATCATGTAAAAGATATGATAGAAAAAAATCCAGGCCCTTGCACAATATATTTTATGAACAAAAAACCAATCAACAATTTTGACCTTTGACTTTCTATATAAATTAAATAGTATTAGTTAAAATACATTCAAAATGAAGCAATTACGTGTTGTTGTAAATATTAACACTGAATCTTATACATTTTATTCAACCGCAGTCATAGGGACACCTTCCTTATCATCAGTGGTTCCCAGTACACGTGGTTTGCGGTACTACGAAGGCACTATCATTAGTTGGCAAAGCCATCATTACCCACGGAAAGTTGCACGTAATTTTCAATAAATACCATTGTGTTTTTGTTAGAGGGCAATGTCGTGTTAATTTAACCGATATTTCCGGGTTAAAGTTTACTGCATCAATGGGATGGTGTCATTAGTGTGTTCTACCGTAGCTGTTGTATTGCTTACCTTTGATTGTATTTCTATGGAACATTCTGTATTATGGTTACGTTCTTAAAAATCTTCGTGTCTTAATCCTCTATACCACAATTAATTAAACGTAAACAGCTGGCAATTATAATACTTAATATTTTGCTTAGCCAATACTCGTTGTCGTTTGACTTTCAACTATAACTACAAGTACTAGATGTCTATGTATGAATTACAAATATGATAGACCTGAAATTTTACCATGCCGATAAATCAGCTAAAATGTGCTAGTCAGAATCTGGGTTATATAACACCGCTAGCCTTAATAATTATTTAAAAAAAAAACCAATCAGATCAGAGACACGATCTTCACTATGACACAAGTATAGTTTATGTATATCACGCTGTAATAGGTAAAATGTATTATTATGTATTAGACGCGGTTATTACTTATCTTATCTCATGTTAAAACTTGAGTAGCTGCAGTAGCAAAATAATAACTTTAATTGGTACTCACATGGTCAGTTTATACATGTCACATTGGTATTCAAATTGCACACATTATTTTATCATTTATCATATCGAAGCATAGATATAGATGATGATTTGTAATATAAAGCCTTCGATACATTATTTAAACGAGAATGATTTACAGAAACTGAATATATTAAGCGACTATAAACAATATGTTGTTGTACAGATCACATGGATTGATATTTTATCAATGTAAATGTTACCAAGACTGTAGGTACTATGATTTCGTGTATGGTAGCTATTATTGAAAACGCACATAAGTTTTTAGTTAAACTGTGGCAAATTCCTAAAAAATCTTTATTTTACCTGTTCGAAATATTATTATCTTCTCCCTTTTATTCTTCTTTCAGTTTTACAATCATGTATTTCGTTAAGTCTGTCCCGTTTGTTGACTTTTATCATTACTTTCTCATCCCCGATATATCAGTATGGTGATTGTATGTATCCTTTAGCCTCAACATAAGGGCTATCAAAAACGTTATTTTTCAAATCAAGTTCCTAAAATTCGCATTCGTTCAAAGAAATACAGACTCAACATATTTCCTCTTCGTATCCATTACTATTGGATCAGTCATTATACTGTTTATGTGTACCTATATGTATACAAATTCAACTACCTAAGATCCATAATACGGGATGCATTCGTTTTGTTAACCCTATGTACTTAAATCTGTAGATTTCTATGCATTAATTCTAATAGCCCAGCATTGGCGTAGTTAAAGGGCGTTGCACAGGCGCCGCAAGCTGGTATGCAATTGGATAATGTTTATCGATTAGATGCGCCCGCGGCACCATACGTTTCTAAGAGCTTTGTTTACTGATTGCATTATTTGATTTCCTTATATTATATGCTAAAAGAGACAGAAAAGTAACATTAGAAAAGTAACGTTGCTGATGTTTAGACTGTTGCGCGAGTTTGCTTTCACAAATCTCTATATTACAATTATCCCGGCCTCGTATGTAGTACCTACCTAAAAATGGCGATCTATATAGAGAAACTACCGAGTGTGTTGCCGGCTCTTTTCTGTAGAGCTGCATTCCGAACCGGTAGATGGTAAATTCTCAATTTTAAATGGTAAAATGTTCAATTTTATTTTATTGTTTGACTTGTCAAAAGAGCTCTAATGAGGCAACTTGATTAAATGAGTTTTGATTATTGATTGATAGAGTTTTATAAAGGTCACCTTCAGGTACTTAACATATTGTTATCATAACGATTTTTGTCAACTGCTGTTACATTTTACATTGTGTTAATAAATTTGTGTGTGTTATAGTTTGATGAACGTTATTTTAAACGTTAACCCGTTTGGTTTATTAACGCCATTTCAATTTTTAATGTAGGTCCTTGAACTTCGAGAGGTAGTCACTATTAGACAGTCTTTTAATCAACAGTTAGCCTTTAATGAAAATTTAATGTGCCAGTCTTTAAACAGTCTTGACATCGGATTAGATCAATCCGCACTAGCAACAAAAATGAAAGCAGCGCATGATTTCCGGCACGATTAGAAGTATTTTTGTAATGTGGAAAATAAAATAATTACTTTTCTCATAAAAATATTACTAACAGTGAAAAAATGCAATAAAGTAAACACGGGCGCGACGCCAAATATCGCAACGCTATTTCGACTCGTCGCGACGCAGACCAACGTCCGGCAGTCTCACATCGAGCTTTCACGTCACTCTGAGATAGTGATATTTCTGACGCCTAGATTTCATACACTAGTTAGGCGACTACACATTTCTACATCCTATCCCTTTTCCTTTGGACCGGCCTTTGTGGAAATCCTTGGGGGAGGCCTATGTCCAGCAGTGGACGTCTTTTGGCTGAAATGATGATGATGATGAAAGATTGTTTATGCTCGGCCCTAATAAAAATAGGGATTGATTTCAATAGAAACTATTTTGGAAAAAAAAAAAAAAAATTACATGTGAATATTTACCAGTCAGTGATCACGATTGGTGTTATGCAGTCAAAACTTCCGTGTGGTGAAGGACTTAGAATACACAGTTTCATCACCCCATTCTGTCCTGAGGATGTAGTAGAGCAATGAAAAGGCCACAGAAGAAGGAAAACTTGGTACGAAACCCTGTGCCGTCCGGCCACCGTGGCACAGTTACCCTCCATGGAACTGGAGGAGGCCTGACTCAGCAGTGGGTCATCTATGGGTTGAGCAGTAGTAGTTAAAACGTATTTAGGAAAATAACCACAATTTGCCTAATTGGTTTTGTGCCGTGAAATTCTGTGGTATTTTTCTAAATGCGATAGTACTTCCGATAAAGATACTGTGTACAAAATGTCAGAAAATAATAAGCAACTATTTGACTTAATATTTTGGTCACCAACTGGTGACAAGTGTCATCATAAATTGAGAAGCAAGCACAAAAAATTGAAGATATAATGTAACATAAATTACTACGCTTGTAGAATAGCAATTATTATTGCTAGTTGGTTGGTTTTCACTGGAACCTCTGTTTTGTAGTAAGATTTTGGTTCACAAAAACGTCGACGATTGCTCCCTCACACTTACGCCCGAGAGTATAGTCTTGATTGCCCTACACTTTCCTTCTCTGTTATAATATAATCATGTTGCCGCGATACATTAATTCATTAATGCAATCGGCACCTTAATGCGATGGTAAATAACCGTTCAAATATTTTACCTCACAAATTGCCTTATGTACAACGTCTGTCTCTTGCATCTTTTCAACGCCGGATATTAACTTTATGATTACTCGGTATTAAATTAATTCTGTTCTTGCTTTTTGTACACAAAGTAATATATTTATTATTATTGGCTGTTTCACTAGCTAAAGACATATTTATTTAATGGTTGCTAAGCAGAGGGCTTTGCGCACGTCGTTTGTGGCAAACCACTAAAAGAGGTGAAAAATGCTCTCCACTTAGAATATAAACGCAAATATTACTGCTAGGCTTTAGTGGTGGTAAGAAACGGTGATTACGTAAATTATACATTCAGGAAGTTTTACTTAATGCAATGATATCCTTTCGTTTAGAAACTACTTTCTTGAACGGTAGATAGGTTTATGTGGAAGTCTTGATATTCGTAATTACAACTGTTATTACGGGTACTATTATTTAATATCTACTTTTCATGTATTCATTAAAGTAGTTTATTAGGTAGGTACATATTGGTGTATCATTTTGAAGTTTGTACAGAATTGTTTTGTATTGCTCATGTCTTCTTCCTTGCCAATTCCCAATTTCTGGACTTGGCAGCGGTCTAATTTGATCTGATTTGGCACACTACGAGTATTTTCACTAAGCGATTGATTACTCATTTATTGTTTTATGTCTTCAATCAAAAATACTTTAGGGCTTAGCTCTGAAATATATTTCGGATATAGGTGACGTCGCCCCGTCTGTTCTTAGTGATTTATAGTTTGTCGTCTGTCGCCGTTAAGACAGCCAGGCCACCCATGTGCGAGAAACCAATGCTCACGGTATCTTCGAGACCCATATTCCTACATAAATTTAGTATCTCATTCAAATTTAAATTTTGCATTATTTGATTGTCTGGTTGATCTGATTGACTGTCTGAACGGAATTGGACGATCAACATTAAAATTGATATTTGAAAACTGATATTTAGTCGAACACAAAATGTTCCACGCTAAGAAAGATATAAATGTCACATGTGCATGCCAATAATTTTGTGATTGTCGCCTAATCGTTTCAAATCTTTACCACACGTGTATTCACAACGTACTTACCTGTCGACATTTTCGAATTCATTTACTATCTGTTTAACGTTTCAGTCGCATCTAATAACATGTTGAAGCAATTTGCACGCTGTCACGCAAAACAATTTACCATAAGACATGTGACGAATTAGCAACCTCGATTTTTGTTTACTACGCTTATTTACTGACGATGTTCAATGCCCTGAAATATCCCTTTAGAAAAAATATTGCTAGTGTGAAGCTCGGAGTTTGGCTTCGAGCCAATTGGTCCATTTCTTGGCGTTACTCGTGGACGGTAGGATGATACTGGTTCACAGTTCATATGTTCTGCTGACCGATGCTTTGAAGCTTGTATTGAGGTCAAATGTATGTGCTATGTTTGCCTACGTACACAGGAAATATGATTTATGTGTAGTGAAGCGAGTAATTAATCCAACAGCAAATGTAACGGCATTAGATGTAGTCACTTACTTAAATTAGGTCTTACCACATGGCCGTGCTGTCGTTTCGTAATACATATCTGTCTTTGATTAAAATTATAGGAATGACACTAAGTAGCTGCGAATAAACATGTGAAGGTTTTACAAGTATGTATTCTGTGTAAAAGATATTTTATGAGGGTTTCTTCTTTTACAGTTCAACTTCGTTGGAAGGATTTTAGGACCTAGAGGTATGACTGCAAAACAGTTGGAACAAGAAACAGGATGCAAAATCATGGTCAGAGGAAAAGGGTCGATGAGGGACAAGAAAAAGGTATAGACACAGACTTTACCTAATTTTTATTTTAATGGCTCTTGGTTTAATCTAATATTATTCTATTTGTTTTCCTACGCAGCTTTAAACAGGAAATATAATCAGGTTAAAATTATTACACTTTCTTAATACGAAACGAAGCTTGTATATTGTAAATCAAATTGGGTTATATTTATACGCACTGCTATCATATAATTTCCGACGCAATTTCATTTAAGCTGATCATAAATTTTACCCCAATGACTAAAGTTATCCCAATGGTACTAAATATACGGTTTTTATTACCTACTTTGTCCATACTTGTTTCGATTTCGACATGAGCGTAATCTTAATCAACCCTGCTTGAACTATACAGATAGCTTTATCACTTTCAATAATCATCAAAAACCGTTGCTACTGTCTTAGTCTGAAGTGCTTTAGCAATTAAGGCGTACTTACGTCCTTGGGCATATAATGTACAGCTATTTATATTCTGAAACATACGTCTACTATCAACCTTTAGTATATTACATGTACCGAAGCCACTTGACTTTGATCTATTTAAGAAAAAAGAAGTTTTAATGGTTCGGTTATGTAACACACAAGTAGAAGGAAAGATAATTTCCGTCAGTGTCGGCGCAAGCTATTCTTACTCCTACCTCCAGTAACGAATGTTTGGTTGCAGATTCAATATTTCTGTTTTGTTTACAATTTACAGGAAGATGCAAACAGAGGCAAACCCAATTGGGAACACCTGGCTGACGACCTACACGTCTTACTTACAGTTGAAGATACTGATAACAGAGCAAAGATTAAGCTAGCAAGAGCTGTAGATGAAGTGAAACGTCTGCTTGTGCCTGTAAGTAAAATTTTCCATCAGTGACTTCAATACTGTATGAATATTTGCAGTAGAATTATCGTGGACATTGTTTAAGCATGTTTTGTTTATAAGTATATAAATAAATAAAGTATATATATAAAATGTTTATATGTATCTTCTCTCATAATCATGCTAGATACGTTTTCCGAAAACTTTCAAAGAATGCCTATTAATATTTTTCCATAACATTTTATGCGAGGCGTTTCATATGTGTGACTTAATTAACGGATAACAATCACGCAAAAATAGTAAAAAAACATGGACTACTATTGTATTTATAACGATCTCGTCGCACTTTTGTATTTAATATTGAAGGTAGACATACGTTTATATGTTTGTAGTTCTGTATTTGTCATTTGCTAAAACAACTACGTAAATAATGTTACATTAGGTACATTGTCAAGAGCTGCTTGGTTAGTAGTGACGTCATGCAATTGTATTGACTACCTTGCAGTGGGCAAGGCTCGTGCTTATTATGGTCAATTAGCAAAGCGCCGAGATACCCTCTGCCTAGATACCTTAATAGTTATTTGTTCTGTCTAAGCTAAAATATGACTAAATATTTCATTTGGCATTTTCAACATTACTAACTGATTTTCTTATTCTTTGGAGATAAACAAAGTAGGTATATCAAGCAACTCAATTCATTATAATAGGCTTTCTATAAATCATTCCTTGCTTTTTGCGTCTTGTCTTGAAATTATTAACCTTAGTACCAAAGACTCTATCATTATTAGTTCTAGTAGTCTGTATTTTTTGTATATCATCTCCAATCGTAGCTAAAGACGTAGATTTAATAGACCGTAATTTAATAGATGGTCGTAGATTTAATTTTATCGCTTCCTAATTTCTACATCATCGTCGAACACATTTCAATACGAATTAGACAAACCACTTTTTATTTCCCCTCAAACATATCTTAAACGCATTCTCCAAAGCATAAGAGGTAAATGCATTAGAGCTAAAAGATATTAATGTGTGTACGTGTATTTGTTTATTGCAGCAAGCTGACGGTGAAGATGAACTGAAGAAACGCCAGTTAATGGAACTGGCAATAATTAATGGCACGTACCGTGACTCCAGCGCAAAGGCGGTGGTGCCCGTCAACGGTCAGTGCCTCATAAGTATGGTCGCATTCATGTTTTGTAACTAATACTAACCATTAGGTTAAACTAATATGGTGCGGAGTTCGATAAGACTGGGTTTTAGTGGGGAATCAAAGTCAAAGTGAACCATTACTTTATTTTTATTAAAATTTTACTATGTCTTTTCGATAGTCAATGATTTTCAGATTAACATACCTACGGTTGCTTTATGGTCAAAAATCACCAAGAAATTCAAGCCTGTATCATCCGTATTTCGGGCTTTGTTCTTGTTGTCTTGAAATAATGTCGTCATTTATTAGGATACATCTATAAGCCTTGCAAAAAGCCATGATTTTTATAAATTCCAAATGCTTCCAAATGCAAATTCCAAAACTTACTTGCCAGCTAATCTTTTTCGAACTCCGCAGTTAGAATTACAATATCTCTGGGTTAGGTCATAAAATTCATTTGAATGGACATTTGTGAGAGCTGGGTTACTATGCTATGTTTTTGTGAAATCTGGGAATTCACCAAGGCCATTGTGGACTATACCAATATCGTCAGGTGCTATCAACGTTTTGCATGTCTTGGGATTGATTTACATCAAAATATTCTCGACCATCTGTAAATACTGGACCATGTTTTCATTGTTTCCTAATGTCGAAGTGAGCCCGCGTAATAACCATGTCAACTGTGTCTTTTGTTTGCCAAACTGAGTCATCATAGGGTGCTGACATGACTAAGTTAATTGATTTGTGGCATGTTACGGTTATTAACTATTAACATGGGTGATTTCATCAACATGCCTTATCGATAATAAGGTTTCTTGTTCAAGCTTTTCTCTCTCCTTAAGAATTTTCGTTTTAAACGTTGAATTTTCGGTGTCCATCAGCTGCCCACGAACTATACCAGATTGGTGGCTCCTCTTGTGTAATGCAAAGTTTGCGTTTCCCGTTACAACTTTTAAACCAGTATTCAAAAGTTTTTGTTCGTGACCTAGAATCGTTCATTTCGTAAATGCTTCGAATGTTCCACTTCAAAAGTGGACGTCTTTGGAAGGAAACAAATGTTAAGAATATTCCTTTTGGTACTTGTGATTGTAGATGTTTAGTTAAAACAACCGACGAGAATATAAAATCCAGTAAAGCAATAGACACACTATGGCAACTCAAAAGTATCAGGAATTTTGTATGCCACATTGTGCCTCTTATCAAAGCACCTGACTGCATTAGGCATATGCACCTCATAGAACCTTTTTTGTTGGCATTTCTCATGACTATTCGTGATACCGCATTTGGCTTATTTAGCTAATTGTTCAATGACCTCAATGCCTACGTAACAATTTGGCCAATGTTTGATAAAATAATAACTATCACAAAACAAACATTTGACAAATGTTATAACTATGCATATACAAATAATCAAGTGAACTGTCATTACCGGTACAGCATAACAGTGTGCCGTCCCAAGTGTCTAACGCCAACTAACCCACATGCTGGTACCAGATTTATCTTACCATTGATACAATGAAGGGGACTCCACAGCTGACGAGGAGTGGAGACGCGTTGCGGCCGCAGCGGCCGAGACCCAGCGGCTTTTAGGGCCCGGGGGTGGAGTGGGGGGAGTGACCTTACGTACTCAGGCGCCCCTAGGAGCTCCTCTGATCCTCTCACCAAGGATGTCAGCTGGGCCAGGAGGTCAGGCTGGCTTGCTGAACGGGACTGGTGGTGCCGCAGCAGGTCTACTTTCCCCAGGGGAACCAGCCCACCAGCTGATCTACGCGTCGCCATACGACTACGCGAACTATGCTGCCTTGACCGCAGGCAATCCCCTGCTGACCACGGAGTACGCCGCAGCTGACCATACGGGTGGGTTGTTCGCGCGTTGATCTCATTAAACGATGTTTGATAACTTATGTTGGTATGATGCGGTAGACCTTTCTCGAAAATTCTCGAAGTTACCCTTGGACTTTGGATTCGTTTTGCAATTTGATTTTTTAGTTTCATGCGATAAATTTTACTCAATTTTATATGCTTTTTTACTACGATCAAAAGACGTAAATTGTTTTAGTGGCTTAAACTTAAAGGATCGAAATATTTTAATAAAAGTTATCAAACATCATTTGCTAACACTAACGATAAAACACGGTTACGGGATTCTACACAGGATCTTTACCCATACACATTTCTTGATTCAAACTATTTTTTTCATAATATTTGGGTGTTTTTCTCGAGATCGAATTTAAATTTCGAATATATATCGAGATTAAACCTCAAACTAAAATAAGATCGTAGGACAGTATGTAGGGCAATTACATAAAAATAATAGGTGCATTACTATGAGACCTGAATACGGTAGTGGAAATATCAGAAATAAGCCTACGTGAATTTAACAATCGCATGAAAGCTGTAACGCAAATAGAAAGGAGAATAGTTTGGCGTAGAATTTACTGTATTAAACACATCATTGTGACTACCGTGAAATGTAGTACGGAGTTGTTACTCCGATTTGCCAATTGAAACAACGATAGAATCGCAAATTTAATTGAGCAAAACATAAATAGATATTTGTACACATTTTGTACAACAGCGGTCGTATTGTTAAGTTTCTTGCTAAACATGATAAAGTTAAGGTGACCACCCGTTCTCATTTACAGAGCTTTGTACTCTTTTTTCGCAAACCGTACTCTGTAAAAATCCTGTACTCTGAAAATACTCATTTGTATTGAAAGTACTCTTTCGACAGGCTCACAGTGCTGATTGTAAAGGCCGGATGATCTTTTTTTTAGAGGTCCACTTTTTTTTAACCCTGGAGTGGCCACAGTGGACGGGCCGTATTAGCCGACCTTCTTTTTTGCAGTACTGTACTCATTTCCAACCAAAAAAAAGTTGTCACCTTAATAAAGTTTCTGTTTTATTCTGAACTAGAAAGAAAACATTCGTAAGCGAATAGTTAGCCGTAGATAACTAGCCACGTAACGTAATAATCACTGCAAATAGTAGATTTATTATAAACGAAACGCACTCAGATCGTTTCACTAAGCTGTCGTTTGAAAAAATGCAGTTCAGATGTAAATATATTGCATTTTTGTTATTTATTATTGCCTAAAATATAAATCAAAGAATTCCATCAACTTCTAAGTCTTGTCAGACAGTAAATAAGGTCCATATTCAATTACATATGAAATACCAATATTATATAACATTTTCATAAATAAAAGCTGTACCCTAATAAACTTGAACGTAGAAGCAGACAAGTGAACACGAACTAACACACTAATGTGCACACATTAACACATGGTGTAAAGCTTATGAACTGTGTGTGTTATAAATTATTTTGATGGGGTTTGCAGCGTCGAGATACCTACTAGCTGGCTTTTGACATTGGCCGCTATCGCCTCAGCCCACAGTAAGATACGACAGAGCCAACGCGCCGTATCGCTCTCCGCATCATTATTGAGCCCTCATTCACGTTCGGTCGCGCGTTTTGGCTAGTCATGCTTTACCTTTTACCATTTTGTGTATACATAAATACATATGACAGAAAACACGCGTTACCACGGGGCACGGGCTGGTAAAGTCCGAAACTTCGGGCAAATAAAGGCAACGACATACTTACACATTACGACTTCGATATGGACTCGTGTTATATTGATACAAAATACATAACTACTCAAATTAGCTTATCAGTTGAAATAAGTCATGAAATCGCCAAAGCGCGCGACCAAAAATAAATTTAGGCTCGTTGCCGATTATATCTCATATTCTTCTTAACATGCCTCTAATTGGACTCTAAAGTCATAATAGCCATTACCGATTTATAGACTAAGATTTTTTTTATTGTTTTAAGTACGTTTTACCTTATGACTTTATATTTTTTGTACCTACAATGTTAATGTCTTTAATTTTTACGAGCATTGTTTTTTTTTCTTAGGCTGTTTGTACAGTTTCACACATTTATTTTTTGTTCTCGTGACAGTGAAAGATTTTATTATATCGCATAATATTAATACATAAATACAATTTTCATTTAGAAGATATATATTTTCTATTGACGGTTGCTTTGTGTTAGGGCAGTTAAATTATTATTGCAAGTTAGATAATATAGTAGAATATAATTTAAACTGCCAATAGAACGCTTTTTAAGTTACCGATACATCTTGTACAAAGTCATAGATTTTTTATATACACTTTTTTATATTTCTCCTTATTGTCTTTCATTCGAATGATATTTATACATATAATTGTTACTGGCTGACGTTTGTACATTGAAAACGTTCTAAAAATGGGTCTCTTGGAAGTCAACATTTATTTGGTTGTAAACGAAAAATAATAATAAAATATAATATTACCTAAAATTGTAGCTTAAAAAAAATGTGGTGTATAATTTGACTAAATTCACCTTCTACAAGCAATGCTATATATATATAGCTCCAAGCACTACCTATGCATAACAGCTGACGAAAGCTAGTAACAAATAGAACAAAATCATTTTATAAAACTTGTGATAACCCTTGCTTGTAACATAACTAATATTCGACACCCCGTTAACGTAGATTCGAACTTCATTCATTTCAAGATTTCTCGTAATTGAAGTGGTTGTTTAAAACAGCGTGCATGTCGATTTTAATCCTTATTTTTCAATCATTCGAAGTACTTGTGATTAACAAAATTATGCGTTTTAACAATAGTTTGTCTTATTTACGTAATCTATATAATAATTCCGAGATTACAAGCAAAAGGGACCAAATACGAATTGATTTATAATAAAAGTAAACTCACATTTCTTCACCTTTAATATTTTTAACAAAACTAAATTAGTTAATCTGAAACAATTTATCTAACGAACAAACTGTGGAACATTATAGGCGATCGAGAAATAATTGTGTATAAATTCGTATCAATAATATTTGCATAGCACTGTATAATATTATTGATGAAATTATGATTACGTCGTAACTTATTAATTTATTAGCCATATTATCATATTTATAAACATACCATAGGCTAAGTATTATCTTTTAAAGATCTTTAGTTAGGTTAGAAAAGAGTGAGCTTTATGAATATATTATACACCCTTATATGACTGTAGGTTGTAGTTTATCGCAGTTAGAGATGATATGATATTATAAAAAATATGCCAGCCACGAAGCAGTTTGTATACCCGTTCGTATACGGAAAAAATATTTTGTTATTTTCCAAAGCAATAAATTAGGTAATGCAAATATAGGCCTAATAATAGAAGTTTGTGTTACTGCCAAATGAAGATTTAACGTAAAATGTATTTTTTAGTATTAATATCGAAACGACGTCGTTTTTGGCAGTGATAACTAGAAAGCGATTGTTAATTAAAAACCTTTTATTTTCTTTAAAACTGAGTTATAATTTATTTTCTGTAGAACATATTTCTTCCAGGTAAACAATATCTCAGATATTCCAATTTCAAACATTTTATATTTTTTATCTTATGCGTGTATCAGGTATTGGAAGGTTTAATGGTTATTGACGACGCAGTTGTTAATGTGTATATGCCGCTAGGTGTCGTGAGGAGAGCGGGTCGGCTCGCGCAAGTGAGGGAGCACCCTTACCAGCGCACGGCCTTACCAGCGCCTTAATTCCCGCGAAAACGCTCTCACGCCGCCATTTTGTTCACAAGGTGAGAAGCGCGCTCACACGCACGCCACGTGATGGATATCATTACTAAAGATTTTGTGATGTTTTGATATAAATATGAAACTGAGCTATATATTTTATTTCCACAGTTAATTCTGAGATTTAAAGTGGAGTTATTATTGAAGTTGTTTTTTTTTTTCATGTAAAGCTACGCTTATTGAAATTATGAAGCTTGCCAGATTATACAATACTTTTTGCATTATTACGTATGTTTATTTTAAAAATTATATTGAATTGAGAAAATAGCTTTATTCGTTTAAGTACTTCTTATTCGCGATGAAAGATTTCATATAAAATGTATGGATGGTGTTATGCACTAAATTGTAAGTTTCATTTTTATTTCATCAGTACATTTCTTATAGCAATCATATTCATCTAAGCGTGTGTGCCTTTGCTTTATTGTCTCTCTGTGTCACTACAATATTTATTTTATCGTGTACTTATTAGTTACGTATGTTGATAGTTTGTATGGAAATAAGATGACGTCCATCATCCTTCATACTAGACCTGAAGTGACACTGCATAATTTTAAAACTGTGATTTTTATACTTCTTTTATAGATGTTTAGATCTGTTACATGTTGTGATGAGTATAATTGGACGTATTACCTATATCTTATTTGCAAAGTTGGAAACTAGCGTTACCAAATTAATACCGAGATATGATTATTTAATGTTGTAACATAAAAAATCACAACATGTTTCCGAACAATCGTTATATTTTCGGGTATCGTGTTAAATGATTTAATTGAGGAAAGAAGGATTGATATCCCTATATTTAATTAATCGTTGATTGATAGTCAAATAGCGTAGTGTTCAATATTACCAAATGAGATCCACGGAGGTGCTACCCGGTTGTGATATCCTTCTTTCCTAAACTTCGCCCAGTATTAGTCAAAGGAATGAGCATACTCAGAAATTGTGCCATCAACCCAGTATTAAACTCAATATGCTCCTTTGACTTGATATTATTTCTCATAATCATCACAACGTTCTTTTAGTCAGTATAAGATTTTTATATGAAATTTTTAAGCTAGTTGTTTTTATTTTTTGCCTTAGGTATTATTATTTTCACTTTCTTATTTGAAAGTCGTTTATTATAAGATGATTTGCACTTGTGTCCTTGTGGATTTAAGATGTCGATATGGTAATATCGGCAACGTATTCTCACGCTTTTTTATAAAAATAATATTTTATAGTTGAAATTATATTCGTAATTTTATGAAATGAATGATTATAAGCGCTGATGTTTTATGAAATACTGTTTCCGTTGTTGAATGTAAATAAATGCATTTTCTGAAAATATACATGCAATAAATTCTCTGAAATTAAGTGTTTTTTTCTTTAGTCGATTAGGTTCGCGCTAGTTCTAAAAATTAATTGTGAACAATAAGTCGATAAAGTTGATGACGTGTAATGAATTGGTCAGTTGTAGCTCACACGACTAACATTGCTCCACAAGGCCAAGTTCCCGTTTGTTGACATAATATTAATTATTAAGTGCACTTTCATAACTGCTATTGTCTCAACTTGCAGATTATCTGTAACTATGTATTTATATTATATGAGTCACTAACATGCAAATATGTAATGACATTATCACAGTCTGATTAACATTTTTTTATGAGAATGCCGCCATTATACAGTTTATTGAAATCTTGCTGCGATGTTTTGAATAACTTACATACTTGCATCTGGGTGCTATGGTTATAAATAAGAGTTTAAAGTATTATGCTTGTTTTTTGAGCAGCGTTCGTTACGTCGATCGCAATCCACGCATGGATTATGTTTCAAGCGTTGCTCATTTGGGAACTATTGGGCATTTAATCCTATATTTGTAGATTTATCATTTTCATACTAAATTGACTTAACATTTTTTCAACCATTAACTGCGTAAACTAATTAAGTACCCGTATAATTAACTAGGCCACAAACAGAAACAAGTGTCGCGGCGCGAATGCCTGATAGCATCCCCTTTTTATTGAATTTTCATTTTTTATGAGAAATTCCGAACACTAGTCAAATCAATCCGAGACCACGTATTATCGCATTTGTCAGCTGCATGTTGCGGATCCGATCAAGTAATTTATTTTCCTTGCGAAATTCGTACAAACTCCGTTCTTTCTGTGCATCTAAACTTCAGTCGATTGACGTATCTTATAGCATGAAACCAATCGATGACATAACTTTAGTATTTGATTGGGGTACACTATTTTTCGTCGATTTTGATAGATTGCTTCAATAATCAGCGGTATTGATATAATTAGAAGTTCGAGATTATTATTCATTAACCTTCGGTTTATTATTGGTCAATAAAAAACACAAAGAGAAAATTAATTTGTCCCTATGGAATTTCAGGTTATTATGTAGATATTTTCACTTAACGTCGATCGACCCTAGTTTTAATCCGTGACAGCAGCGAACAACAGCGGTAAACCGTGAACGCTCGTGATTGGGGGTACTCGTGTAGTCGGACCATGACATTTCGATCGATACTAACATACTGTTTTCTCTCTTCTCGTTAACCCGGCTAGGTGAGTGCTAACGGCGCCCGAGGAACTAACAGGAGTTGCGGCCGGCCGCCCCACGCCGGCCCTAGTGGACGCGTAACTTACTCATCGGACCATCGACCACCATGTAGCTATAGCTGTTGGGCCTTTCACGTTTAACATTATACTATGTATTATAATAGTCTAACTATTAACATTTTATATGCCTGTTATGTTTATAACATGATGAACTTTATTAACATTTTTTAAATGGCACACGCCATCGACTATATTTACTATATTGTATCTTTTTGTACTACTGTTGTCGCTTGATCGTGTTGTTATTGAAGCACGAGTGTTGTTAGGCTACCCTTATTTAAGCTATTTTCTTATTAACCAGACAATTTGTTTTACTGTGTTTCAAATTATTTATCACATGGTTACTGTAGTGTATGAGTTGAAATCTATTGTCTTTTTTTAAACTGTTAGCATAACCAGTAAAACTCGTATGGTTGATGGAAAAATTGCTTACACGGCACTATTTAAAGTGTCCGAACGCATTAAATCGCGAAAACAATGAGACTTATTGCTGAATGTTCAAGTTTCAAATTAAAATAGACTTCTAACTTTAAGTTGAGTTCACACAACAATACGAGTAGATTAGAAGAATTGCTAACATTTCACGCTTTTCTTTCTCGTTTGAAAGTAAAAATCTCATTGCCATTGAATGTTGTGTGAAATTCAGCTTATGTTGTTTGAAGTCAAATTTATTTCGTTACAATCTAACTTGTAAGTTCTAAAAGGATACCCAAAGTACTACAAAAACTTCACTGATCAACGTTCGCTACACTACATGGATATTCTTTGACACGTTCCCCAAGAACAAGATGGCGACTTATAAAAGCAATCACGTAAGTAGCTTTGATGTTATAAGGATATGAAGTCGCTTCTCGTAAATAATTTGGACTGATATTGGAACGTAGTCTAACATAGGTTGTTTGTTCATACACTTGTTGACCTCACAAAACTTTGGCGATTTAATCTATGATTTTAACCAAAGACATCTAAAATATATCAAAGTTTCGATGTTTTGTTCTAATAAAAATATTTAACGTCTTCCTATAAACTGGGTCAATAAGTGCATGAAATTTCATATTTTTATCAAACAATATTATATATAACATTGTATTTTACACTTAGTGCTTAATATTTATGGATTACTTTCGATTAATGTACATCTTACGTGCCTTAATAAATGTACAATATTTTTACTTTTTTGGTTCTTTAGAAATTGTTATAATGCTTTCATTGTAGTTAACGTAGAAGAGATTAAATTATTGTTAACTTTTCTAAATGTTAATCTTTATACTTTTATCGTAATTTTGGAAATATTAATTGTTTAAGGGTTTGTATTAAGTAAATATCTAAAGTTTTTCGTAGAACTGCATCATGCCTCATTTGTGCATTCGTTACAATCTCTTAGGGAATCTCCTGACACCATTTTATCTCAATAAAAATATCAGAGATCTGGTAAAAGTATTTTATAATTTTATGTCAGATATTTTTTTCACATTCATTGTGAAACCCTGGCAATAAATTTTCACAACAGATAATTCATAAAGGTTAAAATATAATTTAATTAAGAGCTATATTACTTATCAGATCGTGTGTAGTGCAATAGAATGTTATAATTCTAATGAATATTTTATTATAAATGAAAAATAATGTCTTGAATAGAACTCGTTAAGGAGATATTTTTGCAAGATTTTATAGAGATCTGATATTGAGATTAATGCTATAGTGAAGTTATCACGGTCGTTATCTATAATAAATATATATTTAAAATATAATTAGTGTCTAAATTTTAGCGAGTAACGAAATTTAATAAGTAGACAGCATTGTTTAGGTGCTTTTATTGAGATCGTATTGAAGCAATAAAACATTATTTTGTTCATTTAGTCTAATGTATCTACGGTTATAATTTAACACGGAAATGTTAGTGAGTTAATGTCTCTTTGATCATAAAATCAGTTTTTATTAGCTTTCCGTCCATAAATGTTTCATAAAATAAGTACTTAATTTTTTTAGTTTCCCGTTCATGCCTAAGAAGTTCTATAAATTTGAGATGTACCATTTTTAATTTTCAATAAGTATTCACATAGCCGAAAACTAAATGGAGAACAATCTTTCATTTAATAATAAATGTTGCTTGGCTATATCTTACATTAGCTGCTCCATCTTGTCGAGTTTTGGATATAGTGACAATATTAAATTGATATGAGTTTTAATATGAAGTTAAATAAGCGTGTTTAAAAATCATCATTATCGCCACCATCACCACGACACATTTTTTTTTACTCCCATGTTATGGTTCTTTTCAAAAACATCGCTACATTTGAATTCACATCAGTCGTACAAATCTAACAAATGAGCATTTAAAGATTTAATCATGAAAATGCAAATGCCATAACAAGTTAATGAAAGTATCATTGAAACATTGTGATGAAATAGATGTGTTTAACGTACAAATAATTATATTGTCTGCAATACCTAGTAATTTACTGTGTTTCATTAGCAATAATAAAACGACCTTGTTTTTTGAAACATGCCAAGTGCCATCTGCAGACGGCTAGGCGTTGTCACATTGAAAGCGAAAATATAGTGAAAACTAAATAAAATTTATATACAATAATGACATACTGACTTCGTGAATGAATTTCGTAAACGGGACGTAACTAACGAATATGTGTCGATATAAATACATGAATAAGCACTCTGCGAGCACACATAATTTGAACGTACTCGAATATGTTTGTTATTTGTTTATTTAAATGGCGATCATAACGTCCTAGTCTCTAGAAAGAGCCGAAGCTAGGTGTTGTTTTATAATAAATGTAGAACAACAAGTACCGTAGAAATGTACGGTTATGAGAAGGCTAAAGTAATTTTGTAAAATTGCATCGAAACCGAAATACAGAATGAAATTTTTAATTTTTTTGCATGATAAATTGTTATAAATATCACAGATAAGTATAAAGACAGATCAATATTTACTTTGGTAGGAATTTTGTGAAATTAAACTATTAAAATTAATTTGATGTTGTACATTATTAAACTTATTTTAGATCCGTTCAAATACGAGGAAAGGATTTGGATGAAGTATTTTTTTTAATTTTATTATCGCTTTTGGTGTGACAGCGCCTTTACTATATGTAATTTTTATAAATTATTAATATGTACTTATAATTTACGGCAATAGCAATCGAGTGCCTTAAATGAACTTGTACATAATTTATTATTATCTTTGATAAAGTATTAAAATGTAGAGGAGAATAACAAATCTAACAATAATTGTTTTCCAAAAACAATATATAGAGAATACTTTAATGATGTTAGTTAAGTGAGATTGTGCATATTATGTCTGTTTTGATGTGTGTTTAAGATTGATTTGGTATTAGTAAATATTTAAAAACGTAATTTTGTGTTTTCTTTATTGCTTACCTTCGTTAATACAGCCTATAAACATTCTGTACATTTTGTTTAATCATGTTTTTAATACCTACGGATCTCATTTGACTTGTCATAGACCGAACCATATTCGATCATCGATTACGACGATTACAAATAATAATTAATACTCCGAATGGAGTATTCTATAACCGCCATTCTTGATTAAGATATTCAGATTATACATGGGCTTGAAATTTACGCGCTTATCAACTAAAAAATATTTTCTCACCAGTATTAAATCTTGCACTGCTATAATCTATATTATTATTAGGTATAAAGAGGAAAGATATGTATGTAAGTGGACTGGAACGATTTTAATCTTCTTTCACCATTTGAATGCTACATTATCACTGATTAATATGTATAGGCTCTATATTAATTGCAAGAAAAATATAATAAATGACCACCCGTGCGTAGCCCGGACAGGCCGCTAGATTTTAAGAAGTCCTAATATTTATAATTGCGCATGTAAAAAAGAATAGCATCGTGTAGAGTATATTTTACTGCCATCTAGTGGACAACGATAAAACTAAAGTTATCGGGTTTCAACATATGACAAACTGGGCTAAAGCTTTACCTTTAGTATGATAGATGGCGCGCATTCCTGGTTGAAATAAAAAAAAAGAACCGCGCGTAGATACTGTCAAAACTAGTTTCTTCGGACTGTTTCGCCTGCGTGCATTTCAAGCTCGACAAAATTGCCAAATGTATACCAGAAGGTACATCTTTCGTGAATAAAGAATAGCCCATATCCCACCTACTCTATACCTGAAATAGAAAATAAATAAAATAAAATTGTATTTTATAAAATATCAAAATCATTTTATTTTCCTATAATTAGAGTACTTACTCTATGGAAAATTGTAATAATGACACGATTGAGTTTTGAGTATCTTACCATCTTCAGGCGCCCGGGAGTCCCACATATACTGGTAAGTCTGCAAAAACCGTGAACAAAATTTAAGGTGAAGGTACTACTAGTAAGTAGGTATACAATAGTAGATATTCTTACAGTGCCTATGTTCTATAATATACCTACACAATAATTATGTTTAACAGTAGGTATAGACAGTAGTAAATTTAGTTAGAACCTATATTTCTATTTAAAATTGGAATGAAATGTCGACTCTCCCGATACGGAAAATCATTAGAAACACCGGAACGACTGTACATCTGTCGATTCCTATTTTCAGTTTTGATATTTGGTTAGTTTCTGTATATTTTCATTGTGGTACCTACCTTCAGTCATAGCTCTTGCAGCCCATTCCCTCCCACGTCAATGTCCCGCCCTCTTATTATAGGTGCACTGTGATTACATTGATTTATATGCATGAGTTCATATAAATGACGTGTAATTGCTCCTATATTTTTATTTTATCGTTATTAACTTGTTTCTTAATAAATCATCGTCAAGATACTACACCGATAAGATTGATCTTACAATTTGATTATGGGACTTATATAGACGCATCTTTATTAAACTTTGATGATGATGCAGTTTTTTATTAAGTTCTAAGAGTAAATTTTCCGTGTGATGAAGGAATTAGTCCCATTCCACATTGAGCGTGTAGTAAGAGCCGACTAAAGGAGGCTGAAAACCTAGTCACAAGAGAAGGAAAACTTAAAACGAAAGCCTGTGCCATCTCGTCTGGCCAGCGTGGCACAGTTGGATAATTATCCTCCCTGTGATGGAAGGATGCCTAATTCAACAGTGGGTAAGCTATGGGCTCAGTAGTAGTAGTAATAGTGTTGTAAATACTTTTCCCCAATGACAGACTAATGACCTAAAGTCCCTTACCTATATTTTCAGTAATTCAATTTTCCTTTTCAAAACCACTACTACTCTAGTACTCAGCCCTCTGAGGGTAATTACCCTACTATGCCTCGCTGGCCAGACGGGTTGGCAAAGGGTTTTGTATGACGTGGAGTTCATCTCCCCTTCCATCTCATCAGCCTTTGACTGCCTCGTTGGTCTAGTGGTTAGATGTGCCGCCCTTGGATCAACGGGTCCCGGGTTCGATTCCGGGGTCGGGCAAGTGTCTTTGTCTAAACCAGAGGCACTGGCTCGGAGTCTGGGTGTCATTTCTATCTATTATATGTATATATTTACAAAAAAAATAATATAAGTAGTTTATCATCCATCTCGTTACCATAACACAAGCAATAAGTTGCTTAGCTTGGGACGAGATGGCGTTGTGTGAAATGTCCAAGGATATATTTATTTAGTTCATCTCCCCTTCCATGCCACTGCCGCAACGAGAATGTATAGAGATTTCCCGCGTGGACTACGGCAAGGGTACGAATTTTCAGTGGTAGGTTTTAGTGGGTAAAGTTAGGTGCACTTTGCTATCTCTTCGCGCCCGTCGACTCCCACTTACCCCAGCCATTTCCCACTGACTGTGCAACTATGAAAGGTTTCACCTACGATAACAACGGTATTGTATGACGTTTTCCTTTCATTACGGCTAGGTTATCGACCTAGTCAATTTCTTTTGTAAGCTCTTCCGACACCCTCAGGATGAAGTGTGGTGGCTTTATGTAAAATCCATCACCACACGGAACCTAGCTACCAGAGTATTTATACCCACATGAACTAATAAATTTAATTGGCTAGTTTAGAGGACATCCATCACATCACATCCAAATCATGTAGGTACTCTGAATTACTTATTTTTTTTTTATTCTCTGCTCCAATTATTCCTGTATCGCCGTCGCTGTACATACACGTACATCAGGGACCTATGGCTTACACTAAGAGAGGCCACGGAGAAGGCTATGCTCGGAGTTTCCGTGCGGGATCGAATCAGAAATGAGGAGATACGCAGGCAAACCGGGGTCACTGACATATCCCACAGGATTGCCGAGGACTTAAGTGGCAGTGGGCAGGGCACATAGCTCGCAGGACCGACGTTCGATGGGGCTGAAAAGTCCTTGGATGGCGACCGCGTTCCGGAAGGCGCAGTGCTGGTAGGCCTGCCACACGGTGGACCGTCGACCTGACTAAGGTCGTCGGAAAACGATAGATGCAAGCGGCCCAGGACCGGCCTTTGTGAAGATCCGAGGTGGAGGCATGGACGTCTTTTAGTAGAAATGATGATGATGAAGAGAGGCCGAATATGGGGATCAAACAACAATCATGATCCGAAGGCAGTTCTCTAAATTAGTGTCCGCTAGGAATCCCTAGTGGATGGAAAAAAGGCTGAAATCCAACTTAGTAGGTTCTCATTTCTTTTCAAAAATAAAATCGGTTTAACTACGAATTTCGCTTAAACACTCAATCTTATAAACCCTTGGGATTTAAAGCTAGCTCGAAACTCCTCTGCATTTACTGAAACATTGAGCCTTTGGAATGGCCTCCGGCAAATATTTTCGTTTGTTGCTACGGAGGGCTTCTTGCTGCATGGGGCTTCGGTAGACTTGGGGCGGCAAGTCGTAAAATTGCAACCGGCTAGGGAGACGTCTCAAGATAGCTGTGCATTCTTAGAAGTATAGTATATGGACGACAAACAGATAAAAACTTGTTCACTCAAGTTTCTCCATGAAATCTATACGTCTGCGGAACGACTCCCGATATCAGATTGGAAAATATTATCTATTGCTTTAAAGATAAGGTATTCCGTACCTTATCTTTAAAGCAATAGATAATATTTTCTTATACTTTTTTTTTATTATTATTATTTTTTTCGCCCTGGGTAAAATCCTTTATGGACTTCCTCGCCAGCCACGGGGATGGCCAGCGAGGGGAGTGTGGGACTCTCCCCCATAGTGGGGGCCTACCCACTAAACCTCCCCGGGGTGCTCCAACTCGCGTCCTGTTGCGGCATTGTGGGATCTGGTGCAGAACCACGCCGCCGCAGACGAAGAGGCCCTCCTCCTCTCCTCAGGCGGTGGCGTCCTGCCGTGAGCACCCGGCAGGACGTCGCTGCCCCTCAGATCCCGTGTGGGGCGAGACATCCCCGTACCCCGCCCCGGGATCTCCTATGTTTCGCCGTGTGCGTGGACGGCGTCTCCTCGGGACCTGATCTCCATTGGGTGGGGGGCGATCCACTGTGCCCCCACCCGGAGGCCCCGGTTAGGGAGGCAGAAGGCGCATGTGCGCCAGTCTGTGGCGCCCCGTGCGAGCGCGCCGCATCGGGTGCGCTTCGGGCGCCCTCTCCCTATCCCTTTCCGCCTCTTCCTTCTTTCTTATTACTGTCTCTGCAAACGTCCGGACCGCGTCCCAGGCCGCCACAGATGCGGCCATTCTGCGCAGGACCGTTTGCAGAGACAGGTCTCCTCCAATTACAGTGACGAGAGTTGCGCGCTCCTCCTGCCACGCCGGGCAGGCCGCTAGTGTGTGCTCTGCACTGTCCACCGAGGCGGCACAGTGATGGCAGTTCGTGTTGGGCTCTCGCCCCGCCCTCTCACACAGATACCTTCCGAAGCATCCGTGCCCCGAGAGGATCTGCGCGAGGTGATAGGTTAGTTCACCGTGCCGCCTCGTGACCCAGCTGTCCAGCATGGGTCCAATGGCGCCCACCAGCTGATGCCCGGCTCTGGGATCCCGCAGCATCTCCATCCAGTCGATCAGCAGTGTGCTTATCTCCTCTACTCTCCAGTTTTGGACAACATCCGCCGCGGGGTGTTCGCCGTTGGCTCGGGCCTCGGAGACTTTGACGTACAGAGCGGTAAGGACCCGGACTTCAAGCTCCCACGGCGGAGGTACGGAAATACTGCCTCAACTCTCTACCTGAGTGTTCTCCGAACTAGCCGGTATAATATGTATGTATGTATTGTACGTGTGGTGAAGTATTTAGAATATATAGTGTCACCACACCATTCCATCCTGAGGGTGTCTTACGCGGCGACAACACTATAGGTGGTGGTGATGCCTGATGAATTTAATTATATGTTATGTATAATATAATACGAAATTGTTTATTTTTTATAAAAATGTATATAACTACTAGCTGTTTTGCCATATAAATATCGCTTAATAGCGGGTTGATCGTAGACGGGCGAAAATTGAATGCTGCGTATGAAAGAAAAAAAAGTTGTTAAAAAATAAAATAAATATTTTAGGGTGGACCACCCTTTTCTTCTTTTCTTTTTTTCTTTTCACATTTAGGTTGATAAAAAATAGATGTTGTCCGTCGTAGACCTGCCAAATGTGAATATAAAATTTCAACAAAATCGGTAGTGCCATTTCGGAGGAGTTTAATAACAAACACCGTGACACGAGAATTTTATTTAAGTAATTAGATAAGAATAATAAATAATACGAATAATAATATGATTCTGCATTTTTTACGTGTACAACGTCATCAAGGAATCAACCGAGACTTACGGCGCACTGGGGTGCCGGGGTCATAAAACTACTTCCCCTAACATTGCGAGGTTGTATGTGACACCATTCACTTTCTTCGTAGATACTTCCTTCAATTGAATGCGAACATTTGAAATGGTAGTAGTGGTCAAATAAACTCTAGGACCTTTATGAATGGCTGTGTCGCAGTCAATGGGTTTGGAATACATAGTGTCACCATCCTATTTCATCCTTAGGGTGTCGTAAGAGCCGACTAAGGACATGACGGCTGATAAGGAAAATGCAAGAGAAGGAAAACTTGATAAGAATCCTATTTTTTTTTTTTTTTTGGTCGCCCGGGGTAAAATCCTTTATGGACTTCCTCGCCGGCCACGGGGATGGCCAGCGAGGGGAGTGTGGGACTCTCCCCCATAGTGGGGGCCTACCCACTAAAACTCCCCGGGGTGCTCCAACTCGCGTCCTGTTGCGGCATTGTGGGATCTGATGCAGAACCACGCCTGATAAGAATCCCTGTGCCAACCCGTCTGGCCAGCGTGGTACAGTAGGTCAGCTAAGGGCTGAGTAGTTATTTTATTTTATTTTTTATTTTCACACTTTCGGGAACTTACGTCTCATACAAAAATATTAAATTACATAGTAAGGGAGGGCCAATAAAAGTTTCCAAAAATAGTTCTTTAGGTAGTTACTTGGGTTGAGGTAGACAGAACACAAAAAAACAGTACAAAATAACATAATGCTCCGTAACATCTCTATACAAAAACTATACATAATACCTAGTAGTAGTTGTGTCGCGGAAGCTGTATACAAACATGTGATTCATGAACACACATGGCACTCAGAGCAAGTGCCTCTGGTTTAAAAAAAAGACACTTGCCCGGCCCCGGAATCGATCTGCGATCCCCTTATCCAAAGGCCAACCCCTAGACCAACAAGGCAGTCTATTTCAATTCTAAAGCCGGATTTATATATGATTGACGTGTTATGACGTGTCGGATCAGAGAGGTATAGGTTTCACTTATGTAATTTGCTCTATTCTGTTGCAATCTGACGTGACGTCATCTGTAAATATATTAAACCGATGTCTCTATGATGCGACACGTCACAACACGTTAGACAAATATAAATCAGGCTTTATTCGCTCGCACCATAATCGAATTAAATTGGGAGTTTTTTTTGCAAAAATACAGTGAAGTGTAATTTAAAGAACATGAAACTTTTATTTCGTTACATACATCATTTGCACTGTACAGTGCAAGAATTAATTTTCCTCGTTCCCTGATTAATGTCGCTCCCACTTTTTGCCCGCTTCCAGTTCAATGAAAAATTTCCCCCGAGGCTGTAATTTTCAAGAAACGGAAAATTCGTTTAATTGGGCCCTATTTGTGTGAATTTAATATGAACGTTACTAAGGATCATAATTGAATTTCAAATGCGAGGCACATTTTAGCAGGACCGATCATAATTAAAATATCACACTATGTACCTAATAGTGTATATGCACAATATTGATATATGTATTATTATTTATCAAAATTAGTGAAAAGTGTTATTAATTTCAACCCAATTTGTTACAGTCTTAACCCTTAAAAACCTCTAGTTAAAATCAGCTCTACACCGTATTGGCTTAAGATACAATGTCGCAAGGCTAGGTTTTGTTCTCGTTGAAGCTAGAATATAGATAGATAGATAACACTTTTTTGTACATTTGCGACATACACATGGCTTACAGGAGAAATTATATAAAACATACAATTAGCGGCCTTATCACTAATAATCTTTTAAAAAATCCCTATAAACGTACAATGTCGGCGGGATCAAAGTGCTACTAAATAATTAAGGTATACACGGTCACGTAAATCTGGGTACTGGCAATAAAATTTAGTGAAGGTAAGAATCCGTTAGGACTATTCCGTCTCAGGTTCTACCCATGCTGGACAGACCCACGTTAAGAGACCAGACGAAGCGCGGCATATGGTGTCGTAGTGGACTGCTTTGTCCTCACTGTTGCCTTGGGAGCTTTAAACTGCCGCGACACACGGCGAGGAGGGCGGTCCGGACCGGCGATAATGCCGGCTTACGGTTCCTCCAACAACAGCGGGGCAGCCAGGTGTGACGACCAGAGCTGTTGCCGCAGCAGCAACCAAGCGCTGCACTGGTTTTGACTCCAACATATCTGACGCCTAAAATAGTACGCTTCTTTGTAGGGTTGGGGAACATCCACAGCTCCCCATCAAACCGTCAAGCCAGCTCAAAGGTGGGCCATGATTCACAAAGGTGCAAAACCCGTGGCCCTGTTTCGGGCAGTCGCCATTGTTATTAGTGGATAAGTCGGGGCGCAAATTGCCATCTATTCGCACCCTGCAGTTCCACGTAACCCGGCTTGTGCTCTGCGTTCGGATATCCGAATTGTCTAACGTAAAACGGGGATATATTTACCCACTTTGACGTAAACTAGGTCCAATGCATTATTGGCATGCAGTGTCCAAATCATTGTTCCAAAATTCTCCGTCTTAAGTTACTCCGTCAAAACAAGTGCAACCGTTTCAGAGATTGATAGGATAAAATAACACACACGAACCGTGTGCCTCTAGACGATTTATGTGTCAACGTTAAAGTATTTCTTAATACCGATAAAAACATTATATCAATAACTCCTCTCCATCTCTAAACAAAATCTCCGCGGCTATTTTAATAAGGTGGCCAATAATAAAACATACTGTTCATTGAGGTAAAACGAAAATAGACATGCCTAATAAACGACGCAGGTAATAAATTAAGTTAATTAGAAGAAAACATGCAATTAAAAACATCACATTATTAAACGGCGTATTATCAGTGCTCATAAACGGTGTAATTATACGGTTTGAATTATGATAGAAGTTCCATCGGCGTTTTAATGAAGAGGACACTACGCCTTCGCAGAGTCTTGACCAGAGTCGGAGCTAGAACTACGTCAGGGGAGCCCATTGCATAAGGGGGACCCAAGAAATAAAAATATTTGAAATTTTAAATGCTACGGTAAGTCTATGAAATGAAATTACTGAACAGATTTGCATTGAATAAATTTATAGATTGTTGATTGAGATAAATATGTAAATAATAATAATTTGGGGGAGGTTGCCATAATCGCCACGCTGGGCAAGGGGGTTGGCGATCGCAGTAACGGATGGTGTGTTTTTGGACAGAACGACGCTTCTGGTAGCCAACGCTGGTATGCCTCCCACACGGTGGACCGATGACCTGGTTAAGGTCGCTGGAAAACGATGGATTCGGGCGGCCCAGGACTGGCCTCTGTGTAAATCCTTGGGGGAGGCCTATGTCCAGCAGTGGACGTCTTTTGGCTCAAATGATGATGATGATGAAAAAGAAATATGAAAAATATGTACTAATGTAAGGTAATGCATCCAAAAAAATACTTCCTAAAAGTAATCATTTATTCTTCTTCTTCTTTAAATTCTTTAAATTTTACGTTCTACAAATTAATCCGTAAGCTTTTAAAGTTTGCTACTTACAAAAAGGGTCCTCGGTTCTTGTTTTTAAATGAAAACAGGTTTAAGTATTATGTCTGATCTGATGAAAAGATTACTAAGTAGTTAGTAACTAAGTAAGATTAAAAATAAACATATTGCAGACACAGTCTTGATAATTTCGTCATCAGATTCCTCAATATATTTTTTGAGGTTGTGAGACAGTGACATTAAATTTACAAATTAAGACTTAATTTTTATTTATGGGTACCTACGTAGTTTTTCGTTCCGTGTGGTGACGGATTTGAGATACATAGTGTCACCACAAGTGGATTTTGCATCTCCGAGTTCCGATTTATATCACAGTTATATCATGTTTTCTTGTTTTCATACTTATTTTCTTTTACCTACTAATTGATTCAGCGATTAACATAGTTAACTACTAACATAGTAATAGTGAATAGGCCCCTAATTACTCAAAGAACATTTTAATTATTAACTAATGACAAATAGATACTTCCTAACCCATTCATTGATATTTTTAATTTCTCGAACATTAATTGGAAAGAGTTTCTCATTGATCAGCTATTATACAATTCTTAAAATTGCAATAATCATAGTGATTTACTACGTCCATTAATAACAGAATAATAAAGAAATATACAGCGCATCACATATTTCACGAGGCTCTAACGATGTCGACCGTGTCGCAATACTGTGGGCGATATTAATAGTAGGTACCGGCAGAATGAAAATCCACGAGATTTCCGTATTCTAAATAATTGTTCACATAAATTAAAGCTATTCTGACATTTGTGGCCCTCTTTCACGCTTACGTACCATTTTATTCTTTTTCTTGGTCCACTGTTGATTTCGGCCTACGGGGATGTTACGGTTAGAGGTGAGCTAATACATTATGAATCTTATCCATATATACAACTAGCTTTTGCGCGCGGCTTCGCCCGCGTGGGCTTCGAACCCGTGCATATTTTTTATGAACATCAAATCGGTTATTGTGGCTAAACTATGATAGTTAGATATGTGCTTTTTTGTAGATCTTTATAAGACCTACAAACCCGTAGTACATAATTTTGTTCTATTGTGAATAGTTTTTGCAGCGCACGCATAAATAGGTTTTCGATTTTACACCTTGGTTTACAAAATCGCAATTTTCATACGGATCCCTAATTCTTTTGAAAATAAAATATAGCCTATAACCTTCCTCGATAAATGGACTGTCTAACACTGAAAGATGGAATCGGACCAGTAGTTCCTGAGATTAGCGCGTTCAAACAAACAAACTCTGCAGCTTTATATATTAGTATAGATTATTTTTGCCGTGTGGTGGCGTCACAAGTCCATTTCATCCTGAAAATTTTGTAAGAGAAGACGAAAGGAAATCACAAGGGTAACCCATTAGCAAGACAAGGAAAACTTGGTACGAAACCCAGTGCCAACCCATCTGGCCAGCATGGCACAGTAGGCTAATTACCCTATAAATAATTCTTCAACTAATCAAATCATTACAATATACAATACAAATACTAGTCTTCAAGAAAAGTAATGAAATAATCCAACACGTGTACAGTCCAAGTAGAATTTTAATAGGATGGATGTATAGGAGAGGATTATAAATTAAATTTGGAAAAGGCGAGGAGACGTCTCTTTTTACTGCAAATATAAAAAAAAACCATCTCATGGCTATTTGCATTAGCGTGACTGATGTTAGACATACAAAGTCAGAGTCAAATCGTTTATTTAGTATAGAACGAAAGAAATGTGTTGTTCTATAAATCATTTGCCAAAATTATCCAACGATACTCTAGAGTTTCTTTAGTTGCCTCTTAGGAAAGAAGTATTAACTATATTCCTACAAAGTATTGTAAGTCCGTCAGCACACCAAATCCATCATATATTCCACTAAATATTCCAAAACAGCGACAACTATTGGACAGGGTACAACATATAAAATTAAATTTTGTAAAGGTGCGCTCTAAAAACACAACTAAGACAGACCGGCGTTAAAATGTATTTAATGGGTTCGGAGCTCCACCTCTCAGCTCTTTCAGACACTATTCTCATTCAAATAATTATAAAAGTGTCATTTTTAATTATGGACGCTTTGAATGTCTGTCGGCAACACCGGTTTCAACTGCCAGTCAGTTTTTAGGGCGTGTGTTTTGATGAAAGAGTGGTGTTTAAAAAGGAATTAATATTCTTAGGACGCACCATTTTTTCTATTTCTATTTATTTCCCAGCACCTGCTCGAAAATGCTACAATAAGTGTCACATAAAATTAACATAAAGCCTGTCTATCCCAATGGTATATTCGAATACTAATATCGTACTAAACTCCTTTGGGTAATAAAAGGATTTAAATTTAGGACGTTAAATAATAATTCGTATGAACTATTTTACCACGGAGTCTATTGCACAAAAAAAATTATAACGTTTGAAAATAAAACGGGAAGCGACTAACTGAACCTTTTTTTTGTTCTAGAAAAACATCAAAACGGCGCGAACGCTGCAAATCGCTTGAAAGTTATTGTTTTAATTTCTTGAATATATAGTGAATTAAAAAATATTTCGAGTGACGATAATAATTTAAATCGTAGTATATGGCGTGGTTTTCTAACGGTGGCGATAGGTTAACAACTCCTTGCACGTGCACCATAGTGGTGACTACAGAATCTCTCAGAATTATACTAACAATAATAAAACGGTGAATTTTCGATCCAATGCAATTCAGATGTAGCAATTAAAATTATTAAAAAAAGCCTTTTTCTCCCTCATAAGTCTAGATAAATAGATATATATAATATAGATAATATTCATACTCACAATTCCTTTTGGTACCGTAATTTAGGATGGCTGAACGACTTCAGATATAACCCAAAACATTGAGCTGTCGCATTTTTTTTCTTCGTAATGTGCAATGTAATACCGCCTAGAATACCCATCCGATAAACCACACAATAAAAATAAGGTTTTATGGAGCCCGTAGCTTATGTGTGAATTATTATCAACCATAGTCGTATAAGGAAAACGTGTGAAAATGTTACAGGAAGTACGCTCGTTAGAATGTTTTATGGTTACCCCAGAAAATGTGTTGCGAGTCTTGAGTGTTTTTAGTTTTGTGGTCAGAATGAAATATTTCAGATACACTCAATATGTTTCACGTTGTTTCGTTAATGTTACAACTAAATCAGTGATTTTCTGGCAGAATAAAATATATTGAAGATGAATGCGGACGCACAAGAATTTACGGAAAATTTATCTAGTGAATTATTTTGTGGAGAATTAGAACATAGTAACTTATAATGATAAAATTCACCAGACACAATTATATTGTGCACTGAGTCGAAAAATGTTGAAATAGGAAAACATTGAAATTCCTATAGGTACCACTAATGCAGATTATAGACTCCTCCAATTACACTGTATTCTAAATGCACCGCCAACATATGTAAAAATACTTTGTAACCTAAAGTTAAGATATTTTTTATAAAACATCTGCTCCAGGTAATCTTGGAAAATAGTGTAGAGATGAAGTTATAAATATTTTACTGATACCCATTCCATGTTGAGGGTAACATGAAGCGAATAAAGTATATGTGTATCTGGAACATTTCGCTGAAAGAAAAGGAATTCTTGATGAGAGACTCATAACCCAGTTAGGCAGCGCAGTACAGTAGACTTGTTTCCCCCACAAATTGGAATCGGGCGTAGGTATATTTCAATTTGTCATTTTACCTGTAAGTTAGTGAGTACTAGAACATATTTCTTTTTCAAATTAGCCTATTTCGCTTAAAGATATAACAAAAAAGAAACTATTAATACAACATATGTAAACATTCTAAGAATGCTTATGAATTTCAGTAGGTTCTCTAGAACATTCGCCACCCCATTTATAGTCATTTGTATGTGCGGAGGTCTCTCCATAACAGGGAACTCTCCCTTACCAAAAAGCCTTCGTCAAGTTTCTCAAAGTGGTTCGTGATTCTGTTACAAATAAGACCACAGACGTTTGATATAAGCAAAGTTTCATTATACATCTGTACGTGCTTAGTTATCATCTTTTGTTTGTTCTACTCCCAGTATAGGGCCACACAACTACTATTTCTATTGAAGTGCCTATCCGCCAAGATGAAATTGCTAACTGCCAACATTCATTACGTTCTTGTGTCAAAAGCGCGTGTGCAGTTCCCAAACTTAGTAACACTTAATACAATCGATTAATATGTACTTAATAGATCAAACTAAAAAAAACCTTATCTAATACATAAAATTCTCGTGTCACAGTTTTAGATGCCAAACTCCTCCGAAACGGCTTGAGCGATTTTGATAAAATTTTGTGAGCATATTGGGTAGGTATGAGAATAGGACAACATCTATTTTTATCCCCCTAAATTATAAGGGGGGTCAAAAAAAAATGGTTTATTTTTTAGAGAAAATTTTTTGCTTAAATTTTTTTAAGATTCAGCATAAAAAAATACAAACAACTCTAAATTTTCACCCCTCTACGATCAACCCCTATTTAATTACATGGCAAAACAACGTTTGCGATAGGAGATGTTGTATAGATAGATTGAGTCATCACAATATCTCTGGAACCATAAGACATAGATACTTGAAAGTGGGTTGCGCAGGGGGGGGGGTTGCGGGGGTGGGGGTTCTTAAAAAAAAGGGGTGGGGGGTTGCGCGGGGGATGGTTAATTATTTGGCAAAACAACGTTTGCCGGGACAGCTAGTCTTGTTATAATTAGCAGAGTTAATGCCCAGGGGGCCTAGCCTAGTGGCTTTCGAAACGCATGCTTTGGTAGAATAGAAATACATGACCTGTTAATTTCAATCCCATAAATTTGTTTTTTATACTTCGCAACCCTGAGTTTTGAAAGCCAAATGTGTATGCCCCCAGAATACATTCTTTGTCATCCTAAACCATAAATAAACCACAACTGACTCTTCTAATTCGATGAAAGAAAATAGGCTTACTCTACCATGGCGAATAGTCATACTTCGTATACATAGTACATACATAAATAGTCGAATTTCATTTGGAAAGCAAAGCCATACTAATTATTTACTACTACTACTCAACCCATACATGATTGACTGCTGGGTTGGGTAACCTCAAAATACATGGAGGCCTCTGCCAACCATGTGCCAAGCCCGGCGGCTTGGCACATGGTTTTATATCAAGTTTTCCTTGTTATAAGGCTAGGTATCGGCCTTGCCATCCCGTTTATCGGCCCTTTTAACAACCTCAGGATGAAATAGGGTGGTGACAATATGTATTCTAAATCCAAATCCGTTACCACGCGAGAAGAAGGGATAAGACAACTGAATGGTGGGTGAGGTGTTTTTAATTGTAATTATATACAATACTAGCGGTCCCGGCAAACGTTGTTTTGCCAAATAATTAACCATCCCCCGCGCAACCCCCCCCCCCCCCACAACCCCCCACCCCCTTTTTTTAACAACCCCCCCCGCAACACCCCCCACCCCCGCATCTATGTCTTATGGTTCCAGAGATATCGTGATGACTCAATCTATCTATACAACATCTCCTATCGCAAACGTTGTTTTGCCATGTAGTTAAATAGGGTTTGATTGTAGAGGCGTGAAAATTTAGGGTTGTTTGTATTTTTTTATGCGGAATCTAAAAAAATAAAAGCAAAAAAAAATCTCTAAAAAATAAACATTTTTGTTTGTTTTGACCCCCCCTTAAAATTAAGGGGGATGAAAAATAGATGTTGTCCTATTCTCATACCTACTCAATATGCTCACAAAATTTCATCAAAATCGGTCAAGCCGTTTCGGAGGAGTTTGGCATCTAAAACTGTGACACGAGAATTTTATATATTTGATAATATTTAGCACGGGTTTGGAACCTACATGGCGATCTCTTGTCTATGTACTTTTCTAAACGAAAAATTACGCGATTATTTCTAAGAAACTCATTCTAGAGTAGGGTAAAACCGGGATAGATGCCCCACTTTTAGAAAAATCTACCCATTTCTAAATCTATGTGTTTTATACGAATAATTTCTACGAATGTAGCTAGCCCAATCCTTTAAGCTGAATTAATAGTATTAATATTTAACCTATCAAATACAGATTTTGCACAAATTGGCTTTTCGTAGAATGCCTTTTTTGAGGATAGATGCCTACCTGTATGGATAGTTGCCCCACCATGAAAATACTGAGAAGGATAGATGCCCGCAGTGCAGTGCATATACGTTCTTTTTACCGTTCTTTTTACCGTGTAAACTAAAAGCCTAGCCCAAACGTTAGGTATTTCTAATCCTAAAACGAAACATGGGTCTTAATAATGAAAAGTATATATTTTTATTAATAGTGTATTGTTATTACCCATAATTATTTTTTAAGCGTTTGGTTAATCACTACATAGTATAAAATAAAGTCGCTGTCGTCTGTCCGTCCCTATGTATGCTTAAATCTTTAAAACTACGCAACGGATTTTGACGCAGTTTGTTTTAATAGATAGAGTGATTCAAGAGGAAGGTTTATATGTATAACCCACCTCCGCTTTGCACGGGCGAAGCCGGGGCGGGCCACTAGTTAAAATATAAATTATTAAGTTTCAACACGCTTTATCATGTTCTTTGTTGAATAAAATTTTATAAGCATTTTATTTATTTAACAAAAATAGTATTTCTTAATTGTTTCTACAAATAATTTTATTTACATTGTGTAACAATTTCTGATAAGTGTACAGATTCAGTCCAGATTCAGATCCAGTTGGATAACGAATTCGTATTTTTCTTTCAAAACATTCAATGCAAATCCTATTTTACTTGTAAATTTAGGGTTATCCTTCCGTTGTGTGGCATACTTCTACTATAATCTTAAATTGCAGTTTATGGAGTGATAGATGCCCCTAAGGGCACCTATACCTTGAAAAATCAGGGCAACTATCCTTTGTGATAGGGATAGATGCCTAATTATTTTTTAAATATTATAATAAACTAAATAGCAATTATTTACACTTAGATGCAGACTTAATGAACCAGTTTATGGACATATGAAAAAATATAACGGAATTTATTAATAAATAAAAAGTTATACAACACAGAATACTAACGTTTCAAACTTTGACGTGTTCGTGAATATCGCCGCGGAGATAATTACTTATACGACCAAAACGCATCCTCCTACACGACTGTCCATGGGCAACTAAGGTATGGGGTCACTGTGGCTCCTACTTATACAATTAAATCTGAGTCACGAGTTCGCGAAGTTAGGTTTTTAGAATATGGGGCATCTATCCCACTGGGGCATCTATCTCGGTTTTACCCTATTCCAAATAGGTACTCCACAATAAAGTACGGATCCCCAATCAAAACTTTGCAGTGTTTCTCGATACGAAATCCCTCGTTCCCTGATCAGTAGTAACTATTTTATGACCGCCACAGTTGATGCCTGCTGGGATCCCGGCAGTTGTAAAGTTTTAGCCAGTTTTGTTGGTGAAGGTATAGATTTGGAGAGGACATTGATACAGCCGGTACTTATATATTTATGTCTATTGACCATTTTAGAGGCTACAAGTGAATATATCTACCCGAACCTGTGAAGGATATTTTATTGGGAGTCGGAGTCTGGTTGTCATTTGTGCTCTTGAATTACATGTTTGTAAACTGCCCCCGCGATACAGGTTACACATAGTTTCGTTTTAATAAAAAAAAACTTCAAGCGGCATGTCCTTACTTCCCACGGGCAGACATGTATTTTATTATTTTTTTCATATAAAATAGCCTACATTAATCAGTGATAATGTGGCATTCAAATGGAAAACATAATTTTTAAATCGGTCCAGTACTTTCGAGCCAATACGTTACAAACATACATACAAAACTTTCCTCTTAAAATAATAATAGTATCATCATCAGTCCACATTAGCCCACTGCTGGACATAGGCCTCCCCTAAAGAGCGCCATAGCGCCCTGTCTTCAGCTTGATGCATCCAGCTTCTGTCCGAAGCCTTTCGCAGATCGTCGCTCCATCTAGGAGAATAATAGTATAGACTAGCTGAACTCAAAGACATTACACAAATATTAATGTGATGACCACTTTCCATAAGGTGATCAAATGCATAGTTTACGATTCTCTTTAAGACCTACAGACACACATTAAGTTTTATATATCGTCACCGTAGAGCGAGAATTAAGTAAGTCTTCATAATTATGTAATTAATTTTCAACCTAAGATATCAGCCACTTAGGTTGAAAACAGCCAAACAATTTTTTAAGACTTAGTTACTTCTTCCTCTACCGAGACGATATAAGAAAGACGATATCGTATAAAAGTTAGGTATAATCAAATCAAAACAGTACGTATATACAGGAGGTTGCAATGGGGGAAAATACTCCTTCCTTCATTGCGAAGCGCAACCCGCAGCCCTGAAGTGAGCAGTGTAATGAACGCCCTTTGATTTTAGTGGGTAGGTCGGGCCACTAATTGCCATCTTTCCGCGCCCAGCAGTCCTACTTCGTACACAAAAAAAGAAGTTAATACAGGAGAATGCCTAAAACATTGTCAAGTTAATGGGCAGCCAAATTCGTACAGTTGTAGTCAAGATTTTATTTAAGACTAGCTGACCCGACAGACGTTGTCCTGTCTGAACTATGAATATTGAATTCGAATTGGAATAATTCATATACCGCCTTTTCTTATCGATTCCAATCCCTTATTTAATGTAATTAAAAAAGAAAAAAAGTAATTATGCCAAAAATAGCGAACCGTCGGGACGAACGTCAAATGTTTGACAGGTAACAGTTTGTATGGGAAAATAAAATTGTTGTTTTTATTATTTTACTTACAATATCAATGTTTTCTCTAGACTCTTAAACCTTCCCTGGACTCACACGAATATTTCAAGACCAAAATTAGCCAAATTGCTCCAGCCGTTTTCGAGTTTTAGAGACTAACGAACAGCTATTCATTTTTATATATAGAGACTAGCTGGACCTGGCGCGCGTTGCTACGGTACTAACAAATTATTATTATTTTTTTGCCCCAAAACCTTCGCTGGCTTATGTACAACAATTTTTATGAAGTTCATCATATGATCAATTGCATAATTTCCTTATGTGGACTCTTATGACACCTTCAGGTCAGGATGGGGTGAAGACAAGAAATAGAATCCGATCAATAGGTATCATCAAACGGTCATTTGGAACATCGATAGTAAACGAAAAACTTGAGAAAAATATTAATCACCAATCCCATTACAAACTAGTTGAATCTAAAGAATATTCTATTTATACGCCAATCAAACCTTAAATGCTACTACTCACCCATAAATTACCCATTGTTGAGTCGGGCCTCCTCTCATAACAGGTAGGGTAACTACTAGGGTAGCACACTGTGCCACGCTGGCCAGACGGGTTGGCACCTCAACAGAGCATGAGACGGAGGAGGTATGGTGAGCCTCCAGTCTGTGGCATCGCGGAAGTGCCTCCGTGCAAGTACCCGTGATGCCACAAACATGGACGCGCGATAGGTAGCACTCCGGGGATGTTTAGTGGGTATGCTTCTTCGGAGGAGAGTCCCATACTCCCCTCGTCGGTCCTCCCCTGACCGACGGGGATAGTCCATAACGGATTTCACCCCGCGCAACAAAAAAAGAAAAAAAAAAGGGTTTCGTATCAAGTTTTCCTGCTCATGCGAGGTATTGTCGGCCCTCGTGATGGAATGTGTTAGTGACATTATGTATTCTATATCCTTCGCCGCACGGAATGCTACATAAGCTATAGAACTATAATTTTTGATTTCATAAACTAATTTCGAACATGCGGTGCACCGGTCAACTTGCGGAGTAGCCACCTGCCTGGGATCCTGTCATTAAATTGATCAAATCTCAAGCACAACACTCATCTGCAAGACCTCAGTACATCGTGAGCGATTTCTGCGTTCACAGGGAACGTTATCAATAAAACAAAATTATAGGCGGTAGATTTTAACTGTTTCTTTGTACTTTTGAAGATAACTGTCATCTAGTCTCTCCCGCGACTACGACTGCTGCAAAGCATTCGAAACGTCGAGAATTAAATAATGTAATATACACGCGATAAATCCATTAAAAAGTGTTTAATTTCGAACATGCGGTGCAAATCATTCCAGAGTTCTAATCAAACATCTATCAGGCCAAAGCGCCCTGGCTTACGGACAGAACGAATGAGCAAATTAGTCGATGCCATCCCGGACGGTTTCTGATTGATTGATGGTTACACTGGCCTAATAAAGCTTCTGCTCGAAAGCCAGGGTCTGATCGATTGGGCGAGAGTAAGCTCCTTTCTTATCATAATCTCAGTCTTTAAGCAATCTACTATTCAACTTCATCATCATCATTACATAGTATAAAACAAAGTCGCTGCCGTCTGTCCGTCAGTATGTATGCTTAAATCGTTAAAACTACGCAACGGATTTTGAAGCGGTTTTTTTAATAGATAGAGTGATTCAAGAGGAAGGTTTATATGTATAATAGGTACATGCATAATATTGTAGAGAAACACTGATACATTTAGATGTTCACCATTGCACCCGTGCGAAGCCGGGGCGGGTCGCTAGTTATTTATAAACCTACAGATTGGTTTTGTTTAAGCCCATAAATGACTCACTACTGAGTCGCGTATTTTCCAAATTCATGGAGGGAAATTAGCCTAAGCTGGTTAATCCAGTTGGGCCAGGGTTTGTATCAACTTTTCCTTCTCTTGTGCCTTGTGATCTTCCTCTTGCATTACTTTAGTCTCCTCTTACGAAACCCTCAGGATAGTAAGAATTGGTGACATTTTGTGTTCTGAATCCGTCTCCATACGGAAAATTTAATTGTGAAAAAAAGGGATGGCTTGAGTTTATCTCTCCCAATTACAATACACAGAGTTTCGTCTCCAGTTTTTTTAGTCTTGTGGCCAGGTATTCTGCTTTGTAATTTCTTTTAATCGATTCGACACTCTCAGGACGGAATGGCGTGGTAGCAAAGTGTATTCTTAATCCGTTACCACTCGGACAATCTTTTTATTGTACTACAAAAATGCCAGATAAATGTGTGAGGTACAAATTTATCTGGTATTTTTGTATATGTTTATCACTATCACTACATATTATAAAACAAAGTAGCTGTCGTCTGTCCGTCCCTATGAATTATGCTTAAATCTTTAAAACTACGTAACGGATTTTGAAGCGGTTATTTTTAATAGATAGAGTGATTCAAGAGGAAGGTTTATATGTTTAGCACATGCATATTTGCACCCTTGCGGAGCCGGGGTGGGTCGCTAGTTTTGTATAATAGTAAGGGGACTAAAATGTGTACCCCGGTTGAAACGGAGTTTTCATTATAGAGAAAAACAGTGCTCACGTCACATCACACTGGCTAGAAATCTTGGCACAGAGTTTTACATCAAGTTGTTGTTCTCTACCATGTAGATGTTCTATTCATTTTTAATTTGAGATCTATGGAATGGAATATGGACATAAAAACCTTTTTTGTTTGCTATATTTTACAAAGAAAACCCAAGTATGTATAGGATTAAAGAATCTAACAGGAAGCGTTTTGTCTTGATAACTTCCAAACACAAAGCTTTGAATGGACTAAAAATACCCGCACAAGAAATGGGTTAATGACTCTTTCAATACAATCAGCCCGAGTAGTGAAAGAGGCGAGTGGGTACAAAATTATGTCATTTAATTTTAAATTAATTATACAAAATCTACGGATATTCTTTTAGGATAACGTAATTGACTACTATTTGGTTAATTTAGTTTTAAATTATCTTTTATGTGTTTTATGTTATAATATGTGTTGTTCTTTTTTAGGGTGTTGTAAACAGTAGGTATTCTATTCTTATTTTGTATAGTCTCATTTAAATTTATTTATAAAAGCTTTTTTTTTGTCTATTTATTTTAAAATATAGTCCGTGTTGTGACGGATTTTTAACCCCCGACGCAAAAAGAGGGGTGTTATAAGTTTGACGTGTCTCTCTGCCTGTCTGTCGGTCTGTCTGTCTGTCTGTCTGTGGCACCGTAGCTCGCGAACGGATGAAGCGATTTCAATAAAGTTTTTTTTGTATGAAAGGTGGGTTACGGGCGGCGGGAGTTAAGAACACTCTTCTTAGACATGTTTGATGAAAATCGGGTGAGCCGTTTAAAAGTTATGAGGGGTGAAAGTGGGGAAGAATAACCGAATGTCTGCAAATATAATCGAGTGGGGTCTCAAATGAAAGCGCATCACGTGCAATTTAACAAAATCTACATTAAAATAAGTATGTACCTATAAAAAGTATAAAATAAAAATTAAATTAAAAATTTAAATAAACCTTTAAAAAGTAAAAAATAAATACTTCGCGTTGGGGGACCAGGGGTCAGGTAATAAATAAGTGGGAGTGCGAAGTTTTTATTTTTTACTTTTTATAGGTTATTGTGTCGGGGGTTTATTTAAATTTTTAATTTAATTTTTATAATACATGGCGTTACCAACCCATTATAACCTGCGGTGGAAGTAAGAGCCGATAGAAGGAAATACAAGGCCAAAAAGCTAGTCGAAAGACCAGCGTGGCACTGTAGGTTAATTACCCTCCATGTAATGGGAGGAAGCCCGACTCCGTAGTGGGTCATTTATGGGCTGAGTAGTATATAAAATGTCCTACGATTTCCCCTCCTAACTCTCTCTCTCTACGTATTTTTTAATTACAAAAAAAAAACAAGTGCTTTGTTGCAGTTCATTTTGATAAACTAGCACAAAAATATTGACAAATCTGTCAATATTTTTGTGAACTTTTATTCTCCACCTCTTTGCCCTTGTACTAAGCGTCTTTATAAAACCTGTAAGCTTCTACAAAGCGCTGCGCACATACGCACAAAAGTAAACATTATTGTTTCTTTGCCTTCCCTGTTTGTCTATAACTAAACTACCAAATAAAGGCTTAATCCAATTGCTCAATTCTCAAAAAATACCTCGAGACGGACAGATAATGAGGCTGGGTAAGGGGAGAAAATAATATAGATGAATTAATGTTAAGAACATTTTGATAATTGGTTTACAATATTCTCACTTACAGTTTAGTGAGAATATTGGAAACCAATGGACACTACTTTTCTACCTACCATGATGTATAAAATATCGTTTAGTATACTACAAAAATGGTGATTATTTTGTTTGAATTCTAATTCTATCAACACTTTCCTTAGTCCGTAAATGATTTCAGTTATTTCCTAAATTTCCTTGCACTTGATAGCAAAAATATTCTATTAGCAGTGCAGTTTCTTTTTACTGCCATCGATTGAACAAAGTCTAACAACGCAGCTTCAAGAATTGGAAACTCTTTCAAATTTACCTTTACTACCGTGAAATTCCTTAGGCAATATTTTATTGCCGTTAAGCGTTCCCAGTGAAAATCTAATTTGAACCTTATTTTTTATACCATACGGATGAACAACAAAATCTGCGATGCAATTTTAATGTGGTTAGTGAGTATTATTGGAAATTCCTGAACGTTTGAAACGTTTGGCTGATATTCAACGTAAGGCGAACGCGATTTTAGGAAAGCCTTTACTCGGACGTGCAGATTTTTATTCCATGATTTCGCACACTTTAGTTACTCACACTATACATACATCTTTATTGCGATAATGCTTTATAATAAGAGAACTGTCTGTGTGGTGACGTTCGTAGTGATTATGCACCAACCCGTTTAGCCAGCAAAAGGGAGGGAGGAGGAGAATTGGAGGATGTATGGCTCCACAGTGGTTTTTTATGATCCGATATTGAGGCTTTAGTAAGTGTGTGTAAGTAGTTAGTAAGATATAGCAATATCTTAGGCTATTACAAATGTGAAGTGTGTGTGTGTGTGTGTGTGTGTGTGAAGAATACTGAAGCTCATAAAAAACCCATTGAAATATTAACAATATAATATATTTATTTAAACAACTCAGTCTTATAACATACTAATTCTTAGTAAAGTATTTCGGTTCCACAACCTATGCCGTAACCAAAATTACTGATCCCTGGCCCAAGAAAAGGAGTACCAAAGTCTGGGCCATTGAATTCATTTGACACAACAGCAGTAACACCGTTTCCACAAGCGTAATTAATAGCTCCAGCTCCCGTTGAAGGTAGCACTCCTTCCAAAGCTACTGCACTTAAGAATGGCATCTCACCAACTACATACAAAGTTCCTTCAAATGTATTGTCCGATATAACAGTCAAACCAATAGGTGCTGAGTTAGGTAGACAGGAAATTGGGAATGTTCCGCCTACAGAGAGTGGGTAATCAAATGGTGCTCCAAAACCGACCCCACCCAGACCGTCGAAAGGAATTCCATCGAATGGAAAATCTAAACCAGGTACGAGTCCCCGACCGATGCATTGGCTGAAGACACACTGAAACTAAAATTTGTTATTATAATCGTAAAATTCATTGTATGGTTTGTAGTTGAACGGAGGTACTTCATGGACGTATCTTTGGATAATGAGTATGAACATGTGTATTTGTAAGAGCAGGTAAAATTTTGATTAATTATTTGCTTACACATAATTATAATTCATATATGTATGTATAAAAGATAAATTAAATAATAAGATAATTTATCTAATAAAATATTGTTGTGTCATCAGACAACTACGTGGAAATCAAAACGAAATTTACAATTGACGGTGTACGATGTACAACAAATAAATTTAAGGAAAACGACATAAAACATTTTATTTTGCTTATTTAGGTACTGTTAAACTATTTAAACTTAAATATACCAGCCAGCTTTATTATTTTACTAGCTTTTGGGCGCGGCTTCGCTCGCGTGGACTTCGAACCCGTGCTTATCTCTATGCATTTTTTTTTATGAATATAAAAGTGGTTATTGTGACTAAACTATGATAGTTAGACATGTGCTTTTTTGTAGATTTTAATAAGACCTACAAACTCGTAGTACTTCATTTTGTTCTATTGTCAATCGTTTTTGCAGCGCACGCATAAATAGGTTTTCGATTTTACACCTTGGGTTACGAAATCGCAATTTTCATACGGATCCCTAATTCTTTTGAAAATAAAATATAGCCTATAACCTTCCTCGATAAATGGACTATCTAACACTGAAAGAATTTTTGAAATCGGACCAGTAGTTCCTGAGATTAGCGCGTTCAAACAAACAAACAAACAAACAAACAAACAAACTCTGCAGCTTTATATATTAGTATAGATATAGATATAGATTAAATAACTTCTTCTTCATCATCTATCATTTCAATCCTATGCTCCCAATATTCATAAAATGATTCAATTGATTCACCGTTCCAAGTGAAGTCAAAGAAAAATAAAGATAAAGATTAGTTAGTAAAAAGATAAAGGAACTGGTTCCAAAATTTAATTACAGTTTCGCTTAAAAAAAAAAAATTAAATTTTAAATTATTACATTTATTTACTGAGATTTGTTTTAAAAGCAGTGCAATATTTACCTGTGCCAGAAGTGCTAGAACGGAGAGTACAAAAAATGTTCTGTCAGCCATTTTGAATTGTTGTTTTATTATTGACACAATTATGGTGTCCGAAACTAAATTGGTTGATTTTATACTTTCTTCAACTTTTGTTATCGAAAGTTACTCAATTTGACATAGTGTTATAAAATCATATTAGTTGCGTGTAAGTTACAATAGATAAGTTGATTAAAGGATAGTGTTGTAATTTGAGAAATAGTTCCTAATATATTTTAATTATGTTTTTGATCTGTATTACAATAATGATTTACACATAGTAACTGTGTACATTTAGAAATCGATGTTCTTCTGTAAATGTAATTAAATAAATTTTGTCGAGCAGGTTATTTTCATTTGTCAGTGTTCTGTCATTAAAACTATTGTGCTATTTTGTACAGTTATGAGTAATTATTGTCGTGCTACTTAAAACCTGTTTAAGCCAAAACAGTACCTGTCTATTATTTTAATATCATATTACCTACCACTTTTGAAAATTAATATACTTGTAAGCAGTGTATAGAACTAAAATATGATGCTTCCACTTTCTAGCAGTTTTCTTAGAAACTACCCTAACCTAACCCCACGAAGATAATAAAAGAAAGAAAGAAGCAGCATAATAAATTACCCGTTTTCTTTTGTTAATTGATCATCACCTCATCGCATTGACCATTTCTTCGTTCATGAGAAGTTAGTATATAATATAAGCTCACTAGTCAAGTAGTTGCTGCGTGTGGGGACGGATGTAGAATACACAGTGTCACCACCCCATTCCATCCTGAGGGTGTCGTAAGGGACCAACAAAAGGAAATGACAAGATCGATAAGCTAGCCACAAGTGAAGTCAGTAGTGGGACATTTATGGGCTGTGAAGCAGAAGTATAAAAAAAAAGTGTTCTCACCCTAACGATATGCCCATACTTAAATCCTTAAATTTCTTCTGTACGGGCATTGGTCACGTACATACGGTTTTGTAAAAATGTGTTGGCTATAGTAGTGGAGGTTGCGTTCTTACTGTGCTGCCTGAAAAACGGACACACTGATTTATTAGTTCTGCCTCGTCCGCAAAAACCAAGGCGTCCGTTCGTAAGCTGTTTCCTTTCATAAATCCCACTGTGTTCTAGCCAGTGATGTGATGTGTGTCGACTTTTCGTTTTCTATAAACTAATATTTAATGGTTAATCGAATTTATTACTGGTTTTAACAGTTCCGCTACATCAACTATATTTAAGGAAACTAAAATAACACTAATTGGGCGAAACGTTCACTTTTGCTTTATAACAAATATTAGAAACCGTAGTAGTAAATTAGTTTTTCGTAAGATAAATACAAGTGATGCCATCTTTTGATTAACTAAAGAAAATTTTGATGTGTTGTATTTATGCATTGAAATTAAACACTTTAACGGATTTATTGCGTGTATGCAGTATGCTACATCATATACTTCCCGACGTTTCGAATGCTTTGCAGCAGTTGTGGTCCCGGAAGAGACTATATAACTGTTGTCTTCAAAAGTACAAAGAAACAATTAAATCTACCGCCAATAATTTTGTTTTATATAACCTGTGCACGCAGAAATCGCTTATGGTGTCCAGAGGTCTTGCAGATGAGTAATGAGCGTGAGATTTGGTGAATATAATGAATGGATCCCAAGCAGGTAGTATATGACAACCATCCTCTCTTTTGAAATTTGGATGTTTTCAAAGTGTAATGTCACGAAAACCTAAGACATCATTAAGTATTTATTCTTAATTTTACTTACTAGATAAGTGGTACAGCTCTAAATACCGGTCCGGTTCGCGTTGCCAGAATTTTATTACTGTTCGTGTAGAAATCTCGGATAAAAAGTGGATGATAAATGGTATCGTATTTGTTGTTACTGGATTTGGCGCGATATTTCATAAGTCAGCAGACCGCGTATGTTGACATTACAAATAGTGCGAAGCTCATCTGTTTCTTCAAAATATGAATAGCATATTATTACATGTTTCACGTTTGGAAATATCAAGAAAGTTACAGTGTTACAATTTCGATACGGTAGAATTGATCTAATTTCTACATCAATATGTAATATATTGATTTTTTTTTTGCTAACTTTTTAAAATGTCTGTATTTGTGTGCACGTCGGCTGATAAAGTTAGAATTCATTATGACACCCACCCATTCCATCCTGTGGGTATTGTATAAGTTGTGTAAAGGAAAAGATTAGATTGATAATATTCGATTTTTATACTGCTACATATAAGATCTTGTATTTTTGTGGCAAAACCTCATTCAAGCTAGCTATGAATGAGGTCAAGTCAAGTCAAGCAAGTCCTCAATGGCTAGCCATTTGCTTGCTTGCACTTGCTGGATTATGTAGACCCTGGACCACTAGACGACCTACTAATCCCACGGCGTTCCTCGATGCTAGGGCCAGTAGCATCATCAACATTCAACTGCTGTCCGCGATGGTGGGTGATAGAAAATCCTGAGCTGACCTATGTGGTCAGCGTGATACTCTTTTCTCCAGTAGCGAGATTTATAGGCTTACATAAGTCGCGTTTATTTACCTAGGCTTTGTATAAGTAGATTGGAACGCCTTATTGGTGTTATAGACTGCCATTCACGAGGTGGCGGTTGTAGGTTCACGACGTGGAGGTCTCTGTAAGGCGAATGATACTTGCACTGGAGTCTGGGTGTCACTACTACCTCTATTCAGCCGATACAAGACCCACTGCTGAGTCAGGCTTCTAAGTACATGGAGGGTAATTAGCCTACTATGCTACGCTGGCCAAACCCAACCCGCTCCACAGGGTTTCCTATCAAGTTTTCCTCTTCTGTTGGCTAGGGATTCGGCCTTTGCTCTTACGAAACCCCTTTAGGATAGAATACAATGGTAGCACTATGCACTTTTAAATCGTCCGAGTATCGCTTTGTGTTCAATTACTACGTGTTTTCAAAGAGTTTTTGAGACTGTTGTTAAAAAGTTGTGTGTTGTTAAAGAGATTGTTGTTAAAACAGATGTTGTATTTTTAGTTATGTACTAGTGATCCGCCCCGGCTTCGCATGGTGCAATTATATTGTACTTATAAACCTTCCTCTTGAATTACTCTATCTCTTAAAAAACCGCTTTATCCTTTGCGTAGTTTTAAAGATTTATGCATACATAGGGACGGACAGAAGAATGCGACTTTGTTTTATACTATGTAGTGATAATGTTTTCATAATAATAAAACCGATACTAAAGTCTGGAAAATATCTACATGTCGGTTATAGGAGATGTGGCTCAAACGAATAACATCCCTTTTTCATTTGACGGTACAGCACGTAAAACTGGCGGGGACAAAATGAAATTTCAATACAAAGTAGCGGTAATAAGCCGCTTAATTCCAGCCATGCAATATACGAAGTATTCAGGGATTGACACGCGTGAAATTAACGTGAAATTTTCAACGTCATTTTGTTTACCAGAAACGCGAGCAGAGCTAAATTTGTGCTTGCATACTGGTGCCCGTAAGTTCCCTCAGGCATATGTGCCTGCTTATTAAAAATTAGTTATGCCATTCGATGATACATGATAGGATAAAATAAAAATACTCTGAGCTTTTTTATAATATTAGCAATGTATTTTTTATAATGTCAGCAAAAGCTACACTGAAAACTGTCTAGTGATTCATTTCGTAGATTTGTCAGAAGACACAAAATATCATTTCGAACGCATTAAAAAAAATTGTTTCCTTTTTTTAGTAATGACTCCTACACTAGTTATAACCTGTATCACGGAGGCTGTTTACAAACATGTAATACATGAACACAAATTACATCTAGACTTGGACGCAGAGCAAGTGCCTCTGGTTGCCGACACAAATACACTTGCCTAACCCTGAATCGAACCGAGGATCGGTGAACCAAAGGCGGGATACCAACCCCTAAACCAACAAGGCAGCGTTACAGTAATATTTCAAATATGAAAGCTATTTAATTTTATGTTTACGTGTGTGTAGTGTTTTAAGGATAATTATTTTAGGGTTTCACAACAATAATTACAATTTGTAAAGAAATTAAGCACTTTGGTCTTCAGTAAAAAAGGAAATATTTTATTTAAATAATTAGAAATATCATCACTACATAGTATCACTGATAAATATACACTGATAAATGTAGATGTTCATCATTGCACCCGCGCGAGGCCGGGGCGGGTCGTTAGTATTATTTATATTTACTGTATGGATACATTCTATGAGTAAACATAATACAAAAAATGCTAGAATATAATGGTCCAAAAATGAATAGTTTCAAAGTTTCAAATCATAACTTATTTAAGTTAATATTTGTAACAGATAGTGAAGAGAAACTTTCATTGATGCAAGTATGAGTCATATATGTATCTTTTCTTCTTTTTCAACCTTTCACCACCCAATGCTGAGTGTAGATCTCTTCCAATGCACGCCATTCTTCCCGGTTTTGCGCCTTTCGCATCCAGTCCTTTCCGGCCACTCCAACAAGGTCATCGATCCAACGCATCGGTTGCCTGCCCACATTTCTATGCCCTACTCTAGGCCTCCACTCAAGCACCCACCTACCCCACCTATTGTCCTGTCTACGGCATATATGGCCCGCCCACTTCCCCTTTTTGCTAGCAATCACATGGGCCAAATGGGTTGGAATATACATATATGTATATTCATATATGTATATTCCAACCCATTTGGCCAGCGTGGCACAGTAGGCTAATTAGGTACCCTCCCTGTGATTGAAGGAGGCCCGACTCAGCAGTGAGTCATCTATGTACCCCCTACATAGATGACTCACTGCTGAGTGGCTGAGTAGTAGTAATCATGATTGTGTCGTATTATTTTGTATGAACAAATAAAAATAAATCATTTGCTCTTTCATATTTTATTCATTTCATTCATACCTTACAATTATGATATATAAAAAAAAATTTGGTATAGTAATCACTTTAACAACCTAAGTTCAACAAACTCCTTCTCCTTAAAAATGTCGACTGCAATCGTACTCTTCCGACCGTTCTCGACGGAACATGTTTACAAGGCTATATTTTATATAAAGATAATCTACACCTACTTCGCAAGAGCAGGAAAATTTTAAACAATCCCTAATTTCCCTCCATGAATTTGGAGGAGGATCGACTCAGTAGTGGATCATTTATGGGCCGAAATTAGTTATTTCCTTGTAAGTAAAGACATTTCTTTACCTAGGTTTACTATTGTAAAGACAACCATAACCCTAACAATATATCATCATCATTTCAGCTTATAAATGCTTTCCTTTAATGCTTCAAATGTCCAAGGATATTTATTATTATTTTATATGGTGGGAAATTAGCCTTAAAACCTGTGCCACGCTGGCAAGGCGAGTTGGCTCAGGGTTTAAGAGTTAGAATACATAAAGAAGAACACTTGGCGTCAATTTACAGTTTACGCAGGTGTAAAGAGTTACACTATGCTCGCGCAATATTATCGAAACTAATAATATCCATTTTAATTATCGTACTTATACAAACTGTATACATTGTTTTAAAAATATATTATAATCACTTCAGCCAAAAGTCGTCCGCCGCTGGAGATAGGCATCCTCCTCATATTTCCACAAAGGCAGGTCCTGAACCGCACGCATCTTTCGTTTTCCGTCGATCTTAATCAGGTCGTCGCTACACCGTGTGGGAGGCCTACCCAAGCGCGTGTCAGTCCAGCGAGGCCACTACCTCTTAAGTTTGGCAATTCTGTGGGCTATGTCGATAACTCTGGTTCTCCTGCGTATCTCCTCACTTCTGATTCGATCTCGCAGGGAAACCGAGTGTAGCCCTCTCTATTGCTCTCTGGCATATATTATACATATACAGACCGTAAATTTTATGTCATTGATATTATGTAACTGGTTTATATTGGTTTATATTACGTTTATTTGTAGGAACAAATGAATACAAACGGTAAGATTTTCTGAGTATTAGTTATTTGTGTTCTATTTACTACAGAAAAAATATATATTGATTAGTTTCTTAGGTTTTTGCTATTATTACACATTGAAATTAAACACTTTATAACGGATTTATCGCGTGTATAAAACAAAATTATAGGCGGTAGATTTTAACTGTTTCTTTGTACTTTTGAAGATAACTGTCATCTAGTCTCTCCCGCGACCACGACTGCTGCAAAGCATTCGAAACGTCGGGAATTAAATACATAATGTAATATACACGCGATAAATCCGAATAAAAGTGTTTAATTTCAATATTGATTAGTTATTTAAGGTTACATCTATGTATAGACAGTTATCTAAAGCTAATTCGTAAACTATTTAAAATCATCATCCTATCTCTATGAAAGTAAACAGTTTTATTACACTCTTTTATTATTTACACCTAAAATTAATCATAAACATTACAAAATATGGTTTGTTTTTCTATGAACTAGACATATATTTCCACTTCAAAATTCAGCGGGTGATGCCTTTGGCTCTTCATTCTGATGGACACGTATGACGAACCAACACCTCCATCTGTGATGTTGGCACTGGCCAGTGAGAAATCGTTATCTATGGCTGCTACACCCTGTAACAAATGAAATTATTGTACAATTAAAATAATCAAGTTATATTTATGCGCTTTTCAGTCTCAGACAAATATAACAAAAGTAATTACTTTATACACATATCTTTATTAAACATATTTTAGAATTTCTTTTTAAATAAATTAATTATAAAAAACATTTATTTAAAAAAAATACATACAAAATAGAAAAATCCCACCCATGGCGGAGCCGAAGGCCCAAACCACTGGTGGTCAGGGATAGCCACCGGTGGTGGCCAGAGTGAGGAACCTCCTCACAATACGTGCCGTATTCAAAAGTACTGCCTTTTGGATCAGGCTCTTTACCCACAAGCCTAGCGTGAGCTTCTGTAGGTGTTGGTGGAAGCTCTTCGCCAATTACTTTTATTATTATTATTACGCGTGTGTCCGCGTGGTGACGGATTTAAAATACACAGGTTCATCACCCCATTCCATCCTTAGGGTGTGGTGAGGGCCGACCAAAAGAAATGTCAAGGCGGATAACCTACCCGCAAGAAAAGGATTACTTGATACGAAACCCTGTTACATCCTGTCTTGCCAGCGTGGCGCAGTAGTATAATTACCCTCCATGTAACTGGAGGAGGTCCGATTCAAAAGTGGGTCATCAATGGTTGAGTAGTGGTAGTAGTAGTAATTATTCTGAGATCTGGATTTACGAACTCACTGACAGGAGTGACAGGTGAAGAGTTTTGAAAGAAATTTGGGTACATGTTTGGTTAAGGGGTTGCACGTGCTGCCTTTGGATCAGGGGTTCCCGATTCGATTCCAGGGCCGGGTAAACGTCTTTGTGTAAGCCAGGGGCATTTGCTCTAGGTTGAGCGATCGACTCTCCCACCTCCTTCCCCCGCCATAGAGGCCGGTGGTGGGTCGGGGGACCCGCCACCGACGAAAGCCTCGATGACTGAGGGCGTCCCAGTGTACCGGGACGCCCTCTCTGATAGTCGCTTGCCCGCGTAGCACCTCGTCGGGACGTCAACGTTGACTGCTCTTACGCGAACCGTTGGCGCCCCAAGCGTGCCGTGTGAGGGTATACCGCTGGGGTTTTAGTGGGTATACGGGTTCTGTCCCGGGAGTCCCACATAATCACCGACCTCTCCCCCGGGGGGCGGTGGAATGCATAAAGCATTTCCCCAGCGAAACAAAAAAAAAGGAAAAAAGGTTGAGCGATCGACTGCTGCGCAGCATGTCGCGGGTTCGATCCCCGCACGGAAGAAATATTTGTACGACCTACAAGTATTTGTTCCTTGTCTGGGTGTTTTCTATCTATAATATGTATGTATTTACAAAAAAAAAATTATATAGGTATGTAGTTTATCATCCATCTCGTTACCATAACACAAGCATTAAGTTGCTTAGCTTGGGACGAGATGGCGTTGTGTGAAATGTCCAAGATTAATAAATAAATAATAAAATAATAAATATTTATTTATTATTTATTTGTGTCCGTGAATTACATGTTCGTAAACTGCCCCCGCGATACAGGAAGTGCAGAAGTTTCTATTAATTACAACAGCAAAAAAAAAACACATTTTTGTGGACTGTGTGTGATCAATAAATATTATTATATAAATCACTGGAATCATGTTACTTTTTTTAATCGGTCGATTAATTTTATGTATTTAACGTAATCTGTAATACATCATTGGCACATAATTATAAATTGATATCTTTTTATTTAGAAACGTACATTCTAGCACGTTTTTATAATATCAGTGACACGACTTACACACTTTCAAAACACGCTACACTTATAAACTAGATAATCAATATTGTATCACTGTTTAAATTGTTTCATCATAATTCATACTAGGAAACACGGAAATAAAGTAAGTGTGTTGACTGATTTAAAATTTATAGTGTCTCCTACCTTTTCCATGCTTAGGGTGTCGTAAGAACCGACAAAAGGAGGACAAGGCTGATAACCTAGCTGGAAGAGAAGGAAAACTTCATATGATAACCTGTGCAAATTACCGACTATTTAACTGGAGGAGGCTCGACTCAAAAGTGGGTCATTTATGAGCCTAGTAGTAGTCAGAAATACTAGCTAATACATGCTATTTTTTGTGTCTTACTCAATACCTACAACTCACAATCAAATAGACAATAAGCATAAAATTTGTTTTGCTATAAAACTTACTGATTCCTCCGAAATATTAACTTAAAAAACTATATAGCTACTGTGTTTATTGTCCGTACGTCCGTTTTATAATGGATTTAGATACACAGTGTTTTCACTCCATTCCATCCTGAGGGTGTCGTACGAGCCGACAAAAGGAAATGAAGAGGTCAATAACTTAGCAAGAGAAGGAAATCTTGATACGAAACCCTGTGTCAAATCTAAATTTGAGTGGATCTAGACGTAAACATTAAATTCCAGTCAAATTAAAACTTGTCGAAATCTGACATTGCGCATTTTCAGATCTTTTGCAATTTTATTAATCGACATAGAATAGTGTGTCACGCTGGCCAGATGATTCGTCACGTATGTACGATATGCTACGATATCTGACCCTTGCGTTCTTTTAGTCACCTGTTATAACACATCCTGGATGAGTTTATGACATAGTTCTATTCCTATCTACTAAGGGTAATTCCACAAAAAAATATCTTCATTCTTACAACGTTCGTCTTATGATCAAAAGATATTTGGAAAACGAATAGACTTAAATAGCATTGACATACGATGCAAATTGTTTTACATAACAATAAGTAGTTATGTACCAAGTAAACAATTTCTAGAACACTAAATATAGATAATTGACGTACACGTCAGGGTCAAAACACCACCTTTGAACCAACCAGATAAGGTAACACGGCTAAATATAAATTCGGTTTTAATTTAATCTAAAAGAAATACTAATGTATGATATTTATGTTTATAATACTTGGTACAATATTCGGTATGTAAGATACATCAAAGTATTTAAAAACTAGTAGATATAACGATTGACGTCATAATAAATTAAAAATAGCTGCAATAAGGATTAAGTTGGTGTGATTAAGGATAATCTAAAGGAAAATAATTCAACCGACTTTAATCAAAGACAATATACTTATAATATTGTACTATAATATGCCAATATTGGTTTTATAACTTTTTTTTAACATTAATTTGATTCTATTTAGAAGGAATATAATTGTTACATCAAGATAGCAATAGAGTTATCGGTAAAAAAGTATATCACGAACCTTAAACATAAAAATCTTTTATTGTTATATGTTTTCTAGCGTATATTTGTACATATATTTAAGAGTATTATGGTTGTGTTTAGCTAAATAACCACCAATGAAAATAAAACGTCTATTTTTAACACCACGCTTCAATTTTATAAATAAATAACACCGGAATAATAGAGCCATAACCAATTAAAAAATATACCATCTCACATTTGCAGTACATAACAAATAATATAATTAAAATCACCTTAATTATCCTTTTCTCCGGATCATTATACGTTAAACTTTTAATTCTTTTCTTGAACGGTATGGCGAAATCTTTGACTCGCTGATGAAACACCATCTTTCTGTGAACCGTGTCACCGACAATCATGTCAAAGGAGGTACACACACAACACAGACACAAGAAGACAATTGTTAGTGATACTAAACGCATTTCGATATTTCACATATTAGCACAAATGTTTAGATAGAGCGAATGGCTGGCAACAACTGATAACGTAACCGCGTCTCAGAAATGTGTTGACGGCAGACGTACAACGTCAGTGCACATAACCTATTTGAAACGTTCCGTGTTGAAATTACAAAAACGGAACAAAAGACAGATGTCATTTAGTGGCATTCCAAAGTTTTAGTTGTCGAATTTGAGTTGTCGTTTTAGACGTCAAATTAAATAAACAAAGTGATTCTTCTCTCCCTTGCATAATCCCTTTGTCCCAGATTTGCCTACCTTCAGCCTTCAGATAGCAAATTGAAGGACCGATTTCTAAAAGACCAATCAGAAGACAATATCCATCGAATAAACATTTCCCAAATAGGATTACAAATTTCTTTACAAAGAATAAAAAAAAATACAGTCGAAGTGAGAACCTCCTCCTTTAAAGTCGGTTAAAAATATCAAATGTTTATAAATTGGATAGCAGATACAACTTTTTTAAGAATTGGATAATAGTAGATACTATCCAATTTATGGTAAGGGTATGAAATCTCTCACATATATAGTTTATCTAAAGAAGGAGTGCAGTTAAAATAATGCTTATAATACATTATTTCAATAAACAAAACATTACACACACTATCATATATCTCACACACACGCATATATACAATTTTGTTTATTGTTAAAGTCTGTAGTCAAATTAAGAATATAACTATATTTATAGAACAAATTTAAAGTACTACTCAGGCCATAAATGACCCACTGCTGAATTGAGCTTCCCCCTTTACATGGAGGGTAATTATCCTACTGTGCCACGCTGGCCAGGCGGGTTGGCACAGAGTTTAGTTACAAGTTTTCCTTCTTTTCGGCTAGGTTTTTGGCCTTGACGTTTCTTTATGTGGACTCTTACGACACCCTTAGGATGGAATGGAATTTAATTTATCTATTGTCAAATTTCGAACGCGGGCGAACACTTGTTAATATAACATTAACATTTTAATAATATTATACGGAACACCAGTTTAGAAGCGAGAATCATGCTTCGTTGATTTCATTTAAGTAAAATGACGTCATAAACACAAATTCTAATGGGTACACTCGTTTCCAAATAGTGTTTGCGATACTATTAAGATAAAATAGTTATTCTGCAAACATTAATAAATAAATAATTTACCAAATTGTATTTTGGCTGTCCAAACGATTTGTAGTTTATTATGATTTCATGGTTGTATGTCACCGACCCATACCATCCTGAGGGTGTCGTAAGAAGTGACTAAAGTAACGCAAGAGGCAGTTATACCACACAACCAGCTGTGTCAACCGGTCTTGCCAGCGTGGCACTTCCACACTGCCTTTTCAAGGCTGGTAGAAGATACCCGTGATCAGAAGTGTTAAGAACTGTTTGGTGGTATATTCAAAGATATTTATATAAAATATGTGTTTTGAATATAGAATAATCAGTTGGTCAATCTCTGTACAAAAATCAACTCGTTTTATTTTCTTCCATCTTAGTTAGTTATTTATTTTATTAGAAGGCTAGCACATACCTCACTGAGAGGATAAGCCTCGGTATTCGCATGCGAGGGAATGCTGCTGGCTTTCTGGGCACATTACCGTGTCTCAGGCAGTTTCACAGTTTAGTTTTTAGATTAGAAAGAGGTGATCCGGCCCGGCTTCGCACGGGTGTAACTGTGCATGTATCTATACATCTATATCTATACAAATAAATAAAATTGGAGTGTCTGTTTGTAATAATAAAATAACAACTTTTTACTAAATGCGTAAGTCTGTATACACAGCACATAGACCAAAATAACATTTTTTTTAATTTTTGTCTGTCTGTCCGTCTGTCTGTCTGTCTGTCTGTCTGTTTGTTCCGGCTAATCTCTGGAACGGCTGGACCGATTTTGACGGGACTTTCACTGATAGGTAGCTGATGATATAAGGAGTAACTTAGGCTACTTTATTTAGTCTATACATCTTCTATACATACAAATTAATAAAATTGGAGTGTCTGTTTGTAATAATAAAATAACAACTTTTTACTACATGCGTAAGTCTGTATACACAGCACATAGACCAAAATAACATTTTTTTTAATTTTTGTCATTCTGTCCGTCTGTCTGTCTGCCTGTTTGTTCCGGCTAATCTCTGGAACAGCTGGACCGATTTTGACGGGACTTTCACCGATAGGTAGCTGATGATATAAGGAGTAACTTAGGCTACTTTTATTTAGTCTATACATCTATACAAATAAATAAATGCGTTAGTCTGTATACACAGCACATCTATACATCTATACAAATAAATAAAATTGGAGTGTCTGTTTGTAATAATAAAATAACAACTTTTTACTAAATGCGTAAGTCTGTATACACAGCACATAGACCAAAATAACATTTTTTTTAATTTTTGTCTGTCTGTCCGTCTGTCTGTCTGTCTGTCTGTCTGTTTGTTCCGGCTAATCTCTGGAACGGCTGGACCGATTTTGACGGGACTTTCACTGATAGGTAGCTGATGATATAAGGAGTAACTTAGGCTACTTTATTTAGTCTATACATCTTCTATACAAATAAATAAAATTGGAGTGTCTGATTGTAATAATAAAATAACAACTTTTTACTAAATGCGTAAGTATGTTTAAACAGCACATAGACCAAAATATTTTTTTTTTAATTTTTGTCTGTCTGTCTGTCTGTTTGTTCCGGCTAAAACGTTCAGTACTTTGGAGACATTGTTAAAAACTTAATTTAAAACAAAACATGAGAGCACATCATTCAGCTGATTCAGAATTTAGTAAAATTCTTCTTGATGTTGGAGAGGGAAAGTGTCTAGAAGTGAATAGTAATCATGATATAAAACTACCTACCAGTCTTTGTCAGGTTGTGGTGGACACTGAAACTTTAATACATAGTATTTATGATGATATTCACAATCTCAATATCAAAGAAGATTCGATAAATAAGCCAACAAAAACTGAAAGTAAATGATAATTAAAATAAATGCAAAAACCAAAAAAAAATATTAATGAACTAATTAACTTTTTTTAAATTCCACGCGGACGAAGTCGCGGGTACAGCTAGTTATACATATAAGCCTTCCCCTAGAAACACTCTATCTATAAAAAGAAACCGCTTGAAAATCCGTTGCGTAGTTTTAAAGATTTAAGCATACCCTATGTATGCTTAAATCGGACGGACAGACGAAAGTGACTTTGTTTTATAGTATGTAGTGATAATAATGATTTTTGTTAATTTATTTAGATATTTTTTTAAGAATTGGATAATTTTATATTGAATATCGAACTGATACTGCATTAAATTTAAATAAAAATTGAAGTAGACGTTAGTTAGCGTTATATTGATCTTTTAAATAATGACATACAGTTTACTTCATCGCCAGTAATCAAGCTCGTTATGAAAATCACAACGAATAAATAATGTCGATTTATTTACAAAATATCCAAAAGTAATGATTCAGAATTGATGTTCAATCCGTATCAGGTAATAATTGGGAAAGAGTTAAATAATCGCCTTAATTTAGATTAATCGCTCAACTGTCTGATCCATACGTGGGCGAACATTGAGAGTTCGAAATAAAATATCGATATTTAGTATCGATATAAAGATAAAATTGATTATCAAAATCCATAAAAGACGTAAAGGCCTGATTTTAAATAGAAGGATATTTGCTGTGGCAGTTTGGCCACATGGATTGGCACAGCGTTGCGTATCAAGGTTCCGTATCCTTTCCTCATTGTGAGGCTAGATTTTTCCATGTTCTTTAGTCGACATAAAGGTCAACTAAAGGACCACTCTATTACATTTGGAAGGTGTCGTAAGTGATTTTCTCAGGATGTACTCTAGTTTTAAAGCATTAACTAATGTTTATTTAGACAATTATTTACTGTTAATTTAGAACAATGCGTAGCCCATTTTTTATTTCTAAAATATTATAAATAAAACTGAAGACGACAACATACAATGTAAGAAAACATACTTTATTTTAATATATAAAATATGCTTATTATAATGATCTTTAAATTATGAAAAAAAAAATACAGATATTCACGGTGAAACAGAAACCCTTTGCTTCTGAATTAAGGGCATTGACTTAATCAAAAGAAACAGTTGTGTTTTAAATATTTTTCTTTCTTGTTGTATGAATAATATATTAATGTTTTTCTGAAGCAGATTTTTGTTACAAGACACGGGATCTTGTGAAAACCAATCCCGTAGCTAACCTACAAGTTTAGTAATCAGCGTTTCAAATTATTTTATGGATCCTATTATTATTCCTTGAGGTATGACATTTTCGGCACTGTGACCAACATTCAAGAAAAAAAAATCTTTCAATTTTGTAGACAGCTTATGTATCATTAATCCTTTGGTTGTGGATTAAAGTTTATTTTTACACGCTCTATAATTAATGAAGAGACTGGTAATCGAGGTAGGTAAAAATCGGTATTACAGAGTATGAGTATTGTATACTGTACTGTATTGAGGAGCGCAGGCCTGAAGCGGGTAGTTGTGGGACCCATCGGTAATCGGTATTAGTGGATTGTTCGGGGCTCTAATTACCAGTGTAGTCCCATACACCCCCGCTAGAAAAGAAACACAAAACCCCATTAACATTCAAGTTCACATTTCACTATTTTGATTTTTGAAGCCTACTAAAAATAAATCCATCCTCTATTTTGATCCACTACTGAATCGGGGGTAAAAAAAATAAAAAAAAGGTTTTCGTATCACGTGTTCCGTCTCTTGCAACTACGTTTACGGCCTTGTCATTTCGTTCTGTCGGCTCTTACGACACCCTCAGGACGGAATGGGGTGATGACACTATGTTTTCTAAATTTGTCACTATACAAGACCAATACTTGTGTTATAGATACAATCTTAATTAATAATACACATTTCAGGTGAATACGTCTCCGTATAGACACAATTTTGATTTGGGGCGAAAACACAGAAGCCCCACGTGAGGCCGACACTTTTTTTTAACAAGAATGAACCACTACACACATAATTCGTGTATTTTATGCTAATTTAAAACAAAAATACCCTTTACGTCTCCGGGACGCCCCCGCCTCCGCTGTCTTTGCATGTTTTCGCCTAAAACACACAAAGTAGTAGACAACTTCTCTATTTTTTTAATGGCTGATTCTTTTTTTAAATGTATATAGTACCATTCCGTGTGGAGACGGATTTAGAATACGCAGTGTCACAAACCCATACCATCCCGAGGGCGTCGTAAGAAGCGACTAAGGGAATTCAAGAGGCAAATCAACTAACCGCAAGAGAAGGAAAACTTGATACGAAACCCTGTGCCAACCGTCTGGCGAGCGTGGCACTGTGGGCTAATTACCCTTAATTCTAATTACTGTTTCTGATATTTTTTTAGATTTATTGTTGATTTCTTCAATGTGCGTCCTTTAAGCCGAATAATGTATTTTCTTTCTTTCTTTCATGTAGATGGAGGAGGCCCGACTCAGCAAAACATAGGAGATCCCGGGGCGGGGTACGGGGATGTCTCGCCCCACACGGGATCTGAGGGGAAGCGACGTCCTGCCGGGTGCTCACGGCAGGACGTCGAGTGCTCGTAAGGAGCCTGAGGAGAGGAGGAGGGCCTCCTCGTCTGCGGCGGCGTGGTTCTGCATCAGATCCCACAATGCCGCAACAGGACGCGAGAGTTGGAGCACCCCGGGGAGGTTTAGTGGGTATGGGGGAGAGTCCCACACTCCCCTCGCTGGCCTGGATTTTACCCAGGGCGAAAAAAAAAATGCCCGACTCAGCAGTGGGTCATTTAGTGGCTGAGAAGAAGAAGAAGAAGTTGTAGCGTTGCAAACTGGTAGTAGACAGGTGAATGTTGAATTATATAAATGTTATGAATAATAATGTTGACAATTTGTAAGTGACCTAACCGCCCCGGCCTCGCACGGGTGTTTAACAAAAAAATGTTTTAGTTATCCTGCATATAATAATTTACACTATATATATAATAGCCCATGTGCTATGCTGATGTGTAAGCTATATTATCGTACACGTAACTCAAAATCCATTCAGTAATTTTTGCGTGAAAGTGTAGCAAACATATACCCATACATCCAAACATTTTTACAACTATATTATCGTAAGCTTTCATCACAATTCATTCAGTAACTTTTGCGTGAAAGAGTAACAAACATACACCCATACATTTTAACTAACTTTTGCGTTTATGAGATTAGTATTAGGATTCAGGTATCGATAACACCATGAACAATTTGTCCCAACTCTATTATGACAATATGGTGGAAACATAAAGCAATCCCTCGTTGCTATAAATCATGTTAATTTACACTTTTGTGCTCGTTGTGTTGGTTGTTCTAACATAAAAGTACGTCGGAACATCTTTCTTTGAGAAACTCAACTGTCAATAAATAAATCTATCTAGCCGACAAGGTGTGTTTTCTTTTTTGATACACACGAATCTCCATTTGACATTGGCAGAATTGTCGAAAACGGCACATTGATTTGAAAAATTGAATTGAATTGACAAGGTGTGCAGGAGCAATTTAGATGATTTCTAAGATAACATGTGAAAGGTGGCAAAATATGACAAAAAGATTTTATTATTTATTGATTCTGAGGCGGTACGAAGTTTGCCGGCTCAGCTAGTCTTATTTAAATTTCGAAAGAAATGCCTTTGTTGACTTTCTTGCTAGTTTTGTGCGGGATAACTCATTGTTTAAATCCCAACGAAACTAATGAACTGGTGGGTCGATAAATGGGAAACCACCGATGTAAGGAAGTCAATATAAGAAGAATAAATCTTTCGAAACAAACAATAATATAATTTGGGCATAACCATATTGATGGCTAAATTGGCATTAGCGCCATCTATATTAAAGTATGCGAACTTAATATAAGAAGGTTCCTTTGGCTTAGACATTCATCATCATAATACATAATGGGAGGCCTACCAGCACTGCGGTCGCCACTCGAGGACTTTTCCGCCCCATCGGACGTCGGTCCTGCGTACTTTGTGCCCAGCCCACTGCCACTTAAGTTTGGCAATCCTGTGGGCTATGTCGGTGACCCTTTTTATAATACATAATGATAGAAGCAAATATAGTTTTTAAAGGCAGATGGATTCATCCTCACTGTGAATGAACATATACTTTTTGTTACACCTTGTTTAGTTATAGCTTTATGAATACAAATTTAAATTCATTCATTCAAATTGGTGTGCACTCAATACTTTGACATCTTATCGTGGTGTCCTTTCTTGTGGGTTAACCTCTATATGATAGTATACATTATTAGGACTTACGCTAAATAACCTTCATGACGCGCTCATGTCATTAGTAGTAGGTACTACTACTACTCAATGTTTTCGGCCTTGTCCATTTCCTTTCGTCAGCTCTTACGACACCCTCAGGATGGAACGGAATGGTGACAGAATGTATTCAAAAGCACTCTACAGAACTTTTTCTGTAACTCTACATATCTTTTTCTATAACTCTACAGAAAAACAAATGTATTTATAAAAAAAACAAAATATCATAACAGCTACTCCAAACATGCAGAACAGAGTAACAGGTCCTAAAACAACCGACACAAAGAGGAAAATGTCACAGATAGTGCCGGGGAAATCCGGGCTAAAATCAGAAAATCCCCACTGTAAATAAAGGGGTGGATAAAGGGAGCAATGCCGACGGTTGCTCGAACGGGTCTTTTTTCATTGCACTGTGATATATTTTGTGCGATTCGAAAGATTCGGATCTCTTTTTTAAAATAGACTAGAGTTTTGTGTGTTTTTGTCTGCGTACCCTTTGTTTACTGGATTTGTGAGTTACGCCGTAATAATGTTATAATTGTTGTCGGTGTGCTGACGGATTAAAAAAAATACTCCGTGTGGTGACGGATTTAGTATACATAGTGTTTGTTACCACCCCATTCCATCCTGAGGGTGTCGTAAGAGGTGACTAAAGGAACGCAAGAAAAACTTGATACAAACCCTGTGCCAACCCGTTTTGCCAGCGTGGCACAGTAGGCTAATTTGGAGAAGGCCCGAATCAGCTATGGTTCATTTATGGGCTGAAACGACGACGATCACGACGATATATAAGACGTGAGTGAAGATATGACGCCGATTGGAGTATATACAGGATGTTCCAAAAATAGCACGCCACAGCGACACTGGAAGTAGGCTAGCCCTAGGTCCCTTCCACAAAAAATATTATGCTGAAATAAAAATTAAAACATTAATAAAAAAACATTAAGTAGGTATTTGTGACAATTTTGTTACATAGATCGAAAAAACTCGAGTAGCTTTTTTAAAAATCCCCGGTAAATCGACTTCCAATGTCGCTGTGGCATGCTATTTTTGGGACATCCTATATAGACTACCACCTAGCGTGGAACACGTTACCAAACATTAAACTATTTACTTAAGTTTTTACTGTTTAATAATACGGAAAAGTAATACTAAAATGCAAAAGGCTTCCCTATGGCTTTAATATTTATTTGATATTCAGAATCCCTGAATCCATGAGTCGCCTCTGGAATGTTCTAAATCCACACGATACCTACTAATGGTTTGCAAAGGAAATGCGATAAGATTTTCCATTTCGAGGATTTGGGTGGCTAATGGAACCGGTAGAGAGCTGCGATCACATCACCTAATGATATTCACCTTCTCGGAAAATTGCTTCCTTTATCCACACACGTCGTGCCTTTACCGGGCTTGGAGGGTGTTGCCATGGCAACAGGGAGGCTCATGTGATCTGCAGAACTTTAAATTGTATTACCATGGCGCTGAACGCAAATGTATGCCTATTTTAAATGTTAGTGCATACAATCTATTCCACGTATTTTGAATTAAATGGGTATACGAGTTATTCATATACATAACTGGGATTTTTTTAAAGTATCATGTAAAAATGGTATTTTCATCTCAGCATGATTTCAGATCCGTGTGGTGACGGATTTAGAATAGATGGTGTCACCACCACATTCCTGATTCACATTCTGAGGGTGTCCTAAACGCCGACTAATGAAATGACAAGGTCGATAACCTAGCCACAAGATAATGAAAGCAGAACCCTGTGCTAACCCGTCTGGCCAGCGTAGCCAGTAGGCTAATTACCCTTATTATAACTGGAGGAGGCCTGACTCACTACTGGGTCATTTATGGGTTAGATACAAGTAGTAGTATTTATAGACAAAACAGAAGCCAAACATGGTTCTATTATTCTTTACTAAATACTTGTAGAGTACTAAGATTGATTTTATTTAAATTAATAATTTATTCATCATTTTTCTCTCATCTTGCGAACTTGCTCTCACTATGCTGTTTAGTGCTTTTTGTAAACAAGACTAATAATTAAAAAAAAAAGCAACTACAGAGTTTCTTGCCGGCTCTTCTCTGTAGAGCAGCCTTCCGAACCGGTGGTAGTTTCGGCATGAATGTGAGTGAACGCAGGGATTCTAAGCGATCAGGGGAGATGGAGGGATTGTAGGAGTGAGGAGTTGTGTGTGAAAGGTGTGAATGTAGGTATGACGACTGATAGGTGTGTGTGGAGACTACCACCTAGTGTGGGATAGGGTCCGTAAGATGATAATGGTGTTTATAAATATGACGATTTATAAGAGTTTTGTGATGAAACCTACGTAAATAAAGTTCCCTTTGAGTTTGAGTTTATTTCTTTATATTCAGGCCATCAATACATGTTCATATTATTATTCCTTAGTACTACTACTACTCGGCCCATAAATGACCCACTGCTGAGTCGGGCCTCCTCCAATTACATGGAGGGTAAATAGCCTACTGTGCCACGCTGGCAGGTTGGGACAGGGTTTTGTATAAAGTTTCCTTTCTCTTGCAGCCATGTTTTCGGCATTACCTTTTTTATTGGCTCTTACGACACGCTTAGGATGAAATGTGGTGATGACACTGTATCCTAAATCCATCATCTATTTGAATCCTCATTGGAATGATCAGCTTCAAATATCCAGGCTTTCGTTTATAATATTATTGAATCCACATTTCATATTTACGGGGACCGAGCACCGTCAAAAATTGCAATAAATCGATCAATTTATTCAAAGAGCCCCTTTTTAATCCCGGCAAAGTGGAATTACACAGGCATTCACGTCGAGCGCTGGATAGCTCAGAGGCCTACTACAAAAACACGCCCATAAACTCTTCCACGTCGTTTTTCATTCCATTGCTTTTTACTGCCAGTTTTATTGTTCGTAGGCGAAAAGTGAGAAAGAATAGTGTAATATGCATTTTTTGTTACGTGGTAGGCCCCGTATAAATTCGTCGAGGATTCGGAGTATTTTTCTTCGAGAGGCTATCTTGAGTTGAGAGGGCTTTTGCGTCAGATAAACAAGGCCATTATTATCAGAACTGTGCCTCGTAGATCGCGTTAATGTTTTTATAGAACGGTATACAAATAGTAAGAACTTGCTGACAACGAAGAAAATTAATGCTTGTTTACTTGTTCGGTGTTATTTTAGTAAATATGTATTCATCATCATCATTTCAGCCAAAAAACGTCCACTGCTGGACATAGGCCTGCCCCAAAGATTTCCAGAAAGGCCGGTCCTGGGCCATCCGCATCCATCGTTTTCCGGCGACCTTAATCAGGTCGCTGGAAATTGTAAATATTTCCAATACATACATTCCAAATATGTATTGAAACGATTTAATGTTAAATCTTCCAATTTCCAGATGAGTTGACATACAACATTCTGAAACAAAGGCGGGCATATAATTAGCTAATAGCTTTGATACGACTAAGAAAAAGAAGATACATTGACTCCCTATTTAAAATTCACCGTTTAATGTATAATATAATAGAGATCGATCAGAAATGAGGAGATACGCAGGAAAACCAGGGTCACCGACATAGTCCACCGGATTGCCAAACTTAAGTGGCAGTGGGCAGGGCACATAGCTCGCAGGACCGACGCCCGATGGGGCAGAAAAGTCCTCAAGTGGTGACCGCGTTCCGGAAGGCGCAGTGCTGGTAGGCCTCCCACACGGTGGACCGACGACCTGGTTAAGGTCGCCGGAAAACAGTGGATGCGGGCGGCCCAGGACCGGCCTTTGTGGAGATCCTTGGGGGAGGCCTATGTCCAGCAGTGGACGTCTTTTGGCTGAAATGATGATGATGATGATATTAGAATAGTTTAAAAATAGCTACTTAATTGATGTAAACGCCGCAAAGGAGCATGGGTAAAAAATGATTGTCCTTATCTTGCGACGAAGTGGTCTGCCTCTTGCGATCCCTCAGAAGCATCTTACGACATCCTCAGGGTCGGGTTGGTCACATTGTGTATTCTAAATCCGTCACCATATGAAGAGATATTGTTTACCACCCTGCTAATGATTACAGAAATAATATAATTTAAATGAAAACAAATGTTTGGTGATAGTCCGGGGTCCCCCGTACATTGATTTCACTTGATTACTATCAAGCTAATTTTTCGTGAGTAGCTTCATTTTCATGAGACGCCCAACGTTTTCTTGTCTACAACTCATGACTGTGGTAGCTAACAGAGGTAGCAAGGGTGAAATATGTTGATTTTATGATTCAAAAAAAATTATTACTAACCGGGTGCTTTTTGGTATATCTGATGATAATTATCTAAATTATTCGAAAATGTATTTGTCCTACAAAATGTGTGGTTTGATCAAAGAGTCCTCCACCTCCAATATGTATGGATAACGAGGTCATCAAAAATGATTACTAACCAGCTGGTTTTTTTTTATTTACTTAATAAATATGTATATTATTTAACCGTCATATTGTCCTACAAGTTGCGTGGTACGTTATCCCGGTCCTACATTTAAAAGTTGTTCTACAGATCATAGAAAAAAATTTATTACTATCAAGCTGAATCTTTGTGAATAGCTTTGTTTTGATGAGACGCCCAACATTTTCTTGTCGACATCTCTTGATTGTGGTAGCTAACAGAGGTAGCAAAGGTTAAATATGTTGATTTAATGATTCTAAAAAAATTATTACTAACCGGGTGATTTTTGGTATATCTGATGAGAACTATCTAAATTATTCGAAAATGTATTTGTCCTACAAAATGTATGGTTTGATCAAAGAGTCCTCCACTTCCAATATGTATCGATAATGAGGTCATCAAAAATTATTACTAACCAGCTGGTTTTTTTTTATTTACTTAGTAAATATTTATATTATTTAACCGTCATATTGTCCTACAAGTTGCGTGGTACGTTATCCCGGTCCTACGCTCAAAAGTTGTTAAAACCACAAGACCCATTTTGTCATCACTAACTGTAGGACACCAATTTTACATGATAGGTTAGTATTCTCTGCCCAAATGATACAATTTCCTACAAAAAAACAGGTATGTATCATGAGTCCGACAGAAATTGTCATTTTTCGTTTTCCTACTTATAACTTATGATACAGTGAAAACATCTTTTTTATTAACTTAAATAACTTTTACTTAAAAAAAAATGTATATTCATCAGATTCATCTGATAAATTTTCAGTATCATCACTGTCATTTTCATCTATTTCATTTTCCTCGTCTTCTGACTCTGTAATAACGTAAAAAATTAAGTATTTTTAACATAAAATGAATCCACTTCGTTTTATAGTGTACGAAACTTTTTATATAGTACATATACGGATCCCGCTATACAACGACCACCGATATGTTTAATGGATGAAAAATATTTTATTAGAAATTTAGGACTTTTTCAGGCAATCCATTTTTTTAAATTATTTTTAACATACTAAATTTCTAATAAAATAATTTTCATCCATTAAACATAACGGTGAATGTCTTTGTATAGCGGAATCCGTATGTGTGTACTATATAAAAAGTTTTGCACACTATAAAACGAAGTGGATTCATTTTATGTTAAATAATAGTACTCAATTTTATTTAACTGAAAATATGTTTTATTATTACTAACATAAATATGTACTATAGATGTCTGTAACTAAACTAAATAACTATTAAACTAAAATATACATAATTTATAAAAAGTTCAGTTGTGCCCAATCGCCACCACTTGGCAAAGTGCCCAGAAGACTAGCAGCGTTCCCGCGCTGGATAGCTATACTAATCCTTTGCGCGAGATACGTGCCAGCCCTCTGGTCACCAGAAGTATCGACCAACCTACGCGACAGGTCTCTGAAAAGCCGATGAGCACTAGGACCCCACGGACCCAATGTCTCAACCGCAAACGGCTCAAACAAGTAGCCTTCGTCAAGCCTACTGTATTTGCGCCGTTTACGGTTTTCTGCAAAATCCGCAGCACTACCAGCCTCGACAGATGTTCTAGGAAGATGGGACGGCGCCAAGGTGTCTACACATGTGACATCCCAAACAAGCGGCCGACCCATCTTCCAAGGGATGACAGTCATTCCGTCTGGCCTTTTACCATCATCACGCCAAAGACCGTTCGGTTCTAGAATCGCCGGAACGTTGGACGTGATAAGAGACCGACGTATGATATCATTGAGGCTGGCGTGCCGCGGTATTCTGCCTACACTGCGCTGACAGGACAATCCGTGGTGCGCAAGGCGGTCAACCGACTCACCGCAGTGGCAACGATGGGGCACAACGCACGTAGTTCCTAAGCGGAGACAAACGGCCAGTCTAAAAGCTGTAGAGTCCATTAAAGTGCCTATATGTGTGGATGGAAGTGCCTGTAGCCACAAACCAGATTCCCATGTTTTACTGGCAAGAAGGCGGGCACGCTCTGTAGAACTGCTTGACGTATCTAGGAGATTTACTCGCAGCAGCTCGCAGAGCGGCTCGTCCCATTGTCTCTGGGAAGAAAGGTTGTCCGGCTCGGTGGAGTTTAAGCAGATTGATAGCCAGTGATTCCTAGCTTCATTATGGTCTAAAATTTCCACATTTCCGAAAGCAGGTCTAAAAATTTCTGCAATTAAATTTGTGTTACTGTGGACTGAAGATAAATATGCTGGCAAAGAAACAGATGATATTTTTCGAATACCAAGACCCCCTAGTCGGATTGGCAGTGAAGCTTGGGACCAAGCGCGATCATCCAATGGTGTATTTAAAATGCAAATGAGTGTACTTTTTACGATGTTATCCAGGCTTTGTAATAATTCAGTGTGTTTCCAAAGAGGACAACATCGTAGAAAGTACATAAATTGCGGTACAAAAAGGCAGTAACGAATAATGAAAAAGGCCATATGAGAATTAATTTCAGATAGTTTGTCCGTTTTCATGGTAAAATTTAGAATTTTTTCCTCAATGAAAGAAGGCACAGACTCTTCAAATACGGGGGCACCTAGGAGGCGGAGTGAATGTTTATGTATGCGTTTGATATCCGGAGCCAAGGCAGTAAATTTTTGTAATACTCCTATCTGATCAGTGCATGACTCTGAAATATACAATTCGCATTTGGATGTATTTAACACAAGTCCTATTTTTGCAAATTCTGCTTGCAAAGTTGTTAAATCCTTTAGCACCGTATTTACTTCACCACCTATGGTTCCATCGTCCAGGTACCATACGTTTAATTTTGAACCAAGAATATGTATGATGGGCTGAATACACAGACTAAAAATGGCCGGCCCCAAGGGATCACCCTGCTGACAGCCAACTGATGATTCTATGAGATTATTGCTGTAAATTAATTTTGATGTTGTACTGTAGCATTGCCAGATAAAGTTATAAATGAAAATGACAGTGATGATACTGAAAATTTATCAGATGAATCTGATGAATATTATTTTTTTTTGTAGTAAATAATTATTTTTTTGTACTACTTAAGAAAAATAATTTATTTAAATAAAAAAAAAGACGTTTTCACTGTATCATCACTACATAGTATAAAACAAAGTCGCTGTCGTCTGTCCGTCCCTATGTATGCTTAAAACTTGAAAACTACGCAACTGATTTTGAAGCGGTTTTCTTTAATAGATAGAGTGATTCAAGATGAAGGTTTATATGTATAATACATGCACCCGTGCGAAGCCGGTTCGGGTCGCTAGTAAGTTATAAGTAGGAAAACGAAAAATTACAATTTTTGTCGGACTCGCGTTACATACCTGTTTTCTTGTAGGACATTGTATCATTTGGGTAGAGAATACACTAACCTATCATGTAAAATTATTGTCCTACAGTTAGTGATGACAAAATGGGTCTTGTGGTTTTAACAACTTTTGAGCGTAGGACCGGGATAACGTACCACGCAACTTGTAGGACAATATGACGGTTAAATAATATACATATTTATTAAGTAAATAAAAAAAAACCAGCTGGTTAGTAATCATTTTTTATGACCTCGTTATCCATACATATTGGAGGTGGAGGACTCTTTGATCAAACCACACATTTTGTAGGACAAATACATTTTCGAATAATTTAGATAATTATCATCAGATATACCAAAAAGCAGCCGGTTAGTAATAAATTTTTTTGAATCATAAAATCAACATATTTCACCCTTGCTACCTCTGTTAGCTACCACAATCAAGAGTTGTCGACAAGAAAATGTTGGGCGTCTCGTGAAAATGAAGCTACTCACGAAAAATTAGCTTGATAGTAATCAAGTGAAAACAATGTACCGGGGATCCCGGACTATGAATGATAATAATATCTTAAACAAACCCTAACTTATTCAAAATTAAGAAAAAAATCGACTGGTTAAACGATCCTAATAAAATTGGAAAAAAAATAAAGAAGAAGAAAATATATTTTTAGTTCCATGTTATAAATGTTATAGCCGCATCTAACTTCGGATCCAGCTCTTCGGTTAACATACCTGTCCTACATTGTCATTTTTTACTTATGCTCCATTGCGGCGTTTACGATGATAAATAAATAAATATCCTTGGACATATCACACAACGCCATCTCGTCCCAAGCTATGTGTTATGCTTGTGTTATGGTAACGAGATGGATGATAAACTACATACATTTTTTTTTGTAAATACATACATATTATAGATAGGAAACACCCAGACCCGGAACAAATACTTGTAGGTTGTACAAATATTTATTCCGTGCGGGAATCGAACCCGCGACATGCTGCGCAGCAGTAGATCGCTCAACCACTGCGCCAACCGTGTCGTCAGATAATGAAGTAGCTATAGACCTATTTAATTAATTTGATTAGCCAATGCATGAGTTTCGAGGAGGGCCCGACTCAGTAGTGGGTCATTTAAGTGCTAATAATATCTTCCTTTTTTGTTTCCATCTAAACAATATTCTCTTCATATGGCAATAAAGACAAAATATGGCATTATACAAGATGTCTTTAAGCTTAGAACAAAGCTGAAGCGTAGTCGTTCAAGTTCATTGACTATGCAAACTGTACGTCGGTTATCCTTTTGTCTGCTTGGGTTATAGTTTTTAATATGATATACCATAGCAAAATGTGCTGTACTTTGCTAAATTGTTATCCCAATATACGTATAAACAAAAAGTGTACTTTTTTATTCTTTAAATAAATTTTTATTTTTCTAACACACTTAAACTTAACATCATCATCATTTAAGCCAAAAGGTGTCCATTGACTGACATAAAGCCCCAAGGATTTCCACAAAGGTCGGTTATGAGCCGCCCGCATCCTTCAATGTTATTTTTAACTAGCTGCGCCCCGCGGTTTCACCTGCGCTTACTTATTGTCGTACCGCGGGTAACGCCGCGGGGCGAAGCTAGTCTAAAAAAAGTAGCCTAAGTTACTCCTTATATAATTAGTGACCTATCCGTGAAAGTCCCGTTTAAATCGGTCTAGCCGTTCCAGAGATTAGACGGAACAAAAAAAAATGTTATTTCGGTCTATGTACTGTGTATAAATACTTACGGATTTAGTAAAAAGTGGTTATTTTATTATTACAAACGTTATTTTATTAATAAACTCCAATTTTATTTATTTGTATAGAAGAAGTGATAATATTGTAACAACTTGTGTTTTCAGTGACGTATACAAAATATACCTTTTAATTTATTTATATCTCGTACGAGACAGCATTCGTATGACGTCATCAGGTTTTAACTTATCGTGAACGGGGATTAAGCTGTATGCGCAGCTAAATGTTAAAACGACAGTGCATGCATGAATAATGCATTCAGTACCGTACCGAATCAATAGCTCGCATTAATACCCCGTGGCTCATCGCCGGGCAATTAGTGCTCGGTCCCACGGATATCCGACTATCGATTCATGGGGCAATTATCCGGACCTTGCTCTGAATGTGTTAAAGGAATGATCAATTAGACCGGATCAGTTGGAACTCTGTAACGCATTCAGTAAAACTCAGTCAAAGTTATAATTATTTAGTTATAAAACAAATTTATGTAATACAGTTATTATAATACTAACTAATTAAAAACCGTAGGTATCGAATTTGTAAATTAAGTTACTTACTGTTTTCATGTTTCGATCGAACTAGAAGACAAAAGATATACGTCAAGCTCAATTGGAGGACTGCCTCGTTGGTCTAGTGGTTAGATGTGCCGCCTTTGGATCAACGGGTCCCGGGTTCGATTCCGGGGTCGGGCAAGTGTCTTTGTCTAAACCAGAGGCACTGGCTCGGAGTCTGGGTGTCATTTCTATCTATAATATGTATATATTTACAAAAAAAATGTATATAAGTAGTTTATCATCCATCTCGTTACCATAACACAAGCATTAAGTTGCTTAGCTTGGGACGAGATGGCGTTGTATGAAATGTCCAAGGATATTTATTTATTTAATTACAAGATAGTGTTGATTTGTGATAGTTGAGTGGTTGATAGTGTTTCATAGAAACCCTATAATACTACTCCGCCCATACAGTCGGGCTTCCTCCAATTACATGGAGGGTAATAAGCCTACTCTACTACGCTGGTCAGACACTTTGGCACAGGGTTTTGTATCAACCCCCTCGACCGTGCTGCGTGCTGCCGTGCGACCTTGTTGTGGTGAGGGCGCTTGCGTGCCTTTAGGATCCGTTGGGGCCATACCGGCTCAGGGTCACCCATGCCGGGCGGGCCCACGGGGAGAGGCCAGACGAAGAGCTTGTATCAAGCTTTTGGCGCTTAGGTTAGTAGGTAAGCGACTTATCGACTTAGCAAAAATCTTAGCCGCCAATAGAAAATGACAAATTTTCTATTGTCGGCTCTTATGATACCCTCAGCATGCACGCACACGGACAGAAACCCTATGCCTAACCGTAAATCCAAAAAAATATCTCAGTGCTAAGTCAGGAGATGGGGGTTATGGAGGACTCTGGGGTGCGGAACGATGGAAATAGACCCTCGACTGCTTGAGTACCACGTACCACGAGGCCACGGGTTTCGCTTACCAATAGTTAAAATTCCCTGGCTGGTTCGTGGTCTTTCAGCGGGTCACGCTTTGATGGGCAGCTCTAGACGTTCCCCAACCCCGCTGAGAGCCACGTGCGGGACATTGCACGTGTCTCTTTAAGGCACCGGACGGTACTTGATCCATGGAAGCGTTTAGCTACTGTTTGCGGTGGCAGCTCTACCCGATACCCTAGCCTGACTGGTCCTCCTATGGGTGGCAGATCTAACCCATCAGTGTTATGCTACCACCATGCCACATGGGGGGGGCGGTTTAAGGCTCCCAGGAAACTCTGAGGTCAGTCGTCTGACCTCAGAGTTCTCCTGTACTTGGGGCTAAAATCGACCACTTGTGCTGCTCTTGGTCTGGCTTCGCCCCTTGTGCCCGGCGGGGACCGTGTGCTAGTATGGTCCCAACTGATCCTAAAGGCATGCAAGCCCCCCGCTACAGCAAGGGGGAATACAGTTGACTGCAGGTTTAAATAAGCTGGATTGGGTTTTCAATATATTTATTTGGTCCATATTCGCAGTAGTAGTGGATTCAGTTACACTGAAACAGTAATGAGGACACCCGCGCTATTTCAAGTCGAATAAGAAATGAAACTAAAATGAAATTTCAAGAATGCTTGCTTGCTTTCATAACGTTGACAGCTGAAACGAAAACGCTAGAGAGCTTGTGAACTTTCTTTTGTTAGATGTGTAAACTGGGGTGGCCAGCTTAGTAGAAAAGTACGAGTAAGTGAGATAAAAATGGAAGATTGTTGATACCGATTTTTAGAAGTAAAGTTGAAATCTAGGACCGTATATTTCTATGAAACCGGGGCAAAAATACGCATCAAACACAAAAAAAAAACATCAGAATCTGTCTGAAATTGTAGGTGACCATTATTTATGTTGTACATACCACAAAATCATATGTCAGCCGAACATAAAACCTCATTACTTAACCTCTCTTTTTAAGTTTGTTAAAAAAGTAAGTTAGTTTTTCTCTGGCATTCAAGTATTTCAACAAAATTGTAACGATGACCATCGATACAATTTATCGTTATTTTGCCGCCCACCAAGTTGCAATTGAACAGAGCAATGTTTTTAAAATTTCTGTTGTTATGACTAAAACATTTTACTTTATTTATTAGTATAGTCGTGGTTGCTCACTATGGGCTCCAATAGTCCTCAGAAGGCTCAAAGTCACCCAAAGGGCAATGGAGAGGGCTATGCTCTTAGTTTCCCTGCGAGATCGAATCAAAAATGAGGAGATACGCAGGCACACTAGGGTCATCGACACAGCCCACAGGATTGCTAAACTTATGTGGCAGTGGGCAGGGCACATAGCACGCAGGACCGACGCCCGATGGGGCAGAAAAATGATAGAGTGGCGACCGCGTTCCGGAAACCGCAGTGCTGGTAGGCCTCCCACTGCTGGTAGACCGATGACCTGGTTAAGGTCGCCGGAAAGCGATGGATGCGGGCGGCTCATATCCGGCCGTCGTGGAAATCCTTGGAAGAGGCCTATGTCCAGCATTGGACGTCTTTTGGCTGAAATGGCGATATTTTGTACGAGACCCAAATAAACTATTTAGTTACACAAAAATAATAAACTTAATTAAAAAACATCTTTTTTTTACTAAAAACTTCCGTTCAATCCATAATACTAAATACTTTCCTTAAAGCTCGTCATACATTTCAAGGCACGTAAAGGGATAATTCTGTAATAAAATAATCATTTCAGATACTAGCACATCTGCGGATACTTATTGATTCAATTTTGAGGATAATCGTGGCAATAAAAGATGAGGCTGTCAGAAAAACGATTAGGTATGACAAAGAAGAATCGTCAATATTGTGGTTCATAATTTTGTGCTCAATTAGTGCCTAATGTCTTAGATTCTTTACTTAAACATTTTAAATTTAATTTTATTAAACTTATTTACATCATGATTTCTTAGGTTTTCGCGATTATTACACATTGAAATTAAACACTTTTTAACGGATTTGGTCGCGGGAGAGTCTCTCCCGCGACCACGACTGCTGCAAAGCATTCGAAACGTCGGGAATTAAATAATGTAATATACACGCGATAAATCCGTTAAAAAGTGTTTAATTATTTACATCAGTTTTGATTTAAAAGTTATTGTCCTAAATTTCCCTTAATCATGGTAATACGAAAATGCAACTCAAATGTAGCGCCTTGTCTTGGAGGGATATGTTGTTCTCTGCAAAAATATGAAGCTTTTGTTGTTGACATCTTTCGTTTTCTTGAAACGACATGACATAAATTATTCAGGAGATCTACTACTACTCAGCCCATAAAAGACTCACTGAAACGCACGGAGGTGCACGCCTGTGCCGCCTAGCAAGCGTGGCGCTGTAGGCTAATTACCCTCCATGTAATGGGGGAGGCCCGGCTCAGCAGTGGGGAGAGGTTGATATCTATACAAAAAATAACCACTTTTTACTAAATGCGTAAGTATACGTAAACACAGTATCATTTCAGCCAAAAGACGTCCACTGCTGGACATAGGCCTCCCCCAAGGATCTTCATCATCATCATTTCTGCCAAAAGACGTCCATGCCTCCACCTCGGATCTTCACAAAGGCCGGTCCTGGGCCGCCCGCATCCACTGCTTTCCGGCGACCTTAACCAGGTCGTCGGTCCACCGTGTGGGAGGCCTACCAGCACTGCGCCTTCCGGAACGCGGTCGCCACTCGAGGACTTTTCTGCCCCATCGGGCGTCGGTCCTGCGAGCTATGTGCCCTGCCCACTGCCACTTAAGTTTGGCAATCCGGTGGGCTATGTCGGTGACCCTGGTTTTCCTGCGTATCTCCTCATTTCTGATTCGATCTCGCAGGGAAACTCCGAGCATAGCCCTCTCCATTGCCCAAACAAACACAGTATATCTCAGTATATCCAACCAAACACAGTACCTATATATACCAAAAAAATATTTTTTTATTTTTGTCTGTGCGTCTGTCTATCTGTCGGTTCCGGCTAATCTCTGGAACGGCTGGACCGATTTTGACGGGACTTTCACTGATAGGTAGCTGATGATATGATGAGAAACATAGGCTACTTTATATTTGTCTAGCTTCGCCCCACGCCGTCACCCGCGGGTAACATCCCTCCCATGCGAAGCCGGGACGGGCCGCTAGTCTATACAAATAAATAAAATTGGAGTGTCTGTTTGTAATAATAAAATAACAACTTTTTACTAAATGCGTAAGTCTGTATACACAGCACATAGACCAAAATAAAATATTTTTAAATTTTTGTCTGTCTGTCCGTCTGTCTGTCTGTCTGTCTGTCTGTTTGTTCCGGCTAATCTCTGGAACAGCTGGACCGATTTTGACGGGACTTTCACCGATAGGTAGCTGATGATATAAGGAGTAACTTAGGCTACTTTTATTTAGTATATACATCTTCTATACAAATAAATAAAATTGGAGTGTCTGATTGTAATAATAAAATAACAACTATTTACTAAATGCGTAAGTATGTTTAAACAGCAAATAGACCAAAATATTTTTTTTTTAATTTTTGTCTGTCTGTCTGTTTGTTCCGGCTAAAACGTTCAGTACTTTGGAGACATTGTTAAAAACTTAATTTAAAACAAAACATGAGAGCACATCATTCAGCTGATTCAGAATTTAGTAAAATTCTTCTTGATGTTGGAGAGGGAAAGTGTCTAGAAGTCAATAGTAATCATGATATAAAACTTCCTACCAGTCTTTGTTAGGTTGTGGTGGACACTGAAACTTTAATACATAGTATTTATGATGATATTCACAATCTCAATATCAAAGAAGATTCGATAAATAAGCCAACAAAAACTGAAAATAAATGATAATTAAAATAAATGCAAAAACCAAAAAAAAATATTAATGAACTAATTAACTTTTTTTAAATTCCACGCGGACGAAGTCGCGGGTACAGCTAGTATACTAATATAATGCATTCTTTGGTCCCCCATTAATGTTAACTTTATATTGAAATCTACAAGCACTAAGTGCATATTATGTCGTAAAAGCGTTCAGTATTAATCTATCGATTATAATTTAATGCAAATAATTACATCAATTTTACAAGTTAATCGTATTAATAGTCATATCTTAGAAGGATATTGTAAACAACTTAGCCAAGTTAGCTAACGATTTACACTGAATTTGCATACAGATTTCGAAAGCTAAGTCGGTTTTAAGGCGTATATGCTGGAAGCTCAAGAACTACATAGATGTTTCCTGATATGCTCTTCTTAAATATAATCACCTTACTTTAACTTTTTTGCCAATTGCAGACATATTTATTATACAATACATGATCTGGAAACCTTTACCAGCAATTGTTTCTGTTGAAAGTAGTAAAAAACTCATCTACTATACCAAAATTGCACTAACAAATAAATTAGGAGCACAAAAAAGAATGAAAACACAATTGCCAAAAACTTGAAAATTAAAAAAAACGTTGTCTGTAATATCGAAAACGGTTAAGTGTGGGCGACTATGAAATAGTCGAATAAAACAGGGATTATGGACACTACTATTACTTCTCAACTCATATATGACCCACTGATGAGTCGGGCCACCTCCAATTACAAGTAGAGTACAACACCCTTTTAAAGGATCCAGGTCAACTTTACCCATAAACATTAAACATGAAAATTACTTACAATGTAGAATCAACAAGGCTTTGCAAGACAAGAAAAACCCAAAGTGAAATTCTAACAACCCGTCCAACCAAGATGTGAACCTCTATTGAATAGAAGGACATGGACGACCATTCAGCAGTCGATTAAGTCATGAGCTGCGAAAATATTAATAATAATGTTAAACTTCATTCTAATTCACTGGCTGACATCGACTGCCTTGTTTGTCTAGAGATTAGATGTGCCACGTTTAGATTGTAAGCTCCTGTACTAGCGTCTTACGAGTATACCTATCCACGCACACTTGTAACTTAACTAGTACAAAACATTAGCATAAAATAGACTTTAAGTTGTCAAATGTGCAAACAGTCAAGCTGTTTGTTTCAGTAAATTTTATAAAATTGTTGTTTTACGATTTATGTTGACAGTACAGAATGTAAACAACAATTTAAGAGGTTATTAGAATGTATTAAATAGTATCTATAAGACCAATGGCAAGGGAAATGGAGAGGGCTATGCTTGGAGTTTCCATGCGAGATCGAATCAGAAATGAGGAGATACACATGCAAACCAGAGCTACCGACACAGGATATCCAAACTTAACTGGAAATGACGCCCAAAGGAGCAGAAAAGTCCTTGAGTGGCGACCGCGTTCCGGAAAGCGCAGTGCTGGTGGGCCACCGACACGGTGAACCGATGACCTGGTTAAGGTCGCCAGATGATGCGGGCGGCCCGGGACCGGCCTTTGTGGAGATACTTGGGGGAGGCCTAATTCCAGCAGTGGACGTCTTTTGGCTGAAATTATGATAGTTTAAGACCACAATATTATTACCACCATTCTTTCAGGATAATTTTCAAATTTGATTGAGGGAAAGCATGCTGTTTACTACTATATGGAGGGGTCCATGTAACGGGAGGAAGCTCGAGTGAGCAGTGTGTAATATGTTGGCTGAATATGTTAGTAGTAGTTGTTGTTTCCGTGTGGTGACGGATTTAGAATACACGTGTGTTACCACCCTATCCCTTCCTGAGGCTGTCATAAGAACCGACAAAAGAAATGACACCATTAAAAATCTAGCCGCTAGAGAAGGAAACCTTGAGACGAAACCCTGTACCAATCCGTCTTGCCAGCGTGGCACTGTAGTCGGACTCTCTCCCTCGAGGGAGAGAGCCCGACTCAGGAGTGTGGTGACATATTTAGAATTCATAGTGTCACCAGCCCATTCAATCCAATAACAAGGCCGATAACCTAGCCACAAGAGAAGGAAACCTTGATACGGAACTCTGTGCCAACCCGTCTTGCCAGAGTGGCAGAGTAGGGTAATCACCCTCCATGTAACGGGAGGATGCCCGACCTAGAAGTGTGTTATATATGGGCTGAATAGTCGTAGGTATAGTGTGTGTTATGTGAGTATGGGTAAAGTATTTTATCCACTGACCTGCTCAATTCGGTAGTCCCTGCGTCTTCACTTCAGATGGCGTTAGGGGTTTTGTTACACCTTGTATATGCTCTGTCAAAGAGAAGCCAAAGATACCTTCGTAATTGCATTGCGTACTTGAACTTTGAAAGTTACTCTATGTAAACAGATCTCTGCATAAGTTACAAGAGTTGTAGTGGTGAGGTATGGTCCAATAATATCAAAAACTATCAGAAAACTAAAAAAAAATCATAATTGAATACATTCAATCTGAAAAGACACAATCTGTAAGTACTGCACATTTCTTGAAGACTTTCTTTTTTGTCTTTTTATCATATTTGGCTTAATAATCAAAACAACTTTTTATGTCGCTATTTTATATCGACTTTTTATATCTTACTAAGACAAATCCCTGTATAATTGAAGCTCTATTTTGACTCCCGACAAAAAATAAGGGTATTATAAATATATGAGTCTGTGTTAGAGCGAAATGAATGGGCAGATTATGTCGAGACTGATATTTTTAATTGGAATACATGTAGCCTAGGGCTTTTTCTAGCAAAAAAGAACGTAACAGCAGGAACCTAGCCACAAGAGAAGGAAAACTTGATACGAAACCCCATACAACTCACCTAGCCAGCGTAGCCCAGTAGGCTTATTACCCTCTTCGTAACTGCAGGAGATTCCGTGTGGGGACGGATTTAGAAGACAAAAAGTCACCAACCCATACCATGCTGAGGGTGTCGTAAGAGGCGACTAAAGGAACGCAAGAGACAGATCACCTAGCCGCAAAAGAAGGAAAACTTGAAACAAACCCTGTGCCAACCCGTCTTGCCAGCGTGGCACAGTAGGCTAATTTCCCTCCGTGAACTTGGAGGAGGCCCGACGCCCTCATTCTGTGAGGTCGTCATGACAGCCAAGGAGGAGGCTGAACGGGCCAGAGAGTTGGCCTCCCAGCGCCCAAACCGCCAGCGCCGCAACAGGCGTCGGAGGGCGCTGGCTGACCTCCGTCCGCCGTAAGTGGGCCTGCGGGCGATTGACCTGGGAAAGTCCGTCGCCTGCGCAAAACAGGCCCCGGGAGGAAGGCGCGCTGCGATTCGCGCGCGCCTCCCAGCGGTGGAATGGGGGAGGGCAATACAGCCCCCCCCTCATAATCGGATAGGCCTGCCTCGGAGCATGGGGCTCCACTATGAGGCGGGCCGAGGCCCCCAGGGACACGGAGCATGCTCTCTGCAATGGGAGTGAATCCCGTGGCCCTGGCTTGGGCAGGTAAGGATCGCCGTCGGTTTTAGTGGGTAGGTCGGGGCGCAATTTACCATCTATACGCGCCCCGGAGTCCCACATACCCCGGCCATTTCCCAAAGGCCGGGTATCCATGAGGATCTCCGACGTAAAAAAAAAAAAAAAAAAAAGGCCCGACGCAGTAGTGGGTCATGTATGGCCTGAATAGTAGTAGAAGTAAGTCTTGTAACTTAAGCCACGCGAAGCAATGATTCTATTGTACCACTATTCGCAAAGCCTGGAGCCGCTAAAAGCATGTTGTCTGGTCCAATTTAGCTTTACTGTCACATCCCACTCTAGCTCTCGGCGTTGATACAATTTGCCCTTTCGCCGCCTTATGAAATATTAGGAAAGCAAGCGTCGACGTGACGGGAATGTGTATGTGGTTGATTTTGGTGGAATTTAGGGTAAGTGGGGCTAAATTTAACCACTCGTAATTATAGGGAGATTTTTATGGGAACATATAGCGGTAGAACGGCTGATAAATTTGGGGAAGCATTCAGAAGCAGTGTGTTTGTTGTCAATTAATAAATAAATTCTTGTCAAATAAGAGTAAAGATAACAAACATGGACGTATCCCCACTAACATTTTATTTTGATAATAAAACAAAAAAGAAAAATGTAGTACTCTTTTCCGTGTGGCGATGAACTTAGAATACGTAGTGTCCCCATCCCATTCCATCCTGAGGATGTCGTAAGAGCCGACAAAAGGAAATAACGACCGCAAGGGAAGGAAAACTTGACATAAAATTCAAATAATTGATTTTGTATCGGTCGCGATGGACACTTACAAATAGTCAACACAGTATTCATAATCATATTATACAACAATTAATAATCGACTGTCTACCACCAGTAACGTGACCCCAGCTGAGAAGAACTGGCAAGAAACTCGAGGGGCTTTTTTTTTCATTGCGGTATATATGTATATATGTACAATAACATAAAATACTGACACTGAACAGCTTAGTCCCAAGCAGCTGGGTCGTTTACATAATCAAAACCCTGTGCCAACTCATCTAGCCCGACTGAGGCCTGACTCAACAGTGGGTTATTTATGGACTGATTAGTATTTGTGGGTTTATTGATGATGAATACATCACGAACGATGAACGGCGAGTACATCACTCACCTTCGATTCGCTGACGATATAGTCGTAATGGCTGAGACCATGGAGGGCCTCAATACAATGCTCGATGGCCTCTGTCGAGCCTCTGAACGAGTCGGCCTTAAGATGAACATGGAGAAGACGAAAATCATGTCTAATATCCATGTCCAAGCCACTCCTGTTAACATCGGAGGTTCTACTCTCGAAGTTGTTGACCATTACATTTACCTGGGACACACTGTCCAGTTAGGTAAGTCCAACTTCGAGAAAGAGGTCAATCGTCGGATTCAACTCGGGTGGGCAGCGTTCGGGAAGCTGCGAAAGATCTTCTCGTCCACAATACTGCAGTGTCTGAAGACAAAAGTCTTCAACCAATGTGTGTTGCCAGTGATGACATATGGAACAGAGACGTGGTCGCTCACTATGGGCTCCATCAGAAGGCTCAAAGTCACCCAAAGGGCAATGGAGAGGGCTATGCTCGGAGTTTCCCTGCGAGATCGAATCAGAAATGAGAAGATACGCAGGAAAACCAGGGTCACCGACATAGCCCACCGGATTGCCAAACTTAAGTTGCAGTGGGCAGGGCACATAGCTCGCAGGACCGACGCCCGATGGGGCAGAAAAGTCCTCGAGTGGCGACCGCGTTCCGGAAGGCGCAGTGCTGGTAGGCCTCGCACACGGTGGACCGACGACCTGGTTAAGGTCGCCGGAAAGCAGTGGATGCGGGCGGCCCAGGACCGGCCTTTGTGGAGATCCTTGGGGGAGGCCTATGTCCACCCCCTCGACTGTGCTGCCACCTTGCTGTGGTGAGGGGGCTTGAGTGCCTCAATGATCCGTGGGGCCATACCGGCTAGGGCCTCCCATGCCGGGCGGGCCCACGGGGAGAGGTGAGACGAAGAGCGGCACCCAGCGTCGTGGCGGGTTGCGGCTCCGGGGACTCCTCTGTCCTCAGAGCTGCCTTGGGAGTCGTAAACCGCTGCGGCGCACCATGACGTCCTCGGGTTGGCGCTCAACTTAGTTGGCCGTCAAACCGAGTCCTCACTCAACGTCCCCGGGTTGGCGCCGGCCAAGGGCTGACGGGCCTCCTCTGCGAGGCCGTATGTCGCAGAAGGGGGCTGCGGGACGGATCGCCGGTGCGCTGCGGTAGATTGGGGCTGCGGGGACTTGGGTGGATGGGGACCCTGTCCCCAGTGTCTCGCTGCGAGCCCTGGACGGGGGCTCCGGGGACCTGGGTAGACGGTGGACCCTGTCCTAAGGGTTTCCCTGCGGGCCCTGGACGGCTGCGGTGCGCCGGTGTCCTCTGGTTGGCGCCGGCCCGAGGGCTGACGGGCCTCCTTCTGCGGGGCCGATGTCGCAGAAGGGGGCAGCGCCCTCTCTGATAGTCGCTTGCCCGCGTTGCGGGCACCACGCCGGGGCGTCACAGTAGAATGCGTTTACGCGAACTTGTGGCGCCCCAAGCGCGTCGTGTGAGGGTATGCCGCTGGGGTTTTAGTGGGTAAACGACGCTTGGGTAGACGACCCTTGTCGGAGTCCCACATAATCACCGACCTTTCCCCCGGGGTGCGGTGGTATGCATAAAGCATTTCCCCAGCGAAAACAAAAAAAAAAAAAAAAAAAGGCCTATGTCCAGCAGTGGACGTCTTTTGGCTGAAATGAAAAATGATGATGATGATGATGAATAAATAAGTACAATATTTGGACACGTAATGTCAAATAAGAGTGAAGATAACAATTAAAGACAACAACAACAAACATTTTGTCCATGTAAGTAATTCATAAAGATAAACAAAATACTCGGTAATCAAATTATAGGTATTTCTTTTTGGAATTCTGATTTAAATTGTCTTTTTCAATACTACTACTACTTCTACTATAGCCCATGAATGACCCACTGCTGCTGAGTCGGTCCGGGTCTGGGTGTTTTCTATCTATAATATGTATGCATTTACAAAAAAAATGTTAATAAGTAGTTTATCATCCATCTCGTTACCATAACACAAGCATTAAGTTGCTTAGCTTGGGACGAGATGGCGTTGTGTGAAATGTCCAAGGATATTTATTTATTTATTTATAAAAAGTTTTCCTTCTTTTGCGGCTAGGTTATCGGCCTTGACATATCTGCTCTTACGACACCCTCAGGATGGAAAGGGGTGGTGACGCTATTTAATTCATGTTCAATAGCTTTAAAGTAAAATGTTTGTAGACGGGGTAGGAAAGAATATTTCATTTTGCTCGTAAATTTGATCAAAGTTGTTTAGTATAAATACTTACTAGTTTCGTTAGTACAAAAACATTGTTTCGGAACTAAGCGTTGGCGTAGTAAACCCTTGTGCCAGCTTGCGGCTGACAGTGTGGTTTTTGGGATATATTCATGTACGAGTAGGGAAGAGATACTGTTAACAGTTAGTAGTAAACTTTGTAAATGTTTAGGACAATCCTACTAATCCTACTAATATTATAAACGTGAAAGTTTGTAAGTATGGATGGATGGATAGATGGATGGATGGATGGATGGATGGACGGATGGATGTTTGTTACTCTTTCACGTAAAAACGACTGAATGGATTTTAATGAAACTTTATAATAATATAGCTTATACATCAGAATAACACATAGGCTACAATTTATAAAGATATTGTGTGTAAATTTATAGAGGTATAAGTTAAATTTAAATTTCTAATTGTCAAATTTTCAGCCATATTTAATTATAGACAACATAAGATTTTGCTGTCAGTTACGTTTTGTTATACCACGTAATATATCACATTCTACGGGAACGGGATAAATATCTCAGGTATCCTATGTCCGACTTTCTTTTTTATATAAAGATGTTGGACAATTCATAAAATCATACTTAATATTATAAACGTGAAAGTGTAAATGTGTGTAATCCCGTTCCGTGATATAAAACATCGTATATCAAAATGCAATTGCTGGAATAACAAAACGTCACTGACAGCTAAACGTTATGTTGTCTATAGTTTGACAAATTTGACAATTAGAAATTTTGAAGTTGACCGGTTAATGTATTTATTTCGAGTAAATACTGAATTTGGATCTAACAACGTTTCGATACGATGGCAGGCATTGGACCAATAGATGTCATGTAATATTACAAAACACTCCTCTGCGGCTAAAGTTTTATCAAAATGGAAAATCGTCATCTGGGACGAATGTACAATAGCGCATACACGTGCATTGGAAGCACTTATCCGATCCGACCGAACACCTACGCAATGACTCGAGATGTTTTGGAGGCGCAATTATTTTACTGCCTGGCTATTTCTGCTTCAAATCATCGAAATATGTGGATTGATTTTATTTTCTCAGAATTTCTGTTCATCGAAGGACGAACTCACAAACACAAAAATAATGAATGGTTGACTGAGCGAGCAATTTTGGCGGCTAAGAATAAATATGTAGATGACATAATGTAACTAACATAATTCAGAATGAAATCATTGGTACACTTGCATTAATTCAAATATATTGACTGTGTAAAAAAAGACTCCTTGGATGTGCCTGGCTTACCACTGCACAATTTACGACTAAAGGTTGGCTACGTACTAAGTTTGCTTCCAAATATATACCAAAACCACCAAACCTGTGCAACGGAACGCGTTTGGTGGTAAGTGAATTGATGAACAATGGAATATACTCAAAGTAAAGTTGGAAGGTGAGGAAGTTCTCATCCGAGGATCCCGACGATATCAACTGATATACCGTTTCAGTTTTAATTATTTCCGATCCGTCGTGCATTCGCCGTGACCATTAATAAATCACAGGGCCAATCCTGGAAAGTTTGTGGCCTAAATCTAGAAAATTCATGTATTTCCCAAGATCAATTATATGTGGCATGTTCCGGGTCAGAAGACCATCTGCGTTATTTGTTCATGCACCTGATAATAAACCGAAAAATGTCGTCTGTCACAAGGTGATTCACTGAAAAGTGCAGTTACTAAAATAGATGGCCAATAAAGTATAATTAAAATTATAGATTTTTTATTTATATTTATCCTGATAAAAAAATGAAGTTAATAAAATAAAAAATCTGCTCATTTATTGCCTTTAAGGCGAAACAAAGTTCGCCGGGTCAGCTAGTTTAATATAAAAACAACATACTCTTCAGGGTTCTTCCTACGTGTTTAATACTAGTTTTAGGCTGATGGCCAGTGTGCTGAGTGTAAGAATGCTGAAACTGAAACTCAAAAGGAACTTTATTTACGTAGGTTTCATTTAAAAAAACTCTTAATAAACTCATAAATATTATGTATTAAAAATTAGCCTTTTTCGTTGTTTTCCCACCCTAGGTGGTGATCTCCATACACTCCTATTGGTTGTCATATCTACAACCACACCTTTCATACACATTTCCTTATTGTCTCAATCTATCCATTTTCAAATTATGCATTAAGTAATGTCAGCTAGTTTCAAACATATCGACCCCTGTTTAGCATTCATTCAAATTGAATGCTAAACAGCTATTATTATTGAATGCTAAATAGCTTATCTTATTATGCTTAAACAATCTAGTGTGTAATAACGAACATTGATATAGTTAAATTAAAAATACTCAATTAGTAAATAGCTGATGACATCGAAATGGCTGAATTGATTTTGATAAAACATATTATCGAATAAACTAATTGATGAAACAATCGCTGGTTATCTAGCGTGGTCAAATAAAAAATAAGCACACCAAAATCGGTGCCTTCATTAAAGAGCTACGCAAACTTATGACGGCCCTCTTTTTATCACGTATCTCTTTTTTATTAAGATCCCATCCAACTAGTGACTAAAACGCATTTTGCTTAACCTTCAGGGCAACTATGTATCGTGCAAACTATGATAAATTAGATTTAATGTTACTACATCGCATCGTTCTTTGTAATTCAATTGGTTTTAGAATCGGGGTAAAAACTAAATTGCTTAAGACTTGGCTATTTCAACTTTAAGCTAGTTCAACTACACGAAACGAAGCAACTTAAAACCGGCTGTTATTTCGTTCCTCAGAAAGTTTTCTAAAGTTTCCGAGAGTACCTCGTACTGAAATGTTAACAAAACATTGTTGTCATATACAAAAAAATATTTCTTGTTTTTAAAGAACAAACTTTCGCATGTCCGTGTCAGGGATCTCTCGAAGTATATGATTGATGAATTTAATCTATACTCTATACTAATATATAAAGCTGCAGAGTTTGTTTGTTTGTTTGTTTGAACGCGCAAATCTCAGGAACTACTGGTCCGATTTCAAAAAATCTATCAGTGTTAGATAGTCCATTTATCGAGGAAGGTTATAGGCTAAATTTTATTTTCAAAAGAATTAGGGATCCGTATGAAAATTGCGATTTTGTAAACCAAGGTGTAAAATCGAAAACCTATTTATGCGTGCGCTGCAAAAACTATTGACAATAGAACAAAATAATGTACTACGGGTTTGTAGGTCTTATAAAGATCTACAAAAAAGTCCGCGAGAGCACATATCTAACTATCATAGTTTAGTCACAATAACCGATTTTATGTTCATAAAAAATATTCACGGGTTCGAAGCCCACGCGGGCGAAGCCGCGCGCAAAAGCTAGCTTTTCATAATAAACGTAATTTTTTTTTTATTCACAACTACTAATGAAAACGCTATAAATGACCCACTGCTGAGTCGGGTAATTAGCCTACTGTGCCACGCTGGCTGGACGGGTTTCGTTTCAAGTTTTCCTTCTCTTGCGGCTAGGTTTTCAGCCTTGAAATTTCCTTTACTAGGCCCGTACGACACCCTTAAGATGGTACGGGGTGGTGACACTATGTATTCTAGATGCTGATAATATAAAAAGATATATTCTTCTAAATAAAATGTGCACGATTAACATTTTTGCTATAAATACGCGACTTCTGTTACATTCGTTGTTACAACTACATTGCGGGAGTCATTATAATAAACTATTAGAATGAGTCACTAAAAGAATGAATGAACAACAGTTTAGTGACCGTTCATTGAAAAGATCAAGAAGGGCTATCAATTGAAAGAATTATGTCTTTGTCAAGCGGGTTTGATACGAAACGTATGTGCGTATCATATATTCATCGAAGTTCAAAGAGTAATTTGCATACAAACTAATGAATATATTGATGTGTTCAACTTTACATGTCTTTCAATAGGTACTACATGTTCTAATATATAAAATTTTTGTGTCACGGTGTTTGTTATTGAACTCCTCCGAAATGGCTTGACCGATTTTCGTGAAACTTTGGGGGCGTATCGGTTAGGTCAGCGAATCGGACAACATTAATTTTCATACCCCTAAATGTTAAGGGTGGTCCTAAATTTATTTTTGCTTTTAAGACAACATTTTTTGTTTTTATTTGTTTATGATACAGCATACAAAAATACATACAACCCAAAATTTTCCCCCCTCTACGACCAACCCCTATTTTTAATAGCGATATTTATATGGCCAAGCTACGTTTGCGGGGTCCGCTAGTAATGTATAAAATTTATATTTGTTATGACTGCTCTATTGCTGCAAACGCTCCACGATAATTTTTCTGTAAAAAATCTCAAATCTTTCAAAGTTTATGCAAACAATTTTCACAGTAAACCGACCGAAATAATAACATCAGGTATATTAAAACCTTTACTGCCAAAGTAAGCAAATTTTGATTTAAACTTTATCAAATAAAACACACCTTTCCTAAATAAAATTTTCGTTTAATACAAAACAAGGAAGGGTTGGGCGCACCGACGCAGACAATGGCAGCCTGTCGGCAATCGCAAACCAAATAGTCAAAGCTCCCATGTTTGACAAATCTAAGTCTAAAACAATTTACCATAACATTTTTTAGTATAAAACAGTAAACTAAAATACTAAATATATTTTATATAAACTACTACTGGCCATCTGCTTTTGGAGACATACCACAGTTTGGCCAGCTAGTGTAGATGTCCGTAAACTGGTCATTTCACTGGTCAATTCTAACGATTTTATACAAAGTGTGTTTAAATAGTTAGGCCCGCCCAGGCATTGCAACTCCCCTTATCATAGTTATGGAAAGGACTGAATACATAAGAATAAAACAAATTTGAATGGCCCACAAGTTTCTTTTTATTTTTGTTTGTTACTTTGTGTACATGTACAATAAAGAATATTCTATCTATCTATGTGTTAAAGAGGAGCCTAGACTCTACTGAAACTTTTAGTAAAATAATTAATTGTTTATATAGAATAGAACTTCTTAAACGGGATTATTTTTATTTTATTATACATATTTATTCATTAAGTTTAGGACTTTTGACGGTTTGATTCCAGGGTCAGGCAAATGTCTTTGTGTAAAAAAGTGCTTCCACTTGCTCTGAGTCTGGGTGTAATTTGTGTTCGTGAATTGCATGTATGTAAACAGCCCCCGCGAAACAGGTTATACCTAATGCTAGGGATTCGTTTGCTTTAAAAAAAGTGAGAGAATAAAATATTTCACTAAATATTATAGGTTTGGGAGACTGGGAACTCTGACTAGAAGGCATTTTCAGTTTTATGCGAGGGTTGGCTACGGAGGGTACGTATTAGTCCGAATCCTTTCGATGTCTTCCGGCGAAATGTTAGGAGCAATCCACTCCCTAAATTTTAGAAAAGCCGTTTGCTTTGTATTACAGATTGAAGTAAATCTGTGCTTTTGTGAACTATGTTCTATACAAGTATAATAATAATAGTAGTGAAAACAGTATCAACATTTGTAATGTAGTTATAGCACACATAGCAAATCAGCATATCAGCACCAATAATTAAAAAAATAACACGCCTCTAGGGCTATTTATGTTCCATCTAAACTAATTTTATAACTTCCATTAAATTTTGTGCCCCGGTCTATTTTTTTATTGGTGGGATTGATTGACTGGCTAAATCAATGTTTCCTTCTCCTTCAGCTATATTTTCCGGCTTATTCCCTTCTAGTACTTTATTTTAAAAAAGCCTTTTTAATATTCTTTTTCACCTTCCCTTTATTTCTCCAACTGTCATGGATATGTCCGGCCAAGAACTACCCGAAGGCATCTAAATTGTCCCGTCACGTTGGAGTCTCTTGGCAGCTGCGTCCCTGACCAATGTCTTGACGACTTGACGACGATAGTTGTCTACTTTTGCTTTCGGAAGAAGTCGTACCATATGCCCATATACATTTTGCAGAATTCTCTCCATTAGATCTTCGAGAATTTCATTATTACTTAGTGTTTCAAAATCGATGAGGCAGGTACCACTACGTATATATAGCCGCTTATCGAAGTAAGTATTACCTGTTTATATTGCTCCAACCTCAAACTTTTTAGGCCATCGTTTGTAACACCCTGTCAAGTAATAAAATAACCTTTATAACTTCATAAAACGGCAAATGTTTCTTTCAGTTGTCATAAAAACTTTATCAATACGATGCATCATGCTTGTTTACAAGAAAGAGTTCTCTGCGCATGTGAACGGCAAAACTTCCTAAAGTATTGCGTTTGTCGTTGGTAAAAGACAGTCGTTTATGTAACGACTGTAATCTAAAGGAATAAAATAGGACAAAACAGACCAAACATTGCAGGCTTTGATCAGGATAATTCCACGCACAGTTAAAGATCACTTTAAACCTAATTACATCATCAATGTTTTCAATTGTGTAATTTATTATTTGTTAATTTCAAACAATGACTACACACTTTACCTCATAGTAATTTTCTTAGAGCCCTTTTAAAAAAGCCAACTAACTTAAAAGGATTGAATGACTTAACAGCGTTAACCATAATAGTATAACATTATAAACTCCATAATTTAACATCGTAATAGGCGACAGAACTATTGGTAAAAGGAAATGGACTAGGTCATGTGTCTATTACTAATCTTTGTATAAGCTAAAGTTAGAGTTCCATTCCAGCCTAATAGCTAGCTAGCAGCCTAGCTAAGAGTATTAATAAGCTAACTAATAAGAGACAAACATGACGCATAGTGTCCAACCTGTTAGGAAAGGGTGAGTATATAGCGTTAACGTGACCTCATCTATTTGAAGTAATCCCGTTAAATTTTGTGGCATGTGCGTATAATTCTGTAAGGTGCATTTTTATTGGTATTATAAATTTAAAGTAAAGTAAGTAAAGTATTTGTCACGAATGTGGAAATCATAATCAATATTGAGTACTAGTGCTATATGTATCCAAAAACGCAAGTTTGCAAAATGTTATGTGACTTAAGATTAAATAAATAAGATGGATCAGATATGAATAGGCAGAGAAAAAGACAAAAGTCATCAAAACTATTTGGTTTAGATATACAACCGGTCATCGCACCATTTTCAGAATACATGAATTCAAATAGCCCACAAGACGAAGTATGTAGAAATTAATTCAAAAAACGAATAGTAGTATTGAATTAAAAAGCTAAGGTAAACAATTTAACAAAATGGGGCTTCGCAATTTTCAACGTGTTTGTCGTAGATAAAGAGGAGACAAATGTTCCAAAAGTGTGTTTGGGGGACTGTTCTCACTTAACGAAAAGGGGATCGTGTGTGACTTTGAAAAAGGTTGGTTGTTTCTTAGTTTCATACCTTTTCAACGGTGTGGAAAAGATTGCATTATGTAACAAGTATTTCCAAACTCAGAGCTCTAATCACTAACTTTATGTGATTGTCTTCTTTTTTAAATAATCATGTCAAAGATATTGTTTTTATTTTAATTGACTACTAATATTAGTTGACTTGGTCTGTAATTATAAGATCTTACATGTTTTTAAGGCGAAAGGATCTTACACTCGCAAAACTACCTTTCTGTTTAAATGATATCCTAATTACCAAAACAATTTTATATCACTAACTGGCAGTTAAAAAATCTAAAATATAATGAACCTAGAAATTAAAATAAAATTCAATCCTAAAAAAAAATTTGTAACATTTACTGGATGCAATCACACTAAGTCATTTATTCATCTAATTATAAGTGTTCCTATTTTGTCTCAGTCTGGGTAATGCCAATCGATATATCAGCTTCAAATCCTTATCAAAACTCCATGCATTAGAGTAACATCTAATACTCAATCCCCTCCGGTTTCATGATACGTAAAACCAAGGGGAACTGTGGGACAAACGACATTGAACCAAGATAAGGCACCCTGCGGTAGACTTCCACCCTAATTTGTTACTCATTGTATATTGCGATAACTTGTGACGTTGATAAGAACCCATAAAGAACCACTTTTTATGAAGACGGCTTAATAAATCTACCAAATTTATGTAATGAGCAACAATAGTTTTTATCATTATGTGTTAACGTGAGCATTTCATAAGGAAACTTGTATTTGTGTTTAATTCTTAAAAAATAGTCTGAGATTAAAAATATTTAACACAGTTTAGTTATTGCTTGGCTATTTATTTGCTGTTAAGCCCTGCGCTTTGAGAGTCTCGTAAATCATTATGTATATTAAAATACATACAGGAAAATGTAACTAAACGTTTTCTATCAATAGACACCCTTAATAAATAATCACGAGATTTCACAAAGTTGATTTCCCTTCAGCTTTAGAGCTTAGGCGCAGTAGTGTCAACTGTTAATAGACGGCGCACGTGGCAAGATTTAGCGCAGCGTCGTTTATCCCCAACGTCCTCCCGCTTCAAGAGATTTTTCACGATAAATTTTCTAGCGTACACTGTCGGTACTGTCACTTCCATTTGTGTAGACACCCTCAACAAAAACAGGGATTAGTGTATAAGCCCCTTCAAACTCGTATATCTAATTTCCTGTTTGTTTTTCTGTTTCTGTTACTTGACAAGTTCGCTGTTTTCAATCAAGTTTTTTTTTTCGATCACTTGTATATAACACCGATGTTAATTAGAATATGGATTAACCCAAATCACTGAATTTGGACTTTTAATGGTTTGATGTTGGTTATTTTCGGTTTTTAGTTCTAATGCACCATAATTATTTGCCAAACTTTTACCTATTCAAGTCATGCTCATTCAAGTCATCGAGCAGCTTGTCGGTTGTCTTCCCACGTTTCTATGGCCAAACGTGGATGTCTTGCTATACACTTAAACCACGGATAAGAGTTGGCAATTTGAACCGATTAAAGTCAAACGTCTGTGCCACTTTTAAATCAAACCCAATTATTTCGCTAAACAATATCAATGTCTTCTGCCTCTCTAGACTTATTCTTTATCGTAAAATTTAAATTAAGGTATCCGCAGACGAATGCCCTCTTATATCAAGTCAAATTATTGATGCATCCTTTTTATCTGCTTCGGGCTTAATTGATTTGTCGCTCGGAGCCGTCCATATCCCTGCTTCTCAATTACGTTAGGGCCATGTATCGTATCGCGAATGTCCGCCATTTTATTTATGGTCGGCCAATTGATTGAGTTAGAAGCCCCTGAGGCGCCTAACTGATACTTGTTTCAGACGGAGATTTATTTGCATAGCGCCGGTAGTTTCGTTTGCATGTAGCCCGTCTATTTGGATGTTATTATGGACTTGTTATTTAAATAAATATCAATTAGTTACAGTCTGCTGTATTCAATTTATTGTAAAGTCTGTAACAAATGCAACATGCATTTGTTTCCTTGTTAACAAGATAGAATAAGACTAAATGTGTTGTAAGTTTAGTAGGCTTTTGTAGTAAAATAGTAATAAGTTTAAGTATACCATTTTAGTACTGATGTTATATGGCTTTGATTGTTGTTGCGAATAAATTCAATTCATTTAATAATTATTTTTAAAGGTCTGTTTACTTAGTAGGTTCAACCTGAAATTTCACCTACATCGCAATAATTTGTTCGTTGAATTTTTCCAATTCAGCCTAATACAAAAAATAAAACTTTTTTTTTGCAAAAGTTCTAACTACTGTAGATATACTTTCAACGATTTATTCAAGTGTAAACTCGACTGTCACGTTTGAGCTATCTGTATTATACGCTTCACCTAACACTTGGAGACAGCCCGACCCGTACGTGACCAAACTGAAAAAAGAAAAACAAAATATGTGGCCAAATTTATAAATAGAAATGGTTACAACTTATACCTGTAACTACACTGACCTGCAATACTAAGTACTACACTTTTAATATTATAATTTTTTCTAAACCATAGAAGTTAGAGATTTAAAATAAAAAACGTTTTATAGCAAATGTTATCGGCTTCCTTTGTAACTATAGCAAACTCTACAAACTTCTTTTCGAGTACATTTTATTTCGAAAGTATATCTTGTGTCTTAAAAAGTTATTGAAATTTTAAGTGTGATACTTAGTTTTGCAGCCCAGTGTAAGTATATTTTATTGAAATGCAGGTTCAATTCAACAAATTACAGTAGCTACTGCAAAATATACCGCACACACAATGATTTAAATTAGTACAATAACTACTGAGGCGGAAAATTTGATATTTGCTTGACTACTACTAGTCAACCCATACATGACCCACTACCGAGTCCGGCCTCCTAAAGTTTTCCTTCTCTTGCGAGTAAGTTTTCTGACTGGTCATTTCCTATCGTCGCCGCGTATGACACCCTCGGGATGGTATAGTGACATAGTATGTGTTCATAATCCGTCAGCACACGGATATCATCATCAGCTTATTTCAGTCAACTGCTGGATGTAGGCTTACCCCATGGCTCGCCACTGAACTCGGTCTTCGGTTCTATGCATCCAGTTGCTGCCGGCTGCCCGTCGCAGATCGTCGCTCCATTTAGCAGGGGGGCGTCCCACCCTACGTTTGCCAGTACATGGTCTCCACTGTAGCACCTGTTTGCCCCAGCGGCCGTCAGTTCTACGACAGATGTGGCCAGCCTATTGCCACTTCAGCTTGCTAATCCTATGGGCTATGTCGATGACACGCGTTCTCGCTCGGATGACTTCATTACGAATTCTATCTCGTAGCGAGACACCGAGCATAGCCCGCTCCATAGCTCGCTGAGTGACTTTTAACTGATGGACTAGCCGCACCGTCAGTGTCCACGTTTCAGCACTGTAGTTTAGTTTATAACATAATTATATCATCACCGCATAAGCTTGTCGTGTTATAAATGTTTTGGGACGGTATAATTCAAGATTTTTCTAGAATATTTTAAATAAACCGGTGCCATGAAGCACGTGCCTACGATCTGTAACGCACGCCTCACCTGTCTTGCAGTCCACGATACGTGAGCTGCATGTTGTCTTTGAGGTCGCCTTTTGCAGTAAATATCGACGGCCAAGAATCAGAAACTTTTGGCAACGCTTTAAGTTAAAGTTAAGAAATCTAAAACATTACTTAGACTTTCTTAACCCAGTGTTTTGATTTCAGAATTCGAGATTTTTCACGGAATCACGGTTGGCGCAATGGTTGAGCGATCGACTGTTGCGCAGCATGTCGCGGGTTCGATTCCCGCACGGAATAAATATTTGTACGACCTACAAGTATTTGTTCCGGGTCTGGGTGTTTTCTATCTATATTATGTATGTATTTACAAAAAAAACTTATATAAGTAGTTTATCATCCATCTCGTTACCATAACACAAGCATTAAGTTGCTTAGCTTAGACGAGATGGCGTTGTGTGAAATGCCCAAGGATATTTATTTATTGATAGAGTAGTCCTATTGTTATAGATGTGAAAAACCCAAGAAACTTAGTCACAACCTTGTCGAAACTTGATTCGAAACCTTGTGCCAATCCGTCTGGCGTGGCACAGTTGCCTGACTGCCTCGTTGGTCTAGTGGTCAGATGTGCCGCCTTTGGATCAACGGGTCCCGGGTTCGATTCCGGGGTCGGGCCAGTGTCTTTGTCTAAAACCAGAGGCACTGGCTCGGAGTCTGGGTGTCATTTCTATCTATAATATGTATGTATTTACAAAAAAAAAATGTATATAAGTAGTTTATCATCCATCTCGTTACCATAACACAAGCATTAAGTTGCTTAGCTTAAACGAGATGGCGTTGTGTGAAATGTCCAAGGATATTTATTTATTGATAGAGTAGTCCTACTGTTATAAGTAGATGTGAAAAAGCCAAGAAACCTAGTCGCAAGCTTGTCGAAACTTGATTCGAAACCTTGTGCCAATCCGTCTGGCGTGGCACAGTTGCCTATTACCCTCAATGCATATACGGATGTGTTGGACGAGGCCCTAATCAGCAGTGAGTCACATTTGCTGAGTAGTAGTAATAGTATCCTACTAATATTATAAACACGACATTATATAATAATAATATATATAATAAAATATTTATTTGTACAAATTAAACAAGTAAAAATAACATAATACACTGAAATGTTGTCAAGTTGTACAGTTTGTAAGTATAGATTGATTTTTCTTACTCTTTCACGTAAATACTACTAAATAGATTTTAATGAAACTTTACAATAATATAGCATATCTGAATAACACATAAGCTAAAAGTTATAAAGATACTAGCGACCCGCCCTGGCTTCGCACGGCTGCAATGATGAACATCTACATTTATGCATGTATTATACTTATAAACCTTCCTCTTGAATCACTCTCAAAATCCGTTGCGTAGTTTTAAAGATTTACGCATATATAGGAACGGACAGACGACAGCGACTTTGTTTTATAATATGTACTGATACTGATAGTGATTGTGGGAATTGACCAAAATATATCCATAAGTGTCAATTAAGTAGAAAAAGAACTGACGGAAATTATATTCCATCACCATGCGGGGAAATCCGCGGGGCGCAGCTAGTTTGTAACAACAACAATGGGAGATGCTCCCAAATATGAAATATTTAATTAACCTACTTATAGAAAATAATTATGACCTTCCCCAATCGGATCCAATTAGTCTGTGATCCTAGCCAATCGAATGGTAAACTGATCAACTCAGTACGGTTAATGAATATTTTAACAGAACACGGTTAATGAAGGTTGCTCCTTTGTCCCGTCGGATCTCTTGATTACATTCACTCGGAGGCGAGGGATAATACTGCGATATAAAATCTTAAACTGGAATTACCTTGCTTACGTTTTTGGTTGTAGCAAAAAGTCAGTAAATCTTGCTTTTCTCCAATATTTTTTTAAACAAAATCCTTTTCTACTTCGCGGCGGCAGTTTACAAACAGAAATTCACGAACACAAATGACACCCAGACTCAAAGCAAGTGCTTTTGGTTTACACAACGACACTTGCCCGACCCTGGAATCGAAACGGGGACCCGCGATCTAAAGGCAGCTAGCCCCTAGACCAACAAGGCAGTAATTCAAATTAAACTTTATGCATCTAGGTTTTTTTTAAACTAAACTAAATATCCATGAACAGATCAATGATGGTGAACAATATGGCTACAGGATAAAATTCATATTTCAGTTGAGCGCCTTTCGGAACCGAACGAAACTAGTTAGGTATATACATAATAATTGGTTTATACAATAAAGCATTTTTCTATTCTATTCTATTTTATTCATCTATAGGGACTAGACTATCATAGGGACTAGGTATAGCATCAGTTACTTTCCTGAAGGATAAGGAACGTGACTAAAAGAAGTAAACAGATTGGGAAGTTCTCATACATGTGGTCCATTTAATAACTGAGAACTACTAGTGAACTCTACCTGTTGACTATTAACTCTAAAAAAACATTTAATTCCATTCTATACATTTGACGAGTAGAATCTCAGATCATTGCTCTTTAAAAGCCTCCCAAGTAGAATCCTGTTCATATCTAGCGGCTTTCAGTATCTTTGTAGCCGCAAAAACAGTGAGGTAACCACACACGTGACTGGCATGAGCTCTGTGCCCCAATTGACACGTACGGACGAACACGTGTGCAGAATCGGCGCCTGGAAGCTAATCCACGGATATATCTCTGACTATCTATATCTATACAAATAAATAAAATTGGAGTGTCTGTTTGTAATAATAATATAACAACTTTTTACTAAATGCGTAAGTCTGTATACACTGCACATAGACCAAAATAACATTTTTTTAAATTTTTGTCTGTCTGTCCGTCTGTCTGTCTGTCTGTCTGTCTGTTTGTTCCGGCTAATCTCTGGAACGGCTGAACTGATTTTGACGGGACTTTCACCGATAGTTAGCTGATGATATAAGGAGTAACTTAGGCTACTTTATTTAGTCTATACAAATAAATAAATGCGTAAGTCTTTATACACAGCACATCTATACATCCATACTACATACTACAAATAAATAAAATTGGAGTGTCTGTTTGTAATAATAAAACAACAACTTTTTACTAAATGCGTAAGTCTGTATACACAGCACATAGACCGAAATAACATTTTTTTTAATTTTTGTCTGTCTGTCCGTCTGTATGTCTGTCTGTCTGTCTGTTTGTTCCGGCTAATCTCTGGAACGGCTGGACCGATTTTGACGGGACTTTCACTGATAGGTAGCTGATGATATAAAGAGTTACTTAGGCTACTTTTATTTAGTCTATACATCTTCTATACAAATAAATAAAATTGGAGTGTCTGATTGTAATAATAAAATAACAACTTTTTACTAAATGCGTAAGTATGTTTAAACAGCAAATAGACCAAAATATTTTTTTTTTAATTTTTGTCTGTCTGTCTGTTTGTTCCGGCTAAAACGTTCAGTACTTTGGAGACATTGTTAAAAACTTAATTTAAAACAAAACATGAGAGCACATCATTCAGCTGATTCAGAATTTAGTAAAATTCTTCTTGATGTTGGAGAGGGACAGTGTCTAGAAGTGAATAGTAATCATGATATAGAACTTCCTACCAGTCTTTGTTAGGTTGTGGTGGGCACTGAAACTTTAATACATAGTATTTATGATGATATTCACAATCTCAATATCAAAGAAGATTCGATAAATAAGCCAACAAAAACTGAAAATAAATGATAATTAAAATAAATGCAAAAACAAAAAAAAAATATTAATGAACTAATTAACTTTTTTTAAATTCCACGCGGACGAAGTCGCGGGTACAGCTAGTTGCTAATATTTTATTTGTGGAGGGGATCTTTGTTTCTTGGTTTATTGGATTTTGTCGACTCCAAGATATTTCTTGATTACTTGGGGAGAATCTGAACTGACGGAAAGCATTACATGTCATTAACAATATCATTTAAAAAAAAAATATTGCCGCTTTGGTCATGTGGCGACCCATAGTCCGAGATATTGGTGTGCTCCGACTCTCTAGCTCAAAGTATTAAATCATTATATACATATTATTATAAAACAATAGGTACTCCGCACTCCGCGTGGTGACGGATTTAGAATACATGTTGTCACCACCCCATTCCATCCTGAGGGTGTCGCAAGATTCGACAAAAAGAGATGACAAGGTCGAAAACCTAGCCGTAAGAGTAGGAAAACTTGAAACGAAACCCTGTATCCGGCCAGCGTGGCACAGTAGGCTAATGACCCTCCCTGTATTGGGAGGAGACCTGACTCAACAGTGGGTCGTTGTGGGCTGAGTAGAAGTAGTAGTAAAAAATAAAAAAACATTCCAAGTGTAAAAGTTAACGACACAACCGTTTTTAATCAAAACAAAATCGTGACAATTAGCTAAAAGTATCCGCCATGGTTTTTAACTGACGTAAAGCAAAAACTTACAGTACCCTCATAAGTGGCCTCCAATCAACGTCTGTCTTAATTCCAAAACAAATGAGCGCATGTTATGCATGTGCACTCGCGGTCAAAATCATTAATGTGAGGATTGTGAGGCTTTCTTCAGCTTTCGACAATGCAAAAGGGGAACTACGGAGTCGGCGCGAAATGATACCAGAGTGGGGGACAGTACCCCCAAAGACGTCACGCGTGGAGCTTGTGTCGGTTCCCGCCTCAAATACATCGCGATGTCAGTTTGAACTACGAAAATATTTCGTCCACGATGTCCAGGAGCGTTGGGAATTTACTTGTATCGAGAAAAAGTTTTTGATAACGTGATTTATGGACTATGTAGTGCGAAGTGCGAGTCAGTATTTAGTGTCAAGTATGGTCGGCGGACCAATTAAAAGAGATCTTGCGTGGAACCAGTTCAAGTTTGTGGTGTTTTTGCATATTTTATTGTGTTTCACTTGCAGTACAAAAGGTATGTTTTAAGATTCTATATTATATTTTTTATAAATCATTCAATACAATTATTTAGTACAAAGTATATTAGTTCATAATTATGTCCTTAAAAGACAGGCAGATAACAAAAAATGCTTATTCGCTATTAATGGAAAGTTAAAAGAATGGTCTTTAATATTGAGGTGATAGAAAATAAAGTTAAATTGTAAATAAAGCATTGGAACAGGAAACAAGCTTTATTTTATTAATATACTGCTGTAAAACTGTATTATAATAGAAACCGCTTAAATTAAGTTATAAATTTGTCATCATTAACATAAAAGCCGTTTTATTAATTTTATAGCGAGAAATCAGTAGCAGATTTTTGACAACTCCAAATCTTGTTCTTTTTTTTTCGTCCCACTCCAACGCGTTTGATACAATACTACAACTTAATTTAATGCAAAAAAATATGCAAATTAATTGCTCGATTATTATTATAACGTTACGCTTGTCCGTATCGGAATTCACGTTAGATATTTATGATATTTTTTTAATTGGACATACATTTAGTCAGTGTTTTTTTTAGCTCAAAGCCGTGCTCCCAGGATAAAGGAACACCCGGCTGACACAATCGTGGGCAGGAGTGAGCCGGCCACGCTACGCTGTGTGTCAGAGGGAAAACCGAAACCAACGATACATTGGTTCAAAGATGGCGTTCTACTAGCACCCACTGACCATCCCCATAGAGTATTGCTGGAAGACGGGCTATTATTCCTTAGGTAAGTCATGGATTTGTTAACAGTAGAATATCTAGAAATAAGACTTAATTAATTGCGTCTTTGAAATATGGATGTTTAAACAGTATTTCAAATATATTTTGCCTCATTTCATCTCAGTCCGTGCTGTGTCGGCCATATTTGCGGGTTTTGTTTGCTATTGAATTTTAATTATAATTTTAAATATAATAAACACCCCACTAGTGAGGGCCGTGTGGTGACGGATTAAGAATACGTAGTGTCACCACCCTTTTTCATCCTGGGGGTGTCGTAAGAATTGATAAATAGGAAATGACAAGGCTGAAAAGGAAAACCGCATGAGAAGGAAAACTTGATACGAAAGCGTGTGCCAACCCGTCTGGCGTACGTGGCACAGTAGGCTAATTCCCCTCCTTATAATCGGAGGTGGCCCGACTCAGCAGTTGGTCATGTATGGGCTGACTAGTAGTAGTATGTTCCCAAAAAGAATGTCCAATTAATGATAACTTTGTAGGGTTGTGCGTGGTAAGAAAGAAAATGACGAAGGAGTTTACTGGTGTGTGGCACGCAACTCCGTTGGTGAGGCGGTCAGCAAGAATGCCACCCTCACCATAGCCGGTAAGTCTACTTTAATTTAATACTTCCGGGGGTATGATGCGAGGTTGCCATTGCGTTCAAATCTACTATAATTTGTACGGAGTTACAAGAAGAACATTTATTAAATATATATAAATATCCTTGGACACACAACGCCATCTCGTCCCAAGCTAAGCAACTTAATGCTTGTGTTATGGTAACGAGATGGATGATAAACTACTTATATACATTTTTTTTTGTAAATACATACATATTATAGATAGAAATGACACCCAGACTCCGAGCCAGTGCCTCTGGTTTAGACAAAGACACTTGCCCGACCCCGGAATCGAACCCGGGACCCGTTGATCCAAAGGCGGCACATCTAACCACTAGACCAACGACGCATTTATTGTTGATTCTATGCCGTTAAAAATCGAAGCAGCGACATATACTTGGTCAAATAACACAGACGAAGTCGCTTATGTAATAGCTCCTTTGTGTAAGTGGAAAAATCTCAAGAAAATAAAGCAGCTAAGACAGTGTCCTCATTTTCGATCATCAAAATTCAAGCGTTGATAATGTCATAATACAAAAAAGAATTTTTATTTTAGTTCTGCGTGATGACTTCAGAGTAGAGCCTCGCGATATTAAAGTAGCTAGTGGAGAACCAGCTTTATTGGAATGTACTGCTCCGAAAGGCGTTCCAGATCCTGGTGTACATTGGACTAAAGACAGTCATAGCGTAGATGTAGAAGTAAATGGAAGGTAATCACTTATTTATATAAGAATATTAATGTTGGTCGTAAGTTTTGGAGTAATTAAATAGTCCGATAACAATAAAATTAACTAAACTAACACTGCTTGCTTTATAATAATACTGCTAATGACACATGAAGATAAGATAACGAAATGATCGAGTTATAAAAAGTGTGTATTATATGGATTTTACGCTATCATATTATTAATCGAGTCATATTATTATGGGGTGCTCAGTAGTTTGAATATTTAGAGAGTTTGAATGTTTATAATCTGTGGTTTTATGTGATCGTTAGATCATATTAAACCAAAAAAATATATAATTTTAGCATAAATGCAACATATGCATTTTATTAGAAGATATATTTAGACTCCGAAAAACGACGTCAATTATGAAACCTATTCTAAAGGGGATTGTTGCAAGAAATGAGAATTTAATAGCATAAAGTTGCCTTTGGCAATGAATTACAAGGTCTCCGGACATTTGGGTGGCATAAATCATTGGAGAATAAACGCCCTAGACAAGAGCCAGATGACCCTCGTCGCTCTGTCTGTAGTAATTACGTTAATGGTGGATAGTTTTGCTTTAATGTAGACATCGTGACGCGTTATTCTATCTTACGAGATACAAATAAATGTGGATTGATTTGGTGAATACATATTTTTTTAAATACTGATGTATTAGGTCTTAAGATTTTTAATTTCCACAGAATATCAATAGCCGATAACGGTAATTTAAAGATATTGGAAACTCTGCCATCGGACAGTGGAGTTTACCGTTGTGTAGCTTCAAACGTAGCTGGCGAGAGACAATCGCGTCCTGCGACGCTACTCGTGTTGCGACGACCACATTTTCTTGTGAAACCCAATAACATAACGGCACTGATTGGTCAGAATGTCGAGTTTCATTGTCAGGTAATATCATATATTGTACCTTAAGTAGGTATCATTAAGTAATTAATGAATTATTGAAGATTTAAGAATAATATCCCAGAATGTCCTGGTAAAACATTACATACGCATAATTGAAAACAAATTAGGTAGTGACGTATTTTATTAATCATCACTATCACTTCACTATCACTACTCACTACTTATTATAAAACAAAGTCGCTGTCGTCTGTCCGTCTCTATGTATGCTTAAATCTTTAAAACTACGGAATGGATTTTGTACCGGGGTTTTTTAGTAGATAGTGATTCAAGGGGAAGTTTTATATGTATAATACATGCTTAATTGCACCCGTGCGAACCCGGGGCGGGTCACTAGTCAAATAATAAATTTACTTTATTAGGTACTAGCTGACCCGGCGAACTTTGTTCCGCATTATATATATTTAAAACAAAAAGAAAGTTGGACATAGGATACCTGAGATTTTTATCCCGTCCGTATAAAACCTACTTTAACAAAACGCAACTGACAGCGAAACTGTCAACAGATATCGCCATTGTTAAAGCTAACATATGATTATGAATGTCAAATAAAAGCCAAATAATTTGCAGTAAATTAATATTGAAAAATTTACCTTCCCACCAATTTTCAGCCAAATCGGTTAGCTGTTCTCGAGTTATAAATAGTATCCCGTCCGTATAAAACATACTTTAACAAAACGCAACTGACAGCGAAACTGTCAACAGATAGTAATCCCGTCCGTATAAAACCTGCTTTAACAAAACTAATTTGCAGTAAATTATTATTGAAAAATTTACCTTCCCACTAATTTTCAGCCAAATCGGTTCAGCTGTTCTCGAGTTATAAATAGTATCCCGTCCGTATGAAACCTACTTTAACAAAACGCAACTGACAGCGAAACTGTCAACAGATATCGCCATTGTTATAGCTAACATATGATTATGAATGTCAAATAAAAGCCAAATAATTTGCAGTAAATTAATATTGAAATTTTTTTATCCTATGTCCTTCTCCTGGCTCTAAACTACCTCCCTGCCAATTTTCAGCGAAATCGGTTCAGCCGTTCTTGAGTTATAAGTGAAGTAACTAACACGACTTTCTTTTATATATATAAGATTTATTTATACAACACATTTGACACAATGGATTTATATTAAATATCGAGTTGAATACGTGAACTACGGACATAGCTGCGTAAGAGGTATTGACACCTACCACGCAAATCTGTCAATGCAGTGAGGCGTATAATGTGATATTTGATACGTACCTACAGTTTTGTTTTTATAATGGTTTCAACTGTATGCAAAAATATGTTAGCGTTAACACCGTTTTTACAAATCAAATCAAATTTAATGAATTATTAAATTATGCAGGCACATCGCATCATTTGCAATGATAATATTATTATGGCTAATATTATCATGACTAATATTATAACTAATATATTAAATTAAAGTGATGTTGCTATTCATTTGTTATTATTGATTTACATGTAGGTGTCACCTGATTCGGATGTCTCAGTAACATGGTCTCGCGACAATGGCTCATTATCACCCTATGCAATCATTCGTCGTGGATCGCTAAGAATAGACCGAGTAGTCTCAACAGATGCTGGAGCGTATACTTGCCGAGCTGAAAGCCAGGCTGGAACCAGTATTGCAATTGCTACACTTACTGTCCATTGTAAGTATTCAATAAGCAATATTCTCCAATGAGAAGTCTTAAATTGTACCTTTACTATAGCAACAAAGATTCTTTGTGGTTCGGAAAGGAGGAATGGAGACTCAACCATTTTCAGACTAACAATTACCAATGACTGAGTAGATGACTAAGAAATGGTTATAGTGGATTGTTAAACAAGATTTACATTGGTTTTAGCACTGCCTCATTTTACCCGAGTACCTTCAGATCAAACGGCTTGGGAAGGAGAAGCAATGTCATTTCCATGCGAAGCAGAAGGAGCGCCACCGCCTATTGTCTTTTGGACAATGGAAGGATCTCAGGTATAAAATCGAATAAATGACTGTACGTTCAATATGTATATGATTAAAAATAATGTTTTTAACAGAAGCAGGTCTTTAGTAATCAGACTTATTTCTTACAGGAGTTAGTGTTTCCTAAGTCCAGTCATGGAACAGGAACTTTATATCTAGATAAGGTTTTAACTCAACATGCTGGAAGATTAACCTGCGTAGCTGTTAGTGCAGCTGGAAGTGCCTCACATACAATTACTCTACAGGTATATTTAATAACATGTGAATTATACCTGTTATTAGAATTTTAGATTTCACAGGATAATTTTATTTATAGGTTCTAAAAAGAGAAGCTAATTCGTTTAATGGAGATACAGATTCATCGTCTCCATACCCCGAACTGGCAAAGCCCCAAAATCATCCACCAATGACCCAATACGAGTTAGTCCAAGCTCGAAGATATTTGCAGCAAGATGTGTTAGCTTTACGGCGAGTTGAAGGAATTTCAGCTACTACACTGAAAATTGTTTGGGAGGCAAGTATTCTAATAACGGATTTAAGTAAGCAATATTTTTATTGTTTTAGCATCTACTAATAATTGATTTGCTTTTAGGTGTTGACTGACTACAACGAATATTTAGAAGGTGTTAAGATATGGTTCAATGGAACTTCACTGAATCGACAATATGTTATTGAACAAGAAAAAATGCATTCCAATATTTCTTTAGATAGTTTAGTAGAATTTAGCAAATATGAAAATTTTTCAATGACCACTGTACATAATAGTGGCTCGTCTAGTCATATTCTGACAGGTTTATTACCATACGCTCAATACGAAGTGTTTTTGATGCCATTTTATAAGTTATTATTAGGGAAACCTTCTAATATGAGGAGTGGGTGCACGGAAGAGGACGGTAAGATAATGTTATGCAATATTACGTAGCTAATATTTCACACAGGTTCTATACAAAGTGATAAATTGTTGTAGTTCCATCAGAGCCCCCGCAAAGCGTCACAGCCGGAGTGATAAATGCGACGTCGGCATGGATTCGATGGGATCCACCGCCTCCACACACATGGAACGGTGAACTTTCCGGTTATTTGGTCTGTATTGTAAACAGTTGAATCTTTAATTCCGACAGGCATTATATGGGTGATGTTTATGGCTAATTTCTTTATTATAGATAGAAGTGCGCGTAGGCAGTAGTATGGGTGGGCGAGTTGTGGGTCAGATGTCTTTGGGAGCTCGGACTCGTGCAGCCGCAGCAAGTTCTTTAAGAGTTGGAGGACGATATAGTGCAAGGGCTGCTGCTGTTACACGTCGAGGACACGGCCCTTTTAGTGCACCTGCTCAAATACACATGGTGCCAACACAATCACCGAGACATTACGTGCAGTAAGTCTTGAATATCCCTTCCATCCGGGTCTTTGCATGGGATTTACGTCATTAAAAATGATGTGTCTAAAGTCCCCATTGATTTTATTTGTGTGTTGTTTTGTATTACTTTCTTTTGTTTATCTCTTAAAGGATAAGAGCTGCCGTAAAATGAATTAGACAAAATGCTAGCTTGAAAGGAAATCAATGCAGACTCAAATTTATATTTGGCTGACTTCTCTTCTTCTTTAATATATTTTAACCAGTAAAATTTTAATAAACTGTATTGAAATTTAAATGACATGGACGATACATTTAAATAATACATCGATTGAAATAATTTAAACAGAATGGCAACTTTACGATATTATACGTCCTGTTTCAGAACGGAACCGGCTACGGACAAGGCAATAATGTCGATGTTCCAAGAAACTTGGTTAATGGCGTTGTGTTTTACTTTGTTAGTACTTGTAATAGTTGGGGCTGGGGTCATAATTTATATAAGACGCCGACAGTCTAAACAAAGGAAGAGCCAGATTTCCTCAGGTATGGACATCTTAGATTTCTTGAAACTTAATTGCTGTAGAAATGTGTTTTAAAATCTTAGGCTTTATTCTTGTAGGTACAGCCATCGTCAACGCTCAACAATGTCTTTTAGGTAAAGAAGCTGTTTGGTTAAGAGAACGACCTACATTTGAAGGTTCTAATGAGCCTAGAATAGAAATTCTTAATTGCCACCAAAGTCTTTTACATGGTAAGTCAAAAGGCCATCACTGAACTGTACAGAATCTACCTAGATAAATTTTAGTAAATTGCAAAACCCCATCTATTTTAGGTGGTCATTCTGTAGGTACAATGGCTATGGAAGCCGAATATAGTCTTCCCCAACATACAACTGCCTTAAATCCTATTTCTGAAGAACATCAAAAGATAAATCAACCAGAGCCCTACGCGTCAAGTGCTATATACACCGAACTTAATTATCAGGTATGTAATACCTACTGAAATTGAAATACATTCATTAAACAAATAATAATTTAAAAATAAAATATAATCCTTGTGCTGACGGATTTAGAATACAAAATGTTACCTACCCATACAATCCTCAGGGTGTCGTACGACCCGTCTAAGGGAATACAGGACAGTTCACCTAGCCTGAGAAGGAAAACTTAAACAAACCCTGTGTCAACCCGTCTTGCCAGCGTGGCACAGTAGGCTAAATCCCTCCATGAATTTATAAGATGACTGACTCAGTAGTGGGTAATATATGGGCTGTAATGACGAATTAATCAATTGATGAGAATATTTTAATGTTCTACCCCTCTAGGATCATACAGATGCTGAGGACTCTTGCATGAAATGTGCAGTAAGTCCAGGATCCTACGACAATAGCATGGTCAGATCATTTGGAGATAGCAATCAATATTCAAACGAGGAATGTTCAACATGCTGTAGAAGTAGTAGTTCAACTTTGACAAAATACTACAGCGAAATGACTAAATGTGGAAATGATGACGAGATGCAAGATATGTCTGTTGAAGACTGTCCATCATGTAAAACAATGCACTCAAGATCTTCGAGCCATAATGATGGTAATAAAGAATGGGCGATGGCAGAAGTGGAATATGATTATCCTCAATGGCATTGGCTGGGGAGGGAAAATAGTTTTAGACACACAAATCAAGATATCAGATATCCCACTGAAGGACGGAGTGAACAAAATTGTAGAATGAATTTGTGTGACATATTGCCACCGCCGCCATATGAAAGGTTAGTAAATTGCTCAAATGTTTAGTACCTTTACGTTTACGCTTTTTATTTTAATTACTCATTATATCATTTGTGTATCAATGTAGAAAAATGTTTTTATTGAATGTTAAATTGTAGATGAATTCTAAAATTTGAACATGTGTAAAATCTGACTTCACTGTTTGAAAATTCATTGATGTCCACATTATTAAATCGTTTGATAGCACTGTTTAGGACATTATAGAGGCTGTTAAAACTATTATGCAGGCTATTGAGGAATAGATAATAGCGACGTAAAATCGATTCTGGTTTGTCCCCAGGGAGTCGCCGTACCGTGAAATGCACGCGTTCACCAATCACTCAGGGACGTCTGGTTGTTCAGGACATACTTATCGTAGTTAGGTCATTTGTTAAATATCACTAGTACGTAATGCAAGCAATATTAGTTATAAGGAGAATTGTAAATATGTATAAATGTTATTTGCAGCGTAATGAATACTGAAATGCGATGTCACGATGTAATTCGTCATTTGTTTCTAGTCTCAAATTTGACACCACAAAAGATCCATTCGATTAGATTTATCATTAAAAGTAGTTAAAATATCATGTTCGATATCGTTACTATATGATTTTGTATAGTTTTTATTCGGATCATCTCAATTAATACTTACGGTAATAGGTGAAGGGTCTACGATATTGTAGTTTTTTTGGTGAATAATGTATATTATATTACAATATAGACTGCCATATAAGGTTACGTAGGTTTCATCTTTCTCTAGTGACTGTGATATAGATATATTTCTTAATCAAATTTAGGTTTTTATGTAAATATTTTAAAGTACATATTTGATATCCTTATACAATTTTATCATCGACGTATTTATTGTGTGTAGTAGACTAGATTTTTGGAAAACAAACAAATTTACAATTGGGCATCAATTTTTAACAATCGCAGCTATAAATCATTTTGTACGGATTCGTAAAACATTTTTTTGTACTATTTAAAACGGAAAGCTTCAATAAACCAGGATACATTTTATTATCTTGCGTTTTATTTTATACTAGCGACCCGCCCCGGCTTCGCACGGGTGCAATTATGAACATTTAAATTTATACATATACTATACATATAAAACTTCCTCTAGAATCTCTCTTATGTATTAAAAAAAACCGCTTCAAAATCCGTTGCTTAGTTTATAAGATGTAAACATACATAGGGACGGACAGACGACAGCGACTTTGTTTTATAATATGTAGTGAAGTCTAATTCCTTCCTATGGCTATTTATTACACGATAATACGTTGGCGAAATATCTTCCCGCATAAAATACGTATTAAAACTCAATCTAAGCACAGTGTAATCATTCTGACTTAAGAAAGGAAAATTTTATTTACACTATAATTACCTACCGCGAGCACACGGTTAGAAGGCGCGGACCGAGGGCGGACAAGACCCGTGTTAATTGTGACTTTGACAGTGCAATACCATAGATACACCCTTTAACCACTCTTTATTATACACAAAAAATAAAATATTACATTTGGTCAAAGGTTAATGCCGTAAGCCCATATGGGTCTTATGGCATTAAGCGACCAAGACGATCAAAACACTACACTAGTCTGTGTGTTCATAGATATAATTAATTTATACAATAAAAATCTGACTTTGGTGCTACCAAACTGTGACTCACGTCACTGTGCTCTTATTTTTTTATTTAGCCTAGTTTTTACCAGACGTCTAGGTTGATGTATTACTACGTCTATGTATGTGTGTAATTCTTCTCGGTCTTGACTGTCCCGACTGAATTCTTTTGCAAGATTCAATACTCCTAGTATTGTGATGAATTTAGATAGAGTCAGCGATCTACTAAATATAGAGAGTCATTTAAGTGTGCGACTAAAAACCGATACTTTCGAGTACCTAGTATAATACTTACTACTTTTCGGCCCATAGATGACCCACTGCTAAGTCAGGCCTCCTTCAGTTACATACCCTCCATGTAACTGAAGGAGGCCTACTGTATTAACCTACTGTATTAACCTACTGTGCCACGCTGGCCAGACTGGTTAGTACAGGGTGTGTATGGTATCAAGTTTCCTTCTATTATGGCTAGATCATATCATCTCATTTCCTTTTGTCGGCGCTTAAAACACCCTTTGGCTGTATTGGGGTGGTGACACTTTGTATTCTAAATCCTAAGTTGTACCAACTAATCTACTCTGTGTACTGTGGGGTAAACTCGTTGATCACATTAAATACATTAACAATTGACGTTGGGCCAATAGCGATGACGATGGCTCTACGTCAAATGTTAAGAATAATGATGAGTGACGATTAAAGATTATAAAGATATAGGTTTTTATTAAAAGTTACGTATATTATATTTCGTTATAGGTTTTTATTATTTATTTTACAGCAGCCATCATTTTTATCTTAAAATTTAATAAAGCTATCCCTCATTTTCTTTGCTACAAGACAACTTTGCTCTCGAAAGACCAACTCTTATTTACGCCAATACAAACTTACCGTTCGAGAAAAATCTTTAATTAAATGCGCAATAAACGAAATTCATGCTGCAATAAATTGGAATTGAATCTGATAACCTGCAATAAACCATAGGTAATTAATTAATTAATCCAATATTATTACCAATACCGAAGCAAGTCGCATTTTAAAAATAGGTGGAATATTCCTCGAACTTTACAACTGACTTTATTAGGAACGAACGACTGTGTACAAAACGTTAAATTACGCTTTCGCAGGACTGTATACTCACAATTAAAAATACTTTACGCGGTCGTAAAATGGCGAATTGCTTGTAAATCGACGTAAATGAGTTGCAGTCTTAACACTTTTCTTATACGGGCCCTGATTGAAAGGTAGTAAAGTTTATGAGGGTGTCTGCGTAGGAATATCATTCATTAGACATCATGTAATGATAAAGGGTAACTTAGACACAACTCTAACGTATTTCCAACCAACCTTTAAAAGGGGGAGGTTCTCAATTCAGTTGTATGTTTTTTATGTTTGTTACCGTATAACTACGTCATTTATAACCCCATTCAAAAAATTATTATTCTTCTCAATGATCTATCATATGACAATATAATTTGTAACAAATTCGATTCAGCAGTTGGGTAGAAAATTTCAACAAGGTTTTGTAAGGCAAAATTTATAAGGTAAATTTTGTATTAATTGACTAATGAATTTATTATTACAAAATATTTGCATTTGTTTATTTGCACTATAAATCGAAAAATAAACAACCATTTGAAGTCGGTGCCAACATAAATTGACACCGACGTTAATTAGGATATTTTTATTTAGTATGTTGTTTATTTTTCGTTTCAGGACCTATTTAGAAGTTGGTTAAAATTTTTGTTTTAAATGTTTTACTAAAAGTTAGTTGCTTGTAAAAATTTCGAGTTGTTATTTTAAAGATTGGCTTATATTTATTATTAACAATTATTAAAATATTGAAACTGTCTTGAATACGCACACGTCAAATAATTCAGAAATATTTGGGACCACATCCCGACGAGCCTTCGAACAAGTTGGTTTTAAAATGAACATGCAAAGGATCATGTCTGACACAAAAGTTCAAGCCAATCTTGTTAATATCGGAGGCTCTACACTCGAAGTTGTCGACCATTATATTTACCTGGGACACACTGTCTAGCTTTGTAAGTCCAACTTCGAGAATGAGGTTGGTCGTTGAATCCAACTCGCTTGGGCAGCGTTCGGGAAACTGCGAAATCGCGTACCGGAAAACGCTGGTCCTAGGCTTCATCCATGGTGGACTGACGACCTGGTTACGATTTTTGGTTCTGCAGTAGTCGCTTTGAGAGATAAAGGTTTATGGTCATAGAGTTCCAAAAAAATTAGAGCTTTTAAAAATGAGCTGATGCTTGGCTATGTCTCTCAGCTATATAATTTTCTTTTTAATACTACTTGAATGAAAACGCTAATATCACATTACTGTTATTAATATTCTGGCTCGTGTTTATTGAGTCGAGGGACTCAATTATAACTGCAATCTAAACCTATTCAGGTCGAGAATCGAGGGTTGCTTTAATAACCGTGAGTGTGCAAGTTTCTACCCCATAGAGCACAGGTAATATACATAGTGTACGAAAGAGATTTAATTTTGGTTAAATCATAAACATCTTTAAGTATGTTATCTGTAATCATAAACATTTGTACAAGAAAATTATATCTAATAATAATAATATAACCAATTTTATTTATCTTTAGAAATAAATATAATTGGAGTGTCTGTTTAGAATACATAGTAATATAACCGCTTTTAGCCGTATTTGGATGTATGCACGGAAGATATAGCATTTTTTTTAGTCTCTCTGAAATATAGTCTGTCAGATAGCTGCAATGTTACAAGGAGTAACTTTAACTTTAATTGAAATGTAGGAATTTGAAGCCTAGATAATTCGACATGAGCTATTCCTGTTATGTTTCATTTAAAATTGGTTGCGTCTTTCGTTTACATATCGTTTATATGGAGATTATAGAAGTTAAAGAACTTCCATTAAAACTACTGAGAATTAGAAGAATTACTGCGACACGTTAAATCTGCTATTGTTATTGTGGCCAGTCGGTGTTGGCTTTTCTAGTTTACCTGCCATTCAGGTAATCAGCTTTTTGCGTAAATAAATAAACAGGAATTTGTTGTAGGCTGTCGCAGGCTGTCTCCAAACGAGGGGTGTTACCATAGCAACGAGCCCGTCGTAGCCCCCAAGTGCACCCTTGTTATTAATACCCGTAATAATTAAACTTGATTGCATTTCGCACCAGGTGTTGGATGACTCTCGACAAACTAATATATGTCTGGATGATATAATTTGTAGTTTAATAACTGCACAATTGGATAGCATGTGAATCTATCATTGATACTTTCTTTTAAAGGGTCAATCGTATTACTAAGGAACTTAAATTAGTTGAAAAAGGTGTTTGAGAACTATTAAGAAAATTAGAAGAAAAAATGTTAGGACTCTTCATACAACACTCCAAATGAATATCATACTGTATATTGAAGGAAAAATAAAGTAGACGGAGAAGGGGAAAGTCTAGAAGGAACTATTATAAACGTTATAGTATATTGATACTGTAATATATATATATAGTATTAAAAAAAACTACTGATACATGGAATAAACTATCCAACGTTATACGATGATTATAAGAAAACTATCAGATCGTATTGAAATTTTTTATTAAGTCTTTCTACGAAAGATGCTAGTGCAATTACTGTAGACTGTCATATCCCTTAATGTAAGGCAGTAGGACTGCTAATATGGATAACATCGTCAACGGTAAAACCTAGGATACAAATTTAATCCACCGAATTCAATCAGCGTCATTCATTTTATTGAAGCATCGAACGTGCCAGTGTTATAAATACAACGTTAAAAATTCACTCTGAAAAAATTGTGGATTCATCGTGTTCACGCAAACGGGAACGTGACTGCTCTAAATCATCGTACATTCGGTTCTTCACGATTTTTTTTATTTTCTATATTAATCAGCACTCCCCTATGGAGCAATTTTGGGAGTAAAGAGCTCTGTCGGTTCCGAAGTCAAGAGGTGGGATGACAGAGAAAAATTGAGAGGGCTGCGGTCGATGTTGCCAAGTATCCTAAATTAATCCGTAGGTTTCCTATTGTATAAAGTAGATTATGAGAGTCTTTATTGATTTTTTTTTTAAATAATAAATAAATAAGTAAATATCCTTGGACATTTCACACAACGCCATCTCGTCCCAAGCTAAGCAAATTAATGCTTGTGTTATGGTAACGAGATGGATGATAAACTACTTATATACATTTTTTTTTGTAAATACATACATATTATAGATAGAAATGACACCCAGACTGAGAGCCAGTGCCTCTGGTTTAGACAAAGACACTTGCCCGACCCGGGAATCGAACCCGGGACCCGCTGATCCAAAGGCGGCACATCTAACCACTAGACCAACGAGGCAGTCTAGCAGATTGAGAATGAGACTTCCTAATAAGATGGGATTTTAATTTGATCTCATTCTGGCCATTTTGCTTGGTGGTAGGATCTGATGGTCCGCTCGGCTGGCTACCACCCTCACATCTAAGACCAGCGCCAACCAGTTCTACTGTGTTTCGTCGTGGTTATGTGAGAGCCAGGGCCCGACAGGGCTCTTTTTACAACTAAATATTTTGTCTGCTTACTATTAGCGTTTGTTACGACCTTAGGGTAGAATGGTAATGTACTTCGTATTAAAAATATCTTCGTATACATTTTTTTTATCAGTTTGATAGATCAATAATGGAATAATAAAAATATTTGTATAGGCATGTAAATCGAAATAATAAAGTGTAATAATATCCTATTACTTCTCAGTGCGTAAAACCTAGTTGGGCCTCCTTTAATAATTACAGGCGGGAATTTAGCCTATCAGTAAGTACTAGGCTCGCTTGTGTTTTCTTAAAAAAAAATCTGATTCATATTTCAACTTGAATGTTGTTGAATGGTTTTGAAGCTATATTTTTTTGTTCTAGGTTAACAAACCTAGAACAAAAAAATATAGCTTCAAAACCTGGTAACCCCAACCACAGGGTGGTTTCAGAGTGCGCTTCAACTGGTGACGGAGTGCCAAGGAAAAAACAAATGAATGTCGGCCGCGTTTGTCGTAAATGATATTGGAGGAGGCAAAGTGGGATTAGCATCATTACTTATGCAGGGACATTTGTGAGAAAGCCGTGGTTCGGTAGGTTGTGACTGTATTATCTAATTATCTGTGCAAGTAATACATGATTGAAAAACCTCATTTATGGCTTCACGTAAAGCTTTCAGTCAGTTTGCGGTAAAAAATATTGATAAATTCAAATAATGGTTATTTATGATATCAAGTCTAACGAAATAACATCAGGGCAGTATCTCTTTTGAAATCCTGGAATGATAATCCACCAGCATGATTACTAAACAGGTTTTAATGTTACCCTATTTTTATGGACTTTTAAACTCCTTCGACATTTCTTATTACAATATGCAGACTTATGCTAACTATGATACTAAACAATTACCTAATAAGAAATGGCATAGAAGGAGATTAAAATAAGTTAGTAACTATAGAATATTTTTTTTTGTAATCAGTGGGCTAGTATTAAAATCCTGGAATTTATGAATTACGATTTTTCTATTAGGATTCGAAACAGAAATTTAAAAATAATATACTCAATAAAAATATGATTCGTATAGCCTAGGATTTAAACGCTAAAATATAATTACTCCTAAAGAAGAGCTTCCACTCGTTGTTACGTTAAGTTTTCCCTAGGCTAGCCGAACGACGAAACGAAAAACGAAACCCCTGCACTAGATATAACCTGTGTTGCAGGGGCAGTTTACAAACATGTAATTCACGAGCACAAATGACACCCAGACTCCGAGCCAGTGCCTCTGGTTTAGACAAAGACACTTGCCCGACCCCGGAATCGAACCCGGGACCCGTTGATCCAAAGGCGGCACATCTGACCACTAGACCAACGAGGCAGTCACAGTCTGAACAGTAGTAGGCTAATTTCAATCTAGTAATTGTATGAGGCCTGACTTAATATTGGTAGATACTTTTACCGACCGGTAAGAAAGGAAGCAAGTATGATAAACATGTAAATATTATATATTTTTAATATAAGGTATTTCAGAAAGAAAATGAGAAAATGTGCTTAAGCACACCAATTAATACCAAGAAGACTGTCAAATAAAACCACTAAATCAATATCTATTCATAGAGTGACAGACGCATCTAAACTCTAAAACCTTTTTCGCCGGTGATTAAAAAAAACCTTAGATTACATCTGTTTACTATTTAACTTCAAAAGTACCATTAGTAAAATTGAAACTAAATTTAAATTTGATATTACAATAATGATTGATGATGCTTGAGATATCATCGTAATTACTTAATGTAACGCATTAAGTACGTTGTACCCTTCGTAAGGTAGTTAACTAGTAATTTATTTACACTGTTTGAATCGATATTTACTTGTACTAGCCAACATTTATAGATAGTTACATCTTTATTGAAATTAAACATCATCGTCGGCTAAGACTTTGAAAATATTCGAAATGCCAAGAATTCAATTCTGCATAAAAAATAATGTGCAGTAATCGCGAAAACTCACTATTAACGAGCGAGTGGACTGTATATATGGATGGTGAAATTATAACGACGGTGAATAGTAGTATAATAATAAAAATAAGTAACTAAGAAAAACATATACACGACACGGGCCAAACAACAGTCAAAGACCAACAACCAAAAATGGAATCTGTCAAACTTAAAACTATACATTTTTAAATATAAAAAAGGCCTTATACCAGCCAATCGCCAACATTCCGGACCCCTAGTGGAACACTAACCCGAGTTGACAACTGGCTGGGCTTCGGCAACAAGAGGCAAGAGCTTACGGACAGGTCGTCGTAAAGTTCCCCCTTTAGTTACGACATCTGCAACACGGACCTGTCCGTCAGGTCCCGTAAACGTTTTACAAACTCTACCCAGAAGCCATAAACCCCGGGGTAGAGTGTTATCAGCTATTAATACTACGTCACCTTCGCAAACGTTCGCACCGCCTGTAGTTCGTCCTCGTTGTGCCAAAGTAGGCAGGTATTCCTTGACCATCGTGACCAGAAATGGTCAGCCAGCCTGAGAGCGTGCCTCCAATCACTTCTACGGAGAAGATCCGTGTCCGATAACTTGATAAGCCATGGAGTCGCTGACGAAGACCCAAGAATAAAATGAAAAGGCGTGAGAGCTTCTGGTGCATCAGGGGAATTTGGCACGTAACTTAGTGGCCTGGAGTTAATAATGGATTCTGCTTCAACAAGTAGCGTGTTGAACACTTCTTCTCGAGGGGCTCTATCTTTCAAAGTTGCGCGGAGGGCTGTCTTTACAGAGCGCACCAGTCTTTCCCACGCACCGCCCATAAATGGTGAAGCAGGTGGTATGAAACGCCATGTAATCTTGCGGCTGATCGTGAAGTCCTCAACAGACTTTTCATAAAATGCTCGTGAAAGCTCGCGACTGGCTCCCACAAAGTTGGTTCCATTATCGGAAAATATTGTTGTTGGAGCTAAAGCGTGTTTACGATGCAAAAGGCAAAATGGTCGACTGACAGTGCCACCTACAGGCGATTTACCTCCGGAACGTCTTGACCACCACACACGCCCATTTACCCACGTTGGGTTGGATTATTTTGGCCCAAATGAAGTATCAATAGGTCGAAGACGCGAGAAAAGATACGTGGCTCTTTTTACGTGCCTCGTGACAAGGGCAGTACATTTAGAAGTAGCCGCGTCACTATCATCAGATTCAGCAATTATGAGCCTTAGACGTTTTATATCGCGGCGAGGGACTCCAACAACAATATTTTCCGATAATGGAACCAACTTTGTGGGTGCCAGTCGCGAGCTTTCCGGACCCCTAGTGGAACACTAACCCGAGTTGACAACTGGCTGGGCTTCGGCAACAAGAGGCAAAGACCAACAACCAAAAATGGAATCTGTCAAACTTAAAACTATACATTTTTAAATATAAAAAAGGCCTTATACCAGCCAGTCGCCAACACTCACATTACATAGATCACATTACAATTGATAGTAAATTTGATTCCACTGTCGTCAATCTGAAACATTGTATGTCATGTCATCGCCCTCATCCCTGCTTACTTATTGAATAAGCTATGAATACTTTTTTACGTTGAAAATCCTCATGGAGACCCGACCGCTAAGCGCCAGCCGGGTTATGAGGAACTCCGGGGCGTAGATAGATGGTAATTACGCCGCAACCCCACGGGGTTCATTCCCCGATGAGGAAGCATGCTCCGCGACCCTATTGAGCCTTGGCTTGATGGGAGCCCCTGGACGCTCCCTAACCCCACCCAGAGGCATGGACTGGACATGGTATGTGTCAAGCGCTCTATCCACGCAGCGCATTCCTCCGTTCGCAGCAGCGTGTCTTGCAAAAGCACGCAAGCTTCGCTGTGGTGTGGGACGACAACCAGGTGGCAGCACCGTCGAGGGGCTATTAGCATTAGCATGAGCTATTACTGAGTCAAGTGTCTTCTACTATAACGGAGAAAACAGTGCTAGAGAGTTTCAATTAAATATTGTTTTATCTAAGACTACATACTTCTTATAGGCGCATCGTTAGACATCTGTAGGTTCACAGGACCTTATGTGTTTATGTAGCCATCCTAGCAGAAAAACGGAAAAGGCATTACGCCTCTTGTATTTCTTTAGTTGCCTCCTTAAATTCCTTTAGCATCAAATACACACTCTAAATCCTTAAGCACAAGGGGCAGATAACCTCTTTAGAAAAAAAAAATATCTCACGTGTTATAGAAGTCTTTAAGTCAGCAACGAATTAAATTTTAAAGTTATCAACTAATAATCTACAATTAATATTCAACTAATTTGACAAAATGACATTGTACCTATGTAAGAAGGGAGAAGAAGGAAAAATCAAATACATTTACCGGTTGTAGTAAATGTTCTCAGCTCAACTATGATGCCACTAAATGTGGCATTAATTAATTCACACAGTACGCAGATTATCTTCTTGCCATTGCTAGAGATACAAAATCCTGTGCCCAACGGCCTGGCTAGAGTGACACAGAAGGCAAATTTTTCTCCTACATTCGAGCAGGTCTTTTGATATGCTGGAATGGAGTTGATGATGATTCACAATCTTGACTCAGCTTTTATTCAAACTCAAAAACAAAATAATTGTTCGTAAATTTCGTGTCTATAAACCTAGCCCCTGTACTAGGAGTTTTGTTTATATAAAGCTAGCTAAAAAAATATGTCTTTCCTTCCAATTTATTTTAAACTAGCGACTCGTCCCGGCTTCGCACGGGTGCAATGATGCATGTATTATACCTAAAAAGCTTCCTCTTGAATCACTCTATCTATTAAAAAAAACCGCTTCAAAATCCGTTGCGTAGTTTTCAAGATTTAAGCATACATAGGGACGGACAGACGACAGCGACTTTGTTTTATACTATGTAGTGATAGTGATTGGCAGGAAATAAATTTTCTTTTGTTCGGAAACCTGCGTGCCTCATGCACAACACTTTGCTAAAGATCATCACGTCATGATCAAATGCATAGTTTACGATTCTTTATAAGAAATACAGACAAACATTCATTTTTATTTACAAGAAGAAGAAGAAAAGAAAACTAAAATTGATTGAATATGTTGTGTCTGTAACCGATAGTATCCAGCAAACAAAGCAAGTCTAGTCAAAACTTAAGACGGTTTACTACCACTAGGTGCAGGTAACGCGGCAGTCACGAACATCGTCCAATAATTATAAAAAATGTCTGGAAAATTATGTAACGGCGAGGGTGCATGAATTATCCATTACCGAGCGAGGACTAAAGGTACCTTTGGAGCCATAACTTGTGGTTGCTCGTACGGGGTCTGTACTGTATTTATTAATATAGATCGGTGTTGCCAACAAGTAGGGCCAGGTATACTCCTTTATGTATTGATTTTATAAAAAAAGCTACATTTTATTTAGTAATTGGACTATTTTATCGATATACAATACTTTTTAATACAGTTACTCAAAAAGTGGCGTATTGTAGGGACGTATAGCGTTCGGGATGTGGGCTATTACACACTCGTGCTTTTTTTTTACCTTTCCCGAACTCGTGCGTTCTCTTTCCCAACTGTCAAAATAATGTCTAATATAAAGAAAAACCAACTATGAAGTTTTTACTAAAAAAACATAGAAGTTTTTATTATTCATGCAAATACGTATATTTCTAAAAAGAATCGACTTATTGTTTACTCATTTTGTTTCAATATCAGATTTAATGATTCGATTGAATGAGTTAGGTTAGGTTTCATTTCATTAAATTTCATTTTCATTTCATATCAATAAAAAATCTACTGAGGACATGAATGAAGAAAAAAAAACTCTGTATATATTCTATGGTTGGCGCCATTTTTCAGAAATTTTCTTTGCGAGTTTATGTTATTAAATTGCTTAATTTTTTCGCAACTTTATTAAAAATAGTCGTTCAGTACACGTGCGGAACCGTCATTGCAACTTGTTCCGACTGTCAACCCTCGCCTTCGGCTGCGCCTCGGCTCGGGTAGAAATTTGTCGGAACTCTTTGCAATGACAGCCTTTCCGCACTTTTAATGAAATATACTATTATATGATACTTTATCGAATACTAGTTCTAGTAGTACTCATTCAGCCCATAAGTGACCCACTGCAGAGTCAGGCATCATCCAAATGCATGGGGAGAAATTAGCCTATTGTGCCACGCTGGCCGGACGGGTTGGCACAGGGTTTCTTATCAAACCGACGAAAGCCTCACTGACTGAGGGTGTCCCAGTTGCCCGGGACCCCTCTGATAGTTGCTTTCCTCGTCAGGGCTTCACAGTGGAATGCTTTTACGTGAGCATGCGGCGCTCCAAGCATTTCGTTGTTTTAGTATACCGCTGTAGTTTTAGTGAGTAGACGAGGGTTAGTAACAAGTTTTCCTTCTCTTGTGGTATGGTTATCGGCCTTGTAATTTTCTTTTGTCGACTCTTACGACATCCTCAGGATGCAATGGGGTGGTGACACTGTGTATTCTAAATCCGTCACTACACGGAAAAGAAAGACTGTCACATTTTTGGCTTTACTCTAAGGTTCAAACTTTGTATAGTATTTAAGATATTTTTCTTGAAAAAAGCTTTTTTTTTGTAAGATGGCAACCCTGTACGATAAAGCTTGCAGATGGTAAGGCAAGTTTTCTATCCCCTAATACTTGTTGAAATACGGTTCCCAATTTCCAGTTCTGCACTTCAGGTGAGGCATTCCCCTCGCAAATCGATGGTTATCGAGCCGGTACAATATCTAAGACGCGGCTTGATTTCCACCTTTTGACATGAGAAAAATATTCTAAGCGAACTTTTTGCTGTAGTTGATTTTAATTTGGAACTATCCTGTTTTTTGTGCCTCAACTATTATTGAAATCTATTTTCAGACTGTCTGATCATTATCACATTTATCCTACTAATATTATTAACGCGATAGTTTGTAAGAATGTATGGATGTATGTTTGTTACTCTTTCACGGAAAAACGACTGAATGAATTTTGATGAAACTTTGGAATAATACAGCTTACACGTCTGAATAACACATATGATTTAATGAATAAAGATATCGTGGGAATTATAAAAAAAAATAACAATAAGTGTCCAGTACTTAGGATGTCCGTGTGGTAGCGGAGTAAGAATACTACCACCCCATCTCTTCCCGTGGGTGTCGTATAAGGCGACTAAGGGACAACAGACGTTGGGCAGCAGCGACGTTCTGTCCAAAAACACCATCCGTACTGCGATCGCCAACCCGCCTGCCAAGCGTGGCGATTATGGCAAACCCCCACAATGGTACACACAATCAAAAAAACGGCCCCCAGTCCCCGGCAGCCCCGCTATTCCTTCGGCCATGGTAGCAGCCAAGGTAACGGTGGGGCAGGGGGTGCGAACAATCTCCGGCAGAGATCCGGCTACCATACAAAACGACGGCTGCACCTGGCAACATACAACACACGGACACTGCGGACTGACGAGAAGATCATAGAACTCGAGGAGGAGTTGAGCAGGCTGCGATGGGATATAGTGGGGTTGTCTGAAGTCCGAAGAGAGGGGGAGGACATGATAACCCTCAAATCCGGCAACTTGCTCTACTTCCGGGAGGGTGACCAACAGTCCCAAGGTGGTGTTGGGTTTATCGTCCACAAGTCCCTTGTGAACAACGTTGTTAAAATCGAGAGTGTGTCGACCAGGGTGGCGTACCTTATACTCAGAATAACCAAGCGTTATTCGTTGAAGGTCATACAGGTATATGCACCGACCTCGGCACACCCCGACGAAGCGGTGGAGATAATGTATGAGGACATTTCCTCGGCCATACATGACTCCAGAACGCACTACACCGTTGTCATGGGGGATTTTAACGCGAAACTGGGCAAGCGGAGCGGAGATGAGCTGCAAGTGGGGCAATTTGGCTTTGGACACCGGAACCAACGGGGCCAGACTTTGGCTGGTTTTCTGAAGAAGGAGGGACTCTATATGATGAATTCCTTCTACAAAAAACCAGAACAGAGGAAATGGACCTGGTTGAGTCCGGATGGCACCACAAAAAACGAGAAAGACTTCATCATGTCGACGGAAAAGCATATATTCAATGATGTCTCCGTGATCAATATGGTTAAAACCGGAAGCGATCACCGCTTAGTAAGAGGCACATTGAATATCGACGTCAAGCTTGAAAGGTCGCGCATGGTGAGGTCTACGCTGCGTCCCGTGCCTGTTCAGATTCAAAACCCGGAAAGCTTCCAGCTCGAACTGCAGAAGTTATTAGCCTAGGCGTTGACGTGGACGATAATAATGACGGGTGCGTGGAGACTGTCCGCAAAGTTGGGTCGAAGTTCTGTAAGACCCAACGCCAGAAAACAGCCAAAAAACTCTCGGACCTCACCCTCAAACTCATGGACGAACAACGGAAAATGGTCCTGCAGTCTTCAGATGATGCGACGCAGCTTCGGATGCTCAATAGACAGATATCAAAGTCCCTGAAGCGTGATATACGCCGATTCAACACGAATCGTGTTGAAGAGGCTATTGAACGCAACAGGGGCTCCAAGGTTTTCGCCAGGGATCTGTCTATTGGGAAAAGCCAGCTCGTCAGGCTGAAGACTGATGACGGCAGGATCGTCACGTCGAAATCCGAGATTTTGGGTGAGGTCGAGAGTTTCTATGGACAACTGTACACGTCTACACAGGAACCCGTCATAAATCTAGCAAACGACCCACGAGCTAGATTAACCCGGCACTTCACAGAAGACCTCCCGGACGTCAGCCTGTGTGAGATCGGGATGGCTCTCGAGCAACTTAAGAACAACAAGGCGGCGGGTGATGACGGAATTACCGCAGAACTTCTGAAGGCGGGTGGAGAACCGATCCTTAGGGCCCTTCAGAAGTTATTCAATTCCGTCATACTCGAAGGACGAACGCCAAAGGCATGGAACAGAAGTGTCGTGGTGCTGTTCTTCAAGAAGGGAGATAACACCTTATTGAAGAACTACAGACCCATCTCACTTCTGAGCCATGTCTACAAGTTGTTCTCGAGGGTCATCACGAATCGTCTCGCATGCAGGCTCGACGCTTCCCAGCCTCCCGAACAAGCCGGTTTCCGAAAAGGCTTCAGTACCGTAGACCATATTTTAACGCTACGGCAGGTTATACAGAAGACCGAGGAGTATAACCTGCCCCTTTGTTTGGCGTTCGTGGACTACGAGAAGGCCTTCGATTCGATCGAGACGTGGGCAGTATTGCAGGCTCTCCAGAGGTGCCAAGTTGACTATCGGTACATCGAAGTGTTGAAGTGCTTGTATGAAAACGCCACCATGTCAGTCCGACTCCAGGACCAGACCTCGAAACCGATCCAGTTGCAGCGAGGTGATAGACAGGGAGACGTTATCTCTCCAAAACTGTTCTCCGCTGCACTGGAAGATGTTTTCAAGGTTCTGGACTGGAAAGGGCTGGGCATTAACGTGAACGGCGAGTACATCACTCACCTTCGATTCGCTGACGACATAGTCGTAATGGCTGAGACCATGGAGGGCCTCAATACGATGCTCGATGACCTCTGTCGAGCCTCCGAACGAGTCGGCCTTAAGATGAATATGGAGAAGACGAAAATCATGTCTAATATCCATGTCCAAGCCACTCCTGTTAACATCGGAGGTTCTACCCTCGAAGTTGTTGACCATTACATTTACCTGGGACACACTGTCCAGTTAGGTAAGTCCAACTTCGAGAAAGAGGTCAATCGTCGGATCCAACTCGGCTGGGCAGCGTTCGGGAAGCTGCGAAAGATCTTCTCGTCCACAATACCGCAGTGTCTGAAGACAAAAGTCTTCAACCAATGTGTGTTGCCAGTGATGACATATGGAACAGAGACGTGGTCGCTCACTATGGGCTCCATCAGAAGGCTCAAAGTCACCCAAAGGGCAATGGAGAGGGCTATGCTCGGAGTTTCCCTGCGAGATCGAATCAGAAATGAAAAGATACGCAGGAAAACCAGGGTCACCGACATAGCCCACCGGATTCCCAAACTTAAGTGGCAGTGGGCAGGGCACATAGCTCGCAGGACGGACGCCCGATGGGGCAGAAAAGTCCTCGAGTGGCGACCGCGTTCCGGCAGGCGCAGTGCTGGTAGGCCTCCCACACGGTGGACCGACGACCTGGTTAAGGTCGCCGGAAAGCAGTGGATGCGGGCGGCCCAGGACCGGCCTTTGTGGAGATCCTTGGGGGAGGCCTATGTCCAGCAGTAGACGTCTTTTGGCTGAAATGATGACTTAGGAGAAAAATCTGCCAAAGATCGTTGGAGTTACACATTATGTATGTACAATGGAAATTAAATTATCTTAAATAGTCCTACAAAAAGCCAGTGATAGCATATATCTTTTATTTACGTGTAAGCCATTATCGCCAGAATAGTGAACCATAAATATAACAAAAAAATGTACTATTTAAATTATTACGTATCACAATTTTCCATCACCACGCAGGTAAAACTGCGCAGCTAGTTTATTCATATATTTTTCAGTTCTATAATTATTTTTTTGTCTTTTTACGTGTCTCTTACGAAACTTTAAAGATAGAGCAGATTGGAGACTCTCAACGTTTCTCTAAACGAACACTAAAATAATATGATGTATTTAAGACTTAAAATTAAACTTATTTTTATTTCATACAACGTCAACGTTTATTGAATACACCTTGACAAATAGCCGTAAGCACAATAGACAAACAATGATTAAAACGAATCGTCTACATAAAATTTAATTTGGGAACAATTAATATCACCCCTGACATTAGTCACGGGCCAAGGCACAAAACAGAATTATGACATCGAAGTATATACCGTCACGCAATGCTCGAGGTGCGTATCAAAGAAAAAGTACGCGTAGACGGTACATTTTTTAAAGACATTACATGCCATGATCATCATCATCATTTCAGCTAAAACACGTCCACTGCTGGATATAGGCCTCCGCAAGGATCTCCACAAGGGCCGGTCCTGGGGCACCCGCATCCGTCGTTTTCCGGCGACCTTAACCAGGTCGTCAGTCCACCGTGTGGGAGGCCTACCAGCACTGGCAGCCTCTCAAAGACTTTTCTGCTTCATTGAGCGTCGGTCCTGGGCGTAATGTGCTCTTCCCACTGCCACTTAATTTTGGCAATCGGGTGGGCTATGTCGGTGATCCTGGTTTGCCTGTATATCTCCTCATTTCCGATTCGATCTCGCAGGGAAACTCCGAGCACTCGAGCGCTCTGAGTGCTCGGAGCCTTCTGGACTTCAGACTTTGAGCCTTCTGACGGAGCCCATGATATATGCCATGATAGACTGGCGATACGGTGGTGAAGGTTTGCATATAAAATTCCATTACAGTATAAGTAAGCCATGTGCTGAAGTGCATGAATCTGCGAAAGATCTTCTCGTCCACAATACCGCAGTGTCTGAAGACAAAAGTTGCCTCGTTGGTCTAGTGGTCAGATGTGCCGCCTTTGGATCAACGGGTCCCGGGTTCGATTCCCGGGTCGGGCAAGTGTCTTTGTCTAAACCAGAGGCACTGGCTCGGAGTCTGGGTGTGATTTCTATCTATAATATGTATGTATTTACAAAAAAAAAAAAAAAAAAATGTATATAAGTAGTTTATCATCCATCTCGTTACCATAACACAAGCATTAAGTTGCTTAGCTTGGGACGAGATGGCGTTGTGTGAAATGTCCAAGGATATTTATTTATTATTTATAATGTGTGTTGCCAGTGATGACATATGGAACAGAGACGTGGCCGCTCACTATGGGCTCCGTCAGGAGGCTCAAAGTCACCCAAAGGGCAATGGAGAGGGCCTGCGAGATCGAATGAGAAATGAGGAGATACGCAGGCAAACCAGGGTCACTGACATAGCCCACAAGATTGCCAAACTTTAGTGGCAGTGGGCAGGGCACATAGCGCGTAGGACTGACGCCCGATGGGGCAGAAAACTCCTCGAGTGGCGACCGCGTTCCGGAAAGCGCAGTGCTGGTAGGCCTCCCACACGGTGGACCGATGACCTGGTTAAGGTCGCCAGAAAACGATGGATGCGGACGGCCCAGGACCGGCCTTTGTGGACGTCATTTGGCTGAAATGATGATGATTATGATAAGTAAGCCATAAGAGATGACTTTAGGAATTTTTAAATTGAATTTTAATTCCGGTCCCAGGTCGGAATGTGGAGCCAACTGAGACGACTTGGTGCAAGAAACTCACTGGGCTTGTGTATATTGCTGAAAATTGACGAAAGAAACGACATAATTCTTTTAAAGACTATGTTTAGACGATACAAAATATAACGGCAAATATTATTATCAATATTTACTCGTTTTAGATTTCGTGGAATCGCAATATTTTATACCGTAATTTGCTTTGAAGAATGAACCTTCTGTTTTTGGTAAACTATCAGAGTGTGCCACTGTACCTAATTTTAATATCAATGAACTGCCTGTTTTTCGGTGATTTATGGTACACTGAGACCCATGACTAATCCAGAGCTTAATAGCTGCTTTGTCTACGTTGGTCGTGGGTACGATTTTTATAAAGATTTATACTTATTTTCGGTTGATAGAAACAGTACAGAAAATAAGGTATAAGTCAAATTTATTAACGAATGTTTGAATTGAAATACAGGTTGGCTACATATCCATAGAGTTCAAACTTTGTAGACGCGAATATTTGTGGTCAAGTTTTATGCGTTTTGATTTTTTTATATAAAAAATGATTCCTCTGCCCTAGAGCAGTTTACCAACATGAAAATCACAAACACAAATGACACCCAGACTCAAAGCTAGTGCCTCTGGTTTACACATAGATACTTGCCCTACCCCGGAATCGAACCAGGACTCGATCCGAAGGCTTCACATGCAACTCCTAGACCAACAAGGCAATCATTGTGCGAACAAAAAATAACTTATCAGCTTTGGCTAATATTTCAAATGACCTAATTTAGAAGCCTATCTTTTAATACTTCAAAATGCTGCATCCAAAAAAACCTACTCTTTTTTGTCTTCGAATATCCTTATGGATACCCGGCCGTTTGGGACTGGCCAGGTTGTGTGGGACTCCAGGTGCGTGGAGATGGTAAATTGCACCCCGATCTACCCACTTAGACTGACGGTGATCCTAGACTTTTCGAACCAGGGCCACGGGATTTACTGCCATTGGGAGTTAGTGGAGCCCCATACCCATACCGAGGCAAGCCCCTCCGATTATGAGGGGGGGATGTATTCCCCTTTCCGCCGCTGGGGAAAACCCTGAGTGGTGTTAAATAATAAAACCCAAGTAAGCTATATCTTGGTATCAAAAGAAACTGTTTTTTCTTATAGCTACTAGTGGTGTGCTTTCCTTTATCCACAGTTGGTTACATGTTACTGACACCTCTGTTAATGTAGTCAACTTTCTCAATAAATTCTCTGTATTTGTCTCGGCCACCAAGGAATCTCCCATTAACAATTCGAAATTCAAAATTACCTACACTGGCAAAAAATGCCGAAGATTCCGGCAATTGCCGTAAGAATAAAAATATCGACGTTCGGCGACGATTATCGCTTACCTTCAGCCAAGCCATACGCGCTGGTATATTAAAAAAAATAACAAGTTTCATTTGTTTTTCGCCTCTCGTCAAAGTCAGTTGTTTTGTGTATTGGTCTAGAGACTAGTTAACATTAAGGGCATCGTAAAATCTTAAATAACTTTGTCCGACCTATTTACCGTAAATTATGGCAATATAACCTAATAAATGTAATCCGGGTACGATACGGATGCAACCCAAAAGTTTTAGATATTTCGGGAACTAATTTCAAGTTTTGACCCATTTTATAACCCGAAGGGACTGCGAAATGGTATCGAATTAATAATTTAATGACGTTGTTAAACCTTTTGCGTTATGCAAAGGAATCAAAAGTATAGGTGAATTGATATTCAGTTTAGCTTTTTGAATAAAAGTAATATGACTTTGTTTACAGGAGATTGGGCAGACCGCATTGTAGATGTATTGATTGTTTTTTTCTAGTCAATTTATTTACGAACATCAGTTTTTTTCTTCGTAAATCTTAATGGATACGCGTACGTTGGGGACTGGTCGGCTTACGTGGGTCTCCGGGGAACGTAGAGGTGGTACGTTGGGCCCCGTCCTACCCACTATTTGACACGGGTCACGGGTCACGGGGTTCACTCCTCCCGATCAGGGGTGTATGCTCCGCGACCCTCGTCTTATGAAATCACTAAAAGAACCGAAGTGAAAATTAATTAACCAAAAGACAAGTGACACTTGACACGAAACCCCGTGTTGACTGGCTATCACATTTTCTCACCATAAAATCAGATATCAACTGTCATCATATTCATCATTTCAGCCAAAAGAAGAAGAAGTCCACTGCTGGAGATAGTCCAGCAGTGGACTTCTTTCTCAGCGTCCTCCAAGGATTTCCACTAATGTCGGTCCTGAGTCGCCTGCATTCGTCGTTTTCGGTCCACCGGGTGGTCGGTCGGTCTGCGCTTTCCGGAACGCGGTTGCTACACGAGAACTTTCCTACCCCATCGGGCGATAGTCCTGCGAGCTAAATGTCCTGCCTACTGCCACCTAAATTTGGTAATCCTCTGGGCTATATCAGTAGTTCTGGTCTTCATTTCTGATTAGCCCTCTCAATTGCCCTTTGGGTAACTGAGCATTTTGATGGAGCCCATAGCGAGCGACTAGGTCTCTGCACCATATATTTCAACAGTACATCGGTTCATTTATCAGCCGGAAAAGAGAAGTGCTACGTAAAATGCTACCACATTTGCCCATAACGTTTACTGCATAGGTTTACATGCGTATACCTCAACCCCGATACGATCAAACAGGCCACAGGGCAGAAGTAAGTCAGTCTAACAAATTCTCTCCGCTTTAAACAGACACGTAACAAAACAGCGGAATTAGCCGCCAAGGAGCCCCCGACTTTATCTGCGCCCATATTTTTAAGTAAATTACAAATAGGTAGAGGGCGCCGCGCCGTCAGTTGTGCCGTGCGTGTTATCGCGACAAGGGGATCGCGAACTGCGCACTTTACACACTATGATACCCTTACGAAGTCACAGTCTAGTTATAGTCCGTGTGGTGACGGATTTAGAATCCGTCTTTGGATCAACGGGTCCCGGGTTCGATTCCGGGGTCGGGCAAGTGTCTGTGTGTAAACCAGAGGCACTGGCTCGGAGTCTGGGTGTCATTTCTATCTATAATATGTACGTATTTACAAAAAAAAAATGTATTTATGTAGTTTATCATCCATCTCGTTACCATAACACAAGCATTAAGTTGCTTAGCTTGGGACGAGATGGCGTTGTGTGAAATGTCCAAGGATATTTAAATAAATTTTAAGTTTATTTTATGTAAATACCATCCCATCCTTAAGGTGTCGTTAGAGTCGACAAAAGGAAATGAAGGCTGATAACCTAGCCGCAACAAAAGGAAAACCCGTCTAGCCAGCGTGGCATAGTAGGCTAATTACCCTCCGTGTAGTTGGAGAAGGCCTGACTCAACAGTGGGCTCTGAGAAGAAGAAGAAGAAGAAGCATAAATGACCAACCTTTTAGGGTTACAAGACACTTGAAATTTTGTTTAGATGGATTGCAAATCGCTGTGTAAAAATGCCAACGACATTTCCTCCCATAAACTATAGTGCACTGACTTTTCTCAAAATTGATAGAGTAAAATAGTTATGTTGCTTATATGGGTTTAGGTTATAAGATTTTCTGCTCTTATAAGACACAGTGTAAGCACACCAGCCACATTTGAGCTTCCATGAATTTGAAGAAGGAAATAATCCTACTATGCCACGTGCATGCATTTAGTTTCAATTGTTTTATTCTCTTAACCATAGATACGAAGAACGACTTTCGTGTTTCATTCGTGCCGGTTCCTTTGAGTACAAGGCACTTTAATTCCGTCCTCACATAATTATTCATCTACCTAATCCCACCAGCAATTTTCTTTTGCACATACACAAAAAGAATTTGTGTGTGATTAAGAATACATAGAATCACCATATCTTTCCATTCTGAGGCTGTCGTAAGATTCGGGGCCGAGGTTTCAAGAAAACGACGGGTGATAGATAACCTAGAATCAATAGAAGGAAAACCTGGTTCGCAACCCTGTGCCAAGTGTGTGTCTGGCTAGTGTGGCACAGTAAAAAAATTACCCTCCATGTCACTGGAGGAAGAGGGACTCAGCAGAGGATCTTAAATGGACTAGTAGTAGTATGCAAAAAAAAATGAAGTAGGTGCTAGACGCTGTGAATAGGTCATGAACTGGATTGTATAAAAAAAAAAGCTTTTAGAAAATTTATTTTTATATTACAAAGATTGGTCTTATTGCCAAGTACAATTTCTTACTAGCAACTTGTTTAAAAAAATGTGAACTAATAACTACTTAAAGAGAATAAGCGAGACAGTTCCGTGGAAATTATAATAAACATACTATATCTGTGATATTTAAGTGACAGAATATGTATTTTCCTGGGAAAACAAAGCATCTTATTAACATAAAATATGTAAAGCAGTTCTAAAATTGAACTTTGTAAAATAAATTGCTTACCTACAGACAACAATAAATCTATCTCTAATTAAAAGTTTCTATGCGCACAGCAGGTGTGCAATTGCAATTAAAATTGATGTATGATACGCTCAATTTTCGTCGAGCAAAATTGAAAGAAGAACACTAATTACACAGTGCGGCCCTATTCTTAGAAAAAAAAGCATGATTTGTAGGAATTATTCACAGTCCTCGGAATTATCGATTCGATCATCATCATCATCATCATTTCAGCCAAAGGACGTCCACTGCTGGACATAGGCCTCCCCCAAGGATTTCCACAAAGGCCGGTCCTGGGCCGCCCGCATCCACTGCTTTCCGGCGATCTTAACCAGGTCGTCGGTCCACCGTGTGGGAGGCCTACCAGCACTGCGCCTTCCGGAACGCGGTCGCCACTCGAGGACTTTTCTGCCCCATCGGGCGTCGGTCCTGCGAGCTATGTGCCCTGCCCACTGCCACTTAAGTTTGGCAATCCGGTGGGCTATGTCGGTGACCCTGGTTTTCCTGCGTATCTCCTCATTTCTGATTCGATCACGCAGGGAAACTCCGAGCATAGCCCTCTCCATTGCCCTTTGGGTGACTTTGAGCCTTCTGATGGAGCCCATAGTGAGCGACCACGTCTCTGTTCCATATGTCATCACTGGCAACACACATTGGTTGAAGACTTTTGTCTTCAGACACTGCGGTATTGTGGACGAGAAGATCTTTCGCAGCTTCCCGAACGCTGCCCAGCCGAGTTGGATCCGACGATTAACCTCTTTCTCGAAGTTGGACTTACCTAACTGGACAGTGTGTCCCAGGTAAATGTAATGGTCAACAACTTCGAGGGTAGAACCTCCGATGTTAACAGGAGTGGCTTGAACATGGATATTAGACATGATCTTCGTCTTCTCCATGTTCATCTTAAGGCCGACTCGTTCGGAGGCTCCACAGAGGCCATCGAGCAGCGTAGTGAGGCCCTCCATGGTCTCAGCCATTACGACTATGTCGTCAGCGAATCGAAGGTGAGTGATGTACTCGCCGTTCACGTTAATGCCCAGCCCTTTCCAGTCCAGAACCTTGAAAACATCTTCCAGTGCAGCGGAGAACAGTTTCGGAGAGATAACGTCTCCCTGTCTAACACCTCGCTGCAACTGGATCGGTTTCGAGGTCTGGTCCTGGAGTCGGACTGACATGGTGGCGTTTTCATACAAGCACTTCAACACTTCGATGTACCGATAGTCGACTTGGCACCTCTGGAGAGCCTGCAATACTGCCCACGTCTCGATCGAATCGAAGGCTTTCTCGTAGTCCACGAACGCCAGACAAAGTGGCAGGTTATACTCCTCGGTCTTCTGTATAACCTGCCGTAGCGTTAAAATATGGTCTACGGTACTGAAGCCTTTTCGGAAACCGGCTTGTTCGGGAGGCTGGGAATCGTCAAGCCTGCACGCGAGTCGATTCGTGATGACCCTCGAGAACAACTTGTAGACATGGCTCAGAAGTGAGATGGGTCTGTAGTTCTTCAATAAGGTGTTATCTCCCTTCTTGAAGAACAGCACCACCACACTTCTGTTCCATGCCTTTGGCGTTCGTCCTTCGAGTATGACGGAATTGAATAACTTCTGAAGGGCCCTAAGGATCGGTTCTCCACCCGCCTTCAGAAGTTCTGCGGTAATTCCGTCATCACCCGCCGCCTTGTTGTTTTTAAGTTGCTCGAGAGCCATCCCGATCTCACACAGGCTGACGTCCGGGAGGTCTTCTGTGTAGTGCCGGGTTAATCTAGCTCGTGGATCGTCTGCTAGATTTATGACGGGTTCCTGTGTAGACTTGTACAGTTGTCCATAGAAACTCTCGACCTCACCCAAAATCTCGGACTTCGACGTGACGATCCTGCCGTCATCAGTCTTCAGCCTGACGAGCTGGCTTTGCCCAATAGACAGATCCCTGGCAAAAACCTTGGAGCCCCTGTTACGTTCAATAGCCTCTTCAACACGATTCGTGTTGAATCGGCGTATATCACGCTTCAGGGACTTTGATATCTGTCTATTGAGCATCCGAAGCTGCGTCGCATCATCTGTAGACTGCAGAACCATTTTCCGTCGCTCGTCCATGAGATTTAGGGTGAGGTCCGAGAGCTTTTTGGCCGTTTTCAGGCGTTGGGTCTCACAGAACTTCGACCCAACTTTGCGGACAGTCTCCACGAACCCGTCATTATAATCGTCCACGTCAACGCCTAGGCTTATAAAGCGGTTTTGCAGTTCGAGCTGAAAGCTCTCCGGGTTTTGAATTTGAACTGGCACGGGACGCAGCGTAGACCTCACCAGGCGCGACCTTTCAAGCTTAACGTCGATATTCAATGTGCCTCGTACTAAGCGGTGATCGCTTCCGGTTTTGACCATATTGATCACGGAGACATCATTGAATATGTGCTTTTCCGTCGACATGATGAAGTCTATCTCGTTTTTTGTGGTGCCATCCGGACTCAACCAGGTCCATTTCCTCTGTTCTGGTTTTTTGTAAAAGGAATTCATCATATAGAGTCCCTCCTTCTCCAGAAAACCAGCCAAAGTCTGGCCCCGTTGGTTCCGGTGTCCAAACCCAAATTGCCCCACTTGCAGCTCATCTCCGCTCCGCTTGCCCAGTTTCGCGTTAAAATCCCCCATGACAACGGTGTAGTGCGTTCTAGAGCCATGTATGGCCGAGGAAATGTCCTCATACATTGTCTCCACCGCTTCGTCGGGGTGTGCCGAGGTCGGTGCGTATACCTGTATGACCTTCAGCGAATAACGCTTGGTTATTCTGAGTATAAGGTACGCCACCCTGGTCGACACACTCTCGATTTTAACAACGCTGTTCACAAGGGACTTGTGGACGATAAACCCAACACCACCTTGGGACTGTTGGTCGCCCTCCCGGAAGTAGAGCAAGTTGCCGGATTTGAGGGTTATCGTGTCCTCTCCCTCTCTTCGGACTTCAGACAACCCCACTATATCCCATCGCAACTTGCTCAACTCTTCCTCGAGTTCTACGATCTTCTCGTCAGTCCGCAGTGTCCGTGTGTTATATGTTGCCAGGTGCAGCCGTCGTTTTTTGTGGTAGCCGGATCTCTGCCGGAGATTGTTCGCACCCCCTGCCCCACCGTTACCTTGGCTGCTACCGTGGCCGAAGGAATAGTGGGGCTGCCGGGGACTGGGGGCCGTTTTCCTGTTTGTATCCATTCATTTATGGGGGGGGTTTGCCATAATCGCCACGCTTGGCAGGCGGGTTGGCGATCGCAGTGATGGATGGTGTGTTTTGAACAGAGCGTCGCTGCTGCCCAACGTCTGTTGTCCCTTAGTCGCCTTCTACGACACCCACGGGAAGATATGGGGTGGTAGTATTCTTACTCCGCTACCACACAGTATCGATTCGATACCGCATAGTAATTGATATCGTATAGCAAATAAAGTGTGCTTTTTGTGTCTGCGATTCAAGGTTTTATTATAGATTTATCCGTGTTTGAAGTACGATTTGCCTATGGAATTAGCTGAGTGAGTAAATTTTTTTTGCAGCTTTTCTTTTTTGTTTTCTCTTCTAAATATTTTTTTATCTGTTTACTTATTGATGTCTTTTCAATAATTAACTAATAATATTATTATAATAAATAATCGTGACGACGCACTGATTAGTGTGTTTGTAAAGAACTAGTGGTCACCCAGTGGTCGAAATTTGACAATAAATTCATTTAAATTATTAGTTTCAACAAAAAGGTATATATGGGTGTGTGTGTATGAAATACATGATAATGTGTGTAATGTTATTTTTAATTATTAAGTGTTTTTTATGCATTATTAAAAAACAAAATTGTCTTCTCTGTTTAAACTGTAAGTATGGGACATTTCATACTCCTCCGTCCTTGCAATTTTCGTAATAGAGCGAACAAAGTTTTCTTCATGTAATAACTTAAAGATAATATAAAACTATTTCCGATTATTTTTTTATACTTAGAGTATGTTGTCCATGAGTAGTATCTTGCCAATACACACGCTGTAGATTTAGATTGAATAAAATTTAATTTTTTTTTTGCTTTATCTGGCGGCTCTTGCAATACAATGATTTTCTAAATAATTAAATTATACAAGTAAGATTTATCTTTGTATTTTTTTTTTTTTTACTGTGTCATTTACTATGTCATTTGCCCATGCTTGGCAGACAGTTTGGTAAATCCCTACATTCAGCAGTGAGTCTTATGTTGCCCGCCCTATCTTGTAAATCTCGTCATTTTATTTATGCCTAGCCACTCAGATTCAATTATCACAATATAATTGTCAATATTCGTCAGCCATACAGTATGTTGAACATAATTTAGACTGTGTATTCCATACCTTTGTTTCCAAAGTACCCTAACTCTGTACGAGGTGCGCCGTCGGAAACGAATTTTTTCGTCTAGTCCCCCTTTGCATTTTCAAGCTTTCCAAGCTGACGGTTTTCCTTTCCAACAACGATAACGTCGTTAGTAAAGCTTTGAGCGGTTAAAGACATGATAGTTGGTTGACATCCTCGAGCTTTACTATTTATTTTCATTTAGAATCTGTTTTATTCATCGGGGCTTAAACCATTTTCTGATAAAATATTCATCACAGAAACAGTAGTTTCTTTTACAGATTCAAAGTTTGTCAATTTTTTTATTAACATTCACAAACATAATAATTAGCCGTTAATTAAATTTAACATAACTATCACTACATAGTATAAAACAAAGTCGATGTTTTCTGTCCGTCCCTATGTATGCTTAAATCTTTAAAACTACGCAACGGATTTTGAAGCGGTTTTTTTTATTAGATAGAGTGGTTCACGAGGAAGGTTTATATGTATAACACACCCCCGCTTTGCACGGGCGAAGCCGGGGCGGGCCACTAGTATTATATAATATGCAAAACAACGTAGTACAAAGAGAATTTTAAAACATTGACCAAATTTGAATACTATCATGAATGTGTTTGTAACATTAATATTACGTGCATAATTAGAGGAGAAGATAAACCTACTGAAATACACACACGAATCAGTTTTGCACTTAGAATGGTGGGAGAATCAATGATTAGGTTGTTAGTACCTTAATTCTTAGCGAGTGACTTATGATACAGAGACCTGGTCGGTCTCTATGGGCTCCATCAAAAGGCAATGGAGATGGCTATGCTCGGAGTTTCCCTGTCAGATCGAATCAGCAATAATGACGAAACAGAGGAGATCCAGAGTTACGGACATAGGCTGCAGGATCGCCAAACTTAAGGTGAATGTTCCAGGGTAGCCCACGAAATTCAAATTTTCGTATGTTTTTTGCAATTTGCAGGTCAGTGCTAGGTTGCATGTTGATTAAAATGTTATTCGCGGCTGTAAGACGTATGTAGTTATAGAATTATAATCATCAAACTCATCAATACAACTCTCCAAGCTCATAAAGGTGCAAGAATGACTTTGAGCTTGAAAAAGTTTTTCTTGCACCTTAAAACGTAAGAAAATTTGAATTTCGCGGGCTACCCTGGAACATTCACCTTAAGGGAAAACGATGGATGCGTGTGGCTCAGGACTGGCCTTAGTAGACATCCAGCAGTGAACGTCTTTTGGCTGAAATGATGATGATGTTGGTCTAGATGTTGGATGCGCCGCCTTTGGATCATAGGGTTCTGGGTTCGATTCCGGGGCCAGGCAAGTGTCTTTGTGTAAACCGGAGGCACTTGCTCTGTGTTTGGGTATCATTTGTATTCGTGAATTTCATGTTTGAGAACCATCCCCGCGTTTCGTTTTCTATAAAAAAAAAGAAAAAGAAACAAAGCAAAAACAAATAAAAACAAGAACCATGTATTTACCCCTGTTAAACATTAAGCACTTTCTTTTATTGAGAAGCAACAAAATCAAATGCCCGCTTTTCCCGATCGAGTGTTTGTTTGTCTTGTTTAGTTTGTTCTGAGGCGAACCAACTGCTGTTGGCATTAAACGGCACCGAACGTACACTCACACAGCCGGGTGGTCTTTATCATTTTAAACGTAAACACAGCGCTCAAACACTATATAATATTATACTAAATCCAAAACCAACAACGGCTTTTCGTATCTGAAGGGAGATTTCTTTTATCGGTTTGAAGTTAATTTGTTGAATAAGATTTTGATACTGTTAAAACTTTCTTGTGGTGACGTCAACAAGTATTAGCGTACAGAAAACTTGCCTCACCATCTGCAAGCTTTACCAGTAGGGTTGCCATCTTACAAAAAACATGGTGTTTCAAGAAACATTTTTAAAACAATATGCAACCTTTGCGCCTTAGGCTTTATAAGCCGAAAAAGTCTCTCTTGTTCGTGTGGATTTAGAATACACCATGTCAGTACCCCATTCCATCCTGAGGGTGTCGTAAGAGTCGACCAAAGTAATTGACTAGGCCGAAAACCTAGCCGCAAGAGAAGTAAAACTTGATACGAAACCCTGAGCTAACCCGTCTGGCCAGCGTGGAACAGTAGGCTAATTACCCTCCCTGTGATGGGGGAGATCTGACTCAGCAGTGGTTTATTTATGGGCTGATTAGTAGTAAATACGTTCTTGTAGCCTGAGGCGCCTGAGAGTCACCCAACGTGCAATGGAAAGAGCTATGCTCGGAGTTACTCTACGTGATAGAATCAGAAATGAGGAAATCCGTAGAAGAACTAGAGTGACCGACGTAGCTAGAAGGATTGCACACGTGGCCCGAAGAACAGATGGCCGCTGGGGCATCAAAGTCTTGGAGTGGCGTCCACGTATGGGAAAGAGGGGCGTGGGAAGACCCCCAACTAGGTGGACGGACGACCTTGTAAAGGTCGCTGGGAGTCGGTGGATGCGGTCTGCACGAGATCGCACATTGTGGAAATCTATGGGGGAGGCCTATGTTCAGCAGTGGACTTCTGTGGCTGATAGATAGATAGATAGGAGATACGTTCTTGTTGTGACGAAACTGGAATACAAAATATCGCCAAACTAGTACCGTCAGGTGTTGATTGTACCAAATACGAACTAAAACATTCTTTGTTCCTACTGCACCCTTTTCGATACTCTGTGTGTGAATAAGCATAATAAGATCTATCATGGATCAAGAGAGAATAGGCTTTGGACACTAATGGCTTATCGTCTTTATGATTTTTTCTATCTTGTAGTATGAGTGAGGTATTCATTGTTTTAATGAATCTGATTTTTATCATAAAATTTTTGGATTCCAGTCAAAACCAATCAACTAGCATCCATATGGCGACGGATTTAGAATACAAATTCCATCTATGAAACACCGCGGAGCCTCAACATAGTATATTCAATAACATTATTTATATGTAAGAAGTGACCTTCTTCATATCGTATCATATTATGATTAGAGAGTTTACCCTTACAACGCTATATGTTTTGTAATGAAACCCAGATTGAAAAAAGCAACTACCGATTTTTTGCCGGCTCTTCCCTTTAGAGCAGCATTCCGAACCGGTGGTTGTTTCAAGGTTGAAATAGGAGATCACCGCAGCAGAGGCGTTCCGGGGGCGAAGCTTTTGGTTCGAGTGTGAAATAGGCTTTGAATAGCGTGTGTATTCGTTGTCCAGAAGATGTAGGCGATATAGAGACAACATCTCTCAATTCTCCAAAACGATTTATCAAAACGTACAAGCGGGATCTCTTTAGACTTTCCGAGTGCTTTAGACGGCTTTGATCTGCTCTAGCAATTTACCATAGAACGTGTACCTACATGGTACACGAAGACACGGTTGGCGCAGTGGTTGAGCGATCGACTGCTGCGCAACATGTCGCGGGTTCGATTCCCGCACGGAAGAAATATTTGTACGACCTACAAGTATTTGTTCCGGGTCTGGGTGTTTTCTATGTGTATTAGGCATGTATTTACAAAAATATATATATATATGTAGTTTATCATCAATCTCGTTACCATAACACAAGCATCAACTTGCTTAGCTTGGGACGAGATGGCGTTGTATAAAATGTCCAAGGATTTATATTTATTATTTATAAATTGACAGTGCGTCTGGTGACGGATTTAAAATAAACAATGTCACCAACCCATACCATGATAAGGGTGTCATAAGAGGCAACTCACCATGGTGCAGATCACCTAGCTTCGGAAGAAGGACAAGAATAAGTTGGCATAAGAACTTGATACAGACCTTGTGCCAATCCGTCTTTTCAGTAAGTAAGACACAGTAGGCTAATTGCCCTCCATGAATTTGGAGGAGACCCGACTTAGTAGTGGGATGTTTATGGGCTGAAACGACGAACCATAAGTATATTTTTTACTTCAACCTAAGCATAGCCCTCAAACCTCTAAAAAGGCGGAAGTTTTTATTACGTCAGAAAAGCGTTTTCGCAAACAAAGCCTCTACTTTCTACTCTTAAATATGCTAATCGTTTTTTAGCACGCCTCAGTTAGTTTCCCTGTTATTTTATCGATGAGTGCTGTCCGGCCTGTCAGAGTACCACGCCATGTAAGTCACGACTTTGAAGTGGTGTACAAAGCTGGCCTATCAAACGATTGCGCACATCAAACCAAATAAATCACAAACTTAACGAGTTTCTGGCAAACATTTGCGGGTGAATACGTTTTGGTTATTTTACAAATACTTCACGTGTAATGGCCCATGAGAACTATGTTTACTATTTTACGGAACATCGGGGATTGTTGAGAAATCGTACAAGTATATGAATAGCGGTATCTGTGGGGTATGCTTGTCAAAATGATATACAGGATGTCCAAGAAGCAGACAATCCGAAAAACCTAATCTTCGGCTTCTATAACCTAACTAAGATTTTGATCATAATACAATTAGATCGCAATGTTTTTAAGGTATTTTGTCGTTTTAAATTATGTGTAGTTTCGAAACAAAAGACACTTACACATCGTAAAGTATAGCCTGCAAGATTCTAAAGCCTTCAAAAGTTCATTAGGAGTTTCTAGCCGAACGTCCACCGCCAGCTAAATTAAGTTACTTTCATCGTCTACGCAGATGTATGAAAAACTGACTCAACTATGCAAGCTAAACTAAACTAATTTATTTAAGCTGGTGGTGGACGTTCGGCTTAAAACTCCTAATGAACTTCATTGGGAGCTAATTTAAAAGAACTCTGAAGTTTTGATGTCTTGGCTTAATATTTCAGAATCATCTTCTAAACTTTATTGCTAAAGACAACAAAACATGATGCTTTCTCCAATACTCTTAATTTCTTTCGTTTATACTCTTGCTCTCTCGTAAAATTTTACATTTTATAGAGCACTCGGAACAAAACTAGTCATTAATGCGCCATTAAAGTGTGCCAGCAACGCTTTTAGCATTTCTGCGGTAACATGCAAAATGAATTATCTTATACAAATAGAATTTTACTAAGAGATTCCTTTAGTCTTCAAAGTATTGTAACATTTTATTTCATATGTGAGAGTCATGTCAGGTAGAATAAAGAGGCAGGTTGTACCACCAGGGGTCTGTCGGGTCCTCAGTGCGTGGCGCCCCGCCAGCGAAAACCCGCGCGTCGATATTAACCATCGCTATTACCCGATGATGTATTGATATATTAACTCATTAAAATTCAAACCAGTTGTAGAGTTAAAGGTTAAAGACTTCATAAAAAACCGTACTTATTTTCCTACCCGCTGTGCTGTAGAATTTAAATGGAGTGTGAACGACTAAGTACAAAGGTTTTTGTTATGTGATGATTTGCAGATTATGGCTGTTCTCTCGTATGCCATAGTACTACTCACTCAAATATTCATGGCAGTGATGGAGTGGTGTGACGGTTCAGCCTCTTCCCAGCAATATGGTTGAGGAGGGCGATGGCTGTTACATGCGTCATCTTGTGAACAGGTGTCGTTGCTGAGGGTCGGTCAGCTTAGGTATGCATTTCTAAATACTGACATAATACTGCTGATGTCTGGATATTTATTTATTTATTATTTATTTATTTTATTCTTTGACACTATTGCGCGGACTTTCACTCACAATTCAGTCTTATCAGTCTTTGTATACAAAAATTGTTATTTAAAAATCAACTACAGTCTCTTGTCGGTTGTTCTCTGTATGGAGTCTTCCGAACCGGCTGTGAATGATATATAGTATTTTTTTTATCCTTGGACATTTCATACAACGCCATCTCGTCCCAATCTAAGCAAGTAAATGCTTGTGTTATGGTAACAATATGGATGATAAACTACTTATATACATTTTTTTTTGTAAATACATACTTAAAAACTAATATAAACTGCATCGCGGGGCATTCAATTTTTACCAGATTCCTGTAGAATTAAACTTAAAAACCTTAAAGTGTAAGAAACGGCTTTGTCCGTGTTGTGACGGATATAGAGTATATAGTGTCACCACCCAATCCATCCCAAGGGTGTCATATTAGCTGACAAAAGAAAATGACAGGAACGAAACCCCGCAAAATAAGGCAAAGTTGATAGAAAACTCTGTGCCAACCCGTCTAGCCTGCGTGGGCGCACAGTAGGTAGGCTAACTTACTCTCTATGGAATAGGAGGAGGCCCGACTCAGCAGTGGGTCATGTGTGGGCTGAGTAGTATGTGAATGTAATTATGTCTATGGGCATCCAGATGTCCATTTAGCTCAGGATCAAATCGTTCGTTCGTTTCAGCCCATAAATGACCCACTACTGGATCGGGTCACCTCCAAATTCATGGAGGGAAATTAGCCTACTGTGCCACGCTGGCAAGACGGGTTGGCACAGGGTGTGTATCAAGGTTTCCTTCTCTTGGGGCTAGGTGATCTGCCGCTTGCGTTCTTTTAGCCGCCTCTTACGACACTCTGAAGATGGTATGGGTTGGTGACATTGTGTATTCTAAATCCGTCACCACACGGACAATCACGACAGGATCAAATATCAGGTCATTAATTGCCATCAACGTACAGCCTGACCACCAGCATCGATTAAAATTCACTTTATAATCGATGTTTTACTAATAAGCGGGGAGTTTTAATGATATTTAAACAGAACGTGATACTTTTAATGGCGTACAAGAAATTAATTGACACTTTACCATATTTTACCGTATTTTAAGTTACGCGAGATTTCTATCGTTAATATCAAACACATGTTAACTGTTTTAATACACATTAGTAGCGCCATCTGTTTATACATATTAAAAATTGAAAATATACATATAAACAGCTTCCGATGATTACAAATGTATTTCTTTGGTAAGGTATTGATTTCAACGACATTTTAAGCGTAGATATGTTTTTTGTTTTTTTTTTATTATTATTTTGTTACAACACCACAGACTTGTAGTCCGTGTTCTTTTTAGCAATGAATGGAAATTATTTGCTCTTCTTTTTTTCCTTTCGTCTGTCGTACCCAGCGCCTTGGCACCTGGGACATTGGTGTTTCATTTCACCTACTCTCAGTAGGTGCTTCCTTAGGTGAGATAAGTACATGTTGGGATTCCTTACAATTAATTATGTATTTTAACATTGTTTTTTAAGACAAAATTATTACTGTTATAAACCCCGCAATATTATATTACAGTAAAAGCTCCTGGTACAATTTATGAAAATGCGTGGATTAAAAAAAAATACAATAAATTATCACAATTTCACAGTCCCTCAACTTAACAGTAAAACCTTATGAATCGCGTTTTCATTATACGCGACATATAAAATGCGACCCAATTCCTATTTTCGCGGGTAAAGATTTCATTATTCGCGGATCTAATCGGTACACACACACATACACATTGATAAGGATTCCAATATGTATTTTAGGTATCCAAATATCCTTTGTAAACGTTTGCTGAATATCAGTCGGAAATGGAGTTTGGAAAAGGAGCTTTTAAAGACTGCCAAGTATGAAAAAATACAAAATTTCTTTAACCACGATTGCCTTAGCCTGAAGATAATAATTAATCAATAAGGTTTTGACCTTATAATTAAAATTCAATTAAATTCATTGTTTTTAGTAACTTTACCTTTTTAATCATTATAATCATTATTATTACATCATTAACATTATATATATAATAAAACTAAGTTGATAAAATGTGCGTGCCGAACTTAAAAAGGAGTCCCCCCTCGAACAAGAAAACCGTTCCAGTTTTAACTTAAAGGGCGTGTTTTTAAAGATATAAGCTGGCCGCTGCGGCTGGGCCGATTTTGACGGGACTTTCACTGATAGGTAGCTGATGTCATAAGGAGTAACTTAGGCTACTTGTTTAGACTAGCTTCACCCCGCGGCGTCACCCGCGGTACTACAATAACCGCGGGCAACATCGCACCCGGGCGAAGCCGGGACGGGCCCCTAGTCCTAGATAAATTAATATCCCATTCATATAAAGAGCTTTCTACAATCTTCAAAATATATCAACAGTTGAAAATGGGGTGATCTGTTCAGGAGACATAACGCAACAAACTAATAGCCCGACAAGCTCAAATTGTACCTATAGCACGTCACTTTTGTTCTTTTAAAAAAAAACATGTTTCAGAATAAACACACAATTAAAAACTATAATTACATCTATAAAAAGTTATCAAATAATGTGTTCTAAGATTGACACACACATTGACACTACTGTAACCCGCTTTTATCCATAATACATCACAATGTTGACGTATGCATACTGTAATGCTAGTCTTGTTGACAAAAAATAATGTACTTATCGTATGTCTTTAGCACGACCAGTGACACAAACAAGACTGTTAGCTCCTTAACTATGTCACCAGTGGCGTTAAGTAGCCTTTATGAGTGCTAAGCCGCTACTCATGATAAAGACTCGGTACACTTCAAGTCGCAATATGTAGCACATTAAGAATATTTTATTTACAACTAGTGGCCCGCCCCGGCTTCGCCCGTGCAAAGCGGGGGTGGGTTATACATATAAACCTTCCCTTTGGATCACTCTATCTATAAAAAAAAACCGCTTCAAAATCCGTTGCGTAGTTTTAAAGATTTATGCATACATAGGGACGGACAGAAGAATGCGACTTTGTTTTATACTATGTAGTGATAGTGATATTGATTTTTGGAATATCCAAATCAAGGACATAAATACGTTTGAATTTCTTAAAAGAAGACAAATATCAATACGATTCTATGGGGTATTACATGATTTTCTTCGTGTTTCGTACATCCACAAAGTATTTGGAGAAATGTACCGCATATAACGCGGCTTTACTGTTAAGGCTTATTAAATATTACTGCACATATAAAATATGGTGAGCAATATTGTTTCAATTAATTTAAAAGTAGTCTTAGTTTTCATTAAGAAATGGTTACGATAGATTGTATATCTCTCATTGTGTGCATTTTTTTTTCTTATACAGTGTAAACAGTGCTGACAAAATAGCGAAAAATATGATCAGAGAAAATCCTGTAGACATTACGATATGACGCTTAAAAAATCGGATTTGAGCAGGTAGTGCAGAGCTTTTTTATGCTTTAAAAATGACAAAATGTTAAGTATAAACAAAAATATCGAATTGACCTATAATTCAGTAGATAAGTTAATACAGTACTAAATCGAGTAACTTACATTTAACGATAACATTTTTAACAAGATACTTAAATTAACTCTTCACTGGGAGTTAGAATAAAATAATTTAAATAGTTCTCGAGTCTGCGCAATTATAAAGTAGCATAAAACCCTGTATAGCGTAACTGTAAAAATAAGTACTGTATATACTCGTATACAGTAAAAAGACTATTTGCTAATTAAGTCGTGACTGGGAATTTATGTAGCTAATTCATTAGTATCCAAAAATATTTATTACAAGATTAAAAAATGCCCAACCAAACCCCCTTTTTCCTCATTAAAATGCTATCAGATACCTCTCGGGATTCGTTCGCGAAAGTTGGTCAAGATTTTTTTCTTAATTAACACCCATACCGAAATTTCGTTCATCAAACTGGCATTAACAGCCCAAGTTCGGAGCATTAAAGCGAAATAACGGTCGGTTCGGGACCGGGATAGGAATAAGACCCTTGGGACAGGAATAAGGCTCAAATAGGTCTTTTCGCTAATGGGACTTGTAACCAGTTTGTGCCGGATCGGCGGATTAACGTCACTCCGAATTTTGGGTCTAGTGGCGGCTGGTAGGGTTGTCACGGAAATGTCAATTAACGTTTTGATATAATTCTTGAAATATTTGCAAGACAGAGAACATGCATTTAAATGAAACATAATAATAAAATGTCTAATTTTGGATTATCTTGTTTAGGTCTCGACTGCGTGTGGTGACGGATTTTGAGAACGTTACGGGTTACGTTCCTGAGAGTGTCGTAAGAGCCTAGAATGATAAGTCTGGCCGCAAGAGAAGGAAAACTTGGCTTGAAAATTAAAGCGGGAGTGTGAATGGGAACGTTGGAAGGGGCAGGCCAAGAAGGACATTCCAAATAGGCGATGTCCTAAAGAAAAGTCACGTCAGAAACACCCTAAACCGACGAGCATGCTGAAAGTAGAAGAAGTTGTGCGGGAAAAAGGCGTGACTTTATGATAAGTTATGTTATTTCAACCCGTCTGGCACAGTAGGCTAATTACCCTCCTTGTAATGTTAGCTGGAGGAAGCCCGAGTCAGCAGTGGGTAATTTATGGGCTGAGAAGTATATAGGTCAAAGTCGTTTGGTATACCCTTAAATGAATTTGTAGTGACAGTTACCTTAAAACATTAAAACGATATTAACATCCGGTATTAAGCCTGTATACCAATTAAATTATCTTATCAAAGGCCCTCGCCATTTAAAACATATATTTACTTTGTTAGACAGAAGCCAGCGCGCTAAATACAGTTTATGGTTATCGCAAACAGATCCAATGAGGATAAACGACTATTGAAAGTATACTCGTAATGAAGATAACGACTATGTTTTACATAGAGATGTTTTCATTCGTTGTTCAAGACAAACGTAATGTTGGCACCTCACATCTGCGTTATCTGTATGCGGTTATTTGTATTACTAATTTTTGTATAAAGTTTTTTACAAATGTTCACACGGCACATAGGCATTAATTATAGAATATGATGATGAGAGATGATAGATTATGAGTTAAGACAGATACGCGCATGCGAAGTAAAATTCCATAATAAACAAAATAACAGGCTCCTAAGTTCATGGTTCATATATAATTAAAATGAATATATATATATTTTTTTAAATTAAATATGGATGCAGACTTTTGATGATTCATGCTGTCCTGTTATATTGTTGTATATAATATTTACTTAATTGCTCCCACATATAATATAACAAAAATACAATTTACCCTTCGACAATGTTTAGCAAACTAGAAAGATGCCTTACAACAAACGGTAGCTTACTTAGTCATTTTTGACGTAAACGGGTCTAAAAACTGACTGCCGACAAACTTTTATTGTAAATTGTATTGTTATACTTTTGTAATAATTAAAAATTAAAATACATTTTCTCAAAATTGTTTCTTTTGCCATGGTCAGCTTAAAGAGGTAAACTTCTTATGTCATTCTCGTACCATCACTATTTCTAAACATAATGTTACGGTTCTGAGTGCTTAGATACTTCTGCTGCTGTATAATTAACTACTAAAGTGTATAAAAATATATAAGCCATTTTTCATTTAAAACCAATGTCTCCCACCCACATCCATTTGCAATAACAATAACATTCAAAATGATTACAAGAAAATAGAGATATGGCAACAAAATATCATTAACGTGAACTCCTTATCAGCGTATAGGACCTTTCATTGTCTTCAGCCGCTCTGACACTACTTCAATCAATTATAAATGAAGCGCTGGTCCCATTGCAAGCGGAACATGAACATACATACATTCGTTTCAGAGACTGGTCGGGTGTGAGTATAGTCCACACATCTGCAAGTTAATAGGAATAATTAAATGTATACCAATAAAGGATTCATTAATATTGGAAAGGCAAAAGTCAATGCCAAGCCACGTTACAAGCCTAATACGGGGAGCTCTTCCAAAAACTGTAGTAGAAGTAGTGGATTATTCACAAGCTGACGTGATTATAATGATAGTAAAAAGAATATATTTTAGAGGTATTAATCGTAATAAATTTCGGGGTAATTGTGAATTTACTTATTTATTTTATTTATGTAGAAGTACATAAGGTGGACTTAATGCCTTGCGGCATTATCTACCAGTCTATGGAGATGAAAAGAGAAAATATATTGAAGGAGAGTTTTGATTGGCATTTCCTAATGTCAAGAGGTAGCGCGTTCCAGAGTTTTATCACTGTAACAGCGAACGAATTACAAATGAAATTGGTGCGGTGTGAAGAAATTTCAAGGACCAAGTTGTCAGCAGAGCGAAGGTCTCGGCAATGGAATCCACCCAAGACTAGCAATTTATTGATGACTTTATAAATCGCTATTCGTTTACAGTGGCGCAGAGCCTTTATATCACATGTGTGTGACATTTGAATGTTATCTCCGGCATACTAATTGCTAATAATTATTCTATTTTAGTGGAGTTTCGCTGATAAACGGTTTACGAGAATTTCTGTCGATAGTGTCCAATTGCTTTGAAGTAAAATTAATTTATAAGGCAATATATTAAACAACTGTCGCGATAGAGATACATTTGAATTATTTGACGCGGCGGTAATGAAGGAATTTCCGTCTGACGCTTGGAGTATAATAGGAAATATAATTGGTGTTGGACTTTGTGTTTCACTATTACCTACATTATTCTAGTGAGTATCTTCATTGCTCGATATTCTATTTCATCAATGAAACGTCGATGCACGAATAGAAATGTGGAATAGTTCTAGTAGTTTGTGTCTCCATTCATAATTTCAGCATAAAAATGACCCACTTCTGAGTCCTTCTTTTGCGACTAGTTGATTTGCCTCTTGATTTCCTTTAGTAGCCTCATAAGACACTTTACGTTAGTAGAAATTGGTGAAATTTTGTGTTCTAAATCCGTCACCTGACGTAGTGTAATCTATTTCAACATACATTATAAACTACTACCGTTAACTGTAATAATGGGATTTGGTCTAGGATTTAAGGGGAATACACACAGATACCCGGAGGAGGAGGCGTTGTGGACATAGAGATTATTTTGGCGGGTATTGTTCGAATTAGTATGAGTATATTTCTTACAATCTCAAACAAAAAAAATCCGCCTCTGCACCGGTGTCTTTGTGATTACACCTTTAAGCGTTCAGCAAGTTCATTTTTTGTAAGCTCTACTATTATTACTACTCAGCCTATAGATGCGCCAATGTTGGGTCAGGCCTCCTTCAGTTAGATGAAAGGTAATTAGCCTACTATGCCGCGCTGGCCATACGGGTTGGTACAGGGTACGTATCAAGTATTATTTCACTTGCTGATCTAATATCGACCTAATCGGCCCTTACGACCCTCTTAGGATGAAATGACGCGTTGACACTTTGTAGACATATCATCATCATCATTTCAGCCAAAAGACGTCCACTGCTGGACATAGGCCTTCCCCAAGGATCTCCACAAAGGCCGGTCCTGAGCCGCCCGCATCCACTGCTTTCCGGCGACCTTAACTAGGTCGTCGGTCCACCGTATGGGAGGCCTACCAGCACTGCGCCTTCCGGAACGCGGTCGCCACTCGAGGACTTTTCGCCACTTTTCTGCCCCATCGGGCGTCGGTCCTGCGAGCTATGTGCCCTGCCCACTGCCACTTAAGTTTGGCAATCCGGTGGGCTATGTCGGTGACCCTGGTTTTCCTGCGTATCTCCTCATTTCTGATTCGATCTCGCAGGGAAATTCCGAACATAGAGTGTAGACATATACACAATATTTATTGTGGCAAGAAAATACAAAAGTACTAAAACTAAGTACTAAACTAAATAAAATTACATAATTCAATAATTAATTCTAATCTTCTATACAAATAAATAAAATTGGAGTGTCTGTTTGTAATAATAAAATAACAACTTTTTACTAAATGCGTAAGTCTGTATACACAGCACATAGACCAAAATAAAATTTTTTTTAATTTTTGTCTGTCTGTCCGTCTGTCTGTCTGTCTGTTTGTTCCGGCTAATCTCTGGAACGGCTGGACCGATTTTGACGGGACTTTCACCGATAGGTAGCTGATGATATAAGGAGTAACTTAGGCTACTTTTATTTAGTCTATACATCTATACAAATAAATAAATGCGTAAGTCTGTATACACAGCAGATCTATACATCTATACAAATAAATAAAATTGGAGTGTCTGTTTGTAATAATAAAATAACAACTTTTTACTAAATGCGTAAGTCTGTATACACAACACATAGACCAAAATAACATTTTTTTTAATTTTTGTCTGTCTGTCCGTCTGTCTGTCTGTCTGTTTGTTCCGGCTAATCTCTGGAACGGCTGGACCGATTTTGACGGCACTTTCACTGATAGGTAGCTGATGATATAAAGAGTAACTTAGGCTACTTTTATTTAGTCTATACATCTTCTATACAAATAAATAAAATTGGAGTGTCTGATTGTAATAATAAAATAACAACTTTTTACTAAATGCGTAAGTATGTTTAAACAGCACATAGACCAAAATATTTTTTATTTTAATTTTTGTCTGTCTGTCTGTTTGTTCCGGCTAAAACGTTCAGTACTTTGGAGACATTGTTAAAAACTTAATTTAAAACAAAACATGAGAGCACATCATTCAGCTGATTCAGAATTTAGTAAAATTCTTCTTGATGTTGGAGAGGGAAAGTGTCTAGAAGTGAATAGTAATCATGATATAGAACTACCTACCAGTCTTTGTCAGGTTGTGGTGGACACTGAAACTTTAATACATAGTATTTATGATGATATTCACAATCTCAATATCAAAGAAGATTCGATAAATAAGCCAACAAAAACTGAAAATAAATGATAATTAAAATAAATGCAAAAACCAAAAAAAATATTAATGAACTAATTAACTTTTTTTAAATTCCACGCGGACGAAGTCGCGGGTGCAGCTAGTACTACATAAATTTAATGTAATCTATCTAAAATCCTTATACTTACTTTGGGTCGGAAGTAATTTGTAGCCGTTCATTATATTTATACATAAAATTTATTTATTTACCTGACCAGATGTATACACAACATCCTCAGATCCAATACATTACCGAAGAAAGCCGATGAGTTTCATCAGGCCTTCTTGCAGTGAAAAATCGGTCCATTATTTGAAAAAGGAAGGCGGCCCCAACGCTCGTATTTCAAAACAACACATTATTGTTCTTTTTGTTTTACGGTTAAACCGGTTATAAATTTAGGGGAAATTGCATTTTTCTTTTTTCTCTTTTTCACTTAGCTCGCGCTATCTCCGTCGAACAGGTTTAAAATCGATAATGCGAACATGACAATAGCATTAACTTCAGTGCTAAATTAATTGGCTCGGGCTGTGCTACCAATAATTCATATTGCGATGGCTGTACGTTGGAATGGTTCATTTATATAATGTTTAATTTATGATAGTGAGAAAAATCTTTAAATAGTTAACTAGCTGAAAGAAATACAAAGAACAACAGAAGAAGAAGAACAACTTTAAGCTAGGAATGTACGTCAATAATAGTTTTAAGAGCCCAGTTATAAATAGAAATGGCTGAAACGATTTTGAAATTAATATATCAAAAGAAAAAATGTGAACTGACTTCAAAATATGATCTTTAAGACGGAAAATAAATAGATAGACGGTAAAATTATGAAATAATTTTGAAAGATTTTGAAATAAATATATCAAAAGAATTTTTTTTTTATTGTAAACCCGATTGTAATACCTACTGGAAATCAATAATAATTTAATAGACAAACACATTTCGTATGAAATCATAATATGGTAGTTCATCTACGGTCTAACTCTTTTATAGAGGGAGACATGGAAAATATTTTAGATACCCTTTGTCCCAATTTGTCGTCGCCGTTAACCGTCAACTCTTGGAAATTTAACAAAGTTTAGCATGCGACGTTGGAACGTCTCATAATTAGGGTTGTCAAAAAAGTGTATTAAAATGAAATCTACCACTCAGAATAACATGACGCCGAGACATGACGTACGTTATCTCATAATGTTGTTTTAATTCATAGGTGGATTTTTAAGATTAATTGAAATAAATAGCGTCTTATAAATAAAATAATAATTATAAATATCCTTGGACATTTCACACAACGTCATCTCGTCCCAAGCTAAGCAACTTAATGCTTGTGTTATGGTAACGAGATGGATGATAAACTACTTATATACATTTTTTTTTCGTAAATACATACATATTATAGATAGAAATGACACCCAGACTCCGAGCCAGTGCCTCTGGTTTAGACAAAGACACTTGCCCGACCCCGGAATCGAACCCGGGATCCGTTGATCCAAAGGCGGCACATCTAACCATTAGACCAATATATACTACTACTACTTCTCAGCCCATAAATGACCCACTGCTGAGTCGGGCCTCCTCCCATCACAGGGAGGGAAAATAGCCTACTGTGCCACGCTGGCCAGACGGGTTAGCACTGGGTTTCGTGTCAAGTTTTCCTTCTCTTACGGCTAGGTTCGCATTTCCTTTTATCGACTCTTACGATACCCTCAGGATAGAATGGGGTGGTGACACTATGTATTCTAAATCCGTCACCACACGGACGATGTAAATATGTATATACGAGCCATTTATTTTTATTGTCATTATCTCACACAGAGCAGAACACTCGCCTTTTCTATTCTACATTGGATGTAGCATAACGTGAAAAATGATATTAATAATAACTTTATTGTCAAGAAGAGATAAAAACGTGACAAAGGATCAAAAGAAACGACTCTTAAACCTTTTGTGTAATATTTTATAGTTTTGTAAACTAGCAACCAGAACAGGAATATTGTAAGTCTCATCCTTTCAAACTTTTTACCTTTATTCTACCTTTTTTGATAAGCTTGAAATTGAGCAGTGTTTCAATTATAAATGTAGTTTGTTTGTTGCATCTGCCTGATTGAAATCACTTTTTATTTCAGTAAAAAATCATTTCTTAAATAATTTGCCAACCCTATCTGTAATACAGAAAATGAAGCTCTCTGGGGAAATTATCCATTATCGGTCACATTAAATTTAGTCCCGTTCATTGTTTACGTCGAACTGGTCACGACGCTGTAGAAAACAATGACGAGAATTATTTTAATCCTTCCAACGGTTTCGTACCATAATATTAATATTTAATTAATTTAAAGTGATTCTATATAATGATTTACATATACATCACATGTCAGCCCGTAAATATCCTTTGCTTACTTGGGCCTCCTCTAATTACAGGAGCTAAATGAGCCAACTGTGCCACGCTGGCCAGACGGGTTGGCAAACGGTTTGTTAAGTTTTCCTTCTCTTTCAGTTAGGTTTTCGGCCTTGTCATTTTCTTCTGTTGGCTCAAACTCAAAAGGAACTTTATTTAAGTAGGTTTTATGACAATACTCTTATAAATCATTATATTTATAAATACCATCATCATCTTACGGCCCCTCTCCCACACTAGGTGGTAGTCTCCACATACACCTATCAGACGTCATACCTACATTCACACCTTTCATACACACTCTTACGACACCCTCAATATGGAATGGGGTGGTGACACTGTTTATTCTAAACCACCACCACACAGATGGACCACCATTCTTATTCCAATATAATTCAATATGACTATCAGCCAGTGACATACCGTCATGACCGATGCATTCCTGAGTCTACACATAATGGTTTAAAAGACCTACAAAGAATTTCATATCTCTTTTATTATGCAAAAAACGTTTGAAATAATGACACCGGCCAGAAATCCATAATTCCATTTCCAAAAAGCGTTGTATACGACCATCCAACAAGTATGACGTGTCTTGTTAATATATGATCGGATTATAAATAAAACGGTAGATATATTGAACAGGATATTTTTATTGATGCAACCTTAATATTCATTGTGGTTGCATGTGAATCTAAAGTTTGTTTCAAAGTAGCGGTGCTATTTCCAATTAGTTTATTGACCTGAGCGTAAAAAGGAAATTACCGGTTCGTAATTTTATTAAAGCTGTATAAATAGAGATGTAATACGTAGGTAGACTATCGATGAAGCCTATAATTTTACGTAACGTGCTAAAACTCCAATAAAACTGGAATAAGCTTACGATACCCGAAACAAATTAGAGAAGGTTACGCGTAATAAATTAAAATCCACCAAAAACTTGCGACGTCCAATCAACGTATTACTAGTTTAGGAAAATAAAATTAAAAGTAAGCTTAGTACAAATGAGGCGGGTAAAATTATTTTTACGATTCCCGCTCTCAATTAGGCCGGGCACCGACAGTAAAGTGTCAGTGTTATTTAAATTTACTGCACCAATTAGCTTCACCATCATCACAGAAGTGATGAAACCGTACCGTGTCGTGAGTAGCTTCCCTTATTAAGAGTTCTATAATTAAAATTTACAACGCTAGTCAGACGATTTGAATGGCCGGAGGAATAGCTACAAATGATTCCATTAGCTTGTTTTGTTTATACCGTATCATGTGAACTGGGAGAAACTTACTACTGGTGCAAACATGTAGTAAAAGATATTTTCTTTTACTACATGTTCGCAGAAGAATTTACTAGCGGTGAAAAGTTGAAGTTGGGGTAACAATCGTTACTTGTGATCTGACTAGTTAGAGTAAGGATCTTAGCTTCAAGATTAACATGCAATTACTTTTTTTTACAGGTTAAATTTATCTACCTATATATATAAAAATGAAATGCTGTTCGAGCGAGACTAACCGCTAAAATTCGAGAACGGCTTGACCGATTTGGCTAATTTTGATCTTGAAATATGCGTGGAAGTCCAGGGAAGGTTTAAAAGGCGAGAAAATATGAAAATATTTTTTTTATACTCATTATTTTTGTTCCAGTTTTTTTGTTTATTGAATCTGAGGCGGTATGCAGTTTGCCGGGTCAGCTAGTCCTTCGAAATTTTTGTAAGTAGCTGTCATTTACATCAAGGTTATTTTTGATTATTTTCCTGATATGTAAAAAATATTATTTCGATAAGTTGAATCTATTTTAGAGCGAAACCTTATTTTATTTAGAGGTTTATTGAGTTTATTGACCCCACTCAACAGCAATGTCATCCTCACGATTCAGTTGCTTTGTGACATTTTTTTTTCTAAATTCATCATCTCACAGACCGCGCAATAAATATAATTGAACTATTTTATATTTTCTTACAACAAATTCACAGATGGCGCTCCCTGCATAAATTTCCATTGCCGTCTCTATTTCTGGAATTTATGGCGTACCTAGTACCTACGTAGTAAGTTTTGGCAGCCAAGGCGAGAACAATCTGGTTAATAAAATAAAGTTGTTTCTTTGCTAACAGGATAGTTTGCGACGCGGCGTCACAGAGGCGGCCAACTGTTTGCGTGTGTCGTGCAAGGATTCCAAACATCATCACTACCTAATATAAAACAAAGTCTCTGTCGACTGGCCGTCCCTATATATGCTTAAATCTTTTAAACTACGCAACGGATTTTGAAGTTGTTTTTTTTAATAGATTGAGTGTTTCATGAGGAAAGTTTATTTGTATAATATATGGATAATTGCACCCGTGCGAAGCCGGGCCCGGTCGCTAGTAGACTTTGAAACAAAATGGTACAAATTATATTAACATATAGCCCCGGTGAGTCCAATATGCAGGTTTTATATTGTGTCTTTCGATTAGATATTCAGTACCTAAAAATGCATTGATGAAATTATGTATTCGAACTCTGTCAAGACCCCACATTTTTTAAAGTTGCCTCTCATCTGCTTAGAACATTTATCGCAGATGCTCTTTAATGTCACCCAGAGTATCACTGTATAACACAAATACACTTGCCCAGCCCCGAAATTAAGTTAGGGACGGTTAATCTAAAGGAAGTCCTTGCAACCTCCAGATCAATATAAAAATACAGTGTTCGGGCACTCAAAATATATCCTATCTCGAAACACAATGATATAACGTTTCTCAATTGACAATCTTGAATTGTGAATTAGAAAAATAAACAGCATTGTAAAAATTGCATCCGTCTTTTTCTTATTGTCAGAGTTGTTGGTTTTAGAGCGAACTATGAAAAAAAAACATTTCTGAACTCAAAGCAATCCATAAGTCAAATAAATGCCATCTTGATGAGTAAATATGGTTTTGCGTGGGTTTGCTTGGCATGGGTGTGTGACCACCATTTGTAGAAAATGAGGGAACTCATGTAAACCAATAACATAAATATTACTCATTTGAAGTTATGTACACTCGTCAGAAAAAGTGAGGAAATTGCGATTTTTTTCTTCGTATGTCAAATTTATTGACTGAGTAACAATTAGCTATTTCGATGCTTCGTTGGTCAAAGGTTGCAAGCGTGAAGTCGTTCATTGGTCTTTGCATCATGTGTTCCGGGTATGAATATTTTTTTTTATCCTTGGACATTTCACACAACGCCATCTCGTCCCAAGCTAAGCAACTTAATGCTTGTGTTATGGTAACAAGATGGATGATAAACTACTTCTATTTTTTTTTGTAAATACCTACTTATTATTTAAAGAAAACACCCAGACCCGGAACAAATACTTGTAGGTAGTACAAATATTTCTTCCGTACGGGGAATCGAACCTGCGACATGCTGCGCAGCAGTCGATCGCTCAACCACTGCGCCAATCTCAAAATCCTGTCCGAGCCATAGCTTTTAGAGTTGGGTACTATTTACGTCCGTAATTACTTTTTCTATTAAAAAGTCTTAATGCGCGGTCTTTTCACAAAAGAATAATTAACACACAAAGTATAAGTTAATTTCAAAATGAAACAGATATGTTTACTTTGCGTTCTAATTATCAAGAAACACCATATCAAGTGTACAGGCGACTCCAAAAGTTGTAGCACTTTACAATTTCATCTGTGTACCAAAGTATTACGATAAGTATGTATAAAACTCTAACAATTCACATTTTGTGGTCGACAGTACGTCAGTTTGGAGCCGCTGAGCGTTTGTTATGGCGAAAGTTTGGAAAGCACACAACTTGATCCCGTCATTGTTCAAGTTGGGAGTACGCCAAACACGAAGACGCATTGCAGGGCTATGCCCATCCTTTTATGAAAACTGCATTCGGAAGAGAATTTATGCGGCCACTTTTGACTAATGGATTAAATTGGCTTGTTTGCTTACAAAAGGCTAAGATTTCTTTGAGTACATTCAAAAGGAAATGGCAATGTAGATGGAAATGAAAATGCTTATCGTGAAAGATGTATAACAATAAAAATTAATTGTCGTATTTGAAATTAACTTTCGAACGGCTTGGATAATTAATTTTTGATGTGTTAGTTATTGTTAGGAAAAATTCGTAAGAAATTTAAATTGTCATTGCATTGTTCTTACTTCTATGGTACATTCTTTCTATCTATATTATACGATTGACTAAGTATTCAATGTTTTTACTTTCTTAACCAATTTTAAATTAAGATTTCTAAACTGCCGCTCTGTGGGGCTACGGCCCCATATAATAAATGTAGTGGAAATTAACTTTGTGTTTACTTTATCATTATTGTCTCCATTTTGAGTTCTCACCGCTGCAATTTATATTGTCTTTACAATAATACAATAACAAAAAAACTGTTTGAATAAATCAACGTCATTTCGTCATTTAAAGTTCTTATTAAAGCATTTTTTATAACTATACTGTCTCTTTAGGACTTGGAATTGACTAATTGATACCACATGTTTATAACATTCCATATATTGATTTCTTAGGTTTTCGCGATTATTACACATTGAAATTAAACACATTTTAACGGATTTATCGCGTGTTTAATACATTATTTAATTCCCGACGTTTCGAATGCTTTGCAGCAGTCGTGGTCGCGGGAGAGACTAGATGACAGTTGTCTTCAAAAGTACAAAGAAACAGTTGAAATCTACCGCCTATAATTTTGTTTTATTGATTTATTGTACTTTTGAAGACAACTGTCATCTAGTCTCTCCCGCGACCACGACTGCTGAAAAGCATTCGAAACGTCGGGAATTAAATAATGTAATATACACGCGATAAATCCGTTAAAAAGTGTTTAATTTCAATTCCATATATTGTTCTTACAAATCGCCAAGAATGAATATTCACACAATTGTAAAAAGAATCGTAAAACATACGAATATTTTCAACCAATCGACTAAGCTATTATTTAGAAGATTATCGGTATATCATTGATATTGAAATTACTAATCATTTGGATACATAGGCTTTGAATACACCGTAGATGCCTATGAGCTACAGTATCCACTGACAGCGTAGACTTCTCGTTTATAAACTACTAGTGGCCCGCCCCGGCTTCGCCCGTGCAAAGCGGGGGTGGGTTATCCCTAAAAACCTTCCTCTTGAATCACTCTATCTATTAAAAAAAACCGCTTCAAAATCCGTTGTGTAGTTTTAAAGATTTGAGCATACATAGGGACGGACAGACGACAGCGACTTGGTTTTATACTATGTAGTGATTAAACTATTTTACTAGTTTAAGACGGCTGCTTCGCCTGCATAGTCTTCAAACCCGTGCTTATCTTGGCATCGCATATATATTGAAAGAAGATATATGTTGAAAGAGTTTATGTAATAGGCTCAGTAGTTTGGATTTTATTCACTACAAACATACATACAAATACTGTAATATAAAAAAGCCTTATGTTGTAGCCGACATGGTCATGATAACATTATAATGACATTTGGCAACTACCATTGCCACTCTAGTTTTAACTACTCACAACGATCTACAAGTTATAATAAAAAAGGTAGTGTGCAACAAAATTTTACATTGATAGTAATTGGACTTATAAATATTTTATGCTCATGATGTGGTAGGAATCCAGTCACACGTCACAGGGAATCTGACGGATGCGGGCGGCTCACGACTATTCTGTGTGGAAATCCTTGGGGGCAGTGTAGTTTTTTTTTGGCATTTAAAATAATGTTAATGGATAGTTTTAGAAAAAAATATCAATTAGATTTTTTCCATTTAGTCTTTTACGTAAAGGACTTATATGTATATATGAATTCCGGCGTAACACATTATTAAAATTAAATATAACATTAAAACATAAGGGCCACGCACAAACACTTTTTGTTATTAGTAGATTTACGTGGTGACAGATTATATAAGTGTCACCAACACATTCCATGCTGGGCGTGACTTAAAAGCCGACACATCCGACAATAGGACATGACAAAACTGAAAACCTACCCAAAAACAAAACATGAATCCCTGTGCCAAGCCATCTGGCCAGCGTGACTCATTACCGTCCATACACTGGAGGAGGCTCGACTCAACAGTGGGTCATCTATGGGCTGAGTAGTAGTAATTATACATCAGAAAATTATATGTGTATTCATCTCTAACCAGTTTAATAATAATAGATAGAAAGCTCATGCAAAAATTCATCACAAGTTCTATGCTAGGTACATACACCCTTTTTGTTACACTGTACAAAGCAGTAGATAAGATAATGTAATTGTACAGGAATTAAGTGGACGCGAGCGGTGTTAGAAATCACGGGTATCAGTAAAAGATCTGTTTTGTCTGCTACGTGCTAAACAATGACCATGTGTTTTGTTTGTGGTACTTTTTGTAACAGTTGTCGCTCACGCCGATCTAGAACTGTAGATAAGTTAAATGTTTTTACCAAGCTTAGTTCTCGGATTTTGTTTTAGTTTAAATTACTAAGTATGAACATAAAAGAGTATTCATCATCATCATCATTTCAGCCAAAAGATGTCCACTGCTGGACATAGGCCTCCCCCAAGGATCTCCACAAAGACCTTACCAGTGGACCGACGACCTGGTTAAGGTTACCGTGTTGTAGGCCTACCAGCACTGCGCTTTCCGGAACGCGGTCGCCACTCGAGGACTTTTCTGCCCCATCGGGCGTCGGTCCTGCGAGCTATGTCCACTGCCATTTAAGTTTGGCAGGATTTATTTAAAACAGTACATAATTTTGATGACCTATTTTTTTATTTAAAAATAACGTAACCTCTTCGCTATATAACCTGTATCGCGGGGGTAGTTTATAGACATGTAAATCACGAATACAAACGACACCCAGGCTCAGAGCAAGTGCCTCTGGGTTACACAAAGACACTTGCCCGACCCCGGAATCAAATCGGAGGAGACCCCTGATCAAAACATCATTTAAATATCGAGTTTCTTTTCTTTTATAGCCAAGTGGTCTATCTGTTTTGTTCGTTTAGGTATCCTTTACAATACCCTCAGAACAAAATGATTTGCTAACATTATGAAAGTATTCTAAGCCGTCATAGTAAATTTTGAAACAAACCATATTTTATTTGTATTGTGTACACAACACACGTGGTCGGTAATTAACTTTGAACCAAATAGAACAGAGATTTACGCAGACGGCGGACACAATTAAATTTGCATGTGAAATTGCGTCTGACTCAAAAGTTCCATGAAATGAAATTACTTGCACTGTTGTATTTTCCAAGCGAAGTGCGCGACCTAGGAACACTTACGGATATATAATTTTACTCTATATTTTCCCTAATTAGCAAAGTTCTTATCAATTTATTAGTCAACGGTAATAAGCGTTTATTGAATCGGGTGAACAAAGTGTTTGTTACGATGTTTGCTTGCACAATTTCACGTTAAATATATTTTACTTAACTGTGATATGAAGTAGTTATTCTATTTCTCATTGCCATTATGTTTTGTTACAGTCTTACTTTACCAATATATTTTAGTAAAGAAAATAAACGAACGGTAATTTTATCAGCACTATCTTTCTCTTTCTTTCGAAGTGCCTCTTCTGACTGTGATTGCAACAAACTAATAAATATTGATTTTATTTATAACTAGCGACCCGCCCCGGCTACGCATGGGTGAAATTATGCATGTATTATGCTTAAAAACCTTCCTCTTGAATCACGCTATCTATTAAAAAAATCCGCTTCAAAATCCGTTGCGTAGTTATAAAGATTTAAGCATACATAGGGACGGACAGACAACAGCGATTTTGTTATATACTATGTAGTGAAGAAACCATCAAAGCCTCATGGTTCATTTTTTTTAGTATTGTTTTTATATGTTGAATTGTAATGTAGCCTCATTATTAGCATCTAAACTGGAAATAAGCCAATACTTTGAGACGCTGACCAGATTGGATTTCATATCATGCTTTCCTTCTCTTTCAGCTTGATTGTGTGCCAATCTCTAGTCGATTTACTTCCTTTATTTACCTCCGGGTTCGTGGCTATATATTAATTTCAGCACGTCACCACACACACACACATCTATAGTAAGTACAAACGTATTTTTGTAATATTCAAATAACGGCTTTATACTAAGTGCATTTGGACGTATACACGGTACATATACAAACAATATTTTTTTTTACAATTTTTGTCTGTCTTTTTATTTGAGCTAATCTCTGAAATTGCTGGACTGATTTTGACGGGTCTTTCACTGGCAGATAGCTGATGTAACAAAGATAATTTTATTGACACCGAGGGGGTGCGCTTTTCAGGAGCCCATAGATACTGAGTTTCCACATTGTTAAATACCACGCGGAGGAAATTGCGGGTATTAGCAAGTTTTGTATGAATGTTGTTTGTATGCTGCAAATAAAAAAGACATTATAGTTCTGCATGCTTTTCCTACCTTTGCAGACACACGCGAGTCGCGTAATTAACTCTGCAGCCAGATAGCCGAGATTTACGCGAACCACGGGCCCTATTAAATTTGCATAGGAAATTGCACAGACTGCGCTAAGAGAAGTTCCTTGAAACTAAACTTTATAGCCGTTGTCATTGTAGTGTGCTTAATATAAATCCTCCAAGTACGTGCCCATGAAATTGGTGGATAATGGCCGGATAAAATTGGCATCATCATCTCAGCTCAAACATTAGTACCTACGTGACCTACTACGTCATTAATTAAAATAAACAATACTAGCTGACCCGGCAAACTTCGTACCGCCTCAGAATCAATACATAAAAAACCTGAATGATAATTAATAAAATGTGTGCAAACCTTAACTGGAACAAAAATAATGCGTATTAAAAAAAATATTTTTCGTATTTTCTGACATTTTAAACCTTCCTTGGACTTCAGCGAATATTTCAAGACCAACATTAGCCATATCGGTCTAGCCGTACTCGAGTTTTAGTGAGACTAACGGACAGCAATTCATTTTTATTAATATAGATAGATACTTAGATAGATTTCCACAATTTAGAACAGTGGACGTGGGTAAAAAGTTGATTTAAGGTCAGTTAGCCTATTGCTCTATGATGTCTAGATGAGATACAGGGCTTCATATGTATTAATAGCACCCATGGAATTCATCATCATCATCATGATTTCAGCCAAAAGACGCTCACTGCTGGACATAGGCCTCCCCCAAGGATTTCCACGAAAGGGTTCCTTTGGAATTATAGAGATTAAAATCGAAATAGCAACGATGTTTTTTAAAGTATATGTAATATACCTATTACTAAAAGGCAGGAGAAAGTACTTACTATAATAAGTATCTATTTAAATGAAGGTTGATGGAGATGGTAAAACAAATCCTTATAAAAATATCATAATTTAAATTAAGTCCCTTTATTTGTAAATTCGGGAATAATTTATTTATAAGGAAACACCACCACAAACTATAACGTCTTGACAAATCACTACATATTATAAAACAAAGTCGCTGTCGTCTGTCCGTCCCTATGTATGCTTAAATTTGAAAACTCCGCAACGGATTTTGAAGCGGTTTTTTTAATAGATAGAGTGATTTAAGAGGAATGTTTATATGTATAATACATCCATAATATTGTAGAGAAACACAGATAAATTTAGAGGTTCATCATTGCACCCGTGCGAAGCCGGGGCGGGTTGCTAGTATAGGATAAACAACAGTTAGCCAATTACAGGTTTTCACGGTGAACAGTTGTGTAGTCGTAAAGACTTCGTCAGATACGCCAAGTAACTTATAAACAAGGGTGAGTTTAGAATGGGTAACGAATTAAAAGTACATAGTGTCACCACCCCATTCCACTTTGAGGGTGTCGTAAGAAGCGACGAAAGGAAATGACAAGGTTGAAAATATTGCCAGCAGAAAAGGAAAACTTGATACAAACCCTGTGCCAACCCGGCTGGCCAGCGTGGCACAATAAACTTACCCTCCACGTAACCACTGTTGCTTAAACATGAAACTGCTGGGCAAATGTCTTTGTGTAAACCAAAGTCGTGAATTACATGTTTGTAAACTGCCTCGCGATTCAGGTTACACGTAACTTTTCGTTTGTTTTTTTCTTAAAAAATAAGGAATTGTCCTGTGAATATTAGAAGCAACATTTATTTTATATTTATTGAACTATATCACTATCACTACTTAATATAAAACAAAGTCGCTGTCGTCTGTCCGTCACTATGTATGCTTAATTCTTAAAAACTACGCAACGTGTTTTGAAGCGGTTTTTTGTAATAGATAGAGCGATTCGAGAGTAAGGTTTATGTGTATAATACATGCATAATATTGTAGAGAAACACTCATAATTTTAGATGTTAATCATTGCACCCGGCCGAAGCCGGGGCGGGTCGCTAGTTCATATTATAAACGCCACTTTAAACAGCAACTTTATAATCCTCCTTCACATTTAAATAGCTATTTCTCTGCCTTACCACCGCATAAAGAACTTTCGTTTCATTACTCTAGCTTCGTGAACGTTAACTTGTAACCACTGATTCGTAAAACCACAGTTATTTGTAGCACAGTGTAATTGGCTATCAGGGTTGTTTGAAAAATGGACAGATGTTAATTTTAATGCATTCCATCTATCAGGAGATGCAAGATGGAATTTTGTCTTAAGGAGTGACTTGTTGTTCTCAGTTTCTTTAACTTATTTGTGCCGTTGAAGATTGAGTTTTAAACGAGAGTCATTTGTTTTTGCAAATTTTGGATACGTTACTTTGTGTATTCTATTTTCAAGTTGATTTAAAAATTTATACACATTTGAGTTTGTATTGGTATCCTTCATGCTGGATTTGCACCTCCATTGTTAAAACGTCTATAGGCTTGAGTGCCACACTGGTCGTGTAAAAATGAATGACATGCATACTGGCCGCATATAAGTGCATATTGATACTTAGCTACTACTGACATTCCCGACAGCGACACTGTCGGGAATCTTGCAGTTACATGAAGGATCATTACCCTTCTGTGCCACTCTGGTCAGATATCAAGATTTGGTATCAAGTTTTCCTTCTCTTGCGGCTAGGGTACCGGCCTTGTCATTTCCTTTTGTCGGCTTTTACGAAAACATCATCGTGGGATGGGGTGGAGTCACTGTGTATTTTAACTCCGTCACAACATGTTATCTACTAGTAATAAAATATGTTTGTGCATCGCACTTATGATTTTAATAAAATATTCAATATTTTATTTTAATAATGTGTTACACTATAGGTAATGATCACCGATGTACTACATTTATTTTATTTGCATGACTTATTTGCATATATGTTTCACTAAATGTTGCACTTAATGTATCTTACATTTCATTCCATCTAAATGGTGTTTTTTTTTCTAAAACTATCCAACATCATCATTATTTTAGCAAAAGAACTCCACTGATGTAAATATACCCCACATACCTATCAATACTAATTAATTAATTGCGATTGCAGTATGGCGAATGGTAATTCCCTTAGGCTTGCATGAAGAGCACAAACTTCAAACTATAGTACGTAATTATTGTTTGAAGTTTGTTTTAATCGTAATTTGTAGGTTGATACAACGTTGTATCAAAAAAAAAATTCTATATTTATTTACAATTAATTTCTTCATTCTATCAAAGTTATACCTGCACAAAATAATGTCATATTTCTATATTCAACAAAAAAGAAAAAGAAAAATGTATGCAAGTTTATATTACTCGTACAAGTAATACATTATACAAAAAGTACTTGGGCATTTCCCCTTGAGCTGTCCGAAGCGGGTGTAGGTTTTATTGCGGTATTCGTGAGTGAACAATATTGTACATAAATAGGCCGAGAGTCGATGTAACGAAATTTTGAGTACGTAATTTTTTTTTTTAATATTTATAGCATGACGAAGATAATATAAAAATAATAGGTAAAACCATTACAATGTTTCATTATTTGTGAAATTATCAATTTGTCCTTTATTTACAATTTAAAAAGTTGCCAAAAGTGTTTTTTAATGGGACAACACTGATGTGACATACTCATTGTGTATGTGTGCCGCTACCACGGACACTGCAAAGTGTATAAAGCATTGGGATTTGATTATAATAAAATGATCGGAACTGTTAAGACACCATTTACCGCAATGTGCAAGGATCGTAAAAACCTATGACTTCTAATATAAAATAGCATTCTGAGGATGTTATCAAACAAGCTTGACTCACCTATTCTGCAACATTTTATGCGAATACTGGTGAGGCAAGAATAGTTTTGTTTTTTTATTGAATATATTTCACTTATGTTTTACTAACATAGTTTTTAAGCTGCCTGTCACTAACCTATGGACCTCTGTTGTCTGCAAATAAATAAATTATTATTATTATTATACTCATAGTATTTTATTATTTTGTCTGTTCTTTCTGGTAGCTCCGAACAGATAAGGCCGAAAGCCTTATCATTGCCTTTTGTCGGCTCTTACAGCAACCTCAGGATGGAATGGGGTGGTGACACTATGCATTCTAAATCCGTCCCCAGACGACTAATCAATATAATATAATTTTATTAAAAAGCAAATTACGTTTACATCGAAATAAAAAATTACAGATAGAAGGTCAGGTAACTATGGACATCACGATGACATTAGAATATGTAAGGTCAACGCTTTGAGTAAGAGCCACCGCGTTATTTTTCATATTTTACGACATTTTGAATATACGCCTCCTGTGAGCGACGCTTGCAGTTTCCTGGCTATTCTTATATGCATCGTCAGTTGTCATACGGTATACGACACCTGGGAAATACATTTTTAGTTAGTACTTCGTTTAGAACTCGCTGTTTCGACTTCAAACGCGAGGCTTACAAACGTTTTCATCTGTCTGAATTGTTGGTATTTATAATAGTGCTCTGATTTATTGAGTTACAGCGACACCATATTAGTCAAAAGACTTTACGGTCTTTACGCAGCGAAAAAAATTGTTCAAGGCGAATTTCAATTATATTTACGCGTTCAAACGACTAAACAAGCTCTGGCATTTTAAACTTAGTATTGATTAAGGGATTTACCTTATAGTTCCTAAACCTGTTATTTTTTATTGAATAGCCCATCTTCATCATTTCAGCCAAAAGACGTCCACTGCTGGACATATGCTCCCCCAAGAATTTCCACAAAGGCCGGTCCTAGGCCGCTTGCCAGCGAAGGAATGCAATGGGTAGCCTTCGTCTATCGACTAAATTCAAAAGTCCTTGGCAAGCTCCTGCGACTAAAGCGTTCACCAAAACTATTAAAATCAACAATCAAATGCATGGTGATTATCGACACTGATCTCTCATCACGCGTAAGCGTCTATCGGATCACACTCAACAAATCATTCGTAATTGCTAAGATCCTTTGGAGCTTAAATGATAACGAGGTCCGCGTAGTGGTGGATTTATATAACACAATGCTACGCATTCTATTCTGAGTTTTGTAAGAGGCAACATAAGGTATAACTCGTCAGGTCAGGTTGGCACAGTAGGTTTATTTCCGTATATGATTCATAACTAAAAAAAATGTATTAAAAGTAGAATAAAACAGTACATACGGCATAACTTAATCCATCTTAGAAATGACAGTGATCTAAATAATTATAACATAAAATAATGATAAATAGAAGGAAATAAACATATTGGGTAAAGTGAAAACACAATAATTACAGAAAATTAATTTGCTGTATACAGGTTTGGGATTAACCAATTAAACTATGATATGAGTCCCAAATGACTTTCAAATCACACGCTTTGGTATAAAGAAAATTGTATTGGATTGATATTGACGCGATATTTGTTTTTCTATTCTACAAATATTTACATTATGGTTTTCCCTATTCCATACTAAGGTAAGAGCCGAGAAGTAGAAGGAAAACTTGATAGGAAACACAGTGCCAACTCGTTTGGCCGTTGTTGCTTAATAGGTTAATGACCCTCCATATGATTAAAGGCCCGACTCAACGGTGTGCTGTGTAGCAGTAGTAGTTAGTGGGTTCCGAAAGCGACTTGGCTACAAGCCCTGGTCTGCCAATCGGTAGTTTCCTTATTCGTACCGTACTGTACCGTCCCGTGCTGACTGCCCCGTGACGCAGCAGTGAGTCTATATGGGCTGAGTCGATGATTACATAATCCATGAGATCAAAGCTATTCAAATCCCATTATAAAACGAACACAATCGTGGAGCGTTTAATTGGCAATGTGTGAAATTAAACTTGAATTTTTTAATATCACTTTTTGCGTTCTGTGTGTTTTGTATGTTTGTCATGGTGTATTAAGCGTTAATTGCAAACTCGTTTCCAAAGGTTCCAAGAAAAACAAAGTGCTATTAATGGGCAAAACGAATTGTCTGCTAATTGCCAATCCATATATTGTTTTTAATTGAAATATGACAAATCCGTGTTTGTAAAAAAATCAATTCTAATAAACAACTCGATTTATACAATATCGTCGCATATTTTTGTAATTGCACGTTCTTTTCCTTCACGTTTCTCAGACTTGGTATTAGTTTCTTTTTTCATTTGTTTCCGGTACTCTTTCACGTAGCATAAAAACTACGACTTGTACTGAATACTATTACACCAGTAAGAAGAATACCAATAGTGAAATATATTTTAAACTAGCAACTTTGCCATAGTTGGCCTGTAACAAAGTTCTATTTTTGAAAAAAATCGCTTGTTCAACATTAGCCGTATATAAATATTCACAAATCGCTGTAGAGGATGGAATGAAAAAAAATATTTCGTCGTTCATGTTTAGACTTTTAATATTTGTAGGATACCTGTTTCCCGCGCATAAATTTAGACATCGATAATTATTGTTATTACCTACTACTCAGCCCATACATGACGCACTGCTGAGGTGGCTCGTTGGTCTAGTGGTTAGATGTGCCGCCTTTGGATCAACGGGTCCCGGGTTCGATTCCGGGGTCGGGCAAGTGTCTTTGTCTAAACCAGAGGCACTGGCTCGGAGTCTGGGTGTCATTTCTATCTATAATAAGTACGTATTTACAAAAAAATATTGTATATAAGTAGTTTATCATCCATCTCGTTACCATAACACAAGCATTAAGTTGCTTAGCTTGGGACGAGATGGCGTTGTGTGAAATGTCCAAATATATTTATTTATTATTTATACACAGTAAAGCGTACAGTGCCTTGCTGGCTCGACGGATTGGCACAGGGTTTAGTATTAAGTTTACCTGAGTTTGCGGCTAGGTTATCGGCCTTGTCATCTCCTTTTGTCGGTCTTACGGCACCCGCCGGACAGAGTGGGGTGGTGACACAATCACTACATAGTATAAAACAAAGTCGATGTTTTCTGTCCGTCCCTATGTATGCTTAAATCTTTAAAACTACGAAACGGATTTTGAAGCGGTTTTTTTTAATAGATAGAGTGATTCAAGAGGAAGGTTTATATGTATAGCCCACCTCCGCTTTGCACGGGCGAAGCCGGGGCGGGCCACTAGTGTATTATAAATCCGGCACCACACGGGTAACTACCTACTATTACGCGTTAACCCTGTGGATTAAACCGGCCGGATATTGAACCCGGCTGAAAGGCTTTCTCATTGTACCTCTCAAATCATTTGTACTGATAAAAATTCTTATGACTTGGACATGTCGTACCAATTGTTCTTCAAATTAAAAATTAATCATAATCTAGTAGCTTTAATGATATTTTAGGTTTTTGCGAATATTACACATTCGAATTCTTTCGAAACGTCAGGAATTAAATAATGTAAGATACACGCGAAAAATCCGTTAAAAAGTGTTTAATTTCAATGACTACTACATTTTTCAATAAAAATAGCTATGGTACTAAATAACCATAACTTATATTCATGACTATAAACTGTATTTAGCCATATAAATGGGCAGGAGTTGAAAACCTTTTTTAATACGGTATGGATAATTTCAGTCGTAGGTTTACTTTGCAATTAACTTTTAATTTACAGCCTTAGAAAAGCTCAGACGGATATTGCTTCGTTATTTACAGGAAATAAGGTTAAGTACGAGTATACATTTTCTGCCTGATTTATTGAGATTGTCCCAATCATCATCATTTCAGTCAACAGAAGTGAACTGCTGGTCATTGCCCTCCCCAAGGTTTTCCACAAAATCCGGGCCTGAGTTTTCCGGCGACCTTAACCAGGTCGGTCAACCGTGTGAGAGGTTTACCGGCACTGCGCTTTCCACCATTCGTGGATATTCTGCCATATGAACCGCCAGTCCTGCAAGATATGGCCCTGACCACTGCCTCTTAAGTTTGGTAATAGACTCGTGTAACATACCGTACTACTACTACTATTCAGCCCATAAATGGACCACTGCTGATGACCTCCTCCCATTACATAGAGAGTCATAAGCATACTGTGCCACGATGGCCAGACGGGTTGGCAAAGGGTTTTGTTTAAAGTTATCCTTCTTTTCCGGCTCGGTTTTCGGCCTTGTCATTTACTTTTTCGGATCTTGCAACATTTTTAGGATGGAATGGAATCGTGACACTTTGGTTTTAAATCAGTCACCACATCACATATCTTACTAACTTGCAGTTACAATATTGACTCGTCTTCTATCTACTTATGCAGAAGTTCTACACCTTCTTAAAGAACCGGTTGAAAGAATGAATTGGGGGATCACGATACAAGCATTTTTATTGACTGTATAACTTGAAGGATCAATATGTATAACTAGCTTTTGCGCGCGGCTTCGCCCGCGTGGGCTTCGAACCCGTGCATATTTTTTATGAACATAAAATCGGTTATTGTGGCTAAACTATGATAGGTAGTTAGATATGTGCTCTCGCGGACTTTTTGTAGATCTTTATAAGACCTACAAACCCGTAGTACATAATTTTGTTCTATTGTCAATAGTTTTTGCAGCGCACGCATAAATAGGTTTTCGATTTTACACCTTGGTTTACAAAATCGCAATTTTCATACGGATCCCTAATTCTTTTGTAAATAAAATATAGCCTATAACCTTCCTCGGTAAATGGATAGTCCATTTAACACTGAAAGATTTTTTGGAATCGGACCAGTAGTTCCTGAGATTATCCTGTTCAAACAAACAAACAAACAAACTCTGCAGCTTTATATATTAGTATAGATTACAATTGTGTTCTCTGTCCATAAATGACTCATTACTAGGTCAGGCCTCGTCCAATGCCATGCTGCCAAACCATTCTTCCCGAGGGTGCCATAAGAGCGGACTAAAGGAAATCATAGATCGAGAAGGAAAATTTGATACAAAACTCTATGCCAATCTGCCTAATTTCCCTCCATTTAATTGGTGAAGGTTGAATTCAACAGTTGGTTTTTTTAAGCTGAAATGATGATGAACACTTATTCTACTTAGCACATATACTTTTTTAACCAAAACAACCCAACGTCTAGACAAAACACTAAAGCGTAAAATGCAAAAATATGCCAATATCGCGCCAAAGGGTCACAATTACGGCATTAGCGCCGAATGTGAAGATTTCATTTCACCCATTCCCCAAATTGGGGACATTCAATTTGCATATAAAGCGCTCATGGGCGTCAATGCGACGAGAGGGCTCAATATGAACTCAAATTTGAACGTACAACCCTAGAATGACCATTGTCATTCGACCCCGTGAGTACGCTGGAATGCCTACACTATTGGGACGTTTTTTGCAATCCTTCAGTATTTAGAAAAACTGTCCGTGTGGTGACGTGTTTAGACATCATGTCACCAGACTATTCCATCCGGAAAGTTTGTAAGAAAAAAAAACCTGTGCTAACTAGTCCAAATACCCTGATATAATGTGAGGACGTGAGGAGGATTATGTGTTTAGAATACACAATGTCACCAACCCAGACCATCCTGAGGGTGTCGTAAAAGGTGACTAAAGGAACGCAAGAGGCAGACCACTTAGCCGCAGGAGAACTAAAACTTGATACAAACCCTGTGCCAACCCGTCTTGCCGGCGTGGCAGAGTGGGTTAATTTCCCTCCATTTTGGAGGTGGCTTGACTCAGTGGTTTGCCATTTATTGTCTGAAATGATGATGATGATGAATGTGAGGAGTTGAAAGTTGTAATAAGTAGTAGTTAGAATTTTTGTACAATTACTTAGTTTAGTACACTTTAAACTAAGCTTAAGCAATTTTATTGGCGAATTTGGATAATTGAGCGATTTATTTTTTCTAGAAATAGACATATGGATATAATTCAAATATGTATTTTATTCCTTTTTTAATCTGGCTGTGCGTTATTTTATAATTTGGCAATAAAATCAATATAATGAGGGATGATCTTTACGACCAACATAAGTTAAAGCAATAAAATAAAACGTAATAAATATGGTAGTATAAAATGGAGCAGTAAATATTTACGTGTTGCCGTGCAGGTTGTGAAGTCACGTGCCACTTTGTTCCTGTTTTACTGCATACGGATTTATGAGTATGCACTTTAAGCACCTCACGTATTCGTTTATCTGCAGACAATCTTTGAACATCAGTTAACTGGTTAATTCCCAATCCGGTCTTCTGTAACACGCCCTTTTAACGTGAAGGGCAGCTTTTATAGCTCCCCATGGGGTATGTGGGTCCCGGCCGCGTAAAGATGGTAAGTTGCGGCCGGTTTATCCACTAAAACCCACCACGTTATGTCCTTACTCCAGCCGTATACTCCTACTCGTTCGACGTTGCCTTGGATAAGGGGAGACTGATGCTCTACCCTCAGGTTTTTGATCTTATTGACACCACTCTATCAGCAGAGACACCACTCTATCAGCCTTTCCAACCAGGTCCAAGAGAGGGAAATCCCTCTCTTGGACCTGGTTGGAAAGGCAGCATGTGTCCCCTCCTGCGTGCCTTGACCCTAAGAATGGCTCTGACTTCTGAACCAGCTTCTACACCGCAGAAGTGCTGATGTTGGGACTGGCAGTCCCGATCTTCTCGGGAACCAAGTCTCCAGTGGGTATTCTGTAACGCGCCCTAAATTTAAAACTATTAATAAAAATCTTCGATTATGTTTGAAGAGAGGTTAGCTATTAAACTATAAGAACAGTGTTTTTATTTATTTATTAAAAGCAATATGCAAATTATAAGCGAAAAAAAATAAGGAGATTTTAATTGACGATTAAATTTTGTAATTTTTTTTTTGGATATTCTGCTTTGCTTTTTCCCCAATTTCATTATCTTCTCTCTTCATTCGATCTTTGAAATAGTACGCCAGTACGTGTTACTATTACGTAGTAGTTTAAACAGTCGATTTCGAGTTTATTCATTACAAATGTACATACATGTAAATATTCCCACTTTATAAAATTATTATAGACAATGAAATGAAAGGAAATCGAGATGGGCCGAAACTTTTGAGAATCGATAAGCCGTTTCTCATTTTATATTTTAAAAATAATTATTAAATTACAGTACAGTTTCTACAACGTAAAAAAGTTATTACGATCAGTCTTAGGTTAGATAGAAATTAACCGGAATAGGAGCATACAAGTTTGGTATCGGTTTACATTATATGTTTATGTCGAGTGTGATGTTGATAATATCATAACAGATGATGTCTGTGTCCTTATTTCGTATATTTGATCTATATTACCAATGGTCTGTATCGGTGAATGAAGTAATCGTTACATTAGTTGTAAACCACAAGCGATATAATATTACAACTTACAATGTACGTTGCAATATTTCCGCGTGATCATAGAAAAAATTGTCTTTATTAATGTATAAAGAATATCATCTAGCCTAGACAATTAGCGGATGTATTTTAAGGGAAGAGATTACCTACGTAAAATATTGTCTACCAAACTTTCAAGAAGGCTGTTTCAACAATACTTTCAAGAGTACCTGGCGTTAACAATTCAAGTTATCATCATTTCAGTGTCAGTAGAATATTTGATGATTTCACATATAAAGTGTAAACCATATCTCTTCCTACCCTAGACAATTAAGGCGTAACTATACCCCTCAATTTTTTAATGATATAAATGTCATTAAAAATCATAAACTTTTTTTGTTAAATGGTTTTATTGATAAAAATATTGCTATTAAACTAATATCTTTATCTATTTTTAATTATATTAAATTCAGTATATTACCGCGTGTTGAATCAGGTATATGTATTGTAATACTATTACAAAACACAATACAATACACCGCTGTGTTAACCATTTTAAACGATGCATGTTTTTTGAAACACACTGGCTGTAACAAAATCCCTAGATACATAACGAAAATATCATTTTATAGATAACTAGTGGCCCGCCCCGGCTTCGCCCGTGCAATGCGGGGGTGGGTTATACATATAAACCTTCCTCCTGAATCACTCTATCTATTAAAAAAACCGCTTTAAAATCCGTTGCGTAGTTTTAAAGATTTAAGCATACATAGGGACGGACAGACGACACCGACTTTGTTTTATACTATGTAAAGATAAAGATATACTATAAAGATATTGCTATGTGCAAAAAATTTAGAAAGAGCATCAACTTCTTTTTCTAGAAATATATGTTCAACTTCTCGTCAGTTGCTATAACATGAGTAATAAATTATTTTTTCTGAGCTATTAAAATGTGACTATACATTGCAGAACACATTAAATTGAGTTTTTAGGATTAAATCACTATAGAAAAACGGCTCATTTACAATGTAATAAGATACATGTCGGTTTTTTTCCTAACTAAATAGGTAGATTGTTTATTATCATCATCATCCGCCCACATTAGTCCACTGCTGGACATAGGCCTCCCCCAAAGGGCACCATAGCGCCCTGTCTTCAGCTTGATGCATCCAGCTGATGCCCGCAACCTTTCGCTGATAGTCGCTCCATCTAGCAGAGGGCCGTCCTACACTACGCTTGCCGATTCCCGGTTTCCACTCAAGAACAGTTCATGAATAGTAGTTATATAACACAAAAACACTCTTTAAAGTATATGGAACGCTCACCTCGAATGTCTGAATAACTATTATTTTTGTTACGCCTTCTATAATAAATTTAAGCTGTGTTTGAATTTATAGTCAAATAATACATACTCAAATAATGATAAATAATGTTTCTCACGCTGTTAATTGCACCTTGTTCGCGTACAATAAACATAATTAATAGCTTCATTATTTAAGACGAATGCAGTAGCTTATTACTTGAGGTCGTTTACACTGTTCGTAGTAGTAGACTTAAATAGAATATACAATATCGCCACCCCATTCGACATTCAGGGTATCGAAAGAGCCGAAAAAAAGAAATGATAAGATTGAAAAAAAAATGGTCTCATATCAAGTTTTCCTTCTCTTGCGGCTGCCGCAAGAGAAGGAAAACTTGATATGAGACCATTTTTTTTTACGTTGGAAATCCTCATGGATACCCGTCTGCTAAACGCCAGCCGGGTTATGTGGGACTCGGAGGCGCTGAGGAGATGGTAATTGCGCTCCAACCTACCCACTAAAACCAACGATGTCCCTTAACTGCCCGAGACAGGGCCACGGGTTTCACTCCACCCGGTGGTGTGATGTGGAGCATGCTCCGTGATCCTGATGGGGCTTTGGACCGCTTCTACATGGGGTCCCCACGCTTTTATGGGACATAGGAGGACTTATTATGACAGAGGAGTCCCCAGAACCAAAACCCACCACGCCTCCGTGTGCCGCTCTTCGTTTGGCCTCTCCCCGTGGGCCCGCCCGGCATGGGTGACCCTAAGCCGCTATGGCCCCAACGGATCCTAAAGGCACGCAAGCCCCCTCACCACAATAAGGTGGCAGCACGGTTGAGGGGGTGATTTGAGACCCTGTACTAAAAGACGGAGGGTCGGTATAACGAATCGTATTGTCTATTTTGGAGTATGTGATATCCTAACATACTCTTTAAAATACAATCGATCTGCAGGGTAAGCAACTTCTGGCTATGCTCGATACATTCGGCCTCCTTCTGCTTCACGGGTCAGCTAGAGCATCATCCTCTCTGACCCGCTCCGCCATCTTCTTCTTCGACATAGCCTCCTCGCAGAAGTTTCGTTTCGTTATTTAGAAAAAGAAGAAAAATATAACTATCAGGATCTTTCCTGTAGACCAGCGTTGAAAATCAGTGGTGCCTTTGCCCTTAAAAATATAAAAGAGTTTTGCAAATAGTCCTGTATGAATAGACATCGCCTTTTAAAAAAAACTTTTATTTAGTAAATTGTGGAACTGAGTTTGGCCAATACAACTTCAACGTTTCATTGCCAGTCGGCCTTTCTGTTAGAACCGATTACGCCGACAATAAGAAGTAAATAAGAAACACAAAACAGTTGCATTCCTTCGCGCGGACTGAAAATTTATTCGGCGGAGCGAAATCGTGTGGAAAATTTGCAATTTGGAAGTAAAAGGGGGAACGCCAATAAGCCATCGATTATGTAGATGCAGAGCTTTGTGCAGGTTAGACACAGTGTACTAAGAAGATAAACAGTAGCTCAAGTTAGTGTTTTTGGGGATGGCACCACAGTCTATCAATGTTTCTTTACTTTCTCCGAATACGATAAATATTCGGAGATTTGAATACCAAAATGCGTACTTCGTGCCTAAATAAGTCCCAATTTAAAAATCATCATTATTTCAGGCCCCACTGCTGAGTCGACTTACCTCCAAATTCATGGTGGGAAATTTGCCTAATGTGCCACGCTGGCAAGACGGGTTAGCTTATTGTGCTTCTAAGACTTTTACGACACCCTTAGTATGGTATGGGTTAGTGAAATAGTGTTTTTTTAATCCGTCTAAAAATAAATTATATTATTTAGTTTGAGCAACTACTGTAATCCAAATTGAGAGGTGTTTATTTACACAAATTGGTCAAGAATTTAGAAGTTTATTGTGATGAATGAACCGAACGTTTATTATATAAGCATACATTATTTTCAAATTGTAAAGTTACATGCATCGTGAACATTTATTTAATAATTCTGATAAACTTATATTTTGACGCTGTTCAACGCATGAGAGTGATAATGGTTTCCGTAGTTTGAAGTTGCGTTACTGCTGAAAATAACTTTTTTGCGTACGGAGTTATCATTGCATTCAGTTCGTCGGAAGCTATTTGTCAAGGTATTTGTAGAGAATTTTCGCGAATATTCCAAACGATTCTGAAAGCAGCAGTGTGTCGTTTTGTGCGCCGTGTTGCTTATTTATCGCATTTTATTACTGAGTAGAATCGACCAATTGAATTCCGTATTCGAATACGAATTTAATCTATTCGAATTGTTGAAATCACTATGAATCTATATTGTACCTGATAAATAATGACTGTTTGACGAGCGAAAAGTAGTAGGATAATTTCCTCCCAAAAAAGTGGACGAGGCCTTATTCAGAAGATGGTTTATGGGCGGTGGTTATTTATTTATTTATTTATTTATTCAGTATACCAACAACGTATCACAATTAATATCATAGAACATAAAAAACATAATTTCTTCGTGCTCTCTGATGGCGTTACTTAAAGGGATACAAAACTTTCAATTGTCGTGTGATTGCATATTATTCATTAATTCTACATAACAATATTGTTGCAATTCTTAAATTTACAAAAAAACATCTGTTTTTAGCAAATTGATTGAAATTTTGAATTTGGTTATTGTGATATTATACGTACTCCTCGCCTCTTCCCAATTTTATTGGGGTCAGTACCAGTCAGATCATCAACTAATTTGGTAACATTTTCTTTTTTTAAACGAAGAAAAACGAAACTCCTTCACTAGGTTTAACCTTTATCACGGGCGCAGTTTACAAACACGAAATTCACGAAGACAAATGACGCCCACACTCGGATCACTGCCTCTGGTTTACACAAAGACACTTGCTCGACCCCGAAATCGAACCTGGGACCCGTGATCTATAGACGGCACATCTAGTCCCTAGCCAAAAAGGTTGTTTAAATGGAGAGATTGCAATCTACCCTCCGTGACGCTTTTATTAGGATAACCGGTAATAATTTGGTTTACCGGGGTTGATGGCTTTACATCCCGAAGCATGCATGACGTCACATGTTACAAATGATGGATACCCATCCAACATTCAACAGAGGTAGGTATTGCTTTTCTCCGTGTGTTGTCAAATTTAGAATACATGGTGTCACCACCCAACTCCATCCTGAGGGTGTCGTAAGAGCCGACAAAAGGAAATGACGAGGCCGATATCCTAAACGCTAGACAAGAAAAACTAGTTAGGTTAGACTTACGGGTTGCCATATAGTTTCTGTCCGTGTGGTGACGGATTTAGAATACATAAGAGCCGATAATAGGACATGATTAGGCCGAAAACCTAACCGCGAAAATGCTTGAAAAGAGTAGGCCGAAAACCTAACCGCAAAACTGCTAGAAATGATTAGGCCGAAAACCTAACCGCAAAAATGCTTGTAATGATTAGGCCGAAAACCTAACCGCAAATGTGCTTGAAATGATTAGGCCGAAACCTAACCGCAAAAATGCTTGTAATGATTAGGCCGAAAACCTAACCGCAAAAATGCTTGTAATGATTAGGCCGAAAACCTAACCGCAAAAATGCTTGAAATGATTAGGCCGAAAACCTAACCGCAAAAATGCTTGTAATGATTAGGTGGAAAACCTAACCGCAAAAATGCTTGAAATGATTAGGCCGAAAACCTAACCACAAAAATGCTTGATACGAAACCCTGTGCCAAGCATAGTAGGCTAATAACCCTCCATATAACTGGAGGAGTATCGTTATACAGTTGGTCATCAATGGGCCGAGCTGGTAGTAGTAAATATTGCTTAAAATACAAATTGAATGAGTTCCGAATCATCCGCTAACTTACAATGAAAATGAATGAAATGAATTTTATTTCGAAGTAAAAGCGGTGTATACACAGCTTAACTAGGTCATAAGTAAAAAGTAGTATACTTAACACGCGGCTTAGAGAATAACAACGACAGCGTTTCCGGTCACCGATTTCCGGCAAGCAACTGGATGCCATGTCACGCAAACTTTTAGCGGATGAAAAACAAACTGTAAGAAAAACTGCTCGACACTGTTTACTAAGAATTGAGGACAACGTAGATTTATTTAGAGTATAGATTTACAGCAGAACAGTACCTTTAAAAAGATATTGTTTCAGAATTGGGGAAATAATAATAATAATATGATTTATTGTTTAGCAAAATTAAAAGTCATTTAATAAGTTGGCAGAATTTTAATGTAACACTTTATTTAAAAGTTTGGAATCCAGCTCTACAGAGAAGAGCCAACAAAAAACTCTGTGGTTGCTTTTTTAGATGGCCATTTTTAGGTACATGGCCGGGATAAGATAGATTTGTAAGAGCAAACTCGCGCAATAGTCGCAAAGGGCTAAACATCTAGTCGATAATAGTAACTAACTTGTTAATGCCAGAAGTCTGAACCAACTGTCCCCCATCAACGACACCTGTTCACAAGCATGACGCATGTATATAGCTCTATTGATTTTGTAGTTTGTTAAATAGTACGGACATTATTTTTGTATGTGTGTGGTGAAACACTCACAGTGTTGAAAGTTAAGTTTGAGTTTAAGTTCTAAGTTGATACTCAACGTATCAACTTGGAACGTAAATTTTTCTCACTAATTTACCATGTCGATCGCGAAACAAAAGCATTCGTTTAAAACATCGTCATGGACTACTGCTTTCATATTGCCGTCGTCTGTGAAAACATAAGATATCTATTCATGACCTTTTGGATGCATGTGTTCAGTAACTCGATAGTCACAAAATGGTTAAGTAGATGCAGAAGGAATAGACACTCCCATTTATGCTCGGACAGTCTGTGTTGTGTATGCAGTAACATGTCAAAAATTGTCTTGTGTGTCACTGATAATTAGACGAGTGCACTGATAGAATTATTAACTAGTACTACTTTTACTCAGCGCATAAAAGACCCACTGCGTTGGGCCTCGTCTTATAACATGGAAGGCATTTTCCTACTGTGCCACGCTGTCCAGATGGGTTGGCACATCAGATCCCACAATGCCGCAACAGGACGCGAGTTATAGCACCCCGGGGAGGTTTAGTGGGTAGGCCCCCACCATGGGAGAGAGACCCACACTCCCCTCGCTGGCCATCCCCGTGGCCAGCGAGGAAGTCCATAATGGACATTACCCCGGCCGAACGAAAAAAAAAAGGTTTTGTGTGTAGGTTCAACGTTGACTGCGCTTATGCGAACCGTTGGCGCCCCAAGCGTGCCGTGTGAGGGTATACCGCTGGGGTTTTAGTGGGTATACGGGTTCTGTCCCGGGAGTCCCATATAATCACCGACCTCTCCCCCGGGGGGCGGTGGTATGCGTAAAGCATTTCCCCAGCGACAACAAAAAAAAAAGGTTTTGTGTCTATGTGATCTACCTCTTACGTTTCATTAGTCGCATCTTACGACACACTCAGGATGATAATGGGATGGTGACATTATGTACACTAAATCTGTCACCACACGGAGAAAAGGATAAGGCCGATAACCTAGCCCTGCCGATAACCAGCTAAGGAATCACCTACTGAGAGTAGGTTAAATGAAACACCAATGTCCCAGGTGCCAAGGCGCTGGGTACGACAGACGAAAGGAAAAAAAAGAAGAGCAAATAATTACCATTCATTGCCAAAAAGAACACGGACTACAAGTCTGTGGTGTTGTAACAAAATAATTAAAAAAAAAACCTAGCCCTGAGAGAAGGGAAACTTAATATGAAATCCTGTGAGTGAATCATATATGGGCTGATTAGTAGTAGTAGTAGTAATAAAACTAGTTGCATTTTCACATTACAACCACACCGGTTGTTTGTGTAAAATAGCGCCAGCTCGCTTTACAAGGATTCTTATTAGGTTTTCTTTTATTTGGCAACCAGCTGCGTATCTATTTCTTTTAGTGGGTGGTGTTTGGGTGGACGCAAGGGTTGTGGGAGATCAAAAGATATGGATGGATTGTAAGAATGAGAAATTGTGTTTGCAAAGTGTGACTGTGGTTATGACGACTGATAGGTGTGTATGGAGACTACCACCTAGCGTGGGACAAGGGTAGTAAGATAATAACAGTGATGATTTTGGGGATCATTTTAAATATGAAAATTTATAAGAGTTTTGTGATAAAACCTACGTAAATAAAGTTCCTTTTGAGTTTGAGTAAACTCTCCTTCCTGTTTCCCTCCCTCTTGGAGCTACCCTTTTGTACCTACATCGTGCGCGAAACTAACCTTCTGTGACGTGGTCTTGTTCCCTGATGGCGCTACGTTGCCGCGTCTGTTTGCACTGGAACCCGATAGGGTGCATTAGATGGGCTTGTTTTGTCTCCATTATCTGAGCTTTGATGCAGCCAACTAGGCATGTGTTGCGAGGAATTAAACACGGTGCGTGGTTTTCTTGTTATTGTTTGTTTTTTATGTGTCAAGTCTAAAGCCACTGAGTTTAACGACACATATTGAATGGGCAATTTGGATTAAAAATTGGCTTTTTAAATCAGAAGTATGTTAAGATAGTTATACCATTTAAAGCATATAATTCACTGCTTAGTGCTAATTATATACGTCGTTACCTGGTGGCGAAAGAAGAAGAAAAATAAATTTATTTTATTTTAATTTACTCTGGAACCTTTTTTTACAATATCAGCTACAGGTGACCATTCCTTAATATGTTATGTAGGCTGAAACGCAATCTGAATGTTTGTTTCTAAACCAACTCCTGCATTAGGTATAACCTTTGTTTTTACGTCGGTGATCCTCATGGATTCCCATTAGGTATAACCTGTATCACAGGGGCAACTCTGAGGACAGAGGAGCCTTGAGCCAAACTCAACACAAGACCGTGTGCCGTTCTTTGTTTGACCCTTACCCGTAAACCTGCAAGCCATGGGTGACCCTGAGATGGTATGGCTCCAACTAATCATACAGGCACGCACGCCTTACTACAGCAAGATGGCGCAACACGGTCCAGGGTTATTCTGTATTTAACTCTAATTAACTGTTTCTGTTTTCTGTATTTTTTGTTTGCTTATATTTTACTAGCGACCGGCCCCGGCTTTGCGCGGGTGCAATGATGAACATCTAAATTTGTGCATGTGTTACATATCGACGGGTTCCGGGCTATTTGTATTAACCGACATTTATTAAACTACACCAGAGCAGTCCAAAGTTTAAATTTTTAGAAAAAAAAAAATTACTTTAGCAATTGGCATTATTTTTAAAAAACGAAGGGTTTTACTGTTTTTATAACATAATCTCTATAATCTGATATATTTATTTTTCTAATTTTCCTATTTTTAACGAAGATAAATGTCGCTTAAAATATATTTCGGAAAATTCCTCATAATTCTTGAAGTCTTCATGTGTAAGGCCTTCCGCCTGATAGGGTCCCGGATCCTTGCTAGCTAGACGCCAGAAGCGTGACTCGCGCGGTATTTCGCGATGTCGCCAAATAAATTGTTTTAACCAACGGCATAATAGACAATCCATATAAAATGTTGATTGTATCAATGTGTATTCTATTCTTATTCCGTTTAAGATCAACTGTTTAAAGTACTAGAACTTAACCTTTATTACAACTGAAACGACACTGCAAATCGAATATTGAATAAGAAAAATAGGTGAACCATAATCTTTAAATCCTTTAATCATTAACCTACTGCGAGCTAAATGGTTGAAGTGACAACATCTTACATTTCACGTACAGAGCTAAATGTATGGACTAACACTGGGTATGAATTTGACAATGAGGCTAAATGCAATAAACGACATTCTTGTATATTTATAAGGTAAAACTAATTGTGTTAAGCGACACTGAATAAAAATTTAGCAACGAGGCTAATTGTATGAAGCGACATATTTATATATTTATAAGATCAGGGTAAATTCTTTAACGTAAGTTGCCTGTAAATTTTGGCTCCAGGAAAAATAGTTTAAACGACAGACTGGTATTTGGGAGTGAGTTTAAGTACACAGTGGCTAAATTTGTCAATATATTGTGTCACTTCATACACTGCAGTCCAAAATAGGCACCAAAAATGCGGTTGTATTAAGCGACAAAAAAGTGCTCCGATCGTCACCAAACCCAGCTCAATCGATGCAGAAAAAATCGCTAATTCCAAATATGTATAAAAGTCCATATCGCCCAGAGTGCCGCTTAATACAATTAGCCCGGAAGCCGTCGATATAAAAACCATCCTCTCAAGAATCACTCTATCTATTAAGAAAAACGCTTCAGAATCCGTTGCGTAGTTTTAAAGATTTAAGCATACATAGGGACGGACAGACGACAGCGACTTTGTTTTATAAAAACTATTTCATCATAACGGTGGAGTCTGTGAAATATTTTTCTATTTTATTCTATTCTAATGTTACCATCAGACTGAATCCGTTGGAGATTATAGTCTAAAAACAAAGACAAAACAAAGCCTGGTGCATTACACGCTTAGCCTGTGCGCAAACAAGAAAAAGCTCTGGGAGAATATACGAGTTTTCATTAGTACCGCGGTAATCCAGTGGACACTGTATATAATACAGTTAATTTCAATTGTACAGTGGAATTTATATTTTTAATGGAACTTTTAGTTCTTTATTGCGTTTTTATAAATTGTGTTGGAAGATTTAAAACTTCTTTTAAGCTGGGCAGATGGTTCTTGTAGCCATGTCGCAACTCAAAAAATAGCTGCGAGGCAAATAAAAAGCCCACATTTTACGCTGAGAGTTTAGTAAAAGGGCTGATAAAAATTAAATTTAAAATTTAAAAAAAACCCCGACACAATAATTAAAAAATAAAAATAAATACTTCGCGTTGGGGGACCACTCCCACTTATTTATTACCTGACCCCTGGTCCCCCAACGCGAAGTATTTATTTTTATTTTTTAATTTTAAAGGTTATTGTGTCGGGGGTTTATTTAAATTTTTAATTTAATTTTTATTTTATACTTTTTATAGGTACATACTTATTATAATGTAGATATACAAAAAAAACTTTATTGAAATCGCGTCATCGGTTCGGTCTGTCGGTCTGTGGCGCTACGGTGCCACAGACCGACAGACAGACAGACACGTGAAACTTATAACACCCCTCTTTTTGCGTCGGGGGTTAGAGATTTGAAGTAAGCATCTATCAAGTATAAAGGACAAATTAAAGTTATATTTTCTATCTTGCGAATTTACAAATTAACTATTACTATAACTACTACTCATTCCATCAATGACCCACTGTTGAGTTGGGCCTCCTCCCATCACAGGGAGAGTAATTATCCTAATGTGCCACGCTGGCGAACCGTTTGGCATAGGGCTTCGTTTCAAAGTTTCCTTCTCTCGGGCTAGGTTTTCGGCCTTGTCATTTTCTTTTGCCCGCTCTTATGACACCCTCAGGATGGAATGGGATAGTAACTCAACACCCCAACACTCCTGTCACTATAACAACTACTACTAACTAACTAAACTAAAATGAAACCTAAAATTTAATTAATAGAATTAGTGTAAGAGCTTACAGTGAGATAGACTTTTTGTTATATTTTTAGAAAATGTATTTTGTACTCGTCTTATATGTGTTAATCGCTTGAACCTGACTGGAGAACCTTACAAAAAACCATCCTACGCTGATCTTGCGTTTCTGCGCGAGAGTAAGGTCGCCAGGGCTCCATCGTGGCAAGTCTGATGCTGGCAGGGGAAGGAACATTTCCTTTTTGCTGCCAGCGTCATGCTTGCCTTTTTATTTTTAAAGGCGGGCAACTCAGTTGTTTTTCTCGGCTGTTCTCGGTGGCATATAGATATGTACATACTACTACTATTCATGCCATAAATGAACCACTGCTGAGTCGGGCCTCCTCCAGTTACATGGAGGGTACTGCCACGCTGGCCAGACGAGTTGGCACTGGGTTTCATATCAATTTTTCCTTCTCTTACAGCTAGGTTTTGGCCCGTATAATTTCCGTCTGTCGGCTCTTAAGACACCCTCAGGCTGGAATGGAGTGGTGACTCTCACCACACAGATATGTACGTAGCTGGCAATGATGTCTTACTATCAGCTGATGACGCAGTTGCTCGTACGAATCTTTATTTAAAAAGAAACGCTAGAAAGTTACCAACAATAAAAGTAATACACAATTACATCAAACGCTTCATGTACTAATTTTCTCAGATGAAAACACGTACTTTTACAACGAGTATAAAACACAAAGGCCCTGTCGCATTAAAACCCATAAACCCTATTTCGTGACACGTTTATGAGTGCAACCGCATATCTAATATTAAAAAAAAAGCCCGAGACATTTTTTATGACGAAGAAAATTTGGTTGTAAATCATTAATCATGGTACAATGCGTGTCAGGGAGTCGACGCATGGCTTAAGGGGAGTCCCAATTTCCTGTATTATGGGGAAATGAATGGAAAACATTTTTCCGAGCAGTCATGTTGTGCCCGACTTTTAAAACTTCACGGTGTAAGTGAGAAATTCAGTTTTGATAATGCAGGTTCTTAATGCGTTTTTCAATGTTATTTATTATGGTTTCTTATTTGAAAGTTAAAAAACTTCACAGTGTAAGTGAGAAATTAAGTTTTGTTAATGCAGTTTCTTAATGCTTTTTTTAATGTTGTTTTTTAAGTAAAAAGTAAACCTGAGTATTATTTGACGATTTCGTTTGCTTCAGTTCGTTTTCATTTCGTTTATAGCGTATGCAAGAAAATCTTAAACAAAAAAAAAATAACAGAAAATGTTACCCGACTTCAAAGTAAAAATTACCAATAAAGAACCATTTGAAGTCGAGACTAATGAAGCTTTTATAATATAAGGAAAACTCTATTACTATTCAAATTATGATCCAGTATTATTTCTCTTAATTTTTACGTATATTCTCAATAAAAAATAATTTATAAAAATATACATCAAAATTGAAAAAAAAAACGTCGAAAATTAGGTCCACGACCGAAGATTTATTATCTAAAATTATTTTTATATAACTGTATTGATTTTATTCTTGATTTTTATAGTTTTTTTTTATTAATTATAAATTTTCCCCGAACTCTAAGCTGTTGAGTTTACTCCAATTGAATGGGGGAAAATTACTCTACTGTGCCACTCTTCTCAGATGGTTCGGTGCAGGACTTCAAATTTCCCTCCGTACTTCTAATTATTTTTCTCAAAAATGTATACCTACAAGTTGTTTTTTAAATACCTTATACCAACCCAGCATGGTCAGACCGATTAGTTTTTTTTATCCAACGGCTCATCCGTTTTCGCGGGAAAGACGGATTTGCCTAGAATTTTAGTTAAAGGTTTAATCTTTTTCGATTCCCTCCATCAAATTAGAGAAGTTTCCGCTCAGCAGTGTCTCACTCTTGACTCGAAATTGTGTTGGTAGCTACTTCAAAAACCTAATACAAATTTAGTTTATAAAACAGGTACGTAATCTGCTTACCATCACCGCACTAATTAAGCAACAAAATTTCATGTGCCATCATCCAGAATGGCCATTCGGGGAAGCATTCCCCTCGATATGCCACAATAATAAAAATAAATTAGCAATATTCGCCAAAATGCAGCGAGGAATGTCAAACCAACGATACTTACAGAAGAACAAATCTGTACTAAGAAGCTATAGGAAATGCCTTTTATTATTTTCCAATAATAAAAAAGTAACTTCTCGGTAAAACAAAAAAGCTGTGTAAGTATTTAACATGCTTTTCTTTGACAATTTTATTATAGAAAAACTATTTAATCATCTAATTACCTACTCTATTATTAGAAATTACACATTGGCGCTGTCTATGAATATTTTTACAATAATTATGTAGGATTTAAAAGCCACAAGTAAAGAGAAATGGAACCAAAAATAATTAGTATGTATACGTTATGTACCTATAAGTAGGATCCCATTTTCAACCGTCTGAAAAAAGAGAAGGTACTTAGTTCAATTGTATTTTTTTTAAGAAAAGTTATGTTTTTATAATTATTATTTTATTATTCGCTACGTTGTGTAATATATATTATGTTCACAAAATAGTAATTGTTGCTCCGAATTGACTTCATTGTGCCTAATCCCTTAACTCATAATACAAAAGAGCCAAAATGCTTGTTTATTACTTGTGTAGAAGATGTTTTCCTCCGTGTAACGTATGCTGTACACGTTGCTCGGAAGTAATTTCCCAGCATTTATGGAAATGAAGACTTAAAAAGTATACATGTTCTTTACAGGATCGTTCAAAAATATGTTTGCGGATAAATGAGGATTCAATATTTTGATAAACTCACTAATATTGTATCTTATTACTTTTAAACTAAAGACCTTCTGTACGGTTACATTTTGCAGCGAGCTTGAATGAACCAACCAGAATGCGCCAATTACCGCCCGCTTCCCAAATTTGCCGATATAAGCCGAGTAATTGATATTTACGCTACACTAAGCCCGTGTATGGGATCCGGGAGTTGATTTATTTGTTAGTTACTATATAAATGGCTACCGCAGACCTATTAATGAGTACATCTCAGATAATACTACAACTACTACTCAGCCCATGTAATAGTGGGTCATCTATGACCTATTACCCAGTACTTGTACTCAATCCGTATTTGACCCATTACTGAGTCAAGCCTCCTACAGCCCTCCAGCTACATGGAGGGTAATTAGTATGTGTCACGCTGGCCAGACGGGTTGACACAGGGTTTCGCATCAAGATTCTCTTCTCTTGCGGGCCGTGTCAGTTACTTTCGTCGCCTTGTACGACACCGTCAGGATGGAAGGGGGTGGTTACATTTTGTATTCTAAATCCGTCAACACACCGAAGTTATTCATGTACATGTATTCCGTCAATACCAAAAACCAATTTTATACGTCATGGCGCACAAAACACGGACTTATCAAGTACGAAGATAAATAATTATCTACGGTAACCCACTAACGCTCCCAGTTTAGAGCCGATAGGTACAAATGTGCGGTGGACACTGCTAAATGGGTTGGTATGGTGAATAATGCCACTGGTGCCTAACTCATCTCAAACTATTCCAATTTCTATTACAGAATGAACACTCGTCTCGTTTGCCAAATGAATAAGTCTATTAACGAGAACTCTACTCTAAAGTTGATATTTGTGAGTACATTAAGCAAGATATGACATAAAACTACTCACGAAATACCCAAAATTGCTTTTATGGGGCTATAGGTATAAATTTATTGCCCAAAGCAAAGTTAGTAAGTAATAATATTTATAAAATACTAGCTGACCCGGCAAACTTCGTACGGCCTCAGAATCAATAAATAAAAATAAATGTTTCTTCACATTTTCTCACCTTTCCAAACTTCCCTGGAGTTCCACGAATACTTCAAGCCCAAAGTTAGCCAAATCGGTCCAGCCGTTCTCGAGTTTCACGAAGACTAACGAACAGCAATTCATTTTTATTTTTAAAAGATTACATATTTTCCGTGTGGTGATAGATTTAGAAGACGGACGAAGACCTAGCTGCAGGGGAAGGAAAACTTGATACGAAAGCCTATTCCAAGACCTTGGGCCAGTGTAGCAAAGTATGCTTATTAAGCTACATGTAACTGGAGGAGGCCCGACTCAGCAATAGGTCATCTGTGGGCTAAGAAGTAGTAGTAATACGATTAATAAAAAAGACCATATAAACATGATAGTTTTCCAGTTCAAACACATGCTGCAGTTTTTTTTCGAGTGCGTTTTTTCTTCATGCTTTTACCTACATTGTTTTATTACTTGAATTGTCTAATACGACACACTTGAGAGGTATCTAAAAAAAACATTTTTCTTAAATGATGAATAATGTTTGCAGTGCCCAAAGTCTGTAGCTAACAAAACGTTTAGGAACCGCAGATTTGTCACTTTGTTCGGAAATAGTTAAGGGCTTTGACTAATGTCGATTGTAAACTATGCGCATTTATGTTAATTTAATGTTGTTGTTGGCCTTTTGTGCCACCGGTTATTCCGATTTATATTGGCAAACTATTCAATGAATAATAGGTCACATTTAGCATTCACTACAGCCCATAAATTACCCACTACTATATCGGACCTCCTCCAAATTCACAGAGGGACATTAGCCTACTGAGCCACGCTGGAAGACAAGGTGGCTGATGATGATGATGACCTCGGGTATATTAGAATGAAAACAAGACTGGCATCTCTGCTTCGAAGCGCGAAGAATACAAAAAGATAAAATAAATCAAATAAATTGTGAAAATAAAGAAAGACTTAAATTATTATTACCACTACCACTGTTCACACTAAACTCTTTTCGTTATAATTATATGAGTCTCCATATAAAATGAAGAACGGTATCTTATAATCTTCGTCAAAAATCCAGTTACCCGAAGCCAAGCTAATGATTCCACTCATTATATCCCACCGGTATTTTATTAATGCCAACAGTAATCCTACAACATGTAAAACTTAAATCCTCCCTAAAACTCTAATATGTTATAGTCGGCCTTATTAAGTCTTACACATAAAAGCTTAGCGCTGTAAATCGATTTACGCGCGCTTGATATTTTTATTGGCTTAATCCAGGTACGATAAATGTTTTAAAGAATTCGTATTGAAATTACAACATTTGAAAATTAAAATTTATTTTGACTGTTATAAATTATGCGGCTTACGGCTGTGTGAAAAATAATAAGGTTTTTCTTTTCTGAGATTTCTTTTTTTAAACGAATACGAGATGTGTGTAAGCCTATTTTTCTACGCAAATACTCAGATGCTCCTCCCTCAAGTTTGTGGAAACAAATTTAGAAAGAATAGTAAAATTATTAGATATTTCTTCTCCCTGCCCTGTTTCCAATATAATTTGAGGTCGTCAGACAGTATGTCTTCTTTATGCATTCTCTTTTGCTTCAGCTGTTACGTCATAATTCATTCCACATAATTCATGTCGTCTCTCACAGACTTCTTTGGTCTCCCTCAACCCCTTCATTTATCTACTTTTACATTCAACACTCTTCACTTTAATTAATTGTATTACTTATCACAAGACAGGACAATAGGATATGACAAGGCCGAAAACCTAGTCTGGCCAGCATGGCCCATGAGGCTAATAATCCTATACTCAAACTCAAAAGGAACTTTATTTACGTAGGTTTCATCACAAAACTCTTATAAATCGTCATATTTACAAACACCATTATCATCTTACGGCCCCTGTCCCACACTAGGTGGTAGTCTCCACACACACCTATCAGTCGTCATACCTACATTCACACTTTTCACACAGTTGCTATTTTAAAAATTATTGGTCTTATTTACAAAATACGAAACTGGAAGAGACCTGACACAGGGACTCAGGGGCTGAGTAGTAGTATATAAAACAACCCTCTGCTAGATGGAGCGACGATCTGCGAAAGGTTGCGGGCAGCAACTGGATGCGTCAAGCTGAAGACAGGGCGCTATGGCGCTCTTTAGGGGAGGCCTATGTCCAGCAGTGGACTAATGTGGGCTGATGATAATGATGATGATATAAAACAACTTTAAAGTTCCATTGTTTCAGGGCAGTTACTCTAAATGATCGTCTGTCCTATATGTGGGTATATGAATGATGACTGAAAAATAGCAAAGGAGATTTTTATTACGGACTGCGGCTTCGCACGGGTGCGATGTTACCCGCGAGAGAAGCCGCGGGGCGAAGCTAGTTAGAAAAAAAGTAACCTAAGTTACTCATTATATCATCAGCTACTTATCAGTGAAAGTCCCGTCAAAATCGGTCCAGTCGTTCCAGAGATTAGGCGGAACAAACAGACAGCCAGATAGACAGACAGACAAAAAATTAAAAATATGTTGTTTTGGTCGCTGTACTGTATATACATATTTACGCATTTAGTAAAAAGTGGGTATTTTATTATTACAAACAGACACTCCAATTTTATTTATTTGTACGTATTTATGTATATGTATGTATAGAATATAGATATACTGTTTCGTCGGTGTTGTTCCTTTGATTAGACTAATGCTATATACTAAAAAACTAACTCATGTTTCTATAATAGCCCTGTTGTATATGATTCCCATACATCACGTGTAGAGGTTATTGGCCTTATATCCAGCGACAGTTGTGGGAATAAATGTTGATACATTAAATGTACAGAATGCAACAAAAAACGTATACGCGTAACGAAAGGATCGGATATTACTGCTGATATGGATACTGTGTGCAAAATTTCAGGATAAACAAAGCCACTCTTTTTTTTTATTGTTTTTTTTTTTGTCATCATCTGACAGAAGTGTTAGAAGTCAAGAAATGAGCACAGAAAACTCAAGGCACCTTATCCAATGGAGATTAGTAAGCTTTTAGGATAATTTTCTCCCTCTAACCCGTAGGTAAATTGTTAGAAAATGGCGCAAAGCATTAAGTCCGCCTTGTGTACCGCTACTGTAGTACTGTAGTGCGAGCGGGAGAGCTTTCGCCGGTGGACAGGCCATACGGCATACAGTAACAGGAAGTGATGTGCGGAAAAGACCATATGGATGTATATCTCACCTTCTTGGTTACCTTTGGTGAAAATACCATGGTTTTATATCTCACTCAAACTTCAAAATAGAAAAGTATTTTAAACATAGAACTGCTTCTTTTGATTAACTCTTTGCCTATTGGGTGGCTATAGGATATTTGTTTCACACTATATAGATTACACTTACTATGACCACGTCCTATACGTAAAGTAGAAATAGTTGACATCTTAATTTTTATTCTGTGTATTCAGCCAATGCATCATATTTTAGATAATAAGCGAATTGCTAGGCTTTACATTAGGAGCATCTCGCGTATGTAAATCTATTAAATTATTTACTCTGAATATGAACACTATCTAAATTCATGACATATTTTTAACTAGTGGCCCGCCCCGGCCTCGCCCGTGCAAAGTTGGGGTGGGTTTTAAATATAAACCTTCCTCTTGAATCACTCTATCTATTAAAAAAAACCGTATCAAAATCCGTTGCGTAGTTATAAAGATTTAAGCATACATTGGGACGGACCGACGACAGCGACTTTGTTTTATAATAAGTAGTGATTATTTGTGTCAACAAGCAACTAACATTATTCTTTAAGTTAAGTTTACATATTTTCTAAATTTTCCACGTTTAACGCATAGTAATAAAATGACATAGTTAAGGTGAAACCTCCAATAGTATGTTACATAGAATGCTTTTTTCGAACTTTTAACATCAATAACAACATCTAAGTACTTTTACAGCGATATAATAAATTAAACAGTGCTTAGGCGAAGATTAATGATGGTACCGAATATTCGATTCTACTCGGTTCGTCCCCAATACGAATAGTCAACGATCAATCAACATTTCAATGAAACTTCAAGCGGAGGCGTATTAAAAAAGAGTGATCTGTTATTGACATAACAGGGTTCCGTGCGAGACATTTTGTATCGATTATTTACAATCGGTAGTAAGATCTTATTATTTGAAATCATTCAATTGAAGTAGATCTTATTATAGTAAGGAATTACAACAGTTGTTTCAAATGTAAGTAGTGTAACTCGCCGATACATTAATAATAACACATTGTCACTAACCGTTATTGTCTCTGAGTGATTAAATGATCGGACAAAAATCTAAATGCAGAAAAGAATTACCGATTTGGAATATTATATTTAAATATACAGACATCGATCCCCGAATTTGATCAGACGTAGCGGAAGGAACTATTGTACTATCGGCTCGACACGTGCTTACGTCCATCCGGCACACCTGTCTGACAAATGGACTCCTATTGGGACGTTTACCTTTATCTGATCCGGAGATGGTCGCTTTCACACGACGATTTGATAAATGTTCTATGTGATGTATATGTACGAGGACAATGTACTATATTGTATTGATATTTGTATTTGAGTATATTTAAAGATTTTATATGTGAGGTGACGGATTTAGAATACATCGTGTCACCACCCCATCCTGAGGGTATCGTAAGAGCCGACAAAAGGATATGACATAACCTAGCCTAGCCACAAATGACAATAACCTAGCCACAAGATAAGGAAAACATGATCCGAAACACTGTGCCAACCCGTCTGGCCAGCGTGGCGTTGTTGTGTTAACACATCACATTAGAATCACTATGTTCGGCCAGTAAATGGCATACAAATATATCAATAATAATAATAGAAGTAATAATTAGCAAAATAATAATAATAATTATAATCATTATACATTCAAGATTAATGTCAGAGATGCAATAACTTATTTAAACATTAAATTTTTAAATGTCACACAAAATTGTCAGTCAGATGATTAATAGTTCGGCTATAATCATTATTAGCCAGTCAAAGCCGTAAATACAATATTTAAATTACAAAGTCAAGTCAAATTAGGTACCAAGGTATATATTAACGCATCAGTAAATAATTACATAAACGCACAAAGTGCAACCTGAGTATCAAGTGCTGTAGTATTCATCCAAGCAATAATAAGCTTTATCAATTAGATAACGCCGCAGTTTTTTCTTGAAAAGTTCAAAATTCCCAATCTGCCTTATTTCCGAAGGTAATTTGTTATATATTTTAGGCGCTTGTACAAAAAAACTATTATAATAAAGCGTCGTTTTAGATGGGGTTTGAATTAATTGATTGTTTCGTCTTAAACTAGTTACTTGTTCAAATAAATTCGCATTGCGGCGTATAAATAGACACAGTTCGTAAATGTACATCGATGTCAATGTAAGGATGTCTAATTCGCGAAAATATTACGCTCTATGTAATTGAATAAGGAGGTCTACTAAGATACTTTTTTGAATTACACTTTTAAGTTTGAAGTTGTTTTGTTTTGTTGAATTATTTAAATGTGTGTAAATGCTTCTTTATACAATAATAATGTTAAGGTACGTGTACTCCTAATTTTACAAGGCCATCAAGGCATGGTTAACGAACGGTGTTATAGACTAAAGGCCGCTGCATACGTGACGGGTTTTTATACGGACGGGACGGGACGGGAATTATTGCAAACATCGTTTTGATACAAAATGTATATAAAATCGTCGCCGACGATGTTTAGCACGTCCCGTGAGTGCCACGTTCCCGTCCCGTCCTTGAAATATGCACTTTCATATACATTTTGTGTCAAAACGATGTTTGCAATAATTCCCGTCCCGTCCCGTCCGTATAAAAACCCGTCACGTATGCAGCGGCCTTAATACAGCGGATTTCTAAACTCGCAACAGTTGTTAGATAGATAATAATGAAAGTTATTGACCAAAATCCAATATTTAAAATCCAAAGTAAAATTCTGCACCAAAAATGGTACGTACGAATATATCGTTACCTTCCTCGGGATTTTTGCACTTACGGTCAGCTTCACTACATAGTATAAAACAAAGTCGCATTCTTCTGTCCGTCCCTATGTATGCATAAATCTTTAAAACTACGCAACGGATTTTGAAGCGGTTTTTTTAATAGATAGAGTGATTCAAGGGGAAGGTTTTTATGTATAACCCACCCCCGCATTGTACGGGCGAAGCCGGGGCGGGCCACTAGTACCATATAAAAATGAAAAGCTTGACGTCTGGCGCAAAAAGAATTCCTACGAAGAAGAATGAATTCCTACGAAAAAAGACCTATAAAAAAAGGATTTTTAGTAGGTGACGATAAAAGCAAAATTAAAAATATTATTCCTTACACTGGTAGAGTTTTTTAGTAGGTAATATTTGCTTATTGGTGTGATGTAGGACAGATATGATAACTTGCAATAGGCTGATGACACTGCGTTCCGCGCGCGCCCCTCAACTGTGGAATGGGGGAGGGCAATACAGCCCCCCCCACATAATTGGAGGGGCCTGCCGCAGACCATGGGGCTTCACTAACTATATAAGACGCGAGCCCAGGCCCCCAGGGTCGTGAGCATTCTCCCGCAATGGGAGTGAATCCCCTGGCCCTGGTTTAGGCTGTCGAGGATCGCCGTCGGTTTTAGTGGGTAGGTTGGGGCGCAATTTACCGTCTCTACGCGCCACGGAGTCCTACATAACCCGGCCGAGTATCCATGAGGATCTCCGACGTAAAAAAAAAGGCTGATGACACTATTCTCAGTTCTGACCGCACGTCGTCACCTGATACAGATTTTGATGTCTGTTTTAATTACGTTAAGGTGACTATTTGAATAGCTCAAGTTACTGTAGACATTGCTTGAAGGTAAACACGCCTAAACAAGTATCCCTAGTAGAATTCCTACTCCCCGCAAGGGTTCATTAGTGATAATGTATGCCTGTAATTACGCTTTGTTCAACTAATATTGGCCTTTGTGCCGCTAATGCATAGTCTACGTTAAATTAATAATATAGTTCGTAAATTAGTGGATCGATTATGCTATTAGACGTGTTTGTAATCATATTAAGATAATTACTGGAGCATCCCTTTTATTTGACAGGTAAGTGACACGTATTATTATAAGGCTTTGATATTTCAGTAAGGCTATATGTCGTGAAACATGTTTTATTATTTACCTTTATTGATTTAATTTATTATTCGACTAGCGACCTGCCCCGGCTTCGCAAGCGTGCAATGATGAACCTCTAAATTTATCAGTGTTTCTCTACAATATCATGGATGTATTATACATATAAACCTTCCTCTTGAATCACTCTCTCTATTAAAAAAAAATGCTTGTAAATCCGTTGTGTAGTTTTAAAGATTTAAGCAAACATAGGGACGGTCAAACGACAGCGACTTTGTTTTATACTATGTAGTGATAGTGATATGAATATACCTACATAAATAAAATATTAAAACGATGATACTGTACTCAAATTAAAATAGATACATAATTTACAAAAAGTTTAATTGTGCCCAATCGCTGCCATTTGGCAAAGTACCCAGAAGACGAGCAGCTTTCCTGCGCTGGACAATTAGCATATATTTTCGTTTTTCAATAATCGAGAAGAAACGAATTATTGTTACTAATAAAATATCTATTCCGCGTGGTGATTTAGAATACATTATGTCACCACCCCATCCTGTAGGTGTCGTGAGAGGCAACTAAAGAAAATACCAAGGCTGATAACCTAGCCGCAAGAAAGGAAATCTTGAAACAAAACTACCTGACTGCCTCGTTGGTCTAGTGGTTAGATGTGCCGCCTTTGGATCAACGGGTCCCGGGTTCGATTCCGGGGTCGGGCAAGTATCTTTGTCTAAACCAGAGGCACTGGCTCGGAGTTTGGGTGTCATTTCTATCTATAATAAGTATGTATTTACAAAAAAAAAAAATGTATATAAGTAGTTTATCATCCATCTCGTTACCATAACACAAGCATTAAGTTGCTGAACTTGGGACGAGATGGCGTTGTGTGAAATGTCCAAGGATATTTATTTATTTATTTATTAATTTGCTATACAGTAGACCCAGTAGGCTAATTTCCCTTTATTTAATTTTGCTCGTCCAAATATAGAGGCCAATTGGCCTACTGTGCCTACGCAAGCAAGACGAGTTAGCACAGCCTATTGCGATCCTTTGATCGCCTCTTACGCCTCAGGATGGTATGTGTTGGTGTCATTGTGTATTATAAATCCGTTACCACACCGGCAGTTGTATTGGTAGTAGTACCTACATATCCTTAAATATTTAAAAGAGTGTATTAGTTATAACAAATATTTGGTGGTGTTGCGTAATTTCCTTTCAGAAAATGGAAGTGTATTCAGCACAGCAGTTGACACCCTTTATTCTGAGATGATACTATAAAAAAAATATTTGGTATGTTTTTGGAGATACCCATATCGGTAAGATACAGCGTTTTGTTTCTCAGTAGTAACGTTCTCAACGTTACTACCGAGAACAAAACGCCGTTTCAACGGCCAGCGCAAATTAAAAAGGATATCTTAACAGATAATCTTATCTTGCACTTTGGATGGTGCCCTGTCTCATTTAGGCGGCTTCCAAGAGTTTCGGACGGCCTCCATTAAGTAAAGAGGATCTCCGGTCGGCCCTAATTAAGAATTCCCTCGGAAATCTCGACGGCCCGCCACCCTTGGATAAAATAGCACCGATTGATTTTAAATGAGCACCCAACAAAGAGACAACGAAGTGGGCGCTGCTTTGAACTTGCCTATAAAAACTTTGTGGTGAAAGCAAGGAGCTAGGGGAAGTTGGAAACAAGCTACAAATTCAATTGAATGAAATAGGTATCCTAGCTGATAGGCGCAACGCAACGGATGTCCGTCATGTGACGAGAAAATAACTTCAAACATTGTATAACATTATGGCACTATATAACGGATATAACGCGTGTATTTTAAATTATTTAATTGCTCACTTTTCGTATGATTTTCAGTAATTGTGGTCACGGGATAGACTAGATGACAGTTGTCTTCAAAAGTACGAAGAAACAGTTAAATCTCCTATGATTTTGTTTTATTGATAACGTTTTCTGTGTACGCAGAAATCTTTCACGGTGTCCAGAGGTCTTGCAGATGAGTGTTGTGCTTGAGATTTGATCAACTTAGTGACTGGATCCCAAGCAGCAGTACTTGCCAACCATGCTCTCTATTGAATTTCGATATTTATTAAATCTCAATAGCCTCGCAAATCAATCCGGAATGTAATGATTTTCTATGGCAAGAATTCGGGGTCAATCAAACTAAATCAATAATGGTTGAATTGAGCAATGACTTGAATGATAAATATTGGTTGGTCTTGTTGAAAGTGTGCTCACCAACTCAGCATTCGAAACATGGGGAATTAAATAATCTAAAACACACGCGATAAAAGTGTTATTGTATAATTATACAATATCACTATCACTACATAGTATAAAACAAAGTCGCTGTCGTCTGTCCGTCCCTATGTATGCTTAAATCTTGAAAACTAGGCGACGGAGTTTGAAGCGGTTTTAATAGATAGAGTGATTCAAGAGGAAGGTTTATATGTATAACTAGCGCCCCGGCTTTGCACGGGTGTAATGATGAACCTCTAAATTTATCAGTGTTTCTCTACAATATTATGGATGTATCTATACATACAATTAAATAAAATTGGAGTGTCTGTTTGTAATAATAAAATAACAACTTTTTACTAAATGCGTAAGTCTGTATACACAGCACATAGACCAAAATAACATTTTTTTTTAATTTTTGTCTGTCTGTCCGTCTGTCTGTCTGTTTGTTCCGGCTAATCTCTGGAACGGCTGGACCGATTTTGACGGGACTTTCACTGATAGGTAGCTGATGATATAAAGAGTAACTTAGGCTACTTTTATTTAGTCTATACATCTTCTATACAAATAAATAAAATTGGAGTGTCTGTTTGTAATAATAAAATAACAACTTTTTACTAAATGCGTAAGTCTGTATACACAGCACATAGACCAAAATAACATTTTTTTTTAATTTTTGTCTGTCTCTCCTTCTGTCTGTTTGTTCCGGCTAATCTCTGGAACGGCTGGACCGATTTTGACGGGACTTTCACTGATAGGTAGCTGATGATATAAAGAGTAACTTAGGCTACTTTTTATTTAGTCTATACATCTATACAAATAAATAAATGCGTAAGTCTGTATGCATAGCACATCTATACATCTATACAAATAAATAAAATTGGAGTGTCTGTTTGTAATAATAAAATAACAACTTTTTATTAAATGCGTAAGTCTGTATGCAGAGCACATAGACCGAAATAACATTTTTTTTAATTTTTGTCTGTCTGTCCGTCTGTCTGTCTGTTTGTTCCGGCTAATCTCTGGAACGGCTGGACCGATTTTGACGGGACTTTCACCGATAGGTAGCTGATGATATAAGGAGTAACTTAGGCTACTTTATTTAGTCTATACATCTATACAAATAAATAAAATTGGAGTGTCTGATTGTTATAATAAAATAACAACTTTTTACTAAATGCGTAAGTATGTTTAAACAGCACATAGACCTAAATATATATTTTTTAATTTTTGTCTGTCTGTCTGTTTGTTCCGGCTAAACCGTTCAGTACTTTGGAGACATTGTTAAAAACTTAATTTAAAACAAAACATGAGAGCACATCATTCAGCTGATTCAGAATTTAGTAAAATTCTTCTTGATGTTGGAGAGGGAAAGTGTCTAGAAGTGAATAGTAATCATGATATAGAACTACCTACCAGTCTTTGTCAAGTTGTGGTGGACACTGAAACTTTAATACATAGTATTTATGATGATATTCACAATCTCAATATCAAAGAAGATTCGATAAATAAGCCAACAAAAACTGTAAATAAATGATAATTAAAATAAATGCAAAAACCAAAAAAAAATATTAATGAACTAATTAACTTTTTTTAAATTCCACGCGGACGAAGTCGCGGGTACAGCTAGTTATACATATAAACCTTCCTCTTGAAACACTCTGTCTATTAAAAAAAAACCGCTTCAAAATTCGTTGCGTAGTTTTGAAGATTTAAGGATACATAGGGACGGACAGACGACAGTGACTTTGTTTTATAATATGTAGTGATGATACCTACACAATTGCACCCGTGCGAAGCCGCTAGTCGCTAGTTGTATAATAATTACCAGCTGCTTTTCTATTCCTTTCTTTCAAGGACACGACAGCTGTCCTGGCTATGAAACAAATATCTAATGATGTAACCAAATTGTTACAGCAAAATATACCTGTAACAAAAAATATTTTTTTACTTAGGTAAGTAAAAAGAGTATTTACGTAAAGAAGTTCTCATTAAACTAAAGTAGCAGCTGCATTGGACGTTCATCATTTACCTTACAGCTTGAGACGACAGCACGTTCTCAACGAAAGTTGGCTCAAAGTAAATAAGGAGACAGAAAATTTTGTCGTAAGTGAGAAAATATTACCGGAGCTTAATGCTAGGGGCACCTCGGAAGGTAGACTCGTTATGGTGATTTATGATGCACCCCAAAAGGTATTTCAAAGAAAGACCCACCTTATGAATTCCTACAATGGAAACTCTGTGCAACCTCCCATTGTCTGCCTCGGTTGTAACTCTTAGACGTTTAATATTTGCCTCGCTTAATTTATTGAAGTAATTTCAAGATAACAATGTAAGTGTGCGCTGTAGGCTGTTTATCTCGTTAACTTAGATGTTCAGTTATGTTTGCGAGGAGGTAGAATATTTGCATGAATTTTCATATGACCGTTTTATTGTAGTGTTTTTATCTTCACTCATTTATAGAGTGGTGTCTTAACGTCACTTCTGATAACATTTCCCAAAGATCTATCCAAGCTTTCGTATAAATCAGTATATTATATGGAGTTCATTACACTAGCTGACCCGGCGAACTTTGTTCCGCATTATATATAATTAAAACAAAAAGAAAGTAGGACATAGGATACCTGAGATTTTTATCCCGTCCCTATAAAACCTACTTTAACAAAACGCAACTGACAGCGAAACGCTATGTTGTCTATAGTTTAATATGGTCGAAAATTTGACAATTAGAAATTTTGAATTCGACTTGTTTATATTGTTGTAATTCACATAAAATCTTTTTTATTCTGATGTATGAGCTATATTATTGTAAAGTTTCATTAAAATCCATTCAGTAGTTTTTACGTGAAAGAGTAACAAACATCCATCCATCCATCCATACTTACAAACTTTCACGTTTATAATATTAGTAAGAAGTAAGATAGAATAGAAAACAACTCATGCATATAAATCTAGACGTGGAAATCTACTACTAGTAATATTCAGCCCTTATATGACCCACTACTGAGTTAAGACTCCTCCAATTAACACGGAGGCTAATTAGCCAACTGTGCCACGCTGGCCAGACAGGGTGGCACAGAGTTTTGTATCAAGTTTTCCTTCTCTTGCGGCTAGGTTACCGGCCTTGTCATTTCATGTTTCGGTTCTTACGATACTCTCAGAATGGAATGGGGTGGTGACTCTAAGTATTCTAAATCCGTTACCATACGGACCAATCAAACCTATAATTAATATATTTGGCAATTGATAATATTATGCTATATATATTTGCCAATTTGGTTGGGATCCGCAGGTGTCTAAGCCATTTAGATTAAAATTCCCGCACTGTTAAGCGGATCTATTGAATATTTAAACCCAACGCCATTTCTGCCAGAGTCACAGTAGTAATAGACTTGTCACCATTCACATAACTAAATTAAGTTCCGTTGCAAATGGGCACTAAATACTGTCCATACTGAGCTTAGTTATTGGAAACGAAGGTTTTACGAGCTAAGTTTTAGTTCGAAATTGTAATTGAATGCATCCTACTGGGACATTACAGTATGTTAATAACGAAGTTGAACGTGGTAGATATATTTAAAAAACAGTATGAACACTTTTTCAACAATAAAGCCTAACGGTAAGGTAAGCATATACAGTGACGCGAGTATAGGATGAGATGAGTATGTCGTGTAGAAAATAGTAGCATATATTGATAGGGGCGTGATATCTATAAAAATGATACATGTAGTAAAATATAACGTAGCGTCATTAATATAATTCTATCTCAAGAGTCACATGACTCAATAGTTGGTTAGGTTGCGGAAACACAAGGGGCAAGAGAAGGAAACATATTATAAAAATCCGAATGGAGTCAATTCTTAAGCAGCATATAGAGCATCAAAACCTAACGAATACTTTTTAGCGGTGGCTAGGTCGGTTTGCCAATTGGCGTAAAAATACGCTGTGTACATCACTACATAGTATAAAACAAAGTCGCTGTCGTCTGTCCGTCCCTGCGTATGCTTAAATCTTCAAAACTACGCAACGGATTTGGAAGCGGTTTCTTTTTATAGATAGAGTGATTCAAGAGGAAGGTTTCTAAGTATAATACATCCATAATATTATAGAGAAATAATAAATTACATAAATGATATATTTAGAGATTCATCATTGCACCCGTGCGAAGCCAGGGCGGGTCACTAGTACATAATAAGTTACTCTATAAAGACGGTTAATGAAGCTACTGCATTGACAACGTCTACTATGACCATACAGAACGATAAATTGATATGAAAACTCGACTTTTATTCAAATCCATGCCGGCACTACTTTGTTTTAAAAATTACGAGCAGTTGATGTTCTGATGAAAACAAGAACGCGTTTCGAGTTTTTAATATCGGTTTTATGTTTTATGGAGTTGACGCGGACATTGGCCGTGTTCATATTAAGCCTCGTATTGCATTAATCAGCTGTTTTATGACCGGTGGTGCCAAATAAATTTCATACGAGTTGCAAGGGTTATTCTCATTTGCACTCTTTGGCAGTTGCCCCCTTTTCTGTTGCAGTTTTCACCTGCCACCCTTGTAAGTTAATTTCATACGAGTTGCAAGGGTTATTCTCATTTGCACTCTTTGGCAGTTGCCTCTTTTCTGTTGCAGTTTTCACCTGCCACCCTTGTAAGTCAATTTCATATGAGTTGCAAGGGCTATTCCCATTTGCACTCTTTGGCAGTTGCCCCCTCTTCAGTAGCATCTTTTCACTTGCCCCCCTTTTCAGTTGCCCCTATTCAGTAGCCTCTTTTCAGTTGCCCCCATTTTCCCTGTTAATTACGAGTACATCTGAGACTGGAGGCATAGAAGAAAGGTTATCTACTGGGTGTGGGTTAATGTTGTTACCAAGTGGTGTTGTTCTGTGTGTTTTGCTTTTACACTCGAGAGCAATGAATCCGGGTCACAAGTGACCCGGATTCATTGCTCTCGAGTGTATTTAATAGTGCACTCGTATTAAAACTGAACCATTCTTATTATAATAAGTAATTTATATCTATCCTAAATTACTACGGAAATAAATAAACTAAAGCAGTGTCCACTAACACTTGTCTTATTGTCTCTAGAATTAATAAATCACTTTGTTCATGTGATGTGTGCTTTGCTGAATACATTTTTATTTCCTTCTTTCAATGAGAATGTGCGAATAGCCCAGATGTGGGGCCAAATGATCTTATTTTCAATCTTCGCCTTCTCTTGTACCCCTGATAATTGAAGCTGCAACTGGGGGCAATTTCTACGGAGGCACCAAAATCGGGGCATACGTGAATAGCCCAGTTGAAATGTAATCGCACATTGAAAACATGGGGCGCTGCTTCTAGTTTTAATTTACGAAGCTACTTTTTTAATTTGCCAGCGATTGCACAGTTTTTAATGGGAAACTCGAGTCCGACGGTAATTATAGCTTAAGAAACGTAAGCTTGGACGTTCAAGACGACTGAACTAAAAATCTTAATTACTTGAGTAACTTGAATCGGTTATGCTTTTGTATTCCTAGACAAAATATGTAGATTAATTATTTTACATGCATGTATGTAGCATGTCCGTGTGGTGACGAATTTAGAATACACAATGTCACCACCCTATACCATCCTGAGGGTGTCGTAAGAGTTAAGAGAAGGAAATAACATGGCCGAAAACGTAGCTGCAAAACTAGGAAACCCCAGTGTGGCACAGTAGATTAATTACCCTCCATGCAACCGTTTGTGTGGTGACGGATTTAGGATACATAGTGTCACCACCCCATTCCATACTAAGGGTATCGTAAGAGGCGACAAAAAGAAATTAAAAAGCTGAAAACCCAGCCGCAAGAGAAGGAAAACTCATATGAAACCCTGTGCCAAACCGTCTGGCCAGCGTGGCACAGTAGGCTAACTGCCCTCTCTGTTATGGGAGGAGGCCCGACTCAGCAGTGGGTCATTTATGGGCTGAGTAATAGTATGTAATCAATCCGTAAGTAAGGTGAGTAAGTTCCGTGTTGCTCACAGTTTATTTTGTAATAGGATGGAGTCCAAGGTTTTCGCGTAATCTTTGATCCACGGATACAACATGAAGGCCACTTATAATGTGTTCTTTTATCTTTGCCCAGACAGGATAACGATAAATCCTATTCAACTCGTCCATTAATCACAAAATAATTACGCTAAAAATTCATTCTCCTCGAATCCCAGTCGTCGTCAAAACAGAACAAATGGGGTGCATTCAGAAAATGTTCCGGCCATTCGGAACAATACATGCCGAATGGAACATAGCAATCCTATCGGAAAATCCATTCCGCTTCACTCATCCGCAAAAAGTATGACATCAAGCCAAATTATTATCGAGGGGCTGCTATTGCTCGGGAATAGGCTTTGAACATGAATTGTTATTATTTATTTAGGGAAATTGCGCGTATTTCTCTTATCCAGTGTAGCTGAGTGTGACAGAATATGTATAGTTTATGGTATCGTTTTTATATTGATACATTGCGGAAGCCTGTAGACCAAGGATTCAAACAGAAGACGTATGATGTCAGCTGATTGCATATTCATCACACAATTCAAAATATTCACTGCGACCCAAGCACCTGTTCTACACAATGACAGCGAGCGGCCTCTAAATTGAACTTGGGGCCATAATCCACAGGCCGCACTTTCCCGGGATCTTTGGTCCCTGGTTCGATTTCGGGGGCGGGCAAGTGCCTTTGTGTACTTGCTCCGAGTCTGGGTGTCATTCGTGTTTGTGAATAACAGGTTAGTAAACTGCCCCCGCGATGTAGCTAGAGCAAGAATTTTCCTATATTAAAAAGAAAAGAAATAAGCCGATGTAATTAAATAGGCAAATTAAAAAAAAAGACATTAAAGTCTTAATTAGTGGAGGAAGTCGTACAAATCTCGAGTAGTACGATATTAAAAATCGAATTAATTATAATGAAGATAGCTAAGTATCAGTTTACGCAGTATCTTTTGTTGTGACTATAGGGGGCGGGTAGACGGGGGTGAATTCTTAATTAAGTGTTGGAGCCCTCTCCGCTTAATGCAATGACTTCGCGCTTCGTTTAACTTTCATAAAATTCTCTTATACTCAGCAATTTTTTTCTTAATAGGTGGACTGAAATTATCATGCGAGAGTGACTCTTCAGTTTGTGGAATCCTCTTTCAGTACCGTCAGTTTTACTTGATGGGTTATTAGAGAGGGATTTTGTGGAAATGCTGTGACATTTTAATATAATTATGGTTTGACAATTTAAAGTTTTTCTTTTTAGTAAACGGTTTACAATATGATTTCAATGATGACAATTTTATTAAGTATTTATGTAAATAATTGACTTATTAATATAATTGTATTTTTCTTTTTTGGGTTATATATTTTGCGTGAATGCTAATTAATAATAATAATATGATTGAATTCAATATAATATCTATGTCATCTTAATTTAAATTATGGTAAATTGCGAGAATTTAATATAATAATTTTACATTTAATATTTGTACACCGGCAAAACCGGTAGAATATAATGATACATACATTTGTCAACATCTAAATAACTACTTATATTCTAATAAATAAACGTTTCTCTCTCTCTCTCTCTACATAACTGTATAGTATACACGTTTTATATGTAAGACGTTTATCAAATTACAGTATATATGTCAACGGAAAACAACAAGAACCGGAAATTTATAAATTTTCTAGGAAATTTATAAACGGCCGTAGGATTCCAAGTGAGAGATAAATTGTATTATTTTACGCCCTCATTTTCGGAAATTTATAAACTTACTGAGCTCACGCGTAAAATAATAAGTAGCAATAACCAAACGCCATGGGCGCTCTGATTGGTTGAATAAGTCACGTGTTCCTTCTCCGTCCTCTCCGCCGCCATTGTTCGATATTGTCTAATTGTGGTAACCTAGACCTGATACTGCTGCATCATCAGATATACCTGCTGCATCATCAGGAATCTATAAGATACCCAACTCCTTAGCAAATTACAGTAGATGATCGTGTTTGGACTCATTGTAAGGGTATCAATGAAACAGATATTAAAAAGTTAGGTACCTGACATTTATGGCTGAGTAGACTTTCAATGTAGTGAACATTGTGTGTGTACTCAGCCATAATGCAGTCCGATGTCAGGGGTTTTTTAAGTTAAATACTTATTTTATTATGTTTAATTTGTTACATGTTTTTAAGTATTTTTTTTATTAAGTACTTAGCGTTTGGCAATTCGCCAATCGCGATCACTCGCAAATCGCGTTTTTTTTTTAATTAAACTTTTTAATGTTTGTTTTTTTTGGCAGAAGGCCGGCTTTATTGTTTTTCTTTTTAATAAAACATTTTAACTTCGCATCACTCAATTTCTATTGTTTTATTTTGGTAGAGTGCAGTAGGGGTCATTAGCATATTATGTGAAACAGTAACCCTGTATTATAGGGACTTACCAAGTTTTAAAGTAAAAATACTGTTACGTACTGATAAATTTATAGTTTGGCAAGTCTAATTGTACCTATGTCTATGGACACAAGCATGCCACTATCAACATCGACCAATCAGAGAACAGTGTGTTATTTGCCGTATCTTGTAGAAGCGTAAAATTAAAAGCTCTACTGTGATTGGTCGAACCGTTTAGAATCTTACGAATGGGTATCCGTTAGTTTATAAATTTACGACGAGACGTCGTAAGTTTATAAATTTCCGAAAATGTGGGCGTAAAATAATACAATTTATCTCTCGTTTGGAATCCTACGGACGTTTATAAATTTCCTAGGAAATTTATAAATTTCCGGTTCTTGTTGTTTTCCGTTGACATATACATCCTACTCGTTGAGAACACAGCACAGCATACAATTTATATGAATGATAATTAGTCGATTACGTAATTTTACGTAGCGTAGAATTCATTCCAAAATATACTTTGAAAAAAAAAGTAGTTTTAATAGTCTTGAAACTCAAAAACTCAAAAGGAACTTTATTTACTTACTTTTTATCACAAAACTCTTATAAATCGTCATATTTAAAATTACCATTATCATCTTACGACCCCTGTCCCACGCTAGGTGGCAGTCTCCATACACACCTATCAGTCGTCATAACTACAGTCACACCTTCACATCCATCTCTTTAGATCTCCCACAACCCTTGCGTACACCCACATTCATGCTGAAACTACCACCGCTTCCGGATGCTGTTCTACAGAGAAGAGCCGGCAAGAAACTTTTTTTTTTCAAACCAGTGGTCTTGTTTACAAAAAGCACTATAGAAGAAGCACTTCACGAATAATTAGAACGAGTATTATTAGTAATAGTAATATCTGCGTACCTAAGAGTTTACTTTATTTACTTTACTTTTTATTACAGTATTCATAATGCTACTCCATAACTGTGCATTATACCGCCATTACCAAGTGTCTCGGAAAAAAGAAAAAAAACGCAGAAACGCAAGATATGTTAACAGAGTGTGCAGTATGTGTGGTTTCCGTGTGGTGATGGATTTAGAATGCATAGTGTCACAACCCCATTCCATCCTGAGGGTGTCGTAAGATCCCTCAAAAAGAAATGACAAGGAGAATGACCTGGCCGTACGAGAGGGACAACTTGATACGAAACCCGGTGCCAACCCGTCTGGGCTGCGTGGCATAATACGTTAATTACCCACCCGTCTCAGCAGTGGGTTATTTATGGGCTGAGTCGTAATGGTAGTTGTGTTACGATGGCGTATAAAATAAGTTGACCACCATATGACCATCTACTGTTTTTATTTAGGTCAATTATTATTTTATTCACACCTCTGCTAACAGCTCGGTTCATGATCCTATTACTTTTACGACACCCACGAACATACAATTATCTTAGCTGTCGTACGTTTTCACCCAATTTTCATAAAATAATTTAAATATTCATAAGGAAATTAACTAGCCGTTTTCTGTCTCATATTATTTTTTGATACAGCTGCTCTCATATTTCATTTTTGTTATAGCCGTCATTAAATGTATGTAGAAATCAACAATGCAATCAATCAAAATAAACGGCCGTTTAAAAAGACCTTAGGGTTTGTAATAGCCGGATATTAACACGATTAAACTGAACAAAATGTATTGAAATTATGTTAAAATTAATTAATACATAGAAATATTGGTCAACATGTATGCATCTCTGACTGACGATGTTCACTGACTGCTGTGTGTAATTCGTTGAGACGCTTTTATGAAACTTTTTGATATTAACTACACCGATTAATTGGTTATCGATTGCGTGTTGCATGTTAAAAAATTGTTCTACTGGGCTTGGGAAATTTTAATCGAATTACCTCATCGTATGATGCCTATGTTTGATAGGGTATTGGTTTCGTTGTACGGTGATGTAATGATTAAGTATCATCAGAAAATGTAAAATATTTCTCACATGATTATGCAAATTATTTAATAGAAATGCCACTTCAATTAATTTAATTCACGTTAATATAAAATAATAGTAATTTAAAAAAATATTTGAATAATAAACGAAAAGAAGTACGATACTTGTAACAAACATAAAGTGAAAGGAGGGCTGATCTTAAACAAATCATAGTTATAAATATATATCAACGCCACAAGAACCCAAACTCATTTTCTTGTGCAATCGTCATAACCTGATGGAGAAACTATGGCCTGTACCATATTACTGAGACTGACAGTATTCTCACAATATTATAAGCACACATACAAAGCTTCATAGATATGAAAACCTTCTCAGCCCCTAAAAACTCCTTAATCTCAAAATTGGTCTCCTGTGCGATGCTGGCCAGATGGTTTCACTTAGGATTTCATTACAAGATTTCCTTTTCTTGCCAAGACTTGCTTGGCGTGCTTATAGTTAGTTCACACGACATCGTCATGATAAAATGGGGTGCTATTCTAATTCAGTTGCCACGTAATGAATGAGCATAGCGAACCATATTGATTACGGAGAATACGTTGGTATAAATTAGAACGCCCATCATGTTAAGTTATACCAACGTATAAACCCTATACCAATTTCGGGAAGAGGACCAATCAAAATAAGCAGTTTTGTGTTTAAAAAGTCTATAGGAGCGAACGGTGATTTTGTGAATCAAAAATTTACTACAATTTTCCAGTGAAACCCCAACCAATAACTAACAATCGTTATTAATATCCTAGTAGCATAGTTATTTGTGTTGCATTATGTTTCTTTAGTTCTTTGTGCTTATTTCTCAAGTATTGACACTTTCATCATCAGTAATCAACCTGTTTGTTTAACAGCAGTAACTATAGATATTGTTATGCTTATGGCGCCAAGCTATTAGATTTCAGGATGTTGAAGTAAGTAAATGTAACAGTAAAATGTTATCAAAAATCATAATCAAAATGTTTTTTATTCGAATAAATTCTTGCGAATGCTTTCAAATAGTCAAAAAAAAAAGGTATTAATTTTAAGAGAAATATAAAAATAACTAATCATTTAGCTATTACCACCGGTTCGGAACGCCATTCCACAAAGAAGAGCCGGCAAGAAACTCTGTGGTTGCTCTTTTAAATAAAAGGGTTACAATGATGGTGGTACAAAGAAGTCTTACAGATTTGTGAAAGCAATAACACGCATAATCATGTAGCCTATTAAAAATTTAAAATAAAAATCAGTGAAATTACACACAAATTACATGGCGCGTGCTGAAACTGCACTCACATACTGTTTACAAACTTCACTAATATAATGGCTGAAAGATCAGAGCTAGACCATAACACAGCCGACGTTACTCCCATGCGTCACTATCTGATAGATAATCATTAACTTGATAGTACGCTTTTTTAATTAGACGGGACTTAATGTAACCTTTAAATTTCTCGAACGACCAATCCAAGACAGTTTCCGGTAATTTATTGAACAGGCGAATTCCGAGACCTACAAAAGTTACTTTAAGTAATTGTTTTATTTTGAAGTCTGAAGGAGAAACGGATGTGGTTTTCTGACCTAATTTGTTAACAGAAAACCAGTGTCAGTAAACCAGTAACCGCGGCTCCGCAATTTTTTTTTGGGTTGATACTCACATTATCCTGAGATTGTTGTAAGAGGCGACTAAAGAAACGCAAGATGCATTTTACCTAGCTGTAAGAAAAAGAAAACATGATATACAAACCCTGTGCCAAGCCGTCTTGGCAGCCTGGCACAGTAGACTAACTTCCCTCCACGAATGCGCAGAAAGTATGATGATGGTGACTCATATTTTTCAATATCTTATTAAGCCAATATCGTCACCAGCTAAAATTAACACCAGAATTTTACTTTTTTTTACATGTTGTTGAAAATGTACATGTACATTTACTTTCTCAGCATGAAGGGGAAATTCAAACTATAAGATACTAAAATTTTATCCCATAGGGTGGTTTTAGTGGATCGATCATTATGATCTCCCCTCATAATTCATATAATCCTGTAATTGATACATAAAAGCTCGTTGGCTTAGTACAATTAGGCCCACCCTCCCCCAGATTTATTTGCAATTGTTCATTTTGAATGATTAATTTTATGTACCGTCCAAAGTATTTCAGTTGTCATAGCTAAGATAGCACAATCTTTATAAATGAAACGTGACTAAAAACATGACAATCTTATTATAATAAAAAAAAATTGTTTTCGGAATTAATGGCGGTGTTAATCACTATCACTACATAATATAAAACAACTAGCGAACCGCCCCGGCTTCGCACGGGTGTAATGATGAACATCAAAATTTACCAGTTATTCTCTACAATATATATTATGCATGTATTATACATATAAACCTTCCTCTTGAACCACTCTATCTATTAAAAAATAACTGCTTCAAAATCCGTTGCGTAGTTTTAAAGATCTAAGCATAGCAAGCCGGGGCGGTCCGCTAGTTAAAATATAATTTTAGTGCATTTCAAAATATGATATATACTGCTCACTTGTATGTATAGAGGTCAAGTTTTATAGCAAACTACTACGCCGAATAAAAATAACAATTGAATAAAAAAGCGTTTTCTATATGACGAGGAACTATCATCATCCTAGCCAGCCCATAAGTGAAGCATTAATAAGTCGGCCTCTTCCAAATTCACGGAGAAAAATTAGCCTACTGTGACACGTTGGGAAGACCGGTTGTCACAGGATTTGTATAAAGTTTTCCTTCTCCTGCAGCTAGGTGAACTGCTTCTTGTTTTCCTTTACGACAGCCTCAGTATGGTGTGTGTAGGTCACATTGTGTATTCTTAACTCGTCACCATGCGGCTATGCGGTAGCTTAAACATACGATGGAAATTATGAATGGCTACTGGAAGTTTCAACCTATACGTTGATCTTTCGTATACCTGTTGTTACCAATCTACGAGTAACTACTACTACTAAGCCCATATATGAGATATGACCCACTGTTGAGTCGGGCCTCCTCCAGTTACACGGATTATTTTTGTGCCAAGCTGGTCAGACGGGTTGGCACAGGGATTCGCATTAAGTTTCTTGTCTTGTCTTCTCGTTTTCAACCTTTTCCTTACCTTCTCTCGGATCTTACGAAACCCTCAGGATGGAATGGGGTGGTGACATAATGTATTCTAAATCCGTCACCACGTGGATATCTGTCACCATGCGGATTAACACTTGCCTTCAAATTGTCTCTTGTGACTTAAACGGCACTTTCCTGAGCCTTTCTTGATAATTTTAACTCCTATTCTGCAACCACGGGTAATGTACCGTGAACTGATACTAGACAAACATACGCCTTTTAAGATTCTGTGTTATTCTACATGAGATGTTACAAGAGGGGATGACGATATGAAACGATATTGTTGTTTCTTTTTTTTCGAGAACAATGGGGAATTATGCAGTCAGGGTTTTCACATTATATTTTATTATATTGGCAAGTTATTGATAGCTTTGTTATAATTATTATGTTAATATTTTACCCCCTAATATCGCAATCAAATTGGATGTGATGGACTTAAATGCAATACCATAATCTATACTAATATATAAAGCTGCAGAGTTTGTTTGTTTGTTTGAACGCGCTAATCTCAGGAACTACTGGTCCGATTTCAAAATTCTTTCAGTGTTAGATAGTCCATTTATCGAGGAAGGTTATAGGCTATATTATTTTCAAAGGAATTAGGGATCCGTATGAAAATTGCGATTTTGTAACCCAAGGTGTAAAATCGAAAACCTATTTATGCGTGCGCTGCAAAAACTATTGACAATAGAACAAAATGAAGTACTACGAGTTTGTAGGTCTTATTAAAATCTACAAAAAAGTCTGCGAGAGCACATATGTAACTATCATACTTTAGTCACAATAACCACTTTTATATTCATAAAAAAAAATGCATAGTGATAAGCACGGGTTCGAAGTCCACGCGAGCGAAGCCGCGCCCAAAAGCTAGTGTTTAATAAATACACATTGAATCTTTTTTGTTATTCTATTTTTTTTACTTTTAATTTATTATATACTTGAGGTAACTAAAAACTAAGGTTACATAACTCTAAAATAAATAAAAAAATATTATTTGAAAAGAAAATAACCTACTTAAAATAAATATTAACAAATTATTATTATTTATCGTTTTAGAATAATATATTTTAAAACTTGATTGTAGTATGTTGCTATGATGATGTATTGAAAAAGGGGTGTACAAGAGTTTATTTGCAGATGCGATTTATTTTAGTTAACAGTCCAAAACATTGCTTCATTAATAAACTTGCTTGTGAGCCATACATATTGGAATCTCCGGGTCGTTCAAAACAATTTGAGGACTCGTAGAAATCCTGCCATCGTTAGTGATTGGATTTTGATTGGTGTCTGGCCAACGTTGAATGGCTTCACCCGTCATATTGTGGAATCCACAATATGGGTGGCCATACAAAAAAAAAACAAAACTGAGAGACGAGCTAGTCTGTGGAATAGTGCGGAATACAATTGCCAAACAGTTTAAGGAACATCTTGCTCAACTAGACCAAAATAAAATATAATCATAAATAAAAAACACTTTTGAATTCCCTCGCATGAAACTACTGTTCCTATAATGCTCTATGGAAACCTGAACTTAGTGTTCTGCTATAGAGATGCATGTTCAACCGTCTATACTTATGCTGTTTACTTCAGCTACACCAAATTCCAAGAGATATAGTTTTTTTTATTAAAGAGACATACGAGCAAGTTTGTCATCTGATGATTAGTGTGCGATGCCGGCTGCAATAATCCACACACACACACATACAAATAAAATTGAAGTGTCTGTTTTTAATATTAAAATAACCGCTTTTTACTAAGTACATTGGAATGTATATACGTATGTATGTATTAAAACAACATTTATTTTACTAAAATTTTTAATGACAAGGCCGATATCCTAGCCACAAGAGAAGGAAAACTTGATACGGAGCCCTGAGCCACCTGGCAAGCGTGGCACAGTAGGCTAATTACCCTCCATGTATTTGGAGGAGGCCCGACTCAGCAGTGGGTCGTGTATGGGCTGAGTACTGAGTGAATAGAAGTAGTAATACAAGAATTTACTGGTGTGTCCTCAAACTTTAGAAAGTATCCGAGTAAGTTTTACAAAGCCACAAGGAAGTTCCGAGTTTATTGACCTTATTTTTGTCTGTGCTATTATTTATAATAAAAAATATGTCAAGGGACAACCCTGCGAGCAGTGTCATGTGAGGGTAGAGCGGGTCCAATCGACCCGCGCGATAAACTGCGACGCGTGTACGCCGCGTTAGTTACGCACCGTAATGAATCTGGCGGTTGCATTTTAGGGTTAGCCGTAATATCGTCGCCATTAGTTAATAGTGTTTAACCATTGGAACAGAGGCAAGATTTATTCTTTGAATAAAATAAATAACATTATTGTGCAATTTTTCAACTTTAACCAGCTCTATCGGTCTGGTGACGGATTTTGAATACAAGGTGTCACCACCCCTTTCCATCCTGAGGGTGTCATACAAAGTAATAAAAGATACGCAAGAGGCAGATCACCTAGCCGCAAGAGAAGGAAAACTTGATACGAATATGCTAATTGCCCTCCATGTAATTGGAGGAGGCCCGACTCAGCAGTGGGTCAGATAAGGGCTGAGAAGTAGTAGTTTAAATTTAAAAAACGGGAATACTTCTTTTTTTTTTTAGTGGTAGTAATATCTATTTTATTAATATTCATAATCTGATAGGACAATCTGATACTACGTCACTGCTGTGCTGTAATCTATCTTTGCTCTATTTTAGATACATAACCGCGGTACATCAATAACCGCGGGTAACGTCGCGGGACTCAGCTAGTTCTAAATATATCAGTACAAGACATACCAATCTGTGACTACTTCAAACTTTTGAAGTGAGTGTATATAAAAAACATGCAATTGTTTAATGCCTAGACTTAAAACCAGTGTTCACGCAACTGCAGTACGTCGCCTCTGAAGTTGAAACATGATGGTTACCCACCTAGCAACTACTACTATTCAGCCCATAACTAACCCACTGCTGAGTCGGGCCTCCTCCAAATACGTGGAGGGTAGCTAGCCCACTGTGCCACGCTGGCCAGACGGGTTGGCACTGGGTTTCCTATCAAGTTTTACTTCTCTTGCGGCTAGGTTTTCGGCCTTGTTATTCACTTTTGTCGGCTCTAACGACACCCTCAGAATGGATCGGGATGGTAACACAATGTATTCTAAATCCGTCACACAGATCTACTAGATGAGCTAAACATCACTTAACCTCAAATGAATTGCTTTTTGCATTATCTGCTTGCCTAAAATCTCTTCTCTTTTGTAATGTAGAAATGCCTCCTACAGAAAACAATTTAAACAAAATATTAGCGTGTTTAACCTCATAATACAGATTCGTGTGCGTGTCGTGTTAGGTGTTAATTTCGCACATGTTATTGCACGTCACAGCAAATAGAGAGATAGAGGCCACGTGACCGACGCAGGCGTGCACCATGACCATAACCTTAAATCAAGGATGGGGCTCTAATTGCTCAGAAAACATTAACGGCTCCGGATTTCTGGTCCAAGTTATAAGCGTTTGTAGCTTCTGATTGCATTTTTTAGGTTTTTAATTACCTGCTTCCTTTAATCGTGGTCAATTGTATGATCTAAATAATTACGACGTAATGGTAATACTATGGTGTTCAGTGAATTGCATTGAAGAATAATTACTTCTCAGCCCATAAATGCAACCCACTACTGAGTCAGGCCTCCTCAACTCTCCGGCTGACCCGCGTTTGCCCAGTGAAACAAAGACAAAAAAAGGCCTCCTCCAACTACATAGAGGGTAGTTTACTGTGCCACACTCAAAGAATATAGATGTAAAAGTTGAAATAGAAATTGGTATTATCAAAAAAAAATTTTTTTTAATATATCTATAACCCATTTAACCTTACATTTATAATGAGTTATTTTATTGGTACGAAATCTCGGGGCTAATACTAATTTATGTGAAGTATTTTTAAGTAAAATTATTTATTGAAGAAGGCAACACACGAGCATGCTGATAATCATGGTAGCAAATCAGTAATCGCAGATGTCAACTATACTTGATTAGTTCATTTATCCTTCATTCATGCCTTCATTTATTTTTTTAAACAAATGTGTTTATAATATTTTTGATACAGGGAACGGTCTTGCAATAAACGTGGGTCGTAAGCAATGCAGTGATAGATTGCTTAAGTGCTTTATTTTAGCTTCAACGCTTTTCTTATTAACTTGAACCAATCGCCAGCTCATTCTTGCAATTCACAGGACTGCGTTTAGGGCAAGACCCAGATAATTTTATTCCCCTAATGCATCTATGGGGTCGATGGGTTCAAGGGATGTTTAGTGTCCTGTTTGTTGCGTAAACGATCCTTGCCCCAGACAATTTGATTCGTAATAAATAACTTTTATTTCAATGTCATTGGATCGATAGTGGTTTGGTTAGTAGTAACGTAGCAGGACTTAAGACAAGGAAATATCTATTTTAAGTTTTCTCTTTAATTTGCCTGAATTCAATGACATTGATTAAAACCGATTGGATATGGATTGGAACTGTGTGCTTGTTCGTCTAGGGGTTGGATGTCCCGCCTTTAGATCTCGGGTCACTGGTTCGACTCCGGGGCGGACATGTCTTTGTGTAAACCAGAGGCCCTTGCCCTGAGTCTGGGTGTCATTTATTTAGGTGAATTTCCTGTTTGCAAACTGCTCCTGCGGTGAAGGTTAATATATGTATATAAAACAGGGGCTTCGTTTAAAAAAAGTGCATATATTTAGCTGAAAGCAATGAATTGCTCTAGATGTCATGCTTCCACGGATCTGTTGACTTTAATCACACCACCACTCGAGGGTATACCAACACTCGAGGTTTGTGTATGTGTGTTATGTTGGTAAGTCGTATTACACCTTCATCTGTAGGTGATACTAGATATCCTAAATTCTTGCATACAAAGACGACCTTTTCCATGGTACTATGTGTGTACGGTGAAAATTATGGCACCGTAGTTCATGAATAATGTTCGAAACAGAAATTAATTCCCCAACAGCCTTTCGTTGCGTCGCAGCCGGTTGAATAAAAGCGTGAGGTCACGATAACACAATTATGTTTTAATTTATATTCGCCGTTGTTCTAACACGCGACCGGGGTAGGTCGTTTACACCCTTTATCAAATGAACCGAAGCTTAAGTTGGTTAAACTAATTATCAAGATAAATATTGGATTAACTACACCTTGTTTAGCATGGTTACAAGTTGTATTTTTCGGCGCTTCACTCTTTCAGGTGATTATTAATCGTAATGCGATTTGCAGCTATTGTACTTTCGCGACGTGTTTTGAATTAGGACTGTACGGCATGCTATTGTATTTGAGTTCGGGAAATAAAACACCGATTGAATTTTCTACGGGAAATTTATGTTAATACCAGGGTAATACAATTTATTGTAGAGTATTGTAAAGCTTTTTGGTGGCTATACATATGCATCACGTTAACTATTAATAAACATAACATTATTTGTGTGAACTACTAGCCCATGACCCACCCCTGAGTCGGGCCTCTTCCAATTACTTGGAGGATAGGCCTAATGTGCCACTCGGGCCAGACGGGTTGGTACAAGGCTATGTTTCAAGTATTCCTTCTCTTATTTTCCTTCTTCGGCTAGGCTAGGCCAATAGCCTTGTCGTTTTCTTTTCTCAGGACGGAACGGGTTGGTGACACTGTATATCTGTCACCACATGGATATGTGTAAACTATGTATATTATGTAAAATATAATATTAAATTTAAATAATATGTTACACTTTAATAATCACCGATGAAATACTTATTCAAAATCCTTTTATTTTATAAAAAATACCTTATTTTAATATGAGAGTATCACAATGCGGCTGAAGGAATCCGAGAGGCAGACGACCTAGCCGCAAGAGAAGGAAAACTTCATACAAACCCTGTGCCAACCTGCCTTGTCAGCATAGCACAGTGAGCTTAATTTAGTAGTGGGTATCTTAAAGACATTGACTTGATTTTTACTATGTGCAGATTTAAGATGGTATCGGCTAACGAGATTATGTATTCCAAATCCGTTACCTCACTACCTGGTAACTATGATCAGTTAATTGTGCTAATATGTATTAAAATGCATTCTTACTGTATTGTATGACTGGCAGCTTTTTTATTGTTCTGTATCACGTTTATATTTATCCATTCACTTTTCTTGAACTGTCATGAAATATTATATCTATTAGAAAGATGTGGTTCCTGTCCGCCGTATATTCCCCGTAATTATTTGATAGCAACCACATAGTGGCGATCGAGAATTAACGACTTAGGCGTGTGAGCAAAGGAAATTTTGCTTAGTTTTAGCAACATCTTGGTCGAAAAAATGGAGCCGTTTCTAAGGAAAGGGATCCAATTGGGATCATTACATTGATCAGCTAGAACAATATTTTATTGCCAATGAAGTGAAGCAGACTATGAAGGCACCAATTTTACCACTGGAAGAAGGCTAGCCCTAGACTATTCCACAAAAAAAAAATTCGGTAGAAATGTCTCATGGATTATTAGAACGTACATTACCCGATGTACGGGTGTCCTAAAAATAGCACGTCACAGCTATTATAAATAGGGTTGATAAAGAAGACATTTAATGACATATTGAAATTAATTAACTCATTCCATGTTTATAGAGTAAAATCAATATGAAAATTGTTGCTTAGCTATTGTGCCAGCCAGTACTTACAACGTACGAGTATAGTAAGAAGTTCGCCGAGTTTAAACGGTTAAGGGTTCCGCGAGCACGAGTTACACGTGCAGTCTGTGGTTTACGAGAATATTAATATTTTACAAAATTAATTTCATCAGATCGTTGATTTGCATGGTTTTACTAGTGATCAATCAACTTGGCATTCCTTCAAGCCATGTCTTATATTCCGTGTGGTGACGAATTTAGAGTACATAGAGTAGCCATCCAATTTCACCCTGAAGGTGTAAGAACACACAAAAAGTAATAAGACCGACAATCTAGCCGCAAGCGACAAAAAACTTGATACTAAAACCTACGCCGTCTGGTTAGACTGGCACAGTGAACTAATTACCCTTCATGTAGTTTTAGGAGGCCTGACTCAGCAGTGGGTCATTTAAGGGCTGAGAAACAGTATCAGTAATAAACAATGTCGGTTACATCACACATTACACTTATGCCAATTAGGGGGTTACTAGCAGTATTTGATACTTACTTTCTGTCATTAGTTGAACCTGCATCCTATTTGTTTAAATGTGTCTTTCTTTTAAAATATGGCTACGTTAGTACGAATATTCGTGCTCGATGAAGAATTTTAAGCTGGTTACAGCTAAATTTGTGGCTTTTGCCTGCTATTGAAATTTACAGCATAAAGTTTTCCGCCAACGGGTGGTTGTCTGCGCGTGTGAATAGTTCTGGGGGAACTATAGCAAAGTATTTTGCTGGGCAACATTATTTAGAGTTCAGCCTAAAGCCTTTATCACTGTGGCTCATTTTACATAACTATGCCGTAAATGTTAACATGCATACTGAAATGAAATATTTGTTTTATGCCAACTGTACTGTTAACATGATACAAAGGCGTATCACAAGAAGGAAATGATAAGACCGAAAACCTGGCTACAAGAGAAGGAAAACTTGACACGAAGCCTTATGCCAACCCGCCTGGCCTGTGTGGCAAAGTAGGCTAATTACCCTCCACTCTGTAGTATACTGGCCGTTTTGGTTCGATGACGATTTTACAGCTGTCATATTTTGTGGTTGTCAATTAAATATTTTACAAAATGAAGAACGTATTTTCCATAATTCCTACATATATCGGCGGTTATATTAGTGGCGACGAGGATGGGATAGTTATTGCAAGGTGTCCTTAGGAAAACTGGAGGCTTTCAGAGTGGATTCCGGGGACTGGTCGCAATATGTAGAGCCTTTGGAGATGTATTTTAAAGTTAACGGCGCGGCGTGGAGAAGGATATGTAGGACTGCCTACGCTTATTACCGTGATGGGTGTTCCTTGGAGAAGAATTTACGCGACCAAATGGTTTGCGGCATCTATTGGCCTCCCGGACGGTCATTATAATGTGATGAAGCAGAGTCCTAAAGGTGTGGAGAGTTCACGTGCTAGTGAAAAATTAACTAAATGATAATTGCACGGCGTGCGGGTCGGCAGAGCATACCATCATGAACCGTCCATAAAAGAGTGCAATGTGTAGTAGATGCCAAGCAAGAGGCCATGTGAGGAAAATGTGTCCTCGTAAATGGAAGCTGTATGTTGAAACTGAACCAGATTACCAGCAAGATTCAAGCTGTGAGGTTGAGTCTCGTGTAGGCAGTAGGCCTGAAGTATTGGAGGAGGAAGTCCCCCATGTTAGCTTCAGTAGCTACTAGCCGGTGAGTTTGTATATGATTGTTGGGGGTGTGCTTCTTGAAATGGAAGTTGACACTGGTTCGGCGGTTTCTTGTATCAGCTTAGAGGTATTTATTTATTTATTTATTTATTTATTTATTTATTTATTGGTTCGCCAACAATTGTTTACACATGTTCTATGCTAAGGGTAACATGCGAAAGTGTGTATGCAACAGTGCAACAATCACTTACAGGCAAACTCCACATACATAAGAAATCTAGTTTAGTTTTTTAAAATTAAAATTACTTATCTAATAAATTAATCAAAATAACAATGTAATGGCATGCAATAATTTACGGTAAATATACATATTTATTTCATGTTAACACACATATTATTTAAAGTATTTATCTATTTATTTAAGATATTTAAAAAATGTGGCTCTTAATTTTCCCAAGCTTTCAAAGTGCATGTCGATCTGATCACTGCAACTATTTATGACCTTGCATAACCTTGCATAAGGAGAATTGGCGCCTAGAACCGTTCTTCTCTGCGGTGGGCAGAGTGGAGTTATGGAACTGCGAGGAATCCTTGAGGGAGCACGGAAGTTAAAGGCGTGCAATATTTGAGGGCAGTCAATTTTATGGTGCATTACTTTGCACACAAACATTGCGTCATTTATGCATCGGCGAGTATCTAACGAGATCATTTTAAAGTGATCAAGTCTTTAAAGGACATATTTCCGCGTTGTCGCTGCAAACGGAACATAAAATGGGAATTAAATTTTCGGACACTTATTGTTTAAAATCTATCCTCCTAGATATAAGTTTTGATATTTATTTTGTTCTTTTGTATTTTCTCGTTTACGGGTTTCTACTTTTGTAAGGGGGGGATAATGTAGTATACTGGCCGTTTTGGTTCGATGACGATTTTACAGCTGTCATATTTTGTGGTTGTCAATTAAATATTTTACAAAATGAAGAACGTATTTTCCATAATTCCTACATATATCGGCGGTTATATTACACTCCAGACTCAACAGTGGGTCATTTATGGGCTTAGAAGAATCTTCTATTTTTACTGGAATCTTAGCACATACTTGCCAATTTTTTTTTTACTGTGGGTAACATTGTTATGGACAATTCACGCCGATTTGGGGTAGGCTAGTGGGGTGTGTATAGGACTGTGGTCCGCGAATCAATAATATGAAAAGCGTCGTCATACCCACTGCTGCGCCACCTGCCTCGTAGGTGGCGACTATGTCTCCATACTTACCACATGATGAGCTACATAATTGTGAACTATTTATGGTAGCCATCGAGACCGTACTGAGCAAAACCAGAAATGTGGCAGTACGCTGCTCAATTGGAATGACAATTAAACAGTATTTCTTGTACCTACCCTCCTATTTATAGACGTTAACAAAAACAGGCTATAGGCTTTGGTGTTCCTCAAATCTCGATAATGATAAACTGAGACAATTTACTGTCTTATGCAGCGTAAAAATAGACGAGTCGTTAATAGCAGGGGGAACATCAAAAAAGGTCAACCCCTGTGTTGTGCCGACTATTTTTGTGCAATACATCCCAAAAATATTAAAAACTACTCACTGCACGGATGTGTCCATTAACGCCCGGTCTCCCCATTGATTTCGGTTGATTGGTAACATGTTTGTTACATTTACTTTGATTGCTTTATTTTTATCTAGTACCAACGGTGTAGGCTGCTTTTTTCTTTATTGTTAAAAGCGTTAGAATTTCTTTAGCATTTGTCTATAACATTATTGACTTCGGCTTCGGTTGCGCCGTTTTGGGCCCATACACTGCTTTTTTATAGGTAGTTTCTCTTTAGCATTTGTCTATAACATTATTGACTTCGGCTTCGGTTGCGCCGTTTTGGGCCCATACACAATTTAAGAAGTTTTATCAACTCATTTTCTGAAGAAAAAAACCCGAAGTTTTTCCGAAAAAAATATTCTTTTTTTTGTGAAATTTTCTTCAGTACCACTAAACTTGTTATTTTCTATTGCATCTATTGCAGAATATGTATCGTGTTGGTGTGTGTAGTCATCGTTGTGTTGTATCGTTTCAAATAACTATTTTAAAATTAATAGGCCAAGTGATTGTGTCAAACGCGTCAAAGCCACAAGACATGTACGTCCCAACTGACCGTGTAGAATTATTAATCTACCAAAACTGTCAAAAACAACAATCAATAGCAAGTTGATAGACAATTTCTTGTTGAATTAGCAAATTTGGTGTTCTGCCGTTGTTGCGTGATTCACCACCGAACAACCCTCTAACCATTAACACATCAAAGAAGCAAAATGTTCCGCATGGTGTTTAAATACCATGCGGAACATTTCACAGGATTTAAATAAAAATAAATAAATATCCTTGGACATTTCCCACAACGCCATCTCGTCCCAAGCTAAGCAACTTAATGCTTGTGTTATGGTAACGAGATGGATGATAAACAACTTATGTACATTTTTTTTTGTAAATACATACATATTATAGACAGAAATGACACCCAGACTCCGAGCCAGTGCCTCTGGTTTAGACTAAGACACTTGCCCGACCCTGGAATCGAACTCGAGACCCGTTGATCCAAAGGCGGCACATCTAACCACTAGACCAACGAGGTAGCATTTAGAATACATTTTGTCACCATCCCATTCCATGTTGAGGGTGTCGTAAGAGCGTAAGAGCCGTCAAAAGGATATTGCAAGGCCGAAAGCCTAGCCACAAGAGAAACAAAACTGGAAACCATACCCTCTGCCAACCCGTCTGGCCAGCGTGGCACAGTTGCCTAATTACCCTTCATGTAATGGGAGGATGCCAGATTCAGCTTTGTGTTATTTATAGGCTGAGTAATAGTATTAGAAGCAATATAATTAAAACGGTACCGCGAAATACCGTAAATACAAAAAAAACTCTATGTTCACTTTGAATATAAATTAAAAACGTTGGTGCGTACATATTTTTGATTGGCTAAAACAAACTGGCCATCAGAACTAACTTTACTAACCCCACAGTCGCTAACAGCAAAACAAGCTCACCAAAATGGATTTAGCTCTAACAAACGTTGCGAAACGGCACTAGAGTTTGCATATTCATATTCGTATTTTTTACTGGATCCCGTTAACAGGGCTATAAACCTAACATTCATAAAACTGAAGTCCAGTTACGCGATAGCATCTTGCTATAGAAACTCCCTAGGTGAAACAACAACATGAAAGAAGAAACCCACAATTTTTACACGCAAGTCTACCGTGTAACTTATGTCTTCAAGTTGTCACATAACTTTGGTTAGTGCCACGATGGGCGGCCAAAAATAAAACGCTTACAGTTCTTAAGATAAAAAACCCCGACCAGCGTTTGTGGTGAAACTTTTAACTATATAATCACTAGCGACCCGCCCCGGCTTCGCACGGGTGCAATGGTGAACCTCTAAATTTATCAGTGTTTCTCTTCAATATTATGGATATATTATACATATAAACCTTCCCGTCTCTGAATCACTCTATCTATTAAAAAAAAAACCGCTTCAAAATCCGTTGCGTAGTTTTAAAGATTTAAGCATACATCGGGACGGACAGTAGTGATAGTGATAGAAATGATGATGTATTATAACCTCGTATAAGTAATGTACTTATAATCATTTATGTTCTAAGCGACCCACTAGTGGGCCAGGTCTCGCCCTATTCAATAAAATATTAGCTTATAGAATCGATTTGTAGAAATATGCCTCATGGCCATGATCTGTAATGACCAGTCTGGAATCACTAAACAGTCTGCGGTCTCAAGTTGGTCAGTCTAAAGTAAACCTGGGAAAATGGTTATTTGCTGATCCTGCGCGCAATGCTACGCCATTCCTGGGTATCGTAAGAGCCGCCAAAAGGAAACGACAAAGCCGAACACCAAAGAAGGAAAACTTGTTACAAAACCCTGTGCCAACCCGTGTGGCCAGCCGTGTTCCATGTAATGGGGGAGGCCCGACTCAGCAGTGGGTCATTTGTGAACTGAGTTGTAGTAGTAGTCAAACATGATCCATTTATTAGCATGCAGCAGTACCTTACGACCTGTAATGTGGAAGTCTTCTAGAAAATCAATAACAGAAGTGCAGATATCACTAAATTATGCTGGAAAATAATTTGAAACATTGATATTCAGTTTTTTTCCCCTAAGGTCCGCTAGCTGAGAATTATTTAACACGAAGATGTTCTGATGTCTTAGGTTTTCACGATCTTTACACATTGTAGGAAATTATTTCTTCACGGTTCTGATCGTTTTATTTTAATTAATTCCCAACGTTTCAGACACTTCCTTTCCTTTGTGCAGAATGTTTCAAATATAATGTGCTAGTTTCAATTCAAATCCCCATGCCCTAAATGTAGAGGAGCACGTGCTATCGACATCTGTCAGCCAGTCGATAACACAACCCCCGAACTAACTCGGCAAGTCGGCAGAAGCTGAGATAACTTGCCAGTATCGGGTGCTAAGTCAGGCGAACTCCGAAACTAAATGCTTTAATAAGTCTGCCTCAAACTTCGGCACGGGATATAGCTGAGCTATGTTTAGTCTTATCACGTACTTTGATACTGGTTAAATGTCAAATACAAGTTGTGGGTGTCGTGGTGGATTTAAGATTAGAATATATAATTTCCATCAAACCAATTAACAAATACAGGAACTAGATAGGCAGAAGTCTTAGTTGAACATTTTAGATGAAGCCCACTGCAATTATAACCTCAAATAGCTACATAAATGAACCAAAATGCCACATAATTATGACAGAATGGAGATTAATCTCATTACGATTAAATTTATTCTGGAAGTCTTCAGAAGACTACTGAAATTGCAGTGAAACGCCAGATAATGTCAGGGCAGATAGTCATTAGTCATGATGTCATGTCAACGGCAGCTTGCTTGGAAAAATTTAATTAAACATCGAGATCAAGAGTTTGTATAAAAAATGCATTACCAGTGACAAAGTGGGTATTCGATCAAACTGAGTATTAAGCTGTATCCTAATCTATTAATACAATATTATAAACGTGAATGTCTTTAGAGATGTATAATAATAACTTTAAAAAACAAGGAAATCATTGTAAAAATATTTGATATTCTTTGTTTGGGAAGCGTATCCGTAGGTTCCTGTTGGTTTAAGTAGATACTTCCAGATATATCCAGCTTTTACTTACAGTCTTCTACGGGTGGAAAACCGGGAGCATATCTTTTTACACCACCTTTTTTAATCAAAGCAATGTGACCCGATAAGCTTCATCAATGTTATATTAGTCCGAACACCATTAAGTTTTTTATATAAATAATTCATTGAATAATACCATTAATGGTATCGTATTACAAAATCTTTTACCGATACAAAATATAATTTGGACAATATAAATCCTGGATACACAAACAGATTATTACTATAATGTATCAGATACTCAAAGCTTAGTACCTGCCTTATGGTCAAAGAGGCTTAAGAGAAATTAAATAATTGTGTAGTTTCTTTTTTCACAATATTAAATTCTAGATCCAACGATAGAATATGGATAATATCGGCGGTATGATCTCGTATCTCAGGTTTAAATTAAGTATTCTATATTTCAGATAATAATAAATTCTGATTAATCATTTTAATAGAAATATGCATGTCATTGATAAACGATGATTATTTGTTAATGATAATTAACGTTGAGGTAATACTTATAATTTTCTCCTAAGACGTCCTAATCTCTTTTTTCTAACCTTTTAAATGTCACATTTTTATTCAAATTCGGCGTTACTTTGGCTTTTTTAATTATATCAAAATTTTACGTTAGTTATTTCTTAATTTTTTATTGTATATGACGTGTTAATTATTAGTACTATCTCTCGGTATAATGATGCGATTCGGAACTAATATCCACGAGCTTACACAATTGTAATCCTCCCTAATGGCCCTGGATACTATGCAGGTAGACATAATGCATATTGATAGTCCATTACTGGTTTTCATCGAAGCCTTCGCTTCTCATTAATTGTAATAAGGGTCGTGGATGTCAATCGAATTAACATTATCGATTTATTGGTATCGAAAGATTAATGCCCACATTTTTTTCTGTACGTACACCTGTAACACCAGGTAAGACGTAAGCGTTTGCCGGCCTTTACAAAATAAAAAGGATCTTACTCTTGGGCATAAATACAATACCAGCCAAGAATGGTTATGTTTGGTAGCGGTTTTCTGTAAGGTAGAGAAACTTCCCCAATCAGTTGACATGTTGAAAACTTTTTGGGTTGAAAAGGATGCAGCTGGAAGCTCTTTCATAAGCTCTATTAAATTATCCTGAATTACTAGTGCTTATATTTTTTTTAATAAATATTTTTTAGAGATGTCACTAAACTGTTTCATATCCGGATTTATTACATGGAATGACATTAAGAAACAGGATGTAGAATTTCTTGGTTTATGCAGTAACCAATATTTCTACGCAGGTATACCTGCACCCTGACCCCAAAAAAATAGGAACGATTTTGATAAAATTGTCATATAATACGAGTTCAAAGTGCTAGTGGAGTGTGTCAGTAACCGAAATTGCTAATGCGATACACTAACGATGTTAGAACTGGCTCGTTACACCAGGTTAGAAGTGACCCACTACTGAGTCGGGCCACCACCAAATTCATGAAGGGAAATTTACCGACTGTGCCTCGCTGGCAAGATTCGTTGGCACTAGGTTTGTATAAATTTTTCCTTCTTTTGCGGCTTATTGATCGTTACATTAGTCGCCTATTACGAAATCCACATGATGCCGTGGTCTGGTGACATTTTGTATTATAAAGCCGTCACCACACTCTTTCTTGTTCAAATTCGAATAATCGAATGAAGTAGACTATTGTTATTACTTCCTGCATCCAAGATTTTAAGGCTATGCGATTCTAAAACTACATTACGCTGCCAAGCAAAGCCAGACAATCTCAATTCTAGTACTGTTATAGTCGAATACGGAATTAAATGTGGAAACTCCCCTATCTACTCAAGATACTAAATGGAGTCTTGCAAAACTTAAAATGGTTTCTGATTTTTGATAAGGAAAGATTTCATACGGATATCTAAATTTGATCTGGATGATGATAGAAGGAGCATGTATGTGAAATTAATAAACAGTGCTACCCACACCGTTCATAGAAAGTCGTATGAGGCAACACATTTCGCCCTTTGGAAAGATCACGCTATATAAAACTCGGTACTGATTTGTCTGATCCGATTTCATCATCATCATAACCTTAAGTTTTTCCATGAAGGACGGTCCTGAGACATCCATCCATTTTCCGGCGACTTTAACCAGGTCATCGGTCAACTGTGTGGGATGGTAGGCCTTTGCGGAATGCGGTCGCCACTCGAGAACTTTTCTGCCCTATCGGGTGTCAGTCCTGCTAGCTATATGCCCTGCCCAGTGGGCAGTTGCAAACAGTATCTTTATCAATAGTACTATAGAATCCTTTGTTACGGCTGTAAGGATTTGCTACACCCTATATGTTCAAGATCTAAGATAATTATCTCATCTTAGCCCATTAAAGACCCACTTTTGAGTCAGGCCTCCTCCAATTACAAGGAGAGATTTATTCTTGTCGAAAGGATTTCGTATCGTGTTTTCTCTCTTGAAGTTAGCTTTTCAGCCTTGTAACACAGATCAAATTTTTTGTCATCATTAATGTATTCTTCAATTGCCTTAAGAACAAATTGAAAGGATAATTTAAGTTTAAGTTTCCAAGGCAAGTCCCATATTTGGTCCATAAATAAAACCAGAATTTAATACTGAGAGTATCCACTTCTGGTTTTCTTTCATACTTTATATTTAAACCAAAACGTTTATATATATTGTTACATATAAAACTTGCTTATATGACTAAAGTTACAATGTGACATGCAATAAGAAGGCCATGTAATTTACCTCTGGTTAACACAAATGTGTCGCAACATTAAGAGTGAAAGGGATAGAACGCAAACAACAGAACATCTTTCTCCTTCTACCTCGTTTAAGCATGAAACTGTGGAAACATATAGCGAGCTTAGTTTTAATTACGAACCCGGTAAGGAAATTACTTGTGTGAAGCAACGAACGTTTCACACCTAACGGCATGCTATACTATGCTTTAAATAAAAAAGGTATTATATACAAAATACTCCACTAAGCTACGTGAGCCTTCGGGGTCACGAAGCATACTACCCCAGATGTTATTTTGGTTTCGCTGGGGAAATACTTGGCTGGTAAGCGACTATCGGAGGTCGGCAAACATTTTATTTGTTGGTGATGCTGGTGAAATGCTTTATGCGTACCGCCGCCCCTCGGGGTTGGGTTCGGCGATTATGTGGTTCTCCGGAAACTGCTCATCTACCCACTATAATCCCAGCGGTATACCCTCACACGACACGCTTGGGGCGCCACAGGTTCTCGTAAACGCATTCCATTGTGACGCCCCGACGAAGTGCACCCTATGAGAACAAGCGAATATCGGAGAGAGTCCCGGGCAACTGGGACGCCCTCAGACAGAGACAGTGATGCTTTCGTCGGCAGTGGGTCAGACATATCCAACCCCTAGACCAACAAGGCGTTAGTCGAGGAACGCAGTTGATTTTAGCGAGTAGGTCAAAAGTCACGCCCCAAAGTTCCACATAACCCGGCTAACTCCAATGCCCGGTGTTGTTAATATCCGTTACTCGTGAGGATGCAACGTAAGAAAGAGAGGTTATCTGTTGCTATCCCAGCAGTTTCACACACTTATAATTTGTACTGGTGTTTCACTAATCCATCATGAGGGTGTCGTGTGGTAACAGATTTAGAATAAATGGTGTCACCACCCCAGTCCATCCTGAGGGTGACACAAGAGTCGATAAAAAGAAATGATGACATCGAAAACCTAGCCGTAAGAGAAGGAAAACTTGAAACGAAACCCTGTGCCAACCCGTCTGGCCAGCGTGGCACAGTAAGGGAATGACTCTCTCTTTTTTTTTTTTTTTTTTTTTTTTTTTTTTTTTATTTATCGCTCTACCCTCTGATAATAATCAGAGCCTATTTTAGTTCCACTTCCATTCCAGTTCTCGCGATCATGCCTCTCGTACTTTCTTTCAACATACTATTTCTTTCTTTCATCCATCCTCATTCATTCCGGGGGTTCTAGACCCATTCTATTCTATAATGCCTATTCTATAATGCCTATTCATTCCTTTCTATTTACATTCCTTATTTATTTATTTTTTTTTTTTTTATTTCCTCGTTCCTTTGTGTGCCTCTGCCATGGGGTTGGAAATGAGTGGGGGAAGACATGTTTTATTATTTTAGCTTCTTAACATTAACATTATGTAATATCTTATTACTATTTGATTACATACCATTCTTATATTATATCTTATTCCTAATACATAATTTCTATCCTATTTTACAGTTTTTAATATTATTTAACACTTATAATTTACATTTTCTTTGCTATCCTATTCATGCTTGTATACATATATGTATATAAGTTATATATATGTATACTTATATATATCTTTCCGGTTCTATGTATCCTAATGTGTAGTGTTGCCATTTGTGCGGAATAGTATACTACCATAAATATAATTATTATATATATGTCGTATGCTATTTATTCCGTTTTATTACTATTTCTATAATTTTTATTGCATATTTTATGAATTTATATCTATTCTTATTAACCATTATATCCGCAATGTTCTCTCTTACTATTTTTACCCCCAGTTCCAATTCACACTCCAACCTCTCCCTCAGACTCACCGGACAGTCCAGCAGCAGGTGGGGTACAGTTTCAGGCACAGATGTGTCGCAGACACACGACGGGCTCTCCTTACACTTGAACCTGTTCAAGTATTCGGAGAACCCGCCGTGCCCCGTCATCAACTGCGTCGTAAGACCAGTAGGATTTATTTTGCGTACTATCCTGTATGCCGCCACAGCGTCCGGAAAGAACATTTTTGTTACAGATGCTGTTGAGCTATCTGTGTATCTCCTGTTCCATTCGTCAAGCGTGTCCTTGCGGAGTAGTCGCTTGACGAATGATACAGGACACAAGTCGTAGCAGTTCCTTGTCTCACTGTTCGTGGCAGCCTCCTTCGCCAGCTGATCCACCCGTTCATTACCCTCCAGCCCTGCGTGTGCCTTTATCCAGAATAAGCTTAAAATTTTATTCTGGAGAGACAAGTTCTTGATATTTTCTCTGCACTCTACCGCCAGGGGGTGGAGGGCATGGTGGTTTTTCACCGTGAGGAGGGCTGCCATCGAGTCACTGTATACTCCAAAGGAGCCCTCTCTACGCCGCAATACTTGCCTCGTTGCCTCGCATATCGCCAGGAGCTCGGCCTGGTAGACCGTGCAGTAAGGTGGAAGTGCCAGTTTGATGGAACGCGTCTCGACAGCACCCTCCCAGAAGGACAGTGCTGCCCCAACGCGTCCCTCGATCTTGCTGCCGTCGGTAAAGATTTTTACCTCTGGAGAAGGGCTGGCACTTAGCTGCTCTTGGTCCACTATCAGGCCGATCCCCATGTCGACGCGCGTGGCAGGATGTGGCATCTCGAGCGCTGGGCACATACGCTCCACCTCCCTGTCCGCCAGCGCTGGCAGTGGTACTCCCTTCTTGGCCTCATATAGTGAGGCCACCTCCTTGATCCGGAGGTCAAGGGGGAGCACCCCTGACAGCACCAGTGCCGAGTTCAGGGAGACGGTGCGATATGCCCTGCACATTTTCTGAGCGATGCCCCTTTGGAGTACGCCGAGTTTTTTGACAATGCCCCGCTTGTTGGCCGCTGGTGCCCAGACGCTAGCAGCATACAGGATAATAGGCTCTATCGCGCTGGTATAAATAATTTTTGTGACTTCAGGGTTGAGACCCCAGCTGACACGTGCGGCCCTGCAAAGCTGCTTGTACACTGCTATCCCTTTTTTACATTGGTTGGCAATGTGTTGGTTGAAGGTCAGGCTGCTGTCAATGGTGACACCGAGAATCTTAATCTCTTTTTGCATGGCCACCGGCACGCCACCCATGTACAGGCGTGGGGTGTCATATTTTAACCTCTTCGTTACAACCATCCCTAATGTTTTATGTGGTGCAAACTTGAGTTTGTTTGACTCTCTCTTTAATGGGAGGAGACTAGACTCAGCAGTGGGTCGTTTGTGGGCTGAGTAGTCTCATTATACGAAAATAAGATTGTATAGCTTCTGTATAGCGTAGCTGTGTGTAACGCATTACATTTACATTATCTACTTATACGGATATAACAATAACAGTTGTACACAAACATATCTGCGTACTGACACTTTATATGTAATTAAACTGTTTGCGTGGAAATTTCCAAAACTTAATATGATAATAGACGGGTTAAATTAAACACATAATAGTCACAAATGCCTAACTGCGCCCATTAAAGTTACGATCAATTGTGGAGGAGTAATATGAATATAATGTTAGCTATCATTAAAATAAACTAAGCCAAAATTACAGCTACATAGAAAGGGACACTCGAATTTCAACCCTATGCTCACCCTAGGCTAGCATGGTATCGGCTACTATTTCTCCCACAAATTGGAGGCATCTGACTCAACTTGCTACTTACTTACTTCTCAGCCATTAAAAGACCCACTCCTCAGCCGGGTCTCCTCTTATAACAGACTAGCGACCCGCCCGCGCTTCGCACGGGTGCAAGGATGAACCTCTAAATTTATCAGTGTTTCTCTACTTTAGTATGGATGTATTATACATATAAACCTTCCTCTGGTATGACTCTATCTATTAAAAAAAACCGCTTCAAAATCCATTGCGTAGTTTCAAAGATTTAATCATACATAGGGACGGACAAACGACAGCGACTTTGTTTTATACTATGTAGTGATGAGAAATTAGCCCACTGTACTGTATTTATTTTTATTTTTTACTTTTTAAAGGTTATTGGGTCGGGCGTTTATTTAAATTTTTAATTTAATTTTTTAAATCCGTCACAACACTGACTCAACAGTGGGTCAGTTATCAATAATCCTCATAAAGGCATCTTCCTAGAATCCGCTGTGCATTTTTTATAGATTATTGGAACCACAAGTATATTTTCACTTCACACTTACGGTATCCAATGTTAGTAAATTGTGGTTACCTATTATACCACAATTTACCAATGGTAGTTACCTATTATATTATAATTTTATAGCTTGATTATACAGTTACATTAATGTAATACGCGCAATACTGGTTATGAATTCATAGGCGTTTTGAATGGAAATTAGAATACATTTGAATTCGAAATTTAGCTACTTTAACAATAAAAATGTGTATGGTTTAACAAGAACAATATAACTTTATTATTGTTGGAAGTGGTAAGCCCATTATTGTGACATATATTATATTATCGCATATCAAACATTTTACTTGATTTGATATTTATATGACAATGTATAGCATTTAGCATTAATTGTTATGTATAATATAGTGTTTACCGTTTACTTACGAAACTTTATAAATAGTTCAGTGCTCAAACCTTTGACGCGTAATGATAAATTGGTAATTAATATTTATATCGCAACTTAAGTGTTTTCGATAATTGAAATAAAGTGAGTAAATAATAGCTTAGGCAAATATGAAATGTTCGCAATATGTGAAGTAAATACGACCAACAAGCAAAAAAACCACATTTCTTAGTAGTAGATAATAATATATTGAGTCCGTTTGTCGTGACGGATTTAGAATACATAGTGAAATATACACTACCTCATCGGGAGGGTATCGTACGAGCCGACAAAACGACATGACAAGGCCGAAACCCTAGCTACAAGAGAAGTATTCTAATTACCCCCTTAAATTGGTAGAAGCCCGAATCATTGGTCTAGTGGACTGCCTCGTTGGTCTAGTGGTCAGATGTGCCGCCTTTGGATCAACGGGTCCCGGGTTCGATTCCGGGGTCGGGCCAGTGTCTTTGTCTAAACCAGAGGCACTGGCTCGGAGTCTGGGTGTCATTTCTATCTATAATATGTATGTATTTACAAAAAAAAAATGTATATAAATAGTTTATCATCCATCTCGTTACCATAACACAAGCATTAAGTTGCTTAACTTGGGACGAGATGGCGTTGTGTGAAATGTCCAAGGATATTTATTTATTATTTATTTATAAGCAGTGGGTGGTTTATAGGTTGAAATTATGAATGATGACTTGACCACTTGTCTGTCCCACATGAATATCAAGTCAGATCTAGTATGGATACAAAGACACAAAATCGTAAAAGTCAAATTATTTACTTGCTCATGTTTAGGCTCCCATTTCCACACCATTTGGTAATGCATCAAGGTAAGGCCTTGGACGAATTAACAGATAATCCAAATTCCAAATTAATCAATTTCGAATATCATTGCAACAACTGTCAATATAGTTGCAATAAATACGCCAGGAATAACTTGATGAATTTATTCATTTCGTAGGATTAGATACGCAACAAGAAATGTAGAAACCATGATCTTACTGATGTAATCAACCCACACAGCTCAGTTAGATACTGAAGGAATATTCTGTGACTATTGGCGATATCGTCACGCCCATCCCGGAATGGATAAAATGGCGGACTGGCTGAAAATAAAAAAAAAAATTGAGACATTTGCTGATTTTGAGTCCAAGAATATTTTACATTGGTTCTATAAATGAAAATCAAAAGACACACGGAGTAGATTTTGTGGGATTCAATAAATATTTAAGTGTCAAACTTTTACCTACGAATGAATCATTTCAGTATAACAAACTTTTTGGTAGGTAAGTGACGAAGAAAGTAGGGACCCAGACTTGGATCCATACCGACACGCGGCAAATACTAGCATTAATCAGCTAAATTCAAAAGTATTTGTAAAGTAATTGTATTAAAGGCGTGTGGCATACGTTTCGAACGGACACTATAGTATTTGTAAGATAAGAAATGTGTCAAAATAGGCTCGCTATTGACTATCTGATTTGACTGTATTATATTAGCAAGTTTCAGGCCTAGAAGTACCAACGTGCAATAGATGCGAGCGAGAGAAAACGCATCTTTTGTTTCGTTTTTACACACTAAAAGTACTAGACAAAGGAAATTTAATTGGCTTGTCAATTTCATCAGAATAACCTCTAGCTTTATTTGCAACTGGTGTTGTTACACCTACTAGTACTTCGGGGAGGTTGCAAATCAGATGCGTGGGATGACCGTCTTGGACGCCTTACTCCGGAATACAAACATTTACAGCAAGTCACACAAGGTAACAAAACATGCTTTTAAATCTTTCTAATAATCAATTACAAAAACAGAGACAGTGCGGAACGCGGTCAATTCTCTGGCTGTTACGTGTACATCAATAGTAATATCTGACCTTCTCCGTGCTTCGGTGGGCACGTAAAGCCGTCAGAAAAATCTATGACAGTACGTAGTAGTAATTTGCGTAAAAGCAGACAGCTGGTCTACGAAATAATTACCTGTTGTATCACCAAATGGGTCCGAAGGGCAGATGGCAGCCGAATAAGGTAAGACTGGCGCCGACTCCAAAGAAATTGGGAAACAGGCGAGGAAGAAAGAGATCAAGAGAAATTACGCAGGTGTATTTAAACATAAACAATTTTCGCAAATATACTTAATTTGTTCTTATAAACGAAAACCCTGCCCTATGTATAATCTGTATCGCGGGGGCAGTTTATAAACATGAAATTAGTGAACACAAATGACACCCAGACTCAGAGCAAGTGCCTCTGGTCTAGACAAAGACACTTGCCCGACCCCGGAATCAAACCCGGCACCAGTTCATCCAAAGGCGGCACATCTAACCCCTAGAACAACGAGACAGTCAGTTTGAAAGTAAAAGCTGCCCCAATGTTTTTACAACGGCATTTAAAAACATTAGAACAATTCTAGAATGTTTTCGTGTATTGTTTGATGAGTATTCTGAACGCCGTATAACAAACAGTTCATTTAACTTGGCAACATGTCTCAACGAGGTTCATTAGACATGTGTCCCTCGCAGGGGACAATATTGTCTAAAGTTAAATAGTTGGTCAATGAACCGACCCGGGCACCAAACTTAGTTACCTAAACAAACAGCGCGGGCCCCTCTGTCTTCGGTCAACATTGAACGCGCGCACTCCCGTTGATGACATTATATTTGTAGCTAAAATTATTTGACAAATATTTTCTTACAAATAATACTATTATTTATTTTCTTTTACACTCACCCTCAGCCCACTGCTGTCAAACCCAGCTGATCAGAAGCGCTGCTAAAGCGTTTCACAGTCAAGTTAACTACAACTCAGCCCATATATGACCCACTGCTGAGTCGGGTCTCCTCCAGTTACATGGAGGGTAATTAGCCTACTGTGCCACGCTGGCCAGACGGGTTGGCATAGAGTTTCGTATCAAGTTGTCCTTCTGTTACGGCCAGCTTATCGGTCTTGCCATTTCCTTTTTTCGGCTCTTATGACACCCTCAGAACGGAATAGGGTGATGACACTATGTATTCTCCATCCGTCACCACAAGGAAATTACGTTTAAACCTTCATCGAAAAATTACACAATTTATCAGCTAAGCAAATTGATTTTAAAATATGGCTTGATCGACATTTTCTGACGCCTAGAATTCGCCTAGGCGGGAATTCGATTTTGTGCTTTGACAGTAACATGAGTGAAAGCGTCCAAAGCAAACACGGTTCTGGCAGCATGAAGCACCATCAAATTTTATCATCCTTATTCACAGCGTTTTGGCGAACAACGCCAATTGACGTATACGAGTGCTGACAAAGAAGGCTTATTTGGAAGGATAAAGGGGTTTTGGCATTGATGTGTGAAGTGACGTCAATAATAAAACATGCTGTGGTATTATTTTAGGTTTTTTTTACGTTGGAAATCCTCGTTTGAATCCTCATGTGGGACTCCGAGGCGCGAAGATATGGTAATTGCGCCCCAACCTACCCACCAAGACCAACAGTGTCCCTTAACTGCCCGAGACAGGGCCACGGGCTTCACTCCACCCGATGGGTGAGCATGCTCCGTGACCCTGATGGGGACTTGGCCCGCTTCTACAAGCGGCCCCACGCTTTGATGTGGAGCTCTGGACGCTTCCCAACCCACCGAGAGGCCCGTGCGGGACATTGCACGTGCCTGCCTAGCCGATTTTGTAATGCTTTCTCTATATAGCATAACCTTAGATAACCCCAGAGAAGTGCTAATTCTAATTAGTACAACTTATTACTCTAAAGCAGTGCATAAATTTATTTTGGCTACTATTCTACGCTTGTTCTAATACAGTGACCTCAATGAGATTACTTCACGTCAAATAAAAAATTAAGAATAATGAGTTCCGTCTAAAATTCAAAGACATATAATTGCTATTGTTAATATTGCATCTGATTAAATATAGTTGGACGGCATCTCTTTAATGTGATATGACAGGACAAGTGGCATTCATAACAGTCACGACTTCCTTTGTTGGAGACTTGATACCTTTCTGGACAAAAAGTGATATTGTAACAGACATTGTCTCACTCGATCTATCTTAGATAGAGCCACAACTGTTTTAAGCGTTCTAGCATTGATATGTTTGATCTTCTTGTCATAAAAATGGGCGTAAAATTTTTAAATGAGTATCTACTAGTTATATGATTTTGATGATAAAAAATAGTTAACATGTTTCCTATTCTTTGATTTGAGAGTTCGATCAATGTATGAAAATTACATTGCATAAGTAAGATTTAAAAGGATAAGGAAAACTACGTATCGACCCGTATACCCAAACTGAGGGCCCACCGTTGAGACGGACCACCTCCCATCACATGGAAGGTGATTAGCTTACTGTGTACGGCGCTGGCCAGACAGGTTGGCACACGGTTAATTTTTCCTTCTCTTGCTGCTATCATTTCCTTTTCTCGGCTCTTAAAACACCCTCAAGATGGAATGGGGTGGTGACGCTGTCCATCACATCACTACACGGACTACTCAATCTACGATTGGTAAAATTCTCTCCTCTAGATTAATTTCTTTAATTTAGGGGAAACTGAATTTGCAATGGATAACCGTTAGTTGACGTAGCAATGATTTGGTTTAAATTCTCTAAAGTGGGTGAGGCAAAAGACAATACTTTTTTTAATAACGTGAAAGAAGTAAATATTTAGGAAACTTTCATTTTAATTTCACCTAAAGCCTATTTTGATTTACTTTGCCTTTAAAACATTACTTCAATATTACTTCAGTGATGAGTTAGTCATGAAACTCTAATCACATTGCGGTGGTATTAGCTCCTTCTGTGACAGCCACCAACCCAACCGCTGTGGTTTTATATTAATTGAATCTGCCACTCAAATACCGTTTGTATGTCTTATCAATAAAGCTTATTTTTCAGTTGCATCCGTTGCTTTGCCTAATATAAGATCCTTATCGCAGGTGGCAGTATTATAAACGGTAAGGTTCTGCGAAATTTCTCACTATGAAATACGGTGTAGACGGGCGATTTAACGGAAACTTTGTACTGTTTCGAAAAGCAACTCATCCCAGTAGGTAATCTTACTAATATTATAAACGTGAAAGATTGTAAGTATGGATGGATGGATGGATGGATGGATGGATGGATGGATGGATGGATGGATGTTAGTTACTCTTTCACGTAAAAACTACTGAATGGATTTTAATGAAACTTTACAATAATATAGCTTATACATCAGAATAACACATAGGCTACAAGTTATAAAGATATTATGTGAATTACAACAATATAAATAAGTCGAATTCAAAATTTCTAATTGTCAAATTTTCGGCCATATTAAACTATAGACAACATAACGTTTCGCTGTCAGAACTTGCGTTTTGTTAAAGTAGGTTTTATACGGACGGGATAAAAATCTCAGGTATCCTATGTCCAACTTTCTTTTTGTTTTAAATATTTATAATGCGGAACAAAGTTCGCCGGGTCAGCTAGTTTTATATATAAGTACAGGCACGGGCATGTGATGTACTTGTAATTGACAAGTAACAGTAACAAAGGGAGCTGGTATATTTGTACAAATAAACCAGCTCCCAAATACAATGATACTTTTTTTTAAATAAATATCCTTGGACATTTGACGCAACGCCATCTCGTCCCAAGCTAAGCAACTTGATGCTTGTGTTATGGTAACGAGATGGATGATAAACTACTTATATACATTTTATTTTTGTAAATATATACATATTATAGATAGAAAACACCCATACCCGGCCCAAATAATAATTGTAGGTCGTACAAATATTTCTTCCGTGCGTGGATGGAACCCGCAACATGCTACGCAGCAGTCGATCGCTCAACCACTGCGCCAACCACCTTTTTACTTCTAACATCATTGGCGCCAACCGTGTCGTCTAATTGTCTGAACTAGGTGATCGTTAAACCGCAAAGATGCTTGCAACTTTACATTGTACATGTTAAAATTGGTGTAGATGAAAGATAGTCTAATTGTATATTAGATCTGTTCTTGACAGTCGTTTCCCTAAGAGTTTATAAAAATCTGGAGAAAAAATTTAATGCCGTAGACAAGTCTTCCCAAAATGTTCTATTTGGTTTGAATTTTTAAAGCATGAATCCTTTTCAATGTGTTTTGATAACGCAATGATAGAATGCATTATCACATCACATGCAAACTTAAAAGTATCCCGTTTACTTGAAATTTAAGATGCAAACATATTTATCACACCCACAAGAAGTTGTGAATTCCTAAGTAGAGACAAAATATGAATATGAAATACGACGGAGATCCTTACCCAGCATCCATTATTTGCATTATAGGTATTGTAATTTCATATATATTTTTTTTAAACTATTATTCTGTGATACGTTATTAATGTTCAAAATTGCAGGTGTTATTTTTATTATTTAAAATTCTAATAAATAAATAAATGACAACTTTTATAGCTAATGCTGAGGCATAAGTTGTATAACAAATACGAATATTTAAGAAAATGCATGATGTTGATATTTGGTCGTCGTTTCAGCCCATTATGACTCACTACTGGGTCGGGCCTCCTCCATATTCATGGAGGGAAATTCGCCTACTGTGCCACGCTGGCAAGACGGGTTGGCACAGGGTTTGTATCAAGTTTTCCTTCTCTTGGGGCTAGGTGATCTGCCTCTTGCGTTCTTTTAGTCGCCTCTTACGACACCCTAAAGATTGTATAGGTTGGTGACATTGTGCATTGATATTTGCACTGGACTAAATCATCTTATTGTACTACAAAAATGTAATATTATTTTTAAATATGCTGCTCCTATAATATAGGTTAGTAATATAATTAATATTTATTCGACTTAAAAATGGAGCCAATTTAACGTTAGGGCAGTCCAAGGACTAATATTAGGACCAATATTACTAATTAAGTTTTCACGATTATTACACATTGAAATGAAACACGCTTTAACAGATTTATCGCGTATATATTACATTATTAATGATTTAAAACGTTGGGAATTAAATAATGTATTTTTAATATACAATGGATAAATCCGTTTAAATGTGTTTAATTTCAATTATCACTGTTATCTACCTAAAATATCGCATTATCTATATCCGTGTATGAGAAACTGTTATTAAAATAATCGGCCTCGGCATAAACAATGGTAATTGTACAAATCCCAGAGCAAGAGCCGCTAAATTAATGAGTTGCAGGCAAGGCCCCGACATCGTTACTCACATGGGATTACGTCGTGGCTCCGTGTAAACTTACTTTATTGGGTGGCTAAGAAACGCTACCCGGCTAGCTGATATTACTTTCTGTTTTATTTTGCTTTGGTCTGACATGCTGTTGTGATATGAGAGCTGTGGGAAGGATTTTACAATCATGCTAAATATAGCTTTGAATTATGCTCGTATCACATTAATTGATTTGAGTATGAATAATAAAATGGACATAAAGAATAAATCTTACTTATCTTTCTCTGATTGTTCAGTCTGTTCCTAGTTAAACTTCACTATCACTACATAGTATAAAACAAAGTCGCTGTCGTCTGTCCGTCCCTATGTTATGCTTAAATCTTTAAAACTACGCAACGGATTTTGAAGCGGTTTTTTTAATAGATATAGTGATTCAAGAGGAAGGTTTATAGTTATATTACATGCATAATTGCACCCATGCGAAGCCGAGGCGGGTCGCTAGTTGTTTATATACGTTAAAATTAAATTCGTCATTGTTCGTCGTTTTGGCCAACAAATGATCCACTACTGGGTATGGGCCCTGCAAATTCTTGGACGGAATTTAGCCTACTGTGCCACGCTAATAAGATGGGTTGGCAAAGGTTTTGTGATTTTCTTATGATTTTCTTTCTCTTGGGTATAGTCGCCTCTTACGATACCCTCAGGACGGTATGGGGTATGTATTCTAAATCTGTCACCACTGTATTCTAAATCTGTCTGTATTAATTACTAGCTGACCCGGCGAACTTTGTTCCGCATTATAAATATTTAAAACAAAAAGAAAGTTGGACATAGGATACCTGAGATTTTTATCCCGTCCGTATAAAACCTACTTTAACAAAACGCAACTGACAGCGAAACGTTATGTTGTCTTTAGTTTAATATGGCCGAAAATTTGACAATTAGAAATTTCGAATTCGACTTGTTTATATTGTTGTAATTCACATAATATCTTTATAACGTGTAGCCTATGTGTTATTCTGATGTATAAGCTATATTATTGTAAAGTTTCATTAAAATCCAATCAGTAGATTTTACGTGAAAGAGTAACAAACATCCATCCATCCATCCATCCATCCATCCATCCATCCATCCATACTTACAAACTTTCACGTTTATAATATTAGTAAGATTGCTTAGGTACTCTAAAAATGTTATCATGTTATATTCTAAATTATAGCTTTCAAGTAAGAAGCATCTTGGAATTGGTCCTAGCCAGAGAAGCTTTTGAAAAGCAGGGAACGTTTTAATGAAAGGCCCCACAAAATATTATTTCATTATATTATATGAAAAACAGCCCACGCTGAGTTTTACAGAGCATCGATCCTAAAAACTCATTTACATTATTCATTTTAGCACCAAAAATGTAAATACATTCATCAAACCGTGCAAGGTTCTGAACAGCGCCATCTAGATTTTTGATCATGTTATTATTCCAGCATTTCCCAGCTGACGGCCAATGACTACGATTTCATTACACGGATTGCGTCGCTCCACCGCTCCCGGAGTACCGATTTGGACAAATTGAAAGCAACGGTATTAATTTTGTAAATTTAAAACAATGTCACAAGTAAACTAGCTGTATTAAAAAGCATTGCCGCCATCTTGACTGTACTTTAATTCAACTACTACTACTTATCCTATAGATGACCCACTGCTTAGTCGGGCCTCCTCCATGTACATGGAGGGTAATTTCCTACTGCGTCAAGCTAGCTAGACAGGTTAGCACAGGGCTTCGTATCCAGTTTTCCTTCTCTTGAGGTTAGGTCTGCGGACTAGCCACTTGCATCGAACAAGCAAGCAAGACAACTAGTGTGAGTGAACGCATTCACAGCGCCGCGGATGCGCGCGCATTGTCAGTTGACATTCGGCCATTATTGCTAGCTTGTGAGTTTGCATGCTTTGTTTTTCTGCCTAATGCTTATAATTATTATTTCTGTTGCTATTTTCTAATGCCCGTTTTAATGTGGAGTTTATCTTATCTGGTTGTATTAAGTTGTGAATGTGATTTTCAATAATATTTCAATGTGTGTGGACCGATGAATAAACTAATGTGAGTACGGCCGAGAAAACTTTTATTTGTTATTATCGTCGAGTCCCCCACAGGTCGTCTGCGTTCCTTTAGTCTACTCATAAACACTATCGATACCCGCAACACTATCGATACCCGCAGGATAGGATTAGGTCGTGACACAATTTAAAAAACAACGCGAAGTAACTCATTGCAGACTAGTAAAGTCGACCTAGAGTCAATGATTCCGAATAAACAAGACACAGTCATTCAAATGATAGGAGACATGACTCAGTCGGTAATGTAGAAAAATTAGACAATGTAATTTTTTAATTACTGACAATTTCACATTGCACCGAAACCGGTTATCTTTTAAGCCCATAAATGACCCACTACTGAGTCGGGCCACCTCCAAATTCATGGAGGGAAATTAGCCTACAGGGCAACGCTGGCAAGACGGGTTGGCCCAGGGTTTTTTCAAGTTTTCCTTCTTTTGCGGCTAGGTCTGCCTTTAGCGTTCCTTTATTCGCCTCTTAAGACACCCTCAAGATGGAATATGGACAAACAAGTCAGCTGCTGCGAACTATAGGCGCCACCATATTGGCCTTGGCTGCTCTGACGTCACCGTCACGCGACATGCAACACACAGACGAAAAAGTTTGAGACGAAGTAATAGAAGTTCAACTATAATAAACGATCTACCTACACTATAAATCGTTTATGGTGTAGGTAGATGATAGGTACCATTAAAATTTTCGAACTGCGAACGCTTCATCATACTTATTACATATCGTGTATTGTTATCAAAACTTCATGCTGTCAGAGCACGCTCCAATAAAGTAGAAACAAAAAACGTCCTGTACACGGTGTCAAAAGATAAAACAAGATTGCTCACAGAACAACAGGAAAACAAGTTGCCACTAACTATCACGGGAGCTAGACGCCCACTACAACCTTATAACCGCATAATGTATTTAGACTTCACAAGTCCTGGAGTAGATACCGAATTGAGACTCGATTTTTCATGTTTTAAATTAAATAAATAAATATCCTTGGACATTTCACACAACGCCATCTCGTCCCAAGCTAAGCAACTAAATGCTTGTGTTATGGTAACGAGATGGATGATAAACTACTTAAATACATTTTTTTTTGTAAATACATACTTACTATAGATAGAAATGACACCCAGACTCCGAGCCAGTGCCTCTGGTTTAGACAAAGACACTTGCCCGACCCCGGAATCGAACCCGGGACCCGTTGATCCAAAGGCGGCACATCTAACCACTAGACCAACGAGGCAGAAATTATCGATTAAATCTCACATGTTCAATATTATTGTATGCCTCGTTTGACAAATATTCTATCGATATTCTTATTGTCATATAAGGGAATACAAACAGCGAAAAGAAATACAATCATAAAAAAAAAATCTTTTAATATAATATGTGAAAATGATTGTTGTTATTTCAGCCCACTACTGAGTCGGGCCTCACAAAATCAGCCTACTGTGTCACGCTGGCAAGGTGATCTGCCCTTTGCGTTCATTTAGTTGACTCTTACGACGCCCTCAGTATGGTACGGGTTGGTGACATTGTATTCTAAATCCGTCACCACATGGAGTACCAAACAATCAACAACAAGAAGCCAAACTAGGTTGGTCTTCGCGTTAATGTCCCTTATTGATAAATGTAGGTTATACACTCAAAGTCACCCAAAGGGCAATGGAGAGGGCTATGCTCGGAGTTTCCCTGCGAGATCGAATCAGAAATGAGGAGATACGCAGGAAAACCAGGGTCACCGACATAGCCCACCGGATTGCCAAACTTAAGTGGCAGTGGGCAGGGCACATAGCTCGCAGGACCGACGCCCGATGGGGCAGAAAAGTCCTCGAGTGGCGACCGCGTTCCGGAAGGCGCAGTGCTGGTAGGCCTCCCACACGGTGGACCGACGACCTGGTTAAGATCGCCGGAAAGCAGTGGATGCGGGCGGCCCAGGACCGGCCTTTGTGGAAATCCTTGGGGGAGGCCTATGTCCAGCAGTGGACGTCTTTTGGCTGAAATGATGAGGTTATACAGACACTGACCGGTCTGTCTGATCAGTCATGGAAAAGCAAGTATAGTCAACATTTTATTTTATTATTCAACTAGCGACCCCTCCCCGCTTCGCGCGGGTGCAATTATGCATGTATTATACCTAAAAACGTTCCGCTTGAATCACTCTATCTATTAAAAAAACCGCTTCAAAATCCGTTGCGTAGTTTTAAAGATTTAAGCATACATAGGGACGGACAGACGACAGCGACTTTGTTTTATACTATGTAGTGATTATATTTTAAAAGACCATAGCCCTCTTCATTTTACAATTATCTTGGTATTTAAAAATAACAGAAACTTGTTTTAAGTATTAAAAATGTCAACAAAACTTCATAAGATACTGAAATAATGGAGTATTTGACAGTACTGATATGATTACGGCTTTATTACGCCGCAAATTGGTACTTTTATGCTTTAAGGTTAATAGAATTGGAAGGATAAGAGTGCTTCATGGTAATAAACGTTTATTGAAAAATAATAATGTTATGGTTTAGACATAAAGGTAAAATGTGCTTTCGATGACGATGGCATTTGATAAGTATTTAGAACTCAATTTCAGATCAGTTGCTCAAAAAGTGGCGTATTACATACTCGTGCTTTTTTTTTACCTTTCACGAACTCGTGCGTTCTCTTTCCCAACTGTCAAAATAATGTCTATTAAAAAGAAAAACCAACCATGAAGTTTTTACAAAAAAAAAACATAGAAGTTTTTTTGATTCATGCAATTAAGTATATTTCTAAAAAGAAACTACTTACTAATTTGATTAAATATCAGATTTAATGATTTGATTGAATGAGTTAGGTTAGGTTTCATTTCATTTCATTAAATTTCATTTTCATTTCATATCAATATAAAAATTCTACTGAAGACTTGGCTGTATAATTCCTTTTGCGTAGAGTGGGTGAAGAAAAAAAAATCTCTGCTTATATTCTACGGTTGGCGGTTGGTTGTACGTTAAATTTTCTTTGCGAGTTTAGTTATTTGTTGCACAAAATGAGTAATTTCGACCCTAGTTTTTTTTAAACACACCGCCGCAACTCAGTATAAATTGCACAAAATGCTTCGAAGAACATTTTAACGGAAAAGTAAAAAAGTCGCTACATATCTACTTAAGACGATTTTTTTGTGTGGCTAAAAAAAGCAAATAGTTTTATTCAATTGCTTCATTTTTTCGCAACTGTATTAAAAATAGTCGTTCAGTACACGTGCGAAACCGTCATTGCAACTTGTTCCGACTGTCAACCCTCGCCATCGGCTGCGCCTCGGCTCGGGTAGACATTTGTCGGAACTCTTTGCAATGACAGCTTTTCCGCACTTGTAATGAAATATACTATTGTATCATCTAAACAATTTAGAAAACATTTTGTAACATACACAATTGCAGATAATTTATAAAAAATCCTTATCAAAAAATCACTTGCTTCTAATGCTTCTTCAAAAAAAAAACAATTTTAACTACGACGCATTCTTAAACGCCTCATCATTAATCACACAACTATTTAAGCGACATCAACATGGTTAATATGCTTTAACCTGGTATTTGCCCATAGGTACGATAGTCCAATTATAAAAAATATTATTAATAACATAATTACCAAATTAAATTAGTTATAAAGTTTGGACATTGTCTAATAAATAAAGGTATTTTTATATTTTATTGCTAAAAATTGTTTGTACAGGTGCGCAGACAACTCCGTTATCAAAATCTGACATGCTCACATTACGGATGTGACAACAATTGAGCCAGTTCACGTCGATACCCGGCATCTCCTGGGAAATTACCGTTTCCTTGCCCATAACTTGGTTTGTAGCGTTTGCACACGCGTTGTTAAAAGCAAATTGTGGTGGGACCTCGGCGAGTTTTATAGTTTTTACCGTCCCTGTATGTCCTCATTCCATCTACTGCTAAATATTTTATATTTTTGTGCTAAAGTGTACTATCAACTTTATTTTTACCGTGATCGTGTCTAGCCATTCATTGTACTTTAGTTCTCTGCGATGGTTCTAGTCTTCCTGGAGTATTTTTCGATGTTTACTATCTTTGATTATATAAAATTGCTTATATTAATATTACATGAGCTAATAAGAAAATATGACGCTAATAAAATTAAAAAGGAGTGAGGAAGGTCAGTAATTTCGTTGTGCTCTATTGTGTTCTTTATTTGGTGTACAATAAATACTACTAAAGTGCTCATCATTATCGTAATTAAGTAATTAAGATAATGATTGAGCTGCATTTTATTCAAAACAAGTGGTTAGATGTGCCGCCTTTGGATCAACGGGTCCCGGGTTCGATTCCGGGGTCGGGCAAGTGTCTTTGTCTAAACCAGAGGCACTGGCTCGGAGTCTGGGTGTCATTTCTATCTATAATATGTATGTATTTATAAAAAAAAATGTATATAAGTAGTTTATCATCCATCTCGTTACCATAACACAAGCATTAAGTGGCTTAGCTTGGGGCGAGATGGCGTTGTGTGAAATGTCCAAGGATATTTATTTATTATTTATTATGTAAATACTTTCACTTTTTATCAGATATCGATATACCTCATTACTCCTTTGCTATTATCAAGATATCCAGTGTTTTATTAATTACTAGTGGCCCGCCCCGGCTTCGCCCGTGCAAAGCGGGGGTGGGTTATACATATAAACCTTCCCCTTGAATCACTCTATCTATTAAAAAAAACCGCTTCAAAATCCGTTGCGTAGTTTTAAAGATTTATGCATACATAGGGACGGACAGAAGAATGCGACTTTGTTTTATACTATGTAGTGATAGTGATTCATAGCTATTTACAAAACTATGAAGCGTTAAAGCCAGAAGTGCGATAAAATGCATTTTAACGGGTACATTTTAGGCGGTAGTCGATCTGTGTACACTGCATACACTGCGATCTGCGTAATATCAATATTTTAAAAAACATCACATGATTTAGCTAAAACCAGTATCGCGGCAGTTTAGAAACATGAAATTCACGAACACAAATTCATGTCTTTTTGCATGTTCTCATTCAGACAATCCGTTCATCTCTCTATTCTAGTTAGTCTCTACGATGAATAGTATTGCACTAAAGCTAAAGTACGCACAATTATTTACAGTATGGGTCTTCTTCCTTGCAAAATACTATTTGAACAAAACAGAATGTATATAATGCAGTATATACGGGGGATCGCACAATTGTAAAAAATCCAAGCGCTGCAATCCTGGTTCGCTCGATCGCAAATAAATCTGTCAATTTCACTCAGCCTCCCGTTGCCTAGCCTCGCATTTTTTGCTCCCTTGGCAAAAGAATGAACTGAACCTATCGCGGTATTGGTACTCGGAGTAAATTTAGGCATTTTACTGTTTTGATAAGATCTTTTGTGTTTAATAAATAATAAGACCCATGTTCATAGATAGATTTATTCTATCCACAGATTATATCTAGGTAGATATTAGTATTTTTTTTAAATTGTTATTTGTATAAATGAACAAAAGCGAATCACAAAATTTGTTTCTAAATAACTATTAATATAAAACTTGACAACAGGATTAATTTTATTTTAAAGAACGAAGTGTAGAGGGGACTTCTCAAATCAGCATGTCTTTTCTAGCTACAATTTTGAAGTGAGTCTATAGATAATATTATGTTCTCAGTTAACTCAACAAAATCGTTTTGAAATATTTTACTCAAACTTTATTATAGGTGTAATAAGTGGTATATAATTTTATTACATGAGCATCAATACACGCATTAAAATATATACGTCTTTTGAACTTACAGTTGCAATAAAGTATTGTTTACAATAAAACAGACCTACTTATTTATGTGTACCGAAGATAAGGCAACCACCCACGCAGAACCAGTTTTTGTTAATGTTCTCGTAGTGCAAAATTAATTCGATCGTGATACAATTGTGATACGCATATATCAGTAGATAGGGAAAGACGGAATCGCAGATACGAACGAAGCAAACAAAATATAAAAGGTACAAAAGGCATAGCAGGATATTGCTCCAGGAAAAAAATAAGCAGACGAAATAAGATTCGTATTACGAATACACAACAATACATCATCTATCGCACACGAGATCCCGTCAATACATCCAATAGGCATCCAATTCCTATACTCAGATTTGAGATGGAACTTACTCATTCGTATCGAGAGCCGATGGAGTCGGAGGTCTACTATGGGTACACGTATATCGTTCGACAGGGTGATTATACTGTGAGCAAATTGTCACAACATAATATCCAATAACAATTACTATGATTGATATATCTTTTGTCACAACAGATTTTTTACATTTCTCGGTTTTAGTCACTTGCAATTCACTTGCTAAGACCTTTTCATCATCATCATCATCATTTCAGCCAAAAGACGTCCACTGCTGGACATAGGCCTCCCCCAAGGATCTCCACAAAGGCCGGTCCTGGGCCGCCCGCATCCACTGCTTTCCGGCGACCTTAACCAGGCCGTCGGTCCACCGTGTGGGAGGCCTACCAGCACTGCGCCTTCCAGAACGCGGTCGCCACTCGAGGACGTTTTTGCCCCATCGGGCGTCGGTCCTGCGAGCTATGTGCCCTGCCCATTGCCACTTAAGTTTGGCAATCCGGTTGGCTATGTCGGTGACCCTGGTTTGCCTGCATATCTCCTCATTTCTCCGAACTCCGAGCATAGCCCTCTCCATTGCCCTTTTAGGTTAGAGTTACTTTCAACCTATAAAAGAAGACGGAAAGAACCTTGTTTATATAAACTCCAAAAAATTCATACACATTTTGTCCAAACGTTGATTGGGTTGAGATTGGGTAAATATAGGACCCAAATATCACTAAGAGTAAAAATATAAAAATAAAAAAATATAAATAAATATCCTTGGACATTTCACACAACGCCATCTTGTCCCAAGCTAAGCAACTTAATGCTTGTGTTATGGATGATCAACTATTTATATAAAATTTTTTTTGTAAATACATATATAATTATAGATAGAAAACACCCAGACCCGGAACAAATACTTGTAGGTCATACAAATATTTCTTCCATGCGGGGATCGCACCCGCGACATGATGCGCAGCAGTCTGAGATTGAGTATAGACACATAAGAATTATATATTATACCTACTTATAACTGGTCTTTTGAACAAACTTAGGAGTAATACACCAACATAGAGTCACAAATTCGTTTAATACTAAGAGTCTCATATAACGCCAGGCATCAAAGAATTCGTATACCAATTCATTATTCCATTTTGGAATAAAGCTGATTTCATCTCAAATCCAACAGCAGGATTAGAAGTATACCCCTCTAAGTCGGCTCAGAATGGAACTGATCGTGTTTTGTTTGTCCGCTTCACTTGCACAATACATTATGTCTACAGCAAATCGCATTAAAATTATGAATGGATGGATTCATGGATTAATTGAATCCTATTTAATCGCGTATTTGGATTACGGTGGTCCATAGTTGCAACAACAATATTTGGGTTGGACACCGATTTCATTACGATAACTGGATTAATTTTCACTAATCTGAAAACGAGATTGTTATCGGCAAATTTGAAGTTGTCACAGTGAGTATGCTTATAATACTCGCGCTGTGGTAAATTTGTTGATGAAATAGTATTTGGTAGTTGTTTGTAGTTAGAGCTCATTATAATACAGTTTTTTTTCTTTATTATTTTATAGAGGGCTTAAGCTCGAGGATTATGTCAATTATTATTCATCACCACAAGGATTGAGAATACATTAAATTCTGAGGCCGACTATAGGCTGGATAGGATAGAAGGGCAAGAGCCGACTAAAGGAGATTTCCAGGCAGAAAATCTAGCCACAAGAAAAAGAAAACTTGATACGAAGCCCTGTGCTAACCCGTCAAGCCACACAGTAGGCTAATTAATATAAATATCCTTGGACATTTCACACAACGCCATCTTGTCCCAAGCTAAGCAACTTAATTCTTGTGTTACGGTAACGAGATGGATGATAAACTACTGATATACATTTTTTTTTGTAAATACATACATATTATAGATAGAAAACACCTAGACCCGGAACAAATACTTGCAGGTCGTACAAATATTTCTTCCGTGCGAGAATCGAACCCGCGACATGCTGCGCAGCAGTCGATCGCTCAACCACTGCGCCAACCGTGTCGTCAAATTGTACTCCATGTATTTGGAGGAGGCTTGACTCAGCAGTGGTGGGTCATTTATGGACTGAATAGTAGTAGTTACTAACATAACAAAAAAGTAACTTTAATATATTATTCAAATGATTTCATTCAAATAGACAAAGAATAATAAATGTAATGTTATTCAATATTGCACATTACATCCACAAAGTCTAATATTACAATCGTACCTATAAATTTAAATAGCATTAGACAACTAAATTACCCAACATCATTACTATGCATTAACTTATCATGTTTACCAACAAAGATTTATGTAGGTTTCTCTGCATTATCATAATGGTATTGAATATGAAAACCGACCAGCATTGCTGTCCGAATTCCTATGAGATGTTCACGGGATTAGTCTAAGAGCTCAGCTCTTTAAGGATTTTTTTGTTGTTTATCTTATATTTTCTTTTTCTTTCAGGACTTTATTATGGGCTGAGATGATAACTTCATGATGATTTTGTCTTTAAGCTATTGTTTTCCTATTTTTTCCTACACTATTTTTCTTAATACCTTTTCCTCATTTCTTCCTATTGCTATGTAAAACTGCAACAATTTTTTCCTTTGACAAACCTCATCCTTTCTGTTTTTATGTAATATTACATTTAAGATAATATTTACAATTTAACAAACACACATACGCACGCACATAAACACACACTCCATTTCACCCGCACACACACACCATCCCACACACACATAAACTACACTGAAAATATAGTGCTACCATACTCTCTTCCCGCTAATTCCACCAACTTTAATGCGTACGGTACTCTAATAAATGTTTTCTTGTATCATCGTCTATTTCATTTCACTATTTCATTTCTGTCTGCCAATTCAACTCTCTAACATAAACCTAGCTCTCCCAAATCTATTACTCTAAAAATGCAGATGAAGTATGGAATGTCCATCTTTTTCATACACTATTAGTCTCATGGAACTCATGCATTTTGTTTAAAGGTAATAAAAAAACGTTATATTTATTAATTCATTCACAAAAAAACAGCAGCTAGTAGCCACTGACTAGTTATTATTGTACCTACTTGTTACCAACATTGAAACAAAGAAACGCTATGAATCAGTTTGTAAATTTCAGTAGGCCAGATACAACTAAACAAACTTTCTTTATATGCCACAGAAATACAACATATTTATAAACCGTCTCTTTCTTCAGGGGTAGCTAAAATTTAATTCTCATCCTTTCCATTAGCATTTTGCATTCGCCTCTAGGACTAAAACTTTTTCCGTAGATTGTCGGGATTCCTGATCTTACAGATTGCTTCCCTATTCTGTGTATCGATATTTTATTGCTCCCATATTTCTAACCGAGGAATTGCTCCCTTACGTACGAGTCTAGTATTGACTATCGATATACGTTTATGGATATGATTTGTTTTTATTTGCACATTTATAAAATCATATTAATGTGTCCGATAATAAACGCAGATATTTTAAATTAGGTAAGTATTTAGCTCAAGTCTAATAAAAATATAAAATTTATAATTTTCAGAGTTCACGCAAAGGGTTTCATGATTATTATCATAACTTCAGGCCATAATTGACCCACTACTAAGACGGCCCTTTTCCAAAATCATGGAGGAATATTAACCCACTGTGCAACTCTGGCAAGATGGGTTCACACAGAATTTGTATCAAGTTTTCCTTCTCTTTCGTTTATAAAATTTGACTCGGTGCCCATTAATAACATGTACAAATTGTACAAAAAGATACTATTGGAGAGTACAGTACAGAAATAAGTTTAATCTAATAACAATCACACGGAACAATCTATAAACAGGTTGGTTATAATTTGGCACAGTAATAGCCCCCGCGACGCATGTTCCCCATTGGGGAGTAAAACTTGTGGTCTCGTTTCGGGTAGTTGAGAGTCGAACAAATTCTAAACCAAACGGGTTTTAGTGGGTAGGTTGGGGTGCAATTACCATCTTTCCGCGCCCGGGATTCCAACATAACCCGACTGGCGCTTAGCGGCATCCATAAAGATTTCCAAAGAAAAATAAAGATACATTAATACCCTCAATTGGCGAAGGTCTAAATCAGCATTTCTCTAAACACTACAAAATTACGCTTCAATATACTATACTATATACCATTAAACGCTTTTTACTTTGTACGTCATTTACGCGAGGCTTTTAATACAAAGTAGGTATATCACTCTTTTCCCTTTTTACGTGAGTTAGCAGAATAATGCAAAGTTTGCGTTAAGGGCAAAAAAGTTTACGTTTTTCCTGCAAAATTTATTGCCAATAAAGACTGACGTTCGACCTGCAAAGTCGATATAGTTCAAGAGTCGACAGTCTTTATGGGTCCTTAATGGGGACAGATTTAGAATACTGACAATAGCTCCTTGCATTGTGAACTTATTATAGGCATCTACTACCTACGAAAGAATGAAATATGGTGTCAGGAAAATCAAGGCCCAATAGAAAGGTTGAAATTAGAATCTCATGGTATTCATTAAGCTAGTTGCCTCTACTTGTTCAAGGGCCTTAAAAAAACATGTATTTTAATGCAGTCGGCATAATGTCTGGCAGAAGATATTATACAGACTGCCAAAATTACACTTATGGGATTTTTTATTATTTTCATATTATAGAATTATCGTGAAACTAGCAAGTCCCCGTGTCTACGCTCGCGTGGTATCGCTTCCTGTATTTGAAAGTATAAAATAGGTAAGACGAATCTTTCACAACAGCTACAACATCGTGCCCTCTTAAACCGCTAATTGAAAATTAAAATCCAATGTAATGTTTACAAATGGTTGAATATGAAGGAATGATATTTTTGTCCAGTAAGGTCCAGTTCCCCATGCCTCCAAGTAAGGGATTCCTAAATTATTTTACACCTACAATACAAGTCTTTACAAACATTTTATAGACAGAAACTATGTATACCTACGTTCGCGTAAAGAATGGCCAACATTGTCCGCCGGCTTAGCCGCGCCCCGTAACCAATCAAATCTTACCAAATTATAAAGTCACGTTCACAGTGACCATTTGAAGGCATACTTTCGAACGCAACGGTTGTGTACTGTTGTTTATCTTTTACATCACCGTGAATACACCTTTAATTACTACTTTAATGATTATATAATTGCTTTGGTCATAAAGCAATTATATATAGTCAAAGAGGTTTTCGCGACATCGGCATCAAACTGACGATCTGATCAAGATCTGAGGTGTAGATAAATTATATTTTTTACTATGCCTTACAGGTAGACGTTAAATGTTGCCTAGTGCACAAAATTTATTATGCAGATATCCTTCTTTTATTACGCGATAAAATGTCATCGCTTAGACTACAATAAAATACATGAAAGGGTCAGCCCATGGTAACTTTATAGACTCAACTCGCGAAGTCACAATAGTACTGTTTGAAGTGATAAAAACTTTTCTTATTATTACTTTATTATTATCTTTTGGGCTCCGAATGGGGTTGCAGGTAACTTTGGAACTTATTATTTAAACATATTGTTACGGACTTTGTCTTCTAATATGTTTGTAACTAGATGACTCGTAGAGCTAAGTTTCTTATAGATCTATCTAGACTTTCGTAAACACACCACAAGGTACACAGGGGTACTTTGTATATACTTTTGTCCTCTATCTCACCTGATGGTAAGTGACGATGAGGCCGACGGTGTAACCGGCTGGGACAGTCAAACCCTATTCACTCCAGACTTGAAGGCGTCCAAGTCATATATACTTGGAAATACAGACGTAGGAAGCGAATTTCACTCCTTAGCAGTCCGCATCAAGAAAGAGGAAGCGAAACGCTTAGTGCGAATATGTGGAATTTCAACCGCATAAGGATGAAGTGGCTCCCCACGCCTGGATGTCCCATGATGGAAAGGGGATGGTGGAATTAAATCGTGCAATTCCTGCGCACACTCACCGAAATGTATCCTATAAAAACGCAGAGGCAAGCAATTTGCGGCGAGGAGGAGTATGTAATTTATTTAAAAAGAAACATCCATTTGTCCATTGTCCATCCCAGTGGCCCTGGGAATGTTGTGAGTTTTGGTGGGTATGGTATAGTATAGTCCCACATAACCCGGCTAGTATGTTAGTAGCACATAAACCCATGTGAGAAAAACCTGAAAAACGTGGTGAACAAAATGTGTGAAGTAAATATCTATCATCATCATCAACCCACAAATGACTCACTACAGAGTCACAACCCACTCACTACAGAGTTGGGCCTCTTCAAACGACATAGAGGGAAATTAGCCTACTGTGTCACGCGGGCAAGACGAATTGGCGCAGGGTTTGTATCAAGTTTTCCTTCTCTTGCGGCTGTTCTGCCTCTTACGTTAGTCGCCCCTTACGACGCCCACAGGATGATTTAGGTTGGTGACATTGGTAACTTTGGTGTATTGTAAATCCGTCACCACAAGGAATTAAAATATCGAATGATTGCACATTGCTAGAAATGATGTCTTGACGGTTCTGATCGTGTTATTTTCTTTAAATCCCAACGTTTTAGACACTTTGCAGTGACCGCGATCGCGGAACTCATCATTAAGGAATTTAATTGCAGTGACATCGAAATTCATTTTTTATATCTGTTAAAAGTCTAATAGGTTAACGGTAAGTAGCCAAATAAACGAGGGCATATCAAATCACAAAACACGTGTAATTTCTCAACAAACACAAATACCACTTTATCCATTCCCATGAATGATTAATCAAACAGAACTGAATTGTAATTTTACGCAGAACGTGTTCCGGTCCGATTAAATTTCCCGTTGCGACCGATTTACGCATTACTACGGCCATGCAACACTGGGCTAGGATTTTAATTTAGGTAAATTAGGCAACTATGAACACTACTTCCTGACTTGAGCTTACTCGAATTGTAGAACCATCGGCCGGACGCATTTGTGTGGTGACGGATTTAGAAAACCCAGTGTCACCACCCTATTCCATCTTAAAGGTACAAGAGCTGACAAAAGAAACATTAATACGAAATTGTAATGGGTAGAAGCTCAAAGGCCGAGTAGTAGAAAGCAACAATGTCAATGTCCATATTGTAAACAACCCGCTTGGGCGGGCGCGCGATCGACTGTTGCGCAGCATGTCGCGGGTTCGATTCCCCGCACGGAAGAAATATTTGTACGACCTACAAGTATTTGTTCCGGGTCTGTGTATTTTCTATCTATAATATGTATGTATTTACAAAAAAAAGTATAATATGTAGTTTATCATCCATCTCGTTACCATAACACAAGCATTAAGTTGCTTAGCTTGGGACGAGATGGCGTTGTGTGAAATGTCCAAGGATTTCCAAGGATATTTATTTATTTACTGGAGGAGGCCCTACTCAGGAGTGTCATGTATGGGATGAGTAATTGTAGGAGTCGTCGTCGTCGTCTCAGCCCTTAAATGACCCACTTCTGAGTCGGGCCTCCTCTAAACTTATGGAGGGAAATTAGCCTACTGCGCCATGCTCGCAAGAAATGTTGGCATAGGGTTGTAGGAGTAGTTAGTCCTAATATAATAAATAACGGCAACTATAATACCAGAGCCAAGCCTTCCAAAAGAACAAAAACACAAAGCGAAAATTAAAAAGGCTATATAAAATTACATAATTTATTCTGATTATAGTGTAGACTGTTTTAACATGCAAGCCAAGTCGGTAAATAGAAATGAAAGCTTTTAATTCTGTGAGCATTAAGGGTTAAATCCACCACCAGTTGCGAGACTTGGCGCCGATCCAAATGATTTTAAAAGAAACCCGGTAACGTTCTCATTTTGTACCATTATTGGAATGCTTGTTATTTCTGGACCATTGTAGCGGTTCGTATTTTTTTTCTGTACTACAAACTGTTTCTGTTTGTTACAAACAGTAAAAAGAAATTGGCTTAGATAAGCGAAAAACTTTGTCTGTGAATATTATTATTACCATATAATATTCACAAAAAAATAATATTATCACGAATATTCTCTTCTTTTTCGTTTCTTGTATTTTACATATGAATATTATTAATATGTGAATATAATAATCTGTGTGGTGATGGATTTCGAATACATTGTGTCACCACCCCATTCCATTCTATAGGTGTCGTAAGAGTCGACAAAAGGAAATGACAAGGCCAATAATCTAGCCGCTTTAGGAGAAAAACTTGAAACAAAACCCTGTGCCAACCCGCCTGGCCGGCGTGGCTAATTGTCCTCCATGTAATTGGAGGAGGCCCTACTCAGTAGTGAGTCATGCATGGGCTGAGTAATAATAGTGATAATTATTATTATTTTAGTTATTATTTAATTGGTATTGGAACGCGCAAAATACCAAAACGCAGATGAAGAAACCTTTTAAAGGAAATAAGTGATGTCAATGAAACTTATATGTACCGATTGGTTTCTAATGTGTTGAATGGTAAATATTGTACGTAGGTGGATAAAATAAAGTACAAATAATGTTACTGCGGCCTCAAAAGACAGAAGATATATTTGAGGAAACTTTACTCATCAATGTGTGATTTATTATTAATTCATTAATACAGAACATCACTACATAGTATAAAACAAAGTCGCTGTCGTCTGTCCGTCCCTATGTATGCTTAAATCTTTAAAACTACGCAACGGATTTTAAAGCGGTTTTTTTAAATAGATAGAGCAGTTCAAGAGTAAGGTTTATATGTATTTGTATCCGTGCGAAGCCGGGGCGGTTCGCTAGTTACAAAATAAAATATACAGTTCTGATATAAGACATGTATGTTTAAAGACTTCTCAGCCCATATATGACCCACTGCTGAGTCAGGCCTCCTCCAACTACATGGAGGGTAATTAGCCTACTATGTTACGCTGGCCAGACGGGTTGGCATAGGGTTTTGTGTCAAGTTTTCCTTCTCTTGCGAACAGGTTTTCGACAGAATCATTTCATTTTGTCAGCTCTTACAACACACTAAGGATGAAATGGGGTTCTAAATCCTTCACCAAACGGAATGTTTATAGATCTAAATCTAATTAAAGAGAAATAAAACATTTAAAGTGTTCGTGTGAAAATCTAGTCTCTCAGTAAATTCGGGTTCCATGATCTTCAGTAACATTACAAATTATCTGCTCAAAGTTAATTGAGTCGTGTTCAAAATATTTACATTATTAGGAAACAGATAACATCCGTCTTTGTATGTGTGAACTGAAGAAATGCATTAGTCATAACGGATTAAACACTTTAGAGACGGAAGTCCTTCCGATAGCTTAAGAAGTGAGAGTAAATTTGGAAGTAAAATTGATGTTTGTTTACAGTGTTCCTGCGGTGACGGATAAAGAATACTTAGTGTCACCACCCCAGTCCATCCTGAGGGTGTCGTCAGAGACAACCAAAGAATAAAAATTAAATTAAAAATTTAAATAAACCCCCGACACAATAATCTTTAAAAAGTAAAAAATAAAAATAAATACTTCGCGTTGGGGGACCACTCCCACTTGTTTAATACCTGAACCCTGGTTCCCCAACGCGAAGTATTTATTTTTATTTTTTACTTTTTATAGGTTATTGTGTCGGGTGTTTATTTAAATTTTTAATTTAATTTTTATTCTATACTTTTTATAGGTACATACTTATTATAATGTAGATTTTGTTAAATTGCACGTGATGCGCTTTCATTTGAGACCCCACTCGATTATATTTGCAGACATTCGGTTATTCTTCCCCACTTTCACCCCTCATAACTTTTAAACGGCTCACCCGATTTTCATCAAACATGTCTAAGAACACTCGCCCGTAACTCACCTTTCATACAAAAAAAAACTTTATTGAAATCGCTTCATCCGTTCGCGAGCTACGGTGCCACAGACAGACAGACAGACAGACAGACAGACAGACCGACAGACAGACAGACACGTGAAACTTATAACACCCCTCTTTTTGCGTCGGGGGTTAAAAAAGAAAAAATGACAAGCCCTCTGAGTTTCTTGCCAGTTCTTCTCAGCAGTGGTCGCGTTCCGAACTGGTGGTAAAGTATATTACTTTGCATTGTATAAATTTTATTAATATGTTGACAATTTGTAAGTGTCCATTGTGTCCTATGCAAAATAAATGATTTGACTTTGACTTAGAAACACTACGGAGAAAATTACTATGGCCCACTTTATCTCACTCATTTTGGTAAACACGGTTGAGCGATACAATTACCCAGTAATTTATTGTTCTTATATCACAATACACGCCATCCATTACAATTAAGATATTTTTTATTTCCATTTTTCACGCGAACGCTGGTGGCGCTTGAAATATTGCTGGAAATTTTTCATGGCGGTTTGTTTTTTCTATTTAATTGTAGAAAAGTAAATTGGATGAATAAATGGGCCTTTTGATATTATGAACAATTAATTATTAGTTTAAAAGCCTTTGTGTTACAGTCATAAAAATACGTTTGTATTATTAGAGTGAATGCTTAGCCTGTATGTTATTAAATATACGAATGTGCGATCAATTTCACGATTAGTATAATTGTTAAAGATTTAAGTTAGTACTAGCCGTATTTCTGCCGTACTTATGTTTAATACATTGTGTGACCACCAATCCGTCCTGGGGGTGCTATAAGAGCTGACAGAAGGAAATAAGAAGACCGCAAACCGGCTAGGTTTAGGCAAGAGAAGGAATACTTGAAACTAAACCATAAACCAAGCGGTCAGACCAGCGTGACACCTTAGGTTAATTACCCTCCATGTGATTGGAGTTTGCCTGAGTCTGTAGTGGGTCATGTAAGGGCTGAGTAGTGACAGTAGCAATACTTCTCCTCATGGTTTTAAAACTACTAATATACTCATAAATACTTCTTTTTCAAAATAAGATTGCAAAGTAAACACAAAAAATTACGTTGCACGGAATTTGGCCTTGTTTTCTTTACTCTATAAAATATTTACTGATGGTAATAATATATTGTGTCTACCAAACCAATTGTTTCTAAGATTCCCTATCGTACAGTAGCTGAGTCTTCAAATAATTTGAATGTGGCTTCAAAGTAAGCGAGAAATCTTGTAGAATAAAATGTTATAAATTTATCCCTGGCACTATATTTGTAGGCTTGTCACATGTTGGCTTTTATAGCAAACTGCAACGCCCAAAGACACCAGGTAAGAATCTTGATAGACGGCTTTCCTGGTTACTACTGGTTATAGCGAATGAGGATTTTGGGAACGGCACCCAGATCAGACGAATACAGGCTTCTACGGTTTCAATCCAGCATAAAACTCGTTGAGAGTGCACATGATGATGAGAAACATAAGTAAGAGAGCTATAAGCCAGGTTCAAAGACAAAAGATCCCACAGTGTCGAAGTGTACTTGGGCCTACCATGGAATAAACCCCGTAATATAAGGTAAGTTAAGATTACTAACATTTCATTGGGTATGAAGGCCGAATAGAAACAACCGCTTAATACTCGTAGAGACACTCGTTTATTTATTACCGAGGTTGTGCGTAGCGAGCTCACGCGTACGTATGACAACATTCCTATTCTCTTTTAAATTATTTTTTTTACAAAAAAAAAAACTTATCAAATCTCCGATTATAAGCATATTTCTGCTTCTATCCGAAAAAAATAAGGTCAGCGGCCATATGTCGAACGATCAAAGCGCCGATACATTGAGGTATTTAACTAAGATTTTAATGTGTGCATTCTAGAATAAAGTTCGTTTTCGGTACGCTTAACAGGTTAGGTAACCCGGGTGCCGATGCGTAATAATGGACGCGAACACTCATTCCGCTGTTTTAGTGGTCACACGTAGTATGTAAACGCTGCGATTCAAGCAAACTGCTTCGTTTGCGGATGTCACAAAATTGATTGACGGAGGTTATGAGCATGTGATTAATGGAGCCCTACACGAAACACGACCGTTTATCAGGATAATGTTACAAATAGATAAAATTAGGGCATGTCTGTTTTGGCTATCAAATCGAAATCAAATCAAACGTATTTATTAACTGACTTTATATACAGACTATATACTTTATGTCCCAAAAATAGCACGCCACAGCGACACCGGAGTAGGTCTTTTTCACAAAAAATAGGCTTAAATAAAAAATAAACATTAAGTAGGTATTTGTGACGATTTTGTTACATAGAACGAAAGATACGGGTGATTAAAACAATCGGGTTGTTCGAAAAATTCAAATATTTCGACATCCATGAGACTTTTCAGCAGCCATTTTTTTTTTAATAGATCTAGGGCTAGCCTGCTTCCCGTGTCGCTGTGGCGTGCTATTTTTGGGACACCCTGTATATAATATACTAAAACATTTGACCGTCTACCACCAGTTCGGAACGCGACCACTGCTGATAAGAACTGAACATTTATTTTTCTTTGAGGTCCTATTTCATGTATGTACGAGTACAATCAATTAAACATAACATCACGTCCATATTAAAAAACAATCCGGAATACGGAACAATCGCCCTTTGCTTTGAATTAGGTCATTTGCAGGTGAAGGAATCTACGTTGAGCGCCACCATAGTGGATTAAAAAAGAACTAAAGTTCAACGGTTGGATGTTCCTATTTTACAATACCTTCACTATGTTTACTACATTTTAGATGAGTAATTTTGATGATTGATTTACTTACGTTTTTCAGGATTTAGAATACATGGTGTCACCACCCCATACCATTCTGAGCGCGTCGTAAGAGATGGCAAATGGAAGGCCAATATCTTGTGGCGACAAGAGACAAGAGGAAAACTTGATAACCTGTGCCAACCGGTCTGGCCAGCGTGGCACAGTAGGCTAATTACTCTCCAGGTAACAGGTGGAGGTCTGAATCAGCAGTGGGTTATCTATGAGCTGATTAGTAGTAGTAATAATGCTTATATTTATCAAACACACGCCAGTATTTTTATGTTCTCATAAAATTGCTTCAACAAAAACGCGTTTAGATGACTTGTAAAAATGCAAATTCCACAAGAATTTGTTCAATTGGCTAGTTACACAGTTATAACATATTATTATAATTTGTCTATGTAAAATATGATGATCAATCGCAATTATTTTGATTCGAGATTTCGTCAATTGGAAATACTTTAGCTTGATATGTCAACTTTCTATTCAAGTTATTATTGGAAAGGTCAAAGGTTTTAGTTTCGTTGGAAACGTCGGAGTTAATAATCTGACTAGCCTACTTTTATTATATATCCATATTTAGTTTAATATTATACAGTCTGTAACAAAAAGCCTATAGCCGTAAAGACATGATTGACAGTACCGCTGACAAAAATACTATGTGGAAAATTTCAACCAAAAACAAGCAATTTTTTTCCTTATTATTTTAATCACCAGCTGCTGTCAAACGAGAGATATGAGCATAGTGAACTTAAGAATATTTATAGAACTCGGGTATCTAAGCTCATCATTACATAGTGTAAAACAAAGTCGCTGTCGTCTGTTCGTCCCTATGTATGCTTAAATCTTTAAAACTACCAAACGGATTTTGAAGCTTTTTTTTTTTAATAGATACAGTGTTTCAAGGGGAAGTTTTATTTGTATAATAATTGCACGCATGCGAAGCCGGGCCGGGTCGCTAGTAGAATAATAATATCGATAGCTACTCATTTGGTTTTCACTGAAATCTAGGTGTTGTGGTAAAAATCTGATTAAAAGAAACGTCGATATCTCCCTCGTACTTCAAGATAGAAAAACATTTTATGCATAGAATTTTATTTGGCTCTATGCTCTCATTTCGGATGACTAAAGAGTTTTTGTTACAACCTATATAACAGCTTTCTCATTGGTTTCGTAAAGTTCTGTAATAATTGCCCATAATTGCTTAAATATCGTTTAAAATTACATTTAATTGAAATATTAAAAATTACATGTTAAAAACGAGTTTATGAAATTATCTTCAAAAATTGTGGCCACTTATTTTTTGGTAAAATAATATCACTTGAATTTATTTCCCAAACATTATAGGAATAAAATGAAAATTGCATACTAATTTAAAAGGAAAATTTATGACTAGCCTGCATCAATATTAGATCATTTTGTGGACATGACCCACTGGTGAGTAGGGCCTCCTCCAGCTGCATGGTGGGTTCATGAAGATGATAGGCCTAGATTTTATTTGGCGATCCTGTAGTGATAAGTTTAAAATGGATAACCCCACCATCCAATATCATATTTTGGGTGACATCAAATAGCGCAAACTTGATAATAAAACCCCTACTGAACTACGTTTGTGACATCGTCTGTTCTAAATCTGTTACCATATGGAAATCTAAATACAAATACATCTAGGCTCCGAATATGAATTTGTCCCATTCGGTGTCGAGACCCTTGGTCCGTGGTGGCCTAGCGCTATAAGCCTTTTTAAGGAAATAGCAAAAAGGTTAGTCGACATCACAGGAGACCGAAGAGCTGGTAGCTACCTCGGACAAAGAATCAGTCTAGCGATTCAAAGGGGGGAACGCTGCCAGTATCTTCGGAACCTTGCCTAAAGGGACTCCTTTAAATAATATATTTTAGTATTTAAGTTTTAGGTTAATTGGTATTTTTAGTCTATAATATATGAATCTAAATGCTCCACCCATATTCCACAGAATAACCCCACTCTTCTCCTTCCTCGCCTTATATTTAAAAAAACTTGATACGAAACCCTATGCCAATCCTTCTGGAGAGCGTGTCACAATAGGCTAATTTACCCTCCATGTAAGTGGCGAAACTCAGCGATGGGTCATTTATGGGTTGAGTAGTGGTAGTAGTGTTAATGATGTTTCTCTCATCTGGCGAACTTGCTCTCACTATGCTGTTTAGGCCTTTTTGTAAACAAGACCAATGATTTGAAAAATGAAATACAGAGTTTCTTGCTGGCTCTTTCTGTAGAACAGCATTCTGTACCGGTGGTAGTTTCAGCATGAATATGGGTGGATGCAAAGGGTTGTGTGAGATGACAGATGGATGGATTTCAAGAATGAGGAGTTGTCACTGTAGACTTATGACGACTGATAGCTGTGTATGGAGACTACCACCTAGCGTGGGACATAATTTTAAATATGACGATTTATAAGAGTTTTGTGATAAAACCTACGTAAATATAGTTCCTTTTGAGTTTGGATTTCAAGAGCTTAGAACCCTCAAAAAATTCCTTTGGGACTCCGTAAAGGTGGAATTTGAAGACTTCGGTTATTATTCATATTTTAATACGAGCGTTCATGCCTTTAGTAGTACGATCACGGGTCGAACTTTTTCAATAAAACACCCCGAAGATAGGGAGCGTTAGGAGTTCGGTCACGCATGAGGAGCGATTTTATAACTTTATCACAGTTCGTGAGTACCCGCTTTTGACGGTTGCATTGGAGCTCGCGAAAGTTTCACATTGAAATTGCCTCATTTTAAATTGTGCCGTTTGTGGGTTTCTACTCAAAGGATTTTAGGTCTGAATTGCTTTGTTCTGTGTACAGAGAAATTTCAGTTGATTCGTGAATATTCGTGATATTTTGGTTTGTTTTTAATCGACTTAAAAAGGATGAGGTTGGCAGTTTTTAACAATATTTAGAATGTTTATTTTATTGGTATTCAACAAAAAGTATTTTGAATATAAAATGTAAACAAAAATTACTCTTTCTATTGGTCTGTTACTTTGAAATTACTAATCATGTTTTATTTATAATTCAGATTTAAAAAAAATACCTTCAAAAAGGACGAAGGTTGCTTAATTTAACAGTTCACAAAATATTTATTATTGAATGAAGAATTCATAACATTAAATTAATTTCGTCCTATACATAATAACCAAACCAAACAACACATAAATTTGAGAAACTCAAAGAAAAAAAATGCATTAAACTCTTTATGTAACTACTACTACACAGCCCATAAATAACCCACTGCTTACACAGGACTCCTCCCATCATATGGAGGGAGCCTACCGTGCCACGCTGGCCAGATGGGTTGGCACATGGTTTCGTATCAAGTTTTTCTTATGTTGCGGCTTGGTTGTGGCCGAAAGCCTTGACGTTCCTTATTGACGGCTCTTACGACACCCTTAGATGGAAATGGGTGGTGACACCATGTATTCTAAATCCGTCACTACGCGGACGTAAATAAAGCAAACAGACACAAAATTCCTTCTTCTAATTTAAAAATAGACACAAAATTCCCAAACTTTTGGAATCTGTGTCTTAGGCATACGTATATCCCGATTAACGTCGATGTCTATTTATATTGGCACCGACTGTAAATGGTTGTTTTTTTGTAAAATATGTATTTGATATGTAGAAAAAATGAATTTTTATATTTAGTCTAGCTTTCTGCCTGACTGCCGGACCGATTATGACAAAATGATTAGGTCGGATCGGACCAATACCAATCGAGTCAGTTTAAAAATGACGGAGTTATGCGGAAACAAACATACTACCGAATTTACAACCGCCTTCCTTTTGGAAGTCAGTTGAAAACAAACGTAATCTAATAAAATTTCTGAGACCAACGTGCCTGTATGCCTGTTGGTCCCGGAAAGATACCAACAGATTATTGAGTCAAAGATAGTTCTCACTGCAAGGGTATGAACCGGAAACAATTGGTTAAGCCATCCAAAGCGTGGATGAGGTCACTCAGATATCGTACAGCAACTCTAATAGGCTAACAAGCAGTCATTTAACATCCACGCGTTCACGAAACAATGAATAATGAATACTCTAGATAGATTATGAACAGCTGCTTTACAAAATATATAGGGTGTAATAAATTAGTTATGGTAGTTAAATAACCTGCATCGCGCTATCGAAATTAACACAATAATAATAATAACAATACCCCCCCAGGGGATAAACCTTGCCGCGGTGGGGGGGCTTAAGGGGAACACGGCACTACCGAAGTCAGCACAACTTGACTACACACCCCATATGGGAGGAACTTGTTGAAAAGCTCACTAACATCTTGACACCTTCTCCAACCAATTATCCCAAAAACACAACCCTTTTATGGAGCAAAACAAAAAAGTGTATAATTTACGGTCGCTGCCCGGGGGTCGCCGGGGCGCACTTGGAGCCGGTGCCGAGTGCTTCAGTTCGGGAGACACCGGTGACGACGTGTCGAGCAGGCGGGCGCGCGTCACACAAAATGCTACAGCCGATCGTCGGGAGCTGAGCAGGCGGGCTCACGACGTTAATGCTACAGCCGAATCTCTGGGCGATGAAACTAACTCTTTATTCTCATCTGTACCTTCCACTCGCCCTTCATATATGACAAGAAGGACACTTACCTTGTCAACAGTTAGTACGGCTGAAAGTGTTGTACATGACATCAATCCTGATGATACACATGTACCCACTTCAGGCACGCAAAAGCGCAGACGATGGACAACTGAAATGAACCAGTTCATAATGCGCACTTACTTTCAGTTAACCGATTTGGACACGGATACAAAAACATACCTCGAACCCCTTCACTCAAAATTTATAGAAAAATTCCCAGATATGCAGATCAGCCGACAACGTGTAGGAGATCAACGCAGAGCCATAATACGTAACAAACTATTACCACAGACCACTATAGACAAGATATATAACGAAGTAAAAATGGAACTAGAGATTTTAAGGGATAATATACACAGCCAACAAACAAATTACAACGATAGAACCCAACAACCGCCAACTCCCAGACAGGTTGAAAATGAAAACCCCATATCCCACACAGCTAAAAGAACACAAACACGTATGAAATGGTCAAACCAACACAATGAAACTATCATGAGACTATTTCTTCAAATAACTAACCTGGGCACAAATCTATCAGCTTACAGAAAACCACTTCATCAACAATTTATTAGTATATTCCCAGATTTAGCTCACTTAAGTGAACAACGAATTGCTGACCAACGCAGGTTGATTGAGACGAATAGATACATTAGCCGCGACAGACTAAACTTAATTAGGCAACAAGTATCTGAGGAACTTTCCCAAAATAACAATACAAGTGATGATATAAATGATAATACCCCACTTATTGAACCAACCACACCATTACCTATTGTACAGCCGCTGACAAACAGTCAAATAAATACCTCAAGCGAACTCCCATTTAATTCAGGCCCTTTTTCAAGAAATTCAAACATCGACGAGACTTTTCACAAAGCTTTAGAATTTTACAGAGACACTAATCCTACAGAGCGAACGTATATACCAAAACAAAAATCCTCCAGAAAACTACTGACTACTTTAGAATACATTAATAAGATTATATTTCCTGAAACAGTAAATGACGATACAGACTTCGACACTTTTCAAACAGTTATGTATTGCGGGGCAAGGACGGTGGCTAAAATTAATGGAGCTAAACTCTCTTTAGAAACCACTGGAAATTCTCATCCCAACAATCACAGGAAACCACACAAACCAAAGTGGCAACGGCGTTTAGAACAAAAAATAAAAAGTTTAAGGGCCAGTATCGGACGACTCACTCAATTTATTAACGGAAATAGAAGCAATAAAATTAAAAAACACATAGATACCATACTAGAAAAATATAAGATTCACTCACTTCATGAGGAACCAAACACCCAACTTACACACACACTGGATACTCTTAAACAAAAACTCTCAGTAACAGCAGGACGATTACATAGATACGAAGCGTGCACACTTAGAAAACAACAAAATACTCAGTTCACTCATAACGAGAGACAGTTTTACCGAAATATTAAAGAAACTGCAGGTAACACACATATCCCAAACAATGTTAGCAACCCAAATAATACCCCGGACACAGAAACATTGAGAAGTTTTTGGGCAAATATCTGGGAAGAGCCCGCACATCACAACCACGATGCAGATTGGATAGAATCCGAAACATCAAACAATAATTTTAACATAGAACCAATGTCTATACATACCGTTCCCGCAGAAATATTTGATAAAGTAATCCGTAACCTACACAACTGGAAATCACCTGGTTCAGACTTCCTACATAGCTATTGGTACAAAAAATTCACTTCTGCCCACAAATACCTACACAAATTTATAAATAATTTTATACAAAACCCAAACTCCATGCCGTGTTACATAATGAATGGGATAACATATATGATACCAAAAGACCCTAACGATACCACTAACCCTGCCAAATATAGACCTATTACATGCTTGCAAACGTTTTACAAAATAATCACAGCATGTATATCTGAAATCATATACCAGCACACAGAATCAAATAATATACTAGCAGAACAACAAAAAGGATGCCGCAAATTCTCACAAGGTTGTAAAGAACAACTGATCATAGATTCCGTTATCTTGAAACATGTGCACAAATCCAAATCCGATCTATTCACCATGTATATTGACTACAAAAAAGCATATGACTCAGTTCCCCATTCCTGGCTCATACATGTCCTAGAAATATATAAAGTAAACCCAAAAATAATTTATTTCCTAAGTACTATTATGACACAATGGACCACTAGATTGCGATTTTCTAATCATACAGATACAAAGGAAACAGACTCAATTAAAATAAAAAGAGGTATTTTTCAAGGAGACTCCTTAAGCCCTCTCTGGTTCTGCCTCGCTCTTAACCCACTCTCAAATATATTAAATAACTCTTCAGCTGGGTTCCCATTATGCTACAAAGGTGACGATGTTACAGTAAACACAAATCTCCTCAGTCATCTAATGTATATGGATGATATAAAATTATACGCAAAAACAGAATACCAATTACGTGACTTAGCTAATATAACAGAAAGATTCACACACGATATTAAAATGGAATTTGGTACAGAAAAATGCAAAATTAACTCAATTAAGTCAGGAAACAAATACATACATCAATATACATTAGAAACTGGGGAAAATATAGATTCACTTAATGAACAAGAAACTTACAAATATTTAGGCTATCATCAATCATCACAGATACATATTAAAGATACAAAAATCAAACTTAAACAACAATTTAGACATCGGCTTAATGTAATTCTCAAAACACAGCTGCATGGGCGTAATACTATTAAAGCCATAAACACCTACGCAATACCAATATTGACTTACTCATTTGGCATAATAAACTGGAACAAAACAGAACTAAAATCACTGCAACGCCTCATAAATACATCTATGACCCGATTCCGTAAACATCACCCGCGAGCGTGTATTCAACGACTTACCTTGCCAAGAAAAGAAGGTGGTAGAGGTCTGATAGATGTCAAAAATCTACACAGTAAACAAATTTCTACTCTCAGGCAATACTTTACATTTAAAATGCAAACTTCGCTCCTTCACAAATCAATAGGTCAAAATGACAACAAGTTTACCCCTCTTAACCTGAAAGACACAACAACCCAAAATAACGAACAACTAACCGACAACAGCACAAAAATAGACGAGTGGACCAGAAAGTCACTACATGGAAGACATCGCCAAGATTTATGCCAACCTAATGTCGATAAAGAAGCGTCGAACGCATGGCTAAGTCGAGGTGATGTCTTCCCAGAGACAGAAGGTTTCATCATCGCTATACAAGACCAAGTAATAGAGACCCGAAATTACCAGAAATATATTATTAAGAAATCAACATCCGACATTTGCAGAAAATGTAACACCACCTCAGAAACAATCCAACACATCACAGGTGCATGTAGGACAATAGCACAAACGGACTATAAACACCGACATGACCAGGTAGCATCAATAGTACACCAAAAATTAGCTCACCAATATAACCTTATAGAATCCACAGTTGCATATTATAAATACACCCCTAATGTAGTATTAGAGAATACTACAGCAAAACTTTATTTTGACCGTGCAATTCTCACAGATCGAACGATCCATTTTAACCGACCTGACATAACACTAATAGATAAAATTAATAGAATAGGATATCTGATTGACATTGCTGTACCAAACACACACAACTTGCAAGCCACAATATCAGAAAAGCTTACAAAATACACGGAACTTAAAGACGAAATAACACGCCTATGGCACCTCCAAAAAGTAACTATAGTACCTATTGTATTATCTACAACCGGTGTAATACCCAAAAGTCTACATCAGTCCTTAAATACACTTAACCTACCCCCCAACATATGTATTACCTTACAAAAAGCCGTCATTCTGAATACCTGCCGCCTCGTACGAAAGTTCCTGCAAACTGAACCAGATATCCCTCAACCACGTACGATAAACCAACCTTCACAAACTCCACAAATAACAACTAATCAAAATTAAATGCCCGTATAGGTCGTACTTCAAAATTTGTCTGATGTACACTTGGCTTAGGCCCGTGTGCATCAAATTACCGGCGCTCTGAAAGCCGAGTTACTAAAAAGTAAACATAAAATAACAATAATAATAATACAGTCAACCGAGGATGTGCACCGAGATATGGCCAATGTTGACAATTCCTTCACACCTTTATCCTTGGCAAAACAGAATTGGCGCAAGCCCCAGGTGTTAAGCATTTCGGACCGCACGACTATATGGAAGAGCAAGGAGTTACACGGAAGGTTCTACAAGGCTCTCACTGGGCCGGACGTAGACCAACTCGCTTCTGTGGCTTGGCTACGCTTCAGTAACCTCTTTGGGGAGACTGAAGGGTTTGCCTGTGCAATTATGGACGAAGTTATTATGACGAATAACTACCGGAGACATATCCTAAAGGATGGGACTGCCGACATCTGTCGAGCCTGTCATCGTCCAGGAGAGTCCATTAGGCATATCGTCTCTGGCTGTTCTCGTCTTGCTAACGGAGAATACTTGCATAGACACAACCAAGTGGCCAAGATAATCCATCAACAACTTGCCCTTAAATATAGTCTTGTGGATACTGAAGTGCCCTACTACCAATACCAGCCTGCGCCAGTTCTGGACAATGGTCATGTCACGCTCTACTGGGATCGATCGATTATTACTGACAGGACTATTCTCGCTAATAAGCCTGATATAGTGATAAGTGACCGATCGGCGAGCCGGGCAATGCTTGTTGACGTCACTATCCCGCATGACGAGAACCTCGTTAAAGCTGAAAAAGAGAAACTCACAAAGTATCTCGATTTGGCTCACGAGGTTACCGCAATGTGGCATGTTGATTCAACAATCATTGTGCCGATAGTTGTTTCAGTAAACGGTCTTATTGCGAAGAGTTTCGACCAACATCTCAAGAAACTCTCGCTGGGTTGCTGGATTAAGGGCCTGATTCAAAAGGCTGTCATACTGGATTCGGCAAGGATCGTGAGGAGGTTCCTCTCTCTGGAGCCCTGAACCGTCGGTAGCTTAGGTCATCGACCTCGTTTTCGACGGTTTTTGTCTATTTTTATGTATATTTATTTAAAACATTTTGTATTTTTTAAAAATATATGTAAAAATATGAAATAAAGAGACATGAAATAATAATAATATACAATAATTCGTACGGATAAGATGACAACAAATATTGGGGGTTAGACGTCGTAAGCCCTTCCGGGTATACAATTTTGATAGCTGCGGGTTGAATCATTCTTAAAGCACTATTGGAAAAACAATTGTAACCCAATCACGAAAAGAATACAAAAAAACACTGCCATAGGCCTAGCACAATAATCACGATATATATTTTTTTATGATTAAAATCTGGTTCAGAATACTGTCGATTTCCCGCTCTTCCCACAAACACACCGATAAATCACTTTTACATTCCGAACACAACTCATTACAGCAAAAAATAAAGTTTTGTGACCAAATTACTTACACTTTAGTTTATTTCCACATAACGGCACTGTACGACGTCGGGTGACAACACGGTGAACGCAGCCGACGAACACCATAGCTAAAAGAATACAAAAAACAATGTCACCTGTATGAACCCTAGCACAATAACCACAATATCAATTCGGATAATATCGATTTTGATGACTTAAATCTAGTTCAGAATAGCATCGATTCCTCCCTCTTCCCACAAACACACTGATAAACCACTTTCACATTCAGATCACAACTCATTACAGCAAAATTGAAACTGCCATTCTTAAACTGGTTCTAGAAATTAATGCATTCAGACTGAAACAGTGAGACAAGAAAATGGTCAGTACACGGCTTTTTGCCCTGCCCACTCTGTCTGCGAGATGTTAGCCGTTAATATTTATAAGTTACAACCGTATTAAGAACTCTATATCAAATTAAGGATGTAATGCAATTAGACAGTTAATGTTCACTAATAGTATAAACAGGAAAGACTTATTTGTTCGTAACGCGTAATCCCAAAACCTATTGGATTTCAAACTCTATTTTACCTATGGACCTTCTACATTACTACTTAGCCCATAGATGACCCACTGTTGAGTCGGCCCGCCTCCAATTACATGGAGAGCAATTAGCCTACTGTGTCACGCTAACCAGATGGGTTGACACATGGCTTCGTATGAAGATTTCGATCTCTTTCGGCTAGGTTATAGACTAGTCTAGTCGTTTTCTTTAATAGACTAGTCGTTTCCTTTAACGACTCTCTCGACACACTCAGGATAGAATAAGTACACTATGTATTCTAAACACGGGATTCGTTCCTACAAACACAAAATAATAAGTTCAACACAACAAATTAAGTCTTTCAATTTGTTTTATGGGCTCAGGCTAATTGGTTTAAGTCCTTATATTTCTATTCATGAGCGAGAATTACTATGCAAATGGTGGCAATAGAGGTGGCCTGCACTGCGGAGTCAGTACATATCTTAATCGTGGCTGTGAATCCTAGGAATAAATGGTAACACTGATTTATTTAAATTGACTGGTCTATTTAAATGAAAATTAATGTTTGTCTGTATGTCCTTTATAGAATCGTAAACCATGGATTTGATCATTTGCCATGATCATCAGCGTTGTGCATACGCCCAGGAAGTTTTTTAAACAAAAAAATGTTTGTGTTTCCTTTAAATGTATTTTAGTTTGGGGCGTAGCAACGCGCGCTGCTATTATAATAGAAAACGCGCTGTATTGTGTGTGAAGTGTTTGTCTTTTGGATCCATATACAAGCTTTATATAAAATAAACATACTACAGTACAAAAATCCGACTACAGTATCATCATCATCATTTCAGCCAAAAGACGTCCACTGCTGGACCTATGTCCAGCAGCCTATGTCCAGCGGCCTTTGTGGAAATCTTTGGGGGAGGCCTATGCCTCCCCCAAAGATTTCCACAAAGGCCGGTCCGGGGCCGCCCGCATCCATCGTTTTCCGGCGACCTTAACCAGGTCATTGGTCCACCGTGTGGGAGCCCTACCAGCACTGCGCTTTCCGGAACGCGGTCGCCACGCGAGGACTTTTCTGCCCCATCGAGCATCGGTCCTGCGCGCTATGTGCCCTGCCCACTACCACTTAAGTTTGACAATCTTGTGGGCTATGTCAGTGACCCTGGTTTGCCTGGACTACAGTATAGTACCTCCAAAACCCATTTAGTGGGACAACCCTAAAATAAAAGTTAGAAGTAACATAATTTGTATATGAATTTATCATACAGCACTCGTCAAGACTTATGGCGACAATACACAGACGGCAACGGTCTTTTTTATTCTTCGAATTAGTATGTACGATACCAGTTCAGAATGCCGCTCTCCAGAGAATAGTCGACAAGAAAGTCACTTGTTGTTTTTTTTTCTAATCGAAAGTCTTTGTCACTGTAAAGCATCGTACAGCAGAAGAACAAAAAACCGCTCTTACAAACATCGTTTTCAATAAAAAAATATGCAAAAATTGCGTATTCCCATTTCAATCTGTAAGCCCCAACTTAAGTGACAGGGTTCACGAATTGAAAAGTATAATTCCGAATCGGAACAAAATTCGCTTGGTAATAACGAGTTGTATTGTGACGAAAATTCAATAAACGTTTTGATGAATACAATTTAATGTACCGTGAAATATACCTGTCAACATCGTGTACAGCTGATTTGTAAAGCTTTTCGTTTATAAAATCTTGTCTTTTCCTCGCCCTTTGTTTTCATTTGAGCTCCAGTTTGACTTGATACTCGTTTATCCAATTACTAGTACTTGTGTTCGCCCAGCGGTTCACATTCGACCATAATTAATTTAAGTTACATGTAGTTCTATTCTCAATTTAAACACAGACTATTACAATAAACAGAAGAGTATATATACGTCTTTATCGTTGTTTTATACGTGTATATATTTTGTTTATTTAATTATTTAAGGTACTTTTTATACAAAACTAGTGGCCCGCCCTGGCTTCGCCCGTGCAAAGCGGGGTTGAGTTATACATATAAACCTTCCCCTTGAATCACTCTATCTATTAAAAAAACCGCTTCAAAAGCCGTTGCGTAGTTTTAAAGATTTATGCATACATAGGGACGGACAGAAGAATGCGACTTTGTTTTATACTATGTAGTGATTAAACAAAAGTATTAGCATTCTGCATAAGCGCAGGAAGTTTCATCTCCGCGCATTTTTTGTAAAAAGGGCACACAGTTTTTGCTTCACATATTAATATATTGATTTATAATGACTGATTGTAACCTGTCCTCCGCGAATCATCTGGTTGGAGTAGTAGTAGGCAAATTTCCCTCCCGTAATTGGAGGAGGGGTCAGCAGTGAGTCTTTTACGAAGTGAGAAAGTAATCTATCTAATATTTTCACATTCCATCGCCAGCTGAAATAAGATAAAATATCTTATTTTAGCTGGCGGTTTACCGACGGTGAACCAACATATATGAAAAACTGGCTCAACTATGCAAGCTAAACTAAACTAACTTATTTTGGCTGGCGATGGACGTTCGGCTTAATTGTTAGGTAAATGGATGATTTTTTAACAATGTGAATCAGAAATTTAGCCCTCTTTTCCGAATCGCTATAAATACTAAACTACTATAATGAAAAGTGATTATTTTGTACGAGTATTCTTGCTATCATGTACATGAGCTTAAAGTTGAATGTTCCCAAGGTTTCTATATTATTTTCATAGGTCACCAATATGTTACGCGATACGTCATCGGACTTACCGAGAGTCCGAATAATATTAAATAATATTTTATTTCGATAAACAAAAGGCGGCTTGAATGTAAAATGCGCCCGTCAACGGATTCACTGATGATTTGTGAAGCTCGTCCTTAGCTTTTATTAACTCGTTTTGTTTTTCCGGGCTAATGGAATACGGACATTACCGCGCGAATGCTATTTACATTGTGATGTAAACTGCTTTTGTTTCATTTACAGAACTTTTTGATTATCCTTATTTAAAGTTGCATTAATTGGCTATGAAGGTTTTTACTGTTATTTTTTTTGTTTGTTATATAGGTAAAGCTTTAAATATTTTAAAAGTATTTATATTATCAATGCAACTTATATGAGTTAAAGAAAATATTATGGGTACCTTACGAGAAAGGAAATCGCCTTGTGCCAAGTGCTACTACGCAGTCCATCATGATCCACTGCTATTAATGTGAATTTAAATTGAAGGTAATTAGCCTACTGCGTGGCACAGGGTTTCGTTTCAAGTATTTCTTCTCCTGCTTTTCGGCCCTTTCTATTTCCTTTTGTCGGTTCTTACGATACCCTCAGGATAGAATAGGGTGGTAAAACTATGTATTTTAAATCCGTCACTACACTACAATCCCGTCAAAATCGGTCCCACCATATCTGAGATTAGCCAAAACAGACACATAGACAAAAATGAAAAAAAAAAGTTTCTGTATATGTACCGTGTATACATCCAAATGCACTTAATAAAAAGCGGTGATTTTAATATTGCAAACAGACATTTTTATTCCAGCTTTAGATTAGCATTCTAAACGGCTTCTATAATCTATCTACAATATAATGTATATTTCCTAACTGACAGGACCTATTAATTATAAATAGTTTCAATTTATATTTGATTTATGCATTTATTCGCGGTACTTAAATTAACATTCAAATACTACAAATGTTAACAAATAAAATCAATACTGCAACACTTCCACAGTACGCTATCAGTACATGAAGCAATTATTTAAATTTGCAACATCAAGGCCACTGTTCCGGGCCGATATTACGGGATCGGTATACCGAAGACTTGATATTTACAGACTCTATACAAATATCGTCGCTTTTCACACTAAATATGCTAAGTTTAGCGTTCTACTTGCTTGAACAAATTATGAGTTTAATATTGCCAACATTCCAATGAAAAATATATCTTCAATAAGTTTCTAACAAATTGAGCAGTTTAGGTACAAAAACAGTCTCACAGTTACAAGGTGTAAGAAAGATTAGTCAAAAGTGCATTTAGGCAGGGGTTTAGTTCTTTTAAAAACAAAAAGTAGAGTTAGTACATTTCTGAAATCAAAATGACAGATATAAAAACCAAAGAAAATAATGTCCTACGCAGACCACATTCATGTATCAACGGCTTGTATGAAACCGTGTGTCTACCTACCTGTCTGTTCTATAATATTATTTTCTGCTCTAAACCATGCCGCATAATTTGGGTAAATGGTCCAAGCTTTAACACTAATTCTAAGTTTGCTGGAGTAAGTTCTGGGTCTGGCGCCAACGCCTACGGTCTAGTCTCAACTCAACCCGCGCATTTGAAGGCCCTGTAATAGGATCACCGGTACAACAACATTCTGAACATTGTCCGTCAGTGCCTTAGGGCCGATTAAAAAGTCAATTAGCTGTCTCTTTGTCTATCCACGGCTGAAGATAGGTATTCCTTAAATATCGCAACAAAAAGTGGTAATGAAAAATCCGCGGGTTCTAAACTTTAAATACGGCAGCCCCCACTTGGGGGCTTATACAAATGGCTTTCGAACCGTATGCTTTGGTAGATTAAAAATACAAAAGTATGATATTGACATTGACAGGTTATGTCAATCCCATTTGACTTTCAATTCTACCAAACATTACGTTTTAAAAGCCAATAAAATATTATGAAATAATCGGTATAGGGTGTTTTTTTTATAGCGTCATGATATCAGCCTTCATTCAGGTCACGTCAGTCTTAATTTATTTCAAAACATTCACTCACTAATTTTACTTGAATTGCTCACACAAAAAATTAAGAAAAAGTTTTTGTATATTAGAGTATATTTTCCTACTGACGTGCTATGTTTTATTATTACTAACATAAATATGTACTATAGATGTCTGTAACTAAACTAAATAACTATTAAACTAAAATACTATACTAACTAAATTCCTACTTATATTTTTGTTATCAATATACAAGAGCGAAGCTTCGTGCAAAGGCTTGTTTCGCCGCAGTGTTATCTCGACTACAACTTGTAACATATCTGTAGATATAACTTAGCCTGGGAACAAACCCCTTTAACCTGCTGCGGCCGCGTGGGACGTTGCCTTAATAGCCTTTTAATTTCCATCGCCCAGCTATCAGCAAGAGCGATAGTCATATCCGTTATATTACACTATGCGGATAAAAGCTGATGATATTATTTTTAAATAACTGACATAGCAATAGTCCGGGGTCCCCCGTACATTGATTTCACTTGATTACTATCAAGCTAATTTTTCGTGAGTAGCTTCATTTTGACGAGACGCCCAACATTTTCTAGTCGACAACTCTTGATTGTGGTAGCTAACAGAGGTAGCAAGGATGAAATATGTTGATTTTATGATTCTAAAAAAATTATTACTAACCGGTTGATTTTTGGTATATCTGATGATAATTAACTAAATTATTCGAAAATGTATTTGTCCTACAAAATGTATGGTATGATCAATGAGTCCTCCACTTCCAATATGTATCGATAACGAGGTCATCAAAAGTGATTACTAACCAGCTGGTTTTTTTTTATTTACTTAATAAATATGTATATTATTTAACCGTCATATTGTCCTACAAGTTGCGTGGTACGTTATCCCGGTCCTACACTCAAAAGTTGTTCTACAGATCATAGAAAAAAAATTATTACTATCAAGCTGAATCTTTGTGAATAGCGTTGTTTTGATGAGACGCCCAACATTTTCTTGTCGACATCTCTTGATTGTGGTAGCTAACAGAGGTAGCAAAGGTTAAATATGTCGATTTAATGATTCTAAAAAAATTATTACTAACCGGGTGATTTTTGGTATATCTGATGAGAATTATCTAAATTATTCGAAAATGTATTTGTCCTACAAAATGTATGGTTTGATCAAAGAGTCCTCCACTTCCAATATGTATCGATAACGAGGTCATCAAAAATTATTACTAACCAGCTGGTTTTTTTTTATTTACTTAGTAAATATTTATATTATTTAACCGTCATATTGTTCTACAAGTTGCGTGGTACGTTATCCCGGTCCTACACTCGGAAATTGGCAATACCACCAGACCCATTTTGTCATCACTAACTGTAGGACACCAATTTTACATGATAGGTTAGTATTCTCTGCCCAAATGATACAATGTCCTACAAAAAAACAGGTATGTATCATGAGTCCGACAGAAATTGTCATTTTTCGTTTTCCTACTTATAACTTATGATACAGTGAAAACATCTTTTTTATTAACTTAAATAACTTTTTTTTTACTAAAGTAAGTAGTACAAAAAAATAATTATTTACTTAAAAAAAATGTATATTCATCAGATTCATCTGATAAATTTTCAGTATCATCACTATCATTTTCATCTATTTCATTTTCCTCGTCTTCTGACTCTCTAATAACGTAAAAAATTAAGTATTTTTAACATAAAATGAATCCACTTCGTTTTATAGTGTGCGAAACTTTTTATATAGTACATATACGGATCCCGCTATACAACGACCACCGATATGTTTAATGGATGAAAATTATTTTATTAGAAATTTAGGACTTTTTCAGGCAATCCATTTTTTTAAATTATTTTTAACGTACTAAATTTCTAATAAAATAATTTACATCCATTAAACATAACGGTAAATGTCGTTGTATAGCGGAATCCGTATAATGTACTATATAAAAAGTTTTGCATACTATAAAACGAAGTGGATTCATTTTATGTTAAATAATACTTAATTTTTTACGTCATTACAGAGACAGAAGACGAGGAAAATGAAATAGATGAAAATGACAGTGATGATACTGAAAATTTATCAGATGAATCTGATGAATGTTATTTTTTATAAATGTAAATAATTATTTTTTTGTATTACTTAAGAAAAATAATTTATTTAAATTAAAAAAAGACGTTTTCACTGTATCATCATCACTACATAGTATAAAACAAAGTCGCTGTCGTCTGTCCGTCCCTATGTATGCTTAAAACTTGAAAACTACGCAACGGATTTTGAAGCGGTTTTCTTTAATAGATAGAGTGATTCAAGATGAAGGTTTATATGTATAATACATGCACCCGTGCGAAGCCGGTTCGGGTCGCTAGTAAGTTATAAGTAGGAAAACGAAAAAAATTCAATTTTTGTCGGACTCGTGTTACATACCTGTTTTCTTGTAGGACATTGTATCATTTGGGCAGAGAATACACTAACCTATCATGGAAAATTATTGTCCTACAGTTAGTGATGACAAAATGGGTCTTGTGGTTTTAACAACTTTTGAGCGTAGGACCGGGATAACGTACCACGCAACTTGTAGGACAATATGACGGTTAAATAACATAAATATTTACTAAGTAAATAAAAAAAAACCAGCTGGTTAGTAATCATTTTTTATGACCTCGTTATCCATACATATTGGAGGTGGAGGACTCTTTGATCAAACCATACATTTTGTAGGACAAATACATTTTCGAATAATTTAGATAATTATCATCAGATATACCAAAAAGCACCCGGTTAGTAATAAATTTTTTTGAATCATAAAATCAACATATTTCACCCTTGCTACCTCTGTTAGCTACCACAATCAAGAGTTGTCGACAAGAAAATGTTGGGCGTCTCATGAAAATGAAGCTACTCACGAAAAATTAGCTTGATAGTAATCAAGTGAAAACAATGTACCGGGGATCCCGGACTACAAATGTTGTTTTTCGTATAAATAGTTTGTAGTTAAAATTTTGGTATTTAAATATAGAAATAATTAAGTTATTGTAAATTTGTGGGGATGACATCTATGACTGAAAGAGACAGGGAGTTTGAACTCTTAAAAAAAATATTTAAATAAAATAAAGCAATGTTTTTTAAATTAATTATAAAAGAATCCTGGACATAGTTAAAGTTCAGAACTTTGCATTATGAGGGCATACAAAAATAGCCCATTATTTATTCTCCGACCTGCCAAATATACACTAAAATCGGGCAAGCCGTTCTGAGGAGTTTCATAAAATGAAAAACACTGTGAGGATATGAAGAAACAACAACACGAAAAAACACAAACAATATGAGATTTTATATATTAATACTACTACGACCAGCCCATAGATGACCCACTTTTGAGTCGGGTCTCCTCCAGTTACATGGAGGGTAATTAGCCAAATGGCCAGACAGGTTGGCACAGGGTTTCGTATTCATTTTTCCTTCTCTTACGGCTAGGTTATCAGCCTTGTCAATTCTTTTTGTCGGATTTTACACCCTCAGGATGAAATAGGGTGGTGATGACCACATGGACATTTAAATCGGTACTACAAAATTTACGAAGGAGAGCCATAAGTACCTCATTAGCGCCTATATATTTCACATTTAGCATGTCATAGGGCATCATCACTACTTACTACACACATCAAAAGTGTCTAGGGATCAACATATTTTTTTGCAATAACTTTTCTCCTGATTGATATTAATTAAAATTTTCTTTAAGGATTCATCAAATAAAGTGTTTTCGTTTGTCACAGTAACGATAAACCTAGTCACCTTTGCATTAATAAAGAAATTTGCCATTTTCCTAATAAAGGGATTTTTGACATTTGAACAACTAACATTAAAGTTCGAAAAAAAGACTAAAATAACAGTTTTCTTTAAAATTTTATGGAGCGGCGACGTCATTTAAGCAGGGAAGAAATGCTCAGAGCCGTGGGAATGATAGAAGCTGGTTCCCGGCAACGTCCTGTGGCTTTAGCTCTGAATACAAGTCAGAGTGTTATCAGTCGACTTTGGACACGTTACCGAAGCACTGGTACCGTGGCTGAGCGCCATGGAGGACGGTATCGCTGCACCACACGGAGACAAGACCGATACATTCAAATCTTAACTCGAAGAGCTCAAACAATAACCGCCATGATGTTAGCCGTGAGGCTTCATCACACTTCAGGGAACTTAATTAGCGACCAAACAGTCAGAAACCGCTTGCATGAAGTGAACCTTCATTCCCGAAGACCGCTACGGGTACCACCTATAGCAATGCACAATCGTAGGATTCGATATCAATGGGCTCTTGAACACAGAAATTGGGCAGAAGAACAATGGCGTTTCGTGTGTTTTTCTGATGAGTCTCGTTTTGGTATGAGACCGGATACAAGACGTATACGACACTGGAGAACCCCTGGATGCCAACGGCGATTAAAATCCTGCCAGGAAGTCCATCCTTATAGTGGTGGAACCATCATGGTATGGGCGGGTATTTGGATCGGCGGAAGAACTGAGTTGATTTGGATCAGAGGCAACCTCAACGCTCAAATTTATGCTGAGACGATTGTATCAGACGTCATCGTTCCTCTACAAGTGCAAATCGGTCCCTTATTTCAGTTAATGCATGATAATGCACGACCGCACACCGCAAGAGTTGTAAGACAGACTCTCGCCGCAGCTAACATCAATGTCCTGCCCTGGCCTGCTCAGTCGCCAGACTTGAACCCGATTGAGCATGCATGGGATATGCTACAGAGAAGAGCTCTGCCGAATATGGAGGGTATCCAGTCGCAAGAAGACCTTTTTTTGTTGTTGCAACGAACATGGGCGGCCATTCCACAGCGTGATTTGGATGAACTCATTTTGAGTATGCCAAACCGATGTTCTTGTGTTGTTAGTGTTCGCGGTAGAAACACGGATTATTAATTGTTTAAGTTGCCCAATAAAATTTTAAAGAAAACTGTTATTTTAGTCTTTTTTTCGAACTTTAATGTTAGTTGTTCAAATGTCAAAAATCCCTTTATTAGGAAAATGGGAAATTTCTTTATTAATGCAAAGGTGACTAGGTTTATCGTTACTGTGACAAACGAAAACACTTTATTTGATGAATCCTTAAAGAAAATTTTAATTAATATCAATCAGGAGAAAAGTTATTGCAAAAAAATATGTTGATCCCTAGACACTTTTGATGTGTGTATAAAACAAATTCGCTATCGTCTGTCCGTCCCTATGTATGCTTAGATCTTTAAAACTATGCAACGGATATTGAAGCGGTTTTTTTTAGTAGATAGAGTGATTTAAGAGGAAGATTTTTATGTATATTAGATGCATAATATTGTAGAGAAACACTGATAAAATTAGATGTTTATCATTGCACCCGTGCGAAGCCGAAGCGGGTAGCTAGTTACTAATATAGCACACTAATATGAGAACTAATAAACTCCAGTTTGCAGCCAAGTACCCACTAACAACAATTCACGTCTACTCAACACAATATATAATTACTTTCCCAAAGCCCATTTGCCCGTACAATGACTTATCTTGAAGATCGGACATTTAAACAACGAAATATAACCGGAGATCGTATTATATCTAAATAGCACACATTAGATATCGGTTGCTCTGCTAAATCACGTTGACGTGGGCAATTAATCTTCTTAGTAAAATGGTTGTCGTTAGCCGGGCAATAAAGGGATAACAAAATAAATCAAACAGCCGTAAATATACGCAGATGAACGATCAGTCTTGGAACTGTCCAAAAGAAACGGTTTATGTTATTTTATATGCCTTACGTAATTTATAAATTAAATTTAATGTTGGTGTTATTAGGGGCACATAAGCGTTTCTCGAAGATCTCTATTTATTTCTCGATTTAATTTTTCACCTGTCAATTTTAAGTGGATCCGCCTAGTGTTCTAAATTTGAATGATTATCTACTCATTTAGTCAATTTGTAAATAGATGTCACTGCTGCAATTTTATGTCGTTCTAAACTTGTAGCAACAACATCTATTTTCAAAAAAGAAACTAACACAAATTCTGGTCAACGCAGATGATGTCACGGGGCAGCATAAATCTAACCTGATTTGGGTCCTCCGCAACCCACCAAGGGGAACCACCACCACCACCACCATAGATGGTGGAGTGCCATCCGATATATGATAGATGGAAGAATACTCAGTTTCATCCTGAAGATGTCGTACGAGTCAACAAAAGGAAAGACTTGATAGGAACCCCTATTCCAACCCTGGAGGCCCGACTAAGGGGTGGCTGTGTAGTAGGAGAATGCTGCCTCGTTGGTCTAGTGGTTAGATGTGCCGCCTTTAGATCAACGGGTCCCGGGTTCGATTCCGGGGTCGGGCAAGTGTCTTTGTCTAAGGCACTAGAGGCACTGGCTCGGAGTCTGGGTGTCATTTCTATCTTTAATATGTACGTATTTACAAAAAAAAATGTATATAAGTAGTTTATCATCCATCTCGTTACCATAACACAAGCATTAAGTTGGTTAGCTTGGGACGAGATGGCGTTGTGTGAAATGTCCAAGGATATTTATTTATAACTAGCTTTTGCGCGCGGCTTCGCCCGCGTGGGCTTCGAACCCGTGCATATTTTTTTATGAACATAAAATCGGTTATTGTGACTAAACTATGATAGATATGTGCTCTCGCTCTCGATTTTCTTGTAGATCTGTATAAAACTTACAAACCCGTAGTACATCATTTTGTTCTATTGTCAATAGTTTTTGCAGCGCACGCATAAATAGGTTTTCGATTTTACACCTTGGTTTATTAAATCGCAATTTTCATACGGATCCCTAATTATTTTGAAAACAAAATATATACTTCCTCGATAAATGGACTATCTAACACTGAAAGATTTTTTGAAATCGGACCAGTAGTTCCTGAGATTAGCGCGTTCAAACAAACAAACAAACTCTGCAGCTTTATATATTAGTATAGAGTATAGATGTAAGATGTTGTAATACAACAAAAGATGGACATGATGGCCACCCATCCGACATCCAGCAGAGCCAGGCGTTGCTTAACCTGGAGATCGGTTGCGTTACCCACGAAGGCTAGTCTACCCCTTGCTATATTTCACCAAAAACAGGTATGCTTTAGACTATCAAAAATGTATCCGTCAACGGAAAACAACAAGAACCGGAAATTTATAAATTTCCTAGGAAATTTATAAACGTCCGTAGGATTCCAAACGAGAGATAAATTGTATTATTTTACGCCCACATTTTCGGAAATTTATAATCTTACGACGTCTCATCGTAAATTTATAAACTAACGGATATCCATTCGTAAGATTCTAAACGGTTCGACCAATCACAGTAGAGCTTTTAATTTTACGCTTCTACAAGATACGGCAAATAACACACTGTTCTCTGATTGGTCGATGTTGATAGTGGCATGCTTGTGTCCATAGACATAGGTACAATTAGACTTGCCAAACTATAAATTTATCAGTACGTAACAGTATTTTTACTTTAAAACTAAGTAAGTACCTATAATACAGGGTTACTGTTTTACATAATAAGCGAATGACCCCTACTTCACTCTATCAAAATAAAACAATAGAAATAGAGTGATGCGAAGTTAAAAAGTTTTGTTAATAAAAAAACAATCATTAAACAATAAAGCCGGCCCTCTGCCAAAAAAAACAAACATAAAGTTTAATTAAAAAAAAAACACGCGATTGGTGAATTTCCAAACTGACGCTAAGTAATAAAAAAAAATGCTTAAAAACATGTAACAAATTAAACATAATAAAATAAGTATTTAACTTAAAAAATCCCTGACATCGGACTGCATTATAGCTGAGTACACACTCAATGTTCACTACATTGAGAGTCTACTCAGTCATAAATGTCAATTACCTAACTTTTTTATATCTGTTTCATTGATACTCTTACAATGAGTCCAAACACGATACATCTACTGTAATTTGGTAAGGAGCTGGGTATCCTATAGATTCCTGATGATGCAGCAGTATCAGGTCTAGGTTACCACAAGTAGACAATATGGAACAAGGACAGAGAAGGAACACGTGACTTATTCAACCAATCAGAAGCGCCCATGGCGTTTGGTTATTGCTACTTATTATTTTACGCGTGAGTTCAGTAAGTTTATAAATTTCCGAAAATGTGGGCGTAAAATAATACAATTTATCTCTTATTTGGAATCCTACGGACGTTTATAAATTTCCTAGGAAATTTATAAATTTCCGGTTCTTGTTGTTTTCCGTTGACATATCTAATACTACTACTACTCAGCCCACAAATGACCCACTGCTGAGTCAGGCCTCCTCCCATCACATTGAAGGGTTCTGTGCCACGCTGGCCAGACGAGTTATTTATTTATATACACAGGGTTTCATATGAAGAATTTCTTGCGGCTAGGTTTTCGGTCTTGTCATTTCCTTTTATCGGCTTTTAAGGTACATTTACACATGCTAGTTACCAGCATGCTTTTTAGAATGCTCATTAGCATACCCGCAGTAGTTTCGAGCATGCTCTGCACTTGTCTACATTTGCTAGATTTAAGCATGCTAGTTTTAATTATGCTCCTGAAAGAGCATGCTCAAAGCAAACACTCCGGTACGCATGCCATTTTATAGCGTGCTCTCTGTCAGTTCAAACAAAACCTTGGACAATCAGCCATTCGTATGGAGTTGAATAGAATTATTCTTTTGGTGGCGTTGCAATGCGTCCAAAAACTTCTCTCAGATAGAAAGAAAAAACCAAGGAATTGTGCACGCGCACCTGCTGCTACCAACTGATCGATACTAGCATGCGGCATGCTCAATTAGCAAACCTGTTCACACACGCTATAAGCACGCCCCCTTCCACCCACGCTGCAGGTAGCATGCCTAAAAATCGCACGACCGTCGATTTTTGAGCAAACTCGAAACTAGCATGCTCATTATTAGCAATGTTTCGACACACGTACCACTAAGTAGCAATTGCTCAATAGTAGCATGCTTTCGTGCTACTAACTAGCATGTGTAACTGTACCTTTACGACACCCTTAGTATGGAATAGAGTGGTGACACTATGTATTCTAAATCCGTCACCACATGGACAAAAACAAAAATGTATAAGAGTCTTTAAATATGATTTTAATATCACCATAAAGTTAAGACCCCGTTTTGACAGGCATAACGAGCTCCATTATGTTTCGAATTTAATATTAAAGGTCAATTTAGGTGAAATGTAAGGTTCGTTGTAAACGATACAGTGACTTCCGTGAGTTTAAGTACTACTCGAAAATTCAAAGTGGCCAGTTCAAAGACGTTATCTTTATTCGTGTAGTAATCACAGATGTTGCTTTTCAATTGTGAATTCTCAGGTTCGATTAGTAAGGTTAATTATTTTATTAATTAACTAGTGGCCCGCCCCGGCTTCGCCCGTGCAAAGAGGGGGTGGGTTATACTTAAAAACCTTCCTCTTGAATCACTCTATCTATTAAAAAAAACCGCTTCAAAATCCGTTGCGTAGTTTTGAAGATTTAAGCATACATAGGGACGGACAGACGACAGCGACTTTGTTTTATACTATGTAAAGACTAGTGGCCCGCCCCGGCTTCGCCCGTGCAAAGCGGGGGTGGGTTATACATATAAACCTTCCCCTTGAATCACTCTATCTATTAAAAAAAACCGCTTCAAAATCCGTTGCGTAGTTTTAAAGATTTATGCATACATAGGGACGGACAGAAGAATGCGACTTTGTTTTATACTATGTAGTGATAGTGATTTTAATTGTCAGAAAACTATGATTGTAACTAAAACTAATTGAGTTACTTTGTTAATTATTTTAATGCTTTTAATCTTTGTTTTTTTAAGATCGGCCACAATCACGTTCGGTTAAGATTTTCCATCGGTTTGAAATTTAATTAAATTCTTTTTATAATGGTCTCTATCATTGCTCATGTAAGAATTGCAGATAATATGAATCGCAGTACTACTACGGTGTATGTTGTGTTTAAATCTATTGTAATAAAATGTAAGTACATAAAAAGTTAATCACTACATAGTATAAAACAAAGTCGCTGTCGTCTGTCCGTCCATATGTATGCTTAAATCTTTACAACTACGCAACGGATTTTAAGCGGTTTGTTATACGCGGTATAATACATGCATAATATTGTAGAGAAACACTGATAAATTTAGATGTTCATCATTGCACCCATGCGAAGCCGGGGCGGGTCGCTAGTGTTGAATAAACTAAATAGTATCTAATAAAGAACAAAATTATTGAAGACACCCTGTAAGGCCAGCACTCCTGTAAGGGCCGAACTAAAGCATCGTTTGTAGATAACCTAAGAGTATTTTCTATTGAAGCAACAAAGATAGAAAGTTTTCGATGAATTAGCGAAAATTTATGCACAGCGTTCGTAACGTCGATGCCAAGTTTTGAGATCAAAACTTTCGATGTATCATATTCAATGTCTTCTTGTTATTGCCTATAACTCAGAGAACGGTGCAAAAGTGCAATATCCGAGTTGGGCTATAACTGTCAACGCTGGAATGAATCAGTGAGGCATAAATCGTTTGTGGGACAGCGTTGTGCTCCGCACTAGTGCAATCGAAGCCCGATTTCATTTTATTACTATCTCAGTGAGAAACGAAGCCACAGAACTGAAGCAGTAAGAACACTGTGTGCAAGACGTCACACTCACACAGATAAAAATATGGTAATAGAACATTGTGTGCTGTGTGAAAAGGAACACTCACACAGATAAAATTACTTTAGTTACGTAGTTATGCGGTTCTTGGAAAGTGTATAATTTGTTTGAAGAATCACTACATATTATAAAACAAAGTCGCTGTCGTCTGCCCGTCCTTATGTATGCTTAAATCTTTAAAACTACGCAACGGATTTTGAAGCGGGTTTTTTAATAGATAGAGTGATTGAAGAGGAAGGTTTATATGTATAATACATCCATAATAGATAATGTAAAGAAAGTCGCTAGTCTAGAAATAAATTACAACTTAAGTTCGTCCCTTGGGTGTTATTTTGATTGCGGGAGTATGGTCACCCGAGCTGAGGGGAAACATGGCATTGGTAGGTGAAGAAATAACTTTTCTTCCTGCCAGTGCCTTTTCTGCCTGTGCTTTTACTTATTTATCTAACACCTACTACTACCAATATCCAGCCCTTAAATTACCCTTTGCTGAGCCAAGCCTCCTCCCATAACCACTAATGTCCACTGATGTCTTGATTTAAGAACTGCTGATCTTTGATCTTTACTGTGACCCAACTGTCGATTTGTTTAGCAAAATTATTTTATTATGAATACGGCACTTTATTGTTTATAGCTATATGATTTAGTGTTGTGACGACAGCGTTTATATTCACTCACGCTATGAATAAGTTCTCAAAGGTCCTGGTCACTTGTGTGAATATAATGATGTACGCTATATAAAAGAAAATTTATTCTCAACGTTTATTATTGGAGAAACTATAGTGTGGGCCACATAAAACTTATTAACCCATAATATGATTTTATAAGTACATACATAGAAAAAAATATTCTTTAATCTATATTTGTAAAAAGGATTTTTATGTATATGTATAAAATAAATTTTAATTAAGTGTATGTTTGTAGTATCCAAGTGACTTACCAACCGCAAGCTGTACTAGACTAGTAAAATAGACGGAATGACTTGAAATGTCCACGTCAGTCCCTTACATTTTTCTTTCTATTTTTCCAAAGCGTGCTTATGGAAAGCTACTGGACCTGAAGTCATAAATAATATACTAATGCGTTCCGTCCTGAGTTTAAATTAACACAGCCTCGAAATACAAGCAGTTAAAGCAGAGGAGCTAAGCTGATTTCTCGTTTATTAGATTTTGTTAATGGAACATTTCTAAAAAAAAAAACATTTTGTCGCCGATGACTTGCGCCTATCCGCTCTCTATCTAAACTTTTTCCTAAACCAACAATTCGGAAATTAGACAAACAGAGGTTGGCGACAGGAAGCCATATTCAAACATGGGTGACGGATAGTTCAAGAGGCGGACTGGTTAATTATGTATAACTAATAAGACTTTATTGCATCAATATGTATGGCAATCATAAATATTATTTTTTAATATAAAAACTGTTTGTCTTCTACATCAGCAAATACATAATATTAGGTAAGTGAATTAGAGTACTCTTAGCTGGTGATCTATATAAATCATAATTAGTAATTACGACCTCGATTGCAAAATTCAAAAATAGATAATCATAAGTAGATTAATAGCTATCGTCCGGCAATGGTCCAGTAATTGTACAGATATAAGGCGTTACCCAATGTGATTTTAAGAAATCTACTTTTTATTATATTGTACCTATTGACGTGTCATTACGTAAGAGATTACCATGTGTAGCGACATGGAACCGAACGTATTATTTCATTGTATAAAATAAAAAATACGACATCTTACCACACAAGCGGGGGCAGAAATCGTCGATTTGAGTTGCATCGATTTTGAATTCAAATAATGTTTATTATTCCTACTCTGACTGTATTTATTTTTACGACTGTAATATTGTTACTATTGTCTCTTCTAACTTGGTTCTAACATGAATGGCGTTGTCATTATCCGAGCGTTGACGAAAAGATTGATGTGTAGTGGCGCCAAAGATAGTCCCTAGATTATTATCCGATTATTATTCAAAGACAATTTATTCAAAACATTATCTTACATCAAGTGGAAGGTTGTGCAGTTTTAAATTTAGTGATAGTTTTCTCAGAACTGCTGTCAACGCTAATACTAATAAAAAAAACGGAATTATCTTTTTTTTTAAATGTCAGTTTCATGCCGTATTTGTGATTGAGTATTTTGAGTGTTTACCTACTGATTTCACAGACTTTAAAATAGCACCCATTTTCGAGGCATTTTCGCAATACCTACGAAAATAAATAAAAATTTTATATTTATCACACTTGTTCTTTGGGTTTTTAAATAAATAGAAAACATTAATTTCAGCGTATTACGTATTAAAAATAGTCCTTTCCATATTGCTTTTGTTGTGTTTTTATTGTTAGTTGTCATATTTAAAAGTATATCTAAGTACATTCACCTTAATTTTATATCAGAATACTGTATTTTTATATATTTTAAATTAAGTTCATTTTTATCGCCACAATTTTATTGAATGCACTTAGATACGCTCGAGACTTCCCATATCTTCAACTGACATTTCTACGTTCCAATTTCAAACCTATAAATCAAACGTGGACAAATATCATTAATCGGTTGAACTCTAAATCTTCGGATCGCTTATTACCGTTTTACGCGTTCACTTGTCTATTCCGGGTAGAGGACCACCCACGGGCGAGCATCGCGACTGTTATTTTAGGTGCGCACATAATTGAGCTGTTGCGAGCGACGACCCGCCGCGACACACGTTATACACCGCTTCTCGTTTCTGCTGCCCTGGTACCTAGTAGCAGTTCACATAATATTAATTAATTGAAAATAATGTGTGTTCATTTTATTTAGCACATCGGTTTATGGAATAAACTAATACTAGTACTCATCCCCACTGCTGAGTCGGCCCTCCAATTAGATGGAAGGAAATTAGCCCACTGCACCATGCTGGCCAGACGGATTGACACAAGTTTTCCTTCTCTTGCGGCAAGGTTTTTAGCCTTGTCTTTTCGTATTGTCGACATTTACGAGACCCTTAGGATGGAATAGGATGGTGACACAATGCATTCTAAATCCATCTCCACACAGACAGATTTTTTTGGACATGGACACGGACACTTTGGAATATAAGCGCAATAGAAATATAACGACATTATGTCACACACCATTTGCCATGTATCAATTTAAAATACCGTATACACTATTTTATAAATACCATACCTTTCAATTCAAATGTACATATTTGACGCTCTTGGCACTCAAATATGCAACAGTAACTGAACGCCAGTTTTTAAAAATAGAGGAACAAAAACGATCTTTGACAAAAATTCAACTTCGAACGAAAGCTTCAACATTTGCTTTTTACGTAGAATAAAAAGATTTTATTTCTTTGATAACATAATTTTCCCGGGTTAGAATACTGCCGTAAATGTAACGTACCCTGAAATACACACAGTCTCACCAAGCTTACAAGCAAAACACAGAGCTACAAAAAATAAAATCATTTATTACTCAAATAATTTACGGTCACAAAAACGGTACGACTGTAAATTATTGTCAAACTGAGAACGGCTGAACTTAAAAAAAAATGGTTAAGTCAAAAAACATCAACCCAAACATCGCCGTTACGAATAACATTCGTTCTTCACTAGAAATGCTATAAAACCAAACATTTTGCCAGCACAATAGCCCGAAGCCTTCCTTTATTTTCCTCCCTAAACGAGACTGACGGGCATTGTGTGGTATGATTAATAGTACACACGTCATAATGATACGTCGGTTTTTTGTAGCGTGTAAGGGTTTATCCTGTGACATTCTTTTCATAGGATGTAGGTCGTAGCGTAGTGGCGAAATATGTGAGGGGCTATAATTCAAATTTGTGAATCGCTATTTGATGTGACCTTCTTTTTCGTATTAAAGATTCGTTATATAAATACGTCCTTGAAGATCCTACTACAACTATTGCAGTTTACACTTCTAGAAAGATCCTATAGCTTCTAGCTTTTGTAACACAAACTCTAACTCAAAAGGAACTTTATTTACGTAGGTTTTATCACAGAACTCTTACTTTTATAAATCGTCACATTTGAAATTACTAAAACCATCTTACGGTCCCTATCCCACGTTAGGTGGTAGTCTCCATACACACCTATCAGTCGTCATATCTACATTCACACCTTTCATACACAGTTCCTTATTCTAGCAATCCATCCATCTCTTTTAATTCCCCACAATCCTTGCGTCCACCTACATTCATGCTGAAACTACCACCGGTTCGGAATGCTGAAACAGTTGCTTTTTACAAATTATCTTTAAAATGTACTAAACAGCTTAGCGAGAGCAAATTTGCCAGGTGTGAGAAACACGCTATACGTTTACACAATGACGAATCGGCAGACCAAATAATGATAATATAAAAATATGTTTATTATTTTTACTTATATTCATAATAGACAGGTTCATCGCCCTTTTATTTTGTTACAGAGAAGTATGATTGGACAAGATTTTGGTTTATGTTAGGTAATCAAACTTACAACAACAACTTACAATCAACAAGCTTATATTTTGTCTACAAAAATATCTGACATACTTAGTTTTATTTTTGTGGTTAAATATTATTCAGCTTTGGGAACTAGAACTTCTGGACTGGTACTGAGAGCTGACGCTAGTTTAAGGTTACGCTGTAGTTGTAGTTGGTTTCCTGATGCATTCTTTTTTAAAAGTATTATGGCTCAATTTCCTCTTTTGTTGATGCGCAGCAAACTAAGCGTACTAAAAAATAACGTCAACTTGCCTTACCGCTGACGCGACGTGCGTTCCTTTGAACCCACGTGTTTGAATACGAATTACCTAATTTTGTTGCCTGTAAATTTTAAAGAATAAAGACTGACCTACAGGTTTCCGTCAAGATACGTTCTACAATCCTTGGGGGAGGCCTATGTCCAGCAGTGGACGTCTTTTGGCTGAAATGATGATGATGATGATGACGTTCTACATCTACTCATACATATTTAATTGCAAAATGGCTCAAAGTTATAATCTGTCATCGGGCCATGACCAAAACTGTTCAGTGCAAAAAAACCTGTGTTTTTACTGCATCTTCTGCAAAATCAGTGTTTATCGTTAGGTACTAACAACATTATCGTTTAAAGAAACTAGTTACGAAGTAATACTAGTGCAGGATAACAGAAAACCGAAAAATACGGCACTCTTGTCGACATACAATATGAGAAGCATAAAATACTCTCATAAACGACGACTCATGAGCAGAAACATATTTATTCGAAACAGGTTTAGAAATATCGTATACTCTAATAAAGTCAGTTGTCTTCTCGTGTTTACAATCAGAAACAAGACACAGAGAGATTTCTGTCCAATTAATGTATCGATATAAATTACCGTACTGATATCACGACTTATTTATGAACGCGGCTCCGCGGATTGATGGTTGTATACTAGAATATTCTGTATGATAGTGATATTGTTGTAGATTGTGTTCCTAACACAAATTATTTACGGTACATATTTTGTTTTCAGCCCATAAATTACGCACTAAGTCGAACTTCCTCTAATTTCATGAAACATTATTGAATCAACTAAGTCATGCTGGCCAGTTAGGTTGTTAGCAAGTTCTTCTTCTCTTGCATTTAGGATGTTTACGTCTCTGTTTCCATTTCATATCATTGTATCCTGCGTGTACTCCGCAGGATAAAATGGGTTAGTAACATTGTTTGTATACGTAACTGCACTGACGTCATCGTCAGCCAAAAGACGAACAGAAGCTTCAGAGATGCCTTAGAACTTTCTCTATGCAATCTACAGTCTTATTGTTTCAGAGATTTGTAGGCATATTGATCCCAACAGTAAAATTTTGGTTGCCGTTTTCACTTATGCGTTTTTGGGCAACCTCCACTTCTTATTTTCCAAGAAAACTTTTACTTTCATAACTCTTAATTATGTTCCACGAATTTAGTTCAGCGTTTGATGCCAATTTTTTCCATATTTCCTAACCAATGTGGATCATTGTTCGTTTCTCAGGTTTCCAAGAACGATTGTAATTAATTATCGCCGATGTCTGGTGTCCACGAACGACGCGCGTGTTTTTGTTTTGCGTGTAGCTTCGAACAATGTGACGCGCGAATTTTAACCGGAATAAATTAAAAGACCTTCCATAAAGTAACAGTGCTTGAATTTTGAACAAAGATTTAAACCACAATAGCTTGGTAATTGCCTCTTCACGCATGGATCAGCTGGTGAATAATTTTACCAAATTAAAATGTAGTGTAGAGATAATGTAATACATGGTATCATTACCCTATTAAACCCAAGGCATAAAACCTAGCTACAAGAAAGAGAAAATTTGATAAGAAACCTTGTTCCTACCCGTTTGGCAAATGATGAAGCTGCGAGTATCATTTTTATATAAGGCTCCAAGCAATGAAAATACTAAGTAGTTTCATTATAAACAATTATAAATTAAATGGATGTTGTGTTAAACGACAAAGTTCCGCGAATGACACTAAAGTTACGACTACGACTGTCGTCGAACACATCGCGTAAATGCTTATTTATTATTTTGTTTACAATGTAATAACATAAGCTATTTCTGTAAAATAAATAACAAAGAGTACTTGGTACGTGTCTCTATAGGTGTTTCTTTTTTGGCTGCTGGGTTTAGTTTTGTGATATTTTAATAGTACACAGTCCTCACAAAGAAACAAATTTAGTATCGCTAAGTTTATAAGTAAGAACGATTTACAAATCTATCTGGGTCTGTTAGAAGAAAACTACACAAATTTAGTGCACTCCACCAAAATCCCCACAGTATTTTACACAAAGGTAGATTGCGAGGCTAGATAAGTAGTATTGGCGCGTGTTACTACGAGTAGTTCCATATTTTTGTTCATTCATTTTTATGGCTTAATATTGTCTGTACGATCCAAAGATCCTAATAACCAGCATTACCTATCCCAATATTTACTCAAACACGCACACACTACACAAATGATAATTTAATTGGATCAGATATTACGCAACAAAACGGAGACAAAGGTTGGATGATTGATACGATAATATCGAATATAAATAAAAAATCTGACGGTCAGTGAAATAACTATATTACTATGTACGTACATAAAATGTTGCCTTCAAGCTGTCATCAGACGAAACAATAAGAAATAGGCAACCAACATTGTTTCAAATATCAAGCCATTTACAAGCTCGGATTGACTCATTACTTTGTCGTATTTTTATTGGAACTTTATTTATAGTGACGTTCTAATGGAAAGATCAAACGAAGCAAGCAGTTAATTTTAATGTCTCAAAGTAAACGTGCATTGAAGCCCGTTAGATATAATTAGAGGGATCGGCGTAGGCACAAAACAAATATGTAGTATACAGAAGTTTTTTATATATCCTGAGAATGATGATGTTGTCACGTGATATTGCATGACTGTTTTACTCTCATATGAATATGAAGAAGTGCTAATATGTAAAAGATATTTTTTTTATATTTTTAAGTTATAAAAAAATATCCATAACAGATTACAGCACATATAGTAATTAACATTAGCATACTTCGTTTCAGCAAAAATTTTACGTATATAAAAATATAAAAATGTGACAATAACAACATTGAATTAATAGACAAATTTACGTAATTGAAAATATAAGATAAAATCAAAATTTTACAAAATATTATAGATACCGTGTACATTATCAAAAAATCTCCTCTGAGGACAAAAAGGTGAAGCGAGTCGGTTAAATTATGAAGCAACATTTAGTTTCCTCCGCAGGTGAGCTGGAGCGGTTTAGTAGCGATCAAATAATAGTGTTACCTATGCAACACAGGCTGATAATATCCCAATAAAATTTCATAAACTGTAATATGTTTCACATCTAAACACCTATTTTTATGTTATTAGTGACAACTTTTATGTAGCCTCTAAACTTACATAGCTCTATGGTTCAAAGACGCTTCGCTTTGCATAGGTTTACCGCCAGTAGTATTTTGATCTCGTTGACATTTATCGTATCACAGCATACACCTACCACGTAGTTGGTATGTATGGCTATTTTAAATTTAACGAGTGCGTTAACACTCCAGTCTTCTGATTGATGTGGTCGGCCTGCCAGGTATGACGAAATGAAGATATAGAAATTCTTTGATGTCACAACGAGGTCGTAAAATTTGTTTCTTTTTAATGAGAGAAGATATTTTTAATCATGCATTTTATGAAGTTTTTCGTGGTAGATACTAAAAAGTAATAACGGTCTTAAAATTCGCAAGCGCTACCTAAAACAATAGAGTATTTGATATAAATCAATATGTTATCATAGTGGTTAAATACCGGAATGGGACAGTTTCATTCATCGTTTTGATGGAGTTTGAACTACTTATGACAGTCATTTCCCGTATGGTGATGCATTTAGAATACATAGTAACACCAACCCACTGAGTGATTAGAAGAGGCAGATCACGTAGCCACAAAGAGACGGCAAAGCGCCTACCTGTCTTTCCAGTGAGGCGCAGTAGACGTATTCTTTAACTAATCCTCATTTGGAGGAGGCTCAACTCAGTAGTGGGATCAGTCAACGAATTACATTATCTGGTGGACTTCATAATAAGTTTTATAATAAATAGTGTAGCTAACCCATTCCGTCCTGAGAATATCAACAAAAGGAAATGAGAAAGTCGAACACCTAGCTGCAAGAGAAGGAAAAATTGATACGATACCCTGTACCAATCCGTCTGGCCAGCGTGGCACACTATGCTATTTACCCTCCATGTAACTGGAGAAGGTCTGACTCAGCCGTCATTTATGGAATGAAAACTAACAATCATGAGTAAATATTTGATAACCTATTTACAACGTTCATAATGGTCTAGTGGTAAGATGTGCCGCCTTTGGATCAACGGGTCCCGGGTTCGATTCCGGGGTCGGGCAAGTGTCTTTGTCTAAACCAGAGGCACTGGCTCGGAGTCTGGGTGTCATTTCTATCTATAATATGTATGTATTTACAAAAAAAAAATGTATATAAGTAGTTTATCATCCATCTCGTTACCATAACACAAGCATTAAGTTGCTTAACTTGGGACGAGATGGCGTTGTGTGAAATGTCCAAGGATATTTATTTATTTATTTATTTATAACTAGACGGCGGACAACTGACTCTACTTGTGCTTGTATAAAACTAAAACATGTACAGTTTTGTCAAATATCTTCCTCCATTAATTTGCAAGCGCAAAGATTGTGTCCGGGACCGCAAAATAAGGAAAGTTGTCAGTGAGACTAACACTAAGGCGTGCTGTCATCGAACCCCTTGCTAGGCACCGAGGCGGCGAGGGCGCGAGCTCTCATCAACTTTAACGAGCCATTACCTTGGTACTGACTTCGGTAACCATGACGCCTAAAAAATCAGGACACCTTTTAAAATTAATATTATGTAGAGACTAGTGTCGGAGTTACAAACTAGTGTATTGATAGATTTAGAATACATTTGGGCCACCACAAAAATTATAAATAAACATACTTTCTTATGGAAAATAACAACTAGAAAATAAATTACTTGACAGCAAAATAGAAGTCAGTTGGAATATAAAAAATCAGTTGGAATGTTTATGTTACTTATATACATATAAGTAACACTGGGCCTTCTGATAAATTTTCGATCGTTCACGTTACGAAAGCAGTGAGTAAATGTTTATTTTATGTGTTTAAAGACTATAAGACTGAACGCTACCGTTACGTTCGATATGCCTTCAACTACTTAAAGACACGTGCCTTTCCAATTAAAAAAAAGTATTTTTATAATGTAGTAAGCTGTATTACTTTGATTATTAGGACAATTTAATAAATCAACATACATTAAAATTATTAAAAGGAACACTAAAAATATACATCTTAATATATAACAAATTATAAGAAAATAAAACAACATTAAATAATTTTACTATTTATGCTACTTAATACTACTTAATAATTTAACAATTTGATTGGATGCGGGGCGTGGTTTAGCCGCCGGAATATAATGGTTTACTGCATTTTTAAAGCGAACGAGGTTAGTGTCATTTTACCTTTAAATTTATATATTTTTTATTACAACATACCCGGAAACAAAATAATTATTAAAACAAATCAAAAATCTACAAACCTACAAATCCTTATCTCTTTAATAAGTAACCGTTTGGCAACCCTAGCCTCCGACGCAACGTAGTGTTTCGTATAATTTTCGGAACTCGCATAACGTGTAATTATTTCAGGAGGGGCGTCAATAACGCAACCGCAGCGTATTTGTATGCGTCCAAACTTAAATTCCGTTTCAGCATGGCATATTTATGTTCGAGCGGCCCCGTGAATTTTGATGAAAGCCTCGTTCAAAATTCGAAACCCTGCCATTTAGATTATGGCAGTTCCATAAATTATGACTAAACTGTAATGTGTATTTCGTTGTATAATTATTTTAAACTAATTTTAATTTCGGAAACAATAGTTGTTAAAATATGTTAAACAACTGACTTCCCTTAGTGAGTTCTTCAAATTATCGGGGTATCTATCTATGACTATAACCAAGCATTTTCACGCCTTTTTCCCGCAGGGGTAGGCAGAGATCACATCCTTCCACATCCACATACTAAAACCTGGCTCACAACTTTCTCTTCTTCCACTTTCATCAACCTCTTCATGCATGCTCGTCGGTTTAGGGTGCTTCTGACTTAACCTTTCTTTATGACATTACCAATCTGGTCATAAAATGTCCTTCTTAAAAATAACCTACTATTAATGAAGAGCTCTATCTACTTATCAAATGAAGCTACCCTTACATACTAACTAGTACTACTATTACTGTTATAATGACCCACTGCTGAGTCGGGCCTCCTCCAATGACATGTAGGGTAGGTAACGCTGGGCAGACAGGTTGGCACAAGGTTTCGTATCAAGTTTCCTTGTCTTGTGGCTAGGTTACCGGCATTGTCATTTACTTTTGTTGGCTCTTACAACACCCTCAGGATGGAATGGAGTGGTGACAGTATGTATTCTAAATCCGTCGTGGGTTGATGATTCTATGTCTTGAAAATCCTCTCCTCATTATGTTTTAAATATATTTGCCAATAAAATCAAGTCGTCTATAAACTTGGTTTAAACTAAAAATAATACTTGTTGCTTTACCAGTCTCGAAATAAGATTAAGAATGGAGTCGTTATGAATAAGAATGCTTACTAATGAACCAATTTATGGAGACAACTGGCGGCATTGTGAAATATTATCGGCAGAGGCAGAAGACAGTGTGAAATGCTTACTGAAAAGGAATGCATTCACTGTAGAGACGTGCCCAATGCAAAATTTATTGCGTTAAATGTATTTCTATGAGAATTATTATTTCTAACTATGTTTGATGCCATTTTTTTTCTTAGTAACTAATAAATTTTTATTGGAACATGAATTGTTAATATGAATAAACGTTTTTATTACCTAACCTTACTTTATAGAACTTTAAAAACAAAACTTGTGTATTTAAAATCAAGATATTGAACTAATAAAAAATATATCACGGGATTATAAAACGCGACTGGATGAAATTTTATGTGTGGTGACGGATTCGTTATACATAGTGATACCAAGCCATTCCATCCAGAGGGAGCCGTTGGAGCGACAAAAGGAAATCTCAAGGCCTACTTTTTTTTTACCTCAAATGATAACCTACTTTTTTCTATTTTTGTGAGTGGTAAAAACCGAAAAGTAAGAAAAGTAAGCTGGCCTGGCCGTAAGAAAAGGAAAACTTGCTACAAACCCCATTGCCAAACCGTCTGGCCAGCGTGGCTCAGTAGGCTAATCGGCCTTCATGTAACTGGAGGACAGCAGTGGAAGTGGAATTGCTTTTCGCGTTCGCCATTATTTTATATTATATTTATATTATTATTCTCATCTCTTTTTACAAATATTTTTTATCATTATTATTTCTATGACTTTTAACTTTTAATAAATATATTATACTAGTGGCCCGCCCCGGCTTCGCCCGTGCAAAGCGGGGGTGGGTTACACATATAAACCTTCCCCTTGAATCACTCTATCTATTAAAAAAAACCGCTTCAAAATCCGTTGCGTAGTTTTAAAGATTTATGCATACATAGGGACGGACAGAAGAATGCGACTTTGTTTTATACTATGTAGTGATTAACTACTCATGGCCTTTAATATTAAATTTAAGGCAATACGCGAATACGAATAGTGTAGTGAAGTTCAACCATAAAAAGTATTTATTAACTGTCACATCACTAGAATAGATAGTCCTACTAAAATAATTTACGCTGAATTCGACACGGACATTCGCAGTTGCACTGCCGTGGGCGACACTTCTCTTGGACGTCGACAGTTCTTGTGTCTAATACTACTGATATAGACCAAGAGCTTATAGGGATTAAAAAGTTTAATTGTCGCAAAAGTACTAAGGTCAAACTTATTTGTATACTAACCTCAGTGCATTGATTTCATACCAGTGCGCATCTGGACTTATTTAAACTTTACGATTATAATTACCACTCCGCTGCTTTAAGGAGTACTGTGGTCTTACAGTCTGAAATCATCACCAATAGACAGGACTACTACTAAGTCCATAAATGACCCACTGCCGAGTAGTGCCTCCTCCCCCATCATAGGGAGGAATATCATATTAGGAAATGACAGGCCCTTAACCTAGCCACGCTTGTATGGAACTCTTACTTTCTCATGATAGGAAAATAAGTATACTATTACTCAGCCAATAGATGACCCAATATTCGCCAGTTACATGGCGGTGGTGGTGGTGGTCGGGCCTCTGCCAGCTACATGGAGGGTAATTAGCCTACTGTGCCACGGTGACGGAGTTAGAATACATAGTGTCCACCCCCTTCCATCCTAAGGCTTTCGTAATTGCCGACAAAATGAAATAAGAAGCTCGAAAACCTAGCCGCAAGAGAAAGAAAACTTGATACCTAACCCTGTGCCAGGCCGACCAGTCAGCGTGGCACAGGAAGCTAATTACCCTCCATGTAACTGGCAAAGGCCCGACTCAATAGTGGGTCATCTATTGGCTGAGTAGTAGTTTACTTATAATCCTTTCATAAAAAAGTAGGTTCACTTCCATAGTAAGCGTGGCTATCAGCCTGTCATTTCCTCATCTCGGCTCTTACGACACCCTAAGGATGGAATGAGCGGGTGACATGTATTCTAATTCCATCAATACATGGGCACACGCAAAATAAGTATACTGTGGTAGTTATATCTTATTTCCTTAATCACTATGTAACATGTCCTGGACGAAATAGGCTGAAAAGTTTTCTTATATTACCATCACACAGACCACAGTGTCATGACTTCTAGATTCCTATCTTGTCTAGAGATTAAACTACTACCACTACTCAGCAAATAAATGACCCACTGCTGAATCGGGCCTCCTCCAGGAAGGATAATTCCTACGGATAAGGGATCTACTGTGCCACGCTGGCCAGACGGGTTGGCACAGGGTTTCGGTTCAAGTGACTGCGGGCGTCCCAGTGTACCGGGACGCCCTCTCTCACAGTCGCTTGCACGTTGCCCACGCCCACGCCGGGGCGTCACAGTAGAATGCATTTACGCGAAATTGTGGCGCCCCAAGTGAGGGTATACCGCTGGGGTTTTAGTGGGTAGACGACTCTTGGGTAGACGACCCTTGTCGGAGTCCCACATAATCACCGACCTCTCCCCCAGGGGGCGGTGGTATGCATAAAGCGTTTCCCCAGCGACAACAAAAAAAAAAGGGTTTCGTTTCAAGTGTTCGTTGTTTTGCGGCAAGTTTCTCAAATTTCTTTTTGCCGGCTCTATCGCCGCGTTCAGGATAGTATGTATTCTAAATCCATCACCATATTGTTACTCAAAAAGTAAGTACACCTTACTCGTCTATTATATCTTTAGAGATTAGACTAATCTTAGATAACCATTACCTTCTGCTTAACCTGCGAAGCTAGTTGCTAATGACAAAAACGGTTATTCCAATGGCTCTCGGACGATAACCGAATGGCGGTTATTTCTAAACCGCATCACGTCTCGCCCGTCGACCGGATCGTCTCACCGGCCAACGCTTTGATGTCACATTCTCTTTTTGCAAACGACATTTCGGTGGCGAATGCTTTCGGCGAACATCTCTAACGACTTCGTCTCGATCGCCGCGTTCTTTATTCAGTTATTTCGTTTTGCCTACTTAGCGTCAGGTCTAAAATTAAGTCGATTTATCGTTGGACTTTACAAGCGTTGACACACTGTTTGACTTGCGGGCTTACGCTTTTTGTTTTTACTTGATAACAAGACAGGTGTATTTGGAGAAATCAAACGTAACTCACAACTCACACTTTGTAGTTGTAAGTTAGGCAGTAAGAAGCCACTCTCTCCTTTGACTTTCTATGAAAGCTCCAGTTGACGATGATAAGTGGACTAAATATATTAATATATTGTGTTTATATAAAACCTTATTTTACTTTCTTTTTATGTTGTACTTAGAAGAAGAAAGCTGTTAGGTCTAATTTTGTTCTATAATTTTGGTTAAAGAAAAGTGGTGTCGTTATTTTGTACTGTAATTTATATTGTTATTATTGTAAAAAATTGAAGTAAAGGCAGAAAAAGCCGGTCGTTTTTCATGTTTGCATTTTCTTTTCGTTACCACCTGCCGCGAGCCTAGAACCTTATCGCTTACAGTACCTACTATTTGTTTGGCAAATCCGAAGGTACCTTCAGCCGCGGTATTTTTTTTATTGCTAAACTCTCAGTACAGTGTAGATAAATAAATAAATATCCTTGGACATTTCACACACACAACGCCATCTCGTCCCAAGCTAAGCAACTTAATGCTTGTGTTATGGTAACGAGATGGATGATAAACTACATATATACAATTATTTTTTTTGTAAATACATACATATTATAGATAGAAAACACGCAGACCCGGAACAAATACTTGTAGGTCATACGAATATTTCTTCCGTGCGGGGATCGAACCCGCGACATTCTGCGCAGCAGTCGGTCGCTCAACCACTGCGCCAACCGTGTCGTCAAAGACATCACACACATCACTCAAGATCTTAACACTGAGTAGACAAAATTTATCGCTACCAATGGCCAGTGTTGCTAGGCAGACAACTGACTCTGATGGCCAATCGGCTTTATACTTCATCACATATACTACTACTGCTACTAATCAACCCATAGATTTCCCACTGCTGAGTCGGGTCTCCTCCAGTTATGGAGGGTATTAGCCTTCTGCCTACTCCAGCCAGACGGGTCTGCACAGGGTTTTGTTTCAAGTTTTCCTTCTCTCGCATCTAGGTTTTCGGCCTATTCATTTCCTTTTGTCGGTTCTTACCTCGGTATGGAATGGGGTGGTGATACTATGTATTCTGAAACTGACACAATAACTGTATTGTGATTATTAATCCAAATTGTAGCTTATGTAGACTGCTACATAAGCTACAATTTGGATTAATAATCACTTCACTATCACTATCATCACTATCACTACATAGTATAAAACAAAGTCGCATTCTTCTGTCCGTCCCTATGTATGCATAAATATTTAAAACTACGCAACGGATTTGGAAGCGTGTTTTTTAATAGATAGAGTGATTCAAGAGGAAGGTTTATAGGTGTAATATAATTTGCTCCGTGCGAAGCCGGGGCGCGTCGCTAGTATAGTATAAAATAAAGTCGCTGTCGTCTGTCCGTCCCTATGTATGCTTAAACTTTTAAAACTACGCTACGGATTTGGGAGCGTGTTTTTTTAATAGATAGAGTGATTCAATAGGAAGGTTTATAATACATTTATAATATAGTAGCGAAACACTGATAAATTTAGATGTTCATCATTGCACCCGTGCGGAGCCGGGGCGGGTCGCTAGTATATCATAAAACGTTAACCACCATAAAAAAGAGTGATATAAAACTTTTCATTGTGACATAACCCGCTGTTACTGTTTCTATTTTTATTCTATTACCATAAATTCTCTCTTCCTTGTGACACCGTATCTTTCAAATGAAGTGGTCGTTTGAAACTCCAACTGATAAAACCACACTGAGGGGTTGTTAGGACAGTTTATTTTCAGCCAATCCAATGTGGTAACAGATAATAGAATGCCGTAAAACTCTGTCCCGTGTGGGCGTCTAAGATAACAGGCAGCTGGGAAGACCTTAAAAGGCTGACATCAGATCATCGATAAGTAGACTTTTTGCTATAGATTTAGTACTCGTTAAGACGATTGTCGTTTCAGCCCATGAATGACCGACTACTGAGTCGGGCCCCCTCCAAATTCATGGAGGGAAATTAGCCTACTGTGCCACGCTGGCAAGACGGGTTGGCACAGGGTTTGTATCAAGTTTTCCCTGTCTTGCGGCTAGGTGATTTGCCTCTTCCGTTCCCTTAGTCGCCTCTTACGACACCCTTGGGATGGTTTGGATTGGTGACACTGCGTATTCTAAATCCGTCACCAGATGATTGTAGTAGAATATTATCCGCGTGGTGACGGATTTAGAACTCATAGTGTCACCATCCCATCTTATCTTGAGGGTCTCATAGGAGTCGACAAAAGGAAATTAGAAGGCCAATAACTTAGCCTTAAGAGAAGGGAAACTTTGTACCAACGCGTCTGGTTAGACGCTAACGCATCTGGTTAGACGCGTTGGCTATTTTCCCTCCCTATGATGAGAGGAGGCCCAACTCAGCAGTGGGTAATTTATGGGCTGAGTACATAATATATTTGGTTGTAGAATATATGAAGTTTTATAAAAATACTGAAATATTTTAATGCTCCGAATGGTTAAATTGAATGAATGACTCTCACTTACCAGAATAAAAGTGTGTTATGTAGTCGCAGTTTCCATAAATTGATTATTTGAATAAGGTCATTCTTTATCCTTCATGAAATATCTTTTTGTTAACTTACAGTTGTTGCAATAATGCTAACCTTAATATTATTCTTCATCTTTCCAAGAATAATGTCCGTGTCATAAAACTCCATTTTTTTTTATTTCAACAAAAGCCAACCTTTAGCCTCTGTACGCACTAGCGGCAGGCCGCGCCTAGGTGGTTCAACCGCTAGTGCGTACAGGGGCTTAAATTGGATTGGAAAGCTTACTTAGCTGAGGGAGTGAAGTTAATAATCTGTATGTGAATATATCGTTAACAAAATATTTATAATTTCCGTTCCGTATTTCGTAGTCTTCGAGTTGCTGAAACATGTTTTATGGCATTATTAAACCGACAAATCGCACATATGCGTCCGGCCTTAAAAGCGGTAATTTGTTGCCGCTCTTTGACTTTGTGGTAAGAAAAAAGTAAAAAGTTCTTATTCTGAAGTTCAAGGCGATGTTTAAGGTTTCGCAGTGCCATTGGCACGCTGGACATTGTGCCATTTATGGGGCCGTTTTGTAATTTAGTTCGGGATAATGGGAGCTCACAGTGGGATATTGGACTGGACTCAGACAACGCAGGAAATTCTTATGAGTCAGATTGCACCTTAAGAAAAAGTACTTTACTTTTTATTTTTTGATAGGCTAGTCTTTTATGCAACGTATTTTGGTAGATATACATACAAATTATAGATATCCGATGATAGAGTTTACCTGAAGAAAGCGTTCTTAATTCGATTTCGTTCTTAATCATGGCGTTGATCGTTCATATCTTGATAAGTCGTTTCAGCCTATGAATGACCCACTACTGAGACGGGCCTCCTCCAAATTCATGGAGGGAAATTAGCCTACTGTGCCACGCTGGCAAGACGGGTTGACACAGGGTTTGTATCTGTTGTGGTTAGGTGATTTGCCTCTTGCGTTCCCTTAGTCGCCTCTTACGACACCGTCGGGATGGCATGGGTTGGTGACAATGCGTATTCTAATTCCGTCACCACACGGAAGTAAATGTGTTAAAGGTAAATATAATCTGACAAATTTACACTATGAAGTTGATGATATTATTATCTAGTGAACGTTAATAACACAAACATGATAGTTAACACTTTACTCGATAAAGAAAGTAATCGAAAACTACGGTATGTAGGACTTAAAAACATTGATTACTTAGAAAACAGATTAAAATAGCTTAAAATTATACAATTAAATTAATTATACAGTTAAAGCTCCTTTTTTACTTAATAATTGATATGAATAATTAGATTTTTGATTGATTTCATTTACTGTCGATCCCAATGGTATCAGGAAGAACGCGAGGGATATGAAGGAGTATGTATCAACTGTCATTTATTTTGGGCTCCAAGAAAGCATTAACATGCAGAAAGACGAACAGGAGTCAAAGATCCGGTGACTTTTACTGCTAAACCAACACTAGCAATGGTTTATAGCGTCCCAACGGCATAAAAGTGGAAAATTTTAAGAACATAATATGTCCTATGGAACTCTTTGGACAAATTAAAGTGCTTTGATTTATTACATGACAACTTTATTACAAGATACAGTAGCATTTTATATGCACTAATTATGGAGTTCACCAAAAATTCCAGACGGATAAAGCTTCAGTCATCATCATCATTTCAGCCGAAAGACGTCCACTGCTGAACATAGGCCTCAAGCTTCAGTATTACACAGTATTCCGTGTGACGGATTTAGTATACATAGTGTCACTACTCCATTTTATACTGAGGGTGTCATAAGGGCCGACAAAAATGAATAATAAAGCTGAAATCCTGGACAAGTTGGCACCGGGTTTCATATCTAGTTTTCCCTCTCTTGCGGCTAGATGTACCACCTTGCCATTTCCTTTTATCGGCTCTTACGACACCCTCAGGATCGAATGGGGTGGTGACACTATGTATTCTAAATCCGTCACCACACGCTTTTTTCTAGTACTAATGTTATTCGAAAAAAAAACGATGTCAGCCATGGAATTTGGCAATTAGATCTTACTCTCACTGACTCTTACTCTAAGATCTTAATTTCAGATACAGTCATTTTAAGTCGGGTCTGGGGGATGTTTGGCTGATCATCTTACCATAAATCCTGATTCTAAAATAAAGCCATGAACATCAAAACCCTTTAAAATGCACGTGAAAAATAAAAAGATAGAATAAGTTTTTAATATGAACGGAAAACATAAAAACTATGATTATAAAAAATTCAATCAAGTGTATAATTTGAAGCGATGGTAATAGCCGTCTGCAGTGGAGAATGGCCTACGTAATTACAGTTTAGTAATATATTTACACCGGCCCTTTAATAAAAGGTATTGGCAGACGATTAAGTTGTTAATTTACTAAAATTACGGGTAAACGGCGCAGAAAAATTACTTTATTAAATCTTCCATTATAGAGCGTATGTCTAGTATTACTTTTTAGTATCCTTTTACGCATAATAGCATCAGTCATCATCATCATTTCGGCCCACTGTCAAGACGTCCACTGGACATATACATAGGCCTGCCCCGAAGAATTCCACGAAGACAGATCCTGGGCCGTCCGCATCCAGCGCTTTGCAGCGACCAGGTCGTCGGTCCACCATGTGGCAGGTCTACCAGCACTGCACATTCCGAAACGCGGTCGCCTATCGAGGAATCCCTCCCATCCCATGCCCTACAATCCTAGCCTCCAAATCCATGGGAGCGAAATTAGCCAAATGTGCCACGTTGGCACAGGGTCACACAACAGCTATTCTCTTGCTAGTAGGTGATCTACTTCTTGCGTTCCTTTAGCTGCTTACGACGACCTCAGGATGGTATGGGTTCAAGACACTATCAAGACATCTGTACTAGACGGGCGTCCAAGGACCGGCTTTTGTGTAGATCCTTGGGAGACGCCTTTAACAGTGGACGTCTTTTGGATGAAATAATGATGATGAATAATTGAAACAGAAACATACAATTCCTTTTATAATTTTAGACCAAAAAACATTTAACATTTCTCGTTTGCCTAACATTAAACAAAACACCTGCAAATATAATAATTGCTTAGTTAAACCAACCCGTTGTAAACAGGTTCAATCTAAAGTGCTATTTGCTAACCCTTTCCTGGATAGCACTTGACCCTGTCGTGTAGACTCAGACACCACAATTTTGTCTGATGATAAGACTAGTATAGAGTTACAGACAGCCGTAGCTTTGTACTCGTATTATGTAGCGGACACGGTGTTTCAAAAAGCTAGCTTCATTTAAGTTATTAATGTTATTCACATTTGTTTTAAATATCCGGATGACCGAGCTTTACTCGGTACTTTTTTTTATTTAATATAAATTGTGTTTTTGGAAATTATGTTTAAGTACGAATTACGCAAACACTCATTGACTTCGTGTTACTTAACAACGCCATCTGCTGTTGTGCTCACAAAAAAGTTGTATTATTATTCGCCAATAGATGTCAGGAATTAAGTCTAACCTCAAAGCAAACACTCAATGACTTCGTGTTACTTAACAACGCCATCTGCTGTTGTACTCACAAAAAAGAAGTATTATTATTCGCCAATAGTCAGGATTCCTAGCTAGATCGATTTATCCCCCCCTAAACCCTAATAAAATTACATTTTCTAAAAATGATTCCTAGCTAGATCGATTTATCGCCCCCGAAACCCCCTATATACTAAATTTCATGAAAATCGTAGGAGCCGATTTCGAGATTGTTGACTGTCTCGTTGGTCTAGTGGTTAGATGTGCCGCCTTTGGATCAACGGGTCCCGGGTTCGATTCCGGGGTCGGGCAAGTGTCTTTGTCTAAACCAGAGGCACTGGCTCGGAGTCTGGGTGTCATTTCTATCTATAATATATAAGTATTTACAAAAAAAAAATGTATATATGTAGTTTATCATCCATCTCGTTACCATAACATAAGCATTAAGTTGCTTAGCTTGGGACGAGATGGCGTTGTGTGAAATGTCCAAGGATATTTATTTATTTATTTATATATATATATATATATACAAGAATTGCTCATTTAAAGATATAAGATGATATGTGTGTTGACGGATTTAGAATACATAGTCTCACCACCCCATTTCATCCTGTGGGTGTCGTATGATCCGATAAAAGGAAAAGACAAGGCGAAAACCTAGCGAAAGGAAAACTTGATACAAAATACTTTGTCAACACCTCTAGGCAGCGTGGCACAGTAGGCTAATTACCCTCCCTGAGTTAGGAAGAGGGCCAACTTAGCAGTGGGTCATGCAAGAGAAGGAAAGAGAAGGAAAGTTCGATATAAACCCTACGCCACATGATATTATTTTTCGATTTTTTTTCTACTTCATCATCATCATCATTTCAGCCAAAAGACGTCCACTGCTGGACATAGGCCTCCCCCAAAGATTTCCACAAAGGCCGGTCTTGGGCCGCCCGCTTCCACTGCTTTCCGGCGACCTTAACCAGGTCGTCGGTCCACCGTGTGGGAGGCCTACCAGCAATACGCCTTCCGGAACGCGGTTTTTCTACTTACTTGACCCATATTGTTATATATTCGACAATTCACACAAAATCTTTATAAATTGTAGCCTATGTTTTATATGATGTCTAAGCCATATTGTTGTGAACTTTCATTAAAAACGGATTGATAGGTTTAGAATACGCAGTGTCACCAACCCATACCATCTCCAGGGTGTCGTAAGAGGCGAACGAACGATTAAAAACCAATCAGTAGTTTTTACGTGAAAGAGTAACAAACATCCATACTTTCGCATTTTTAAGTAGTAGGATGATTCCTTTTTCGTGTCTATGTAAAGCAAAACGTTTTTCCTACAAAACTTTCTAATACGCCATCCGCTATCTCATGGTACTGTGGAATGAACCTATTTAAAGGAATCCCGTGAAGGACTAGGGGAGGTGAAGCCTCGTTGTTATCGCGAGTTCTGTAATTAAACGCCTCGTCTAATTGTGACCTTCGACCGCTTCACACTCCGTTACACTTTGAGTATTAAATTTGTAATAGGATATAAACTTAGACGACAAAGCCCATGATCGATGGGTGCGTTAAACTATATAAGTACGATTTCTACAAAAATTCTATTTAGTAATCAAATTATCATCATCTTCGCTGTACGTTTCGGTAAAATGTGACTAATGAAGTAAAGATATTTTAAGTTCACAAATCTGCACTGATTTCGAACACATGCTAAATTTTTTTTTTTTAAACTCGGGCGGTTTTTAAACTTTTAATATATTTACAAGTAGTCCCGGCGAACGCGTTGCTGACGCTAAGGCTTTTGTTAAAATAATATTGCGAATATAAATTTCTGGTTTCCGGGCTGGAGCTGAAAATCAGTGCTGCAGAAACCTGCAGTGTATGCTGAGCTCTCCTGCCTTTTAGACGCTATATTGATTGTTACCTAAATTGTTTTTACTGTCTGTATGTGTGTGTGTCTAATAAAAGTTTTTTCTTTCTTTCTTTTTGGGTGTAAGCTATGCTATCTTTCAAGTTCGATCAAACCGCACATGATGTGCAAATTTAATTAAAATCGGTTCAGTAGTTTAAGAGTCCATCGCGGACAAACAACGTGACGCGTAATTTATTTATATTAAGATGACTCGGCAACAAAATCAAAAAGTCGTAGACGTAAATGTCATTAGATGCAAAATAGTGACGAGTAAGCGAGGGTAGGGGCAGACAAGACGACGCCGAGCTATTCCCACTAGTCCAAATGTGACCAATGCAATCCACGATGAAACAACAGGTAAAATACCAATCATATATTTTTTATAAAAAATATTAAAATTGGATTATCGGGTCTAGCGTACAAAGTCAGACATAGAGAGTCATTGTCGCATTTAAAGGTATAATACTAGCTTAGATTCACCAACATACGAACTAAGATAGTTCAGGTCAAAGTACCCAACACTGTAAATGGAATAGCTTGTTAGATTCTTATAGACAATGGCTTTTATAGCAGCTGGTGAGTCTGTACTATTGTACAGTTTAAAACGATTCGTGTTTACGCACGCCATACAGCAGTAAACGTAGAAGTTAGTACTTTGTTCAAACATTTAATGTAAGTTAGAATTTCAAAGTAACAACTTAGTAGGTAGGCATGCCACTAATTGGACACTTAACACTGCCATTAAGATTCGTGGAATACCTAACAGATTTTAAAAAAAACCTTTAATGTTTTAGACAATTATTTCAAAGGTGAACCTTAGAAACAACATTGAAAATTCTACGGGGTTCAGTAAGCTTTTCTTCATCAAATGGTTAATGACCTTGGGATCAGTTTTTTTTTATTTGGATCAATAAGAGAAAAAGTTATTTTCGTAACTCCTCTGCCTTCCGTCTCATGCCATGTTACCAATAGGACTCCAGTACAGCGCCAAGAAAATCGTAAATGACCTAAGTCAGGCTTCTTTTTTTCGTGGGATGAAAACAGGTAACCTGGGCGTGAGCAGATCGTCTTTTGCGCTTTGAGCTACCCACTTAAATCCACGGCAGTCTTTGATTACCCGCTGCAGCGCCATGGAAAAACATGCTCCGTATCACTGCTGAGTCCTAGTCAAACTTCACGATAGTTAGCTTTCTTCGTTAGTTAGGCGGGTTGTTATAAAGTTTTTATTTACTTGTGGATGTCTACGTTTTGTAAGGTATTTTCCATCTAAAGGCAGTCGAGTCCTCTTCAATTTACGAGCTATATTTAGATGTTTGTGTAATCCCATTCAGACATAATTTCCACATAACAAGCCACGATTAAAGGAAGGAATAAAAGCCGGGAATGACGGCGTTTATGTAAATTGCTTCCGCCTGGATTTCCTCGAGATTTATGTCTTTGCGTCAGGAACAATTAAATTTAGATCACGATCTTGCTTCTGTGTAACTTCACTGATGTAAACCAAAAAAATTTTGACGATTGATACAATTATAAGAGCTATGCACCAATACGCAACGGTACCTTATTCTGAGTCCTATCATCAGTGGTCGAATGGAAAAATAACAAGACAAAACCTCTAGCCGTAACCAAAGGAAAGCTTGATTCGGAACCCTGCACCATCCCGTCTGGCCAGCACGGCACAGGAGGCTATGATCCCTCCCGTAACTGGAGGAGATTCGAGGAGCCGGATATAAGACCCAGAGTCTTATATCTGGTTGAAATAAATAAATAAATATCCTTGGACATTTCACACAACGCCATCTCGTCCCAAGTTAAGCAACTTAATGCTTGTGTTATGGTAACGAGATGGATGATAAACTACTTATATACATTTTTTTTTTTTGTAAATACATACATATTATAGATAGAAATGACACCCAGACTCCGAGCCAGTGCCTCTGGTTTAGACAAAGACACTTGCCCGACCCCGGGACCCGTTGATCCAAAGGCGGCACATCTAACCACTAGACCAAAACTGATGACAGATGATGACGATGATGTACATTAAGTACCAATTTTATATTGACATCAAAATGCAAAGAAGCCTGAAGCACGTAATCAATAAAAGAATCAATGAATCCTTTTAAAATTACAAAGTACTTTCAAGCTGTATATGCTATAGCAGCCCATCGATGACCCACTGAATCAAGAGGGTAATTAGCATACTGTGCCACACTGGCCAGGAGGGATAGACTTTTTCTTTTTTTTTATTGTTTTCCCGGGGTAAAAAAAAATCCTTTATGGACTATCCCCGTCAGCCACGGGGATGGCCGAGGGGGGGTGTGTGGGAATCTCCCCCAGAGTGGAGGCCTACCCACTAAAACGTCCCCGGAGTGCTCCCTACTCGCGTCCTTGTTGCGGCATTGTGGGATCTGTACTCAGGACCACGCCACTATACTCGTATATACACTATTGTCTAACTAAATAAATTGCAGTTAATTGCACTTTAGGAGGGATAGCCTGCGCTACTGGTTTCGTATCAAATTTTCCTTCTCTTGTGCCCAGGTTATCGGGCTTGTCTTTATCTTTTGTCGGCTCTTACGATACCAGTGTAGTGACACTATGTATTATAAATCCGTCATCACACGGCCGAACTATATATACTTTAAACTGTATATACTTTTCAATATCGAAACCTCTATTAATTTGTTACATATGCCTTTTTCACTTAAAGTGAAACTGCTCTTGGGAAAGATATTTCAAAATAAACTCTTCAGATATTCTCTACCTCAGTTCTAAGAATATAACAGAGGCCATGTTTGATCTTTCGCATTTAGTTTCGGTGGAAGGTATTTAGGCCATCAAGAGCTAATGCCAGAGAGGATAAATTAGTGTGTCATTTGAATACCTTCTGCCGTAATTAGTTTGTAAATAACTAATCGCGTTAGACCCGAAACTCTTTTATCTGAATTTATAGAAATTAGCTTTGTGTTTGAATAAGCTTTCTATTCCGGAGTGTACCTATTTTTCCATTTAGGAGAAAGATAGGGCAGTTGTTTTAGTCGCTCGTACGCTAAATATGATAATTCAGATTATCGTAATTATTTCCTACCTCTTGTAAATGGAAGAGGGTCTCAATTTGGTTGTACTTTTTGTACTACATAACACCGTCATTTGAAAACCGCTTTGAAAACTGTTCAGCCCTAAAATCTCAAATTACGCAGCGCGTGGCACGAGCCACGTATACTTTTCATTTATTTAAATTCTATGATGTTGTTTTGTTTTTATCGCATTGTCCCTGAAAATATGGAGAAGATTAAAATGTATATTTTTCTGTCGATAATTATTTTATTCCTAGCATGATCACTAAAAGTATCATCAAAAGCAATAATTTTAAATTATATTGGTATTATTGGTTTCATATTAATTTGATCGAAAGCAATTCAGTAGTTTTGCAGAAAACTTGTAAAAAGTTACCACGAAGATTTTTAAGAAGGATTTCTTTATTTGTTGTACAGTCGTTCTTTTTTAACAAAAATGTAAATAGATTTCCAAATATGCACATAAAAGTGAAAAATAACCAACTTAAATTGATACTGACGTTTAAGGAACCGAACCTAAAACCTTTAAATTGTTGTTTTTTTTAACCCATAGATGACCCAGTGTTAAGTCGACCCTCCTCCAGTTACATGGAGGTTATTTGGCCTATTGTGCCACGCTGGCACGGCACAGGGTTTCATATCAAGTTTTCCTTCTCTTGCAGCTAGGTCTTCGGCTTTCTCATTTCCTTCTGTCGGCTCTTACTACACGCTCAAGATGGAATGGGGTTTCGACACTATGTATTCTAAATACGTCACACAGACATTCTCGCATCAAAGGTATGACACCAACTTAGGTGTATCTACCTAATCCCATTAAACTAAAAGCACTTTAGTAGCTGATCATTTAGTAAGAGAGATGATTCGTCTAACCACCATCAGTAAATCTCTAGTCACTCAGGCGTAACGTGGAAACGCCGATTGATAAATAATAAATCCTAGTAACGTCAGAATATAAAATTTTACGGCAAAAGTCCAGTCCACCCCAGAGCAGAGAGCGCTCGTAATATCTGTCTGACTGTTTTATTGAAGTTTGCGTATTAATTTTTCATGTACGCTTAATGGATTAGGAGGGCATTTTTTGGTTGATTGAACATTTTGATTGCTTTAATGGTATTAGTGACAGATACTCGTATATTGGTAAACATGACGTAAGCATTTGTAATCTAATCACCTAGATAATCGTCGTCGTCGTCGTTTCAGCCCATGAATGACCCACTACTGAGTCGGGCCTCCTCCAAATTCGTGGAAGGAAATTAGCCTACTGTGCCACGCTGGCAAGACGGGTTGGCACAGGGTTTGTATCAAGATTTCCTTCTCATACGGCTAGGTAATCTGCCTCTTGCGCTAAATTATTGTATTAATATACTCGGGTGAATCAAAAAATTCTTGGAATCAATATTAAAAAATGCAAAGATTTAAATAATAATATTTTATTTTTCTACATAATCTCCCTCCAATGCAATGCATTTAGAATAACGCGTTTCTAACTTCCTTATTCCTTGTGAAAAAAAATTATTTTCTTGACTCTCGAAAAAGTCCTCTACGGCAGCTATAACCGCGTCATTATCGTGAAATTTTGTTCCACGAATTTCCTCTTTTAATTTTGGAAATAAGTGAAAATCACTTGGGGCTAAGTCCGGAGAATATGGTGGGTGGTCAAGGAGATTGAAGCCAGCACAGCGGATTGCGTTGAGCGCAACTTCCGATCGATGGGCAGGAGCGTTATCTTGAAGGAACAACACGCCCAACGACAGTTTTCCACGACGTTTTTCTTTAATCGCTTCACGCACTTTCGGGATTAAATTTGCATAATAGGGTCCAGTTATCGTCTGGCCTTTTGGCATGTAATCAATAAAAAGGATTCCTTCACTATCCCAGAACACAGAGGCCATAACTTTGCCAGCGGAAGGAGCAACTCGAAATTTCTTAATGGATGGAGAGGATGGTCGTTTCCAAGACATGCTTTGTCTTTTAGTTTCAGGATCAAAATGGTGGACCCACGTTTCATCCATGGTGACAAGACGACGGCAAAAATTATCCGAATCACGCTGGAACATTTCGAGATTACGCTTGGAAATTTCCAAACGTCGCTTTTTGTTTTCGTCGGTTAACATTCGTGGCACCCATCTTGCAAACACTTTTTTGAACCCCAGTGAATCAATTAAAATGGATTGAACGCTACCAAAAGATATCTTTAGGATCTCAGCTATATGTTTTATAGTCATTCTTCTGTCTTCCAAAACCAGATTCTCAACCTTTTTGACATTTTCTTCTGTAACGGAGGTTGAAGGCCGCCCAGAACGCGGGTCATCTTTACAGCTTGATCTACCTCTTTTAAATTCAGCCACCCAGTACGCAACCGTAGAATAGGGTACAGCATCACCCCCTAATGTCTGCTGAATGTCCAAAAAAATTTCCTTCGTAGACATTTTTTTCAAACTGAGATATTTTATCACCGCACGTAACTCACTTTTATCCATAATTTTGACTTTTTAGCAACTCGTTGCACAAAAAAATTTATTACATGCGAACGAACTGACAAAAACAAGTGACAGTCTGCATAAATATAGTGTGATAGACACTCTTTGATTTGAATATCGAACTTGATCCAAAAAGGTTTCATATATATGCACTTCTAAGAACTTTTTGATTAACCCTCGTACAAATAAATAAAATTGGAGTGTCTGTTTTTAATTTTTTAATACCTATGGAAATAGAGGTTATTTAATTTATTCTAGTCATTTAGTTAAGTGTTTTTTTATGATTTTTAATATTAAAATAACCGTTTTTTATTAAGTGTATTTGTTTGTTTATAAACGGTACATATACCAAAACAATTGTTTTAACAATTTTAGTTTGTCTGTTTGTTTCGGCTAATTTTAAAAATGGTTGGAACTATTTTGGCGGGACTTTCACTGGCAGATAGTGGATGTAACTTAAACTATGTACTTTTATTGACTTGAACTTATTTTTATTCAGTTCGTAAATTGTGTACTTCGGGAGCTGTGCTTGTAAATTTTCGTAGTTCAATCCAAATTTATTCAAATCTGATATCTTCTAGCTATGGAAAACGTGGCTTTAGCAAATGAGGCTTATTTTCGATCACCATCTTATGATAAATGTTTTCACCATGGAAATGCCAGCCACCGATATGCATTTACATAAATTATACTCACAGATTAATTTCAGCATAACTTCCCCGGTTTATTTCATCGTGATATATTAATAAGCAATGAGTTTGTAAACGGAGTTTGTGATATATTTTTGTTTTGAGTAAAAATATGTGAGCTATATGGCAAACAATTTGAAAACGTGTAGTGTGAAAATGTTAGTCATTTTGCTGACTATTATATGTTTTTTTACATACATATAATTCACTTCTCAGAAACTTTTGTTGAGGAACATTGTTTTATTACATTACTAGTGGCCCGCCCCGGCTTCGCCCGTGCAAAGCGGGGGTGGGTTATACATATAAACCTTCCTCTTGAATCACTCTATCTATTAAAAAAAACCGCTTCAAAATCCGTTGCGTAGTTTTAAAGATTTATGCATACATAGGGACGGACAGAAGAATGTGACTTTGTTTTATACTATGTAGTGATATGACAGATTACTTTTCGCTATGCATATCATAATTAAATATTAAATAGCGACAGTACCTAATAAATAAAACCCATTTTTCATAGATTACTTTCATATTTCTGGGAAGTGTAAACATTACGACAATTTTATTATCTGTGACGGATGCAGAGATCATAAACCACCGCCAGACGTTAATAAAGTATGTGCATTCGATTTTTTATCTGATATCGTTAGTTTTCTAGAAGAGTGAAATTCAAAAAGAACTTCATTGATGTAGATTTTATCCCAAAACTCTTATAAATCGTCTAAAATGCTTAAAACTACTTTCATCATCTTGTGGCCCTTGTCCCACGCTAGGTGGTAGGTAGTATCGAGACACTCCTATCGGAGTCTACATTCATGTCTTTCATATGCATGTCCTCATTCACACAATCCATCCATCTCTTTACCCACAACACGTTTATCCACGTTCATACTTAAACTACCACCGGTTCAGAATGTCGCTCCACAAGAAGAGTCTGAATGAAAGTCTGAAGGTGTTTTGGTTTTGCAATATTTAGTGATTGAACCCAAACGAATCACTTCAGAGCTGGTGTTCGAAGTAGAGAAATCAATGTACTGTGTGTGTACCGTACTATACTGTGTTTGACTTGCTGGTTTTAATCTGACTAACGCGTGACACTACGGTAATAGTCAAACGTATAGGTTTGTGACGTCATTGCCATGAAACCGTGACACAAAATGTTTGTCTCGTTCACTGAGTTTTTTGACTTGACCATACGAGATGAGGTCTAGAGGTCCGCAACGTCTGGATCCGATGGATGTTGTATATCTGACCTCCTCCGTACTCCGGAAGACTCGTAAAGCCGTCGGCCCCAGCTGCCATTCTACCATCTATAGCAGTCGTTGCACGTAATCTGTAGCGTGAACATTTATAGCTGGTCTAACCATAATTACCAGTGGTTAGTGTAAGGTCAAACTTCTATTCTTCATCACAGACAATGGAAGTATAAATAGATAATTAAAACACGGCAGAAGACCATACCCGCTAAATCGCGTCTGGAAGTGATTCATAAAATACTTCATCATCATCACTGCAGCCCTTAAATTACCCACTACTGAGTCGGGACTCCTCCAAATTCTTGGGGGGGCTGGCACAGAGTCTTTTCGAAGTCATACTTCTCTTGCGGCTAGGTGATCTGCCTGTTGCGTTTCTTTAGTTACTTCTTACGACACCCTCAGGATACTGGTGTATTATTTCTACTAGTTGCAATATTACCTTTTATCAATATCATATTCCGGGTAATTTATACAATGCTGCAATTTAATTTTACGCAGAATTAAATACCCACTTTACATAATAATACACCAAGTATTATGTTACACGACTTCTAATTAAAAACCAACTGAATCTGCATATGCGTTAAATAGAAATTTCTCGCTAACAGCGCCAAAGGTAATTTGAATCCAAAAGCCTTTTGTTCTTTAAAATCTGCTGATAAAGGAATACGCAATGTGGACCGAAAAGGTGCCATAGTGTTCCTAATCCGACCATTTACATCACACATTAAATTAAATTGAATTAGCTGGCTAAACCACCGACAAAAATAGAAGTGTTATAGACAAATTATGTGTGACGGGACTGCCTGTTTTTATTACTTTATGACGTCATAAGTCCAACAAAGAAAACTAGTAAATCAATTTATGATTATTATTTTTTAGTTATTTTTGTTCAGAAGTTGTGCTTATCGAGACCTGTGCTCATAAAAAAATCTTACCATTTTTTGTAATCGATGCCAATATTTATATTATAACTTATTTTCTAGTTGTATCGGGGATTCAACGATCAACGTTAAAAAGTTTGCTGATGTAACAGTTTTCTTCAAATTCATACATGAGAGTTCTAATATTTCATTGAGTAAATCGGCGTTTTTAAAACGCCCGGTTTGGTTATGTGCCTGTTTACCGTATACATACCCTTTATATTAAAGCCTGTATCTTCAAATCATTATGATTTCTTAGCCCAAAAAAATATTTCCAAATATACTTCTAACTTCTTCGAATTGATACCGTACTAGGGATGGTGGAATTGGAAATATACCGAAAAGGCGCCTATGAACGTGGCCGATACGTAGTAAGCAAGACAGGAATAAATTGGACCCAAAGATTTATAGCCCAATGCTCTTAACCCGAAACCGCTTTAAAGGGTAAGTTGGCGGATTTCAATTTTTACATCGGACGCAATATATTTTGCGATTAATGATTGGTTCCGGTAAACCCAACGTCGAATTTGCGGATAATTCAATTTATGGGTGTTTTATTATAACTCACGTCAGCTTGGGTTTTTTATACCCATTTTACTATTGGATCTCTTGCTAATACAAGTGGTTGCACTTTTGTCATTGTTGCTTATCTAATTTTATATAAATAAAATACGATATGAACATGTTTTTTTAAATCTAACTCGAGGTTTAAATTTAGTTGTTAATTTTTATTTATAAAATGTTTATTGCAATCCCAAAAGACACAGTAGATAAAACATTATTAAAGTAAAGAGTACACAATTAAGCAATTTATTTATCCATTTGTGATCTATCTATGATGTACATATATATCCCCGGAATGTCTGGGTGTCATTTGTATTCCTGAATTACATTTTTTAATTACCCCGGCATGCAGGGTTTAAGTTAAAAAAAACTTAGTGACTTGGTTGGTTGACTAATAGAAATTGTGTGACTGGCTGGTGACGAACATGCCAGAACTACCTAGATATATAAGCACGATAAGCCCAAGATACAAAGGATCTCAGATAATGAATCTCTTAGGGTCATTTTTACGTTAGTTATCAAGAACTATCTGGTTCATATCACATGGGATCCATGTTTTGTAATAAACAAATGGATCGGAATAACATCAATTATCCCACACACTAAAAATGGAAAATACACAGAACTAATCCTTTTTGTAAGCATATAGCTTACAAAAAGGATCAGTTCAGCAGAACCTTATTTTGAATGGCTATAGGGTTTGTAGTTTAAAGACCACTCCACAACACTGAAACAGAAAAAGAATCGTAGGGCACTATACAAATTACACACACACTCTTAGCAAGTATCTAACTTAAATAAAAACACTTGAAGCCGAATCGAACCGGGATAAGTGATCTAAAGGCAGAGTTGACAGGTAGTATAAGACCTATCCGGGTCGGGTACCCTTACGCCTAATGCAGGTACGCCAAGGATTCGTGTAAACACAGTCTATTCGATCAGGCTTTGCCACTCCCAAACCAACTAGTGTACTAAGAAACGACAAAGTAATAAAAAACTGTACTTTTTAAAAATTCCTTTATTTTTCTTCGGATACACTACATCAGCTGTGGAGTCGGAAAATATTTTAGTTTATCAAATTGTTTACGAAATATCTCTCGGAATACGTGAAGTTAAAACATTTACAATGATGAGAGAAATGAGACAATTAAACTAGATTACACATTACTCCTAATACTCAAATTTAATATAAATATCACAGTCAAAGATTACATAACTAATAATCTAGTAATAGCTAAAGGTATGGCAGTGAAATGCAGGGCTCGTGTTTATAGTTAAAATGGAAACAACGGTCGTGAAGTTCTAGACCAAAACATTTACTTTAGATCCTAATATGCTTTAAGTAACTGACGGTTACTAATTTTACAGTTTATTTTAATAAATTGTACATATTTAATCATTTCTAAAAAGTTACAATTATATGAACTATTAGATTATTATAGTCGATATTGTTGCTAATTCGAAAATTGGTGTAAAATATAACAGTCTATTGATTAAAGACACGTTATCGAAAATCTAATTCTAACTGGCTATTATAATGTATGATAGACAAGATTTGGTACAAATATTCAGTACTACTATTTATCATTAACTCTAGAAGTATTGAGCGAATATACAGACAGACAAGTATCTTATAACAATACTTAAGCATTTCTGTTTAGTACGGGTGAACGGATTCCCTGAAATAAAATATCTGTACCATTTTTTACCATCGATAACTAGTCCTATACATTGTGACTAGAATATAGATTAGGAATAAATTACGAGATAACAATTATCGAAGTGTCTCGGTATCTACATGTTTATAAATACGCACTACATTTGAAACTACTGTAAGATTCATGATCAGAAAAGGATCATTATCTACGGATCTATTTTTAACAAAATTATTTGTTTATCTACATTAAGTTCCAAATGATATTGTTTTATTTATTGCTTTGTTTACTTCGTTCTGTTACAAAACTTCGTTTATTCCTGCGGCCCGTACGGATTCTTGTTTTCTGGACTCTGAAAGAAAAACATTCTCAGTGACTCACGTCTATTTCCCCAAAAAGCATTGATAGTTAGCGTGAATAGCAAACAACTTCAATTTACCTCGTACGGTGGTGGGGGCAATATATCACATAGATTTATTTGACAGCCCTGTTCCGATCTCGCTACATTCGAATGTCTCGTCTGAATAGGAATTTTGAAACTGTTCTCTCTGCCTAGCCAGTGCCACTGCGGATAGTCATACTCTAAATCAGTTGCTGGACACACTTTGCTTTTGTCCTGTCTGCTTTTTGATCCCGATCTGTTCGTATGACAAGATCCACAGTCGTCCTCTAAAACATTAATATCATTGTGTCCTTCGTGTCTGGGTTCCCTGTAGTCTTTCGTCGACCTGCTCGAAGTGCTATGACAACAGGTTGAGCATTCCCCGTTCGAGTATTGTATGCTACCGTTGCACGATCTAACAATGCTATTGTTATGAGATCGTCTTTCCGGGCAATTTCTCAAGTCTCCGATGTCGTTATTGTCCTGCGTGGAAATTGATATTTATTGTAACATTATTTCATGGCTTGCGATAGCGTTAAGTTATGCAAATTCGTTGTAATCTTATCTAGAGTCAACAATGGATTTCTCATAAGCGATATCGGCACATACCTTGAAGTTGAGTTCTGTGTAAATTGCACTGGAGGCGTAGGGTTCCGGTGGTCCTCTACGAATTCTGTCGACACTTGATGCGTCTAAGCCCTGGATCGAATTCTGTGGTAGACTGTACTCCGGTTCAACACTTAGTATGCTGCTGGATTGACCACCTAAGAAGAAAAATTAGTTATGATAAGCAATTGAGAAGTCAAAATAACGTTCACACATTACACAAATAGACATTTTATCGGATTTGAGATAACAAATTACATTCTAATGGAACTCTCATAAGTGATTTGTTATCTTTTACCATTTTGTAAGTAAATGTGTAAACGTTTTACTAAGAACATGAATTTTATTTTTATGACATAATTAAGTAACTAATGGTGTTAGAAAAGGTCAATATTTCATAATATGTCGTGCATTATTTTCCTACTTTACAGTATAGAACCAGGTGGGTATCGTGAGAAACATGTTGTACGAAATCATTAAATAAATATATGATTATCGTAAACGATAAGATATTGCTGTACAGTTATTTGTGTGTCATACTTGGACTGGTTTAAATGTTTTGTACAATATGAATTCAAGTTGGATTCGCAAATACCAGTATTTTTACTTTCCCAAAGAACATATTCTTTTGGCTTTTTATAATGCAACTTTTTGGTATGTGGTGGTTAAACAAACCAAAAACTAGTTTCATGAAGACGCAGTTATTAAAGTCGAAGAGATAAAGGCACTTACCATGTAAGAGACTCTGATGACAGCTGCTAACATCTAAAGTAGCATCATTAGGCGCAGCGAACACGGGTCTCTCTCTTAACCAAATGGAATCTTTATTCAATAGGCATTGCTGCGCAGTGACAATCGATTGACCTAAAATGGGAATGGCTTAAGTAATTTGACTATGCGATTGAAGATTTCGAAAGCACTTCTATAAGCGAATACAGTAAAAAACTTAATTCGATTTTCTTTAGATAAAACATGCAAAGATTTTTATAAAATTACTAGTGGCCCGTCCCGGCTTCGCCCGTGCAAAGCGGGGGTGGGATATACATATAAACCTTACTCTTGAATCACTCTATCTGTTAAAAAAAACCGCTTCAACATTCGTTGCGTAGTTTTAAAGATTTAAGCATACATAGGGACGGACAGAAAATATCGACTTTGTTTTATACTATGTAGTGATAGTGATAGTGATGATGAACATCTGAAATAATGACAATTTCATTACAACAGTATTAATACTGACACTGAAATGTCACATTTTGTTAACAATTTCTTTACTTATTCTTTTGAATGACGAAATTAATGGTTTCTACTACTCAGTCCATACATGACCCACAGCTGAGTCGAGCCTCCTCCAGTTACATGAAGGGTAATTAGCCTACTGTGCCACGCTGGCGAGACGATTTGGCTCAGGGTTTCGTACCAAGATTTCCTTCTCTTGCATATCTTACGACACCCTCAGGATGGAATGGGGTTGCGACACTATGTACTGCAAATCCTTCACCAAACGGACCAATGAACCGAAACAAGTGGTAATGAAACGCCGTAAGATATTTAGATCATTCGTTTTTTTTATTCTATAAGTAACGCTGTTCCGTGACAAATGATTGACCTACAATTGAGGTCAATGTTTCAATTGCAGCTACTTAAGACTTTGAAAGTGTTTCGTTACATGAGCGTACATTACACGCTTTTATTTGAATGATATTATTCGATTGTATCGGTCAAATGTCAGTTAAAGAATTCGTATCGGTTTGACATAGCTTAATGAAAATGTAACTTTTTTTAAAAAGAGAAGCTGTGTACGCATTAAATGAAATATTTTATTTCTCTATAAGTGTGTAGTAAACCTACTGCGCTACGAATATGAGATGATACAGGGACTAATATCACATTTAATAAAGGAACGCAATAGGCTTCCTAAAATGTGGTTAAATATCCCTCTCAAAATTTGGAGGAGGGCAAACACATCAGCGGATCTTTTATGGACTGAATTATGATAAAAGACGAAATTGCAAATAAAGTTTTCAATGTTTTCAACTCGGCTTGTAAGTTTGTATAATATTTAGTAATCTTTTACCTTAATTTTGTTCTAAAACAATAAAAACAAATAAATACGGAACATAATATTTACCATTCGATTTCTTGCGTTGAATGTTGTTCCGGCGTTTGATATAATAAATACTGAAAACGCCAATCACGATGACCGAGAACAATGTTAGGCCCAGAGCTAGTAGCCACGTTTCTTGCAGTATGTGCGGGATATTTGTGTCCTTTGGTGGTTCAGTCCTTGGGTAAAACATTTTTTTTTTAATATTAAGTACTGACAGATGTTAAAATAACAGCCCTTTATATTATGAATAAAGATAATATGCTATTATTGCAAATATACTACAGTTCACATTTTAGCTATTCATTAAAATATAACAGTTCTAACGGATTTAACACGTAAGTGAACGTTTGCCTACGCTATATGAAATCCCTTTGTATTTTAAACTTTGCAGTTATTGTGTCAAGGAACCTACTGATATCCCACGATCATGATTGCTACACATACAGTTGAGTGATCCATGTAATGTAAAACTGTCCACAACTCTATTCACTAAAATATCAATGTGTTATCAATATTTCAATTAACACTTACTGAACATAGTGCCGCTGTGACTGCATTGGTAGCATATGTATGTTGGCAGGTGCACTAAAGGGGCCATGCCCACGGCGGGTGACTGCTGCAGCTCGTGCACTGTAGCGCCCACCAGACCGTAAGGAACTAGCTGCAGCCGCTCGAGTGCGAGGGCCTAATGACATTTGGCCCACCACGCGACCACTTACACCACTACCCACGCGAATTTCAATCTATATGAAGGCAATAAAACATATGTAAGAATATTGGACAAAATTGAGGAATTCTATAGTAAAGTCAATGTTAGAATAATATTTTCTAACTTGTACGGAATTTAATTGTGCTTTACTGAAGTAATTTCGATGTGACCCAGCTCATAGCCTTGAATATTAATATCAGTAACAAGTTATAGAAAGGTATTAGAAAAAACACCATTAAGACCAGTCTTGCACATTTGAACTATGTATTTGTATTAGATTTTACGTAGGTTTTATTTTAGATAAATTATTGTGCAATTTTTAATTTGTAATAATGTTTTATTACATTGAATATAGTATATATTGGCAAAAATATGATTGATACTGACGTTTGATTGATAATGTTATTTAATAATACAAACTTATTTTGATATTCATCACAGTATGTTCTGCTCTTGGCCTATATTTACGACTTTTTCATAGCACATAACTGGTTCTACAAAGTTTATTCCGTACATTACCACAATATTAATGCCAAAGTACCATAAACAAGTTGAGTATAACAATACCATACCAGATAACCAGTAAGTTCTCCATTCCACGTATTCACAGGTGGTGGTTCCCATCGGATCCACGCCGAAGTGGCGTTTATTACCCCGGCTGTGACACTTTGGGGCGGGGCAGACGGCACTGAAATACCACTTTCTATGAATACAATTATCGTCGATATTGTCATTATAACCGTTAGAAATAATTGCTTAGAAGCCAAGTCGATTTTCCGTAATGAAGCAATTTTAGTAAGCTTCTCTCGAAGACCTAATTTAACAGAACGAGTTTTGTGTTAAATCTATTGCAGCATTGAGCAAAGATCTCGTGAGATAAGTTATGTATTAAATCAAAACTAAAGTCGGTCCTAATATCAAATACAGAACGATATATAAGGAACTAAGTAAGGATTTGTCAAGCTGCAGTAGTGTAGTGACAGGCTTAGAATACATAGTGTCACCATCACATATCATCCTGGGGCAGAAAACCTAGTCGCAGGAGAAGGAAGTCTTGAAACGAAACCATTTTTTTTTACGTTGGATTTCCTCATGGATACGCGACCGCTTTACGCCAGCCGGGTTATGTGAGACTCCGTTTGCCGCTCTTCGTCTGGCCTCTCCCCGTAGGCCCGCCCGGCATGGGTGACCCTGAGCCCGTATGGCCCCAATGGATCCTAAAGGCACGCAATCCCCTTCACCACAACAAGGTTGCGGCACGGTCGAGGGGGTGAAACGAAACCCTGTGTCAACCCGTCTGGCCAGCGTGGCACAGTAGGCTTATTGCCCTTCACGGAATAGGAGGAGACCCGACTCAGCAGTGGGTCACTAAGGGGCTGTGTAATAGTAGTAGTAATAGTAAACGTGCTAAAGAAACTGGGGACAAGCGATGCGGGATGGAAACGCTTACACGCAGAGTGAACGAATATTTATCTATTTATCTTATGGCTACATTACTCAAATGATAGATATGTCGAAATCTACGAAATGGCGACTTATAAAGAGCAACTACAGAGTTTCTTGCCGGCTCTTCTCTGTAGAACTGCATTCCGAAACGGTGGTAGACGGTAAATTTTAAATTTTATTTTGTTGTTTGACTTGTCAAAAGAGCTCTAATGAGCCAACTTGATTAAATGAGTTTTGAATTTGTAAAAGCTGGTTGCAGCAACCGGTGTCAAGCAGGAGGAGGTCTAAAATTCAGGTCTATGTTTGCTATCGCATAACTTCCTTATGTGTAAACCGATTCGTACCTACACAAGTATTCCATACAAATTCTATCAAAATCGGTTCAGTAGTTAGGTTCAGTAGGCATAAAACTAGAAGTAAGTAATCGACATAGATTTGTACGAAGGCAAAATTTGTAATATGTAAACGATATTATTATTAGAGTCCTTCTAAAGGAATTTACGTTTATATGCACTAAAAATGGAAAAATAAAAACATTCCAACAAACAATGTGAACTGGTTTTAAGAGACGAACTAAAAAGCAACAAAATATAGAATGACTTGATATCGGTGCCAACTTAAATTGACACTGACGTCGTTAATAGGTATGCAATATGCACTAACTTTTTTGCTTATAAGTGCCTATTTTGAAAACGGTTCCCAATTGTTTTTATTCTTAGTTAAAGAAAACGTAACCTAATGCAGAGGGCATTAGGTATAAACCTGTATAACGGGGGCAGTTTACAAACATGAAATTCACGAACACAAATGACACCCAGACTTAGAGCAAGTGCCTCTGGTTTACACAAAGACACTTGCCCGACACCGGAATCGAACCCGTGATCCGAAGGTAGCACAACCAACCCCTGGACCAACAAGGCAGTCAATTCGATACAAAATTAAACTTACTATCTTCTTCTGTGTATCCAGACATCAAATTAGATGGTTTTCCCAACAGCATCTTATAGAAAGGCATCAAAAACACATCGTACTGAGTATACGCCATCAATCCAGTCAAAATATAACTAGACGAACCACTGTCGACATTCATCAAAGAACCATTAGAGCAAAGAACGCCTTCGGAGTGAGACGAATTCAGAATAGTCATTTCCTCTTCAGTCACGTTACGCCAATTCATAGTGGTTCCATTATACCAAATTTTGACTCCTTCCAAGTACTCGTTATAGTCTGTTAGAACCTTAAAGAAAAAACGTGATGAGTTACTTTTTATTCTGCAGACTGTAACAGAAAGGTAAAGCCTTTCTTCATATAGCTAATCAAAATGGGCCATTCCAAGTGTATTGTTTTGTATATAACCTAGATGTGGACTACAAAACATTTGTCCTATTAGAAATATTACAGTTAATATTATTTATTGTAATTATCCCCATTCTACAATTTTAGGAATCAGTGTTTTGTTTTGTGTTGGTTATTTTACGAATCTATCCACTAAATTTAAAGGAACAAATGAATGCCCCCTTTTTACAAAAATATACAGATCAACAACACCTAATCGTTATTTTTAGTTTGAACTTCTTGTGACACTCGGGATAAACAATTAATATATTTTTACCCGAAATACTCACATCCCAGACAACCTTCAACGATGTAGGCGACAATGCCTCAACCCTTTTCAACACCAAAACGTTTTGTTGCAAATATTTCCTCGCTTGAACTAATTCGTATTCCGTCATGTGCGTCGTGCGTTCATAATCTACATTAAATCCCATCGAAGGCTCCCTCAAATCATTGTTTGTTTTTCTAAGAACATTCAGGTAAGCTTCTTGCATAACACTGCCAGCTGCGTTGACAGCTGTGCAAATCACTCTACCGCTGTGTTCCGCTCTCGCCCCATCCAGATACAAAAGGCTCGTGTTACTCTTTGAACATTCAGGGAAAAGCAATGAATCTTGGATGCCCTCGAGTATCCAAAATGTGGTTGGAGAAGGCAACCCTTTAGCCTCGCAAGGTATAGAGACCACATCACCCTCCCATGCGGTCAGGTTAGACGGTATCTGCGTGAAGTGCGGTAACGCTGAAACAGATGGCTGCATTAAAATAGAACGGCCAGCTGTTAAAACTATTGCTGCAATAAAATTGATATTGATTAGGAATGGACTGAAGACACTTTGATGAGTTATGTTCCATATTTTTGTTAGGCAGAAAGTAGCAACAAGTATTGGAAAATATTAAATTGATCTATGACATCGGAAAATATCTCGTAAACGTCAATAGTTTCCAAAGGGGGTTAAAATCAATTTAATGAATCCATTATCAATATTAAGTAAATGGAAAAAAAAGAACAGTTCTTTAGAGTATTTGGATATCGCAATATTGTCGTTGAAAACAGTTAGGGGTGATGATGTCGCGAATACTAAACATTATATAACTTGATAACGTTATTAATAAAGCAAAATTATTAGGCGGTAGATTTAACTGTTTATTTGTACTTCAAAGACAACTGTTATCTAGTTTCTTCCGAGACCACGACTGCTGCAAAGCATTCAAAACGTTGGGAATTAAATAATGCGACAAACCCCATAATAAGTGTTTAATTTCAGTTAGGGATGATGTTTTACAAAAGCGTAATATTAATATGAGTTTCAGATTTTCGCATGCATTATTTATTACACACACTAGACTGTGTAGTGACTGATTTAGAATACATAGTGTCATCACCCTATTCCTTCCTCAGGGTGTCGTAAGACCCGACATAAGGCCGAAAACCTAGCCGCCAGAGAAATAAAACTTGATACGAATCCGTTTTTTTTTTTTTTTTTTTACGTCGGAGATCCTCATGGATATCCGGCCGTTGGGGACTGGCCGGGGTGTGTGGGACTCCGGGGCGCGTAGAGATGGTGAATTGCGCCCCGACCTACCCACTAAAACCGACGGCGATCAACCAGGGCCAAACCAGGGCCACGGGATTCACTCCCTTTACGGGAGCATGCTCCGTGACCCTGGGGGCGTGCCAACCCGTCTGGACCGGGTGACACAGTAGGCTAATTACCCTTAATGTAACTGGAAGATGCCCAACTCAGCAGTGGGTCATTTTTGGGCAGAGTAGTAGTACACACACTAACACAGTCATAAGAGCTCATAAGTAAACACAGACAAAACTTACAGTTAACTGTGAGTGTGGCACTAGTTATGCTCGTGCCCGCATGGCTGTCTGCCCGGCAAGAATAAACGCCGGCGTCGGTCGCGGTCACGTGGTCCAACCTTAATAGCCCTCTGACTATAGTGGCGTGTGATGGTAGTGAACCGTCTTCCTTGACCCATGTTATTTTTACACTTGTATCGTAGCTCTAAAAAGGGTATAGTAGGTTTGAATATAATTATGTCATGCAAATATGGAAAGCCTAAAGTAAATCATAATGTCGGTGATGAAATACTCGATTGTTACTTGGAATGAAACATGGCTATGTAACGCCAGATTTACTGACACCTACTGATAAATTATCATTACCAAAAAAAAACAGTTAGCAAAAATTTGACGATCGTGAATTATAAAGAAAAATCTTTATTTATATGCTCAAAAGACTTTGGAGCAGATAAAGAATTATAAATTAAAACCATAACTAAGATAGAATCAGCCTGGTCTTTTTGATTTACATATAAAATACAATGTCATGACTGTATCTTTTTTAGAACGTCGACCACAACATAAACATACTAGCTACGCCCCGCGGTTCTACCCGCGTGGTGATGAAAGATTATGATAATGGTGATAGAAAGTATCGATTTGTATCATATCCATGGTTTCACATTGTATCTTTTTAAATTATAGCCTATGTGTTACTTTGATCAAAATCAATTCAGTACTTTTTACGTAAAAGAGTAACAAACATACATTCTTACAAACTTTCGCGTTTATAATATTAGTAGGACACAAATACCAGAACGAGTCAGATCTAGTTTACTTATCTAATAACCAATTAACGTATAAAAATTATAAGTTCTTTTTTATTACTTACTTGGCAATTAAACTCTACAGTCTGACCGACAAGAACGGTTGCGTTACTCGGCTTAACAACGAAGTGTGGGCGCCGTAAGACAATTAATGCAACAGCTCGAGATTGCCTCTCGCCCGCTATATTGGAAGCTGCACATCTGAACAGACCACTATCCGAGGCCAATGTCTCCAAGATCTTCAAACTTCCCGTTTCCGTTATTGCTACCCTAAAATGAAAATATTATTAGAATACTTCCATCGCAAGATTTAATACTTTTAGAATGTTACTACTTATTTCTGAATTTGGGATACTTGAATATTTAATCGCGGGGAAATCTGTTATGTTTGAAATACAACATGTCACCAACCCATTTCACACCGAGGGTATTATGACGAGAGAGGCAGACAAGTAGCAAGCTGCAAATTTTGAAAATCCTTACCTAAGCAGTCTAGCCAGCATTGAAGAGTGATGAACATGGTCAGAAATACATAAATATGAACCATTTGACATTAAATCTTTGACTTTTGTCAGAACCTCGTGTCGTTTCAACTAATAGCACTAATTCAAAGGTTTAACAAAGAACCTACTTGAAGGATCAGAGTACGTAAAGAAGAATAAACAGATTAATGTTGTTTCTATTTTAAAATAATTTGAAAAAAACATAAGAAACTATAATTCGATGTTTGTCGGTTAAACAATATTACTGGATTCATTACCTGCCGTTGACTTCAACATCATACATTTGATCATCCTTGAGCCAATGGACTGAGGGCTCAGGTACGCCTCTTGGTGGTACACATTCTAATATTGCAGGCTCACCAGCTGCTACATGGACATCTCTGGGTTCAACCCTAAATTCATCCCGCAGAACTAAAAATGAAAGTGTTTCCAAGCTAGTCGTTTGTGCAGTAGCTTAGAATATGGATACGCTTAGTATGAATTTCAAAAATTAATGGTTCAAACAAAACCCGGAAGATATGAAATTTTGATTCATTATTCTAATTCTCATTTTTTTTAAATGAATTACTTGCTAGTAGCTTCTAAAAATACAATATAATTTCAGGGGTGTGAATTGTTAAATCATACATTAATCAAGTGTCTTTTAAAAATAATGTACTGTAAACTTCAGGTCAAACTGCACCTCACAATGTCAGCTTCTAGACTCAATGGCCATAAAGTTAAGCCAATTAGGTTATACAAACTTAGAAAGTAGAACTCACCAGCAACATTAAGCGTAGCGTTATAGCTAACAGCTTCACCTGCCACATTGCGTGCTGTGCACCAATATACACCTTCATCGCTGTCCTTCTTACCACGATTAACCCTAAAAATACATATGTGTATATGTCTTTTTCTTATGGGAACTGTTTATTATAATTTGGGATCTAAACACATAAACGATTTCTTCAAATGTTTTGGTATTGAGTAGCATTCACTGACTGTCGATATATGATAGTATCTTGGTTGTAATGTATGTGTGATTTTTATTGCTGTAATCCTTATCCTACTGTAGCAACGGTGAAGCAAAGAAGGCAGTTTATGCAGCACAAATCTTAGATGAGACTAACAGTAATAATACTAAATCAGATGTTCTGTGTTATCATCAACTTATTGTCAGGATTGTCAGACCAATGCCATTATTATAGAAGGTAAAATGGATATAAAAAAATATATTCAAAATCTAAAAATATCACCGAAGTTATTTTTGGCATTTTAAAGTCCTTTATCCAAGCCCACTAACCGTTCAGGCGTAAATGTGTTTTAATAAAAACGATCGCACCTGAGAACTGTGCTAGAAAGACGTTAGATAAAAACTTGGTCAGACTTGGAAATTCAAAGTTTATCATACACAAATAGTTCTTAAAGATAAGCTTACCTTAAAAATAATAGGCCGTCTTCCAACGGCACCCTGTGACCGTCTTCGGCCGGAGGTAAAAGATTCCCATCTTTATACCAAAAAACGTGAGGCTTGGGCTTTCCTTCGACGACGCATCTCAATGTCGCAGGCTCGCTTCGCCCTGATACGGTGTTTGAAGGATGCTCCTTAATACGTGGAGCCCGGTTTTGAGCTAGAACAAAAACAAATTGTAGCTTAGAGTACGTTCTAACTTGATTGAGTGTTTGGATGGTGAATAATGTGTACGTGTGAATTTCAAATAGTTTATTCGTTATATTACACGTTTTTCTTCGTTAATCAGTATTTTAGTTTATGTTTTGTTTTTGTAAATAATTATACAAGAGTAATGTCAAATTCAAAGCATTTATTTTGTTTAGGTCACGGTAGAAGCTTACAAATAGTCAACATACTATTATTTGATGAAATAATATAATTCTAAATACTTCAAGACGTTTTAAATATTATTTTACAGTAAGGTTACAATTGTAATCGATGTAGAATTCCCAAATAAAAAGTAGAACTTAAGCCAACAGTTTGTAATTACATACCATAATTTGTGTCTATAGGTAATTTCCGTATTATTCAGTAATTTCCGCAGCAGCTAAACCATTCAATTTAACTGTCTGCGTCACTCTACATTTAGAAATGTAATTTAACAGATAATTTAAACGGGGATTATTTCTTAATATTCAGTAGCAATTTGCTTTGCAGACTTGCGAAACGTATAATCGATCTCAAATTTTAATTGAGTATTTAAGATAACAGAGAGCTAGTAACTTTTCGTTTGGCGGTTTTTTCGCAGAGCATGATCGCAACTCGCGGCTTGAAGCAGCCGAGGAACGCCGTTGGTTTTAGTGGGTAAGTTAATTGCAATCTTTCTGCACCTCGCTAGTACCCAACTGCCGAGTATCCATAAGGAATTCATAGACATATTCTTTATTGTGGCAAGAGACAAAAATACATTGACAAACATACACAAGACATAGAAAAAAAATAGGTGACGCGTAAGCATACCCTGCCTCTTGGTAAGCGGTTAGTGTGGATGGACAGTTACTCACGCTGACCTTGTAAGCAGTCAAAGTATGACCCTTTTTCAGCTGCCTACACAATATTTCCCCTGATATAGCTCTGTTCGTTACTCAAGAATAGGAACAAAAACAGTACCCAAGGGTGATGTTTTGCTCCTTCCTTCCCCGGTAGTACAGCACCAGCGAGAGACCATTTGCTACGCTCTTTTAATACTACTACTGAGCCCATAAAGGACCCAGACTGCCTCGTTGGTCTAGTGGTTAGATGTGCCGCCTTTGGATCAACGGGTCCCGGGTTCGATTCCGGGGTCGGGCGAGTGTCTTTGTCTAAGCCAGAGGCACTGGCTCGGAGTCTGGGTGTCATTTCTATCTATAATATGTATGTATTTACAAAAAAAAAGTATATAAGTAGTTTATCATCCATCTCGTTACCATAACACAAGCATTAAGTTGCTTAGCTTGGGACGAGATGGCGTTGTGTGAAATGTCCAAGGATATTTATTTATTTATTTACTGCTGGGTCGGGCTCCTCTCATCACAGACAGGATAACTAGCCTACAGTGCTCCGCTCGCCAGACGGGTTGGTTTCGTATCAAGTTTTCCTTCTCTTGCGGCTAGGTTCAGCCTTGTCATTTCCTTTTGTCGGTCTCCACCCCATTCCATCCTGAGGGTTTCATTACCCTCAGGATGGAATGGGGTGGAGACACTAGTATTCTAAATCCGTTACCAATCGGAATCGTCACCACACGGTCTCTACTACTACTAGCTCTAACTAGTGAGCACTGCCGAGTCGGGCCTCCCCCAGTTACATGGAGCACAACCTTACTGTACCCCGCTGGTCAGACAGGTTATCACAGGGTATCGTAGCAAGTTTCCTTTTCGTATGACTAGGTTATCGGCTTTGTTATTTCCCTCCGTGGGCTATTACGATACCCTCAGGACGGAATGGGGTGGTGACTCTATGTATTCTAAATCCTGCATCACCGAGCTCTGTTCAAACTTTGAACTGAAATATGGCAATTTAAAAATACCGACTAATGCTAAATATGTGTTGAATCGATGGTTGTGGTATTGTCGAACGGCTGAACATCATCATCATCATCATCAGCCCACATTAGTCCACTGCTGGACATAGGCCTCCCCTAAAGAGCGCCATAGCGCCCTGTCTTCAGCTTGACGCATCCAGCTGCTGCCCGCAACCTTTCGCAGATCGTCGCTCCATCTAGCAGAGGGCCGTCCCACACTACGCTTGCCAATTCGCGGTCTCCACTCAAGAACTCGTCTACCCCAGCGGTTGTCGGTTCTTCTACAGATATGACCAGCCCACTGCCACTTCAGTCTGCTAATTATCTGAGCTATGTCGGTGACTTTGGTTCTCTGTCGGATAATCTCATTACGGAGCCTATCCTTCAGAGAAACTCCAAGCATAGCTCGCTCCATAGCACGCTGAGCATATGTTCTTCTAATAGAAAATCTAAACGATTTAATCCGTTGAGACCGCTCACAGGCCGAAAGACAGGCACGTCAAACTAACAATATCGGATTTTTTTTGCCCGGACTTAAATTTAGGTTAACCTATTTTATAAACAATCTAAAAATAACACCTTCACATTCCTTTAAACTCGTACATAAAATACAAAAGCGGCTTATCAGAACGACGGTAAAAAATATTCTGAACAAGCGAAACTGTAAACTTTCCAGCGAAATTCAAAGAACGCTGACACTTCTGTAAACAAATTGTATTTCTGTACTTTCCAAGCCTAAGTTGAGTGCATGGAAAAATTAATATCATGTAGATGAGCAATTATGTGTATGATGACGCATTTTGAATACATTATGTACCCCATTCTCGCCGGAGAGTGTCGTAAGAGCATAGTAAAGGAAATGACAAAGCTGAAAACCTGGCTATAAGGGAATGAAAGTTGATATGAATACGAATGTACGAACTCGTTTGGTCAGCGTGGACGATTTGCGCTCTTGCACTCCTGTAGTCGCCTCTTACGACACCCTCAGGATGGTGTGGGATAGCGACATTTTTTATTCTAAATCCGTCCCCATACGGACATACATTAATTATTCAGTCTGAATAATCTTTGTTTTATAAAGCTTCTAAAATTCAGCTATAACCTGGCCGTATGAGAAGGAAAACTTAATACGAAACCATGTGCCAAACCGTTTGGCACAGTAGGCTAATTACCCTCCATGTCACTGAAGGAGGCCCGACTCGACAGTCAGATATCTATAGGGTGTGTAGTATTAGATAACCTTAAACAAAACGATTTTCTATTTAAACAATCTTCTTATATATAAAACTAGCTGACCCGGCGAACTTTATTCCGCATTATATATATTTAAAACAAAAAGAAAGTTGGACATAGGTTACCTGAGATTTTTATCCCGTCCGTATTAAACCTACTTTAACAAAACGCAACTGACAGTGAAACGTTGTTGTCTATAGTTTAATATGGTCGAAAATTTGACAATTAGAAATTTTGAATTCGACTTGTTTTTAATGTTGTAATTCACATCATATCTTCATAACTTGTAGCCTATGTGTTATTCTGATGTATAAGCTATATTATTGTAAAGTTTCATTAAAATCCATTCAGTAGTTTTTACGTGAAAGAGTAACAAACATCCATCCATCCATCCATACTTACAAACTTTCACGTTTATAATATTAGTAAGATTCTCGGGTCACAATGTTCGTTCTCGTACTCCTCCGAAACGGCCTGACCGATTCTCATGAAATTTTGTGAGCATATTGGGTAGGTCTGAGAATCGGACAACATCTATTTTTCATCCCCCTACATTTTAAGGGGGGGGGGTTCCACACCAAAAATAATTGTTTATTTTTTAGACAGAATTTTTTGGTTTTATTTTTTTAAGATGCAGCATACAATAATACAAACAACCCTAAATTTTCACCCCTCTACGATCAACCCCTATTTAATTACATGGTAAAACAACGTTTGCGATAGGAGCTGGTTGGGGGGGGTATTAATTATTTGGTAAAACAACGTTTGCGAGATCAGCTAGTTGATTTATATAACAACTCCTCACAAAACGCTCTCTCATCCAAGAAACGGTTTCCAATAAAACTACGGACCTCTTAATTTCTTATCACGATTAAACCATGCGTACAAATGAAGTCAAGCTTTTAACAACGCGACGTTAAATTTCATTACGCTTACTGATAAAGCCCTACGATTGACGCCTACTTCGTTCATAAAGAATTCTTTTAGACGCGCCTTACAAAAACGTACATACGGATCTCTCAATAACCTTACGTTCCGTTCCACTGCATTTAGATAGACGCACAGATAAAACGACAGGCGGTGTATTGTAATAATTGTGATTTATTTTTACTTTTATTGAATACAAATAGGGTTGACGGTGTAAATTTGTCTTGAAATGGGCGTGAAAAATATCTGGGGTATTTATGTTTTTTTTTAGTCTACGTAGAACGATTCAACTGCTATGATATACAGATACGAGAACAAATTTACTGATAATCAACTAGGTACATATTTATGGGATATACCTAGCATGGATGATAATAATCTAAGAGATTTTGTAATTTGTGATTGCATATTTAAGCGACATAATACTGCCTTAACATTTATTTGAAAAATAACAACGATCCCACTTAAATTGCACAGATAACACTAATTTATCCATAGTTACTTCTGTTCAATTTAAACATAAATAACTATGGCAACTCAGCATTATTTGTGCAAATAACAAAAAGAAGAAGAAGAGTAGATAAAAATTCAAAAAACTTCTAGAAAATTCGCTTATCTCGTTTTAGGGTTTATCCTACTTATGTTAAAATTGTGACTTAACAACCATGATTACATTTTGTGATACCATGATTGCAATATTTAAATTATGATACCATTATTACCTTGCTGCAATTTGTAAATATTTATATCGCGTTCAAAAGTACATCCAATTTGAAATCAAAGTAGTTTTTTGCGGATAACCGCCAGGAAGAAAATACACACGCATACATTAATTTATTTCTGTATAATCTCACAATATAATCAGCCCTATGCGTAAGCGCAGCCGCGGTAGTTGTCCTTTATTAATACTTGTCAGTGTCACTGATAACGCTGCACAGAAAATAATATAACTATCTTGACATGTTTGTCTTTTTGTTGCAACGTGGGTGCATTGGACAGGAATGAATCGGTTTAATATATTTATATCCCCTTTATTATCGTGGCCGATTGCATGTCACAATGGGTTGCGTTCTAATAAGTTTTTTCTGAGTAAACAATAGACCACTGATAAAATATATGAAAAAACTGTTTGACGCATTGCAAGTGGTGGCGTCGTATTTCTGGTGGCCCTCTATTATCACATATTGTTTAAGAGGGCGATGACTGCCACATGCGTCAATCTGAACGTGAACTGTGAATCTTGAACAGGTGCCGTGGTTGGGCGACGCTTGACCCTTTGTGATTATTGCGCGGGTATTAGGTAGTTAAATCTACCGCCTATAATTTTGTTTTATTGATAACGTTCCCTGCGTAGAACTCGCTCAAGGTTTCAGATGTCTTACAGATGCGTGTTGAGCTTGAGATTTGATCAATTAAATGACTGGATCCCAAGCAGGTGGTACCTGCCAACCATCCTCTGTATTGAAATTTGGATGTTTTTAATCTCTATAGCCTCGCGGATCATTCTTAGAATAATGATTGTCTTTGGCAAAGATTTGAGGTCTATAGTTAACTGTTTCTTTATACTTAAGAAGTTGTCTTCGTGAGTACTATTCTCTCCCGAGGCCACGACTGCTGGAAAGAATTCGAAACGTCGGAAATAAACCTTACACACGATAAATCCGTTAAAAAGTGTTTAATTCAACTTAGGCCTTGTCTTTTTTTAACAGATGGTATACAATTAAATAATTTATTAAAATTTCGCTACAGGGTGATCTATATTAAATACTAGCTTTTGCGCGCGGCTTCGCCCGCGTGGGCTTCGAAAACGTGCATATTTTTATGAACATAAAATCGGTTATTGTGACTAAACTATGATAGTTAGATATGTGCTCTCGCGGACTTTGTAGATCTTTATAAGACCTACAAACCCGTAGTACATCATTTTGTTCTATTGTCAATAGTTTTTGCAGCGCACGCATAAATAGATTTTCGATTTTACACCTTGGTTTACAAAATCGCAATTTTCATACGGATCCTTAATTCTTTTGAAAATAAAATATAGCCTATAACCTTCCTCGATAAATGGACTATCTAACACTGAAAGATTTTTTGAAATCGGTCCTGTAGTTCCTGAGATTAGCGCGTTTAAACAAACAAACAAACTCTGCAGCTTTATATATTAGTAGTATAGATGAGTTACATAGTATACAAATTATAATTTGTCCAGATGGGATAATTCTTTCTGAGTGATCCTAACAAATAACTTATCACAAGTAGACCCAGTGTTTGATCAACAAGAGTATCGACCGCAAGTACATGATTGGTTAAAAAAGATTTTTTCTAATTCATCATCTGGTCCATTAACGTCGTACAGCTGTGATTCCTCCAATTACAATATCTCAGCACCTAAATGACCCACTACTAAGTCGGGCCTCCTCCAATTACATAGAGGGAAGTTACCCTATTAATCATTAACCTCAGCTCTTACAACACCCTGGGAATATAATAGGGTTAAATAAGAGCCTTCAAATAAATATAATCCTCAGTGGAGAGAGATCAGCTATAAATAAGCGGTTTTATTGCTATTTTTATTCCTATGCATTTAAAATCCACTTTACCCTACAATTTACTGACATTGTGGCTGATATGTAAATGATAATGTAAATCTGTGGATAAGAAAGTCATTATGCAAATTTTAGGGTCTGCACTTATCCAAAGAGCTTTATTATAAACTTTTTAATGAGTATGTGATGCTAATAAGTTAGATCTATTTACGTTTATGTTCCAAAATAAAGGGTTATTATGACTTAATGAGAATATAATAGATAAAATAAGATATACTATCAAACTATATTGAGGAAACAAAATCATTTAGAATGCGTATCTAGAGGCAATGTCAATCTATATGGCCTTATAAAGTCGGAGATAAACTACAAAAAAATAAATAAGGATTTATAACAATATATTTTAAATTAATTTTAAGAGACTGTGTCCGTATAGCGATGGATGTAGAATACATTGTGTCACCACCCCATTCCATAAAGAGGGTGCCATATATCCATAAAGAGGGGTTTTTGATGACCAGGGTTTGTGAAAATGACAAGGCTGATAATCTAGCCGTAAGAGAAGGAAAACATGATAGGAAACCTGTGCCAACTCATTTGGCTAGTATGCTAATTACTCTCTATGTATTTGGAGGAGGCCCGACTCAGCAGCGGCTCATTTACTACCATTCAGTAGTAATAGTTACTAAAAAGTTATTTCCTCATGATGTAACATCTTTATGGCTCTATATTTCTACTTGGGTGGCTTAGTGCATTGTTAGTAAACCGTGTCAAGTGATAACAATTTTGTCATTATCGCTTGTAAGGTAAACGTGAGGTCAGTAGCGTCCATCGTCTTGCATAAGCACCTTAACCACAGCTTTAACAACTAACACACACACACATACAAAAATACATACTTAGAATGTGTACAAAGTTTAGTGATATTTTTCCGTAGTGTAGCGGATAGTGCAGAATCTTTTAATCGTGTTTATATGACATCCGTCTGTGACGGATTTAGAATACACAATGTCACCAACCCATACCATCCCGAGGGTATTAAGTGGCGACTAAGGGAGCACAAGATGCAAATCACCTAGCCGCAAGAGAAGGGAAACTTGATACAAACCCTGTGCCAACCCATCATGCCAGCGTGGCACAGTAGGCTAAATTCCCTCCACGAATTTGGAGCAGGCCCGACTCAGTAGTGGGTCATTTATGGGCTGAAACGACGACGGCGATATGACTTAACGTCTCTCTCTCCATAATTTTGTGTCAATTTAAGTAGGGTTTAGACCTAACAGAATACATGTAATACACGAATATTTCATTTTTCTGTTAGGTTTTAACCCCTATTTAAATTGACTTATAGTATCCCTCCGCATAATTTTGTGTCATATTATATTTATTAAATAAAATTGATTAAATTCTTCTTTGTTCTTATATATTCAGTATCAATATTTATTTAATTGTTTAATTACATGCATGCCGATGTTACGTCGCCATGCATCTTTGATGATGATGTTGATTGATGATTTTTATATATCTCTCGTCCGAAGTCCTTATACTAAATAAATCAAACTAATGTTATTTGTATAAAATACATTTAGCTATAACAAAGGAATAAGTGATATCTTTATCCAATACCAGTTAATTAGTGTGTTTAATTAAATCACTGTTTCCGGCAGCGAAATGTTTATTTGTTTAAAATTAGACATACTGATATTGTAATTTGATTAATTAATTTGTAGGTAAAGAAACGGTTAGACCGATTAGTTCAAATTAAGTACCAGATTAAGTAAGTATACAAATTAATAAGTTCAAATTCTGGACACATATATTTACAACACTCATAATTTTTATACACGTTAATTTTGAATGCCTTGTTGGTCTAGGGGTTGGATGCGCCAACAGGCGCCGGAGGGCGCTGGCTGACCTCCGCCCGCCGTAAGTGGGCCTGCGGGCGATGGACCTGGGAAGTCCGTCGCCTGCGGATTACAGGCCCCGGGAGGAAGGCGCGCCGCGTACCGCGCGTACCGCGCCTCTCAGCGGCGGAACGGGGGGCTGTACGCCCCCCATGATAGGAGGGGCCTGCCTCGGAGCATGGGGCTGCATTAAACGAAACGAGGCAGGCCGAGGCCCACAGGGTCGCGGAGCATGCGGAGTGAAACCCGTGGCCCTGTTTCGGGCAGTCGAAGGTCGCCGTCGGTTTTAGTGGGTAGGCTGGGGCGCAACTTACCATCTCCACGCGCCCCGGAGTCCCACATAACCCGGCCAGTCCCCAAAGGCCGGGTATCCATGAGGATATCCGACGAAAAAAAAAAAAAAAAAAAAAAAAAGGGTTTGGATGTTCGATGGCGGGGCCGGGAAATTGTCTTTGTGTAAACCAGATGCACTTGCTCGGAGTCTAGCTGTGATTTGTGTTCGTGAATTTCATATTTGCAAACTGCACCCGCGATACAGGTTAAATCTAGAGCAGGAGACTCGTTTAAAAAAAACTGGCTTATAGCACAGTAGCAAAGTGACTGCTTCGTTGGTCTAGTGGTTAGATGTGCCGCCTTTGGATCAACGGGTCCCGGGTTCGATTCCGGGGTCGGGCAAGTGTCTTTGTCTAAACCAGAGGCACTGTGTCATTTCTATCTATAATATGTAAGTATTATAGATAGAAATGACACAGTGCTGCATAGAAATGATATGTATATAGTATACAAAAAAAAATATGTATATAAGTAGTTTATCATCCATCTCGTTACCATAACACAAGCATTTAGTTGCTTAGCTTGGGACGAGATGGCGTTGTGTGAAATGTCCAAGGATATTTATATTTAAAGTGCTGGGAACATGGACGTATAAAAAAAGTCGGACGGAGTCTCGCTAACTATAAACTGTGACATCATAGTCGGCCAGATCAGCTATATGTACAGGCCAGCACGCACACTTTCACACATTAGTCGGCCATTACGCGCGTGAACATCGATGCTTAAAGACGCAATAGGCGGCGAAAAAATAAAAACTATAAACCATGTCTTGCGTGGTAAAATGGTGTAAAAACCGTAGTGACCGAAAGAAAAACAATCCAGGAATCACGTTTCATACGTAAATGAATAATTCAATCACTTATTTCCAGATTATATACATTAAAATCAATTTGTATTTGCTAGAACAAAACAATTAATTTTAAGTTCAGTGTTGCCAATATTCACGTGTGCAAATTAACCGAAATGTGGGCAATTTTTCGTTTATTATAAAAATTAATATAGTATTATGGTTAATTATTTAATAGTTACTACTGGGTATTTTATTTTATACTAGCTTTTGCGCGCGGCTTCGCCCGCGTGGGCTTCGAACCCGTGCATATTTTTTATGAACATAAAGTCGGTTATTGTGGCTAAACTATGATAGTTAGATATGTGCTCTCGCGGACTTTTTTGTAGATCTTTATAAGACCTACAAACCCGTAGTACATCATTTTGTTCTATTGTCAATAGTTTTTGCAGCGCACGCATAAATAGGTTTTCGATTTTACACCTTGGTTTACAAAATCGCAATTTTCATACGGATCCCTAATTCTTTTGAAAATAAAATATAGCCTATAACCTTCTTCGATAAATGGACTATCTAACACTGAAAGATTTTTTGAAATCGGACCAGTAGTTCCTGAGATTAGCGCGTTCAAACAAACAAACAAACAAACAAACTCTGCAGCTTTATATATTAGTATAGATTCCTTTTGCTAGATTTTCTAAGGAAAATTAAGTATGGAGAAATGATTGAATTAAAATTACTTAGTAGAAATTGTAATGGTGAAAACGATTGGATTCCAAACAAATACAGTGTCATTTGCAGTATACATTTTGATGCGGATGACTTATAAACAACTAAAGGAGGACTCCGGTGTGTTGTTACTTATGCAGTACCTTAAAAGGTAAATTAGCAATCTACCAAGACATGGATAATACAAAAAAAAATGAAACTATGCCGCTTATTATTTCAAAATTTAAATGAACATTGTAGCTATTGTGTCGGTATATAATAGTAATAAATATCCTTGGACATTTCACACAACGCCATCTCGTCCCAAGCTAAGCAACTTCATGCTTGTTTTATGGTAACGAGATGGATGATAAACTACTTAAATACATTTTTTTTGTAAAAACGTACATATTATAGATAGAAAAACACCTCTGGGTGTTTTTCTATCTATAATATGTATCCCGGGACAAATACTTGTAGGTCGTACAAATATTTCTTCCGTGCGGGGATCGAACCCGCGACATGCTGCGCAGCAGTCGATCGCTCAACCACTACGCCAACCGTGTCGTCGAATCGTAAAAATATTCATACATTATTTTAATCCCCAGTGCTTTATTTTGTTTTAATATTTGTTTGAGTCAAGACACGTGGCAGAGGAATAAACTGTTACTGTACCATTTAATACCAGTGCTTCTCAAGAGGTGCGCGATATATAATCACAAAAAAATTTTTGGTAATGAAACCATTTCTTTTAATTTAGAATCGTTTTCAACACACTTCGAAATTAGAGGAAATTTCAAAAAAGCTCTCAAAGTAAAAGACATTATTATAAAAAAAAATACTCAGCATTTAGGATGTTAAAGTTAAACATAACAATTTCGAACAATATTTTTTTATATTTTAACCATGTTTTTATTGCAAATTTTGTGTATCTTGGCAACCCCAAAATTAACTCACACATACAGAGCTGCCGCCATTTTGGCGTCTCACTTTTATCTTGGCCAGAGTTCCGTCCGCCTTTTTTTATACGTCCATGGCTGGGAAGAAATAAGCACGTCAGAGTATTCAGCACTATTATTGTTTTCAAAATTCAACTTTAAAATAATCTTCTTATCTTATCTAATAAAATTTCATAGCGAATTTGAACCGATGATGTTCAGCCGAAATTTGGGAAATGTTTATTATTGTCAAACGTTCATACTAACTTCGGATTCGATTCAAACTAGCTAGAGATGGGACAGTCCCATCTCTAGCGACCAATGAATGATACCTTTGTATTTTTCTATGATGGAATACATTTTAAGTGAGTTATCAATAAGGTGTACTCTATATATATTTCCTCCCCACACAGGTTACAAATAATTGTAATAAGAATAAAATAACACTATGTTTTATTTTTATTCTATGTCTAATATCGTTTCTACATAAACTTTCCAAATCCTCGCTAGGCATGTTTATGGAGATTTTATTGCTACTAGTATAAGGTTGCGCTTTAAGAAACTAATCAACAACTTTTTCCTAATTAGTAGTTTAATCTCCATCACACAGATTGGTAGAATTCTCATCGCATTTTCTAATGTACTTATGTGTGTGTTAGGTACTTTAATAATACTTTGGGTCCCGCTCATTTAGGCGCATCCCCTCTTTTCTTTAACTACACATGTTTAATATTGCAATTTTGTTATTCTATATCTACGAAACTGCGAAAACTAACTAATGGAAAACTTGCAGAACGTTGAAAGTTGTTTTTTATATTAGTATTTTTGAAACGTACTCTAAAAGTCACATAACAATCATCATCATTATCATTACACAGTATATGACAAAGTCGCTGTCGTCTGTCCGTCCCTATGTATGCTTAAATCTTTAAAACTACGCAACGGATTTTGAAGCGGGTTTTTATTAGTTAGAGTGATTCAAGAGGAAGGTTTTTATGTAATAAATACATGAATAATATTGTAGAGAAACACTGATAAATTTAGATGTTCATCATTGCACCGGGGCGGGTCGCTAGTTATTAATAAAATGTTGTAAGTACTAGTGTTTTAATGAACTAACTTTTAACAACATTTAACAGTATTGAGTAGTGAAAATGGCAAATATTTCATTTATCAAGGTTAAAGTGCAACACATTTAACAAAATATTGTTTTTCTAACCAGGCATCTGCTTTGCCTTTGGCAGCTATCAGCTTTACGTATTTTGTGGGACACGGCAATTCTAGGATAGAAAATTGATATTTAATTTTACGCCTTTTCTAATCCTTTTTTAACGTTTCCCTAAACTTCAAAACTAACATCTAACTTTCTTTATCATCTCCTATTTTCATTGACGTAACCCCAAAACCATTAAGGTCAAAACAGAATCGACTGTGAACAGTTTCTTTCACTGGTTAACTGTCCGTTAACGTTAATTAAACCGGCGTTAAAAAATAAAAAAAGAACGCATTGTTTCGTATCTGCTGCTGCGTTCCAACTACATTTTGTTAATTGGCCCTACCGAAGTTTTAATTACTCGATACGGTAGCGATCAGATAAAATTGAACTCTCCCATTTTTTTCTGAATGTATCTCGCTTAAAAGGGTTGTCTTAATGTGATCGTAACACGAGTATTGACCAGTTTACAGAGAATGTCGCTACCAGTATACAAAACAAGGTTCTTAATATTTTAAGTACATATAGGTATTAAAATGTATGTCTTACTTATTAGTCGGATTAGCAAAACTATTACGATGAAATGTTGTACAATTGTTCTTGTTCCGAATAAATAAAATAAAATGTTGTGTCGTCTTCAGATAATTTACATACGCCGTTGTAGTCTATCAGTACATGCACGATATAAAATACATAATATTACATTAGCAGTTTCATAATATTATGTTTTTGTAATTGTAGAGACAGTGTGTATCCGACCGATATAGTGTATATAGTCAAAGAGGCACAGTAGGCTTACATGCCCAGCTCTGGATGAGCCTCAATACAATGTCTTAAGTGATTCCCATTCTTTTAATTAAACGTTATAGCTCTGATAAATGATAGAGGCTCCTGTTGTTACCGTAATTAATGATGGGACGTATATATCGATAAAGTTGGTTTAGAGAGTAGCACGAAAGTGTGAATAGTATAATCGAAACAATACTCATAACGCCAAATGATTCTTATGAGTATGTTTGATTTAACGCATAATATTAACATTTTGTTCAGAATATCTATAATAATACGCGAAGCAAAAACTTTGTACCCCTTTTTACGATATTTGCGCGGACGGAGGATTTTATTTTTTCACCTTAAAGTTTATTTTGAGGGAGTGCAAAATTTATTTTTATTATGCAAAAAAAACATTAAAAAATCAATAAAAAGAACATTACAAACACTGTGTTACACCATGTATTAGACACACACACGTACATATACTCATAGACACTCTTTTATTTTATTGTTATAGTCTGTGCTAAAATTGATAATAGAAGAATTATTAATTTACATTAATTATGGTCGAATTACGGCGGTTGGGCGACCACCAATTAACATAAATCTATACAAATAAATAAAATTGGAGTATTTGTTTGTAATAATAAAATAAGCATTTTTTACTAAATGCATAAGTATGTATACAAATTACATAGACCAAAATAACATTTTTTGTCTGTTTGGTCGGGCTAATCTCTGGAACGGCTGGACCTATTTCACTAATAGGTAGCTGATGATATAAGGAGTAACTTAGGCTACTTTATTTGACTAACTTCGCCACGCGGTGTCACCCGCGCGGGTAACACCCGTGCGAAGCCGTGACGGGCCGCTAGTGCAATATAAGTTTCTCACTTCGGATAATTGTACTCAAATTTAGAGCTTGTTCCAATAACTTAATGCATTTATAAATTGTAATGGTTATGTATTATTATTATAACATATTTGTTACCCGCCCCTATGGATATCCACTGACCCATAAATACAATAGGAAGATAACGGATATCTACTAAAACATTTAAGTAATAAAATACCTAATATTGCAAACATGCCTTGGCTAATGAACTATCTAGTTCTACAATAGAGAAAGCCGTAAAAGTTTCTATAATATCTTGCTACAGTCTCCAAACATACTCGTATTTATAATGACAATATCTATATTCCACATATGCTGGAAGGCAACTAGAAAAAAAAACGTTATCGAAGTATATTTCGTTTACAAAAAGTTTCCATTTAAAATTGCAGCACACCAACAATAAATCAAACGAAACAGATAAACATAACGACAACTTATTGAAATCTATGTCATGTAAATATTAAATAAAACTTGTACACACAAGCCAAGCAGTCATCGACCGATAATAAACCCAAACAAAGTTTATCCACTTGAACAAATAAGAAAACAATAGTTACCATTAGTTCCATTCAGTCCAATGAAAAGTAAATGCACAAATACGAGAAACACAAATTGGTTCCTTCCATTTATGGTGTTATCGCACTCATTAACACCAGCATCCACCATACTGCCACACAATTATAATCAATTTTCACACCATCGATAATTTACATGTTTACCATTTCACTACGGGGAACGCACTATTTATTTTTTCCACTAGCAATACTGTAATCTCCATTCGTAAGAAATTCGAATTTTAAAATGAACCAAGTTCGGTAAACAAAGTCGGCATCGCGATCGGGACGGGTCGGGGATCGGCTCTCACGCGACCATTCAGTCGCGCGTCTCAGTTCATACTATTGGCCTCCGTCCCTCGAGCTGTTTACTCTGTCCCAAATGGGGGGGACCGACGCCTTAACCAGTCCAAAACTTTATGTAACACTATTATGGTGTGAGGACTCGTTATTGCCTGATTTGGGTGCCACAAAGGCATTGTTGGTAGGAAACTTGCGCAAATCCTAGCCACAATTACTTATTAGACTCTCGAGTGCTTGGAAAACTTTTTTATGATCTGTTAAACAAGTTGACCTACTTGTACATATGAAGTGACTATTTTCACCTTGTAGAAATTGCAAACAGTTTTTTATTACGTAAGTACAAATCTCATACGCTGTTGTTGAAAATATTAAAAACTTTCTTATCTAACAATAGTTTTTAAGAAAATTATTCTAGTACTTTCTTTATTGATTACATGTATATACCTGCCTGCAATAGTATTTTGAACGTTTGAATTCCATAGAACAGAGTGCATGTGGCAGTTCGCCAGACCTATTTTATTCGATAGTGCGTTGCACCATTGACAGATGAAGTCATTTTGACATTTAAAAAGCTAAAATTAAGCTACCTCAGCCTAGAATTTAACATTACATGTTATCACATATTAGGAGTCTAGGTTTTGCATTAGATTTTTCAAGAACCGTGTGCTTCCACGCTTCCGTGTATCCATGTGGTGACGGATTTAGAATACATAGTGTCACCACCCTACTCCATACTGAGGTCGTCATCGTCGAGGTTAATCGTTAGGAAAAAACTTTATAAAGATTTCAAATACCAAGGGACTCATGGCGAAGGGCGTGAACCCTATAATTTCAAATCAATCAAAAACCCTTCTATTATCACCGATATTAAAATCCCGCAACAAAAGCCACCCAAAATCTTTTCTAAGTTTTTGTCCAAACAAACCCTCACAACTTTGAAAGCTGGCTCAAAAACGAAAGGAAATAAAATACAGCTTATTTCATTTGACGCATTTGTCGAGTTAGCGCATGCGCACCGGGCGGGCGCCGACAAAGGCGATAGCATGAATAAAAAAAGCAGCAACGCGCGATTCGTTCTAGTCGACTACGGGATCCGCACATCTACTCGTAAATTAGTGTCGTTACATTATATAATATAAAATTAAATATACGCAATATTTTTAATTGCTTAACCTAAGAAACCAATAAATAAAATAAGAGTGAGGGTATCCTAAAAGTGGATTAGTGAAGCCTTGAACCAACTGCTTTGTTGAAGCGAGTGCCTTGTAGGTCTAGGGGTTATACGTGCACTCCCGTCGGAGCCTATATACGGGGGTCGTGCGGTCGATGGCCTTGTATGGGGCACCCGTATGGGCGGATTTCCTGACTGCCCGTAATACCACCCTGCTTTAGCAGCAGCGAGCGATGACCGTCTGGGGGTTATGGGGGTACCGCACGACCTCCTTCGAGTCGTCAAGCCTCCTGGCCGGGCTCCTTCCGTGGGAGCTCAGGAGTGAGCCATATTCAATAAACAATGCTATACATTTAAATATAATAATGTTTAAGTATGAGAAAATCAAATGATAATGTGCGACCTAAGCTGAATAGGATCGACTCTTATTCCAATCGATTTTGTAGATTCTATTGAGGTACCCTAAAAACGTTCTAATTTCAAACCGGTCGCCCCTCCGCCGCACGCGCTCCTGCGCATCCCCTTGGCCCATTATTATGCTGAAGAGGTCATTCACAGTTCGCACAATAAGGCCCATACATAGATGGCTGCTAATAGGTGAGGCTGGGCCCTTTTTAAATAATGTTTTAAGATTCTCTTTCAGCCTTTGTATCGCTTTGGACACGGCCATGTGTGACGCATATGGATAAGCAACTAATTATATAGCATTACTTGTTTTCAACAATAAGCACCAAAATGTTTACCCGGGTTTACCCGTGTGCGGACGGGTCAGAATATTATACTTCACCACCGCACACTGGGAAAAAAATGCGTGTTGTAATAGTCAACAAAACCCAGCACGGCTTGGTGGTAGGATCTAATGGTCCGCCCGGCTAGCTACCACCCTCACATCTAAGTCCGGCGCCAAGTAGTTTTACTGTGTTTCGTCGTGTGTATGTGAGAGCCGATTTCCTTGAATTGCCTGCTCCATCTTAGACCTTGGCGTTGCTTTCCATCACACAAGCCTAGGGTCAAAGGCATTCAAGTAACTGTTAAAAATGTATACACAATATCAACACCCCATTCCATCCTGAAGGTGTCGTAAGAGCCGACTTAAGTTATAAAAAAAATATAAAAAAAACTAGACGCAAGCGAAGGAAAACTTAGAACAATGCCCTATGGCAACATGCCAACCCGTCAAGCCAGCGTAGCTCAGTAGAATAATTGAAGAAGAGAAGAGGGGAGAGCATGAGAAGGCAAAGGGTATTTCAGCGAAAAGGGGAGAACACATTTTTTTTGAGCAGGATCTGAGTTTTAGTGCATCTATGACAGTCAACACAAAAAAAACCGTAACGAGAAAACTACCAACTGAACTAATCAAATTATTACTATTAGTCCCAATGGGTCCTGGAGGAGAAGACAGCTCTGTTAATACTGGTAACCAAATTCCCTTGGTGATTGGTGAAGAAAGAAAAGTACTCGTTTAGTTTATTTTTATACATGTGATCAAAATAATCGGAATATTGTTTGCATCATTAATTGTTTACGCTATTATACTAAATAAAACAGAAGAGATAAAACAGAAGACAATAGCCGCAATCTGGGTGACTCATACATTTAATTGATTTATAATTATCGTTGGATTTTTCCAGAAACGATATCCATACTTGCTTTACAATAACTCGCATCACTAAAACAGTAACAAGAAAAATAAAATCATACATTCTGATGTTAACATAAAGGTGAAATATGCCGTTTAATTTCTTAAAAGAAACCGCTTATTAAAAATTTCACACAAAATCCACGTATCCGATTACAGAAAAGATACAATTTGTTCAATTCACGTTTAAAATTGCATAAATAAAATATGAATCTGCCGTGTCAAATCAGCGTTCAGATTAAATAAAAGAGACTTGACCGATTACATCTTTTAGGAAAAAATTGCTTACTCTATTGTTTTCTAGTTGTATATCTGTATCATGCGACATAGCGTTTTGTAAAGAACCATAAAGGGTGGGTGTGTGGGTATATGTGGGTCTGTCTTTTACAGTCTTCTTTCAGCCAGGTATATTTGGGTAAGATGTACACGAGTATACTTTTTCTAGCGATTGCCACTGCGCCCCCGAGTCCCGCATACACATGAGAATTTACAACGATAAGGAAAACAAAAGGATGAAGATTCCTTCACCTGTCAAACGATTATCCGTTAGATTTTTATATCGTGTTGATAATGTAATGAAATATAATCCAACGAGATGAATTAGTTCTTTTTTCGTTTGAAATCCTCATGCATACCCTCCCGTTGGGAACTATCTGGGATATATGTAGGGTTGCCAACTTTTTTTACAAGAAATAAAGTATATTCAGCTCTATGAAGAATATTAAACAGTATTTTAGAATATAAAACAGTATTTAGAAAAATTAACAGTAGATATTTTATTTATTTATTGTTTTAAATACATATTTTTAGAGCTACTCGCACAACTTACTAAATTTAATCTTTGTTTAAACTTTATAGGCCTCACTCAGTTACACTCTACACAAGTATAACTGAAATTAAAATAAATGAGTAGCTCATTTATTTTATTTTCATTTTACTTATATTAATATAGGCTCTATTTCTGTCCTCCTGCCTCTTAGCATTCATTACTGAAAAAAAATTGTGAGTGTTTTAAGTGTAACACATAGTAATGCGTATGCATTTTGATAGAGAAAACAGTATTTTGTATACTTTATTTTTGTTTTACAGTAAAAAGAATATTTTAATGGAAAACAGTATAGTTGGCAACCCTAGATATATGTGACTCCCGGGCGCGGAAAGAAGCTAATTAACGGCCTAATCTACCCTCTAAAACCAACCACGTTTAACATTACCTTACCCGCTGTAGGTAAATTTATAAACCTATAACTGCGATTCCGATTGCCGCACTTGCTATGTTAATAAATTAATGAGAGCCCGCTATGATCATCACAAATAAGCAACAGAAAATATTCACAAAGATTGAAATGACTTTACAAAATGTTAACTAGCTATTCCTACTCATGGAAACATGATCTTAATGCGAATAATCCTGATCCAAGATAGACTTTTTATAGCAGGCGTAAACACCATGTTTATAAGCATTTATTGGCCATATTGAATATTCCAGTTCGAATGGCTGGCGATTTCTGAAACCACCCATGTTTTGATACTTGGATGATAGGTACTCGGAATATTTATACAACTGTGGTGCTCAAGCATATAGATAGCATGATCGTAAGTGGTAATTGTCCGATGGACGTCTGCAACACTGAAGATGATGACCAAGTAAAAAGTGAGAGAAAGTGGATTACTTTAACTATCTCTACTCAGTCCATCGATGACCCACTACACTATCACGCTTCCTCTCGTTATATGCAGGGTTATTAGCCTACCACGACGCTGGCAAGGTGGGTTGGCACAGTGTTTCGTATCAAGTTTTCCTTCTCTTGCGGCATATCGTCCTTGTCATTTCCTTCCGTCGGCTCTAACGACACCCTCAGGATGGAATAGGGTCCATCACCACATAGATTCTATTTCATAATGTGTGTAAAACTTGGAGGCCCTGTATACTATTTTATATGATCAAACGAACTCTCAAGTGAAGTTCGATCATTATTATATGAGTCACTTCATTTGAAGATATAGTATAATTAGTAGTTTTAACATGGTAGTACCTTTAACCTACAGGCAACATTTGCACGTATTTAGAGAAAAAAAAGTATATTTTCTACCATTCTACCCCACCTTGGCGATCACCCGCGTTCTGGCTTCATTATTTAGAGGTTACGCAAAACAATATTTCATAGTTTGGGTTAAGAACGCGTGGCAGCGAGTTCTTCGGGTGGGTTTGGGTAACTATATCTTCAAATGAAGTGACTCATATAATAATGATCGAACTTCACTTGAGAGTTCGTTTGATCATATATTATATTGCGTCACTTCATTTTTCAGATATAGTATAATTAGTAGTTTTAACATGGTAGATGTTTAGAGAATGAAATATTGTGTTGCTGACTACGAAGTGCCTTTCGATCAATTAAAGTACCATTTTACAAGATTAAATTTAATACTTTGCTGGTAATCCAGGTAATTAGGTTTCAAGTTAAAATCACCAAAATTATTACTGAGTAATTATGCAAATTTCAATTGTTTTGATGGAAAAAGACCGTCCTAGCGAAATCACTTTCATTTGTGGACGTGCTTGTCCAGCCTGCTGTTATATAATATTAGGTTTTCCTTAAAGTACGATAACAATAGCACTGGTTGATCACAACCGGGAGTTGATGTCTTACTTGGATGTTATATAATAATTTTGATATAGGGTTTGAATTCTATGTGCTGTGCATAAAGCTAAAAGTATTACTAGTATTTTAGGTCTAGCTCTATATCTGATTAGCACCTTAAACCTATAGGATGCCAATCGGAAATGTAATTGAGAACCAATTGAAGATCCCACGTTTACGTGGTTATGATGGTAATTTACGCCAATTAGATCAAGTTGTGTCACCTAATAGTAATAACAGTGCTGATCTATAGCTGTCATCTATAGAAGTCATATGAGCGAGTAGCTTGTTCTGTAAAAATCAACAAAATTGAATTATTGTACATATTACTATTATTTGACCCACATAACCGCCACCAAAGGTTTAACGTTACCCCATACTTGTTTGAGAGTGTTGTCGGCCAGCGATGCCATCGATAATTCGAGCGCTTTTCGCCTGAATGTCGGCGGAAAGCTTCGCGGCATTCAGGGTAAGGCTGCCATGCAGTCGGTGATGATCTCAGAAGTGAGATCGCAATAAGCTTTAACTAGGCTCAATAAAAAAGAAGAATATTGTAATCAATAAATGATGTAATTGAGGGAACCAAGGTTGCGATGACCAGTATGGGAAAACTAGAATGCCAGTGGCGATGTCGTCGTCGATGATTTTTCGCAATGGCTAAGATTAAAGTAAAAGGGGCCAGATCATGAAACTATTTATGGCTCCAAAGTAAGGTAACATTACCGGTGACTGCGTCTGGGCCCTGTTTCCAGGCAATAAATGTTCTATATTTAGCTTTATTTCTACAGCATTGATGCAAACAGGTCTATTTTGGACACAAAAAAAACTTTGTGATTTCCTGAGAAGCTGAAAAGCAATGTCGGATAATTCCCATTCCATATCCGGGTTATTTTGGTATTGGCATAGAAGGCAAATAACCAAATGTTTCGAATCTCACACCATTGCTGAATAAATTAATATAAAAAATAATAAATAAACTATAAATAAATTATGTATTATTAATAAATTATTAATAAACAGAATTATTAATAATAAAATAATAAATCTCTGACTAAGTTACTGAAATGAGGCAACTGAATACCACTCCTTTTATAAACATAACTTACAGCTGTTGTGTTTTGTTGTGTTTAAGACTCGTAACAATATTGCACAATTAAAACCATGAGCAAAAAAGCTCTTTAGACCCTGGACTAATAATTAATATAATATTTGTTTTCTTCCTCTTTTCATTGATCGTTTACTTTTTTATCACCACAGACTGCTACGCCTCCTATCGATGTGGATGCGTCGGTATATATTTCGTATTTGTATTTGTTTTGCTTTAAACTGTGGGATTTGGTGGAAGTATTTTACTCCGTACTTGGTTGCGGGACATGCCGCAGTGAGTACACCAATTAATTTAGCAAAATCGCGAATTGTACAAGTTGGTAATTTAAAAAAAAATATGGATTAATAGTATTACGTTTCTCTCCTGGTAGATATGGTAAAATCTACCGACTCCTAACATAAACATTGTATTTTTTTTTTTTTTTTTTTTTTTTTTTTTTTATGCTTTTTGATATAGGACCGTTTCCAAAATTAGATACAAAGCCTAGTAATTCTAGTAATTCTAATGTAGCATGAATTTTAATTACTACATTGTTCCTAATCATTTCCGATACAATATTGTCAAGATATATAACAGATTAATGACATTGTATTCTGTATCACAGAATTACGTTACAACTTCTTACATTAGTTTAGTGGAACTCTCGGGGTTTAGCATATGCCATAAGGCATAGCTGTAGACTGATACGTCAGGGTTTTTCGAGAGTTAGGATGTTGAAATTCGAAACTTAGGTATTTCCGTTCCGATTCGATCTTAAGGAAAAAATATTTTAAATCAATGGTCTAAATAACCATTCTGAGGTATTAATTTGGCGACTGTTCTATTATCTTCCGTCTTAAAATGTTCATTAAGAATTTATTTATTTACGAATTCATTCATTAAAGTTCAAAAGAAAAAAAATCCCCCATTAAGTTTAGGGGCTAAAAAAGGTATTTGATATAAACCGGTCTTTACACGGGGAACCGACAGATACGGCTCCTAACTGTATTACTTTATTAATGGGCATAAACATTTCTTGACTTTCGTCATGCTTATATCTAGACCAGGTCGTTACCAATTGTGACACTTTATCTTTGAAAGGGATTTTGTATCCCCGATCAATCTATGTCAAAATCAAAGACAATCTGATTATTGTTTACCAATATTAAACAATTATGAAAATACATAATTTGAGCAGCGTGTACCTGTATTCATGCTGAGCGTTGGCAAGAGTCTTAGGTTGATTCGACTTCGTTGCGATCTGAGTCCAGGTCGTGGGGTAGGGTCGACTAGTTACCACAGTACCAGTTGAACAGGTGCCGCTGTTTGGGGTTGGTCGGCTCACTGGATTCAAGACTTATAATTTCATTTTTAATTATTCTTTTTTTATTATAAAATTCATATTTCAGTTGAGCGCCTTTCGGAACCAAACGAAACTAGTTATAAGATAACGGTTATTGTAATATGGCGTTTAAAAAAAGAGACAAGCCCACCCAGTTTCTTCCGCCAGGTCTTCTCGGTTGGAGCCGCGTTCCGACCTGGTAGTAGTATTTTATAAGTGATGTATCCGATGACGATTGTGAGCGCCATAATTGGTTTATACAATAAAGCATTTTTCTATTCTATTCTATACCGACCACATTACCCTTTCTCAACCTGCTTGTCCCCCCTGTTCGACAGGTAATGAGGAGCTACGGTCCAGCTTCCCTGCTGGACTGGACGGCTGTTCTCTGGTTAGAGAACAGATCTTTCGTATTACATACTTTTGTTCCGGTTTTGGTGGCCTTGTTTATCTATAGCCTTGCAGGCTTTAATTTTTTCCCGCTAACGAATCATCAAATTTAACCATTGATTGATTGTACATGTCCTCACGTTAAGTATCTTGGAGGAAATATAACAAATTCTTGTCCAACCTCGGAATCATCAATTTTGATTTATTCTTAATAAGCAAATCTGAAATTAACAATGTAAATCTGCTAAAAGACGGCACCCGTCGCAGAGAATTATTAAGGCTGTTTATGGCTTTGCTTAACAAAGGAAGCTATAGACAAGTGTTAAAGGTTCCTCGTGGACTCAAACTCTTGCTCTTTACATACATCACTTTATTCAGCAAACAACTATCGGTACACTTTCTTAGGAAACTAGAGAGATGTTTACGACAAGGCTTATCGGCGTAGACTGCCTGTTCCATCATTTTCACCTTATAAAAATACTTATAAAATAATACTTCTAAACAGTTGAAGTCAAATCAACAACCAACAACTCGTAGTGTTGCCAAGCAGAAATTGAATAAAGAGTATTGAAACGATACATATTTTACACAAGTATAGGATGTTTTGATATATTTCTTACTTAATTACAATTATAGCCTAACAACTCGGCCATCCGACTAACACATTAACGAGTCCTCTCGTTTATAAAAAGAAATGAAAAATCAACAAAAAGAAATGAAAAATCAACAAAAGCATTACATACCGTGTGAATTTAAGTAAAAGACATAATATGAGACTAATGAATAATAGCAAAAATAAGAATACAAATTTAATTTTTTTACGTACACAACCCAAAATGAAAGTAAATATAAGTATGTATAAGTAATAAAAAGTACATCTTATTTCACTAATTAATATTACTGTAGTCAACATGTACATGACAAACAATTATCTTCTAAAAAGAAATGTGGCCATGACACTGCCACGATATAACTTGTACCATCATTGATCTGTACTTTTAGGGATCTTACCAAACAACACTGCGGGAAGCGACCATGACATTGCCGCCCCCTTCGTGGTCGTATGGTTTCCAAGATCACAAAATAACCTCCAAAGGCACAAGGTGGCCATGCCATTGCCCAGAGATGCCACTCCTGACATGACGTAACTTGTACCATCATTGATGTGTACTTTTAGGGATCTTGCCAAACAACACTGCAGGAAGAAAGTATGGCCGTAACTACATAGGTATTGGATTCCTTTTAGAAATAGGCTCTCCAACACTCAATAAGATAACTTTTTCCATATTTCGACGGTAGAATAATAAAACATACCAATTAGCAATGTAACATTTTGCAATTAGCACTTAATTGAAAATGTGGGTTGTACTTACGTTTTAGGTTTTGTGGACGTGGTAAGCAGAACTCAATAGTTCTACTACGATCCTGGCTTCTGAAATGTTAAAGGTTCCTCGTGGACTCAAACTCTTGCTCTTTACATACATCACTTTATTCAGCAAACAACTATCGGTACACTTTCTTAGGAAACTAGAGAGATGTTTACGACAAGGCTTATCGGCGTAGACTGCCTGTTCCATCATTTTCACCTTATAAAAATACTTATAAAATAATACTTCTAAACAGTTGAAGTCAAATCAACAACCAACAACTCGTAGTGTTGCCAAGCAGAAATTGAATAAAGAGTATTGAAACGATACATATTTTACACAAGTATAGGATGTTTTGATATATTTCTTACTTAATTACAATTATAGCCTAACACAAGCTAGGCTATCATACTCTTGCCAAAGTCAGGAGCATCCGATGTACATGCAGCCAGCGCGGATAAGAGGTTTGGGGCTAATGACGGTTCTGGCCGAACCTCAGAGGAGTCGCCCAATTGGTCCAACGCTAAGTCGGAACCATCTGGCATTCCGGTATTTCTGATGTTTCTTCAGTCATGGCTTATTGCTTGGCGCAAGCTGACTCTGGGATAACCAGACTATTTATATGACTATTAAATAATATACTTTTTTAATATTGTTTTTCTTTTTTATATTATTTTGTGGGTACTTGGACTGCCTTAAGTTTGCAGAACAATTACTTGTTTATTTAAATAACGTTTATCAATATTAATTTGAATACGAGGGTATCTCGCAAATACACCCGTTGTCGAGAGAAACTCTCAGTCAATCTCAGTCATTGTATAAAATATAATTATGATTTCCAGTAAAATATTTTACTTTGCATTGTACATTGCGTAACTCGCAGTTACACATATTATCGAAATTGGCTCGCAGTCAATTCCAATGTTTAAGATGTACACATTTTTAAACACTTACATTTCAAAATGTAGCTTAGCTTCTATAATTTCATCCTCTGGTCACTTTGAATATTTTACTTTGCATAGTACACAGTGTGTTACTCGCAGTTACACACATTATCGAAATTGACTCGCAGTCAATTCCAATGTTTATGATGTACACATTTTTAAACAGTTACATTTCAAAATGTAGCTTAGCTTCTAAAATTTCATCCTCTGATTGACTTTTACGATATTACTCGAAGTTTCTTTTTCACATTATTTTATATCTTCTATTTTGCGGTGATATTGCGCAAATTTTCCTCGGCACTTCGTTTTGACTTGTTGGGAGAACGTGTGTTCGTTGCCTTGCACGAAAAAGGAATGAAGCCAGAACGCGGGTGATCGCCAAGGTGGGGTAGAATGGTAGAAAATATACTTTTTTTTCTCTAAATACGTGCAAATGTTGCCTGTAGGTTAAAGGTACTACCATGTTAAAACTACTAATTATACTATATCTGAAAAATGAAGTGACGCAATATAATAGATATATACATGCATACGCTTCATCGTATGCAATTTACTAGTTGGTTGCTTCTCACACATGTTATCCATTATCTACTGCGATTACGTTACACGAAGCGAGATCACTGCTATGAACGAGAAATAACACTAGTTATAAATCATTACTCATTAAAACAATTTCAGCTCAGATAGTGGTGTATAGTTTTTATAAAAATACTAGCTGACCAGGCGAACTTTGTTCCGCATTATATATATTTAAAACAAAAAGAAAGTTGGACATAGGATATTTTTCCTTTTTTTATCCCGTCCGTATACAACCTACTTTATCAAAACGCAACTGACAGCGAAACGTTATGTTGTCTATAGTTTAATATGGTTGAAAATTTGACAATTAGAAATTTTGAATTCGACTTGTTTATATTGTTGTAATTCACATAATATCTTTATAACTTGTAGCCTATGTGTTATTCTGATGTATAAGCTATATTATTGTAAAGTTTCATTAAAATCCATTCAGTAGTTTTTACGTGAAAGAGTAACAAACATCCATCCATCCATCCATCCATCCATACTTACAAACTTTCACGTTTATAATATTAGTAAGATAGGAACTGTTGATTCAAAACCCAATTATAATGAAGTTCCAAATTCAAATTTACTGCTAGTCACGTAAAGAGTGAACTATTATATGCATTTGATTCTATTACAATTTTGGCTGAATCTAAACTTGACTGGTGGACATCGATAATTGTAACCTTAGATGTCCAATAACAATGACAACGTTGCATAACAGGATGGATAAAATACAATACCAATGAATACAAAGAAAACGAATACAAACTTTATGGAAACTCATAAAACTTTAAATCGACACATTTGAAAATAGAATACAATAAAACCATCAACGTGGGTGCGGCGGTGTTGCAAGTAAATCAGTGGACATTCTTATTTCAACATTTGAAACAATAAAAAAGTAAATTCAGTGCATTTGTAAACAGCGAGGAAAAACAGGAGCCATACGGACGACGCCTACGTATTACGTGCGTGCAATGACAATGAAAAAAGTAAAACGACTGGTGCAATTTTGAGCTTTATCAACAAAGAAATTTGTGATTCCGATATCTCCAGAAAGGTGTTAAATCTTGTTAAAGTGGACAGAATATTTTTATTGTCCGACCGTAACTCCTATGAATATAAAACGTAATAGCTGAGCATGTCTATTGTATTACATTTTTGAAGTAAAACCTTATTAGTAAAATAATTGTAATAGTTCTGAAGTGTTTTTTAAGTAATATAAAATGTTACTTTTGTGTTCGCTAGCGCAATAAATAAGTATTGTATTTAACCACATAAATGCTAGTACTTAATAAAGCAATACGTGCGAAATTCATTATTTTACCATTAAAAAATGCACAACGTTAAGGTTCAAGTTTTCACTTCTGCCGGCACTCCCGGAGTGCAAGGTTAAATACTATTTGCTTGATAAAAAAATGCGCCTAATTTGTACCGATGAAATATTTTACGTTGGCTATGCGCAAAGGGCAATGGAGAGGGCTATGCTCGGAGTTTCCCTGCGAGATCGAATCAGAAATGAGGAGATACGCAGGAAAACCAGGGTAACCGACATAGCCAACCGGATTGCCAAACTTAAGTGGCAGTGGGCAGGGCACATAGCTCGCAGGACCGACGCCCGATGGGGCAAAAAAGTCCTCGAGTGGCGACCGCATTCCGGAAGGCGCAGTGCTGGTAGGCCTCCCACACGGTGGACCGACGACCTGGGTAAGATCGCCGGAAAGCAGTGGATGCGGGCGGCCCAGGACTGGCCTTTATGGAAATCCTTGGGTAGGCCTATGTCCAGCAGTGGACGTCTTTTGGCTGAAATGATGATGATGCGTAAATTCTAAGCTAATACCCAGCCCATAGATGACTCACTAGCGAGTCGGGTCTCCTGCAACTACATGGATGATAATTGGCCTACTGTGCCACGCTAGGCAGACAGATGGGCGCAGGGTTTCGTATCAAATTTCCTTCTCTTCCGGCTAGGTTACCAGCCTTGTCTTTTCCTTTTGTCAGCTTTTATGTCATCCTCAGAATGAGGCAGTAACACTGTGTATTCAAAATTTGAATTTAAACAGTTTATTTTGATTTTGCTACTACATTATTTATTTTAATTAAAGATCTTATTAAAACACAACTAAAAATCCGATTCATAAGGAGAGGCTAGAGATAGTGGCACTAGGTATTCTAAATTAGAATTCAATTGAATCATCAATCGAATCAATATTGCAAATGGAAAGTGAAGTCTCTCTTTATAAATCGTTTTTTTATAAAGTTTTTAGTTGTGTTTTAATAAGATCTTCGAAATTTGCTAAATGAGGTTCATTGCTGGATGTCCAACAGGCGCTTGCTCCTAGGATTCCCACAATGCTGGATTTCGGCGACCTAAACCAGGTCGTCGGTACACCGTGTACTGCATTTTCAAAAAGGTCGCTACTCGTCGACTTTTCTGCCCCACGTGGTCATTACGATGATTATATTATCTACACCCAATTACGTGTCAGACATACCAACCATTATAAAAAGAGTTACGATTATTACTTATCTGTCCCAATTTTGTGCTGGCTGGAATATTCATTAGAGTTTTATTAAAATGGACACGGCTTGATGTCAGTAAATCTTGGTTCGCACGCACTGGCAATTAGGTTTAATTCCCTAAAGTGAATATAAATATATTTTGGCACCGTTAAATTGGCTTACCGTTTTTGTTTGTTTGTAATAAAATGATACATTTCTTTTAAAATATTAACACATTTTTTTCTTTAGTGTATTTTTCATTTTCGTCTATTATGGTGCCTAATTATCTTTAGATAATACTTTGCATCTGAAACCTTAGATTTTTTTTATTTTTTTTGTTTATATCTTTCATGGAGGAAAATTAGCTTATTAGGTCACGCCGGCAAACCGGTTAGTACATAGTTAGTGTAGTATACTGGCCGTTTTGGTTCGATGACGATTTTACATCTGTCATATTTTTGTGGTTGTCAATTAAATATTTTACAAAATGAAGAACGTGTTTTCCACATTTCCTATTAAAATCAGAGGTTATATTAGTGGCGACGAGGATAAAAAGTTATTGCAAGATGTCCTTAGGAAAACTGGAGGCTTTCAGAGTGGATTCCGGGGACTGGTCGCAATATGTAGAGCGTTTGGAGCTGTATTTTGAAGTTAACGGCCCGGAGAAGGATATGTGGCTGCTTATTACCATGATGGGTGAGCAATGTTACGCACTTTTAAGCAGTTTAGCCTATCCTGGAAAACCGACGGAATTGTCATAGGACATGGCCGTGGATACTATGGAAACGACATATGCAACCTCGATTTTCGATTACCGCTGAGAGGTATGGTATCATTTCTGGAAAACTTGTCAAAATTTTGTATGTTTGGGTGTTCCTTGGAGGAGAATTTACGCGACCAAATGGTTTGCAGCATCTATTGGCCTCTCGGACGGTCATTTTAATGTGATGAAGCTGAGTTCTAAAGGTGTGGAGAGTTCACGTGCTAGTGAAAAATTTAATGATAATTGCACGGCGTGCGGGTTGGCAGAGCATACCATCATGAGCCTTCCATGAAAGAGTGCAATGTGTAGTAGATGCCAAGCAAGAGGCCATGTGAGGAAAATGTGTCCTCGTAAATGGAAGCTGTATGTTGAAACTGAGCCAGATTACCAGCAAGATTCAAGCTGTGAGGTTGAGTCTCGTGTAGGCAGTAGGCCTGAAGTGTTGGAGGAGGAAGTCCACCATGTTAGCTTCAGTAGCTACTAGCCGGTGAGTTTGAATATGTTTGTTGGCGATGTGCTACTTGAAATGGAAATTGACACTGGTTCGGCGGTTTCTTGTATCAGCTTAGAGGCATTTAAAGGAAATATTTCCGCGTTGTCGCTGCAAACGGAACATAAAATGGTATTTAAATATTCGGACACTTATTGTTTAAAATCTATCCTCCTAGATATAAGTTTTGATATTTATTTTGTATTTTGTCGTTTATGGGCTTAATAATTCATAAATTGCTATTTCTATGGTACAAAATTATACAATTTCAGAAATTTGATACGCTTGTTAACATTGCGGCACTGACGCAAATTATATATTTCTAGAAAAAGTATCTCTTTTAAGTGTTCAGCTTGTACTTCTTCACGGCAGTTTCCTTTCAGTATTAAAGGCCGGTGGTGAGTCGGGTGGCCTATCGCCGATAACTTGATTAATATACCAGATGCATTGTTATCTGTGTGCTACAATTTTATGAAGTTTCTGCGCTTATTTCTTTAGCCACGACACTAGGTAATCAAAATTTATGAAAAAATGCAGCTATTTATTTAGTTTTTGCTGACGGTGTCCTATCAGTAGGTCTATAGATCTTTTTTTTATTGTGTTTTTTATAATCCGAATATGCACGATTTTGTTTTTTGATAATATTGTAGGATAAGATAAATATTGTTAACAAAACACAATCGTTTATGATGATGATTTGAAAAATCACCTAATTCCAATAATAAAAGCATTAAAACTCTGGTCATATTCAAGGAACACACTAAGTATCAAACATCGCTTAACAATCGGCGACAGTGACGACATTATTCCGCTCCTCGTAATTTTAACAGCCGATTCTTATCATTCAGCGATGCCGACAGAGATAAATGACCGCTTCGTTGAATTAAAATTTCGTCCACAACTTGTGTGGGAGAAACGAAAACTTTAACTTGAAACAAGCTGCTGACGTTGAAACGACTGAACAGATTGATGAAACGTGTCTGAAAATTACCGCTAGAAAAATGCTTTCAAATAAAAAGAAACACTATCATGTGTGTAGTGTGTATTGGTCCATTCGTTAAGAGCGAAGCCATAGACAGACACAAAAATATGTCGGTCATGTAGGAGATTAAAAAGTACTGATGACTTTAGAAACTACTACTAAAATACTCACGACCTCGTTCCTTCCTGAATGACAAGGCAGAAAACATAGCCGCAAGGAAAATATGGTCTGGGCAACGTGGTAGGGTTGGCAAATTTTTACCCCCCCCCCCGTACTGTGCTGCCACCTTGTCGCGGTGAGGGGGCTTGAGTGCCTCAATGAGCAGTGGGGCCATACCGGCCAGGGCCTGCCATGCCGGGCGGGCCCACGGGGAGAGGTGAGACGAAGAGCGGCACCCAGCACCGCAGTGGATTGGGGCACCAGGGACTCCTCTGTCCTCAGAGTTGCCCTGCGAGTCCTGGACCACTGCGGTGCACCAACGTCATCGGGTTGACGCTAACCTTACGGGCCTCCTTCTGCGAGGCCGTTATGTCGCAGAAGGGGGCTACGGGGCGGGTTGCAAAAGAGGGAGCTCGGGCTGACACGCGCCGCGGACGGTGGCAGGGATGGAGGGGGGCGTGACGAAACAAACCCCTTCTGCCCTCGCCTAAGAGGCCGGTGGTGGGTCGGGGGAACCGCCACCGACAAAAGCCTCGTTGACTGAGAGGGTATCCCAGTTGTCGGGATGCCCTCTCTGACAGTCGCTTGCCCGCGTTGCGGGCACCACGCCGGGGCGTCACAGTAAACTGCGTTTACGCGAACTTGTGGCGCCCCAAACGCGCCGTGTGAACCCACACTCACATACCGCTGGGGTTTTAGTGGGCAGACGACTCTTGGGTAGACGACCCTTGTCGGAGTCCCACATAATCACCGACCTCTCCCCCGGGGGGGGGGCGGTGGTATGCTTAAAGCATATCACCAGCGACAAAAAAAATAAAAGGGTTGGCAAATTTCCGTCCCATGATGATGTCTAGTCTAACGCTGCGGCAAGCAGAACCGCATGCATATGCATAGTGAACGAATTTATAACACCGCTTTTTGCATCAGCGTATAATGAAACTAGTTACATCGAACAGTGGAGCATCAAAATTAGCTTTGGCAAACTTAAATTGTTAACGTCAATATTAAATGACTTCGAAAATAGATAGATTTTCTCGACTACAGTGGTTTTGGTTTAGTCGTTAGAGTTACTGCAAACTTGCGATTCAGTGCGTTGAGACTGTAAACATTAGGTATTATAAAAATAAAATATTTTATTTGTACTGTTTTTACTGCGCTTATTACCAGGATAAGATTTCGATCTAATATGGAAATACCATATTCCTTAAAACACTACTATTATTCAGCCCATAAATGCTTCTCCAGATAAATGGAGGTTAATTAGCCTACTGTGTGCAGACGGTTTGGCATAGGGTTTCGAATCAAGTTTCGTATCTCGGCACTTACGACACCCTCAGGATGAAATGAGATGGCGAAACTTTTTATTAAAAATCTACCACCACACGGCATGTTAGTGTACTTAAAATAGTATTGAAGATTGGAGATTTTTAATTTAGGGACCTAATACCATGTATTTGACGGTTTAAATCTAGTAAAGTAATATAGTGACTTTTAATCTATATGTTTATATCCTGGAAACTAAAGATAATTATAATAACAATTCTTATTATATTTCTTACTAGCGACCTGCCCCAGCTTCCCACGGGGGCTTCGCACGGTTTCTCTACAATATTATGGATGTATTATACATATAAACCTTCCTCTTGAATCGCTCTATCTATTTAATAAAACTGCTTCAAAATCCATTGCGTAGTTTTAAAGATTTAAGCATACACATGGACGGACAGACGACAGCGACTTTGTTTTATACTATGTAGTGATAGTGATTTATCAGAGAAGACTTATTATATTATTTTAATATTCGAATACCGTCAAATCTTTGAAAAATTATTATGTAAAATATATAGGGACATGAATATGATGTTGCAAATGTCCATGGGCGGCGGTGGCTACTTACGATCAAAAATCAATCTAGTAGTATAAAAGATAAGGACTCATCTAAATTGATGAAGTAAAAAAACTGTTAAAAAAATACCGTTCAAAAGCTACCCTAATCGCAGATGCGTGATCTGCCTTATGTTATCCGAATGACACCGATTGATTGATGAGAGGACAAGTGCCGTGTTTTGCATTCAGCTATTTACGGGTATTTCCTCCGCTTAACCCGTCTACTGTCTGATTAATGGTATAAGCTTTACTAACACCAAAGTCTACATCAGCTTAGTTAAAACTAGTAAAATCGACTGCTGCGCAGCATGTCGCGGGTTCGATTCCCGCACGGAAGAAATATTTGTACGACCTACATGTATTTGTTCCGGGTTCGGGTATTTTATATCTATAATATGAGTGTATTTACAAAAAAAAATGTATATAAGTAGTTTATCATCCATCTCGTTACCATAACACAAGCATTAAGTTGCTTAGCTTGGGAAGAGATGGCGTTGTGTGAAATGTCCAAAGATTTTTATTTTATTTATATATATAAAAAAATAAGTTTGTAGGTAGTATATACATATATTGTATAGACTTCTATATATCGGTGCGCTTCTCTACTTAAAAATATTAGTGCATAAACTGCTTTATTTAAAGAATGAAATAATAGGGCAGCTGTTGTACCCACTCTACTTATCCACACCTCTATATTTCGCTTTCTATATCTACAACTCAGCCCATAAATGAACCACTACTGAGTCGGACCTCCTCCCATCACAGGGAGGGTCATTAGCCTACTGAGCCACGCTGGCCAGACGGGATGGCACAGGGCTTCGTATCAAGTATTCCTTCTCTTGCGGCAAGGTTTTCGGCCTTGTCATTTCCTTTCGTCGGCTCTTACGACATCCCCAAGATGGAATGGGGTGGTGACACTTTGTATTTAAAAAAAAAAAAAAAAAAAAAAATATATACACCGTAATGCGCAATTATGACGTAATCCATGTGCGAGCGTGTTTCACATTTTTCTTCGAGTATTTACAGTATTTAAAACATTATTTCGTTTCCGACGTTATATCAAAATGAAAACGAGACTACAAACATAATATCTCTGGACTGTAGACTTTGGTGGCACAAACCCAAGCGAGTCCTGTCTATTAGAATGGGTTAAATGTACGCTTCGCTTCATGTCTGTGGCTACTGAAAATAATTCTTTTTTGTAAAGTTGCGCCGTATCTAAAATTGATTTCGTGTTAATAGCACCATAGATTTGTCGAATATGAATGCCATAGACTAATGAGTATAATATATATTTTGATCTAACTCACGAGGCTACCAACATGTGAAATATGAATTCGACAATCATCGTACCGATTTTAATTTCAGTGCACTTGAAGCGAAAAGCTTTGACCACAACTTACAGAAGCTCTCGCTAGGCAGCTGGCTGAAAACTCTGATTCAAAAGGCAGTACTTCTAGATACGGCGCGTATTGTGAGATGGTTACTCACGCTGGATCCCTGACCACCGGTGCTTTAAGTGAATGTTGAAATAAAGTTAGATGAATGTATTTTACTTAGCTGCTCAGCAGCTCAGCTGGTAAAAGACCCACTGCTGGGTCGGGCCTTCTCCCATTACTTGGAAGGTACTATGCCACACTGGCAAGACGGGTTTGCCACAAGGTTTCGTTTCAAGGTTTCCTTTTCTTGTGGCTAGGTTTTCGGCCTCGTTATTTCCCTTTGTCAGCTCTTACGACACCCTAAGGATGAAATGGGAGGTGACACTGTGTACTCTTAATCCGTTAGTCACTACACGGACAGAATACACTTTATTGTATAACATTAGTTAGAAGCCAAAAGCTTTTAGTTATATTTTCTATTTTTTTTTAAGTTTAGTACACGTAAAGTTATTACGTATTAACAAAGTTGCCTAAGCTTTTTTTTTCATACAAGCTTCACACACTTTCGTTATTAATTTCCAATTGTAATTACCAGATAGCGTGCAAGTGGCGGGCGCCTGCGCCCACGCAGCTCTGCTTACATTGACGTGGGTTACAGAACATAATTTGCAACCTGCTAATAGCTATCGTGAAACTGCACACTTTATGTAGTTTGGAACAAGTGACTAGGTGTAGCGATTTGTGCGATTATTACGCTGTTACGGACAATACAGGTATTTAGAGTACAGCTCAATATTTTTTCAGCCATAATAAATTCTTTAATAGAGTTCCTTTCCCCAGACGGACACTTCTAGCCAGTGTGTGGTACTCTACTATAGTTCAAACGCGGCCTAATAAATATATATATTTTTTAATCGAATAATCTGCACTGGTACGATACTGTATCGCGAGGAAAGCTTGTTAGCTTGATAACCTGACTCAGAGCAAGTGTCTCTGGTTTACAAAAATACACTTGCCCGATCCCGGAATCGAACCGGGGATTAAAACACATCCAAATTTCAATAGAGAGGATGGTTGGCAAGTATCATCTGCTTGGGATCCAGTCATTAAATTGATCAAATCTCACAATGCAGATCCCACATTGCATCCAGAGGTCTTGCAGATGAGCACAACGCTCATCTGCAAGACCTCTGAACACCGTGCACAGGGAACGTTATCGATAAAACAAAATTATAGGCGGTAGATTTTAACTGTTTCTTTGTACTTTTGAAGACAACTGTCATCTAGTCTCTCCCGCGACCACGACTGCTGCAAAGCATTCGAAACGTCCGTCGGGAACTCAATAATGTTATATACACGCAATAAATCGTTTATAAGTGTTTAATTTCAATGAAGTTGAGGTCTAGGTTCAACGTAGCCGCGAGCATCAGCAGCGGGTTGGCAAACCTTTTTTTTTTTTTTTTTTTTTTTTTTTTTTCGCTGGGGAAATGCTTTATGCATGCCACCGCACCCCGGGGGAAAGGTCGGTGATTATGTGGGACTCCGACAAGGGTCGTCTACCCAAGCGTCGTTTACCCACTAAAACCCCAGCGGCATACCCTCACACGACGCGCTTGGGGCGCCACAAGTTCGCGTAAACGCATTCTACTGTGACGCCCCGGCGTGGTGCCCGCAACGCGGGCAAGCGACTATCAGAGAGGGCGTCCCGGTACACTGGGACGCCCTCAGTCATCGAGGCTTTCGTCGGTGGTGGCTCCCCCGAACCACCACCGGCCTCCTAGGCGAGGGCAGAAGGGGCCCGCACCGTCACGAACCCCCCTCCACCCCCGCCTCCGTCCACGGCGCGGGTCAGCCGGAGCTCCCTCCCTTGCGACCCGCCCCGCTGCCCCCTTCTGCGACATCGGCCCCGCAGAAGGAGGCCCGTCAGCCCTCGGGCCGGCGCCAACCAGAGGACACCGGCGCACCGCAGCCGTCCAGGGCCCGCAGGGAAACCCTGGGGACAGGGTCCACCGTCTACCCAGGTCCCCGGAGCCCCCGTCCAGGGCTCGCAGCAAGACACTGGGGACAGGGTCCCCATCTACCCAAGTCCCCGCAGCCCCAATCTACCGCAGTGCACCAGCGATCCGCCCCGCAGCCCCCCTCCGCGACATACGGCCTCGCAGAGGAGACCCGTCAGCCCTCGGCCGGCGCCAACCCGAGGACGTTGAGTGAGGACTCGGTTTGACGGCCAACTAAGTTGAGCGCCAACCCGAGGACCTCATGGTGCGCCGCAGCGGTTTACGACTCCCAAGGCAGCTCTGAGGACAGAGGAGTCCCCGGAGCCGCAACCCGCCACGACGCTGGGTGCCGCTCTTCGTCTCACCTCTCCCCGTGGGCCCGCCCGGCATGGGAGGCCCTAGCCGGTATGGCCCCACGGATCATTGAGGCACTCAAGCCCCCTCACCACAGCAAGGTGGCAGCACAGTCGAGGGGGGGGTTGGCAAACCTGTACCAACCCATTTTGCCAGCATGGCACAGTGGGTAATTTATGGACTAGAATGATGGTGATGACTTCCTACTTTTACTTACAGCTCAACTCTTGTGTCTTATATCATAAAATAAAGTGGCGTGGGTCGCAATGTCTGATACCAGCGTTTCTCATCGTACTTGCCTCGGTCGGTATTTTGCTTCAGTTATTTAAGCGCCGGCGTCGTGATTGTAGACTTGCACTTGTTTATGACTATAATCTAGGCTCAGAATAAAATATTAGCTATCAAAATATGCGATACCGTGTGGATTTAGAATACAAAATGTCACCTAATCATACCATTGAGGGTGTCGTAAGAGGCGACAAAATGAACGCAAGAGGCAGAAAATCTTGCTGCAAGAGAAGGAACACTTGATACAAACTCTGTGCCAACTCGTCTTGCTACCTTAGCACAGTAGGCTAGTTTTTCCCTCTGTGTACTTTGAGGTCTAAAACATAACAGCAAGCACTTAACTACGAAAAATTTTCCACTTCATAAAACTAAAAATGAATGCGTATCTGTATGTTTTTTATAGAATCGAAAGCTATGCATGTGATCATGTGATGATCTTCAGCATAGTGTTGTGCAGGAGCACACGAAAATATCTGAACAATAAAAAAATGAATATTTGTGTAATGTCTTTCCTTCAAATTTATTTAGTTAGTGGCTTAGCAACGGGCGGAGAGTACAGCTAGTTTAAAAAAAACGTGCCAATGCAGTGTCTATTTCCCAACAAAACAAGAAGAAAACAAATTTGCTACTTGCCCGTGTTTCATTTGAACTAATCCATCAAAGTTTGCTCGTACAAAGAAAAACTAAATACACCTCATCGCCCCCACTCCACGGCTCGCGTTCCCAATAAAAACGTCTGGAATACGTATTCCTTCAGGTACTTTTTATGAGGCTCAAGTGCGCTCAGACCCGCTGAAACTTGCTCAAAAGTTTAAAGCTTTATTTTAATTTTCCCAGCACATGCCGCCGAGTTTTCCAAAGAAAAAAATATTAAGCTGCTTAGCACGTGCGCGAAATAAAGTGAAATGTTTTATGGGCATGCTCTTTTAAATGGTGGCATTTTATCGTGAGAGATGTGAGGGACAGATTACGAAGAATTTAGGAAAACACTGACACCGCTAAATTGGATGCTATCAGTAACTGGCGGCGGTTTACATTAACATAATTTTTAAAGCGTGTACGTTTCAGTGCATGCTTGAACCACCACATAATGTTCTTGTATTCGTAATTTTGAGTTATTGTGTACCTTTTTTTTGACCCGGGGTAAAATCCTTTATGGACTATCCCCGCCAGCCTGGAGATGACCAACAGGGAGTGTGTGGGAGTCCCCTCCGCCTCAGAGGGAAGATGGACACACACTAAACGTCCCCGGGGTTTACGTCCCGCGCTTGGTGCCCCGTGGGCCCTGACTGTATCTCGACGGGAAAGTTATGTGTTTAATATTGGATACAACCATCCATATAATTTTTTTTTCTTCTCTTACGGCCAGGTTATAGGCCTTGGCATTTCCTTTTGTCTGCTTTTACGATATCCTAGAATGTAATGGGGTGGTGACAATTTGCATTCTGAATCAGTCACCAAACGGTTCAATTGGCCAATACGAAGGTACAGATCTGATTTTTTTATTGACAATCTCGTACATGCGTGCACATCCATGCATTAATATATTTATATTTAACCACATCACTAGGTCATTATACAGTCCAATAAGGCACAACTTTGTTCCACATTATTCTACTTACATTGTTCAGGTATCAACGAATTTTATTACACCCGAAGTACCTTCAGATTAAATTGAAAGACTCGTTTTACGATTCTACTTATCTCCCATTGATGAATAGGAATTATGTTTAAGGAAGTCATATTACAAAGGTTTAACTTCATTTATCTTTTACGGGTTTATTACGAGGTTGTGACCCTCTGCGCTGTATAAGGGCTATCGCCCATAATGAACACGTGTCGGTTTTAAATGCGGAAATAAAAAAACTGGGACGGAGCGATCAGGATAATACTTGAAAAACATGCAAAGTGGATACTTTTCTTACCTCATATATAATGCTAGCGTCCTACGGTTTCACACGGATATTAGGCCAGATAAATCTTTGTAGTCTTGTCGATCTATAAAAGAGGTACCACCATACATTTGTTTTGTTATGTGACAAACGGCAACGTTTTCGTTTGTATATTTTTCCTGCATCTTCGACAATTGTCGTAATATTTCAAGGTCGTGTGCGTGTATTAAATTTTGAAGTATGGGGAGAAATATCTTTGGTTTGAATCAAGTTTTTGTGATAGAAGCTTCGTGGTCAGTGTTCCGCAATGTTTCTTAAGTTGTTCGTCATTATTACACTAGTTACGGCACATTGATGGTATTAAGTCAACCAGTAAAAGTCAAATCATTTATTTTGCAAAGGACACAATGGACAATTGTCAACGTTTTAATAAAATATATACATAGCAAAGTAATACATTTTAGTTTACCACCAGATCAGAACGCGACCACTGCTGAGAAGAACTGGCAAGAAACTCAGAGGGCTTGTCCTTCAGTCAACCAACATGTTAAGAAAAATGCTCGTTTAGTTTTTCTTTACACTTAAAACACAATACTTATCTATTTCAGTAGAGCTGATATATGATTATCGCGAACATGCTTGCTTGCATTTAATATTAACTAGCAACCCGCCCCGGCTTCGCTCGGGTGCAAAGATGAACCTCTAACTAAATTTATCAGTGTTTCTCTACAATATTATGGATGTATTATACATATAAACCTTCCTCTTGGATCACTCTATCTAATTAAAAAAAACTGTTTCGCTGATTTAAAGATTTAAGCATACATAGGGACGGACAGACGACAGCGACTTTGTTTTATCATATGTAGTGATAGTGAAGTGATGATATGTAAGTTTTATTTTTATTTTGGCACCTATAATTTCTATAAGTGTTAATGGAGACCCGAATTAAGTACTGATTGTTGACTTATGCTTTATTTAAAAATCTCATGCATTATTTCCCTAATAAGACTATGTATAAGAGAATGTATTATCCACGAGCGTGCAAACAATATGTGCTAGCCTTTGTTATCCACCAGTTTTATATCAAAACACTTACACACTTGGGCTATTGTATACCTTAGTTAGAAAACAATGGAGTTCCAAACGGACAGAAAGAGTGGGCTATTTATTGGCACTAAATATGGACTTCTAAGGGTGGGATATGATGCCATGTTTTACTCAGAATATTCTAGTAGAAGCGCAAATCAATGAGATGATTTTTAAAAGAAATGGGAATTAGTATTATAGCTTGTAATTTGTGAATAAATTACCATATTTGCGCTCTAGACACAAATTAAGTTTTTAAATATACGGTTGTGCCAGGGGCTAAAATACAGACAAATAATGAAAAAAGATTTTTTTGAGTTCATTTTGCAAATACCTTTTTTTACGGACATCCTCATCGAGTTCCCGCCGTTTTCGCTAGCCGGGTTATGTGGGAACCAGGGCCACCGGAATCGTTCCCCCATTGGACAGCATGCTCCGGGACCCTGGGAGCCTAACAAAGACCTAACGTAACTATCATACAACAAATTAATAGTGGCCTTTAGAAAAGGTGTTAATGTGGTGTAGTTTATTATTTTAATACGAGTATAATACGTTTTAAATTTGTTTTGTATGTACTGCAATATAGTGTGAATGTGCTAGTTAGTATATACATACACAGCTTTAAATATGCACTTAAATTAGGTATTTTATGGACCCGAAAGGTGCAACTTACTTAAACAGTATCATCACATATCCAGTTAATATTTGGCAGAGCTTTTTTATCGGTGACTTGAATGCCTAAGACCTTAGGCTTGAGTGATGGAAAGCAACGCCAGGGTCTAAGATGGCAGGCAATTCAAGGAAATGCACTGTCGGGCTACGCTGGCCTGACGGGTTGGCATTTTGGCATAGGGCTTTGTTCTAAGATTTCCTTCGCAATTCAAGGAAATGCCCTGTCGGGCACCGGCTCTCACATACACACGATAAAACACAGTAAAACTGCTTGGCGCCGAACTTAGATGTGAGGGTGGTAGCTAGCCGGGCGGACCATAAGATCCTACCAAGCGTGCTGGGTTTTGTTGACTTTTACAACACAATTTCCCAGCGTGTGGTAGGGAAGTTTAAATTCTGACCCGTCCCCACACGAGCTTTTGATGATAAGGTGATATTATAATTTCTGTTACTTTCAAATGCCACTATAATCACAGCCTAAGATCACACTTCATGCCTGAAATAGCGAGTCAGGATATAAAGTATGGCAATAATTCCGTTCCATCGCGACGGTTAGGGAAATTTCGTACACCTAATCTAGATGCCAGCGAGATAAGGAATGCGCGAGTTTAACGTTCGAATGGTAACCTTTATTCTGAATTGGAATTTTAGTCGAAGGTGGATATCGATTCAGCTCGCGTGGTTTAGTGCCATTGTGAAATTTCCAATTATGCTGTTATAGGGCTTATTTTGAATTTTATCGATTCCAGCAATCAGTTACGGCATTAACTTATAGAAAGTGCCCGACTGATGTTTCAATTTAATTGTGACTATTGTTATTCTACTACTACTCATCCCATAGATGGCCAACTACTAAGTCGGGCCTCCTCCAGTTACATAGTAGTATCTCGTCACTTTAATTTCAGCGTTACATTTTGGGTCGCTTGATGTGCATTGAAAACATCGTAAAAGCTGTGAATATTTTAAAACAATATGAACTGATTAATCTTCTTGGCATTACTTTGGCGTCGGTCCAAATTGATCGTTTCTTCGAAAATCGATTTAGGAATACACAATACAACGAGTAACTTTTAAACAAATATTTTTGAGCGCAACACTGTGAATTTATAAATTGAAATTAGGTTGTGTTAAAATCTTCAATCAACATCGGATTACAGTTGAATAAGGAAAACATATTTTCGTAGTTGGAAATTATTTCACGGATTTTTTGGATTAGCTTTGTCTTACTGAGGAAATTAATCTAACTTGGAGATTTTTAAGAGGGTCATCTGATAGAATGTGGTCACCGCCACCCTGTACACCAGAGGGTCTCCGGCTAACCCACACCGCGGACGGAGGCCGAGGGGGAGGTGAAAGTGACGTTACGCGTCCCTTCTACCCTCACCTCAGAGGCCGATGGTGGGTCGGAGTATAGGACCGGCCTTAGAAGAAATTCTTGGGGAAGGCCTATGTTCAGCAGTGAACGTCTTTTGACTGAAATGATGACTATGATAAATTTACTGCAAGTTCCTAAGCGATTGTAAAGCCATAATGAACAAAGCAATGTTTGACTTTCAATTTGAGGTTACATTAGTAGCGGACCCCGGTAAAATAGACGAAAGGCAAGGCAGCGTGTATAATATCTTGCAGTAAGTGACATGACACGACAGATCTCCGACAGGCGTGACGTAGGTATTTGCGTTTTTCTTTGAGCGTATGGTAATATATCCGTGAATGAGAAGGGTTGGAGGGTTTTTGCGCAATTAATCATAGCGCATTAACCCAAATCCCGGTTTCGCGTGCTAAGCAAGAACATATTTATTGGACCCAAGAGGAGTTTTTGTGGGCTGTACCAGAATGTTATTCTCGTAGGCGCTGCTCTTTTTGTTGGGCTTTTGAAGGTTTTATTTATGGTGTATGGGTACTTACTCAGCAGACGGCAGTCCACCGTGTTAAAACTTATACACTGACCTGCAATACTAAGTACTACACTTTTAATATACCATTTTTTTCTAACCTATAGAAGTTAGAGATTTAAAATAAAAAACGTTTTATAGCAAATGTTATCAGCTTTCTATGTAACAATAGCAAACTCTACAAACATTTTTTCGAGTCCTTTTTATTTCGAAAGTATATCTTGTGTACTTAAAAAGTTATTGCAATTTTAAAAGTGTGATACTTAGTTTTGCAGCCCAGTGTAGTTAGAGAATGCTTCGAGTTACAATCCCATTAAAATTAGGAAACATCGAGGAAGAGAGAATAGTCTGTACATACTAAATGAAGTTTTTTGAAATTGAACTCCTTTAAAAACAAAAATACCTGTTACTTCTAGTCAGCCCATAAATGACCCACTACTGAGTCGAGCCTCCTCCAATTACACGGAGGGTAATTATTCTACTGTACCACGCTGGCCGTTATTGGCACAGGGTTTCGTATCAAGTTATCCTTCTCTTTTGTTTAGGTTATCGGCCTTGTCCTTGTCCTTTTGTCGGTTCTTACGATACCCTCGGGATAAAATGGAGTGGTGACACTTCCTATTCCAAATCCGTCACCACACAGACAAAAGATAGCTACGAAGATTAATTATATAATATTGTTTTATATATACTCTTTTTACAAAGAGGAAAGCTTTTTTTATATGTTTGTAACTGATATAGTCAAAAACTTATGGCTCAATTTCAAAAAATAGTTTAGCTTTGAATTAATCATAGAATGATATAATAACCCTTTTTTTTGTCGCTGGGGAAATGCTTTACGCATACCACCGCCCCCGGGGGAGAGGTCGGTGATTATGTGGGACTCCCGGGACAGAACCCGTATACCCACTAAAACCCCAGCGGTATACCCTCACACGGCACGCTTTGGGCGCCATGATATAATAACCCTGAGTCAACATCTCAGCTATAATTGACATACCTAGGGCAAATTTTGCAATTAGGTTTAAAAAAAAGAAATATATGCTTGGAATGTCTCTGAAAGATAGGCTCCGTAACGAAACTATCCGACAGAGAACCAAAATCACCGACAAAGCTCAGAGAATTAGCAGAATGAAGTGACAGTGGGCTGCGCATATTTGTAGAAGAATCGACAACCGCTGCGGTAAACGAGTTCTTGAGTGGAGACCGCGAATCGGCAAGCCCAGTGTAGGACCGCCCTCCGCTAGATGGAGCAACGATCTGCGAAAGGTTGCGGGCAGCAGCTGGATGCGTCAAGCAGAAGACAAGGCGCTATGGCGCTCTTTAGGGGAGGCCTATGTCCAGCAGTGGACTAATGTGAGTTGATGATGATGATTCTACATTCTAAACCACACAAACTTTATGACGTATACACCATCATCATCATTACACCCAAAACTAATACAATGATGGACCATTGGCCTCCCCAGGAATTTCCACAAAGGCCGTTGCTGAGACGCCCGCATCCATCGCTTCAGCCTTAATCAGGTCAGTCCAACATGTAGGCGGCCTGCACTTATAACACTCACTTACGTAATATGTGTAAATTTATATGACTCGTACCGAATAATTTCCATACTCAAAATATACTCGAATCGAATAAGTCTGAAAATAAATTTACTCGCCGCATTTGTTCATTACAAAACCAATTTATTTTCAACAAAGACGTATTCAACAGCCTTTTGTTATTGAACGGAATTGATTCGTGTTTTATTCGATTTTGGAGGATCCTTATCGGGTTCGAGGGTAATGTGTGCGACGTGTGGACGATGGGACAATGGGACGGATGGAGAGCATTTTAAGAGCGTTTTTCTATAAGGCAAATGTAGGTATATTTTTAATAGTTGCAGATATTATCAGTGTCCGTGTGTATATGAATACACAGTTACCACTCATGCCAGCCTGTGGACATCGTAAGAGGCGTCTAAAACAAAGCAAGAGACATATTACCTAGCCACAGAGTAGTTATGTATAAGTAAATTCCCCAATCTAAGTGAGTAATTGTTTATGGGCTGAAATTACTGAATGATTCTTTATCAGACGGTATTAGTAAATAATTTGCATTAATTTAAGGTTAGTTAACATAGATTTATTGCAAACCATTATGGACAGAACTACTTTAATTTGTGTTCGTCCCGACGAAGAAAAAGGTTAATAAAAAATCTTAAGAATTCACGCATTTCTTATAAGTAGGTAACTTTTGCAACCATCGAAGTCTAATAAAAAATCTTATTAAAACTTAACAGCATGCAGGCAATATCTTTTTTATTCTAATCGCAAAATCTAATAATAACCCCACAATGATTTAATCCAATATTTGTAAAGATTCAAACATTAATTTGTTGATTAAACATAATATATTAATCCTTAGCGAACGTTCTTTTTGTTCGCAATAACATAACGTTTACCGTGTTACTCTATATTTGGGTATGTTGAAAGTATAGGACATAGAAAACATCCGTAACTTGGGAAGGTACACAATGGAGCTGTTACATTTGCTGAAACGATAATGTGGGAGACCGGTAGTTTATCCGGAAAATACGGGGACTATTTGGCAAAGTAGAAATGGCCTCAGCTAAAAACTAATTTGAAATTCCATTTGAAGGGCGTGTAAATATGAATATTGTACACCAGAGGATTGTAACAATAACTTTAGATTTTTCTGCTTTCCATGCGAAGTATGTAAAGAGTTTGTTCATGATTTTGTATGTATGAAATTTGAGCAAAACGGCAATCGACCAAATTAAATTTTGAAGGAATTAAAAACAATAAAAATCATGGAGGGATTATCAGAACCATACTAATAGTATGTTTTTAATGAATTGGTGAACTTGATAAAAAAAAATATATAAATATATGTCGTGGATAACGATATCGTTTTATTAAGTTTCTCAATTGATTGTTGACACAGTAGTGCGGCAAACGCGGTGACGTCAGTTGTTTTGCAATGGCGGCACGTGGACAGAGTCGTAATGGAAAGTGAGGTTGGCTCGATCAGTCAGTCGACGTTGGGACACGGACCGAGACACTTCTCCGTTGCGAACCTGTCGGTTTGTCTATCTAAGTGTGTTAACTGAACATTGTTATTGATACTGTGGTTAATATTGTGAATTATAAAGTTACAAGTAATAAACCTCGTACCAAGTCAAGATGATGACGACTCTATCGCTCAGCCGTCGCTATCTCCGACATCAGAAGTGGGATGTAACTCATTCAGCCCACGTGGAGAAAACAGTGTAGTGATAATGTGTGTGCTTCTGTACGCGATGGAAATAACCGATAATGGCGATTCATTGTCACTATAAAGGAGACATTAAGCTACATGAAGATTGTTCTAAACTGAAGATCACAAGCTGCAGTCATAGTGCGGCGATTAACTAAGTGGGGATCACTTGCTTTCATTGTGATGGACAAGGACACTATGGGTCTAACTGCCCTGAGCGGAGCAGCAGGAAGGCGAGCAACAGTACTGCGGTCAGCCAGGTCAAAGAATAGTGAGTGGATCTGTAGTAAGCGCACCAGCTGCAATTTTACGTCACTCCGGTGAGCAGTTTCCATTTTATTACTCGGGTATATTGTATGGTATACGACTTTACGATAGTGTGGCTTTGACCGGTGTAAGAAAATATTATTTGAAATTCTTTTACATGTTTACCTGTTAATTACTTGCGATACGAAGTTTAGATTGCTGTGCTTGTTTAGCTTGACAGTTCATCGGTCTAGCGTCATATTTTCGGCAGGTTATATCAGTTTTCCAAGATTATGGCACCATTATATGCCTTGATTTGCATCGGTGAGGTAGATTGAGAGCATAAACATAAGGCGATAGGACAGCAGATCCAGACTTCAGGCGATCGAAGTTTCAGTCGGCAACGGTGAAATTTCACAACTGCGGTAAAATAGGTCACCGACCGTCCGATTGCCGTTCCAAAGGCGAGGTGAAAGGCAAGGCAGCCAGTGCTGTCACTTCGGCGTCAAGCTCTGCGGGACCGAGGCCGCGGTCGGACTTAATCTGTTTCAGGTGCGGCACCGCCGGACATTTGGCAACGAAGTGTCCACGTGGCAACAGCGGAGGAGCTGGCGCGGCAGTAGGCGCAAGCAGTTCGGAGCAGCGCCTGCAGCAGCGGCGAGTAACGAGAGGCATGTGGAAGTTTGCTAAGTTCACCGTTGCAATGCATTGGAAGCTCCGCGCTTCGTGTAACGCTGTTATAGTGCATTGGAAGCTCCGCGCTTCGTGTAACGCTGTTATAGCGCATTGGAAGCTCCGCGCTTCGTGTAACGCTGTTATAGTGCATTGGAAGCTCCGCGCTTCGTGTAACACTGCTATAGTGTATTGGAAGCTCCGCGCTTCACGTAGCTCCGTTGCTGTACGTCGGAACTCCGTGTTTTGTGTAGCCCGTACTGTTACGTCAGGAGCTACGCGCTTCGCGTACAGTTGACCATTGAAAGCTTGGCGCTTTGTGACTCGGGGCACCCCGATAACCGTACGAGTTTTTCCTTTTATTACGTTTCACACACAACGACAATGAAAGACGCGCGAGAACGCGCTGACTGTCAGGATGGTCGTGTGGCGTATTGAGTTAACGTTTTAGTAATACTAGCGCCATCTATGCCGCCTCCGTGGCATTACTCGCGGATGGCGCTGCGCATAGATTCTGAAGAGCTGTGACGTATCGAACGAAGGAACGAGTAAATGGATGGTTTCGCTCGCGAATGAAGTGAGTCAGTGGTTCGGTCATCGCAGGAGTGGATGAATGTTCTATTCATTCTGCCCTGGAACACCGACAGCACCGCACGTGTGCATCTTAGGTGGGCCTTGGTGCAGGCCTTTGATTTTCAAATCAGTTATCGTGAGGGACGTCGTATGGCTCGAGCTCGTAAGATCATCTGTTACCACTCGACATTTCCAACATGCGCTCAGGTGTCCTACATCGCAAGGTACAGAGAAATAATCGGACCCGGTGTCTTCCAATTGTTCCCCGGGCCTTCCGCTGGTCAGTAATTAACCACGTGCACGAATCACGTATGCACCTTGAATTTAAGAAGACTCTTGAAAGGGTTGATCACTATTGGTTCGAGCACATGGCTAAGTGCGTTCGGGACTTCATCCAATTCCTAACATAAGTATCCCGTGGCATACTGTGCACGTTGACTTAACTGGCAAATTAAGTGGAAAAAGCGATTGCAAGGAGTACGTCATAGTTTTAATTGATGCGGTCACAAAATTTGTTCCCTTATATCATACCCTGAGAATAGATTTGGCTAGAACAATTAAATCCCTTAAATCAAGCGTCTTTAGTTGGAGCTCCAGTTAGTTATTGCAGATCTGGGACGATGCTTTGCCAACAAAGAATTCAAAGTTTTTTTGTCAGTTTCACGGTGTTTCTTTACGTTTGATAGCTAGTCAAGTCGCGCTAATTGCCAAGTAGAAAGAACAATGAGCGCGTTAAAAAATATGCTGACCGCGGTAGAAGCGTCTGATAGGTCCCGGCATGAAGCGTTAGAAGACGTGCAATTAGTTTTGAATTCCTCTGTCCACCGTGTAATACAAGCGAGTCCACTCGAGTTTCTGATAGGACGTTTAGCTAGACCATTTAACCTATTAACTTTGAATGATTCCGGACCGGCAGTAGACATTAGTAAGACAAGAGAGCAAGCGGCCACGTACATAGAAAAGAGTGCCAGTTACGAAAAAGTAAAATTTGATAAAACTACAAGTTAAAGTGGTAAAGTTTGATGTTGGTAATTTAGTTTAAATTCAGAACGAAGAGAAACCAAACTAAATTAGACGCGAAATACAAGGGACCGTTAAAATTGTGGAGTTACTTGATGGTGATCGTTATTTGCTGAAATCTTTGACCGGTAATAGAACATAAAAATACGCTCACGACTGTATAAGGAGATTCCTCTAAGCAGTGTGCCCGTTGAGTTAAATTTGTCTGATGAAGATGGTAAGGAGGATGCCTCCAACAGTAAATAAGAACACATACCTTGGCTAGGTCGCACTACACGCACTAGTCTGTAGTCGTAACTGCAACTCTGGGAGTTGTACAGAGCGCGATGGGCAGCTAGTGGTGTGGCGGGGACCCGGGTTTCGAGAGAGACTATTTGTATGGTCCTGTGTGGCCTGGGAGTCGTGGACTCCAGTTAAAGTGTTGGTCGTATCGCTTGGAGCGATGTCGATATGGGTGACACGTGAATTGTCACTAGCTGCTGGGACAGCTGGGCCATGTGTTGTGTACTTATTGTATTAAACTTACTGTTTTAAAGTATCAGTATTGAGATTTAAAGATTATGGGCCTAGAGGAACCTTTCGTGTTAAAGTTGTTGAAATTATTTGTATGCTAACGTGATCTCTGTTAACTTTATTCGTAAGATACGATTACGGACCATTACCATCAGGTTGGCCGAACGTGAAAATGTGCCTCAGTTGGTTATTTTGTTACAAGTACACACGAGGACGTGTGCTTCGTCAGAATGGCCGTGTCGTGGATAACGATATCGTTTTATTAAGTTTCTCAATTGATTGTTGACACAGTAGTGCGGCAAACGCGGTGACGTCAGTTGTTTTGCAATGGCGGCACGTGGACAGAGTCGTAATGGAAAGTGAGGTTGGCTCGATCAGTCAGTCGACGTTGGGACACGGACCGAGACACTTCTCCGTTGCGAACCTGTCGGTTTGTCTATCTAAGTGTGTTAACTGAACATTGTTATTGATACTGTGGTTAATATTGTGAATTATAAAGTTACAAGTAATAAACCTCGTACCAAGTCAAGATGATGACGACTCTATCGCTCAGCCGTCGCTATCTCCGACATATATATAAATGTACATACATGATTGCTTCTAAGAAGTAACTCTAATTAGAAAATGCATCCTTGAAAGTAAATGTTTCAAACAAAACTATATCGTTACATTCTTCTTGATCTATCATGATAGTAATATCAACCAAGTTATTCAATTTCTGTAACGAATACCAAAAGTAGCTTAGGACATTATCAGAAATCTGGGGTTCTATCTACTTTATGAAGTAAAGGAAATAAAAAATTCTCACACGTACCAAGAAAGTTGGGACAAGTAACAAATGAGACGTGGAAAAATCGTCCAAATATGTGTACTAGTTAGGGATGTCAGCTAGACGAAATATTAAAATAGTGTTTTTGTTTTCTTTAGTTATATAGTTTGTGAAAGTGAAAGATTTTAGCTCTTAAACTAACATATGTATTCAATATACACACTTAATTCATACAACGATTCTTTTTTAAATCCTGTAAGTCAAAAAATAATCAACTGGTTTTTTTTTCATTTAGTACTTTTTGTATCATTTTTGCATGTGCAATAAGTATACAGGTTATGTTATATCAATAAAAAAATATTGAGAATAAATTATGTTAAAAACTACAGATTTTACCGAAAGAAATTTCCAGATGTTTATTAGTTTGTTTAATGTTGTTTATAAAAACACTAGCGGCTCGGCCCGACTTCGCACGAGTATTTAACAAAAGATACAAAAATCTGTTATAGTTATCTTTACAAATTATAGCCTATGTGTTATTCTGACTTAAACTACATTATTGTAAAGTATCATCAAAATATATTCAGTAGTTTTTGCATGAAAGATTAACAAACCTACATTCTTACAAACTATCGCGTTTATAATATTAGTTTAAACATTTATTACAGTTTTATTAAATGCTAACATGTAATTCTTTACTTATTAATTCTGTATTTCCCGCGATAATCACTCATATATTTGGAAACCCAAACTATGGGCTCCTGAAAAGCGGGGAGGCGGTATCAATAAAATACTAAGTTACTCCTTGTAATCGAAATGTACTAGTAGTAAAACGCAGCTATCTGAATACTACAAACAGACACTCCAATGTTATTTTTATAGATTTACAATCATCCTGGCAATATTTTCATTATTTATGTAGAAATTACCAGCCGTGACGTGAGCTTTGCAATGAAACAACCCTATAGTAGAGTTGATTTTCCTTGAGAGCTTTTCCTGTGCTTTGATGTGTAACACATGTATGGAATTTCATATAAATGGTCAGCAATCAATTTAGTTTTGAAATATAGCGCGGAAAATGATGACAGGACGAGTTATGGGCTTTATGGAATTAAATAAGACTTGGCGTCGGCACACTTTAACGTATTTTTATCATAGTCCCTTTAACGTGTGTTTGATTTAAACATTTTAATATCAAAGGTAAGTGTGTTTGTTAAAATACAGCAGCATTGATATTTTCTGTCAGGTTAAATGTCAGATGTATAAATGAAAGTAGGTATAGTATTGTAGCTATATTTTTATTAATTGGTTTTATTTATTTAAGTTGAACATAGTTTTTTGTTGTTGTTCAATAAGTAATAAATGTACTTATTTACTTGCTTTGTTTATAAGTACACACAATTATTATAGTTCTTTACTAATACATTTCTCGGAACCAGTACAATCTAGTATAAATCTTTAATGTTAAAAAGTTGCATTAGATTACTGCCATAGACATAATGTATGTGTTTGCTTGTGTGTGTGTAAAATGTATCTCATTCAAAAGGACCTTATCTCATGTTGGTTTTATCACAAAACTTGTAAGTTTTGGCGGAGAAAGTAGGTGAAGTCCACTAGAATGGCACATGGTGACATATGCCAAAGAGCAACCACCCCCGCCCCCTCCCACCACGGCATACACCTGTTTTTTTAATTTGTAAATTTTCCTCATATTCTCTCCCACAATCGCTATAAATATCGATTAGGATACAAAACTGGAAAGTAAGTCCGTTGGGACTGATAAACAAGGATCCGAAGCGGGGAATGATCCGTTCCTTCTGCTACTAGTAAATTGATACAACCCTTGGGTATTATAACCTATCAATAATTATGTATGACCTATCAATAATTATGTGTGGCAGTGTCGCAGTGTAGATACAGATATAATCCCGATATAGATAAATCTATATCGGGTGATAGACCAATCTTAAGAGAATCTTTTTATAAAGAAACCGAGTTCAGTATTTAATTAGTCTTAGGTCCATGGGGATTTAGAATACATAGTGTCGCCACCCCATTCCATCCTGAGGGTATCGTAAGAGTCGACAATAGGAATTGACAAGGCCGAAAACCTAGCCGCAAGAGAAGGAAACTAGTCATGAAACCCTGTGCCAACTCGACTGGCCAGCGAGGCACTCTAGGCTAATTACTCTCCCTGTAATGGGAGGAGGCCTGACCCAGCATTGGGTCATTTATGGGCTGAGTAGTAGTAGTCTTAGGTCTGTGCGGTGACGGATATAGAATACATAGTGTGTCCACCCCATTGCATCCTGAGGGTGTCGTAAAGTCGACAATAGGAAATGAAAAGGCCGAAACCTAGTCATAAGAGAAGGAAAACTGGAATCTAAACCCTGTGGCAATCCTTCTGACCGGCGTGGCACGGTAGGTAGACTTATTACCATCTATGTAATTGGAGGGGGCTTGACTCGGTAGTGTGTGGGCTTAGTAGTAGTAGATACTAATGCACTCATGTTGTAATCCCTCATTTTCTCTTTTTTTTTCAATTTTCACACAGAAGAAGTACAAATTGAATTCGACTTGGATATATCTCTATTACGAGCGGTTCAAATTGGCTTACTGACATAAAACGCGGGATATCCATATTTTACGGGAAGAATTAACATACAAGGCGTGGTTACTGCCCAGCCATGGTGAGACTGGGTAGTCGAAGAGTCTGTGTTATATACGTATAATATTATACAATGTTTATGTTGTTTGCTTGTTGTTCGTCTAGTGTACATGTACAACCCAGAATATTTATCCATTGAATTTTATTATATTTTATTTAGCAACTTAATCAACACGTTCTTTAACATAACATTTTAACGGATTTATCGCGTGTATATTACATTATTTACGTCCCGACGTTGTTAATGGAGTTAAAAAGGTAATATACACGCAATAAATCCTTTGAAAAGTGTTTAATAATCTTAAAATCTAAGGTATCGTGAATATCTATCCATTTAAAAAACTATTTATGAGCCCGTAGTCTAGCGGACAGTGCAGGTCTCAATCAGCAGATTTAACAACGTGTAGTTCTGAGGATATTAGATAGGTGTAACCATAACATTTGCAACATCTGACCTCCTCCGTACTTTAGAAAGCACGTAAAGCCGTCGGTTCCGCCAGCCATTCTACCAAGTATGACAGTCGTTACACATAATAAAGCGTGGAAAATGATAGCTGGTCTAACCAGGTTAGATTGGTGTCAACCCCAATGGAATTAGAAAAGGGGTGACAAAAAAAATAATCGTATGGAATATATTTTGTAATTATCATAGCATATGTTATTTACTATACGGCATATGCTTTATAATTAGCTAGGATCAATCTCGATTAAGACACTTTACAAACTAATCAATTCATGTTAATGTTTATACAGAGAGACTAACATACTGATAATTAGATTGATCTTGGCCGATGTGAGAGATATAAAACGATTGTAAGTCCTTCACATACAAGTTGTATTAGAAATGGAGACGATGTTGTACGTGAAGCAAATGATCTTTTTTTAAATCATAATTTGTATAAAAATCAGAATGGTAGTTAATAATAGTTAATGAAAATGATTGAAATTGTTAAAATTGACACTTAGAACTAAGTGAAGGCATAACATTTCTAAAATTGAAATAGGTCACAAAAAAATATCCATTCACAGAAAAAATTAAAAGTTCCCAATTTATTTTTCTACCATTGACACAATTGGGGCGTGAATAACGACTTCGTTATAACTTTCCGACACTTTGGTGTCAGATCTTCGACTATGCGCGGAAACTTTAATATATTTTTATGAAAGGCGTTTGCTCGTGAAAAGTGAATGATTAATAGCGGACCCTTCACCCAGGATCCGCTTCCGGGAGTTAATTCCGCGAAGTTTGCGAGGAAATGCTTCTTTTTTATTAATTAAACAAGTCGCGCTAGTATTACCGGATTATTCTAATTAGCTGTGCCAACGCAGGGCTTGGAAAAATCTAATTATAGATAAGCTAAACATTCTTCTATCTCTGTGTGGTGATAGATTAATTATACAAGGTGTCACCACTCCATGTCATCCTGAGGGTGTCGTATAAGCCGAAATTCTAAATTATCTTACAGATTGTTTATAGCCTATGTGTTATATCACTACATAGTATAAAACAAAGATGCCGTTGTCTGTCCGTCCCTATGTATGCTTAAATCTTTTAAATTACGCAACGGATTTTGAAACGGTTTTTTTAAATAGATAGAGTGTTTCAAGAGGAAGGTTTTAAGTCTAGTACATGCGTAATTGCACCCGGGCGAAGCCGGGCCGGGTCGCTAGTTGATTTATATTGCTTCGTTGGCCTAGGGGTTGGATGTGCCGTGCCGCCTTTGGATCACTGGGTCCCGGGTTCGATTCCGGGGCCGGGCAAGTGTCTTTGTGTAAACCAGAGGCACATGCTCTGAGTCTGGGCGTCATTTGTGTTCGTGAATTTCAGGTTTGTAAACTGCCCCCGCGACACAGGTTAACCTACTGTAAAATGTCTTCTTGCTTCTTGTAAAATTTGATCGAAATCTATTCAGTATTTTTTGCGTGAAAGATTTACAAACGTATATAGTTATATCCATACAATCTTTCGCGTTTATAATATTAGTGGAATAAAGTTAGTTTAATTTAAAATTCAGGGTTTCGTTTCAAGTTTCCTTCTCTTGTGGCTAGGTTTTCGGCCTTGTCATTTCCTTCTGTCGGCTCTTACGACACCCACAGGATGAAATGGGGTTGTTAATGTTCTTTTTTTAACCCCCGACGCAAAACGAGTCTGTCTGTCTGTCTGTGGCTCCGTAGCTCGAGAACGGATGAAGCGATTTCAATATATATATTTTTATATGAAAGATGAGTTATGGGCGAGTGTTCTTAGACATGCTTGATGAAAATCGGTTGAGTCGTTTAAAAGTTATGGGGGGTGAAAGTGGGGAAGAATAACCGAATGTCTGCAAATATAATCGAGTGGGGTCTCAAATGAAAGCGCATCACGTGCACATTACAAAATAATATGTTCCATAAAAATCGGTTGAGCCCTGAAAAAACTCTTGGGGTAAAAGGGGGGGAAATTACCCAATATCTACAAATATATGTGGTGGGGAGAAAATGAGTATGCGACAAGAATCTATGTATTAACAACTTAACACAATCTACATTATAATAAGTGTGTACCTATAAAAATAATAAAATAAAAATTAAATTAAACATTTTAAAAACCCCAGACACAATAACATATTTACTTTTAAAAAGTAAAAAATAAAAAAATACATCGAGTTGAGGGACCAGGGGTCAGGTAATAAATAAGTAGGAGCGGTGGAAATATGTTATTGTGTCGGGGGTTATTTTAAATGTTTAATTTAATTTTTATTTCCATATAATTTAAATGTGAATTCCAAACACATATGGGTTCACCCGTTACTGTACAAACATATGTTATGTGTTAAGAACATACCTACCTTAATAACACGGTCAAGACTAGAAACAACGTGTTAGACATTCCACAGTACTAGCTAATGTTAGACTCTTACATATTTGCACAAACATAAACACGCCACTTAGAATAAACTTGTCTAACAGTAAACTCACGCAGTAAACATCGTAGAGACTCAGAAATTGCTTTTCCCGCTAAATATAATTTCTACATCAATTTATGCAGTTATTAACAGTTAATTAAAATAAAAAAGGTATACCTAAGGCCTGTAATGCTGTCACTAATCTGTCAGACTTGTTTGTACCACCATCATTGTAACGCTTTAATTTAAAAGAGCAACCATGCAGTTTCTTGCCAGCTCTTCTCGGTGGAATAGCATTCCGAACCGGTGGTAAAAACTAAATGATAAATTATTTTAAATATAACTTTTGACTATTTGAAAGCATTCGCAAGAATTTATTCTAATAAAAAACATTTTGATTTTATCGTAACACCTTTTAACTACTATAACTCAGCCCATAGTTCACCCAATGCTGGGTCGGGCTTCCTCCAACTACATGGAGGATTAATTAGCTGTGTCACACTGGCCATACGCGTTACCACTGGGTTTCGTATCAAGCATTCCTTTCGGCTAAGTTTTAAGCCTTGTCTTGTCGTACCCTTAGGATGGAATGGGGTAGTGACACAATGTATTCTATATTCTGAATCCGTCACCACTCGAGAATGTCGGAGTGGCCACTCTAGTCGATAGCTATTTCCAGTCATTATTCCCGTCGTATATTGCAATTACGGGCAATTATCGTTTCACTCGTTATCGGAGTACTTTCATTACTATTGACGACGGCGGAATTATTGTTAGCTTGTTTAAAGCTATGTCATCATCATCATTTCAGCCAAAATACGTCCACTGCTGGACATAGGCCTCCCCCGGCACGGCGGTTGGGCAACCACCAATTAACATAAATCTATACAAATAAATAAAATTGGAGTATTTGTTTGTAATAATAAAATAAGCATTTTTTACTAAATGCATAAGTGTGTATACACATTCATCATCATTTTCAGCCAAAGGACGTCCACTGCTGGACATAGGCCTCCCCCAAGGATCTCCACAAAGGCCGGTCCTGGGCCGACCGCATCCACTGCTTTCCGGCGATCTTAACCAGGTCGTCGGTCCACCGTGTGAGAAGCCTACCAGCACTGCGCCTTCCGGAACGCGGTTGCCACTCGAGGACTTTTCTGCCCCATCGGGCGTCGGTCCTGCGAGCTATGTGCCCTGCCCACTGCCACTTAAGTTTGGCAATCCGGTGGGCTATGTCGGTGACCCTGGTTTTCCTGCGTACCTCCTCATTTCTGATTCGATCTCGCAGGGAAACTCCGAGCATAGCCCTCTCCATTGCCCTTTGTAACTCTAAGCTATGTAACTCTAGTATAACTCACATCTTGAGATTAATAATACTACCACTGCCGTTACTCAGCCCGTAAATAACCCACGGGTGAGTCAGGCCTCCTCCCATTACATGGAGGATAATTAACCAACTGTGCCACACTTTCCTTTCCTTGCTTTCCGCCTTGTTATTTCCTTTTGTCGGTCATTACGACACCCTCAGGGTGGAATAGGGTGGTGACACTATGTATTCTTAACCCGTCACCACACTGATAACAAAAAGATTCAGATTGATATACATATTATTATTTATATTATTTTATTTTATTTGTTAACTAGTGGCCCGCCCCGGCTTCGCCCGTGGAAAGCGGGGGTGGGTTATACATATAAACCTTCCTCTTGAATCACTCTATCTATTAAAAAAAACGTATCAAAATCCGTTGCGTAGTTTTAAAGATTTAAGCATACATAGGGACGGACAGACGACAGCGACTTTGTTTTATACTATGTAGTGATAATACATATTATATTACTGTAGGCTGTGCCTGAAAATAAGCTGAGGAACTCGTTTTATATTATGAAGTCCCATATGCCTCTTGCCCTGTCATTTCCTTTAGTTGACTCTTTCGACGCCCTCAGTTTAGAATAAATTGGCATACGTCACCATAGTGACAGCAGGAATGTAGGCCACCAAAAATTTACCAGACCACAGATCGGCATTAAACAAAATTACATATTTTTCTGGCATTAAATTAGAACAGTTTGGTAATTTAAAAAAAATCACCCAATGTTCTAAATTAAGAACATTGGGTAATTTTTTTTTGTTATACGCACTTTGTAATACTTTTACGATACTAAAAACATACAAAATTCAGCTCTAATGCCGAAAACACGGTAATTTTACCACACTTACTTTAAACAAGAACAACAGCTGACTCTTTATAAACTTCACGCATTCATCTTACAAAATTAATAATTTCTCTCACCAACCAAACCCTTCGGCAAATTGATAAATAAGCTGTTTATCAATAAGTAATCTTTACAGAATACCTTCGCATAATGGTTACTACAAAGACTAACTACACTGAAGGACCTAACTTGACGTGTAAATTATGTTAAATTTAGGAGATCGGCATTGAGATAAAACCGTGCTTTATAAGAAAATTGTGGGCAAAACTTTTATTAATGCGAACAGTGGCAGATTATTAATAATAATAATGGCATTTAAATTCAAATCTCAGAAACCCAGAGACAATGTCAGAGATCATGTCAGAAACCCAGAGACTTGGGTGGCCATGTCTAGAGGGTTAAAATGCATTTATCTTTTTATTTGATCATTGCAAACTATATAAAACATTTATTTAATATACAATACTATGCTGGGAAACCTAGATTGAAAGCCGGTGATTTTTTAGAACGCACCATGTAGAATATAGTCTACTTATAGACAGACGCGTAAAAAATGTTAACAGAATTGAAATATTTCACTAATCAGTGCATTTTTATTGAAAGCGAACTCGTATCACTAGAATTCGAAGAATATTGAAATTAAACACTTTTTAACGAATTAATCGCATGTATTTTACAATAACGTGATGACAATATGACAGTTGTCTTTAAAAGTACGTATAAAAGTGTATAATAACAGTGTAATAATCGCGAAAGCCATAATGAAAATTAAGGACCGTCCAAAGGATAAAAAGTCTATGGCTCGGTGCCGCTACGCAGCTGCCGTCTTACTGTGAAATCTTTTAAATTGTGTCCCACGGGCAAATCCCATCTTGAAACAATAAGAATAAAAGGCTCGTAATAGCCGTACCTGGATTAAAAATTGAATAATAACATCCTGTCTAAGCTCCGATCGCCTGACTATAACCAGAATACGAATTTTAGTACTGTAGCCAGAATAATATATAAATATTTTTAATTATGTTAATCAATGTTAATATCCAATAATTTGATTACATTCACATTTATAATACACCACCCCATTTCATCCTGAGGGTGTCGTAAGAGGCGACTAATGGAACGTAAGAGGCAGGTCACCTCGTCCCAAGAGAAGGAAAACTTGATACAAACCCTGTGCCAACCCGTCTTGCCAGCGTGGCACAGTAGACTAATTTCCCTCCATGAACTTGGAGGAGGCCTGACTCAGTAGTGGGTCATTTATGGGCTGAAATGATGATGATGATGAATTGATAAACAATATTGTAACGAAGAAATTGCGCAATCACATGATAATTGTAAGCATTCGAATATTCTGCACTCCTCCATATTAAAATTAATGTGCATGCAATAATATATCCCAGTCTGCGTATTTTTTTTAAAAAGATACAACATTTAAATAGTGATACACCATTTTTCTTACTTTACTTAGTCTCATGTTCCCCATCGAGCCATAACGAAAATCGACTATCTAAACAACTTCAACCACTTCAATCTCCTCTCCGCGGTTTGCACTCATTATAGGCACTTGAACATCGCACTTTTGAACCCTTTATAGGTCAATGGCTCTTTCGTCTAAACACCCCTTGCCAACTGGCCTTGTTTATTACATTTTCCGCGTAATAGGGTAAATAAGTTAGCGGAAGCTCATGGCGGCAATCACCGCGCCTGCCGTCTGAAGAATGGCGTCCATTTCCCGACGCCAACCCGGCTTCCGGTATAACTAGCTACTATTATTTACTTTTTCAACAGGCATTAGGATTACGGACATGTATAATAATTGAACATTGCAGAGAATCTGGTATTCTGACCAAATACTTGAAGGGAAACCTGGTAGTTCGCAAGATCAGGTTAGACTGGTGCTGACTCAAATGTAATTGGGAAAAAGAAGAAAGTCAGAAAAATATGATCATATTATTAATATGATTATATTACCTACGGTAGCGAATCTAAATTTCACTTGTGTGTTTCTTCAAGTTAGATACTTCATTGCTATGAAGGCATAGAACCTACGGGAGCGAATCTAAATTGCTTAAGAAACTATTTAGCTTTAAGCCTGGCTTTGTTAAGCGCAATTTGATGATATTATATTATATTTTTATCCCCTTTGAGTTTTCATAATCGCGGCAGAAAAACCTCTAAGGTACCATTTACAGTGTATTGTTAAATTTAAATTAATCGAATGGATCTCTTAGCCTGGAAGGGATTGCTGTGAGCAATAAGGATATCGCCTAATATTTGGTTTTTTTGTTCACAATAAAGATATATTCTATACTTCACCAAGAAACTGGCATAGGTACTTTTCCATATGTTGTATCTATTTATTTAGAACTACTACTATACAACCCATACATGACCCTCCGCTGAGTGGGGCCTCCTCCAATTACATGGAGAGTAATTAGTCTACTGTGCCAGATGGATTGACACAGGATTTCGTATCTATTTTTTCTTGTGGCTAGGTTTTGGCCTTGTTATATCCTATTGGCAGTTCTAACGACACCCGGTAAAGACCCGGCTCAACGATGGGTCATTTATGGGTTGAGTAGTATAAATAGTTTTGTTTTAAGCCGATAAACAAGCCCTGCAAACAAGTGAATCTAGAACTGTCCAATATAAAACTCGACTTGCATTCAGGTGTGCCTAAATAGACCATCAAATTTCGAACTGCATATGCCATCGTAAAAAGTCTAGACGCGAAAAAAGGTCGCATTTTGGCGCCGTCTTCCAGTATCTACGATCGATATCGCTAACCGGCGATTTGCTACTGAAAAAAGGCACTAGAGAGAGTAAAAAAAATAACAGAAAGGGAAGTCGATAAGACCACTGTGAGCCCTCGTTATCTGGGGTCATAAATTACCCCGACACCCTCGGGGGTTCAGGTAGGTGCCTCCCATCCAGGATCTTTTGAAATGCCATGAGGATTCCGGGAAATGAAGTGACTACGTGATCCAATTGCAATTTTGCTTGCATTCGATTTATCTATGTATTTTTGGCTTTCGCATGTAATTTACAGTGTAGTGCGCCTCGCGGTTTCGCGGGGATGGAAAATTGAGATAATTATTCTAGAACATATTTTATTATTTCGCCACATTTTGTTCCTACTTCATCATCAGTCTATAAATGACCCACCAGTGAGTCGGGCCTCCTCCAAATTCATAGAGGGAAAATAGCCTATTGTGCCACGCTGGCAAAAGTTTAACTTTTCCTATTAACCTGAAACTTATAGAAAGTTACATTTTGGATAATTCACACTATATCTATATACATTTTAGCCTTTCTAATTAAGATATCAGCAGCTATCAGTTGGAAGCGATTCTTAAATAGATAATTTTAAAAGTTTTAGTATTTTTTTAAATTAATTATAGTTTATTTATATCTAGAGGGTTCACAAGTATGGACCAAAGAGCAGAAAAGGATTGACGTAGGTCTAACCCACTTTTTCTCCTAACTATGGAGTAACCTAAATGAAATATTTAATATACAGTTTTACAAATGTGTAATAGATAAAGTATAGTAAATTCAAATCAACAGACACCTTATTATTTGCGTAATTTAAATATGTTTCTAATGTTGTTAACATAACATGTCTCTCGGTCATTGACCTTCTCCAATTAGCCAGGTTATGTACTTAGAGTAAACTCATGCCAATTTAACATAAAAGTTATGACGCGATATTGTTGAAACTCCAATTCAAAGTTGGACCGCACATTTTTCAGAAACAAATAAATGCTGGCGAACGGAATAAACATTTAACTTAGACAATAAATTTGGCAGTATTGACGTCCGCACCAAACCACGTCTGACAGGCATATACATATTGATACAATATTGGTAACGACCACAATACCTTCAATAAAGCAGTACGAAAATTGACGTTCGAGCTTTTAACTGTACACAATAAGAGCTATTTTAGAGTGGCAATTGGCACATTGTATTGCACCAGTAAGTTGGTAGCGATGTGAGTTTTGACAAATATCTGCAGGTGACGGTCTCGCGGTTTCCCAAGCGGATGCGTTTGACATATTGCTTTGATAGCGGTTTTTGTACACATGCGGGCACCATAAATTATAGGCGTAACTATAAATAATTTAGGATGATGTTTGGTGTTTGAATACATTTTGTGGAGATAAAACATTGAAGTACGATTTTTGTTTGACAGGAAAAGTTTATACGCGTAAATCATGTTATGCGTAGCTTGGTGTTGTGTAAGAATATTTCACAGAACTTTCTCGATTGCTTACAACTGACTGACCTCGATTTACTATCGAATAGCATTCATTTCACTGGAGTGTTTCAGTTAGATACTTCATTGCACGATCGCTATGAAGGCATAGAAATTACAATATGATGGGTATAAATCTAATATCTACAGTAGGAGACGAATTTTGTAAAATAAAAACAGGTTTATTCTGATATATCATACTAGACACCTACTAGAAACCAACGAATTGCAATACTGGCCATTTAAAATAAATGAAATTAATTCTTATTTCAAATATGTTTACACAGAAGATGAAATTCCTATATCAAAAACCACATGTATAATCAACTGTCAAACGTTTTAATAAAAGACGGTGTGCGTTTTACGCTACTAACTTACAATACCTTTAATTTATTCAGCAACATTTCTCTCTTATTTCTATGACAGCACTTGTACTTTGTCAAGCCCCGTCATCAGACGTAACAAGCCAATTACAGAAATGAGTCAGGCAAAAAATAAGCAAGTCTTTCGGCTTTTCCACCCTCTTACTACCAGTTTTAAAGATTCATTTATTTTTTCTCTGGCGAGCTTTGGCTTTTTTTAAAAACAGAAAAGTTGATGATAATCCTAACTTTAACTTAGAATAGACTATCTCATTTGTCTAGTTGTTACATGTGCCGGCATTGGATCAACAGATCCCGGGTTCGATTCCGGGGTCGGGCAAGTGTCTTTGTCTCCACCAGAGGCACTTGCTCGGAGTCTGGGTGTCATTAGTGTTTGTGATTAAGTAACAAGTAGTGCAGGGCTTTCGTTAAAAAAATACATATTAATGCCATTGAACCAAGAGTCAGTAAAGATGGAAATATTATTGTCAAAATCAAATATCCAGACCGTTTTCTGTTGATTCAAATAATTCAGTTGCTCAGAGACAGGCATGGTCCAGTTACATAAAATATGATTTCGATTTCCATTAGTTTACCTTGTGGGGTCATAGTGTAGCAAACGTTGGGAGTAATTGGATTATGTCAGTGATTGGATTAGTAATTTCTAAGAAATGTTTCCGTCCCTTGCGGACGCACTGACGCAGTAACAACCTATCTTGCAAGGTGGATTCGGAATTAATGATGACATAATTTCGGATCCATGCAATGAAATAAATAAATATCCTTGGACATTTCACACAACGCCATCTCGTCCCAAGATAAGCAACTTAATGCTTGTGTTATGGTAACGAGATGGATGATAAACTACTTATATACATGTTTTTTTGTAAATACACACATATTATAGATAGAAAACACCCAGACCCGGAACAAATACTTGTAGGTCGTACAAATATTTCTTCCGTGCGGGAATCGAACCCGCAACATGCTGCGCAGCAGTCGATCGCTCAACCACTGCGTATTGTCACATATTGTGACTGACTCACCATATCATGGCAGAACGTTATGACAAGACTAAATTAAGATTGAAGATGAAGGATAAAACAAAAGACATAATCGGAACGAAATCCTGCTTACCTCGTATCGACTAAGTCATAATACGCTAAATAGTCTACTTCTCAGCCCAAAAACAACCCACTACCGAGTCGGGCCCCCTGCAACTACGTGGGGACAATTCGCCTTCTGTGCCACGCTGGCCAGACGGGTTGGCACAGTTATTCCCCTTCATGTAACTGGAGGAGGCCCGACTCAGCAGTGGGTAATTTATGGGCTGAGAAGTAGTAAGTCAAAAAGCAAAGAGTTTTACTACGTCATAAAGGTTCGTTCGGGTTAGGTACAACCCTAGCAACAAGTGTCATAAATTAAACGAAAATAGTCCTAAGAACTTCTGAATGAAAACCCTAAATCACTAAGACATATAAGTAGTAAAAGTGTTTTAATGAATTCAAGGTTCCTGTTCTGGGAACACAAGTTTAGTACCCGTAATATATGGGTAGTAAAACACACTTATCAGAACGCACACAAGGGTGTCCGTAAAATCGTGAAGTCTAATGCTGGTACGGTAATTATCACACCAAAAATATTGTAGGTTTGTCCGGCTATGATCAAAGATTTTTTTTTAATTATTCAAATCGATACTTTTTAAATGTTTCCACTATTTTTATACCGTCATCAACAGTTCACCCAAAAGAAGCCTCCTGTGGGACATAGACAACGGACGGTATTTTTTTTGCATCACCGTTCCCAAATTTGTTGTTAGCTTAATTTAATTATCTTCTTATTTATTTATTTATTTATTCTTCATGTACAGCAGCAGGGTACATAAGGCGGACTTAAAGCCTTGCGGCATTCTCTACCAGTCTACCTTCGGGTTAGAGAGAGAGAATAAATGGGGTACCTACGATAGAAAAATAAACTAAAATTTACTTACATAAATACTTTATAAAATATATACTAATAAGATACATATACATAAATATATATATAAATAAAAATTATACATTAATACATATATCCTGATGATGACATGTAAAGTACATAAGAAAGGAGTCAATCGATTTTTAAATTTGAAGCTGAGGTTGTAATAAGTGGTGTCTTAATTTACGCTTGAAAGAGAGTTTAGTTTGGGATTTCCTAATGTCAAGAGGCAGCGCGTTCCAGAGTTTTATCGCTGTAAGAGCGAACGAATGCGAGATGAAACCGGTACGGTGCGAAGGAATTTCAAGGACCAAGTTGTCAGCGGAGCGAAGATCACGGCAGTGGGCCCAAGACTGACTTATCTTCATCTTTTTCTCAGCCCATAAACGACCCACTACTGAGTCGGGCCTCTACACTACATGGAGGGTAATTAGCCTACTGTGCTAAGCTGGCCAGATGGCTTGGTACACGTTTCGTATCAAGTGTTCCTTCTCTTCGAGCTAGGTTTTCGGCCTTATCGGTATCTTTTATCGGCTATTTCGATACACTTAGGATATAATTATACGTATGACGTAGTACAATTTAGAAGTTTTCTTCATGAATTCCATGTTATAAAAACTTTTAAACTTTAAACGATTTAGTTAAACATCTCTATGAATATATTAACATATCTTAAAATCACAAGTTTAGCATAACCTTGATAATTTACCCTAAAAGATAGCCACCATCATAAAACACGAGAACAAGACGCCATCCAAAACAACACGGTCCAGTCCCCATAAATCACATAATTTAATTCGCAACTCACAAAATCAGATAAGACGAAACATTTTACAAGCACTCTCACTAATTAGTTTTATCAAAGTTCCCAAGCTGTTCACCATGCTAGGTAAATTAGCCGGACCGAGTCGGGGAGAAAAGTTAGTAAGATAATAAACTTCTATTATAAATACCTCCTTGGTCTAATTTACGACGTGGTCCACCCTCACTAATCCATACTTATTAAGGATAATGGGGAACCAATGAACAAGGTTTCGTCCTCTATCTGGGTCGTAAATATTGGCTATCAGACGCTCGCGGTAGCCTGAGGTGTCGAAAGTGCGATTTAATGGCGATTTTATTACTCTCCCAGTAATATTTTCAAGGTTCCCGATTATTGGTGGAACGAAGCCGTGAAATATTAAATTAATAAGTGTTATTTAGGTTTTATAAACGGTACCTTTACTGTCGTCATCTGTTGGTTTACGCTGGAGTTTATGATTAAACCAGTAAAGAGGTTTGGAAAGAAATATTGATCTATCTGATTTTTTTAACCTACCTGGATAAACGAATATTCGCCGATGGTGGACTAAGAAAGTGTTATTGAAAAACCCTTTAAAGAACTACCCAGCCCGAAACATTTGTACTTCCAAGACATATAAGGGCATCAATAATGAAATGAAATGAACAAAAATTGATTAAAATAAAATAGTCTGTTAACCTAAAAATCCCGTCTCAACTCACTCACTCAACCCGTAATTCATAATCGGTGTGGTAATGGGGTTTAGGGTATATAGATCCCTATCTATATACCCTTTTAAAATACGTAGTGACACATCCCATTCCATCCTAAGGGCGTCGTAAGTCGACAAAAGGAAATGACAAGGCCGAAATCCAAGACAATGAAATCTTGAAACGAAACCCTGTGCCAAACCGACCAGCCAACGTGGCATAGTAGGCTAATTACTCGCCATGTGATGGGGGAGGCTCGACCGAGCAGTGGGTTATTTGTGTGCTGAGTAGTAAAAGTAATTAAAACCTGATTTTATTTTGATCGCAAAACGTTTAAGGAACAGGGACAAATTTAGAGCAGACAATAATTTGCCCAATGTTGATAAAAATACAAGCACAATACTACATGCTGTGTTTTACTGCCATGTTGTATTATACTGCCAAGCATATTGTAGCTAGCATCGTACGTATTACGTCGCCTCGGGAGGATTGTGTCGGTCTAATAGGGAAGTAGTGTCGCCCCGGAGCATTGTCACTTATCATTTGTAGCTCTGATGGAATATATAAGTATGAGCTTCTGCATTCTTATTTATACTGCTTTGTTGTAGTTCAAGTCCTTGGTATAATACGATGTAAATTTCGTCTTCTTATCTCTTAGTTAATTCAAACTCAAATCATTTATTTCAATTGAACCTATTTACAGGATTTTTTGAAAGGTCAAAAGTGAAGCTAGGAATCTAGTTCTATAAAGTAGATCCTATGGAGAAGAACAGGCAAGAAATTCCATGGACACTCTTTTTATCACATTTTCTGTTACAAACATCTGATTGGGTTACATTAATTTTGTGTTTAACATTGATTTCGTTTTTAATGATTTAACATTGATTCATTCACACATCTGTCATCAATAAAGGTTGGTGGTATGTTTTATCTCTCTACTTTTCGTTGGTGTAATGTAATTACATTACAGCTGATTTGCATTGTCACCAACGCACGAGCAGATCACCTAGCCGCAAGAGAAGGAAATCTTGATACGTAACTTGTGTCAAACTTGTCTTGCTAGCGTGGCACAGTCGGTTAATGTCCCTCTATGATTTTGGGGGAGGCCCGACTTAGTAATGGGTCATTAATGGGCTGAAATAATGATGGTGATAACTGATATGTTTCGCATAAGGCGTACCAAAACCTTTAGTTGCCTATTTAATTATGTTAATATTCGCGAACTTAAGTTAGCTTCTGGCTATTAGGAGATTTATGGAATTATGAAACTTCACTATCATTGCTATCCCAAGATGTCCCATTGTTTCGAATGCTGTGCCGTATTTTACATATTTGTCATGAGGTAGATGTATCACATATGTTAGATTGCACAGAATAAAACAATTAGAAACGCTGTTTTTTTATATCGTATATTTGTAACGACGAGCATGCCACCTAATTTACACCATTTACCCGAAATATCATTATCAAGAAATATCGCCTACGAATGCGAGAATTACCGAATAATCCTACACCGCGATTGCGAAGTTTACAGACAATTTTCACGGGTCAGACATCTCCGTCTAGAGCTATCGGGGAATAGGCACCACAGCTCCCTTCCAGATATACCACCTCGTCTGTGCTTTACACATCCCATTCCGAGATCATAGTGGTGGCTGGGTGGTAATGGAGGCATGAGAAGGGACTAAAGGAATTAAATTGGGCGACAGACACTTCGTTAAGAGAAAGACTGACACTGAACCAAGACAGCGTGGAAACATTAGCTATTACCTAACATCAACTGGAGGAGGTTCGACTCACCAGTCGATCAAGGGTTAAGGTGACAATATACTTTGTAAAGACTTGGAAGCTATAAACAAATTAAAGCGTTATTGCTATTGAGATAAAACACTAAACGTAATAATCATAACATAACGAACAATCCGCGGTAACTGCAAATTACATTTTATTTGACGGAAACAAGGGTTAGTATTTATTATTGTTTACATCGCACGATGGCCTCCGGGCACAATTCTGTTGAATTACGAGCTGGTCACCCCTATGGCAAAAAGCTAGTGGTGAGACATAATGAAGAGTAACGAGTTGTTATTATTTGTGTTCTAAATCGATTAGTAATTAACCTACAAGTTATTTTCATACATATGCCTACTGTCTGAATTCACAATATGTTGATAGATACTAATGTGGATTAAATTCTTCTACTACTAATACTCAGTCCATAGATGACCCACTGTTGAGTTGGACCTCCTCCATTAATATGGAGGGTAACGAGTCTACTGTGCAACGCTGGCCAGACGAGTTGGCACAGAGTTTCAAATCAGGTGTTCAGGCTCCTTCTCTTGCGGTTAAGTTATGGGGCTTGTCATTTCTTTTTGTCGGCTCTAACGACATCCTCAGGATGGAATGGGTTGGGACACAATATAATTTGAATTGAAATTAAACACTTTTAACGGATTTATCGCATGTATATAACATTATTTAATGACGTTTCGAATGCCTTGCACCAGTAATGGTCGCGGAGAGACTAGATGACAGCCGTAAACCATAATTAAAAAAAAAAAAAGATGCAAGGCATTCCAGACTTCGGGAATTAAATAATGTTAAATACATGCGATAAATCAGTTAAAAGTAAGAAATCATTACATTCTGGATTTAATTTCTGCGTACTTACAATATTGGTGAAAATTATAGTCTTATTTTTATTCGAAAGCATTTCTTTTAGCGTTTCCAAAAACTAAATTTGTTTATTTTTGGTCCTAGCCCTAAGACCCACACCGCGAAGAAGCGTACCCCTGAATTTTACTCACAGATATTTGCAGATATAAAACAAGGGCAGTAATATAGGGGTAGACGAGTTCTTGAGTGGAGACCGCGAATCGGCAAGCGTAGTGTGGGACGGCCCTCTGCTAGATGGAGCGATGATCTGCGAAAGGTTGCGGGCAGCAGCTGGATGCGTCAAGTTGAAAACAGGGCACTATGGCGCTCTTTAGGGGAGGTCTATGTCCAGCAGTGGATTAATGTGGGTTGATGATGATGATTATGATGCAGAAATATACAATAAAAAGAAATATTGCGAATTATCAGGTTAGATATCAAATAAACCGACCCAATTAAAAAATGCCAAAGGATTAAATCAATACGATGATTTTTAATTCCAAATCAACATTAGTGAACACAGTTGACATCGATTAGGTACATATTTTACTAATCGTATCATTTTGCCTCATCCCTACAAAAACGGACTGGACGCAGGTGAGCCAGCCCGCAGAGGTCTCAATTTATTGCTAATTTTATTTGTATAGCGGTTCCAATAAATTTATAGCTTTTGTCCCAAAATATTCGGACGCTGGGCAATGGCGAATAATTGCCAAATGCAACCCCAAAATAATTTACAATGGAGGGCTTTGTTTGTTTGGCCGTATGGTTAATTAAGCGTAGTAAAAAAAATAATCATCTCAGTTCAGTTCAGTGTATCCTGATTTGGTTAACTATCAGTATTTGCACGGAGCGATTGACCTCGCAACCGGTAATAATCAAAAATATAATTACCAGTTGCCCCACCAAGTGGGTCGAGGTTCAGTGGTTAGTTTTCACGCGACTGACTACGTGCAACGACTGATAGTAGACTGGCATCTGGGACCGACGGCTATAGGTGTCCTCCGACCTTACTAAATATCTTAAAATACTGTACTTACCTTTACTTTATTATTTTTAGATAACACGAAACCCTTTTAGGTATACCCTATATCGTGGGGTTTGTTTACAAACCGAACCATGGCCCGTGATCAGAAGGCGCCACCCAACCCTTAAATCATTATGACAGTCTTCCTTCCAATAAGCTGAGATTACATTCATATGATTCTTTAATAAGCGATTTAAGAAGAAGCGGCTGAATTATGTACCTATTTTGCCTATGATCTTTATATCATAGTCATTGTCCATTCGCGTAAAAAAATATAAATAAATACTTAAATAAATATCCTTGGACATTTCACACAACGCCATCTCGTCCCAAGCTAAGCAACTTAATGCTTGTGTTATGGTATCGAGATGGATGATAAACTACTTATATAATTTTTTTTTTGTAAATACATTCCTAATATAGATAGAAAACACCCAGACCCGGAACAAATACTTGTAGGTCGTACAAATATTTCATCCGTGCGGGGATCGAACCCGCGACACAATTTTTCGTCACAAAGACTTTTGTCATAGACAATTTAATGTGTAACTAGTGGTCCCCCAGTGGTCGTAATACGACCATAATTAATTTAAATCATAGTTCTATTATGGTTCCATTTTCAATTTGAACACAGACTCATACAATAAACAAAAGACGAGTATATATGCGTGGGTGTGTTAAATTCATGGTAGTGTGTAATGTTGTTTTTAATTATTTTGCGTTGCACTGATTCTTTATATTATAAACTACTAGCTGTACCATGCGCGTGCTGCTATGCCACAAAAATATTTTTTGCAAAGACATTACACAAATTTTCATTTTTTTTTTGTTCACTACATTTCCAGGCCTCATGCACAATACTTTGCTGACGATCATCACATGATCAAATGCACAGTTTACGATTCTTTAGAGGAAATACAGACAAATATTCATTTTTATTTACATAGTTAAGTGTGGTAAATTTCATACTACTCGTCATTAGGGATACAAAGATTTCGCTTAAAGTATTTATACATAGAGTAATTAGAAGTCTGTAAATTAGTAAACTCGCGGGAATGTTTTGTTGAAATAGCTGAGTAAAACAAGGAATTTACTTTTATTTGCACCTAAGCAACTTTGTACAACTCAATTACCCTTTTACTAAATTCGAAGATAAGCTTGACATTGTTCTGAAATTGATGGAAGCCAATAACAGTTAAACCTAACGATAACTGGCCTCGGAGCAGGATAACAGTCCTGTCCTGGCTTCCTTAACATAGAACATTATCCCAAGTCATTTGCAAAACAACTGCCCTCACCTGTCATTCCTTAGAGTGCCTTCATCGTATCCTCAATAAAATACAGCTGGGTTCGATCGATACACACGACTTAGAATCCTAATAAAATTATAAAAGCGAATGTTCGTAAGAATGTATGGTTGTATGTCTGTTACTTCTTCACGTAAAAACGACTGAATGGATTCTCTACAGAATAACACTTAGGCTATATAAAATATCCAAAATATAACGATAACTGACAAGTAAGTATTATGGATATCTAGGGATATCAATATTTTAAGTGTAAACCATTATCGCCATATATATTGTATATGTCATTATCATCATCATCATTTCAGTCAAAAGACGTCCACTGCTGGACATAGGCCAAAATCCCCCAAGGATTTCCACAAAGGCCGGTCCTTGGCCGCCCGCATCCATCGTTTTCCGGCGACCGATCGGTCCCCCGTGTGAGAGGCCTACCAGCACTGCGCTTTCCGGAACGCGGTCACCACTCGAGGACTTTTCTGCCCTATCGGGCATCGGTCCTGCGCACTATGTGCCCTGCCCAATGCCACTTAAGTTTGGCAACCCTGTGGCCTATGTCGGTGCAGGGTCACCGTTGCCTGCGTATCTCCTCATTTCTGATTCGATAATGGCTTACACCATTATCAATAGTGAACCATAAATACAATAAAAATTTAAACTGTCTATCATCATTATTAGAATTTTCCATCACTACGCGGCTGACACTGCGGCCCGCAGCTAGTTATACGTAAATATGAACCTAGTATAACCTACCCAGGGTGTAACAAAAACCTTATATATATATAGCAAAAGCATAGATAGTAGAATACTTGGAAAGAAACCCTGTGCCAACCCGTCTGGCCAGCGTGGCACAGTAGGCTATTAACCCTCCATATAATGGGAGAATTCCCGACTCAGCAGTGGGTAATTAAGGGGCTTAGTAGTAGTATATTAAAAATTAATTGCTTCCTATTTCCTAATGAAACAGCTTTATCTGTTAACAGTACAAAGTAACAGAGTAGAGCCGTTCCCTTGCATTTTTTCAAACTAACAAATTCATTACCTAACTGCCATTCATTGCTGAACACTGGGTAATTTATATCTACAAACGTGGATAATGAAAATGTATCACTGCCATTTGTCAAATGAAGTGGTCCCGCTACTGTACAGCAAATAAGGACCAGAGGGTTAGGTGTGTTCAATATTTACTTTCAATCGATTTTGAATAATTTATATTATTACTTATTATAAAAGACTTGTTATAAAACAAAGTCGCTGTCGTCCCTACGTTTGATTAAATCATTAAAACTACGTAACGGATTTGGAAGCGGTTTTTTTAATAGATAGAGTGATTCAAGAGTAATGTTTAAATGTATATTACATGCATAATATTGTAGAGTAACACAGATAAATTTAGATGTTCATCTTTGCACCCGTGCGTAGCCGGGGCGGGTCGCTTGTTAACTATAATATTACGTTCAGCGAATTAGCATTGATCCAGGAGTATGGTTTGTGCAAAAGTGAAATAATACTAACTACAATTTGTACTCAGTTAATATTTGGAAACACTGGAAATTTTCAGTGAAAACTGTCAAAGTATTTTTAAAAGTCGATAAAAAATATATGAATACATTAGGTTCACAATTATGTATTTCGATTTTAGACTTTGAAATTTCAGCTACTTAATACAAATTGCATGAAAACGGTGTTGTGTATATCATAATGCTATTGGTAATAATTGATGACAATAAGTGTATTTATACCCGTGTGGTGACGGACTTAGAATACACAATCAGTAGTGGATCATTTATGGTCTGAAATGAGTCACAATAATCTATCTATCAGCCACAGTAGTCCACTGCTGAACATAGGCCTCCCCTATAGAATTCCACAATGCACGATCTCGTGCAGACCGCATCCAGCGACTCTCAGCGACCTTCACAAGGTCGTCCGTCCACCTAGTAACATCATAATAGCATCTTATGTCAACACCGCAATAACGTTATACAACTAACCTTCTGACCTTACATTTATACAGTTCTCGTTTACGGTAACTATTCCCAAGTTTTCGCTGACAAAGGGAACGTGGAAGGATTCTTTTTCCTTTACGAAGGATTTGGGTCATCGGTTATTTCTATTGGGAAAAGATTAAGGTAAAACATATGTGTGCGGTGGTACAAATTCGGTATTAGTTTTACTTCTTCAATTGGGCAGAGATAATAGTTGTGAAAAAGGATTTTGATGACACAGAGAGAATAAGGATTGAAGGCTTTATACATTTATCTATACTACTATTCAGCCCATAAATGACCCACTGCAAAGTCGAGCCTCCTCCCATCACAGGGAGAGTAAATGCCATACTGTGCCCGAGCTACTGCGACTGATAGCTCAGTAGATGAGTCTCGAAAGTCAGGCAATCGTTCCGTTTAAATATTGGTAATCAGCCAAAGTAGGTTAGGCTGGCACCAGCCAGTGGGGCCACGCTGGCCAGACGGGTTGGCACAGGGTTTCGTATCAAGTTTCCCTTCTCATGCAGCTAGGTTTCGGTCCTTTTGCTGACACTTATGAATCCCTCAGGAGGGGGTAGTGACACTATGTATTCTAAATCCGTCACCACACGGATTTTTATCTATACTATGTAACATGATAAAGAGATTTTTTTTTTAAACGTAAAGGTGCAGGGGGCTATTGCAGTTATACCTAGGTATAACCTGTATCGCGGGGGCAGTTTACAAACATGTAATTCACGAGCAAAAATGACACCCAGACTCCGAGCAAGTGCCTCTGGTTTAGACAAAGACACTTGCCCGACCCCGGAATCGAACCCGGGACCCGTTGATCCAAAGGCGGCACATCTAACTCCTAGACCAACGTTTTGTTGTCTAAATTATTTACCAAATACATTCAAAAACTACTGGGCCGATTTAAAAAAATCTTTCGCGTTTTGTATCTTAAATATACGGGAGTCACATAGGATATATGCGAAGCCACTGAGTCTGTGCAAGAGCTTAACTTATGGCAGTGTTTTTAGTTTTGCCGGGAACTCATCATTCTGCTCAAGGTTGGCGCAGTGGTAGAGTGATCGACTGCTGCGCAGCATGTCGCGGGTTCGATCCCCGCACGGAATAAATATTTGTACGACCTACAAGTATTTGTTCCGGGTCTGGGTGTTTTCTATATATAATACTAGCGACCCGCCCCGGCTTCGCACGGGTGCAATAATGAACCTCTAAATTTATCACTGTTTCTCTACAATATTATGGATGTTATTATACATATAAACATTCCTCTTGAATCACTTTATCTATTAAAAAAACCGCTTCAAAATCCGTTGCGTAGTTTTAAAGATTTAAGCATACATAGGGACGGACAGACCTTAGCGACTTTGTTTTATAATATGTAGTGATGTATGTATTTACAAAAAAAAAAATATATAAGTAGTTTATCATCCATCTCGTTACCATAACACAAGCATTAAGTTGCTTAGCTTGGGACGAGATGGCGTTGTGTGGAATGTCCATGGATATTTATTTATCCCCTAAACACCAGCGGTATACCCAAACACGTCACGCTTGAGGCGCCATAGGATTGGTGAGGCCTACGAAATCAGCAATGAAGGGCAATGGTGATATATAGGCTACTCCTACTACTAATCAGCCCCTAGGTGACGTGCTGCTGAGTCGGGCCTCCTCTCATCACAGGGAGGGTAATTGGCCTACTGTGCCACGCTGGCCAGACGGGTTGGCACAATAATAACACAATGTATTCAAAACCCATCGCGACACGGATTTGTTTCATCATATCTATATTCCGTTTAAACCAAATCATTATTTCCCTTAACAATTCGAGAGTCTAATGTTGGAACAACTTTTATAAAAGAACAAGGAAACGCAGGTAGAGCGCAAGTTACGAGTATAATAATCCCCTCAGCAGCCGCCAGCCGCTTCTTAAAGCAGCCCATAAACATAAAGCTGTGTTTACACGTCGCGGTACTATTTTGCTCAACAATACAACAATAAAAGTAAATTAAATCATAAAAATACGTTATCCTTTACTTAATTTCCTTATACTTGATAAGCTATAAAATGTAGCGACTAGCATGCTACATACTATACACAATTTACCCGAAAAATCTGAACTATCAACATCAAGAACTTCAAATGCGAGAATTAACAATAAGTCCTACATCGCGATAGCGAAGTTTACAGAGCAATGGTTAAGAAATCGAGGCTATTCGTTCTCGTAAAGTGATACCATGAAAGATATTATTAATAACTAGCTTTTGTGCGCGGCTTCGCCCGCGTGGGCTTCGAACCCGTGCATATTTTTTATGAAACTAAAATCGGTTATTGTGACTAAACTATGATAGTTAGATATGTGCTCTCGGGGACTTTTTTGTAGATCTTTATAAGACCTACAAACCCGTAGTACATCATTTTGTTCTATTGTCAATAGTTTTTGCAGCGCACGCATAAATAGGTTTTCGATTTTACACCTTGGTTTACAAAATCGCAATTTTCATCCGGATCTCTAATTCTTTTGAAAATAAAATATAGCCTATAACCTTCCTCGATAAATGGACTATCTAACACTGAAAGATTTTTTTAAATCGGACCAGTAGTTCCCGAGATTAGCGCGTTCAAACAAACAAACAAACAAACACACAAACAAACAAACTCTGCAGCTTTATATATTAGTATAGAGTATAGATTAAATTAAACGAATCCAATAAACTTCTTATTCCAATAAACTACCGACTGATAATTTATTCACATAGACACTTTCACGTTGACATAATGTTATTAAGTAGTTATATCGTTTTTATAACTATACTGGGTATTTACTATTTATCACTAGTGACGATAAAATAATTAGGTACAGAAGTCAAGCTTGTCTTTTTTGTACCTCAATTTTCATACCCAGGTAGGGCTTTTGTTTTTTTACTTTGGAAATCCTCATTAATACCCGGCCGCTAAACGCCAGCCGGGTTATGTGGGACTCCGGCCTCAAGGCAACTCTGAGGACCGTAGAGTCACCGGAGCCAAAAACTATATGCCGGTGTGCCCCCAACGAATCCTAAAGGCACGCAAGCCCGCTCAACACACAGCGCGGTCGAGAGGGCGGTCGCACAACCCTGGTTTATGTGATAATACTATAGTGGTACTGCAATTCTAACTAGTTGTTTGATAAATTGTGGAAGATGAAACATCCATAAACTAAACAGTTATAATCACACTTGTGTAGAGATGGACACAAGACGCGATGTGACAACATCACAAGAGGCGTGTTGGAAGCGGACGGCACGCACACTCGCACTGATCCTACCCGCACAAAGATATCGAGCAATTTCTACATATTTCTGTACCTAGCTATTTTGTGAATTAACTGTCTGTCAGTGAAGATTAAAAAATTATGCTTTACTGGTTAACTATGGTTTCTTATAACGCGAGGACAACCCGCAAGATTATTAAACTTTTAATACCGAGTAGATACTGAGTAGATTAATACCAAGTAGATATAAGCCACTGATTTATTTACTTTGTAATATACGTGTAAATATGCCAACCGTGACTCGGAAATTAATCTATACTATATATAAAGCTGCAGAGTTTGTTTGTTTGAACGCACTAATCTCAGGAACTACTGGTCCGATTTCAAAATTCTTTCAGTGTTAGATAGTCCATTTATCGAGGAAGGTTATAGGCTATATTTTATTTTCAAAGGAATTAGGGATCCGTATGAAAATTGCGATGTTGTAACCCAAGGTGTAAAATCAAAAACCTATTTATGCGTGCGCTGCCAAAACTATTGACAATAGAACAAAATTAAGTACTACGAGTTTGTAGGTCTTATTAAAATCTACAAAAAAGTCCGTGAGAGCACATATCTAACTATCATAGTTTATTCACAATAACCACTTTTATCTTCATAAAAAAAAACATAGAGATAAGCACGGGTTCGAAGTCCACGCGAGCGAAGCCGCGCCCAAAAGCTAGTTTAAGATAAATTGAAAACGGTAATGTCAAATCTATTTCAATATACATATCCCAAAGCTTGTGTATTTGCCAGGATAGAGCAAGGAGCAGTTTACGACTACACCCGTTTGTTTAAGCAGTTTATAAACGTTAAGCCGTATTTACACGGGAGCATTATTAACTCTCTCAGAAGACATCCGGGATTATTACAAGTCTAGCAATAAAGGGGCGGGACGACACCTGCTAAATATTAAAACGGGAAGGATAAACTGAATGTTATGTTTGTCACCGAACGTGACCGGAGCTTTATTAATCTTGAGGCGAAGTTAGTACCCGTCTATTTTATACGGTAACTAGTTGAAGAATAAAAGATAATATTAAGGTAAAATAATATTAGACCAAACTCTTTTCTGTAGGTTAAACATTTGTTTTATATTCTATGGTGATAGTCTCTTTAAGAGTTAGTAATACTTAACAGAGCTAATTGCTTTTGTTGTTGGTAACCATAAACAATATTAAAAAGGTCAATAGTTTTTTTTCTACCAAGGTCTCTTCTCCTCTTCCCAATTTTAACCTTAAAATTAATATATTCGACGCCTGATTAAAATAAATTCAAGCAAAGCAACGCCGTAAAAATACGCGCCTTCTAAAATTTAAGGATATCTCATAATTATTTCAATTTGGGTTCTCGGTTCTCATTTTAAGCTTCACGTTTCTGTGCAAATTTAGGGAATCACCTCGCAGACTGAACGAGTCGATTACTTTGTACTATACTCGTACTTCCCAGCTTGAGGCACCTTGGCGGGATTAGATTGAAATTGAATGGCCTTTTCTCGGGGAAAATGAGAAATGTTAAGGAGGATAAAAGAAAAAATACGTTAATAGCCAAGACCGCGAGTGGATATTCTGCTGTAATGTAGTTTGAGACGTTCGGGTAGTTTTGGAATTTTAATATATTTCTGTGTCTTATAGACAAGTAACAGATGAGAAAATTATGTTATTTAAAATCCACAGTGTCCCAACAAAATTGTTTTCTAATTTAAAAAAGCGGAACACTTTACTTAACTATAAACTGTATCGCCGAGGCTGTTTCATCATCATCATCATCATCATTTCAGCCAAAAGACGTCCACTGCTGAACATAGGCCTCCCCCAAGGTTTTCCACAGAGTCTGGTCCTAGGCCGCCCGCATCCATCGTTTTCCAGCGACCTGTGTTGGAGGCCTACCACCACTTTCCGGAACGCGGTCACCACTCAAGGACTTTTCTGCCCTATCGGGTGTCGATCCTGCGAGGCTGTTCACAAAGACGTTGTAATTTATTTGTTGACGTTGACTTGTTGTAATTTATTTTATCATAACCGACGCAAGCGCCTCTGACGGTGGAAACTGGAAACATTGTAGTTGGATTAAATTCTTGTTTGCCACCGGCTGTTTTTTGTTTAATTGAATTGTGACTAATAAACAGTTTGCTTTCTTTCTTTTGCCATGTTTGAGGGTAATGCAAAATTAGATATTGCTATTATTATTTTTAAAAACAAACTTAGGGCCCCCGCGCATTTAGGCGGCCAGGTCGCGCGGCCAGTCGCGCGGATTGGCCGCATAATGCGCGGGGGTTCGCGGCCACGTCTGCGGCCACATTTGTCAGTCGAATCAGTGTTGCCATATATACAGATTTATCTGTATTTATTTGAGATTTTTGACCACGATTTTTCTAACTTTTATATCTATACAGATTTTAGGATGAGGATGTATTTTTTGAAAAAACTAATTATTAGGTACCATTTTTTATATATTTTATATTATAGTTGAACGCCGCAGTATATCGTCAGTGATACACATTGCGCAGGCGTTTCCCAACTTAATCGGAAAAAATACGCAAAAATTAGATACTGAATGGCGTCATTTAAGAATGAACAATAGCTTTTTGGAATCAAGTGAAGAAAATCCTGAATTGTTTTGGCATCAAGTCAACTGTGCAGAATAGAAATATGTTCTCTTATCGAACTGGTTTCTGCATTATTATGCCTTCTTCACTCCAGTGCTGCGGTTGGAAGGATATTTTCTGCAAACGAAACCATTTAGGTAATGAAACGATGGAGGGACCAATTTTAACCAAACAATTACTCAATAATTAGACATGTTTTAAGTTCAATATCGATAACAGTTTGATTTCCAAAATGAATAAAAATATGTACAAATGTAATAAATAGATGTTAAATAGGATAGTCTTTATTTTGTCAGTTTACCTAGTAATGTTGTAGCTTATTGTTCCCATACAGATATTTGACCTTTTAATTCAGATTTATGGAATTGGAATGTGGCAACACAGAGTCGAATTCACATGGTGCTCCAAAATGGACGTCGAAGAAGACATTATTGTTGCGCTAGTTTGTTCTTTATTACAAAAGCGAAAGAAAAAAAGGACCAAGAATTTATTTTGGATTCATCCATTGTTACGGGAGAGGCTTACAAAAGGAATATATCATACATACTTTCCAGAGGTACTGCAATATGAAAATAAATTTTTGAACTATATGAGAATGTCTAAAAAAACTTTTTACTAATTACTTTTTCTAATTATTTTAATGGACAGACAGACTCGACAGACTTCGTTTTATTTATATACCGCTGTAGAGTTCGCGCACGCGAGTCCTTTAACAGATTCCGTGCGCGGGTTCTATGGCAACCAAATTTATTGACTGTCACCTTTAGCTATTTTCTCTATTCGGTTATATTTTACATTTTTATTGTTTTTATTTCTTTCTGCTTTGCTGTCCTAACTCCTTCTGTAAATATATTAGAATTGTAAATACTAAACGGAGTTAAATTTATTTGGACTCAGATAGGATTCTTTGTCCCACACGTTACACCTACTCGTATGTAGCAAAACTGTTGTAATAAAACAAAACTAAATAATAAAAAATATTTACCAAGTTCTCCTTTTTCTTTTTCTTCTAAATTTTCCCCACCGAATATATTAGTCACTTCCAACCATAATTGCCTTTTTAAATTTTTGTCCGAATAATCATCCGATGACTGGTCCCATAATGCCATTCTGTTTTGAATTTCAACAATGAAACGTTCAGTATCAAACACCATCCTGTACATACAAAAAGCGTGTGGCCGCTGCGACCAGTGCGCGCACAATGAGCAATTTCATACAAATTGACGTATCTCGTTGGCCGCGGCGGCCAATGTGACGTGATGTTTTTCGTTGTCCGCGCGACCAAAACATGGCCGCGCGGCCTGGCCGCGTAATGCGCGCAGCTGTATACATTGTAGAAGAATTAGTTGGCCGCAGCGACTTGGCCGCGCGGCCTGGCCGCATAATGCGCGGAGGCCCTTATAGTCTTGGCAATATGTATGTTTTCGTATATCCTCTTAACCGAGTAAATTTTTAGTACACTTTCCGATGTATACTTAAACTTAAACTACCAGGCGAACAGCGAACACAAATTGCTTTGATCTATTCTCAGACCTACCAAAATGTACACAAACAAAAACATAATAAATAAGCACTAAAAAGAGAAAAATAAACAACGATTTCTGATTTGGAAAATTCTAGTTTTAGATTTCTATTAGTATTGCCTTCGGATTGCTCCCTGCTCCCATAGATTTTTTTCGAAAATAGCTCAGTAGTTTGTCGGAAAACAAGACGAGAATTTTCCAAATCTGGGACCACGCGAACGGAGTCGTGATATGAAGGAGAAGTCCACAAATGCAACCTATGTATATAATAATATATTTATATAAATATATTTTTATGAATATCGTATCAGTTATACATTGAGTTCAAATTTGGGTTGGTGAGTCTGGTGACATTGTGTATTCAAAATCCGTCACCACACGAACACAATAATACTATGCTTATTGTGAACGTAACGTGTGGAATATTTATTATATTAAGGCAGGCATATACATAAACGAATTGATTTTAACATTACTTAGCGTACCATACATTTGGAATTGCTCAATAGATGTCGCTGCTTCAAATTTAAACGCGGTATGGTTGTGTTACCTCTATTTACGAGTACCCCTACTATGAATTTTATTGGTTAGGAAAACTTCGATACGAAACCCTTATTCTTTTGAAACGTGGTGCATCACTTTAGTGGTGTCCATCATCACGTAACATATTATAATTTTATAATTTATAGTCTAACTCTAAAACAGTTTTATTTTAAATACCTATTATATTACCTACCTACCTACCTACCTACCTGTACATACATACCAAATTACTAAATAAATGACATGACACAGGACAGGACTTACTTTACTTAGCATAACTTAACTTATACTTTACTTGATAGATAAGATTAAGGATGTGACAATAATGAAAAAGAAATTCTTTTAATGAAAAAGATTCAAAAATTGATTTTAGTAAAATATAATCTAATCTATTTGTGGTGTTATTTAAATAAAACATGCTTTTCATATTCCATTAATAAACTAATAACCAAAATTAAGAATCAAAGGCAATGTTCCTTTAATAAAATATCAAGGTAGCAATTAGGAAACCAAATAGTATTATTGATACAATTTTAGTAAAAGCCGAAAATGTCTAGTCCTATTTCACATTACGGTTACATTTTAGGTATTTTTTACGGTTACAAGACATTTTTATTGTTTATCAATATCGGTACAATGTTATTTCACACACCAATACACTGAAACTTCTTTAAACGCATACATAAACGCTATAGAGGGCGCCGTTTTTAATTAATCAACTTATACGTATGAAATTAATTAAATTTTTTTCTTCCGTCGCGTAGATGCGGCCTGTTTCTGAAAATCGATTAAAACCCAATTTATATATTGGATTTATTAAAAATCAATTAATATAACAAAAAACTCGATATTAAAAATCGATTATAATAAAAAAAAATCGATTAAAATTTAAATCGATAATTTTTTCACATCCCTAGATAAGATATTACGAAAAGAAATATTTATCTGATTGTGTACTTTACTCCGGTTCCCCTGTATCTGTACTTAGTAACTCAATTAAACTCATTCATGAATCATGATTACATTACATGACATCCACACCAGGAGCAAGTAACTCTGCCTTGCCTTACACAATCATGATATGATGTTTCAAAATCATCACTTGTCTGGACAGGACTTGTGAACGTGAACTACGCGCTCGCAGTGACTCAGTCAATAGGTACCAAAAAAAATACATTTACGTAGCAGTTTTGTCAAGTTTTGAGTTCTTAAATACGTATTTTTTCGTGTCGTGATGGCTTTTGAATATTATGCTAAATGTGTCGCCGTATTCCAACCTGTGTGTATAAAAGCTGGCTTTATGAAATGACAAGTTAATCAAAACTGTTTCGAAGCCCTATAACAAACACGTCTCTATAAAAAATTAAAGGCATATAAAAGTACTCTCATCACTTGTTATTCGGACCTGCGAGTAGTGATTATAGGCATTAGTGATGATTTTGTCATCGTTCCCGTTACTATTATTTTATATGGCATTTAATAGTTTTCTCAATCGGCCCATCTCTTGTGTTTGATTGAATGTAATCTGTCTGTCTGTACTGTACTAATAAATATTAAACTTTTAATTAATTCATTTTAGAGATGTTCAATCAATTGATTAAACGAAACAGTCTTAGTTCTTACTTTTCTTAATTACCTAGCTAGACTAGCCAGCTAGGCTATCTCTTTCAGTCAGAAATCAATAACTTAGCTTAACTTAACTCTTTTTTACAAATTAATTTTACGCAGTAAAGATCACCACAGATAAGTGATACACCACGTTCCAAAATAGAGTTTCATATCAAGTTTTCCTTGAAGTGAAATGAAGCAAAATTGACCCAACCAAACGAATGTAACACAACCATATCGAGTTATAATTTGAAGCAGCGACATCTATTGAGCAACAAATAACAAAAATAAAGTCGAGTAATATTGTAAAATCCTTTTACTGATCATACCAAACTTGGTTTATAGTTAATACAAATGAATATTACGAATATTATCTTTAAAGTTCGCACATTTTATTAATAACTTAACCGCCAAAGAGCTCTAAATTCGACAATTGTGCGGGATAGATCATCATGCCTCAAGATGTTGCTCATGGTAACCACTTTAATGCATTTTGTTCAGTATTCATTTTCGGGCAGTCTCGTTTCTATTATCCATCTAAATGCTTTTACGTCTGTTAAGTGAAACATTAGAAACATAACAATATTATAGAAACCGTAGTGACGTTGGTAATGAAAACATTTTTTTTTAAATTTTTAATCGGTTTCACCACAGCTCGAAATTAGAGGAAATTTCAAGAACCTCTCAAAGTAAAAGACATTATTATAAAAAAAATACTCAGGATTTAGGATATTGCAGTTAAACATAATTTTTTTTTAATATGTTAACCGTTTTTTATGGCATAAATTTTTGTAACTTGGCAACCCCAAAATTAACTCACACATACGAAGCTGCCGCCATCACGGCGGCGTCTCACTTTTGTCTTAGCGAGAGTTCCGTCCGACTTTTTTTATACGTCCATGCGTAAAGCCAGCAATATACGTTGGCGTTGCCGAGTGAACGCCAATACCAACGTATAGACGGTATATTTGCATTGTCTGGCCATCGCTCGGTATCGCTCGCCTAGTTGGTTTCGATACACTTGCCCAACTTGCCTTGTATTAAATTGCCTACACTCGCGTTGGCCTATGCTCGGCCAACGTGTTTTGCTGGCATAAAACAGATAGTGATTTGTTTTATGGAATTTGCGTGTTGTATGGTTTCTGAGGATTTCGCGATTATTACACTTTGAAATTAAACACGTTTTAACGGATTTATCGTGTGTATATTTCATTAATTAATTCCGGAATTCTCTCCAAACCAAAGCATTCGAAACGTCAGGAATTACACGCGATAAATCCGAAAAAAAGTCTTTAATTACAATGTTTTAACAACTTGTTTTAAATAAATGATTATTACCTACTGAATAACCAGTAATACCGCGTATAATCACAGTCTTTCTTTACCAATTAAATAGGTACCAAAAACCAATCAAATATAAGCCGTTAACAAAATGAAAAGATTTGACAACCGCAATTTATTATTGAGATGTGCGATTCACTCGAATATTTGTGTGTATCGATACAAAGGGATACCATCCACCCGATTTTTGTATCGACACAATGGCTTTCGATCCATAGGTGGATCGATTCATGTAAAATGAGGATCGATAAATCGGACCAATTTGTCCTGAATTCTAAAAAAGATAAACTTACTTTATTCATAATATTAATACAACGTTGTTCACCATTATGGTCTAAAACAAACACGTTCGTATCAGTTCAATATGTTGTTTTAGCATCTTATATTTCAATATATTATTTAATCGGCATGATTACTTGTGACGATAGATCATTTTCATTTTGGTGTTTTGCTCTCTTGAACCACCAACGAATTGCAAAAGCCTGCAAAAATAAAAATACACACCACACACATCCTTAAAAAAATAATAGATTTTTATTATAATCGATTATTATTTTCATAAAATCGATTATACAGGGTGGTCAAAAAGTCGTGGATCAAACGAAACCAGAAGCGGTTAGATGGGACCATCAGCAGCATAAAATTGTTCTACGGTAGGTCCTTAGGGTCAACCCCTGCAGAGTTACAATTAATTTTGTGTTTTTATGAGAAATTGTCTTTTTTTTACTAAAACTTGATAAAATTTGAAAAAATCTACACCCTGTATCTTTTTAATAATTGTCACTAGATTGGTACTTATGAGTCCTTTCGTTAGACATAGTATTTATGGTAGTTTATTGGGTGTGTTGAAGATAATATTAAGTTTTACGAAAGCAATAATTCTTAAATCAAAACTTGTTATTTACTTCGGACCCCACTGTGAAAAATGCATACACAAAATACTCTACAGAAAAGTGCCCCTGTATCACAATTTTTGGCGCATTTAATAGGGATTCTAAAAAGCTATTACACATGGCTATGCGTAGCTTCGACATCTTTCGAGGACAATCATTCGTAGCAAGGCCAAAGTTAATTCATACATAAAACTCGGTTAGGCCTACTAACCTAACCTTACCTAAGCGTGATCGTTTTCCGGACTACAGGGTCTTTATCGTCGTTTCAGCCCATAAATGACCCACTACTGAGTCGGGTCTCCTCTAAGTTCATGTTGGGAAATTAGCCTACTGTGCCACGCAGCCAAGACGGGTTGACACAGGGTTTGCATCAAGTTTTCTTTCTGTTGCGGCTAGGTGATCTGCCTAATGCGTTATTTTAGTCGCCTCTTACGACACCCTCAATATGGTATGGGTTGGTGGCAAGACGGGTTGGCACAGGGTTTGCTGACCCGGTAAGACTCCCTCCATGTACGAATTATGTACGCGCATAAAGAATACAATTCTAATAAATTGTCCGTGTGGTGACGGATTTAGAATACAGAATGTCACCAACCCATACCATCCATTTAACACAATAAATCTGTCTTTTTGTTGGAATGCTCATCATTTCATTTTAATTATAATAATTGTATCAACAATGCTATTTGGTTTCCTAATTATATCTTGAAATTTAAAAGGACCATTCCCTATGATTTTTAATTGCATATTTTTTTTAATCTAAAAATATTTTAATTTTAATCTGATAAATTCTTAATATGAATCTCTTAGGTTTATTATTGGAATATGAAAAGCATGTAATTGTGAATGAATAATACAAAAAAAAACATGTTTTCGCTAAAATTGATTACTTTACTTTTCTTTTACTAAAATCGATTCTTTTCTTTTCAATCAAATCCCTAGAGATCAGTAAGATCAGTAACAGACATGAAGACAACAGGCTATTTAATTTAATATTTTTTTTTTAATAAATTTAATTTAATGTTTTTTTTTTAATAATTAACAATTGAAATATACAGAATACACGCAGTGGCTGTCACCGAATTCGGCGCACTACGTATCAAAAGAATAAAGGTTTTATATCAAGTTTTCCTTAGCATTTCCAAAGGCAAAATTGATCCTACTAAATGGATGTAACACAACCATATCGCGTTGCAATGTTTTCAATAGCGACATCTATTGAGCAACGTCGTAACTATGGCCTTGTAACAAACGATATCCATATAAACATACCAATTCATCGATTTCGTCAAGTTATGTGTTAAACGTACTTATAAACAAACGAAAACTTGCTTCAGTCACTTCAGCAGTTCAGCACTGGTCCTGGTTCTCCACTTTATTTTGTTACAGATAGTTCATTGTCTTACCTTACAGGATGGAATAGTATATTACTATATAATCATTTTTTCTGACACTATTTTTAATTCAAATTTCATCATCATCATCATCATTTCAGCCAAAAGACATCCACTGCTGGACATAGGCTTCCCCCAAGGATCTCCACAAAGGCCGGTCCTGGGCCGCCCGCATCCACTGCTTTCCGGCGACCTTAACCAGGTCGTCGGTCCACCGCGTGGGCCTAGTAATTGGCCTGGTAATTGTGGAAGGCCTACAATTACTAGGCCAATTCAAATTTATTTTCTATTTTTTTAGTTCGATTTTCTATAAAAACGTATTTTTATATTTTTTTATACTATTTTATTTTTTAGTTGAAATATCATAAAGCTATTGCTAAATAATCACTAAAAATATAGAAATAGCTTTATGATATTTACATCTCTATTATCTATTGCATCGAAGAGCGGTGTTCCACCTGATCATCCAATGATAACGGTTCAAAATGTTTAAAATATTGAATTGTCATCGGTTCATAATATATGCCAAATTTTTAGTTAATCCGACGTTTAAAAGTGGGTCAAAATCATGTTCAAAGATTCCGTTACATACATACATACAAGCGAAGCTAATAAAAGCGTATTAAAAAATAGGACTAGACATTTTCGGCTTTTACTAAAATTGTATCAATAATACTATTTGGTTTCCTATTTGCTATCTTGACATTTTAAAGGAACATTGCCTTTGATTTTTAATTTTGGTTATAAGTTTATTATTGGAATATGAAACACATGATTTTTTTTAAATAATAGAATGTAAAACAATTTTTCTTTTTTATTTTATTATATTTTACTATAATCGATTTTTGAAAAATCGATTAGTTCCGAATATAGAAAAATTCAAAAATCTATTTTTATTTCTTTTTCATTAATGTCACACATACATCCCTAGATTCCCTAGTTTAGTTAGCTGTTAGATTATGTGATTAAGTTACTAATATTAACACTAGTATCAGACGTATCAGTTTAAAAAACTAAGTTCTCTCTCTCCTATCCTAACATATCAATCAATAATCATTCATTCATTCATTTAAATTTAAAATATCGAAATAAACCAACAAAGACACACACACAGTGAGGTTCACCAAAAGAGGTGTACTGCGTTTCAAAATTGGGTTTTATATCAAGTTTTCCTTACCTTGAGAATGAGCAAAGTTGATCCCACTAAAGCGATGTAACACAACCATATCGCGCGTTATAAATTGAAACAGTGACATCTATTGAGCAATAACAAAAGTACAATCTTGTAATATCCATTTACTGTTTACCCCAAGTATGCGCTCCAAGTAACATACATTAATTCTAGCTATAGTCTATAGATTAATTATGTTCCTAGTCAAGTAACCTACAAACGAACACATAATATGTACTGCACTTTGTACATGTTATTCTAAATTTGTTTTTTGTTAAATATTAAATTACGTGAATAATTAATTATGTGACGTAATGGGCCCCTCCCCATTCGGTATCACCGAAGTGTGACAAGGGACATGGGGGTTTCAATAGTTATGTGACGTCACATGTTAAAATTTAAAATAAGTACTTATGTTAATTTTATTAGATCATTTAATAAAAATAAGTAAAAAAATTTAATTGCTGTTTTCTCTCGATTATTTTTAAATTCATGCATAAAAATGTGACGTCACATCAGGAGGGTCATAAAAATGTGACAACCTGTTACAATGGCGGGAGGTAGGGGTGCAAAATCCCTAAAATTCGTGTGACGTATATGTGGATGGCTTCCAATCTATGCAGTGCTTATTTTCCTTAAGTACCTTTAAAATAGTTTTTTTTGTTTGTATAGGGATTGTTTAAACCACAATCGAATCACAGCCCTCCGGTCTGTATTAAGCTTCGTGGTCGTGACTTAATATGTTTGTGCTCCGCGATACAGGTTAAAACTATAAAACAGGTTATTATAATTTTGTTAACTAGCAAGTAACATCTGACTATTTCATTTCATCCAACTGTTCTTAATTTGACACAAAAATACTATTCAGCTTGTCCATTCCAATTTCAAATCACATACTCGTAGGTACGACTTTATTGCACTGAATTTGTATAGTAATACTAATTCAATGCAACTCGTTCCGATATTTATTCGACTCGATTCAAACGATCCGATTGTACAGTCGGCCCATAAAGTTGACAATAAAACTTTTTCATAAATTCCATAAACTTTTTAATACAGCGGACAGACAGTATCATAAAGAACGGGCATACGGACCGAGAGCTCGCCTGTCCGATTTTGTCGCTGCACATATAATTCAGTTAACCAATGAACCACATGCGGTGTACGCGGACACAGCGAATTGAATTGGAACCAGGAAATATATAGCAGGAGAGCTCGCTACAAAATATAAAATGTTAAGAGTCTCTTAAAAAGCGAGACGACGCGACCGATCACTAAATCGAAGTTTTGGTGTACAAGTGTCATTAAGGCTGAGGACCACAAGACAGTTTTAACTTTTAGCAATGATAAAAATTTTGAAAATATCGTAAATCGACGCAACACATTCAATCCTAATTGTTAAATATGTTTTTTATTGCATTTTTAATTGTGTTTCAATATTTTCAGTGACATTAGTATATCGATGAATGAATGGGTCTATTTTACAAGCTATGGCTTAATTTGAACGAGTCCGTAACTAACAACCTGGTTGAATAAGCATATATTCAATTTGTATGTGTTTTTGAAATGAATTTGATTTTGAATTGCAGGATTGCCCCACTTAATCTGACTCAACCGTGGGTAAACTATGAGCTGACATAACTATGCTAAATGTATAAATAGAGACAGCGATATCCGTGTGTAAATTCTACTAGCACGCAATAGCAAAAGAATGACATAAATATAATAGACACTCGTACCTTGGCCTAAATAGAATGTTCACATAAACTCCTGCAGAGCTATAGTAATCGTAAAAGGTAAAAAAAGATTGAAGTACACGAAATTGAAAAAATACGAATGTTTTTGAATGTTCGGTTTCCGGAGCTTGAATTTTAATATTCATTACCTGTTGAGAGAAAATGTAAAAATTGGAATTGTCCCAATTACCGACAACTTTGTAAATAAAAAAACTAAGTTTATTTTGAAGCAGTTATTTAATATTAATTCATTACCCTCGCCTTTTCCCCAATTCATTGTGTCTAATCTGTCTAACCTTATTTCGCTAAGAGTATACGTATTATCTAAATAAATATAATTTATTATTTCGGACAGTATGGGTATAATAAAATTGTTTTTATTTAGTCGAGCAGTGGAGATTTTGTGGCTGAAATGATATTGTTACTTTCACTCGGCGAACACAGATTGAATTCAGACTCGTCGTTTAAATTAAGCAAATTTTACCAATACAATTTATTAAAAAACGAAGAGGAGTCTTTTCCTTGTTCGGATCTATTCGATTTTAATAGTTTAAATTTACATGTGTATAAATAATTCGAATTTCGAAGTATTACAAGAAAATAAAATATTTTATAAACGCGGTAAAGACATTCATTGGTAGACTATCAGACTCCACGCTTCAAAAAATAGTGAATATATATTGTTATTTATGACAAGTGACAACTGAACCATGACGCTGAAGTGCTTCGAATAAATGGATTTAGCACAACCATACCGTGTTCAAATTTACAGGAGCGACATCTATCGAGGGAATCAAAATTATGTTCATGTTTTACCGTGCTCATAGTAACGTATTCTTTGATTTATTTTTACCAAAAAAATAATACAATTTCAACAATCAGTCTTCTGTGTCATTAACTTTGACGACACGGTTGGCGCAGTGGTTGAGCGATCGACTGCCGCGCAGCATGTCGCGGGTTCGATCCCCGCACGGAAGAAATATTTGTACGACCTACAAGTATTTGTTCCGGGTCTGGGTGTTTTCTATCTATAATCTGTATGTATTTACAAAAAAAAAATGTATATAAGTAGTTTATCATCCATCTCGTTACCATAACACAAGCATTAAGTTGCTTAGCTTGGGACGAGATGGCGTTGTGTGAAATGTCCAAGGATATTTATTATTTATTTATTATTTTCATTATAAGGGCTTTTAAAAAATCTGTCGTTTATAATTCCCTTAAAAACAAACCTCATACTGACAATAATAAACACAAATAAAACATTTAGGTGTAGTTCTGGGAAGTACGAGTACCTACCTGTACATATACGAGTATATCTATTACTACTCAGCCAAGAAATGGGTCATTTATTGTCTGCGACACTGCTGAGTGGAGCCTCATCCATACTGTTCCACGCTGTCTAGGTTGGTACATTATATATATATATATATATATAGAAGTCAAGAACGATTGACGAAAAAAGTGTTTAAGGCGAGTGTGAATGTTGGAAGGGGAAGACCTAGGCGGACGTTTCAAGACGAAATCAGGTAGGTCTGGGAAAGAACCCAGGTCAAGAGTACCCTAAACCGAAGAGCATGCATGAAGGGAATAATAAAAGTGGACGAAGCGAAACAAGCATGTAAGGATCGTAGCAAGTGGAAAGAAGGTGGTCTCTGCCTACGCCTACGGGAAAGAGGCGTGATTATTATGTATGTATGTAGAAGTCATTGATAGGTGCTGAACTATGTTTGTGTGGTACATTAATTTTAGCTTGCTTGGTTGCCCAGTGCCCGTCTCTTGCATTCCTTTAGCCTACTACGGCGGCCTGAGGACGGTATGATTTGGTGACATAGTGTATTCTAAATCCATCATCAAACAGGCCATGGGTTTATGAGGTGGAGTTAAAATAAATCGTTTGCTTCGGATCTTTTTTTATTTTACCTTTTCTTACTGCTACCTCAAGATAAAAAGAAGTTACCAGAAAAAAAACTGTTGCCGTGCCGCGAATTTTAAACATTTAAGAATGAATGACTGGAAAGCTTCACAATTTCATATCGATTTTTTCAGTATGGATTATCTCTAGTAAGCATAAAATTATTTTTAGTACTGAAGGCTCGGCCTGTCCTTCTTACGAGAATCATACATATAATATACTTAAGCATATACATTAGAATTGAGCAGTAAGGGCATCCTGAAGGTATCGAAAGAGCCGGCAAAAGGAAATGCTAAGGCCGAAAACCTAGCCACAAGAGAAGGGAAACTTGATATGAAGCTTAAGCTAAACCGACTGACCATGGCCAGCGACGAGGCCAGACTCAGCATTCACATATTTTTCTTTACTATCTTTTTATGATTTGTATAAAACCCATGCAACCTTAAATTCCTCATTCGAATTCACGAAATTCCAAGTCCGAGTTCACTCCCATCTACATAATCGATTCCAGATAGTTATCGATTAAAATATGACCAAACGAGACATCGATAAAGCATGACGTTCAATCGTACAACAAGCCCATTCGTATCACACGTTACTGGCCACTCCAATAAGCATGTTAAATTAAAATTCGAATAGGCGACACGATCCATAAAACTCGGACATTAATAGAACAGCCGGGTTCGACATGTCAGCAGTACAATCGACGGCATAAAGGCATTCGGTAGTAGTGATGTCTAGTCATACTGGTTCGAGTTCCAACTCGAATATTTAATACTCACATACTCGATTGTATATCTAGTAATTGTTATTTAACTTTGCGTATGTGAAGTGATTGCGCATCAGCCAATCAGGGCCTAATAAAAGAGTTAGCATTATTATTATTTTTAAATGAAAAGTAAGGACACTAGTCGTTACCTCGTTACCTAAATTCACAAACACATCTGAAGTAAAATAACGTGTACGTACGTACGCAACGCGATCTTTGATTAATCATTTCTGTCAACTCGTGTACTGGGCTACAAATTTTCTAATTCAATAAGACTAAATCGATATTATGTTGAATATTGTTGAATATTCTAGTGGTTAGATGTGCCGCCTTTGGATCAACGGGTCCCGGGTTCGATTCCGGAGTCGGGCAAGTGTCTTTGTCTAAACCAGAGGCACTGGCTCGGAGTCTGGGTGTCATTTCTATCTATAATATGTATGTATTTACAAAAAAAAATGTATATAAGTAGTTTATCATCCATTTCGTTACCATAACACAAGCATTAAGTTGCTTAGCTTGGGACGAGATGGCGTTGTGTGAAATGTCCAAGGATATTTATTATTATTCAAGGATATTAGTTTTGCTAACTGACTAATATTGTAGTAACATTGCGGGTCATATGCCACACGCTTTTGACCCAAGCTCATAGCAAGTACTTTTGAATTTAGCAGATTTATGCTATGGCATAGCCCGCATGGTGACGGATTTAAAATATATAGTGTCACCACCCCATTCCGGCACGTAAGAGCCGACGAAAGGAAATGAATAGGCCTAGCCACAAGAGAAGGAAAACTTGAAACACCCTGTGCCAACTCGTCCGGCTAACGTGGCAAAGTAGGCTATTTACACTCCCTGTAATGGGAGGAGGGCCGACTCAGCAGTGGATCATGTATGGGCTGAGTAGAAGTATAAAATAAGTTTGGGGCTCTTTTATCTGCAAGCCCTCAAATTATTCCAAAACGGAATAATCCCAGTCTTTGAGTCTGATTAATTATTCGAATACAAGTAATCGATACACGATTCTTCCTCAACGATTAGTTGACCCGATTTTTTTAGAGAACTCCATCACCAAAAACAGATGACTCGGTGCATGACTATTCCGCACTGTATTTTACGACCTCGAAGCGAGACTTCTAGAACCATCTCAAACTGAGCATCAATAGAAACACAGACGTCTGCTTGCGCTTCAGAATGTGACTCAGCAAATTGTTGTTGCACGTTTCATAGTGAACTCGGCTTTATCGGAATCGGTGGATTTCCCCCGAGAGCTGTAAAAGCTGCTCGGATGACAGTCAGTACTTCGATACAGGGTTGATATCGCGCACGTCAAATATCAACAAATCCTGGGAACGAATAACTTTAGTTTTTTATGCGCTTGTCGGTACGGAATCACTACTGCCCGTTCTAATGCTGATATCAGGATTGTTCGCTCCATCTGTTTTCTTAAGGTGCGTGTAGATATGGGTAACAGACATTTATCGATATAAAAAAGCAATTGGCCTAGACTAGGTTATGCTGCAATTATATACTACTATTACACCGCCCATATATGAACCACTGCTGAGTCGGGCCTCCTCCAGTTACGTGGAGGGTGAATAGCCTACTGTGCCACGCTGGCCTGACGGGTTGGCACAGGGTTTCATATAAAGGTTTCCCTCTCTTACGGCTAGGTTATCGGCCTTGTAGTTTCGTTTTGTTCTTACCACACCCCCAGGATAGAATGGGGTGGTGATACCATTATTCTAAATCCGTCACCACACGGAGCTACAGCTACAGAGCCACGGACTAGGTTACGTGTATTTACAATCGAAATACGTATATTTTAATCGAAGCTCAGTTACTATAATTTTAAGTATAATTATTTCTACGTATAAAGTTCACTTACGTGAAACGTGAAACCAATATGGTACAATTACAGTTATCACGAGGCATAGAAAGTATGATCAAACTTTAAATCTTCCTTACCTAAATCTTTAAGATTTTTTAAAAGCATAATAACTTTTTAAAACATAATTAGTTTAATTCACCTTACCTTAAATAAATAATTGAATGATACAAAAGAAAGTCTTTTAAATATAATTTAAATGAAGAAACGACACATTATCAAATATGTAATCACACTTGTATTCAGGACGAAGGTAAAAATTAATATCTTATCTATTGTTACCATCTTACACCACTCCTATATGTGCACGCCTTTATATAAAGGGATGCTCACGGAAATGGGCTCATTCTAAAATATTCTCATTACTTGGGCGGAATCTTTTTTACTTTACGAGACGAGCTCCCCTTTTCTGGTTCGAAGGCTTGAAGTTTTCTCATCTCGCTCTCATTCGGTGGGAGAAAATGACTAATAAGAAAGAGAAATGTTAGCAATCCCGAGCTGCAAGAGCTTAATTAAACTGGAAATAATGTTGGAATTTCGGTTTCAAGTAACTAATAACTAAGACTAATGCCCGGTTTCTGAAGATCCCAGTTATATCTTCAATAACAATTGATTCGATAAAGTTATATCTAGTTTAAGCTTTCGATAAACTCCACCGCGTTTCTGAATACGTAACGCACCATTCAATAACTATTGAACCGATAGCCTATTCTTTATTCTGCCACTAGATGGCTCTGTTTTAAATACGAATTTAAAATTGTATTTATCATTTTAATTCGTCACTAATTTCTACTTTTATGTGTGCTACCAATACCCACGCGCTATTTTACCTATAAATTACACTTATTTTGTGTATTCAACAAGTGAAACAGTTCTCAAACGCATTATAAATAAAAGGTCAACCTCATTGCTTGGGTTGAGAAGTTTCGCTGCGTTTCGTGTCCGTGGTATTTTATTTTAGTTACTTATTTTGCACTGTCATTTTATTTGTATGGACAGTGTCTATTTGCGATGTATAACTGGAGCTAGAGCAGGGCTGTTGATGTCACTATCTCATTTTAAATTCGTCATTCGTGAACATTTCGAAAGGATTCCTCCTACTTCTCAAATTTCTAGGTAAAGATATATTTGTTAAAAACTCGAGTATCAGAACGAAATCAGAATCTGATGACCTGCTTGTATCAAAATCTATGAACTATTCATCGTTTAGGTATTAATTTTTGTTTATTGATTTTTAATTTACCTATTTAAATACATAATAAGTCTTCATAGCTTAAAAGTTGATATTATGCTATGAAATAAAACTTCAAATAAAGTTATGGAACCGATAAACGGCACACATTGGTCAGTTAAGTTAACCTAAGTTTAATCCAAGTTTATCTTACAACTCGTTGTTCAGAAACGCAGTTTCATAAGTTAATCGAACCAATAGCCTTATTGAATGGATAAACTGCCGTTAGTAGTACCTCAGAAACCGGGCATTAGTTATGAGATTTTATTAATAAGAGCATTCATGTTCTTGTTTGAAAATAGAAATTTTATGTGAAATCATTTTTCAACAGATTGGTAGCCGATTTTATTATTAGGTATACTAGCTGACCCGACAGACGTTGTCCTGTCTCAACTATGAATATTGAAATGGAAACTATAGCACCAACTCAAAAACCTTCGTGGGCTCATGCACAACACTTCTGCTGAAGATCATCACATGATCAAATGCATAGTTTACGATTCTATAGAGGACATACAGACAAACATTATTTTTTATATATTTTTTATTAGAACCGCGACTTTTGCTTGGTCTATCGGGAGACCTCAAACATAGATTTGATACATCTAGGGACATTCAAACTCAAGCATTAAAGGCATACCTACAAACTTATCATTCGACGTCAAAAAGAATCACATTCATACAAAATTGAACATGGCTTTTGCTTCTTTAGAAGCGCATAATATTAAAACATGTAATTAAAGACTGAAAAAGAACTTTATTTAAGTAGGTTTTGTAACATTACATTACCGATGTCCATTAATTTCTATCAGACATATACGAAATTGTTATATTTTAGTTTACCCACATCTAAACTGTTTTCACCGTCAAATTAAGATCGTTGATTAGTACATTATTTTTAAGTTGGATCATGTATATAAGTTGGATCCGAATATAAGTGAATTGTATTATTTTGTTGAATAGATGTCTTAGACCAGTAAAATAAAGCAATAAAACCTTTCGTTTCATAATTTAAACTGTTAATTAAGCCAAAATCAAACAAATTTTAAAACCCGCTTCTCTTGCTTCCGAATCTATATTTAACTATGTAAAAAACATGGCAACATTAATAGGTCGATTGTTGCAGCGCGAAGCAATAAAAACGCTCCGCCTGTTGACATTCTCACAACCATTCTCTCAACATGAACATTAGTAAAAAATCTAATGAAAAAGATATCCCACGACTTGTATAGAACTTTCAAAAGCCGTAAAAACCGGCCACACTTTTTATCTCCCTTAGCAATAAATATGTCCACCCTCACAAGCTACTTCGTCTCGCCTATAAATCGAAAAGATTAACGTTTGATACTAAATTTATTTACTCAAGTACATTTAGCGTAATCTCATGTGTCGTAATGCCTATTAATCCACAGAACACATTATAATTTATCTTAGGAGTTAATGATATCACTCAACCTGACAGATTGGTTAAAACATTCTGAGTAAAACCGGAATTTTAAATATTACAGCCCGATTTTAGACATGGTAATTTGTTGCTAGCTTTTCGAGGGCTACATAATTTTATCTCACAGTAATCTTTTTAGGAGAGGAATAGATAAGATTTGAAATTAGCGTTTCAAATAAACTCATTAAACTTTCATTTCTGAATAACAGAAACTTATAATTTCCAAATGACTCAAATTGGATTACAAATTTCGTACTTAAATATATAATCTTATTTAATTTAATTTTCCACTAACTATAAATTAATTCGGGCTTTACTTCATTTTGATTTTCTTTTTTTTTAAATGATGAACCCTTGCACTCTGTATTATTTAATTTTTATTTTTCTTGTCTTATTTTTTTAAACGAAACCCTTTGCACTGGCTTTTAACCTGTATCACGGGGGCATTTTACAAACATGTAATTTACGAACACGAATGACACGCAGCGCAGAGCAAGTGTCTCTGGTCTAAAACAAAGACACTGGCCCGACCCCGGAATCGAACTGGCGACCCGTGCTTTAAAGGCGGTACATCCAACACACGAACTTTCGTCAAGGGCATACATATTATAATTCCATCTTCCCCCTTTTAAAAAAGACCATAAAATATTCATAAGCTACAAATCCCTTACACCATCTACGCAACCTGCATCATAACTTACTTATGCTAATGCCCCATGCACATCCACTCTAATCAAAACAACATGAGACACACGACCCCAAAACTATAGCAAATTAATATACGGCTTTTTCTACACCACTTATTGATTTAACAAGCGCTCCATATGTGAGGCGAACAAAACACCCTAAAAGCAAAGAAACACCATTAGAAGCCAAGTGGGACTGGACCCCTACCCAAGGGACTGGGTAATGCGTGGTTCCGCTGCGCATTTTTATTTTTCCCACTAATTGGTGCACTTTGGGACCAACGTGGGACTGCACCGTCTCTAGGGAAAATACCGAGCGTACCAGACGTTTTCAATGTCATTTCATTTGCGTTATATTCTATTGATGCTGTGGTTGTGTGGATATATTTAAAAATAGAGCTCGGCGAACTTCGTACGGCCATGTCGAGGGACTAGAAAAAAAATGTCCTGGCAATTACGAACACAACAGACTTATACAATTTAATGCAGTCGTTCAGAAATATGAGAGTACATACATATACATATTAAGGCTATGCATTTTTCTTTTTATAAAAGTAATATTTTATAGAAAATAGATTAAGTATATATCTATAAAAAATATATTAAAATATACATTAATTGAGAACGTCTGGACTGGTTTGGCTAATTTTAGTTTTGAAATACTTGTAAAAGTACATGGAATGTATTAAATATAAGAAAACAAAGAAATTGCAACGAAACTAGTAAAAACATCTACTTAAGTATTTTAATTTAAATCATCATCATCATCATCAGCCCACATTAGTCCACTGCTGGACAGAGGCCATAATTTAAATACCACCTATTAATATCTATAAGAACTATAAGAGGCGACTAAAGGAACGCAAGGGGCTAATCACCTAGCCGCAAGAGAAGGAAAAAACCCAGTGCCAACCCGTCTGGCCAGCACAGCACAGTACGCTAATTGTCTTCCTTGTAACTGAAGGAGGCCGTATTCAGTAGTGGGTTATTTATGGGCTGAATATTAGTAGTAGCAGACTAATGTTTAACACGCTATAAAGAAACACGGTAAGTTTGTGTTGCAAATGTCCGAGGCAAATGAAACATGTATGTTTCATTTTATATTATTAACCCCCGACGCAAAAAGAGGGGTGTTATAAGTTTCACGTGTCTGTCTATCTGTCGGTCTGTCTGTCTGTGGCACCGTAGCTCGCGAACGGATGAAGCGATTTCAATACAGTTTTTTTTTAATGACAGGTGAGTTACGGGCGAGTGTTCTTAGATATGTTTGATGAAAATACCCAATATCTGCAAATATATGTGGTGGGGAGAAAATTAGAAAGCGACAAGAATCTATGTATTGACAACTTATACATCTCCATCATAATACCTATAAAATGTACCTATAAAAAGCCGAAAATAAAAAGTTAATTAAAAATTTAAATAAACCCCCGACACAATTACCTATGTTACCTTTAAAAAGTAGAAAATAAAATACATCGCGTTGGGGGACCGCTCCTACTTATTTATTACCTGAGCCCTGGTTGTATTTTCTATTTATTAAAGGTAACATAGGTAATTGTGGCGGGGGTTTATTAAAATTTTTAATTTAATTTTATTCAAAGCTTATTTTTAAAGTATATTCAAAGCATTATCTAACATTTTATTTGTAGTATATTGGTAATTGTACTCTGTTTGCTCCTAAGTTTCCTTAACAATATCTGTAAGTGAGGACTTGTTATTGGCTCAATGGTGCTATCTCTAAGCCTTACATAAACCTTTAGTAGCTGTAAGTCCTCCATGCATTAATTAAATAAATAAATAAACATTTTTTTCTGTCACCGCCTTGTTTTGCTCTTAGAAAATTTAACAACTACAATAACATCGCTGTACCTTTACAAAAAAATGCTTGATGGCTAGGAATGGTAAAAGGGTGTCTACTATTGTTTAAAATTCCAATATCCATCGCTGCGTAATCGCAGATCTCAGAGACGGAATATTAAAAACCCCATACTCAACCGAACCCGGACGAATCCGTAGACCTAACAATGGACCTTATTATCCGTTGATCCCTCGTACATTCCGTGGCATATCTGCAAAATTTCACGCACCCTTGCAATAATAATATAACATCGATATCATGCATGATCCTGAGGTTAGGGTTACATACAATGCAAATAAATAAAATAGGAGTGTCTGTTTGTAATATTAAAATAACCAGTTTTACCTAAATGCATTTGGACGTACGAGTATACACGGTACATGATACCAAATCAACATTTTAATTAAATTTTTATATGTCTGTTCGTCGGATTTTGACGGGACTTACACTTGCAGATGTAACAAGGATGTCTATCTATTCTATCTATCTATCAGTCACAGAAGTCCACTGCTGATTTCCACAATGCACGATCTCGTGCAGAATGCATCCACCGACTCCCAGTGACCTTTACAAGGTCGTCCATCCACCTAGTCGGGGGTCTTCCCACGCTTCTCCTTCCCATACGTGGGCGCCACTCCAAGACTTTTATGCCCCACGGCCATCCGTTCTTCGGGCTACGTGGCCTGCCCATTGCCACTTCAACTGTGCAATCCTTCTAGCTATGTCGGTCACTTTAGTTCTTCTACGGATTTCCTCATTTCTGATTCTATCACGTAGAGTAACTCCGAGCATAGCTCTCTCCATCAACAAGGATGTAACAAGGAGTAACTTTTTTTTTTACTTTGTAAATCCCTTATGTGGGGCTCCGAGGCGCGAAGAGATGGTAATTACGCCCCAACCTACCCACTAAAACCAACGATGTCCCTTAACTGCCCGAGACAGGGCCACGGGTTTCACACTCCTGATGAGGGAGCATGCCCCGTGACCCTGATGGGGCCTTGGCCCGCTAGTATAAGCGGGTCCCACGCTTTTATGGGGAGCTCTGGACGCTCCCCAACCCACCGAGAGGCACGAGCGGGACATTACACGTGCCCCCGTCAGGCGCCGGATGTACCGGTGCCCGACCCACGTGGTTGCGGCGGCAGCTGTGGCACGCCTGCCTGGCTGCCCCTCCGCTGCTAGTGGTGGCAGCCCTGGCCTTACCGCCTGGCCGCCCTCCACTGCATCGCCACGCCGTATGTCGCGGCAGGTTAAGACTTCCGAGGCAACTCTGATGACAGAGGAGTTCCGAGAGCCAAAACCCACCACGTCTTCCCTTGTGCCGCTCTTCGTCTGGCTACTCCCCGTGGGCCCGCCCGGGATGGGTGACCCTGAGCCGGTATGGCCCCAACGGATCCTAAAGGCACGCAAGCGCCCTCACCACAACAAGGTGGCAGCACGGTCGAGGGAGACGGGACGTTCACTTGCAGATAGCCGATGTAACAAGGAGTTCGGCTACTTTTATTAACACGCAAGACACAGATAACCTAGCTAAATGTAATTTTTTAAACGTTTCGAATGCCTCGCAGCCGTCGTGGTTGGAAATTAAATAATGTAATATACACTCGATAAATCAGTTAAAAGGTGTTTAATTTCAATGTGTAATGATCGCGAAAACCTAAGAAGTCATTATGATTATGTAATATTAGCAAAGTTTATTTACCCTCCATGTAAAGTGATGAGGCCCGTCTCAGCGGTGGGTCATCTATTGGCTGAATAGTAGTAGTATATTGAAAGTTGTGACAACCATATGTTTAAATTTCCAGCGCCCTGATTACGAAGTTCAAAAGTGAGAGAAGCCCTTATCTACCCTCCTTGCGATCGGACCGACACCAGGCAAAACTAACGATAAAAGAGCCCACTATATCATATTGGCACTTCCGACGGAGGATCTGGTAATATTTCGTACATCTTAAAGGATAACCGAAGCATGAACCCTCTTGAGAGCGAAGCTTCGAGAGGGTAGCGATCTATTTGTCAGGATCAGAAGGACCAATGGACTCGAATATAGGATAGTCATTCTATTCGTTTATTGTTACTAAATCAGAAGAGTGGCTTGATTTTTGACATATTTCTCAGGCATAGATGACCCACTGCTGAGTCGAACCTCCTCCAAATACATGGAAGGTAATTAGGCACAGGGTTTTGTATCAAGATTTCCTTCTCTCGGCTTTGATATTTCCTTCTGCCTGCTCTTACGACACCCTCAGGACGGAAACAGTTGGTGACACCGTGTATTCTTAATCCGTCACTGAATTGTACTTTATCGCTATCTAATCCAATATTACTCCCAAACTTGTAAAAAATTAAATCGCTTTAAAAATATATCTGTCCTATCATTGGACAGCAGAACAAAAGAGACAGCAATAGATATAAACACAAATAAATGTTTCAGTTATTATAGGCTTATTAAACTATTATGAATACAAAGGTTAGTCCTAATCTGCCATAAATATAATTAAAACTATAAAATATTCCGCCTTTTGACTCAACGTTGTGAATATTATTAACCCATCAAGCCACACAAAAGCTCCAGAATAATCCATAAAACATCAAGACAAAGAACCATAGTTGATACAAAGGAAAGCTTCGCGAATTGTTTAACCCTGTAAACGCTCATTACGAATCCGCGTAACCAGCTCCCAAACTGCTGAGGTGTAAATGTAAACAAAACAATGACTTGCTAATTCGCGACGCGCCCTGCTTGCGGTGAGGTCACGTCGAGGTGCGGTCGAGCCCGCCACCTTGTATCCCGACGTCCCTGCTAATGAAAGCAATATCGGAGGGAAATGACGTACCAGTGTTTTTGATGGATGCCCGCGTATTGGCGGGTTCACCCGACTTTCGGGGATTTGACCCAGTTGTGCAGATTTGAAATATGGGGTTTAATACTGAGCAATGCTTTAAAATATAGGGACCGTTTCTCGTGTTTTTATTTTTACTGAGTGGAAATCAGACATGTTAACTACATCTAAAGCCAGTGGAAATATATCTAGCTTATTCTAATGAGTTAGAGATATTTCCACTGGCGACTACCTCTTGGTCTGATATATCTGGCCAATCCATTTAAACTACGGACTTCATAATCTATGCATAAGGTTCTTCAACACGAATCAGTGTTTGGCAATTCTAATTGTCCACTGATCATGATGGAAAATAATACAATTTAAGTCGATGTACTTCACAGCCCCGAAAAATTTCACTACCGAGGTGGGCCTCCTCCAATTACACGCTCGCCAAACGGGTTGGCAGGAGGTTTTGTTTCAAGTTTTCCTTCTCTTTCAGCCAGATTTTGTGCCATGTAATTTCCTTTAGTCGACTCTTACGACACCCTCAAGATGGAACGGGGTGGTGACATTATGTTCTCTAGACCTATCCAAGACTCACCAAGACCTCACGGATAAGTCTATGTAACAACGCATAATTCTGCTGGATTTTTGTAGAATATACTTTGTTATTATGTTATATTCCACGGGGATTAGTTATTAAACTGTGTTTCGAATGAGGAAGTTTAAATATCCACTCTTTGTATTCTTCGTTCGCATGTTGAACGACAACGCTTTATGCCGCATTACATCCATTATACCAAATACTTCGCGTGTTGTTTTTAATTCAACTTTAACAAAGGCAGCTTGTTCCTGTCTCTGAAAATGCCCTGAAATGACATAACAAAAGACCCTTATTTTAATAATGTCTTGAATACATTTAACTGTATAACCAAGCGTCCGTGTGGTGACGAATTAAGAATACATGGTGTCACCCCATTCCATCCTGAGGGTGTCGTAAGAACCGACACAAGGAAATGAGAAAACCGAAATTCTAGCAGCAAGAGAAGGAAACTTTGATACGAAACCCTTTGCCAACCCAGGCACAGTAGGCTGTCCCCAGGGTCCCGGAGCATGCTCTCCTATCGGGGAGTGTATCCCGTGGCCCTGGTTCGGACATTCGAGGATCGCCGTCGGTTTTAGTGGGTAGGTCGAGGCGCAATTTACCATCTCTACGCGTCCCACATATCCCGGCTAGTCCCAACGGCCGGGAATCCATGAGGATCTCCGACGAAAAAAAAAAAAAAGAAGGCACAGTAGGCTAATTACAAGCTGTACAATTAACAGTACGTCATCTATGTGCTGAGTAGTAGTAGTACATAGTATTACCAAGTCGGTATATCACTATCACTACATACATAGTATAAAAAAAAGCCGCTGTCGTCTGTCCGTCCCTATGTATGCTTAAATGTTTAAAACGACGCAACGGATTATGAAGCAGTTTTTTAATAGATAGAGTGATGCAAGAGGATGGTTTATAAGTATAATACATGCATAATCATCATCATCATCATCATTATCATCATCATCTTTGCGATGTATCCCGGTTGCAACCCAAACTCTCGCTTCGGCGCCCGGGGTCCGCTTTCCGACTTTTTCTTCTCCACTTCGCACGGTCTTCAGCATTCCTGGTAGTGAGCCTATTGGTACGCATATCACCCTTTACGACGTCAGCACTTTTTGAGTCTCGAAATCAATACATGCACAATATTGCAGAGAAATACTGATAAATTTAGATGTTCATCATTGCACCCGTGCGAAGCCGGGGCGCTAGTAAATATATAAAACTGTATATTGGTGGTTGATCGAATGGTCGAATCAATCTAGGTACTGTCAACTACAGAACTGTCGCCATCCATTTTTATGGAGGACGTAGCGTGTGGTACTTGACTCAACTTTAACTCAGTGAGTAATAAAATATTTATTTTATTATAAGTTATAAATGGGTTGTTCCAGTTTCGCGTAACTCAACCTTGTTTTTTCTGACTTCGACTCAAATAAAGTGTCGGTATAACTGCTGGTAATTATTTGGACTTTAAGATAGGGAGAAGACCTATACTATAGGGACATAAAACAAAATTCTTGGGATCCAGTAGTTTATTCTATGCAAAGATTAACATTCCACAAAGTTGTAGTTAAGTTTTTGCAACCAGGAACATATTATATTATTACATCTACTAATATAATGTTCCTCCTATATTTGATTAGCCAAGTAATAAGGCTATCGGTTCCTTTTGTCGACAGAATTAATAGGCGCTCGTTAAACAAAACCATAGTGCGATATAATTAACGTATAATTTACAACACGACCCGTATCGCGAACATGTTGCTCGACCAAAATAAAATTATTTTTTCATGATAATAGCCCGCCACGCAATGACATAAACTTTGACTTTTTCCAATTAAAGATACTGCGCTTTTTTTAAGCGACAATAGTGTATTTGATATCGTCATTCACTTAGTACGATTTAACCACGAAATTGATGAATTGTCAAAAGGCAAATAGTTAATGAGAAAATTTATCTTCTGTTAACTTAATGACCGCGCCATTCCATCCTGGAGGTGCCGTGAGAGCCGACAAAAGGAAATGACAAGAACATACAACCCTAAATTTCACCCCTCTACGATCAACCCCTATTTTTAATAGTGATATTTATATGGCAAAACAACGTTTGCCGGGCATAAACTAGATATAGTTTGCATTAGACGACGCGGTTGGCGCAGTGGTTGAGCGATAACACAAGCATTAAGTTGCTTAGCTTGGGACGAAATGGCGTTGTGTGAAATGTCCAAGCATATTTATTTATTTATTATTTATTATTTATTGCATGCTTTTTAAAGAAAGCGCTTAGTATGTCTGTCTGTCAATTATTTGTCTATCTATTAATTAAAAATTAATTACTGTTCGTTAGTCTCGCTAAAACTCGAGAACGGCTGGAGCTATTTGGTTAATTTTGGTATTGAAATATTCGTGGAAGTCCAGGGAAGGTTTAAACGGTGTAGGTGTAGTAAACATGATTCTGAGGCGGTACGAAGATTGCTGGGTCAGCTAGTTTATATGTAATTTTCTATCTATAAAATCAAAAATGTCAATTAAAAATAAATCTTTACTGTCGAGCATATGAAAGTTTTATGGAAACTGCTCAATTATAAGAGTGAGCCGGCCAGTTAATGTTAACCAAGGAATATTATTAATTAGCAGTTAAAGTTACGTTATATGTGGCTCATGATTTTGTTACAATTGAATACACTGTACTGAAATGTATACCATATCATCCCGAGGATAGTAAGAGCCGATACAGTACTAAGGTATTACATTTCAGTACTACTTCTACTTCTTGGTCCATATATGAACCACTGCTGAGTCGAACCTCCTCCAACTTCATGGAGGGTTATTAGCCTACTGTGCTGGGCCAGACGGGTTGGCACACTCTTACGGCTGGGATGTCGGTTTTGTCATGTCCTTTTGCCAGCTCTTATGACACCCTCAGGATGGAATGGAGTGGTTACCAGGCGGACTTCCAGTTACCATCAGCCAGGTCGTAAGCCTCAACGTCTCAATAGCAGTATAATAAAAATGTGGAAGAAAATTTTATCGGCTCAGCTACGTATCGGATTGTCAGACCAGTTAATATGAAGTTAAATCTTACATGGACTATATAGTTCCTTTAGGCGCCTCGTAGAACGCCCTGAGGTTGGAATGAGTTGGTGACACTGTGTATTCTAAAACGAACACACTCTGGTACATGAATAAACTCGTAATTGCCCTACGTTTCGTTGCGTCTATTGAATGTGAGTCCAATACTATAATTTAGGGCTGCCAACTATTGATTGATTACCTATCATCATTTGTAATTGTCTGTCAGTTAGTTCAAAATACTATAATGACAGCCGATTACCGCTCAAGTAGTCGATACATATAATTTGGACGGCACTGTGTAAATGTTTGTTCATCATTATTTTAACAAACTTGATAATTATACTATACTTTACTAGCGACCCGCCCCGACTTCGCACGTATGTAATTATCTATGTATTATACTCAAAAAACTTCCTCTTAAATCACTCTATCTATTAAAAAAACATCTTAAAATCCGTTGCGTAGTTTTAAAGATTTAAGCATACATATGGAAGGACAGACGACAACGATTTTGTTTTATATTATGTAATGATAATGATGATAAGGGTGATATGATGGGAATAGCGGAGACGAAGCTACTAGATTTTATCATATGAAAAGCAACTACATAGTTTCTTGCTGGCTCTTCACTGTAGCATGAATGAGGATGGACGGAAGGGTCGTGGGTAAAGACATAAATAAATATCCTTGGACATTTCACACAACGCCATCTCGTCCCAAGCTAAGCAACTTAATGCTTGTGTTATGGTAACTAGATGGATGATAAACTACTTAAATATACATTTTTTTCTGTAGATACATACATATTATACATAGAAATGACACCCAGACTCCGAGCCAGTGCCTCTGGTTTAGACAAAGACACTTGCCCGACCCCGGAATCGAAACTGGGACCCGTTGGTCCAAAGGCGCCACATCTAATTTATGGTTTAGTTTCTGACGGATTTCGAATAGATAGTGTCACCACCCATTCCATCCTGTGGGTGTCGTAGGAGCCAACGCAACCCGTCTACCCTCAGTAGGCTAATTACCCTCCCTGTAATAGTAATTTATACTCAGCCCATAAATTGTAAAGGTAGTAGTTAAAATAAATAACGAGGTCTATACTTTCTGTGGTTATTCAGCTAATATTTCGGGCGAGGAATGTCTATAGCTTCAGCCAATGGTTTTTTAACACGCAATTTAGCGTAGGCTTCCAAAAGAAATATATAGCGGGAGTGTGAATGGGAACGTCGGAAGGGGCAGGCCAAGAAGGACATTCCACGACCAAATAGGTGATGTCATAAAGAAAAGTCAGGTCAGAAGCACCCTAAACCGACGAACATGCATGAAGAGGTTAATGAAAGTGGAAGAAGCGAAAGTTGTCAGGCAGGATCGTAGCAAGTGGAAGGATGTGATATCTGCCTACCCCTGCAGGAAAAAGGCGTGACTTTATTAATGTATGTATGTATCTAATTTCCCATAATGGACTCGGGTCAATCAAATAGTAAAGTAAAGGAGCACACGTTACAATTACTCCACGAGCTTTAGTATCGTAAATTGCATCCCGCAAATTATTTTGTATTTTTATTTTAAACGACCTGTTACTTCGTCGGCGTGGTGTTTAGCAAAAAAGTTATTCTTCAGTTTGCAGAGTTTACGATAACTCATTCATTAAAAAATGGGTAAAATCAGCAAAGTTGGCCATAACAATATGGAAGTTACTGAAAAATGGCTTTTTAAAAGCGGGGGAGGTGTCAATAAAAGTAGCCTAAGTTACTTCTTGTTACATCAGCTGTCTGCCAGTGAAAGTCCCATTAAAATCGGTCCAGCCATTTCAGGGATTAGTTTTGCCCAAATTTCGCACACAGTTTCTTTAACAGTACGTTATGGATAGGGTTTATTGTTACAGACTTTACAAGAGCGGACGTACATAATTATTATGCGATTATCAATTTTCATATTTTTTGTGCATAAAACACTCTCCGGTCTCGACTCTGGCCAACCTCAAAAATGGCACATAGTCTACTCTACCAACCAGAATTCAGCCTAAACAAATCATATAATATTACGAGCACACATGCACTGCAAATGCCCTGCAAATGAGAGATATATAAAACACATATATAAATACACTCGGACATGAACCACTAAAAGCTACAGAAAATAAAACTAAAAGCAGTGTCGTTAATGCATTACCATTCACAGATTGGCCCTCAAACAATGAGTGACGTCCGGAAACGCAATTAACTCTGTATTCGTTGGAAAGAGGAAATATCAATTCGCCTGCACCGACTGCCGCTAGGGGGATCAATCCATGCGTTTAGTTTAACAGATCGGACATTTGACTCAATTATCCTGATATTACTAGAACATTGATATGTTGAACAGAATCGCATTAAAGGAACACAGCTTGGGGATCTTTAAAAATGTTATCTTAGTATTATAGATAACAAATGTAAAGTAACACCTGCATGTACTATTAACTTATTTAGTTTGTTTCAATAAACATTTTGAACTAATAATACGGGTTTGAATCGGGGGACAAAATTCGAGGAGAAAGTCAGTCAGGGTATTGCTATTCATACTGAAAAGTAGGGCTAATAAGCCTTAAAAATAACACCGCAATTTAAACCGTCTGAGTCTCAAAATGTGTATAAATCGAGAAATTTTTCAATTATCGATTGCTATAACATATATGTACTTCTCATCAGAAAAATCTAAACACATCCCTTTATATGGTTGTTAACAAAATACGAAGCTTATGAAAGTTTAATTTGAATTTAGAACATTAACATTAGGATTTGAAAACCTTTTAATGTTCACTAATATACGTCATTTGACATAATATATAATTTTTTCTGAAAATCCTTACAAAACATAAACTTACAAGGTGTTTCGATTTTTCTGATGAGAAGTGTATGGCTATAACTTAAGTACGAGGATACTTAGATGTAATCGTGAAGAAGGATTAAGTATCATTAACCTACGAACGAGAATTGCCACGGGAATTAAATATTGTTCTAATATGATAAAACTCCAAGCGAACCCCTTTATAATCCCACTAGACCAATGTGATACCAAATAGTGGTTTGAAATATTCAATAATTTAAGCTAACGACTAAATTTAACTGTCATCTTATGTCATAAAATATAACCTCAGTTCTAAGCTCCTAATTACAGCTTAAATGAATGTTGATTAATTTTAACAAAAATTTCGTGTTTTACATCTGTAACTTGCCCAATGAATAAATTGAAAATAAATTAAGTTAATGCGACACAAAATGTGTTATGAATATCTATAATCCTTTTTTTCTCGAAGAGATTTTAAGATCGTGTTCGTTTCGTAACAACTCTAGAAGAAAGTTGAAAGAATGTCGCTTAGCGATTAATTATGCAACACAAAATTACGTTGAGCGCAGGTTTCGATGCTTATTGCCTTTTTTGTTTGCTATCAGAAACTATCGGGAAAACACAGCAACATTAATGTCATCTTACATACAAGACCCACTTTCATATTACATAACAATTTATAATAATGTTATAGGACTTACAATTCACTCAAACTCAAACTCAACTCAAATCATTTATTTCAATTGAACCTATTGTTTTTGACCTTGTTTTGAAAAGTCAAAAGTGAAGTTAGGAATCTAGTTGCTTGTTCCAAAAAGTAGGAGAAATTCCATGCACGCTCTTTTTATCATATTTTCTGTCACATATCTATCGTTGTCGTTTCAGCCCATAAATTACCCACTACTGGGGCCTCCTCCATATTCATGGACGGAAATTAGTCTACCGTGCCACGCTAGCAATACGGGTTGGCAAAGGGTTTGTATCAAGTTTTCCTTCTCTTGGGGCTAGGTGATCACCTCTTGCGGTATTTAAGTCACCTCTTCACTACACAGCCCCTAAAATACCCACTGCTGAGTCGGGCCTCCTCCAATCACACGGAGGGTAATTAGCCTACTGTGCCACGCTGGCCAGACGGGTTGGCACAGGGTTTGTATCAAGTTTTCCTTCTCTTGGGACGAGGTGATCTGCCTCTTACGTTCCATTATTGAGACACCCTAAAGATGGTTTGCTTTGGTGACATTGTGTATTTTAATTCCGTCACCACAGGGACTCTTGACATATTATACTCAGCCCATACATGACTCACTGCTAAGTCGGCCCTCCTCCAATACCATGCAGGGTTATTAGCCTACTAAGCCACGCCGGGTTTCGTCAAATTTATGTGGAACAAAGTTACCCTCATGGATTTGTACGCTCGGAATATTTTAAACATTTAATAGCGAAGCATCTCTATTGTTAGACTTCTATATGTATACGTCAATTTGAATTGAAACAGTGACTCCCGTCGCTCTATTATCCTACCCCTTCCGCGGCAAATTGCACTTGCGTCGTGTGCATTTCATCCGATTTAGCAGTCTGTCTGTCAGTAATGAACGCCAGTATGATACCGTATCGATCTTTTTAAATCCCTCGAAAATAAGGCGTTTTAAAAGTGTGACATATCTGTCACTGGCATTATAGCTCATTGACCAGTTATTAGATTACGGTAAATGATGTCTCTTAACGGTTCTGATAGTGTTCTTTATTTTAAAACCCAATGTTTCACCACGATGGATACGGGTGGCACAGGACCGACCTTGTGGAGATCCTTGTGGGAGGCCTATAACAAGCAGTGGACGTATTTTGACTGAAATGATGATAAATAAATAATAATAATTATATCCTTGGACATTTTACACAGCGACATCTCGTCCCAAGCTAAGCAACTTAATGCTTGTGTTATGGTAACGAGGTGGCTGATAAACTACTTATATACATTTTATTTTTGTAAATACATACATATTATAGATAGAAATGACACCCAGACTCCGAGCCAGTGCCTCTGGTTATGACAAAGACACTTGCCCGACCCCGGAATCGAACCCGGGACCCGTTGCTCCAAAGGCGGCACATCTAACCACTAGACCTGATGTGTAACGACCACGGACACTGCAAAGCGCCTTAACAGCGGTCCTACTAGTTGTGAAAGGCAAACTTAAGAAAAAGATACTTAGCATTGGTGCACTGAGAAAAAAATACCAATACTGGCATATTCTATTATTCACCAGCATCGACCCATTTAAATGCGTACTTGACTCATGCCGCTATTTCTATACCAAACGCACTGAATACTAGAGCGTACAACCGTTCATTTTACAATCGATTAAATTTAAATTGACAATGCATTCGAATAGAAAGGTGCAAATACAAAATCATATCGATCGGAACGGTATCTCGATGATGTGTCGATTATGCGTGTCGAGCCTAATAATAACAAGGGCGTTCCTGCCATTAGCATAGAAAAGAATATTTTTTATAAAAGTTATCTTTCATTGTTGTTTTATTTTATTGAGGGGTCCTTACATGAAACGGCCAAGTACATAGACAATTCAGAGTATACATACACAATATTTTAACAACAGAATATGTTAATAATAAATCTCTTACAGAGATTGGCATTATAGCTCATTTGGTCATGTCAACAATTATTTAAATATTGAGGGATTCTATCACAATGTATGGGGAAACTATAGGGAATGTATAGATAGGTAGAAAATGTAGTCGTAAGTGAACGATAAACAACAGACAACATATTATATGCTAGGCGGCCTCGTCAGCGGTACATAGTGAGAAATTTTCCTGCATCAAGGTAAAATAGTTATAAGATTTTTTTATTTTCAGGCACGCCTAACACAACCAACGTCCATCATAAAACGGCTGAACAAATTTTATTGGTACCCCATCGATTGACAAACCTTTAAAAATCAAAATCAATTTGTCACATAGGAAGACAAAAATTTAAAGAAGAACGGTACTTATCCATCCACTATACCCTTTTCAACCGCCCTATATAATGTAAATGTACATGAAATCTTACTAATATTATAAACGTGAAAGTTTGTAAGTATGGATGGATGGATAGATGGATGGATGGATGTTTGTTACTCTTTCACGTAAAAACTACTGAATGGATTTTAATGAAACTTTACAATAATATAGCTCATACATCAGAATAACACATAGGCTACAAGTTATAAAGATATTATGTGAATTACAACAATATAAACAAGTCGAATTCAAAATTTCTAAATGTAAAATTTTCGAGCATATTAAACTATAGACAACTAACGTTTCGCTGTCAGTTGCGTTTTGTTAAAGTAGGTTTTATACGGACGGGATAAAAATCTCAGGTATCCTATGTCCAAGTTTCTTTTTGTTTTAAATATATATAATGCGGAACAACGTTCGCCGGGTCAGCTAGTATGTACATAAATACACTTAAATGTTAAACACATTCACAAATCTAGCACTTAGCCAAACAAACTTTGAAATGCAAATCAGAAAGATTTTGTTCAAGCAAACTTCGCTCCCGCTAATGAAGTGCCCGCATTTAAAATGCTATTAGGCGCATATTTTAAAGCGAAGTAAAAATTACCATTTTTAGAGTCGAAGAAAAACATAACTATTGGTGTATTTTAACTATGACACACTGATATGTAAGGCTCTGCGTGATGTTGCACACAGAAGCTAGATAGGGCAAGCTGAAGACGAGACGCTATGGCACTCTTTAGGGGCGCTTTATATCTAGTAGAGGACTAGAGTGGAATGAAGAAGTAGTAGGACTTCCCCCTTGAGTAACTTAGCTGGTCAAACATATTTTGTTCCAATGCTTGGATTAATTACCTATCTGTATAACAATAAGCGCCTTGTCCTTGTAGGGACGGCTTTAAAATATGGTGCCATTACCTCATTCTACCCTGAGGGTGTACTAAGAGCCGATAAAAGGTAATGACAAGGCCGATACCTTAGCCTGAAGAGAAGGAAAACTTGATGCGGAATCCGTCAGCGTGGCAGATAAAGCCGTCCACCGTTTTTGCACGTTTTTAACATACCTACAATCTATTTTTGTGTCTAGAAATTTCTAGAAAATTTAGGTTAACTAAGTACTCAAGCTAGTTCTGCTCCCAGCAACAACTCCCAGACTGCGAAAGGTACCTTACATATCGCGTTGCACATATATATAACATTATCCTAATGATGTCTTAGATTTTCACGATCTTTACACATTGCAGGAAATGATGGCTTCACGGTTATGATCGTTTTATTTTATTTTATTCCCAACGTTTGACACTTTGCAGTGTCCGTGGTCGCGGGACGACTGGATGGCAGTTGTCGCTGCGAACTGTCATAACCGTGAAGACATCATTTCCTGCAATAACATTATCCTATTATAATGTGGGTGGGTTGTGTGTCTGCACCGGAGTAAGATTGCCATAGTTCTATCCCAGAAAACTGGCAGTTCAAGGAATCCACTTTCCATCTGCCATTAGCGATCTTCGATGTTTTAATCGCCCGGGGTTTAGAACAATGTGTTTAAACGTCATCATGAGACTTACAAAAAATCTAAATTAAAAGTAGAGATATTTAGTTATGACTTCTTCTTCTCAGCTCTTAAATGACCCACTGCTGAGTCGGTCTCCTCCAATTCGTTTCGTTTCAGCCCAATAATGACCCACTACTGAGTGGAGCTTCCTCCCAATTCATGGAGGGAAATTAGCCTACTGTGCCACGCTGGTAAGACGGGTTGGCACAGGGTTTGTATAAAGTTTTCCTTCTCTTGCGGCTAGGTGATTTGCCTGAGCCGCAAGTTCCCTTAGTCACCTCTTACGACACCTTCGGGGTGGTGTGGGTTGGTGACACAGCATATTCTAAATCCGTCACCACACGGCACCTCTAATTACAAGGAGGGTAATTAGTCTACTGTGCCACGCTGACCAGAGGAGTTGGCACAAGGTTTTGTATCAAGTTTTCCTTCTCTTGCGACTAAGGTATCGGCCGTATCATGTCCTTTGTCGGCTCCTACGACACCCTCAGGATGAAATGGGGTGGCGACAGTATTTATTCTTAATCCATCGCCACACGGACGGTAATGATGCAAATCGCCTTTACGCTGTTGTTGAACTGTTTTACAAACTGGTTCGAAATATTCTCTAAATAACAACCAAAGAGTGGGCGGTACTTAGCATTCGTACCGCTTTCTCAAACTTTGGCAGAACGAGTAGGCGTTACTCTCAAAGATAACTTAGCAATGCAAATTTGGGAGATCATTCTCATTTCTCATGCAACTGCGCGGGTGATCTCACTAATGAAGTGTTTCGCGCTTAAAACGTTAAAACATCTTGTGCACACTTTTGATAAAATCAAAAAGAGTGCCGCGTTCCTGTTTGAGTTATTTGTCGTCACATTAAACGAGCGTTCAACAAAAAGTATATGAATTTAGGGATGCCACTCTAGGTGACGACAAGTTTTGATAACCAAGAATAACTCCTTGAGCCTTTTTTATACCATTAGTGTGACACTTAGGCATGACGGATTTAGAAAACACAATGTTATCTCAATTAATAGTATATTTCATTACAAGAAAGGCTGTCATTGCAAAGAGTTCCGACAAATGTCTACCCGAGCCGAGGCGCAGCTGAAGGCGAGGGTTGACAGTCGGAACAAGTTGCAATGACGGTTCCGCACGTGTACTGAACGACTATTTTTAATACAGTTGCGAAAAAATGAAGCAATTTAATAAAATAATAAAAACACAATAAACTTAACTAACTGCTCATTTATGACTGAATGACTGAAAGCACCTGTGTGTAATAGCCCACTTCCCGAACGCTATACGGCCCTGCAATATGCCACTTTTTGAGCAACTGTATTAAAAATATCTATACAATACTTTCGCAATTTTCCAATGCATCTGCCAAGCCCCTCTCTGCACCATTCAAAGTTTGACTGGGAGAGAATGCCTCTAGGCATTAAGTCCGCCATTGTAAACTTTTGCATAAAGTATTAAATAAATAAATGTTGCCAACCCATTCCTAAGGGTGTCGTAATAGGCGACTAAAGGAACGCAGGAGGCAAATCATCTAGCTAACTCTTTCTCTCATGCAGGGTAATTAGTACTCTTTCTCCCATGAATTTGCAGGGAGCCCACTCAGCAGTGGGTCATTTATAGGCTGAAACGATAATAGAGCAATGAAACCACAATCTTAGTTAAATTAATTTCTCTGTAAAATAAAGATTGTTTGCTGCTACAACTATCAACTGCCATAGAGTTTAATTTTCCAAACATTTGACATATAACGCAAAAGAGTGGTGTATTTGTTTTGTTTGGTGTTTTAATTTAAACCATGACCAGATACAACACATCATAATATAGTAAGTACTTTCTCAAACGCGGCAAAAAAATCTAATTCTGGCGAAAATTCGTATTTTGCCTGCACTTAAAACTGATGCAACCCACCTGTAAAAGCTAACAACTCGCATACTATCTCCAAGTCTTTCTCTTTAATATGCTATGGATTAACACTAACTATTTATTGAAATAATACCTGATTAAATACACACACTACAGTATTTTGTTTTCAATATTTTATTTCTAGCGGCACTTTTTTTTTTTTTTTTTTAATTATGCGGTATTTTTGTTACGCAAATGCTATTGAGATATGTGGAGAGACTGTGTGAATGTCGAAATGACGGTGATGCATGTTGTACACCTCGCCTAGCGTGAGACAGGGGCTGGAAGACGTTGATGACGACATTACATCAGAATAAAAAAAATGATATCGTTATAATTAACGTGTGTCAACCCTGTTTGAGATCAAAGCAATGACGTGTCGTTCTGAAATAACATCCAGCCGCGCGCACTTGTCAACGCACAGTGAAACCAGCTATTGCGAGATTTACGCTTTGCGTGTTTTGCAGCGTTTTGATTTCATCCTCTAATTAAAACGAGATTTCTGCTTTTTGAATCAGTTTTATGTTACTTTACGTTACAATAATGAAAAACTCTTGTTTGGTGCAATAATACATTTATCACTATCACTACATAGTATAAAACAAAGTCACTTTCGTCTGTCCGTCCCTATGTATGCTTAAATCTTTAAAACTACGCAACGGATTTTGAAGCGGTTTTTTTAATAGATAGAGTGATTCAAGAGGAAGGTTTTTAAGTATAATACATGCATAAATTTAGACGTTCATCATTGCACCCAGGCGAAGCCGGAGCTGGTCGCTAGTAGTAGTAAAAAATACTAGTTGCACCGCGCGGTTATACCCGCGTGGTGATGTAAGATTTTTTATCTACTTATTTGACACCTAATGTTATATTTTGGACAATTCACACAATATCTTTAAAAATTGTAGCCTATGCGTTATTCTGATTGTAAGCTATATTATTGTATAGTTTCATTAAAATCCATTCAGAAGTTTTTACGTGAAAGAGTAACAAACATCCATCCATACTTACAAACTTTCGCGTTCATAATATTAGTAGGATATGGGAAAACATCCTCGAATTATATACATTTCTCTCTTGATACTCAAGGACTTGCTTGTTACCCGGGGGCTTAGCAAAGTGGCTTACGAAGCACGCTATAATAGAATAGAACGACAAATATATGGGCTTGACACGACCTGCCAATGTCAATCCCATACATTTGTATTTCTATTCTACCAAAGCCTGTGTTTACGAAAGCCTCAGGGTACTTGGTTGAATCCCACTCCAACTCAAGGACACTACCATCCTATTATGCCTGGCTTTTATAGGGTTTCATATCAAGGTTTCTTTCTCCTACGTTAAGGCTTTTTTCTTCTAAGCGTGTCTTTTGATACCTAGCAATGGCGACACTGTGTACTATACATCCATCACCACACGGAATAATCCATAGTGTCTCCATACCATTCCATCCTGAGGGTGTGGTAAGAGCCGACAAAGGGTAATGATAAGGCAGAAAACCAAGCCGCTAGAGAAGGAAAACTTACAAGTGGTTAAATGTTAAAGGCCAAATTGAAAAACACAATATGACACGCGTTTCACAGTATCCAAGTACATAAATATATCTAGTTTAATTTGTTTAAAACTCAAGCTCAAACAGAATAGAACTTGCAATGCCAATTCCTAATCATGACCATAGATTTTCAAACTAAATCAAAATCAAAGTCTAAAAAATATTTATATAATAGACAAATTCGACACTTAACAATTGTCAACACATTTATAAAAGTTATACAATGCAAAGTAATAAATATAGTTTACCACCAGTTCGGAACGAGACCACCGCTGAGAAGAAGTGGCAAGAAACTCAGAGAGCTGGTCATTCTTTATTTATTAAAGACTAGCGATCCGCCCCGGCTTCGCACGGGTATAATTGTAATAAATACATGTATTATACATAAAAACCTTCCTCTTGAATCACTATCTATTAAAAAAAAACCGCTTCAAAATCCGTTGCGTAGTATTAAAGATTTATGCATACTTAAGGACGGACAGACGACAGCGACTTTGTTTTATACTATGTATAGGGAAGTGAAATGATAGTGACCCAGTGAGATGTACCCAGCGCATGTTATTAAATACCACTATCTAAAATCAATTTGAAGGAAACACACGGAATTACACAAATATTTATTGATTTTTTGTTCAGAAACCTTCCCATCTTCAACTTTGATGAAGATCATCACATGATCTAATGCATGGTTTACGATTCTTTATAGGACATTTATATATAAGAAGAAGAGTAAAAAGATTAGTTCGAGAGAACAAAAATAACTGCCACTTCCGTCCAGCGTTCCGTCCGTGTTTTGTTTCATGAAGTCCTAAACCATACATTTTACGACTGCAGAATTTATTTTAGCAACAAATCTATACTCTATACTAATATATAAAGCTGCAGAGTTTGTTTGTTTGTTTGTTTGTTTTTTTGAACGCGCTAATCTCAGGAACTACTGGACCGATTTCAAAAAATCTTTCAGTGTTCGATAGTCCATTTATCGAGGAAGGCCAGGCTATATTTTATTTTCAAAAGAATTAGGGATCCGTATGAAAATTGCGATTATGTAAACCAAGGTGTAAAATCGAGAACCTATTTATGCGTGCGCTGCAAAAACTATTGGCAATAGAACAAAATGATATACTACGGGTTTGTAGGTCTTATAAAAATCTACAAAAAAGTCCGCGAGAGCACATATCTAACTATCATAGTTTAGTCACAATAACCGATTTTATGTTCATAAAAAATATGCTTAGAGATAAGCACGGTTTCAAAGCCCACGCTTGCGAAGCCGCGCTCAAAAGCTAGTAGGTACATATATGCCATTACGGTCATTTCATATTACAATAAGTTTTTTGACGCGGTACGTTTTTGGTTCCTTATTTAGTAAGGGTACTGATAAGTGTTCTAAAAAATACTTACTTACACTGCAATGTTGGAGCTATCACAAATTCAAATTCAAAACTCATTTAATCAAGTTGGTTCATTATAGCTATTTTGACAAGTCAAACAACAAAAAAATAAAATTTAAAATTTACCATCTACCACCGGTTTGGAATGCAGTTCTATAGAGAAGAGCCGGCAAGAAACTCTGTAGTTGCTCTTTTTAGATCGCCATTTTTAGGTACAAGGCCGTGATAAGTTTGTGAGAGTAAACTCGCGCAATAGTCGCAAAGGGCCAGAATTTGTTTTAAGTTAAGATTGTTATAAGAAAAGTTATAAGTATATTTTAGGTCTTAGCACAACTTTCTATTTCTCTGTAATAAAGAGATGAAGGATAACTAATTTATGTGAACGAGAACCCGCTGTCACCGAATGTGATCACTCGACCCGGCGGATCACTCCGTCAGCTCTCACATATCTGTGCCACATTGATATTATAATTAAAGCAAATCTGTATGCTTTGCAGGGGCCCAATAGTAACGCTTTCTAAGACATTGGGTATTCTTTGAGCGAAATTTAAATTCTAATCGAAAGCTTTTTCTATTTTAAGTCCAATGAATTTATTATGGAACTGAGGGAGCTCGCTCAACATGAATACCATTGCTACAGACAGGGCTACAGGCTACATGGTGTACTTTATTAATGCATATCTAAGACTACAAGCCGGACAGTGCGCCGTCCAGGTTGTCTTGTAGGTGTACGAGTAGTAATTATTTTAAACGTAGAGAATTCTTCGTGTAGGCAGTTAATTTAGCTGTCTGAATGTACTGTGCACTCGCAATATAGTGTTGCGAACTATCGAATGATTAATCACAGCATTCTTGCTACCGGGTTAGAAGCATTCGAATACCCCTACTCCTTACAGTCGTGCCCGTTGAAATGTCTATAGACAATTAATAATTATGTTAACTTGCTTTTTAAGATTTACGTAAACAATTATTGAATTATTTATATTAATAATAAATAATCTTTAAAACATTTTGAGTCCGTCCAAGACGAGACTGTGATTTCAATACAGTTTTTAAATTGTAATTGATACCTAAATATTTAATAAAAATGGAAATGCTACTTACGAATTATGCAATCTTTGTATCTACTACTACTCAGCCCATAAAATACCCACTGCTGAGTCGGGCCTCCTCCAATCACATGGAGGGTAGTTAGCCTACTGTGCCACGCTGGCCAGACGGGTTGGCAAAGGGTTTGTGTCAAGTTTTCCTTCTCTTGGGACGAGGTGATCTGCCTCTTTCGTTCCATTAGTCGCCCCTTACGACACCTTCAGGATGAAATGGGTTGGTGACACTATGTATTCTAAATTCGTCACCACACGGAACAATCTCAAAAAGCTTTGGTCATCCGTGGTTAATTGGATAGGGATGACTTCTACTTCTTAAGGTCGGTTTCGCCTGCTCGTAGTTTTTGTTTACACGTCTCGTTCTTATAACCGGCGAGTAATTGTTGAGAGGTTTGTGTCTCATTTGTGGAACAGGGAGGCGAAAGTCATGCCATTGGTTGGAGTCTTATATAAAAATACTTTCTGCTCGTGAGATTTTTACGAACACTATAGACGAACATCATTATCAGCCCACATTAGTCATAGTCCTCCCTTAAAGAGCGCCATAACGTCTTCAGCTTGACGCATCTAACTGCTGCCCGCAACCTTTCGCAGATCGTCGCTTCGTCTAGCAGAGAGCCGTCCCACATTACGCTTGCCGATTCGCGGTCTCCACTCAAGAACTCGTCTACCCCAGCGGTTTTCGGTTCTTCTACAGATTTGACCAGCTCACTGCCATATATTGAACCATTTAAAATAACTGATATACAATAGTGGCTTACGTAATGGAGACTTAGTCATTTCTTATCTTAAAACGCAATCAGAGGTCAAACTCGTCTGGCATTGACAATATCCTCAAACAAATAAACAAAGTACATAGTTGATTCTTGCGTGCGAATGAGCTCATACATAACCTAAAAATGTTTTACAAAAACTGTTTTAAAATGAAGTGTATCTGCATTTTACTGTTATTTTTGGTGTTGTGTTTACATCTGTGTGATGGAAAAGACTTAGTTGTCGGTACCAGGACAAACAATTTGTTAATATCGACGGAAAAGGTTAAATACCAAAGTATACCGTTTTTCAAACGTGATAAGGATTACGTTTATGTTGATCCACTACAAAGGGTTATTAAGGTACAAACTCTTCTAAGTATACACTTTTAAGATTAATTTAATATGACGCAGTTGCTTACGCATTTAGATTGGTTATTCGTCTTATAGACGCTTACCCAGTTTTGATGATCTATAATTTGCCAAAATTTATGCCGTTTATCAGATATGCAACAAACTACTGCGTTGAATTAATTTTTCAATTGGCAAAGAAAAGATTAAATGTTTGATACCATTTAATACAGTTTTTATTCTCAATAGTCTTGTTGAAAGTACTTACAAACTTTTATCACCAGATTGAAATCAACAACTTTTTGTTCTTTTTTTCTTCCCGTGACCACGTTTGTTGAAAAGCATTCGAAACGTCGGGGATTAAATACACGTGATTAATGCCTTAAATTGTTTAATTATAAGATTCATTTTCGTTAGTTACTCTTCTACAGTAGGGCAAAAAAGCATTCCAGGCTGTACAGTGTGTTTAACAATTCATACCTAGGTGTTTATCGATCGACATATTTTTCAAAGAAAAATACCATGGAACAAACAAGCTCCTTCCACTTAGCTTCAATGCAATATTGATGAAGACAAACCATAGAACGTGTCTATGGCGTGTCGCAAATGGCGTCAGTTGAGATCGCGTGTGCATATCGAATTGAATACGAAATTATGTATGCTGTTTGTTTCGTGGGCCGAGAGTGCAGCAAAATGGGATACGAATAGCAGCAGAAGGTTCACATTTCGAACAATTTGTGAATCTGTGCGAGTTAAAGGCCACAGAACTAGTCTGTTTGGACATGCGAGAATGTAAAAAGCAATTTTGACGTGTTAAGCGTAGTTGTATTGACTACATGCTTCAGAAAGCCACCTTCAGGTTTAAAGAATTTTAGAACTGTAGTTACTCGTATTTACGTGTTATTTTCTGAGATCAAGTGAATGGATTCAAAATATCGTCATTCTTCTAGAAGCCTTCATACTGGGTATCAGGAATTTGAGAAATAAGGCGATCTACAGTCGTCTGTTTTATTCCAGTTATATAAAATCCCTAACCATAAATCATTAGCATTTTTATTAATTAAATTGGCGTGTGTTTCCACAGAAGTACATGTTACGGGTGTACCCGCGTTGACAGGATAATACATTATTTGCGCCTGTACTTTTCTTTCGTATTTTATGGCCATTGCGGTTAGGCACATTGTCAAAGTGTAATCTAGAATCTAGTGGGTTGCCTATACCTATTATGTGGCTCTATAGTTACATAGACAAAACTGATAGATCGTGGATTTAAAGCCCCATTTCCCCAAAGAAAGGTACTAATAAATACGTGCCAATGACCCTTAACCTTCGGTACTTATTTATTTTATGAGCAAACCGTACTGTCAGCTGCGTCATCCCACGGCTGCTCGTAAAAAATTACTGAGACAAAGGGTTTGGTATAATGCTTACAGGGCCGAAGGGCCGGCGATCTGCACAACGTGTGCTCGTAAAATATTGAGAGTAGGCCATTTGTATAGCAAGCACTGCTTAGCTGAGGTTCACTTTATGGGCAAAAATGTCCTGTCATCACAAGATTTGGGATTTTCCTCAGCATGTGGAAGGACCGTAGGTTTAATAAAATAGACGATTGGGTTGGAGATGACTCACAATGTGCAAGGAAGGTATTTCTTAATTCACTATGTAATAATTGTGACAATCTATAAATAAATAAATATCCTTGGACATTTCACACAACGCCATCTCGTCCCAAGCTAAGCAACTTAATGCTTGAGTTATGGTAACGAGATGGATGATAAACTAATTAAATACTTTTTTTCGTAAATACATACATATTATAGATAGAAAACACCCAGACCCGGAACAAATACATGTAGGTCGTACAAATATTTCTTCCGTGCGGGAATCGAACCCGCGACCTGCTGCGCAGCAGTCGATCGCCCAACCACTGCGCCAACCGTGTCGTCTATTACTCAGTACATAGATGACACCCTGCTGAGTCCAGCCTCGTAATAAGCCACACAGGCACGTTTTCCTTCTCTTGCGGCTAGGTTATCAGCCTAGTCATTTCCTTTTGACAGGTCTTACACCGTCAAGAAGGAACACTTTGTGTTCTCAATCCGTCACCAAATGGACCATCCCACATCTATACTAATAATCTATTTGAAAGTTAGGTCTGTTTCCTTATTTCCTTCTTTAATGTTTAGGAAACACTTTGCCTGAACTTTAAACTAAGAAAAGCCAGTTTAGATGTAATTTTTGTTCGGCCTGCCAAATGTCAATCTATACAGGTACCGATAGGTACCCACTTTCAACCTGTTACACTTAGATATGTTTCCGTAAATTAGAATGATAAATTCATTACTAACTATGGGCTCCTGTACAGTAGGGGAGGGGGTCAATAAAAGTGCCAATGAAAGTCCCATGAAAATCGGTCCAGACATTTCAGTGATTAGCCGAAACAGACAGACAAAAATGGTAAAATATGTTGTTTTGGTATATGTACCGTGTATACATCCAGATGCACTTAGTAAAAATCGGTTATTTTAATATTACAAACAGGCACTCCAATTTAACACGGATAGACTACACAGTTTCCCGAACGGCAGAATGACACGCGTTGACAACAGTGGTAGGTTTTAGTGGGTATACCGGTCGCAGCTCACCATCTCAACGCGACCGGGGACTCCCACATACCCCAATTCGGCTGGGGACCTATAAAAGGATCCCCCATTTTTAAAAAAAGGCACTCTAATTTAATTTATTTGTATAGATTACCTACTATGCGAACTATAGTATGTCGGAAAACCTAGCCATAATAACACATATACCTACATCTGGGTTTTGTGGCGTAATACAATATTTGCCCTACTCTAAGAAGACCCACCTCACCATGAAACATCATCATCGCCATCATAATTTAAGCCAAAAGACGTCCACTGCTGGACATAGGCCTCCCCCAAGGATTTACACAAAGGCCGGTCCTAGGCCGCCCGCATCCATCGTTTTCCCGCGACCTTAACCAGGGCGTCGGTCCACCGTGTGTGAGGCCTACCAGCACTGAGCTTATCCGGAACGCGGTCACCACGACTTTTCTGCCCCATCGGGCGTCGGTCCTGCGCGCTACCTAGGCCTCCCACACGGTGGACCGATGACCTAGTTAAGGTCGCTGGAAAACTATGGACACCATGAAACACAGGCTGACAATCTGATTAATTTTATTATGTTATTTTAGGGAATCATCGTCAGGGACCTCTCTCGCACTGACACTGAGGTAACCGTGACGTCAGGAGGAGTGGGAGCAACCAACGTCAGTCTACACTTCCGCACAGGCAGAGGAGAAGAAATCAACTATCTCGTATTAATATTTAGTAATAATAAATAGTATATACTTACTATCAAGTTTTTATTTCTCTGCCCAGTCATTTGGAAAGGCCTACAAGTACAAGTACTTATTACTACAAGTATTATCATGGCGATAATCGATATCGGGCATATTTTGTGTTTAATTAAAAACATTTTAGGCTTCCGTTCAATTCTGTGATATTTTGTAATGAAATAGTAGAAGTATAATATTGCCTATTGTAATACTAATGTAGCTATTTATCGCAAATAGTTTCCATGAATAACGAACTTGAATATCAGACAATTCGATAACTATGGCCAAACATTACTCTATTACAATGAGAAATACCAGTACCTAATAAATTTGCATTTGAAACCATAAATGAACAATCTCGGTTTTACTTCACAACAGAGGAGCAACAAATGAAAATATTATATTATTATGTTGTCGAGATAACTGTGAAACGGCGCACAGCAAACAAAAGGGGTGACTAAAAACCCAAATAATAATACCAACTTGAAACTTGACAATCGCTGTACACCATCTTTGCTGGGATTGAAACTGGGCCAAAGATATAAGGACAATTAAAATTCTGACGAGACAAACAACGAAGATAAGAAATGACGATACTGGGATGGAATAAAATATCGATGAAGCCTTCGATCTTATTTCAACACTTCTAGACCTTCATCATCTCGGCAGCCCTTAAAAGACACTGATATAGAATCGATTAAAGAAGGATTATAGGCAACTGACTTGGGTAGAGTTGGTATGTATTATGCCGAACGTCCACCACAGTTTTTCATACATGTTAGTTCACCGTCGGTGAACGCACAAGTATGAAAAACTGGCTCAACTATGAAAGATAAACTAAACTAACTTTTTAATACAGTTGCTCAAAAAGTGGCGTATTGCAGGGACGTATAGCGTTCGGGATGTGGTAGCCCACTTAAACACTCGTGTTTTTTTTTACCTTTCCCGAACTAGTGCGTTCTCTTTCCCAACTGTAAAAATAATGTCTAATATAGGGAAAACCAACCATGAAGTTCTTACTAAAAAAATCATAGAAGTTTTTATGATTCATGCAAATACGTATATTTCTAAAAAGAAACTACTTAGGTACTAATTTGTTTCAATATCAGATTAAAGATTTGATTGAATGAGTTAGGTGAGGTTTCATTTCATTTCATCTCATTAAATTTCATTTTCATTTCATATCAATAAAAAAATTCTACTGAAGACTTGGCTGTATAGTTCCTTTTGCCTACTAGTATGGGTGAAGAAAAAAAATCTCTGCTTATATTCTACGGTTGGCGCGATTAGTGTTTTTATTATTTTATTAAATTGCTTCATTTTTTCGCAACTGTATTAAAAATAGTCGTTCAGTACACGTGCGGAACCGTCATTGCAACTTGTTCAGACTGTCAACCCTCGCCTTCGGCTGCGCCTCGGCTGGGGTAGACATTTGTCGGAACTCTTTGCAATGACAGCCTTTCCGCACTTGTAATGAAATATACTATATTTTAGCTGGCGGTGGACGTTTGGCTTTAGTCTCGTTATATCCTTTAGTCGGGTATTACGACACTAACAGCATAGAATGAAGGTGCCGATAAATTCTAATACTGATTTAACTTTCGTAACATGATGTTGAATAGTAGTTCCTGTTTAATTTTCGACTTCATTGCAAACTATGTAAATCAAACTCATGAAGAAGGCTTTCGTAGTTCCATTACTGTAGTAAGACGAGTTTACGTCTTTATTTTCAGTGAAAAATACCACAAATGAGAGCCGTTTGCAAATTATATCACAGCAAATTCCTTTCTTCTCCGAATCAATAAATTGTTAGTGGGCGCTGGTTTGTCCGTGTGGTGACGGATTAGAATACACAATGTCACCAGCCCATATCACTTTGAGGCATACGACTTAGCCACTAGATTAGGAGAACTTCTTCCAGACGGAAGCGTAGCACAGTAGGCAAATATCCATCCAAGAACTTGGCGAAGGCCCGTCTCAACAGTGGATCTTTTATAGGTTGAGATAGAAGCTATGTATTAATAGAAAAACGTAAAGCAGCGAATTTACATGTGGGTTGCCTGGAAGAGATTGCTCTTTAGCGATAGGGCCGCCTATTGTACAAGTTACCTATAAATGTATACTGTGGTGTCTGTCGTAAGTTGTTCCTGTTGTGTAATACTGTTGTTGTACAGTAAAGAGTTATATATCTATCTATCTATTTACTGGGCTTGGTATCAGAGATCCACATAAAATGCCATTGTAAACAAATACCCAAATCAGTAAATTCCCCTCAATCTCAAGAAAACAAATTCCAAAACTTCTACCCCAAACATCCCTCTAGCTTGAGCAAAGGGAGATTCAATACAGGAACTTTGGCAAACAACTTTGAAGGTATTAGTTTCTTTTCCTCTAGTCGATAAGTATATACTTGGGGAAGTCTTTTGTATTACTTTGTATTTAGAAGTTTCTTAGGGTATTTTATGTGTAAGCCTTTCAGAACTCGGCGCTGTTTGCTACAACGAATTGCAATACCCAATAGATCGTACGACAAATCTGATGATAAACTAAACTAAAGGTACATTATTTAACTCATCTTTTTATCATAAGATGGCGCTGAAGATAAGAGAAGAGAAAAGATAAAAATAAAATAAGTGTTAGCATTCAACTTGACAAATAAACACCTTCATTATTCTATATCCTCGTAGGTTTTACTGTATTTTATTACTTTCTACTGTATGTAGTATTATTTGTTTCGCCATATTACAAACGCAAATTAAAATAAATAAATAAATATCACTGGACATTTCACACAACGCCATCTCGTCCCAAGCTAAGCAACTTAATGCTTGTGTTATGTATGGTAACGAGATGGATGATATACTACTTACATTTTTTTTTTGTAAATACATACATGATATAGATAGAAAACACCAAGACCCGGAACAAATACTTGTAGGTCGTACAAATATTTCTTCCGTACGGGGATCGAACCCGCGACATGCTGCGCAGCAGTCGGTCGATCAAATAATATAATTTTACAGTGTAGTAGCGATTATAACATACACCTCATTCAAATCCAAGAGGGTGAACGTTGACCAAAGGAACTGACAGACATAATACCTAGCCGCAAAAAGTCAAACTGATTTGGCCAGCGAAGTAGCTAATTTCATCAACAATCATTCTGCCCATAAATGACCCACTACTGAGTCGGGCTTCCTCCAAATTTATGGAAGGAATTAGGTTACTATGACACACTGGCAAGCCGAGAAGGCACAGGGTTTGTCTTAAATTTTCTTGCGTTCTTAAAAGCGCCTTTTACTACACCGCAGTATGGTGACATTATGTATTCTAAATCCGTCACCTAATATTTATCCCCATACAAGTAGAGGCCAGACTCAGAAGTGGGTATATTATAGGCAAATAGGTTGATAATACATTTAATGACGTCACAACATCTCTATCATAACAAAACAGCAACGAACTAGGAAATTAGGCTATCCCTTCTAACACAAATCAATTTTGGCGAATCATCAGTACACAGGGTGTTTAAACTTGGGGTCTGTTAATGGAGACACACGTATCCAAGCCGCGTGCACAGACAACATTGACACAGCGCGGGGGGCTAATTAGTTTAAGCCTGCGGCTGGGGCACCCTGGAGATAACTAACATGGACTTAGTTTGCTAGACCGGGCGAACATAGACACAAAAAAATCAAGCAGCTGAGAAAATAAATTCAGAATATCCACGAACGCCTCGACAGGTATCCGGTAAATACTACGTACATTTAAGTTGTATACTACTACTCAGCCCATAAATAAATACAAAATATCCTTGGACATTTCACACAACGCCATCTCGTCCCAAGCTAAGCAACTTAATGCTTGTGTTATGGTAACGAGATGGATGATAAACTACTTTTATACATTTTTTTGTAAATATATACATATTATAGATAGAAATTGACACCCAGACTCCGAGCCAGTGCCTCTGGTTTAGACAAAGACACTTGCCCGACCCCGGAATCGAACCGGGGACCCGTTGAACCAAGGCGGCGCATCTAACCACTAGACCAACGACCACTGCTGAGTCGGCCCCTTACAAGGGCTGTTACATCGAGGGTTATTATATTAGACTACTGCACGCTGACCAGACGGGTTGGCACAGGGTTTCGTATAAAGTTTTCCTTCTCTCTCAGCTAAGTTTTCGGCCTTGTTATTTCCTTTGATCGCCTCTTACGACACCCTCAGGACGGAATGTGTGGGAACACTCATCATCATCATAATTTCAGCCATAAGACGTCCACTGCTGGACATAGGCCTCCCCCAAGGATCTCCACAAAGGCCGGTCCTGGGCCGCCCGCATCCATTGCTTTCCAGCGACATTAACCAGGTCGTCGGGCCACCGTATGGGAGGCCTACCAGCACTGCGCCTTCCGCCTTCTTTCAGGGTGGTGACACTATGTATGATAAGTCCGTCACCACATGGAAAGTTAAAATCGAATACCGCAGCACGGTCAAGGCGGGTTCTCTGTAGGGCTTAGCTTTCCTCATCCAAAGCTGCTAATGAAAGCGACAAGAAAAACAAAAAAAGTGTAGGTTAAGGTGATTGCTCCAGGGTAGCCCGCGAAATTCAAAATTTCTTACGTTTTTTGCAATTTGCAGGCCAGTGCTAGGTTGTATGATGATGAACATTTGATTCGCGGCTGTAAGACCTAAGTAGTTACAGAGTTATAATCATCAAACTCATCAATACAACCCTCCAAGCTCATAAAGGTGCAAGAATGAGTTTGACGTTGAAAAAGTTTTTCTTGCACCTTTATGAGCTTGGAGGGTTGTATTGATGAGTTTGATGATTATAACTCTGTAACTACTTATATTATTATAATTCTATAACTACATACGTCTTACAGCCGCGAATAACATTTAAATCAACATACAACCTAGCGCTGACATGCAAATTGCAAAAAACGTAAGAAAATTTGAATTTCGCGGGCTACCCTGGAGCAATCACCTTAACTCTTCCAGTGCATTCCTATATCAGTATTCCGTCCAGCGGGGTGCTCACTAGTCACTACATTTTTATTCGGGGATCAGTAACCGCCCGGAACATTTTCATCGCATTACTTTAACTCGAAATGAGTAATCTAATTCAATGTGTCCGGATACAGTACCAATTTAAAACGCGGGAGTAATTAATTCCAGTATTAATTCACAACCACAGTATTATCAGCTGGTATAAATTAAAGGAATTATGGGAACGATAACACAAATAGGGCTTGATTATCGGGTTTGAATAGGAAAGTAGGCTAATTTTGTGACGGGCCTAATAAAATTATATTATATGAGGCGAGATAAAACCGGTTCGAGTTATTATTAACTAGCGACCCGCCCCGGCTTCGCACGGTGCAATTATGCATGTATTATACATATAAACGCTCGTCTTGAATCAATCTATCTATTAAAAAAACCGCTTCGAAATCCGTTACGTAGTTTTAAAGATTTAAGCATACATAGAGACGGACAGACGACAGCGACTTTGTTTTATACTATGTAGTGATAGTGATTAACTAGCGACCCTCCCCAGCTTCGCAAGGGTGCAATGATTAACCTCTAATTTTATCAGTATATCTCTACAATATTTATACAATATTGTTATTTATTTAGAAGAAGGTTTATATGTATTATAAATACATATAAACCTTCTTCTTCAATCACTCTATCTATTAAAAAACCGCTTCAGAATCCGTTGCGCACTTTTAAAGATTTAAGCATACATAGGGACGGACAGACGACAGCGTACTATGTGAGTGAAGTGTGAAGTGTGAAGTGAAGTGAAGTGATAGTGAAGTGCAACGTTTCTGCTGACTGTGTGGTGACGGATTTAGAATACATAGTGTCACCAACCCATTCCACTCTGAGGATGTCGTAAGAAATGACAAAATATCAAGGCCGACACTTAGCTAAAAGAGAAGGAAAACTTGATACGAAACCCAATGCCAACCCGTCTGGCCGGGCGAGGCATAGTAGCCTAATTACCCTCCCTGTGATGGAAGGAGGGGCCCGACTCAGCAATAGGGCTTAGTAGTAGTAATAGTAGTTTCTGCTGTATGTTTGATGTATGTATCGTACAAATGTACATCATTTGAAACATCTTACCTCCGTCGGCTTCGCTGGGCATGTAAACGGATAGTGGCACTATATATTCTTAATCCGTTACCATACGGATATTTGTGACAACTACTTGCAGTTCCAGAGATTAACCGGAATAAACAGACAGACAAAAATAAAAAAAAATTGGTCTATGTACTGTGTATACACCGGAAAGCAGTGGATGCCGGCGGCCTTTGTGGAAATACTTGGGGGAGGCCTATGTCCAGTGGTTCTGCATCAGATCCCACAATGCCGCAACAGGACGCGAGTTGGAGCACCCCGGGGAGGTTTAGTGGGTAGGCCCCCACTATAGGGGAGAGTCCCACACTCCCCTCGCTGGCCATCCCCGTGGCCGGCGATGAAGTCCATAAAGAATTTTACCCCGGGCGAACAAAAAAAAAAAAAAGGCAGTGGACGTCTTTTGGCTGAAATGATGATGACTGTGTATACTTACTTACGCATTTAGTAAAAAGTGGTTAATTTATTATTACAAACAGCCACTCCAATTTTATTTATTTGTATGTATAGATTGGTATAGTGATCGTCTGTTGACTACAAGGTATTTCCGTAACTATTACATAAAAAAAAAGTGTAAAAACGCCGCATAAAGTACAACTTTTCGTTCTCTTTTCAACATAGAGCTTAATAATCTTCTCCGTCTTTACGGCGGGACGGTTTGGTAAACTAGAGATGAAAATTCGGCGTAATGTAGGCAACCACTTTCTCGGGCGCGTATTGACAAAGTGCCAAAACTTATGTACCGTTACCGTACCGTAAAGATATCCCTATACTGCTACTGGTATAAAAAAATATATTTGAAATGAACACGGAAACCTGAATCTACGAAGAGAATTGACAAGGACCAGTCTCAGTACTTTGGCCATTAAGTCCGTCATTTAAAATATTTTTTTAAAAGAACAGCGTCCTGAGTTTTGTATAATTAATTAGTAACTAACGCGTGCATGATGCCAGATTTAGAATACAGAATATTACCAAACTATTATACCCTGACGCTTTCGTAAGAACTTACACAAACTTACTTACTGTCAAATTTAGGTACTCGTATATTCTTCATTCATTTATATGATATTTTTGTCTGCTACCTTTTAACGGCTTCGGCGGCGGCGTCATGAACGCAACTCATAACTGGCTGCTCTATAATAATATCAAAGCTGACACACACTTGTCATTGGGCAAATGGTCAGTCAGCAACGATGGAGGTCATATAATAAAAAAAAGCAAAAACTTAAACACAACTGCTATTCGGATTTATTTTATAAAAATATACATTCCCGCATATACATATAATTATTAAGAAGAGTTTGGAGTGCAGGTTTTTCTCTCGAATTTCGACAGCTTGACTCTTTAAAGTATGTTTAAATTGGCGTATGCCTGGATTGCGAAAAGTAACTGCGAGTTTAAATGCTGCTAAATTTGTGCTAGGGTTTGTGCTGTTGGTAAATATTTGCCCCTGTTAGTGTTTGAACTTACGCTTCCCGCACACGGTGGAATAAATAAAACATGGACGGTAATGCAGTCTGCCGGCGGGCGGCGGGCTCACCGGCTCGAATATTTGCAAATATTTTCGTATTTAGTTGCCATTTCAAATATATTATCTAGTCTAGAGTGTACACAATTTTGTCTATACACGTGAGATGCATATAAAATACAATTTTAATATTAGCATAGAAGGATTACTTGTCTATACCACTTCTAGGTACTACTCAGCCTATATATGACCACTCCTGAGTCGGGCCTCCTCCAACCAAACACAGGGATTGTTCTAAGCCTACTGTACCAGAAAGTCAGACTACGCTAGCCAGAAAAGTAGCACAGGGTTTTGTATCAAGTTTTCCTTCACTCGCGGCTACGGTTTAGGCCTTGTCATTTCCTTTTGTCGGCTCCTACGACACCCTCAGGATGGAATGGGGTGGGCTTGTCTATACATATGTATTAAGATATGCTTAAGGCAAACTTGTGATGGGCCATTTATCCTTGAACATCCTTGGACATTTCACACAACGCCATCTCGTCCCAAGCTAAGCAAATTAATGCTTGTGTTATGGTAACGAGATGGATGATAAACTACTTATATACTTTTTTTTTGTAAATACATACAAATTATAGATAGAAATGACACCCAGACTCCGAGCCAGTGCCTCTGGTTTAGACAAAGACACTTGCCCGACCCCGGTATCGAACCCGGGACCCGTTGATCCAAAGGCGGCACATCTAACCACTAGACCAACGAGGCAGGCATTTATGAACAAGTATATGGCATTATATAGTCATTGTTTGTCATTAAATGATCCACTACTGTGTCGGGCGTCCTCCAATTACATAATAGAGAAATTAGCCAACTGTGGCACGCTGGCAAGGAATGGCACAGGGTTTCTATCAAGGTTTCCTTCTCTTGCGGCTCAGTGACCTGCATCGTGCGTTCCTTTAGTTGCCTCATACTACATCCTCAGGGTAAAGATTGGCGATATTATGTATCCTAAATTCGTCATCACGCGGAATTTGACAGTACATTGTATCTTATAGAGCTTGCGTTCTACACATAATATTGCCAGATCAACTATAGAATCACCCCCTCAGAATGGCATGGGTTGGCGATATTGTGTAATCTAATTGCGTCATGCTTGTGAGGCGCCGGTGCTGGGGGTGGTTGGCACGGGCATTAAAATGTTTCTACTGTTGACTAGATCTGGCTGATGTTTGGCCCTTTGCGGCTATTGCCTGAGTTTGCTCTCACAAATCTGTCTTAACCCAGCCATAAACCGAAAAATGGCGATCGAAGCTACAGAGTTTCTTGTCGGCTCTTCTCTGTAGAGCTGCGTTCCGAACCGGGGGTAGATGGTAAATAATCAATTTTAAATGACACATTTTATTTTATTTTTTGACTACAGAGTTTCTTGCCGGCTCTTCTTTGTAGAGCTACATTCCGAACCGGTGGTAGATGGTAAATAATCAATTTTAAATTATAAATTTTATTTTATTTTTTGTTTAGCTCTAATGAGGCAACTTGATTAAATGATTTCTATTACGATTTTGTCTCCACGCAGAATTTGCTCGTGCTATCTTAAAGAGCTTGCTTGCAAAACACAATATTTTTACGCTGAATTCCCTAAAGCAAACATTATAGAGAAACCACAAAATGAAATAAACTGTTACGGAATTGTGACAAAAGGCTGCTAAGGGCTTACCCGGACCGCGTTATATAAGGCCCTTAATTGTTAATGTGCGTAATTATTTACGATTATTAAATTTTAACTGCTTCCACTTTAGTATAGGGATTAGGTCTGTACGCTTAAATTATAGCTTGTATCTATCTGGGAATACCAAGAAATACATTTCTCGTAGTGTTATAAGTTACAATCATCATCATTTCTGACTCGGACTTCCTTTAATTATGTGTATAGGCCACGTTGGCCAAACGGATTAGCACAGTCTCGTTTCAACATTTCCTTCTCTTGAGGCCAGGTTTACAACCGCTAGTTATCAGCCACATGTTATTCCATAATACAATTGGTCAATAAAAAAGATACTGTATAGAATGTTAAAGATAAGATTAGTTAGTAGTGTAATTTAGCTTACTGTTCGCATTGGGAAACTCCAGCAAGCAAATCTCTTGAATAAATAAATAGGGTTTTTTTATACGCACCCCCTGGTCTAGGTATAACTATTTAACAGTTTACAAACATGAAATTCACGAACACAAATGACGCCCAGACTCAGAGTAAGTGCCTCTGGTTTACACAAAGACACTTGCCCGGCCTCGGCATCGAACCCGGGACCCCGTGATCCAAAGGCGGCGCCTCCAACCCCTAGACCAACAAGGCAGTCAATGCCAGGTTACATCATCATTTTAGCCAAAAGACGTCCACTACTGGACATAGGCTTCCCCCAAGGATATTCACAAATGCCGGTACTGGGCCGCCCGCATCCATTGCTTTCCGGCGACCTTAACCAGGTCGTTGGTCCACCGGTATATTACTACTAATATATTTAGATTATTATTACGTAAATAAATAATCCCGTATGTTTTATAAGAGTGAAAAGGTATACAACATATTAAGAAGTGCTTGTTTTTACTATTAAAGTCACGAAAATCGTTCTAAAGGTTCGTTTTTTACCAGCCACTTTTTCCCCGTTTCGCCACCGGATAGTACCCGGTTCCTGCCAAATTCGATTTTGATACGTCCTATCAAAGAGTAATTTCCTTTCAAAACAAAGACCACAAAAACAATTTCTCTATACCGTCTAATCTCAGTCCAATTACTTCCACAATGCCGTCGAAACAGGGGGCCTAGCCAAGGCTTTGGGATCGCACGCTTGGGTAGAATACAAAGACAAATTTATGGGATTGACTTTGACAGGTCATGTCAAACTAATTCGTTTGTTTTTTTTTTATTGTACCAAAGCCTGCGTTACGAAAGCCACTAACTAGCCACAGGGCCTAAAAATCCTAAAATGTTTGGGAGTATAAAAACATTTGAAAAATACTAAAAAATAGGTACTTAATCATCATCATTTTTTCGGTCCATAAATGACCCTAGTGGGTTATTTACGGGCATTCTCCAATATAATGGGCAATCAATACATATATGGGCATCTGTGTCGGGCATTCTCCAAAATGGAGGGTAATTGTGCCACGCTGTCATGACGGGTTGGCACATGGTTCGTATCAAGTTTCCTTCTCTTGCGGCTAGGTGGTCTGCCTCTTGCGTTCCTATAGTCTTCTCTTACGACACCCTCAGGATAGTGTGGGTTGGTGACATTGCGTATTCTAAATCCGTCACCACACGGACAAAATAGGTACCTAATAGCTTATACGGAATTTTAAAGTTGGTTTTGGTTATTGTATTTGTTACCAACCCATACCATCCTGAGAATATCGTAAGAGGTGACTAAAGGAACGCAAGAGGACACCTAGCCGCAAGAGAAGGAAGCTCTTTTGACAAGTCAAACAATAAAATAAAATTTACCATCTACCACCGGTTCGGAAGGCACCTCTACAGAGAAGAGCCGGCAAGAAACTCTGTAGTTGCTCTTTTTAGATCGCCATTGTTGGTTACAAGACTGGATATAAGACAGATTTGTGAGAGCAAACTCGCGCAATAGTCGCAAAGGGCCAAACATCAGCCAGATCTAGTCAACAATAGTAACCTTTTAATGCCCGAGCCAACCGACCCCCAGCAACGGCGTCTGTTCACAAGCATGACGCACGCGGCAGCCATCGCCATCCTCAACCATATTGAAATTAAACACTTTTTAACGGATTTATCGCGTGTATATTACATTATTTAATTCCGGACGTTTCGAATGCTTTGCAGCAGTCGTGGTCGCGGAAAAGACTAGATGACAGTTGTCTTCAAAAGTACAAAGAAACAGTTAAAGTCTACCACCTATAATTTTGTTTTATTGATAACCTTGTCCGTGTGGTGACGGATTTAGAATACACAATGTCACCAACCCATGCCGTCTTTAGGGTGTCGTAAGAGGCGACTAAAAGAACGCAAGAGGCAGATAACCTAGCCACAAGAGAAGGAAAACTTGACACAAACCCTGTGCCAACCCGTCTTGCCAGCGTGGCACAGTAGGCAAATTTCCCTCCATGAATTTGGAGGAGGCCCGACCCAGTAGTGGGTCCTTTTTGGGCTGTAACGACGATAACGTTCCATGTGCACGCAGAAATCGCTCACGGTGTCCAGAGGTCTTGCAGATGAGTATTTTGCTTGAGATTTGATCAATTTAATTTCTGGATCCCAGGCAGATAGTAATGGCCAACCATCCTCTCTATTGAAATTTGGATGTTTTTTAATCTCAATAGCCTCGCGGATCATTCTTGGAATGTAATGATTTTCCTTGGCAAGGATTTGAGGTCTGTCAAAGTGAATGTAGTGGTTGGTCTTGTTGAATGTGTGCTCACAAACTGCAGACTTGGTCGAGCGTCTGTTTTTGCCATATTGCAGGGAAGAGAACGCATTGTTTGTACCACTACTCAGTTCATAAACGACCCACTACTGAGTCAAGCCTCCTCTAATTTTGAGTTTTAATTAGCCTACCATGCTAGCCAGACGGAATGGCACTGGGTTTCCTTTTTAAGTTTTCCTTCTTTTGCGGCTAGAGTTTCGGCTTCGTAATTTCCCTCAGGATGAAATGGGATGGTTACACTATGTATGCTAAATCCGTCACCACACAGACTAGCTCACAGTTTTTGTATGAGACATCATTATCATTACTTAAAAATAAAGTCGCTGTCGTCTGTCTGTCCCTATGTATGACTGCCTCGTTGGTCTAGTGGTTAGATGTGCCGCCTTTGGATCAACGGGTCCCGGGTTCGATTCCGGGGTCGGGCAAGTGTCTTTGTCTAAACCAAAGGCACTGGCTCGGAGTCTGGGTGTAATTTCTATCTATAATATGTATGTATTTACAAAAAAAAATGTATATAAGTAGTTTATCATCCATCTCGTTACCATAACACAAGCATTATGTTGCTTAGCTTGGGACGAGATGGCGTTGTGTGAAATGTCCAAGGATTTAAAAAAAAAATGTATGCTTGAATCTTTAAAACTCATCATCATCTTAGCCTTGTATCCCGGTTGCAGCCCAAACTCTCGCTTCGGCGTCCGGGGTCATCTTTCCGGCTTTTTCTTCTCCACTTCGCACGGTCTTCAGCATCTCTGGTAGTGAGTCCATTGGCACGCATATCACCCTTTACGACGTCAAACCAGCACTTTTTGGGCTTGTATCTTTAAAACTACGCAACAGATTTTGAAGTGGGTTTTTTAATAGATAAGAGTGATTAAAGAGGAAGATTTATATGTATAATACATCCATAAATTTAGATGTTCATCATTACACCCGTGGGAAGCCGGGGCGGGTCGCTAGTTAATAATAATATAAGATTTGCCTTTTTTACTAGTATCGAACAAGAAGATACTTGTATCATAATATGATGACTAATAAATTCTATCTGAAACAGTTCATTAAAGGGACTCTGACGACACTTGTGTCATTATGTTTCTATCTCGTTTATAATGGACGTCTAAAAAACGTTGCTGCATTACCGCCATGATTAATTGCTGTTAAAAGTTATCAGTTACTCACTGCCCTATTTTTGGGGTACAGTAAAAATAAAGGAAACCAAAATTCATTTAAAAAAAAATTCGGAGTCAAAGTTTCCTTTTTTGAATAAAGCTCAGAACGCAAGGTATTTCTGTCCGCGTCATCTATAACTTCACTACTACTATCTGACCCACTGCTGAGTTTCCTCTAATTACATGGAGGCTGTGCTACGCTGGCCTTGCCCTTTGGCACAGGGTTTCGTATAAACCGGGGCGTCACAGTGCAACTTAGAGAATTGCCTCACAATACCTTTAAAAAGACTGTTAAGACAAAACTTTTCAAAAAAGCATATTACCGCATTGCTGATTATTTAAACGACCCAGCTGCTTGGGACTAGGCTGTTCAGTGTCAGTGTATTTTTATGTTCTTTATTTATGTTACTAGTAAAATAGGACCGCAATGAAAAAAAAAATTAAAAGCCCTCTGAGTTTCTTGCCAGTTCTTCTCAGCAGTGGTCGCGTTCCGAACTGGTGGTAGACGGTCTAATTTTTTTTATTGTATAATATGACAATGTGTTTGCTATTTGTAAGTGTCCATCTAGACCCACACAAAATAAATGATTTGGATTTGAATTTGACGTTTCAAATGCTGACTCTCCCTTGACTCGACGATAAATCCATTAAAAAGTGTTTAATTTGAAAGTGTAATAATCGACACCTAAGACCTAAGAAACTACAAAAACATAAGACGTAAAAATTATATCTATTTAGATATAAGGCTGTCTGGAAATAATTATATTTATATAAATACAAATTATTGTCCCTACGTCAACAAATATGTTATCATCATCATTTCAGCCAAAAGACGTCCACTGCTGATCATAGGCCTCCCTCAAGGGTTTCCACGAAGGCCGGTCCTGGGCGACCGGCATGCATCTTTTTCCGGCGACCTTAACCAGGGCATCGGTCCACCGTGTGGGATGACACTGCGCTTTCCGGAACACAGTCGCTACTGGAGAACCTTTCTGCCACATCGGGCGTCGGTCCTGCGAGCTGGCCAAATAAACAAAGTAACTGGTATTTATTTAGTGTCATAATTAGTGTTGCCCAAATTCAGTCTTGGTCTTGCAGTCTTGGTCTTGTTCTTGCGTTTTTGCAAGACCAAGACCAAGAACAAGACCGCGTATTTTTAGCAAGACCAAGACCAAGACTGACCGTGCAAGACTTGAGCAAGAACAAGACATAGCCTGCAAGACTCTTGGGTCTTGCAGCTAGGACTTAGCGCTATTTCACTGAGTAGTTAGGTGTAACAGTTCGGTGTATAGGTAGGTACGCTTAGGAATTCTATGAGACGCAAAAAACTGTATCAAAGAATATGAAAAACTGGACCTATGCGCATTACGACTAATACCATAAACATAGCGAATAAAAAAATATCTATTAAAATCAAACTGAGTGCATGCATAGTTATGTTTTAACCATCGGCACTTTGATAATGCGGCATCAAAGGTTTTCTACTTACTTCTCAAAGAAATTTGCCGCTTTTCGGAAGTACATGGTTATGATACACGCGCCGGCGGCTTCTTTTGAAATCTAAAACAATCGTTGCCGCCACGCCAAATCATAACATTTGACACTATTTGATTGCCGCCATAGGGCGTAGGTATACTCATGCAAAATAATTTCCTAGTAGAGTACCTACAGGTGTTCCAAAGAATAAATAAGTTTCAGAGTGCTTAGAATGAAAATGAATACATTATACTGATCACGCAAGTAGTATTATGATTAGGATAAAATGGTAAGGATAGGTAGTAGATGCCATATTAATTCATTCTAGTAAGTATATATTAAAATATTGATTACTTATATGGAATGAAATGAAAAGAAATTTAACTGATTTAATTCTGATTTAATGTTTATTATTATTATATTATTAATTAGAAATTGAGATATGTAACAATAACGTTACACTTTAATAAATAGTAATAGACTAATAGGTAATTGCAAGACTTGCAAGACTCTTGCTGCAAGACCAAGACCAAGACCAAGACTGGGAGCGCAAGACCAAGACCAAGACCAAGACCAGGTGTATTGGCGCAAGACCAAGACCAAGACTGGCTAAGTCTCGTCTTGTTCTTGCATTTGGGCAACACTAGTCATAATATATTTTTTTCAAACGTCATCGATATAAATCGACGGAACCTTCTAACAAGGAATCGTTATCGTACTTCATTTCATTTTTTAGTTTATGGTAAGGGAAGTTACAGAGGAAACGAGGTGATTTATTGTGTGGGTCAGTTTTTTTTCAATAAGCTACGTATTTGGGATACGAATGCAGATAAAAAGAACTTCGGTAAAATAAACTAACGACTTCTTATCTTGGCTCGCGTAGTTTATGAGTTTCGTATTACGTTCTGTGCAATAGATAAGTTGACAAACGCATAGTTTACGTGTGTGTTTACTTATATACTTGTCCGTGTGGTGACGGATTTAGAATACATAGTGTCATCACCCCATTCCATACTGAGGGTGTCGTGATAACCGACCCTGTGTTGTGATACAAAACCCTATGTTGACCCGTCTGACTAGCGTGGCATAGTAGGCTTGTTTCCATCCCCCTCGACCGAGCTACCACCTTGTTGTGATGAGGGGGGTTCGCCTGTCTTTAGGATCCGTTGGGGCCATACCGGCTCAGAGTCACCCATGCCGGGCGGGCCCTGAATGACGTGACTCTTAGTGGGTTGGGACGCAACTACCATCTTTCCGCGCCCCGGAGTCCCACATAACCCGGCTGGGGTATAGCGGTCGGGTGTCCATGAGGATTTCCAACACAAAAAAGGCTTATTTCCATTCAATGTACCTAATTGGAGGAGGCCCCACTCAGCAGCGAGTCATTTCGACGACACGGTTGGCGCAGTGGTTGGGCGATCGAATGCTGCGCAGCATGTCGCGGGTTCGATTCCCGCACGGAAAAAAATATTTGTACGACCTACAAGTATTTGTTCCGGGTCTGGGTGTTTTCTATCTATGTATGTGTGTATTTACAAAAAAAAATTAAGTAGTTTATCATCCATATCGTTACCATAACACAAGCATTAAGTTGCTTAGCTTGGGACGAGATGGCGTTGTGTGAAATGTCCAAGGATATTTATATTTATTTATGGGCAGAGTAGTAGAACATTGGGCCTTTGAAGTATTAATTTAATTGCTAATGCACAGGGATAAAAGTATGAATTTAGCTGAAATTTCGACGAATGATAGAACGGTTATTCTCCAACGCCATACATTTAGTTCCCGTACGAAAATAGCTTCTCTTGTAAGTACAAATATATTAATGTGATTCATTGAGTTGCAACAATGCAACACTTTCGCATTGTTTACTGTTTGCCATATGCAAAATGTGTAAATAAATTATGTTCATAAATTATTCCTTGAAATACGTATTTACAAACTTTTTTCTGACTCATTGTGCCTTGTTAGTCCTAAGGGTTAGATTGTGTTTGCCGCCTTTGGATCACGGACTGAATATCGTCCCCAATTCTATCCGAGGTCTGGGTTTTAATTGTGTTCGTGAACTTCATGTTTATAAACTGTCCCTTCGATTCATGTTAAACATAGTGCAAGGAGTTAGTTAACAAACAGATTTTAATTGTTATACCACTAGCATAGAATACACATGGTGTCACCCCCTCATTCTTTCGTGAGTGTGTCGTAAGAGCCGAAAAGTATATGACAAGGTCTATAACCCAGCCGTAAGAGAAGGAATCTTGATACGAAACCCTGTGTTGAGCCGTCTGGTAACTACATAGTTATAACGACACGGTCACTGTAAAAAATAAAAATTATAATATGGCGTTTAAAAAATATACAAGCCCTCTAAGATTCTTCAGGTCTTCTCGGTTGGTGCCGCGTTCCGACCATGCAGTAGTGTTTTAGAAATCATGTATCCGTTGACGATTGTGAACGCCATAATTGGTTTATACAATAGAGCATTTTTCTATGCCATTCTAAACAAATAAATGTAAATAAATATCCTTGGACATTTCACACAACGCCATCTCGTCCCAAGCTAAGCAACTTAATGCGTGTGTTATGGTAACGAGACGGATGATAAAATACATGTATACATTTTTTTTTGTCAATACATACATATTATAGATAGAAAACACCCAGACCCGGACAAATACTTGTAGGTCGTACAAATAATTCTTCCGTGCGGGAATCGAACCCGCGACATGCTGCGCAGCAGTCGATCGCTCAATTATTCATCTAACTGGAAGGACCAGACTCAACAGCGGGTCATGTATGGTCGGGTCGTAGTGGCAGCACAGGGGACATTTAAGTTTTTTTTAATGTAATATAGTTGCCGTCACTTGTCGTCGCCTGGAACACTTGAGGTATTTTTGTATCCTTGCATGACGGTAGCAGCAGGGGAAGAAATAGGTTGCTTCCGCTGTCATGACCATGCTAGACTTTGCCCATTCCTTCCAAGACATCTGTAAGGAATTTTAATAACACCTTGCAAACTTTGAGCTAAGTATCTAGTCTATAATTTTGTGATCCGAATCCATTGATCAGGCTGCAATAAACAATGTAAAATAATTTGCAATCTAGTCGCTTGCGCAGGTATGGAAATGTTGCGCAGTCGTAAGTACGTATTAAGGATAGTTTATGAAGCTATATTTTCAAATCTACTATCAAAGAAATAAGAAATTTTGAAAATGACAGGTCGTTTTTGAGGACAGTTTCGTTCCACCCAAGATCAGTGTTACCTTGTACATACACAAACTTTTTAAATTTACTATACATTTAATACTACTGTGCCAGCCAATCTGCACAGGTCCAACTCAGCAGTGGGTCATGTTAGTGGTGAGTATTACTATTACTAGTAATTTTACGGTGCCTTCTTTTGAAGATATCCGAATGGTTGAAATCTAAAATGACAAATAATGTTTTCTGGGTTGGATTGGAAAGGTTGTCATAAGCTGGTGTCGTTGTTTTGTTTTTTCATTACAGCCAACAGTCAATTTAAAAGTACCTAGAAGATATTGTTACCGAAAATTATCCACTAATTAATCAAAACAAACTTCAACTGAATGTTTTCTCATTGTGAACTCACCGAATGAGAAAATGTGAATAGAATAATCTACAATAGTTTTACCTATTCTAAGAGAGAATCGTTCTAAGAGAAATCTTTTATAGACTTAAACTAATCCAATTTTCATGTTGAAAACTAAAATCCACGACAAATACACTGAAAAAATTGAATGTAGTATTGTATGGCTCAAATCTCACATTGTTGACCCGCAGCGACAGCAAACGCTTTTCGGATTTTGTATCATCGGTAGCGGTGTAGGTATACTTTGGCAATCTCTTACAGTTAAAGCAAACAGGATGTTTTCCATTCAATTTGGCTCGGGTGTCTATAACAACATAAATAATTCAGCGTCCAGGATTTCATGGCAGTCAGCCAGATCGAAGTTTGCTTTTGGTTGGCGTTTTGCACTCACTACATAGTGAATGACAACTAAAGATAAACTATGACACAACTAGAAATCATCATCATTATCATCATCATTTCAGCCAAAAGACGTCCACTGCTGGACATAGGCCTCCCCCAAGGATTTCCACAAAGGCCGGTCCTGGGCCGCCCGCATCCACTGCTTTCCGGCTATCTTAACCAGGTCGTCGGTCCACCGTGTGGGAGGCCTACCAGCACTAGAAATGAAAGACACAAATATAAATATGAAAGTGATACAGATACCTAAGTTAAATTTGTGCTGTACTCAAAAGCTACAGGTACCAGGTAGGGAAATGTAACAGGCTTAGAATAACTAAAAGAACCTGGCCAAAGGCTACAACGCTAGCGACAAGAGAAGAATGAGTCGAATTAAAACTACTTGCCAAGCTGTCTAATTTTACTACGCTTTGTAAGGAAATAGAAACAGGTTTTCCATCAAAACCAAAAACCTATCGAACTCAGAAATCACACATTTAAAGTCTAAGATGATGATTAAAATTCACGAAACTTAAATACGAATACGTTACACGAGAAGGTTGGCGTAATCGTGAGAAAGCACAAAATCAATGTCCCAATACAGATAACCTTACAAAGCACCACTTAAAAGGAACGGTGATAAATAGTGAGTACATTTGGGACAAACTAGATAACGTGTTTTAAGCAGCACTTCACACTTTCACATGTACATACTTAACCTGCAAGCAGTCGTGTCCTAAATTGTACGCACTAAATCTTTAGATAAAGCCACAAAAATGTTCAAGTAAGGTCTTGAACTTCTAAAGCTGATTGATGGTATTAAAATATCTAGTGTCAGCCACATAGACTAGATTTAAGATGTGGACACAAAAGGTGAAAAAATAATGAAACATTAGCAGAGTAGTTTATCAGAGCATTCCTTCCTCTCTATAATATTGGAGGAGGCTCTACTCAGCATAGAGCTCAGAGACAATTTCGATTGATGGTTACAGACAATCTACGTCATAAATAAGTATATGGGTGTTACTTTGTTTGTTTTCTATACTCCAGGAAATGCTTCTGAGGATTTTCGACAGTCGTAAATGCAGGCAAGTTTAAGGCCGATGTTTACTCTGAGCAAGTTTTATTGCCATTTGAATGTCAAGATGCGATCGTAAAATAAGACTCGGTCCTTTATGGATATAAGGAAACGAAGAAAAATGTAAACTATGAATACGAAATGGGCGACAACAATGTGGGATATAGAATTATGGGGGGACATAATAAAACGAGCGAGAAAGCATAAATTTTAGTTACTTTTTGTCTATAAAGTATAAATTATTTGAATCTCACATAGGTCAAACGCTAAAATGTCAAACATTCAAATCAGCTCATAACCCTCTATAAAATTAGGATTTCTCCTTGTAAGGAGGATTTTATTAGTATAGAAATACGTGGACTTTAAGCTATTTGAATAACTACCGTCTACGGTGAACCTTAGTAAAGTCGCCAGTGTATAATAATAATAAAAATCACATACAATTATTTCTGATGTTCTAAACGGAAAAAATATTTTAGAACAACTAAACTACAATTCCGAGCGGAGACGGATTTAGAAAACAAAATGTCACCAATCCATGTAATCCTGAGGATTTCGTAAGAGGAGACTAATGAAACACAAGAGACAGGTCACCTAGCCTACGGCGTCATATTAGAATAAGTTTATACGAACCTGTGACGTCGCAAGCGTGTCGTGTGAAGGTATACCGCGGGGGTTTTAGTAGATAAACGAGTAGTTTCCGGAGTCCCTCATAATCGCCGACCCCATCCTCGAGGAGCGCATAAGCATTTTCCCAGGGAAACCAAAGAAGAAACTCACCTCGCCTCCTACAAACCCTATTCCAACTAGCTAGCGTGAAACCGCAGGCTAATTTCCCTCTATAAATTTGAAAGAGGCCTGACTCATTAGTGCCCACTGTGATGATGGTGATGAAGAAGCTACAATTCGAATGAGATGAATGTTTGCCAATTTAATCTATAAATTGCTGTGCATTTGCACACAGTATTCTTTACTCCTAACCAGCAAAACAATATGCAATTAATATACGTAAATAACGACGTCAGTATTCCATCGTACAAATGGAAGGCGATATTTGAAAGCGTCAGTTTGCCTTCAATCTCCCGACAATGTTACATTAGTATTTCAAACAAAGTAATCTCCGTAGATTACTTCGTTTGCAAGAACAAAGGGAAAACGACACAAAGACTGATTACCAAAAACACCCTTACTTATCGTGGGAAAGTAACATTACATTTGTCACGGCAAATACACTATGGTGTGCTATGGTACACAACTTTTCATTTTAGACCCCCACACGGACAGACAAAACCCATTAGGTGTGTGATAATGCAAGTTCATCGCGGGCAGGTATTGTTTAGTGTTGCCAACGGAACAAAGCGTCGGGGTTGCCGTCTCATCTACCGTCCTGTTATAAGTAGGATTTATGGTAACACCAAAGTATGGATTGGCTCGGCAGATAATGGTATTTTTACAAACATGCATTCAAACAAATTGTTTACTGTTAAATGAGGTCCGTATTGAGTCTTTATATTTGATGGTGCAAAAAAAGTTAAATCTGTAGGAAAAACTATTTGAATTATTGTTGAAACAAAACTACTATCAATTGCTATTATCGCGTTAATAAAAAAAACTCGTTACAGGCACTAATATTCCAAAGCAAATACAAAGAAGCTGATGTACCACTATCCACATCAATAAATATAAAAATCAAAATCCACATCATCAAAAAATTGTGTTGATAAAATCAACAAATTAACTTTCTACAGTTGTTTTTTACCAGACTTGTGATTCAATTGCTTTTGGAAATGGATTTTACGACAGTTGTCTTCAAAAATACTTTCAAGAGTATAGTAATACCTATGAGTATTACTGTCAGTCACACTACACTAGCAGAAGTTGCCTGGAATAACGACAGACTGCCGTAAAAAAATAAGGTATAAAGCCAGCCAAAGACAAATGCTAATATAAATGCTTTAATCGCTCATGGCGTCTTTGGTGTCACCAGGTCGAAGTCCTATTACGACCTATTGTTGAAGAAGCATGTACGAAATTAAAATGCAGCATTGTCTATACTCGCACGCTACGGTATTGGTGTTTTGTTTTACTAAACAGTAAGATGTGCCTTGTAAATAGTTATTGTTAGTGACTTTATGCTTCGGTCAGTGTCGTTTGTTGCACCTCGAAATGGTCTACGTAATCGCTGCATTGTCTTTTTTGTAGTTTATGGTTTTATGAATAAAACAGCTGTCAACTGATCCTTGTCTTGTCATTACATAACAATCTTCAACGATGACGTCACCAAATCAATACTTTGAAAACAATTGGTAAAAGATTTAAAAGCTAATGACATTTATTTGTTATCTATTGAGGACCACATTGTAAAGTTTCCGCTCACTGCAGGGACCTAAGATATTTTAAAGGAATTATCTTTTAGAATGTTTATGGTTGTGTGTATTTATTTACCACAACACGGTTTAAATGCTTTGCAGCAAATAATGTGACCGTTTTTGTTTTGTGTTCTGGTATTTCTTTGTACGTAATCGCAAAACCTTAGATATGTATTTTATAATACACAATAATTTAAATCTATATTTTTAAATCAAGCTCGTGCAATTATTTCAGTCTTCTCTTCAATTAATTTGTATCTATGACGGTTTGTTTCAGGTGCCGTAATTCTAAGCATATTAATTACAGTGTTTAAGTGTATTTGTAATATCATCACTCTGATTTTAAATGGATTCTCCATGACACCAAAAATACATTGTAACTCGAAATCTTTTTACAGGAAATTCCCGAAGTTTGGGGGCATCATGCAATTTTCCCCGGCCAACTTATAAAATGTGAACTCCCCCCGGACGGGCCGCGCTAAAGTTTAAATTGCTCTCCTCTTTTTTTCACTATCTTTCCCTCCACTCACTTTTTCCTATTTAAACTTTTCTGTTTTATTTTAGAGTAGCGGTGGGCTCCCGCAAATACTCGTAGCAATATCTTTCTTTAATAAAGTTACGAAAACATTTAGTGTTAGTGTCTTAAAAGTTTAACAACTCTGAACTTCAACAATTCGGTGTCTTTTATTACTAAAAATGCGATTGGCAATCATTTAGGATGAAAGGTTTCTGATATTGATTAATGTATTAATTCTAAGTAACAATTTTTTTATACTTAATTACCTAATTATTATAATAAGATGGAAGGGCTTTACTAAGCAACTAACTCTAATTTTATGGGCACAAAGTAACTTACAAAATCTACAGATAGGGTTGCCAGGCGTCCGGATAAAGCTGGACATAGGTAGGCTTTTTGATAGCGTGTCCGGCCAAAATAAACTGTGTCCGGCTCGTCCGGCTTTTGTTAGGCTTTTTATGTTTCGCAAACGAGAGTGCCCGAGCGCAGGCGACGAGAGTCGACTGACGGTCGCTCACGCAGGCTGAAGTGCCGCCTGTCGCCCACGGCGGACAATACATGGATGATTTTAAAAGATGTTCCTGAATGGAATCAAGTTTCCGATACTATAAGTATCCTATCACAAAACAACGTCAAAATTGATGATAGCAAATGTTTTGACCAACTGCAAAATCTTAAAAGTATTCTTAACACTAACAAAGATAACGTTGATTTCAAGAAGCTGTTAGCACATAAGAAATGGGTAGCCTATTTTAAATCGATGATAAATCAAGATTGCTTTTCAGAATTCCTAACTATTTGTCTGTATTACTTTGCTATCCCAGGACAAAACGCAAACGTTGAAAGAGCTTTTTCCTCGATAGGTCAGCAATGGACGAAAGAACAGATTACATGTTGACACTGTTGCCATGTTGGTTGTAGAATTTACAAGTTATTTTTTGTTTTATTGTTTAACTTGAAGAGAAGAAGTTTTTTATTATTTTTTTAATAGTTAAAAAGGTCTTATTTGTGCTTTCATTAGTATTTAAGAAGAATTTAAACATGTTGATAAATGTTTAAGTATCTAGAATTTAATTTTGACTGATGACTATTTGACTGATTAATAATAAAGTACCTACCTAAGACTGATTTGGCATTCGATTTTATTTATTATTTCACTAGAATTTAACAAGATTTATGATAATAATAATTAAAAAAGCTTTTTTGTCGTACCTATTAATCATCATCATCATTTCAGCCAAAAGACGTCCACTGCTGGACATAGGCCTCCCCCAAGGATCTCCACAAAGGCCGGTCCTGGGCCGCCCGCATCCACTGCTTTCCGGTGACCTTAACCAGGTCGTCGGTCCACCGTGTGGGAGGCCTACCAGCACTGCGCTTTCCGGAACGCGGTCGCCACTCGAGGACTTTTTTGCCCCATCGGGCGTCGGTCCTGCGAGCTATGTGCCCTGCCCACTGCCACTTAAGTTTGGCAATCCGGTGGGCTATGTCGGTGACCCTGGTTTGCCTGCGTATCTCCTCATTTCTGATTCGATCTCGCAGGGAAACTCCGAGCATAGCCCTCTCCATTGCCCTTTGGGTGACTTTGAGCCTTCTGATGGAGCCCATAGTGAGCGACCACGTCTCTGTTCCATATGTCATCACTGGCAACACACATTGGTTGAAGACTTTTGTCTTCAGACACTGCGGTATTGTGGACGAGAAGATCTTTCGCAGCTTCCCGAACGCTGCCCAGCCGAGTTGGATCCGATACCTATTAATACTAAGACAAAATACTCAATAATGTAGGGTGTCCGGCCTGTCTACCCAAATGTCCTGCCAAACTGGCTGGTCTGTCCGGCTATTAGGTTTGGCGACCTGGCAACGCTATTACAGAGGTATCCCATATGTCAATCATAATTATGTGATCAGAATAAATTTTAGGTTTTCTCTGATAATCCTGCAGATATTCTGGGACTGCAGTTTCATAATTCCCGTAGAAAAATAGCTGTATTTCACAATCGATTTAAAATCTACTCAAATCAGGGAACATATTAATGGATACGAGCTATAATCTATACTAATATATAAAGCTGCAGAGTTTGTTTGTTTGTTTGTTTGTTTGAACGCGCTAATCTCAGGAACTACTGGTCCGATTTCAAAAATTCTTTCAGTGTTAGATAGTCCATTTATCGAGGAAGGTTATAGGTATATATATTTTATTTTCAAAAGAATTATGGATCCGTATGAAAATTGCGATTTTGTAATCCAAGGTGTAAAATCGAAAACCTATTTATGCGTGCGCTGCAAAAACGATTGACAATAGAACAAAATGAAGTACTACGAGTTTGTAGATCTTATTAAAATCTACAAAAAAGTCCGCGAGAGCACATATCTAACTATCATAGTTTAGTCACAATAACCACTTTTATATTCATAAAAAAAATGCATAGAGATAAGCACGGGTTCGAAGTCCACGCGAGCGAAGCCGCGCCCAAAAGCTAGTATAGAATACGCTTCAGCCTGCTTTCTTGATTGTAGGCACAAACCAAGCAAATTCCATTTGTGGATCATAAAAATCATCAAATTTATCAGGTCAAGCATTAATCTCTCTACGCATTAGCCACACCCCGCCACTGCTACACACAGGCCTCCCCTTTAAATCTCGAGAATGTACGATCTTGTGGACACTGCATCCACTGCGGTTCGCTTCGGAAGCACTAAAGTTCGTATATTCTATGTTCCGAATGTCGTAACTAATCGTGATGTCTTAACTATCTTATCTCTAAACCTACGTAGAAATTTGAAAACAAGGCCCATATAAATGGCTTATTTTCCCAAATACGAAAATTCTCTCCCTGTTATGTAGATGAAATGCCGTTTGTATGATGATGTGTGCCCCGGCACAATCGGGGAATATAAAACTCCAAGATAACCAGTACCTAATGATATCATAGAACACAGTAAAAACGCAAATGTTTTGATATTTACATTCATTCAACACAAGTTTTGACGTTTACATTTATTCAAGACAACACTGCACTGGATATTCCTGTACTACCTTTTCTAATTGACCAGGTTTCATATATTTTAAATATAACTTTTGTATAGTTTTTTAAGAAAGTAGACCGAAAACGAATTTAGTATTTTTTTTAAATTACTTAAACCTTTTTTAAATAAGTTATCCCGGAGCAAATATCTCTAGCTTACACAAAACTGGTCGACTGTCAGTCCCAAAACCAACAAAGTGCACACCATTCATTTATTTTGGACACTATAGGTACAGAAACCAATCAATTAGGTACATAGTAAAACACATACAACCTAGGAGTATGGCCTAGATTGTTATCAAAAGGCATAAAACTACATTATAAAACATAATTATGTAGTAAGTAGTTAAAAAGAAAAGAAAAAAAAGGTCGACATAATTCGAAATTTGACATTTATTTTGTAAATTTATTTTTATTTAAGATCTACGCAAAGAGTCTACAAAAGTACAGCCATCAAACTTCAATGGAAAACAGTGAGAGGATTCTTTGCTTGCAGTCTGTTGCTTAAATATTGATTCATGCAAATACGAAGAATGTGTGGGCCCGCTAAACCCGGTCTCCTAAAATTACAGGATGGAATTTAGTCTATTCTGCCACGCTGGCCATAACGAGTAGACGCAGGGTTTCGTTTAAAATTTTCTCTTGCGTCTCTTGCGGCTTGGTTTTCTGCCTTGTACTTGCCTCTATTCATCCTTCAGCATAGAATAAGGTTATCTAAACATTTAAAACGTCAATGACGCGAACATAGAGTTTGGTGTTCGATTGCACTTCATTGAAGAGCTATCGTCGTGATTGCAACACGGTAATGCAGTGTCGGAGACTGAAGGGCCCTTGCGAATCTGCCGTTCGTCTCGTCACATCGGCTTGTGATTCCAAGAATTACGTCTTGAGAAAACATATGAATTTTAAGTGTTCTGCGTCTGTGAAGTGCTTGGGAGGAATTAACGTTTATGGAATGAATCATGCACAGTCAATTGTCATGTTATTGCACTGCTAAACACTGTCGTGGTTCAGACACAGTAGCCTGGTTTAAGCATCCATAGACTTTATTACTTTTTATTTCAGAAAGCATTTTTGTATGTGATATCTGTCTTATCGCTCTGGGTAGATGCGAGTCGCGACTTAGCAGTCATTTAAAAGAAGAAGTCGTAAAGGTTGTCTGGAACAAATCGCCTAGTGCGATAAGACCACCCATTGTACAATTCTTTGTTATATTTGTCTGATGCCATGTTTATTAACCTTTTATATTTGTTGTGTACAGTATATTCTATTACAAATTGTTGCATTTATTATGCGGCCACTTCACATGGCCATTCGTGCTCCATATTTGTACGCGGTATTTCTGTGCGACAGAGTTTTTGTTTGACTTTTTTGACAAATGGTCCATCCACACATCGCACTTAATGTCAAATGTGACAGATATGAATAGCAAAGTGAATTTCGACCTCGACCGAGTGGTTATGTGGTATTGTCCCAATACATGCTTGAGATATTTTTGGTAGGGTTTCAAATATCGAAATAAGAGGAATTAGTCTGGTCCTTTGCGTACCTATATTTTTATTCCTTTAGGGTCAGTACATATCTGACAGAAAATGCGTCGCGTACCTATTATCGGTCGCGTAATGCCAAAACAGAAAAATGTATGATACAACATTCAACAAAAACACTTAACCGATGATGCGTTGTCTGTTTTGGCGTTACGCGATCGATAATACGCGACGCATTTTCCGTCAGATATGTACCTAATGTATCTCAGAAAAACGAAAAAAAAAACTTAAAAACAAGATGGCGGCGAACCCTCTACCGGGATTAGTTCGAAAATCAAGATTTATAATTCCAACTACATTACGTTAAAAAAAATGGCACCCCGGGTTTTTTCTTAATTGAGGCTACTTTTATGTCTATTTCGACTGGACTACGACGGAACACGGTAAAACTTAGATGCCAGGCGTAGATATGGGGGTGGTAGCCAGCCGGGCGGACCACCAGATCCTAGAGCCAGGTTAACGATGCTCGTGGTACTATGAGTAATTTTATGTTTAGATAAGTTATAATGTTGATTGTCTTTTGTATTCATTGATGGTTAATCCTTTTATTAAATGAAAAGAACCTACAAAACAAAACGTTATTAATTATACATTACTATCATCACTACATAGTATAAAACAAAGTCGCTGTCGTCTGTCCGTCCCTATGTATGCTTAAATCTTTAAAACTACGCAACGGATTTTGAAGCGGTTTCTTTTAATAGATAGAGTGATTCAAGAGGAAGGTTTATAAGTATAATACATCCTTAATATTGTAGAAAAACACTCATAAATTTAGAGGTTCATCATTGCACCCGTGCGAAGCCGGGGCGGGTCGCTAGTATTTCATAATCTACCATTGCACTCGATACACAATCATGTTTATACTTTTGATAGGCAATGAATTTTTAATAAAATAATTTTAGTAACTTTAAATTTGAAACTTAAAAAAATTAATTAAAGTAAAGTAAACTTGTCCTATTTTAATGAACCAAAACAACTGTATACTCAGTGCATACATTTAGTTAATGTACCTCTTATTAACTTGGAACAACGATGAGCACCTATAATTTGTTCTATGCGTTTGCTAAATGACCCACTCAGCCCGAGCCGCGTTCCAGATAAAATAAAATATGAAACAAAGCCTCGTAATTTTAACCCTTTCTGACCCCACAGGGGTACAACGATACAATGTAATCTATGAAGTGTGACGTCTCGTATGTATGTGTTGCCATATGCAATAGAAATAATTATCCGATGATACTGATATTTGAAAACTGCCACCGAATCTACTGAAGAAAATTTCGTATAAAACTTGATCAAAGCTTTGTAATTAATTATGATTATTCGAATGAATGCATATTGACCATCAAGTCACATCAACTCTGACACTAAAAACATTCGTTTCTTTTTTTTATAAAACGAATCGCGGGGGCTGTTTACAAACATGTAATTCACGAACACAAATAACACCCTGACTCAGAGCTTTAGTTTCACACAAAGAAACTTGGCTAACCCCAGAATCGGCTCATGCAATCCTTTTTTTATTTTCCACGGAACCCTCACTACTGGCTGTGGGGTCTAGCCGGGTCATGTAGGACTCCGGGGCGCGAAATGTGCAATTAACGCCCCGACCTACCTACTAAAAACCGACGGCGATCCTCAACTGTCCGAACCAGGGCCACGGGTTTCACTCCCCGACAGGGTAGCGTGCGTCGCCACGCTGGGAGCCAAGGTCTGTATATTCAACCACAACCAATCTAGACCAACAAGAAACAATGCTCGGGACTCTTGGAAAGGTGACAAGTTGAGCAGAGTAATCAAGTAAACAAGTTGAGACGATCACCAACTAGTCTGACGCTCCTAAATTTGTTGCTTGTCACCAAACCAGCAAATGTGGTCACATTCTCGTATGCTTTACAATTTGACGTAGATTGGCTAGTAAAGTTATAGTGTACCAAAATAATTTAAATGATTATATTATAGCGGTTGTAGCATAGACAATTTTCTGAAACTAACAATTGGAAGATACAAGTCAGAAGCTGAAACATATTAACGTGTAGGTCTGTAAATTTTGCATGTAGCAACATTGTGCAATATTACATTATACAGACAGAACACCACCACGATTTGTGTACGTACCTTGCCGTCAAAACTCACCGGTTACCATGGCAACCCCCTCTGTGGTCCACCGAGCATTTAGCCGTTTTGAAAATTTCCCTGAACCGCCTCGTTGCTGTTAATCCGAATTAAAACAATAAAACAGCTCTACAGAGCCAGTCTGGGAGATTTGTGTTTGAATTTTGAATTCAGAACCAGCTCTAAAATAAATTGGATGGGTGTTCACTATTTATTTTGCAATTGCTTTGCAAACAACACTTCCATGAAAGTAATGAAGCTGTCGTATAACAGTGTGGTATGTCAATACGATAGTCATTAGTGGACAATTACAACATCCAAAATAAGGATATCAATTAAACATTGAAGGATTGGTTGTTTCTAAAAATGTGCGATTGAGGGTATGAAAAGGTAATTTATCCTTTGTACAAAAATTATAGTACTTAGAACTAGAGAAATTATTTAATAATGGATAAAATTAAAATGAGAAGTTTAAGAACATCGAAAATTAAAAATCTCTAATCAAATAGATTAATTCGTATCTGTTAGGAAAATACATAGTATGTATCACCATATAGTAATGCTATGCATATGTGGGAGTAGGTACTAGGATTGCATGAGCAACATACAGGTCATAATGGATCATTAAAGTTCATGGCCCGAGACTAGGAAGGAGTGCTCCAAAATGGGGGATTTCACGGTATTATACTTACACAGGCTTTAACAAACCAGATAAGTATCTATGCACAACGAAAGGATCGATAGAACATACTATATGGTTGTGAGGTTTAATATGTTAAATAGTTAAAGAGAAGCAATTAAAAATGTTTTGATCACTCTTTATTTATTGATTCAGCATAACAACAACATATCACAATTAATATCTTAGAACATTTTTCAACATAATTTCTTCGTGCTCTGTGACGGCGTTATTTAAAGAATGCATAAGTTTAAATTATCGTGTGATTGCATAATTTCTACATTGCAAATCTAGATTACTGTCTATTGCCAGATAGACGACAACATGTCTAAACACAAATTACAATAATCACTTACGAGTGATTTAATTATCTACATTATTTGAAGTCAGTATTTTATAAGTAGGACAGCGAAATCATAGTAAATACATTTTAAAGAAGGGCCGGCCGGCAGGAAATTGGATTGATCCAAGCAAAAGGTAATTGGTTAAAACCAATTTTTCAATATGCTAGATTTTTATGTAGAATTCAATATGGCAGCATAAAGAATGTATCTTCAATAAGTCGTCATAATTTTATCTAAATAATAAAACATTTTCAATCAAACATCAACCAGGTACTTGGGACTGGGAACCTCAACCTTGAGGTTCGCACAGCGCTGAGAACATACTCGTAGCCACTCGAAGCCAAGTCCTCAAGTGGCTCCCATCGACCAGCTGTCGCGGCCGGCTGCGCCCCATCACGGCTCCACTGCAAGAAAATACACAAGCACTACGCAAACAAATGTCTCTGAAATATAACTCCAGGTCGGGAGCTGGAGAGCAAAATTATTTTATAACTGGCCTTGTTTTGTTTATAACCGGAATTGTTGTGATTTCAAGAACAAAATAGTTATATTGCTTGTCATTTGTTGTTGTTGTAAAACTATGTTATAGACATTCTATTTGACTGTTGAGGCACATTTTTTTATGACCAAAATATTTATTTTGTGCATTTCATCATCATAATAAAATAGTAGACATCTGTATCATGCGGTAGGTTGTCACTTGGAGGTCTAAGTGACAACCTACCGCATTAATGTCATTATAATAGGTATTATCATATATTTAAAAGTTCTTGCTCTTACGTTTGATTAGAATTATGTTTAATGTCATTGTTGAAATTCGTTGTAATTTTCGATTTGCATAGTCAACAACGGTTTGAAAAATCTAATCTAATTTACTAATTATCTGAAATGCAGCTTGTCTGAAGAAATTGTCTGAAATTGTGCGTAACATATAACTGTCCGATATGATAAAATAATCCTGAAATGTAAAATAGATATGTCAGCTCATTAAAAAACACCAAGCACAAAATATAAAATACTATTCCGAAGCTCATGGTCTGTGTGGCTGTGGGCCGATAGGAAAATAATATTGGCCGTTTGCTTTGCGTTGAACAAACATTTTTATAAACGGTTTGTTAAATTAAAAATATACATCGTACAAAATGTTGCTTTGAAGTTGCGCAACGATAGTAAAGCATGGGAAGATAGAAATAAAATCTTTTCTTTTTAAGTTTTACTTAGTTATTTTTTATACATAGTACTAGTTTGTGGTACTTAGGTTGTAAATATATTTTTTTAAAAGTCATTATAATATTGTAAAACATACGCCACAACAATATCCTAATAGCATGTTATAAATGGATATTTATTACTAGGCAAATAAATATAATAGGTTGGCACATTTACTCAATGACAGAATCTTGTTAAAAAATCTGTAAGTATTTATAATATGTATTTGCAATTTATGAAACATACTGACTGAAAAAGAAGAACGTAAATGACCCACACTTAAGTCAAGCCTCCTTCATGATCATGGAAGGAAAGTAGCCTCTTTTGACAAACTGGACAAAAAAAATGGCTTTAGGTCGGTTGTCAAGATTCCCTTCTCATATATCTAGTTTGCCTACCTCTGTTTAGTCTTTAGTCGCTACATCCTGAAGTTGGAATAGGTCAGCGAAACCATATAGGCTATATTATGTTTGACACAAATCCAGGAAGGTTTATATTATTATTTATTTATTTAGGAATAGCTGTTACCCGTGCCATTAGCTATCTCGCCAGTGAAAGGCCTGGCAAAACAGGTCCAGCCATTTCAGAGATTAGCCCAAACACAGACAGACAAAAATTGTAAAAAAATATGCAAATTGTAAAAAAATGGTATGGTATGTGTAAATTGTAAAAAAAAAGTGTTCATTTCATTTTTTTTAAATATTTCACTTAGTAAAGAGCTGTTATTTTAATATTACAAACAGACACTGCATTTTTATTTATGTCTATAGAGCATAGGTTGTCGTAGTTTATACCCAATAGAGAATACAGCACTAACAATTGACTTAACAAGCCTGAAAGACCACATAGCATACCGACGACCGTACTGAGTTACAAGAAATCTTGTCCAAATTGGTGGTGATAAATTAAGCTGGGTGTCATTAAGCATTACTCAAGAAACAGAACATAGCATTAAACTCCGATGAATCGCAATGAAACTCAACACTCCTCTCCCGCAGCGATTCCAACGGCCTCCTTGTAATGTAACCGTGTACCCATTACTTGTTTGTGGAAGAGCTCGTTTGAATGTCAAGAGACAAATGTTTACGATGGCAACAGGTGACGAGTTGCAACATCTGTTTGTGTCTGAAGTTGTATGGAAATTAATATTTGGATAACGGTTATCTATGTACACCAAACAATGTGCTTCAAAACCTCTTTAAAATTAAATAAACAAATATCCTTGGACATTTCACACAACGCCATCTCGTCCCAAGCTAAGCAACTTAATGCTTGTGTTATGGTAACGAGATGGATGATAAACTACTTATATACATTTTTTTTTGTAAATACATACAGATTATAGATAGAAAACACCCAGACCCGGAACAAATACTTGTAGGTCGTACAAATATTTCTTCCGTGCGGGGATCGAACCCGCGACATGCTGCGCAGCAGTCGATCACTCAACCACTGCGCTAACTGTGTCGTCTTATCCATAATTATCCATACATGACCCACAGCTGAGTCGGGCCTCCTCCAGTTACATGGAGGGCATTTAGCCTACTGTGCCACGCTGGCCAGACGGGTTGGTACAGGGTTTTGTTTCAAGTTTTCCTTCTCTTGCGGCTAGCTCTTCGGCCTTGTCGGCTATTAGGACACCCTCAGGCTGGAAAGGGGTGGTGACAATATGTATTCTAAATCCGTCACCACACGGAATTATAATACTTAACACCACCGTTCACAAATCCATTGACAATAACATTTTATGGAGAATGTAAATACTGACGAATATATTTTTAAGTTGTATTAGATTTAAATAATAGTGTCAGATGTGCTTTCAACACGTTTCATAGGAAAGGCAATAAGATCACACTATTTTTAAAACAAAATCCCTTTTATAGTTCATGTGCAAGTCATAAAAATCTACTTGAGCTGCACGGGATTAAGCGTAAAGTTATAGTTCTGCGGTAGGTCGCACGTCCATTTCAAATGTTAATCATACAGTCAAAAATAAAACCCTCACCGCGGAATTATAGCCCTTATTCTTTTGAGCATATCACCTAAATTGTGATTGACTCCGTGTGAACATGTACGACAAATCGAAACAGCGTTCCGTGGAGTGCTAATCCGAAACATGTGTGACAAAAAAAATGAGTGGAGATAAGGGTCAGTTTCAAGAAGACGGCTTGCAGCGCATACATCGAGCTATAAAAAGAACGTCGGATCAACGAATTGACAATGACAAGCGTTTAAGGGCCACGTTTATTTATTTGTACAAGTATTTCCTTTTAGCGACGAGGTGGAGACAAAACAAGAAACTTTTAGATAAGCTTTGTGCGGTACAAGGCTTCGAACAAGCTATATTATGGTAATAACTTTAGCTCCAAACGGAAAGTCGGGACAGGCGGTTAGTTACGACGAAACACAGGATGTATTAAATTAGAAAACATCTCTTAGGTTCCTTAAATTTACGAGTTAAGGAATGTAGTGAAGTTTCGCAATAAATTCAGGACGATGTGGCAAGCAAGATGATGTAGAACTTGAACAACTTGTATAACATGATGCCTTAATGCCTCTGCTTTCTCGTATTTATGGGAATCTCATTCAAAACCCTTAAAGTTAGTATCTATTCAGTTTAGTTAATATTCTGCCTGCTACCAGGCAGTATATCTCATGAATAATATTCACATACAGCTGATATAATTACCACAGCACATTCAAATTTGTTAGTGTGTCGCCTCTTAATAGGAACCAAAAAGCGAACAATAACTGATAAACAACTATTTGCAGTAAAATTTGTTGTAATAAGGTTTTATTTCAAGATTTTCAATGCATCCAATCTAAAACCAAAACCATGAATTACAAAATCCAGAATATTTCTAGGGAATTTGAGTCAACAGCATATTATATGTATGAGATTCCAGAATATTTGTACTACTTGCGCGAAGACACGACATTTGTAAGTATACATTTACGTATACCTACTTACGAATGTCATGTCTTCGGAAACTTAATCAACCATAAAATTTACACGTGACAATTCGACACGCAATTGTCGCCAACAACTTTCAGTCCCTCGAAACAGACCTGTGTGGAACAAAAACTATCGAATGTGTAATTGAGACGTCTCGTCGTGAGTCACCCAATGCTCGCATCTGTTGGGCTCCAAATATACAATATGGTAAGTAGCTGTCTGAGAGAATATTTATATAAATTAAAAAAAAATAAGCTATTGACGAGTGACTGTGTGTTCTTTGTGTTAATTGTGTCTAGAAAAAAATGTTTATAAAAAGAAATACCAGATTAACAAGACAGATTTAGAATATAAAAAGTAGTTTAAGTGATTGTCGTAAGAGCCGACAGAAGGTAACAGTAGGTACAAGGCCGATAACCTAGCTGCAAGAGAAGGACAATTTAATACGAAATATTTACTAATGTGAGGACAATAGTGTCCATTCTTTTTTATACTTGTTAGGCTTACGCTTGATCGCCAGTTCACCTGATGTTAAGCGACACAGGTCCTAAGGTAAATAAACTAGTTGAACTTTATTGGATTTGTCCGTTTTGACAAAAACAAACTTTATGGTTTACAAACATGTACTTAATTCACGAATACAAATGACACCCAGACTCAGAGCAAGAGCAAGTTTACACAAAGACACTTGCCCGGACCCAAAATCTCGACCCGTGAACCAAAGGCAGCACATCTAACCCCTACACCAACAAGGCAGTAATAGTATTCAGGCATACTATTCAAGTATTAAATCTACTTATACTACTACTACTTCTCAGCCCATAAATTACCCACTGCTGAGTCGGGCCTCCTCCCATCACAGGGAGGGAAAATAGCCTACTGTGTCACGCTGGCCAGACGGGTTGGCACTGGGTTTCGTGTCAAGTTTTCCTTCTCTTACGGCTAGGTTATCGGCCTTCTCATTTCCATTTCTCGACTCTTACGACACCCTCAGGATAGAATGGGGTGGTGACACTATGTATTCTAAACATAAAAGCCACTGATCGCTGATTGAGCGCGGTTGATCGAAACGCAAGTTGATTCATTTAAAAACATATATAAACAAACCTGGTTCATAAGTAGACTTGAGAAGAAGAATTTTACACCAAATATATCCGAGGTGCCTATAACCTACCACAGGGCGATCTTACACGTATATTCCCTTAGGTGCCCTATGCGGTTTGTTCCGGTACTTGCTTGTTCCTTTGTTTCGCGCCCTAATGTACAGAACCAGTATTATTTAGCCCAAGCCAGGGGTACCGTTTTAATGGAGTCCCTTATGGGGGAGATTAGATTTCTTATCGTGTAAAAAAATCTTGCCACAAAACCACGTTATAGAAATCGTATTGACTAGGCTTGTAAAAAATTGGTAAATATAAGGGGATTTTTTGTGTCCGAGGACATTGTTTAGTTAGTTGTTAAAAAATATAATTTTCTACTTGGGCGGCTTGCTTTTACAATTTCAATGCTTTTACAATGATTTTAATAATGTCAATGATATTTATATTATGTATTAGAATTTTTGGCTATGCTACATGTTTATGCGTTTAATTGCTTTTACTAATCGGTCAGGATTTTGTTTGTGCGAGTACCACCATCATTGTAAGTCTTTTAGTTATAAGAACATCCATGGGGTTACTTGGCGTCTCTTCTCTGTGGAATGGAATTCGGTCGTAGACTAAATTTAAATATTTTAAAATTTTTGTTTCATTTATTTTTTGTTTTAATACTAAGTACATATATGAAAGCATTCGTAAGAATGTATTCGAATAAAAAACTTTTTGATTTATTTTGCATATTCTTCTTCCTACTATTTCTCCAATATTGCCATGACTACATGATTGCCAAACTTAAGTGGCAAGACACATAGCTCGCAGGACTGGACGCCCGAGGCAAAACAGTGCTGGAGTAGCGACCGCGTTCCGGAAAGCGCAGTGGTGGTAGGCCCCACACGGTGGACCGACTCGGTTAAGGGATTGCATACTCTTACGACCATCATCATCGCGACTAAAAGAACGCAAGAGGCAGATCACCTAGCCGAAAGAGAAGGAAAACTTGATACAAACCCTGTGCCTATTTCCCTTCATGAATTTGGAAGCGGCCCGACTCAGTAGTGGGTCATTTATGGGCTGAAACGAGATTGCATACCGCATAATGTCTATTTTTATTTACCACAGCTTAATTTGTGACCTTTCAAATGTATTATGACGCGTTAAATTACGCCCACATCTATATAATAAGCCACAAACATAAAAATTAACGCGAAACGCAACTGTCATTCCTAACTTAAACGTTATCCCATATGCGGGTAGGTAAGGGTAGGTTAATTAACACCATTATCGTACGCCCACCTTACCGGCGTAAGGCTCTCACCACACATAGGCTTGGCCCCAATCCTGGTGATTCTAATACTACTCTACTCAGCCCATAAATGACCCACTGCTGAGCCGGGCCCCCTTCCATCACAGGGAGGGTAATTACTAATTAGCCAACTGTACCACGCTGGCCAGATGAAGCCTCACTGACTGAGAGCGTCCCATAAGCATTAACTGTCATTAAAGTCATGTCATTAACTGAAATATCTCCCGGATACTTCAAGACAGGATCATTTTAAACATAGAACTACTTATTATGATTAGCTCTATGCATTCACAAACCGCGACGGAGCGACGATCTGCGAAAGGTTGCGGGCAGCAGCTGGATGCGTCAAGCTGAAGACAGGGCGCTATGGCGCTCTTTAGGGGAGGCATGTCCAGCAATGAACTAATGTGGGCTGATGATGATGATGATTCACAAACCGCGTTTTTTAAAAACCAGACACCCCCTGATGGTCGATTTCACCGTTTCACGACGCATCACGTTGAAATGTGTTACGCGAACCTGTGGTGACGTGCCAAGCGTGTTGTGTGAGGGTATACTGTTGGGGTTTTAGTGGGTAGACGAGCAGTTCCGGAGCCCCACAAAACATTACCCAAGCGTAACCAAGAAACAAAAGAAGATACACTGTGTATTCTATTTAGAATTAAGAATATTTAGAATACACAGTGTTTCTTCTCTGTGTAGTGACGTAAATACATATTTACGTCACTACACAGACAACGGTCGCCTTCATAAAACCATTTATAAGTGGCAGTAGACCAGGTGATGACTCATCAACTTGATGGCAACTTGAGATATCATCAAATCCGTCGCCAAGATCCTAGTATAAGAATGCGCACGGCATTTAACGTATTTGTCGTCCAATTTGGGGCTAACGTGTGGAGCAAGCCTAGCTCATGATATGTGGCAATGGGATGGAACTAATCGAGATGATAATTAAGTTATCACGTGGCGGCGAAACGCAAAGAGCAAACGTCAACGGTGACAGAGTTATGTGCTTTATGGCTAAGTTATTGTCTTGCAAGAGAAATGCTGATGCCTCATCATTGTAGGGCGCCCATTGTAATAATATGACGGCTTCCAATACACTCGGCACAGTTTGTAAACTGAAGAGCTATGTTTTCAGGCAACCATAGTTAAATTTACTCACAATGTTATTTATGACTAGCTGTTGTCCGCGTGTTGTTGTATTTAGAATACACAGTGTCGCCACCCCAATTCTTTCTGAGGGTGTCAGAAGAGCCGAAAAAGGGAAATGATAAGGCCGCAAACCTAGCCGCAAGAGATGGAAAACTTGATATGAAACCCTGTGCCAACCCGTCTGGCCAGCGTGGCACAGTAGGTTAATGATTCTCCATGTAATACAAAAACAAGACATGTGAGGGTTTACCGCTGGGGTTTTAGTGGGTAGTCCTTTAGTACGGAGTCCAAAATGGCCGACCCCACCATCAAAGGGCGGCGGTATGCATCAAATATTTCACCAGAAAGAACAAAAATACATAAAGATCATTTCTGGTTTAATTAGACTAGCCAAGCTGTGATGGCTTCAACGAATACACTTGTCCTACTTAGTCCGTTCCGTTTTGTGACGGATTTAAAATACAAAATGTCACCCACCCATACCGTCCTGAGGGTGTCACAAGAGCCCACTAAAGGAACACAAGAAGCACATCACACCAAGTTATATTATTGCTTTCTGTTCTGTTCAAAAAAACACATGTCAAAAACCACATGACCTGAATGGATAACGATTGGTGAGCCGAAGAGCCTGGAGGGCCTGGAGAGACGGACGGCTTCTGTAGCCACTGTCACAAGATGGTCTTAGAAAGAGAACGGTGGAAACAGTTGTCCCCGTTAGCGGAGGGGCTCGGAGCTTGTGGCCACTTAACGAGGTGAGGTCAAGACCTCCAGATTCGCCTTAGTTTGGGCAGTTGAGGATCACCGTCAGTTTTTAGTGGGTAGATTGCTAATTGTACTATCCACGCCTAGGGGTCCTACATAACCCGACTAGCCCCCAAGGGCAGGTAGCCATGAGCATTTTCAGAAGAAAATTTAAGATCTTTATCTAGCAGAGTGACAGAGTAGTTTAAAAAAAACGACAACTATCCCATGTATGTTATTATAACAGTCTTACACGATAATACGATATATCGTGACCACATTGAAGCCGACATTGAATAAGGTGCTTAATAAATAACAATTTCGTGTCCGTATAATAGAAAATCCCGAAGGGATAAATTATAGTCCGTGATAAACATCTTCAACCCCCATATAAGCCCGTAGGCCATCCCTCAAAATAAATACGACAAATTCGATGAAGCCTTGTAATGTTTGTTGCAAAATAAAAAGAATTGTATTCTATATGCCTGCTACGTTGGTCTAGAGGTTCGATGTGCTGCCTTTGTATCTACGGTTCTACGGTTCCAAATTCGATTCTGGGGTCCGTCAAGTAGCTTTGTCTAAACCAGAGGCACTTGCACTAAGTCTGGGTGCAATTTGTGTTCGTAAATAATATGTTTTAACGGATTGTTAAACGTGTGTTAAAAACTGTTTAACGGTTGTTTTATTTTAGGTTATTTAATTAGTAATTTAATAACCTAAAATAACACAATCCGTAATTAATAATTACGTTTCGTCAGTGTCTGCTTCGACCACGGCTGCTGCACAGCATTCGGAACATCACTACATAGTATAAAATAAAGTCGCATTCTTCTGTCCGTCCCTATGTATGCATAAATCTTTAAAACTATGCAACGGATTTTGAAGCGGGTTTTTTTAATAGTTAGAGTGATTCAAGGGGAAGGTTTATATGAATAACCCACCCCTGCTTTACACGGGCGAAGCCGGGGTGGGCCACTAGTTGGGAATAAAATCATGTAAAACCGGAAATTAATCCGTTAAAAAGTGTTTAATTTTAATATGTAATAATCGAGATAACCTAAGACACAATTATTTTCTAGAGAGAAACCATTAAAACTGTGATATGTTAACAGTTTATGTCGTGATTTGATTTAATTTCAGATTTCTCTTGTAGCTGGGTTTTCACGCTTCTGTCGTCTCTTACGACTGCGACGGTCGACCCCTACGACGGGTATCCATGATGATTACCGACGAAAAAAAAGGATTTGTTTGGATAATAATAATATATTATCCTTGGACAATTTCACACAACGCCATCTCGTCCCAAGCTAAGCAACTTAATGCTTGTGTTATGGTAACGAGATGGAAACTAAACTACTTATATACATTGTTTTTGTAAAGACATAGGTACATATTATACATAGAAAACACCCAGACCCGGAACAAATACTTGTAGGTCGTACAAATATTTCTTCCGTGCGGGAATCGAACCCGCGACATGCTGCGCAGCAGTGGATCGCTCAACCACTGCGCCAACCGTGTCGTTTTCCTTCCCTTGCAGCAAGGTGGTCTGCCTCTTGTGTTCCTTTAGTTGCCTCATAGGACACCCTCAGGATAGTGCGGCTTGGTCACATTCTTCTTCTAAATAGTAAAGGAAATGTACTCCAGTTCACATCAACATAGCATGACTGCCTCGTTGGTCTAGTGGTTAGATGTGCCGCCTTTGGATCAACGGGTCCCGGGTTCGATTCCGGGGTCGGGCGAGTGTCTTTGTCTAAACCAGAGGCACTGGCTCGGAGTCTGGGTGTCATTTCTATCTATAAAATGTATGTATTTACAAAAAAAATATTCTAAAAGTAGTTTATCATACATCTCGTTACCATAACACAAGCATTAAGTTGCTTAGCTTGGGACGAGATGGCGTTGTGTAAAATGTCCAAGGATATTTATTTATTATATTATTTATTTAATATACTGTAAACGTCATAATTTATTGAATTATTCCATACATACACATAATGTACGCCCCGACGCAAAGGGGTATTTAATAAAATGTAAACATCAAACAGTTTAGCCGTTGCCCATAAAGTGGTCGATGGGCTACATTGACGTCGGTCGACTCAGGACGGCGTCCAACTTTATTTTATTGTTCCCACTAAAATGTGCAGTAAAACCCGCCCACGCGATGTAACACTCATATTCCTACTGACCCCTGGCCTTAGATAACGTATATTTCAGACGCATAATCCTGGGAACAGAGAAGTAATACACGTAGAGGTCGTGTTTGTCTGGTTAGTGAAGCCGTTTTAAATAAGCCGTATAGAATGTATTCAAATGTTCTTTACATTCACATTTCTCATTCTATTTTTTTGGTTCTCGGAGAAAAGTTATTAGCTTATGTGAGATCCATCTGGTTATATCATCATTATTGTCCACTCTTGTCCGCTACTGGGTAAATTCTTCCCATAATGAATGCCATAGAGACTTCGCGATCTTACTGTATGGTCCCATATTGTTTCAGAAATAATTGCTTCGATTTGGTTTAATTTCCAGCAAAATTATTACTGCGTTAGTGTGTGAGTCCTAAAGTGTACGTAGCGCTCATTTACTTAGACAGGTTAAATTTAAAAAAAATATTTGTATGAAAATGTATTTCTGAGGGTTATTGAGTCTAAGCTAAAGTATATTCCAGACGCATAATCCTAAGAACGTTTTATCGTTGGCCGATAATTTAATACGAATTTGAACTCGCGTAAAAGGACGATGCGGTTTTAAGTGGACAGTGTTAAAAGTAAGAGTGGGTTTAACGGCAGATCGCGCCCACGCGTCACTTCAAAGTTTCTATGCGAAATCAATGAGCCACAGTAATGAGAATACTATTACTGTATTCTATTGATTTTGCTCTGGATATCACAAAAGAGATGGTTCATTTGGAAGAGTCTGTCGAATAATAGCAAGTCGGATATTGAGAGTTCATAAAAATATTTTACTTCAAAACACTAAAAGATCTTCGGAATGGGGGTCGCAATGCAGCGGTTATTTCCTGGCTGTTCTCCAGTTTCTAGATTGTGTCAAAATTATACTGCTATCGTACAGTCATTTTAGAGAATGCTATTTTCTTTGTATTACTTTTATTTTTCATTTTCTGTGTGGGCTATGCTCAGAGTTTCCCTGCGAGATCGAATCAGAAATGAGGAGATACGCAGGAAAACCAGGGTCACCGACATAGCCCACCGGATTGTCAAACTTAAGTGGCAGTGGGCAGGGCACATAGCTCGCAGGACCGACGTCCGATGGGGCAGAAAAGTCCTCGAGTGGCGACCGCGTTCCGGAAGGCGCAGTGCTGGTAGGCCTGGCGGGTGGACCGACGACCTGGTTAAGATCGCCGGAAAGCAGTGGATGCGGGCGGCCCAGGACCGGCCTTTGTGGAAATCCTTGGGGGAGGCCTATGTCCAGCAGTGGACGTCCTTTGGCTGAAATGATGATGATGATGAATGATGAACGTAAGTACGGACGAAAGAAACTACTCAGTAAATTTGGACACCAGAATAGGACAATTGTATATGAGCTCAACTGGCTTTGATGGAATATCAGATAGGAGTTCTGTTTTGATCTCGTAGGGGAAAGGCATTATACTTAACCCCGGTTGGTGACGGGCAGAATATTACACATCACCACCGCACGCTGGGACGAAACGCGTGTTGTAAAAGTCAACAAAATCCAGGAAACTTGGTGGTAGGATCTAATGGTCCGCCCGGCTAGCTACCCCACCCTCACATCATCAGTCCGGCGCCAAGCAGTTTTACTGTGTTTCGTCGTGTGTATGTGAGAGCCGGTGCCCGACAGGGCATTTCCTTGAATTGCCTGCTCCATCCTAGACCCTAGCGTTGCTTTCCATCACGCAAGCCTTGGATCAAAGGCATTGAAGTCGGTGATAAAACAAAAAAATACATACCGTCGATATTCAGCGGTTATGTTACTCCGGGGACTTCGGAACACGCGGTTGCCCCACTCTCATATCTCATAGACCTCATAAAAAAAAATCTAACGGCTTGATGTTAAGCGGGTTAGGCTAAGTAATAGTTTTCTATGGAGTTTGTTTCCAATCGGCCAGGTCCAACTTATCATCATCATCGTTTCAGCCCATAAATGACTCACTACTGAGTCGGGTCTCCTCCAAGATCACGGAGGGAAATTAGCCTACTGTGCAACGCTGGCAAGCCGGGTTGGCACAGGGTTTGTTTAAAGTTTTCCTTCTTTTTCGGGCAGGGGATCTGCCTCTTACGTTCCTTAAGTCGCCTCTTACGACACCCTCAAGATGGCATGGGTTGGTGACATTTTGTATTCTTAATCCGTCACACGGATACCTAGCGCGCGACCCGCTAGGCAGGTCTACCTGGCTGGTCGTATTCCCTACCTTTCTTTTATAAATATAAGTTCACATCTTTAAGTTGGAGAATACGCAAAAGTTTAATAAACCGCAATGCTCAGGTTTCGCTGGCTGCATGTTAAAGATACAAGATAGTACATTGTACTAGTCTCGAACAATTCACGAGGCGTAGCGATTGTTACTTTAATTTATTGCCTACGAACGTATTCCTATGTCAATTACTTGATGCATCTGGCACATTACTCATTGTGATATGGGGTTAGTGTTGTGAACCATGTTCCGTCTCGGATTCAAATTAAAGTCTTGTTAAATGCCGAGACCCAAGTGAACGTTCGAAGGGATGGTTACTGTTATATTATCAGATTCCGTACGATGGCGGATTTAGAATAAATGGTGTCTCCACTTCGTTTGATCCTGAGGGTAAGAGCCGACAAAATGAAATGATATAGCCGAATACCTAGCCGGAAGAGCCCTATGCCAACCCTATGCCAACCAGTCTGGCCAGCGTGGCACAGTGGACTAATTTCCCTCCATGAACTTGGAGGTGGTCTGATTCAGTAGTGGGTTCGTCATGGATTGAAATTTTAGTTTTGTTATTGAAAACTTCGCTGCTTCTACAGTTTTACTGCAGCAACGGCGTCGACAGATGAAGAAGGCGCCGCTGTCCGTAGAATCTCTCACTGCGCTGCGTACACACAACTTTTATCCATAAATGAAATTGCATAGGTCATATTTTGGCACTTAACATACTTACAATATATTTACACTGCAATATTACCAGAGCACAGAATTATGCCCTGGTTTCAAATCATTAATAGAGTGGTTGGGCCCAGGGAATTATGTATCAATTTCATAATGGGTTAGATAGCTCAAAGATGTTTAAGACTCTTGAATACATATAGTATGTTTTTTTATATATACAAGACTAAAGAATCTTCTTCCGTGTAGTGTCGGATTTAAAAGACATAGTGTCACCAACCCATACCATGCAGAGGGTGTCGTAAAAGGCGGCTAATGGAAGCCAAGAGGCATATCACCTATCATTATGACAGAGTTGGAGGAGGCCAGTCTCGGTAGTGGGTCATTTATGGGCTGACACGATGACTAAACCATTTTATATAATTGAATATGTAATCTTTTTTTATTAATTGTGCACAAAGCTAAATAATCTTGCATAATATACTACGTAAATTAACTAATTTGGCATCATTAATAATGATAGTAATCATTTGACCTCAAACCACTTCAAGACTTTTCCCCATCACTACAAGACTATGTCACGTTGAGTAATCACTCAAACAACATCAATGCATCTCGAGCCGTAAGGGTCATTTGACGAGAAGTTTAGCTTATTTAGTTTTATTAACCCTATCTCTATAATGGTGTTAAAACAAGAGTCACTTTTAAAACAATCACTTTTAAACATAAACATCTTATAACATAAACGCTCAACCTCATTTCGGAACGGATTGACATATTTTCTTGTACTCTGAATGAATTCACAAAGGCGGCAATGTATGTAATTTGTTACTCGTAACATTACTTATGTGATAAGTAGTCTATCGCATTGGGTTAGCCTGTTATCATTATACCAGTTAGTGACCTATCATTGGTCACTAACTGGTAAATAAATAAATAAATAATTAAAAAATATTATTTATTGGCTATGACCATAGGAACAATCTTCTACTACTACTCAGCCCATAAATGACCCACTGCTGAGTCGGGCCTCCTCCCTTTACAAGGAGGGTAATTAGCCTACTGTGCTACGCTGGCCAGACGAGTTGGCATAAGGTTTCATTCTCTTGCGGCTAGGTTTTCAGCCTTGTCATTTCCTTTTGTCGTCTCTTACGACACCTTCAGGATGGAATGGTGACAATAAGTCTAGTGGTTAGATGTGCCGCCTTTGGATCAACGGGTCCCGGGTTCGATTCCGGGGTCGGGCAAGTGTCTTTGTCTAAACCAGAGGCACTGGCTCGGAGTCTGGGTGTCATTTCTATCTATAATAAGATAATAATAAATAAAAAAAAATGTATTTAAGTAGTTTATCATCCATCTCGTTACCATAACACAAGCATTTAGTTGCTTAGCTGGGTTGTTCCCATACATCCATAATTTTATTACCACCACCTCCACGACTTTTATTTGTGTACACATTTAATTCTCAGGACATCCATGAAATTTAAAGTACCGTCAACATGTAAAAGGTTGAGACGAGATGGCGTTGTGTGAAATGTCCAAGGATAAAAAAAAATCTAAATCCGTCACCACACGCGATAAGTGGACAAGGAACAATCTACCCGCAAGAAAAGAAAAACTTACAATACCAGCCGTACCTACTGTACCAGCCACTGTCTGGTCAGCGTATAATTTTCCCGGCCTAAAATTTAGAGCTTCGTTTCAGGATAGTTGTTATTCAGAAGTGGATAGATGAGCTGAAAATAAATCATATTTTATATAAAGCATAAGGCTCATTTGGTTAATAGCTCATTTGTAAGTTGAACTTTTTGGAGTTATTATAATACTAGCGGACCCGACAGACATCGTCCTGTCAAAAAAATTGACTCTTTGACGTTAGGAGCACACCTACATTGCTTAGACAACAGTGAGCTTGTCATTTTTAATATTAATTTTATACAATACCAGTAAAGCTCAAATTGGTTTTAGTTACAAAACGTTTGTATGGGATAAAGAAATAGGCAGTTTTTATGGGTTTTCCGGCAATTATTCGATTTTTTCTCGCCGTAAAAACCATCCTTGAACTACAACGAACATTTCAAAAAAAGAATTGGCCAAATTGGTCCAGGCGTTGTTGTTGAGTTATGCGGTTACCAACACATTTTGCGATTCATTTTTATATTATACTAGCGACCCTCCCCGGCTTCACACGGGTTGAATATTGACATATAAACCTTCCTCCTGAATCACTCTATCTATTAAAAAAACCGCTTCAAAATCCGTTACGTAAGTAGTTTTAAAGATTTATGCATACACTAGCTTTTGCCCGCGACTTCGTCCGCGTGGAATAATGACTTCCGGAAAAAACAATTTATCCCCGTTGGGAGGGAATTTCCAATAATCCTCTCTTAGTGGTAGCCTACTCCTCCCAACAAACACACAGGCCAAATTTCAGCTCTCTACTGCCATTAGTTTCGGCTGTGCGTTGTCTGTCAGTCACTCAGTAACGGAAGAGTTTTATATATATAGATAGCTGTGCCCGCAACTCCGTCAGTGTGTAATTCCTTGTGTATTATTAAGTTAATGTATTGGTAATATTATACAACGAAAATACTTCAGCGCAAAGCTTCCGGGTAAACTATCCTACTTCACTTAAAACTAAATACCTATAACATAATTAATAATACCTATACCTTTAATTAATAAAAGTACCTACGCTTTTACTTACTTATTATTATTATTAAAAAAACTGAACATAAATTAACCAAAACTTACCTACTACTAACCTATTACTACTTCACCTAAAAATAAATAAAATGTTAACTATTAATAATTTATAATTTGAACGAATATAACACGCCACCAAAATAACTAATAACTATTTTATGAAATAACAACAAAAGAAAATTAAATAAACTAAATTATTGTAAAGACTAAAAGTCGCGCTGATAAACAATATTGCCTGTCAATAAGGGCGAATACTCGGAACGTCTACTCGCATCATCAGCCAAATCCAAATATTGTATGAAGTTCGCGTTTGGATCGCCCGCCCTTCTAAACCTCCCGCGCGACCCGATGCGACGGTTACACAAAAATAATCCTTAAAGCATGATTCAGTAATCACGCGCGATGGTTTATTAGCGTATTTCATGAATAACTTTGGTGTTTCTGTACCGATTTCTATGATTCTTTTTTTATGAAATAGGTAATAATGTTAACATTTATTAATTAGGGATGATTGAGAGTGTTATAAACGTAAGAGTAGACAAATATAATCAGAAAGGTCTGATAAGCTAAGCTATCGGGAGTTGCACGTGTTATTGTGAGTCAACCATAAACGATAGACATTTGCTGTCGTAGAATATTTTTTATATAATTTTAAGGAGAACATTTCCGTCATACATGATTTCTGTGTAGCTTTAACTATTAAGGCTGCACACGCGACGGAAGCTTAAAAAATGGAGTAAGTTCTCCTGTTTTCCCAACATTTCCCTTCACTGCTCTGCTCCTATTGATCGTAGCGTGATGAAAAGTATACTATAACCTGCCCAGGAGTATGAAGAACAATTGTACCAAGTTTTGTTGAAATCCGTCGAGTGGTTTTTGTTTCTATAACGAACATACAGACAGACAGACAGACAGACAGACAGACAGACAGACAGACAGACAAAAATTTTACTGATTGCATTTTTGGCGTCAGTATCGATCACTAATCACCCGCTGATAGTTATTTTGGAAAAATATTTCATGTACAGAATTGACCTCTCTACAGATTTATTATAAGTATAGAAGATAGAAGATATAGATAGAAGATAGATAGAAGATAGATAGGGACGGACAGAATAATGCGACTTTGTTTTATACTATGTAGTGACTAGTGGCCCGTCCCGGCTTCGCCCGTGCAAAGCGGGGGTGTGTTATACATATAAACCTTCCTCGTGAACCACTCTATCTAATAAAAAAAACCGCTTCAAAATCCGTTGCGTAGTTTTAAAGATTTAAGCATACATAGGGACGGACAGAAAACATCGACTTTGTTTTATACTATGTAGTGCCTAGCGACCCGCCCCGGCTTCGCACGTGTGCAATTATGCATGTATTATACATTACAAACCTTCCTCTTGAATCACTCTATCTATTAAAACAAACCACGTCAAAATCCGTTGCGTATTTTTAAAGATTTAAGCATACATAGGGACGGACAGACGACAGCGACTTTGTTTTATACTATGTAGTGATTATTACTCAAAGTCGGACCTCCTCTTATCACAGGGAGGGTAATTAGCCTACTGTGCCACGCTGGCACAAGGTTTTGTATCCAGTTTTCCTTCTCTTGCGGCTAGGTTGTCAGCCTTGTCATTCTCTTTTATCGGCTTAGCGAATTAGCGCTTTACTATCTTTTGACAATAGTTGTTGTCAAAAGATAGGTACAATAAGTAAAGACACGCGCAATAGATAATAACGTTTCATGCTAACGGGCGGTCACAAATGCGTCTGATATAAAATCAATATGGCGGTGATGGATGGAACCTACACAGTTTTAATTAAAATTGCATCAACCTGTTAGATGACGAAAATGAGTTTATAATGGCGTCTAATATCTTTTGCTTAAGTGCTACCGAGAAGTTTGAATTGATAGATGACTGAACACCATGACTCTTAATCCATCAAAGTCAAATAATTTATTTCCTGTAGGACACACTGGACACTACCAATTGTCAACACATTGATAAAAAATATAATGCAGAGTAATATAAGTATGTAGTTTACCACCAGTTCGGAACGCGACAGCTGCTGAGAAGAACTGGCAAGAAACTAGAGATTGAAAGTACTAGTAAAGATATTGAAAGGTAAATAAGTATCAAAACGGGATCTTTTTTTAAATGCTTCATCATCATCATTTCGGCCAAACGACATAGGCCTCCCCCTGTTTTAAATGCTTATGAAATATATATACTACGACTTACGACACCCTTGGTATGGAATGTGGCAGTAACACTTTTTATTCTAAACCCGTCACTACACGGAATGGGCCAACATGCTACGCGGTCCTGGGGGCCTTGGCCCGCCTCTTATTCATTCTTCTGATTTTAAAACTTAATAATCATAAGGTCATTGCCCCTTCATGATGACATTACAGGCGGGCTATCAATAATCCCAATTTAGACTTTTACAACTGTGGCGACGAAGATGGGTGTCTTAATACATTTTGTACAGTTTACGAGAGGACCATGTGGTCCGCTTTATTAAGTGCCTCACTAATGCAACTTTTACGAGTAATTTCACGGTTATTCATTTGGCCCCATCAGGGGGCGTTTGTGTACTGCCCGAATCCTGTGCGACCTTTGTTCTTTTTATGAGCTGTTTGGCTAGTTTGTACGAACTAACAAATTACTCTATGATTATATGGGTACAAGAGATAATTACGCTACAGAGTGACCTTAACGAATGTGTTTAATATGTTCCAAGTTGGTTAATTTATTCAAACCAGACCTTTTCAAAAAGGGTTTTTTTTTCTCCTCCTCAAACTCAATAGTAAAATGTACCTCTCATCACACAACTCTTTTAGTATAGAAAGAAAGATAAGTTCCGTCTGGCCAACTTACTCATGCTGTTAAAAAAAGCAATTACAGAGTTTCCTGCCGGCTCTTCTCTTTAGTGAGGCATTCCGAATCGATGGTAGTTTCAGTATGAATGTGAGTACGCAAGGGTTGTGGTAGAAAAAAAGAGATGGATGGATTGTCGGAATGAGGAAATGTGTATGAAAGGTGTGAATGTAGATATGACGACCGATAGGTGTGTAGAGACTACCGTCTCGTCAAGGGTAATTTAGAAATTTGGATGATATTGGTAATTTTAAATACGACGATATTTGTAATTCAGTTTTGTAAATATACATACGTAAATAAATTTCCGTTTGAGTTTGAATCACCGCCCCACAAGAACTATTTAGTTATACACATAGAAATTGGTACCTCTGTAACCAAAACTCGTCGTCAAAAGACTGCCGCTTTCGGTGCACTATTTCACACTCTCGGTTCCACAAAGGAAGCCTGGACACCATGACACCAAGTGTCACCTGCCATGATGGACTATCCGACCGTCAGAGGAGAAATTCAATTTCTCGCTCCCGTTACTTCGCTGAGCTGTCATATTTAAGATCAATCAGAAAGTTACAGCGAGTTCGTCGACGTTATTTTGTTAGAAGGGCGCGGATAAAGGTGTTGGGAGATAAATTGTTTTGTAATAGGATTCTGAGCTTGTGACAAGATCTCAAACGGATGACATCTCGGAAATTTGGAAGAGTTTGTTGTCTTCGTGTTGGAATAGAAAATGAAGCAGCTGCTATTAATAAATCTAGTTACCTAAAGTTCTTATTTATTATCCTACAACAAATACTATTAGGATAAGATCGATAGCTACACGGTTAAGTAATTACAAGGTACCCATTTACACCCAAACCCATACATTCTTAGCCCACTATAGAGTTTAAAAGATATGCAATTAATTTCCCTCCAAATTCATGCAAGGAAATTAATTGCATATATTTTTGGTAGGTGATAGGCCTCGGTGTAAAAGTAAGTGACCCGAGACCCGAGATCTAAAGACGGTACATCCAATCACTAGACCAACAATTAATTTAGGTTTATGATTGATAGATTTGGTTTCGTGTGTATAAGAAAATAATCTCGATATATAAAAATGAATCGCTGTTCGTTAGTCTCGCTAAAACTCGAGAACGGCTGGAGCGATTTGGCTAATTTTGGTCTTGAAATATTCGTGTGAGTCCAGGGAAGGTTTAAGAGTTGAGAAAACATAGAAATATTGTAAGTAAAATAATAAATACAACAATTTTATTTTCCCATACAAACTGTTACCTGTCAAACATCTGACGTTCGTCCCGACGGTTCGGTAATCTTTATATCATAAACTAAGTAAATGATTATAATCGAATTTGCGCAACGTGTGTGTTTGTTTGATTTAGTTTGATCAAAATTAAGATAGCTTACATCTCAATTTATTAATATTATATTATTGCAACTTATTTGTCTATTATTTGACAGTTATAATCATATGTTCGCTCCAAACAATGGCGCTGTTGACTGTATTGTCTATATTGGAGTCATGGAGTAAGTATTTAATAGATGGTGCTTTGTTAAAAGTACAAACGTTTCATAAATGTTTATACAAATTAATTAAATAAATAGAAATAAAATAAAACAATTACACGGAAAATTAGGAAAATAAAGAAGACTTAAACACCATATAAAATTATTTCTAATCTAAAATTAAACTTTTTAAATGTAACCTCATTACGTTTGACATGAAATTAATAGAATGCGTGCTGCAAATATTGTCAAAGAGGATGTAACAACTAAAAAGTATCGTACACGTAGTATCGTAACTAAAAAGTAACAGATGCTTCGGTCGGAGTTACTTTATTTACAAAATACATATATGTATATCTTTAAAAATAAAAATTAATTGCTGTTCGTTAGTCTCTCTAAAACTCGAGAACGGCTGGGCTGATTTGGCTAATCTTCTCCTTCTTATATATAAAAATGAATTGCTGTTCGTTAGTCTCGCTAAAACTCGAGAATGGCTGGAGCGATTTGGCTAATTTTGGTCTTGAAATATTCGTGTTAGTCCAGGGAAGGTTCAAAAGGTGAGAAAATATGAAAAAATATCATTCAGGTTTTTTATTTATTCATTCTGAGGCGGTACGAAGTTTGCCGGGTCAGCTAGTCTGTTATAAAAAGATCGAAATAATATTGCGTGCACATTTTATAGCAGGAAAACGCCTGTCAAAGCCACTAGTCAAAATAAAAGAAAAATCCATTAATCTTTGTAATTTAACTATCAAAACATTTTCTTTCAGTAAGCTTAGCTAGGTAGGTACTATTGAAAGAACTAACCCGATATCAAAATCAAATAAACAATACAGCTTTGTTAACATTTATATTATTCATCGCCTTGGTTTTATTATTTTGTGTGCCATGATTCATGCCAACATAGTGGCCGTCAAGTAGCCGTGTTTATGTTTATCTGTCAACAAAAGCTCCGAAACTTGAGGATTGATGCGCGTTCATACGTCGCCACCCCGCAGTCTCCTAGCCGAGTATTGTTCCAAAATATAAGAATAGAGAGTGTTGACGGAATACAAAATATCTTCACTATTAAATACCATTAGTTAGCATTTGAATATCGTTTACGGTCGGATATCGCATAGAATCATTAAAATTCTTGGTGTCTGTCTATATATTCTTTTGGTAATTGTTATTGATTCAGAATTTAATGTAATATAAAATACGCGCGCGAGTTCATGTCCATCGGAGCCTAAATAAATAATTACTTATCACATTGATTTTATTTCATAATCTGCAAAATTACATTAGATTACAATAAACCAAATTGACAGCTGTTGACTAAACCAGTAGTTATTATCGACATTACCATAACTAATTAGGTAACAGCATTACAGCATTCCTCAGGATGGATATGAACTCACGCGCGTATAATAGTTACCAAAGATAGAAATCTTGTTATTAAATTTAAAAAAAAACATGATAATTTATGTTTTTAGGAGCGATGCGATAGGAGCGCAGTATTACATAATACAAAACAGAGAGGTACCTACATAATACTTTTCTTTTTGGTTAAAAGTGTGTCTTGCTCTCTTTATGTCTACTTACTAATGGTGTGAAATGTGAAATTCACATTACATTGGCTCAAAATGTAAGTTTGTGAATAATTAAATTGAAGTGAAATTCACAAACTTACATTTTTGCTATTCTGCACAACGATCAAACTCTAGATTTTTTTTTATATACTTTACTGTAGACTTTGTAAAAGGGTCAATTTTAGTATTTGTCGATTTGTCCATTTGAAAACAGCCAGGTCGGCACTTGAGTTTTTTCTTTTCCATTACGTTTCATTTTGCTGCATTAGTCTTTGTTCAAAGTTGCTATTGTTATGTTTAATTGGTCTTTTGTATTGAGAACATTTTATGGGTGGGAATAATATCGCCACTTACTACTCTATCGTTGCACGGATTTGCATGAACAACGGCAAGTTTTGTTTTTATTTTAAGACTGTGAGGGATATGCTTATTGTATCATCATTCTTTCATCAATCATCATTTCAGCCGGAAAATTCCTATGCTGGTTATAGGCGCTTCCAGTGATTTGGCATTTGCCGGTCCGTCGTGTGGGAGACCAGAGATAAGCTTTAAGAAACCACTTCCGATGGCTATTGGGTTTTCGTTACCCTGTAGCTAAAGACACTAATGAACTACGAACTGCGTCTTCATCTTCATAAGAATCTTGATCCAACTTTTGATAGGCACCCAACTTTTGGTAGAAAAGATATTTTCCTTTTTTTTTTTAAACGAAACCCGTGCACTTGTTATTGGTATAACCTGTATCGCGGGGGCTAGTGTCATTTAAAACTACAAAAATATTGTCTTTACGTATACTATGTATGTACCTATAGCACATTATATTTTAATTTATTCCACACATTCCCGATGGCGTGTCATCAGTTTTTATGGCAAGATATTATTATTTATAGTCCACTTACCCTGCTACACAATAATTCCATTGAGAGCATCAAAACACAGGACAAAACCATAAAGTGTGTCAAATTAAAAAACTCTTTGAACGAGCCGTAAACATAATCGTATAAAAATAAAAAGTTACTAATACCAAAGACAAATTATATTATCAGTCACGACTAGACATATTTTATCGTTAACATGTGCTAAAATTTGTATATATATCTACCGCTTTGCTTATAACCAAAGACTTAAGTTTTAGATATTATTTATTAATCTGCTTTGAAGTATATTACGACAGGGTAAAGAAAAATTAGTTAAAGACAATTTGAAGCATTAAATTCTTTTTTGTAGCAAATTTTAAGCTTAATGAATTTTAAAACAACTTGTGATGTGTGATTAAGATGTGCTTACCGTTTCCAAATAGTTTCCCAAAATCTTAAATAAACTAAAGTAAAAAAACTGCATAGACTTGCCGTGTCCTCAGGTTAACGTGTCTATGGCTCAGAATGTGAGACATGTGTCCACATGTTGGTAAGAGACAAACCATGTCCAATGTGATAAAGCGGCTCTGGATACCGTTCGGATGACGACTGCTTTAATTTTATTCGTTTGAAAGGGAAACTTTTGGGTTATTTTCGAATTCTGGGTGCCGAGATGGCGACATGCATATCAATGATCAATACCAAGTCTTGAATGAAGTGTGTTGAATTATTTATCTCCGTAACTCATTTGTTGTTTTTTTTTTTGTAAGTAGCTTATCAATAAATATACTAAAATAGCGTCATAGTGATGATTAAGACAGCACATTTTAAGGTTGGTACACACAGATACACAAAGAAGTGTGATTTATTATTTGCATACGTTACTAATGGAGGAATGGAGCGGAGTATGCTAAACATAAAAAGAATACATAAAATAAGGCATACAAAAATACGCACCATCACAAAAGCAGCAGACGCTTTAGCACAAGCTCTTGCATTAAAATGGAAATGGGCTGGACACATAGCACGCCTGCAAGACCAAAGATGGACAAAAAGAGTGACAGAATGGAGGGGGCCAGCGGGAAAAAGAAGGAAAGGGAGACCGTACACCAGATGGGAGGACGACATCCAACGCATAGCGGGTCCAAACTGGACACAAACAGCACAATCCAGAGAAAACTGGCTCAATTTGGAGGAGGCCTTTACCTGCAGAGGGGTTCTTACAGAATAATTTTTTAATAAAATAGGTACATACTACAAAAACTTGTTAACTAGTATTTTCTGGAAGAAATAAAAGGCTTTTTAATTTTTTTATTATTTTATTTATTTATACGTTACTAAATACTAGATACTACTCAGCCCTAAACGACTCACTGCTGAGTTGGTCCTTCTCATGCTACATGGAAGGTAATAATTACTGTGCGACGCTGGCCAGACAGGGTGACACAGTTTCGTATAAAGATTTCAATCTCGCGCGGCTAGGTTTTAGGCCCTGATATTCCGTCGGCTCTTAAGACTCCCTCAGGATGGAAAGGGGTGGTGACACCAATGTTTCATAATCCGTCACCACATAGGCACGTCACTAAGTATGCAGATGTTTCTGAGCTCCTGCCATTCCACCATTATTGGAAGTCGATATACGTATTCCGTATGGTGACGGATTTAGAACACATAGTGTCACCACCCCATTTCATCCTGAGGGTGTCGTAAGAGGCAAATAATGGAACGTAAGAGGCAGATCACCTCGTCTCAAGAGAAGGGAAATTTGATACAAACCCTGTGCTAACCCGTCTGGCCAGCGTGGCACAGTAGGCTAATTACCCTCCGCGGGATTGGAGGAGGCCCGACTCAGCAGTGGGTCTTTTATGGGCTGAGTAGTAGTAGTATAGATGTTCAGTAGCATGTTAACTGGCAGCTGGTCTAACCACATAATTAACGACTGTCCCTCTAAATGGGTCGAGGGCAGACGACAATTCTTCCGTGTAAATACTATTATTTAACCAAGTCAGCTTGCATTTGTGCCAATCTCAATTAAATTGGCAAAGAGCGAGGAAGCAGGCAGAAAACGTCCGCACGTATTTTCTTCTACCTGATATTTCCCGGAACGAGACTTTTTAAATAATACACATTATTCTTTTATTTGTAAATTTGTATTTCAGTAGCTTGTGCACATCAATAATAATACTCAAATGGCGTTTTATTAAAATTGTGGTTAAGACACATTTTAAGGTTGGTACGCAGATTCACAAAGAAGTGTGATTTATTATCCTCCATTTAGTAGTTAAAAAGAATAAAATGTCTATGGGATGATAATTTGGTTACATAAATTAATGTTTCAAGTTTAAACTGAAGCTGCATTGAGCAGTTATGATAGATTACCCTTACCATGATAAACAATCCGGTTTGATGTTAACCAAATGTTGTAAACAAACCAAAGTGGGGTTGTTTAGCCTTGCATCGTCTAACGCACTAAAATATGTTTGGATTATATTTTAATATTCAAGCAAGTTATCGTTAGTCTCACAAAAAGAAGAAAACGACAACCATTACGCTAGTTTGGTTCTAGAAGCGCCACTTAGAGTTTTTAACAGTTAACTATATGAATAGAATTGCATGAAGTCGCATAGCAAATCATTTGTGATAGAATTATGATAGGGTTTGTAAAGTTATTTTAGGAAAATTTTAATTTTCTATTATGTTAACTTGTGATCATAAATACTATTGTGCCTATGTTTGTAAATAGCCCACGCGATAAAGGTAGTACATGTAGGATTTCGTCAAAAATAAATTATTTTCGCCTTATTTAGATTCGATTCCCCTTTCACTGTTACGTTTAAATCTTTAATTCATTACAATATTCCCAAAAAGCGACGATGTAAGGATGAAAACGAGCATCCTAAAATAAACATCCAAAACCAGCTGTTTTATTCAGGTGATATGACTTTTAATCTGCTATAGAATCTGTCTGTCCGACCTGGCTGATTAAAGTTAGCCCCTCAAAAACGATGAATAATTAATATTTTTTAATAATAAAGTATTATTCGTAGTTTTATTGTTTAATATTAGCACAAGGACGTATATTAGCATTATATTATATGTATTAGACATAGACACACAGACCCAACAGCAAAGAGCAGCTGACTGTAACTTTCTCGCTCGGGTACACTCGGTAAATATTATTATTTATTATTGTAATAGGTACGCGTTTGAAGTAACCGGTTGCACCGAGGGTTTCACCCCAAAGAGGAACAATGCTACTTTTGAAGAGAAAACTTCTTTTGGCGCACCGCACACAGATTTGTCCGTAGTAAATAACAATCATATATTAAGATAAAAAAATATGGGAGTCATTGAAATCCAGCGAGTCAACCTAACAGCTAGAGCAACAATAAATAATGTGAAATTGTGAAGTGTGAACTCACACTTCAAGCTCAAGCAAACCTTCAATCAAATTCAAAATTTCAATCAAAGTTCAACTCGCTCGTGTCGCTCACTGACTCACTCACTCAGGTCAGTCAGGTGTTGTTTATTTTATTCTTAGGATACATACAGGTCACAGCTTCAATTTTGGTGTTTTTAAGTTATTCAAAAACAATTTTAAATTAAGTAGCTGTACAAAATTGCCCTGCAGATTAGTTGAAAAATTTATCATAGTTTATGCAATTGGCACGTATCGTAAAAGTAATTGGGTGTAAGCCAATAATCAGAAGAAAAGCAGCAGCTGATCGGTGATGGTCATTTTCTAAAAATGAGTTTAATAAGAAGAATCACAGTACCTGTGCTGAGATACCAGACATTCGCTCAAGATATTAATAAAAGATCGTTGCACAAACTCTTATACCAAAATGTAAACATAACCTCAAAAACAGTCAAATTATCACCACCAAATATTACCTTCTGTATGATGCGATGGAAGTCTCAAAAGGTAATTAATTTATTCAGGTAATATTATATAGATATTCGGTCAATATGTATACTTATATAAATGATATGGTCGAACACCTAGCCAGAAGTGCAGGAAAACTTGGTATGAAACCCTGTGCCAACCCGCCATGTAACTGGAGGAGGCCTGACTCAGCAGTGGGTCATTTATGGACTGAGAAATAACTCGTATCTTGATTTGATTTCCTTTGCAGAATCAAGTTGACTCGGATGATGAAGATGATTATATTGATGATGATAGTTCCTTATCGAAAGACTCTAAAGTTGTCAAATTTTCTACTACCTCCATGAGGACTGACACAATAATTAAATCTGCACTTAGTATGTCTAGAAAGTAAGTATTTCAATTCAGTGCATGAGGCACTCAATAATAGAGTTTAAATGGTTTTATGGTTAAAGTATTACAACTGTTACACTTTCATTACACAACTTTCACATGTATACAACACTTCTGTTGATTACTGATAACAGATTTTGATCCTGTTAATATTAATATTGAATTTTTAAGTAATTGCTAAAATGTTCTATATTCAATTTCAGCAAAATAGAAAAATTGTTTTATGAGAGCAAAATCAGAGTAAATGGTAAGAAAGTTTTGAAGAAAAGTGCTTCTGTGAGTATAAACCCATCAACTACAGAGTATAGTAAAATAATAGCTGTTAATTATTACCTTTGACACTTAAACTCTGTATTTTTATAATTCAATATTGTCATTTTTTGCATAGTTATAAATAACAAGGGGCCTTGCTTAAAATAAAAATATAACTTGAAGTAGAGTTGTATGAAAAATCCATCAATTTTAAGAAAATCCATTAAAATTGGTATTTAACTAGGGTTAAATGTGCACAAGCAAAAGCTGTTGTAGTATACTACTTCGCAGCCCATATATGACCCACCACTGAGTCGGTCCTCCTCCAGTTACATGGAGGGTAATTGGCCTACTGTGCCACACTGACCAGATGGGTTGCTACAGGGTTTCATATCAAGTGTTCCTTTTCTCGGCTCTTTATGACAACCTCAGGATGGAATGGGGTGGTGACAATTTATTCTAAATCTGTCACCACACGGACTAGTTTTGTACTACAAAGCAAATCAAATATTACTTGGATTTCAGGTGAAAGTGGGTGATGAACTAGATGTTATAAAAATGGTCAGCCCCAAGAATCCAGAGCACCTTTATGTAGCAAGGGTTGAAGTAATTAATGTTGTACCCAAAGAAGAAACTATCACTGTTACAGCAAGGAGATTTAAAAATTTACTTATTGAAAATTATGAATCTGAACCTTTTAAAATGGCTGCAGAAACAGAATGATTAATATTTAAAAAAATGGTTTATGTAGATAAAATTATATATCTTTTTGTTTTCAATGTATTGTTTTAATATGATAGAAACAGACAAATGTTTGACATGGTTCCAGTAGGTGACTTCATAATTTAATATTGAAATTTTTAAGAAATTTATATTTTAGGCAATTAAGTAGTAGTGACTTAATTTAAAACTTCTCACAGGCTTTATATGAAAAGGCTAGAATATTGAGTTCAACAATAACAAGTAGAGAATGCAGTATGTATTTGGAATCAAAAGGCTTTGTAATAAAAACATAATTTATTAACAATATGATTAAATATCTAAATCTATATCACAATCTGAGCTTTCAAATATTGATAATTGGGAACTTGATGATTTACACATTGATTCACTTATATTATTAATAATGTTGCTGGGGTTTTCTTCATATTTGTTAAAATCACGATCACTTTTAAATACAAACTGTTTTAATTTGTTTATCCTTTCATTTCTTGTTCCTCTTTGTTCATCTGGATTATCTGATAGTCCTTTAACAGCTAATTTATTAATATCTTCATTGTGTAATAGGTTTTCAGGACTTATGTTATCCACCAATGTGTTATTCATTATTGTATCATTGTTATTATCCTTTTTTGGATTTACTAATTTCTCAGTGCTTTCCTTATCAACATACATATTTGATGGATTAGGTTCAGACTTAATTTGAACATTATCCATACTTTTAACTTTAGTATAACAATCAAAATTTAAATCAATACCTAAGTTAGCTAAGGCATCGTTTACACTAGGTACAGCATTTAATACACTTGTACTAGCAACTTCATCCATACTGTCAAATACATCATCATCATTTTCAAAAAGGTTTACTTTAGATTTCTTCGACTTTTTAGGTAACTTATCCTTAACAGCTGCTGTATCGATTAAAACTTCTTTTCTTTTACGCTTTGTCGTCTTTATGTTTGATACATTTTGTGGATCTTTCTCTACCTTATTCAATGTCGCGTGTTTCTTCAGAGTAGCTGCAAATTTTTCGTTGACTACTTGCTTGAAGCTGTCTTTTGTTAGATTTTCATTATTTTCATGATCATCATTACCACTATTTGTGTCACCCTTTTTTACATTGAAATAAGAACTAGTTATTAAAGAGGCAGACAAATATATATTATCATCAGTGACATCATCGAACTTGCCGAAAAGTTTTCGATTTCCATTGTTTATATCATGTTCTAGAGTTTTATGGTCTACCTGCAGTAATTTACCATAATGCAGTAGTTCTTCCTGCCATATTTTGGGCAAATTCAGTCGACCTAGCAGTTTATTAGCTGTACATAGGTATTCGAAGTCGGGATATTTTGGTGTAGTTGAATGCAAAGCATCAACAGTATCATCAAGAGTGCAGTCTTGCATCGATAAATCTACAAGTGATATTGCTGTGATGGCGTCAACTGGGAGAATAGTTGTGCGGTACATTAATCGACAATGAGCTTGCGATAATCTGTAACAATTAAAATGGCTGCTATAAAATGGTACTCATGATTTTAACACTGGGAATATTAATTTAAAGCAGCAAGGTTTCGATTTGTATTCATCACACTATAGATGTACAACAGATGTAAACATACTGTAAAATACATTTCACTACATCAAGTCAAAATCTCCGACCTTTTTAGCCATTCTCAAATATATTATTTTTGGGTGCTATGTTTTGAAAAAAGGCCAGGTCAAGAGTATCCTAAACCGAAGAGCATCTATGAAGGGAATAATGAAAGTGGACGAAGCGAAAGAAGTACCTATGTAAGGATCGTAGCAAGTGGAAAGAATTGGTCTCTGCCTACCCCTACGGGAAAGAGGCGTGATTGTATGTATGTAAGTTTAATTTACCTGACTAGACTGTCTAGCATCCTGACGGTTGTTCGAGAAGGATCCCTATGTTCGGATTTCCTTTGGGTCATATAATAAGCTTGCAGTATAATGTTAGCCGATTTTGTCATTTGTGTGCTTTTCGGTCCAACCAAGCTTATGTACATCTGAAAGTTCAAATCAAGGCCCATTAAGAGAGTAAGCCTCGGCTATACTTTGTGCCTGTACCGATGCGTGGCGGAGTCTATCAACCGATAATTTAAAGGAACTTCAAATATGATTATCTTTTTAACATTTGTTACATCAGCACTATTATTAATGAAAATATCTCCACTTGTGGAGACGGGACTGAATAATACACATCCCCACCGCACGCTGGGAAAAAACACGTGTTGTGAAAGTCAACAAAACCCGGCACGCTTGGTGGTAGGATCGAATGGTCCACCCGGCTACCATACGAACCTCACATCTAAGTGGCCAAGCAGTTTTACTGTGTTTCGTCGTGTGTATGTGAGAGGTGGTGATAAAAAAAATCTATTTTATCATACATATTTTCAAAGATTTATCAACGTCTGTTAATCAACAACGGTTTAATATATGTATAGCTCAAAAAATATGGTGTCAAATACCAATATTTAATGATGAGATAGATGATTTACCTGAAGTTTTTCCAAATCCCATTTCTTTTTTGACTTCACAGGGTCTGCGTCTCCAAATAGAATGTATGACGATACAAGTTTGTCCCAAGCTTTGTTCTTTGAGTCCAGCAGGATGAATATTAAATCAAACCTGAAAGAGAACATGTGTAGGTACTGTATTAAATTGTTTTGTCCAAACATAATATTAAGTAACATCAAGTTTTTTATGCATCTATACTAATATATAAAGCTGCAGAGTTTGTTTGTTTGTTTGTTTGTTTGAACGCGCTAATCTCAGGAACTACAGGACCGATTTTAAAAAATCTTTCAGTATTAGATAGTCCATTTATCGAGGAAGGTTTATTTTCAAAAGAATTAGGGATCCGTATGAAAATTTCGATTTTGTAAACCAAGCGGCTGTGAAATTTCAAAACCCAGTATCTGCATAAAACTAAATTTTATAGGAGAGGCAAAAAACGATTTCATACCTTTGATAGCGTGCCGTTTCAATAATATTAGTCATACATTCTTGGGAGTGATTGTAAAATTTGAGGTACATAACAGGCTTTATAAAAATGTAGTTTTAATGCGTCTATCACAAAACATGTACGTAGAGAAGCAGTTACTAATAAAATAATTGTTTTCTTAGACCATACTTTTTGAGTGTGACAATTTCAAAACCTAGTAAGATCACTTGCTTTGTTTTCATTTAGGTTTGAATTTACTGAGTAGGAACTAAATGCAATTTTATAAACCTAGTAAGAAACAACAGAATAAAGGAACTCAAATATTGGGCAGGAATAAGCAGGTTTAATGAAAAAGATAAAACTCCCTCTGTTCATTGGCATAAGCTGTAATAAAGTTTTTACGATGCCTTCCTTTTTACTATCTTTTCTTTTTCTCTTTTCTTTTTTTTTTACTTTGTTTTCATCCATCCTTTTCCTCATATGGCATTTCTTTCATCCACGGTAAATAAATTACAATCCCTTTTACATTTTTCGCTACAACCATTTTGTATGAAAGAGTATTTAGCTTTAATACGAGTTATTCTTTTTTTTTTCAATATTTGCACGAGCAAGACGGACGCTTCTTGTTGATCGTCTCCATCCATCATTATTTATAACTGCAGTGTTGTTGTTATTGCAATTGAAAGCTGTGTTTATATAAATGGGTTCTGGATAATTTGCAATAAATTGTACTGTTTTTGCGTACCTTGCTTGTATATGCGATGCAGCAGGTTCCTGATTAGTAAATATAAGTGAATTCGGGTAAGTTGATAAGAATACTGATTGTTGGGGTACGTTACATGGAAAAGCCGGAATGCTATTCGAAATTAAAGGGTTGCAATTAGTATCATCATCAGTTTCACTAGTTTCTTCTATGTACTGTATCTAATATTTAGATACTTTCGAATTGAGAAACTTGGATGCGCTACCGAATCATCACTGTACAAATAATTTGAAATATCTGAAATATTTTTAATAAATTCTTCCATCCTTCCATCACTTTGCTTAGAAGAACATGGTGGCGGATTGTCGTAGATGTTGAATGGGGCGGGGCATCTTCAGTTACCAAAGAAGTGTTATCAGTTGAGTGAAAAATTGCTATGCAATGCAATTGAGGTGTTTTCATTAAATCTGAAATGAAATGTTTTATAAAGCCATGCGCCATCACCAAAGCGTTGGTAGTTTGTAGCAATCAAAAAGCAAAGAAAATAGAGATAAATTTACAGAACGTTCGATGTAGCATTAGGTATCCACATGGTGTTTTAGTGTGTGCGTGGTCATATTTATGGGTATTAGTAAACGTCAATATTATTTCTCCCATCACCTACCCAACACAACCCATAAATATAACTTCAGAATCAACCTATATAATACCAGAGTAAAGACGAAAAGTATTTGTTCTGGGTCTGGGTGTTTTCTATCTATATTATGTGTGTATTTACAAAAAAAAAAGTATAACAGGTAGTTTATCATCCATCTCGTTACCATAACACAAGCATTGAGTTGCTTAGCTTGGGACGAGATGCAAGGGCGGATCCAGGGGGGGGGTCATGGGGGTCATGACCCCCCCCTGAGCTGGTTCCAGGACTTAGGTGGACCACTAATTGAACATAATGATTTTATTTATATATTTTGTCACCATACAGATTTTATGTAACTACATACCTTCAATAGTTATTTAATTAATATAATATACTAACTTTGTATGATGGTAAATGTTTGGGAACGAACGTATCGAAAATTTGAATTTTACCGCGCCACACTTGCGCGCGCTTGTCCACTATCTCCACGCGTCTAGCTGGTAGACCAAAGAGTAGAGTAATAATACCAAAAAAGAACCTAACCTCAAATAAAAATTTAAATTTTATAATTCACTAAACGTGACTACTCAGTGTGTGGTTAGACGCGACCAAAGAGTAGAGTAATAATAACGAAAATAAAGTGGCTACTGTTAAGCGGCTAATTGAAGAAAACCCGCGGATTACCTATGTGACAATTCGAGGACTATTACGCCGTTTGTCCACCGCCGCCGTCACCGGCATGTCACCGAGAACGAGATGACGGCGCCGAGTTAGCGATACATACATTTACTATGGCCGTGTGTCCACCGCACGCCCGTCACCCGAGAGCCGTCATCCCGGCCGCCGATTTTTCCAGCAGTTCGGCGTGACCGCTAGAACTCGGCACGATTTTATGACGGGCCGATGTGCCGGCAATACAATAGTAGATTGTATGACAAGGGAGTAAAGTAATATTTTTACGGCGAGGGCGCTATTTTGAATCCAGAGCGAAGGGATAAAACGATCCTGCGATGTATCGTTCACGTATTAGCGGATGAAACCAAAATTCTTTGCATCGCCTACGCCTTCGAAAGTACAAAAGCAGAAGAAGCAATTGTCGCCGGTTGAAACTAGCCATCCTCCTAGTTTGTTTATTTCTAATAAAAATGGAAACGCGACTACCGTGCGCAAGAAATCTCTAGAACTGAGCCACCGAGATATATCGGCGCCGTCACGTCATCTTAAACTCGGCCCGAAATAATCTCGTTCTCGTTGACGTGCCGGTGACGGCGGCGGTGGACAAACGGCGTTCGGGATTGAGAAAATGAGCCAAATTCAGAAAAAATTACACGAAGAATTGAAAGTTCGGAAACTTTTTTGTCGTTGGCCGTTGGATCCCTCATGAACTGTCAGCGGAGCAAAAGCGGGCTCGCGTGGAATGGTGCTCACAGATGCTACAAAAGTACGACCACGGACATTCTAACGCTGTTTATGACATCACTGACACAGGAGACGAAACGTGGATTTGTAGTATTGAACCCGAAAAAAACAGCGATGTTAACAGAAGTGGCTTGGACATGGATATTAGACATGATTTTCGTCTTCTCCATGTTCATCTTAAGGCCGACTCGTTCGGAGGCTCCACAGAGGCCATCGAGCATCGTATTGAGGCCCTCCATGGTCTCAGCCATTACGACTATATCGTCAGCGAATCGAAGGTGAGTGATGTACTCGCCGTTCACGTTAATGCCCAGCCCTTTCCAGTCCAGAACCTTGAAAACATCTTCCAGTGCAGCGGAGAACAGTTTCGGAGAGATAACATCTCCCTGTCTAACACCTCGCTGCAACTGGATCGGTTTCGAGGTCTGGGCCTGGAGTCGGACTGACATGGTGGCGTTTTCATACAAGCACTTCAACACTTCGATGTACCGATAGTCGACTTGGCACCTCTGGAGAGCCTGCAATACTGCCCACGTCTCAATCAAAAGAGTAATTAATATTAATAATTTATAGTCGGTAGCTAGTTGTTTACCCAGGGTGTTAGAAAAAGTTCGCGCAAGACGACCAAAAAGCCGCGTTCTCACTTCTCCTACATCATGACAACGCTTCTTCACACACGGCCAACAAAACAAAGTCATAGCATAGCTCATAGCATAACAAAACATAGCGCATAGCCCCGATCTAGCACCCTGTGATTTCTGTATTTTCCCCAAAATCAAACATTTGATGAGAGGTTTCACTTTTACCAACTCCGAAGAGGCAGTGATAGCGTTCAATCAGCACGTAGAAAACATGCATTCAAAAATGTAGAGTCTTATGAAAAGCAATAAACATAATATTTTAATTATAACATTGTTTTTTTTTTAATTTTATTTCATTTTTTTTAAGCTTATAGTGTGACCTACGTATGTATTTTGTCTGTTTCTATTTGGTTTGTTGGAAACCCTTGTCGTACCACCTCTTCAATTTTGCGGAGTGTTGCGTCATGTCATGTCGAGGGGTGACATACCTCTAGCTGTTTTGACAAATCATTAAGGTGGATGCTCCAGGGTAGCCCGCGAAATTCAAATTTTCTTACGTTTTTTGTAATTTGCAGGGCAGTGCTAGGTTGTATGATGATGAACATTTGATTCGCGGCTGTAAGACGTATGTAGAACAACTTTTTCAACGTCAAAGTCATTCTTGCACCTTTATGAGCTTGGAGGGTTGTATTGATGAGTTTGATGATTATAACTCTGTAACTACATATGTTTTACAGCCGCGAATCAAATGTTCATCATCATACAACCTAGCACTGCCCTGCAAATTGCAAAAAACGTAAGAAAATTTGAATTTCGCGGACTACCTTGGAGCATCCACCTTAACCACGGTTATGGAATATAAATAGGCTGCCTCATTCAGTGCGTGATAGTGGTTCTCTGGGTGTCTTCAAGAGGGCAATATGTACGTGGATATGTACAAGTTATTATGTGTGGAGTTTTTCAAGTGTACAATAAAGAATAAAAAAATTTAAGTACAGTACTTACATACATTAATATAATACCTACTTTTTACTTGTAGGTATTGTTATCAAAACTAAATTATAAGTTCTTGACTTGACTACGACTATGTGACCCCCTCCTGGCGCCAAAGCTGGATCCGCCCTTGACGAGATGGTGTTGTGTGAAATGTCCAAGGATATTTATTATTTATGTTTCGTAGTATGTTGCAGTAGAAATTGTGATTTAATCATTACCCTCGTAGCAGGTAGCAGATTATGGTACATATCATAGCTAAAACAGAAATGTTTTGTGCAAAATGAATTGAAATAGAGTATATTTGTGCTTATGCAAGATGTAACATCCAGATTCTAAAAATTCAATATAGTATTTGAATCGATAACGTTATTTTTCTTCTTGGTATCTTTATACTTTAGTTATTGAAAAAAATCTGACTTGCAAATACCATGCAATCTCAAATTCATTAAAACAAAACACAAAACAAAATCTTGCCAGTTACCAACAATTAATCTTACATGCTTGTGTAATTATTTTGAGTTTAGGCCTTTTATTCATAAAAAACCTTGTAAAACATAAGACCTTGACTATATTATACACTGAAGCGCACTTACATTTCAACATGTTGTTCTTTTAAAGCACTCAAGATCAATTTCGACCTACAAAACTGATTATTATTCATTTTTATAGACAAAAACCCGCACCTGCAACTACTTCTTCTCACTTACTAAAGTTGCGCGAGAGTTTTGACGTTTACTTCAACCATTTCATTGACTTAGTATCTACATGAACCATTTTAAATCCAAGTAACTACAAGCACTTACTAGGTTTTTAAAATGGTTGATGTTAGATACTATGTTTTAATGTTGTTATATTTGCATTTTAAAAACGTTTACTGTAGATACTAGGTTTCCGACATTGTGCAACTTCGTTTTTTACCATATTTTGGGTGTTTTTGCTATCCTAGTATGTGGAGAGTGGTCTACAAGGTCGAAAATTGCAAAAACACACTTTTTTTAAAATTTGTCAGATACTTGGTTTTGAAATTGGACAGCCGCAAGGTGTAAAATCGAAAACCTATTTATGCGTGCGCTGCAAAAACTATTGACAATATAACAAAATGATGTACTACGGATTTGTAGGTCTTATAAAGATCTACAAAAAAGTCCGCGAGAGCACATATCTTACTATCATAGTTTAGTCACAATAACCGATTTTATGTTCATAAAAACTATGCACGGGTTCGAAGCCCACGCGGGCGAAGCCGCGCGCAAAAGCTAGTATGAAATATGTTCGTATATAGTATACGGCTAGACAGATTTTGTCAGATAGCTAATAACAAGGCTACGAGACCATTTTTGACCGTTTGTCTTTTTGTGTTGTCTAATCTCTGAAATGAGTGGACCGATTTTGACGGGACCTTCACTGGCAGATAGTAACATGTAACAACTTGTGACATCAGCTAACAACGAGTAACTTCGGCTTTTATTGACAACCCTGCTTTTCAGGAGTCCTTAATAACTTTATTGCTTTTTTTCTTTATAAACACGGGCAAAGTCGCGGCTAGTAAGAAATAAAATCCTTACAATATTTTTTGGAACTGCCTATTTCCCAAAATGCTTCAAAAAATTTCTATCCCATGCCACATTTAATCGGCTTTCGGTAGTCTACTTGAAAAAAATATTAAAAATATTAAAAAAATATTATATATAACAAAATATTAAATAGCTCTTTACCTACTTAGTAGTGGTGTGCCGAGTGAAACGTTAACGCTCAACGGTTGGTCAGTTTCATAACGGCCCTTCGGATTACAAGCGGCTATGATGGCGCACCTTGTGTTTAACTTGCAAACAATACCAGCCTGAAATTACATAAAAGGAGTAGTTTAAATCGTTTACAGTCCGCGCCAATCTTTATGGCGGCTCTGAATGTAGCCGTGGGTACCAACTTGCGTATCGTACATTTCATAACCAATACGAATGTAGCTCACTCACACTAACATGCGCGTGAAAAACGGCGCGCGTGGGGGGGGGGGGACTTGCCACCCCGCCCCCCGCCTCCCCGCCCCGCGTTCTTCCCGCTGATACCTGATTTTGTGTTGTGCGCAGCGTAATATGTATATTCAGACCGGCCATAAAGATTGGCGCGTACTGTATATTTAGTTAGGTACACAAAAGGAAATTTGAAGTCACCATAATTATAATGGGTTTCCGAGTTTCATCTACTACTACTACTCAGCCCATAGATGACCCACTGTTGAGTCGGGCCTCCTCCAGTTACATGGAGGGTAATTAGCCTACTGCGCCACACTGGCCTGTCGGGTTAACCAAATTCCATGTGCCCCCAACATGGAATTTGGTTAACCCGATTTAGATTAAATAATGACTAAATAGACTCGGATTTAGAATGAACTAGTGGCCCGCCCCGGCTTCGCCCGTGCAAAAGCGAGGGTGGATTATACATATAAACCTTCCTCTTGAATCACTCTATCTATTAAAAAAACAGCTTCAAAATCCGTTGCGTAGTTTTAAAGATTTAAGCATACATAGGGACGGACAGACGACAGCGACTTTGTTTTATACTATGTAGTGATAATGTCGCCACCCCATTTCATACTGAGGGTGTCGTAAGAGCCGACAAAAAGCAATTTATAGAATGAGAACTTGATGCCAACCCGTCTAACCAGCGTGGCACGGTAGGCTATTACCGTGCCACGCTGAAATATTGCGAACCGGGAGATTCGCTTTTAGGTGAATAACAGTGAAATTAGGTGTCCTGCGAAGCGGGGGGTGGTGCCAATAGACGCACAGCGCCGAGTCAAGTTAATTGGAACCACAAAAACACCCGGTTACAGCCGTCGGATCTACGCAAAAGTCAGATATATACTGAGTACATTTACTCTGTTAAAATTTGGAAAAACTGATTGAAATTGACCAAATATTTTGGAAACCTGTCAAAACACCGTAATCTATAGGTTAGGTTGAACTTGCGATTTTGGACTTTGAGAATTGTGCCACTCAGTACGATTTGTATGGAAATTGTTGTGTGTTGAAAAATGTTGGGTATATCAAATCGTAAGACCGGGTTACCCTCCATGTAACTGGAGGGGCCCGACTCAGCAGTGGGTCATCATGGGCTCAGTAGTAGTGGTAGACACGCGATGGTAATTCCACCTCTTGACTTACCTTTGCAATTGAAATAGTCTGTTGCTCCATGGCTTCGTGAATAGCAGTGCGATCGTGTTCCCGCAGCTGTGAAATCTCATCAATGCAACACACGCCGCCGTCTGACAGTACTAAAGCCCCTGCTTCCAGCTGCCATTCGCCTTCTTCCTGCGATAGATGTCATTAAACAATTATAAATTTACTAGCTGCGCCCCGCGGTTTCACCCGCGCTTACTTATTGTCGTACCACGGGAGACGCCGCGGGGCGAAGCTAGTTTAAAAAAAGTTACTCCTTGTATCATCAGCTTCCTATCAGTGAAACTCCCGTCAAAATCGGTCCAGCCGTACCAGAGATTAGCCAGAACAAACAGACAGACAGACAAAAATAAAAAATAATGAGATTTTGGTCTATGTACTGTGAATACATAATTATACATCTAGTAAAAAGTGGTTATTTTATTATTACAAACAGACACTCCAATTTTATTTATTTATAAATAAAATAAATATAGAAAATATAGATATTGTCCTATAAGTTGCATTTGAACCTTAGACAACCCACTAAAAAAATATATGGAAGAAGCAAGATTTAGAATACACAATGTTAATAACGCATTCCACTCCGAGAGTGTCGTAAGAAGAACGACAGGCAGAAAACCATGCCACAGAAGGAAAACTTAACGTAAACACTGTGCCTTTATCTTGCGAGCATGGCAGGCACATTAATTTTCCTAATTTACCTACAGGGTGAATATTGAAAAGGTAGCCATATTTATACAGCTGATTTAGAATCAATAATACTTTCGATCTGTAAAGGAAATCCCCCTTTATTTTGTATGTTGTGCGTACAAATAGTGAAATAAATTTAAATATATACATTTATTTTACACAATTGGAGACAGCACGCACACAACGAATTTAGCAATTTTTACATTTTGTCTTGCGGTCGACGTCCACCTATTATAATATTCATATGACATATTCTAATGAACGTATTATTTGTCAAATTTTGCATATTACCCGTAATATTAATAAAATGCGTTTTAATTGACCTGAAAAGATTTTTATTTTTGGGCAATTTTGAATAAAAATACACATGTATATGAAACTGGGCCCTCAACAGTGTCATGTTTGAGCCGAAATACTGATCTAGGAACATGGACGTATAAAAAAAGGCGGACGGAACTCTCGCTAAGACAAAAGTGAGACGCCAAGATGGCGGCCGCTCTTTATGTGTGAGTTAATTTTGGGGTGGCCAAGTTACACAAAAATTTGCCATTAAAACACGGTCAACGTAATAAAAAAATTGTATTGTTCGAATTTGTAATGTTTAAGTCAAAGTCAAATAATTTATTTACTAAAGGACACAATGGACACATACAAATCGTCAACACATTAAAAAAATGTATAGAATGCAAACTACTTATATACTTTATTTTTGTAAATACATACATATTCTATAAAGGAAACACCCAAACCCGGAACAAACACTTGAAGGTCGTACAAATATTTCTTCCGTGCGGGAATCGAACCCTCGACATGCTACATATACATAGTTTACCACCAGTTCGGAACGCGACCACTGCTGAGAAGAACTGGCAAGAAAATCAGAGAACTTGTTATTATTTTTTTAATAATTTGCGGTCCTATTTCATTTAATTTAGAATCCCAAATGCCGAGTTTTTTTTTTTAGAATAATGTCTTTTACTTTGAGACTTTCTTGAAATTTCGTCTAATTTCGAGATGTGGTGAAACCGAATCGTTAGATATTTTTTCCGCTATATATTTAATAAGACTTATTTTGTGTTCTATTCCGGCGAAAGTATGTTCATATTCCAAGTTAAAAAAAAGGTTTCATTACCTACACATTTTTCTTGAATTTTTGTGATAATACATTTATGTTGCCTTTCGTTGTACAATGTTATGCTTTCTTTTATAATTTTTCGTATGACCATTTCGCAAATACAACATATATCGAATATATCTTTCGATGGTAAATGTAGGCCTCCTCTGGTTTTTAGGTAAATTAACTTATGTTTCTTTTTTATATAAAAACCACGTCTTGTTAGATTGCTAATTTACCTTTTGAGGTACTGCATAAGTAACAACACGCCGGAGTCCTCCTTTAGTTGTATAAAAGTCATTCGTATCAAAATGTATACTGCAAACGACACTGTATTTGTTTGGAATCCAATCGTTTTCCCCATTACAATTTCTAATTATTTGAATCCAATCATTTCTCCATACTTAATTTCCCTTAGAAAATCTAGCAAAAGGAATATAAAATAAAATACCCAGTAGTAACTATTAAATAATTAACCATAATAATATATTGATTTTTATAATAAACGAAAAATTGCCCACATTTCGGTTAATTTGCACACGTGAATATTGGCAACACTGAACTTAAAATTAATTGTTTTGTTCTAGCAAATACAAATTGATTTTAATGTATATAATCTGGATATAAGTGATTGAATTATTCATTTACGTATGAAACGTGATTCCTGGATTGTTTTTCTTTCGGTCACTACGGTTTTTACCCCATTTTATCACGCAAGACATGATTTATAGTTTTAATTTTTTCGCCGCATATTGCGTCTTTAAGCATCGATGTTCACGCGCGTAATGGCCGACTAATGTGTGAAAGTGTGCGTGCTGGCCTGTACATATAGCTGATCTGGCCGACTATGATGTCACAGTTTTTAGTTAGCGAGACTCTGTCCGACTTTTTTTATACGTCCATGTCTAGGAATCATTCATGTCTACAGTCTAGGAAAATTAACGGAATGAAGTTTATACCCTTAATGCTGCACAAGTTAGTCCGGCGCGAGTACTGCCCGCGCCTGAGGTGAACACAGAACGTGAAGTAAGCTCTACGCCCGTTCTCAGCAATTGAGATTTACCAGTACCTACGAAATTGACAAAATAATTGATTTATAAGCATTAGTTTGGACATGCGATTAAAGAAATTAGGTGTAGGTAGGTTAGACAAAACATCCAGCCATATGATAGGGAAATTAATGTAAGCCCCTGTTTTTACCTGATGTTGGACGCGTTTTTTCGGGAAATGGCATTATATATTGTTACACCATAGACCGAATAACAACCTGTTTGTGTCTCATAGGCAGAATAAGAAGAAAATTCATGTAACGAAAAAAAAATGTTTCTAATTGGTTAGGCCCTAATGAAACTGAGTCCCTGTGGTGACTGACTCAATTTCACCATTCTATCCTGAGGGTGTCGTAAGAGCAGACTAAAGGAAATGAGAAGGCCGATAACCTAGCCGTTAGAGAAGAAAAATCTGAGACGAAACCCTGTGCCAACCCGTCTGGCCAGCAGCGCGGCACAATATGCTATTTTTCCTCCCTGTGATGGGAGGAGGCCTGACTCAACAGAGGGTCATTTATGGGCTGAGTAGAATGAATGAATGTGATAAACTGCAAGATTTACCTGGATCTCCCACAAGCAGCAAGTGGCATTGTCCACGTACTCTAGTCGTATGACTGTCATCTTCTACGGGTCCTTTACCGGTATCGTCCACAACATGGTTGGACCCAGTGATCACCGTCAGAAGAACTGCCAGCTTAACCAAATGTAAACCATATACCTGAATAAAGAATATTTTCCTTAGATTAGTACCATTATATTATCAACTAGCTTTTGCCCGCGACTTCGTCCGCGTGGAATAATGACTTCCGGAAAAAAACAATTTATCCCCGTTGGGAGGGAATTTCCAATAATCCTCTCTTAGTGGTAGCCTACTCCTCCCAACAAACACACAGGCCAAATTTCAGCTATCTACTGCCATTAGTATCGGCTGTGCGTTGTCTGTCAGTCACTCAGTAACGGAAGAGTTTTATATATATAGATAGCTGTGCCCGCAACTCCGTCAGTGTGTAATTCCTTGTGTATTATTAAGTTAATGTATTGGTAATATTGTTTAGATCACGTTCACATGAGGCTTAAGTACCTATACAACGAAAATACTTCAGCGCAAAGCTTCCGGGTAAACTATCCTACTTCACTTAAAACTAAATACCTATAACATAATTAATAATACCTATACCTTTAATTAATAAAAGTACCTACGCTATTACTTACTTATTATTATTATTAAAAAAACTGAATATAAATTAACCAAAACTTACCTACTACTAACTAACTACTACTGACCTATTACTACTTCACCTAAAAAGAAATAAAATGTTAATTAATAATAATTTGTAATTTGAACGAATATAACACGCCACCAAAATAACTAATACCTATTTTATGAAATAACAACAAAAGAAAATTAAATAAACTAAATTATTGTAAAGAAGACTAAAAGTCGCGCTGATAAACAATATTGCCTGTCAATAAGGGCGAATACTCGGAACGTCTACTCGCATCATCAGCCAAATCCAAATATTGTATGAAGTTCGTATTTGGATCGCCCGCCCTTTTAAACCTCCCGCGCGACCCGATGCGACGGTTACACAAAAATAATCCATATAGCATGATTCAGTAATCACGCGCGATGGTTTATTAGCGTATTTCATGAATAACTTTGGTGTTTCTGTACCGATTTCTATGATTCTTTTGTTATGAAATAGGTAATAATGTTAACATTTATTAATTAGGGATGATTAAGAGTGTTATAAACGTAAGAGTAGACAAATATAATCAGAAAGCTCTGAACTGCTAAGCTATCGGGAGTTACACGTGTTATTGTGAGTCAACCATAAAAGATAGACATTTGCTGTCGTAGAATATTTTTTATATAATTTTAAGGAGAACATTTCCGTCATACATGATTTCTGTGTATCTTTAACTATTAAGGCTGCACACGCGACGGAAGCTTAAAAAATGGAGTAAGTTCTCCTGTTTTCCCAACATTTCCCTTCACTGCTCTGCTCCTATTGATCGTAGCGTGATGAAAAGTATACTACAACCTGCCCAGGAGTATGAAGAACAATTGTACCAAGTTTTGTTGAAATCCGTCGAGTGGTTTTTGTTTCTATAACGAACATACAGACAGACAGACAGACAGACAGACAAAAATTTTACTGATTGCATTTTTGGCGTCAGTATCGATCACTAATCACCCGCTGATAGTTATTTTGGAAAAATATTTCATGTACAGAATTGACCTCTCTACAGATTTATTATAAGTATAGATTAAAAACTCTAAATAAATTAAATATAATACAAATAATGCATTCAGTTTCAAAATTACTATATTATATGTATAATTCGAAAAAGCCGACAAAAGAAAATATAAGGCCGGTAACCTAACCACATGAAAAGGAAAACTTTCCATGAAACCCTGTGCCAGCCAGTCTGGGAAGCATGGCACAGTAGGCTTTTTACCCTTCATGTACCTGGAGGAGGCCCGACTGAACAGTGGGTCATCTACGGACCGAGTAGTAGTAGTGAATTAATTAATGTCTATCTTTTACATTTCATCGCCTATAAAGCCCGATTCACGCTACAACGGGCCGCGTGCCCCGTACAGGCCCCGTGCGGGGAATTTTGTATGAAATGCTCCCGGCCGGGGCACGGCCAAGCCACTTTCAAGCATGAATCACTTCATACAAAATACCTAACCAATAATGTTCGACCTACGGGGCACGGCCCGTTGTAGCGTGAATCGGGCTCAATTCTGACGACGTAAAACGTTTGTGTAACGAAGTGGACGTCACGTGAATAACAGCTCTGCTGTTATAAACGTCCATAGGCGATGGTACTTTAGCACCCTATTAGTACAAAAATGTTTGGTCTGCAAATACACAGAATATAAATGTTTTGAATAGAAACTAGTTTGTGGGTGGAAACTGTTAAGAAAACACCGGGAAGTATTTTACCTGAGAACACACAGACTCTAAAATTCTGTCTCTCCCTTTCAATGGGCAAGCTTCATACTTTCCCCAAAACTCGTTAAAGCAATCCTTGACATCGGGAGCTGATGAAACAATCTCGGACTTCTGCGCGTTGGACACTTCTATGTAGTTTGCTTGAAGAACTAGCTCTACTTCGGACTTTTTGTTTTGGATTGTTGGTCGCCATCGACGGCGCACTGTACCACTGTAAGCAAACATATATCAATACTTTCACTATTTACCGGTCTTATTTTTTTTTCGGAATTATTATAGCCTCAGCCCATTAGCTTATCATGATATAAGGCACCTCAGTAAAAAAAAACGTGCTAATAAATTACTTTAGTCCTTGTTCAGCCAGAACAAGCTTAATTATTTTGGCAATCTTTATTATAGATACCCATCCGTTGGAATATAGCTAGGTAAAGTGAGATTTTATCGCGCGAAAAGATGGAAATTAGCGCCCCAACCCACCCACTAAAACCAAACTTTGGCTCTGATTCGGGCAGTCGAGGGTTACACAATCGGTTAGCATTCACCGCGACCCTCGAGTGGGCCATGGCCTTTCAGATCCCACGCTTTATTTTGGAGCTCTGGACGCCTCCCAACCCCACTGAGGCACTATCGTTCAGGCGCTCGTAGAACTGACACGTATTCCGGTGCAGCTTTCGGGATATTTTAGAATGTTCACTGGCAGATATCTAATGTAAAAAATCCCTAAGTAGCTATTGCCATCTTTAGCCAGAAAAAAAAGGCCCATTTAAATACCCAGAAGGACCTTGTACACATGCCATGTTTTCCTTTGTTTCTGATTAATTAAGCACAACCTTCAAAACCATGGAAACTAGTCCAGTGTGCTATTAAAAACGCCATGCCATAATGCCAATATAATATATTTACTTACCAGATCACCACATCATCTCCAGGCTTACAACAGTCCACCAAGTCATCTTCTAATACAACCCACATGGAGCCAGGTATAGTCCCAATACTTAATTTGTTTACTTGCTCCTGAAAATAAGCAATTAGAAAAAAAGAAAAAAACATGAAAAAAGTGAAGCAAAAAGTTATTTAATTAATTTAAATAATTCGTAATTAAAAGTAATTTAAATAATTGTAGGGACATAATAGTATGGAAAAAGTCATTTAATTAAAAATTAAAATAAATATCCTTGGACATTTCACACAACGCCATCTCGTCCCAAGTTATGCAACTTAATGCTTGTGTTATGGTAACGAGATGGATGATAAACTAGTTATATACATTTTTTTTTGTAAATACATACATATTATAGATAGAAATGACACCCAGACTCCGAGCCAGTGCCTCTAGTTTAGACAAAGACACTGGCCCGACCCTGGAATCGAACCCGGGACCCGTTGATCCAAAGGCGGCACATCTGACCACTAGACCAACGAGGCAGTCGTTGGTATATTGTATTAATAATTGGAAGTGGAGAATAAGTCACTGAAAATAGAAATTTTCATATCCAGTCATTTGTAATTTTAACACTGAGTTTTAATTATACAGAACTTCATGACAGCTACATCTATTGTTGAATAAGGATAGTTACCCCTCATTTCATCCTCAGGTTGTTGTAAGAGCCAACAAAAGGAACTAAAAAGGCTGAAAATCTAGCTGTGAGGTAACTTGATACAAAACTCTGTACCAACCCATCTGGCCAGTGTGGCACAGTAGACTAATTACCCTCCATGTAATTGGAGGAGGCCCGACTCAGCAGTGTGTTATGTATGTCCGGAGTAGTAGCAGTATGTTTTTTATTTTATTTTAAATGTTTAATAGGCTACATGATTATGCGTGTTATTGCTTTCACAAATCTGTAAGACTTGATTGTACCACCATCATTGTAATCCTTTTATTTAAAAGAGCAACCACAGAGTTTCTTGCCGGTTCTTCTCTGTGGAATGGCGTTCCGAACCGGTGGTAAAAACTAGATGATTAGTTTTTTTTATATTTCTCTTAAATTTAATACTTTTTTTTTGACTATTTGAAAGCATTCACAAGAATTTATTCGAATAAAAAACATTTTGATTTTGTTTTGGTGGGGGTTGTTTAAATTGTTAGTCTTTATTACATCTTTTTTATAACAACGAGTTCAGAATGTTTGTTGTTGTTCAAATGAGTTTCAGATTCAGAATGATCTAACAGGGGAAAATATAGTATTTGTTTACTGCAAATTATTTTACCTGTATCTTAATTTCCTGATAATCCTTGCAATATTCTCTAGAGACCAAATGAACTTGTGTAAATGTTGAAGCCCTACAAGTCTTCTCTTCATTGCCACATTTACTTGGTGCTTTTAGTATATACCTATTTTCAAACTCGGCCTCCACACAATTTTCATATTTGCACTTAACACATACATATTTCCTTTGATATTCCAGCATTTTAGACTGCGTAACTCTTACAACTGTTCCTGAAAAAATTATAATGCAATCATCAAATAAATAGGTCTCAGAAGCAGAAAAAAATATATATTAAACCACCCCTTTGGTATAAAAAGGTTAAAAGCTAAATAAGGACTCCATAAATTACCTTACCAGAGACTTTTAGAAAACATCCCAAATCCACATTCTTTGGGAAAATTGTGCGATGCAATTCTGGACATACAGGCAGACCGAAGAACCTAGCATGTACATTTCGTTTCAAAAAGCTGTAACTAAGCTTTGATACAACTATTTTGTGCTCATCACGCTCCAGAATTATTTGCTGTGCTTTTATTATATCCTTGTCACAAGAAGGTAAACCATCAATAGGACTGCACAATATCTTGTCTCCGACATCGGGATACGACTCAAATAACTTTAAAAAGCTGCAAAGTTATGAAAACGTAAGCTATGGTCCACGTACGACAGACTAGGAGCTAGATATGAGAATAAATTACTCACTCAATACGAACACTATAGTAGCCCAGGTTATCTGGCTCTGACAAGATATTAATACAGTCTTCAAAATGAAATTTAATTAAGTAGTCTAGAATCATTTTAAACTAATAATACTAGTCTACGCTTGTAGTAGTCTACGCCGAGTATAATTTCACTAAACACTAGAATTCATTCATACCACAGCACTTTTTTTCATTACATAAAAATTAAAATCACTCACAACTCACACGCACTAGAAATACAACAACAAAACAAACTTCTTCTCCTTCTTCGCTTATAGCGAAACAAAACAAACTTAACTTTCTATTTTGTAAAGTTTTTACTCACACTACTCAGATTACGCACACACTCAGTGCTTCTAATTGACTATGATGAAGTTACAATTAGCAAATGCGATAGTAGTCCAGACATTGTGATCACAAAATAAATAATAAAATAAAATATTATACGCGCGCGAGTTCATGTCCATCCTGAGGAATGCTGTAATGCTGTTATCCTAATGTCGATAAGATAATAACAACTAATAACCGATGTCAACAGCTGTCAATTTGGTTTATTGTAACATCCTTAATTTGTGATTGTAATATTGTAATCGAATTTGCAAATTATGAAATAAAATAAATGTGCTGTGCTAGGTATGTAATTATTTATTTAGGCCCGATGAACTCGCGCGCATATAATATTTACTTGGATAATTAATTATTTTATACGAATAAATTATAATAGCATGTAGAAGTCAAAATCATAGAAAGAAAATTAGAATTATTTGAATAGCATTTAAACGAACAAATGTAAATAACATTGCACAGAAAAGACAGCAAAAAGAAAAACTGAATGTTCACCAAGTTAACGCAGCCAGCAGATACTCGCGGAGCCAGGCTTTAGAATGCGTATCTATGTATATTATAAGAAAGACTTAGTTAGTTGTAGTTCGAACTTTCGAAGTCGAACATTTACGAGTACGACTTAAACATAATACTACACAATTACACTTCTTTTTAAGACATCATCACTCTCACTACATATTTTATAACAAAGTCGCTGTCTGTCCGTCCTTATGTATGCTTAAATCTTTAAAACTACGAAACGGATCTTGAAGCGGGATGGAGTGATTCAAGAGGAAGGTTTTCAAAATTAAATATAATTAATACATCCATATTCCATAATATTGTAGAGAAACATACGTAAATTTAGTTAGAGGACTTAGGGCTTAGAGGTAGGGATGATCGATATACATCGATGTTGATTAAACATCGATGATTAACTGAAAAACATCGATGTTTTGGCATCGATCTCTTGTATTCGATAACATCGGCACATCGATGTTAATCACTACATAGTATAAAACAAAGTCGCATTCTTCTGTCCGTCCCTATGTATGCATAAATCTTTAAAACTACGCAACGGATTTTGAAGCGGTTTTTTTTAATAGATAGAGTGATTCAAGGGGAAGGTTTATATGTATAACTCACCCCCGCTTTGCACGGGCGAAGCCGGGGCGGGCCACTAGTGGATTATAATATCAAAACCTCATTAATTCTTTTGAGCACCATCTAGTATGCATTAGATGTAACAGGAAAACTCCTCTCAAAGCTAATTTTGTTATAGTGTGTGCCCAAAAACTATTAAAAATCTTTTTTTTTTTCTTGAAACTTTTAATTGCTAAAACAATTAATACATTTTCTTAAATAAAATGTAAAGTTTTATTTGTTACCTAAAAAACATCGATGTTTTTCAATCGATATTTATTGTACATCGATACTTATGATTCGATGTTAACATCGATGTTTTTCTAATATCGATCATCCCTACTTAGAGGTTCATCAGAACAGAACATAGCACCCATGCGAAGCCGGGGACTGGGACGAGTCGTTGGTAATTCCAATCCAATTTAATTAAACTTTTGCAATACAAATTACAATTAATTACACGCAGTGAACATCACGAGAAGCGATGCACAACGTTCCAAAATCGATAGTTTCATATCAAGTTTTCCTTACAGATACATGAGGCAAAAATTGATCCAACTAAATGAATGTAACACAACCATATCGAGTTATAATTTGAAGCAGCGACATCTATCGAGGATTAACAAAAGTAAAGTCGACTAATATCGAAAAATCTTTTGACTGATTACTCCAAATTAGCGCTAAATGTAAGTAACGTATCTTTAATATAGTTACTACAAATTAATATTACAAAAATGTATTTATAAAGTTCGCGCATGTTATTACCAACTAATCGCGTGGCTTGCGCCATCCTTCTCCGCCAAAGAGATACATAACGACTATTGTGCAGGATACATTTTGGCTCAAGATGTTTGTGATGGTAACCTTTATTCAATATATAGTCACGGGCAGTCACGTTACTATTTTCCATCTAGATGCTTTTATGTCTGCTAAGCATGGACGTATAACCATGCTGCTAAGTGAAACATTAGAAACTTATCATTATCAAACAAACAAGAGCGGCGAGACGGCGGCAGTTAAGTAACTTAATAGAAATGGACGTTATGTTAGACGGTAACTGTTTATTCTGAGAAACTAGGTACCTAGTGACAAAATAGAGAGATCACCGCACGACGTGATATCGCGTCTGTCGTATCATTTATTAAGCTTTAACAGATATCAAAATATACTTTTTTTAATACCGAGATTCACTAAAAATATTTGCGATTCAATCCAATACTTGTGTGGATTGAAACTTATGAATACCAACCACCCGATTTTTGTATATATACAATGGCTATCAATCCGTTGTTGTATCGAGTCATGTACAAGGAAGATCGGATCGATTAATCGGACCAATAGGTCCTGAATTCTAAAAAAATATAAACTTACCTTATATTCGTACCTAATATTAATACCGCGTTCTTTACCAAAACATTAAGGTCTACTACAAATACGTTGAATCCGTTGCTATAGCATCTTAAATTACAATATACCTTCCAATTCAGCATGATTACTTGTGATGATAGATAATTTTATTTTAGACTATGTACCGTAGTATTATCGTTCCATACCGTAGTATTCCAGACAGCCAAGTCAGCGTAATCTTTACATTCATTAATAATTAAACTAATATTCAACCAAAGATTCAAACGAGCGAGAGCGAGAGCTTGAGAGAGAGAGAGGTAGATTGGGCGTACTCATAGATAGATTAGTATTCTAAACTTACTCTAAATAAATAAAACATCAAACATATTATTAAATATTTATTATTAAACATTACATTAACTATTAGTAGTCGCAGTATACTCAACACACCGCGAGGGATCTGTAGGAAAAAATTCTTGACATTTGGTCATCAGTCTTTTCAGTGCTTGGATGTATTTTCTCTGAGTTTCATCATTCATGACATGAGCCACATTTTTGGAGAAGATTTTTTCACGTCCCGTACGTGCGTGAATACCAACCATAGTTACGCCTATTGGCCATGGTGCGTTTCCTATAGCCATCTGCAAATATGCATCACTAGCCTGAAAATTAAAGCGAAATTAATTATATTGCTATTCTTTTAATCAATAATTACCTGCATTATCTCAATATACACTTCCGGAGGTGGACCTTCTTATATTTCATGGATGGAATGACATTTCGCATGGGTCATTCTTTGATTCAAAACCTATTTGTAGTAGTCTATAGATATACTTACCATTATATAGTTCCTTTCGAGTAAATGCATAGTAATTTCCATTAGACTTTCACATATATCATCTGGCAGGTTTTTCTTCTTAAGCTTTCTCATAAGTGGTTTCAAATATACCTGAGTCTGCGTATATGTTGCTCTGGTCATTTTATGTTTTACTGCCGTCTTCTCTGAACCTGTTGCAGAATTGAGTTGCTGACCCCATAGATTTAAGAGGAACTGAAAAAAACAGGAATATTACAAAATAACAGTAATTACTCTGTACCTTGGCCAGCTCAGCTATCTAATAACATGATTTGGCCAACTTCTAGTAATACTTTGCTAAAAGAAAGGGTATGCCAACCTACATTTATTTGAAAACAGAAAATGGAAGACCCTATACATTATTATTATTTCAATCCCAGACAATGATTCAAATATTTTGCAACAATCAAAGTATATTGTGGAATTATTATGAAAATCTACAATATAGTCTTTCAACACTTACTTGTAATAATGTCATGATAACATTCATGTCATGATTCTTGTCTCCCCGACCCATTGTCTTTGCCATCTCCTGAATTGATTCATATGTGACAGATTCATCTAACATAACTTCATTGTGAGGTTTGTCATTCTGATTCTGAAGAAGAGAACATTAAGATAAGCAGCATAGACAGTGTATTATGGTAAATTTAAAGCGGCACACAAGTACAAGAGTTCACCATAACTTATAAAAATATGTGATTTTTGTATCCATTTATCTAAAATTTCTACCATATCCAGAAAATAGGTACTATTTTCTTTTTAAAAAGACAATTTCCATAACATTATTTATATTATGAATTTGAACAACCATTGTGTTAAGAATTATATATAACTAGCAGATGCGGCCAATCGTTGCTGTAGCTAAGTTGTTTGTTATAATAACAGATATCACCATCTTTAGAATTGTTTGGAGTTACACACATATAATTGTGACAGTCAAATAATTTGCAATAATATAATATTGCGGCTATAATTGAGATGTTAGCTATCCAACTTTCAAGTTGGATCAAATTTGATTAAAATCGGTTGAGTAGTTTAGGAGTCCATCGCGGAAAAGCAGTGACGCGTAATTTATATAATAAGATATTTTAAAAAATAATAAAATACTTCACCTGTGTTCCTAATGCTAAAAATTCATTCAGATATGCCTCATCCACTTTTTCCATGGCTTCCTGGAAATCGTTTCTGAACCCCTGAAAAAACAAGCAGGTGGTTATGAATATTAATATATTATTTGCATATTTAAATGAGTACAGTGAAATTAATATGTATCAACATAATAGAAAGTTTACCCTATTAGCCTCAGGCTCTTGAATCTCTATTCTCCTTAGTCTTTTAAAAGACTGGATCTCACTCTCACCAAACAGCAAGACTGGATGACCTCTTTCTCTTAATCGTTTGAGAACTTCTGCTCTCGGTAGTGATGCAGTTTCTGATTGTTCTGGTTCCTTTGTTTCTGGTTTATTGGAAAATACCATAAGACATGAGGCAAGTTAGAAACTTATAATAAAAATTAGGGAAGTATGACAATTTGTTCCTCATAAGTATATACAGATGTATATCACTACATAGCATTAAACAAAGTCGATGTTTTCTGTCCATCCCTATGTATGCTTAAATCTTTAAAACAACGCAACGGATTCTGAAGCAGTTTATTTTAATGGATGGAGTGGTTCACGAGGAAGGTTTTTACATATAAAACATGCATTATTGCGCCCGTGCGACGACGGGGCGGGTCGCTAGTTAATGAATAGAAATGAAGACATAAATATTTATAAGTTATGCTATTATTCAAGAAATATCGTCATTGTCATGATCCTGAGCCCATAAATATCTCAGTATTAGGTTGAACTTTCTTCTATATAATATAGGAAATCAGATCATATATACTGGTTGTGGGTTTAATTTTAAGGTTTCTCTTGTAACACACATATTTTCTAACTACCGAGTCCCTTTAATAACTTGTTATGACAATGATAGGAACTACCGGGTTGGTGACTCTGAATACATTTTTGTCATCCCACAGTCAATATAAACAGCAAGAAGTGGCATTACTATTCTACTTGACACGCTTGACATGGTACTTATTCACAAAGAGTGTGAAAGAAAGAGAAGAGAAAACGAATTTGTAAAAAAATTGCAAAAGATGACTACATAGCCTCAAAATCACATCTAGATGATAAAGTGTTAGATGTTATTATTTGCAGTTTACGGATTTATAGAGATATACAAGCCTTGGTAGAATCAAAATACTACAGTTGAATATTGAGAAACATACCTTTGACAGCTTCATGTTCCTGGACTTTGGGTTCCTGGGATTCCTTTTGAGGACCGTACTTTTTTAAATACTCTTCTTGTTCTTTAGCTAACAAGTCACCTCTCTTGAAATATTTTTTGTTTTCATTCTGAAATTATAACAATTTCTGTTACAATTTTCTGTGTGAGTAAAGGTTTTGACTACAATTATAAGGTTGTCTTACCAGAATATTTTTCTCTTCAAGCAGTTTTCGTTTTTTGGCTATTTCAGCTTTTAGAATATCCATTTTCTGAATTTTCTATGTAACTATCATTGAGATAAATGTACTTATATTTAACTCAATGGTAACTATTCGAGTGTCGTATTTCGAGATAGACTGTTTATAAATTTGTTTACTCTTCTTCTTGTTCTTCTTCTTCGATTATGGCGAAATTGTTTACTCAGTGTACTTTTAATTTTCGCAAATTTTGACAAACAAACAAATGTTTTTGGCATGGCAACCAGATCTTTTACAGCAAGAACAAAAATGTACAGGGAAGATAATGGGGAAGATTGTAATGGTGTTTCTGATAATGAATCTAATTATGCACTTAAAGAGACATATATGTACAATATTGGGTATGCGTATATCATTATATTATATATATATATATATATATCGTGAGTTACAAAACGATAAATAAAAATTAAAAGGTAAGTACTTATCAGATTCGCATCAATCTATACTAGCACAGATATAGTCTGGCCAACGAAAGCTGTTAAACTGTTAACCCTGACGGAGTTGATATTATTAATTATTTATCAAGCTTTTTTTAAAAAAAATATGAACTTTAATTTTCGAGTGTATTATGAAGAATATTACATAAGTACCTTTAATTCTGCGTTTTTTTTTTTAATTTATCTTTTATTGAAATCGGTTTCCAAAAACTCTACCTGAGAATATTGAATCAGCTTTAATGCTTTTTTCGCTGCTACTGCTACTGATCCCAAGAAGATAATATAGTAATATTTAATAATAATTTAGTGATGTAATAGTTTTGTGAGATTAGGTATCAACATTTCCTCAAACCATTTCATATAGTTGGTACGATCATCATGGTAGTCAGTTGATTTGGATTTTGTGCTGAATGAATTAATGGAATGCACCTGGCACAAACCCTTCCTCTGATCCTGCATGCTCAATACAATAATATGTATGTTTCCTGACGTTAAACTATTTGTGACACCACTTGTTGAAGGTCCTCGCTACAATTTTTTAACTGTTTAGTTCTGATGTTTCATCACGGTAAATAATTTGCTGTTTTTATTGTGTTGAAACTCAAACCTATTTTTCTGTACCTAATGTTTGTTTCACGGCATCCCGTGAATTCAATTGCTTCCGTCAGCTCATTGTGCATTCTTCTCAGTGTTGGGATTTATTTTCTAACTCCATAAAATTCGTTTGTTTTGTTTCATAAAGCTGAAATATCAAAAATGAAAAAAAAAAATCGCGATTTGTTATGAATAGTCGAACAGTATCAAGTTGTCTCATAGAAATATATAATGATTTTGACAGTCTTAAATTATTGCCATAACAAAAGTTCTGAAAATAATGCGTGGACAGCTTTCGCTGGCCAGACTCAAGAAGACATTTTGTCAGATATAAAAAAACAGATTATAACAATAATTATTGTTATCAATAATGGTTACACTCTGTTACCATTCTCGATGTACGTTACCAATCACAATGTTACAACTTCTACCTATGCCCTTGATCTATCAAAAATAATAAACAAACTTGATTGTTGTAACGGTTATTCTTGTAGCTGTACGGAGAATCAAGCAAGCTGCAAGAAACATCCAGCAAATATGGGTCCTAGAATAACACAATTTGCAACATAGGCATTTCAATGTTTTGTTCTATCGTAGGATGCCCGTGTCTGGCACGATTATTGCTTGGTATATGATTCTGCAAAGGCCACGTGCCGGGAACCACTTAGCCATTAACGCAGCGATGGACTGAAGAAAGAAACTCGCTAAACATACACACGTTTATACTCTGATCAAAATCACATACTTAATTGATATGTTTATTTTTTTTTATTGCATAAATACTTTTCCGGGTAAAAAACAATATTTTTCCCAAATGTCCGGAATGTTTGCTGTGTCTAAACGCCTTGTATACTGCGTCGGCAATTTAGGCGATAGCAGACCTACACAGGCTTTATTTGCGCCTTGGGAGAGGCATGTAAGCTCAACAAACGATCTCAAGATTGTAACATTATGTATTCGTTAAATTTAAGGGAGTAATTGGAAATGTTAGGTATACTGCCGCCAGGTCGGCTACAATTATAGAAACAATTATAGTGACGATTAAATGTATATTCATCTCGTGTGGTCAGACAGAATGTAATCAGATCAGGCGGCGATTTATGTTTGTAGCGGGCTGATACACTGATATCGAAAACTTAGATTTTATCAGTTTGATTATACAGATAAATATTTATTAAACGCCAATTGCTTACAAAGGTATTGATAAGCAATACATGCATATTTGAATCACAGTACTTTTATAAACTTCGTAAAATTTATTAGACTGATAGTAATGTGATCGATTTTGAAATGCATCGATTAATTATTTGCACAATTTTATTATTTGCATTTACTACGCAAATAGGTTGGTAGATATTAGTGATGTACAATTTTCATTATCGTATACCTTCCCTATAAAATCAGTGTGTGCTGTGTAGTTTCAGGTAAAACTGCACGTATTGTGGGTGGGCAGAAAGCCCCCGAGGACTTTGGCAAATTCCACGCTTCTCTGCAAAATGTTAGTGGTCACCATGTTTGTGGAAGTGCTGTAGTTTCCAAGTGGCACGTAGTTACTTCGGCCCACTGTGTTGATGGGTAAGAATATGATGCAACTTGAAAATTATGTGATGAGCTCATTCGTCCGGCGATGGTTTCGTTATCTAACGTGACGACTGTACTATGCACCTAATGGGAACATTGCGTCGCGACTTCACGGTAGAAAGGATAAGATAGTTTGGTATCAAATCCTTCTCTTGAGGTTCTTGTTTATTTAGTTACTCACGTCGCCTCGAACGGCATCCTCAAAATGAATATAGTAGATAAGGCCGCACCAAATATCGAATATAGGTAATAATGGAATCAGTAAAGTCACATTTTGGTTCGTTTAATAGACAGCTTATTTTAGAGAATATACGTTTAATAATATTAATAATGATTTAACATCATCAGCCCATAAATGAGTCGGGCCTCCTCCAATTTTATGGAGGGAAATTAGCCTCCTGTGCCATGTGGGTTGGCTCAGAGTTTGTATCAAGTTTTCCTTCTCTCGCGGCTAGGTGATCCGCCTCCTGCGTTCCTGTTATCGCCTCTTACAACACCCACAGGATAATTTGGGTTGGTGACATTGTGTATTCCTAATCCGTAAAATAAGTTTATTTATTTTCTACCTATTAAAATTACCTTTCAGGGCTAAACCTCGATATATTAAGCTTGTAGCTGGTACACATAATTTAGATGTAGGTGGAAAGAAACATGATATTGACTCCATTCATATCTACAAGGGTTATAATAAGACTAGCAAAGAAAATGATATAGCCGTATTAAAATTAAAGAAACCATTTGACTTACGGCATATAGACTTACTCAAGCTAAGACAAAAAGTGCTAAAGGAAGGCGATGAAGTTGCTTTGACTGGATTTGGAGCAGTCGAGGTAAGAAATCCCAATACATAGCGAATTAATAATTCAAAGCATGTTTGAATTACATATTAACTATATTGGTCCTATCCGTGTGGTGACGGATTTAGAATACATAGTTTCACCACCCCCAATTCTTTCTGGGATATCGTAAGAGCCGACAAAAGAAATGTTATGACCGAAAACCTGGCCGCAAGAGAAAGAAAACTTGTTACGAAACCCTATGCAATCCCGCCTGGCCAGCGTGACACAATAGGCTAATTACCCTCTATGGACTTGGAGGAGGCCCGACTCAGCACTGTGGGTAATTTGTGCTGAGAATTATATTTAGTATTATAGTATTATATTTAGCTTTGACGTCTTTTATTCAGATAGAGTTCTAGCCCGGACAAAAAAGGGTGTTATAAATTTGACGTGTGTGACTGTAGGTACATCTATGGGATCATCGACTCAACGGATTTACCAATTGTGTTTTGTTCAAAAGGTGACTTAATCGGAAGCAATGTTTGAAGAAGCTTAGCCGTTAGAAGATAAGCTATAGAGTTAGGATAAGTTTTAAATATAGGTTTTTTTTCGGGTAACAATGTACTTTTGTCATCATCTTGTTTATGTCTATGGCCTTGTCTTTTTCTAATACCATTAAGAATGGACTTAACGGTCAGCGCCGACCAACGGAGTGGCAGCGAAGAGACTAATTCAGTAATAATTTAAATTCAACCTAAAATGCTTCAGAATACAGCTGTATTTAGAATACGCTTTTTATGTCGCTCGCCGTCAATGTATTTCGTTGTACCAAATCCCGCACGGAACTAATATTTATACGATTTACAAGTATTTGTTCCGGGTCTGGGTGTCTACCTATAACCTGTATATATTTACAAAAAAAATGTGTATAAGCAGTTTATTATCCATCTCGTTACCATAACACAACATTAAGTTGCTTAGCTTGGGACGAGATGGCGTTGTGTGAATTGTCCAAGGATATTTATTTATTGAATTAGTCTTTTCGCCGCCACTCCGTTAGTCAGCGCTGACCCTCAGTCACCTGATTTTGGCCAACTACCAGTAACTATCTACACGGACACGAAATGATTGTCGTTTATCCTCCATAACTCCTAACAGATTTAATATCTCTTCTTTTTTAGCCCCATGGTGATTCAAGCCGGAAAATGTACTCGTTGAATTTATCAGTATTCAGCCAAGAAACTTGTGAATTTGCAATGCGATATAACAGGCCCATTACCAGCGATATGTTTTGCACGTTTGCACAGATTGGCCAAGGAACTTGTCATGTAAGTATGTTAGCGCCTTGGCCCTAAGATCACCATCGTAATCAGCCTACTTTATTCCACTGCCGCCGGTCTCCCCTCAGCTAAGGCATGGCATCCACTTGCTGCCCACAGAGCTTCGTAGCTTGTCCTTCCGCCTAGCAGGCGGGCATCTCTATCGTAGTCTATTTATCTTTATAAATAAAAATGAATTGCTGTTCGTTAATCTCGCTAAAACTCGAGAACGGCTGGAGCGATTTGGCTAATTTTGGTCTTGAAATGTTCGTGTGAGTCCAAGGAAGGTTTAAAAGGCTAGAAAATAGGAAAAAAATATCATTCAGGTTTTTTAATTATTGATTCTGAGGCGTTACGAAGTTTGCCGGGTCAGCTAGTAAGGTAAATTTATTTAACAGCCAGTAGTAGTTACACCAGTCTTCCTAAATGTCTCTTTAGAATAAAACAGAAATATGCTTAGACGTATTTTCAGAAAATAAGCTATTTCGGTTCAGACTATGTTCAGTCCAATTTATTAATGGTTCTGATTTCAGAAGAGCGTTCGGATTATTGTTTTGTGTGGGCTTTTCGTTCTAGGTATCACTGCAATGCAGGGCATTATAGACATGCAATTTGTGTACGTAAATAAAGTTAACACTTGGATCCGTATTATATCTACACATAGAGTGCAATCTAAACAAGGTTATAACAAACATAGCGCTTGTAATCCCGAGATATAGAGTGAAGTAGGAATCAAGTCAATACCTCTTTTGTATCATAAAAATGTAATATTTTTTTTGGTTTCAGGGAGATTCTGGAAGCCCTCTTGTGAAAGGGAATGAGCTTGTTGGGTTGGCATCATGGGGTGTCCCTTGTGCTGTTGGCTTCCCAGATGTTCATACTAGGATCAGTCCATTCGTAGATTGGATTCAAACTTTCATTAAAAATAATTATTGTTAGTTACTGTTTGTCTGAATTCGGTAAGCTTAGTTACAATAAAAATAACACAATATACTGTATAACTGTATTTAATATATTATTTTATTACTTAGAACCGACAACTTAATAATCCTACATACATTTATTATTCGTATTTGAATGTATGTAATACCCTTATTGATAAACAGTAAAGTAAGTATAATAACAAGTTTTATTTGAAGCTTACCTACATTTTATATAGTAAATTTATACTCTAAATAAATAAAATAAACTAATAATAGAAATGATGTTTTGATGTCTTGTTTATCTTTTTCGTGTCAGTGGAAAATGTTTATGTTTGTCGTGAGTAATTATTTTATTTTATTATTAATTGTTTAATATGATTGCCCGCTATGACGTTACAGAACGGTGTAAACTGAAAATCAGCGCCGCTTTCAGTGGCATCATAGCTGAGTTGGGACCATTTGTACCCCATAATGGTAATTGTGTTTCTTCTTCTTCTTGTTAATTTCTTTTTTCATTTTAAGTGTTTAGTGCAAGTAAATACAACAATAACATTAGCCTAGTAAGTAAGTAACTATTTTAGTTGTACAGAAGTTTGAGATGATATCCACTTCATGTCAATTGTGAGCTACAATAAAATTATTTTCTTTCTTTCTTTCTTCTTTATGCTAAATAGTTGTTAGATATCCTTGTTTTGTTTAATTATACATCATTCTGTGTCCCATCATCATTGTCATTCCAATTTCCGTGTTTTGAATTGTTTCAGTTTTGAAAAGTCTACCTTGAAAATATAATGTTTAAGTCCAAATTAGATTTAAGTAGGTCCATAACTGTATCCAGAGCCTACAAAAGGAAATGATAAGGTCGAACACCTAGCCATCAGCGAAGGAAAACTTGATACGATACCCTTTTTTTTTCTTTTTGTTTTGTTCGCCCTGGGTAAAATCCTTTATGGACTATCCCCGTCGGCCACGGGGATGGCCGAGGGGGGGGGGGGGCGTGTGGGACTCTCCACCAAACATCCCCGGATTGCTCCAACTCGCGTCCTGTTGCGGCATTGTGGGATCTGATGCATACCCTGTGCCAACCCGGGGGTCAGCGTGGCACAGTAGTAATTACCTACCCTCCATGTAATGTGAGGAAGCCCGACTCAGCAGTGGATATTTTATGGGCTGAGAAGTAACTTGTGCATCTTTACAATTTTTGTTAGGCCCACTGGATATGGTGACGTTTATTAACCGTGTGATGCTAATCAAAATGTAACTAATTTATTATGGAAAACAGGGCATATTTTTTTGTAAAGTCTAACCGAGATCATAAAATAATAATAAAAAGGTGAAAACTTGATAAAAAACTTAATTAATATGGTATTTTTGACAAGCTCTCTAGTTTAGATCTAATTTTTAGGTTATTTTGATGTTCACATTTTTGTCGTATTTCTCAGTATTCCGGTTAAACCATGTCTCACTATACCATTGTGATCCAAAGATTATAAGGAATAGATCAATATGTTTCATTAATATACACCGAAAATTTATAGGGGGCCTATGCATCGAACAAGCAAAATTGTCTCCTTTCCTGTATCTATAAGTTTACCTACTTATATTCACCTGTGACAATTTACATGTTTAGATGTGAACAGTCTTTTGTTGACTGACCCATTGGAGACTATTTTTTAAAATTTAAAACGAAACCGCTGCATTTGGTATTATACCCTGTATCGCGGGGCAGTTTACAAACATGAAATTCACGAACATAAATGACACCCAGACTCAGAGCAAGTGCCTCTGGTTTACACAAAGACACTTGCCTGGCCCCGGAATCGAATCCCGTTTGTAACGCGTATAGCACGCCACAATATTAGATATTAAATTATACCTTATATTGGTTTACAGAGTGTTGAATATCCATTAGAACTGCCATAACAGGCCTCCCATGTGCGCACTGAAATGGGACCTTGCATTCTGACAGAGATTGCAGAAGTTCGCTACATTCATTCTTGGTCAGTTTGTCACCGAACTTGATAGCGTATCGACATGCCTAAAAGGAATAGAATTTTTAATAAATATATATATAAATTACGAGTTACGTTGTTTGTCCGCGATGGACTCTTACACTACTTAACCGATTTTAATCGAATCAACTGCGCACACTGTTTGCATTTTGATTTGATCCAACTTGAAAGATAGGATAGCTTATATCTCAATTTATGTTTAATTTATGTGTCTATCACAATTGCTCGTAGCTCCAAACGATTCTAAGAGATAGCGATATCTGTTGACTGGATTGAGTAAGTATTCAATAGATGGCGCTATGTTCAAAGTTTAATTAAAGCTACAATTTAATAGCATAATCATCACAGCAATGCGTGCGTGCGTGCTAGTAAAAAATAAAAATAAAATAAACCGACACCAAAATCGGCTCCAAGAAGCAAAAAATAAGCAATTTACAACTGTGCCTTCTACATATGTATATAATAATTAAGCCCAACGTATATTCCGCCACATTTGTGTGGTGTTGGATTAAGAATACATGGTGTTACCACCCTATTCCTTGCTGAGAGAGTCTTAAGACCCGACAATACGAAATAACGAGGCTGAAGCCCTTGCCGCAAGTGAAGAAAAACTTGATACGAAACCATTTGAAGTCTGATTGTAGTCGAACGCTGGCGAAATGGGTTTTCACAGGGTTTGTATCAAGTTTTCCTTCTTTTGCTGCTAGGTGATCTGCACACCACCTGCTACACCCTTAGGATGGTATGGGTCGGTGACATTGTGTATTGTACATCCAACACGGTACCAAAATGTGCCTTTCTACAAAATGTATGATGGATACATATTTCAAGTTTTAGTAGTTTACTTACTGTCCCGATTCCTATAAAATGTAAATCATATTAGACTTATCTGTAGGCAATACCAATTTTCTAATCAGTTTATGGCGGCGTTGTGCCGAAACAAACAAAAAACAATATTTAACTGAATTGAGAGCGTATTTTTTTAAGTCTGTGCAATAAAAACTATTATCGGCACTGCAGCAACTTGTCAATAAGCGGCGTAACGCTAATTTACCTCACTGAAAACAAGATCCATAATCGTCTTCGGATACATGGAGATGCATCCTTTTTGTTTCTTTAACATTTGAACTTCTTCTGCAATTAATTTTCTGATCGCTAACATGACTTTATCAACCTATGAAAGTAAAAGCTAATATAGTAACAACATAAACGTTCAACATCAAATTCATGAACAACAAAATAATCTTTTAATATTACTTCTCTAGGTTTTTTCCCCAGTATTGCTTCTGGTATAGCGTTAAAAGACACGTCACTGTCATTATTTGCATTCCACTGTAACCCAAGTTGGGTAAACTTTTCACTGTAATTGTGTAAATACAAAATTTCTTCTTTTGTCATATTCAGTCTTATATTTTCCAGCGGGATACTTTTCCATTGATCTTTATTTAAGTAATCTAATAAATGAAATAACCATGTATATGTTGTCTTACATTAACAATAATAGCCCCAGTATTTATAAATTCGATGCAATTTGTAAATTTTGTACTTATTACCTGCTAAATTATTTTCCAGCCTTATTCTCTCATGTACAGCATGTTGGTCAAACAAAATTAAGTACTCGACTCCGTCACTCAACTCATTAGGTATTTCTTTCATTATTGCCACAATGAACTTTTGGTCCAACTGACCAAGAACCTGTTGTAATATAACCAGAACAATAAGTAATATATTATACTCGTTATTTTATTGTTATTTTATTTTGTTTATGATATTTGTAGTTCAATTGATTGTACCAAACAAATAACTAAATACACAAACACTAAATAAATCTAGAGATTAGCGGTTTGTAAGATAAACATTATTTGGGGTTGGTGTAGTATATCGTCTCTTCTTGAGGTCACCTCGTCATTCAATTAATCTAGCTTCTTAATCATTACTCTAAAAGGAATTCGGCGTATGCCTCATTCTCAAGTTAAATTGTCGAATAAGCTTGAGAAGAGCCTCATTCATTGCAATTAATAATTATAATCGTATCGTATTCTCATCATCATCATTTCAGCCAAAAGACGTCCACTGCTGGACATAGGCCTCCCCCAAGGATTTCCACAAAGGCCGGTCCTGGGCCGCCCGCATCCACTGCTTTCCGGCGATCTTAACCAGGTCGTCGGTCCACCGTGTGGGAGGCCTACCAGCACTGCGCCTTCCGGAACGCGGTCGCCACTCGAGGACTTTTCTGCCCCATCGGACGTCGGTCCTGCGAGCTATGTGCCCTGCCCACTGCCACTTAAGTTTGACAATCCGGTGGGCTATGTCGGTGACCCTGGTTTTCCTGCGTATCTCCTCATTTCTGATTCGATCTCGCAGGGAAACTCCGAGCATAGCCCTCTCCATTGCCCTTTGGGTGACTTTGAGCCTTCTGATGGAGCCCATAGTGAGCGACCACGTCTCAGTTCCATATGTCATCACTGGCAACACACATTGGTTGAAGACTTTTGTCTTCAGACACTGCGGTATTGTGGACGAGAAGATCTTTCGCAGCTTCCCGAACGCTGCCCAGCCGAGTTGGATCCGACGATTGACTTCTTTCTCGAAGTTATCGTATTCTGTGACATTACAAACCAAATAATTTTATACTTACTTTTGCTTCTTTTAGTGAGATTCCGTTAAATATGAGGGATGCATTATCTTTCTTTTGTTTATCAATAACCTTATCTATATTTTTCGTAGTAAAATCTTTCACATTTTGTATTATTGGCTCATAAATTCCTGTGTTAACTTCCACGTCATTAACAAATTTAGTATAGATACTCTGCAATGAATAATAATATTAAATTGGTTGTAAATTGTTTATTTCAGTTGATTGGAATATGTAAATTTCATAGTAAAACTCACATTCTTAAAATATTCTTTGTCTAAATTGTAATCACATGCTGATTTTGAATGGCAAATTTCGAAAATCTGTGACATACCTGAAATAAAGTTTTTTGTATTCTTAATATAGCTATTCGAAAATAATATGTATACTTATTATAATTTTGGAGATAACGTACCTTTTGGCAGAAATGCAAGTCTATCCTTAATATTGAAACCATTCGAGAAAAAATGCGGATCTTCCTTGGTTTTTGGAGAAATTGTTTTTATATTGACTTTTGTTGGTGTAATATGATTAAAATTTTCCATTAGTTTTTTATCAAAAAATTTGCTAAATGTGACACTACTAAAATCGGATATTTTATTGTCAAAACCAAGTAAATAATTTTGTTCGTTTATATTATTTGCTACAATTTCATTGTGAAATTCCATTTGACTATTGGTAAATGCATGGGATTTTTCATGTACTATCTCACTTGATTGGTTATTATATAACACAGCCTCGCAGATTTCTATTGGTTCTTTGTAATGTGAATTTAGTTGATCGATATTTTGATTTTCTGAGTTTGATACAAATAAAACATTGAAATTATTATCACTGCTCAATATACCATTAATGCTACAAGAAGCGGGACATAAATTATTTTCACCAGGAGAATGAACTTTGTTACTTTGATCGAGTTTTCTCACGGGCACTGTGTAAGTGCTCCCAAAAAATCGTTCTTGTGATTTGTGTATTAATCTTTCATTACTTACTTTATGAGAGCATGCATCATCTTGTGAATCCGCATTCTCTATATTCAATTCTTTGAGTTTATCATATATTACACAGTTACTCACGTTGTCTTTAATAATGCTTCTTTTATCTTTTGTATTACTGTTAACCTGATTTAGTTCATTTGAACTAGTTATGACTTTTGATTCCAAATAATTATATTTATTATCGTTACTCTTCGTGAATTCGATAGTATATGATTCTTCTATCGTTTGCTTCAAATTAATGTCATAAAATCTATTGATTTGTTGTTGTAGATTTTCAGGTTTTGATTGATATCTTATATTCGACACTAAATTATTGGGTACCTTAAAATTATCCTTGGACTTTTCAGTAATAAATCTTTTAATTGGGCTATTCTTATTTGCTGCTGAAAATTGTTTATTTTCATGAACGTGGCTCTGAAAAGTTATTTCAGTTCTGAATGACGAATTCAAATTATAACTGCTAATAGACTTTGGTTCCGGCCGAAGTAATATATTAAGCAAATTATTGTCGTTAATATTTTCAAAAGACATTGTGTCTTTTTGACTATGAATTATGGTTTGCACAAGATCATAGGTAGTTCTAAAGGATTTCTCATTTGTTTTCACACATAGACTGGTATCAATTGGGATTTTTAGGATTGTTTTTGGACCTTTATTAAGTAAATTGTCTTCAAAGATTTTGTTTTCATTTCTAATACTTAATAATCTTGAAGATTTTTCTAAAACATAAGATTGATTGTTGAATTTATTTTTGTAGCACTTTCGAACATTTCCAGATGTCTTACTTCTATCACGTTTTCTGATTTTATTTGGACGGTCACTTGGTTCTTGTTCACATTTCCGTTTATTATTCACAATGTTGCATATTTTAATGCTTCTATCCGTATTTCCATTGACGTCATAGTTACTTAGATTATTTTCAGTATGGGTTTGACGTTCATTGTCTCTGGTATTATTTTCCTTTAACAATGGTAATTGGGCACTGTTGTTCTTATTCTTAGGTTTCAATATTTCATGATTTTTGTAGTTTGGCATTGGCTGTAACTTTCTTCTTGTCAACTTACCTAAAAATAAACGTATAGTTATACATATAAAGTATTTTTTTCAATGGTTCGTAATATTTGCACTGTTATTTCATAATTGATATGTACATGTTCCTTATGGGCTAGATAAAAATTAATTGAACCTTTTACTCCATTTTTCGCGTAGGTATTTTTTCTAGACTGTTTTCCTAATATTTTATCCATGATTAGTTTTACTTGATTTCTGGTATTTTGACGAAAATTATCGTTTGCTTTTTTGTTATTCGACAACTGTGCTTTAGCAACTACTTTTGAATTAGCTTCACCAGCATAAAATTGTACAAGCTTCTGTAATAATACGGTGATTTGCTCCCAATTTTTAAATTCCAATACATGGTGTTTTGTTGTGTTACTAATATCATAATCATTCCGAGGGCAGGTTATGAACAGGAAATAGAATGGCGCATTTGTACCAATCGCTTCTTCACCGCGCTGCAAAAATAACAATTTATTTAGATCTTGATTAAGTTTAAGATTCAATTGAATTAGGTTTATGTTTAACGAATTCTTACTGTCTTGTACGTACATTACTTGTTGCATATGTTTTTAGTTTACATTTTTGTAACCGGTTATCTTTGACACGCCAATTTGATTGAAAAGCGTCGTTGACTATATCATGCAATTTACTGTTATCATCTAGGGGTTTCCCATTCAAATAAATCCATTTTTGATGACATGCTTTGCCATTTATTCCAATCAAAGCTTTCACCTTGTAATTATTTTTTTGTACTTGTAGTTCTTGTATGTTACTCTTGTTAATATTAAATAGATTTGAGAGTGTTTGATATACATCTCTTTTCTTGTGTATACTGAATATAATCTCGTTTTTGGAATCATCTCTCAAGCTTAATGATATATCATTTTGTACTATGGATAAATACTCCAGAAATTGTTTTATGCTAGTAATCTCATTCAGATTCTCTATTGCTTTTCTTTGAATTTTAAGGTTATAAAGATATCCTTTTACTTCTACCTGATTACGAAACAAAAGTCCGTTTACAATCTCAGAATAATAACTAATGTATTCTGTTTACGTACTTTAGTTATTATTCTCCGTTTATAATTTTATTCACTTTCACACAACATAGTTAACAAATTATACATAAAAAATTTCACTACTGAAATATCTATGTAATTTATCTGTCAAATATCAGCGAGTGGATTTTAGTAGATTTTCAGTTAATGCTACAAGACTGGAACAGGAAATCTATTCAAAAGTTAAACCAGATTTATGCAGTGCGATTTAGCAAGAGTGAATTTGGAATCCAAAGTATTATAAAATTTATTACATAAAAGAACTGTCTTTTAAAAAAAATGCATTTCCCAATAATATTTATTAATTATTTTAGTAGTGGAATTTATGCTTACAGTAGTACCCTGTGATGGACGTTTAGCAACTTGAATTAACGTTTTCTCATTGCCTTTAACAAAAGCTTTCTCCCACGTTTCATCTGTATCCTTGTGTCTTGAAGTAATTTTAACAGTATGTGAAACTGCAACAGCATTAGCTAAGAATTCACCTTTATACCCATAACTTTTATCACCAGATTTAAATGTAGCTAAGTCCACTGTTTTACTTGTCATGTGTCTGTGTCCTAGTGTCTGAAAATCAGTCTTAAGGATGCCTTTTCCATTATCAACAACTTGCATTTTATACTCTTGAATGTCAATCCGTATTGCAATTGACTTAGATTCAGCATCTAATGAATTGTATATCTGAAATTAATTTTTGGCCTTATTAATTTTATATCGTAATTTTCGTCCGCAGTGCTTATAAATGTGCCCCAATCTTGGCTGTTTTGTATCGACAGAGTTTGTGTCAATTTTACTTCTCTTGCGGTTACTCGCCTCTAACTACACCTACAGTATGGAATGGGATGGTTGCACTGTGTATTCTAAATCCATCATCACACGGATATTGTGTTTAATACACTTTCCACAGTTGAGTCAACAAGCAAAGCGGCGCTGGTGGGATCCCAAGACGCTGTCCCTTGATGCGCTGGGTTTATACGTTTTCAAAAATACCCACTGACATTATCTACTAGGTACCTACTTCTACTTTTCAGTCCGTAGGTAAATGAACCACTGCCGAGTCGCCTCGCTTACGTCATCAAACAGATGATAGTCTTGACTTGACATAATTAATTAATGTCATCTTTCCAACGTTGAAGCCAATAAACTGGTATTTTCGCTAGATTTTTTAAAATTGGGTTAAGATTTTCTATTTTTAACCCCCGATGCAAAAAGAGGGGTGTCTGTCTGTCTGTCTGTGGCACCGTAGCTCGCGAACGGATGAAGCGATTTCAATACAGTTTTTTTTGTATGACAGGTGAGTTACGGGCGAGTGTTCTTAGACATGTTTGATGGAAATCGGTTAAGTCGTTTAAAAGTTATGGGGGGTGAAAGTGGGGAAGAATATCCGAAAGTCTGCAAATATAATCGAGTGGGGTCTCAAATGAAAGCGCATCACGTGCACATTACAAAATATTATGTTCCATGAAAATCAGCTGACACCTTATACATCTACATCATAATAAGCGTGTACCTATAAAAAGTAGAAAATAAAAATAAAATACATCGCGTTGGGGGACCAGGGGTCAGGTAATAAATAAGTAGGAGCGGTCCCCCAACGCGATGTATTTTATTTTTATTTTCTACTTTTTAAAGGGAACTTAGGTCATTGTGTCGGGGGTTTATTAAAATTTTTAATTTAATTTTTTATTAAGACTTTCTTCATAAAAGTAAATAATAATGATGAGGATGTTTTCAACAATAATTGTGGCTATAATCGTTTCAGTAAAGTAATAGCTCATAACGCGAAGAGTTTCAACCAACACTTAAATAAGTTGCTGGATTAATGACCTGACACAACATGCTGTCATCCTGGATCCTGGTTCTTCTCTTTACCTGAACCGACCTCGTTTTCGACAAGTTTTCTATGTTTAAATATAATATGCATAAATAACTTTGCCTTTTTAAGAAAATATAAATTATAATAATGACTTTAATGTGGTCTGTCCGTCCATAGGTATGCTTAAATCTTTAAAACAACGCAACGAATTTTGAAGCGGTTTTTTTAATAGATAGAGTGACTCAAGACTAAGGTTTACAATACATGCATACATTTTCATGTTCATCATTGCACCCGTGAGAAGCGGGGGCGGGTCACTAGAATTAAATAAAGAAAATAATTCGTGTGGTGACGGATTAAGAATCATGGTCACCACCTCATACCATTCTGAGGGTGTCGTTATAGCCGACAGAAAAACAACCTAGCCACAAGAGAAATGAAAATTAATACGAAACCAACCTGTCTGGCCACAGAAGGCTAATGTAATTTTATTCTGATTAGTATAAATTAAACATTCAAGATAGAAATCAGTTGCTTACCAATTCCTCGATAGCTGTCTTGAAAGTGTTGACATGCGACGAAGCGCATAAAATAGATTGGACATCTTTTCGAAGATTTTTCAATGCCATTTTCAAAATATATTTTTGCAAATATCATATTCGATTGAAACCAAACAGTAATATGAAGTCCCTGAACTTGATGTAATTGACAACAAATACAATAAAAGCTTAAATAAGCTATATTTTGGTATACACAAATTTAAATAAAGAATGCTTGAGTTTTTTTTTATTTTTAAATATATTAGAAATAGGTTTTATTATGAAGTTTTATCACAATTGGCATAGAAATTATTCATGATTAACGGGACGATTTACGACATCATGCATTCTATGGAAAGTCATTACTAAAATATTAAGCTTATTATGGAAATGCCAACAAAGCTCTTATCTCTTGGTAACAATAAAACATGGGTATTCTTTTGAATACCAATGATTGTTATTCCCTTCATAATCCAGTAAAAATATAGGCCTTGATATCTTTTGTAAAATAATACAGTTAATACGGTTTTCCCATAGTATGGGTAGGAAATTTTCCACGTAACGTTTTATCATAGTAAATCGATTTGTATTTAGCCGTGAACTTTCAAATAGTCAATGAAGTCTAAAGTGTCGATCGCCCTTAGTCACCCATTGGACCTTTGAAAGATTGACCGTGTGAATGTTGCAACGAAGTTTCAGTGGATACGATTTTAGTCCGTTCCGCCAAACAATCGATTAAGTTATCGAATAGTACAGATTAAATCTTGCCTAATCGCTATCGTCACGATGTTTTTACGATGATATCGAAAACTGTGAAAATGAGTGATCGTATCGAGAAGGAGATATTGTTGTTTTGGGAGTATGTAAAACGGTAAGTGACAATATTGTTGTTTGTGTTTTTCTGTCATAGCAGAAGAACTGGAATTTTACTGGCATTCTACTAATGCGATATTGTCTACAGGTAGGTTATGAGTCATGCATTGTTATCAGTCTAGTCATAAGCGTGTTGTCCTTTGGATAACATTTTCTAAAAACGAAATCCCCTGTTGTGTATGATGATTTTCTTAGAGGTTTTGTTATTTAAAATGACTTCAAAAAACAGGTGCACCATTTAATTGAATGTACCTATATTTTATTGTAAAGTAACTATTACTTGTTAGTTTTTATTTTAAAATTGTTACTCCATAGCCCCGTTATTTGTTAATCGTTTCGACTTTCTGCAATGAACTGGTATTGATTCTAGATTGGACCCAAATACATTTTATCTAAAACGGTTTGACAGAAAACATAAAATATCCAATTAACAAAGATTTTTAAGACAGTATTTATTTTTATCATGTCGAAGATTTAGCTATTCGTGTCGTATAAAAACGTTTATTTGCACTAAAATTTAAACCTTTTTACAAAAAGTGTAAACCATCTTCAAAATAACCATTTGAAGTCCAAAACAAAAGGAAACAAACATTTGAAGTCAGTGGCAACGTACTGGCTGTTTCAGCATGCGTAAGGCATCGACTTCAAATGTTAAGTTCAAGTGCTTAAAAAGACACGGATAAAGGCTCCCTTTAAAACAAATTGTCATACATTAACTTAATATGACATTTTCATACACATTGAAATCTATTTGATCCTTTCAAATAAATTAAAAATAAAACTTGAAAATAAATGTTCCATAATATACCAGCTGATACTTTCAGATGAAATGGCTTGACGGCCACGTAGTCCACATATGTCTGTGAACGAACGGACAATACCGATATTTTACCGCCTTAACATGCGAAGGCCGAATTTCCTACTACGGTATAATTTAAAATCGATTACCTAAATAGGAGTAAACATCCATAAACGTATGGCATGGAATTATTGGTGTTACCGTTAACTTTTATAGGGATTCTACCTAAAAATAAAGGTTGAGATTTGGTTAAGTTACTACTACCACTCAGCCCATAAAAGACCCACTGCTGAGTCGGCCTCTTCCAATTACATGGAGGGTAATTAGCCTACTGTGCCCCGCTGGCCAGACGGGATGGCACAGGATTTGTGTCAAATTTTCCTTCTCTTGAGACGAGGTGATCTACCTCTTACGTCCCATTAGTCGCCTCTTATGACACCTTCAGGATGAAATTGGGTGGTGACACTATGTATTCTAAATCCGTCACCACACGGATACACCAAACGGATGGTTAGGTTAGTTTTATCATAAATGGCGGGGAATTAGCATAATGTTACTACATGGCGGGGAATTAGCCTACTGTGCCACGCTGGCCAGACGAGTGGGCACAGAGATTCGTTTCAAGTTTTCCTTCTCTTGCGGCTTGGTGTTCAACCGTTACTTCCTACTTTCGGCACTTGCGACACCCTTAGGCTGGAATGGCTCTCAAATTACCCTCCCATGTAATTGGAGGATGTATGATTGTATTTTTGATGATATGAGGACACGTGACATATATTTCTTGCACCATCAAATTCAAACGTACTGCATGTTAATAATACATTGCCTAAACAAGAAACCATCACAGCAATGGCGTTCTGATAGTATTCCTCGAAAAATGTATTGCCATAAAACTACGGTTCTTTCCAAAATTCCAATGGCTTTACGAATTTGTCGGACTCGTTATCTACGGGAGCAAGCTTGCCATTATTGCAAAACAATGCCACTGATAAAACTTAAATGTAAGGGATGACTGTCTACCGGGATAGTGTTTTACATTAGTATAAATAGTCACCATAGGGAAAGAAGTACATCATTCCTCGCAAGGACATCATCCAGTGAAGTTTACAACATTTCAAGATGAAGGTAAGTAAGCACTTTTAAACATTTTGTTTTTACGGCTCTTGCTTCTCTGTGCACTTTAAACTGTACGTTAACTAATACTTACTTACTTAGTCAATAAATGACCCACTGCTGAGTCGGGCCTCCGCCCATTATATGGAAGGTAATTAGCCTACTGTGCCTCGCTGGCCAGACGGGTTGGCACAGGATGTCGTATCAAGTTTGCTTTCTCTTGGGGATAGGTTACCAGCCTTGTCATTTCCTTTTGGTTGGCTCTCATGATACCCCTAGGATGGACTAAGGTGGTGACACTATGTATTCTAAATCCGTCACCACATCGTAGATACATATATAGCAAATATACCATGTTTAAAGCAGGCAGTAGTATTGTAATAAATGAAAAAATATGCCGTCTATAAGAAAGCAAATTACCAACAGTTTTTGCTTAAAGACCAGTTTGATTATTCAACTTAGGTGGAGCAATCTCGATTGCTCAAAAAAACATAAATGACGAAAAGAAGACACCGTTCTAGATCACTGAATTCATGAATATAGGTGCTATTTTTACTTTACTAAATAGAGCTAAGGCGACAGAATAAGTACTTACCTATATTTAGTAATAGTACCTACTATTTTATCCGCTACTTTTAAAACATTTGTAATATTTTTTCAGATGTTCAAAGTCGCAATTATCTTGGCCATGACTGTCACAGCATTCTCAGCTGAAATACCTACAGCATATAACTTACTTGAGAAAGATAGTCTACAAACGGAGCTAAGAACAGCCCCTATGAAAGATGTTAAGACTGAGATGGAGCATCCTGTCTACAAGGCAGAAGAATTCAAGAATGCAGGTCGGGCAAGGATTGCACCAGTGAGACCAATCGGGCCTGTGGTGAAGAATGATCCAATGTTAGCAGACCAACCAGCAACACCAAATGATGTGAATAGAATTGTAAGTACAAGGAATCATGTTTGATAGAACTGGGTACTTGTGATTTGAAGGCAGTACTTAAAAACCCTAAACCACGATGTACAAATGTTAATGTGATTAAAACGACGTCACATTATTTTCTTTGTTTGCAGGATGAATTGGTTCTTCCAAATGGATATATTGCAGGCACGTCAGATGTGGCGTACCCCGATATTCCCTATGCTCCTGGATTCGGATACGACTCTGGGTATTCTGGCTCGAATAAGTAAGTATTGTCAGGAATGTTTATTCAAAAGCTTGTCAAAACTATGTTTGTATAACAACTACAACCATGTATAAGCAACAGATAGATAGTTTAGTAATGATTATGTCTATTGTCCGAGTATCCTTTCACAAATTTATTTTATCTTGAAATCCCAAAAATTGATAAAAGCAAGGGCATTTTAAACTGGTAGTGAAAGATAAATATTATGTTTGATCTGTCAATAGAACTCACATGAGCCGATTTCATTAATAATGGACTTTTTTTTTTCATAAAAAAATGACGTTTCAAAGCGTACCGTAAAGATTTGGCTTCTATATTTCAGTTACGATGTTTATGGATCCAATTCTTATTTGATGGAGCCTGATACGTCTGCGTTTGGTCTGCTCTGGAGCCAAGTACCTGATTCTAGGGTAAGATTCTCAATAAAATGGTTTTCATATTATTATGATTCATAGATTCAGTAACCTAGCTCGGCCATGCGAATTGATATACCGAACACCGTTCCCATAATATTTGTAGAAAGTGGCTGAACTTACAGTCTCAAATCACAATATATTGTGAACCTAATATATTAGTTACATTGTTATAAAGACTTTCCAAAAAATTTTTTTCTGATTTCATAATAATATGGACATCAACCCAACCAAATCATTAAAAAAGTGGTTTGCGATTCGCCTCATTTTATAAATTGATTATATCATTATTCCCCTTGGAAATGAAATGCTTTCTAGAAGAGTCTAGGTGCATACTTGGATATCTACGCAATCGAAAACCAAATTTTGATTACAGTGGAATAGCCAATGCTGGTGAACTTCACTACTTCGCATAGACATCTATACTATAACATCCCTCTGATCGAACAGAAATCATAGCCCGTGGATTCAGTATTTAGGTTATCGTTTTTAGCGATATGAAAAAACCTAATGTATTTTTTTTTTCATATTTACAGACGCTAGTCAGCTACGCCGGCAGAACTATCTACTGGATGTTCAGCAGCATATTCGTGATCCTTTTGGGTTCGTTCCTCACTATCGGAGTATGCTCTTACACCAATCTCTGCAGTATCCACTTTCACGGAATCGGCCCTATTCATGAGGAGATGAGAGCGCTCATGAGTCCTGAACGCTTGGAAAAGATCAGCAGTGCTGCTGACTTTGTGAAGAATGCTATTGACAAATACCAGAAGATCCAAAAGGTTACAGATGCTACCGGCGCACGAAGACGTCGCGCGATTTTCACTTGAAGCAAGAAATATTATGGCCAAGTTGGGTTTATTTAAAAAAAAAATATGAATACAAATAAAAATTGGATATGATATCTTTGTTTCTTTCGCCTTTACAGGAGCTTCCACTGTGTAGTGGTCTCTTAAACAAATTAACGCTGTTTATTTCTGAAAAGGTTAAGGTTACTCTCTACTATAACAAATCAAACTCACTACGTTATCGTTATTCAATGTCTATGGGAAAATATTATTCACTCATAAAACGAAATACACATCAATGAACCTAGTTAAGGTGGATGCTCCAGGGTAGCCCGCGAAATTCAAATTTTCTTACGTTTTTTGCAATTTGCAGGGTAGTGCTAGGTTGTATGATGATGAACATTTGATTAGCGGCTGTAAGACGTATGTAGTTACAGAGTTATAATCATCAAACTCATCAATAGAAAACTCCAAGCTCATAAAGGTGCAAGAATGACTTTGACGTTGAAAAAGTTTTTCTTGCACCTTTATGAGCTTGGAGGGTTGTATTGATGATTTTGATGATTATAATTCTATAACTACATAAGTCTTACAGCCGCGAATAACATTTTAATCAACATACAACCTAGCACTGACCTGCAAATTGCAAAAAACGTAAGAAAATTTGAATTTCGCGGGTTACCCTGGAGCATCCACCTTAAGGTTTGATAAATGATGGCGTATCTATTACCGACTGAGTCATATGAATGGCTTTTACTTCTAAAATGAAATCTGAGACTTCAGCTACGTATGAGAGAATCTTATTGATTCAGCTAATCCTGCTATAGCACATGTGTATTTATTTAATTTTAGGGTAATGTTTGTTAGTTCTTTATACTCGTACATTCTTTGTTATATTCGTCTTTAATTTGTAAGCTTATCTTACTCGATTGCGTAAATGCTAAATCACATTTTGAACATTAGCTGCAAGTAAAGTCGTATGATTATCTAATTGCAGCATTAGATAATTAGTTTTAGGCCCTTATAAATGGGCTCCACTCCTAAATATATCCCAAACTGAAAACGATTTCTAAGCAGACGCAAGTTGCACAAAGCTAAGGTAAGTTTATATTTTGTACGCTACAGATGTTTCTAAAAAGTAAACTGTTAAATAGAGGATAGTAGTAGAACTATTCAGAATTGGTAGAGCTTGGATGAATTGATTTTAATTATAAACAACGTGTAGAAGTAATACAGTTGATTAATAATTGGGGTTTAATTTTCAGATGTTGAAGTTAATAATTATATACTTGGTTCTCATTGTAACTTTATTGACGGCTAAAGATGCGAGCGATGATGCTAACAACGACTACAGAATGGTTCATGTGAGTATTTAATCTAGAAGATAAAATATAATATGCATATTTTTTTTTTAAATGGCAGATTTACTTTCCTTCTAGGAATTTCCTTACTTAAATAACCTAAATAACATTTTCAAGGTTAAGGAATGTAATGGATGGGGATCGGTCGGAGCCAGAAGAAAGGAGTTGCGGAAATACTTGAAGGGGGATCCAGAAGTAGACTATTTTGTCCGAAATGATGCTGACGATGTATTTCTTACCTTTTTTGCATAGACTTAAGACATTTTCACCGATAGCTAATGTAAATAATAGACCCTTATTTTATTTACAGAAATCATTTCATCCTCACCATCATGTTACCAAGCAACATGCCTTAGTAAAAAGGGAACATCCAATTTTAGATACTGAAAATATAACGTCATCACACGAACATTCAGTAACGTCGACTAAAATGTTCTCACTTGGAGATATTATTTCAAGTGCAGTATCTGTAAGTACATATCTATGTATAAATACATTAAATTATATTTTAACATCCATATGTACGTTGTCCGTGTCTTGACAGATTTAGAATACACGTTGTCACCACCCCATTCAATCCTGAGGGTGTCGAAACTTTCGGGCCAGCGTGGCACAGTAGGCTAATTACCCTCCGTGTATTTCGTACATATCAGAGTTCCTTCTATGACTAGAATTCTTACCGAACCTTAGTTACTTATGAGTAGTACTATCGTCGTATCAGCCCATAAATGACCAACTACTGAGTCGGGCGTCTTCCAAACTCATGGAGGGAAATTAGCCTACTGTGCCACGCTGGTAAGACGGGTTGGCACAGGGTTTGTATCAAGTTTTCCTTCTCATACGGTTAGGTGATGCCTCTTACGACACCCTCAGGATAGTGTGGGTTGGTGACATTGTATTTTCTACATCCGTCACCACACGGACTGTTGTGTTCAAACAAAGTACTTTCTGGTTTATGTTGAGTTGCTTTCCTTGTCACTTGTAGGTAGTAATAATAGTCCCTCTTTTATGCTCTATATGGGCCCCCGCGCATTTAAGCGGCCAGGCCGCGCAGCCAGTCGCGCGGCCTGGCCGCATAATGCGCGGATTGGTCCGGCGGCCAATAGGCCGCGTATGTGACGCGATGTTTTTCGTTGGCCGCGCGACCAAAACTTGCGCGCGCGGCCTGGCCGCGTAATGCGCGCAGCTAAGCTGTATACATCGTAGAAGAATTAGTTGGCCACAGCGACTTGGCCGCGCGGCCTGGCCGCATAATGCGCGGAGGCCCTAACTCGTAACAAAGATAGTGTGTAGTTATAATGTCTTTGGCCTTCAGTCACGATTCTTGCACATAGTAGTAAATGACATTTGACGTTGTTAAAATAATAAAACACATTCATGACTATAACATGAATAGAATACATGTACGACGCACTGCTGAGTCGGGCCTCCTCTCATCACAGGGAGGGTAATTAGCCTACTGTACCACGCTGGCCAGACCGGTTGGCACAGGGTTAGTTTTCCTTCTCTTGCGGCTAGGTTTTCAGCCCTGTCATTTCCTTTTGTCGGCTCTTATGACACCCTCATGATGGAATAGGGTGGTGACACTATGTGTTCTAAATCCGTCACCACACGGAATTACAAGTACTAAAATCCGTCAAATGTGATTAATTTAAAGTCATCGTTTCAGCCCATTAATTATCCACTACAGAGTCGGGCCTCCTCCAAATTCTTGGAGGGGAATTAGCCTCCTGAGTTGACGCAGTGTGTGTGTTAAGTTTTTCTTCACCTCTTGCGCTCCTTAAGTCTCCTCTCTTAAGTCCACCATTGGGACGGTATAGGGCGATGACATGGTGTATTAATCACAATATTTATATTTTACCAACAAACAATTTCCATTTTCTTTTTCAGTGCATATGCGACGTTATGAAAAAGTTATTCACAAATATCCTGTCGATCATTGTATTTTTGATCTCTCACTTGACCGAAAAGCTACGATTGATCTGTAACGTGTTCACGGTTCTTTTTACATAGCAGAACAAACGTACATGGAAGCAAGCAGTGTCTTTTCAGTCTTTAACATAGTTCAGGGAAATTCAACTACATAATTGATTAGTCTTATTTATTTAAGTACATATTACGAATAAATAAATTGTTATATAAGACTTGTTTTTCAATTCGCCCAAATCAAATTCAAATCATACAATCAATACTTGATTGCCTTTGACCCTAGGCTTGCGTGATGGCGAGCAACGCCAGGGTCTAAGATGGGACAGGCAATTCAAGGAACACAGTAAAACTGTTTGGCGCCGGACTTAGATGCGAGGGGGGTAACGGGGCAGACCATTGGATTAATATACCATAATGATATCTTAGGTTTTCACGAGCTTTTCACATTGCAGAAAATGATTTCTTGACGGTTCTGATAGTGTTATATAAATCCCAAGGTTTCAGACAACGGACACTACAAAGTTATGCAAGCGGATGTTTAAATAATGGAACACGATCAGAACCGCCAGGAAATCATTTCCTATAATATATCAATTAATTTAATATTTTCAATAAATATTTAAAGGTCATTGTATCAAACTAGTGCCGAAATACTTCAAAATGATTCATTTCATCAACATTTCAAACATTATTTTTCTTTTAAGTAAAACTGACTTCTCTAGCAATTTCTATAAAATTCCCGATTTCTCTGCCTTTAACCTACACATTGGGCTTGTCAACATAAATATTTAGCTCTGTTGTAGATAAAATCTCGTATGTACTCACTATACGTACGTACCTCAACATTGATCTTGTTGAAAACACCCAGACACGAGTTATTCAGACATACCTACTTATCTTTCATTATCTTGTCATCATTTTATGAGACTCATTCCTTTTAATAACACTTTATTGAGGACATGAATCAAGAGCAAAAACATGGCCATGATAGTGTGATTCAGCCGTTTCAGTATTGCAACGGGTTCCTTAGATTAAAAACAACGCATCGTACTCGTATACTACTGAACATTGTTCCCCAATGAGTCATCAGACTTTTATCCAGCAACGCGTCCAGGCCAAATGTTCTATTTACAATCTTGTTACACATCGTTATGTGTTAAGATAATTTTGATCTTACTAGAAAAAACACCGTTATATGATGTTGATATGTGTATTTACGTCGATATATTCGAATATACCGCCAATGGTTATTTCAGAATATTAAGTAGTGCGGGAAAAACCTTCAGAAATACCGGTCCACGGTTGTCCGTCAAACTTCTTTTTCGTAGGCTCTGTGCAGTAACTTTGGAATGCTTTAGGGTTTTTGTTACTTCGTCATGAAGGAATATTTGGTAAAACAATTCTAAATCCGTCACCAGCATGTTCGTCTGTAGGTATATCTTTTTGAGAATCGTAAATTATGCACTTAGCTATACCACTTCTGGACTGCATTTCCACTTAGCATCATTGGATGCAGTCATCTGCTCGGCTCATATCTAAAAAACCTTCATCATGTGATGATCTTCAGTAATGTTTAAGATCTTAAGCACAGGAAGGTTAGGAACAAAAAAAAAGATAATAAAATTTGTGAATTTTATAATTTTCTTCAAATTTATTTTAGTTAGTGGCGTAGCAACTGGCGCAGGGCACAGCTAGTGTATTATAATTATAACCACAGCGAGAGTTTTGGTTCCAAATATGGCAATAACAACCTATGTTTGTTGTTCCAAGTTATTCAAAATGATCTCATTTATACCTGCCAATTATATCTAGTTAAATATTGAACCATATGTGGCTATAGGTAATGCAGAAGGATTACTCTGTATTGTATACTCGTACATTTATCTATCTATAAAAATAAAAATGAATTGCTGTTCGTTAGTCTCGCTAAAACTCGAAAACGGCTGCACCGATTTGGCTAATTTTGGTCTTGAAATATTCGTGGAAGCCCAGGAAAGGCTTAAGCTGAGAAAATATGAAAAAATATCATTCAGGTTTTTTATTTATTCATTCTGAGGCGGTACAAAGATTGCCGGGTCAGCTAGTTTGAATAATAAAATGTTTACTGATGGATTTAGTATAAAATGTATCACCACCCCATTCCCTCCTGAGGGCGTAAAAGTCAACATAAGTAAATAAATAAATAAATATCCTTGGACATTTCACACAACGCCATCTCGTCCCAAGTTAAGCAACTTAATGCTTGTGTTATGGTAACGAGATGGATGATAAACTACTTATATACATTTTTTTTTTGTAAATACATACATATTATAGATAGAAATGACACCCAGACTCCGAGCCAGTGCCTCTAGTTTAGACAAAGACACTTGCCCGATCCCGGAATCGAACCCGAGACCCGTTGATCCAAAGGCGGCACATCTAACCACTAGACCAACGAGGCAAGTAAAGTAAGTAAATGACAAGGCCGAAAATGAAAACGAAGACTTGCTATGAAACTGTGCCAACCCGTCTGGCCAGCGTGGCACAGTAGGCTCCATGTGCTTGGACGAGGCTTGATTCAGCAGTGGGTCGTGTACGGACTGAGTAGTAGTAGTGGTAAAATGTTGATGACTTATCGATTGACGGGTTGTCTCTATCTTATAATTGCGAGATGATCAGTTTGATCCTTCTCGTATTCTGCACTATACTAATAACTAGTGTATTTTAGATACGAAACATTCTGTTTTTAAAAAGAAAATCAATTCAGGTATTGATACGGCAGAGGCATCGTGACGTTAGTGTGTCTAACGTAGGACAGAGAATATTGGTCAACGTCTGCCTCTCTGACGTGTCTCGGAGGGCATCATAAAACCGTCATCCCTGGCTGCCAATTTCGTGCCAGCCCAAACGTGCAGGACTCACGTGCCTCTGTGAGGTTGGGGAGCATCCAAAGGTCCCCATCAAAGCGTGGGGCCAAGGTACATCAGAGTAGCGAACCTTTTTCTCAGTGGGGATTGAAATCCGTGACCCTTCGAGGGCAGTCGAGGGACGCCGTTGGTTTTTGTGGGTAGGTCGGGACGAATTTACCATCTTTCCGCGCCCAGCAGTCCCCCACTGGCGCTTAGCGGCTGGGTAACCATGAGGATACCCAACGTAAAAAAAAATGTTTCACCTGTAAATCACTACATAGTATAAAACAAAGTCGCTGTCGTCTGTCCGTCCCTATGTATGCTTAAATCTTCAAAACTACGCAACGGATTTTGAAGCGGTTTTTTTTATAGATAGAGTGATTCAAGACGAAGGTTTACATGTCATAATTGCACCCGTGCGAAGACGGGGCGGGTCGCTAGTAAATAATAAAATAGTGTGATTTTACCAGTTAGAACTGACATGACCTATACTTATTTGTTTCAGAAAGATAAGCATAACGACATAATTCTAGCACTCTCATGATCCCAGCTTAGTTATTGAATTTATGCTAATTAGACTTGTGACGTTCGTTTTAAATTTAACGATGATGCACATTCGTTTTCACTATTCATACGTGACTCATGAACTTGAGGAAAAAAATAACAAAGGAAAACTGTACTACAGTGTTCTAAATAAAGCGTAACCATTTATTGTGTTAGTCGAGACACAATATTCTTTGTATCAAAACGACGCGATGTTCAGCCGGTCAATGTAGCGTACGGACGATGTGTCATTGCCGCTTTATCTTTACCTATATACAAGTGTTCTATATGTTTTGACTGCAGAAATAACTTAAATGACTACAGTTTCGCTTTCACCGCGTTTGGGTACAGACTTATCGGAGGAGTTATCTGTAATAACAAAAACTCGCTTATCGCAACGTTTTTCTGTTTGGATTCCGGCGCGGTCCATCATTTATGTGAACCTGTTTACCACGCTTGCAAGATGGGGAATTTAAAAAGCAAAAAAGTGAAAATTAGTGACGAGCAATCTCAAGGTGATCAGAAAAATAACGCTGATGTTCATGAAAGGATAAATTCTTTGAAGACTGAAATAGGCGAAGCAGCAATAAATGAAGATGATTTGGAACAAAAGGATCGTGATAATGCTAGCAGTGCATCGACAGTGGAAGTGCTAGATGAACGATAATTACCTAGTCATTAAAATTGCTCATTAATTTACCAAATGTTGTAACAAGTACCTATTAAAAATATTTTTTTTATCTACATTATTTTGTGTTATGTTTCATTTCATATACTTTTAGTGTTGTAGGATAACTGTGTTTTGGATTGAACTCATTTCTAGTGTTTACTAGTAACACAATTTTATCACCTTATCGCCATGCACTTCATGTTGAACAAAACCAATTTATAATGTTTGTCTATTAACAGTTAATATTGGAATTACTGACGGAATAGGTAGATGTGCTTTTACGTTTAATTGACAATACCTGGTCAGTTTTAGCTTATAGACTCAGACGAGAATTCAGTTATGATAATGAAGTCTATTACCTAATATGTAATACTGAATCTTAATATTGATCTTGATGGAATAATTTTAAGAGACAATCGATATAAAATGTCAATTAGCCAGATTACATTGCATCGTAATTATAATATTCGGAAAAGAACTAATTAAAATATAATTAGGCCATAGTAAATTAGCACAGTATTTTTAATGAACCTAGTTGTAAATGATTTCAAATTTAATAACCTGTAGGTTTGAAATACCTTCAATATCGACGGGATGATACAATATAAATACTCCGACAAGTTATAGCAGGTTTGATGCTAGCTAAACAAAACCTCAAGTATTTATTTACCCAGGTGATGTCAACGAAAAGGTAATGAAACATAGCTGCTTTATAGATTTTCATTTATATTTTACATGAATACTCGTACCTACTAGCTATTACAATGTTTGATAATAAGACACGACGAAATACTAAAGTTTACTATAACTACAACTCAGCCCATAAATGACCCACTGCTGAGCCCCTCGCATCACAGGGAGGGTCATATAGGGATTTAGAATACATAGTGTCACCATCCCATTCCATCCTGAGAGTGTCATAAGAGCCGACAAAAGGAAATGACAGGCCGATGGCATCATAAAGCCACAAGGGAAGGAAAACTTGATAGGAAACCCTGTGCCAACCCATCTGTCTGGCCAGCGTGGCACAGTAGGCTAATTACCCTCCATGTAATTGGGGGAAGCCCTCTGCAGTGGGTCTTTATGGGCTGTGTGGTAGTAATAGTAGTAGTTGGATAATAAGGATGATAGTGTTGTGCTACACACAATATCACTACTTAGTTTATAACAAAGTCGCTGTCGAAATTAAACACTTTTTAACGGATTTGTCGCGTGTATATTACATTATTTAATTCCCGACGTTTCGAATGCTTTGCAGCAGTCGTGGTCGCGGGAGAGACTAGATGACAGTTGTCTTCAAAAGTACAAAGAAACAGTTAAAATCTACCGCCTATAATTTTGTTTTATTGATAACGTTCCATGTGCACGCAGAAACCGCTCACGGTGTCCAGAGGTCTTGCAGATGAGTATTTTGCTTGAGATTTGATCAATTGAAGACAACTGTCATCTAGTCTCTCCCGCGACCACGACTGCTGCAAAGCATTCGAAACGTCGGGAATTAAATAATGTAATATACACGCGATAAATCCTTTAAAAAGTGTTTAATTTCAATGTGTAATAATCGCGAAAACCTGTCCGTCCCTATGTATGCTTAAATCTTTAAAACTACGCAACGGATTTCGAAGCGGGTTTTTTTAATAGATGGAGTTATTCAAGAGGAAGGTTTATATGTATACTAGCTGACCCGGCGAACTTTGTTTCGCCTTAAAGGCAATAAATGAGCAGATATTTTATTAACTTCAATTTTTTATCAGGATAAATATAAATAAAACATCTATGATTTTAATTATACTTTATTGGCCATCTTTTTTAGTAACTGCACTTTTCAGTGAATCAGCTTGTGACAGACGACATTTTTCGGTTTATTATCTGGCGCATGAACAAATAACGCAGATGGTCTTCTGACCCGGAACATGCCACATATAATTGATCTTGGGAAATACATGAATTTTCTAGATTTAGGCCACATACTTTGCAGGATTGGCCCTGTGATTTATTAATGGTCACGGCGAATGCATGACGGATCGGAAATCATTAAAACTAAAACGGTATATCAGTTGATATCGTCGGGATCCTCGGATGAGAATTTCCTCACCTTCCAACTTTACTTTGAGTATATTCCATTGTTCATCAATTCACTTACCACCAAACGCGTTCCGTTGCACAGGTTTGGTGGTTTTGGTTTATATTTTTTTCTCTTTTTTTACACAGTCATTATATTTGAATTTTTATACTTTCACTTCCGGTGGTCAAACTGTTAACACGTACGTCAACTTCGTCCGCGGATTTTAATCGTAAAATAGTGTTTCAAAGTGGGATTTTCGTGCTGTGAAACGTAAAAGTGTTAAATCGAAGTTCATTAAACACAACTAATAAAAGAACACAGTGAGAGTGCTTAAATATCGTGCGATAATGGTTGAAAAATGCCGTCAGAATTATAACCTCAAATTAATAACGGTCATAGACAATAGACTTGTCTCAGCTTAGCTTAATACCAATACCAACATTACGCCACTGTGACAGTGACATTAACAATAGCAGTGGTGCCACTCAAAAGAAATAAAAGCTGACAACCAGTACTACCACACATGAAACGAAATCTCCCTAGTCATGGACAAGAACATGGAACTGCTTCTAAACAAACTCGATGAGAAATTTAAAAATCAAACCGAACTTATTACATACTCCGTAACTAAGAGCGTCATGGAGGCTTTAGACGAGAAAATGAAAACTATCACTGAGGAAAATACTAAACTCAAGAACAAAATTTCAGAACTGGAATTTAAACTCCAAAGAGCAGAGATAGAAAAGAGAAAAAACAACCTCGTCTTTTTTGGAATCAATGAAAATATTAAATTAGAAACGGAGTTAGTAGATTATATAAAAGAAATAATTGTGGATATGGGAGTTCATATGGATAGCCAAGAAATCAGCAAAGTATATAGAATTGGGCAGAAAACTGATAACAAAAACCGTCCAGTGATAGTCACCATCACAACTCAATGGAAAAAACATCTTATACTCAAAAATAAGCCTGACCTTCCACAAGGCGTCAACATAAAAGAGGACTACCCAAAAGAAATCCTAGACAAACGCAAACAACTGCAACCACAAGTAGAAGAAGAAATAAAGAAAGGAAATATTGCCTATATAAAATATGACAAGCTCATTGTAAAGAAGCCGAAAGAAAATAGAGAGAAGAGGAAAAGAGAAACTTCCAACTCACCAAAGGCACCATTAGAAAAGAAAACTAACAAAAAAGCTATATTGAACAATCCATCATCCGCACTACCCAAAACACATACCAGAGATATCATAAGACCCAACATACTAAACTATGTAGAAAGAGCAAGCTCTGATCCACAAATGAATCTCTCAAAAAACTGAATATGCCCCAGGACCACCGGAACCACCATACCCCAACAACGAATTATTTACACAAACAATCAAAAAAATATCTTCCACCACGGCTGGTCCCCGCGGAAGACTTAGACCATCACCCTCTAACAAAAACAAAAAACAAAAGGAATGAGAACATATTATACATAGCAACTCTAAATACCAGAACTTTACGAACACCAGAATCTTTATCGGAACTGGAAGAAGCATTGAAGGACCTAAAATTGAACATTTTGGGAATCAGTGAAATGAGAAGAACAGGAGAATGTATTGAAGAGCACCAGGATTTCGTGTTATTTAACAAAGGAGACACCGAAGGACAAGGAGGGGTCGGATTCATAGTTAAAAAGCACCTAAAAGAATATATAATAGAATTCATTGGAATTAATGACCGAACCGCTATACTCAACATCAAATTACCTAGTTTCAAAAAAACATGGACAATTATCCAAGCCTATGCTCCCACGGAACAAGCAAAAGAACTTGAACATGAATCTTTTTACAATGAACTATCCCAAACTATTATAAGTAATTACTCAAAAAACATAATTGTACTAATGGGAGATTTTAATGCCCAAGTGGGAATAAAACAATGTAAAGAAGAATATGTGTTAGGAAACTTTGGCTACGGCAAAAGAAGCAAAAATGGACAAAGGCTAGTTGAATTCTTATTAGAACACAATCTAACCCTCCTAAATAGCATTTTTAAGAAAAACAAAAACAACAAATGGACTTGGATATCTCCAGGCGGGAATCATAAAAACGAAATAGACTATATTATGAGCAGCCACCCAAATCTATTTACAGACACAGCAGTTATATCAAAACTAAACTTTAATACCGACCACCGCATGGTAAGAGCGTCATTCAAGACTATACCACCCAAACAATCTAGAAAGTTCGCTATACATGACACACTCCCGACATGCAGCACAGAACCCAACAAAAGAATGGAGAATTCCTTGTCATCACTCAACAGAGAACTATCAGAAACAGATGCAATAGATGTAAAAACAAGTTACAACAAATTACAAAACAACATTACGTGTCAAAAAGAACAAAAACGACCACAACACAAATATAATTTAAGTAACTCAACACTACAACTTATAAATGATAGAAAAAGTTTACTTGACTGCAAAGTAAGGCAACAGAACATCCAAAAAATAACTGACTTAAGCAAAAAAATCAAAGAAGGTATAAAAAAGGACAGGAAAGTTAAAAGGTTACAAACTCTAGAAAAACATATAGCAAGGACCGGAGGAACTAGGAAAGCTTTAAAGGAACTCCGAGAAACAAACCAATGGATCCCGAAATTGAAAAACAACCAAAAAAATGTAACAGACCGAAAGAACATAAATAGAATAGCTACAAGATTCTACCGCAATCTATATTCTAACCAAGACTCCAATACACATGTAAGACAAGAAACCCTAAATTATAATCTGCTCTTAGCGAACCCAGAACCTGATATATTACTCAGAGAAACTAGGAAAGCCATACTAAGCCAAAAGTTAGACAAAGCACCAGGTCCTGATAAAATCACAAACGAACTACTGAGAGGAACCATAGAAGAACTGGTCCCTATTCTAACTAAAATCTTCAACGGCATCCTGAGATCGGGACAGGTTCCAGAACAATGGGAGACATCCCATATCATTCTCATACATAAGAAAGGAGAAAGAGATGACATAGGGAACTACAGACCTATAAGTTTAATGTCTAACATATATAAAATCTTTTCCAAAATAATTTTGAACCGAATAAGCAACACACTTGATGAAAACCAACCGAAGGAACAAGCGGGCTTTAGAAAAAACTTCTCCACAATAGATCACATTCACACAGTCAAGCAAATTATGGAAAAATACAATGAGTACAACAAACCGCTATATATGGCTTTTATCGATTATTCTAAGGCATTTGACAGCATTAGCCACACAGCCATATGGGAAAGCTTACAGAACCAAGAAATCCCGACAGTGTACATAAACATCATTAAAAACATTTACTCTAACAGTAAGGCAAGAGTACAAATGGAAACCTTGGGTGAAACATTCCAAGTAAAAAGAGGCGTCAGACAGGGCGACCCGATGTCTCCAAAGCTGTTCTCCGCGGTGCTAGAAAACATATTTCGAAAGCTAATATGGGACCAACATGGATTAAATATAGACGGTAAAAAACTAAACCATCTTAGATTCGCTGACGACATTGTTCTATTTGAAGAACAACCAGGGAACCTAGAAAAAATGATACAAGAACTAAATACAGAGAGCAAAAAAGTGGGCTTATCTATGAATATAAACAAAACGAAGCTATTAACGAATTCAAACAAACATGAAATAAAAATTAACAACCAACCCGTTGAATATGTAGAGGAATATATCTATTTAGGACAAATCATCTCACATACAGACACAACTACAAAAGAAATAAAAAGACGAATAGCTAACGGATGGAAGAGATATTGGTCATTGAAAGAGATCATGAAATCCACAGATCTGAGTACTGGTATCAAAAGGAAGGTCTTTAATACCTGCATTCTCCCATGTATTACATATGGGTGTGAAACTTGGGCTCTCACAAAACATCACAGAAACATGTTGGAACACTGCCAAAGAGCTATGGAACGAAGTATGATAGGTATTAAGAAACAAGATAGGATACGTAACACTGTCATAAGAAGTAAGACAAAAGTCACAGACATACTCACTAGAATAGATAGTTTGAAGTGGAGATGGACTGGGCACATGATGCGTGATAAACAAGAAAAGTGGAGCAACATCATAACTGAGTGGTACCCTAGAGATGGGAAGAGGAACAGAGGAAGACAAAGCAAGAGATGGGAAGACGAACTAAAATTAACAGCAGGCTCAAAATGGAGAAGAGTTGCAAGAGACAGAGTACAATGGAAATTGTTAGAGGAGGCCTTTGCCAAGAGGCACACTGAACTTAGAGATATTTTATAACTTATAGATAAGAGCCAACCACAAAGTCAAGGAAACAGTTCAGGATAAGAGGCTTATTATTATTATATATTTGAATTAATGCAGTGTACCAATGATTTCATTCTGAATTATGTTAGTTACTTTATGTCATCTACATATTTATTCTTAGCCGCCAAAATAGCTCGCTTAGTCAACCATTCATTATTTTTGTGTTTGTGAGTTCGTCCTTCGATGAACCGAAATTCTGAGAAAATTAAATCAATCCACATATTTCGATGATTTGAGGCAAGCGCTTATTTCGGCGGCAGCAGTCGATCTTGGAATTAGTGGCAGTGTTTGGCAGAAATAGCCAGACAGTAAAATCATTGCGCCTCCAAAACATCTCGAGTCCTTGCGTAGGTGTTCGGTCGGATCGGATAAGTGCTTCCAATGCACGTGTATACGCTATTGTACATTCGTCCCAGATGACGATTTTCCATTTTGATAAAACTTTAGCCGCTGAAGAGTGTTTTGTAATATTACATGGCATCTATAGGTCCAATGTGGACGCAAGTATGCAAGCAGTAATTAGTGCTGCCACCGTATCGAAACGTTGCTCGATCCAAATTATGTAGTACCTACTTTATAAATTTATTCTTGTGTCTCGAAAATTATCTAGTTGTTGATCTCTTTAATTTGCTCGACGATTTTGCATTCCCAACCGATCCGTTTCACGGGCTGCCTCGATTTGCTCTTGTGATTGAGAAGCACGGATTCAAGCCATACTAATGCGGTGATCTTCACGTGCATTATTTAGTTCTTCTTAATTGTTCGGCACAATAAGCTAATATTTACTCGAAAGAAATACATCAACCGGTCAACTTCAAAATTTCTAATTGTCAAATTTGTCAAACTATAGACAACATAGCGTTTAGCTGTCGGTGAAGTTTTGTTATTCTAGCAGTTGCATTTCGATAAACTATGTTTTATATCACGGAACGGGATTACAAACATTTACACTTTCACGTTTATAACATTAAGTATGATTTTGTGAATTGTCCAACATCTATAGATTTAAAAGAAAGTCGGACATAGGATACCTAAGATTTTTATCCCGTTCCCGTAGAATGTGATATAATACCTACGTGGTATAACAAAGCGCAACTGACAGCGAAACTTTATGTTGTCTATATTTAAATATGGCTGAAAATTTGACAATTAGAAATTAAAATTTAACTTAATATCGCTATAAATTTACACACAATATCTTTATAAATTGTAGCCTATGTGTTATTCTGATGTATAAGCTATATTATTATAAAGTTTCGTTAAAATCCATTCAGTCGTTTTTACGTGAAAGAGTAACAAACATCCATCCATCCATCCATCCATCCATCCATCCATCCATACATACTTACAAACTTTCACGTTTATAATATTAGTAGGATACATGCATAATTGCACCCGTGCGAAACCGGTGTGGGTCGCTAGTTTAAATAATATCTTTAAGTTTAGGTAGGTAATGATAATATTGATACTTAATCATCTGTCACCATTGATATACAAATCTGTCACATAATATTTTATTTGGCGATGCCTAGGGCCTGTTCGTACAACGTACAGGAACTTAAAATAATACTTCGGATTTATAAATACTTCGGGATCGGCTATGAGCCGAACGACCATGGTAGTCAATACGCAAGTTCAGCCAGTTGTACCACGAGATTGGTCTTGGATATCAGATAAAAATCACTCTGAGTAAATGCTGGTTGGTGACGGATTTAGAATACATGTTGTCGCCACCCCATTCCACCCTGAGGGTGTCGAAAGAGTCGACAAAAATAAATGGCAAGGCCGAAAACATAGCCGTAAGAGAAGAAAAACTTGAAACGAAACCTTTTTTTTTTTGCCCTGGTTAAAATCCTTTATCGACTTCCTCGCCGGCCACGGGGATGGCCAGCGAGGGTAGTGTGGGACTCTCCCCCATAGTGGGGGCCTACCCACTAAACCTCCCCGGGGTGCTCCAACTCGCGTGCTGTTGCGGCATTGTGGGATCTGATGCAGAACCACGCCGCCGTAGACGAGGAGGCCCTCCTCCTCTCCTCAGGCTCTTTACGAGCACTCGACGTCCTGCCGTGAGCACCCGGCAGGACGTCGCTTCCCCTCAGATCCCGTGTGTGGCGAGACAGTTTTATAAAAAAAGGTCATTCTGCCTCGTTGGTCTAGTGGTTAGATGTGCCGCCTTTGGATCAACGGGTCCCGGGTTCGATTCCGGGGTCGCGCAAGTGTCTTTGTCTAAACCAGAGGCACTTGCTCGGAGTCAGGGTGTCATTTCTATCTATAATATGTATGTATTTACAAAAAAAAAATTTATATAAGTAGTTTATCATCCATCTCGTTACCATAACACAAGCATTAAGTTGCTTAGCTTGGGACGAGATGGCGTTGTGTGAAATGTCCAAGGATATTTATATTTATTTATTTATTCATAAATCAAAAACAGTGACAGTGACAGGGAGAGTTTTCCAACCATAATGTATCTACTAATTAAACTTTAGGTAACACACAGATAAGCCTTTTCAGCGCTCATATCGCTAGTATTCTTGACCTTTTATCAAAGTCGAAACTCATTACTCTGTTATTTATACTACTGTTTACAGTTTTTAATACGTCCTTGAAAATGACATTAAACACGCGATATTTATATTTATTACCTGTGTGCTTAATGACATGTCATGGAATGATCTAGAATGGCATGTAATTGTTAACGGTTGTTGATCAACATAATTGGAAAACGTTTTAGTCTTGATGACAATTTGGTAACATTATGTCAAGTATTCATTACAATTATATTTTCGTGATTCTCGTATCACGGTGTCTGTTATTAAACTCCTACGAAATGGTTCGACCGACCTTCGTGAAATTTTTTTTGCATATCGGTTAGGTCTGCGAATCGGACAACATCTATTTTTCATCCCCTAAATGTTAAGGGTGGTCCATCCTAAACCTTTAGGTTTTATATTTTAGAAAATTTTTTTTGCTTTTATTTTTTTATGAAATCAATCGTCAATATCAATCCTCTACGATCAACCCCTATTTTTTAATAGATATTTATATGGCAAAACAACATGTCCCCGGTAATGTGTCCTAGTATTTCTATATCGCAAGCTTGTTTTGCAGCTTAACCCATGAAGTAATAATCGATTCAGCCGTTCTATTTCTTCTAGTACATTCGAATTTATAAAACAACTAATATTCCATTTCACAAAGCAAGGGTTGGGTCATAAATCATGCAACAAACCGCTCATTTCGATCCTCAACTTGATTGTCACAATGACTAGCGTGACCGTACCACCAGTCGTTTCCATGGATGCCATCGTCATAACAGGCTCTATTTAAAAACATAACTCACTCGAATTCAGTTGTCCTGCGACTACAGTCAGATACAACAAATATTTTGTTTTTAAAATACTTGTATTACATAAATATTGTTGGTGGTTAACTATCAAACTGGGCCAATGTATGGACAAAACGGTTTTAGAGAAAATAGCGAAATCAAAGTGAGTTCGTGAAAATAAGGCGATTTGTATATTTTTATGTACTGAAAGATTTTGTTCAATGTCCTCACTTGATCACTTGTATTGTATTGACCACTTGTAACAATATATTGATCTCTTTTATAAACATTTTTGGTTTGTGTAGTTTGGAAATTGTGTAGGAAATTAGTGAATCAAAAACTCGCTTCACAGAAAATCGATGTGAGCTTGTGATACGAAGGGAGATCTAGAATATTTTATGCGCGTATGATTGTACGAAATCCAGGGTCGGGCGAGTTTTTTTGTCTAAACCAGAGGCACTTGCTCTGAGTCTGGGTGTCATTTGTGAGTTACATGTTTGTAAACTGCCTCCGCGATACAGGTTATCCGTAGTGGAGGAGCTCCGTTTAAAAAAAATATGATTTAGTTTTGAACTTTAATGAATGAAATAAATCTTTAAAAAAAAAACATTTTTTTTCGGTTTTTCATGACGTTTGATTTTCATGACATGGAGTTGCATGGATTAGATATGCTAATAAAAACATTTTATGGTTTAGTATATACTATCGCACCCCCGATCAAACAGAGTCACAAGTCACTCAAAGAAATCTATTACTTAATTAAATCTTTTTTATTATACCATTCGAATCAGATTTTTATTCCGTGCGATATAAGGTTAAAATATTTTGAGATTATCAGTTACTAATTTTTGGGTTGTGCTACATTTTAGAATAGGTAGGTATATCCGAAGGCTCAATGTGCTTTGAATAAATATACAGCGTCATATGTACTATGAGTGTAGCATAAAAACATATTTTTAAAATTAAATACATCATGATACCTATATCAAATGAATTGCTTATTTTTAATTGTCAACATGTTTACCGTTTACTTACCTCAGGATTAATAAATAATAACCTGGATCTAGGACGCAAAAGGAAATGGATTATCTAGGATACTTTATGTCGATTTGTTGTGTACTATCCTTTATTGGGTAAGTTTCGTAAAACAATATCAGGTGGTGGAATATACCCTATGTGGCGGTTAATATCTAATTTAGTGTATGTTACTAAACATAAAACAACCTTCATATTAAGCAACCTAAAATTAACGCAACTAGACTTAGACCCATACGTAGAGAGTGACATAATGTGTTTAAATGCTCCTTACACTCTGAAACTGGACACAAAATGGATATGTCACTAGAGTAACGATAATCATCATCATTCTTTGAGTCCAAAAATTTTCTACTATTGAGTCGGATGTCCACGTAATTTATCCTGGTAAGACAGGTTCGGCACAGGTTTGGTTACAAATTTTCATTCTCCTATGGCTAGGTAGTCATCCTTTTGAGCTCATGAGTCAGTTCTTACTACACCCTTTAGGATCCATATCTAATACCAGATAAACTTTAAATAAGAGATAAACCACACATAGTAATGATAATATTACCTACTTAATAATCTAGTACATCTATGGATAAATCCGCGTCCTCTGTTAATCTCGGAAAATGGCGCTTTTCAATGCCTCAATGATTTTAAAACTACCTATGCAATTCCAGCACAACTGGTATGATATTTATGTGGTGGACATTGACAGTTTGAAACTGAGATGTGCTGTAACAGGAATATGAACTAAAATTGTTGTCTCTACATATTATATTGTAAGATAGGACGTATAATCGAAATATTGCACTGTCGTCATTCTCACCGCCGCATTGCTTAAACTGTTATGTGTGTTAAACGCTTAAACTTCGGATATTCTTAAGTTCTTTCATATTTCTGCTATTATTTGCTAAATATCCATCCCTTAGAAGCTTAACAACCTACTACTACTACCTTAGCCTATAGATTACCCACTGTTGAGTCGAGCCTCCTCCAGTTTCATAGAGGGTACATGTTCAGTTGCATGAGCCTATTGTACCACGCTGGCCAGATAGGTTGACACAGGATTTCATATAGTGCGGCGGCGTGGTTCTGCATCAGATCCCACAATGCCGCAACAGCAAGCGAGTTGGAGCACCCCGGGGAGGTTTAGTGGGTAGGCCCCCACTATGGGGGAGAGTCCCACACTCCCCTCGCTGGCCGGCGAAAAAAAAAAAAGTTTTCATATAGTTTTAGTTCTCTTGCGGCTACGTTATCGGCCTTTTGATTTCCTTTTGTCAGCGCTTACGATACATTATGGATGGAATGGGGTGGAGAAACTATGTATAACAATCAGACTCGAATAATTCTAGTATCTATACAGTATATATATTATGTATATCAACACATAAAAAATGTTCAGCGATATAGAATCTTACGCCTGACGTTTTTATTTTAGCAACGCAGCAGCTCGCTCCAAAGGCGGCAAAATGCCAGATAAGCCAATCAAGTTGTATTACTTACCACCTTCACCACCGTGTCGCTCTGTGATGATGACTGCGAGAGTCCTTGGCTTGGAGTTGGAACTTGTGATGACTAACATATTGGTCGGAGACCATATGACACCCGAGTTCCATAAGGTACTTTTTTTATTAAAGCTATCTGTTATATGAGTTGCAGCTGCTTCACAGATAACGCGTTATAGCTATTCACAAATTGATTCATATGACGTAATAAATAGTTCTTCAGAAACTTTAAGAATAATAATAGATATTAGTAGGACGAATAACCGACCAACCAAATTACAAGATTTCCTTCTCTTGCGTCTAGGTTTAAGGTCATGACATTTCTTTCTGTCGGCTCTTACTACACCCTCAGGATGGAATGGGGTGGTTTCGAAATGCCAATTACGTGTATTGTCTTTTTGGAAATCGAAAAGGGCACGCTATAAGGAACCATATCTGCTAAACCATTGGGCTTGGCTAAAGTAATGACAATTGCGATGCCTGTTAGATAGTAGACAAGAGGCTGTAGACGCGGAAAAATAACATAACATAAAGTCACGCCTTTTTCCCGCAGGGGTAGGCAGAGATCACATCCTTCCACTTGCTACTTTCACTTTTTCCACTTTCATCAACCTCATCATGCATGCTCGTCGGTTTAGGGTGCTTCTGACCATTCTTTAGGACATCACCTATTTGGTCATGGAATTTCTTTCTTGGTCTGCCCCTTCCAACGTTCCCATTCACACTCCCGCTATTATATTTCTTTTGGAGATCTACTTTCACTCATCCTCTCGATATGACCAAACCATCTAAGCATTTTTCAATTCTAGTCACTACATCTTCATTCAAACTTTCATTCTAACTAAGTTAAAAATATAATTTATTTTTCAGATGAATCCTCAGCACACTATACCAACAATGGACGATAACGGATTTGTTTTATTCGAAAGGTAACTTGCTTACTTACTTCGCAGCTTATAAATGACCTACTGGTGAGTCGGGCCTCCTCTAACTACATAGAGGGTAAATATCCTACTGTGCCACGTTGGCTCATGATTTCGCATCAAGTTTTCCTTCTCTTGCGTCTAGGTCTATCGACTTATCGTTTCCTTTTGTCGGTCCTTACGACACCCTCAGCATGAAATGAGGTGTCGACGCTATGTTTTCTAAATTAGTCACCACACAGAATAGGTGGGAAGATAAATGTTTATTAGTCGCCTTATTACATGATTATCTCGACCGTACTGAAGAATACTGAATAAGAATACCTATCTGCAATACTGTTTTCAACTCTATTCTTCATTTAAACTTAAAATATAATATGAAGTTCTAAATGGTTTCAAAGCAGTATTGCAGATAGGTCTTTATTCTTCGGAACAGTCGATCTACTCGTGCTGCACTAGGTTTGCTAAAAATATAACAACTGATTTACTTAAAATAGTAGCGGTACAATATTCATCTTACTTCAGCCTTCGCTTTTTCATATTTGGTATTCAGCAAAACATTTTCGGCCTTTGTGGAGATCCTTGGGGGAGGCCTATAGACAGCAGTGGACGTCTTTTGGCTGAAATGATGATTATGAAAACGTGTATAGGGATATTATCCTCTACTTAATAGATCTTCGGTGGAAATTGATTTCATAAAAATATAATTATTTGTCATAAATTATGTATACAATGTTAAAAATCACTATCACTACATAGTATAAAACAAAGTCGCTGTCGTATGTCCGTCCCTATGTATGCTTAAATCTTCAAAACTACGCAACGGATTTTGAAGCGGTTTTTTTTAATAGATAGAGTGATTGAAGAGGAAGGTTTATATGTCAATATTGCACCCGTGCGCAGCCGGGGCGGGTCGCTAGTATGTAATTATTGTTAAATACACAAATGCACAAGGCACAGCAATTCCTAAATTGACATTGCTCAGAGAAATAAGAAAGGGTTTACAATGATCATTTTGTGTAAAACCCGAAACTCAATCTTCATCATTGCCTTTTTCTCAATTTTGAGAAATCCTATCCGCAGATTACCCTATAGTATAGTAGAAGACATAGTGTCACCACTTCATTCCATTCTGAGGGTGTAGTAAGAGCCGTCAAATTGACAATGATTGGCCTGAAAACCTAGCCGCAAATTAAGGAAAACTTGACCCGTCAGGCCACCATAGTAGGCTAATTACCCTCCATTTAACTGGGGGAGGCCGGACCTAATTGGGGGTCATATATGGGCTGAGTTAACCAATTGGGGGTCATAGTATTAGTTTCACTGATACTGACGCGAGGCCTACGAGAGTGGAGACAGTACGGAGGTAACTACATCGCCTAACCTGGTGTTTAGACTCCAGTTCACACGATCAAAAATACTAGGACATCGGCTTTGTCATTTCGTTTCACTCTTACGACACCCTCAGAATAGAATGGGGTGGTGGCTGAGTATTCTAAACCGTATCAGTGATACTTTGACCTTAATAAGTTTAGTAACTAGCTTTAAATCTAAGCATCCATTTTCATTATGTAATGAAGTATACTATTTAAGGTACAGAGACGTGGTCGCACAATATGGGAAAGCGATGGATGCGGGCGGCTCAGCACCAGCCTTCGTAGAAATCCTTGATGGAGGCCTCTGTCCAGCAGTGGACGTCTTTCGACTGAGATGGTGAAGTCTATCTATTATTAGTTTCTATGTTTCTGTGCTTCCAGCCGAGCTATTATGGCATATTTGGTAAATGCCTACGGTCGCGACGATACTCTATATCCGAAGAACCCACGTCAGCGAGCAATCGTGGATCAACGTCTATACTTTGATGTTGGAACACTATTTAACCGTTACTTAAAACTTTACGTAAGTGCACAGGATCTATCGTTCTCTTCTAAACCAATTTAAAAAAGGAGGAGCTTCTCAATTCGCCATTTTTTTAATGTTTGTAGCTAGATCTATATTATTACTGATATTGTTATTACTGATATACGAATATTACTTCATCTGGAACGACAGGATTCTTCTGGAATTCTTAAACTTCTTTGGCTTGTTATGTTTAGAATTTGATATCATAATAGGCTGTAGTGTAAAATTACCAAGTAACGTTATGATAATATATTTTGTATATACTTATGACAAAGTCACTTAGGTAGAGTCAATCGATGGTAAATTTCATTTGCGTGTAGTCTTTATTGTAAGTAATAGAAAAAATCTTCCCATGAAGGTTAACATTTTATGACAAGAGAGAAGTAATAATTTGGTACCTATTTGTACACATATCTAGTACCATGAAGGTTATGGAGCATTTTATGACAAGAGAGAAGAAACAATTTGGTACCTATTTGTACACATAGTAAAGTCCATAGATCTTTAAATTCTGTTAAACGTACTCCATGTTTTGTTGTACAGCTTCCCATATTATTCCACGGAGAGGAGTATAATGAGGAAAACGCCCAGAAGCTTCACGAAGCCCTAGGTTTTCTGGACAAGTTTCTGGATGGCCGCGCGTTTGTAGCTGGAGACAACTTAACCATTGCTGATATTTCCATTGTCGTCACATTAACAAACCTGGATGTGAGTTATTTTATGTTTACTACTACTACTACTCAGCCCATATATGACCCACTGCTGAGTCGGGCCTCCTCCAGTTACATGGAGGGGACGGCCAGACGGGTTGGTAAAGGGTTTCGTAGGTAACAAGTTTTCCTTCTCTTGCTAGGCTAGGTCACTTCCATTTTATGTTCGTTGTTGCTTTGTTTTTTGAGGCCTGATTTATTTGTTTAAGTTACACTTGCTCTTTTGAAATTGATACGTTTCAAGACTTTATTATTTCATGGAGGGATTCTAGTGCATCGACACTGTCAGCCTACATATTTTCTAAATGAATTCTATGCATAGGCTTGTTTATATTTTAAAACATTTTCCTTTCTGCTTATCAGACGAATACTTTCTTTCCCTGTATTTTACAGGGTTGTTTTAAGTTTTTTACTTACTATTTGTCTATGTCTTAGGTTTTCGCGATTATTACACATCGAAATAAAATATTTCTGCACTGCGTGGACACGGAACGTTATCAATAAAACCAATTTTTAGACGGCAAATTTAACTGTTTTTTGTACTCTTTAAGATAATTTTCATATATACTCGTACTTACAATTTTGTACACGCGAAAAATATATTTTATCTCCTATACTGTCAATAACCAGACGGAATCATATTGTGCCACGCTTATAAAAACCTGGAAATTGTGACGGTTGAATGATATCCTGTTGCGTTTGTGAAATACGAATCTAGACATGTTTTGTAAAATGTGCTGATTGCTAAGTATTCGATAGCGTTCATTCAGCTTGATTGAGAAGCTAGAAGCTAAATTCGGCCATATTATGGAGTAGGAAGTATTGTGGAATATTTTTAAGACACGATGCACTTTAGGATTGAAGTACTTAATGTGTCGATTTTTTAAATCATTCTTTGCCAATCCGTATTTTTTAATCGCTGACTTAAATGTATTCGACCCTAGGCTTGCGTGATGGAAAGCAACGTCCTGACGTTGCTTTCCATCACGCAAACCCCTGGTCCCTGGTTTAAGATGGAGCAGGCAATTAAAGGAAATGCCCTGTCCGGCACCGGCTCTCACATACATACGACGACACACAGTTATGCCAGCAATACACGTTGCCCGAGATTAGGCCAACGCGAGCGTAGGCAATTTAATACAAGGCAAGTGCTACTGCCTACACGTTGGGCAAGTGTATCGAAACCAACTAGGCGAGCGACACCGAGCGATGGCCAGACAATGCAAATTTACCGTCTATACGTTGGTATTGGCGTTCACTCGGCAATGCTAGGCCAACGTATATTGCTGGCTTTAGACTAGTGGCTGCCACAACTTGCCAACGCGTTTCTCCATACATTTTGTTAAGCATCGGCGCACACCGAGGGTTTTGAGTGGCCGCGTCCGAGTCACAAGCTGCAAGCGACGACCGCGCTCGATACCTGTGGCCGCGTTTTGTCGTTCCGTCCACCGTTGCCGGTGTGTAACCGGCCTCTGCCTCTGTCGAGTACACTTGAACAACTGCCGCAAGTGGCAGCTACTGAAGTCTGCATCCAGCCACCAGTGGCTGCAACTGGTAGCGGCGTGTAGTGGTCTGACTGAACCACTGGTGATCGCGTTTAGTAGCGGCGACTGGTGGCCATACTGTGCGGGGGCTCTTAAACTGCTTGGACTTAGATGTGATGGTGTAGCTAGCCGGACGGACCTACCACCAAGCATGCTGGGTTTTGTTGACTTTTTCAACACGCGATTTTTCCCAGCATGCGGCGAGGATGTGTAATATTCTGCCCCGTCCCCACACGGGGTAGTATACTCCTGCGAAGCGATCGTTGTGTAGAATATGTTTTGTAACAGGAGCGTTTTGTTTACAGGCGTTCGAGTTTGACATCAGTTCCCACGAGAACGTTGTGAAATGGTTTGAAAGAACGAAGAACGCTTTGGAACCTTATGGTTATCAGGATATAGATGCAGCCGGAGCTCAGATTCTGGCTAGTTTCTTGAAGAAAGAGTAACATTTTAATTAATGTGTGAATATTAAATAACTTCGCACACTATTATATTTTGTTTCAACTACCCTATAAACCGTTATTAGTCAGTAATTCAAAAGTTTAGAAATGAGCTATTGTACTATCGGGACATGCCATTGATCTTTTAGCAATCAACATCATTCTAGCTATAGAAATATGTATACTTATACAATACTTAATGACCGATGACCTGGTTAAGGTCGCCGGAAAACAATGGATGCGGGCGGCCCAGGACCGGCCTTTGTGGATATCTTTGGGGGAGGCCTATGTCCAGCAGTGGACGTATTTTGGCTAAAATGATGATGATACAATACTTGACATACTTCTCAGCCCATAAATGACCCACTGCTGAGTCGGGCCTCCCCCAACTACAGGGAGGGTAATAAGCCTCTCTGTGCTACGCTGGCCATATGGGTTTGTTACGGTTTCGTATCAAGTTTTCCATAACTCTTGCGGCTAGGTAATTTCCTTCTGTCGGCTCTTACGGCACCCTCAGGATGGAATCGGACGGGGACACTGTGTATTCTAAATCCATAATCACACCGAAGGATTTGACATAAAAAAATCGCAATAGTTACATGTTGTCATTGCATACTTATGGACTTGCCCACATACTAATGAGAAGTTCATTAAAGATGGAAATTGTTCTAAATGTCAATAATAAATTAATAAATAAATATCCTTGGACATTTCACACAACGCCATCTCGTCCCAAGCTAAGAAACTTAATGCTTGTGTTATGGTAACGAGATGGATGATAAACAACTTATATACATTTTTATTTTGTAAATGCATACATATTATAGATAGAAAACACCCAGAACCGGAACAAATACTTGTAGGTCGTACAAATATTTCTTCCGTGCGGGGATCGAACCCGCGACATGCTGCGCAGCAGATATTACTTATTCTAAGTTTAAACACTAGATAGTTTTAAACTTATTGTACGAGTATACCAGATAACGAGGGTATCAGTTAAATCGGGGAGTGCAATTACCAACCCGAACGCTATACAGTCGCATGAGACCGCACCGCCCGGCTATTGAATTGACATAGGTATTTCTACGTGCCATAACAATGCGCAAACGCATACTGGCGGTCGCGCGCGTATACCGCTCAACGTTTTCAAAACAAAGCACCTGTTCAATTGTTTCAATTTGAAAAATCCACCACAAAAGGGCTAAACACTACGTAGAATTCACAAACAACGAGCAGCAGTCGATATACGGTGTGTTATTACGGTCTCGCCGCCTATCGTGGCTTGGTGGTTATTACAATACATGCTTGTTCTTAAAATGTGGTGGCTGCAGTGCTACGGTTGATACAGTTTTAGTTAACAGGTGTGGACTAGTTGGAAACACAATGATTGTCGCAGTGCGTATTTTTTTAATATAAAATTATTATTGCTTTAGTAAATAAGTGTGTTGTTATTGCCAATAGGTCGTGCTCCCAGTTTACTATTGTGTGATAACGGTGGTAGTTGGTGAATAATAAAACGCCGCAGGTATTTGCGTTACTGTTTTTCTCTAAACAGTGTAATAACGTCGTGTCCGCCCAATAAATGACCCACTCCAAGTTATGACCCACATGACACCAACAGTGGGTGTTGGGAAATTAGCCTACTGTATCACACTGTCAAGGCGGGTTGGTACATCAAATTTTCCTTACGTGGCTTTATGAGCTGCCTTTTGGGTTCGTTCAGTTGACTCTTGCGACACCCTCAGGATGGTGTTGGTTGGTGACATTGTGTATTCTAAATCCGTCACCACACGGATTGCTACTATATTTGATATCGTCACTTTTTTAAGAAGATGAAGCATATACGCTGAAAGTAAACAATTTCCGTCACATAAGGTCGTTTGTAACACCAGAGAGGAGTAAACCAGGTATCACTGACCCTGAGAAAAGAGGTGGTAAAAGTTGATTCACTCTGTCATACATAACATGATGGAACTCTGGCGACCCGGGAACAAAACACCACCAAAGGATGATATTATTTAATTGCAGTAAACTAGAAGTCTTTCCCCAGCCACGCAACTATTTTGAGCTATACCTCTCATACAATTTGCTCCTCAATCCTGTTTTACAATTTTATTGTACCTACATAAGTAGCATTTCAATATTGTCCGTATTTGCTCAGTCAACATTTGAGCTGTGTTAGCCTTGATAATTTATGAATTTGTTAGCATAATGAAATATTCAATAAAAAAGGGTAACATTATTTTGCGGGTGTTATTAGTCACACTTTATGCACTTAGTGATTTGATCTCCCATACAATCCATTTCAAACAGACACAAGATTGTCTATTTATGTGGTTGGACAACACGACGCTATTGTGTGCAAATTGACACAGTCTTGTTACCCCTCACGATGGTTAAATTCTAGCTTAAAAATAACTACCAGGAATTGATCTTCCTTTCCTTGATAGCAGTATCTTCTTGGAGGTCCTGCGCCAGCCTATCTGGCTACTGTGGCTCCTTTCGTCTAATTGGAGGTGACCCAATCAATATAGGTTTTTTTTGGGGCGAAATTATGCTGATGATCTTCGTGGCGCTCAATTAATCAGTGCTTAACTAGGCACTAGACTAGTCAAAGTACTAGAAAGCTATGTACGGGTTTTGAGAAAAATAGGCCATCAATAAAATTTGATGGGATGTCCGAGTACGCCGATAAATATATTTAGTGTTATACTCCATAACTAGACAGAGGATGTAATCATTATTCAACTACTGTTGCTCCTGACTATTGAAATAAATTGTTCACACAAGGCACATGATATAAGCCGTAGCATTGGCCTTACCGATAGTCTACAACTATATGTATAAGTCTATTATTCATCCTGTCTTTGCTAATAGTTATGCAGAGCAATTGTTTCAAGTCTATATGAAGTCATTAATAAATACATTTATTATTACAGCGACTATCATGCATTTTAACAGTAGCCGTATCAATATCATTAGCTCTTCAATACCAGCCGAATCCTACATCCGATATGTCTACAGATGAAAAGAGTTTAAAAGCGAATAAGACGAATGAACAATCGGATGAAAGCGGCCATGAAATTGATAGTGATTTGGAAGATCTTAAAGAAAAGAAATTCCTGGATGATGCCATGCGATCTGTTTTGGACCCTAATACACTGATAGTGAAAACGAATGACGTAGTTGATACATTTAAATTGAAATTAGACGAACTGAGTAAAAGCAGTTCAAGTCTTGAGCACTTTATGGCAGCAATGGACAGTTTAAGTCTAGATGTATGTAAAACATCACAAGAAGCTTTGTGGTCGTATGTTACTGATATTAATGATGAAACAAAAAAGAATAAAATGGTGAGAATAATTTTATTGCTAGTAAAATCTGTCTCAAGACACTAGATTATATTTATTGATTTCAGTTCGTAATTAAAATATATTGCTGATTATAGGTCCGTATTGCTGCTGAAGAAGACGAAATAAAAAAGCAATATTGGAATATATTGAAAAGCAAATATTTAAATGATTCATCCGTTATTTACGACTCTAAATTGAAAAGGAAGTTGCGTATTATTAAAGAGCGAGGGACGAACGTACAAATGCCACAGAGTAAGGTAATCGTCTATATTATAAATTTGTAATATTATGGCCTCAATTCAAATGTAACGACCATATTTTTATTGTTAGCATAACATACGTAAATACTAAGCACTTCTTGATATAAAACTGCAGCACCTCTGGCTGACCGCAAAACTCATAAAACATGTTGCTTAAAGAACAATTGACTATTTTATCAATTGTATTACAGTCTATTCCAATAGATGTAAAACAAGGGTTTAGAAATGACTATTAATTGAAATGTAGACCACAATAGCTACAACCTATATGTTTCAAATTGCAGCAGAGGGAAGAAATAGACTCGATGCAGAGGATCTGGAGTCGGGTCACAGTGTGCGCTTATAATGAAACTACGTGTACGGAAGATTCGGTACGAACAATGAGTGGTTAGTTACAATGGAATTGTGCATAGCTGGCTTTATCGTTAACAGTAAATTTTTATTAATGACTTTTAGTATCAATAAGGGAGTAGAGAGCTGCAACGTCAGTCTCCAAATAAATCTAATTTAATTTGTTGCGATTAGTTGGAATTTTAAATATTCTAATGACATATACCTTGCTTGGAGGGCTAAGATAATTAAGATTTTAGCCTAATTCGCAAATTAACAAACAAGCTTTATCACAATGATTTCATTTTAAAATATGACCAAACTCTCGTCTCGTCACAAACATTTTAATTTTTTTTTTGTGCAGACTTGATAGCAATCTTCAAAACTAGCAATGACACAAACGAACTGGCTTATTATTGGAAGGCCTATCGTGATATGACTGGCAAGAAGATACGTCCCATATTTAAAGATTACGTAGTGAGAATGAATACAGTCGCAGAACTGGAAAATTTTACTGACGCCGGTGACATGTGGCGGTATGCATTCGATGATGACAATTTTGTTGAAACAGTTGATAGAATTTGGCGTGAAATCAAACCGCTCTATGATCTGTTGCATGGCTATGTTAGAGCTAAGCTTAAGCTAGTAAACAAGGAAGCATTAAAGAAGAAAGACAGCTTAATACCAGCACATATTCTAGGTAGGTAATTAATAATGCTATAAGTAATATTACGTCATTTACGTGGTCACTCACTATGGGCTTCATTATAGACCTCAAAGTCATCCAAAAGGCAATGTAGATCTATGCTCAGAGATGACGAGAACAGTCATGACGAGAACTCGCCAGAAATGACGAGATACACAGGCAATCCAGAGTTACATGGGCTATGTCGATATTGGATTTAGTTGACTTAGTGGCAGTAGACAGGGCAAATAGCTCGCAGGACTAACGGAGAAAGCGGACAAAAGCTACTGGCAAGCGTAGGACTGGTGTAGGCCTCAGGATGTCACAATGGAGGAATGGAGTGAACTGGTGGCGCCCCAAGCGTGTTGTGTGAGGGTATACCGCTGGGGTTTTGGTGGGTAGATGAGTAGTTTCTGGAGTCCCACATAATCGCTGGCTCCAGCCCCGAAGAGTGGCGGTATGCATAAAACATATCCCCAGGAAGCCAAAAAAAGGCCTTGCACACGGTGGACCGACGACCTGCTAAAGGAAGCCAGTAAACGATGAATGCGAGCGACTCCAGACTGGCTTTTGTGGATTACCCTGGGGGAGGCCTATGTCTAGCAATCGACGTCTTCTGGCTCAAATGATGACTATGTAATTACACTAACTTTAGGTTTGGTATAGAATTTTGGGGATGCTACTATTTTGATACTTATTGTTCAATAACGCCTGGAAGAACTGTAATCGCAAATGTTTTTATTCTGTTGTTTTATGCTATTTATAAAGTCATGCACATTTTCACTTTCCAAAACAACTTGTTGGATCTCGAAATTACACGCTGCTTGTGTGGACTAGACTAGATCGAATATCACTTTCACTCCTTTAGTGACCTGTACAACGTTTTTAGGACTATAGCATCCTTATAGACACATATATTTTATGTATTTGAATATTTTATTTTATATCTAGGCAACTTATGGGCCCAAGAATGGCAAGCCATATACCCCAAGGTTGTTGCGTATGCTGACCATATGAGACCTAATTTGGCTTCCAATGAGATAAGATCAAAGGACCTTTTCAACGCAGTTGACGAATTTCACCAGTCTCTTGGATTTGAGAGTGCGAAAGAATCATATCAGGATATAAAAGAGACAATGACTACAGCTAATTGCTTACCATCCAGCCATGATATGTGTGATGGAGTGCATTACAAGTAAGTTAAGATTTATTGGTTTTAAGTTTTTAAACATTCCAGGGTGTTTCAATATGTGTTTGCGTAACATAATTTGCGTAGCGTATATAAAATAGCATGCAATGCGTCACTCGACCCTTGTAGTGAATTACAAAGTATTCCAATAATTTAAGTAGAAGTTTGTCAACAATTTAGTGGTTAATATTTATGATAATACTCATTTCTGGAGTCGGATCTACTCAAAATTTTCCTCAACATAGCTGATCAGATGATTAAAGTGGTTTTTAGTTTATGTTGATTTTTCTATCGCGGTTTGATTCCCTGCCTGTTTCTTTTTTTTTTAATTCGATCCTTCTGAAATTTAAATGTCTTGTTGTCTTTACGAATGCCTAATGTTTTACTACTAGACTACATGTTCTGGTGATAAAGAACTAAGAGTATATTCGCAAACGCATATACTCTTAGTCTTAGTTATCCTCTTCATTTATTAAAAGATGTTTTCTATCTTAATTTGCCTTATTTTGAAATCCAAACAATGATAAAGAGAGATAAGCCAACGGATAACCATTGCTCAAATGGGAAATGCATAACTAGGGAAGAACCTTAATCTTATAAAATACTTAAAATTATTGGAAGCGTGGTGTTGGCAGCAAAGGGATACCGAGCCGTATGCTTGAGTGCCACCATTTCGGTATAAAAAACAAAGTAAGGAGTCGTTTCAGCCCATAAATTACCCATTACTGAGTCGAGCCTCCTCCAAATTCATAGAGGGAAATAAGCCTACTGTGCCACGCGCTGGCAAGATGGCTTGGCACAGGGTTTGTATCAAGTTTTCCTTCTCATACGGCTAGGGGATCTGCCTCTTACGATCCTTTAGTTGCCTCTCACACATCGTCGACATTCTCAGGATAGTGTGGGTTGGTGACATTGTGTATTTTAAATCCGTCACCACACGGACAAGTAAGGAGTACCTATTACTAATGACTTTGACTGCCTTTGACTGCCTCGTTCGTCTAGTGGTCAGATGTGCCGCCTTTGGATCAACGGGTCCCGGGTTCGATTCCGGGGTCGGGCCAGTGTCTTTGTCTAAACCAGAGGCACTGGCTCGGAGTCTGGGTGTCATTTCTATCTATAATATGTATGTATTTACAAAAAAAAAAATGTATCTAATTAGTTTATCATCCATCTCGTTACCTTAACACAAGCATTAAGTTGCTTAACTTGGGACGAGATGGCGTTGTGTGAAATGTCCAAGGATATTTATTTATTTATTTATTTAATGTACTAGTCCAGGCATAGTCGTGGTAATTTATTTTATGTTTATACGAAACTCCTGCACTAGATATAACCTGTATGGCAGGGGTAGTTTACAAACATGAAAGCCACGGAAGTTAAGTGTTTTTATAGATGAATGTATATTTCCGTGTGGTGACAGATTTAGAATACAAAAAGTCACCAACGCAGATGTGGCCACAAAAGAAGGGAAACTTGATACAAACCCTTTTTTTACGTCGGATATCCTCATGGATAACCGGCCGTTGGGGAATGGCCGGGGTATGTGGGACTTCGAGGCGCGTAGAGATGGTAAATTGCTACCCACTAAAACCGACGGCGATCCTCGACTGCTCAAACCAGGGCCACGGGATACACTCCCATTGCGGGAGTATGCTCCGTGACAATCCGAGTTATTCCCAACACAAGTATCCACGATTACTTACTGGGAAAACTCGGCGGAGTTACTGTAACATTTTTTCATGAATAAATTTACTTTACTTACTTAATCCGTCTTGCCCGCGGGGCACAGTAGTCTATTTTCCCTCCACGAATTTGGAGTAGACCCGACTCAGTAGTGGGTAATTAATGGCCTTGTTTTTCGTGCTTTATGTACTGTAAATTGAATGGTATCTATACTCTATATCTATACTAATATATAAAGCTGCAGAGTTTGTTTGTTTGTTTATTTGTTTGTTTGTTTGTTTGTTTGTTTGAACGCGCTAATCTCAGGAACTACTGGTCCGATTTCAAAAAATCTTTCAGTATTAGATAGTCCATTTATCGAGGAAGGTTATAGGCTATATTTTATTTTCAAAAGAATTAGGGATCCGTATGAAAATTGCGATTTTGTAAACCAAGGTGTAAAATCGAAAATCTATTTATGCGTGCGCTGCAAAAACTATTGACAATAGAACAAAATGATGTACTACGGATTTGAAGGTCTTATAAAGATCTACAAAAAAGTCCGCGAGAGCACATATCTAACTATCATAGTTTAGTCACAATAACCGATTTTATGTTCATAAAAAATATGCACGTTTTCGAAGCCCACGCGGGCGAAGCCGCGCGCAAAAGCTAGTTTTTAATAAACTGATACCTTTTAATGGACGCACGACTAACGATGACATGCGTGCTGCGAGTGGCCGTGAAAGGCTATGTAGGCATACTCATAGTAACGTCGTGATACTCGTACTTGCGCGATACTATACTTTAAACCTATTTACTTTTTAATTACCGCGTGTTTTGAATTTCCAGTATTTATTATTGGTTCTGCATTGTTATCAATGGCACGCTTTTAATCCGTGTGGTGACGGATTTTGAATACAAAGTGTCACCACCCCATTTCGCCCTGAGGGTGTCATAAGAGCTGACAAAAGGAAATGGTAAGGCCGAAAACCTGCAAGAGAAGGAAAACTTGAAACTAACCCCTTTTTTTTTTGTTCGCCCGGGGTAAAATCCTTTATGGACTATCCCCGTCGGCCACGGGGTTGGCCGAGGGGGGCGTGTGGGACTCTCCCCCAGAGTGGGGGCCTACCCACTAAACATCCCCGGAGTGCTCCAACTCGCGTCCTGTTGCGGCATTGTGGGATCTGGTGCAGAACCACGAGTGCCAACCCATCAGGCCAGCGTGGCACAGTAGGCTAATTACCCTACCTGTAATGAGAGGAGGCCCGACTCGGCAGTGGGTCATTTATGAGCTGAGAAGAAGATTGTTATCTTATCAATGAATGAAAGTGAACTTTATCGTATAACTAGCGACCCGCCCCGGCTTCGCACGGGTGCAATGATGAACATCTAAATATATCAGTGTTTCTCTACATTAGTATGCATGTATTATAACTGTAAACCTTACTCTTAAATCACTCTATCTATTAAAAAAAACCACTTCAAAATCCGTTGCGTAGTTTAAAAGATTTAAGCATACATAGGGACGGACAGACGACAGCGACTTTGTTTTCTGTTGTCAGCCATTATCTACTTATGTATGTACCTACTTTCATTACTCATTTATTTATATATAATTTCGGCTATATATCTATATTCCAACGCCACCTATTGTTATACCTCATCATCATCATCAGCCCACATTAGTCCACTGCTAGACATAGGCCTCCCCTAAAGAGCGCCATAGCGCCCTGTCTTCAGATTGACGCATCCAGCTGCTGCCCGCAACCTTACGCAGATCGTCGCTCCATCTAGCAGAGGGCCGTCCCATCTACAAGGACTCGTCTACCCCAGCGGTTTTCGGTTCTTCTACAGATATGATTTACCTACGTAGTTACAAAAGTGCCCCATATAATATTTCTACATCTATCCTTCACTAGTAAGCATTCATTTGACATGACTGCCTCGTTGGTCTAGTGGTTAGATGTCCCGCCTTTGGATCAACGGGTCCCGGGTTCGATTCCGGGGTCGGGCAAGTGTCTTTGTCTAAACCAGAGGCACTGGCTCGGAGTCTGGGTGTCGATTTCTATCTATAATATGTATGTATTTACAAAAAAAAAATTATCTAAGTAGTGCATCATCCATCTCGTTACCATAACACAAGCATTAAGTTGCTTAGCTTGGGACGAGATGGCGTTGTGTGAAATGTCCAAGGATATTTATTTAATATTTATTTATTACTCTAGTTTACTATTTGCTGGATAGGAAATCACGTTTCGTTATGATTTCTTAGGTTTTCGCGATTATTACACATTGAAATTAAACACTTTTTAACGGATTTATCGCGTGTATATTGTACTTTTGAAGACAACTGTCATCTAGTCTATCTAGTCATCAAAGCATTCGAAACGTCGGGAATTAAATAATGTAATATACACTCGATAAATCACTATCATCACTATCACTATCACTACTTATTATAAAACAAAGTCGATGTCGTCTGTCCGTCCCTAAGTATGCTTAAATCTTTAAAACTACGCAACGGATTTTGATACGGTTTTTTTTAATAGATAGAGTGATTCAAGAGGAAGGTTTATATGTATAACGCTTTGCACTGGCGAAGCCGGGGCGGGCCACGAGTCCGTTATAAAGTGTTTACGTTTCGATATTTTCGAAAGACAAATTCCTCATTTAAATATTGGTCCTGTTTCAGAATAAAATGGTGCGGTGAAAAGGTGACGGATGTTGTAGTCGGCTTATCTCGAGCAGCAAGGCTTTTGGGCCACGTTCAATACTTCAAGCACTATAGAAATATGCCGCCTCTTTACCGAGACGGACCGAACCCTGGTGAGTTCATAGTTAGTAGTTCATATACTAGTGCCGTGTGGTTTCGGATTTAGAATACATAGTGTCACCCCATTCCATCCTGAGGGTGTCGTAAGAGCCGACAATAGGAAATGACAAGGCCGAAAACCTAGGCGATAAGGAAGGAAAACTTGATACGAACTCTGTGCCAACCCGTCTAGCGAGTGTGCCACAGGAAGCTCATTTCCCTCCCTATGATGGGAGGCCTGACTCAGCAGTGGGGTTATGGGCTGACACTCTTTTTTTATTTACATAGAGACTTACGTACTCTAAGGACTTCCATAGTTTATACTACTCAGCCTATAAATGACCCACTGCTGAGTCGGGCCTCCTCAAACTACATGGAGGGTAATTAGCCTACTGTGCCACACTGGCCAGACGGGTTGGCACAGAGTTCGTACCAAGTTTTCCTTCCTTATCGCCTAGGTTTTCGGCCTTGTCATTTCTTATTGTCGACTCTTACGACACCCTTAGGATGAAATGGGGTGGTGCGACAATGTATTCTAAATCCGCCACGTATTTAGCGTTGGAAAATCAATGCAAATGATTCCGCGAGAGGAAGCTAGTTGAGAATGAACTGGCCTTAACATAGCATGTTTTTATAGCGTTCCATGATGCGATCTCGGACATCGTGGCGGTGCAATTAACCTCGCCAAACCACTTGAAAACCTTGAACCTGGTGAACGTGGAGGCTACTCCTGAGGCCACTGTGAACCATCTGCTGTGGGTTGCGCTAGAGAAGTTGCCGTTGATGGCCTACGCGTATGTTCTGGACAAATGGAGATGGGATGTTTTTGGTAACCGCAGCATGGAGAACTGGAATCAGCATTGGTGGGATATGAGGTTTGAATATACTACTACTCAACCCATAATTGACCCACTGCTGAGTCGAACCTATCACAGGGAGGGTAATTAGCCTACTGTGCCACGCTGGCCAGACGGGTTGGCACCGAATTTCGTATCAAGTTTTCTCTTTACTGCGGCTAGGTTGTCATCCTTGTAATTTCCTTCTGTCGGCGCTTACGACACCCTCAGGATGGAATGGGGTGGTGACACTATGTATTCTAAATCCGTCACCACATGGACTATTGTAAATAAGTTTGTATAATAATTATCATGGTACATAACTGATTTATTGCTACTGCAAAACACGTTCATGCATTGTTCATGGAAACCTTGAAAATAACTGTCATGTTTAAAGCCCGTCACAGACGTAGCTATAATATATCGAGATATACACTCTGCCTCGTTGGTCTAGTGGTTAGATGTGCCGCCTTTGGATCAACGGGTCCCGGGTTCGATTCCGGGGTCGGGCAAGTGTCTTTGTCTAAACCAGAGGCACTGGCTCAGAGTCTGGGTGTCATTTCTATCTATAATATGTATGTATTTACAAAAAAAAATGTATAATAAGTACCTAGTATATCATCCATCTCGTTACCATAACACAAGCATTAAGTTGCTTAACTTGGGACGAGATGGCGTTGTGTGAAATGTCCAAGGATATTTATTTATTTATTTATTTACATTATAATATAGCAAGCTACCACACACGGGAGCTATACTGAAATATATATTTTGCCTTCACTCGATCTGCGGTCGTCCTTGCAAGCGCAGCTTATTTTCTGTATACTAATATGCCAAAATATACGGAGATATAACACATCGACATACTTATGTCATGTCATAGAAATATTATATTATAGCTGTGTGTGCGGTCACTCGAAAATTTATATGGAAAATATGTCGTAATATGCCTTTCTATGATTCATATTAATATATTTTATTATAGCTACGTCTGTGACGGGCTTAAAGATAAATAATAAACTATAAAAATCCAACTGTTTCTTTGGTTAGATAAAGCTGCAAGCTGTGCTCTGAATTGCTTTTTTTTTCATTTTGGAAGTTTTATTTTGATTCTGGCTTACATAGTATTTTGCTTAATTTTTCCATATCTTCTTTCTAAGTAGAACTAAACTACTACTCAGTGCTGTGGGGCCTCCTCTCATTACGTGGAGAGTAAATAGCCTGGTTCGGCACAGCGTTTCGTATCTACTTTTCCTTCTCTTGCGGCTAGGCTATCTGGCTTGTCATTTCATTTTGTCGGATCTTACGACACCCTCAACATGGAATGAGGTGGTGACACTATGTATTCTAAATCCACACGTACTGCATACGTAGTATGTAGGTGTTAATTAGCCCAGAGAGTACGATAACTTCTATCGTTTGAACCTACCCCATCAAACTCTTCCTCAAGTATGATTATTTTTAGCACCACTATTGTGATACATTAACTATTTTTATAACATCACAAGCATCTGGGAATTTCCTTTCTGGGGATAAATAATTAGTGTACAAGCAGATGTAATTTGTTTGTCTAAATATTGCAGGTCATCCGTATTGACCACGTCAGTATAGTCAATACGGATTTGGAATATTACAAAATTTCTAACGTTGTAGGAAAATAAAATTACCCGTTGATTTGGAAAATTATGAAACAAATCTTGTGCATATAATGAAGTATAAATAGATTGTTTTTAAGATAAACAATATGTGCAATGTTTTCTGCGCGATGACGTATTTACAATACAAAATGTCAAAAGCCCATACCACTCTGACGGTCGCAACAGGCGAGTGAAGGAAAACAAGTGGCAAATCATCTAGGCGCAAGAGAAGGAAACCTTGATAAAAATCCTTTTTTTTTATTCGTTTTTTTAATGTCGCTGGGTAAATGCTTTATAAATGCATACCACCGCCCCCCCGGGGGAGAAGTCGGTGATTATGTGGGACTCCGACAAGGGTCGTCTACCCAAGAGTCATCTTTGATGAAAACCCTGTGCCAACCCGTCTTGCCAGCGTGGCACAGTAGACAGTGACCTGAAATGATGATACTATTAATGAGCCCATACATGACCCATTGCTGTGTCGGGCCTTCTCCTAGTATCCCCATAGTCTCTCCCATGGAGGGTAATTAGCCTACTGTGCCACGCTCGACAGGCGGGTTATTGGCCTTGTTGGCTTTTACTAGATGGAATGCCATCCAAAGCCCGGCCGCACATGCTCACACTCGCATCGGATGTTACGAGCCGCGTGCGAGGCGCAGTACCAAACTCCGCATGTACGCGTGTGCGTCGACACGTGAGAGCAAATGCGGAGCTTGGTACTGCGCCATAGGTTTTAAATACTGCCACTAGCCCCGCCGCACATGCTCAGACTTACATTGGCTCTCATTCGCATTCGCATTAGCAGTAGTTAAAACCTATGGCGCAGTACCAAGCCCCGCATTTGCTCTCACGTGTCGACGTACTCGCGTACATAGGAGATTACACACGTGTCCACCAATGTCAATGCGACATTGGAGCAGTGACACTATGTTTTCTAAATCCGTCACCACGTGGATTATGATGATGCACGGTGTTTCATTCGTGCCTAGGTGAAAAGGTCATAGTCTAGGAGATAGTGCTCAATTGATGTACCTACCGGTTACGTAACATCAGGTGCTGGGTGATCATGACACATCTGACCCGCTCCGTTGGTCAACGCACACATTGAGCCATCGGTTTTGCTGTCATTCGACCACCTACGGTAGTCGACATGAAGTTTTTTATATTTCACTTTGTGTGTCTACTTTGAAGTCGTTTAGTTTAGTCAAAAAGATTGTGAGACTGCCTCACAATTTTTTTGACTAAACTAAACGACATTTCTGCTAATTATTAAATTATAAATAAATAAATATAAATATCCTTGGATATTTCACACAACGCCATCTCGTCCCAAGCTAAGCAACTTAATGCTTGTGTTATGGTAACGAGATGGACTATAAACTACGTAAATACATTTTTTTTTTGTAAATACATACATATTATAGATAGAAATGACACCCAGACTCCGAGCCAGTGCCTCTGGTTTAGACAAAGACACTTGCCCGACCCCGGAATCGAACCCGGGACCCGTTGATCCAAAGGCGGCACATCTAACCACTAGACCAACGAGGCAGTCAATTTGTTGCTAATTGTTTCAGAATGCAAGAAACAGGGGTGTCACCTCCTGTGCCAAGAAATGAAAGTGATTTAGACCCAGCTGCTAAATACCATGTTGTGTCACATGTGCAATACATTACGTAAGTAGAAGAAAAACCTACACAAATTAATATACAGAATACAAGTTCGAAGCCAAGCAAAGCTGTTAAAAAATCTGACTCAAAAATAAAGTGTCGACAGAATGCAAAAGAAAATATTATATTGCAGATTGACTATTTGTTTGTCATACCATCTGAGGCGAATCTGATGGTGATATCGATATGTCAACGGAAAACAACAAGAACCGGAAATTTATAAATTTCCTAGGAAATTTATAAACGTCCGTAGGATTCCAAACGAGAGATAAATTGTATTATTTTACGCCCACATTTTCGGAAATTTATAAACTTACTGAACTCACGCGTAAAATAATAAGTAGCAATAACCAAACGCCATGGGCGCTCTGATTGGTTGAATAAGTCACGTGTTCCTTCTCCGTCCTCTCCGCCGCCATTTTTCGATATTGTCTACTTGTGGTAACCTAGACCTGATACTGCTGCATTATCAGATATACCTGCTGCATCTTCAGGAATCTATAGGATACCCAACTCCTTACCAAATTACAGTAGATGATCGTGTTTGGACTCATTGTAAGGGTATCAATGAAACAGATATAAAAAAGTTAGGTACGTGACATTTATGCATAATGCAGTCCGATGTCAGGGGTTTTATAAGTTAAATACTTATTTTATTATGTTTAGTTTGTTACATGTTTTTAAGCATTTTTTTATTACTTAGCGTCTGTTTGGCAATTCGCCAATCGCGATCGCAATTCGCGTTTTTTTTTAAATTAAACTTGATAATATTTGTTTTTTTTATTGGCAGAAGGCCGGCCTTTTTAACTTCGCATCACTCTATTTCTATTGTTTTATTTTGGTAGAGCGAAGTAGGGGTCATTAGCATATTATTTAAAACAGTAACCCTGTATTATAGGTACTTACCTAGTTTTAAAGTAAAAATACTGTTACGTACTGATAAATTTATAGTTTGGCAAGTCTAATTGTACCTATGTCTATGGACACAAGCATGCCACTATCAACATCGACCAATCAGAGAACAGTGTGTTATTTGCCGTATTTTGTAGAAGCGTAAAATTAAAAGCTCTACTGTGATTGGTCGAACCGTTTAGAATCTTACGAATGGATATCCGTTAGTTTATAAATTTACGGAGAGACGTCGTAAGTTTATAAGTTTCCGAAAATGTGGGCGTAAAATAATACAATTTATCTCTCGTTTGGAATCCAACGCACGTTTATAAATTTCCTAGGAAATTTATAAATTTCCGCTTCTTGTTGTTTTCCGTTGACAGATACACCAAACGCTTAACGTAGCTTGGTGCACTGAATAGTGAATACGTGGGTTGTAACGCATTACATTACAGAAATATGTTACGAACCCTCAGAGTTTATTGCCAGTTCTTCGTTTTCCGAACTGGTCTAATATTTTGCATTAGATATACACTTTGTAAGGGTTCATTATGTCCTATGTAAAATAAACGATTGGATTTTGGCTTTGAAAGTCAGTCATCACCTTTTTAACGACTGCCAAAATGGATCAAGTAATAACAGTTTAAAACTTTAATTATATGTATTCGAATAAATTTTAGTTCATTAGGCCAACTTAATCAATTTTGAAATCAGAACAATTAAGTCGAATATCAAGTGTATTCGGCAAAAAAAACGTATTTTGCGATTCGAATGAACAATTGAAAATAGGGAATACACAAGTTTCATACATTGGTATTGGCTTTGTTAAAGATATCTGGTGTCACACGTTTTGGAATTCCAAATCCTCTTGTCACTATGCAAAGTGGCCAACCACACTGGACCTCTCCATGAATGTTCATTACATGGCGTCAAGGAAGCGGGAATGCTGCTCAGGTATCGTACATGCTACGAAGACTAATGTATAAGTTCTTCATTATAAATATAGATGGCGCCTTTTATAAATATAGATAGCATTTTTTCTTGTCATTTGTTTTTAACAACAGTCTTTGAGTCACGGGTCCCCGGGATCGAACCTGGAATTGTGTCTTTGTGTAAATTGCTTTGAGACTGGGTGTCATTTGTCTTCGTGAATTACATGTTTGTAGCCCCGTGATACAGGATATACATATACCAGGGGCTTCGAAAAAAAAACACACTTTTACACGTTTAGAAACAGTTTTCGCTTTTTTATCATTTGACCGTTTTTTTATTAGGTCTGTGTACCCTGCCGAAAGAGAAGGAACCCGTCTTGCCAGCGTGGCACAGTAGGTTAATGAATTTGGAGGAGGTCCGACTCAGTAGTGGGTCATTTATGGGCTGAAACGACGATCCTTCAGTTTTGGTTAATTCTTATTGTTATTTTTGCGTATTCCGTATGTTTCTACCATGTAAAATATTCTTAGTAGCAATCGGTAATAATCGGTATTAATAATTGTATGTTGCGAAACCAGCAAAGGACTTACATTATTTTAAGGTCATGGCTAACATACGATTAATTAAATACGTATGTTAGGATACCAGATATCTTAGAGCCGGACGTCCTCCGCCAGCTAAAATATGCGTCCACCGACGGTGAACTAACATGTAACTGGCTCATCTATGCAAGCCAAACTTAAAAACAAGTTAAGTTAAGCTTAACTTAACTTAACTTGTTTTTGCTGGCGGTTGTCTAAACTATTTTGTTTGGTGACTAAGAAATAATTAAATAAATTATCAAGGTGTGTCGAGTTTGAAGCGTGCGAGGTGCATTTGGAATCGTAGAAGTCTCCCCTGCTTTTGGTATTGCTATTATTGAGTAAATTTAAAAATACCATTATATCTGCGAAAGGCTGCGGGCAGCGGCTGGATGCGTCAGGCCGAGGACAGGGCGCTATGGCGCTCTTTAGGGGAGGCCTATGTCCAGCAGTGGACTAATGTGGGCTGATGATGATGATGATGATGAAAAATACCATACTTAATACTTTAACAATACATTACTACCGAAAATAAAATTAACAAACTTATTTAACAGAAAATTTATTAAAAAGGGAATGCTGGACTGGTATTCCGGGAATAAGTCGCATGGTAGCGTAGGCCAATTACCATCCATGTAATTGGGGGAGGCCGGACTCAGCAGTGGGTCATATATGGGCTGATTAGTAGTAGTAGTTAGTGTATTAAGTTTGCCTTTTCTTTCTGGCCAATTTTTTTTTTCGTAATATTTACGTCACATAAACGGTTTAAAATTATCTAATAGGCAAACCAGCCAAAGTGTTCTAAAGATAATCTTGTGCCTATTCGAGAAGCTGTTAAAAAAAAACTATAAAGCAGCCAGGAAGTAAGTTTTATGAAACCAGTATCCCTCTGCTGGCTACATTATGCTTTCACTTTTAATAGGGTTGGCGACACATTAGGTGCACCACCAGATGCAGTGTTAAAATCATCTATATGCGACATTACTACTACTACTCAATCCATAGACGTGCCATAGATGACCCGCTGCTGAGTCGGACCTCCTCCAGTTACCCTGTATTATTATTATTATCCCTGTGGCACGCCTGACGGGTTTCGTATCAAGTTGTCCTTTTGTTCCTGTTGTTCCATTTCCTTTTGTCAGCTCTTACGACACCCTCAGGACGGAATAGGTTTTTGACGCTATGCATTCTAAATCCGTCGGACAACCACGACGACAGTAACCGCTCACTATCACGGGTCGTACGCTTAAGCATGGCCCTAGTTAGAAAAAAAAAAACGAAACTTGAAGGAGGCCCAAATTAATCGTTGGTGGTGAGGAATATAATTGAATGTGACATTTACAGCAACGGAATGGCACTTGGCGCTAGTGAAGACTGGAGGACGGTACTGCACGCAATTACTGGAGAAAGAGAACTATCGACTGACGGTATACTACAGTACTTCGCGGAACTGCAAACGTTCCTCGCCGACGAGAATGTGAGGCTGGCCTCTCTAGCCGACGGCGACATGGACCAAAGCGCGCCAATCATAGTCGGCGCTATAGTTGTGTTACTGATTATTCTGATCATCGTGATGTACTGTGCCAAGAAGCATGATGTTGGTAGTAGAGTATTCTCGGCTTGTGGTTTGACTAAAAACGGGTCTTTAGATATAGTGACGAATGAAGCTCCTCGAAGTAAGTCAAATGAAGTGGATGGTATTAGTGAAGATAAAGTTTAATGTTGAGTGGCTTGAAGTATTGTGACAGATTTGCTTAATACCTAATTGTGATTGCAGATTATGATAGAGAATATGGTGTGACAAAAAGTGTATTTGCATGCGAATGTGAATAAATTGTGTATTTGCTGCGCCTCGCGGTTTTACCCGCGTGGTGATGGAATTTATTTTTTCGTCTGATTTTTTTTCTACTTACTTGACTATTACTGTAATATGTTGGAAAATTCACACAATATCTTTATAAATTGTAGCTTATGTATTATTCTGATGTATGAGATATATTATTGTAAAGTTTCATTAAAATCCATTTAGTAGTTTTTGAGTGAAAGAGTTTCAAACATCCATCCATCCATACTTACTTACTTTCGCAAAACTTTCGCGTTTCTGGAAGGGAGGAGAGGATTCTGGGCATGGTCTAAGTGATTTCTCTAGGTTCTATTTAAAAATTGGTTGTATCCTATACTACACAAAATTACTGTATTCACTGCTCTGATGAGAATTTAGAGTTCTTTTTAACATCATCATCATCATCATTTCAGCCTAAAGACGTCCACTGCTGGACATAGGCCTCCCCGAAGGATCTCCACAAATGCCGGTCCTGGGCCGCCCGCATCCACTGCTTTCCGGCGACCTTAACTAGGTCGTCGGTCCACCGTGTGGGAGGCCTACCAGCACTGCACCTTCCGGAACGCGGTCGCCACTCGAGGACTTTTCTGCCCCATTGGGCGTCGGTCCTGCGAGCTATGTGCCCTGCCCACTGCCACTTAAGTTTGGCAATCCGGTGGGCTATGTCGGTGACCCTGGTTTTCCTGCGTATCTCCTCATTTCTGATTCGATCTCGCAAGGAAACTCCGAGCATAGCCCTCTCCATTGCCCTTTGGGTGACTTTGAGCCTTCTGATGGAGCCCATAGTGAGCGACCACGTCTCTGTTCCATATGTCATCACTGGCAACACACATTGGTTGAAGACTTTTGTCTTCAGACACTTTTTAACATGTACATTGTTAATAACAAAGATGATATTGGTTTTAGGAAACTAAATTATCTTTCTTGCTTTATTATTTTCTCAAAAATTTGTGACAATAACACTATTGTGTAGGTTACTGTGTGAAATGATTGGTCATGAATACCCTTTTCGTTACATCATGTTCCGTGATACGGGACATGCGGAATTTAAGTCAAAGTGATCTAATAGATAACTATAAACCTTCAGCAATAATATGTAATTACTTTTAAAAAATAAGCGACCGAGAGTGTTTTTTTTTCGTCGGCAATCCTCATGGATACTCGGCCGTTGCGGAGTGGCTGGCTTATGTAGGGCCCGTAGAGATGGTAAATTGCACCCCGACCTACCCACTAAAACCGACGACGACCATCGACTGCCGGATTCCAGGGCCGCGGGATTCACCCTCCCAATCGGGGGAGTATACTTCGTGACCCTGGTGACCAACAGAGTACCAGCTTAAACTATCTCTTTTCACTCACTATGCTTTGCAAGATACCTCGCTGGACTATTGGGACATAAGGATTTACTGAGGTTTTTTTTAATCAGTAGGTACCACGTTCTTATATCCGCTTGAAATTAAAAACAAACAAAAATGTGGATCTTATCCAAGTAACATTGTAATAGAAAGTTTGTCTTCTGAAACATAATAGAATTACGAGCAATAAGATAGATTAATTTGTAATCATTAATTGCTTTGTCATAATTGTTATTGCTGAGTATATTACTTAACAAGGTTATATTAATTGTAATGTTGCGCCACTTATATGTAACTGAATGATTTATTAATTAAATTGTAATATAATTTATAGATATTGTAGTTTTATTCTGACAAATCACAGGGTATACAGGGTATATTTTAATATATATACCCTGTATACCTGTATATTTTAAATAAATAAATATCCTTGGACATTTCACACAACGCCATCTCGTCCCAAGCTAATGCTTGTGTTATGGTAACGAGATGGATGATAAACTACCTATACTTTTTTTTGTAAATACATACATATTATAGATAGAAAACACCCAGACCCGGAACAAATACTTGTAGGTCTTATACAAGTATTTGTTCGGCCGGGGCTACATTAGCGCGCGAAGATTCGTGTCGCGATTTCTTCCGTGCGGGAATCGAACCCGCGACATGCTGCGCAGCAGCCGATCGCATTTAGTTAAAGTGGTTATTTTATTATTAAAAACAGACACTCACAGTATAGATTATTCGTTCATACAATCGAAATACTTTACTTTATGGACTAATCGTGTGAACTGAGCGCGTCTCCGCATTATCATAACAATAAAAATTCTCCAACTCAAGTTGATAATTCGGTAGCCTTTGTGAGGAGCACAAATTTAAGTGATTTTGTTAAGTCACGTGCATTGGAGATTGTCTTCTTAGACACTTATACTCATCATCATCATCATCATTTCAGCCAAAAGACGTCCACTGCTGGACATAGGCCTCCCCCAAGGATATCCACAAAGGCCAGTCCACTGCTTTCCGGCGACCATAACCAGGTCGTCGGTCCACCGTGTGGGACAAGACACTTATAAGTGCTAAATTATTACGAGCATGTCTAATGTCACCACCTCATTCCATCCTGAGGGTGTCGTAAGGGCCGGAAATACAAGGCCGATAACCTAGCCACAAGAGTAGGAGGATAGGAAACACTTTTTTTGAATTTTGTTTTGTAAACAATTTATGCATACCGCCACCTCTCGTGGGTGGGGTTGGCGATTATGTGGGACTCGGGAAACTACTCGTCTACTCGCCAAAACCCCGTTTACCCTCACATGACACCCTTGGGGCGCCGCAGGTTCGCGTAAACGTATTCCACTGCGACACCCCGATGTGGTGCCCGCTACGTGAGCAATAGAAGGTCGACACAGGTAACTGGGACACCTTCAGAAATTGAGGCTTTCCTCGGTGGTCGGTGGACACACCCATCGCTTTTGGCTAGCGTGGCTTAATTACCCTCCATGTATTTGGAGGAGGCCCGACTCAGCAGTGGGTAATTTATGGGCTGAATAGTTTTGGTAGTAGTAGAGCATGAGCATAACCATTCAAACAGTATTGCAGTCTTTGTATTCGATTTGAAAGCCCTAACCTAACCTAACGACCTTGTGAAGGTCGCTGGGAGTCGGTGGATGCGGTCTGCACGAGATCGTACATTGTGGAGGCCTATGTTCAGCAATGGACTTCTGTGGCTGATAGATAGATAATGTCCTATAGTTAGCTCAAACATGTACAGAGTGTGGTATTATGTGCTGATATTTGGACCTATGAGACTATAGCTTTGTACCTAAAACGGAGACGTAAAAGAAGCTATTTTCTTGCCGACTCTTTTCTGTAGAGCTGCATTCGGAAGCGGAGATAAATGTTCTTGATGCAATTAGTTCAGATTTTTCGGTTAAATTGTGTAAAGTATGTAGCATGTTGGTCGCTACAAATAGATTTCATATGGTCACTTTTCAATTAAATTTTTTTTCATTCTTGGACTTCTCAAAAGAGCTCTAATGAGTCACAATATGTTTAATTAAATTTTAATTTGATTTGATTTGATTACCTACCGATGGATAGTCTATGCAGAATTTCAGGAAAACATAAGCGAATGTTTAGCACATTCTTTCATAGAAAAATAAGTATGTAGAATCAGTGGCACCTCCGCGCAGGTTACATACTACTTCTCAGGCCAGAAATGACCCACTGCTTCCTCCAACTACATGGAGGGTAATTAGCCTATTGTACCATGCTGGCCTGACCGATTGGCATATGATTTCTTAACAGGTTTTCTTCCTCTTACAGCTAGGTTTGTGGCCTTGTCATTTCCTTTTGTCGGTTTTACGATACTCTCTGGATATAATGGGGTTCACCACCCCATTATATCCAGAGAGTATCGTATTATAAATCCGTCACCACACGGATTATACGGAGGGTAATTAGCCTACTGTGGCACAGTAATGTTGCCCGACTAATTAGTTTGACACACTATGGGCTAAGTGGAAGTAGTACTTAGTAGTAATAAACATCACAACATCAACAGACAGAGCGAGATATAAATAATTCCGACTTCTTTAAAAATGCCGAAGAGATTTCTAATCACCACAACTGATCAGTTATTCATGACGTTATCTAAGACATTAAAACTCACCTTCAAACAAAAAAAACGCGTTTTTGCATTCTCGGCCAATGAACTCACATTTGGACAGTCACTTGTTTTGAATATGAATTCAAACAATCGATCGTTCCTATTTGAAATACGCAATCACAGACGTAGATGTTCGTGGCTCGCTGTGGACATCCGCTCATAACCGACTTGTCGAAATGGTTAAGAATGTAAGCCGGTGCGAACTAACTGCAATCACCTAACTGTAGCCGCTAGTGACGAACGCGCGCGGCTATCTAGCGGCGCAGGCGACTGAATTTGCGCGCGATTTCCATATTCCAAATACGAATCAATAACGGTTTGTTCGATTCGAGAAAAAATAGGTCATTCGACTTTTAAAACGATTGGAATCGAACGTTCTAATTTTGGATTGAATTAATGGAATTGGAATTAAACATTCTTATTTTAATTTAAAATTATATTATTACCTGATAAACTTAAGTGCAGTGATGATTAAAGGTTGTGAATAAAACTTAATTAGTACAGGGTGAGTAAATTAATATCTTTATTATAATGGAAAGTAACTAAAAGTTCTTTTTTATGTAGCAGCTTTATGAAGCTATGATGAATGGTAATTGTATTTAATTTGCAAAAATTTACGGAATTTATAATATTATGATCGTACTTAACTTAAAATACATTCGATATTTGACTGTCCTAAACCTTGGTGGTTTAGGAGTAGGATGCCGTCTTTGGATAACGGGTCCCCGGTTGGATTCCAGGGTTGGGCAAGTGTCTTTGTGTAAACCACGCTTGAAGGCTCGGAGTCTATGCGGTTAAGAAACAAAAAAAAATATTGCGTCAATAATCTTTTGTAAACAAACGTAAACAGAGTCATCATCATCTCATCATTTCAGCCAAAAGACGTCCACTACTGGACTGGGCCGCCCGCATCCATCGTTTTCCGGCGACCTTAATAAGGTCATCGGTCCACCGTGTAGGAGGCCTACCAGCACTGCGCTTTCCGGAACGCGGTCGCCATTCGAGGAATTTCTGCCCCATCGGGCGTCGGTCCTGCGCGCTATGTGCCCTGCCCACTGCCACTTAAGTTTGGCAATCCTGTGGGCTATGTCGGTGACCCTGGTTTTCCTGCGTATCTCCTCATTTCTGATTCGATCTCGCAGGGAAACTCCGAGCATAGCCCTCTCTATTGCCCCTCCATTACCCCCCAAAGGGTAAACAGAGTATCAAACTAAAATTGTCATTTATATTACATCACTTTGGCGTATGATCAGACATCGGCGATTAACGATTTTACTTTAGCCAATAACCAATAATACAGGTTCTAAGTTTACTAATTTCTATAGAAGTGCCTAGCAGACACAATTTAACTGCTAACATTAATCCCCTAAATTCAAAAGTCCTTTGCAATTTATTGTATCAAAGCGTGTGCCATACGTCCCGGCCTAACATTATAATATTAGTTAGGTACCAAAATTGTCAAAATGTGCATTTATTTTGATTTTGACTCCTTTGAACGAAACTCTTGCTCTAGGTATTACCTGCATAGCGGGGGCAGTTTACAAACATGAAATTCACGAACACAAATGGCACATATACTCTATTGAATTAACAAGCTTGGTGCCCAGATCTACTAACGCGGATGCAACAAACACTACACTTTTTGTTGCATCCGCGTTAGTAGATGTAGATATATGTAGTATATAGTTACTACATATATCTACAAGAAATAAATTTTATTAAATTAAATCAATTCTCCTAAATTATGTGTGTTTAAAACAGGAAAAATATGTAAAATATATGACGCAAATTAAAGACAAATATCTGCGTTATCTATTGTCTCAGCAACAAAATATGTGTTTCATTTACCTTCGCTTTTAGATCAATTCAAATAGAATACAGATGGTTTCGTTATTATACATACATACATATAATCACGCCTCTTTCCCGTAGGGGTAGGCAGAGACCACTTCTTTCCACTTGCTACGATCCATACATACTTGTTTCGCTTCGTCCACTTTCATTATTCCCTTCATACATGCTCTTCGGTTCAGGGTACTCTTGACCTGGCCTTTTTTCAAGACGTCCCTGATTTGGTCTTGAAACGTCCGCCTAGGTCTTCCCCTTCCAACACTTTCATTCACACTCGCCTTATACACTTTTTTAGTCAATCGTTCTTCATTCATTCTCTCGACATGGCCAAACCATCTCAGCATACCTTTCTAAATTTTTTCGTTATTATCAAAGTTCAATATATAATAATGGTGAATTGAAAATGTTTTCAATTCATTAGGGTCCAATCACCACTCACCAATCTAACCTGGTCTCGTTAAACCAATTTGGCGTATGCATGTCAGGTGTCTCCGTAATTTGGGACTCCGGGTAAGAGATACGGGGATACCCCACACCCACTGAGACCCGAGGTGACGTATACCATATCTGGTGATCCGGGCATGGTGCCACAGATCCAGTCCAATGGATCCAGAAATCCACCCAACGCGCATAGCTCAGAGTACATATAGGTCACGCATTGCTGCCTGATAGGCACAAGAGACGGAACACCGATGGTCGTTTTAAAGTAGGTAACCTCACATCATAGATGCACCATAGAATCCCATATCTGTTGGCCGGCCTTCTACCCGCCAAAAGGACGTTTTCCACTCCAATAAAAAAGCCTCTCCTACATCCATCTAGTACGACACCGGTGATTGTTAGGGAGACCAGCAGGCAATGGTTAAGCTAATTTATGTCCTATATCGACTTCCATAGATGTTCGAATGACAGCGCTGTTGGGCACACCTTTCGCGTCTGTCTGAGACCCGGAGAAGATCAGATATTACTATGACACTAAGCGACAATTAGCAGTGCTTCTTTTTTACGTCAGAGATCCTTATGGCAACCCGGCCGTTGGGTCTGGCCAGGTTATGTGGGACTCCGGGCCGCGTAGTGGTAAATTGCGCTTATCCACTAAAACCGACGGCGATCCTCGACTGCCCGGGCCACTGGTTTCTTAACCTGCGGAATGCATTCCACACTATCCCCGATATACAATACGAGTACAAGGTGTACCAAATCCCGTAACGAAAGAATCAATAGTTCTAGTGATATACTGCATAATCTATCGTATCCTTTAACTTAACTATGTTAAATACATGAGATATAATAAAAAAAAACTTTGTATCACTTTTGACTTGTATAATCTACGGAAAATATGTATTTGGAAATGGCGCTTTTTTCTGAAATGCAGCGAAACCTAGTTCGGCGGCAGATGTTATTAATATTAATACGACAGCCACAGTTCAGCCTTAAAGTGTAAATTCAGTTTTATAACAATAACACTAAATTGTATTTAGCATTGGCAAGGAGTAAATATTATTATTATAATACCTACTACAGTGTGCTTTTTTAAAAAAACACAAGTGAAATGGATAGTTAACTCTATAATGTACAAAGTTACATCAATACAAAACAACATGTATAATTGGCAAAGTATCAAGTTTTCCTTCTCTTGCCGCTAGGATTTCGGCCTTGTTTTGGCCTCAGGATGGAATGTGGTGTTGACATAATGTTTTCTAAATCCGTCACCAAATGTGTCTTAGATCGGGTTTTATTCTGATAGAAATAACATCTATTTTAAAATGAATTTGATTGTTTGTTACTCAATCACGCAAACTAGTTTGTTACAAGGATTGTGGGAAAAAGCAATGCAACATATGAAACGAATGATATTTAAAAAAGTGAAATAAGCTTTAAACCAGTTTGTTACCAAGCACATTAAGCATGGTTTAAAAATACTTTATCGCCCTTCACTTACGATTTTCCTTATAAAACAATGTTTAAATATCACGAAACTGTTAACGGTAACTTTTTACACAACGCGCAGATAAATTCAAGTTCAACATCCGTTTCCATTGTTATGGCGTGCTTATATTATACATGTTGTAAGAAAATGTTACGTTTCCGTATGGTGACGAATTTACAAAACATAGTGTCACCACCCCATTCCATCCTGAGGGTGTCGTAAGAGCCGACAAAAGGCAATGAAAAGGCCGAAACCCCAGCCGCAAGACAAGGAAAACTTTAAACGAAACCTGTGAACCGCTCTGTTATGGGCGGAGGCCTGACTCAGTCATTTAAGGGCTGAAAAGTAGTAGTAGTTGTTGTAACAAAAACCCTATAGCAATTACACAAGGATTCATAAAACGAATCGTGTACTGTTGATACAAAAGGCGGTATGCAATATTTCTAAAGAAAAACAGCCAACTTTTTTCTTGAAATGTTGGTCACAAGCAGATTTCCAGACTGTCACAACTCGAGAAATGATCACGAAATATCCTCCTTTTTACGTCGGAGATCCTCATGAATACACGGCCATTGGGACGGGCCGGGTTATGGGGGATTCCGGGGTGCGGGGAGAGATGGTAAATTGCGCCCCCACCAACCCAATAATACCGACGGCGATCTTCAATTGTCCGAACCAGGGCTACGGGAATCTCTCCCCGAAGGGAGAGTATGCTCTGCGAGTCTGAAGGCACCACAGAAAGATTAAGGAACTCGGATTACTAATATTGTAGAAAAATATCAAATTGATGTTTTAGGTTTCGTGAATTACACATTGAAATTAAACACTCGATATAGTCACGGGGGCTGCTGCAAATCATTCGAAACGTCGGGAATAAAACAAAGTACAATATAAAATAAAATAATGTAAAATCATAATCATCATCATCATCATACTTAGTATAAAACAAAGTCGCTGTCGTCTGTCCGTCCCTATGTGTGCTTAAATCTTTAAAACTACGCAACTGATTCGGAAGCTATGTATTCTAAACCCGGACACCATGGAGGCTAACACAAGAAATGACGCATATAATCATAGAATAGAATAGAATACTCTTTATTGTACACCAATAATATTAAAAGTTAACATGGTAACAGAGAAATACAATAAAGAAATGTACAATGGGCGGTCTTATCGCACAAGACCTATTAAATTAGTCAAGAGCCCAGAAGAATTAAATTAGTCTATTCTCTCTTGCTGGCCTGGGCTGACACATGGTCTCGTATCAAGGATTACTTTTCTTCATCATTATCATCAATCATCAGCCCACATTAGTCCACTGCTGGACATAGGCCTCTCCTAAAGAGCGCCATAGCGCCCTGCCTTTAGCTTGGCGCATCCAGCTGCTGCCCGCTACCTTTCGCAGATCGTCGCTCCATCTAGCAGAGGGCCGTCCCACGCTACGCTTGCCGATTCGCGGTCTCCAGTTCTCCACTGAAGACTCGTCTACCCCAGCGGTTGTCGGTTCTTCTACAGATAAGACCAGCCCACTGGCACTTCAGTCTGCTAATTCTCTGAGCTATGTCGGTGACTTTGGGTCTATGTCGGATATTCTCGTTACGGAGCCTATCTTTCAGAGAACCCCCAAGCAAAGCTCGCTCCATAGCAAGAGTGACTTTAAGCTGGTGGACTAGTCTCACTGTTAGTGTCCACGTCTCGGCACCGTTGGTCATGACGGGCAGAACGCACGGTTATTAGCCATTCCCATTAGACACCCTCAGTATATAATGGGGTGGTGACATTATGTTCTCTACACGACCGACAGTATTGAGACTGTAAACCTGTTTCGAACACAATTACGCACAGTCACTTGTGATCGTGAAACGTCCTTCTACCACGTCCATTTAAGATAATCTCAAGACATTGTGTGGCTCTTTCGTTCTTTTAGTCGGCTCTAAAGACACCCTCATGACAGCACGAGATGGTGACACTATATACTCTTAATCTGTTACCCCACGGACAATTACTACTACTCAGACCGTAGATGACCCACTGTTGAGACGGGCCTACTCTCCTTACAAGGAGGGTACTTAGCCTTCTATGCCACACTGGCCATGAGAGTTGGCACAGGCTTGCGAATCAAGTGTTCCTAGTCTTAGTTAAAACCCTTGTTATTTCCTAGTGGTCAGATGTGCCGCCTTTGGATCAACGGGTCCCGGGTTCGATTCCGGGGTCGGGCCAGTGTCTTTGTCTAAACCAGAGGCACTGGCTCGGAGTCTGGGTGTCAGTTCTATCTATAATATGTATGTATTTACAAAAAAAAAATGTATATAAGTAGTTTATCATCCATCTCGTTACCATAACACAAGCATTAAGTTGCTTAACTTGGGACGAGATGGCGTTGTGTGAAATGTCCAAGGATATTTATTTATTTATTATTATTATTCCTTTTGTCGGCTCTTACTACACCCTCAAGATAGCACGAGATGGTGACCCTATATACTCTTAATCCGTCACCACACGGATAACATCTTGTATCAATTGGCGAAATCATTGCACAATGGTCCAGGTAGTGCGTTGTACGTCCACTATTGCGTTCACGCAACATGCTATTGAATAATGAGTCTTATTTCGTATAGTTTAGTTCTATAACCTTTAGCCATTGTCATGCTTGGTTCGAAATTACACGAATAATAAAGCGTGGTATAGTAATAGCACATGAGCCACATTATATTGTCATCCTGAATGAAATACTTTTATCATTATTATATCAGCCATTATTAAATTGATATTAATATAATATTCTAAAATTATTAAAACTTAGTGCCAAAATTGTACAGATACCAGTACGCATTGTTTTTTTTTTGTGTATGCCTATCTGCACGTGTTTCGAGCGATTAATGAATTTGCACGTTCATAAACATCCGAATTTACGCGGGTATAGCCAACGCTTAATCTAGTTGACAAATAAATGGAGTTTCTTAGTTAAACATTCTTATTTACATTGTTAAAATCGCTATCTTGTCAACTACAATGTTTCTTGAACATTACAATTAAAGTGTTTGAAAAAAAATCATTGTTTAAGTTACAAGAGATCATTTTGCAGCACGTAGATTTAAACAACAAGGTTCTTGTGGACGATTGTTTTTCTAAAAATGTACCAAGTTCACGTCTTAGTTATTTAAAATATGTCTAATAAAATTACTCGAAATATACTCATTTAAATCCAAAACAACATTGCATAGATAGTAACATTCTTATTAATTGAATAGAACAGCGCGGTGAAAAATGTCTACACAGTGACGCGTTTTTAAAGTGGTCCTCTATTTTCAAGCATGATATTATTAATGACGTTTCCTTGAACCAATTTTTAATCACACTTTGTCCCAATTCATTTAGCATCACCATTATTTTGCCATTACCAATCAAGACATGGTTCATTATTATACCACAACCTTAGTAAATAGTTTTTGCTTTTGTCTTTAAAGTAATATTGTTGGCAGTTATTTGGCACTTCTTTACACGTTATACAGGGTGTAACAGAAACCCTATAGACATAACGATAGGATCAGCACTACTGATAAAGCTACTGTGTGCAAAATGTCACGAAAAACTACACAGATTTTTTTCTTAGCATTTAACCATGTGTATTTTGAAATAGAAATAAGCACAGAAACTTTCAGAAGCACGATCACTCAATGGCTCATTTCCAAAGGAACACGGTATTGTTAAGAAATTTTAAATAAAAATAGGAACATCTGTCTATCACCCAAACTTCAACATATAAAAATAATTTCTACACGTTACTGAATCTTTCGGTGGGTAGAGCCCACCCTCACTAGCGCTATTCGGTTATTTACCTAATCGAGCCTAAATCATCAATGGATCATGACCATGATGATAATCAGTGACAGACAAATTTGAATATCATTATGCTATAGATTACAATAGACACAATCTCAACAATGCAATTGCAAATTTATTCAACATAATCACACTTGGGCCCCTGGTGTCACATTGAGAAAGATCTAACAAGGATGGTAGAAATTGATAAATTTCAAGCTAAGCACAAATCATACACGTGTGTACAAAACACATTCTTGTAATGACTTGTTAAGTAAAAAGTAAATGTTTAAAACCAAAGTATGACAGGACGCGAAATATTGCCACGTTGTGAGAAACCAACAATGTTTTGCTCCGGGTGATTGTCGTTCATTATCAAAATAGGTTTTTTGTGATGCGTATTAAAGTAAGTTGACATGTTGATGACGAAATTATGTTTAAGTGCCTTTTTGGTTGAGGTGTACCTGCAGTGATCAAATTTCATCATCATCAGCGCTTCAGCTTTATATTTTCTTGATTCTTAACACCATCTTTTAGGCGTGATATTTTTTCCAAATTGGGGATCTTCAGCGAGCGGGTAAACCGCCCCACCTGTTGCAAACCGATTTACGTATTCATGATAATTCTTGTAATGCTATAGAATTTATTCTTGTCTTCTTAATGACACTGCGATTGTAATCAGCTTTCATAAGGACTAAGTATCTGACTGATGGTATCATTTCTAATGGTGGTTGTGGCCTTGTGCAGCCCGTCATTCTATTGTTTCCCAACTTAACATATCATATCATCAATGGCTTAATTGCACGCGTTTGTTTGATGTAGTGCATGCTGCTTAGGTATGCATTTATCTGAACCTGGTTGTTTCAATTCCATTTTGTATACTATGAATACGACAGTCGTTTTTGTTGCTAATTCATTTAGAGCACTCTTAGGAAAATGTTTACAATACAAATTATTGACAAACAACTGTCACGTTGGTTTAGTGGTTAGATGTGCCGCCTTTGGATCAACGGGTCCCGGGTTCGATTCCGGGGTCGGGCAAGTGTCTTTGTCTAAACCAGAGGCACTGGCTCGGAGTCTGGGTGTCATTTCTATCTATAATAAGTATGTATTTACAAAAAAAAAATGTTTAAAAGTAGTTTATCATCCATCTCGTTACCATAACACAAGCATTAAGTTGCTTAGCTTGGGACGAGATGGCGTTGTGTGAAATGTCCAAGGATATTTATATTTATTATTATTCAATTTACATCAGGAAGGTTTCACATAATTGCAAGATAGCGGTTTGACTTCTTCTTCTTTTCAGCTCATAAATGATCCACTACTGAGTCGGGCCTCCTCCCAACTACATGGAAGGTAATAAGCCTGATATGCAATGCTGGCCAGATGGGTTGACATAGGGTTTCGTAAAAAGTTTTCCTTCCCTTGCGGCTAGGATTTTGGCCTTCATCATTTCCTTTTGTCGGCCCTTAAAACAGCCTCAGGATGAAATGGGCTGGCGACACTACTTATTCTAAAACCGTTACCACACGGAATCTTAATCCGTCACCACACGGTTTAACAAATGCAAAAATATTGTTTCAAATTCGAACAAACAAACTCTAGATTTTTATGTAGACTACACCCCTATATCCACCCAAAATGAGCGCAGCACTTTTGTTTTTAAATTACTTTAACATTTTAAACAATGAAGGAAAAACATTTTTTTTATCGTAATGTGTGTGCCATTGCAAATGAGTGGTTTACCTAATATGAATGTTCTCCCCCAACTTCGTAATCTATGCTCCTAAATATTTCTTGGGATTTACACGCTTATTTTTCTAGAAAAGCACTTTTGTCTCCAGCTGGTGACCAAATTAAAAAAAGAGCTTGCTTTTTTTAATAAATAAGATGAGTTAATCTTATAATTTAAAAATGGCTGTATTTACAATACTATATAAATGTTGTTTAATTTGTGTTGAGATAACAAATATTGCAATGATGTGCAAATATTAATTATTGGTTCAAACTAATGATACATTAACCAAACCACCAATGTTAAGTGGGTAAACAATGATAAACTGTGCTGTTTATACCATGTGCATATACATTGATGAAATTAAATTACCTGTTTGTATCAAAACAACATTTTATTTCTACAATATCTGGATGACCGAGCTTTGCTCGGAGTTTTTTTTATAATTTGCGTTTTTTGGAAATTATATTTAAGTACGAATTACGCAAACACTCATTGACTTCGTGTTACTTAACAACGCCATCTGCTGTTGTGCTCACAAAAAAGTAGTATTATTATTCGCCAATAGATGTCAGGAATTAAGTCTAACCTCAAAGCAAACACTCATTGACTTCGTGTTACTTAACAACGCTATCTGCTGTTGTGCTCACAAAAAAGTTGTTTTATTATTCGCCAATAGATGTCAGGATTCCTAGCTAGATCGATTTATCGCCCCCGAAACGGGAATAAAATGACATTTTCTAAAAATGATTCCTAGCTAGATCGATTTATCGCTCTCGAAACCCCCTATATACTAAATTTCATGAAAATCGTTGGAGCCGATTCCGAGATTCCAATTATATATGTATATATATATATATATATACAAGAATTGCTCATTTAAAGATATTTAAAGATATCGGATAAGAGACATGTGAAAGTATACAGTGTGGTACATTTAGGTATGTATGGGCACGTCTGTAGCTTTAGGACGTACAAATACCTACATCATATGAACTTAAAAAAAGAAAATCTTCATACAAAAATTAAAAAAAAATGAGAAGTCAGATTACTACTGAAATACTCGTATTTCGTTAAAAATGAGTTTCGGCCCATAATTTAACCCACTACTGAGTCGAACCTCCTTCACATTTATGGAAGAAAATTAGCTTACTGTGCCACTCTGGCAAGACGGGTTGGCACAGCCATTTGTCTGGCTCTTGCGTTCCTTTACTCGCCTCTTACAACACCTCCAGGATAGTGTGGGTTGATGACATTACGTATTCTAAATCTCTCACCATGCGGATATGATGATTTGGGATAATATGACATTGCTTCTTAATTTGTTCTACATCAGAATTACTATCGGATCCTAAAACATAAAGGAATAATGATTTTTTATAAATCCAATAATGTGGTTTTAATTTTCGCTAAAATGTGGCTCGAGACTCCTTTGAGCGTTATTCGATATTCAGGCACATTTGAAGAATTAGCCCTATATAGCATCACTCGCTACCTTTTAAGTTAGTTACTGTATAACTCCTGTCATTTATAAATCGATGTACATAATATTTTTGACGACACGGTTGGCGGAGTGGTTGAGTGATCGACTGCTGCGCAGCATGTCACGGGTTCGATTCCCGCACGAAAGAAATATTTGTACGACCTACAAGTATTTGTTCCAGGTCTGGATGTTTTGTATCTATAACATGTATGTTTTTACAAAAAAAAAGTATTTAAGTAGTTTATCATCCATCTCGTTACCACAACACAAGCATTAAGTTGCTTAGCTTGGGACGAGATGGCGTTGTGTGAAATGTCTAAGGATATTGATTTATTATTATTATTCTATTCGAATTGTATAAAATATATCAGTTTACTAGTTTGGTAAGTTGAAATAACTAAGATTTGTATGAAAATAATGTTTTGTATATCGACGATTTTGTTATAATTCGACTTTGCAAAGCATACCATTATATATATATATAAATATGGATAACGCAAATAATATAAATGTTTTAACAAAATATAAACCAACGATTTGCGATGGCATCGATTCAATTGCCGGCATTGAAGTAAGCAAAGCCAGGGTCGTAGCTAGTATTTAACAAAAGTAAAGTTGGGATTCCCAATTTTCTTTTGTAACTTAACATATCATATGTTTTTGCATAGGTTGTTTACCAAGTTCAAGGTTTTCCTGCTCTAATGGAAAAAAATTGACAGTGGTTTTTCTGACGCAGTGTATTTTGGCAATTAATTTACGTTTTGCTGAGGTATTTACAGTCTAGCAAGTTTATTCACTATTACCCACTCTTAACATAGATCTACAAGGTGTAACAAAAACCCTAAAGCCATATTAAGGATCAATAGCGTGTTATAATTTTTGAGAAATAAGCCCGGAGAACCGAAGAAATATATTGGAACTGTTACTACTATTCAGCCCATAAAAGACCCACTGCTGAGTCAAACCTCCTCCAATTACATGGAGGGCAATTAGTGTACTGGCAATTAAACGGGCTGGCATAGGGAAGGTGTCACATTTCCTTCTCTTGGGATGAGGTGAGGATGAGGACACCCTCAGGATGAAATGGGGTATTGGAAATGGTACAGGTTTTCATTCTAATGGAACACTTAACTTGTTTAATAATATATAGCGTCAGCTAGTTGTTGGTTATAAAACCCCTCTTTAGTTATAAATTTCTGCTTCAGAAATACTTCTTTAATTCCTTCATAGTTCAAGATAGAACACCATTTTAAACACAGAACTGTTTCTTTTAAATTGCTTTATCCCCTCACGGATGGCTATAGGTTTTTTGTAACACCCTGTATAATTTGTTTTTGTAATAAACTATAGATACAGATAGTTCTTTTAACAGCAGCCTATTCATTCGATTTTAACAAGGACACTACTTCTTATAATAGTGACATTATATTAAACAAACAAGTGAACGGATTCAATGTTCTTGCTTTGAATTTTATTCTTAAATAAGTTTTTAAAACCTTCGTCTTATTTATACCAGTTATTTAGACTGCATTTTCTCAGTTCATCACTATCACTACATAATATAAAACAAAGTCGCTGTCGTCTGTCCGTCCCTGTGTATGCTTAAATATTTAAAACACTTCTATTAAAAAAAACTGCTTCAAAATCCGTTGTGTGATTTTGAAGCAGTTTTTTTTAATAGATAGAGTAATTCAAGAGGAAGTTATATGTGTATAATACATGCACAATTGCACCCGTGCGAAGCTGGAGCGGGCCGCTAGTTATATAATATATCATACTAGCTGTAACTCTGCGCGTGTTGCATCGCCCCTAACTAAAATAAACTTGAAGTACAGGCAAATTATAACTATTTTTTTGTTCAGAAATCTTTCTGGTCTCATGCACAACACTTTGCTGAAGATCATCACATGATCAAATGCATAGTGTACGATTCTTTAAAGGACATACAGACAAACATACATTTTTATATAGATGAAGACGATTACAATTATGCCTCGTTGGTCTAGTGGTAAGATGTGCCGCCTTTGGATCGACGGGTCCCGGGTTCGATTCCGGGGTCGGGCAAGTGTCTTTGTCTAAACCAGAGGCACTGGCTCGGAGTCTGGGTGTCATTTCTATCTAGAATATGTATGTATTTACAACAAAAAATGTATATAAGTAGTTTATCATCCATCTCGTTACCATAACACAAGCATTAAGTTGCTTAGCTTGGGACGAGATGGCGTTGTGTGAAATGTCCAAGGATATTTATTTATTTATTTATTTATATTGTAATTACTATTACTACTCAGCATACCTATATATGACACACTGGTGAGTCAGGCCTCCCCCATTTCATGACGGTTCAATGGCCTACTATACCACGCTGCCCAGACGTGTTGGTATAGGGTTTTGTATCAAGGTTTCCTTCTCCTGCCGCTAGGTGACTCTCTTACGTCGTCTCTTAAGACACCCTCATGTTAGAATGGGGTAGTGATACTATTTCTTCTAAATCCAGTTATTATTAAATAATAAATAAATATCCTTGGACATTTCACACAACGCCATCTTGTCCCAAGCTAAGCAACTTAATGCTTGTGTTATGGTAACGAGATGGATGATAAACTACTTAAATACATTTTTTTTTGTAAATACATATTTATTATAGATAGAAATGACACCCAGACTCCGAGCCAGTGCCTCTGGTTTAGACAAAGACACTTGCCCGACCCCGGAATCGAACCCGGGACCCGTTGATCCAAAGGCGGCACATCTAACCACTAGACCAACGAGGCAGTCAAATTCTGCATCAGATCCCACAATGCCGCAACAGGACGCGAGTTTAAGCACTCCGGGGATGTTTGGTGGGTAGGCCCCCACACTGGGGGAGAGTCCTACACGCTCTCGGCCATCCCCGTGGCCGACGGGGATAGTCCTTATAGGATTTTACCCCGGGCAAAAAAAAAAAAATGTATCAAGGTTTCCTTCTCCTGCCGCTACTCTCTTACGTCGTCTCTTAAGACACCCTCATGTTAGAATGGGGTAGTCATACTATGTCTTCTAAATCCAGTCATTTATTAAACGTTATACAAAACTCTATTAAAGTTAGACAATATCTTTATCTTCACTACATAGTATAAAACAAAGTCGCTGTCGTCTGTCCGTCCCTATGTATGCTTAAATCTTTAAAACTACGCAACGGATTTTAAAGCGGTTTTTTTTAATAGATAGAGTGATTCAAGAGGAAGGTTTTTAAGTATAATACATGCAAAATTGCACCCGTGCGAAGTCGGGGCGGGTCGCTAGTTACATAGTATAAAACAAAGTCGCTGTTTCTGTCCGTCCCTATGTATGCTTAAATCTTTAAAACTACACAACGGATTTTGAAGCGGTTTTTTGTATTAGATTGCGTGATTCAAGAGGAAGGTTTATATGTATAACCCACCCCCGCTTTGCACGGGCGAAGCCGGGGCGGGCCACTAGTATCTTTATAAATAAAAGCTATATTATTGTACATTGTCATCAAAATCCATTCAGTAGTTTAATAATGACTTAGATTCTTACCATCTTTGCCCGTTGCAGGAAATGATTTCTTGGTGGGTCTGATCGTGTTATGGACACTGCAAAGTGTCTGAAACGTTGGCATATAAATAAAGCGAGGCTTTTTTACACAGTTAATAGATTTGAATCAATGCAATGTAGTTACTAATGATTTCGGATTACGTTTCGCTGTCAGTTGCGTTTTGTTATTCCAGGTCAGTTGCGTTTTATAAAACCACGTTTTATATCACATCCTACGAGAACAGGATAAACATCTCATCGCATCCTTTTCCGTATCCTGGTCCTAAGCTACCTCCCCACCAATTTTCAGCCAAATCGGTTCAGACGTTCTTGTGTTATAAATAGTGTAACTAACACGACTTTCTTTTATATTATAAAAATAAATAACAGGATCAGAACGGTCAAGAAATCATTTCCTGCCATCCGGTCTTTGCGTGAAAGAGTAACAAACTTTCACGATATATTTATAACTAGCTGCGCCCCGCGGTTTTACCTGCGTGGTGATGGAATCTATTTTTTCGTTAGGTGTTTTCTACTTACTTGATATTTATTGTTATATTTCGGACAATTCACACAATATCTTTATATATTGTAGCCTATGTGTTATTCTGATGTTTAAACTATATTATTGTAAAGTTTCATTAAAATCCATTTAGTAGTTTTTACGTGAAAGAGTAATAAACATCCATCCATCCATCCATATTTACAAACTTTCGCGTTTATATAGTAGGACGTCAAGGTTTGTTACTCATAAAAAGACAGTTTAAATAATTGCAGTAATCCTGCTAATAATAATATTATATTCCTGCAATTATTTAAACTGGTTTTTTTCTAGCAGCATTATCCATCATATAATTCCAAATCTGTACCTACACGAGCACAAAACCACACAAACTAAAAACCACACAATTAATTGCTGGCTGGTAATTACGAACATCATAAGAATATCAAGGTTTAGTTATTGTTCTCATAACATTTTGTTTTGCACATTTTTTGTTGCATATTTTTGCATGTATATTTTTTTGCTATGGTTGTTTAAAGCACTTTAGTTGGCTGAATTAAACACTGCTTCAAATATTTTCATGCAATATACAAATATTTTGACAAGCATAGAAATGGTGCCTACTAATGCGGGGAAGTAATAATGGTATCCTAAAGGGACGACAGTCATATTATAAAAAAGTTTGTTAGTAACCTCTAATTTAAGTATAAAATTCTCGTGTCACATTTTTTGTTATTGAACTCCTCCGAAATGTCTCGACCGATTTTGATGAAATTTTATTTCAAATTTGGTAGGTATGGGAATCGGACAACATCTATTTTTTATTATATATTACACACAACCCAAACTTTTCACCCCTCTACGATCAACTCCTTTTTTTAATAGCGCTATTTAAAGGGCAAAACAAAGTTTGCCGGGACAGCTAGTAATTATAATAAATTAAATTCGTTCTAAGGCTTGGACATTGTCTGAAAACCCAAGTTATTATTATAGGTACTCTTAGTTTCTTTATAATATGATCAAACACGTAATTAATAATTTAAACAGGTGATAGTTATCTAGTGTTTCATCGACTGGAAATGTTATTGTGAGGACAGTTGTTTGCGTACTAGAACAAAGATTGTTGTTAAGAATTTTATTACAATGTTTGTATAGATTTCAATACTTATGTAGAAAGTTATTACTTTGATACAGTTATATGCGGTGATATAAATAACACCACACACACAAACACAACAAAAACAAAACAACAAAAACAGGGTCCGTAGTGCTTTTGACAAAACTATAAGCATGCGGTTCAAGGTATGACGTTTAGTCAATGCAATACAGGTTTCTTAACATTTCATTTTCAACTTCTAATATGAAATGCTTAACTGACACGATGCAATTGCTAGTACTACTCTTCTTATTAAAAAAAAAAAGACTGCCTCGTTGGTCTAGTGGTTAGATGTGCCGCCTTTGGATCAACGGGTCCCGGATTCCGGGGTCGGGCAAGTGTCTTTGTCTAAACCAGAGGCACTGGCTCGGAGTCTGGGTGTCATTTGTATCTATAATATGTATGTCTTTACAAAAAAAAAAATGTATATAAGTAGTTTATTATCCATCATAACACAAGCTTAGCTTAGCTTGGGACGAGATGGCGTTGTGTGAAAATGTCCAAGGATATTTATTATTTATTATTATTATTTCAAAAGTTCTTGCTATGGTTCTGACATAATCGTGTGACATACATCCCGAACTGTCAAAACTGTCAAAATAGACAATCAAAGGCAGTTTAATTGACAATTTTGACTCTATTGAAGTAGCAGGATTGGGTTGCTTAACTCAGAATGATGAGGAAAACCAAAGATAAACTTATTACTACTACTACTTAGCCCATAAATGACCCATTGCTGAGTCAAACTCCTCCCATTACATGGAGGGTAATTAGCCTACTGTGCCACACTGGACAGATGGGTTGGCACAGGGTTTCGTATCAAGTTTTCCTTTCCGGCAGTCAATCCTCACTCACCTTATTAGTGAGAAAATACATTTCCACTCTTTGTACATAGAGTTCCCAGTTCACGCCGTCAATATCATATTCCGATATTTTCTCGACAGCCATGGTTAAATTTTTTTCCTCGTCGCCAATTAGTAAAAAAGCGTATTACTCTGAAGCCATCTACATAAGTAAAGAACGTCACATTTGACGATAGTAATAAAAAGAAGTATGAAATACAAAAAAGGCATACACATCAGTTTTCAGCCTTGTTATTTCCTTACGACCCCCAGTATGGAATGGAGTGATGACACTGTGTAAATCCAAGAACACACGGAACCCCATTATCCTTTGTTTTTTATGACTTCTGTAGAAGATGTCTCTGTAACACCGCCAATACTTTCCAGATATGTAATTCATGGAGCCAAATGACACTTAGATTTATTCCTGTCTGTGTAAGTCTTTACTAACATACATAAAATTGCTTCACCTTTCAAACATCTTGGACAGAAAGTGCCGCGTTTGAGGAACTTTCGCCACCTATCAAGCATAGGTTTCACCTCCAATCTTCGCCAATGAAAATTGACTGTGTAGTACTACTACGCAGTAAAGGTTGTGCAAGTTGTTTATTTATTTGGATTCCCAACAGAAAGTGTACAAGGATTACAAGTATGAACTTAAAATTATTGACTAAAACTAGTACCTTCCCAATTACAGGGAACCACAGCATTCATTAACATTTGGAAAACTTAATATTATTTATTATAAATTGAAACTATTAAAACTAAGAGTATTAATTATTACTTATATTAAATTACACTAGGTATTGCGAGCGGCTACGCCCGCGTGGGCTTCGAACCGGCTTCGAACATAAAATCGGCTATTGTGACTAAACTATGATAGTCAGATATGTGCTCTCGCGGACTTTTTTGTAGATTTTAATAAGACCTACAAACTCGTAGTACTTCATTTTGTTCTATTGTCAATCGTTTTTGCAGCGCACGCATAAATAGGTTTTCGATTTTACACCTTGGGTTACAAAATCGCAATTTTCATACGGATCCCTAATTCTTTTGAAAATAAAATATAGCCTATAACCTTCCTCGATAAATGGACTATCTAACACTGAAAGAATTTTTGAAATCGGACCAGTAGTTCCTGAGATTAGCGCGTTCAAACAAACAAACAAACAAACAAACAAACTCTGCAGCTTTATATATTAGTATAGATAGAGTATAGATTAATTAATAAATAAAATACGTTACCTGTTTGCAGACTATTACTACTATAATCAGTATACATCAAACTATAGTGCTAAGTTATATGCTTTCAAAATGTATAATCTTTTTATTTCACCATTGGCTACATAGTGGTATTTTCACACATACCTTAGTTGTATTATCCTGATTCATTATAACTGACGTACAATGTGGATTTTAAAATTTAAGTTTATTACTGTATAATTCTAGCGTTTTATAACTCTAGACGACATAGTGATTACGAATTGTTAAGTACCTCGTGCGAAGTATCTGTGAGAAAATGTACAGAAAAGAAAAACTGGCAGGAGTGTAGTAGGTATCAAATTAATATTAACTAATGTTCATCAAAACAAAGACGTTTCAATTTCGTGTTTCGTTGTTTTCTGTGTTTCGTTTGGGATACCACAGGTTCGCGAGAACGCAGTTGATTCTAATAACAGGTCGCTATGCGTTCTAATTACAGATAATGTGAAATTTCAAAGTTATATTCAAAGTTTATATAACCTATGTATTTATTACATCATTTTCGTCGTTATAGCCCATAAATGACCCACTACTGGGTCGGACCTCCTCCAAATTCATGGAGGGAAAATAGCCTACTGTGCCAAGCTGGCAAGACGGGTTTGTATCAAGTTTTCCTTCTCTTGGGGCTACGTGATCTGCCTCTTGCGTTCTTTTAGTCGCCTCTTACGACACCCTAAAGATGGTATGGTTTGGTGACATTGTATTTTCTAAATATCTTAACACACGAACGTCATTTCAGTAATCTATACTAATATATAAAGCTGCAGAGTTTGTTTGTTTGTTTGTTTGAACGCGCTAATCTCAGGAACTACTGGTCCGATTTTAAAAAATCTTTCAGTATTAGATAGTCCATTTATTGAGGAAGGTTATAGGCTATATTTTATTTTCAAAAGAATTAGGGATCCGTATGAAAATTGCGATTTTGTAAACCAAGGTGTAAAATCGAAAACCTATTTATGCGTGCGCTGCAAAAACTATTGACAATAGAACAAAATGATGTACTACGGATTTGTAGGTCTTAAAAAGTCCGCGAGAGCACATATCTAACTATCATAGTTTAGTCACAATAACTGATTTTATGTTCATAAAAAATATGCACCGGTTCGAAGCCCACCCGCGCGCAAAAGCTTATAATCTCATTTGTTTCCAAATGAACGAGTATCTCTGTACACCTATCTTTTGGTTCTCTGCACCACCTATAAGTTGACTAGGAGAGAATGCCAATGGCATTAAGTCCGCCTGCGAAAATAAATAATTTGGACTTATCATATAGTCCTTCTAATAGCTGAAAATATTTTGTGCGCATGCCCGAACTTCCGTCATGTTTATCGGGCACTTTATTAAAAAATGTGATGTGTGTTAATGCTTGTTGCACAGCCATAGTTATGAAAAGTGCCCGAAACTGTCATACTGCTGCGTTTTTGACATGGCGGACACGCCTGCGCTATGCGAAGTATAAAAAGGCCTATTGATGGTCAACATGTTTATGTCAAACCTACAAGAAACAACAACAGACAACTAATCAGCTAATCTAAGCTAGACACTAAGACATTTACCAACTGCTCAACATAAAATTTTCCTTATATTTAATCTATCAAACAAAACAGTTCTTCGAATTCGTTTATTTTTAGCTTTGTTCAATAAAAAAACAGCAAAGCTGGACAAGTAAAAAGTGCGCACTGGCTGTAATTATACGTGATAAGTTGTGGTCATGCGTTGACATACACTTCCAACAACTACACAATACATACAATGGCAACAAAAAGCTGGTAAACTAGTGTCATCATGGCGACCTTCAAATGAATCCGTGTTGGCGACCAAGGTTCAGTGAGCACCGGTCACACGCTGCCTTTAAGGTTTCAATACCTAACAATCCGTTTGCCTAGGTACCGGCACAAATGTCGATCGTATCAAACTTTAGTCCTGAACTGAATTGAATAGACATACTTAATCAATGATCATGAGACTCGATATAAAGGCTAACCTAACTAACAAAAACCTAACCTAACTTTTTATTAATATTTTGGTGAGCAGCTGGCTATCATAGGGAAATAGTCATAGCTGGAGTTAGTTAGAGCAATTTTAAGTTGAGATTAAATTAGAATACTCGTCCATATTGTCCCTTAATATTTTATAGGTATATTTCTAAACACATTTGAAATAATTTCAATTAGTGACCAAATTAATACAGCATGTTTGTTATAACATCTAGCGTATCTTTAAGGTACATTATTGCACGTTATTTATTATTATTAAAACTGTCAATTTACAATTTTACAATAAATAATTTTAATAAATTATTATGATTTACAACTTAATCGTCAATTGTAAACCTTTTAACATGTTATTCATTGTGTGGTTACAATGAGACTATTAAAACCTAAAAATTATATACAACATGTTGTGTTGACACTGATCTAACAATATAAGTTTCAATTCTGTGGTAGCTGTCCATTGTATATCGCTTATAATCATACCACCAAATTAACAGATGATGTGTAATGCGGATTTCAAAGGGAACTTCATCCATGCAGGTATTATCACAAAACTCAAATCGTCATGTTTAAAACTACCAACATTATCTTTTGACACTCGCCTTACGCTAGAATTCATGTCTTTCTTATGCATGTTCTCTTTCACACAATTCATCCATCCATGTCATTGGAACAGCGCTACTTAAAAAGAAGGAAAATTTTATATCAAACTCTATGCCAAATTTGGTTGATAATTGTCCGTAATCCTGAAGGGAATCTGATTTAGTAGACTTAGGCTGAAATGATAATATTTTTGTAAAATTAGTTTTGTTTCTGCCCATATATGACTACTAATGAGTCAGTCCTCTTCCAAATTACTTGAAGGAATTGAACCTACTGTACTACGGTGGCAAGACAGGCAGGGTTTGTGTGGCGACAGAGTTTGTCTTTTTTCCTTCTCTTGTGGCTAGGTGATGCCTTTTGAGTTCCTTTAGGTCACCTCTTACGACACTCTTATGATGGTATGGGTTGGTGACATTGCGTAATCTAAATCCGTCACCACTCGGATATAACCTTATGGAACTCTGAGAAGAGAAAGACAAAACGATACTCTGTCTCAACCCCCCCCCCCCCCCCAAATGTATTCAAACTGAGAATTCTAAGTCGCGCCATGCTAAGTGCAAGTTCTTGTATCTACATATAAACTTTCATGTATAATTACAATGTATAGCAGGAGCGTTGTATTTTTTGTAGTTCACTACACAATGGTATTAGACAGTTTAAGTTGATTCCACTAAGTAGTCAGCGACAATTACTCCAAGTATGTAGACAATCATGAAATGATTGTGGCGTCCGGTATTTAACAATCACATGAATAAGTCTGATGAAGGAAACACTATTTACAAAGCTGCAGATTAATGTAGCACTGTACGAGTCGAAATAATTTTATTGTTTGGTAATGAGGTAATGAGGTAATAAAACTGCCAAATACAATTACCGGAATTAATCGAATGTACCGGCTGAAAGAAATAGAAGATTTTATATAATTTCAATGAAACATTACTGTAGTTTACTTTAAGCTTAAATTGCAGCCAGATAAGGGGACGGTTTTAGAATACAAAATATCACAAACCGATACCATCCTGGGGGTGTCGTAAGAAGTATCCCTCCATGAATTTGGAGGAGTCCCGACTCAGTAGTGGCTAATTTATGGGCTGAAATGAAAATGATGAACCAGGTAGTTAATATTGTATTTAAAGAGTTAGGTTAAGTAATGCAAATGAGAGGCTTTATTATATTCTAATATTTCACTCCAATCTAAATTAACGAAAATCATTATTTTTGTTTCAGGTACACACGTAATTATGGCTGTCGACAGTAAAAATGACGAGAAAACTGTTGTTAAAACTCTTAATGGCGGTGACTTAAGTGAAACAAATGTAGTTAAGAATAGCTTTAGGAAACGTAACACTAAAAAAGAAAATGATAATATAAAAAATGAGAAGAATAACGAAGACGAATGGACGGGATTAAATTATTTTCAGAAACTTAAACGAATGATCTCTCTCATAACAGTGGAACCAATCTTAGCATGTTATGTGATGCCATCGGTGTTGTCAGTCCTAGCAACACAGAATCTGTACTTGGAGAAAGCGTGCCGTGTAAATTTGCAATTCGATCACCACATTTGTGACGCATTGACTCGAAGAGACACAGCGAATTATACAGTCGAGGAAGAAGCTGTGCAAACACTTGTAGCTTCAGTCACTGGATGGAAAACTGTCCTCCAATCCTTCCTGCCTTGTGGAATTCTTATATTCCTTGGAGCGTACAGCGATAGAGTGGGACAAAGAAAAGTTTGCATGCTCCTCCCGATAATAGGAGAATTTCTGACGAGTATTGGTCTCATTATAAACACCTACTACTTCTATGAACTACCGGTTGAAGTAGCAGCTGTTACTGAAGCCATATTTCCAGCGTTAACCGGTGGTTGGTTCACAATGTTCATGGGAGTGTTCAGTTATATAGCTGATATAACTACAGAAGAACAGAGAACGTTGCGTATCGGAATTGTTAATTTGTTTCATTCTGTGGGAGTGCCCGTCGGAGCGGCGCTCAGCGGGATTTTAGTGCGAAAAATTGGCCTTTACGGTGTGTTCTCTGTGAGTGCTACACTGTACATTCTCAGTTTCATTTACGGTTTCATCAGAATCAAGGAAGTGAAGAAACCAAATTTGACTGCGGTGAGTACCGGTTTCTTTAAGTTATTCATAATACAATTTATATTGTTGCACGCACACACTTAAACGCAGTCATTCTCAAATATTTGTATTAGCAGTTTTTTGCAGAGATTATGCAAATGCAATATTGAGGAGTTATTGTATCGCTTCTTGGCACTTGTTTTTATCCGAATTAATATAAATCAATAAAATAAATAAATATCCTTGGACATTTCACACAACGCCATCTCGTCCCAAGCTAAGCAACTTAATGCTTGTGTTATGGTAACGAGATGGATGATAAACTACTTATATACTACTTCTACATTTTTTTTTTGTAAATACATACTGACACCCAGACTCCGAGCCAGTGCCTCTGGTTTAGACAAAGACACTTGACCGACCCCAGAATCGAACCCGGGAGCCGTTGATCTAAAGGCGGCACATCTAACCACTAGACCAACGAGGCAGTCAATAGATTAGATAGTGAGGCGCATATCCTTACTACCAAAAAAGTACACCTAGAAGTATCGTACAAATTATAGAAATCTTTGACTTGCCATGATTGTTTACGCCAACGGTTGTTACTGAAAGATATGTTTAATATTATTTACATCACCTTTTCCCCAATCTTAATGGAGTCAGCACGAGTCTAGAGACCTCAACTAAATGAATACCCGCACAGCCAGTAATCACTTGGTTAGACCAGTGGTAACTTTTGGCGCTACTAATCTACCAAATGATGGTAGAACGGCAAATGTTCACAGATTTACGTGCCCTCCAAAGCATGGAGGTAGTATTACAAATGGGTGTCCACCATTCAAACCTGAAGAATCAGACGTTGCTTTACCTGCACATCGAATCAAAAACAAAATTAGATGAATGCAATGGAAATTTGAAATGGAAGGCCCTGTCTTTAGGGGAATAATGTGGGCTGATGATGACGATGGCGATGAATGGAAATTTACCTACTCGAAATAAATGTCACTTGTAGTTCTATATCACTCACAATAAAATGACACAAAGAAACCACTGTAATGTATTTTAGATCGAATAAAAGGTCTATAGAATGAACAAGTGACTGATACTTGCTGTTACAGAATCAATAAACGGAGGTATTATAGTTCAGTTGGCGCAAAGTTAATTGTATTGACGCCTTAATTTTTGAATAATCTTATACAGTAGAGATAATACGTGTCAAAGAGATACACGAGATGGTGCTCGGATGAATAAGTTATTAATAACATGTGGATAGAGGATGTTCCAGTTTCGTCTTTTCAGCCCATAAATGACCCACTGCTGATTTGGGCCTCCTCCCAATTCATGGAGAGATTTTTTGATTTTTGATTATTCACGCTGGCAAGCCTTCTCCTGCGACTAGGTGATCTGCCACTTGCATTCCTTTATTCACCTCTAACGAAACCCTCAGGATGGCATGGGTTGGTGACCTTGCGTATTCTAAATCCGACACCACACGGACCAGTTTACAGCGATCAAAAAACTTGTATAGATAACATTTTGATGCATTTAAACGTACAACGGCTCGTGTGTTTGAATTTATTTAGAATACGGAATGTTACCAACCCATTCCATTACAAGGGTGCCAGTTATGAAGCGGTTATGAAGCGACTAAAAAAACACATGAGGCAGGCGACCTTTTCTTGTGAATTAAAACTTGTACAAACTTAGAGTCTCATCTCATCTCTCATCTGGTTACCGTGGTATAGTAAGCAAATTTAGTTGGTATTTGGGTCTTTGATGAAAAAATATTTTCTATTATAGTGCCCATCTGACACGATGGTAAGCAACCAACAGCTAAATTCAAATTTGATTTTGAGGTATTTTGATTAAATATCTATTTTTATCACTTGACTTGAATGCCTTTGACCCTAGGCTTGGGTGATGGAAAGCAACGCCAGGGTCTAAGATGGAGCAGGCAATTCAAGGAAATGCCCTGTCGGGCACCGGCTCTCACATACACCCGACGAAACACAGTAAAACTTCTTGGCGACGGACTTATATGTGACGGTGGTAGCTAGCCGGGCGGAATGTTTGTGTTTATTGAGTGATTGACATTCCTTTGTATGGCCGTGTGAAAACCAGTGTAAATAAGAAGAAATGTAATTTCTCGCCATTCCCAAGTCCACGTGAACTTTGAATGAATTTAAATGGTCAATTAAATCAGAACATTGACAATACTGACCATATTATAGGTTAATAGCATTTCGAGCTAAAAACAACGTTTTAGGTTTTTATCTCCATACAAGCGCACGTGTGTTGGACAAGTTCTGTTAACTGGTGATAAACCGCGTGTTACCATGTTAAATGCGTAGAATGAAATGTTACGAAATGCCTTGTGTGAGTAAATAAGGACTCTTTTGTCCTTATTTTTAAAGCGTTTATTTTTCTAATTGTATGCGGTCCAGTGGACAGCGATAACGTTCACGATACCAATTTTACTATCATAAGTATTGTGTATACGATGTTTCTATAGATGCGTCACAATAGTCCCGACATTAGATGCTAATTCAGACGACCCGGTATCTGCAATGATAATGGTAGATCAGAATGATACTTTAGAGTTTGGAAACCGTCATATTGTATTGTGTTTTTCTGACGAAAGTGATGCGGCGCTTACGAATCGGCCGTTTATTATATTAATCAGTATTCAGTTGGGCACAGAGCTGTGCAAACTTCGGTATACAATTTAGGTAAACATAATTAAAATTCATCTTACGCTTGTTTATTTGACGTAAAACATATAACACATACACGGTACTCAGTCCATTAATTACCCACTGTTGAGATTGCATATTTTCGTATATATACATTTTTCTATTATAATTTTTAAATTAAATTAATTCTACTAATATTATAAATATTTAATTGGTCTTAAGACCCACTTAATGAGTTGAGGAAAAATCAGTAAATTATTTTTGAGAATTTGATGAAAAAAGTATACAATAAAGATAGATACTATATACAACCGAGATCATCATATTATATACTATCAATGTATTTTTGTTTTTCTATAAGTAAATAAACTAATTCAGGATGATTGAGACACAAAATGATGTCCCGTGCCTGACACGATTATGAAAGTAAATTTCTTCTAATCCATTTGGAAAAGGCTAGTGGCGGATAATTTCTACGCTAAGATGAATTGTCTATAAACAAAAAAGTATTCATTACATTGACAATGAACTGAAGGCTAAGCACATCTTTGTACTGTCGAAAATTCTTGACCTTTTTTGTAGTCACCAATTATTCCTGCATTATTGCTTCCTTGCGGAAAATTACAGAGCTGCGTGGGTTGCGCATGCGATTTCTTTTGTTGTTTCGATGCCACTGATAATAAATAAATAAATAAATATCCTTGGACTTTTCACACAACGCCATCTCGTCCCAAGTTAAGCAACTTAATGATTGTGTTATGGTAACGAGATGGATGATAAACTACTTAGATACTTTTTTTTTTTGTAAATACATACATATGATAGATAGAAATGACACCCAGACTCCGAGCCAGTGTCTCTGGTTTAGACAAAGACACTTGCCCGACCCCGGAATCGAACCCGGGACCCGTTGATCCAAAGTCGGCACATCTCACAGTCTTCTGGGTAATTGTTTTATTTGACTATTAATGCTAACCATCTTACTAATGTCATGTTTGGTGAGGGATTTAGAATACATAGTGTCACCACCCCATCCCATTCCAAGGGTGTCCTAAGAGCCGACAAAAGGAAATTATAAGAGGCCGAATACAAGCCCTGTGCCAACCCGTCTTTAATTGAATAATAATAATAATAAATCATTTATTGCAGCAAAATTACATTATACAGTTAACATAGGATTAACAAAACGATAAAACGATTACAAATTTAGAAAATGTTGCAGAGCGCTTGGTTTACTTAAACTAAATTATCCATCGGTTTCCTCACTAGGCAAGCCTCTATCGAGGAAACCTGTTAACTGTTGTTTTGTTCTTCTCGATTATCTCCCTTCGGAAAATTACAAATTTAAACCCATTTAATAATATTAAAATTATCTCTTTAAGTATAGTAAATTACTAGCATTGAATTTTTAAAAGACCTTCTGTCGCATAAATAGTAATAAATAGAATAGGTATAAATAGTAAAAAAAAAAGTCATGCCAACTCAGAAAGCTTCGTAGGCATAACACTTAACTGAAGATCATCACAACACATGTCATGCATAACACTTAACTGAAGATCATCCCATGATCAAATGCATAGTTTACGAGTCTATATAGGCAAACATTCATTTTTATTTAAATAGTTCAACGGCTTCTGCAAAACCACTTGTCTTTATCCAGACATTTCCCAATTTCCTTGGGGCTGACACTAGTTTAACCTGATTTACATGTCGCGACCTATCTGGTGGGGCAACTGGTAATAGTTTCAGTAGACCAGCTGTCAATTTTACGCAGACTATACACGTAGTCGTGTATCGTCTGCATAGATGTAGGTCTACTTCTACTTCTGAGCCAATAAACTACCCACTGCTGAGTTGGGCATCCTCCAACTACATGGAGGGTAATTAGCCTACTCCCATGCTGGCCAGACGGGTTGGCACAGGCTTTTGTAAAAGTTTTTCTTCTCTTGCGGTTTGGTTTACGGCCATGTCATTTCCATTTGTCGGCTCTTACGCCACCCTCAGGAAGAAATGGGGTGGTGATACTATTTATTCTAAATACCGGTCACCACACGGATAGTTAAAGGTTACATGTTATAAATAATGGACACCCATCCAACATCCAGTTGATGCAGACGTTGCTTAACCTGAAGATCTATGGTGATCCGCAATAATCACTAGTCAAGCAAACAAAAATTATGCAATCGACACAGTCATATACAAAAAACCGGGCTTTTTGTATATCAATGAATCGACAGCTAAAATTATCTGTCAAAGTAAATTTGCCAAGATAACATGATTGCGTGAGTCCGTAGCCTTCAATTTTGAGTGAATGCCTTACAAAATTATCCATAGTTGCGCCAGTTCATAGATTTATACAATGCAATCGGGAGCTTCAATCCTTAATGGATTTCAAGTGTTAGTAAATGTGAAATGATCAGGCGTAAATAATAGTGTAAAAAATCTAAAAAAATACGCTTTTAAATCGAAGTAAAATCTAGAAAATAAATTTTAATACATTTGAATTTAAAATAGTGTAAAAGAAAATATTTTGTTGTACAAAATGCGTGGGGTGCATGGTATCAATAGTTATAAATATTTTATGAACAGATATGAGTAGATGGGTTATTTTGATAAATATCCTGAAAAGCAACAACATATGTTAGTTGAAAACAAACAAAAGTTTGTATTTCGATTAAGGCGAATACTGACACGTCCGTACCCGCAGGGTCATATGTTAGTGAAAGGAATAAATACTGCGAAACTCACAGATTTAACTTGCACAGTGCTTAAAGTAATTTATCAATCATGAAATTGATTGCACGTATGCAATTACGAATACTGTTTTACAAAACCTTATCCTAAATATGAAGTTATTTGTTATTTGATTAAATGACATAACTACTATTACTACCCTTCACGTAATTGGAGGAGTTCCGTATCAGCGGTGGGTCATTCATGGGCTGCCAGGCCCGGCCAGGTGTCCATGAGGATTCTCAACATAAAAAAACGTAGGGGTTTAATATAAATGATCAATCAATGATACAAGCTGTCATATCTCAGCTATTCAATTACTGTCAATCGAGCTTCTTTTAAACTTTCTTTTTAACTTGCTACAGCACTCTTTAATGTAGTCAAAACATTTTGATTTATGTTTTAAATTCTTAAGTCTTCGTCGTCGTTATATGGATTGAAATTTTTCACAAAAAAATCATGGTCTGAAATGAAATCCTAGAGTATCTCAAATCAAATGGTGGTTTGTATATCAAAAGTAGGAAGTGTCAAGTTTGAAAAATTTAATCTTGTTTTATGTAATTGTATAAATAAAAAAAGATACTTACGCATATGGTGTATAACTGGGATAGGAAAATACTCCTAAGCTTAGAGCTATTTATTTATTCAATAGATTCTAATATTCCAATATTAAAAGTGTGATATTAGTGTTTAAAAACAAATTCTAAAACTTCCGCAAAAAAACAAAGTACTTAACCGACTCAGCGACAATTCCTTTATTGTTCCAATTGCATTGCAATAAGAACTAAAATAATAACAATTATCAATCGAATTGACCGTGAAATTACCGATATTATATAACAGGTTAGAAGTTCATTGACTAAATTAGATTATTCGTGCGTAACACGACAAAAAGATAACTTGACCTTAATTTGTTTCACACTCTGGTGGCAAGTAGGGCCTTCAGAGTTTGGCTTGTTCTGATGGTTTGTAAAAGTATACTGAGTTCCAGGGGAAAATTCTATAAGAGTTTTACATCGCAGAATATTTATATAGCTACAGACAATCGGTATGTAGTTGAACTTCTTTTAATTGTCACTATGTAAGCGTTTGACCTCGCTGGGGATCAATCGGGAAGTAGCGAAAGATCATCTCGTCAAATGAAAGTATTTGAAGACGTATTTGATCAATGTATGTTGCCAGTGATGACATTATTATGGAACAGAGAAGTGGTCGCTTACTATGAAGTCCGATGAATGGTCCAAGCCACTCAAAAGGCAATACAGAGGGTTACGCTCGAAGTTTCCCTGCGAATCTGGAATGAGGAAATGCAGAGGCGTAGCTACCTGCCATAGCTACCGACAGGGACAGGATTACCAAACTTAATGGGCAGTGGGCAAACCACATAGATCGCAAGACTGACCGTCGATGAGATAGAACAGTCCTTGAGTAACGACCGCGTACCGGAAAACGCAGTGCTGGTAGGCCTCCTTAACGGTGTACGAATGACCTGCTTAAGGGCGCCGGTAAAAAAGGCTTTGGGGCGCCGGGAGGTCTATGGCGCTTTATGGTACGCGTTCTTTTTGCTGAAATTATGATGATGATGATTGCGTTTGACCACGTCAAGTTGCAGCCAACGAACTTCATAGTGAAATTAAACATTGCACCCTCACATAGTGACACTAGTACATTAAGTCACTTAGGTATAAAATGAGTATTTTTGTTAATTATACGAGTACATTAGTGTCACCAATTTATTCACCTGCCACCTGATATTGGGAGCCGCCATACTATCTGACCAGTTTGGTAGACTTATTCCGTACATCACATTATAAGAGTCAATAACAACAAAAGGTCTACTTTTAAAAACGGTAATCGATATATCGTGACATCGTTTCTTCTTCTATCGATGAATATACGAACGACAATAAATTCAATACTGTCTATGTCACCCTACTCTCACTTGTAAATGCCAGTAATGAATATTCGGAGCACACGGAGTGTGTATGTGTGTGTTTGTTACCTCATTTCCTGATCTAGATGGTCGGGCAAAAACTCAAGCACTTCGTTATAAAAACGTGAAGTTGGATGAGATCTGACCAATTTAGAATTAAAGTGTGGTGACGTATTTAGAAGTAAAGTGTGTAAGGGTGTTGTAAGATCGGCAAAAGAAGGAACACTTAGTACAAAACACTGTAACGACCAGTCTGTAATTGGAGGAGGTCTGACTAGACAGTAGGTGGGCGATATGTCGTTTCAGCCCATTAATGACCCACTACTGAGTCGGGCCTCGTCCAAATTCATGGAGGGATATTAGTCTACTGTGCCACGTTGGCAAGACGGGTTGGCACAGGGTTTGTATCAATCAGGTCCCGAGGAGACGCCGTCCACGCACACGGCGAAACATAGGAGATCCCGGGGCGGGGTCGCCCCACACGGGATCTGAGAGGAAGCGACGTCCTGCCGGGTGCTCACGGCACGACGTCGAGTGCTCGTAAGGAGCCTGAGGAGAAGAGGAGGGCCTCCTCGTCTGCGGCGGCGTGGTTCTGCATCAGATCCCACAATGCCGCAACAGGACGCGAGTTGGAGCACCCCAGGGAGGTTTAGTGGGTAGGCCCCCACTATGGGGGAGAGTCCCACACTCCCCTCGCTGGCCATCCCCGTGGCCGGCGAGGAAGTCCATAAAGGATTTTACCCAGGGCGAAAAAAAAAAGAAGAAAAAAAGGGGTTTGTATCAAGTTTTCCTTCTCTTGCGACTAGGTGATTTGCCTCTTTTGTTCCCTTAGTCGCCTCCTACTACTCTTAGTCGACTCTTAGTGTCCTGCGACACCCTCGGGATGGTATGGGTTGGTGATACCGCGTATTCTAAATCCGTCACCACATGGAATTGCGATAGGTAATAAGGTAATAGGAACTTACTGCCTTGTTATTCTAAGGGTCCTAGGTTCGATTCCGGGGTCGGGCAAAAACCAGAGCCACTTGCTCTGAGCCTGGGGGTGTCATTTCGTGAATCGTAAATTATATGTTAGTAAGAGCCGGTACCGTTTAAAAAAAAGTGTGCTCTTGTTTAACATTTTTTTACAAGCATTTAATTTTCGAACGCAAATGATACACGGACTCAGAACAAGTGCCTCTAGTTTCGACAAAAACTTTTGGCCGACCCAAGAATGGAACCCGGGGCCTGTTGATCCAAAGGCGGCAGCTCCAACCCCTAGACCAACGAGGCACCCCAAGTTTCAGAATACTAGTTCTCGTTTGCACCTTTCAGAAACCGACAAATAACTGCTGCCAATGGCTTGGAGACTTCTTCGACATGCGATACGTCAAGGAGACGCTGATGGTAGCGTTCAAACCAGGCCCGAACAACAGACGACTGCGAGTCATTATGCTTGTCATAGTGATGTGCGTCATAATCGGTCCTATTTACGGTAAGTCGCTTTAATCTGTGCTGAAGCCACTAAGATATTGGAACAGGTTTACTATTTTATTAATTTACTAGCGAACCCGCCCCGGCTCCGCACAATATAATGCATTTATTAAATAAATTTAATTAAATTTTCCTACATTAAATCTTGCTCTAGAATCACTCTATCTATTTAAAAACACCGCTTCTATATCTGTTGCGTAGTTTTAAAGATTTAAGCATACATAGGGACCGACATACGACAGCGACTTTGTTTTATAATATGTAGTGTTTAATGGTCGCAATAACAGTTTTTAAAAGTACTAAGTTTACCCTGTTGTGATGGATTTAGAATTCATAATGTCGCCACCGCATTTCATCCTGAGGGTGTCGTAAGAGCCGACAAAAGGAAATGACCAAGGCCGAAAACCTAGCGGCGATGCGAAGTTTTAAGTAACAATGGTTTGACATAAATAAATCCACGTTATCAAAGCCGCGAGTTGCAGCTAGTGATTTATCATTCACTCTTCAACATTTATTTGTTTGAATTGTCTTAAAGGCAAGGTTGAACAAATTAAAAGCTCACTTTCATTCAGTATAGCAGATAATAACAGCAATTTAAATTAATTTCGTTGCTACCGCAATTGCGGGACTGTGTATTGTATTACTTACAAATCAAATTAGTTCCTGACTAAATTCTACTGTAGCGTTCAAAATGGATTTTATACAATGCCGAAATAAATTATTATTTTTGCGACCCTAATAAAATGAACAATCCTGTTGGTGCGTATTCGTAATAAAAAGTATTTGCGTTGTTCATAAGTACGCACTAGAACTTTGAACTATGCACTAGAACTTTGAACCATAGTTCTACGTGGCGTAATAAGATAAACTACCATTACTTCATTGGGAAGACGTCAATAGGTAAGACAAAGTTCTAAAACCGAACATTTTAGCTTCTGTTGTTACGACATTTGGACATCCCGTATACGCGCGTTTTGCTCACATCTATATATACTACATACAAATAAATAAAATTGGAGTGTCTGTTTGTAATAATACAATAACCACTTTTGACTAAATGCGTAAGTATTTATAAACAGGACATAGACCAAAATAACATATTTTTAAATTTTTGCTGCCGTCTGTATGTCTGTTTGTTCCGGCTAATCTCTGGAACGCTGGACCGATTTTGACGGGACTATCACTGATAGGTAGCTGATGATATAAGGAGTACTTAGGCTACTTTTTTGACTAGCTTCGCCCCGCGGTAAATATCGCACCCGTGCGAAGCCGGGACGGCCCGCTAGTTTAATATATATATTAAACTTATTAAATATGTGTGATCTTATAATAAAATAATGAAAGTTAAAGTTCAAATTATAATTTGGTTACATGTTGGTTACGTAGAACTTTAGAAGGCCGACTAATTAAAATAATTGTTAATTAGTTAAAGACTATTAAATATATCTTAGAGATAATTGGTTTTTACAGTTGATTTTGCAATAAAAATGTGATTTAACATAATAATCATGATTGGCGTCAGTCCCTGTCAAGTCTCGTCAGTCCCTAGAACACTTATTTAAAAAAATCATAAATGTCTCTATAAATATAAAGTTAAGTAACTGGCCCTTTTAGATGCAGCAAAGTAGATGTTATACTCAAAGCATAAAAAAAACTGTTCTGATTTTTAACTAAAAACACATCTTTTAAAATTACGTCAGAAGTTACCCAAATTTCAGATAGCCACTCATATTTATGACACGCGTCTCTGTCGCGGAAATATTGTGAAGGTACCTTTATTTGCATAACGTTACGGCGTGGATACACATAGCCGTGGTTACAGGCGCACTGATGGGAGCAGCTCAATGTCTTCGTGAGGCTCGGGTCTACATACCTACCCTCGCCTACTCGTAATTTTTTTTGCAGCACTAATTACATTGACAACACTTATGACATTTACACACTCGCCTATAGGATAGTTTTTTTATTTAGGAGATGGCATTCACTGAACGTCCGTGTGGTGACGGATTTAGAATACACAATGTCACCACTAAAAGAATACAAGAGGCAGATCACCTAGACCCAAGAGAAGGACAATTTGATACAAACCCTTTGCCAACCCGTTTCGCCAGCATGGCACAGTAGGCTTATTTTCCTCCATGAATTTGGAAGCGGCCCGACTCGGTACTGGGTCATTTATGAGCTGAAACGACGATTCACTGAACACTGGAGTCCACGGTGATGATAGACCCTCACAATATTTCCGCGATTCAGACTCGTGTCATAAATATAAATACAATCCCGTTTCGTTTCAGCCCTTGAATGACCCACTACCGAGTCGGACCTCCTCCAAATTTATTGAGGAAAATTAGCCTACTGTGCCACGCTGGCAAGACGGGTTGGCAAAGGGTTTGTATCAAGTTTTCCTTCTCTTGCGGCTAGGTGATCTGCCTCTTGCGTTCCCTTAGTCTCCTCTTACGACACCCTCGGGATGGTATGGGTTGGTGACACTGCGTATTCTAAATCCGTCACCACACCCGTCCCGTTAACGATTTAGTTGAATATATGTATAAGTACTTACTTTTTATGTGCACAGATTATCTTTCTCATAAAGTACGCCCTTGGACGTTATTGGCAATTCCAATACGCAGTCAACAGTTACTCAGAACACTTTCACCACAATTTCACTTTCTACAAAGCCTGTGGTGCTAAATGTCAAGCATAAATTTTCTATACTACCCACGTTTATGTCTGTATTTAATTTGTCCAAGTACTTGTTTGTACTTCCTTGGTTCGATCTTTTTTATTGTCATATTATCCAAATATTTTTTTAAATCGTATCTATATACTTAGTTTAACAGAGTGTCAGTTAAATACAAACATTTTTCTTCAAAAAATCGAGCGTCATGTAGTTATATTATTACTTTAGAACACTTCTAAGAAACATAAATAACACTGAAATAAATTACTACTTATTACTTTTTTAAAATAAATTCATTATAGAAAACATGTATTTTTAAAAAAAACTTGCTCATTAGAAAAACCCCGCCCATGGTGGAGCCGAAGGCCCAAATCACCACCGGTGGTCAGGGATCCAGAGTGAGGAACCTCCTCACAATACGTGCCGTATCCAAAAGTACTGCCTTTTGGATCAGGCTCTTCACCCAAGCTAGGCTCTTGGCGCGTCTGTAGGTCAAGAGCGTCTGTAGGTATTGGTCAAAGCTCCTTGTAGGTCAGCTCACTGACTGTCGAAACTTGTCTAAAATTAATTTAATTTCATAAACTTCCCGATAAAAAGATAAGAGAGTCTTAGTAACTACGTTTCCTTTAAAATTCTTTGTCTTCTTGAACATAGAAGGTTAAATTGGAGTGTATGCTTAAACTGACTCAGTTTCCACGCTGCCCCAGAAATTTGAAATTTGATTGATTTGATTGATTCGCATTTAATTTACTTATTATAAGCACAATGAATTTGTGACGTTGTATAATTACGGAATGAATTTGTGACGGACATTATATAATTGAAGCAGTTCATTGATGTCCATAACTTTTCTATTTTAAGGTCCCGGGTTCGATTCCGGGGTGGGGCAAATGTCTCTGTTTATAGCAGAGGCACTTGCTCGGAATCAGGGTGTCATTTGTGCTCGTGAATCACATGTTTGTAAACTGCCCCCGCGGTACAGCTTAAACCTAGAACAGGGGAGTCGTTTTTTTTTAAATGAACAATCTATGCTAATTAATATAAATTTATATCTATATATATCGCGCACCGGAAAATGTTATACAGCTAAAACTGTAAATATTACGATAACATGAAATGAAAGTAACTCCTCGTTTAGTTTCATTTCAAGCCGTACAGTTGGCTAATTATCTCTTCCGATTTTGGAGGTGACATGAAAGAGATAGTGAATGATTCCGGAGCCGAGAGAAACCTATATCCTAGTTGATCTTGATAAAATTGTCCGGGAATCCTATATGAGGTTGTTAGTTTAATTTATCGTTATTTCTTTCTGTTTCCAGGTGAAATGTCCGTGCTGTACCTCTTCACCAGATACAGGTTCAACTGGAACGAAGTAGACTTCAGCATGTTCTCCACTTACGCCATGTGTACTTCATTAGTAGGTAATATTTCAACTATACAAGTCCCATGATATAATGATTAGAAATAAATCATTTTACATTAAAAAAGCGCATATATCTTGGTAAAAAGGAGTTAATGTAAAAACCATTAGATCGTAGCCTAATATTTGCTCCGATCACATGTAGAGTTATAACAAAAACCTCATAAAAATATTGAAAGGAAATATAACCAAAATATCAGGCCCAATATCTGCAAATATATGTGGTGGGGAGAAAATGTGGATGCGACAAGAATCTATGTATTGACAACTTAACAACATCTATATCTTAATAAGCGTGTACCTATAAAAAGCAGAAAATAAAAATTACTTAAATTAAAAAAAATAATAAACCCCCGACATAATGACCTAAGTTCTCTTTAAAAAGTAAGTGGGGGACCAGGGGTCAGGTAATAAATAAGTAGGAGCGGTCCCCCAACACGATGTATTTTTTTTATTTTTTACTATACGATGGGAACTTATGACGAAAGTGACATAAACACGAGAAATAAACACAACGACCAAGAAACATTATGACATATAACGTAGCTTGTAGGACAATAATCACGATAGCTAGACGTGATTAAAATTGGTTATAAGTATTATTATATTAAATTTCTACGGTCTGAATTATACAGGGTGTAACCAAACACCCTATAACTATCCGGGTAAGTGATCCATAGGGCTAATCAAAGGAAACAGTTATGTGTTTAAAATGTATTTCAATGTTGAAGTACGAGTGAGATAGCAATAGATAGCGAGGCTTACCTAAACCAGATTTTTATTAAAAGAACATGGGTTGAAAGTCCACTGAAAGTTAACTAACGACATAGCTACAGTTATTGTAATCTTACAAGCGTAGTACATCGAGTGCCATAATGGTTTTTGTATTGTCTGTGCTAATATCTCAAGTTGTGACACAAATCTATAATATAAAAATATATACGCATAACTCAACAACGCCTGGACCGATTTGCCCATTCCTTTTTTTTTAAATGATTGTTGAAGTTTAAGGATAGTTTTTACGGCGAGAAAAAATCGAATAGTTGCCGGTAAAACCCTAAAAACAGCGTTTTTCTTTTGCCCATACAAACGTTTACTAACTAAAACGTAGAGACCGTTTGAGCTTTATTGCTATTGTATAAAGTTCATAGTAAATTACAACCACTCACTGTTGTCTAAGCAATGTGTGTTCCTAGCGTCAAAGAGTCAATTATTTTGACAGGACGAAGTCTGTCGGGTCCGCTAGTTAAAAAATAATTGTATACAGGTCAGCAGTAGTATACATTATTTCGTTATGTCTATAGGGTTTTAGTTGCGCCCTGTAATCAAATGAAAGTATTGCTCAATACACGTCCTTTAAACACTTTAACGAGCAACCCTATTCTGTTTACAATGACTAAATATTCGGTCGGGGCTAAATTCAACAAAAAAATCGTACAAACGCAGATACGCTGGCCTTAATGAACAATGGTCAGTTGGGCTGAATAGATGCATACAATAAGATGATCTAGGTTTTATGCCAGTTCCAAATAGGTATGCTAAACCTCGTTATTTCTTATTATGCAGCCCACTTGCTGAATAAAAGGCAAAAATTGTGTCAGTAAGAAAGTATAACATCTATAATGATTAGCATTAAGCCGGATTTAAGAGTGTCAGACGTGTTGTGACGTGTCGCATCGTTTTCATATATTTAATACGACAGTATAAATTTCAGCGTATATTATAAACGTGAAAGTTTGTAATTATGGATGGATGGATGGATGGATGGATGGATGTTTGTTACTTTTTCACGTAAAAACTACTGAATGGATTTTAATGAAACTTTACAATAATATAGCTTATACATCAGAATAACACATAGGCTACAAGTTATAAAGATATTATGTGAATTACAACAATATAAACAAGTCGAATTCAAAATTTCTAATTGTCAAACTTTCGACCATATTAAACTATAGACAACATAACGTTTCCCTGTCAGTTGCGTTTTGTTAAAGTAGGTTTTATACGGACGGGATAAAAATCTCAGGTATCCTATGTCCAACTTTCTTTTTGTTTTAAATATATATAATGCGGAACAAAGTTCGCCGGGTCAGCTAGTATTAAATATAATATGAACCCGATACCTCTCTGATGCGACACGTCTCAGCACCGCAGAAAAATATAAATCCGGCTTTAGGCACTTCTCTGTGTGGTGACGGATTAAGAATATTTAGTGGTAATAAATAGAATAACACGGCAAAAATGTAGCTGTAAGAGAAGGAAAACTTGATATGAAAGAAAATAAGTTTTAATACGTTAATTTTAAGGCGTTAATTGATTGAGCAAATCCTTCTGCCTCGTTGGTCTAGTGGTTAGAGCCGCCTTTTGATCAACGTGTCCCGGGTTCGATTCCGGGGTCGGGCAAGTGTCTTTGTCTAAACCAGAGGCACTGGCTTGGAGTCTGGGTGTCATTTCTATCTATAATATGTATGTATTTACAAAAAAAAATTGTATATAAGTAGTTTATCATCCATCTCGTTACCATAACACAAGCATTAAGTTGCTTAACTTGGGACGAGATGGCGTTGTGTGAAATGTCCAAGGATATTTATTTATTATTTATTTATTTATCTGGCCAGCGTGGCATAGTATGCTGATTTCCCTCCTTGTTATTGGAGAAAGCCCGTCTCAGCAGTGGTTTTTTTATGGACTAGGGTTTATCATGATGATTAGATGTCCGTGTGGTGATAGATCTAGAATACACAGTGTCACCACCCCATTCCATCTTGATAGCGTTGTAGGAGCCGACAAAAAGAAATAACAAGGCCGATCGAACCGGAAACCCATGATACAAAGGTGGCATTCCAACCCACATACAACTACTATTCATTTTAGGAACCCTAACCCAAATTTAAGTAAGCACGGTGTCGATTGACAGCTAGCTGTCCATAAATATAAATATGCAAAATAAAAACTAAAACAAATACTAATTTATATAATAACAAATAATCTATACTAATATAATAAAGCTGCAGAGTTTGTTTGTTTGTTTGTTTGTTTGTTTGAACGCGCTAATCTCAGGAACTACTGGTCCGATTTCAAAAAATTCTTTCAGTGTTAGATAGTCCATTTATCGAGGAAGGTTATAGGCTATATTTTATTTTCAAAAGAATTAGGGATCCGTATGAAAATTGCGATTTTGTAACCCAAGGTGTAAAATCGAAAACCTATTTATGCGTGCGCTGCAAAAACGATTGACAATAGAACAAAATGAAGTACTACGAGTTTGTAGGTCTTATTAAAATCTACAAAAAAGTCCACGAGAGCACATATCTAACTATCATAGTTTAGTCACAATAACCACTTTTATATTCATAAAAAAAAATGCATAGAGATAAGCACGGGTTCGAAGTCCACGCGAGCGAAGCCGCGCCCAAAAGCTAGTAATTTATATGGTTTTCATTTTATTCCAGGCACTCTCTTCTCTGTAGGAGTTTTCAGCCACGTCTTGAAATTTGATGACGCTATCATTGGCGTGATATCCTGTACGAGTAAAATATTATCTGGATTCATGTACGCCTTTGCCACTAACACTTGGCAGATATACATAGGTAAGGCAACCATCATTTTTTCAGCCAGAAAAAGACAACTTCTGGACATAAGCTTCTGGCACAAGGCGTCTGAGCGGCCCGTATCTAACGGATTCCGGCGACGTTAATCAGGCTGTCAGTCCACCGAGTGCCAGGCTTACCAGCACTGTGCTTTTCGGTACGTGGTTCCCACTCTAAGACCTGTCTGCCTCATCGGTCAGACATGCGTGCTATGTGCTGGCAGTGCACATAGCAATCCTCTGAGCTACGTATTGCAAGTATAATAATTATATTATTGTACAAATACAATATAATATATAGGGTTTTTGCAGTAATAGTGTATTTTTAACCGACTTCAAAAAGGAGGAGGTTCTCAATTCGACTGCTTTTTTTATTTGAAAACGGGAGTTTGGTGAATTTATATCGAAATTGGTACAGTAGTTTGCTATGAAACTTAAAATAAGTGAACAAAACCATCTGTCGGAAGGCAGGTTTGGCCAACTTGCTAGTTGTTGGTTGGTATAAACTTACAAAAAATAAAAACTTTCTGCCGACTTCAAAAAATTTATAGCGAAAAATAACTACTTTGAATGGTGTTTCATTGGTTATTTTTCCGTTTTAACTGTTTGAAGTCGGTTTACATTTTTTGTCATAAACATTTTTTTATGCCACTATTCTGATACCCAAGCACTCATCTGATGATAGCTACCGTCGTCTATGGGCGTTTCAACAGCACCCCCAGACGTTTTTTTGTCCTGGGATAAAATCCTTTAAGCACTATCCCCACGCTCCTGGGGATGGCCAGCAGGGGGTGGCCTCCGCCTCTGTGAAGAGATGGAGGCATACCGGTGTACCGAGGCATACCGGTGTACCGTCCCGCGCTTGCTGCCCCGTGCGCCCTGGCTGTATCTCCACGGGGGCGGCGCCGAAAATAAACTAGCAGAAAAAGTAAAAGAGAGTTCTTATCGCTGGCAACACCGCACTTATCACCCCCTATATTGGTTTGGTAATATATTTCATAGTAGCACCTTTTTATGTTCTAGCACCATTGATTGAAATATTCAATGGAACGTCGTTTATTGCTATGAGGTCGATGGTCTCGAAGTTGGTTGATAAGGATGAATTGGGTAAGTTTTACTCTGTCAAATTTTAGAACATCACCATACTACTACTACGCGGCCCATAGTTAATCCACTGTTGAGTCAGCCTCCTCCAGCAACATGGAGTGTAATTATCCTATTAAGCCACGCTGGCTAGACGGGTTGGCACAGGGTTTCGTATCAAGTTTTCCTTCTCTTGCGGCTACTTACGGATTTAGAGTACGTAGGTGAACTCTCTAACTCTAACGACTCATTCCATCTTGGGGGTGGAAGCCGACAAAAGGAAATGACAAGGTCGATAACCTTATCGTAACCTTCCATTATAGATGTAAATATTTTATTGTGCATAATCATGGTGATGTTATCCATGTGGTGACGGACTTAGATTACGTAGTGCCACCATCTCATTCCATCTTGGGGGTGTGAAGGAGACGACAAAAGGATAATGACAACGTCGAGAACCTTATCGACCTTGACATTTCACGACCGTCATCACCATGACTATGCATAATAAAATATTTACCTTCTTTAGTGAAACATGAAGGTAGTCAAAAGAGTTATTTTTAAATTTCTTGATTGTTGTAGAAAAAAAGGTTACATAAGATTTGAATATCATTATCAGTGGTACCTAAATAAAACGTAAATCTGTGACTTATTATGCAGCAGGGTACAGCTCAACGCCCCTAACTAAAATGGGAAAGACATTACATTTTTTTTTAAACTTGTGGATATAACCCTGTGCCAACGCGTCTTGCCAGCGTGGCACAGTAGGCTAGTTTACCTATATGAATTTAGAAGAGACCCGACCCTTTCTAACACAGAACATATTATATTTAATAGCCTTGTATCAAGGATGTCAAAGGAGTTAATGATGGTTAGCGGTTAGAAGTGCCGCCTTTGGTCTAGCGGTTAGAATCCCCGGTTCGATTCTGAGGTCGAGCAAGTGTCTTTGTGTAAACTAGAAACATTAGCTCTGAGTCTGGGTGTCATTTGTGTTCGCAAATTTCATGTTTGTCAACTGCCCGGTACGGGTTTTACCTAGCTAGTGCAGGGGTACGGTGTTATATATGTATCTGTATGTTTTTGCCGATTAAATGTATTTTCTTTCTTTTTTTCTTTATAAAAAAATATCATACGCTATTTCAGGTAAGGTGAATTCATTTTTCGGCGCAGCTGAAGCTATGATGCCTCTAATATACGCGCCAATGTATACAAGTTTATATACTGCGACTATCAAGACGTTCCCAGGAGCATTCTTTCTGCTTGGAGGTGGCATGACTATGCCTGCTGTTCTTATATTTCTGTAAGTACCTGAAGACTTTAGTGTCAATAAGCTTAATTAGTAGGTATTGGTTTAATTATTTCCCAATCATCGTCATCATTAGGGTGTAAGAAGCCTACCAGCTGTGTTTTCCAGTATACGGTCGCCACTCAAGGACTTTTCTGCCCCATCGGATGTCACTCCTGCGAGCTATGTGCTCTGCCCACTGCCACTAAAGTTTGGCAATCTTGTGGGCTATGTCGATGACCCTGGTTAACCAGCGTATCTCCTCCTATCCGTATCTACCGGTCCGTGCCAGCTTCATACGGGAGGAAATATATTTTTCTTTCAATTAAAAATTGCCAATATTAGTCAGTGTTAATGTAGCATTCAAATGGAAATAATTTTAAAATCGGTCCAGTACTTATTTATACATATGTATAATATTATAAGTATAGATAAATAAACGGACAAACAAAAAAAATCGTAACATCTCTGTAACTTAATGTCTTGTCCCATGCCTCGATACAATACAATTAGGGGATAAAAACACCTTTTGTTATGCTTTCCTTCATTCCATTCCAGGTGGCTTTATTTGGCTAATAAAAAACACGGTCACTCAATTCAATCAGCAAAGCAAGTGGACAGCAAAGAGAGTACAGAGAAGACCGGCGTAGAAAATCAGGCTTACGAAACAGATGAAGAAAAGAAACAAAATGAGACGGATACCGATAAAAAAGTGGAACAATCACAAATAGAAATGGGTTTCATTGAGAGTATTGTAAATAATAGTAAAATCCAACATTAGTATTAAGATAAAGTGCGTACTTGGTGTAAATAAAATTGGTTTTGATATCACGAGTGTTTATGTAGTCCTCAAACAAGGGTATTCACTGCTTGGCTTAGTTATTTGACTATAGCTCGCTGTATAATTTTAGTTATGAACGCAGCGCAGCGCAGAGGATTTTATCAACGCACTTCAAAATAAACTTTAAAAATATTACATTATAGTGCATAAATGCTTTAACCTGACAAACGCGTCCTCGGAAGATACGCGGGAATACCGAGACCGTTCGGGGATTATTCCTCTCTGTCTGCACTGACCCTTGGTGTGTAGGTCTGGGGTCTAGTTACCATCTTTCCGCGCTCCGAAGTACCACATACATACGACAGGAGGATTTCCACAGAAGAAAAAAAGGTACTACTTAAAAAGAAAAGTCTTAAAAAAATATTATTTATGTGTACACTTGTATATCAATCCAAATTGGAGAGAAGTCGATTGTACATAGATCACCTGAGAAGAGTATGCACAGTACGAAGAGTTTATATTTCAATCTTATTTAAGACCTGACCATAGCGTAAATATTCGGAGAAGAAGACGATACTGTCAGTTGAATGTAAATTATTATATTATAGAAACTTATCAATTGCAATAAAATATAGAGTTGGATTTCATAATAAATAAGTCGCGACTCCTCTATTTTCTTTGAATAAAATAATATATTAAGTACATTATATATACACAATATTTTACTTCGCAGTGAGTAATACCTACTATTTTGTTTTGATGGTTAGCTGATACATGATGTATAAGATGGCACTACCTAACCCTTTCTACAAACTTGAATAAAATAGTGTAAGGAAACTACTTACTTTATTAGCAATACATCTTAGTAGGTATCCAATAGGTACATTAAAGGCGCTGAACAAATCATGCAAATGTATATCGAGGCGGCCAAAGAGATATTTTATAAACAATGAAGAAGATCGGCTCGTTGCTCTGTCGTATGCAACTGCCAGAATGCTTCACTATCTCGGTATCACTTAGTTTATACTTATCAAAATTTATTATTAACATATTCCAGGGTTGTTCCCGAATTCTGCTGCACGGCAGCATTATTGTCCACTAGCTTGATTGATTTGTACGGAAATAAAACGTTAACAATATTTTTATTAGTTACAGCTTATAATGTGTAATATCTTGTGTTTCTTCGCTACAATAGCATTGGGCTGTGCTGTCATTTATTTCGTAGCAAAAGTTATAATATGGAAAAGAATTATATTACCGTTATGGCAAAAGATGCTTCCGGTAAGTGAAATACATTTAATAATTCCAAAGGCAAATACTTATATCAGTTGTAATTCAAAAACTTCATCAAAAACTTATATACAGTGAGTAACAAAATCTCTAAATCCATCCGAAGGGAATGCTGCAATCTGTGTTTTAAATAGTTTTCAATTTTGAAATATGATTGAGCAATCAAAGTTTTGGTAAACCAAAATTTGTGTTCCATTATGTATCTTCAGTTCATTGTGCATTATTTGTAAAGTTTGGACATATTTGTCGCTAGTTGGTGACCAAAATATTAATAAAAAAATATTGCTTATTTTTACCTGCAAAACTTGTAAAGAGTCTCTATATCAGTAGTACTATCGATCCCGTAGAATTTTTTTTAGACCTTGTATTTTATTTTCTTTATATCAACCCTTTTGTAAATCTTTCCATCAAGCTTCTTTTAGAAATGATAGTTAAGGCTTTTGGTGATTTTCTCTCTTGGTTAGATTTTTAGAACATTTTATTATGAATTTTGCATCGTTTGTACTAAGAATCCAGAGCATCCCTACTTCGCTCACGAGGCTAGAAAACAATGATGTATATTGTAAAAGAAAGTAAAGAAAGTTGAGCTTATTTTACGAATCTTTACAATAAGGTCAAGTTTCTTTACTTTCTTTCAAGAAAAGGAAAATTGAGCTCATTTATTATCATCATATCATTTATCTATATTTATTAATGAATCGCTAGTAGCCAAATCAAATAGGTATAACTTTTAATTTCCAGAAATCGACCACCACTACAACAACGCGTAGACCACGTTTCGATTACGAATATGATATCTTTATGAGGCATTTTACTGCAGAGTTCAATGCAAGCTTTGCCTAACTGACTACTCGGGACTATAGATGGTCTGAAATTAGTTAGTATCAGTAGGCAGCTAAGTTGGTGTAAATAAATGTAACGAAACATAGCAGTGATTAAATAGGTGTTTGTTCTAATGGCTTTAAATGATGTAATGTATAACCATTAGATTTAGATCCAATGTTGAGTAGGGCTTCCTCTAATTCGTCATTTCAATGCTTAAATGACCCGCTATTGAGTCGGGTCTCGTGCGAAGTTGTGGAATGAAATTAGTCTACTGTGGTCATGGTTTTGTTATGCTACATAATTCATGATACCTATGACTACCAAAATCCGTGATAGGTCAAACGGATCAATTTGAAATGACACGCTGTGTCAAACAAGGCTACCAGTGATACAGTAGCATTTGTTTTCATTGAAAGGCCTCCTGTATTTCTGGCAGTTGGAGACTGGCCGGGGTATGTGGGACTCCGGGGCGCGTCGAGATGGTAAATTGCACCCCGACCTACCCACTAGAACTGACGGCGATCATCGATTGCCCAAACCCGTGGCCCTGCCATGGGATTCCTATTGCGGGAGCATGCTCCGTGACCCTGGGGGCCTTGGTATGGTATGGTATGGATACGAAACTGTGCTAACCCGTCTGGTCAGCGTGGTACATTAGGTTAATTAGCCTCCTTGTAACTGAAGGAAGCCCAACACGTATATGGGCTGAGTATTAGTAGTAGCGCGGTTGTGAGCTCCGCACCATTTGAAGTCAAGAACTAGAAGAAGAACGGACAAAGAATTCTAAATTTCCTTTCGTCTGACGTGTTGGTCTCTTAAAAACGTGTGGGACCACCTTTAAATCATGTTTAACTCTCACTCTCTCTCAAATGCCTATACGCTTGATAGTTGGCGACGATCAGGTGGGCCGTACATGCTTGGGCGCTACATCAGCCATTCCAATAATTCCATCGTTTGACAATTGTAACCGGAAAAAACACTTGTTTAGTTTAAGAAGGTATGCATATAAAAATACTGAATCATTAGCACGGTGTACGATATGATTCGTCCAGCGAAAGTAAGTACGTTGGGTACATCCACGCTAAACACTATTGCCGATATTTCTATGTTGCGTTCCTTCACCAACATCATCATAGTTTTAACTTGTCCATAATATTCGTTTTCTGTAAAAACAGAAATGTAAAATTTATTAGACCGGCCTTTTTTTTTGTTTGCGTCACTGACCTGAATTCCTTTGACCCTAGAGTCTGAGATGGAGCAGGTAATTCAAGGAAATGCCCTGACGGGCACCGGCTCTCACAAACACACGACGATACACACTGCTTGGCGCCGAACTTAGATGTGAGGGTGATAGCTAGCCGGACGGACTATTAGATCCTACCACCAAGCGTGCTGGGGATTGTTGATTTTTACAACACGCGTTTTTCCCAGCGTGCGGTGGTGATGTGTAATATTCTGCCCCGTCCCCACACGAGGGGCTCAGAAGAAACAATGTTATCTCGAGGGTGTCGTAAAAGGCAACTAAAGGAAAGGAAGAGGCAGATCGCCTGTCAGTAATAGAAGGTAATCTATTCCACCCTATTCCAATCCGTCTTGTCAGCGTGCATGACCTTAAAGAAGGTGCAAAGTGGGTCATTTAGGGGCTGAAATTATGATCATAATGAATTAAGCAACGACGGAGGGACTTTATACTAAAGTCACTAACCCATTTGTACTGAGAGTATAATAAAGAATGGTTATAGGATCCCAAGACGCAGACAGCTTCGCCGCAGGACCAGGGAATCTTGAACTTGATTTGTATCAACTCGTTTGACAAGCATTCCTCGATTAATTCATTCGATTGCGGCATGATGATGTCTTAGGTTTTCACGATCTTTACACATTGCAGGAAATGATGGCTTCACGGTTATGATCGTTTTATTTTATTTTATTCCCAACGTTTCAGACACTTTGCAGTGTCCGTCGTCCCGCGACCACGGACACTGCAAAGTGTCTGAAACGATCATAACCGTGAAGCCATCATTTCCTGCAATGCGGCATGATGTTGCAAATAGTGGTAACGGCAAACAACTTGACCAATTAATTACCTTGAACACTACTACTTCTACTTCGATTTATGCATAGGCGGAGAAAGGAGGCGACTGGTTAATAATATGCGTGATCTTTCGTTCACCACGCCACGTTTTAGTTCGTTAGGTTTGTGCACTTGTAAGAAACGCCAGACCTAAGATATAAATGCATTAGCAAAATCTTACCCATATCGTAACATAGAATATTTACTAAAATATTCAACACTTTCTTCCGTTCTCTGTTGAATAGTTCGCACATGCTCGCCAAGAATACGGGGCGGCTATTAATGCATATATACAAAAATATATCGCTCAGATAGACATCGGAGGTCTGAAAAAAAGGAACGGAATTTTAATATCTACATCGCCTGTTTATTGTCTTAATGCGCATAGGATGAATGATAGATTACTTAGGCGATATAGTGAAATACATTGTCACACATTGCTCGGCTTATGACGATACCAAAATTCTATAAAACCGACACCTTTCCTATCTATAATATGTATGTAATTACAAAAAAAAATGTATATATATGTAGTTTATCATCCATCTCGTTACCATAACACAAGCATTAAGTTGCTTAGCTTGGGACGAGATGGCGTTGTGTGAAATGTCTAAGGATATTTATTATTATTTATTTTAGCTGGCGGTGGACGTTCAGCTTTAACTTCAAATTGGGTTTGTTCCTGTTTTTAAATAGGTGTTGGTATTTCAGATTTTAACGCGTTAAAACTATTAAATGCTGCGGAATGGTTATTTTTATTCAGAATTGTATCCTTATTACACCCACTCACTCACACCACGATTGATTCATACAAGGAGAGCTGAGATATTAAAGGGCATGTATTCGAAAGTCGTGAGGACGTGCTAGATTTAACAAAATCTAAATATCAAACAAAATCTAAATAAGCGATTTACAAAAGCAAAGCTTATTTGATGTTGCGTCATAAAAAACGTTTATACAATTCACAGAATGATTACCTACATACCTTGATTGATGGCGATAAAGACCGACATATAATTAATAATGTACACAGCACCCATGAGTTGTACATTAAAAATACCTGAAACAGAGTTGGAGGTTCATTTAGAATTGAGGGAACAACTCCAATCACAGGCTCTAATATCAATAACAAATATTCATGCCTGACTAGAGTAGATTTTGTTAAAGATTGTAATATAATCTGCGAGCTTATCGTATATTTGCATCAATTCCAACCAACAGTACTTTCTCGAAGAATGTTTATTATTCTTGTTACGTGTTTCCTGCAAGCAATATCAAAACAACTAAATAGATTCAAATTATGGAACTGGACGAGATAGAAATCATTCGTTAACACAATATGCTACTAGATGTAAATTAGCCTATCCCGTCTTCTACTTCTCAGCATTTTGACAGTCTAGCAATTGCATGGTGTCGGATGAGCACTTCAAAGGAAAATAATAGATTGGTGGTTCTAACTACTACTACTACTCAGTCCATAGCTCACTGTTGAGTCAGGCCTCCTCCAACTACATGGGGGGAAATTAGCCTACTGTGCCACACTGGCCAGACAAGTTGCAAAAGGGTAACGTATCAAGTTTCCTTCTATGGCGGCTAGGTTATAGTCCTTGTCATCTCCTTCCGTCAGCTCTTACGACACCCTCAGGACCGAATGGGTTGGTTACCCTATGTATTGTAAATCCGTCACCACACGGATAACGCCCATCCCTTCAGAGCCTATGATTCCACAGATAGACAAGCCATGTGAATTGAATGATAAACAAAAAACATCCTTATGTCTAGTTAAATTTCTACGTACCTTTGTTGATACTTCGTAAACCAAATCAAACCAGAAAACTTTTCGTCGCGTTAACGTGGCTAACGATTTATTAACTAACAGCTTATTCAGCTTCTTTAATTTCATATAGCTAATAACTATAAAGAAACTAAGTAACGTCCCTTGTAGCATCATTAAGAAGAACGTCAAATGCGCACCAATATTCTGTATGTAAAATTTTCGCAACCAGAATGTTGTACTTAGTAATCCTAAGGGCAATGTTGTAAGGCCCAGAGATATAAGCCTTCTCTTTTTGTAAGCAACCTTGGTTATACCTAAATGGTTGTCAATAGCATCTAGTTTCTTAAATAAGCAAACGTATTTAGGCGAGCTACCAAACGCTGCAGCAAACACTGAGTATGACACTTCAAAAATATTTAGTATTCCATAGGTTTTCGTTAAAAAGTTCAACGGGCTATCTGACATTGTTTCGCGCCAACTTCCAGGATTAAGTTGCATAATCAATATGTTTAGGGCTAAAATTACAAGTAAACTGTATAATTTATCCCACGTTTTGATTGGCGCGATACCTTTTTTGGTGTATTTAAGTAATTTAAATCCGAACAAAGATAAAAACGCTATTAGAGGTTTAAATGAAATTACGTAAGAATGTAAACATATTCTAGGTTTTCTGCTTTTTCTGATTATAGTAGAAAATGTTCCTATTTTTAAAGACATTTAGATATGATAGATAGACGTATTACACTGTTGAAATTTGATGTGTTAACTGATTTAAATTGTATTTGGGTATCAAGGAGTTACAGTACAGAAGTACATACGTTATGAAGTTCGAGATAAAATCAAACATGTTTCTCCACTAACAATAAAGTATAATTAAGGCGAAAACATGAAAGGGCTACTGTTACAAGTAGGTACATACCCTATCTATCGTAATAATAGGTATTATAATAGTAAAAGTCAACTGATCAACTATTATGTAAGTGTGTGGATTTAGAATACTTAGTGTCACCACCCCATTCCATCCTGCGAGTATCTTATGAGCCGACAACGGAAATGAAAAGCTGCAAGAGAAGGAAAACTGGAAACGAAACCCTGTGCCAATCCGTCTGGCCAGCGTCGCACAGTAGGCTAAGTAACCTCCCTGTGATGGGGGGAGGCCCGACTCCGCAGTGGGCTGAGTAGTAGTAGTATGCAAGTTAGCGCAACGCATTAAAAATGTTCAAATAATAGACAAATAATTTTCAATAAGATAATATTGCCACTGTAAATTGAGATGTATCCTATCTTTCAAGTTGGATTAGCTGCACATGGTGTGGAAATTTGATTAAAATCGGCTAAGTAGCTTAAGCCGGGTATTCATTAGCGAACTGTAACCGTAACTGTTGCATGTTATGTAACCAAAAATCATCGAACGCGAACTTGCCGCGATCGGATCGCGTTGCAGTTTGCAGCGAGCGGACGATAAACACGTATTCATTATGTAACGTAACCGTTGGACGTTACTGTAACTACGAATCATGGTGTGTACGTGGTCCGCGAACCTGGCGCGAGCTGTTCGCGAGCGGCACGCAGCGAGCCGATGGATGTCGGTTTTTGGCGCGAACCAAAGGAAGTTCGCAGTGTGTTCGTGGACGCGTACACACACCAGTTCCGACAAACATCGTGACGCGTTATTTATGTTATTAGGACTGGCTACAGTTTAAATTAATTTAGCAATTCAATAATAGATAATAGGCAGCATCGCACTCTAACATAGTGGCTCATAAATATTTGTTTAATATCTCGGAAGACAGTTACGATAAAATTTACTTATTTTGTTAGACAGTTAACAATGGCATAATTTATGGTTAAAAAATAAATCCACGGGATATCAAAATGATTCTACAACATTTATTCCTCGAGTAGTTATCAGCTTGTTTATCTGATAGTTGTGTTGAACTACCATCATTGCATGAACAATCTTTGGATTAGGTCACTTGTCGTCGTCATGGAGGTTGTTGTGGTGGACTCGGTAGTGCTGGATGTTGTAGGAGACACCGCCTTCGCAGCGGCAAATGCTGTGAAAAAATAACGTAATTGTTATGTTTATAAGATATTCATTCATGTGGTAGTATGAATCGGTTCTGTAGTATAATTTGAGATGACGACGATGAAAGAGTGGACCGATTTTGATGCAGATTATATACACGGCATTACATGTCACACAAATAGCCGGATTAAGAACAAAGTGCCCTAATTGTGTGAAACAAAGGACTAACTAACATTTTTATTTATTGCGTTGCGACACACCATAGAGCTGAGTTCCTTCTAGTTTAGGCATGTGCTTACGATCGAATGTCTCGTTCTACATTGTTACAAGGGTACTTTAACTGTACCCTTGTAATCATTTTGCACATCACTAAGCAACAAGTATTTGTGTGTCTCAGTGGCGGTGATTTGCGGAGAAGCGCACGTGTTGTAGCGGACTATTCGAGCAGGTTCCAGTAGCCTCAAACCTACCGATTTTTCAGTATATCTGCCAATTTGGCACTAACCCATTGGAAATGCAATAATCCTACTACATACCAGTATTATAAACCCGAAAGATTGTATGGGTGTGTAGATGAATGGATTGATTTGTTACTCTCTCACGCATAATATACAGGCTGTATTTTAATGTAACGATATATTTTGGGGAATCATCCTAGCGTTCAAAACCTTGCCATTGTAGAGGGGCCCAAATGAATGTGCAATTTATTTCAATAAATGTATTATTCTTTTTACAAGAGTTTTGTCTTACGTTAAGTATGCTCGGCATATAGTGATGAATATAAGTGCAAGCACAGTAGATTCATTAGATAGCATCTATACACTACATACAAAATAATAAAATTGGAGTATCTGTTTGTAATATTAAAATACTAATAAATAACGCTAAATAATGCGAACTGAACCATATTTTTTTTGTTAAATACCACGCAGACGAAGTTGCGGGTAACAGCTAGTAAGCAATAACTACTGTGTGAGGTTCGCTGGTGTTGTAACTGGCGGGGCCTGCGAAGTGAACATACATTGTGTAAGTTCGCCGATTCAGCGCCGGTACCTTTTGTATCATCATGTGTTGGAATTTTAGTTGTCATGTGTAGTTTTAAGAATGTACCTTAGAATTAAACCATAAAAGATTTGGCTATATAGCTTATGCCTTAATCATTGAACAACAAATGGTTTAGGGTAGTGTTTCCCAACCTTTCTTAGGCCGCGCCCCACCTTAACATTTCTTAACTTTGATGAATATTATACTTAATTTTTAACCTTTAAAAATTGTTTTTAGGGTTATTAAATAAATAAATATCCTTGGACATTTCACACAACGCCATCTCGTCCCAAGCTAAGCAACTTAATGCTTGTGTTATGGTAACGAGATGGATGATAAACTACTTATATACATTTTTTTTTATGTAAATACATACATATTATAGATAGAAATGACACCCAGACTACGAGCCAGTGCCTCTGGTTTAGACAAAGACACTTGCCCGACCCCGGAATCGAACCCGGGACCCGTTGATCCAAAGGCGGCACGTCTAACCACTAGACCAACGAGGCAGTTAACTTCGTGTCGAGTCTATTTTTAAATTGCCTCCCTTCACTATCATATTGCCCCCATGTGGGGCGTTGGGCCCATGTGGGGCGTTGGGCCCACGTTGGGAAACACTGGTTTAGGGAGTTTTAGCGGGAATTTGGCGCATATGGTTGTGTTTTTCAATTGTATATTTTAATACTTACCATCTGATGTATCCGTGATAGCCAGTGACGCAGCATACATGACGTAGAGAACAGTCAGCATTGCCAATCCCAATCCAACCATTGCAATCAGTAAGCCACAGAAACAAGGTAAACACATCCTATGTTCTTTCTAAACACTTCATTTTTAACGAGTATTATAGACAGTATGGTAGTATGTCATTTGATATACTAATGCAGTATTCTGGCCTCGTTGGTCTAGTGGTTAGATGTGCCGACTTTGGATCAACGGGTCCCGGGTTCGATTCCGGGGTCGGGCAAGTGTCTTTGTCTAAACCAGAGGCACTGGCTCGGAGTCTGGGTGTCAATTCTATCTATAATATGTATGTATTTACAAAAAAAATATGTATATAAGTAGTTTATCATCCATCTCGTTACCATAACACAAGCATTAAGTTGCTTAGCTTGGGACGAGATGGCGTTGTGTGAAATGTCCAAGGATATTTATTTATTTATTTATAGGTACCTATTAGTACAATAAATAATATCGTATTGTATTACGCATTTTGCTGACAACCCAAAATGAAGTGTGAAAGTGATTCTTTAATATAAAATAATGATATTGCGGCGATACAATATTTCTATTGATACACTGTTTATTTTAGTTTATTCTTGCGTTCTTTACTGGTAAATGTTTCATTGTATTACCTACGAGTGAACGGTATAGGTACTACAGCAAATTTGTACTAAATAAATTGATTAAATAAAATCATGAAGTGGATGGAAATCTAAATTACATTTCACCTTTTAAAACTCTGGTCTTTCACTTTTACCATTTACTTTTACTGTGTAGGTACTAGAGACACAGCGACGATTTTAGTTAAATTAAAAATATTTCTAAAATAAAAAGAATTTCAAATATTTTGTTGATATTTATATTGACTGACAAGATCATAGATAAAATTAATACAGAGTATTTTAGCGTACCATTAACAATATTTAATTGGCATAATACTTATAATGCTTCCCCTTCACATGTCCAATCGTTAGCAGTGTGTTTATGGGCTATCTGTGATAACTATCTTTTGTTTGAGTTTTTGATAAATGTTCAATCATTTTAATGTCAGATATGACAGATTCTCGCATAGCGAAGTGAAATGCCACCATTAGTTACCCAATAGTAATAATGGATATTTTTTGTTTGACAAAAGGAAATATAAGGCCGACAACCTAGCCGCAAGAGAACGAAAGCTTGTTACGAAACCCTATGACAACCCGTCTGGCCAGCGTGGCATAGTAGGCTAATTACCCTCCATGTAGTTGGAGGAAGCCTGACTCAGCATTGGGTCATCTATGGGCTGACAAGTAGTAGTAGAAATAGCAATATACATGATTTAACAAATTCCCTAATAAACCTAGACGTCTGATGTGAAACATGAAATTCACGAACACAAATGACACCCAGACTCAGAGCAAGTGCCTCTGATTCGCAGACACTTGCTCGACCCCGGAATCGAACCTAAGACCCCGTGATCCAAAGGTGGGGCCCATTCAACCTCTAGACAAGGCAGATAATTATTTTTGTTTTTGCTTTTCAAAATGTTAAGATAATTAAGGTGTTTCTTTTTCCCCAAAAATTACTCACGATATCAAAATCAAAATTTTTCTTAATCGAATTAACTCCTGAGAGTACTTTTAAACAGTCAGATTTGTATTTTGTTTCCTTTACCATCATCGTACGGAAAAATCCAATAGTCTGGTCTGGTACTATAGATATAATATATCAGGGTGACTCACTCACTGAGGTGATCCAAATGACTTTGGAATCGCACGCTTTTGGTAGAATAGAATTTATATTCATTGAATGATAGAATAGAAGACTAAAGTCATTTGTTTTTCTATACTACTAAAGCAATTCATTCGAAAGGAATTTGGCTACAGACCCTGTGGTACTGCCTATCAATTGTAATATGAATATAGCCAATATAGAATAAGAATATGGATATAGCGTTTAAGTTACAATCTATAGACAGACACTGAAAAAAATACTTTAATATTTTATAGTATACAATAAAAATACATTAAAATGAAACATTGCTCATTTTAAACTTAGGTATTTAATATTCAATACCTATTGTTAATTTATTGTACCGTTATCAATGATATGCTCCCATTTCACATTGCCATACGTGTTCGCTTTTCTTATGCGGTATTTATTTCCGCCGTTTTTTTTTCAATTTTTTTTGTCCACATAGCCCCTTATGTCAAATATAACAGATACGCGAATAAAAATAGCATAGTGAAGAGCCATTATTATATAAATAGTTTAAGTAGTTACAAACTAAATATCTAAAAATCCACAGATTCTCGTTTCACCCCAAATCTGTAAGAAGTGTATTAGAGAATTATTAATACTCATACTTTTTAACCGACTTTATAAAACGAAGAGGCTTTCATTTGATCTGTATTTTTTGTAAACGTGTTACTATAAAACTCCGTCATTTATAATCGATTTGGAATTCTTTGTTTAATCGATTGGTCGCTGCCAACTTAAAGCCGACATTAATTAGGATATAGGTAACCAACGCAGTGAAGTCAGTGTCAGTCAGTGTGCTTAGTGGTTATTTTTCTATAAATAACGGCCTTCAGAAAATAGAGGAATTCTAAATTCAATTTTGAGTTTTTAAAACATGCAATTTACAATTACTCTTTTTAATTTAATTTTAATTAACAGGTTGGCTTACATTTTTGGTTAAACCGTTTTTTGTTGTTGGTTAAAATGATTATACATTCATTATTATTCAGCACAGCCAGATATTCCGTAATATTAGTGTAGTAATTTTGACGTCTATGTACTTACACTTAGCAGATACTCCTATCAAGAACAGAACTATCATCGCAACCACAGCGAAAACAGCTATACTAATAGCACAACTGCTCATTCCACAGCAAAGTTTAAGGATACTGGAAAATAAAGAAACTTTATTCCATCAAACGACACGACTCATGAGCGGATCGTGAATTTGTAGGGCCCTGGGCTGAAACAATTTAAGGGCCCACCAAATTACTGAAAATGTTTGGTCAAAGCACTGTTTTCGGCAGTGATGTAGATATGTAGGTATAGAAGACATAGGACAATAAAATAATTTGATTTATTTGGTGATTGGCAAAGTTCAAAAAATCTTTAAGATGGTATAGCAATTTGGGAAAACATCGACAAGGGGCTGGGGGCCCTTTGTATCCACGGGGCCCTGGGCTACAGCCCAAAAAGCCCTTAGGTAGATCCGCCCCTGACACGACTTAACGTACTGCGCCATGTTGCCCAGCATCTGTGGCGTCCCAAAGAGACGTGTGAGGGTATACCGCTGGGGTTAGTATAGTGCATAGCCGATTGTTATTGGACTCCGGACTGTATGTATCAGATTTTCTCCTAAATAAAGACATGGCTTACCACATTGTTCCTCATTTTATTATTCCGTAATACGGTCAGTACCTATATTTTGTAAACATGTTCTTATGTTACCTGAAAATTAGGACCGAATTAATCGCGTTAAAAACTGAAGGACTGACATCTGCATGTGGAAAAATAGAACTAACCCAATTTAAAGCAAACGCAGTTGTATCCTACGTTGATATGAGCTATAACTTTAGATAAACCGAACTTGAGTAACAGACGATTCGCTAAGAGACACTTAGAGGAAACCTTAATTCTCTACTGTAAGGTATGAAAAGCAAAATTACTCCTTCTCTTCTAGATATATGTTGGTAATTGATCACTGCTTATATAAAGTAGATATAGATCTACGGTTCCATTCCATAAATGATCGCAAATAAATCCCAGTATTCTGTTATATTAATGTCAGCTGTCAATACATTTTGACATGTCCTTATGAACATATGTTTTTTAAGAAGAACATACAAAGAAGGATGAAAGGAATTCTTGATTTCAAAAAAAGGATCTAACGCAGTGGACCCTGTAATAACTTTTAATATATCTTGATGATATTTTATAAAATGTAGCGTTCGAAACCAGGGATTTGTCTGATTAAACTATTATCGCAGTAGAGTTTCAAAAACTTAATTCAAATAAAATGAAAGAAAAGCTCGAATGAGTTTATGTTGCGCTATTCCACTCAATGTAACCAATATAATATATTTGCTACGAATAAATAAATAAAAAAAAATGAACTCCAAATAATCTAGTAAGAATTAGTACACGGGGCCAATAGTCCGCACGAGCTTTAAAACTTCTTACAAAAAATTGACCTGCGTGTCTAATTTTCTTCCATCAAATTGGAAAAGGGACGCAGTCAGCTCCGTCAATAAATACTCATAATATGATGTACTGCTAAAACTGTAAATGTAGGTATATAAAGTAATTTTCAGGGGAAACCAGTACAGTAAAACTGCAGTCATATAACCCCATCTTTGGCTAGTGTTGTGTTCCAAGATTGCCAGTAATGTATTATTTATGCATAATATACACAAAATATTGTACTGCACTCTCACGCTATACTTTAACACTTTAAGTGTGGAAAATTTCATAGTTCTCCACAGCACAAAGTTTTTGCTTCACGTATCACTATCACTACATATTATAAAACAAAGTCGCTGTCGTCTGTCCGTCCCTATGTATGCTTAAATCTTTAAAACTACGCAACGGATATTGAAGCGGTTTTCTTTAATAGATAGAGCGATTCAAGAGGAAAGTTTATATGTACACGCATAATATTGTAGAAAAACACTTATAAATTTAGATGTTCATCATTGCACCCGTGCGAAGCCGGGGCGGGTCGCTAGTATACATATACATATATACATATATACATATAATACAGAGATAAAAATCATCCTACAAGGAATATAAAAAACATGCTAGAGCTTTACGCAAAATTAAAGAGATAAAGAAACTGATAGTTGTAAGTCGTATTTTGTAGAGCCGAACGTCCACCGTCAGCTAAAATACTAAGTTATTTTAGCTGGCAGTGGACGTTCGGCCTCAATCATGACTTCTGTGTATATACATATTTGAAACTGTGATGTTTCTAAAAAATACTTCGGTTGGTTTAATTATGGCAAAAGATTAAAAAAAAATTACGATATAATTATTATGTATGTATGCTATATATTTTTTAAATAATAGTGTGTTTTGTATGTTGCCAAGATTCTATAACTATTTTCCGATACAGTACGCCATTGATTGTTCTAGGCAAAGATGGAAGACAGTGTGTAGTTTATTCTGTATAGGTAAACAAATGTCAACAAAATGCTAATTATTAAAAATTTATTAACAACATTTCCGCATATTTTCCTTACAACATGTATGTACTATAAACATTTTGTAATTAGTGTATTTAAGTGAGACGCAAATAAAAACATTAATAATTAAACTACTACCTACTTAAAATTAACAATATATTAAACTTAATAAAATGATGAACGCCGTTCCTGAAACAATACAAATATTTCAGGTATTATTCACATATCTTTATTAATCATATTTTACAAATATATTTTTTAAATTAACTAATTATAAAATACATTTATTAAAAAAAAATACATACAAAATAGAAAATAAAAATTCAGGTATTATTATTATTGTCGCGGGTTCGATTCCCGCACGGAAGAAATATTTGTACGAGCTACGAGTGTTTGTTCCGGGTCTGGGTGTTTTCTATCTATAATAAGTATGTATTTACAAAAAAAAAAATGTATATAAGTAATTTATCATCCATCTCGTTACCATAACACAACCATTAAGTTGCTTAGCTTGGGACGAGATGGCGTTGTGTGTAATGTCCAAGGTTATTTATTTATATATTTATAAATATTATTTTATTTTATATTATATTATACTATTTTTATTTATTTTTTTATATATATATTATTACTGTAAATAATAATAAATCATAATGGGAATCGCCCATTTACTGGGTCAGGAAACATTTACCCAACGGTTCACGACTTGGTAACTGAAAAACAGACTTTAAGCTGTGTGGCATACAATACATTACACAACAGTATTTCTTATAATATTGTAAGGATCCTAATTTAAGAATAGAATATTAAGGAAGAACTTCAAAGGTTGGTGTTATCTAAAAATACTTACTTAACTATGGATGAAATATAATTCCGACTGCCCATAATATGAGCAGAACAACAGCAATGATGAAGAGAAGAGATACTATTAGGCTGATTATTTGACACAAAAGATTGCAGACACAACTGTAACAAGACAAAACTTTATTAATACACAGACATCTATTAAGGATGAGTAGAGTATAGTAGGACTAAATAAGGGCATCGAGCTTATTAAAATAAGAGGTTCTCCGTTTAAAGTGTATTTGTGCCTTGAAGTATGACTGAGATATCGACGTTTTCCTACAGTGCCATGGGATATGGGTTCCACTCAAAACTAGCCAACCAACTAGTTATCGTTATTATTATCCTACAAGCTCAGAAAACGGAGTTCCATAAAACTTCTTGGGTCCTCTGTCTTTTTTATCTAAAATAAAAGACTGAGTTCGAGTTTGCTCAATTCTTGATTTATGAACAACTAACAATTCAAGTAAAAAATATTGCACGCAGTACTGTCCATCTTCCCGTTACAGCTCTAAGATTATTTTTTATTTATTTTACACAGGCACAAAGGAACATTCTATAGCATATCAATGTGTCACAAAATTGCGCAAGCAATTTGTCTGTGAGATCGCGAATTGTCAAAAACATAGAGCATTTTTTATTCCGTTGAACTACATTTACTTATCTCATCGGCAAACTTGTTATACAAAAAAAAATATGTTTAGCAGCGCACAATATAATAAACTTCATCGTCTCATGAAAATAAATGCTCGATGTTGGCGTGTCAGTGCGTAAAACATTGCAAAATAGCTGTTTTATTGTAAACAGTGTTCTTTTATCAGCGGCGACTGTACCAGAATAAATATTTGATTACTTGTCTGTTTTCTTCAAAGGAATCGTGTATTCTCGTAGTTCTATGGTTTTATTTAATGTTGACACATTATTTTTGTTGTTTCATGTATCAACCTAATTATTTTTGCTTTGGTATACGCTGTCTTGATGGCAGTCCTTACAAAGTCAATAAGGTGGAGAACAGTGGCGGATTTACAGATTTGCCGCCCGTAGGCTATTACATCTTTGCTGCCTCTAAATAATGATATTTATAAAATAACGAAACCCGTGCGCTAGGGCAAATCTGTAAATCAGAGAGTTATATAAACTCTCTGAAAAAATAACTCTCTGAAATTAAATTTCCAAACTTGCTGCAGCAATCATGATTTAGACCATCGATAATACGAGTATGTCAAGATTGAATTGTGTAAGGTATCATAATTAATAGGTACACGGAGAAAAAAATATAGCAATAATCAGTGAATAACTAAATTTCGAATTTAATATCGAATTGCTATTGCGCTATTCTAAAAAAATCATGATCATTATTGTATAATTAATAAAGCATTAAGCAATTGTATATGTAGATATGTTGAAATATTTATAATATTTAAGTACTATATTTCGAAAATCGTGTTTTGTGTGTATAATAATTTTATTATTTCATTTGTATATCGAAATTAAAAAAATATGAACTAAATGTGCCGCCCCTTAAAATTTGCCACCCCATGCTCTAGCCTACTCAGCCTGCTGGTAAATCCGTCACTGGTGGAGACTCCAGCCTAACCAATATAATGCCGGTAGTCGCGCAAGCAGTGGGTCATTTAGGGGCTGAGTATTAGTAGTATTAGTCTTACCACAAGATGGTCTAGTAGTAGTACCACTATTACTACGTCCATGGTGGGACTACCACGACTCAGCCCATACATAATCCACTGCTGAATCGGGCCTCCTTCAATTACATGGAGGGTGTCAAGTGGGAGCCTACCGTGTCAAATTGTATAAATAAATATCCTTGGACATTTCACACAACGCCATCTCGTCCCAAGCTAAGCAACTTAATGCTTGTGTTATGGTAACGAGATGGATGATAAACTACTTATATATACATTTTTTTTGTAAATACATACATATATAGATAGAAAACACCCAGACCCGGAACAAATACTTGTAGGTCGTACAAATATTTCTTCCGTGCGGGGCTCGAACCCGCGACATGCTGCGCAGCAGTCGATCGTTCAACCACTGCGCTTTCTTTTCACGTTTCCCTTCTGTTGCGCCTAGGTTTTCGACCTTGTCATTTCGCTTTGTCCGCTCTTACGACACCCTCAAGACTAAATGGGGTGATGCCACTATGTATTCTAAATCCGTCACCACACGGACAAGTTCGCATGGTCTAAACAGAGAACGGTTAACCCCAATGGGTTGTAGGTGCGCTCTGAAGTATCTTATCTACTGTTTCATCGAACGCAAATATGTGAGTTAAGAAGGTTCTTCTATGTTTTAGTGGATAGGTTTCAATGCAGTCCGTCGAACCAATCGTAGATAACACAAATGTCGATAAATCTAACTAAAACAATAAAAACAAACCCTAAACCTAAAAACAAAAGTGTGCCGCCTGCTTTAGAAAATCCGAAAAAAGCATTCCGACGTAACCAAATTTTAAAATAGACACTACTGGTTTCAGAATTCTTATTTGAAGTCGGTTAATAACTCAACAAAGCATTCATTGATCTTTGTGAACAACACTAAACCAGTACGGTTTGACGTTAAACTGTACTAAACTTGGGTTGTTCGGTAGTAAAAACGATTTCTCTACAAGTTACAAAATAATGAGGTCGCCTTCGTGTTAGTGAGTTGCAAACGAATGGTTTTTGATTTATACAATTTAAAAGATTTGTCCGCGAGAAAGCATAATCATATATTACGTGTAATAATTCCACAAACCCAATAGTTACTTATATCTTGATGTAGTACTCATTTATTTATTTGAACTTTTTGCACATAAAGTGTACAAAGGTGGACACTTACAAAAAGTCAACACATTATTCATAATGATATTATATAATAAAAAAGGTCTACCGTCTACCACCAGTTTGGAACGCGACCACTGCTGAGAAGAACTGGCAAGAAACTCAGAGAGCTAGTCATTTTTTTAATGTCATGAACATTCCGAATTCTCTCCCAGTCAACCTATCGGTCGAAACTATTAGGTTTGACATTCTAACTCAAAAGAAATTTATATACGTAGGTTTTAACACCAAACTTTTAAAAATCTATATGCAAAATAACCATCTTCATCTTTTGGCCCTTGTCCCACGCTAGGTGGTAGTCTCCATACACTGCTGCACATCATCATATCTACATTCACACCATTCATACACATTTCCTTAATAACACAATCCATCCGTCTCTTTTTAGCTCTCCTACAACTGTTGCGTATTGATTTGATTAAATATAATAAATAATAAATAAATATCCTTGGACATTTCACACAATTTGATATCTATACCTTTATGAAATCAATACATTGTTAGATAAATTTAACATACTTTAGCAAAACAGTGACTTTGTACTGTTCATTGAAACAGTATTAAACATTTTGTATCTTGACATTGTTTACCAAATATTTGTTCATGCAATAAATAAATATCTATCTATCTATCAACCACAGAAGTCCACTGCTGACCTTAGGCCTCCCGGGGGAGGCCTATGAATAAATATGTAAGAAGGAAAAGCAAAACGCGTTTTTTTTAAACTCCATTTTGCATTTTGATGTAGAGGTCTATGTAAAACTATCATATGGTTAAAACTTGTTGGGCCTTTGTTGGGCCAGAGATATATAGTTTCGTGTTTCGAGCAGTCGAAGGTTGCCGTCGGTCTTAGTGGGTTGGGGCGCCACGCGCCCCGGATTCACACATAACCCGGCCAGTGCCCAAACAGCTGGGAATACATGAGGATTTCCGACGAAAAAAAAAAGATATAGAGTTATAGGTACTCTATATCTTTTTTTTTTCGTCGGAAATCCTCATGGAGTAGTAAAAAAAAAGATATAGAGTACCTATAGGCCCGAAATTTTAAAGCCACGTCGTTAACCTGGGTGCAGATTTTTTAATTTAGCTTCTCATTTCTTACAATGATTGTAATTGGCGCACTCATATTTTCAAGGATTCTGTAACTGGGTTAATGTCTTTGAAGGACAAAGTTATTCAGCTTGCCTGTTTGTTCGGAGTAACCTTAAAAGTTAACTGTTTTCCTAAGGTTTCGTGCCAAATATCAGTCGCACGTGATTTTTATTATGTCGCGTTTAACTACTATTTTACATCTTTGTTTTCGGTCTCACAGCACTGACGTATTAATATTCCAACAACCTCTTAAAACTATGGCTTGTTTTTGGAGAAAAAATAGCACATCCGCCCATTTAGAATATTTAATGTCACCATCTCATACCATCTTACTGGTGTCGTAACAGGCGTCTAAAAGACCACAAAAGATATACATGCTGTCCGTTAAGAAGGAAACCTAGATAAACTCTATGTCACCTCGTCTCTGCGCACAAAATTCGATGAAAAGACTAAGTCAACTTTATAAATAAAATAAAAAAACATAAGGCTATCGAAGGTTGACGCGTATGCAATGCCATCCATCATGGTTAGTGCGTGCTAAAACTGCAAACGATATTCCTCTCTCTATGTAATAATGTAAGGTTCTTTACTCTCCTACCTGGTTGTTTTTTTTACGTTGCGATTTTGATAAGCGTTAAACTATTTTAAATATACTACGACATCTTTTTTTTCATTGAATAATATCCATACTAATCAAAATAATATTTGCATCGTATTCATACATCTGGCTGTATGTATGTTATTGTCCTAATACAAATCATTATTTTCGTTATACATTGTTCATGTTTGGTACTGAAAGTTATTTATTATATTACTCGATTTATAATCCGTGGCTTGATTCATCATTTCAGTCAAAAGACTTTCGTGCTGGACATAGGCCTTTCCCAAAGGCCAGCCCTGAGCTGTCCGTATCCATCGGATTCCGGAGGGCTTGTCCTAGACTTACTGCGCTTTCCAATAAATGGTCGTCACTCGAGAACCTTTCTGCCTCGTCAGTCGTGTTGCGAGCTACGAGTATGTACCCTGCCCGTACAGCCCACAACTTATGTGGTAGTGCATAATTTTGGCTAGCCTCGGGTTTGCCTTTTTTACCAGCTTCTTGAATGCCTTTGACCTTAGGATTGCGTAATGAAAAGCAGAGCAGAGAAGATGGAGCAGGCATGCCCTGGTTTTCACATACACAAGACGAAACACAGTAAAACGGTTTGAAGCCGGACTTAGATGTGAGGGTGGTAGCTAGCTTGGCGGACCATTAGACCCTGCTACCAAGCAAAAGCCTGCGCATTTCCTTATTTCTGCTTTGATCACGCAGGGAAACTCCGAGCATATCCCCTTTCCATTGAAACTTGGCTTCATTAACTATCATATATTGATAGTTGTTTGTTCTATCTGTATAAAATTTTCCATGATTTTTATCACTCAAACCGCTATTAAGTGTTGACTATCATCATAACGTAATGAGCTTAATTATCTGCAATATTATGTTTTTTATTGATGTTAATTACAGACGATTAAAAGAAATCGTTGTACTGATTTACACAGGTGGCTATAATGTTTTGCAAGCAAGTAAACAGCGCCAAAGCAATTGTTTAAATGTATACGAAAATATAGTGTAAACACGTCACCATGATTTATGCCTTGCTGTGCCATGATTTATGTTTATAGATTTGTTTACGGAATGCGGGACATTTTAATAAATAAAAAGGTCCATCAGTGGAAAATCTATGTCGAAACACGTGGTTGAATTTACACAAAGGAGTTCAAAAGATAATAAATAATATTAGGTATAGATTCACCTGTACCTTACCGAATGCTATTGTTTGATAAGCTATAAAATATATGGGCTGTATAAAGTAACTGTGCATTTTGTGATTTAGAATACCTAGGTACGCCTTGACTGCCTCGTTGGTCTAGTGGTTAGATGTGCCGCCTTTGGATCAAGGGGTCCCGGGTTCGATTCCGGGGTCGGGCAAGTGTCTTTGTTTAAACCTGAGGCACTGGCTCGGAGTCTGGGTGTCATTTCTATCCATAATATGTATGTATTTACAAAAAAAAAAGTATATAAGTAGTTTATCATCCATCTCGTTACCATAACACAAGCATTAAGTTGCTTAGCTTGGGACGAGATGGCGTTGTGTGAAATGTCCAAGGATATTTATATTTATTTATATTTATATCATCTCAACCAATATAAGATCAGTTAGTGTGAAAGCCCTCCTTCAAATTGTAGGAGAGAAGCCTACTGCAAACGGTGGCTAAGTTTACAGTCTATCTGGTTTCATGAGCCACGCTTAGGGTGGAATAGGATGGTTCTAAATCTTGCAAGATAAGAATAAATGAATGTGGAGAATATTGTGACAATTTAAAAATAAAAACATAACAATAGGATGGTACTCACCACATTTTATTGTATTTTTTTATAAGACACACTCAAACCAGATAAAATCGGCCACGTTAATATGTTAAAACTTAATTGTTTTCCAGAACATCACGTTTTCTTTGCTCGGCAATTCGATCGTTCTTTGAGATGTTAAAAGAATATATTTACTCAATTTACACCAAACACCATTCTGGCACAGTGGCTTGAAGGCGACTAATAGTTATGAGTCAGTAACTACATTGCATACTTTCATTTCTCGGGCTTCCATGGCTGTACCGCCTTTTTGAATTGCTGATGTATGCCGCGAATAAAATAATATACGTCGCAGATCCTTTGAAGGATTCCTTCTGGAATTGCATTGTATATCAAAAGATCTAGATCGATACAGTTTAATTTTAACTGCGATACGTGTGTGAAGTGATAACCGTAAACAAGTGAGACAGTGTAGTGCAAGTGATTTAACCAGTGTTTTTATTATTTTGTGTGTTTTGTATAAATAGCGAATTGATGTGTGTGAGTCTGTGTTGTGATTGTGTAAATAATGTATCTACGTTGTAAACGACACCTGTTTAAATCACTTTTCGTTTAAAAAAAAAATATTCAGACTCGCACTAAGTGCATCTGGTTTAGACAAAGACACTTGCCCGACCCCGGAATCGAACCCGTTGATCCAAAGGCGGCACATTTAACCCCTGGACCAATGAGGCAGTCTAGTTTATATTTGAAAATCACCCGAGGCACTAAAGCAGCCAGATAGGGATATCATGCAAACATGATGGCTGGTGCCAGCTTGTCGGAGCGGCGTAAATAGTCTATTGATTTCTTTGTATTATATTAGAAGAAGCCAAGAAATAATAATGATGAATCCGATGAATGTATCGCTTAGGTATACTATTGCTAATGAAAATCTTTTCGTAATCGATCCAACCGCAGATTATTTGGAATGGTAAACAATGGTACTTTAGTATTATTATATCTGTGACAATGGTAAACAAATTTATACTCCAAGTACCTAATAAGTTTCCAAATACTAGTGGTCGCCTAGTGGTCAAAATTCGACCATAATTAATTTAGATTATAGTTCTAAAAATATAGTTGTATTCTCAATTTGACCACAGGTTTAAACAATAAAGAAAAGAGTATATTTGCGTGTGTGTGTGCGTAAATACATGGTAATGTGTGTAGTGTTATTTTTATTGATTTAATGTATTTTATGGCAGATTTAAAAAATATTAGCATTCTGCTATCCTTCTCTATATAAACTCTATAAAAACTTATCTGTATAATGAGTAGGAAATAATTTTCGTAAAAAGCGGAACAGAGTACTTATGTAAGGAAGAAATGGCATATAGTGATTTCCGAATTATAGAGATATTGGAGAGAAAATGCCAAATTATTAATAAATAAATTGTAATCTTGCTTTTTAATGTATCATTGCTATACACTTAAAAAGTAAGTGTGACATAAAATAATATTCCATAGCTTATATATAGTATAAATAATACTCATACAAAGCGAATACTTCTTAAAATACTTAAATATTTAATAAATAACTTAAAGCTATTGTTTAGTTCACAGTTCTTTCATTCTCGTTCCAAATACCTAAAACTGAAGAAACATCTCGAATGCTTTTCTTACGTGAGTTTTAAGAAATAGTTTCTTAATCTTCACTGTCATCATTGCACTGAAACAAAATATATAAATTCAGTTATAAAATTTGTTTTAAAATTGGTAACTTGAAATCTCGAGATCAGCCAGACCAGTCTTGGACTATTTTATTGTTTCAAGGCAGCAGAATGTTTTTAAGTCCCACATAACGGATTTAGAATACATACACGATGTCACCAACTTAAATCATCCTGTGGGTGTCGTAAGAGGCGACTAGAGGAACGCAAGAGGCAGATCACCTAGACGCAAGACAAGGAGAACTTGATACAAACCTTGTGCCAACCCGTCTTGCCAGCGTGGCACAGTAGGCAAATTACCCTTCATGAATTTGGAGGAGGCCCGACCCAGTAGTGGGTAATTTATGGGCTGATGATGACGATGAATACAGTTGTAAATAGTTAAATATTAAATTGTACCTAAATAGTTATATCGCGTTAAACATCGAAGTAGTTAATACGAACTGTCGAACTTTCACAATAACTGATTAAATTATATAAGTTCCTATGTTAGTTATCTATTTATATATAATGATTGTATCAGGATTAAACTTTATAGACAGACAGGGTTCATTTTATATAGCTGTACCCAGCGCGCGTTAGTACCCCACTAACTAAAATAAATTTGAAGGAAAGACATTACACTTTTTTTAAACCTTCCCGTGTTCATGCACTGCCATTTGCTGACGATCATCACATGATCACGATTCTACTTAAAGCACATACCGACACACAATTATTTTTATATATACATATGAAGATTAGTTTAAACTTTTGACATAATGCTGGTACTTCACGTGGGAATTCGTGTTCGCTATTCGTATGCGGTATTTAAGTGCGACGCTCTTGTTTGCTATTTTTTTCTGTATGACTAAATAATGTTCCTACCACACAGCTCTTAATGTAAAATATGTCCAACACGAGTATACGCTATTTCTAGTATTGTCATCATTTCAGCCAACAGACATCCACTGCTGGAAATAGACCTCAGCTGCCCACATCCATTGCTTTCCGGCGTAACAAGGTGGTCAATCCCCGGTAGGAGTCCTACTAGCACTGTGCCTTCCAGAACGCGGTTGCCACTTGAGGTTTTTTAAAGTGAAAAAAGCGAAGTGTAGTGTCTTATTTTAATGAAATGTAAACTACAAATACCTACGTTTAACTAAATATGATTCCGACGCCCCAAAGGATAAGGAGGATCACTGCCACAATGAAGAGCAGCGATATCGCCAAACTGATGATCTTGCATAGTAAGTTGCAAACGCAGTTACTGTAATAAATCAAAATTTAAACATTGTTAGTTTTGTTTTTTATAATTTCAAAATCGGCTCTAAGAAGTGTAAGATGGAAATACTGTAACTATATAGCACGATGTGTCATCATTATTATAAGGCTTCAATCTCGATAAGATCCGTCTTTTAGAATTACTTGTTTATTTGCTAGGTGTTACATACTGTATCATAAAATAAATAAATTCGAAGTGGATTTCTAAGCATCCTATAAGTTTACTTATTTAGAAGTCGGTTTCATGTGTGGTTGAATACGTTTGTTTTTTTAATTTTTGGGTTAATAACTTTGGCACCAAGCGGAAAGGACCGATGCTTAATCAAATCTCCTCCAAGTTCATGGAGGGAAATTTGCCTACTGTGTCACGCTGGGCAGAGAACTGGGAGAGTTTTCCTTCTCTTGGGGCTGAGGACTGGAGAGAGTTGTGTGCCTTTTGCGTTCCTTTAATCGGCTCTTACGACACCCTCGGGATGGTGTGGGTTAGTGTCATGGTCTATTCTTAATCCGTCACATGAAACATATTCCAAAAAAATAAATTTTCAGCTCAGTTTATAGATGACGAGGTTAATCGTAACAAACATAAAAAAACATACAACTGAATTGAGAACCTCCTCTTCTTTGACGTCGGTTGAAAATAGATCAACCATCATTCAAAAAGTTTACGATAATATTGAAATTTTCCACTGATGGTTCTGGATCCGACCAAGGTAAACCGTACCGTCACCAACTAGTGTAATCTATAAATATAATCCGTATCGGAACCAATATCCAACAGAACGACAAAGAAATAAGTTAGTCTCTAATTTTTTTTATTTTTATACGTATTCGTACATTTGTAGTCAATTCTTATTTATGCCATCTAGTGAGCAAGCAAAGAAAACCTCACTGTGTTCAGCTTATTAGCAAATACCTGTGGAGTGTGGTTTCTAAGAGTTCCTTTATGGCTGGATAGATGGCGTTATCCACAACACTAATTAAACACACGGTTATAGTGCCATCTTGTGAATACACCCTGTTAATCATTTGGAACGATAGAACAAGATGTTAAATAACATTTTCCATTTTTTTTTATTTATAACTTGCGAAGACCGTACCGCCATAATAGGAGATTTAAAACAACTATGATTTAGATATGTTTTATTTACTTTGACACGAACCTGATAATAACTAAGATTAAATTTTAATTTATCTAATTTGGTATAATAAGTAACGCAAGTACGTTTAGTCAATACATTTTATTTACATGGATTATTTTTTTATTATTTAAATATGTAATAGGTTATTATTATTTATTGAGCTGCCATAATATGTTCATTCGTGTTAGCATTATTTGCGAACAGACTGTCACTTTAGGCTGAGTAATATTCTGAGTAATTTGTGGACGTGAATTCAGTGCGATTCAGGTGCGCCTTTTATCTCGTATTATGTCATAGAAAAGATACATTTGTTTGATACCATTTGGCATTGGTTTATTTATCAAGTAAACACATTTTAAACACGTTTTTAAACTCACATAGTAAACGATATTTATAAAGTTATTTCTAACTTTATAAACTTAATTATAATATCACTATCATCATTTCAGCCAAAAGACGTCCACTGCTGGGCATAGGCCTCCCCCAAGGATTTCCACAGAGGCCGGTCCTGGGCCGCCTGCATCCATCGTTTTCCAGCGACCTTAACCAGGTCATCAGTCCACCGTGTGGGAGGCTTACCAACAGTGCGCTTTTCGGAACGCGGTAATTATAATACAGACTTGACCATTTATTCAAAAATCGTAGAACCGCCACCGATGTCTATGCTCAGCGATACCGGATGATAGGTCGAGCGCCGCAACAACTTGCGCTCCAGCCGAAGGGGCATTGAAAGGGGCCTCACGGGGGTATGGACTTCGGCTCGGGCCACCGTGCGTGGGAAAATCTAGAATTACTCCATATTCGTGGGCTTTTAAGGCACGTCCGTAGAAACCTTTTTCTATAATTTCCACATATTTCAATTATGATGTAAAATTGTACTGCGTCAATTAGTTGTCTAAAGCAATGCTTAACTTGTTGTAATCTTCAAACATGTAGCATACTTACCACATTTTGTATCTTGTTAAATAACGTTTGAGTCTCGCTTCTCACAGTTCACTACTAATCTACAATGATTGTAACCGTTTAAAACTAGTACTATGCTATCGTTGCTTATCGGAACTTATCTTTCGGATCGATATTGTTTTTAGTGCATCACGTAAGTACTCGTGTAAAAATATTGCCTGGGTGTTGCGATTCGGAAAACGATGGATGCGCGCGGCTTAGTACCGGCCTATAAGGAAATCCTTGGGCAAGGCAATGTCCAGCAGTGCAGAGAGGCATGAAAGAAGGCATAGAACTGGAGTGAAAGGATTAAACTTAGAAACAGAATCTGCTCGCCTAAGGCAGAGAGATGCGGAAACAAAAAACAAAAAAATCACCAGCAGACGCCAGCAGTGGACGGTTTTTGGCGTGGAAAATTGGATTTGTACACACTTCCACATTTCATCATGGAAATATTTGAAAAGTAGCTCAGCATCGTCTTCGTGAGGCCTAATATGCATGCCTAACCGTGCTTTCTCATCTCAATTTTTATTTTTACCCGTCCCACCAGTCTACCTGTGACCACGGCTACAATACTATATATTACTATATATCTTTTCTATTTCATAACCTTCGATCCCAGGCACGTGATTTCTTGAAAAAAAACTTATTGTAATGAGTTCCCTTTAGTGTGAGTCATGTAGTAATCACGTTACGATAAGTACTGTTTTTTTAATAATAATGTACTTGATATCTGTAATAATATTATACCTATACATACAACAGATTTGTATTTTTGTAATGACCACACAAAAAACTACTGGACTGATTTAAAAAAATGTTCACCTTTAAATTTCATACTTTATTTTTGAGTAATATATGATACTATAAGTAAAGCCTCAACACTTGTTTAAATGTGTGGTGTCTGCCAGCCAATATCAGATTCGTTTGGAAAATTTGAGAAGTGATATATTATTTCATAGATAATTTAGGTACCTATAAGACGTGGAATTTCGGTTTAGGTTTAAGCTCAAAAATATACTTTAAAATCTACGTGGCAACCCCTTTAAAAACCACTTATTGTCAAATAGTTCAACATATTAATTATTTATCTTTATATGCAGCACTCGCAATAACAAATCTTTATTCCATTTCCCCGTCATAGTTTGAATTATCTGCGGCGCGGCTTCGTAATAAAAAGTTTTGTATATATTTTTTTCAACTTTTTCCATTAGAGCGGATTCCCAGGAGTGAGGCGGCTCGCGTGAGAATGAGCAATTTCCTCCCGACCGCCACGATTTCGATCTGACTTCCTGTCTGGGCAGCGATTTTAAAATTTATAGAATCGTTTTACATGAAATTGAAAATGGGAGCAAAGATTGTATTGCATCGTGTTTTGTATTTCTCGGTGAATTGTCCGATAAATATATCGGGTTAATTTTTCACTGCCGAATTCAAAGTCAAAAGCCAAAGTGATTTATGTTAACATTTTCTGATCATGCTCGTACGAGTATATACTTTTCTTTCGCTTGCACCTTGCTCTTGCGGTTAAATGGACTACCATTTGTTAGTAACCTCTTTTTGTTGATTATTAGTATTTTTGAACCTCTATCATATTTTATGATCTGTAACACTTGAGGATACTGGTTGTGTGAGATATTGAAATCTAGGTGTATTCAAATAATACGTAAAACGAAAAATTTGTACCGCTTTTAACGAATTGCGTGGATGGAGACTTATTAAATTTTCGACACTTGTTGTTTATTTAAAAAAGGAGTTCAGAATGCTCATATTTTATTAATATTATGCATAACAATTCATTAAATCTCATGTATATGACACAAACTAAAACAAAATGAAATTGATTTGCCAACAACATTTTATCTGTTAACTATATTTATCACTGGATGCTACAACATGGACTTGAAATCTTCGATTGCAGGTAACTTCTGACGTCAATAAAAAGATAAATACAAATATTTTACTTTAGATTTTTTTGAAAACTAATGCAACACATTTCATCATCATCATCATCATCATCAGCCCACATTAGTCCACTGCTGGACATAGGCCTCCACTAAAGAGCGCCACAGCGCCCTGTCCTCAGCTTGACGCATCCAGCTGCTGCCCGGAACCTTTCAAGACAATTCACGATGACAATTGACAATGCCACCTTTTCAGATTTGCAGGACATTTAATTAGAATTAATCAGAAATATATTTATTCACCATATTAGTTTACGTGGATGTCAATTTTATATTTTTTTCTAGTCTATCAGTTTTAAAGTCTGTAAAGGCCTTTAGTGGAAACAATACGCCGCAGCAATAACGAATGAAATTGTATTAATTCAGCGCACCAACATAAATAGTGCAAGCTTTTTTAGTCCTGCCTTGACGGTCTTTAAAAAACCATGATAGGACTGCATAGCTTTTTATAGCTACTTCAATGCCTTCTTTAGCCGTCATGACGGGTTTATATAATATTACTTGTAATATTACTTGGTAATAGCACTTGATTACTTCGTCCGACCAAACCTGCACAGAAGGCTCAGTTTCGTCCAGAAAATTGGAGGAAGCCCAAGACAACAGCCTACTGTTGTCCTATAAGGGCCGAAATTATGAATTGAGCCAGAACCCACGCCGAGCATTTTTGTACCTTGCTAAATACGATGTTTCAGGATTTTTTTTGTTACATTGAATTTCCTTACCTAAACGCCAGCCGAGTTATGTGGGACTCCGGGGCGCAGAAAGCTGGTAGTTGTGCCCCAAACTACCCACTAAACCAACGGTGTCCCTTAACTGCCCGAGACAGGGCCACGGGTTTCACTCCTCCCGATGGGGGAGCATGCTCCGTGGCACTGATGGGGCATTGGCCCACTGGTTAAAACGGGCCCCACGCTTTGATGGAGAGCTCTCGACGATCCTCAACCCACCGAGAGGCACGTGCGGGACATTGCACGTGCCCCCGTCAGGCGCCGGATGAGCTGGCGCCCGACCCACGCGGTTGCGGCAGCAGCCCTGGCCTCAACGTCTGACCGCCCTCCACTGCAATGACCACGCCGTGTGTCGCGGCAGGTTCGAGGCTTCCGAGGCAACTTTCAGAACAGAGGAGTCCCCAGAGCCAAAACCCACCGCGACTCCGTGTGCCGCTCTTAGTCTGGCCTATCCCCGTGAGCCCGCCCGGCATGGGTGACCCTGAGCTGGTATGGCCCCAACGGATCCTAAAGGCACGCAAGCCCCCTCACCACAACAAGGTGGCAGCACTGTCGAGGGGGATGTTTTAGGATCTGCAGTAATGTAATCTTAGCCAAACAAGTCTAGCAGAAAGAATTGTGAACTGGCAACAAATTTTGCAGTGATTTTGTTTTAAATTTAACGTGTTTGTGATTATTGCCTTCTTGTCTTGATTGGCTATCTAGCTTATTGAGTCTGGAAAAAAAAAACTAAAACGTTCTTGCCCGCTCATTGAACCGGTGCTGGTTTTTTGCTAGATTTAAAAGCTTTTTGAAAAAACACATGAAAAAATGTGTTGAATGTGTTTTTTTTTCATTAACTTTACCCGTGCCCGTTACATACCTCGCTCAAAGGATTAGCATTGCAATTCAGCGAGGGAATGCTGCCAGCTTTCTTGGCACTCAACCGAGCCCTAAGGATGGCATATTCTTAGTTTAGTTTTAGTTTCTAATGAAGTGAAAATATATAATTTTGATGTATTTATTTAACAGGAAAAAAATCATAGGAGTTTTTAAATAAATTCGTCGTTTTTTCAGGGAAGTAAGTAAAACACATTCTATGGCATGAATAATGTTCCTAAAAATTAAGTCATTATTTGTTTGAATGCAAAATCGTGTCACTAGAACTTTACTCCGTGTAAAGCTAATCATAACTTCAGGATTACTTAAAATCACTTTACGTATCCGGCTTCTAAGAATATGACTTCTATGCCATAAATATTTTCTTATTCTTCTTTCTTCTTCTTCTTTCTTATTCGTATACTTATGTGTAAAGAAGTATGAATAAATACATAATTCAAAATGGTTTACAAAAAAGATCAGTTGATTAGACCGGTAGACAGTTTTGGGCTTTGATATGAAAGTGCGGCAATGTAAGCTGTAATAAACTCTGCTATACCAAAAAACTGCAGATATTTTTCAGATTGAATCAAGTTGATTGCAGCTAAAGGCGCTATGTCTGAGAAACACTAGGTCGTTCTACTAACGAACTAAATCGCATTAACTTGGGAGCTTCCAACGTGTTTTCGTTTCCAAACGAACTCTTTAGCTCTACTGAATAGAGAAAGAGTTTACAAGGTGAGTTGGTGATCCCTGGAAAGTTGCAGTTATAAAAATAATTGAAAATTAAAATATTCGACATAAATAAGCATTTTGATTTGTCGATCTTTTTGTTTTGTAGTTCATGTCGAAGTAAGTAAAATAATATCTTAATAGTTATACTGTTTCTTACTACAGCTTCTTGATGTTATAGTCCTTAACCCAAACATTTATCAACCAATATATGATTGGTTATATTTACTACTACTTAGTCAATACATGATGTATCCACTGCTATGTCGGGCCTGCTCCAGTTATATGGAGGGTAACTAGCTTACTGTGCCATGCTGGCCAGACGGGTTGTTGTAGCTAGTTGAAATTAAACACTTTTTAACGGATTTATCGCGTGTATATTACATTATTTAATCCCCGACGTTTCGAATGCTTTGCAGCAGTCGTGGTCGCGGGAGAGACTAGATGACAGTTGTCTTCAAAAGTACAAAGAAACAGTTAGAATCTACCGCCTAAAATTTTGTTTTATTGATAACGTTCCGTGTGCACGCAGAAATCGCTCACGGTGTCCAGAGGTCTTGCAGATGAGTATTTTGCTTGAGATTTGATCAATTTAATGATTGGATCCCAGGCTGGTGGTACTTGCCAACCATCCTCTCTATTGAAATTTGGATGTTTTTAATCTCAATAGCCTCGCGGATCATTCTTGGAATGTAATGATTTTCCTTGGCAAGGATTTGAGGTCTGTCAAAGTGAATGTAGTGGTTGGTCTTGTTGAATGTGTGCTCACAAACTGCAAACTTCGTCGAGCGTCTGTTTTTCATGTCAGCTATATGTTCTTTTATGCGGATACCGACACTTCTCTTTGTTTGCCCAATGTATGATAATCCACACTCACAGTCAAGTTTATACACACCAGCATCTTGTAGGGGGATGTTAGACTTCACTGGTCTTAAAAGTTGGCTGATCTTCCTGTGTGGCTTGAAATAAGTTTTTATTGAAGCACGTTTCAGAATATTTCCAACTTTATCAGTGATACCCTTGATATATGGCAAGACAGCAGGTAGTCGCTCAACTGTAGGTGCTTTGGGCTGGCTTCTGTGACGCATACGTGGGAGTTTAAGGTTGTTGCTCCGTAGGACAGATTTGACATGCAGAAGCTCCTCCTCCAGATGGTTGCTGTCACAGATGCCCCGTGCTCTCTGTAACAAAGATTTGCCTACGGTAGCTAACTGATATGGATGGTGGTGTGAATTGCCATTGAGATACTTGTCTGTATAGGTAGGTTTCCTATATACAGTAGGTATGGCCTAGTGAGTTGTCAGGATTCCTGGTGATTAATATGTCAAGAAAGGCTAATGAATTGCTACTCTCTGGTTCCATAGTAAACTGAATCTTATTGTTAATAGAATTTAGATGTTTAAGAAAAGCAGATAATTGGTTTTGGGATAGAATGGCAAAAGTATCATCAACATACCGTTTGAAAATCTTCGGCGTAGCCAATGCAGTGGAGAGGGCTCTCTCCTCAAAGTCCTCCATATATATGTCTGCGACCACAGGGGATACTGGGGAGCCCATGGTCACACCATGGATTTGCAGATAGTATTTACTGTCCCAATATAAATAGCCGGATGTGAGGCAATGTTCCAATAATTCTGCATATTCCAAAGGCAGATCATAATATATTCAATTAGCTTCCTCTTGACAACTTCAATGCAGTCATGTAGTGGGATATTTGTGAATAATGACTGTACATCAAAACTGACCATGATCTCTTCATCTGCCAGGTGTAGATTTTCAATCTGGCTTATGAAGTGGTAATCCTTGACATAGGTGTTAGTGTGACCCCGAAGCTGAGATATAAACTTGGCCAGATGTTTTGCCAGTTTGTAGGTGGGCGAGTCTATCTGGCTTACGATGGGGCGCAGAGGATAACCAGGCTTATGTATTTTAGGTAGTCCATACAGTTTAGGCGGTTTTATGCACGAGGGAATGAGTGCCTTTGCGTCTAATTCAAGCGAGTCGGAGTATTTACTGATTAATTGTTTGGTTTTAGTAACAATTTTATTCGTTGGGTACTTTACTGTACTTTTGAAGACAACTGTCATCTAGTCTCTCCCGCGACCACGACTGCTGCAAAGCATTCGAAACGTCGGGAATTAAATAATGTAATATACACGCGATAAATCCGTTAAAAAGTGTTAAATTTCAATGTGTAATAATCACGAAAACCTAAGAAATCATTATGTTGTACCTAGGTTTAGTTGACACTATGTATTATATATCTGTCACCACACGGAAAAACTTTGCACGTAGCTAATTACCTATTTAAAATTTGACGCCTTTAAATCGATGATTGCAGAAACGAGTTTCATTTCAAAGTTTTGAATCGCCAGCAACGACTGCTGGTCAGAGTTCAGAAAACTTGGCTATTGAAACTATCGTGTGATTGCGCTGAGTCCCGGGAATTTCAAGCAAATACTTCGCCTTGGCGAAGTTCACAGATCTTACGATGAGACTTTAAATGAAATATTACTTGCGCAGCCAAATCTTCAGTTGTATATTGCAGAAAATATCTCAACCGGTGCTCTTGCTACGTAAGATTTTTCATTCTACAGTTTGTAGCCGAGAAAAATATTGTAGGGAAATAAAAATGGACGTATCTAAGACATTGGTATTTTATTGTCTGAAATGGAAATGTTCGTGAACTTGTAGGGTAGTGCAAAAAATGCCAGAACGTTATTAAGGTGAGATAAGGGTTGCCAATTCGTCTTGCCTCTATGAGTTTGATGGAGGCCCGACACACTAGTGGGTCTTTTATGGGCTGAAACGAGAAGGGTTAGGCCCAGTTTCCACCAAAGCAGAGAGGAGAGGAGATGTGTTCTGAATAACCAATCAGGTTTCGTTATTCTATTTCAACCGGCGCTAAGTTGAGAGGAGATGTGGAAATAACGCAACCTTATTGGTTATTACAAACACATCTCCTCTCGTGTCCTCTCCTCTCTGCTTTGGTGGAAACCGAGCTTAAGTAGTTTAGGACTAGAGAGAAAAATGTCGAGTGTTTCTGGGTATTATTCTTCTTATTGGTGTTAAAAAATCCTGGCAATAATCGATCACGCTGTAAATTCACAGATAGCAAACCCATTTAACTTTGAATTTAAGTTTTCCACTGACGAAAAACGTATAAAATGATATCTGCTCTTATGTCAAATAGTGAACGTGACTCTTATCCGTATACGCAAATAATAGACTAGTTTCCAAAAAACTTTAATGACTAATGTTTCACTATCTTAATGCAATATACGATAAAAAGTTATGTTTATTGATACGCTAACTGATAATTTGTGAATCATGTTCTTATACTCAGTTTGAATGAGGTGCCTAAAAGTGTCACCACCCCATTTCATCCCGAGGGTGTCGTAAGAGCCGACGAAAGAAAATGACATGACCTAGCCGCAAGAGACGGAAAACTTGATACGACAACCTTTGCCAACCCGTCTGGCCAGCGTGGCACAGTAGGCTAATGACTATGAATGAATGGGCTGAGTCAAGCAGTGGACTATTTATGGTCTTAGTAGTAGTAGTAAGTATTTACATTTCTGCCTATGACATGACTAGACTGGCGAGCAAATTTCTTGTTCCTCGACTTTTGCCAATATAAATGGATCGGCAACAGAGTAACTCAATTTGGCTGTCTACCGGTAGTTTCAATGAGCAGATGGCCTCTGTCAAGTGTCCGTTTTATATTTACTGACTACGTATCACGACTGCCATATAAGGTAGATTGACAGCTGGTTCCAACGGCCTCTAAAACACGGTGGAGGTCAGATGCTACAAATGATGGGCACTCCCACGTTGCTTAACCTGCACCTTGTAAATACATACATATTATAGATAGAAAAACACCCAGACCCGGAACGAATACTTGTAGGTGGTACAAATATTTCTTCCGTGCGGGGATCGAACCCGCGACATGCTGCGCAGCAGTCGATCGCTCAACCACTGCGCCAACCGTGCTTTAAAGATTTTGCCAATTTATATTTGCTAAAGGTACTTTGGGCGACGTAGGACGTAGTGCACTGGTTAAGAATTAATGCACTATATTCTGAATTTAATTTTAATTGAACCATAATAAAAGTTCTTAAAGTCATTTACATAACGTCGCAAATGCGAAGAGTTACTGAAAGACTTGCAATGTTTTATTAAATTTTAATCAGGCTGTAATTTTCATTTTAGATGTTAGGAATTTATTTACAAGATGCGCTTAAAACCGTTAACAAAGTTACTTCACCCCGTGAGTTTTCTCCGTATATAGTTTAAAAACCAACCACTCTTCAACGTCTTAAGTGTTTGCTTATAGTATCGGTTAAATAAATATATTAATATGTATACCGAAACAATCGATGACAGTTCAGATATTTCGAATGAGTTTCTCTTACTCCAACCCATAATTGTGTACAACCTGCTAACGACTTAGCTTTGCTATCAGCTTCAGCTTAAACAGGCATTTCCGCCGCCGCCATCGGAGGACCGTTTCCGCCGGAAACCGGACGTGGCTGGGGCGGGGGATGCACTCGGTGGATCTCAAACAGCTTGGGGTAGGTATACCGTTTTATGTCCTTCCTGTTGTATTGATTAGTTAAGTTGGAGATGGTTAAATCAATTTACTGGTTTGTAGCTTTTAGAAATATAGCTCTGGGACTACGAATACACAATGTCACCTACCCATTCCATCCTGAGCTTGACGCAAAATGAGACTAAAGGGAGACAAACTAGTTATAAGAAAAGGAAAACATTATATAAATTTTATGCGAAGACGACGATGTTCTCTTACAGAATACGATACCAACATTTATTTTTATTAAATCTTTATTTGTTAAAAAGTACTTTTATACAGTTTTGTACATGCCAGTCCTATTGTACCTTATTCTAGAACGCTTACGTAAAAACATACTGTGTATCCTACAGCCTTCCAGACTATTTGGCGTAGACAATATACTATAATACGTGGCAACTTGATGTAAGCCAGTTTATTTTTAAATTTGTATTCGGTGCGTTTTTTATTTCTCACATTCCATTAGCCAATGATAAACATCAACCACCGTATTACTTAAATCACAGTTAGACAATAATTATTTAAGACAATTTAGAGTCTTACCGTACGTACCGTACTACTTAATTTGACCGTACTTAGTGGTGCCATCTGTGTGTTTAAGTTTAGCCGATGATAAACAGTTATGCGTGTTTGAGTTAGTATCATCAAAATGTTGATATTAGTGTAAATATTTTAGAAGGATCCTACTTGGGGAATGATTGTTGAAAAATAAAACGAACAACCTCATTATCTTTTAGAAAAAAATGGTTGACCTATCATTTTAATAAGTACGAGCAGGTCTCTATTAAAAAAAACATATAGACGCTATCCCGAATCCAATGCCTCTTGATTTTTTTTTAGGAATACCGTTAACATTTGCCCTAAAATCAAGGCTACGTAGCGTTATCACAATTTGATCTCAACATTATTCCTGTTGTCATAACATGCAACTTTCATAACTCTACGAAGCTAAGACAAACGAGCGTCCTAATACGAGGGCTGTGTCGTTTGATGCAAAGAAGAATTTATAGTCCCCATCCATATTGGCCTGTGGTGCGCTGAACGGCCCTTGGCTGACATTATATGCCAGATTTATTGTGAACAGTCGCAAGCTATTTAGTGTATACGCCTACTTAGATTACATTCATTGTAATTTCAGCCCAAAACTACCCACTACTGAGTCAGGCCTCCTCCAAATTCATGGAGAGCAATTAGCCTACTGAGACACAGGTATTGTTTAATTTTTTCTTTTATTGCGGCTAGGCAAACAAACATGCTGTGTTCTTTAGTCGCCTCTTATAACACCCTCAGGCATGGGCTGGTGACTACTAATTAATCGTAGAATAATAAAATAAATAAGGATAAAAATAACATTTATTATTTTTGAGATATTAAATAACATCGCAAAGCGCCTAATCCTTTTCCAGCGTTCCCTTATTAAAAACTTTTTGTTGGCAGGAATGCACAGTAGCAAACTCTTGGGAAATCCTGAACCGTGTCTTAAGTACAATGGTAAGTTACCAGTTTGCGGAGTGGCTGTAAGTTTTAATAAATTCGTCACTAAACTTTGGAGAGCCTTAATTAAGATAACGTTTCTTGTGGTGAGGGGGGAAACAAACTCACAGAATATACTCCACATGTAGTAAAACAACTTCATAATGAGATTACAAGAAGCACACGCACACATTGGTAGACGTTATATGGAGTAAATAGGAGTTAATAGCAAGACCAGAATATACTTGTTTCGACAAAATCCGTATGGTGGCGGAATTTACAATATATAGTGTCCCGAGTCCCCACTCCATCCTGAGGGTGTCTTAGGAGCCGAAAACAAAAAAGAAAATGAAAGTCGCAAGAGAAGGAAAACTAGAACGAAACCTTTTGATTTTGCTTGTATGCCAACCTGTCTGATCAGCGTGGCTGGCATAGGAGGCTAATTAACCTCCATGTAACTGAAGGAGGAACGACTCAATAGTCACGGCAGTGGGTCACCAATGGGTTGAGTAGTAGTAGACAAATAAATATAGGCATTAAATTGGATTAAAAAAAATACTGACGAAAGAACGGTCTCGATGGTAATCCCGGTGCCTAGTTACGAAATCAGCGTTTAGACAGCGTAGCAAATTAGGGCGATTCTCCCCATTAAATTCTTTAGAGACATACCGGTTATGCCCAGATTTGAATTACACTATCACACATTAGGTGTATTGATAAAAAAGATGCAGTCCGGCTCGGTAGTTGTTAATTTATAGTATAGCAATTTGCTACATAATTCACACTATTACCGCGGAAAATCTGAACAATCAATATCCAGATAAATCGCTTAAAAATGCAAGAATTACTAAAAACTCCTATATCGCGACGGCGAAATTTACGGAGCAATTTGCACGGTTAAGAAATCGCTGACAATCATTAGTTATCTTACTAGTTATTATTATCTTCTTACTAGTTATCAGGGCATAGACGCCTCGGCCCCTTGCCAGACATACCATCTGGCTTTATGATCATTTATTTGCGCCTAAAATAGCTTGAGATTATTATTATGAATCTCATGGTAAACAGTGATAAATATATTGTAACGACAAATTTTCCTCTAAGAAATTGGAGTAGGCTTGACTCAGCGGTCGACAGCAATATTACACGTTGAGGTGATGATAATGTAGTAATGGTGATCACGATGTAATTTTGATTACAATATGCTATTATGGCGCAGTTGAAATTGTCATAATAAATAATAATAATAAATATCCTTGGACATTTCACACAACGCCATCTCGTCCCAAGCTAAGCAACTTAATGCTTGTGTTATGGTAACGAGATGGATGATAAACTACTTATATACATTTTTTTTGTAAATACATACATATTATAGATAGAAATGACACCCAGACTCCGAGCCAGTGCCTCTGGTTTAGACAAAGACACTTGCCCGACCCCGGAATCGAACCCGGGACCCGTTGATCCAAAGGCGGCACATATAACCAATAGACCAACGAGGCAGTCATATAAAATTTAACAGAGTTTAATACTCCAGATGTTGCCTTCCTTATTCTTTAGAAAAGAAATTGAATGGAACTACTGTTTAGATTTATGTATACTGTGCTAAACTTTACTAGTTTGGTATTTGTGTAAGCAACTTGGACAGTGGGGTAACTAGTCAAATAAATTAAGGCGTTCGTAATAGTAGACTGGACCAAGCAAGTTTTAATCCTGTACCCACGAACTATCCGATTTTGCGTAGTTGTTAGTTACATGGTATATAATGTCTGCTCCGTGTGGTGACGGATTTAGAATACAAATGTCACCACCCCATTTCATCCAGAGGGTGTTGTAAGAGCCGACAAAAGGAAGTTATAATGCCGAATACCTGGCCACAAGAGAAAGCAAACTTGATACGAAACCCTGTGCCAACCATAATTAGTAAGCTAATTACCCTCCATGTAACTGGAGGAAGAACCATTCAACAGTCACGACAGTGGGTCATCTATGTGCTGAGTAGTCAATAGTGGTTTAAAAATCCATTTACACTGACCTGCAATACTAAGTACTACACTTTTAAGTGACGACACGGTTGGCGCAGTGATTGAGCGATCGACTGCTGCGCAGCATGTCGCGGGTTCGATCCCCGCACGGAAGAAATATATGTATGTATTTACAAAAATAAAAAAAGTATATAAGTAGTTTATCATCCATCTCGTTACCATAACACAAGCATTAAGTTGCTTAGCTTGGGACGAGATGGCGTTGTGTGAAATGTCCAAGGATATTTATTATTTATAGTATATAATTTTTTTCTAAACTATAGAAGTTAGAGATTTAAAATAAAAAACGTTTTATAGCAAATGTTATCAGCTTTCTATGTAACTATAGCAAAGTCTACAAACTTTTTTCGAGTTCTTTTTATTTCGAAAGTAAGTATATCTTGTGTACTTAAAAAGTTATTGCAATTTTAAAAGTGTGATACTTAGTTTTGCAGCCCAGTGTATTTTGATAATCGCTAATCGGCGCATTTTCTCGTTTCGTCTTACAATATTGTTATAATACAGTTTCAGATGCCCATTAAGTTGGAATCACCTTTTTTTAAATTAACAATGACTGTAAACTTTTATGGAACCAAGCGAATTGTAGCTCGCGGACATATTAGTCAGGGCTCGAAAACATTTTCGTTCGCTTAATTCCGAATGAACTGCGGACACGGGGACGTAGAAATAAACTAGTTACTCTCAGTTTTTCCCTACACAGAACTAGTTTTCAACGAATTTGCTCAAAACTTTTCGTACGTGATTGTGTACACATATAGTGAACATTATATTCTCACTGTACGGAAAGAAAACATTGTAACTCACATTTGTCTATGTTTATTAGCAGCATTTTATTTTATTAATAGTATTTTATTTTATTTGTAGTATTTTATTAACTGCATTTTATTGTACAACCGTATTTATTTTATATGGGCCTACGTTGACTTTATATTAAGTTGGTTACTTTTTTTGTGCAAATAAGTCTTTGTTAGATTGAACTCGATGTAACTATTTACAAATTGCTGTATAATATGAGTAGGACTGAACAAAAATTAAGATAAGTTCATTACGACTGTCGTGCCATTTATGCAGCTAATCACAGCACAGTATCACGAAGTTTTATGTAAAATGATTTCGAAGATTTTGCTTATTCAAATGGAGATGGTGAATGTATAGTGAATACGTATCATATATACATATAACAATATATTTATTCCATAAACACTAACTTAAGTAATATGTACTTACATAAACACTAACTTAAGTAATAAAACAAGACTAAAAATACCAATTAACCTAAAACTTAAATACTAAAATATATTATTTAAAGGAGTCCCTTTAGGCAAGGTTCCGAAAATACTGGCAGCGTTCCCCCTTTGAATCGCTAGACTGATTCTTTGTCCGAGGTAGCTACCAGCTCTTCGGTCTCCTGTGATGTCGACTATATAAATAAATAATAAATAAATATCCTTGGACATTTCACACAACGCCATCTCGTCCCAAGTTAAACAACTTAATGCTTGTGTTATGGTAACGAAATGGTTGATAAACTACTTTTAAAATTTTTTTTTTGTAAATACATACATATTATAGATAGAAATGACACCCAGACTCCGAGCCAGTGCCTCTGGTTTAGACAAAGACACTGGCCCGACCCCGGAATCGAACCCGGGACCCGTTGATCCAAAGGCGGCACATCTGACCACTAGACCAACGAGGCAGTCAAACTATAATATATGTATTCTTAGATACATATAATATATGTATTATTATATTATTTTTACGTTTTTGTCTATATCACTCTACGTTGTACGACTAAGTTGTATTAATAAATATAGATTAGGTACAAATTAATATACTCGTATATACCAGTTCTAAGAAAATGACAACGTCCCAGGGGTCTGGTTCGTCTCTCGTATATTTACTGAAAGAAAAACACTAAACTTACGAAATTAATTATTGTATGAAAGTCATGGACGTATGAAAGTATATTAGACTAGCTGTACCCGCGACTACGTCCGCGTGGAATTTAAAAAAAGTTAATTAGTTCATTAATTTTAATTTTTTGGTTTTTGCATTTATTTTAATTATCATTTATTTTCAGTTTTTGTTGGCTTATTTATCGAATCTTCTTTGATATTGAGATTGTGAATATCATCATAAATACTATGTATTAAAGTTTCAGTGTCCACCACAACCTAACAAAGACTGGTAGGAAGTTCTATATCATGATTACTATTCACTTCTAGACACTTTCCCTCTCCAACATCAAGAAGAATTTTACTAAATTCTGAATCAGCTGAATGATGTGCTCTCATGTTTTGTTTTAAATTAAGTTTTTAACAATGTCTCCAAAGTACTGAAAGTTTTAGCCGGAACAAACAGACCGACAGACAAAAATTTAAAAAAAAATATTTTGGTCTATTTGCTGTTTAAACATACTTACGCATTTAGTAAAAAGTTGTTATTTTATTATTACAATCAGACACTCCAATTTTATTTATTTGTATAGAAGATGTATGGACTAAATAAAAGTAGCCTAAGTTACTCCTTATATCATCAGCTACCTATCGGTGAAAGTCCCGTCAAAATCGGTCCAGCCGTTCCAGAGATTAGCCGAAACAAACAGACAGACAGACAGACGGACAGACAGACAAAAATTTAAAAAAATGTTATTTGGGTCTATGTGCTGTGTATACAGACTTACGCATTTAGTAAAAAGTTGATATTTTATTATTACAAACAGACACTCCAATTTTATTAATTTGTATTGTATAGAAGATGTATAGAAGATGTATAGACTAAATAAAAGTAGCATAAGTTACTCTTTATATCATCAGCTACCTATCAGTGAAAGTGCCGTCAAAATCGGTCCAGCCGTTCCAGAGATTAGCCGGAACAAACAGACAGACGGACAGACAGACAAAAATTTAAAAAAATGTTACTTTGGTCTATGTGCTGTGTATACAGACTTACGCATTTAGTAAAAAGTTGTTATTTTATTATTACAAACAGACACTCCAATTTTATTTATTTGTATAGATGTATAGATGTGCTGTGTATACAGACTTACGCATTTATTTATTTGTATAGATGTATAGACTAAATAAAAGTAGCCTAAGTTACTCCTTATATCATCAGCTACCTATCGGTGAAAGTCCCGTCAAAATCAGTTCAGCCGTTCCAGAGATTAGCCGGAACAAACAGACAGACAGACAGACAGACGGACAGACAGACAAAAATTTAAAAAAAATATATTTTGGTCTATGTGCTGTGTATACAGACTTACGCATTTAGTAAAAAGTTGTTATTTTATTATTACAAACAGACACTCCAATTTTATTTATTTGTATGGATAGAAGATGTATAGACTAAATAAAGTAGCCCAAGTTACTCCTTATATCATCAGCTACCTATCAGTGAAAGTCCCGTCAAAATCGGTCCAGCCGTTCCAGAGATTAGCCGGAACAAACAGACAGACAGACAGACAGACAGACAGACGGACAGACAGACAAAAATTAAAAAAAATGTTATTTTGGTCTATGTGCTGTGTATACAGACTTACGCATTTCGTAAAAAGTTGTTATTTTATTATTACAAACAGACACTCCAATTTTATTTATTTGTATAGAGTATGTATAGAGTACTAGCTGTACCCGCGACTTCGTCCGCGTGGAATTTAAAAAAAAATAATTAGTTCATTAATATTTTTTTTTGGTTTTTGCATTTATTTTAATTATCATTTATTTTCAGTTTTTGTTGGCTTATTTATCGAATCTTCTTTGATATTGAGATTGTGAATATCATCATAAATACTATGTATTAAAGTTTCAGTGTCCACCACAACCTAACAAAGACTGGTAGGAAGTTCTATATCATGATTACTATTCACTTCTAGACACTTTCCCTCTCCAACATCAAGAAGAACTTTACTAAATTCTGAATCAGCTGAATGATGTGCTCTCATGTTTTGTTTTAAATTAAGTTTTTAACAATGTCTCCAAAGTACTGAACATTTTAGCCGGAACAAACAGACAGACAGACAAAAATTTAAAAAAAAATATTTTGGTCTATTTGCTGTTTAAACATACTTACGCATTTAGTAAAAAGTTGTTATTTTATTATTACAATCAGACACTCCAATTTTATTTATTTGTATAGAAGATGTATAGACTAAATAAAAGTAGCCTAAGTTACTCCTTATATCATCAGCTACCTATCGGTGAAAGTCCCGTCAAAATCGGTCCAGCCGTTCCAGAGATTAGCCGGAACAAACAGACAGACAGACAGACAGACGGACAGACAGACAAAAATTTAAAAAAATGTTATTTTGGTCTATGTGCTGTGTATACAGACTTACGCATTTAGTAAAAAGTTGTTATTTTATTATTACAAACAGACACTCCAATTTTATTAATTTGTATAGAGTATAGAAGATCGGTATCGGCTATCTGTGTGGTAGCGGAGTAAGAATACTACCACCCCATATCTTCCCGTGGGTGTCGTAGAAGGCGACTAAGGGACAACAGACGTTGGGCAGCAGCGACGCTCTGTTCAAAACACACCATCCATCACTGCGATCGCCAACCCGCCTGCCAAGCGTGGCGATTATGGCAAACCCCCCCCATAAATGAATGGATACAAACAGAAAAACGGCCCCCAGTCCCCGGCAGCCCCACTATTCCTTCGGCCACGGTAGCAGCCAAGGTAACGGTGGGGCAGGGGGTGCGAACAATCTCCGGCAGAGATCCGGCTACCACAAAAAACGACGGCTGCACCTGGCAACATATAACACACGGACACTGCGGACTGACGAGAAGATCGTAGAACTCGAGGAAGAGTTGAGCAAGTTGCGATGGGATATAGTGGGGTTGTCTGAAGTCCGAAGAGAGGGAGAGGACACGATAACCCTCAAATCCGGCAACTTGCTCTACTTCCGGGAGGGCGACCAACAGTCCCAAGGTGGTGTTGGGTTTATCGTCCACAAGTCCCTTGTGAACAACGTTGTTAAAATCGAGAGTGTGTCGACCAGGGTGGCGTACCTTATACTCAGAATAACCAAGCGTTATTCGCTGAAGGTCATACAGGTATACGCACCGACCTCGGCACACCCCGACGAAGCGGTGGAGACAATGTATGAGGACATTTCCTCGGCCATACATGGCTCTAGAACGCACTACACCGTTGTCATGGGGGATTTTAACGCGAAACTGGGCAAGCGGAGCGGAGATGAGCTGCAAGTGGGGCAATTTGGGTTTGGACACCGGAACCAACGGGGCCAGACTTTGGCTGGTTTTCTGGAGAAGGAGGGACTCTATATGATGAATTCCTTTTACAAAAAACCAGAACAGAGGAAATGGACCTGGTTGAGTCCGGATGGCACCACAAAAAACGAGATAGACTTCATCATGTCGACGGAAAAGCACATATTCAATGATGTCTCCGTGATCAATATGGTCAAAACCGGAAGCGATCACCGCTTAGTACGAGGCACATTGAATATCGACGTTAAGCTTGAAAGGTCGCGCCTGGTGAGGTCTACGCTGCGTCCCGTGCCAGTTCAAATTCAAAACCCGGAGAGCTTTCAGCTCGAACTGCAAAACCGCTTTATAAGCCTAGGCGTTGACGTGGACGATTATAATGACGGGTTCGTGGAGACTGTCCGCAAAGTTGGGTCGAAGTTCTGTGAGACCCAACGCCTGAAAACGGCCAAAAAGCTCTCGGACCTCACCCTAAATCTCATGGACGAGCGACGGAAAATGGTTCTGCAGTCTACAGATGATGCGACGCAGCTTCGGATGCTCAATAGACAGATATCAAAGTCCCTGAAGCGTGATATACGCCGATTCAACACGAATCGTGTTGAAGAGGCTATTGACCGTAACAGGGGCTCCAAGGTTTTTGCCAGGGATCTGTCTATTGGGCAAAGCCAGCTCGTCAGGCTGAAGACTGATGACGGCAGGATCGTCACGTCGAAGTCCGAGATTTTGGGTGAGGTCGAGAGTTTCTATGGACAACTGTACAAGTCTACACAGGAACCCGTCATAAATCTAGCAGACGACCCACGAGCTAGATTAACCCGGCACTACACAGAAGACCTCCCGGACGTCAGCCTGTGTGAGATCGGGATGGCTCTCGAGCAACTTAAAAACAACAAGGCGGCGGGTGATGACGGAATTACCGCAGAACTTCTGAAGGCGGGTGGAGAACCGATCCTTAGGGCCCTTCAGAAGTTATTCAATTCCGTCATACTCGAAGGACGAACGCCAAAGGCATGGAACAGAAGTGTGGTGGTGCTGTTCTTCAAGAAGGGAGATAACACCTTATTGAAGAACTACAGACCCATCTCACTTCTGAGCCATGTCTACAAGTTGTTCTCGAGGGTCATCACAAATCGACTCGCGTGCAGGCTTGACGATTCCCAGCCTCCCGAACAAGCCGGTTTCCGAAAAGGCTTCAGTACCGTAGACCATATTTTAACGCTACGGCAGGTTATACAGAAGACCGAGGAGTATAACCTGCCACTTTGTCTGGCGTTCGTGGACTACGAGAAAGCCTTCGATTCGATCGAGACGTGGGCAGTATTGCAGGCTCTCCAGAGGTGCCAAGTCGACTATCGGTACATCGAAGTGTTGAAGTGCTTGTATGAAAACGCCACCATGTCAGTCCGACTCCAGGACCGGACCTCGAAACCGATCCAGTTGCAGCGAGGTGTTAGACAGGGAGACGTTATCTCTCCGAAACTGTTCTCCGCTGCACTGGAAGATGTTTTCAAGGTTCTGGACTGGAAAGGGCTGGGCATTAACGTGAACGGCGAGTACATCACTCACCTTCGATTCGCTGACGACATAGTCGTAATGGCTGAGACCATGGAGGGCCTCACTACGATGCTCGATGGCCTCTGTGGAGCCTCCGAACGAGTCGGCCTTAAGATGAACATGGAGAAGACGAAGATCATGTCTAATATCCATGTTCAAGCCACTCCTGTTAACATCGGAGGTTCTACCCTCGAAGTTGTTGACCATTACATTTACCTGGGACACACTGTCCAGTTAGGTAAGTCCAACTTCGAGAAAGAGGTCAATCGTCGGATCCAACTCGGCTGGGCAGCGTTCGGGAAGCTGCGAAAGATCTTCTCGTCCACAATACCGCAGTGTCTGAAGACAAAAGTCTTCAACCAATGTGTGTTGCCAGTGATGACATATGGAACAGAGACGTGGTCGCTCACTATGGGCTCCATCAGAAGGCTCAAAGTCACCCAAAGGGCAATGGAGAGGGCTATGCCCGGAGTTTCCCTGCGAGATCGAATCAGAAATGAGGAGATACGCAGGAAAACCAGGGTCACCGACATAGCCCACCGGATTGCCAAACTTAAGTGGCAGTGGGCAGGGCACATAGCTCGCAGGACCGACGCCCGATGGGGCAGAAAAGTCCTCGAGTGGCGACCGCGTTCCGGAAGGCGCAGTGCTGGTAGGCCTCCCACACGGTGGACCGACGACCTGGTTAAGATCGCCGGAAAGCAGTGGATGCGGGCGGCCCAGGACCGGCCTTTGTGGAAATCCTTGGGGGAGGCCTATGTCCAGCAGTGGACGTCCTTTGGCTGAAATGATGATAGAAGATGTATAGACTAAATAAAAGTAGCATAAGCTACTCTTTATATCATCAGCTACCTCTCAGTGAAAGTGCCGTCAAAATCGGTCCAGCCGTTCCAGAGATTAGCCGGAACAAACAGACAGACGGACAGACAGACAAAAATTAAAAAAAATGTTATTTTGGTCTATGTGCTGTGTATACAGACTTACGCATTTGGTAAAAAGTTGTTATTTTATTATTACAAACAGACACTCCAATTTTATTTATTTGTATAGATGTATAGATGTGCTGTGTATACAGACTTACGCATTTATTTATTTGTATAGATGTATAGACTAAATAAAAGTAGCCTAAGTTACTCCTTATATCATCAGCTAACTATCGGTGAAAGTCCCGTCAAAATCGGTCCAGCCGTTCCAGAGATTAGCCGGAACAAACAGACAGACAGACAGACAGACAGACGGACAGACAGACAAAAATTAAAAAAAATGTTATTTTGGTCTATGTGCTGTGTATACAGACTTACGCATTTGGTAAAAAGTTGTTATTTTATTATTACAAACAGACACTCCAATTTTATTTATTTGTATAGATGTATAGATGTATAGATGTGCTGTGTATACAGACTTACGCATTTATTTATTTGTATAGATGTATAGACTAAATAAAAGTAGCCTAAGTTACTCCTTATATCATCAGCTACCTATCGGTGAAAGTCCCGTCAAAATCGGTCAGCAGTTCCAGAGATTAGCCGGAACAAACAGACAGACAGACAGACAGACAGACGGACAGACAGACAAAAATTAAAAAAAATGTTATTTTGGTCTATGTGCTGTCTATACAGACTTACGCATTTGGTAAAAAGTTGTTATTTTATTATTACAAACAGACACTCCAATTTTATTTATTTGTATAGATGTATAGATGTATAGATGTGCTGTGTATACAGACTTACGCATTTATTTATTTGTATAGATGTATAGACTAAATAAAAGTAGCCTAAGTTACTCCTTATATCATCAGCTAACTATCGGTGAAAGTCCCGTCAAAATCGGTCCAGCCGTTCCAGAGATTAGCCGGAACAAACAGACAGACAGACAGACAGACAGACAGACGGACAGACAGACAAAAATTAAAAAAAATGTTATCCAATTTTATTTATTTGTATAGATGTATAGAGTATAGATTGGTTTTTGACGGTATACGAAAAAAAGTAAGTAGCACTCAATCTTTATAACCGTCTTCAAACAAGGAGTAATTCATCCGTGTGAATTCAGTAATTTATGAAAGTATTAGGAATATTATTTTATTCGGATTCGAATTGGTTTCATAGCGTTTTTAATATGCTTTTATTAGCGTCAGACGTATGTAACAGGCTTCAGACGTATGCAACGGAATCTTTGAACATGATTTTGATCCAGATAATTTTAAAATCGGTTCAGTATCACCGGTAAATCAGCGTATTTTTGGACGACATACCATGCACAACAAGAAGAAGATCCGTATTTAAAAACAGTAACATATCCTAAAAAGCAAACCATAACAATCAAATTATTGATTGTTAATTGGTTATTTTTTGCATTCTTATTTTTCTCCTTCGGCCACCTTATTCACCGGTGGCAGCACCACCTTGTTGTTCAAAGATTCCATTAAACAGGGTTGATACGACATAGGGGCATTTTTTTAAACTGCATATACTAGGTATCATTTCCAGGCTCTGTACCAAAAATCACAATTAATTTGGAGCAATAGTTTAGCCGCAAATGACTTTTTAAATTTTTGCCTCATTTGAACATGATGTATCTTTCATAACAGATGTTTATGCCTAACGCATCGTTTATGAACCTTAGGGGCTGTCCATTAATCACCTGATGTTTTTTTAACATTTTTAACACCTCCCTCCCCCTTGGTGATATCTGGTGAGGTTTAAGACTACCCCTCCACCCCCCATGAAAAATCACGTGTATTTTTTTTTGTACCGTTTCGAATTAATGCAGTTATTCGAAGAAATTTCGAAGTAATTTAATGCCCCTCTGTCATATCGACTCTGTATACATTTGAAACATCTGAAGCTAATAAAAAGCGTATAAAAAGGTGGCATTTTATCTAAATAGAAAAACGGGAAAGCCCTCAATCTGTAATATTACTTGTAACGATACTTGAAAAATATCTTAGAAAAAGAAACACATACAATTTATTAATTTCTTTAAAACTGGTGTCAACTATTTTGCTGTGTATTGTATAATGCAGTAATTAGGGCGATAATTAGTTTATGAATAAAGCTTTCGTGAAGGATTTAATTTTGCTAGTGAAATTAAAGAGAGTGATGATGGCAAGTAATCTATGAAGATTTTCTAAAGGAAAATCTGTTTGTTCGGGAAAAATCCTTCATTAATATCTAATCCTCAAAGCTCCTATTCAGCAAAGAAATTTAATGTGTTTCAGTAATAAAGCTTTATGCTACCAAAACATTATATAATCATCATCATTTCAGCCACAATGCGTCCACTGCTGGACTTAGGCCTCCCCCAAGGATCTCCACAAAGGCCGGTCCTGGGCCGCCCGCAACCACTGCTTTCCGGCGACCTTAACCAGGGCGTCGGTCTACCGTGTGGGAGGCCTACCAGCACTGCGCTTTCCGGAACGCGGTCGTCACTCGAGGACTTTTCTGCCCCATCGGGCGTCGGTCCTGCGAGCTACGTGCCCTGCCCACTGCCACTTAAGTTTGGCAATCCGCAAAAACATTTTATATACTAAATTTAAAAAAAATAGTACTAATATAAATAACTGATTTGTGACGTTTGCACTTTACATCACTGAGAAAAATACACGAGATATATGTCCACTTAATGTTAATTTATATTACTGTCAATACAAAAGTAGTGTATGCTATGGTTATATTATGCAGATTTTATTGAAACTTGCAGACTTTCAGAAAGCGTAGTTTCAATCGCGAAGGCAAACAGTTTCTATAAGATTAGCGGCTGCGAGATGCTGCTTCTGCAGTCAATATTGACTCCGTTCGCAGACGGGCCCAGCTTTATGATGTGGGAACACCAGAGTGCAATGTTGTAAATCTTTTACGCTATCTCGGAGTTACGACGTTTCTCCTCAGAGGATTACGTGCATATCCTATTGTATTTGGTATTGCTGCATGGAGGTGAGCTTTGCATATGGATCGAATTTAGATTTTCAAAAAGAATTTAAATATATATATATGTTCTTCATCTTCTTATATATTTTTATATATAGCTAGCTACTAGCTGTCTCGGCAAACGCTGATTTGCCACATAAATATCGTTATTAAAAATTAGAGTTGCTTTGTAGTTTAGGGTACGTGTACATGGGTTGTACGTATTTTTATATGCCGTATCGTATCGTATAAAACAATAAAAACAAAAATGTTGTCTAAAAAATAAAAGTTTCGGGGTACTTTTCATTTAGGCTGATGAAAAATAGATAGAAATAGACCTACTTAATGTGAATATAAAATTTCATCAAAATCGATCGAGCCTTTCGGAGGAAAATCACCGTGAAACAAGAATTTTATATAGGTACTAGCTTTTGCCCGCGGCTTCGCTCGCGTTAAGACGTATTATTATTAATTAGTTGTAGTTTTTGCGGCTTTACTTTCGTTTAGTGTGTAAAAAAATAAGGATTAATTTTAAAATTGTAAGCTGTGCGTTGATATATCTCTGTCTGTCAGTCAGTCAGTTGTGTTATAAATATTTTGTCTGTTCTTTTCTTGGCATATTTTGGATTGCATTTGTTTTGATTCGGTTTAGTAGTTTTGGATAAAGACTTTGCTTTGTATTGTTTTCGTTTGGTGGCATAGGTTTTAGTATAGGTGTAGGAAGTATAGGCTATATCTATACTAAAACCTACGTCTAATTTTTGACACACGCTAAACAAAAGTAAAGCCGCAAAAACTATACCTGATTAATAATAATACTTCTTAACGCGAGCGAAGCCGCAAGCAAAAGCTAGTCGTTAAATATATATAATCCGCTAGATATATTATCTATGTATGCACTATGCACAAAAATGGCTAATTCCAAGTTCTCTCCAAAATAACTCAATGTAGATGGCGCTAGCATACAGAAATCCGTATATTTTAAACTGAAAAATGACTAATCTTTTATGGCCTGCATCTCAAAATCATTTCTTAGGTGATGCTTACGTCATAGTAGCTTTATGCATGCGAAGTCTCAGCCCGATCGGTTTAAAATTGACAAAGTTTCATACAAAATTTCATCCCCTATTTTATCCCATCGGGGGTAGAATTAATCAAAAAATTTTTTTAGCGGATGCCTACGTCATAGTAGCTTTATGCATGCAAAGTCTCAGCCCAATCGGTTTAAAATTGACAAAGTTTCATACAAACTTTCATCCCCTATTTTATCCCCATGGGGGTAAAATTAATCAAAATCCTTTTTTAGCGGATGCCTACCTCATAGTAGCTAGCAAAGTCTCAGCAATTAGAATTAATCAATATGCTTTCCTATCGGATGTCAACGTCAGAGTAGCTTTATTTATGCAAAGTCTCAGCCCGATCGGTTTAAAATTGACAAAGTTTCATACAAACTTTCATCCCCTATTTTATCCCCTGGGGGGTAGAATTAACCAAAATCCAAATTCTTAGCGGATGGCTACGTCATAATATCTACCTGCATGCCAAATTTCAGCCCGATCCGACCAGTGGCTTGGGCTGTGCGTTGACAGATCACTATGTCAGTCAGTCAGTCACCTTTGAGTCAGACTTCGTCCTGTCAAAAAGCTAGCGGTAATAAAGTGCAAATTGACTCTTTGACGTTAGGAACACACCTACATTGCTGAGACAACAGTGAGTGGTTGTAATTTAATAAGAACTTTATATAATAGCAATAAAGCTCAAATTATCTCTACGTTTTAGTTAGAAAACTTTTGTATGGGAAAAAGAAAAAGGCTGTTTTTAGGGGTTTTCCGACAATTATTAGAATTTTTCTCGCCATCCTTCCAACCATTCTTGAACAAAAAAAAAAGAATTGGCCAAATTGGTCCAGGCGTTGTGGAGTTATGCGGTTACCAACACATTTTGCGATTCATTTTTATATTATAGATTAGACTACTGACCCGGCAAACATCGTACCGCCTCAGAATAATCATATTTTCTCACCTTTTAAACCTTCCCTGGACTTCCACGAACATTTCAAGACCAAAATTAGCCAAATCGGTCCAGCCCTTCTCGAGTTTTAGCGAGGCTGACGAACAGCAATTCATTTTTATTTATAAGAAGAAGAATTTATAGAAGTTTAATGTTTGTCTGTATGTCCTTTATAGAATCGTAAACGATGCATTTGATGATGTTTAGAAAAGATAAAGAGCCCAGGACCGTTTCTGAACACAAAATATTTGTGTAATGTCTTTCCTTCAAATTCACGAACAAAAATGACATCCAGACACAGAGCAAGTACCTCCCTCCGATTTACACAAAGACCTTGTGTAAACCGGAGGCACTTGTAAGTGGACATCATCATCATCATCAGCCCACATTAATCCACTGCTGGACATAGGCCTCCCCTAAAGAGCGCCATAGCGCCCTGTCTTCAGCTTGACGCATCCAGCTAGATATAGGTCTATAAGTGGATATAGATCATGTATTTTTCTGATTGACGTAAAGTGAAAACATCACAAATCACAAGTTGGTAGAGCTTGTTAAAAAATGACCACTTCGCTTTAAATGTTGACTTTTACAATACTGTAAAATAACACTACTATTCAGCCCACTGTTGAATCGGGCCTCCTCCAGTTAAATGGAGGGTAATGAGCCTACTATGCCAAGCAGACCAGAAGGGTTGGCACAAATTAAAAAAAAAAAAAGGTTATCAAGTTTTCCTTCCCTTGCAGCTAGGTTTTAAGCCTTGTCATTTCCTGCCTTGACTGCCTCGTTGGTCTAGTGGTTAGATGTGCCGCTTTTGGATCAACGGGTCCCGGGTTCGATTCCGGGGCCGGGCAAGTGTCTTTGTCTAAACCAGAGGCTATAATATGTATGTATTTACAAAAAAAATATGTATTTAAGTAGTTAATCATCAATCTCGTTACCATAACACAAGCATTACGTTGCTTAGCTTGGGACGAGATGGCGTTGCGTGAAATGTCCAAGGATATTTATTTATATTTATTTAAAGTATTACAACCTTGGGATGAAATGGGGTGGTGAAACTAAGTTCTCTAAATCTGTAAGACAGTATATTAAAGCAACAAAATAAACTGTCATAAATATTTAAAGTATTCACGAACAAACAGTTAAAGCCGCAATTAAGATAGCTTGGAAGTAGCGAGCGTCTTCAAACTCGCAAGTTTAGCAGTTTAGTGTTTGTGTTAGACAAGTTGGACAGTGAAATAACTAGTCAAATAGACTGGCCGGGCCTCAGCGGCCGCCGATTTAAGCAGAGCTTAACATACAAATTAAATGCCGCTTCACATAACGTTTCAAGGGATGAAAAGAGATTTTTGTGAATATAGATTTACTCTGACCATCTTACACACAGACGTAGGTACTCAAATAATTGTTTGTGGAAGATTAGCAATAAATGTTGCATTTCCGCGTGGTGACGGATTTAGAGTATAATAGTGTCACCAACCCATTTGATTCTGAGGGTGTCGTATGAGCCGACAGAAGAAATGACAAGGCCGTGGATGGAATGCCATAAAACCCTTTGTTTTTTTTCTTTTTTTTTTAAGTCGGAGATCCTCATGGATACCCGGCCGTTGGGAACAGGCCGGGGTATGTGGGACTCCGGGGCGCGTAGAGATGGGAATTGCGTCCTGATCTACCCACTAAAACCTCCGGGGATCCTCGACTGCCCAAACCAGGGCCACGGGATTCACTCCCATTACGGGAGCATGCTCCGTGGCCCTGGGGGCCTTGGTCCGCCTCTTATAAAGCTAGTGGAGCCCCATGCTCCAAGGCGGGCCCCTCCAATTATGAGGGGGCTGTATTGCCCTCCCCCATTCCACCGCTGAGCATTGTGCCAGCCTGTCTAGCCAGCGTGGCACAGTTGGCTAAATACCCTATAGATGACTGGCCCGACTCAACAGTGGGGCTGAGCAGGGCAATCTACTACTGATTGCCTCGTTGGTCTAGTGGTTAGATGTGCCGCCTTGGATCAACGGGTCCCCGGTTCGATTCCGGGGTCGGGCAAGTGTCTTTGTCTAAACCAGAGGCACTGGCTCGGAGTCTGGGTGTCATTTTCTATCTATAATATGTATGTATTTACAAAACAAAAATGTATATAAGTAGTTTATCATCCATCTCGTTACCATAACACAAGCATTAAGTTGCTTAGCTTGGGACGAGATGGCGTTGTTTGTAATGTCCAAGGATATTTATATTTATTTATTTATTAGCAATAAATAGTGTATTTCAGCGTGGTGACGGATTTAAAATACACAGTGTCACCACCCCACTCCATTATGAGGGTGTCATAAGAGCCGACAGGAGGAAATGATAACTTAGCTGTAAGAGAAGAAAACCTTGATATAAATAATAAATAAATAAATATCCTTGGACATTTCACACAACGCCATCACGTCCCAAGCTAAGCAACTTAATGCTTGTGTTATGGTAACGAGATGGATGATAAACTACTTATATACATATTTTTTTTGTAAATACATACATATTATAGACTAGCTGTACCCGCGACTTCGTCCGCGTGGAATTTAAAAAAAGTTAATTAGTTCATTAATATTTTTTTTTGGTTTTTGCATTTATTTTAATTATCATTTATTTTCAGTTTTTGTTGGCTTATTTATCGAATCTTCTTTGATATTGAGATTGTGAATATCATCATAAATACTATGTATTAAAGTTTCAGTGTCCACCACAACCTGACAAAGACTGGTAGGTAGTTCTATATCATGATTACTATTCACTTCTAGACACTTTCCCTCTCCAACATCAAGAAGAATTTTACTAAATTCTGAATCAGCTGAATGATGTGCTCTCATGTTTTGTTTTAAATTAAGTTTTTAACAATGTCTCCAAAGTACTGAACGTTTTAGCCGGAACAAACAGACAGACAGACAAAAATTAAAAAAAATATATTTTGGTCTATTTGCTGTTTAAACATACTTACGCATTTAGTAAAAAGTTGTTATTTTATTATTACAATCAGACACTCCAATTTTATTTATTTGTATAGAAGATGTATAGACTAAATAAAGTAGCCTAAGTTACTCCTTATATCATCAGCTACCTATCAGTGAAAGTGCCGTCAAAATCGGTCCAGCCGTTCCAGAGATTAGCCGGAACAAACAGACAGACAGACAGACAGACAGACGGACAGACAGACCAAAATTAAAAAAAAAAATTATTTTGGTCTATGTGCTGTGTATACAGACTTACGCATTTAGTAAAAAGTTGTTATTTTATTATTACAAACAGACACTCCAATTTTATTTATTTGTATAGATGTGCTGTGTATACAGACTTACGCATTTAGTAAAAAGTTGTTATTTTATTATTACAAACAGACACTCCAATTTTATTTATTTGTATAGATGTATAGATGTATAGATGTGCTGTGTATACAGACTTACGCATTTATTTATTTGTATAGATGTATAGACTAAATAAAAGTAGCCTAAGTTACTCCTTATATCATCAGCTACCTATCGGTGAAAGTCCCGTCAAAATCGGTCAGCTGTTCCAGAGATTAGCCGGAACAAACAGACAGACAGACAGACAGACAGACGGACAGACAGACAAAAATTTAAAAAAATGTTATTTTGGTCTATGTGCTGTGTATACAGACTTACGCATTTGGTAAAAAGTTGTTATTTTATTATTACAAACAGACACTCCAATTTTATTTATTTGTATAGAGTATAGATGTATAGATGTGCTGTGTATACAGACTTACGCATTTATTTATTTGTATAGATGTATAGACTAAATAAAAGTAGCCTAAGTTACTCCTTATATCATCAGCTACCTATCGGTGAAAGTCCCGTCAAAATCGGTCAGCTGTTCCAGAGATTAGCCGCAACAAACAGACAGACAGACAGACAGACAGACGGACAGACAGACAAAAATTTAAAAAAATGTTATTTTGGTCTATGTGCTGTGTATACAGACTTACGCATTTGGTAAAAAGTTGTTATTTTATTATTACAAACAGACACTCCAATTTTATTTATTTGTATAGATGTATAGACTAAATAAAAGTAGCCTAAGTTACTCCTTATATCATCAGCTACCTATCGGTGAAAGTCCCGTCAAAATCGGTCAGCAGTTCCAGAGATTAGCCGGAACAAACAGACAGACAGACAGACAGACAGACAAAAATATTAAAAAATGTTATTTTGGTCTATGTGCTGTCTATACAGACTTACGCATTTGGTAAAAAGTTGTTATTTTATTATTACAAACAGACACTCCAATTTTATTTATTTGTATAGATGTATAGATGTGCTGTGTATACAGACTTACGCATTTATTTATTTGTATAGATGTATAGACTAAATAAAAGTAGCCTAAGTTACTCCTTATATCATCAGCTACCTATCGGTGAAAGTCCCGTCAAAATCGGTCCAGCCGTTCCAGAGATTAGCCGGAACAAACAGACAGACAGACAGACAGACAGACGGACAGACGGACAGACAGACAAAAATTAAAAAAAATGTTATTTTGGTCTATGTGCTGTGTATACAGACTTACGCATTTAGTAAAAAGTTGTTATTTTATTATTACAAACAGACACTCCAATTTTATTTATTTGTATAGATGTATAGATGTGCTGTGTATACAGACTTACGCATTTAGTAAAAAGTTGTTATTTTATTATTACAAACAGACACTCCAATTTTATTTATTTGTATAGATGTATAGATGTATATATGTGCTGTGTATACAGACTTACGCATTTATTTATTTGTATAGATGTATAGACTAAATAAAAGTAGCCTAAGTTACTCCTTATATCATCAGCTACCTATCGGTGAAAGTCCCGTCAAAATCGGTCAGCTGTTCCAGAGATTAGCCGGAACAAACAGACAGACAGACAGACAGACAGACAGACGGACAGACAGACAAAAATTTAAAAAAATGTTATTTTGGTCTATGTGCTGTGTATACAGACTTACGCATTTGGTAAAAAGTTGTTATTTTATTATTACAAACAGACACTCCAATTTTATTTATTTGTATAGATGTATAGATGTGCTGTGTATACAGACTTACGCATTTATTTATTTGTATAGATGTATAGACTAAATAAAAGTAGCCTAAGTTACTCCTTATATCATCAGCTACCTATCGGTGAAAGTCCCGTCAAAATCGGTCAGCTGTTCCAGAGATTAGCCGCAACAAACAGACAGACAGACAGACAGACAGACGGACAGACAGACAAAAATTTAAAAAAATGTTATTTTGGTCTATGTGCTGTGTATACAGACTTACGCATTTGGTAAAAAGTTGTTATTTTATTATTACAAACAGACACTCCAATTTTATTTATTTGTATAGATGTATAGACTAAATAAAAGTAGCCTAAGTTACTCCTTATATCATCAGCTACCTATCGGTGAAAGTCCCGTCAAAATCGGTCAGCAGTTCCAGAGATTAGCCGGAACAAACAGACAGACAGACAGACAGACAGACAGACAAAAATATTAAAAAATGTTATTTTGGTCTATGTGCTGTCTATACAGACTTACGCATTTGGTAAAAAGTTGTTATTTTATTATTACAAACAGACACTCCAATTTTATTTATTTGTATAGATGTATAGATGTGCTGTGTATACAGACTTACGCATTTATTTATTTGTATAGATGTATAGACTAAATAAAAGTAGCCTAAGTTACTCCTTATATCATCAGCTACCTATCGGTGAAAGTCCCGTCAAAATCGGTCCAGCCGTTCCAGAGATTAGCCGGAACAAACAGACAGACAGACAGACAGACAGACGGACAGACGGACAGACAGACAAAAATTTAAAAAAATGTTATTTTGGTCTATGTGCTGTGTATACAGACTTACGCATTTAGTAAAAAGTTGTTATTTTATTATTACAAACAGACACTCCAATTTTATTTATTTGTATAGATGTATAGATTGGTCTATGTGCTGTGTATACAGACTTACGCATTTAGTAAAAAGTTGTTATTTTATTATTACAAACAGACACTCCAATTTTATTTATTTGTATAGATGTATAGATGTGCTGTGTATACAGACTTACGCATTTATTTAGTTGTATGGATGTATAGACTAAATAAAAGTAGCCTAAGTTACTCCTTATATCATCAGCTACCTATCGGTGAAAGTCCCGTCAAAATCGGTCCAGCCGTTCCAGAGATTAGCCGGAACAAACAGACAGACAGACAGACAGACAGACGGACAGACAGACAAAAATTAAAAAAAATGTTATTTTGGTCTATGTGCTGTGTATACAGACTTACGCATTTAGTAAAAAGTTGTTATTTTATTATTACAAACAGACACTCCAATTTTATTTATTTGTATAGATGTATAGATGTGCTGTGTATACAGACTTACGCATTTATTTATTTGTATAGATGTATAGACTAAATAAAAGTAGCCTAAGTTACTCCTTATATCATCAGCTACCTATCGGTGAAAGTCCCGTCAAAATCGGTCCAGCCGTTCCAGAGATTAGCCGGAACAAACAGACAGACAGACAGACAGACAGACGGACAGACGGACAGACAGACAAAAATTTAAAAAAATGTTATTTTGGTCTATGTGCTGTGTATACAGACTTACGCATTTAGTAAAAAGTTGTTATTTTATTATTACAAACAGACACTCCAATTTTATTTATTTGTATAGATGTATAGATTGGTCTATGTGCTGTGTATACAGACTTACGCATTTAGTAAAAAGTTGTTATTTTATTATTACAAACAGACACTCCAATTTTATTTATTTGTATAGATGTATAGATGTGCTGTGTATACAGACTTACGCATTTATTTAGTTGTATGGATGTATAGACTAAATAAAAGTAGCCTAAGTTACTCCTTATATCATCAGCTACCTATCGGTGAAAGTCCCGTCAAAATCGGTCAGCAGTTCCAGAGATTAGCCGGAACAAACAGACAGACAGACAGACAGACAGACAGACAGACAGACAGACGGACAGACAAACAAAAATTTAAAAAAATGTTCTTTTGGTCTATGTGCTGTCTATACAGACTTACGCATTTGGTAAAAAGTTGTTATTTTATTATTACAAACAGACACTCCAATTTTATTTATTTGTATAGATGTATAGATGTGCTGTGTATACAGACTTACGCATTTATTTATTTGTATAGATGTATAGACTAAATAAAAGTAGCCTAAGTTACTCCTTATATCATCAGCTACCTATCGGTGAAAGTCCCGTCAAAATCGGTCCAGCCGTTCCAGAGATTAGCCGGAACAAACAGACAGACAGACAGACAGACAGACGGACAGACAGACAAAAATTAAAAAAAATTTTATTTTGGTCTATGTGCTGCGTATACAGACTTACGCATTTAGTAAAAAGTTGTTATTTTATTATTACAAACAGACACTCCAATTTTATTTATTTGTATAGATAGAAATGACACCCAGCTCCGAGCCAGTGCCTCTGGTTTAGACAAAGACACTTGCTCGACCCGGGAATCGAACCCGGGACCCGTTGATCCAAAGGCGGCACATCTAACCACTAGACCAACGTGAAACTTCTGGCCAGCATAGTAGGTAATTAGCCTTTTGTGCCACGCTGGCTAGACGGGTTGGCACAGGGTTTCGTATCAAGATTTCCTTCTCTTGCGGCTAGGTTTTCGGCTGTGCCATTTCCTTTCTCTTACGACACCCTTAGGATGGAATGGGGTGGTGAAATTATGTATTCTAAATCCGTCACCACACGGACAAGTGCGTCTGGTTTATACAAATACACTTGGCTGACCCCAGAATCGAACCTGAGACCCCTGATCCAATCGCGACACATCCAACCCGTAGAAAACCCGTAGAACACCTAGACCTTCTAGCACAAATATAACAATTTGCAAAACAATTATATTGAAGATATCGGATTCCGATGATAATTTCTATAGAGCCCTTATTCATATTGAATTTCAATTAAGATGCCCATCAGGATGGTTTGCAAGGGATTATCCTCTTGGCAATGTTTTCACAGCCTCATTAAAATTCAATTTGTTAGCGACTTGTTTGACATCACTTTAATATTTAGTACTTAACTCTATTAATACTCACTTCCTTGTCGTTGGCGTTTCAGCCCATAAATGACCCACTACTGAGTTGAGCCTCCTCCAAATTGATGGAATTAGCCTTCACTTGGTTACTCGTATTTTAATGTAGTTTAGTTATAAACCCGTGTGGGGACGGGTCAGAATATAAAACTTCCCCACCGCTCGCTGGGAAATAACGCGTGTTGTAAAAGTCAACAAAACCCAGCACGCTTGGTGGTAGGATCAAACGGTCCGCCCGGCTGGCTACCACCCTCACATTTAAGTCCGACGCCAAGCAGTTTTACTGTGTTCCGTCGTGAGTACGTGAGAGCCGGTGCCCGACAGGGCAATTCCTTGAATTGCCTGCTCCATCTTAGACCCTGGCGTAGCTTTCCATCACGCAAGCCTAGGGTCAAAGGCATTCAAGTCACCGATAAAAAAATAGCTTTTAGGCGCAAAGTGATGATCATCTAGCCAGACACACAGACGATCTCGTCTGTCTAGATGATCATCGCTTTGCGCCTAATAGCGGGGGATAATGGTACCATCTGATAATAATGATAATGGATAATGGTACCATACTAACCATCTGGTACGTCTGGTGGGGGACCGGGGCGCTTATCCCCCGATAACTGCAATCAAAGACTTCTTAACCGTGGGAATTGCGCTGTAAACTTCGCTATCGCGGTGTAGGACTTTTGGGTAATTCTCGTGTTTGAAGCCGATATTTATTGATGTTGATGTGTAAAGTATGATGATAAAGATGTTGCCAGCGATGTCATACGGATCCGAGAGGTGGGCGTTGACAATGGGGCTTATTAGGCGGCTGAGAGTCACTCAACGTGCGATGGAAAGAGCTATGCTCGGAACTCCGGAATTCCTGATTCTATCGCGTAGAGTAACTACTCTACGCGATAGAATCAGGAATGAGGAAATCCGTAGAAGAACTTAAGTGACCGACGTAGCTAAAAAGATTGCACAGTTGAAGTGGCCATGGGCAGGCCACGTGGCCCGAAGAACGGATGGCCGCTGGGGCATAAAAGTCTTGGAGTGGCGTCCACGTACGGGGAAGAGAAGCGTGGGAAAAACCCCGGCTAGTTGGACGGACGACCTTGTGAAGATCGCTGGGAGTCGGTGGATGCGGTCTGCACGAGATCGTGCATTGTGGAAATCTATGTTCAGCAGTGGACTTCTGTGACTGATAGATAGTGTAAAGTATGTAGCAAGCTGGTCACTAGAAGCTATTCGTGTGGTGTCGAATGTAGAATACATTGTGTCATCACCTCATGTCACCCTGAGGGTGTCTTAAAGGCTAACAAAAGGAAATGCTAAGGCTGAATACCTAGCTGCAAGAGAAGGAAATTTATTCAAAGGCACTTGCCCGAGCCCGGAAACGAACTGGAGACCCGTTGATTTATAGGAGGCACATCTAGCCCCTAGGCCACCAAGGCATTATGGTTAGCAGATTTATGTTACAACCTGTATATCCGAAAGTTTGTGACAAGGAAATGTGATCTGAAACCAGTATGAGACAAGCCTTGTTTTAATGAATCTTGATGCCGACGACGCGACGGCTTCAATTTACGCAGACGGGAGTTTCGCTAAGTCAAACTAAAACATACTTCGCGCCACCAAAGTTAGTAAGTATGTGTGTACTTGTGTAGCGATCAAAGTTATACGGTGACAAGTCTCGCTTTAACCGTGGAACTTAAACATCAAAGCGACACCGCCTCAACTTTGTGGACCTGGCAAAAGTTTGAACTTGTCTGACAGTAATAACTATGTGTTTAACTTAGGCGTATTACTGTGCTTAGCTACACTAAATCAACGAGTATGTTTAATACATAGCATATCTAAAGGATTAATTATCTGTGAATACTAACGAACGGTGTAATCAAAGTAGTAAATTTAAAAAAAAATTACGTATATATCGCGTGTCGCAGTTTAAAATTATTTAATTTCCGACGTTTCGAATGCTTTGCTACAATGTGTAATAATCGTGACAACCTAAGATATCATTACAGTAGTATTATAGTAGGTAATACTATTAAGCGCCGTCCTATTACCATCGCTCGTGCGATGTCGCTATGCGATTTTATCGTGCGATGAAACCGATCGCGCGATGTGAAAACTTTGGCCTATTCCGGTCGTGCGATGATAAATAATAATTTGTAAGTTTTATCAATCAATAATAATATTGTAAGTTTTATTAAAATATTTTCATTTAATCTTCTTATTTTATTCAAATTCATTGCAAATCAGTGTATTTGAACACACGGTCGTCCGATCAATACGATGCGTTTAAACAATTTGATGAAGACCTTCAATAAACAATTTGATGAAGACCTTCAATAGGACATTCAGTAGAAATCAGTATGTTGGATCGCACGGTCACACGATCATTTTTGTCGGACGGACGCATCATCGCGCGAGCGATGGCAATAGGACGGCGCCTTAGTACAGTAGTACTGGCTGTACTAAGTAAGTAGTAGCTGAGAAGTAACTTAGCCCACAATCGACCCACTGCTGAGTCGGACCTCCACCATGGAGGGTAATTAGACTACTATGCCACGCTGGCCACATGGATTGGTACTCGGTTTCGTTTCAAGTTTTGCGGCTAGGTTTGTTTTCAGCCTTGTCATTTCTTTTGACTTTTACGGCCTAAGGATGGAATAGGGTAGTGTCACAGTACAGTATATTTTTTAAGTAATGACGATTATTAAGAAATCCAATGTTGCCGATTCCTACTACTACTACGCAGCCCATACATGACCCAGGGACCCGGGCCTCCTCCAATTACATGGGAGGTAATTATTAATATCAATATAGCAGAAACTAATGAAATGCATGAACAAACAAATAGTCCGTATACTTAGTCATATTTTTTATAATCGACGAGAATTCGGTTTATAATTAAAAACTAGCGACCCGCCCAGGCTTCGCACTGGTGCAATGATCTAAATTTATCAGTGTTTCTCTACAATAGTATGCATGTATTATAAAGGGTGTCCCAATTAGAACGCAATTTTTAAATTTTAAATAAAATTATTGCGAAACTTTATTATATCGTAAAGTAGACAGAATGAGGTTATGTATGGAACAAGATATCGTGCAGATGGCCGCCGCGGCTTTGCTGGCACACACGATACCTCTTGAATAACTCTATCCATTAAAAAATCCGCTTCAATATCCGTTGCGTAGTTTTAAAGATTTAAGCATACATAGGGACGGACAGACGACAGCGACTTTGTTTTATAATATGTAGCGATGATAGTGATAGTGATGATGATGTAGTGATGAAGCAAAGTTCAGAGGGTCCGGTTGGACTGCAAAGTTTTAATAAACTTTAGAAAAATCTAATTTGGAACCATGTGTAGATTATGATCAGAATTTTATGATACCCATCACGAACTGTGCTGACTTCGGAACAAGTTAAGAGTTCAACGAAGGCTATGAATGCTTAATACAGTGGCAAAGTAGCATCTATCACGGTTTTATATAGCGATGAGCGATGTCTAGACGAATTTCACTCGAAAACTTCTTTGGGTAAATAAAAGTTATTCGTGTTTATTACTTTAATGTATGCAAAGATTTATGCATTTTTTATATCTATTCAGTACTTTTACCCGCTCTGCTCTGGCTACAGAGGGGTTAGAAACAAGGCAATTTTTAAACATTTACATTGAGCAGACTTGGGAGGCGCTAATACCAGCCACAAATCCTTCCGATAAATTGAAGGAGTAATTTATAGTGGTGTAGTGTAGTGTGTTGTGTTGTGTTAAAACATCATCATCATCAGCCCACTCTAGTCCACTGCTGGACATAGGCCTCCACTAAAGAGCGCGACCCTGTCTTCCGCTTGACGCATCCAGCTCCGATTATCGTTTAAATACGTACACACATAACAGAACACGATCAAAACTATCAAGAAACAATTTCCTGCAATGTGCAAACATCGTGAAAATCGTGTGGTTTCTTAACTTTAATGTTCAATAGCTGCGAAGAGAACGCGTACAGAAGAAATTCGTAAAGGTGGGTACTGACCAACGTTACGCGGTGTAATGTAACGTGCTCTACAGCGAGCATTCGCACAGTCAGTACGTCGTGTTACGGCGAAAACAGCGAGCAACGAGCCGCTCGTTGCTCGCTTTGAGTGCTCACCCGGCTGTCGGTTTTTTGGCGAATCCTTTGACTGTTACGCGATTCAGTCAGTACGCTGTTAATTAATTTATTTTTTATAACATGGAGTGGAACAAAGAAAAAACTCTGTATTTTATAGAAAAATATAGAGAAGAACCAGTGTTTAATAAAGATATACCAACACGTCCTCGCTGTCGGCCAAATTGAGTGAACTGGCGGCGAATACGGAGCACAGAGTTTTGACGAGCATGTTACGCTTATTTTAAATACTCGACGCTTGACGCTCGATGCTCGACGCGTAACGTTGGTCAGTATCCAGCTTATGACATCTCGCGTTCTCCAATAGGCTACATAAACAGTTACCTACGTGCTTAGATAAAGCTTAAAATTGACAGTCTGTTGGTTAAGAGGCTTCAAGATATGACGTAATAAGGAATGGTTTTGATTGCCCAGCCCTGCTACAATCTATTTCATAAACAGTTCACTGCTATGTCCCGAATACCTAGACTATACAATTCAATGAGTCATAAAGTGAATGGTTTTCATTCCAATCTTCAGGACTTTATAAAAGATGAATCAGTGCTGTGCATAATACCAAAATGGCTTATCAATATATGTAGTTACTTATAAAATTTAATTGAGTTCCGTGCGGTCTATCGCTGTGAACGCTCGCATTAGTGAGTTCTTATCATTTATCGCGCACAATCTAATAAAATCATTAGTGCGGGCCAACCGGTTTTGTCGCCGGGTGCCGGCCCGCCAACTGTGCTACAAACAATGGATGAAGTTAATAGTAACGTAAACAACACGTGTTTGAGTGGTGGCGAGTCAGATGACAGCGTAAACAACATGGAATGTGAGGACAACACACAACAGAATAGTTCGGAGTTATATAAAAGAAAAAGGGATGAGAACTCATCGGAGGAAGGATGGATTGTTGCGACTGCGAATGGTAAAGGACGAAAACAAGTACGCCGAACTAGCCCTGATATTAATATTACAACAGCGAATACTATCGACGACAATATAAATATTTGTATCACATGCAAAGACCCCTTACCAAAACAATATAAACTGGCACAATTATTTAAGACGCATAACATTGCTGCTAGTAACATTTATCGCATAAAATATGTACATCAAAATAAAATGTTAATAAAATTTAATAAAGAATCCGATGCAGACGAGTTCTTGAATTGCAAGTTGTTTACCGATATGAATTGGAGATGCCAAAAAACATCGGAAGTAGGTATATCATACGGGCTTATAAAAGACATCGAGTTAGATATTTCGGATGAAGAGCTCAGGAATAACTTGTCTTGTAGTGGGGATATACCTATTGAATCGATTAAGAGGTTAAACAAAAGATGCGCCGAGAATTCTGATGGTAGTGGCTGGACTCCAAGTGAAACTATACGGATTGGTTTTAAAGGGTCATCTCTTCCACCCTATGTTTTCATCTACGGTTTGAGAGTCAAAGTGGAACAATTTGTATTTCCAGTGACGCAGTGCTCGAAATGTTGGAAATTCGGCCACATCACAAAAATGTGTCCAACTAAAAAGGTCATCTGTCCGAAGTGTTCTGGACATCATGAAAACTGTACTGCAACCTTGTTTACCTGTGTAAATTGTTCCGGCAACCATATGGCGCTGAATAAAGATTGTCCAGTGTTTAAGAAAGAAAAGAGAGTTCGAGAATTAATGTCAGAACACAACTGCACGTATAATAAAGCACGCTCAATGTATAGTCCCCCTTCTCCCATATTGGAGCAACGAGTACTAACAACTACGTCGAAGGCAGCTACCTATGGTAAATCTTACTCACAGGTTTTAGGTACTAAAAGCAAATCTCAGCCTGTCGAAGTTCCAGATCCAAATAACGCAAACCCCGGCAGTAAAAGTTCCTGCCCAGAAACTCAGATACCTGCCAATACTCCAATGGATTGTACAGATAGTTTACAACCAAAACCAAAACGAAGTTTTCAGAAAAGAAATCGTCGCCCTCCTACGCCTACGACTTCTAATGGAATGTCATGGAGTAAAGACACTGAATCATCAGATTCCTCAGAAGTTCAGAATTTAGTAAATTCAGACAATAATAAAAATTCTGAAAAATATTCCGATAAATTAACTTTTTTAGACTTGATTAAAAAAATTAAAAACATTATACAGAGTAAAGAGTCTTTCCAGATTAAAATACTACAGTCAGTGTCTTTATTCATTGAATGGCTAACACAAAAAGTTATGAGTAATTTATCCATTGATTCCCTATTTGATTTACTTGTTAAAAATGTCTGACAATAATATGAAACTGAATATTATTCAATGGAATTGCCAGAGTGTAAGACCTAAGTCACAATCACTCGAACTTCTTTTAACACAAGAAAAAATTCATGTCGCAGTGCTGAGCGAAACCTGGTTAGAGCCGGAGAGTCACTTTAAAATTGGCGGTTATAACGTATACAGATTGGATAGGGATGATGGTTACGGCGGTGTTGCAATCTTAACTCATCAGTCGGTCAAGGCCGTAGTATGTACTACAAGAAGTCACAATCCGGGCATTGAATTATTACATGTTAGGATTTTAAATTGTCAGTATATTGAACACATTATTTCGATTTATTGTCCTTCTTCTGTGCATACCTCTCAAAATGACTGGGATGAGATATTCACCATTGCTAGTCAAAAAGCTCTTATTTTGGGAGATTTTAACGCTCACCATTCCAATTGGTCAATAAGAACGGATCAGAGAGGTTCTCAATTGTTTGATTCTATGCTAGACTACAACTTTATTCATTTAAATGACGGTGGCGTCACAAGGGCAAGGATGGCTAATGGAGTAATGCAACAATCTAGCCCTGATGTTTCTTTCGTATCTTCAGACCTGTCTTTATTATTCAATTGGGGCATAATGAATGAATCACTTGGAAGCAATCACCTTATAATTAAATTAAATTGTTTTATTACTATTACCCGTAATATGCAACGTAAAAGAAATTTTAAATATTCTGATTGGAATTCGTATTCTTCTTTTATAGATAGTTATTTACAAAATTGTATTATACCTTCAGACCCTCAAGATATCTATAACTTGTTTTATAATATTATTCAGGAAGCTGCTGACAAACATATTCCCTGTAGTAAAATACCTCAAAATATAAGTAATAAATTTAGTCCTAAACCATACTGGTCTCCTGAATTGTCGAGGGCAGTTGCAGAGCGACGACTGGCTCTTGCAACCTTGAGACGCTGTCCTACTCCTAGTAATTTAGACACACTCAAAGAAAAAATTGCTAATGCACAAAGATTAATTCGTAGAGCCAAGAACCAATCTTGGCAAGAGTTTTGTTCATCTCTAGATGAAACGTCGTCACCATCTGAAGTATGGCGTAAGATGAGGTGGCTAAAGGGCCGACCAGCTCCTAGCTTTGGCGTAGATAAAGAAAAAGCCGAACGTCTACTACATGATCTCACTCCCGATTTTGTTTGTCCACCTCAACCTGTTTTTAGTTCTAACAATAGTAAGCTAGAATCAGAAATCTTGATGTCAGAATTGGAAAACTCTATTAAAACGTCTGATACTGCTACGGGCGCTGATCAAATTTCATTTTCTATGATAAAACATCTTCCACCCACTGGTAAAATTCTTTTACTCTTAATCTATAATAATTGTCTCTCTTGCGGATTTGTTCCCTCACAGTGGTGTAACATTAAAATAGTCCCAATTCCTAAACATAGTAATCCTAATTCTACCTCAACTTTACGCCCTATTTCCCTTATATCATGTGTTTGTAAAATTTTTCATGGAATTCTCGTCAAACGAATAGAATGGTTTTTTGAAAATCAATGTTTGTTCTCTGATAATACAGTCGGATTTCGTAAAGCAAGATCTTGTCTCGATAACCTTACGAGATTAGTGACTGACATTCAAATAGGCTTTTCCAAAAATTCTGTTACAGCGGCTTGTTTTATTGACATCGAAAATGCATACAACAATGTAGATATTGTCTGTCTAATGAATGCTTTGGATCGATTTGGTGTTGGGTCGAAAATTTGCGAGTACTTGTGGTCTTTTTTAATTAACAGGCAATTACATGTTAGAACGTTAGAAGGTGAGATTTCTAGATGTACGGGTCGTGGATTAGCCCAAGGAGACCCATTAGCTCCACTTTTGTTTAATATTCTTACATTACACATATGTAAACAAATTAATCGGGTTAGTATATCTCAGTATGCTGACGATTTTGTTATGTATTTGACGAGTAATAGTTTAGATGTAGCATTAAGTGAGTTACGTTTGGCTTTACACTCAATTAATGACATGTTACACAATTTGGGTTTAAATATGTCCACAAACAAAACGAAAATATGTATCTTCAAGAAGGGTTGTTATAGAGGTCCTATTGATTTTGACTTTGATAATCAGACAATTGAAGTAGTCAAATGTATTAAATATTTAGGTCTATGGCTGGATAGTGCGTTACAATGGGGCAAACACGTTAATGAAATTGTACAAAAAGTTATGAAATTTATAAATCTACTTAAAGTCTTATCCGGTTCTGGTTGGGGACTTCATCAAAAACATTTGAGACGATTATATGTCTCTATTATACGAAGCAGAATAGATTATGCAAGCTTCCTATATGATAATTGTTGTCAGACTAGATTGTTAAAATTAGATAGGGTCCAAAATCAGGTATTACGTGTAGTTGGAGGGTTTATAAGGAGTACCCCAATACACGTAATGGAAAATGAACTTTGTCTCCCTCCTTTAAGTGTCCGTAGAAGATATTTAGGTAGCAAATTTTTTTTAAAATCTAAGTCATTTCACAATAATAAAACGGTTAAACTGTTAGAGGATCTCTCTCAGTTTACTAGCTCCCGCTACTGGTCAAATAAGAAATTACCTTTACTTTTAAATATACTCTCGGATTTTAACTCAGTTGCCATTCATTCAAGAGTCCAACTCGAAATGTTTTCATTAAATACTTGGGTGAGTAGTATTGCCATGTATCAAATAATATGCGACAATATACATACTATCGATAAACCAAAACGACATTATGACAGTGGGCTCCTAAAACAATTATGTATTTCCTATATTCAAGGAAAATATTCCGATTTTTATAAAATTTTTACTGATGGTTCTAAAGTTAAGAATTCAGGGGGTGCGGCATTTTTAGATCCACATCTGCAAAATTTTATGAAGTTCAGGCTTAATTCAAATATTTCAATTATGCACATGGAGATGATTGCGATAGCGGAAGCCCTATCTTACGCTCAGGCAATTAATTCTGATAAGGTTGTTATTCTGACCGACTCAAGAAGTTCCTTGCAACATTTGGCTCGGCACACCTCTCATATGCGAGGTAATCCGACAGCCTATGTGATTTATGATTTAATACTCAAACTTCAGACTTCTAAAATTATTCATATACAATGGATTCCATCTCATATCCAATTAGTAGAAAACGACATAGTTGACAGACTAGCACAACAAGCTAGTGTTGATGGAGTCCCCTTCAATATCGTACCACTTTACTCAGACTATTTTGGGATGGCTAAAAAACTCTGTTTAGAGGTTTGGCAAGAATATTTTGATAAAAGATCACTAGAAAAGGGGATTTGGTACCGTACTATCCAGCCGCAGATTCTACAAGGTCCATGGATTGATTGTAATCTTAGCAAAAACTTAATCACTACAGCATTGAGACTTCGTTCCGGACACATTCCATCAAATAAGTTCTCATTTTTAATGAAAAAGGTATTGTCTCCGAACTGTGATGATTGCGGGGTAATTGACGATGTTTGTCACATTTTGATGGAATGTGACCGAAATGAAAATATTAGACTTGAAGTGTTCGGTCATAGGAATTTTCTTGAGGTAGGTATATGTAACTCCATTCTGGCATCTCCATTGTCCGATAAGGCTAAATTGTTATATAAATTAGTAGTAAGGTAATTTGTATTTTTCACCTGATTTTGTTATTTGGCGATATGGTCGCAAAGCGACAAAGCCTTTCTTTAAATAAAAAAAAAAAAAAAAAAAAATTAATTGTAATAAAAAAGTAGTTTGATACATGAACTTAAAATTAAATAAATGTAAAACAAATGAAAACAAGTAGATGAAGGCTTTACATTTATAGACTCAACATGCATTTATTTATTAACTAGCGACCCGCCCCGGCATCGCACGAGTGCAATGATGAACCTCTAAATTTATCAGGGTTTCTCTACAATATTATGAATTTATTATACTTAAAAACCTTCCTCTTGAATCATTAAAAAAAACCGCTTCAAAATCTGTTGCGTAGTTTTAAAGATTTAAGCATACATTGGGACGGACAGACGACAGTGACTTTGTTTTATAATATGTAGTGATAGTGATAGTGATGATAGTGATAGTGAAGTGATGATAGTGATGATGATGATAGTGATAAAGTACATAGTACATTTTATAATTTGTTTTAATGTGAAAATTGTTTTAAATGTCATATTTTAGTATTCCCTAAATAATAACTAAATAGTCTAAAACCCCTTAAAAGGATTTCAATTTGAATCTGAAGCCGAAAATCTATCATAAGCACAGACAGACACACAAATAGACGCGTAAAACTTTTAACATCCCTATTTTTGTAGGGTGTTAAAAAGACTGAAACATGTTTAAAACAATTAGTTTTTGAAACTGAATATACTCAGTCTTTGTAATGACAAGTACACAATTAGCGTCATGCCACCACAGTTGGATAACGAAGCGCGCCACTCGTCACATGCCACTTGAACAGCCGACATATACTCAAAAATCGCTTTCAGAAACTTTTGTGTTACTTCCATTATACACCTTATGATTGAACTGATAGAGCCTTAATTTGGTTGGCCTTATTGAGGTCATAAGGTACAGTTTACAATGTTTCGTATATTGTAGACTCTGCACTTGTGAACCTCATGATAGTGGATATAGTGGAGGGCTCTTCAGCCTCAAGAAGCTATACGTACCAGAAGTCTCCGGCTGTCAAAAGCCGTGATTCACGTTATATTAGCAAATGTTTTCTTAAAACCAATTCTAGTATAAAATACGAGTAACTAGTCTTTCCTACTGAGCCAACCCACAGAGTAGGTTAATTACGCTCTACGTAGTTGGAGGAGGCCAATGTCAGCAGTGGGTTATGTATTGGCTGAGTAGTAGTCGTTTCCTGTGACTTTCTCCTCATTGTGTCAGCAATGTCGCGGGTTCGATTCCCGCACGGAAGAAATATTAGTACGACCTACAATTATTTGTTCCGGATCTGGGTGTTTTCTATCTATAATATATATGTATTTACAAAAAAAAATGTATATTAAGTAGTTTATCATCCATCTCGTTACCATAACACAAGCATTAAGTTGCTTAGCTTGGGACAAGATGGAGTTGTGTGAAATGTCCAAGGTTATTTATTATTTATTTATTTATTTAATGGCCTATTTTTTCTTAACGTCCTAGCCCATAAATAAATAAATAAATAAATAAATATCCTTGGACATTTCACACAACGCCATCTCGTCCCAAGTTAAGCAACTTAATGCTTGTGTTATGGTAACGAGATGGATGATAAACTACTTAAATACATTTTTTTTTTTGTAAATACATACATATTATAGATAGAAATGACACCCAGACTCCGAGCCAGTGCCTCTGGTTTAGACAAAGACACTGGCCCGACCCCGGAATCGAACCCGGGACCCGTTGATCCAAAGGCGGCACACCTGACCACTAGACCAACGAGGCAGTCAAATAGCCCATTTCAATTGGGTCTCCTGCAATTCAATAGAGGAAATCTAGCCTATCGTGGCCACGCTGGATAGATAGTGGGAACAGATTTTGTTTAAATATTCCTATGCTTGTGTCTACTGTCCCTTTAGTTGTTTTTACGTACAGGATGTAATGGATTGATGACATTATGTAAGTTCATCACCGCAAGTACAAATTTTCCGATATCCTTTTTTTATCTGTATTTGATGATGATATTATGTTTATTTTATGTTGTATACATAAATTAAACATAATATCAGTACATAAATTTGCGTTATTATTAAAGGTAATTTTGTGTGACATTATAGTACTTCCTCAATCTTTAAGTTTGATCTGAAGGAATACTGATGCAGAATAAATCAAAAAGATACTCCATACCTAAACTGGGCTGTATTAAAAACTCATTAAATTTAAAGACAAAGAAGAAACTAAATTATGTTTTGTGCGGTCACTAACCGGGGTGGACTCTGAGGCTGGTGACCCCAACCCAGGCGAACACTTACACGGTAATTCCACTTTTAGAAGCTTGTCTGTCGACCAATCTCCAACGAGAACTTAATGAAATAAGGGCGAGTTTCATCGCCCTTATTTCATTAAGTTCACAACCAACAACAACTATTCTTAGGCTCAATTCTACTTCGGCAAATAGCGGCCAAGACTGTGGCAAATTCCACTAAATTAAATGATTATTATTTCAGTTACGCCAAGGGAATTTCCCTTGAGAACTTAATTCTGATTACGATGACTTTGAATTAATATTCCAAGTCCTCATTTTCTCGTATAGCCTACGAGGCGTGGGAAGAATTGCTTATGAAATTATGTTGCCATGAGAACGTAACATTTCCCTTATTCTCTGAGTTGTACCTGCAGAGCTTATGCCTTGATACGTGGGTTATTAACCGTATGTGGTTGAACACAGACAGACAGAAGTTGACAGTTGATAAAGTCTTGTTTCATAACCAGCCAGTGACGATGTCAAAGATCCCATAAAACTGTTGGAATAAATGTTATCTAAAGGGTATTACAAAAAGCCCATTGAAATAAGGATAGGCTCGGTAGTACTAATACAGATGCTGTGTACAACATTTACGGAAAATACAAAATTCTAGATTTTTTCTTAAAATTTGGTCACCAAATCGCATAACTCAAGAAATAAGCTGCAAGAACGATATGTTCTCTCAATTCATATATAATATGTGAGCTCAATTCGCTCAACTCTAATCTAATCATAACGGAATGTATATGGTCAATTTTCACCGGATGCTCTGAAAAAAATTGACTGCTTTTTTTTAAATCAACCCCTGCGCTTGGCTTGACCTGTATGCGGGGTCAGTTTACACACATGAAATTGGCGAACACAAAAATGACAACCAGACTCGGGTTTACACAAAATCGCTTGCCCGACCCCAGAATCGAACCGGAGACCCGGTGATCTAAATGTGGCAATGTAGAGCAACATGTAACATAGAGCAACATGTCTGATGTCAGGCAACATGAATTACCTTATGTGTTGATATTCTTGACAATATGCCCGATATTTCAAATGCATGAATAGCGCGCAAGTTTAGAATTAATGCATACATGAATAAAAATGGTATAATTGCGGATTTTATTTTTCATCATCATCATTTCAACCAAAATACGTCCACTGCTGGACATAGGCCTCCACAAAGGCTTCCATTGCTTTACAGCGACCTTAAAAGGTCGTCGGTCCACCGTGTGGTAGGCCCACAAGCATTGCGCCTTCCGGATCGCGGTCGCCACTCGAGGACTTTTCTGCCCCATCCGGCGTCGGTCCTGCGATTTTCCTTTTACGTATATTTAATTACTTCCGTGTCAGCTGGCCCCGTTTTTGTTTCATATTGCGTGTGGTGATGGATTCAGAAATCGGATCACATATTTTTAAATATTTATTTTCCATTTTCTTTAAATATAATACAAATATTGTACGGTAACTTCTTCCTTATTGAAGTCGGTGAAAAATACCATGGAAAGCCACAATCGATTATTACAGGGATAGCACCAAAGTAAGCACAATTTAATTTAAACATAACAAGGTTCCAAATAAACAATTCGCAGAAGCTGAAGGTAGCCATTCAATGGAAATATTTACAACGGAAAATTATCGAGGTAGGCACAAATAGCCGGCGTAATGAGAAACAAATATTAGCTCATACGGGTTTGGTCAGTAAATAACTATTCCGAATAAGGCTGGGCGCATACACACGTTTTCCTTATTCGATTTCCGAATTCGTTTTCCGTTGGTCTAGTGGTTAGATGTGCCGCCTTTGGATCAACGGGTCTCGGGTTCGATTCCGGGGTCGGGAAAGTGTCTTTGTCTAAACCAGAGTCACTGGCTCGGAGTCTGGGTGTCATTTCTATCTATAATATGTATGTATTTACAAAAAAAAAAAAATGTATTTAAGTAGTTTATCATCCATCTCGTTACCATAACACAAGCATTAAGTTCCTTAGCTTGGGACGAGATGGCGTTGTGTGGAATGTCCAAGGATATTTATTTATTTATTTATTCTCTTTTGGCAAGCTTTTCGGCCTTACGTCACCCTTAGTTCGTTCTCAAAATATCGACTGAGATACCCTTAGAAGTAAATTACTTTAATACTCGTTAAAAACTTATTATTTTGAGTTAAGTTACTTCCGAAGCGAGAATCATAAACGGTATTACACCACCCCATGTCGTCCTGAGTATGTGTTAGTCCTGACAAAATGAAATAATATTGCCGAGAACCTAGCGCCGCAACAGAAGGAAAACATAGAAGAAGCCACCAATCCGCTGCTAGTGGTGGCAGCCCTGGCCTTAACGCCTGGCCGCCCTCCACTGCATCACCACGCCGTTTTTAGCGGCAGGTTAAGGCTTCCGAGGCAACTCTGAGGACAGAGTCCCCAGAGCCAAAACCTACCACAAATCTGTGTGCCGCTCTTTGTCTGGCCTCTCCCCGTGGGCTCGCCCGGCGAGGGTGACCCTGAGCCGGTATGGCCCCAACAGATCATAAAAGCACGCAAGCCCCCACCACAACAAGGTGGCAGCACCGTCGAGGGGGTTGTAGGAAACTCTATGCCAACCCATCTGACCAGCGTGGCACATAAGGCTTAGTACCCTCCATGTAGATGGAGGAGGCCCAACTCAGCTGTGGATCATTTATAGGCTGAGAAGTAGTAAGTAACTTCTAGTAAAAAACATGTTTAATTCGTTTGATGTATGTATGAGTATCAGTGAGTCTTAATCGTTAGGGATTTAATATAATAAACATTTCATGGAATATCCAAATAGCGATAAAAGCTCTATAAATAACGAGATTAAAACACATAAATTCAGTAGTGAATTGATTATCAATTTTGTATAACATTATCGGTGTTTAATGTGGCATAGTCGGTTAAACGCATAATATTCGACAGAATCGTACATTTAAAGCACCACAATAACACATTTGTAACACTGTACGCTCTTGTTCCATTACTTATAGCCATTTCTAATCGCCTAATGGCTATATCATAGCCATTTTGATACCGCATCTATAGATAAGAATGAAATATTGTAACTGAAAATAATATTCCTTCATGAAACTATAACAATCGTCAAATTTGTATTATTTTACTAATTCTTTTGATAAGCTATAAGTAATATTTTTGGGTAATAATACATCTTAGTAAAATTACACATATAATTATTATTTCTGTACGTTATACACTAAATAATAATGTTGAAAGCTATAAACACTAACTATGTCTAAAACTAGTAAAAAAACAACTTTAAACACCTACGAGAAAAGTAAAGGAGTAAAGAAAATAACTCGAGAACATTCTTTGAAAAATATAATTGGGTAAGTTACAAATCTTATTTCTACCATACCACCAATCCGTTCTGATTGATACATTTACTAACGTACCTATGAACTCATAAGAGTGACCAACTTATAACTATTAGGTACCTAATACGTTTTGAAACGCAGTCAATCTACATATTTTTTTAAAGGAACCCCCTGCACCACTCTTTATCGAGAGAGCTGTTTACAAACATGTAATTCACGAACACAAATGACAGATCAAATGTGTCTGTCTGGTTTACACAAAGACATTAGCCCGAGCCAGGAATCAAACCGAGGACCTGTGATCCAAAATCGGCATATCAATCCCCTAGACCGTCCACTTAGGTCTTCCATTATTCGGTATGTCTGACCGAATTTTCCCTAATACGCATAAAGTCAATCAGTGTTCACTGCACTCATGAGCCAAGCTGACTGATATTCGGCTTAGTAACGTCATCGGATTAGGCTCAGCGCCACTCAATTTCCGGTTATTATACCCCACCGCGGCGAGTAAGAACACAGTGTATTTATAAGCAGTACAAATATTTCTAAAGCATTTTGATTTTTATTCTACTTTGGTTCGGAGTAATTTATTATCTGATTTATTTGTTAAGACTTCATTAAGTTTGAAGAGGTTGCAGGCAGCAGCTGGATACGTCAGGATAAAGGTAGGGCGCTATGGCTCGCTTTGGGGAGGCCTATGTCCAGCTGTGGATGAGAGTGGGCTGATGATGGGGATATTGATATCATCATCTCTCCCTGCAAATTTTGAGTCCTCCTCTAAATGCCTTTGATTTTAATTAATCGTATTGCTTCCAGTTACCTCTTACTTTCCCGTAAATCTATTTATGTATTAATATCACTTACTTAAAGTACGTTACATGTTCACTACAATGGTACCGCTACCGCTGTACCGCGCCCTAGTATGTGCGGCGAAGCGGGGGACGGGTAAGAAGAGCACCGCACACATCGGTGCGGCCGGTACCCTACATACATAGGGCGCGGTACAGCGGTAGCGGTACCATTATAGGACATATAGGTCACACACACACTTACACACGAAGGATAGTTCGTGTAAAGTTTTATTTTACCAGTTGAGATACTGTAGCTTATCTACGCACTGTTCAAAAAGGCTGCCAACATTGTATACAAAGTTAAACGGAAAATTTATTGCCCTGGTGCTGTTCTGTAATGATTTTGCTGATTTCAATCTCAGCGGCATTTACTATGTTAACAGGAAATATAAACTATGGGCAGAATAAGTCCAGCAAAATAGATGAGAAAATTGGCCTTTTGTTAGTGATACTGATAAGGTTAATAAAATAAAGTGGCATAGGTTTCATCAACATAAAAAATATATGAACATAAATGGGAGACCACGCTGATGACTATCTATGTGACATAATTTATTCCTTAATACACAGTGTCACCATCCCATTCCGTCTCGAGGGTGTCGTAAGAGCCAACAAAAGGAAATTATATGGCCGATAACCAAGCCCTAAGAAAGAGAAAACTTGATACGAACCCTGTGCCAACCGCGTGGCCAGCATGGCACAACAGGCTAATTACCCTCCATGTAATTGGAGGAGGTTCAACTCAGCAGTGGGTCATGTACGAGCTGCAGTTCCGGAAGGCGCAGTGCTGGTATGCCTCCCACACGGTGGGCCGACGACCTGGTTAAGGTCACCGGAACGCAGTGGATGCGGGCGGCCCAGGACCGGCCTTTGTGGAAATCCTTGGGGGAGGCCTATGTCCAGCAGTGGACGTCTTTCGGCTGAAATGATGATGATGATGCTGATTATTTGTCTTCTAGTTAGTTCTGACTAATATTCAAATTCCTTGTGGTGACGAATTCAGAATACCATATGTCACCATCTCATGCCATCCTGATGGGGGTCGTAAGAGACAACTTAAGGAAATTAAATGGCAGAAAATCTAGCGGCGACAGAAGGAAACCTTGAAACAAAACTTTGTTTCATTAACAACCACCGCCATGGAATGGGGTGGTGACACTAAGTATTCTAAATCCGTCACCACGCATAATATTCGCGTTCGTGATCCCTGAGCTGAACCTCATCTTTCTATACCTATACAACAAATTTTGTTGAATAGGTATAGAGTGATAAATCATTCCAACGGGAATCGGGGCCCATGCATCCAAAGCTATAATTTAATGCTGCTCAATTCGCAACGTATTAACGTGCAATTGCCAATTCGTGTCAGTGATGACATTTCGGTGCTCACGAATTTGAAATTAGAACAGCGCTGCCAAATACGTTATGTTTTAAAACTTACTGTCAAATGCGTATTTCAGTGTCATCTGATATTTATAAGGTACTACTGACAAATTTGCTTTTTTTGTGCATGTACCAATTTAATAGTTGAAGAGGTGTACCCTTTTTTAATATTTGTTACTAGTCCAAGTTTCTGTACCTGTACCGCATTTTCGATGGCGTGTAACAATTATTATTAGCAATAAAATTGATTTTAGGGAGTCAAGCATTTTTGTAAGAATTTTTCTCCTTTTCATGTTCTTTTTTTTGCGATTGATCTTAACATTCACTATTTTCCAGTTATAAACATCCTAAGACCGTACTTTATTTGTTTTTTTAAACAACAATTGCAATTTTATTTTGCAGAATACTAAATAAATACTTATTTAGAAGCTTTCTCTAACCATTATTCGTATATGAATGAATACTCACATTTCGACTAGACTATTGCGAGTTACCCTTTTCTTACTAGGAGTATTTTCTTAATATTTAAATATATTGCCGATAAAAAATTACAGATTCCTTATTCCAACAGAATTATTGATACACGTGGAATATATTTCTAACTGAAAGCAGACTACATCAATTTATCTTTTCACATAGCTTAGGATTTTATTAAAATTCACGCTCTGTCTACGTTTTGAAATAAATGTTCCGAGCAATAAGGGCCTCCGCGCATTATGCGGCCAGGCCGTGCGGCCAAGTCGCTGCGGCCAACTAATTCTTCTACGATGTCTATAGCTGCGCGCATTACGCGGCCAGGCCGCGCGGCCAAGTTTTGGTCGCGCGGCCAACGAAAAACATCGCGTCACATACGCGGCCTATTGGCCGCCGCGACCAATCCGCGCATTATGCGGCCAGGTCGCGCAACTGGCCGCGCGGCCTGGCCGCCTAAATGCGCGGGGGCCCTAAGTAGGTACTACAGGTACTCGAGTACAAAAATGAGATAATTGTTAATAGGTACGGCTTCCACGACCGTAATGATTAATCGAGGCAGATTGACTGCTAGATTCTGTGTGGTGACGGATTTAGAATACATAGTGTCACCACCCCCTTCCATCCTGAGCGTGTCGTAAGAGCCATAATGACAAGGCCGAAATCCTGGCCGCAAGAGAAGTAACACTTGACACTAAACCCCATGCCAACCCGTCTAGCCAGCGTGGCGTAGTAGACTAATTACCCTCCATGTAGTTGGAGGAGGCACGACTCGACCGTGGGTCATATAGTAAAGGGTCATGTAGTAACTTAACTAACGTAGCAACACGCAAGACAGGTTGGTACAGGATTTGTACCAAGTTTCCCTTTTCTTGCGGCTAGGAGACCTGCCTCTTGCTTTCTTTTAGTCGTTTCCTGCGACACCCTCAGGATGGTGTAGGTTGGTGACATTGTGTATTCTAAATCCGAAAAACACATTAAAAAGAACACGGAAGGAAGTACAAGTGTATCATAACTATTTGTTTAGGACACACCGATCTTTAAGCGAATATTGTTAGTTGTAGCTGCTACAGAGTTGGATTAAGACACTTCGTTACTAAATAATCAAAGATTTTGCAACGTTCAGATGAAATGACGCATTGCGCACAACGCAAAATGGACCGACGCCGCGCCGTTTCAAATTTGTGTCTGCGAAGTCAGTGAAAGTGTTATCCGTAAAATATACGTACGTACGCACGCACGTGTCTTCGACACAGTTACATCCTATTTTTTCCTAAAATCATCGCTATATTATATCAACCAGGAAAGAACAAGTAACGCACACACTTGTATTTACATATAGGTAACCAAATAACCTTATTTTGTAAGACTCCATTGTTTCTCCATAGGACTCCATGGGAAGATTGTTTTTTGTACCTATTTGCTTTTTTGAACATCAAAAAGTATCGTAAGCAACGACTTGCGAACATGTAATTCACGAACAGATGGCATCCAGACTCAGAGCAAGTGTCTCTGGTTTACACAAAGACACTTGCTTGGTACGAACCGGAGACCTTTTGATCCAAAGGCGGCGCATCTAACTCCTAGACTAGTTTTAATTACTATTTAAGTGGTACACGGTACAACACCTCCTTTTTCTTTGAAACGAGAGAAGGGAGAACCATGTCACGCCTTTGTAGCTCGTACAGCTACTTTATGAAGGGAATAGTACCAGCAATATAAGATTAGGCGCATCACATACATTGAGCATTTTCTTAGGAACCTTATATGCTTGCTATGTCATCTTTTTTGGTATACATTCATATTTTAAATGTTTTATAGGTTTATTACCTTCTACCTTTACTTTTACTCCAATTCTCAGTGTGGTGACGGATTTAAATTTCACAATGTCACCAACCCATACCTTACCACCTTTAGGGTGTCGTAAGAGGCGACTAACCCTGTGCTAACCCGTGCGACCAACGCGGCAACGTGACACAGCAGGCTAATTTCCCTCCATGAATTTCCAGGAAGTACTTCCAGAAGAATATCACATATTATTTTGAAGATCAGTCTTTATTTGAAGAGACTCAATGTCAAAATATTTAAGAATTAATCAACCCATAAAGAAAATAAAGAAGAAAATCAATATCTTTTAAACATCTTTTTTTATGTATCTTTAATCTCTGTCTGGGTGTGTAGTCTGTCAGGCGATACGAAGTTCCACATACGCTGGCTTTCTCTCAGCGGCTGGGTATCCATAGGATTTCTAACGTAATAAAAAGCTGATAAACATTTTGGTAACATACCTGGAATTAATTTTGAATGCCGACATCATTTGGGTTCTTACAATGTTCCCCATATGCGAACAGCCTAATTTACACTTAGCGCGTCGCAAGCCGAGGAGACACTGTTTTGATGCAGTTTCAGTTCATCACGTCTGTTTTTATTTTACGAGGACTCGTGATGCGCTTTATCAAGGTGGAAACAAAGTTGAAACCTTGTTACACTAAGTGGTCTTGTCAGGTGCGACATTCTTGTACCTCACAAAGTCTTCCTGTGTCTGAATTCATGTATTTATTTTCATTTGTCACCTACCTTCTGGTCCACACAAAATCTACATTTACGAAACCCCTGCTCTTGGTATAAACTGTATCGCCGGGGCAGTTTACAGACATGTCATTCTCGAACACAAATGACACCCAGACTCAGAGCAAATGCCTCTGTTTCAGACAGAGACACGTCGTCCCCGGAATCGAACCCGGGACCGGTTGATGCAAAGGCGGCACATCTAACCGCTAGACCAACGAGGCAACGAGGCAATATTTATTCACATAATACAAATCGTCGAAGCCTAGTGGATAGTGTGGAACGATCTGGATATTAGATTGGTGGCCATCTTTTGTAACATCTGACGTGACTTCCGTCTTTTTATGGGCATGTAAAACTGTTGATATCGGCTGCTAACAATCAGGTGCCTGAAGCTGGTAATTACCGGTATAGATGGGTCGTGGTAATCGCTCCTCGTAAATATTGGTAGGCCAAAAATGGTTAGACTGGGACTTAACCCAGTGCAATTGAGACGAGGTACAAGAATTTACCGATACAAAATATGACACCCAGATCCAGAGTAAGATCTCCCATTTACACATACACTTGCCCGACCCAGGAATCAAACCGGGGGCACACGATTCACAGGCACATCTCTCTAATTAACGGGACTAAAAGAAATTGAAGTCACATATTAAATATTTATGACACTTGTCTGTATCGTAGAAATATTGTGAAGATTCAGATTATCCTACTAATCCTACTAATATTATAAACGCGAAAGTTTGTAAGAATATATATGGATATTTGTTACTCTTTCACGCAAAAACTTATGAATGGATTTCGATGAAACTTCACAATAATATAGCTTACAGATTAGAATAACACATAGGCTATAATTTATAAAGATACAGTGTAAATTGTTCAAAATATAACGATAAAAATTATTATCTATCATCATCTTGTCGTTAGTTTGTTTAGTTTTTGAGCCGTAGTGGCTGTAATAAACGTGTTTCTTCTATCTTTCATCATTACAATTTTCCATCAACTTGCAGGTGAAACCGCTGGGTGCAGCTAGTCATAAATATATAAAATGTCCACAAAAAACATGAAATCACATGATCATAAATTGATGTCCAGTTTATATTCATTTAACACTTGTGACTAGTTTAGTCTGATCCCGCAATGTATGGCCACAGAGAGTACGGGAGACGAGCTAGGCGATTCCACTGCAATCCCAAACCGAGGCTGCCGACTGCTGATTAAACTCATAAATTGGCCGCCAGATGGCGCGCACCGCGCTGTAAATCTGCAACCAATACGACATTTGTCTCTATTCCCGCTGGTACGATTACATCTCGTTATATTGAACAAAAGTGTAATCAATTGAATCGGTAAATTGGATTACTTGTGTACTAGTAGATAAATGCTACGAAATACTTACTTGGAAACCATATTTATAAATATTTTCAAATACTTAATTCTTAAGTCTACGTATAACACATATAGGATAGCATAGACTGATTACATCCCTGTCAAGGGCGGATCTACCTAAGGGCGTTTTGGGCTGTAGCCCAGGGCCCCGTGGATACAAAGCCCCCCTTGTTGGGGTTTTCCCAAATTGCTGTACCATCTTAAAGATTTTTTTAACTTTGCCTATCACCAAGTAAATAAAAAATTATTTTATTGTCCTATTTCTTCTATATAAGTACCTACCTATTTACATCACTATCGAAAACAGTTTTTTGACAAACGTTTTTCAGTAATTTGGTAGGCCCCTAAATTGTATCAGCCCATAAATTCACGATCCGCCCATGATCCCAGTAAATACAATAACGAATCTTTGTAAAACCTATACCATCATTGACATTTTTTTCAAATTACTTGTACAATTTTTTTTGACTGTTTGGATTTAGCATATGTATGTCAAATCAAAACTCATTTAATCAAGTTGGCTCACTAGAGCTCTTTACACAAGTCAAACAATAAAATCAATATTATCATTTAAAATTAATTATTTACCATCTACCACCGGTACGGAATGCACCTCTACAGAGAAGAACCGGCAAGAAACGCTGCAGTTGCTCTTTTTAGATCGCCATTTTTGGGTACAAGACTGGATATAAGACAGATTTGTGAGAGCAAACTCGCACAATAGTTGCAATGGGCCAAACATCAGCCAGATCTAGTCTACAATAGTAACCTTCTAATGCCCAAGCCAACCGACCCCCAGCAACGGCACCTGTTCACAAGCATGACGCATGCGGCAGCCATCGCCCTCCTCAACCATATTTCAGGGAAGATAACGACCCGCCACACGACGCCACCACTGCCAGGAGTCTTAAAGTGAGCATGATAACTCATGATAACTCGTCACATGTTACTACCCTATTCCATCCTGAGGATGTCGTAAGAGCCGACTAAAGGAATTTACATAGCAGAATAGCGTTGCTCATATCGTAGTATTTAACTGGGTTGAATAAAACTGGTGTAAATCATTAAATGACTTGTTACTGCGATTTTACAAAAAACATAATATTTAATACTACCAACAGAGTTATTCACCGTTATTGCTTGAATGTTGCCATCTTGCCCGGAAGTCGAGGAAGCGGGTCTAGTCATGGGGTGAACAAGTTACGTAGCGCTGTCTCTCGGTGCGACAACTAGAGAAGGAAAACTTGAAACATAACCCTGTGCCAACACGTCTGGCCAGCGTGGCACAGTAGGCTAATTTCTCTCGTGTTATTGGAGGAGGCCCGTTATCAGTAAGTCATTTACAGGCCAAAAAATAAGAAATAAATAAATAAATAAATAAATAAGTAAATAAATAAATATCCTTGGACATTTCACACAACGCCATCTCGTCCCAAGTTAAGCAACTTAATGCTTGTGTTATGGTAACGAGATGGATGATAAACTACTTAGATACTTTTTTTTTGTAAATACATACTTATAATAGATAGAAATGACACCCAGACTCCAAGCTGAGAGAATAAGGAAGTAAGTATTTAATAAACATGAATAAGTTAATAAAGCTCTACCATTTATCAGGTTGAAGAAGAATAAAATATAATCGAAATAATAAAAGACCGGACTTATGAGCGTGGTGCACGAATGCAAATACGTCTTGGGGGCTGAAAGTGATAACAATGCGAGGCCATTTCAATGAGATTTGCATTAGAATGCGAGGAGGGTGATGCACCGCGCCTTTGTGACGTCTAGCTTGCCCCCGCAAATGTAATTTAAAACTTGAAAGACATCTATATTATACTGCCAGTATTTCAATTGATACAGACGGGTGACTGAATTAACGAACTTAAAATCTGTACAAATAAATAAAATTATAGTCTGTTTGTAATAATAAAATAACCACTTTTTACTAAAAGCGTGAGTATGTATGTACTACACAGTACATAGAATTTTTTTTTTTAATGTTGTCTGTCTGTCTGTTTTCTCCGGCTAATCTCTGGAACGGCTGGACTGATTCTGACGGGACTTTCACTGAGTAGCTGAGACTAGCTTCGCCCCGCGGCCCACGGTACGACAATAACCGCGGATAACATCGCACCCGTGTAAAGCCGGGACGGGCCGCTAGTATAAAATATTTATCTACATACTACTACTTCAGCCCATAAATGACCCACTCAGGCCCCTTTAATGGAGAGTAATTAGCCCGACCCTGGCCAGACGGGTTAGCACAGAGTTTCGTTTCAAATTTTACGTCTCATGCGGTTAGATTTTCGTCCTTGTCATTTCCTTTTGTCGGCCTTGTCATTTCCTTTGGTCGGCTCTTACGAAAGCCTCAGGATGGAATGGGGTGTGATACTATGTATTCTAAATCCGTCGCCACCAAGTTTCGTCTAGTGCTGTGTAATGTATAATTTATTTTTGAAGTGAATACTTCTTTAGACCCGTTGAGAACTTTTGTGTGAACAAAAATCGTTGAATTCTCGTCATCATCGTCGAACGCTTTCCATGAGCTGCGGGTATGTGTACTGTGTATGTGTGTGTACTTCTTGGGTGAAAAAATAGTGTGAAAGGGTCACCGCACCTCCCCTATGAGTTATATGTATATCTGTCTCTTTCTAGTTCTATACTCTATGTATAAATGAAAGTATGTATTATTCTCTAAATATTCTTTGAGGACTGCTGATATAAGTGAAGCTCAGTAACTTGTGAATTGTATCGCCGAGCTTTAAATTAGATTATTATTATTAGATTGTAAAGAAGCTTTAATCCTCGTCACTAACACTTCTTTGTTCTTTCGTTTTCACTTCTATCGACAATCTCCAAAGACGGCCCCGCAATTTTTTAAATAATTGTATTTCAAGGTTTCTCTTTTAACTATAGTAGCCTAAGCGCAAAGGGATGATCATCCAACCAGACGAGGTGGTATATCTGGCAGGGAACGCGGCGCCTATCCCCAATAGCTGTAGTCGGGGATTTCTGAACCGTGCGAATTACTCTTTATATTTCGCTATCGCGGTGTAGGACTTTTTGGTACTTTTCGCATTTGTAGGCTTTCTTGATGTTGATAGTTCAGATTTTTCGGGTAAATTATGTGAAGTATGTAGCATGCTGGGCGCTTTAGTAGCTAGACTTTTCTGCCTTTCAGACACCTGTTACAACACCCTCAAAATGGAATGGGATACCATCTGCTCTGAAACAGTTACCACATAATGTAACAAACTGAATAAATTCCATTTATGTAAGATATCTTCATCTTTTTCACTTGAAATTAGTAAAATAAAGGTGGCACTGAATGAGCGGCAAATTGAAATGGAAATATCTTGCGGCGGCCATTTTTTATTTAACTGCGGAACGTCAACGGATGGACTGTCTTTACTCCCAGCATCCGTTTTTTTGTTCTACCTCTATCCTTATTCTGAAACGCTAGGGAAATGATCTGGCTCGGAAAAATGAGGAAGAAATTATGGAAAATTCTGCACATCAACCAGTACTTCAGTAATTGCGAATGTATGTACTTTTATTCGAACATTATTATTTAAAGTGATTTAGCATACACGATATTAACATTCCATACTATGCTGAGGATGTCATAAGAGGTGACTAAAGGAAAACTTGATACAAGCCTTGTGGCATCCCTTTGGCACAATAGGTTAATTTCCCTCTACAAACTTGGGGGAGACCTGACTCAGTACTGGGTCATTTATGGGCTAATATAATGAAAATGTGTATAATGAAAATGTTAAAAAAACGAAGCCACATGTTCTCGATAAAATCTGTATCGGCTAGCTGTTTAATTTACAAACATGCTAACACAAATTATATTGGTGTCTTTGTACGAGTATATACTAGACACACTTGCTCTGAGACCCACCCTCAGATCAAGTGTGTCTGGTTTACATAAAGACACTAGCCCGACCCCAGAATCGAATTGGGGACCGTGATCCAAAGGCCAGCAAGAGAGACAATGATGATGATCATAAAATTATCAGTGCTAATAGCTTTGGACATCACGGACGTGTTCATCACGCAGAAATTTGTTACTTATATGAAACTGTTATTAAAGCTGGATTGTAACAAGGGAATCTTTATTTAGTTAAAGTTTTACGTTAACATGCGACCATAGAAAATGGAAGCGGAAGAAATTGGAGTATATATTGATAGAGACCCGTGAAAGCTGATATATCGCAGAAGTTGTATATTATGTGTGTCGCCGTCCGATTTTATCCTAAACGTGTCGTATGAGCCGACAAAAGGAAATGACAAGGCCTAAAAACTAGCCGCAACAGAAGAAAAACTTGAAACAAAACCCTTGGACAACCCGTCTGGCGTCTGGCGTCTGGTAGTATGCTAATATGTACTTACATAAACACTAACTTAGTAATAAAACAAGACTAAAAATACCAATTAACCTAAAACTTAAATACTAAAATATATTATTTGAAGGAGTCCCTTTAGGCAAGGTTCCGAAGATACTGGCAGCGTTCCCCGTTTGAATCGCTAGACTGATTCTTTGTCCAAGGTAGCTACCAGCTCTTCGGTCTCCTGTGATGTCGACTAACCTTTTTGCTATTTCCTTATTAATGTATGCTAATTAATCTACATGTGATGGGAGTAAGCCCGACTAAGTATTGGTTCATTTATGGGCTGAGCATATTTTGTGTCGCAGCGACAGTAGCCCTGGGGCTGGATGTGCCTCCTTTGGATCACGGGGTTCCGGTTCGATTCCGGGGCCGGGCAAGTGTCTTTGTGTGTCACCTGAGGCACTTGCTCTAAGGCCGGGTGTCATTTGTGTTCGTGAATTTCGTGTTTGTAAACTGCCCCTGCGACACAGGTTAACCTAAATCAGGGGTTAATTAAAAAATAAACCATAAAGCTATTGGTACCACTAGTTTCATAATTATTATTAATTCCTTCCCTCAACAACCCCGAGCGCGGATGTAACCAAAGGCGTTCCCTAAATAATTGTTGATCACCTAAACAAAAATGAAGGTATTTTACATTTATCAAGATTTTGGGTGTAAGAGCCTCTTGCCAATTTCGCCGACACTCACCCAAACATTATGTTTTGGAAGCCACAGTGAACCATAAAATAAATTTAGAGAAACTGGTTCCGCTTGGTATGCAGACTTTAATTTCTGCTTTTATTTTTTTATTACAGTGCAAGACGATCGTTCTGCATTTAACCATTTCGTTGAAAGAAAAGCCAACGGGAACATTGTTTCATTTGGAATGAAAATAATAAATCACCTTGGTAGTTCTATTAGGCAGGGAAGCGATGACTTAAATTTAACGTTATATTCATAGATTTAATTAATTAAACGGTATACCAGAAAATCATGTTTCAAGAGATTTCTATATAAATATTAAAGACATCGAATAAGTAGGCAAAGTATAATAACATCTTGTTCTCTTTTAAACATATTTGGCGTTACTTATCGTGCAATCTCCCATCGATCAGCATACAATGTATAAAGAACTATACCACGAGTAGTAAGGGCATCAACAAAAACTTATAATTTAAATTTATATTTTAATAAAATACTGTTTTTTGTTAATGCCTCTCTTGCTTTAACAGATCTACGAAAGCACGCGGTCTGCTTCATGCTCTGTGAATATAAAATGGATAGAAGAGCTAGGCTTGATTTATGCGATAGAGAACGTAACGAATAGAATTATGTCTTGATTATGCAAATGGATATGATAAGTTGAAGACAGAATTATAAACACCATCTTTCAGATGTTATAACAGGGTTTTATAATGACTAGTGGTCGCCCGTGATGGAATCGACCTTATTTAATGTAAGTTTAGTTCTATAAATATAGAGCTCTTAATATTCTCTATTTTACCACAGAGTCTAACAATAAACAACAGAGCATTTAGGGGTGTGTGTCAAATACGTGGTAGTGTATATAATGTTTTTTTGTGGATTTACTGTATTTATATGCATCATTTAAAAAAAAAAACTCCTTTCAGTGTGCGAAATTTTGTACTCCTCCGTTATTAAGCTTTATCATTCATCGTCATTTCACAGACGACCCTCCACTGAGTCGGGCCTCCATCGAATTCGTATATGGGGGCTCTTGTATTCCTTTAGGCGCTTTTTATGATGCGTTCAGAATCGTTTGCGTTGGTAACATCGTATGTTCTAAATCCGTAAATTTCTAAAAACCACAACATACTTAATGATTGCTTAACAGTAATAATTAAACATAGTCGGGAATCGATCCCGATGTTATTGAAATGATAACCCTTAAGTACTACCCCATCCAGAGTCCTTAGCAAGGAACAAATTCTGGGAAGTAATAACATAGTTATGCAAAATAAATGGAAAAGCCAAATGTTGATCAAAATATGATATAATTAGTAGCGGCAATCGGCGAACGTTACACAGTTTTCATCAAAATCGTGCTCAAGAATCTTTTACGAGTAAGCGTTTTCCGATATTCGTTATAGCTCCCATTTTGGTCATGCATGCATATTTAAAAAAATTACCCTGTGTCACATAGCTGATATAAGTTCTCACATCATAAAGTTATTGTGATCTGTTTCTACTTCTTTTAAATGGATGTTGGTCTAGCTAGGGATTGGGTGGGAAAAAGAGGCTTTGTGCGTGCCGCCTTGGGGTCACTGGTCCCCGTTTAATTCCGGGTCGGGGAAGTGTCTTTGTGAAAATCAGTGAGCGTGTTTGTGAATTACATGTTCATAAACATCGGGATGAACGGGTGATTGCCCAGAAGCTTAGCTCAAGTAATTATTTCTACTGATGTTAAGTGGAGAAATCATCATCGTCATTCCAGCCCACAAATTACTCACAATTAAGTCGGGCATCTTCCAATTTTTTAGTGGGAAATTAGCCTACTGCGCCACTCTGGCAAAACGGGTTGACACAGGGTTTGTATCGAGTTTCGTTGTCTTGCGGCTAGGTGACTTACTTTCCTTTAGTCGCCTGTTGCGACACCCGCAGGATAGTGTGGGTTGGTGACATTGTGTATTCTAAATCCGTCACCAAACAGACAAATTTGTAATGTTTTGCATTAATTTCACCAAATTATGCAGAAAAATACAGTTGGCGCCGTTGAGCGACTGCAGCGCAGCATGTCGCGGGTGCGATTCCCGCACGGAAGAAATATTTGTACGACCTACAAGTATTTGTTCCAGGTCTGGGTGTTTTCTATCTATAATATGTATGTATTTACAAAAAAAATGTATACCTATAAGTAGTTTATCATCCATCTCGTTACCATAACACAAGCATTAAGTTGTTTATCTTGGGACGATATGTGTGAAATGTCCACGGATATTATATAAAATAATTAAGTTTCATATTGGTTGATTTTTGAATATTTTATTTTAATGTAGGTACTAAGCACTCCACAATATCAACGTTACCCAAGAGAAAGAACTCTCAAATATAACGGTCTCAGTAACGCAATAAAATACTGATTCCGAGCTTAATGCGACAGCAGATGTGCCTCTGTCTTTTTGCTGTCAAATTTGAGCACCCAATAAGCGAGAACTCAGCAAAACCAGTTAGGGCAGCTAACGTCAATCTCAATAAAATATATAGCTGCATAAAATATGACCACTGTTCGGTCTTTTAATACACTAGGTGCTACCCGCGACTAAGTCCGCGTGGTTTTAAACAATTTAGAAAAAACAGAATCTATGGGTCAAATAAAAAATAAAAAATGTTTTGGTTTGTGTACCGTGTACACGTCCAAATTCACACGACTCCAATTTTATGTAATAAATAAATAAATAAATATCCTTGGACATTTCACACAACGCCATCTCGTCCCAAGTTAAGCAACTTAATGCTTGTGTTATGGTAACGAGATGGATGATAAACTACTTAAATACATTTTTTTTTTTAAATACATACATATCATAGATAGAAATTACACCCAGACTCCGAGCCAGTGCCTCTGGTTTAGACAAAGACACTGGCCCGACCCCGGAATCGAACCCGGGACCTGTTGATCCAAAGGCGGCACATCTGACCACTAGACCAACGAGGCATATTTGCATAGATTTCAGCATTTTGGCGTTGTGCGACAAATACAAAATCAAAATCATAAATCAAACTCATTTAATCAAGTTGTCTCAATGGAGCTCTTTTGGCAAGTCAATCAACAAAATAAAATTTACAGACTTACTACTACACCAGCCTTACTACTACACCAGCCCATAGATGAGCCACTGCTGATTTGGGCCTCCCCCAGTTGGCACAGGGTTTCATATCAAGTTTTCCTTCTCTTGCGGCCATCCTTAAGTCTAGGTGATCTGGCTCTTGCGTACCTTTAGTCTCAGAATGCTATGGGTTAGTAGCATCGTGTATTTTCTTTGCCATCCGTTACCACCAAAAACCAAAGCAAAAAAGTACTACAACCTTCATACTAACAACAAAACCAAACTGAAATATCTGTTTACGTTATCGAAATGCTTTAACTTAGTCACTAAGATTGACCGCTTTCGTTTGGTCACGTTTTCCACGTCCATTTTAATCCTGCATAAAAATAAAAATTGATTTTGTTAAATTTATTTTTCATGCCCCCATCTCGGAAAGAGTATTTTTGCTCTTCGATATCTGAGTGCAAAAGCCGTTTTTATTCACTAGAGAATAAAGTATTTTTGCTCTTCGATATCTGAGTGCAAAAGCCTTTTTTATTCGCTAGAGAATAAAGTAAAGATTATTCTGTAATACTTACCTGTCATAATGTAGTAATTAAAATTAATTTTGAATCACTCGCTGCGCTCGTGATTCTATTTTAGAATCCTGAACGTTAGCGAGGGAATCAAAAGAGCACGAGGTGAAAAATCTTTGCACTCGAGTGCAACACGTAACTTTTCATTCCACCTCAGCGAGGAAATGACTAAATGCAAAAAAAAAACGTTTACAATCACAAGATAGGTACACTTTTATTTCAGTTTAGGTATTAATTACTACATTATGACAGGTAAGTATTACAGAATAATCTTTACTTTATTCTCTAGCGAATAAAAACGGCTTTTGCACTCAGCGCTTGCTCGGTCATCAAAATTGAACACGCGGTTAAAAAGCAACTTTGCACTCTTGTATAACAAATAACTATTGTCGACGTCCCGATCTGGCATAAAATTTTGTCCCAAAAAGTCAGCTTGGTTTCAATCATTTCTAAGTTTTTTTTAATTTCAGATAGCTCATATACAACTAGAATATGGGTTAATCATTATAAATGCTGGTGTGGTTTTAAGCATAAAAAAAGCAAAAAATTATTCAATGTAGGTTTACGTACTATGATGGTACCGACAGGCATGCGAAACTCATGACACTTATCCCCTTTTTTCAACAGTTTTGGTAATCCTTTGAAAATATATGTCCGATTGCTGTTATTGGGGATTTCTTATCCGTGCAAATGGTTCTGCAAACTTTGCTACCGCGATGTAGGAACCTTTAATAATTCGCATTTGTAGGCGTCATTTTTTGACGTTGTTAGTTAAGATTTCGCGTAACATTGCATTGTGGTGGCTATAAAACCACGTTATTAAAGTAATGTTACATTTCATACTTTTGTTAACTGTTTCAGCACACAACATTACCATTTGCAACAGATTAACAAAACATTATAGCGTAAACGCCAGAAGCGAAAACTTCAAACAACTTTTCTAACTATTAAATCCAAAGATTTCTCCTCGGGGGCACATTGTTGTGGCGGTATTATCAGGCTCTCTCCAAGATATATGAGTTGTCGCCCCGCCCTCAGTCTGTGCAATGAACTTTAAATCCCCTTACACCTGGAACCGCCCACCAAATACAGTTGTTGTGGAAATAAATGCGATAAAATCGCACTTTATACGACATGCAAAGCTTAGCTTACTTTGCTGGAGCGTAAATTATTGTTAGAAGCTTAAGGTCAGTACCCTTCAATTATGTTTTATGGGCTTGTAGCTTTACTTATCGCATTTGGAACACATTTTATATGGTGGAAATGGTTTCAGCCAATGGCCCACTGTTGAGTCGTTACACATTTAATTTCTTCTTATTTCCCGCCTTGTTTTCTAATTTCATTGGGGTCAGCAGTAGTCCATGCTGGTTTGGTTAACTACCGGGAATTACAAGAAACTATTGCCGGTAATTATATGGTTAAAGGCGACTCTATCAACTGCCATATACGGGGCCTCCGAAGAGGAGAGTGAGATTTTACAAATGAAGGTCACCTATCCAATATCTAGTAGAGCCAGATGTTGCTTAACCTGCAGATAATTCCACACTTTCCACTATGACTCTGTATTTTGTTGATTTTTAAGTACTATCCACTATGACTTCGCCTTTTGTTGATTTTTAAGTTTTACTGTTCAGTCGGCCACTCAGAATTAAGCCTACCTAAGTATCGGAATGTTGGCACAGAGTTTCGTAAAAAAAATTCTTCTTTTGCGACTAGGTGATCAGCTTCTATTGTCACCTCTCGACGCCCTCGTCACCACCCCATGCCTTGAAACAGAACCCTGTTTTTTGTTATCGCTGGGGAAATGCTTTATGCATACCACCGCCCCCCGGGGGATAGGTCGGTGATTATGTGGGACTCCGACAAGGGTCGTCTACCCAAGAGTCGTCTACCCACTAAAACCCCAGCGGTATACCCTCACACGGCGCGCTTGGGGCGCCACAAGTTCGCGTAAACGCATTCTACTGTGACGCCCTGGGGCGTGGTGGCCGCGACTGTCAGAGAGGGCGTCCCGGTACACTGGGACGCCCTCAGTCATCGAGGCTCTCGTCGGTGGCGTTTCCACTTGAAACAGAACACTGTGCCAACCCGTCTGGCCAGCGTGGCACAGCATGCTATTTACTCCCATGCTGGAGAAGGCACGACTCAGCAGTGGGTCATCTATGAGCTCAGTAGTAGTCGTTGTTAGTCATCATCATCATCATTTCAGCCAAAAGACGTCCACTGCTGGGCATAGGCCTCCCACAAAGGCCGGTCCTAGGCCGCCCGCATCCATCGTTTTCCGGCGACCTTAATCAGGTCATCGGTCCACCGTGTGGGAGGCCTACCAGCATTGCGCTTCATATTCGTTGTTAGTATTGAGTGGTAAATATTACTCGGGCGAACCAACTTTCCAGTCTTTCTCGGAGCTAGTGGTGAGAAAGAATCGTTAAGTACGGGTAAAAAAAAATATTTAAAAGACATGAATTCACATTTTATTAAAGTTTCGATACTGCGAGCAGTGCTACCATTCACGAGCAGGAAACGTATTAGCATTCTTGGCGGCTAGTGTCGGTCTCCCACAGTCCAAACATGGCTGCCGGTACGAAGTGCTTCCTTAACATTTAAATGGCGGAACTTGAGTTTCCGTCGCACAAATCACCCCGTCACTTCAGTTCAGGTAAACAAGGAGATAAAACGTAGGAAATGTACGTTGCTACGTCTGAGAAAATAACATGGTAATAATAATGAATCGAATACATTTTTATCATGTACAACATGTATTGTACATGAAAGGAATATTGTACTTGACGGTAATAAAGTATGGGAGATATTACAATAAAGTATTTCGAAAAAAGAAAATAAGGTATCATTTGAGCTTTTAGTGTCAAACATATTCAAAATACTCTCGCTTATATCACCTTTTGTACAAAAAATTTACAGATGGATTAACTAGTAAGTCGTGATGAGAAGAGGAAAGAATGACTACATACTACTACAACTTCTTTAGTGACCAGAGGGCTGGCACGTATCTCGCGCAAAGGATTAGCAAAGCCATTCAGCACTCCAGCTCAAAAAAAGGAAAGAATTGGATATTGTGATGGTAAAAATATCAATGCAACGTTGGCATACATTTATTTCTATAGCGTATTTAAATATTTCATTCAATATCATCACTATTTTTGAATGTTTTTGTTTTTTAATTATTATGAGAAAAGTTATGCTTTTTTATATTTATATAATATATTTTTTTCTATTATCTTGAAAATTTAAATTGTTAAAACTAAATCGTCAATTAACTTAAATACATAGCAATTTCTCACTAACATCTATTTTGTTTTATTTTACCTCAGTGGCAATTGTACTTTCGCACAACAACGAAATTATTATTACTTTGTTTACTAATAGCAACATTTTCAGCTCTCAAGCAGTCTTCAATGTCTTCGAGTAGAATCAAAACAACCGCCTAATCCGCTTATGATGTTTCCAAATAACGGGAACTCCTTTAGTCGCAATTAGAGTGGCAGCAAACACGATCGTTACAGACTAAACACGCAAATTAACTATTGTACTTACAACGTTATTACCACAAAGCAGAATTCTCCTTCCATTTGGAGCAGTAAATTCAGTCTTACTGTTATTGTTTCCATCTCATACGCGTACCTGAATCACTACTTCACTCAATCTTCTTAGTAATGGTTACTCACGAATAGGGTTGTCGGCTACGTTACTATCAGAATTACTATCCTACATTACTATCCTTCATGTGCACAGAAATGGATTTCCAAATTCTAAAGACGCTGTCGCCCACGGTTGGTTATTAGACATTAAATTTGGTTTCTTGGTCAAGTGGTAGAACATGCCTTGGATCAAAGGGTCCTCGGTTCTATTCCAGAGTCAGGTAATTGTCTTTCTCTGGGTCTGGGTGCTATTTGTGGACGATAATTACGCGTTTTTAGTGTGTGTTTTAGTCATTGAGTGCCCGCATAATACAGGTTACATGACATGTCTTTTTAAAAACAATAACAAGTTCCTTTCTTTTGCAATAGATGTATATTTTTAATATGATGCAATATATACGTATATTTATAATTTGTTGCATAAAACAGTAATAATAGTTGTACAGTTACTTCCTGTATTATAATATGGATATCATGGTGAGGAATTAAAGACATCATGGGTATAAAAGTCGTAAGAGACTCAAATACAGATGGATGGATTGTGTGAGTGAGGATATGCGTATGAAAGGTTTGAGTGTGGACGTGACGACTGACAGAAGTGTCTGGAGGGATAGTATAAATTATGTTTATGGCCGGAACGCGATGATAAATATCCTAACTACGTTATTTCATATAGATGGCGCTTCCATATTATATCCAGCTATTGAAGGTTCGTTATTGAGCAACTTAAAAAAAATTAAGATAGGTGACGTGTGTGTCTATAACTAAACTTAATAACTATGATGGCATACATTTTGTTATATGAAAATATACAAAAAAAATATTTCTAATAGGCTCTAAAATAAGTAACTAAAAATAAAAACTGTATTACGTCATCCCAATGTATCCAGTTACTAAATAAGTTTACTAAACTGCCTGTTTTATAAAAATCATACACATTGCTAGCGATTATACGGTCCGTTTTCCTAAAAGAATAAAAATTAGTTTTACCAAAAAATATAAACTGACTTAAAAATATGCACTTAAACCACAATTTGAAGTCGGTTTATATTTTTGATTAACGTTGTTTTTTATTCTTAGTACTTCCAATAATCAAATATTTGTCGTCAACCGTATTTGTGATCTCTGAAGTCGGCTGAAAATAAAATAAAGGTTTTCTTACCAAATAAACATATTCGTCTAATAGCAACCCTGCGTCCATACGCAGCCTTTGTCTCATACGTCCTCAAGATAACGCAGACGTACAATATCGTGCCTGTCGCGGTTATAATTAACCAGGAGGTACAAATTTCCTTGTCTACGCAACATCTGACAGAGGCCTAATCGAAATCTTACCCAAGAAATATCAGCTTATACAAATGGTTACTTTAGACATTTGTCTTCACACAGATGTACTAACTGTCAGTGTAGTTTATGCCAGCAATTATTTCATATTGCGGTGAGTTTGTTAATCAGCTTGGTGTATATATGTGGTGTATGTATATTTTATAAAATTTTACACCTACCGCTCTTTGTCTCTGCACCACCCAAGGTAGACTGGCAGAAAATGCCTAAGGGCTTAAGTCCGCCTTTGTACATTTTGTGCAGAAATGTAAATAAATATTTCAAAAACACGGTAAACGGTGCTAATGCTTTTATACTACTACTCGGCCTACAACAGCCCATATATGTATGACCCACTACTGAATGGTGCCTCCTCCAATAATATGAAGGGTAATTAGCCTACTGTGCCACGCTGGCCAGACGGGTTGTCAAAGGGTTTCATATCGTCGTATATTTTATCAATCCATTTGATAAAGGATGATTATAAATCAAAACCGTTTGCGGTGGAGACTTTGATTCTGAAATTATGATGATGATAAAAGAATAAGATATGGATTTATCGAACTGTTGGGACATCTTTTTTTTTTAAACGTAACCCATGCAGTATGTTAACTTGTGTTGCGGGGGCAGTTTACAAACATGAAATTCACGAACACAAATTAGACCCAGACTCAGAGCAAGTGCCTCTGGTTTACACAAAGACACTTGCCCGGCCCCGGAATCGAACCCGGGACCCCGTGATTCAAAGGCACATCCAACCGTACAGTAGCGGTACATACGGGGAAAAATATAATGGAGAACAAGAAATAATGCCTCGACTTGCCTTCGTCTGTAATGTGTGGTGACGGATTTAACATACATAGAGTCACCACCCCATTCCATCACTACACGAATTATCAGGTGATATATTCGTAAAACATCTGATGTGTTTTGTTTTCTTTCATTTATCATGCGACTTACTTCAAGATTGACCCATAAAAAGCTGATTATTTCCATTCTATCTATCAGCCACAGAAGTCCAGAAGTCCCACTTATTTATTACCTGACCCCTGGTCCCCCAACGCGAAGTATTTATTTTTATTTTTAACCCTCGACGCAAAAAGAGGGGTGTTATAAGTTTCACGTGTCTGTCTGTCTGTCTGTCTGTCGGTCTGTCTGTCTGTGGCACCGTAGCTCGCTATAATGTATGTATGCGCTATATAGTATGTACCTATAAAAAGTATAAAATAAAAATTAAATTAAAAATTTAAATAAACCCCCGACACAATAACCTTTAAAAAGTAAAAAATTAAAATTAGTACTTCGCGTGGGGACCAGGGGTCAGGTTATAAATAAGTGGGTGTGGTCCCCCAACGCGAAGTATTTATTTTTATTTTTTACTTTTTAAAGGTTATTGTGTCGGGGGTTTATTTAAATTTTTAATTTAATTTTTATTTACTTTTTAAAGGTTATTGTGTCGGGGGTTTATTTAAATTTTTAATTTAATTTTTATTTTATACTTTTTATAGGTACATACTTATTATAATGTAGATTTTGTTAAATTGCACGTGATGCGCTTTCATTTGAGATCCCACTCGATTATATTTGCAGACATTCGGTTATTCTTCCCCACTTTCACCCCTCATAACTTTTAAACGGCTCACCCGATTTTCATCAAACATGTCTAAGAACACTCGCCCGTAACTCACCTTTCATACAAACAAAACTTTATTGAAATCGCTTCATCCGTTCGCGAGCTACGGTGCCACAGACAGACAGACAGACAGACAGACCGACAGACAGACACACAGACAGACAGACACGTGAAACTTATAACACCCCTCTTTTTGCGTCGGGGGTTAAAAAAGCTGATTATTTCCATTCTATCTATCAGCCACAGAAGTCCACTGCTGAACATAGGCCTCCCCCATAGATTTCCACAATGCACGATCTCGTGCAGACCGCATCCACCGACTCCCAGCGACCTTCAAAAGGTCGTCCATCCACCTAGTCGGGGGTCTTCCCACGCTTCTCTTTCCCGTACGTGGACGCCACTCCAAGACTTTTATGTCCCAGCGGCGGTCTTCGGGCTACGTGGCCTGCCCATTGCCAATTCAACTGTGCAATCCTGTTAGCTACGTCGTCGGTCACTTTAGTTCTTCTACGGATTTCCTCATTTCCGATTCTATCGCGAAGAGTAACTCCGAGTATAGCTTTTTCCATCGCACGTTGAGTGACTCTCAGTCACCTAATAAGCCCCATTGTTTCCTGTTGATTATTTCCATTGCCGTTCAGAAAATTATTAATCCGTTGAGCACACAATGTTGCGATAAGTCAGAGCGGAGTCACTGCAACAGTACAGCTAGAATGGGCCAATTAATTTCTCTGATGCATCTTGTAACGTATAAATTAGGCACTGCTTTGAGGCAGAATTACGAGGTTCACATAACGTTGCCTCGAGTATCTGAAATAGTTAGAATGACTATAAATTGTAGCCGAATTTTTGGATTTAACGAAAATTTTAATATTTTTTTTTTAATTATTTATAAATAATAATAATAAATATCCTTGGACATTTCACACAACGCCATCTCGTCCCAAGCTAAGCAAACTTAATGCTTGTGTTATGGTAACGAGATGGATGATAAACTACTTATATACATTTTTTTTTGTAAATACATACTTATTATAGGTAGAAATGACACCCAGACTCCGAGCCAGTGCCTCTGGTTTAGACAAAGACACTTGCCCGACCCCGGAATCGAACCCGGGACCCGTTGATCCAAAGGCAGCACATCTAACCACTAGACCAACGAGGCAGTCAATTTGCCTTTTTATCCTTTTTATCAATTTGCCAATTTGCCTTTTTATTAGTAATAAATTATATCTTGGTAGCGGTCCGCGTGGATACAGATTTAGAATTCGAAGTGTCACCACCCCATTACATCCTGAGGGTGCCGTAAGTGACAAAAGAAAAGTACAAGATCGATAATCTAGCCGTAAGAGAAGGACACCTTGATAAGAAACCCGTCTGGCCAGCGTGACACAGTACGCTAATTACCCTCCATGTAACTGGAGGTGGCCCGACTCAGCAGTGGGTCATATCGTCCCCGTAGAGCGAGAATTAGTAAGTCTTCATAATTATGTAATTTATTTTCAACCTAAGATATCAGTAACTAAGTTGAAAATACCCAAACATTCTTTTAAGACTTAGTTACTTCTTCCTCTACCGAGACGATATATGGGCTGTAGTAGTCGACATTTTTTGGTAGTAGTTTAAAAATGTCTCAATTAAATAGAAATACGTCGATTTTAAACATTCCAACATCGGAAAATGCTATAAGTTGTCCACTCCGTTAAAAATAAATATTAGGCTAAGCTCACATGACCGCACGGTACCAACAATAGTCTTTTAAAACTATTGAAGTCGTTTTTATATTTTAGCGCAGCTGATATGCGCTTTATTTCTCTTTTACAATGCATTCACAGATATTCTAAATTAAATTTATTTGCCCATTACTTGCAGGCGATAAAAACAACATTATACTGCCATCGTTTGACTGGTAGACTACGCCAATAACCGATGTTTTGTGAAAGTTCACAGTTCAGTTCTCTCATAGAATTATTTAATTTTGTTTAATTTACGTTATAGTTGAAACCATAAGATTTTATTTCAACTCACATATTTCTAGTTAAGGATTTAATGCCACCAACGCTTTCCATCCTGAGGGTGTTGTAAGAGCTGCCAAAAGGGCAAACAAAAGACTTAAGGAAGGCCGCAAGAGAAGAAAAACTTCATACGAAACCCTGTGCCAACCCATCTGGCCAGCGTGGCACAGTAGGCTAATTAACCTCCATGTAATTGGCGTAGGCCTGACTCAGCAGTGGGTCATTATGGGCATAGTAGTAGTAGATGTCTAATGTCACTGCTAGAAATGGAGGTTTCCCCAACTTAACAGGGCGTGGCCTGAGATTGAGGGTAAAATGCAATAAGAAGCATTCAAGATATTTTTTTTTCTTTTAGATAACTTTTCTACCTTGGGTATCCCTGTTGTTATGGTTTTTCAAACTGTAACTCAGAATAGGAAAATATATTATCAGTCGAACAATTAAGACAGTGATTTAGCGGTCATATATTTTATCTTACGGGCATTATTATCGGTGCACGACTGGAGGCAAAGCTTCTATAAGGTGAGAGCGAGCGCAGGATGGACCATTTAGGAATCCAAAGAATACCTTTGTAGCAAATCTCAGTACTATGTTTACCCGAGTGGGGACGTGTCAGTATATAAAACTTCCGCCGCACGCTGAGAGAAAACGCGTGTTGTAAAAGTCAATAAAACCCAGTACGTTTGGTGGTAGGATCTAATGGTCCGCCCAGCTGGCTACCAACCTCACATCAGAGTCCAGCGCCAGTGTTTCGTCAAGAGCTGGTGCCCGACAGGGCATTTCCTTTGAATTTCCTGCCGCATCTTAGACCCTGGCGTTGCTTTCCATCACGCAAGCCTAGGGTCAAAGGCATTCAGTAATTGGTAAAAAAGGGACTCCTTACTAACACGTAATTCTCAGACTCAACCAACACGCCCTGAGGGTGGCCCAGCGTGAGTATCTCTGAATGAGGTCACTTGCCCGATACTGAAAACTGGAGACCGAAAGGGCCGCAAACCAACAACACTTAGCTTCTACTTACCTTTAGTACTCTGTATCCTCCGGGCTGGAGCTGAAAATCAGTACTTCCGAACCTGCAGCGTTGCTTTTACTGTATATGGGTTACTTACGAGTACAGTAAAAGTAACTTTGCTCTTTTACCCTGTGTGTTACATACAATGATGTTACAAATAAAAGGTGTAGATACGTTACCTGTACAACATTCGATCTATAAAAATGGCAAGCCAACGCACACATAGTTAACTTAATATGCAATATGCACACTGATTTAGATGAGTCGTGAAAGTAGGATGGTATGATTTAATAATCACGTGCTAAATAGAGACAAATTATAATTTGTTGTGATGCGTCGTCACATGCACTAGAAACAATATAGATTAATTAAATCAGACATAACATTTTGACAAGTCTGTGACGCGTAATGACATCTATCTCTTTTGCCCTTGGTAAAGAGGATACTTTTGTTCCACTCATTGAATTTTACCGCCATATTTTACGAATAACATTTTAATTTGTGAAAAATATTAATTATATTACAGAAATAGTGATAGTTACGAATGATAAGTGATTCCTTGACTTTTAGAAGTTTTGTTAGAGTATTTTGTGCAATATCTCATAACACACGACGGCATTTTCAATTGTCTTATAGCACTTTTTACACACGGCTCTTGACGTGCATCTGTTGACGCCAGCGACGCAACACTGAGGTCAGGTTTGCTAATTAGCCTACTTTTAACGTGCCGCTTGCTGACCGCTTATAACCCATCTACACCTTTTAACTTGTAACATCATTGGTTACATACAGTAAAAGTAACGCTGCTACGTTTTTACTTTCTTTCTTTTTATCTCAACGAAAGACTGCATAGGATATTGCCGTACAGACATATTCAATTAGGCACAAGAACTTTCTAGAAGGTCCATTATAACCCAGAAAATATCGTCTCAGAAAAAGTTTGTGTTACTACATAAGTAGGTACCTCCAATTAGGTTCCAAGAAGTAAAACACTGTCCAAGAAGTGAAGTAAAACACAGAGACTAACTGCGAGTTAACCCAATACTCCTATTTCACGTGTCCTTGCATCGTGTCCCGCCGTCGGAAATTGCCGAGAAAAGATGGCGGGCCAGGCTGAGTGGCTTTTTATTTCCTCAGGCTAGACGCTGGAGTTGCGGGATAAATTGTGGCTTTTAAAAGGTCTTGAACTTAAGTCAATTGTGTGGTGTACATATCCATAGGCTATTTTGCCAACTGAATTCAAAAGTAGGGGGCTTTTAAGCAGGGTGTATTCCGTGTGGTGACGGATTTAGAATATCTAGGGTCACCACCCCATTTCATACGGCGAAACTTGAAACGAAACCTTGTGCCATCCAACCCGTCTGGCCTCCATGTATTTGGAGGAGACCCGACTCAGTAGTGGGTCATTTATGGGTTGACTAGTATTAGTAACACTGCCTCGTTGGTCTAGTGGTTAGATGTGCCGCCTTTGGATCAGCGGGTCCCGGGTTCGATTCCCGGGTCGGGCAAGTGTCTTTGTCTAAACCAGAGGCACTGGCTCGGAGTCTGGGTGTGTCATTTCTATCTATAATATGTATGTATTTACAAAAAAAAATGTATATAAGTAGTTTATCATCCATCTCGTTACCATAACACAAGCATTAAGTTGCTTAGCTTGGGACGAGATGGCGTTGTGTGAAATGTCCAAGGATATTTATTATTATTTACTGACATTATTGCCTAAACTCAGTGCAAAAACGGAACGGTCGTAACTTGATACTACTACCAAGCCCCCAAGTAAGTTTCCGACTTTGTTAATTACTTTTGTCGGCTCTTACGACTCCCACAGAACAGAATGGGGTGGTGACATTATGTATTCTGAATCACCACACGGAACTTGAAACCTAAGACATCATAATGCATTTAGTTATTCAAATTTATCACACGATCCATCTAAACTCCACTCGATCAATATAATTAACAAATGGCTTCGATGCTGACTTAGACATCGGATAATTAATTTGTTGCCAAACTAAAGTTCCTCGCTAATTACTTTTGTAAGAATTTCAGTTGGATCTTGATTGATAAGTTTAATTTGCCGTTTGTAATTAGTAGTGTGAAAGGGAACGTTGGAAGGGGCAGGCGTAGAAGGACATTCCACACCAAATAGGTGATGTCTTAAAGAAAGGTCAGGTCTGATGAGCTGGAATGATGACGATGATATTAAAAATATAAATAAACTTTAATAACTCTACTAACAATCAAACAACATGGTAGAGCAATGACAAGGTTAAGGTCACACTGATCTAAAGGATGCGGGTGGTAAAAGGGAGGCTATGTCCGTCAGCAGACCTCTTTTACTTGGTATTTTGATGATGATGATGAAAAGTTTCTAAAAAAAACAGCAATGCAAAAGCGTATTCGTAAAAAGTATTCGAAGCGCGTACATTCATTACAACTAATGGCGCCGTGGAATGAAAGTTGTGATTTACGAACGCCACTGGCCGGTTTAAATTGCGTATCTATCTATTTACAAAACATTGTTCACAAACACGAGACGCGGGTGCGGCAAATTTATTCGGAAAATGCATTTTTTCAGGTGTTTTTACGTTTGCATGCATTTGTTTTATCTATGCGGATGGTCGTTTTTGTGACACGTGTTATTTCGATATGGGTTTTATTTTGGCAAAGCAACGTTCAGATCGATGAAGCCGGAACCCGTTATATTTACACTTTTTGATACCTTGTTGTTTTAGCCTCTGTACGCACTAGCGGCTGTAGCCCAGGCGGCTAGCCGCGCGGCCTACTAAACCGCCACAAAATGTCAACCGCCAGTGCGTACAGATATAAGCGGTGGCATATTAAATTAGAAAAGCGGCAGGCCGCGCGGCTAGTCGCATAGGCGATTCAACCGCTAGTGCGCATAGGGGCTTAGAGTTCTCTATTCAAACTTAAGGCCCATTTAGACGGGGATAGTTTCTCGCCTCGAACATACGATTATCGAAAGGATATAAAAAAGTTGCTTCGTCTAAACATTCAAACCTCTCGCTCACTCGCTTTGGCGAGAATTGCCTCGCATTACAATATTGACAGTGTCCGTCTAAACAGAATTTTGAAGCAATAATCGTATTTCGAGTTTTTGTGCCAGTTGCTACCATGAGTGTGGTGCGCGAGGGTGTTTTAATTATATCTGCTCTTCTAAGACAAGAATTACTTAAACGGAAACGGAAAAAAATATGTTGGGTTAAAAATTGGATAGCGAGAAGAAACAATTTTGGAGCAAAGAAACAACTTAATACTATCGGCAGCACCATATTTAAACGATTATTGTGTCATTTTTGAGAACAATAACCTAGTAATTACTAAACTCGAATGATCAAAACTCGCACTCAAAACGGTTCAAACCGATTTGTACGATACTCGTATGAACTTGAAGAAATGCCATACAAGATCGAGTCGAGTTTCTCGTAAGCAAGAATCTTCCTATAAAATGTCGCTGTGTAAACAGACTTAGGAAATTATCGCCTAGCGATATGTCACATTCGAATCTCGTATGACATAATCGTAGGCGAGAATTTATTTCTTGCCTGTGTGTAAACGTTTTGATGCGATAATGTTATGGCGATTATTGCTTGCGATACTAGCATACGATTCTCGCACCGTATGGTGCGAGAAACTATCCCCGTCTAAATGGGCCTTTAGAATAACTAGCATAAAATAATTTAAAAGCACGTTGGGCATTTCTACTACTAGTGAAAATAACATTTTATCAACAAACATAGGTGCATTTTTCTCTTGTAGAACTAAGAACTCTCGATAAAGAAAGAAGAAAGAAAGAACGAAAAAAGAAAGAAATTTTGACTTCCTTACGGTTTAGAGGTTAGATGTGTCTTCTGGTCAAGAGTCCCCTGGGTCGGCAAAGTGTCTTTGTGTAAACTTGTGTAAAGGTTGTCTGGAAGAAATCGCCTTGTGCGATAAGACCGCCCATTGTACATTTCTTTATTGTATTTCTCTGTTGCCATGTTAACTTTGAATATTATTGGTGTACAATAAAGAGTATTCTATTCTATTCTATTCTAAACCAGAGGAACTTGCTCAGAGTCTGGGTGTTATTTGTATTCGTGAATTTTATGTTTGTAAAGTTCCCCCGCGGTACAGTTTATATTAGGCACTAGCGGCTCGTCCCGGCTTCACACGGGTGCCAGGTTACCCGCGTGGGTAACGCCGCTAAAAAAGTAGCCTATGTTACACCTTATATCATCAGCTACCTATCAGTAAAAATCCCGTTAAAATCGGTCCAGCCGTTCGAGAGATTAACCGGAACAAACAGACAGACAGACAGACAAAAATTAAAAAAAAAAGTTATTTTGGTCTATGTAATGTTTAGACATACTTACGCATTTAGTAAAAAGTGGTTATTTTATGATTACAAACAGACACTCCAATTTTATTTATTTGTATAGATAATAATATAAAAATGCTCTTTCAATTGAGCCTTTGCAGAAACTGCTCTCGCCAGTCCCAGTTTTGTATTTGATAACGCCGATAATACCATTTTGTTATTGGATACGAGAAAGGCTAAAAAGATATCTATTGAAAACAAATAAAATGTAAACGCAAATTGACACCACAACAGAAAAATAATCGAGCTTGAATTTTAAAGGAACGTTCACACTAAGAAATCATGTCTACTAATTTTATTCGTCATCATCATTATGATCGCAGTCCTTATAATGTCCACTACTAAGTCGAGCCTACATGGAGGAAAATTATCCTATTACAACGCTGGCCAGACGGGTTGGCACAGGGTTTCATTTCAAGATTCCCTCCTCTTGCGGCTAGGTTATCAGCCTTGGTATTTTTAACCCCCGACGCAAAAAGAGGGCTCCGTAGCTCGCAAACGGATGAAGCGATTTCAATAAAGTTTTTTTTTTGTATGAAAGTACGGGCGAGTGTTCTTAGACATGTTTGATGAAAATCGGTTGAGCCGTTTAAAAGTTACGACGGGTGAAAGTGGGGAAGAATAACGGAATGTCTGCAAATATAATCGAGTGGGGTCTCAAATGAAAGCGCATCACGTGCAATTTAACCGAATCTACATTATAATAAGTGTATACCTATAAACAGTATAGAATAAAAATTCAATTAACTATAAAAAAAATACATCGCGTTGGGGGACCAGGGGTCAGGTAATAAATAAGTGGGAGCGGTCCACCAACGCGATGTATTTATTTTTTACTTTTTAATGGTTATTGTGACGAGCGTTTTTTTTATTTTTAATTCAATAATTTTCTTTCAGCGCTTTTCAAGATGTGCATGTTGCAGGTTGGAATGGGGTAGTGAAACAATGTTTTTCTCAAATCCGTCACCAGACGCTACTACTACTCACTACTACTACTGAGCCCATAGATACTAAGATACCCACTGTTAAGTCGGGCCTTATCCAGCTACATGGACGGTAATGAACCTACTGTGCTGGGGGGCCTATAGCGTGGGCTGGCCAGACGGGTTGGTACAGGGTATCATATCAAGTTTTCTTTCTCTTGTTGTAGGACTTCAATAGAATAGAATACTCTTTATTGTAAATCTATACTAATATTATAAAGAGGGAAGATTAGTGTGTCAGTATGTTTGTAACGAATGGGCTCAAAAAGTACTGGACCGATTTTAAAAACTCTTTCACCATTTGAATGCTACACTATCACTGATTAATATAGGCTATTTTAATTGCAAGAAAATTGTAAAATAAATGTCCACCCTTGTAAAGCCGCGACGTGCCACTAGCTCACTATCACTGCCGTGCTCACTATCACTACATAGTTTAAAACAAAGTCGCTGTCCTCTGTCCGTCCCTATGTATGCTTAAATCTTTAAAACTACGCAACGGATTTTGAAGCGGTTGTAATAGATAGAGTGATTGAAGAGGAAGGTTTTCATGTATTATAATACATGCATAATTACACCCGTGTGAAGCCGGGGCGGGTCGCTAGTCAATAATAAAAAGATTTTAACATGGCATCAGACAAAACAAAAAAGCAATGTGCAATTTCTTATCGCGCTAGGTGATTTATTCCAGACTAGGTAATGGATAGATCCTATTATCCTATTATTTATCCTATCCTATTCCTATGGTAATCCTTTAAGAAATCTTCAGGGTATTGGTGTATTCCAAAGTAAGAAAGAAAGAAAGAAAGAAAGAAAGAAAGAAAATGTTTATTAGACACAAAAAATAAAAACCATAGATAATAAAACAGAAAGCAAGGTGTCGGCGCACACATCTTCCCGGTGTGCCAGGGGACGTGAGGTGAGGGCGGCTGCCCTCCCCGCGCCCGCGCAGCCGCGCACTCCAGCGCGGCCGCCATTACAGCTACGGACCTGGATCGCGAAGCGCGCCTTATAATATCGTCAAAGCGTCCCGTCCTCCAATAATATCAAAGCTGTACCAATTACTTGAAAATATACGTCTTACATCGATGAGGTCTTTTTATTCCAAGACAATTGGCGACCGTGAAGAATAATAACCAGGATATTGGAGAAGAAGTTGTGACTATAACGCCGTGTCAGTGAGTGAATGTGTACTGTGGCGACAAATTGCCGGCCGAACAAAGAACGTAAGCCATTCCTTTGCTTTCTTTCAACTTATCCCTTGTCCAAACTTCAATTTGCTGTGTGAATGCCGAGCTACTTCAAAGCTGTTTGGGGAGATATCTTGCTTTATGCGTATCATCCCTGCCTATAAATTATTTGCACAGCGACCTTTCAAAAAATAAATTCCATCCGCCATTTGTGATCACTTCGGATCACACACAAACTTTGCTATCCTATTTTCTATTGCAATTTTATTATAAACCTATTTCCAATTGAAAAATAAAACTCATTAGCATACGAGTTACATAAGTTTACTACCTATTCATGAGCTTATCTTTCTTGCACCTGCTACCTACTGTGTTGGCATTAACCTAATAACGAACGACCTATTCAAATTTAAAAACGGTTGTTGGCCTTTCTTTATCTGTTATTAAGGTATAATGTTAATTTATGTTTAAAGTTTGTTTGCGCAATACTATAATTAATTGCCTTAAAAATATAAGTAGTCCATTTTAAATTTAAGTAATATATTAAAAAGTTGTCCCATGCTTGTGCTCTCAATATAGCAGTTTATTTCAACGCCTTTTGCCGACCAATTTCAGCCCCCGTTGTGGTCGTGTCCTCGCGCCTTGCCGCTTGCGGTGTCCGAGCTGTGGCGAGCCGTGCGTAGCGGTCGCTGCTCGTGCTGCTGGCGAGCTCGGCGGTAGCAACCGTGGTTTGATGCGGGTGCCGACTGGAGTGTGTAGCGGTTAGAGTGCACATTTTTATAAACCGAATACCTTACTCATTGTATTTAGTACACATTTGTGAGCGTTCTATAACGGGTCAAAACTTTTAATAATGGCTGAAACTGAGTCTAAGGCAAGATCTAAAAGTCCAATTCCATTGTTAAGTGTTGAGTCTGCGAACAAGATGGATCCAAAAGAACATTTAAAAAGTTTATCAAGGAAACGTGGTGTTATGAGAACTAGATTGACTAATTTTAAAACCTTTCTTCAAAAATACCAGGTTAGTCAATCAGCTGATCCATCAAGTTTAGAAATAAGAGAATTATCATTGCGTTTAGCGCAAATTCAAGAATTAATGTCTAGTTTTGATAATATACAAACAGAAATTGAGGAGCTTTCTCAAAATATCGATGAGCAGGTTTCAGAGCGGGAATTAACAGAAAGTGAATTTTATACCCAAATCGCATCAGCTCAATTAATAATAGACTCACTTTCAGTCAAAGAAAAAAATTCAGATCATGGATCTGCGAAGTCGAGTTGTTGTCATACAGTAAATAGCTCTGTTAAGCTGCCTACAATAAATTTACCGACATTTGATGGTAATTCCATCAAATGGTTAGAGTTTAGAGACACCTTCGATAGTCTGATTAATGAAAACGACTCCATCCCACCGATTAACAAGTTCCACTATTTGAGGAACTCGTTGGTAGGTAGTGCGGGAGTCATAATAAGATCCATAGAGTTTTCCGCGAAGAACTATGGAATTGCATGGACGGCTTTGTGTGATAGGTACAATAATAAGACCATATTAATTAACAATCATTTGGGTGCATTGGTTAATCTTGAACCTGTTCAGAAGGAGTCATATAGGGCCCTAAGGTACGTGAGTGACCAGTTGCAAAAAAATTTAAACGCCCTAAATTCCCTGGAGGTCCCTACGAAGGGTTGGGATCCCATTGTTATATTCTTGGTCTCAGCGAAACTCGATTCCAAAACTAGTAGCAAGTGGGAGGAGTACAGAGGGCGCTTAACGCACTTACCTACGCTGAAAGAGTTTAAAGATTTTCTCGAGACTCGAGCCAACGTTTTGGAAACGGCCAATTGCAGCGGAAACCATAATAATAATAGAAAATATAATAATACTACTAACAACAGTCACAATCATAATAATAATTCTTTTAAACAGAATATAAAATCATTTGCTGTTTCGGAGGCTTCTTCTAAGAAACCGTGTCCCATTTGTAACAAGATGCATCATTATGTGCATCAGTGTCGTAAGTTTAGGGCCATGAGTGTAAATGACAGACTTTCTGACGTGTCGAAACACAACTTATGTGGCAATTGTCTACGTAGTGGTCACAGTACTGGTGAGTGTACGCTGAAAGGTTTATGCCGTACCTGCCGAGAAAAACACAATACACTGTTACACAAAAATAACACCATCACAAATTTAGCATCCAATAGTAACGACACATCAACTTGCAATGTGCCAGTGAGTTTGTCTGCGACTTCTTCAGGCCAAGTCCTGCTATGTACTGCGCAGGTGGAGGTCACAAATAAGCAAACCAATACCACCTTTTTCGCCCGCGCGTTGCTGGATACTGGGAGTCAGGCGTCTTTTATCACCTCTGAGCTAAAACAAAAGTTGGGATTAGGTGCACGACACATAAATGCATTTAATGTGTTTGGAATAAGTAATGTGGAATGTAGGGTGTCTGAAAGATGCGATCTCTTAGTAAAATCACTTGTCGGTACCTATAGTGTGAATGTGAATTGTCTAGTGATACCTAAAATCACAGGTAATGTTCCTAGCAGTCAAGTCGACGTTCAGAGGCTACAGTTGCCTAGTAATATTGTTCTAGCCGACCCCTCGTTCTATGAACCTTCCGAAATAGATATATTGCTGGGCGCAGAAATATTTTTTGACATAATTTGTCCCAAACAAATAAAATTAGGTCCTAACAAACCTGTTCTACAAGAAAGCTTGTTAGGATGGCTAGTAGCGGGTCACACTGGGGAATCCTATAATAATAATAATACTTTATGCCACTTTGTGCAAAACGATTCAGGAAGGTCACTTCAAGACGTTCATGATTCTTTGAAAAAGTTCTGGGAGATTGAAGAATTGCCCTCGGATATTAATACCTACTCTTCAGATGAAACTTTTTGTGAAAATCATTTTGTGAAAAACACTCGTCGCTTACCTGACGGGCGGTTCTCTGTCTTGATGCCGCTGAAGGAGGATCCTCAGCAGGCACTTGGCAATTCATTCCCGATGGCAATGAAACGGTTTATCAACCTAGAAAAAAAATTAAATAAAAATGAAAACGTCAAACAACAATACATTGATTTTATGAAAGAATATAGTGATTTAGGGCATCTAAAGGAAATTAGTAAACCCGAGTTTGGGTATTTCTTACCCCATCATTGTGTCATTAGTGAACAGAAAGAAACCACCAAGCTGAGAGTAGTCTTCGATGCCTCAGCCAAGTCCAGCTCAGGTAAATCACTCAACGACTTGCAAGCACTTGGTCCTGTAGTGCAAAGCGATTTGATTGCCATCCTACTTCGTTTTCGAGTCCATAATTTCGTTCTGACAGCAGACATCAATAAATTTTATAGGCAGTTAGTATTGGATGAATCGCAGCGCAATCTGCAGCTCGTGCTTTGGAGGAATCAGGTCGATGAGCCCATTAAGATTCTCCAACTCCAAACGTTGACTTATGGCATGGCTTCTGCTCCTTTCCTGAGCACTAGGTCTCTTGTTCAGTTGTCTGATGAATGCTCTGACCCGGTGATTGCTAATGTCATCAAAAACGATTTCTATATCGATGATTTAAATACAGGTTCATCAAGTGAAGCCGAGTTAAGAAACATTTATTTAAATGTCACCCAAGTACTGGATTCAGCTTGTTTTCCGTTGAGAAAGTTTCGCACAAATTGCCCACAAATATTGAATGATCAGTCAGGTTCTTCAAATAGCCTTGATCTTCATGAAGAAGCTACTGTTTTAGGTTTGAAATGGTCACCTAAGACAGACCAACTGCATTTTCCAAGTGGTATCGAAGTCACGCCCAATATAACAAAAAGAAATATTATTTCTACAACTTGCAAACTCTTCGACCCATTGGGGTTAGTCAGCTGTTGTATTATAAAACCAAAAATATTACTTCAACATTTATGGAATGCCAAGTTGGACTGGGATGACCCAGTGCCAGAGCCGTTTGTAAAAAGATGGCTCACCTTTACTCAAAACCTACATCATTTATCAGATATTGTTATACCTCGTTGTGTCTTAGGTGGCAGCACTGTCCAATCAATCGAATTGCATTGTTTTGTCGATGCTTCTCAGCAAGCTTATGGAGCGTGTGTATACATGCGCTCACACATAAATGAGGAGAAAGTTATCGTCAGGTTACTTTGTGCCAAAACCATAGTTGCCCCCATAAAAACTCTAACCATCCCACGTTTAGAGTTGACAGCGGCTTTGTTGGGATCTCAGCTATCTGATAAGATCTTAAAGTCAATACCATGCAAGGTAACTAACAAGTACATGTGGACTGATTCCATGGTGGTACTTGGGTGGCTAAAGAGTCAAAATAAAAATTTACAGACGTTTGTTCGTAACAGAGTCAATAAAATAAACGAACTTACCCCAGAGTGTCAATGGAATCATGTTTCAACCGAGTTAAACCCTGCAGATCTGGCTTCTCGGGGCATTGACCCACAACATCTGCAGGCTTCTTCTTTGTGGTGGGAGGGACCTTCATTCCTGAAGGAAGATCGTGCAAAATGGCCTACTCAACTTCACACTACGCCTACCAACTTACCCGATATGAAAATATTGGTGTGCAATGAGAATGATAAAGGCTCTGAGTCAATAATAAAATTTACGGATCATTCAAGCTATCTAAAACTGAAAAGAAAATACGCCTATGTTTTACGCTTCATAAACAATTGTCAATTAAATAAAACCAAGCTGACCGGTCCATTGCAAGTTGATGAGCTCGATCGTTCGTCAACTCTCTTGCTGAAACACAGTCAGATAGAGTCCTTTCCTAAGGACTTAAAACAAATTCGAGGTAAACAAGAATTACATTATAAAAGCAAATTATTGCCTCTCAATCCATTTTTAGATACCAACGGTTTATTGAGAGTCGGAGGTCGATTAGCTCAGTCGGATTGTCATTACGACAAGAAATACCCCATCCTACTCGATGCGAAGCATCACCTAACTAAGCTGATAATGAAACATGAACACTTACGTTTATTTCACGCAGGCCCTCAGCTACTTCTGTCGTCTGTACGCGAAAAGTTCTGGCCACTGCAAGGCAGAAACTTAGCTCGCGCCATATGCAGAAAGTGTGTCATATGCTCACGTATGCGCGGTCAGACATTGCAGCCTAAGATGGGGGATTTGCCTAATGTGAGAATCAGTCCAAACTTTCCTTTTAATTCATGCGGAATAGATTTTGCCGGGCCCTTCATGGCTTCTTCTAAAAAGGGACGAGGTAACCGTGTAACAAAGGCCTATCTATGCATCTTCGTATGTCTTGTCACAAAAGCCATCCATTTAGAGGTAGTCAGTGATCTCAGCACAGAAGCCTTCCTGGCATGTCTGCGTAGATTCGTGTCTCGTCGGGGAAAACCTTATGTGATCTATTGCGACAACGGCAAGAACTTTGTAGGCGCTAACAATGAGTTGGGAAAAGTTATACGGTCCAGTCGACAACCCGTTTCAGATTACGCCGCGAATGAGGAAATTAAATTCATGTTTTCCCCTGCCTACTCACCACACTTCGGTGGAATATGGGAGGCAGGTGTCAAATCAGCTAAGTACCATTTAAAACGCATAGCAGGCAATGTCTCCCTAACGTTTGAGGAGTTATCGACGCTTTTCACTCAAATAGAAGCAATCCTTAACTCCCGTCCTCTTTCTCCCTTATCATCCGACCCTACTGACCTCAGTCCGTTAACTCCCGGGCACTTCTTAATCGGCCGCCCACTGCAGTCCGTACCTTCACTGCCTGTCAACTCAGCGAGGCCCAATAGATACCAGCGCATCGAGCAAGTCCGGCAGTTATTCTGGGAAAGATGGCGTCGAGAGTACATGGCGGAGCTACAAAATCGTACCAAATGGAGAACGAACCAAACCCCAATTCAAATCGGAGACCTGGTCCTACTGAAGGAAGACAACGTAGCGCCTCTTCATTGGAGAATGGGAAGAGTCAGCAAACTCTATGAAGGCAAGGACAGGGTGTGCAGAGTTGCTGACGTCTACACAACCAGAGGAACAATAAAGAGAGCTGTCAACCGGATGTGTCTCATCCCACTGTCCGAACCCGAGCCAGATGGGCAATGATGACATTCAAGCCTACACCAGGAACCTAGTTGGAGCCAAGCTTCCAACGCCCCGGAGGATGTCGGCGCACACATCTTCCCGGTGTGCCAGGGGACGTGAGGTGAGGGCGGCTGCCCTCCCCGCGCCCGCGCAGCCGCGCACTCCAGCGCGGCCGCCATTACAGCTACGGACCTGGATCGCGAAGCGCGCCTTATAATATCGTCAAAGCGTCCCGTCCTCCAATAATATCAAAGCTGTACCAATTACTTGAAAATATACGTCTTACATCGATGAGGTCTTTTTATTCCAAGACACAAGGTATACTTTAATGTGTCTAAATGGCTGCATCTCAGCATCATACTACAGTGTCCTGTAGCGCTGATTTTCAGCTACAGCCAGAGTGACACACAAATGCACGAACAGAGACAGAAAGGGAAAAAACAAAATACTACAAAACAACAAAAAATACTAGATATTAAAAACAGTAGATTACACGTGATAATTTTATAACTACATAATTCATTTATAGGTTATACATATGATATATTAAAGATAACATAAAGACGAATTCATTTCTAAACAAAATAAATAATAATAATATATAAAGTAATATAATTATATTATTAAAAATTTAATTAAATAATAGAAATATTTGTATGTATGTGATTGAGCTTTCGCTGTGAATCTACCAAATACTGGCGCAGACGTCTTCTAAAGGTGTCAGCTGTGCAACACAAGTCCTTTAGAGGTGGAGGTATGTTGTTCCAGCATTTGGTAGCGGCATAGCGAAAACTCCCCCTAAAGGCAGCTGTTTTATGGGCTGGTATAGAGAGTTGTTGGGCGCATTTCCTGCTTGTGCGTTTCGATCCTCTGGAAAGCCAAACCAGTTTTTCATACAAATATTTCGGTTGCTGAAACTTTATAACATTAAACAGAAGAGACGCCAAATGAAGTTTTCATCGTGATTTTATTTTTAATAATAAGTTATTGCTGAGGAAAGACGTTACGTGGCTCCGAGGAGGGATGGTGAAGCAAAACCGAGCACAGGCATTTTGAATCATCTGAACCAAACGATCTGTCCGAGACTGTAACCGGGGCCCGTACACAGTATCGGCATAGTTTAACTTAGACAATACCAAGCACTCTACTAGCTGTATACGCAACGCTTCTGACAAATAGGGTCTAATTTTGTACAATATTTTTAGCCGGAAAAAACAGTTTTGCTCTACATCAACTACGTGACCATGGAACCTCAAGGATTCATCCATGCGTAGACCCAAGTTACGTGCTTCCTGCATCCTATCTATAGGATTATCCAAAATTGTTACACCAAGTTCCTTGGGTAACTTGTCAATACGGTTCCTCGTACCAAATACGATATGTTTAGTTTTCGACGGATTCAAAGATATACCATTATTTTCAGACCATACTACTATTCTACTTAGATCTTCGTTTAACTGCTTTATGGCATGTGTGTACTCATCAGGCCTAAACGAGATATAGATTTGGACATCGTCAGCATATATGTGATATTTGCAATTTTTAATACTTTTTATAATATCCGTACAGTAAATAGAGAATAAAACGGGGCCTAAAATGGAACCCTGCGGCACACCTCTATTTAAAGAGGCGAATGTCGAGGCTTCAAAAGTTCCATCACTTAACTGTAATTTAACGTATTGCTTCCGATTTTCCAGATAACTATGAAACCACTGTATCGCATTCTGTTCAAAGCCACAGTATCTTAATTTAGAAAGAAGCAGGGGTACATTAATGGAATCAAAGGCGCGTGAGAAATCGAGCAAAACCAAGACTGTACACAAGCCTTGGTCCTGAGCCGCAAGTATGTTATCCGTAACGTCTGACAAGGCCGTCGCAGTGCTTCTAGAACGTACTCTACTCTAGAAGTACCACCACACACCATTAGTATAATCAAAGGTCTTAGTAAAATTAAATTTACTGATGGTCAAAGAATGATGGCAGCTTATATTAGTTTTTCAGTATCAGGAGAGATTGGTCACTTCCCTTTAAAATGGTTGAGGAGATTGATGGCTGTCACATGCGTTAAACTTGTTAACAAGTTCTGCTGTTTAGGGTTGGTCGGCTCACTAGACCGATTTAGTTCAAGTTTATTTGGTTCTATTTTAATATTCACGTTTCAGTTGACGCCTTCCGGATCCAATACAAGAGTTTTTTGTAGGTTTTTATTTTTGAAAAAAAAAACTTCCTTATTAAATAGGACCGCAAAGTTACAAAAAAAGAAGGACAACCACTCTCCATTTCTTACCAGTTCAAACTGGTGCTAAACTGCATTGTATAATTTTTATCAATGTGTTGACAATTTGTAAGCTTCCATTGTCTCCTATACATAAAATGATTCGACTTTGATTAGTCGAGGAAACTGCCAAACAGTTCCAGGTTGTGAATAAAAATAAGTGTGAACGATACCTTATCCAGCTATCGTTTCCATTATGGACGCCGCGGAAGGATTTGCTTTGTTAGAGACAGGCCTGAATGCGATAAGCTATATCGATGGACAGTTGGAATCCGCTGTATCCCATAAATGTAGCATGTTTTTTCCTCAGTAGATTTTTTATCATCAATTGTTCGAGACAGTTGAAAAATAAACGTTTCACTGATTGCTACTGGTACTAGTTTCAATTATTGAGTTTTTCTTATATGATTTAGAATAGTAAAATTATATATTCAAGTAAGATTTTGTTATGTATTGCATAATTCCCCTTGCATAATAATAATTCCCCTTCCTCCCAGGATTTTTTTACGAGTACCTGAATAGTAATAGAGTTATTTTAATTACATACATTTTATAAAATACAAAGTGATTTAAAAACCTACATACAGTGCTAACGCTGTAAGAATGTGGGGTTTGGCACACCCTGTACTCGTATATTAAAAACATAATAAACGTACAACTTTGTTATACTATTAATAGTTTTGCCTCATATGACTTTTTGATTTTATTAACCATATTTCTAGGGATCGTCTACATATCACAGAACAAAAACGTTCCGAACCTTTGGCAGATTTAGTAGAAAAATCAAACATTTCAGCTAGGTTTATAATATCCATCAATTCTATTATAAAAAAGTATAAATGTGTTTATGAAAGTTACAAAGAGGGTGTGGGGATTGGTTGTTTGGAGAGATTATCGTTGAACCGTTTCAAAGCAGTTCTATTGACGGCTTAACTGACACCTGCCAAAGTTGCCTTTCACTGCTTGGGTAAAAGATGGAATATATTTTATGATGTAGAACTTATTTAATTATTTCGCAATATGAAGAAAAAGAAAAGTAAAACAAAATACTCTTCAACTGATCAATCCCGTGTAATAAAGATTATTTAATTTCTTTGTTGTTTGTTTTGAATGTTTTGCAGCAATTGTGATCACGGGAGAGACTAGATGACAGCAGTTTTTAAAATAATGAGGATAAAATAATTTATTTCCTATAATTTTGTGTATTGTTAACGTTTCCTGTACATGTAGATATCGCTCACGGTGTCTTGCATGTGTGTGTTGAGCTTGCGATTTGACCAATCTAAAGACAGGATTCCAAACAGATGGGACTTGGCAATCAACCTTTCTATTAAAATGACGTTCTTGTATCTGTTGTTGTTGATGATGATATATTTAAATCACAAAAGTTTCTCGAATATTTCTTGTGGTATTAGTATTTTCCTTGGCAAGGAAAATAGAGGCGATAGATCCGTTAAGAAGACATAATTTAGTATTTTTATAATATATGTTTTTATTAAATAGCTTAAAGCCCGTTGGAGCTCACACATAAGTCAAAACTGTGGGCTATTTCAAACACAAATAAAATATTCAATATCTTGACGATTAAAAATACATCTTTAAAAATATAACCTACTAGCTGACCCGGCGAACTTTGTTCCGCATTATAAATATTTAAAACAAAAAGAAAGTTGGACATAGGATACCTGAGCTTTTTATCCCGTCCGTATAAAACCTACTTTAACAAAACGCAACTGACAGCGAAACGTTATGTTGTCTATAGTTTAATATGGCCGAAAATTTGACAATTAGAAATTTTGAATTCGACTTGTTTATATTGCTGTAATTCACATAATATCTTCATAACTTGTAGCCTATGTGTTATTCTGATGTATAAGCTATATAATTGTAAAGTTTCATTAAAATCCATTCTGTAGTTTTTACGTGAAAGAGTAACAAACATCCATCCATCCATCCATCCATCCATACTTACAAACTTTCACGTTTATAATATTAGTAAGATTATTTACTATTTGATTAGGTAATAATACATCTTTAATAAACCGAACCGAAAAATATAGGCAATATTTATAAAACTACTACTACTATACAGCCCATAATGATCCACTGCCGAGTCGGGCCTCCTCCCGTCACAGGGGGGGTAATTAGCCTACTGTGCCACGCTGGCCAGACGGGTTGGCGCAGGGTTTCGTTTGATCCTCGTGGTGCAGAGTCTGGGCCCACGAGGCAGGTCTTGCGCGGGATTGTACACCCCGGGGATGTTTTAGTGGGTAGGCCCCCACTCTGGGGGAGATTCCCACACACCCCTCGTCGGTCCTCCCCGGGACCGACGGGGATAGTCCATAAAGGATTTTTAATCCGGGCACCAAAAAAAAAAAGGGTTTCGTTTGACAAAACTAAGAGCTTTGAATTAAATTATTCACTCGTGTAGTGTTATATTCAGAATGTAAAATGTCATTACCCCAATCCATCCTGCGAGTATCGTACTCAGCCCATCAAAGAACCACCACCCAGTTGGACCACCTCCAATTATTTATGTGATAATGTTAAAAACAACTTTTTTTTTATATACGGATAATCACCACACAACTCACGCAAGAGACACCAGCGACTGCCAAGAAAGAAGTCGATATACACTCAACTACGGAAGTCACAACTGTGTAAATCATACCTTAATAATGTCACATATAGACCTTTATAACTTACACCAATTCAAAGCCTCACTTACTATGTAAGGCTCAATTATCGATGATGCCATCGGTCATGAATATTTATAGACAAATTAGCATATCCATTGCGTTAACTCAATCGCTTGCCCTGTAAAGGAAACCATATTGCACGCGCACAATGTTAGAAGGGAGGAATGGTAGATTATTATGTTCTATTTACTATTCAAAGTCAAATATCTGGCAACAAGGCTGAAAACCCAGCTGCAAGACAAGGAAAACTTGAAAAGAAAGCCTGTACCAACCCGTTGGGCCAGTATGGCATAGAAGGCTAATTAACTCCTGATGGGTGGAGACGCGACTCGGCAGTGGGTCATTTGTGGTGTGGTGGTGATGATGATGATTCAAAGTTTAATATTACACGTTTGGCCGAAGTAAATAAATAAATAAATATCCTTGGTCATTTCACACAACGCCATCTCGTCCCAAGTTAAGCAACTTAATGCTTGTGTTATGGTAACGAGATGGATGATAAACTACTTATATACATTTTTTTTTTTTGTAAATACTTACATATTATAGATAAAAATGACACCCAGACTCCGAGCCAGTGCCTCTGTTTTAGACAAAGACACTGGCCCGACCCCGGAATCGAACCCGGGACCCGTTGATCCAAAGGCGGCACATCTGACCACTAGACCAACGAGGCAGTCATAGTATAGTGACCATCATGAAAAAAAAAATTATTAGGATTTTCAGACAACCCCACTATATCCCATCGCAGCTTGCTCAACTCTTCCTCGAGTTCTACGATCTTCTCGTCAGTCCGCAGTGTCGGTATGTTGCCAGGTCAACCGTCGTTTTTTATGGTAGCCGGATCTCTGCCGGAGATCTTTAGCACCCCCTGCCCCACCGTTACCTTGGCTGCTACCGTGGCCAAAGGAATAGTGGGGCTGCCGGGGACTAGCGGTCGTTTTTTTTAATTGTGTGCATTCATTGGGGGGGGGATCGAATCAGAAATGAGGAGATACGCAGGAAAACCAGGGTCACCGACATAGCCCACCGGATTGTCAAACTTAAGTGGCAGTGGGCAGAGCACATAGCTCGCAGGACCGACGTCCGATGGGGCAGAAAAGTCTTCGAGTGGCGACCGCGTTCTGGAAGGCGCAGTGCTGGTAGGCCTCCCACACGGTGGACCGACGACCTGGTTAAGATCGCCGGAAAGCAGTGGATGCGGGCGGCCCAGGACCGGCCTTTGTGGAAATCCTTGGGGGAGGCCTATGTCCAGCAGTGGACGTCTTTTGGCTGAAATGATGATGATGATGATTGCGGGGGGGGGGTTTGCCACAATCGATGGCCACGCTTGGTAGGTGGGTTGGCGATCGCATCGCAGTACGGATAGTGTGTTTTTGGACAGAACGTCGCTGCTGCCCAACGTCTGTGGTTCCTTAGTCGCCTTCTACGACACCCGCGGGAAGATATGGTAGTCTTCTTACCTTACTGCAAAAAATACTGTGATCGAAGTAGACATACTACTACTTAACCTTATCCAGTGCTGATTTGGGCCTCCTTCCATTACATGGAGGGTATTTAGCCTACAGTGCCACGCTGGCCAGACGGGTTGACACAGAGTTTTGTTTCAAGTTTTCCTTGACTTGCGGCTTTAGCTTTCCGGCCTTGTCATTTCCTTTTGTCAGCTGTTACGACAGCCGCAGGATAGAATGGGGTTGTGACACTATGTATTCTTAATCCGTATAAAAAGTTTGAATAAACATCATAGAAATCTAAAGAAAACAATCATTGTGCGCTATTTATGCATACCACAATATGCATTTAGATACGTTTTCAGACTGCCTCGTTGGTCTAGTGGTTAGATGTGCCGCCTTTGGATCAACGGGTCCCGGGTTCGATTCCGGGGTCGGGCAAGTGTCTTTGTCTAAACCAGAGGCACTGGCTCGGAGTCTGGGTGTCATTTCTATCTATAATATGTAAGTATTTACAAAAAAAAATTTATATAAGTAGTTTATCATCCATCTCGTTACCATAACACAAGCATTAAGTTGCTTAGCTTGGGACGAGATGGCGTTGTGTGAAATTTTCCAAGGATATTTATTTATTTATATATTATAATCCGTATAAAAAATTCACATGCTGGCTAAAATTACAGCATTGAATAAACATCATAGAAATCGAAAGAAAACAATCATTGTGCGCTATTTATGCATTCTACAATATGCATTTAGATACGTTTTCAGTTATACGAGTCAACGTACTCAGCAACGGCAGACCGTTTATACGTTTTCGTTCAACGTAATTTGAATTAACATAAATTCAATTTGCGATGTGAAAGAAAACTTTTTAATATGCAGGTTATGGCAGGTAGCTGGAATAAATTTCCCCAACCATTTTTTAACCTTCTGTTATTGGGTTTGATAGAAATGTGCAAAGCGAAATGAAATCGATAAAATGGCCGACAAATAAAACAATATTTATGTTTGCAGGTGAATAAATTTGTGTTCTTTCTAGTGTGGACAAAATGGCACCAATCCATACCGTTCTGACAGTGTCGAAAGAAAACTACAACAATTTAGCCCATAGACGATCCGTTGTCGAGTCGGACCTCCTCCGTTTACATGGAGGGTAAATAGCCTACTGTGCAAACGCTGGCCAGACAGGTTGGCACGGGGTTTCGTATCAAGTTTTCCTTTTTTGGCGGCTAGGTTATCAGCCTTGTTATTTCCTTTTATCTCTTACGAAACCCTCGGGATGGAATCGAGGGGCAACAATATGTATGTATTCCTTTTATTATTACCTCAAATGATTGTTACTAAGCAATACCTGTATTTGGCTTTTTTGCGAATCGGTAGAGAATATGGTATTATTTTGCCATTTATTTGTAACTAGCGACCCGCCCCGGCTTCGCACGGGTGCAATGATGAACCTCTAAATTTATCAGTGTTTCTCTACTATATTATGGATGTATTATACATATAAACCTTCCTCTTGAATCACTCTATCTACTTAAAAAAACCGATGCTTCAAAATCCGTTGCTTAGTTTTAAAGATTTAAGCATACATAGGGACGGACAGACGACAGCGACTTTGTTTTAAAATATGTAGTGATAGTGATTCTGTAGATTTTCTGTAGCACAGAGTTTCATCTGAAGATTTCCTTCTCTTGCAGCTAGCTTATCAGCCTTGCAATTTTTTAAAGTAGTTTTTTAGCAGTCGGTCTTTGATGGGCGAGCGAGGTAAACTGAACTAAACTGTTCTCTGGTCTTACCTGACCAGTATTTACACGGAGCGATGGCCATCTGCCTTCCGTGACCCATGTAGTGGGACCACCGCTAATTAGATGGTTAGACCAGCAGCCGGGACCCATCCAACATTCCATTAGTTCAGTTCAATTAAGGTGAATGTTCCAGGGTATCCCGCGAAATTCAAATTTTCTTACGTTTTTTGCAATTTGCAGGTCAGTGCTAGGTTGTATGTTGATTAAAATGTTATTCGCGGCTGTAAGACGTACGTATAGATTGATAATTATAATCATCAATACAACCCTCCAAGCTCATATAGGTGCAAGAATGACTTTGAACTTGAAAAAGTTTTTCTTCTGACTTCAATATTATTGTAACTTAGGAAGATCCATGTTATACGATAAAATATATAAAAATCTTGACATATAACCACGGTCTCATAAATAAGGAATGTAAGAAACGGGTTAAGAACTGGCTAAAAACACTATCATATTATGATGATATTACACACACACACATTCATACACGCGCACATCATACTCTATACGGGACGTCACGCCACATCACCGGAGTGGGGCGATAATAGCTGCGATACAGTCTAGCACTAATGTAGCTATTTATCGCACATAAATGAATGTCTCCCTAGTTTTTAGTTCCGATAATAAAGAATTTCAATTTGACATTTGAACTTCTGAAATGCGCTTTTCGTTATGGCAATCAATCGTTCGATTCTCACTTTATCTCATCAATTGTAGCAAACGCTTTCCTCTCATTGGTATCTTCTCGTATTAGATGGACTGATAAACTGATTAGTGCGTGGTTCAGGGTAGGATGGTTTCCTCCTCGACCGTGCTGCCACCTTGTTTGCTGGCTGCGTGCCTTTAGGATCTGTTGGGGCCATACCGGCTCAGGTTCACCCATGGACCCGACGAAGAGCGGCACACAGAGGCGTAGTGGTTTTTGGCTCCGGGGACTCATCCGTCCTCGGAGTTGCCTCGAGAGCCTTAAGCTGCCGCGACATAGGCTTAGGGCTGCCATCGCTAGCAGCGGAGGCTCGGCCAGGCCTGCCAACTCTAGCTACGGAGGGGCGGCCAGTCGCCTGCCTGCATGTGCAATATCCCGTATGTGCCTCTCAATGGGTTGGGGAGCGTCCAGAGCTCCCCATCAAAGCGTGGGCTTGCTTGTAAAAGCGGGCCAAAGCCCCATCAGGGTCACGGAGCATGCTCCCCATTGGGGAGTGAAACCCGTGGCCCTGTTTCGGGCAGTCGAGGGACACCGTTGGTCTTAGTGTGTTGGTTGGGGCGCAATTACCATCTTTCCGCGCCCGGAGTCCCATATAACTCGGCTTGCATTTTGCAGTCCATAAGGATTCCCAACGTCAAAAAAATAAAAAAGTATGATGGTTTCTTGACACTATGTATTCAAAATGCGTCAACTCACGGACATCCATTCACTAGTATGTTAATCGTGCGTCAAACATTCTGTCGCATGGTCGCCTCTGGCCAGATTCTGTGTTACATTAATTACGTATTATGTGGGTTTAAAGCCGAAATGGGGGCTTTACTGCGTGGCCCGATAAGTATAATGGTTTGCCGATGCAAAGCCATCCTTTGTATTTTAATAGTGCGCTGCGTGTAAATTTATGTAATTTATACTGTAATAAATGTCAATTTAAATATAATGAACATTGAATATGGGAATAAATAAAATTGTCATTACATTCAAAATATCTGTGATGATGGCTTTAGATTAGATTGTGTCCATCCTATAGTTTCGTATTTTTATTTTATACTAGCGACCCGCCCCAGCTTCGCATGGGTGCAATAAGGAACCTCTAAATTTATCAGTGTTTCTCTACAATATTATGGATGTATTATACTTATAAACCTTCCTCCTGAATCACACTATCTGTTAAAAAAACGCTTCAAAATCCGTTGCGTAGTTTTTAAGATTTGAGCATACATAGGGACGGACAGACGACAGCGACTTTGTTTTATACTATGTAGTGATTATCAAATTACCATCTAGTGATCACCATCGTTTAATTTCGCCGTTCAATCATGCAGTCTAGTCGCTCGCTAATATTGTTTGGGTGTCGTGACAGCCGACTAAAGGAAATGAAAAATAAGAAAACCTAGCCGCAAAAGAATGAAAACTTGATTGGTAACCTCTGGTCGACCTGACATAATAGAAAAAGCTCCCTTAAGCAATTCAAGGGGGCCAGATGATTGAGGGAGTGTTTCTGCGATCGATTTTGATGTTTCAATGTCAGAAAGTAATCCATAATTATTTTTTTTTATCCTTGGTCATTTCACACAACGCCATCTCGTCCCAAGTTAAGCAACTTAATGCTTGTGGTATGGTAACGAGATGGATGATAAACTACTTATATACTTTTTTTTGTAAATATATTCATATTATATGTAGATAGAAAACACCCAGACCCGGAACAAATACTTGTAGGTCATACAAATATTTCTTCCGTGCGGGGATCGAATCCGCGACAAATAAGACCCACTGCTGAGACGAGCCTCCTCCCATTACAAGGATGGTATTCAGCCTACTGTGCCATGCTGGCCAGAGATGTTGGCACTGGGTTTGTGTCAAGTTTTCCTTCTCTTGGGACGAGGTGATCTGCCTCTTACGTTCCATTAGTCGCCTCTTACGACACCCTCAGAATGAAGTGGGGTGGTGACACTATTTATTCTAAATCAGTCCTCACACGGCCAAAAGACCTCCACTGCTGGACATAGGCCTCCCCCAAAGATTTCCACAAAGGCCAGTCCTGGGCCGCCCGCATCCATCGTTTTCCGGCGACCTTAATCAGGTCATCGGTCCACCGTGTGGGAGGCCTACCAGCACTGCGCTTTCCGGAACGCGGTCGCCATTCCAGGACTTTTCTGCCCCATCGGGCATCGGTCCTGCGCGCTATGTGCCCTGCCCACTGCCATTTAAGTTTGGCAATCCTGTGGGCTATGTCGGTGACCCTGGTCTTCCTGCGTATCTCCTCATTTCTGATTCGATCTCGCAGGGAAACTCCGAGCATAGCCCTCTCCATTGCCCTTTGGGTGACTCTGAGCCTTCTGATGGAGCCCATAGTGAGTTGAGGGGCATGTTCCACTTTTGTAGTTGAGTTGAAAGTTAGTCTCCCGCAATGCAACTAGGAAAATCGAGGCTAATTTACGAACCGTTGTTATACGTCCTGTAGAGCCATTGTTGTCTGCTTAAATGGTGACCATTTATTGAAATATTAGGTTATTTTATGCTTTAGAAGTTCGTAAACACCTGTATCCTTTTATTTATGTACCAAAAATTGAACTTAATGGAGTACAATTGAAACGGGTTGACAAATTTAAGTATCTTGGTCATTATGTTACTGAGACACTTAATGATCAAATTGACATTGATAGGGAGCGTAGGGCAATGTGCATCAGGGCCAATATGCTGGCCCGTAGGTTTGCTCGCTGTAGTGATCAAGTAAAGATTACATTGTTTAAGGCTTATTGCCAAACCTTCTACACGAGCAGCCTATGGGTCCAGCATACACAGATGTCTTTAAACGCTTTACGAGTGCAATATAACAATGCCTTTAGAATACTATTAGGACTGCCCCGATTTTGTAGTGCCTCAACCATGTTTGTTGAAGCAAGGGTGGATACCTTCAACGCGATTATCCGCAAACGAGGTGCTTCTCTACTAAGAAGAGTGCGGGGTAGTAATAATGGTATCCTAAAGGTAATTGCCCATAGGTACGATAGTCCTATTGTAAAAAATATTATTATTAAACATTATCTTCTCGCCCTGTTGTCCGCCCGCAACCTGACCCGGCGGTATCGGCTATTGCTATACAGCCGGATCCACCGTTACTCGCGCCAGCGGAATTGGTGCAGAATGAGGAGGTAAATGTTAACAACCAGTATGATGAGCAATTAAGGAGGGCTTTGGATGACGCGATTCTGGTATACCGCGATGTCCCTGCATCTGATCGACCGCGGTTACCACGTTTGCCCATGAACAAACATATTCTGGCTTTAACTTCCGTTCTCAACACATTTTTACAATCCCATTTTGATAAATCAGAAAACTTGACAGAAACGCATTCAATCCTATATTGCGGTGCTGTCGCCGTTTGTAGAGTAGGTGGTGTTAGGTTCCCAAACCAAAACAGGCTTACTACACAAATGGAGACTATCCCAGCATGGCAACATAGAATTGAGTTGCGAATTAACACAGCCAGAACAATTATTGCCAAATTATATGCATATAAAAATGGAAATAGTCGTCCAAGGGTCATGCGTTTCGTACATCAGGCATTCAATGGGATTGGGGTCAGACCCCAAGACTATAATGCCTGGATTACGGAACGCATTGACTTTTACAAACAAAAGGTACAAGCATGGGCAAAACGGATACGACGCTTCAAGGAGCGCTCCAATAGATACAAACAGAATCGCCTCTTCCAAAGTGATGCAAAGAAGGTATATCGAAACTGGGAGCAAAATAGTCGGCAAATCAGTCTTGGTGTGACCCCGGATCCAGTCAGAATGTACACATTTTGGCAGGATATTTGGGCACAACCAATTAATCACACTGAAGGCGATTGGATGACTATTGTTAGGCGTTCATGTGAACATATCACGGCCATGGAACAAGTGATTATCAGCCAGGCAGATATAGCCCGTGCAGTCCGTCTGGCTCCAAACTGGAAGAGCCCGGGACCAGATGGCCTGCACAATTTCTGGCTTAAACGGTTCCACAGCTCACATGAACGTCTGGCAACACAATTCCAAAACGCTATTTCATCAAAAACTGCCTACATTTTTGACTAACGGCGTCACATACCTTCTTTACAAATCCGGTAGTACCTCGGAACCGAAAAACTATCGAGCTATAACTTGCTTGCCTACCACCTACAAGCTGCTTACTTCCATTTTAAAATTCAAAATTATGGATCACATTTTGGCTAATAATATCATGGCCACCGCACAAAATGGATGTAAGCCACGGTCTCGGGGTACTAAAGAACTCCTCCTTATTGACATGACTATTTGCCAACAAGTTCGTCGAGTCAAGAAAAATATTTCCATGGCCTGGATAGACTACAAAAAGGCGTATGATTCGGTGCCTCATTCATGGCTAAGTAGAGTACTAGATTTGTACCGTCTCCATCCAAATCTATGCTCTTTTCTTAGCGTATGCATGAGCCAGTGGACCACACGTCTCTGTCTGCCAGACATGGCGGGGTTTTCTGACTCCACAGGCTTATTAAGGATAAAGCGTGGAATTTTTCAAGGTGACAGCCTGAGTCCCTTGTGGTTCTGCCTAGCTATGAATCCATTAAGCACGCTACTAATGGATTCAAAGATAGGCTACCGACTCCGCAGAGATGGTGAAGTCATATCACATCTTTTATACATGGATGACCTCAAATTGTATGCACCAAAGAAATCTGATTTAGTATCATTATTAAAGATCACAGAAAACTTTAGTAATGATATTAAAATGGAGTTTGGTGTCGACAAATGTGCGGCCATTCATGTACAGAGGGGCAGAGTTGTAACTTCGGAAGAATTACAACTCTCTGAAAATATGTCATTCAGATGTCTCTCGGAGTCGGAAACCTATAGGTACCTTGGAATGGCAGAAGGACTAGGTATAGCTGACAAGGAGATAAAACAGGCATTGACAACATGTTACTTCAGCCGCCTTACAAAAGTACTTAAAAGTCTTTTATCTGGCGGTAATAAGGTTCGCGCTGTCAATGGTTGGGTTATGCCTGCACTTGCTTACTCGTTTGGCATTCTAAGGTGGACTCAGACTGAGTTAGACGCCTTGGATAGAAGGGTACGTCGACAAATGACCTTATATCGAATGCACCACCCCCGTTCGTCTGTTATGAGGTTGTATATCCCACGGATTTGTGGGGGACGTGGTTTTTTAAACGTCAAAACCCTACATAACCGCGAGGTATGCAATCTGCGGGAATACTTCCTACAGTCAACCGAGGATGTGCACAGAGATATGGCCAATGTTGACAATTCCTTCACACCTTTATCCTTGGCAAAACAGAATTGGCGCAAGCCCCAGGTGTTAAGCATTTCGGACCGCACGACTATATGGAAAAGCAAGGAGTTACACGGAAGGTTCTACAAGGCTCTCACTGGGCCGGACGTAGACCAACTCGCTTCTGTGGCTTGGCTACGCTTCAGTAATCTCTTCGGGGAGACTGAAGGGTTTGCATGTGCAATTATGGACGAAGTTATCATGACGAATAACTACCGGAGACATATCCTAAAGGATGGGACTGCCGACATCTGTCGAGCCTGTCATCGTCCAGGAGAGTCCATTAGGCATATTGTCTCTGGCTGTTCTCGTCTTGCTAACGGAGAATACTTGCACAAACACAACCAAGTGGCCAAGATAGTCCATCAACAACTTGCCCTTAAATATAGTCTTGTGGATACTGAAGTGCCCTACTACCAATACCAGCCTGCGCCAGTTCTCGACAATGGTCATGTCACGCTCTACTGGGATCGATCGATTATCACTGACAGGACTATTCTCGCTAATAAGCCTGATATAGTGATAATTGACCGATTGGCGAGCCGGGCAATGCTTGTTGACGTCACTATCCCGCATGACGAGAACCTCGTTAAAGCCGAAAAAGAGAAACTCACCAAGTATCTCGATTTGGCTCACGAGGTTACCGCAATGTGGCATGTTGATTCAACAATCATTGTGCCGATAGTTGTTTCAGTAAACGGTCTTATTGCGAAGAGTTTCGACCAACACCTCAAGAAACTCTCGCTGGGTTGCTGGATTAAGGGCCTGATTCAAAAGGCTGTCATACTGGACTCGGCAAGGATCGTGAAGAGGTTCCTCTCTCTGGAGCCCTGAACCGTCGGTAGCTTAGGTCTTCGACCTCGTTTTCGACGTTTTTTTCTCTATTTTTATGTATATTTTTTTAAAACATTTTGTATTTTTTAAAAATATATGTAAAAATAAGAAATAAAGAGACATGATAAGTTAATTACCAAATTAAATTAGTTATAAGGTTTGGACATTGTCTGATAAATAAAGTTATTATTATTATTATTTACCACCACGCAGATTTATAGAAGTGCAAATTTAAGATTACGTCACATAGTTTTAGTTACAACTCTAATTCTTTTACATGTGGCATGTTACTCACCACACACATACATACATACTTACACACATAAATACATACATACATACACACACACATATATACATACATACGGTTTATACATAATACACAAGCAATGTTATTGTCGTGTCGTGCAATGTGGTTTTGCAGCGGTACGACAATAATATCGCACAGTGCAACGGTGCCTCGGAGACAACGCCGGAGTTTTTTATGCGCGTTCCTGCGCCCGCTCCGAGCCGACCGATTTGAGCCGAGATGAGCCGAGCGAGCTTGCCCGGCGACAGTGTCCAACCGCCCGTTTGCGACGCGAGACGTATGCCCTATGCGCTGTGCTTGTACCTACTCTGCCATCTCGCGATCTAGTACGCTTTTGCTTTGTATACTAATTGCCTTAGTTTCATTCGCCTTCTTATTATATGGTTCTGTCTTCTACCGTACAGTATTGCGGTATATGTGTATAGTGCAAATACAGTGTGCCTGTGACTCGGTGCTTTTTATTTCACCAATTGCACTCCCGCTCAAGCAGGACCACCAGCGGCCATACCGGCGACCAGAACCTAATACCGGCAAGCCTACCGATACACTTGCCTCCCGGTGGTAACGTGGTAAGTGCGTCTGCTATTATACACAACCGACCACGCCCAACTACTCACACCTACCACCAAAGTGGTGACCCCTATCGAATACCAAAGACGGAACAGGCAATAAACAACATGAGTGGTTCAGATAGCAGTATGTCCACCAAAAGTGCCCAGGAGCACGTAACGAGACGTCCACGCAAAATGCGAGTACTCACCGATCGTTCCGATACGACATCCGATTATCGGAAATTAAAGATTCCTCCATTTTCACCAGAAGACCCTGAGATCTGGTTTGCTCTTCTTTAGGGACAATTCGAGAGCCTCAACATACACGACGACGCCGTTAGATATACCAGCGTCATCACTAACCTCGATATGACCCATGCAAAAGCTGTGAAGGACATTATAATCCAACCTCCAGCACAGGGCAAGTATGTTAAAATCAAGACTGAGCTAGTGAGGCGATTGTCGGCGTCCCAGGAGAACAAGGTCAAGCAGTTGCTGACCCATGAGGAGCTTGGTGACCGAAAACCCTCGCAGTTTCTCAGGCATCTCCAGGATCTCGCAGGACCCTCCGTGCCCGAGGACTTCATTCGGTCGATCTGGAGCAACCGTCTCCCTACTAACCTACAGACCGTGTTAGCTTCGCAGCCAACTCACTCACTCGAACAGCTCTCTGACTTAGCTGACCGTATACACGAGCTGACGACACCCTGCAACGTAGCGGCAACGACATCAACATCAGCACAGCCCTCCAGAGAGATCGCCGAGCTACGAGGTATGGTGGAACGTCTGGAGAGGAAACTGGACGAGTTCACCAGATCGTCCCAACGCCCGCGCGAACGATCCAGACCCCAGCGACGACGTTCACACTCCCGTCATAGGTCAGACTCCAACTACCGCAAGTTCCCGGTGTGCTGGTACCACACGAAGTACGGTTCCAGCGCGCACAAATGTCTGGAGCCTTGCGACTATAAGGCGGGAAATGCCAGCGGCAGTCGCTAATGGCGACAGACGATTGCCCCACCTCTAATGGTCGCCTTTTCGTCACCGACCGCAGTACGAACGTCCAGTTTTTAGTGGACACCGGCAGTGACCTTTGCGTCTACCCTCGATCTGCGCTTCGGGATCGTCGAGCGAAGACTAACTTCGAGCTCACCGCAGCTAACGGGTCGACCATTGAAACCTACGGTTTTATCGAACTCAATTTAAACTTAGGGTTAAGACGTAGTTTTGTTTGGCGCTTTATCGTGGCTAATGTAACAAAGCCAATCATTGGTGTTGACTTTTTAAGTTTTTATAATTTAATTGTAGACTGTCGTAACCAACGTCTTTTAGATAATACGACTACTCTGTACACCAATGCCTTGATCGATAACTCGAATGTGTGTTCTGTTAAAATCTGTACAGGTGACACGCGTTTCCACGCTATATTAAAGGAGTATCCAGAAATTACTCGCCCTTCTGGCTCTCCCTTGTCTCCGACGCACAACACTGTACATCACATCAGGACTACACCCGGACCACCCACCTCGTGCACCCCTCGCAGATTAGCTCCGGACAAATTGAAGATCGCGAGGCAGGAGTTCGAGCTCATGATCCAGAACGGCACTGCGCGGCCTTCTGAAAGTCCCTGGGCGTCTCCCCTTCACCTCGCGCCTAAGAAGGACAACGGATGGAGACCTTGTGGTGACTATCGCATGCTCAACGCTCGCACCATCCCCGACCGTTATCCTATTAGGCACATCCATGACTTCTCCCACTCCATCTCCGGTTGTACCATCTTCTCCACCATAGATTTGATGAAGGCCTATAACCAGATTCCAGTGGCGGAGGAGGATATCCCGAAGACCGCAATCACTACCCCCTTTGGCCTGTATGAATTCCCATTCATGACCTTTGGTCTGAGGAATGCAGGTCAAACCTTTCAAAGATTTGTGGATGAGATGACGAGAGGTCTCGACTTCGTCTACTGCTTCCTGGACGATTTTGTGATCTTCTCCAGGAACGCAGAAGAGCACGAGACCCACCTTCATCAACTTTTCACCCGCATGAGGCAGTACAACGTACTGGTGAACACTGCCAAGTGCGTTTTCGGTGCATCCGAGGTAACCTTTTTAGGATACCGAATCTCTGCATCTGGCACCAAGCCTCTAGACTCCAAGGTCCAGGCCATCAGAGAGTTCCCCGCCCCCAAGACAGTCAGAGAACTCAGACGTTTCTTGGGGATGCTCAACTTTTATAGGCGATTCTTACCCCATTCCGCATCCATCCAAGCGCCTTTGAACGCGTTACTCATGGGTAACGTCAAAGCGTCGCATCCAGTGGACATCTCAGGGGAAGCCTTGCAAGCTTTCAATAATTGCAAGGATAGTCTCGCCAACGCTGCATTACTTGCCCACCCAGATTGTCAGGCCGACCTCGCGTTGGTAACAGACGCGTCCGACCTGGCAATGGGAGCAGTATTGCAGCAATTTAAAAATGACATATGGGAACCACTGGCATTCTTCTCGCGGAAGTTGAGTCCTTCACAACAGAAGTACTCTCCGTATGACCGCGAGCTCCTTGCTATATACGAGAGCATCAAGTACTTCCGACACATGCTCGAGGCTAGACATTTCGTCGTGTACACGGACCATAAGCCGCTCAGTTTCGCTTTCAGCGAACGGAAAGCCAACTGTTCGCCTCGCCAGTTCCGTCACCTCGACTACATCTCGCAGTTCACGACTACGATCAGACATATCTCTGGGAAAGACAATGTCGTCGCTGACCCACTGTCTCGTGTCGATGAACTGCAGATGCCAGTCGACCTCGACGTCCTAGCCTCAGCACAGTCCACAGACCCGGAATTGACTCAACTTCTGGGAGAAGGATCGTCACTTCGCCTAGAGAAGTTGAGTATCCCTAACTCTCGCCATGAGCTCTATTGTGACGTCAGCACTTCGTCCCCAAGGCCCTTCGTCACAAAACCATTGAGGAGACAACTCTTTGACAGTCTTCACAGTCTCGGCCACCCAGGCGCCAACGCCACGGCTAAGTTAGTCGCCGAGCGTTTTGTTTGGCCAGGTGTGCGCAAGGACTGCAGGGAGTGGTCTCGTCAATGCGTGGCGTGTCAACGCGCAAAGGTGCATCGACACGTGTCCGCTCCATTGGGCACTTTCGAGCTCCCGCGCGCACGATTCGCATTCATCCACGTGGATATTATTGGCCCTCTACCCGTATCGCAAGGCTACCGGTATTGCCTCACCGCGGTGGATCGTTTCACTCGCTGGCCAGAGGTAACACCCATGGCAGACATTACTGCGGAAACGGTTGGGAAGGCAGTGATATCGTGGATATCCAGATTTGGATGTCCATCCGATATCGTCACTGATCGCGGACGACAGTTTGAATCGGCACTTTTCCAATACCTTGGAAAAGTGATCGGATTCAAGCATCGCAGAACAACCGCGTATCACCCAGCCTGCAACGGGCTAGTGGAACGTTTCCACCGCCAGTTGAAGGCAGCCATAATGTGTCATGCGAACGCCAATTGGGTAGACACACTACCCCTAGTGCTACTAGGCATACGAAGTTCGTACAAGGACGACCTTCAGTCGTCTTCTGCAGAGTTGGTGTACGGCGAGCCACTACGGCTACCTGGAGAATTTTTCCAGCCCTCAGCTCCAGCCTCCACCGATGTATCGGATTTTACCACCCGCCTGCGCCAACTCACGTCCAAACTCCAGCCGGTGCCAGGCACGCGTCACAGCAAGGACAAAATCTTTGTCCACAAAGACTTGACTTCGTCGAGTCACGTCTTTGTACGGGACGACACATTGCGAGGTGCTTTACAGCCTCCTTACACCGGCCCGTACGAAGTTCTCGAACGAGGGGAAAAGACCTACAAGATACAGGTCAAAGGGAAGAGTGTCACGGTATCGGTGGACCGCCTCAAGCCGGCCTACATATTGGTGGACACAACCAATCCCACTCCCTCCCCCATTCCCATTCCTACCCCTATCCCTCCACCTAGTTCCCTACCTCACCCTGCCCCCATAGGGCAAAATGCCCCAACCCAGGATGACGTCAGGAGGACGCGTGTGGGTCGCAAGGTCCGCTTCCCGGATTTTTATCGCCCGTAGACACGGTCTCTGGAGGGGGGTCATGTGGCATGTTACTCACCACACACATACATACATACTTACACACATAAATACATACATACATACACACACACATATATACATACATACGGTTTATACATAATACACAAGCAATGTTATTGTCGTGTCGTGCAATGTGGTTTTGCAGCGGTACGACAATAATATCGCACAGTGCAACGGTGCCTCGGAGACAACGCCGGAGTTTTTTATGCGCGTTCCTGCGCCCGCTCCGAGCCGACCGATTTGAGCCGAGATGAGCCGAGCGAGCTCGCCCGGCGACAGTGTCCAACCGCCCGTTTGCGACGCGAGACGTATGCCCTATGCGCTGTGCTTGTACCTACTCTGCCATCTCGCGATCTAGTACGCTTTTGCTTTGTATACTAATTGCCTTAGTTTCATTCGCCTTCTTATTATATGGTTCTGTCTTCTACCGTACAGTATTGCGGTATATGTGTATAGTGCAAATACAGTGTGCCTGTGACTCGGTGCTTTTTATTTCACCAATTGCACTCCCGCTCAAGCAGGACCACCAGCGGCCATACCGGCGACCAGAACCTAATACCGGCAAGCCTACCGATACACTTGCCTCCCGGTGGTAACGTGGTAAGTGCGTCTGCTATTATACACAACCGACCACGCCCAACTACTCACACCTACCACCAAATACAAATAAAGTTCAAATTACTACTAATATTTTATACCCAGTAATTTATTTGCAAAGGCGTTGATTTAATGTTTTATTTCAACCACTTGAAACCGCTTGGTTCAAAGGGAACCGTTTTACTGATTAAATGTTTACGGCTACAGATTTCACGTTCTTGTTACGAATTCCTTTAATTTTTGAAGTTGAGCAGTGGGAGAGAGATACCTGGGGGCATGTTCCACTTTGGTAATTGCCTACGCAATCTAGTTGTTCGTTGTGTTTAAGAACAAAGCCTCATTTTGAACAAAGCCAAAGCCGGCTTACCATCTTTAGTTGGAGATCAAAATTCTGATGAGAAAAAGATTTTTTTCTTTTTTAAAAAACGCCGTTGCACTATGTATAACCTTTATCTCGGGGGCAGTTTACAAACTTTAAATTTACTAACACTATGACACCCAGGCACAGAACAAATGCCTCTGGTTTATATAAATACTAGCGACCCGCACCCGCACCGGCTTCGCACGGGTGCAATGATGAACCTCTATTAACCTTTCTCTTAAATCACTGTATCCATTAAAAAAACCGCTTCAAAATCAAAGATTTAAGCATACATAGGGACGGACAGACGACAGTGACTTTGTTTTATAATATGTAGTGATAAATATAATTGTCCGGCCTCGGAATCCAACCTGGGGTCCGTGAGCTAAAGGCGGCAAATTGTACCCCTTTTTTTTTTTACGTCGGAGATCCTCATGGATACCCGGCCGTTGGGAACTGGCCGGGGTATGTGGGACTCCGCGGCGCGTAGAGATGGTGAATTGCGCCCCGACCTACCCACTAAAACCGACGGCGATCCTCGACTGCCCAGCCAGGGCCACGGGATTCACTCCCATTACGGGAGCATGCTCTGTGACTGGCACATTCTACCCCTAGACCAACAACGCAGTTGGTCATGCATAAGCTATAAAAGACTGATAAAAACGCATAGTGGAATATCTTTGTCACGTGCTCAAGCACATTCACACCCTCAGCTGAAGTGGAGGACTAGAGACGTGCTTAACGTAGAAGAAATAATGGCTAACACATATCGGGGACCTGATCCTGAGTCGGGCCTCCTCCAGTTTGATGGAGGGATAGCACCTTGTTTCGTATCAAGTTTTCCTTCTCTTGCGGTTAGGTTTCAGCCTTGCCACTTCCTTTGGTCGGCTCATAGGACACCCTGGGGATAGAATGGGGTGTTGACACTACGTATTCTAAATCCACCACATAGCCTATCTAAAATACATTTACATACATAATTATTCCAATGCCAGATTCGGTAATTTGTTGTAAGTTTCTAAAAAACTCATAGCATTCCAAGAAGCTGATATTAAATTCCTAATGACATTAGGTTTCGCGCACAAGAATTTCAGCCGTTGATATTAAATGCTCCGGCAAAAATTTAAAAGCATTTTGAAACGTTTATTCTGCCAGTAAAGTGTTTGATGGTTTGTTAAAAATTCTGTCTGTTTTTATGTTCAGTAAGTATACACGCAGTATTCAATTAATTTGGCCATCAACTCTTATAATATATCACAGCTCGTATCGTTTTTTTTTCCATATTTGCATTTTCTTTATTAAACCTTTACCTCATACATCACCAGTAATCAACGATGGCTCTAAGGCAGCCAAACGTCCCATATTCTGATTCTATATTTGATTGCCATTATCTACGCAGAAGATATTTGCTACTCCAACGTTCTCCAGCCGTTACGCAGACTATCAGCGATGCCAGTGTCGGTTATGACGCTTATGTTTGTGCAAACGGCGATAGGTGACGGTAAGCGCCGTAAAATTAAGCAACCATAAGCACCGGTGGTCAGGTCCGTGTGGCGACGGACTTAGGGACTACAGGACGTCATTTATTCATTACATCCTGAGGGTGTCCTAAGAGTCGACAAAGGGAACTAACAAGGCCGGGACCCTAGACACAAGAGAAGGAATACTGGAAACGAAACCCAACGCACAGTATTTACCCTTCATGTAATGGGAGCAGAGCCTCGACTCGGTAATGGGAGTTTTTTTTTTAAACGAAACCCCTGCACTGTATAGTCTGTGTCACGGGAGCAGTTTACAAACATGTAATTCACGAACACAAATGACACCCAGCCTTTGGTTTAGACAAAGACACTTGCCCGACCCCGGAATCGAACCCGGGACCCGTTGATCCAAAGGCGGTATATGGGTTTAGTCGTAGTCGTCGTTAGTCGTTTCAGCCCATAAATGACCCACTACTGAATCGGGCCTCCTCTAAATTCATGGAGGGAAATTAGCCTACTGTACCTCGCTGGCAAAGCGGGTTGGCACAGGTTTTGTATCAAGTTTTCCATCTCTTGCAGCTAGGTGATTTGCCTCTTGCGATCCCTTAGTCGGATCTTACGACACCCTCGGGATGGTATGGATTGGTGATACAGTGTATTCTAAATCCGTCACTACACAGACAGTAGTAGATATGGAAAACCATTTTAAACACAGAACTGCATCTTGGATATAGGATTCTTGTTACCACCCTGTATATTACATAGCAGAATTCTATTACTTAGTACATTATGAGTAATTTCAAGCTCTAGTTTATGTGCGCAGCGTATTGCGGTTGTGGCTAGAGATATCGGACTAATGGAATAGTTTGTGTTCAGATAATATCTATGCAGCAAATACGGACTTTGGTGGGTGTAATGTAAGTAATTTTCTATTTTGTAAGGCAACTAGATAAATTACTAAACCAGCATTTATAGTTTGATTTACAACTCACAAAGTTGTTTTAAAATTGACAAGTCTGCAGTTTATGAGACCAACCTGTACATTCAACAAGACCAACTAGTACATCCGCTTTGATAGACCTCAAATCCTCGCAAAGGAAAATCATTATATTCCATGAATTTAACCGCGAGGCTAAGAGTTTAAAAAACATCCAAATTTCAATCGAGAGGATGGTTGGCATGTACTGGGATCCAGTCATTAAATTGATCAAATTTCAAGCCCAACACTCATCTGCAAGACCTCTGGACAGCATGAGCTTTTCTACGTGCACAGGGAAAGTTATCAATAAAAAAATATAGGCGATAGATTTAACTGTTTCTTTGTTTTTTTAAGACAACTGTCTTCTAGCAAAGCATTCGAAACGTCGGGAAATGTCGAGAAACAGAAATAATCAGTTTGAAGTATTTAATTTAATCAAAGATGACCTAAATATTCTACATAAATGGTTTCAATATAATCTCCTAACTATAAACACCTCCAAAACCTCATATATAATATTTAGCGCTAAAAATAAAAAGTTGTCTAACTACAATAACCTGCATATAAATGGCCAAGTTTTGCAAAAAAAAAACAAGAAAAGTACCTTGGATTACTACTGGACAATAAATTATCGTGGAAAGCTCACATACAGCATATAGCAAATAAGCTCTCGTCTTTAATGGGATCATTGCATAACATTTCGAGATGCATTCCACAAAACGCTCGCCTTCTAATTTATAACTCACTAGTTAAACCTCATTTACTATATCTAGTAGAAGTATGGGGCAGTGCAGCTAAAAGTAACTTAAAACCAATTCAAATCCTTCAAAACAAAATAATTAAAATCCTCCATCGTTACGATTACTTAACACCATCTAAAATTATATACAAAAACACAAAACTCATGAACATACAACAACTTTATACATATAACACATGCATACTTATTTACAAAATAGTACATAAACTCATCCATTCCAACATTACTTTTTCAACAAAAGTGCAAAAATACAGCAGTCGTCGCGCAAGCCACCTCGCACTACCTGGTATAAGGACCAACTACGGAAAAAATAGTTTAACATATGCGGGAGCACAATTGTACAACAAACTTCCAAAAAACATCAAGACAGCGACTACGCTTGGTATTTTCAAAAACAATCTATATCTTTATATTTTGAATAACGAATCGTTTTTTAAAGCCGCTAGTAACTTGGACCACCACCTTCAGTAAATGTACCAAGCTCGCGTCAACTGTTCGAATTCTTCTTTTTTGTTTGTGAATTTTTAAACTACCCACACCGGGTCATTATTGTTACCTTATTTATGTATTCTCATGTAAGTGACAGATTGTCTTAATGAGAAATAAAGATCTTTAAACCGAATTTCAATGATAAATTATGGTCGGGTGCTGGTGTGGGATGCAACCTGTTCAGACACACTGGCCCCTTCCCATCTACATGGAACCAACAACAGAGCTGGTACGGCTTGTGAAGCGGCTGAAAAAGCTAAAGCATACAAATACAGGGGTCTAGGCTCCGAATATGAATTTGTCCCATTCGGTGTCGAGACCCTTGGTCCGTGGGGTCCTAGCGCTATAAGCCTTTTTAAGGAAATAGCAAAAAGGTTAGTCGACATCACAGGAGACCGAAGAGCTGGTAGCTACCTCGGACAAAGAATCAGTCTAGCGATTCAAAGGGGGAACGCTGCCAGTATCTTCGGAACCTTGCCTAAAGGGACTCCTTTAAATAATATATTTTAGTATTTAAGTTTTAGGTTAATTGGTATTTTTAGTCTTGTTTTATTACTTAAGTTAGTGTTTATGTTAATGATAAAATGTAGATTGAATTGTATATTTTTTGGGAAATCCCTTTTTAAGTCCCTCCTGTGTGTTTTAATCAATGGTGAGTCTTTTACTGGTCGAAATGACGATTACTACAAGTGCTCATAGTCCCCACAGGCAGTGGCATATGAAAGTTTTTTTTAATAGGCAGTTGATTAAATTCCACAGTGCATGTAAACAACTATACCGAACAAACGAACGTTGCAAAACGAAAACGAACTGTTTTGTGTTTGTTTTTCTTTCGTCCCGTTTGAATTGATGAGGAAGGCATGCAATATTCATATCTGCGAATATTCACATCAATATTCATAGCCAGCGGTCGCCTCGGTGATCGGGGCTTCATCCTTGTACTGTAGAGATACCTTTGAGTACTATTAATAATATATCTTGAGACATTTCGAACCCAGAATTTGATTGTGCCCAACTGCAGTCTTGAATTAATTGTGATAGCACTCCTTCCTCAGTTGGATTGAGAGCGAAGTAAAGCTTGATGGAATTAAGATATCTTGTCTCATCAACCTTATTTGTTATGAGTGTACAAGGCCATTTATAAACTGGTTAAAAAACTAGGCATTTACCACACCTTATGAAAAGGAAATTTATAATGTAACCAACCGTCTCGTTAGCGATACTACACGTTGATATCTCTAATAATTTACAGGAAGAATGGCCAATTTATACTTGGGGGCGATAATTTTGAAGATAATAACAAACTTTCATATAAAATTGAGTTATTTGTTAATAAGCGGTTAATTAATAAAACTGTTCACGCTACCATTTTCATACATTTTGCAGAACAGAACGTTAAAATACCAAATGTTTCAAGGAGTAAAATTGTCCTGAGCTCTAAAACTTTATATTTCAACACTGTCAAATTTACAGTCCTCGTGCTATTGATTGTTGGTTTTGATAGTTTTGATAGATTATTAATATTTATAGTGTCAGTTAGGAATACGCTTTTAACACAAGTACTCAGCAAGAACTTTTGAATCAACCATACAGTTTTACACGTTGTACCTTGTTTCTGGATCTTTTTGACCTCTCTATTGTCTCTAATAAACAGAAAAAAATATCAGAGCTATTAGCACAAGCATGTTAACCATGTCGGCACATTGATAGAAAATCGGAAAGACTCTGATAGACCTCATTATGATAATTTTACTCCCTAAAATACGAAGAAGTCAACTCAACAGCGGGTCATTCATGGGCTAAAGCGTGGAATGATGATCTCGTTCAAGATGTCAGGAGAACACTTAACTTTTCCTAGTAAACCTGAGCACAACATGGCAATTTTTCTCCAGTCTTCGCCGGCTCAACTTTATGGAGCCGCAATCTTCATAAATCTCAGACACCACGACCTCTTGTCTACGTTGTGGTCTCTTGGAATTTATGCTAATTGTGATCCTTTGCAAATCAGTGGCTCCCTATTTGTTTTTAGAATCTCTGTTACTTTTACATATGAAAATATCAGCTGCTGCCTGCGGTTTTATTCATGTGAATTTAAATCCGAATGAAAATGAGTGTCGCGTTATCATATAACTATATAAAGTACATATGATATAAAACTAACCAGACCGCGTACAACCCGCGATCAGAAAATTAATTAACTTTTTTATTAATGTCGCTGGTAATCAGTTATAATAAAAATTTTATGTGACACTAGTGGCCCGCCCCGGCTTCGCCCGTGCAAAGTGGGGGTGGGTTACACATATAAACCTCCCCCTTGAATCACTCTATCTATTAAAAAAAACCGCTTCAAAATCCGTTGCGTAGTTTTAAAGATTTATGCATACATAGGGACGGACAGAAGAATGCGACTTTGTTTTATACTATGTAGTGATAGTGATTTCCAATTTATAAAATATGTTTGTAAATGAAGAAATAAATGTTTGGTCAGTCAATTGATATAAATGTGTATAGAAATGTTTACTTTATATATAACTAGTGGCCCGCCCCGGCTTCGCCCGTGCAAAGCGGGTGTGGGTTATACATATAAACCTACCTCTTGAATCACTCTATCTATTAAAAAAAACCGTATCAAAATCCGTTGCGTAGTTTTAAAGATTTAAGCATACATAGGGACGGACAGAAACAGCGACTTTGTTTTATACTATGTAAAGATAGAGTATTATAAATTAAATAATATATAAACTCATAATTATGGAAATAAAAACAATCATATCAAATAAAGATACTTATATGGAGGGCTTGACTCCACAAACGTTTTACACAACAGATGTAATAAAAAATTATAACGATGAAAAAGTACTCGTATATACCGTAAACATAGGTAATATATAAATAAATAAATATGCTTGGAAATTTCACACAACGCCATCTCGTCCCAAGCTAAGCAACTTAATGCTTGTGTTATGGTAACGAGAAGGATGATCATCATCATCATCATTTTAGCCAAAAGACGTCCACTGCTGGACATAGGCCTCCCCCAAGGATTTCCACAAAGGCCGGTCCTGGGCCGCCCGCATCCACTGCTTTCCGGCGATCTTAACCAGGTCGTCGGTCCACCGTGTGGGAGGCCTACCAGCACTGCGCCTTCCGGAACGCGGTCGCCACTCGAGGACTTTTCTGCCCCATCGGGCGTCGGTCCTGCGAGCTATGTGCCCTGCCCACTGCCACTTAAGTTTGGCAATCCGGTGGGCTATGTCGGTGACCCTGGTTTTCCTGCGTATCTCCTCATTTCTGATTCGATCTCGCAGGGAAACTCCGAGCATAGCCCTCTCCATTGCCCTTTGGGTGACTTTGAGCCTTCTGATGGAGCCCATAGTGAGCGACCACGTCTCTGTTCCATATGTCATCACTGGCAACACACATTGGTTGAAGACTTTTGTCTTCGGTATTGTGGACGAGAAGATCTTTCGCAGCTTCCCGAACGCTGCCCAGCCGAGTTGGATCCGACGATTGACCTCTTTCTCGAAGTTGGACTTACCTAACTGGACAGTGTGTCCCAGGTAAATGTAATGGTCAACAACTTCGAGGGTAGAACCTCCGATGTTAACAGGAGTGGCTTGAACATGGATATTAGACATGATCTTCGTCTTCTCCATGTTCATCTTGAGGCCGACTCGTTCGGAGGCTCCACAGAGGCCATCGAGCATCGATGAGATGGATGATAAACTACTTAAATACATTTTTTTTTTGTAAATACATACATATTATAGACTAGCTGTACCCGCGACTTCGTCCGCGTGGAATTTAAAAAAAGTTAATTAGTTCATTAATATTTTTTTTTGGTTTTTGCATTTATTTTAATTATCATTTATTTTCAGTTTTTGTTGGCTTATTTATCGAATCTTCTTTGATATTGAGATTGTGAATATCATCATAAATACTATGTATTAAAGTTTCAGTGTCCACCACGACCTGACAAAGACTGGTAGGTAGTTCTATATCATGATTACTATTCACTTCTAGACACTTTCCCTCTCCAACATCAAGAAGAATTTTACTAAATTCTGAATCAGCTGAATGATGTGCTCTCATGTTTTGTTTTAAATTAAGTTTTTAACAATGTCTCCAAAGTACTGAACGTTTTAGCCGGAACAAACAGACAGACAGACAAAAATTAAAAAAAATATATTTTGGTCTATTTGCTGTTTAAACATACTTACGCATTTAGTAAAAAGTTGTTATTTTATTATTACAATCAGACACTCCAATTTTATTTATTTGTATAGAAGATGTATAGACTAAATAAAGTAGCCTAAGTTACTCCTTATATCATCAGCTACCTATCAGTGAAAGTGCCGTCAAAATCGGTCCAGCCGTTCCAGAGATTAGCCGGAACAAACAGACAGACAGACAGACAGACAGACGGACAGACAGACCAAAATTAAAAAAAAAATTTATTTTGGTCTATGTGCTGTGTATACAGACTTACGCATTTAGTAAAAAGTTGTTATTTTATTATTACAAACAGACACTCCAATTTTATTTATTTGTTTAGATGTGCTGTGTATACAGACTTACGCATTTAGTAAAAAGTTGTTATTTTATTATTACAAACAGACACTCCAATTTTATTTATTTGTATAGATGTATAGATGTATAGATGTGCTGTGTATACAGACTTACGCATTTATTTATTTGTATAGATGTATAGACTAAATAAAAGTAGCCTAAGTTACTCCTTATATCATCAGCTACCTATCGGTGAGAGTCCCGTCAAAATCGGTCAGCTGTTCCAGAGATTAGCCGGAACAAACAGACAGACAGACAGACAGACAGACGGACAGACAGACAAAAATTTAAAAAAATGTTATTTTGGTCTATGTGCTGTGTATACAGACTTACGCATTTGGTAAAAAGTTGTTATTTTATTATTACAAACAGACACTCCAATTTTATTTATTTGTATAGATGTATAGATGTGCTGTGTATACAGACTTACGCATTTATTTATTTGTATAGATGTATAGACTAAATAAAAGTAGCCTAAGTTACTCCTTATATCATCAGCTACCTATCGGTGAAAGTCCCGTCAAAATCGGTCAGCTGTTCCAGAGATTAGCCGCAACAAACAGACAGACAGACAGACAGACAGACGGACAGACAGACAAAAATTTAAAAAAATGTTATTTTGGTCTATGTGCTGTGTATACAGACTTACGCATTTGGTAAAAAGTTGTTATTTTATTATTACAAACAGACACTCCAATTTTATTTATTTGTATAGATGTATAGACTAAATAAAAGTAGCCTAAGTTACTCCTTATATCATCAGCTACCTATCGGTGAAAGTCCCGTCAAAATCGGTCAGCAGTTCCAGAGATTAGCCGGAACAAACAGACAGACAGACAGAGAGACAGACAGACAGACAAAAATATTAAAAAATGTTATTTTGGTCTATGTGCTGTCTATACAGACTTACGCATTTGGTAAAAAGTTGTTATTTTATTATTACAAACAGACACTCCAATTTTATTTATTTGTATAGATGTATAGATGTGCTGGGTATACAGACTTACGCATTTATTTATTTGTATAGATGTATAGACTAAATAAAATTAGCCTAAGTTACTCCTTATATCATCAGCTACCTATCGGTGAAAGTCCCGTCAAAATCGGTCCAGCCGTTCCAGAGATTAGCCGGAACAAACAGACAGACAGACAGACAGACAGACGGACAGACAGACAAAAATTAAAAAAAATGTTATTTTGGTCTATGTGCTGTGTATACAGACTTACGCATTTAGTAAAAAGTTGTTATTTTATTATTACAAACAGACACTCCAATTTTATTTATTTGTATAGATTGGTCTATGTGCTGTGTATACAGACTTACGCATTTAGTAAAAAGTTGTTATTTTATTATTACAAACAGACACTCCAATTTTATTTATTTGTATAGATGTATAGATGTGCTGTGTATACAGACTTACGCATTTATTTAGTTGTATGGATGTATAGACTAAATAAAAGTAGCCTAAGTTACTCCTTATATCATCAGCTACCTATCGGTGAAAGTCCCGTCAAAATCGGTCCAGCCGTTCCAGAGATTAGCCGGAACAAACAGACAGATAGACAAACAGACAGACGGACAGACAGACAAAAATTAAAAAAAATGTTATTTTGGTCTATGTGCTGCGTATACAGACTTACGCATTTAGTAAAAAGTTGTTATTTTATTATTACAAACAGACACTCCAATTTTATTTATTTGTATAGATGTATAGATGTATAGACTAAATAAAAGTAGCCTAAGTTACTCCTTATATCATCAGCTACCTATCGGTGAAAGTCCCGTCAAAATCGGTCAGCAGTTCCAGAGATTAGCCGGAACAAACAGACAGACAGACAGACAGACAGACAGACAGACGGACAGACAGACAAAAATTTAAAAAAATGTTATTTTGGTCTATGTGCTGTCTATACAGACTTACGCATTTGGTAAAAAGTTGTTATTTTATTATTACAAACAGACACTCCAATTTTATTTATTTGTATAGATGTATAGATGTGCTGTGTATACAGACTTACGCATTTATTTATTTGTATAGATGTATCTATACAAATAAATAAAATTGGAGTGTCTGTTTGTAATAATAAAATAACAACTTTTTACTAAATGCGTAAGTCTGTATACGCAGCACATAGACCAAAATAACATTTTTTTTAATTTTTGTCTGTCTGTCCGTCTGTCTGTCTGTCTGTCTGTCTGTTTGTTCCGGCTAATCTCTGGAACGGCTGGACCGATTTTGACGGGACTTTCACCGATAGGTAGCTGATGATATAAGGAGTAACGTAGGCTACTTTTATTTAGTCTATACATCTATACAAATAAATAAATGCGTAAGTCTGTATACACAGCACATCTATACATCTATACAAATAAATAAAATTGGAGTGTCTGTTTGTAATAATAAAATAACAACTTTTTACTAAATGCGTAAGTCTGTATACACAGCACATAGACCAAAATAACATTTTTTTAAATTTTTGTCTGTCTGTCCGTCTATCTGTCTGTCTGTCTGTCTGTTTGTTCCGGCTAATCTCTGGAACTGCTGACCGATTTTGACGGGACTTTCACCGATAGGTAGCTGAAGATATAAGGAGTAACTTAGGCTACTTTTATTTAGTCTATACATCTATACGTCTATACAAATAAATAAAATTGGAGTGTCTGTTTGTAATAATAAAATAACAACTTTTTACTTAATGCGTAAGTCTGTATACGCAGCACATAGACCAAGATAACATTTTTTTTAATTTTTGTCTGTCTGTCCGTCTGTCTGTCTGTCTGTCTGTCTGTTTGTTCCGGCTAATCTCTGGAACGGCTGGACCGATTTTGACGGGACTTTCACCGATAGGTAGCTGATGATATAAGGAGTAACTTAGGCTACTTTTATTTAGTCTATACATCTATACGTCTATACAAATAAATAAAATTGGAGTGTCTGTTTGTAATAATAAAATAACAACTTTTTACTTAATGCGTAAGTCTGTATACGCAGCACATAGACCAAGATAACATTTTTTTTAATTTTTGTCTGTCTGTCCGTCTGTCTGTCTGTCTGTCTGTTTGTTCCGGCTAATCTCTGGAACGGCTGGACCGATTTTGACGGGACTTTCACCGATAGGTAGCTGATGATATAAGGAGTAACTTAGGCTACTTTTATTTAGTCTATACATCTATACGTCTATACAAATAAATAAAATTGGAGTGTCTGTTTGTAATAATAAAATAACAACTTTTTACTTAATGCGTAAGTCTGTATACGCAGCACATAGACCAAGATAACATTTTTTTTAATTTTTGTCTGTCTGTCCGTCTGTCTGTCTGTCTGTCTGTCTGTTTGTTCCGGCTAATCTCTGGAACGGCTGGACCGATTTTGACGGGACTTTCACCGATAGGTAGCTGATGATATAAGGAGTAACTTAGGCTACTTTTATTTAGTCTATACATCCATACAACTAAATATAATAACAAATATAATAATAAATAATAACTAAATATAATAATAAAATAACAACTTTTTACCAAATGCGTAAGTCTGTATACACAGCACATAGACCAAAATAACATTTTTTTTTAAATTTTTGTCTGTCTGTCCGTCTGTCTGTCTGTCCGCGTGTCTGTCTGTCTGTCTGTTTGTTCCGGCTAATCTCTGGAACTGCTGACCGATTTTGACGGGACTTTCACCGATAGGTAGCTGATGATATAAGGAGTAACTTAGGCTACTTTTATTTAGTCTATACATCTATACAACTAAATAAATGCGTAAGTCTGTATACACAGCACATCTATACATCTATACAAATAAATAAAATTGGAGTGTCTGTTTGTAATAATAAAATAACAACTTTTTACTAAATGCGTAAGTCTGTATACACAGCACATAGACCAATCAATACAAATAAATAAAATTGGAGTGTCTGTTTGTAATAATAAAATAACAACTTTTTACTAAATGCGTAAGTCTGTATACGCAGCACATAGACCAAAATAAAATTTTTTTTAATTTTTGTCTGTCTGTCCGTCTGTCTGTCTGTCTGTCTGTCTGTTTGTTCCGGCTAATCTCTGGAACGGCTGGACCGATTTTGACGGGACTTTCACCGATAGGTAGCTGATGATATAAGGAGTAACTTAGGCTACTTTTATTTAGTCTATACATCTATACAAATAAATAAATGCGTAAGTCTGTATACACAGCACATCTATACATCTATACAAATAAATAAAATTGGAGTGTCTGTTTGTAATAATAAAATAACAACTTTTTACCAAATGCGTAAGTCTGTATAGACAGCACATAGACCAAAAGAACATTTTTTTAAATTTTTGTTTGTCTGTCCGTCTGTCTGTCTGTCTGTCTGTCTGTCTGTCTGTCTGTCTGTTTGTTCCGGCTAATCTCTGGAACTGCTGACCGATTTTGACGGGACTTTCACCGATAGGTAGCTGATGATATAAGGAGTAACTTAGGCTACTTTTATTTAGTCTATACATCCATACAACTAAATAAATGCGTAAGTCTGTATACACAGCACATCTATACATCTATACAAATAAATAAAATTGGAGTGTCTGTTTGTAATAATAAAATAACAACTTTTTACTAAATGCGTAAGTCTGTATACACAGCACATAGACCAAAATAACATTTTTTTAAATTTTTGTCTGTCTGTCCGTCTGTCCGTCTGTCTGTCTGTCTGTCTGTTTGTTCCGGCTAATCTCTGGAACGGCTGGACCGATTTTGACGGGACTTTCACCGATAGGTAGCTGATGATATAAGGAGTAACTTAGGCTACTTTTATTTAGTCTATACATCTATACAAATAAATAAATGCGTAAGTCTGTATACACAGCACATCTATACATCTATACAAATAAATAAAATTGGAGTGTCTGTTTGTAATAATAAAATAACAACTTTTTACTAAATGCGTAAGTCTGTATACACAGCACATAGACCAAAATAACATTTTTTTTAATTTTTGTCTGTCTGTCCGTCTGTCTGTCTGTCTGTCTGTCTGTTTGTTCCGGCTAATCTCTGGAACGGCTGGACCGATTTTGACGGGACTTTCACCGATAGGTAGCTGATGATATAAGGAGTAACTTAGGCTACTTTTATTTAGTCTATACATCTATACAAATAAATAAATGCGTAAGTCTGTATACACAGCACATCTATACATCTATACAAATAAATAAAATTGGAGTGTCTGTTTGTAATAATAAAATAACAACTTTTTACCAAATGCGTAAGTCTGTATAGACAGCACATAGACCAAAATAACATTTTTTAATATTTTTGTCTGTCTGTCTGTCTGTCTGTCTGTCTGTTTGTTCCGGCTAATCTCTGGAACTGCTGACCGATTTTGACGGGACTTTCACCGATAGGTAGCTGATGATATAAGGAGTAACTTAGGCTACTTTTATTTAGTCTATACATCTATACAAATAAATAAAATTGGAGTGTCTGTTTGTAATAATAAAATAACAACTTTTTACCAAATGCGTAAGTCTGTATACACAGCACATAGACCAAAATAACATTTTTTTAAATTTTTGTCTGTCTGTCCGTCTGTCTGTCTGTCTGTCTGTCTGTTTGTTGCGGCTAATCTCTGGAACAGCTGACCGATTTTGACGGGACTTTCACCGATAGGTAGCTGATGATATAAGGAGTAACTTAGGCTACTTTTATTTAGTCTATACATCTATACAAATAAATAAATGCGTAAGTCTGTATACACAGCACATCTATACATCTATACAAATAAATAAAATTGGAGTGTCTGTTTGTAATAATAAAATAACAACTTTTTACCAAATGCGTAAGTCTGTATACACAGCACATAGACCAAAATAACATTTTTTTAAATTTTTGTCTGTCTGTCCGTCTGTCTGTCTGTCTGTCTGTCTGTTTGTTCCGGCTAATCTCTGGAACAGCTGACCGATTTTGACGGGACTTTCACCGATAGGTAGCTGATGATATAAGGAGTAACTTAGGCTACTTTTATTTAGTCTATACATCTATACAAATAAATAAATGCGTAAGTCTGTATACACAGCACATATATACATCTATACATCTATACAAATAAATAAAATTGGAGTGTCTGTTTGTAATAATAAAATAACAACTTTTTACTAAATGCGTAAGTCTGTATACACAGCACATCTATACATCTATACAAATAAATAAAATTGGAGTGTCTGTTTGTAATAATAAAATAACAACTTTTTACTAAATGCGTAAGTCTGTATACACAGCACATAGACCAAAATAACATTTTTTTTAATTTTTGTCTGTCTGTCCGTCTGTCCGTCTGTCTGTCTGTCTGTCTGTCTGTTTGTTCCGGCTAATCTCTGGAACGGCTGGACCGATTTTGACGGGACTTTCACCGATAGGTAGCTGATGATATAAGGAGTAACTTAGGCTACTTTTATTTAGTCTATACATCTATACAAATAAATAAATGCGTAAGTCTGTATACACAGCACATCTATACATCTATACAAATAAATAAAATTGGAGTGTCTGTTTGTAATAATAAAATAACAACTTTTTACCAAATGCGTAAGTCTGTATAGACAGCACATAGACCAAAATAACATTTTTTAATATTTTTGTCTGTCTGTCTGTCTGTCTGTCTGTTTGTTCCGGCTAATCTCTGGAACTGCTGACCGATTTTGACGGGACTTTCACCGATAGGTAGCTGATGATATAAGGAGTAACTTAGGCTACTTTTATTTAGTCTATACATCTATACAAATAAATAAAATTGGAGTGTCTGTTTGTAATAATAAAATAACAACTTTTTACCAAATGCGTAAGTCTGTATACACAGCACATAGACCAAAATAACATTTTTTTAAATTTTTGTCTGTCTGTCCGTCTGTCTGTCTGTCTGTCTGTCTGTTTGTTGCGGCTAATCTCTGGAACAGCTGACCGATTTTGACGGGACTTTCACCGATAGGTAGCTGATGATATAAGGAGTAACTTAGGCTACTTTTATTTAGTCTATACATCTACAGCCTGATTCGGAAAACCCTATCCAAGCCGAAAGGGGGGTGTAGGATGGGTCTTGAGTAATAGATCTACGGTGACAGATTTTCTTTATCTTGACCCATCAACGAGAAAAATGGCTTTTTCTATTTTCATTTTTAATGTCATTATCGACACCTGTACATCACTAATATGTACATTACATAATCAGCCGGCGCAGCGGTGAAGGGTCGTTTACCTCATTAGGTCAACTACCTACTCTACTACTACTCATGAGCTCCTGGTACTAAAGTTATTTGTATTAAAAATATTAAAATGTGTTCCCATTGGGTTCCGCACGTAATTATTTTATAAAATGATTTAATTTAAATATTTTTCAAGGGTTTTGCGTAAATAAATTATCAAAACTTAGAAGACATTGCTTTACGAGTAATATTATTAACCTTTGGGTCATTTGGAAATACTTCATAGTTAATAAGATGTATGGAACAAACATTATTCCGTATGGTGATGGATTTTGAATGTCACCACCCCATTCCATCCTGCGGGTGTCATAAGCGCCGACAAAAGGAAATGACAACTGAAAATCTAGCCGTAGGAGAAGGAAAACTTGATACGAAACCTTGTGCCAACCAGTCTAGCCAGCGTGGCACAGTAGGCTAACCTGTAATGAAAAGAGGCCCGACACACCAGTAGTAGTAGGCTGAATAGTAGTAGTAGTAGTATGGAACAAGTCATTTTCAGTCTTCATAAGTTTCAAAATAAATTAGGAATCATGGAGAATGTATTTGAAACCTCCATTAGCAAGTTAAAATAAAACTAAGATCTTGAAACTACCCACAATACGAAGTGAGAACTGTGGTAAGGTCAACCAATTAGGTAGGTACATATTTAGCTTTTGAACTTAAAGTCGTTTTAACGTACTTAGATGGTTTTATTAGGAACTGCTGCTGGGAATGTACTGAAAATAAAACTTAGGGATAACTATGCGATAAATTTCGGGTTTTACGATTTTGGCCAATATGTAAAGTAAATGCCATTTCTAAGCATAAAGAAATGTACGTAAACCGTCTGCTACTCTTGAATTTTGTCAGCAACCCACTTTATCACCAAAATCGCGGCACAAAAAAAGCTAATTAAGGAGAAATACTAACGTATTACCTTCTAAAATGCGTTACCCGGACATCTTGGCCAATTAGCTAACTTTTCTGCATTTATTAGAGGCGCCCCAATTTATTAGTGCCTATTTTATGAGCTAAGAGTATAAAATTGTTTAACACGCCGTGTAGTAATGGATGCGAGTACACAAAAACCCATTCCATCCTTAGGGTGTCGTAAAAAGCCTCAATAGGAACGCAAGAGTTAGTCAATCTAGGTTCAGGAGAGGAAAACTTGAAGCAAATCCCGTGAAAAGGCCTCCGGGCATATTAAAAAAACTAGCATTTTACTACAAATAAGAGTGCCTAAGTCTAAACGCAGTGCTGGTAGGCCTCCCACAAGTTGGACCCAGGAACTGGTAATGGTCGCCGGGAAACGATCCTTGAAGGAGGCCTATGTCCAACAGTGGAAGTCTTTTGGCTGAAATGATGATGATGAAAAGTACCGTTTTCGGACAAGCCACTATTTGTTCATCTTACGCAAAATGCACCCTAATCACGCACACATGGTGATGCAATGCTGTGTATTGTAATATTAGTTAAAAGTACCGCCTACTTTAAACATTGTAGATAAAGTTTATAAAATGTTGCTATCCCTTTCTCAATAGTAATATTTTCATGCCATCGACAAGGACAACATACTTCATTACTTTCGTACAAACGTGACAAAACGCGCGCACACCACACATGCGTTCAATATGATGTCAATAAAATCGTCCTTATTAATTAACGTTAAAATAGTTTATTGAATAATCTTACAATTATAACTCACACAAATAAAAATTAAAAGTACTGTTATAATTATTTTCTTTGCCTTTCTAGTACTGCCTCTGTCACTTTTTAGCACAATAATTCATTCGTATAATACCAGGACATCAGAGATCGGGCGAAGGTACGCGCCTTACGTATTGTTTCTAAAACGGTCTTAAGTATACACTGATTATTTCGTGAAATCATAAAAAGGCCACGACAGCGCTGTTTGAAACCGCTCGGAAACTGAGAATCCGTTTAGTAGTTACTGGGTTCGAATCCCATCAGGGAAAATGCTTTTTGCTACTATTTTTTAAACAAATATTTAAAATATTTCGTGATAGCAGGTACATTTTTGATGGTGTTCCGAGACTAGGAATGCTTACCACAATAAAGCTAAACTAGTTATAATAAACTAAATATTATGAAATATCAATGCAAAGGAGCAGAACTCACTGGATGGTTCTCTAAGCGGTATTGTTCTTTTCGTCGTCTCAGTCCATAAATGACCCACTACTGAGTCGGGCCTCCTCCAAATTCATGGAGGGAAATTATGCCACGCTGGCAAGACGGGTTGGCACAGGGTTTGTATCAAGTTTTCCTCCTCATACGGCTAGGTGATCTGTCTCTTACGATCCTTTAGTCGCCTCTTACGACACCCTCAGGAGAGTGTGGGTTGGTTACATTGTGTATTCTAAATCCGTCATCAATATTTTTGATATTTTCTGCCATATTTTTTGGCTTTAGTGCCAAGAAAGTCTCCCCGTTTAGTAAATTCAAAAATACGTTCAGAATGTGTGTGAAACATGCGAACAACGTGATTTCAATAAAATCATCCATATTAATTAATGTTAAAATAGTTTTTTGAATACTATTTAAATACAATTTCACACTTAAGAATTTTATGTACGGTTATAATTATTTTCTTTCCCTTTCTAGTACTGTCTCCCCCACTTTCTAGCACAATTTGAACTTCATTCATTCGTATATTAAATACCAGGACAACAGAGATCGGCGAAGGTTACGTCATGCCACATACCATGCCGCCTTACGTATTGTTTATAAAACGGTCATAATAATAGACGGCTTATTTCGTGAAATCACAACAAGGCCACGGCAGCGCTGTTAGAAACCGCTCCGACACTGGGAATCCGTTTAAAAGTTACTAGGTTCGTATCTCCAACCAGGAAATGCTTTTTGCTAATATTTTTTTTCGTGAAACATTTAAAATATTTCAAAATTATTATGTTACACTTGCACAACCACAAGCCTTAAAATGTTATTCATTTTTGTTTTTCTTTTTTGTATAATAAATGCTACCACATGTACCTTGTAGTGGAGTATCGATAAGTAGGTACCATAGGTGCAACATAATGTCTTGTAAATAACGAAATAATATTTACGTTTATAATTTCATTTCACGCTTTGGGTTTAAGTTTCCGTTCATTACTCAGAACTCATCGAATCAAAAGAACGCCGCCGCGGCTAGGCGACTGTAGATTTTTTTAATAGGTTTATGAACCTATGTGTGTAGGTTTACCAAATCTGGGTTAAAGTTTCGTAAACATACACACACAGGGATTTGACCGTGTGGTGACGCATTTCGAATACACAATGTCACCAACCCATACAACCATAAGGGTGTCGAAAGAGGCAACTAAAAGAACGCAAGAGGCAGATCACCTAGCCCCAAGAGAAGGAAAACCTGACACAAGCCCTGTTCCAACCCGTCTTTTTTTTACGTTGAAATTCCTCTTAGCTGTCGCTGGATACCCGACCGCTAAACACCAGCCTCCTGGGGATCGGAGAGATGGTAGTTGCGCCCCAACCTACCCACTACAAACAACGGTGTCCCTCAACTGCCCGAAAGATTACATAAAAAAAAAAATAACTTAACTCCTGCCGATGGTATACTCCATGACCCTGATGGGACCTTGGCCCGCTTTTACAAGCTACCCAATCCATTGAGAGGCACGTGCGGGACATTGCACGTGCCTCCGTCAGGCGCCAGATGAAGTAGCGCCCGATCCACGCGGCGCTCAGTTGCGGTGACAGCCCTGGTCCGCCGGCCTGGCCGCCCTCCGCTGCTAGCGGCGGCAGCCCTGGTCCGCCGGCCTGCCCGCCCTCCGCTGCTAGCGGTGGCAGCCCTGGTCGCCCCTCCAATGCCGCCCTCCGCTGCTAGCGGTGGCAGCCCTGGTCCGCCAGCCTGGCCGCCCTCCGCTGTTAGCGGCGTCAGCCCTGGTCGCCCCTCCAATGCCAGTGGCGGCAGCCTTGGCCTCAACGCCTGGCCGCCACTCCGCTCCCATCACCTCGCCGTGTGACGTGGCAGTTTAAGGCTCTCGAGGCAACTCCGAGGACAGAGGAGTTCCCGGAGCCAAAGACCACCACATCTCTGTGTGCCACTCTTCGTCTGGCCTCATCCTGTGAGCCCACCCGGCACGAGTGACCCTACGCCGGTATGACCCCAACGGATTTCAAAAGGCACGCAAGCCCAACACAACAAGGAAGCAGCACGGTCGAGGGGGTTCGTATCAAGCCTCCCTTCTCTTGCGGCTAGGTTCTCGGGGCCTTGTCATTTCTTTTTGTTTACGACACCCCCAGGATGGAATGGGCTGTTGACAATATGTATTTTAAATCTGTCATCACACGGACGGTACTAGGCTATCATAAATTAGTAGAGATCGGTTGCCGCTGCTAATTGAAAGAAATAGGCCGGCCGCCCTTTGAACTTTTCGCTTGTTCCGAAGAATAGATGATTTCAAAGCATTATTGTAGATTGTTGTTTATTTTTGGGTAGGAATAAAGTTCAAAATGTTTCAAAGCAGTATGGCGGATAGGTATTTATGTTTTGGAACAGCTATTTTGTTTTAGTTGCGCCTGCCGCCGGTGAGCCCTTTGATGCAAGCCGAACCGCGCTCTTTGTTCTGACCGACACTGATCCTTTCAGTTTGGCGACTCGCTCGGCGTGATAAAATTCAGATTCCGTACAATTGTTTAATATTAATTTAACTACATTCTTAACGCATGTCGTAACTCGCAACTAATCTGCACAACACGCATAAAACCGTGTATTCTTTAAATCTTTTTCCGAAAATGTGTTTGATGATTCCAGAATTAGATTAGTATCATTTCATTATGGCGACTTCACATTAATAAATTATTTAATGAATAAAAAAAAAAATATTATCTAAAACAATTTGCTTCCGAACCTACACCTTTGACAATGTTATTTTAAAAAATCATAATAATTATAGGAATTCATTTGTTACCATAACGATCCCTAAAATTGAATACAGTGTTTATTTATTGTTGTCGCATATTTTTCTTTGATTTGATTCTTTCACCAGTTCACTTTACGAGACCGACTAGGATAGTTGTAGTCTAGTTTCGCGTTGGATTGCAGTGAATTTAGCGCGGAATCATGAAGATTATGGCGTTTCCCCAATAAAAGGATTCCGTCGTATAATTGGACGTTACCTAGGTGTTTGTTATGTCTGTGGTGGATATCGATGTGCTTAAAACATGAGTGCGTGTGACCGTGATAACTTTAAATCATAATAAAGCTGAGCAGGATTTGAACAGAAAATGGTATGTACAAACTTTCAAATAATTAGGCAATATTGCAATTTCATCGTGAACCAAACCGAACCGTTCCGGAAGGCGCAGTGCTGGTAGGCCTCCCACACGGTGGAGCGACGACCTGGTTAAGGTCGCCGGAAAGCAGTGGATGCGGGTGGCCCAGGACCGGCCTTTGTGGAAATCCTTGGGGGAGGCCTATGTCCAGCAGTGCAGGTATTTTGGCTGAAATGATGATGATGATGATGACTGTGAACCGATTATTCGCTGCCTTGTTGGTCTAAGGGCTGGATGTGCTACCTTTGGTACGCTGGACCCCGGTTCGATTTTCGAGGTCGGGCTAGTGTACTTGCTCCGAGTCTGGGTGTCGGATGTGTTCATCATACAGGTTATAACTAGTGTAAAGGTTTTGTTTTTTAAATAAATACAAGTAATAAAAATTAGCCATGGGGTGTGTGTTTTCGAGAAATTGTTTTTCTAGGTGTTTGAATAAGCTCGACACTGTACACCGAACTATTTTAACATAAAGAGCGTCGTTCGCGCCTTGCGTTTTCTTCCACAACAAGTACCAGGCTAACATAAAGTAACAGATGCTTGTTGCTAATGTGTTTTAACTTTCTTTACATTCGTGTGCGTGAAATGGGATGTGGCAAGTTTTATCAATGTGTTTCAAACTGATGATTGTTGGTGATGTGATTGAACTTTCTTTACATTTGTGTGTGTGAGCAAGGATGTAACACATTTTATCGATAAATCGGTCAGGTTTTTTTAAATTTTTATCGAAACATTAAGTAGCTTGTTTTCTCTTCAAATTTTGCACAAAGATTCCCTCAATGGTATACTATTTTTCCTCTCTTGGATAGTATACATGTAGTGCGTCACCCTGTATACAAATAAATAAATGCGTAAGTCTGTATACACAGCACATCTATACATCTATACTCTATACAAATAAATAAAATTGGAGTGTCTGTTTGTAATAATAAAATAACAACTTTTTACCAAATGCGTAAGTCTGTATACACAGCACATAGACCAAAATAACATTTTTTTAAATTTTTGTCTGTCTGTCCGTCTGTCTGTCTGTCTGTCTGTCTGTTTGTTCCGGCTAATCTCTGGAACAGCTGACCGATTTTGACGGGACTTTCACCGATAGGTAGCTGATGATATAAGGAGTAACTTAGGCTACTTTTATTTAGTCTATACATCTATACAAATAAATAAATGCGTAAGTCTGTATACACAGCACATCTATACATCTATACATCTATACAAATAAATAAAATTGGAGTGTCTGTTTGTAATAATAAAATAACAACTTTTTACTAAATGCGTAAGTCTGTATACACAGCACATCTATACAAATAAATAAAATTGGAGTGTCTGTTTGTAATAATAAAATAACAACTTTTTACTAAATGCGTAAGTCTGTATACACAGCACATAGACCAAAATAATTTTTTTTTTTAATTTTGGTCTGTCTGTCCGTCTGTCTGTCTGTCTGTCTGTCTGTTTGTTCCGGCTAATCTCTGGAACGGCTGGACCGATTTTGACGGCACTTTCACTGATAGGTAGCTGATGATATAAGGAGTAACTTAGGCTACTTTATTTAGTCTATACATCTTCTATACAAATAAATAAAATTGGAGTGTCTGATTGTAATAATAAAATAACAACTTTTTACTAAATGCGTAAGTATGTTTAAACAGCAAATAGACCAAAATATATTTTTTTTAATTTTTGTCTGTCTGTCTGTTTGTTCCGGCTAAAACGTTCAGTACTTTGGAGACATTGTTAAAAACTTAATTTAAAACAAAACATGAGAGCACATCATTCAGCTGATTCAGAATTTAGTAAAATTCTTCTTGATGTTGGAGAGGGAAAGTGTCTAGAAGTGAATAGTAATCATGATATAGAACTACCTACCAGTCTTTGTCAGGTTGTGGTGGACACTGAAACTTTAATACATAGTATTTATGATGATATTCACAATCTCAATATCAAAGAAGATTCGATAAATAAGCCAACAAAAACTGAAAATAAATGATAATTAAAATAAATGCAAAAACCAAAAAAAAATATTAATGAACTAATTAACTTTTTTTAAATTCCACGCGGACGAAGTCGCGGGTACAGCTAGTAGACTAAATAAAAGTAGCCTAAGTTACTCCTTATATCATCAGCTACCTATCGGTGAAAGTCCCGTCAAAATCGGTCCAGCCGTTCCAGAGATTAGCCGGAACAAACAGACAGACAGACAGACAGACAGACGGACAGACAGACAAAAATTAAAAAAAATGTTATTTTGGTCTATGTGCTGCGTATACAGACTTACGCATTTAGTAAAAAGTTGTTATTTTATTATTACAAACAGACACTCCAATTTTATTTATTTGTATAGATGGAAATGACACCCAGACTCCGAGCCAGTGCCTCTGGTTTAGACAAAGACACTTGCCCGACCCCGGAATCGAACCCGGGACCCGTTGATCCAAAGGCGGCACATCTAACACATTATATGTTTCATGCGGAGAAGATTGGAGATTGGTAAATGGTTTCAAATAAAAGAAGATAATATGAATAGAACAGAAAAGAATAGAACAATTAAGCACAAATATTACACTGAATATATCGAACACATTAGAACAGCTTCAATAGACTAGACAAAAGATAACAATAACATTAAAATAAAGTTACACCTAAATAGGCTAAGAGCTAAGCAAATAATGTATATACACTCGAGAGCAATGAATCCGGGTCACTTAAAGAATCCTAAAAATATCGGAAACTAAAAATGCTAGGTTAATGCATTAAATCGTATTTAATAGACAATGTAATACTCCTTAAATTAAGGTATTAAAACTTCTTAGTTATTGTAAAGTTATATCATAAAAAAATCAAACTTGAAAAAGGGCCACTTTCGAAGATGGAACTACGAAATTACAGCATTTGGTTTTGCTTTTGTTTGTAATCTGTCATTTATGTGGGTACATAAACCATGTTGATAGTGCTCTATATTCATTATTCAAGCTGAAATTATGTCGCTTACGCCTGAAGAATGCACCATAATACTTACAATGCTGGAAACCGGCCGGAGTCAGCGCGATACAGCCAGGACTGTCGGTGTGTCGCTGTCAACAGTACAAAGAGTTCTCCGACGTTACGAAGAAACTGGTTCTAACCTACGCAGACCAGGAACGGGAAGAACCAGGTGTACCACAGCACGAGAAGACCGATACTTGGTGAACACCATGCTTCGAAATCGCTTTCTCACAGGAACTGAACTCACAAATCAGTTTCGACGCCTCGGAGGAAGTAACCCAAGTGCATGGACAGTAAGACGTCGGCTTGCTGAATCTAACTTAAAACCCCTTAGACCTGCAAACGGCCCTAAACTGGAGCGTGGGCATCGTATTTCAAGACTAAGATATGCCCAGAGCCACGTAAATTGGAGTATTGAAGATTGGTCAAAAGTTATGTTCTCCGACGAATCAAAATTTATGCTCTACAAGCACGATGGAAGACACAGAGTGTATCGAAGACCAGGGGAAAGATTCAAGCAAGCATGCATCGAAGAAAAAGTAGCCTACGGTGGTGGGTCTGTACTTGTGTGGGCCGGAATTTCTTCTGAAAGTCGCACAGAGCTGGTGATCATAGAAAACGGCTCTTTAACTAGCGTAAGATATGTGGAAGAAATCCTCAATGATCACGTTGGTCCATTTATGGTCAATTTAGGTGAGGATGCTATATTTATGCATGACAATGCCCGGCCTCATACAGGTAGGATTGTGAATGACTACCTTCAAGAGATGAACATTACTCGTATGGAGTGGCCAGCGCGCAGCCCGGATATCAACCCGATCGAGCATGCTTGGGACGAGCTAGGCAGATGCGTAAAACAACGAAACCCTCCCCCAATCACGCTTCGTGAGCTCAAAATTGCTCTCACAGAGGAATGGGAGAATATTCCCCAAAATCGTATAAGGAACTTGGTGTACAGCATGCCAAACCGCGTAAACGCAGTAATGGAAGCACGAGGAGGCAATACAAAGTATTAAAATTCAAGAAAATCGTAATAAAGTTCAAAAATTTCATGTTTCCTATTTTTGTTTTAAGGAGAGATCAGCAGTTTTTTTCTTTATGTAATTTTGTGTTAATAAAATGTATGGTGACTCATATTTTTTTTACTTTCATTTAAGGAGTATTACATTGTCTATTAAATACAATTTATTGCATTAACCTATCATTTTTAGTTTCCGAGATTTTTAACATTCTTTAAGTGACCCGGATTCATTGCTCTCGAGTGTATATACCATTTGAAGCTCTCAATATCTCTAGTTTGCAATAACGACGTTGTATAAATACACTTACCACAGACTACTCGTGGGTGTAACTCTCGGCCAGACGTTGTAATTAAACCTACGCTTAGTTCTAAGCGATCTGTAAATTGATACCTCGTTAATTATAACCTCAAAAAGGAGATCATTTTACACTAGTCTAATGAGAAGAAAACCTCTCCATCCATTTGATATTTTATTTAAATACTTACTATTATCATTTTATTCAAAGTGATAAAGGGCGTTGTGAAAGCCTCGGTAGGGTCTAATTCATTATGCAGGTTTCCTTAAATTGACCATAAAAGAGTTCCCAAAATATCACCATCACATTAAATTGTTATCTACGACGAGACCCCTGGCGCACGGTTTTTTAATTAAAACAGGCAATTTGGCGCTGACTTAACTCAAGTTTTACAATTATGTTTTTGTCATCGCGGTCGCGAACTTTGTAAGGAACGATTATTTTTAAAGAGATCATTTTAGGACTTTTAGGATAAGGAATTTAATAAAGGGTAACGCCTCTGGGAATAGAATTCTAGTAATTCGCATTGTGAGTTAGATTTCTTGGTAACTCAATAAATGTGAGGGCCGAGTGCCTAGATTGCGAAGTATGATACATCTATTTCAAAGATGCATACTGTTATTAAGTTGTTAAATAAAAAGTTCATTCCATATCGAAATATAATTAGTATTTAAAACACAACTTTACTAATAAGGTACAAAAGAGCTAGAGAGGCATAATCTTTCTCCGGTAACACCAAAATTTTTTTTTTGTCGCTTGGGAAAAGCTTTTTGCATACCACCGCCCCCCGGGGCAGAGGTCGTGATTATGTGGGACTCCGACAAGGGTCGTCTACTCAAGAGTCGTCTACTCACTAAAACCCCAGCGGTAGCGGTATACACTCACACGACGCGCTCGGGGCGCCACAAGTTCGCGTAAACGTAGTCTACTGTGACGCCCCGGCGTGGTGACCGCTACGCGAGCAAGCGACTATCACAGAGGGCATCCCGGTACACTGGGACGCCCTCAGTCATCGAGGCGTCGGTGGCGGTTCACTCGAACCACCACCGGCCTCTTAGGCGAGGCCAGAAGGGGCCCGCACCGTCACGAGCCCCCCTCCACCCCTGCCTCCGTCCGGGGCGCGGGTCAGCCGGTGCTCCCTCCTTTGCGACCCGCCCCGCTGCCTCCCTCTGCGACACAACGGCCCATCAGCCCTCGGGCCGGCGCCAACCCGAGGACGCCGGCGCACCGCAGCCATCAAGAGCTCGCAGGGAAACTCAGAGGACAGGGTCGTCTACCCAAGTCCCCGCTCCCTGGTCCCCGGAGCCCCAATCTACCGCAGCCTACCAGCGATCTGCCCCGCAGCCGCTCTCCGCGACATACGGCCCCGCAGAAGGAGGCCCATCAGCCCTCGGGCCGGCGCCAACCCGAGGACGTTGGTGCACCGCAGCGGTCCAGGACTCGTGGTCCGGAGCCCCAATCCACTGCGGCGCTGGGTGCCGCTCTTCGTCTCTCCTCTCCTCGTGGGCCCGCCCAGCTTGGAAGGCCCTGGCCGGTATGGCCCCACGGATCATTGAGACAGAGATTTTATGACAAATATATCCAGGCCTATCCCAGCGGTGGGTTATTTATCGGCTAAGCTTGAATAGAAAATGTAATTTCTCTTAGCCATTACAGATGAATAGATTTTGCACAAACACGGCCAAAGTTTCCAGATACAGCTATAAATAATAACGCCGGAATATAAGCACCGATCGATGGGTTGTATCAAAAGTTTCACCATGTAGTTGCGGTGGACTTTCACCAAGTTTGTTTTCATCGGAAATTTCCGCAAAATAAAGTTTTGCCGTTTACATAGTACTTATCGAAAACATAATAATTTTAATGTAGTTAAATTTATAGTTTAAACGAAATACATTCATATGATTTTGTATTTACAGAAATAAATATCAGTTATGTAGAAATAGTACCCTAGCTGAAAGTAAATCACATGCTAATTATATAATTATCATGTGATGTACTTATTAACAGATAGCTTAATAACGGTGTTTTTTACAGTTAAGCTCAGTAACATTAAAAATTGCTGATTGATAATAGCTTACTATTTTACACTGTCAGCATTTATTTAGCTAAGAAAACCAACAAATACCCGTTCCTATAATAATGCAGGTTGCGGACAAATTAAAAAGTTAATGTATTAAAACGAAAAACAGAGGTTTGTTGCAAAAATCAACATTCAATTTAACTACAAGGATAATGGAACGATACGAGTATATGCGACTGGCAAAGCAAGCAGTACATGAAAAGATACGTAATTAATAAATTTATGCTTAACACGAAGGTAAACTTTCCACGGTACGTCGGCAATAAATAATATTGTCTGGATACTGTTCACGATCGATAAACAAAATAAAGTTACTCCCTATCAGTTGAAGTGTATATCTAAAGAGTTTGTTTAAGCACGAACATTGCGAAGTTTAATAAACATAATACATTTGAAAATGAGCAGCAAAATAGGGTTGGAATATTCATGAGCGAAACACAGTTAAAAGTTTTTGAGGAAGAAATTATGGTAATGATTTTAAATTGACCCAATCCATATTGCGGCCCGAAAATTGGGCAACAAAACTTGTTAGCGGTTCGATGTCTGAACTGGAACACAATTTTGTAATTAATTTAGACCTAGCAATAGAAAAGTTTCTTGGGAAGATTGCGGAGATTTTATTGTTGCAAAATTTCATTTGTAATTTTCTAACAATTAATGTCATTTAAGTTCGAAATAGCATTATACAATAACAATTAACTTGTAGGTAATTGTATACAATGCTTATTATACACTAATAAATAATGATTAGACCATGGACGTATAAAAAAAGGCGGACGGAACTCTGGCTAAGACAAAAGTGAAACGCCAAAATGGCGGCAGCTCTGTATGTGTGAGTTAATTTTGGGGTTGCCAAGATACACAAAATTTTGCAATAAAAACATGGTTAAAATATAAAAAAAAATTGTTCGAAATTGTTATGTTTAACTTTAACATCCTAAATGCTGAGTATTTTTTATTTTTTATAATATTGTCTTTTACTTTACAAAGTAAAAGACATACTTTGAGAGGTTTTTGAAATTTACTCTAATTTCGAGATGTGTTGAAAACGATTCTAAATTAAAAGAAATGCTTTCATTACCTAAAATATTTTTGTGATAATATATTTATGTTGCCTAACTATAATTTATTGCGCACCTCTTGAGAAGCACTGGTATTGAATGGTACAGTAACAGTTTATTCCTCTGCCACGTGTCTTGACTCAAACAAATATTAAAACAAAATAAAGCACTGGGGATTAAAATAATGTATGAATATTTTTACGATTCGACGACACGGTTGGCGCAGTGGTTGTGCGATCGACTGCTGCGCAGCATGTCGCGGGTTCTATCCCCGCACGGAAGAAATATTTGTACGACCTACAAGTATTTGTCCCGGGTCTGGGTGTTTTTCTATCTATAATATGTATGTATTTAAAAAAAAAATGTATTTAAGTAGTTTATCATCCATCTCGTTACCATAAAACAAGCATTAAGTTGCTTAGCTTGGGACGAGATGGCGTTGTGTGAAATGTCCAAGGATATTTATTATTATTATTATACTATACCGACACAATAGCTACAATGTACATTTAATTTAAACTTTAAAAAATAAGCGGCATAGTTTCATTTTTTTTTTGTATTATCCATGTCTTGGTAGATTGCTAATTTACCTTTTAAGGTACTGCATAAGTAACAACACGCCGGATTCCTCCTTTAGTTGTTTATAAGTCATCCGCATCAAAATGTATACTGCAAATAACACTGTATTTGTTTGGAATCCAATCGTTTTCACCATTACAATTTCTACTAAGTAATTTTAATTCAATCATTTCTCCATACTTAATTTTCTGTAGAAAATCTAGCAAAAGGAATATAAAATAAAATACCCAGTAGTAACTATTAAATAATTAACCATAATAATATATTGATTTTTATAATAAACGAAAAATTGCCCATATTTCGGTTAATTTGCTCACGTGAATATTGGCAACACTGAACTTAAAATTAATTGTTTTGTTCTAGCAAATACAAATTGATTTTAATGTATATAATCTGGAAATAAGTGATTGAATTATTCATTTACGTATGAAACATGATTCCTGGATTGTTTTTCTTTCGGTCACTACGGTTTTTACACCATTTTACCACGCAAGACATGATTTATAGTTTTTATTTTTTCGCCGCATATTGCGTCTATATGCATCGATGTTCACGCGCGTAATGGCCGACTAATGTGTGAAAGTGTGCGTGCTGGCCTGTACATATAGCTGATCTGGCCGACTATGATGTCACAGTTTTTAGTTAGCGAGACTCTGTCCGACTTTTTTTATACGTCCATGGATTAGACGCATTGTGCACCGTTTGTTGCTCCAGGGGTTGCATAGGCGTTTAGGTGATGGGTTCTGGTTTAAATCCGGGGTAGGGAAAGTGTAATTGTGTAAGCTATTGACTCTGGGTCTGGGTGTCATTTGTGTTCGTGAATTACGTGTTTTTAAAGCCCTGGTGACGCTGGTCGCATATTGAGCATGAGAGTCGTCTTTAAAAAACGGCTACCCACTAAAACCCCAGCGGTCACACGTCTTGTTTGAAACGCAACAGGTGCGTGAGTACGCATTCTACTGAGGCGCCCCGACGGGTTACCAACCAGGTTGACCGCCAAGGCTTGCAGGGTAACTCTGAGGGCAGAAGATTCCCCGTTGCACAAACGCGCTATGACACCGTGTGCTGCTCTTCGTCTGGCCTCTCCTCGTGGGCCCACCTGGCATGGGTGACACCTGAGTCAGGCCTTCTCGAACTACATAGAGGGTAATTAGCAGAGGTCGGAGTAGGTAGTTTGATTTCCCCCTCGACTGTGCTGCCACCTTGCTGTGGTGAGGGGGCTTGAGTGCCTCAATGATCCGTGGGGCCATACCGGCCAGGGCCTCCCATGCCGGGCGGGCCCACGGGGAGAGGTGAGACGAAGAGCGGCACCCAGCGTCGTGGCGGGTTGCGGCTCCGGGGACTCCTCTGTCCTCAGAGCTGCCTTGGGAGTCGTAAACCGCTGCGGCGCACCATGAGGTCCTCGGGTTGGCGCTCAACTTAGTTGGCCGTCAAACCGAGTCCTCACTCAACGTCCTCAGGTTGGCGCCGGCCGAGGGCTGACGGGCCTCCTCTGCGAGGCCGTATGTCGCAGAAGGGGGCAGCGGGGCGGGTCGCAAGGGAGGGAGCTCCGGGGGACCCGCGCCGCGGACGGAGGCGGGGGTGGAGGGGGGTTCGTGACGATGCGGGCCCCTTCTGCCCTCGCCTAGGAGGCCGGTGGTGGTTCGGGGGAGCCACCACCGACGAAAGCCTCGATGACTGAGGGCGTCCCAGTATACCGGGACGCCCTCTCTGATAGTCGCTTGCCCGCGTTGCGGGCACCACGCCGGGGCGTCACAGTAGAATGCGTTTACGCGAACTTGTGGCGCCCCAAGCGCGTCGTGTGAGGGTATGCCGCTGGGGTTTTAGTGGGTAAACGACTCTTGGGTAGACGACCCTTGTCGGAGTCCCACATAATCACCGACCTTTCCCCCGGGGTGCGGTGGTATGCATAAAGCATTTCCCCAGCGAAACCAAAAAAAAAAAAAAAAAAAAAGGTAGTTTGATTTTATATACTTGCGTCAAGATATTATAATATGGACATGCCATTTTATCCATAATGTGCGGTATTTTGTTCCGGTATTTTGGAGGCATATCCATATTATCCTCTTCGTTTGACGTTAACGACCTTAAATCAATCTACCTACTCCGACCTCTAGTAATGAGCCAACTGTGCCACTCTGGCCAGACGGGTTAGCGTAGGTTTTCGTATCAAGTTCGTTCTTTTGCGGCTAGGTTTTCGGCCGTATCATTCATTACCGCTTCCGCCACCAGCTGGTGTTAAAAATTTCTAAAATATTAGTTTTTCCTACTGAACCTGTATTGGTAGTCCTATTGATCCTTCTATTGCGTTTTTGTTACAACCTGTATAAAACGTGAACGTATAGGATTGACCCATCATAAAAGTTTATATCTTTTACCCCATCGATAAAAAGAACCCAGACTAATAGTCTGAGTGCTGAGTTTATACTAAGGCCACTTGTTGCCTAATAGTCTTTTAGTATTTATGTTTACGATAACTACCGTCGTTAGAAACGGTGTTATTTGGCAACATACAAATTCTGAGAATTGGAAATGTTCCTACTGACAATTGGATTAGGGTTTGCATTGTCACGGGCTTACGTAATGGCTGATGTTTGTGTTTTAGACGATCGTTACAGGAGTGTTTGGAGCTAACAATATCATGATTCCATTCAAAGTAATTTTTTGTTTTATGTTCTTTTATTATTTTCAATCGTGAGAACAGGTGCTGATTAATTTTGTATTATTATTGCTTATCTGCATTGCTCAGCAGGTACAGGTATATATTTGACAAATTAGGGAAGTTGCTAGCCTTGTCTCTCAACTGCATAATCGTATCTCCGTGAAAGTGACGTAAGTCGCTAACCACTGCCCAGCTCTTTATGCTGACAACATGTTGTTTATTGACAGTAACAAGAGTCCGTTGACAACTGTTTTATTCATAATAAATAATAATAATAATAAATATCCTTGGACATTTCACACAACGCCATCTCGTCCCAAGCTAAGCAAACTTAATGCTTGTGTTATGGTAACGAGATGGATGATAAACTACTTATATACATTTTTTTTTGTAAATACATACTTATTATAGATAGAAATGACACCCAGACTCCGAGCCAGTGCCTCTGGTTTAGACAAAGACACTGGCCCGACCCCGGAATCGAACCCGGGACCCGTTGATCCAAAGGCGGCACATCTAACCACTAGACCAACGAACCACTACGCTACATCCCTTTTGGAGAGAGTCATTTTAGATTGGTAGATTGGTTATAAAATTTTAATGATCATGGCATTACAGTAATCTTGTGAATGGTTGTTTATAAAGTTTATGTTTTAACTAGACAATGGCAAGCATTTATCATTATCGCTTTTTTATCTTTCACCAATTATCTCGCTGCTGTACAAGGAACATTATGTGAATGAACGTAATAATACTTACGTACATCCATGGAAAGCCAATGCGCCTACTCGGCGAATGGAAATACGAGTCATCCACGCGGAGTTTAATCTGTTAAATTGATATCCGAATGGCGGTGGATAGCGGAGTCGGTTCCCGTCAGGCCGCCTGACACGCCAATGTTTCACGCAGTCATGGAGTTGCCAGTTACGAATGTTTACCCCGACAACTAATTTACAGTGTTATTAACGCTAATTCTATCGTTATTTGATATGAGATTTATCGCGGTAGAGACATTTGGTCTGTGGGGTCGAATTGCTTTCACATGTGTAGAAACCCATGACTGGCAGCTATTTCGAGCAAAAGAACAAGTATAGGATTCAGTTGGAATATTCTAGAAATGTACTACGCGGGTATGAGATCTAATATATTTATATTTATTGTCTAACAGATTGACTGCCATGACGGACATTATATGTACTCATACCCAGAGCCACCTAAATATTAGGAATCGTGGAAACATCTTTTGCGTGTTTTATGCAAATATAGTCTGGAAATGATTCAATTTTATTTTATGGTCGCTTTTCAGACATGGCGATGTGACGATTATTTTTCGGGCATCAAATGGCAGATAGTAGTGTCCATCGCTGCCTACGGAGAAGGATACCTGTCTTTCCTTACATGAGAGCCGCACGGTTAACACTATCTGGTTCAATTTCTAGTGATGTTTCTAAAAAAATCTATAGTTTAATTAATTTAATAATTCACCCCTATTGGTTTTATATTACGTTTATTATTTAACCAACTACATATTAGATAGATAAGTCAAAAATGTGTAAGCCCCGATTTTTATACGTAAAAATGTGGCGTTTTATTTCAAAATATCTGGATGACCAAGCTATGCTCATTATTTTTTTTTAAATTGTGTTTTTTGGAAATTATATCTATGTACGAATTACGCAAACACTCATTGACTTCGTGTTACTTAACAACGCCATCTGCTGTTGTGCTCACAAAAAAGTAGTATTATTATTCGCCAATAGATGTCATGAATTAATTCTAACCTCAAAGCAAACACTCATTGACTTCTTGTTACTTAACAACGCCATCTGCTGTTGTGCTCCCAAAAAAGTAGTATTATTATTCGCCAATAGATGTCAGGATTCCTAGCTAGATCGATTTATCGCCCCCGAAACCCGAATAAAATGACATTTTCTAAAAATGATTCCTAGCTAGATTGATTTATGGCCCCCGAAACGAGTATATAGGGGGTACTCAATTTCATGACAATCGTTGGAGCCTAGATCTCTTATATCTTTAAAGAAATGCTCATTTAAAGATATAAGATATTACCTACTGAAACAGTACGCTAATGGGTAATTAGCGTACTGTTTCAGTAGGTAATATCCCCCCCCCGCAACGCGACCGTGGACTCAACGCGACCGTGGACTCCCACATACCCCAGCCCCGTCCCAATTCGGCTGGGGACCTATAAAAGGTTACCCCCACTATAAAAAAAAAAGGCTAATTAGCCCCCCACATGGGAGGAGACCCGAGTCAGCAGTCATTTATGGGCTGAGTAGTAGTAGTAGTAGTTACCTACTGAACCAGTTATTTATTTTCAATTTTTAGTCCGGTGATACTTTTAATTGCAGATTAACTTTAACCCTAAGCTTTCATAAGCTATTCTTCATTTGCCAACAGTTTTATAATTATTTTAGTCTTACTTTGGCAACCGTAGAATAGAAACGTTACATCATGTATTTTAACCTCGTCAAAGCAGTGTTTTTGTTTTTTGTAAAAATTTCTTCTACTTCATTTAATTGCCATGGCTTCCATCATTGGTTTGATGATTTTGCCAACAACCGAGTTTGTTCTGACCTAAGGGCGGTGACAAAATATAGTTATGGTAGAAGAGGAAAAACAAGAGAAACTAATAAGTTAATAAGACGAGTAGGGCGGACACATTTTAGACTACAGTCTTTGCGATGAAAATGTTTATGTCAAAGTCTACTTGAGGCCCTTTTTCGGTTTCAACAGGGGTAAATTGATTGGTGCTTACATGGCAACACGTAAGTGGAAATGCGACTCTATCCATTCTATTATACCCATATCAACCTTTTGTTCTACAAACCTTTAGTTTTGATATTGGATTCGCGCCACGTTCCTTTCTTTTAGAGATTTATTGGATTACGGCTCGCATTGTTCACATTACTACTGAAACGAAATATAGTGTAGTTTTTTGCTGTGGCTCTTTTTCTACTCTAACAGACTTCTTGGGATTGCTTAAATGTCTGTCTAAGTATAAAAATGTTGTTTATTAGAATCATCATGTCCGTTTGGTGACGGATTTAGAATTACATAGTGTCCCCACCCCATTCTACACTGGGGGTATTGTAAGAGCCCACAAAAGAAACAAACAATAAACTTACACCCGAACATTGTACAGTACAAATGGCAGTCTTATTGCTAAAAGCATGTGAGACTCCGAGGCGTATAAAGATGGTAAGTCACGCCTCGTAAATTTACGTACCCATTAAATCCAGTCGGTTTTCTGTGTCATCGCCTAAATAGGCGGCCAACGGCTACCAAGAAGGCTGTCCAGGCAAACCGTGGGAGGATCTTTCTAAACCCCCACTAGTTACTTGGTTCTCCACTGGAGCAATCTATGGAGCACCAACGCCTGGAATACTCCAGGCGTTGCACCGTCCATCTTGGCATGGAACCACTAGTCCCCGACCTCGAGATCCGAACTGGACGGCGGCCAGCCACGCTGCTGTTGCTTGTCTACATAGAGGCATCCCAAACCGGCTAAAGCATCCCACGACCTTCGCTCTCCACCATCTTCCTCAATAAAATATAGATATTTTTTTTTGCTTTCGCTGCAGAAATGCTTTATGTATACCGCTGCTCCTCGGGAGTGGTGCCAGCGATAATGTGGGACTCCGGAAGCTACTCGTCTACCCGCTAAAACCCCAGCAGTATACCCTCCCATGGGGCGCCACAGGTTCGTGTAAACGCATTCCACTGTGAAGGCGAAAGGTAATATATGTATATATATATATTATCCTAGAGTAACATAGACGAGAACCCACACGGGTGAAGCCGCGCGTACACGCAAGTCAATCTGAGTAAGTATAACAAGTTTAACTCTGCCTGTTACATATTTATATGGTAAAGATGTTGTTGTACTCTAGCGGTTCGGGTCAATAGTTTTGGGTCCATTTACAGCCCGAGCTAACCATAAAGTTAAATTCAGATTCAAATTGTATTACCATATTTCCCGCTTTACTGGTCCCCAATCATTGTATGTTTGAACACTATACTCCTGTCCTATATAAGTTTTGATTTAATATTGTACCTCTTAAGAAAAAGAGGTGTAATAAGTTTGACGTGACGTTGATCTGCATTTTTGTCTATGATGAGGTCCTGAACAGGTGAACCGATTTTGATTATATACAGGACGCCTTGCTTCGGTGACATGATTTGCGTGCCTTTAGGATCCGTTTGGGCCACACTGGCTTCGGGTCACTAATGCCAGGTGGGCCCACGGGGAAAGGCCAGACAAATATGTGGTAGGTTTGACTCCAGGGCCACATCTCTTCCCCGAGTTGCCTTCGGAGCCTTAAACTTGGGATGGCCTCATCCAGCGATAATTCATTCGGATCCCCTACCAACAGCAGGAGTGGAGGGCCAGACGTGATGACTAGAGCTACCACTGCTAGCAGTATTTAAGCGCTATGCCAGATCAGGCGCCATCACATCTGGCTCCTGAAACAGGCACGTCCTGCTTGTGCCTCTTTGTCCAAAGGTCTCCATCAAAGCGTGAGATGAAGAAAACCAGCCTGAAGTACCGCGCCAGCTAGACGGATTGGCACAGGGTTTGCATGACGATTCCCCTCTATAACGACACCCTCAGAGTAAAATGGGTTGGTGACACTTTGTATAATAAATCCGCCAGCACACGGTTCAGGAACAGTACCAGTGATCAATTAATTGCGCATGAAATAATTACCCACTTGTGAAGTAGTTTCCCAATATTTGATTTCGGGATCGGGTAATGAATAAACGAATCACTCAACAAAATTCTCATTATAATTCCACGATTAATTATAGTGTTATTAATAATTATCTCTTGGCTACATTTGTTGGCAATGTAATTAAATTTAACGATATCGGTCGGCCTGTGTGCGCCGCGTTCAAGTGTTGAGTAAATTTGTATGAAATTTTCACCATTTTAATTAAAAACTCCGGCACACACTGATTAGTGGTGGCGTACTGGCAGGGTGGAAAAACAATCGTTTAAGCAACTACAATAAGCTCCACGTTTTGTGAACTTCTATATGGTGACGGATAAAGAATACACGATGTCACCAACCCAAATCATCCTGTGGGTCTCGTAAGGAACAGAAATCGGCAGAGCACCTAGCCGTAAGAGACGGGAAACTGGATACAAACTCTTCCAATCTGTATTGCCAGCGTGCCACAGTAGGCTAATTTCCTTCCAAGGATTTGGAGGAGGCATTTATGGGCTGATGATAATGATGGCTGTGAATTCTGACTGCTGGTCTACCCAAATTACTTACTAGCGGTCGTCCCACTAGATAGCACTAAGTACATTTTGTAAGTACCTTTCAATTAAACATACCCCGGTTTACCGTCCGGCGCTGATTGACCCGTGGGCCCTGACTGTATCTCCACCAGGTCAGTGTGCGCTATATTATACCACACCTGACACACAAACAAGTCAAATTATAATACCCCTCTTTCTCTTCGGGAGTTAATAAACCAAAAACGAAACAAAAGTAATAGCAGGACCGCTGTTACAGAGAACTGTATACAAGTTTGTTGATTTTAAAAATAAATCCTCTTCAAGGGAATTTCAGTTTCACGTTCCTCTCTGAATTTACGCTCATGAAAGTTGTGAGTGAAAAATTGCAGTAATAATTTCACTGGAACCGTGAACGTCTTCGCTAAAGTCCTTGTAATTAGATCTTTCGAGTGAAGGCAAGTTTTCTAGTGACATTTTCTATTAATTACTATCTCATTTTCTTCATCTCTGTTTGAGATCAAGAGTACCTACTCTTTGTAAGCCTTAAACATCAAGTTTTCTTGTTTTCACATTGCTAAAAATAACAGTTCAAGCTTAGGGCAGCTTCCGGAGTCCAAAAAGCTTCTTAAAGTCTGATGCATTTGGTGAGACCAGTGTTTGTAGCTGTGCGTGTGGTAATGGATTTAGAATGCACAATGTCACCAACCCATACAATCTTGAGAGCAATAGGTAGATCACCTCACCTAGCCACAAGAGAAGGAAAACTTGATACAAACCCTGTACCAACCCATCTTACCAGCATGGCACAGTGGGAGTGGGCCCGACTCAGTAGTGGGTCATATACGTGCTGAAACGACATTCGTAAATAACATGTTATTAAAGATAATTTTATTTTTTATTTTGTTGGCATCCGGCCAGGAAACAGGGGAATCATGACCATGACGTAAAGATGGAAATAGCACCCTGACATATCCACTAAACCCGCCGCGTGTATCCCAAACCAAACTTTATGCCACGTAGGTTTTACGTTTAATTTACCTTCTACAATCTATACTAGTTATGTTGCAGTCGGATCTTTTGCAGTGTGGTGATGAACATCATCAATCATCATCATCAAAATTAGACCAAATGTTGCAAATGTTAATATAACAAAACAAGTATATTATTACAATTTTCTCTCCTTCAAATTCATGGAGGCGACTAAAGGAACGCAAAAGGCAGAACACGTAGCCGCAGGAGAAAGAAAACTTGATACGAAACCCTCTTGCCAGCTTGGCACAGTAGGGTGATTTCCCACTATTAATTTGGAGGAGGTCTGAATCAGTAGTGGGTTATGGTTAGTTTATTTATGGGCTAAAATTATGATAATGATAACGTAATTTTAGCGACTGTGACAATTAACGTTGACCCAAAATAGTCCAAAATAAACATATGGCATCTCTTTGTTAATTATTAGCAACACTAATTATGATACTTGCAAATAATAACAAAAGCTCAGGGCATCAAAATAACTTTGGCTCTGGAACTTTCCAGTTAGCTTTGAGCTAAATTCTGCGATCCTACACGTTGAGAGAGATTAATGAGCTAAATTTGTTTGCTTTAGATACCGACTAAACGTTTTATTATATTTCTTTAATTAACGGTTGATATCGTTAATTACTACTACTGCTTATCCCATAGATGACACACTGTTGAGTCAGGCCTCTTCCAGTTATGTGGGGGTACTTCTAAAGCCTACTACTACTTCTACGCTGGGTAGTCGGGTTACAAGGTTTCGTATAAAATTTTCCTTCTCTTGCGAATTATAGGCCTTGTCATTTCCTTTTGTCGGCTCTTATGACACCCTCAGAATGGAATGGGGTATTGACACTGTGTATTCTAAACCAGTAACCACACGGTATTTGTGTTAGTTTACCACGCTTTTTAATAATATTATATTTCTGCAAACCTCCTCTGTACTAACTTTCCTAACAATCATAACCCTTCGTCCTAAAACGGATCAAAACTTTTTGCTTTACGATTAAATACATACTTGTATATATATATATATGTATATACAAGTATGTATTTAATCTTATATATATATGTCGGAGGAAATAGTCAAAATGGAGATGATTGCTGGTTACATATAGACGATATCAATTAGCCTAGAAAATACTTTGTTAAATCTTAATTTTAATTAGTTTAATTTGTTAGATTTTTCTATTCAATTTAGTTTGTCATCTTTTTAAAAGAAGACTTTATATTATTTTACACTAGCGACCCGCCCCGGCTTCGCACGGGTGCAATTATATTATACCTATAAACCTTCCTCTTGAATTACTCTATCTATTAAAAAAAACCGCTTCAAAATCCGTTGCGTACTTTTAAAGATTTATGCATACATAGGGACGGACAGAAAAATGCGACTTTGTTTTATACTATGTAGTGATTGTCAGAGCGGAGGGTAGTCCTCGAGCGGGGTCGAGGCGCCATCTTGACGTTCGGCTAAAACTTATAAAAGGAGCGCGATCGCGGTGGATCGCGCATTATGATAGAAACAGTGGTTGCGGTGCGGTGTGTTAATGCTGGAGTGTAGTTAAGATCGGTACCTTGAACCCGCTGCTCAAATTAAAAGGTTTAATTAAATAGTTAATTCTCCGACATCAGAAGTGGGATGTAACTCAGTCAGCCCACGTGGAGAAAACAGTGTAGTGATAATGTGTGTGCTTCTGTACGCGATGGAAAGACATTAAGGTACAAAGGACACTACGCGTCTAACTGCCCTGAGCGGAGCAGCAGAAAGGCGAGCAACAGTTCTGCGGTCAGCCAGGTCAAAGAATAGTGAGTGGGTCTGGAATTTTACGTCACTCCGGTGAGCAGTTTCCATTTTATTACTCGGGTAAATTGTATGGTATACGACTTTACGATAGTGTGACTTTGATCGTCTCTGACAAACGTCTATCAAGTCAACTTCATAAATTTTGGTCACTGTTCTAGTTGCTAATACTTAAGGGGCGCCAGGGACTGTGGGGAGTCCCGGATCCCTGAGCCGACGACGATGGTTGGGTTCTTCCAGTTATAAAGAGGTGTCGGTCCCGGGGTCCTTTAGTTGAGTGTAGTTGTGTTCCGGCCTCCCAGTTTGGGTGCCGGGCGGGTAACATACTGGTTCCTAACTGAACCCTGGAACGTTCTGGTTCTTGGGTGAACCCGTGGAATGCAAAGTAAATTGTATTTATTTAACGAAAAGAAATGCAGGTAAAAGAGGAATAATTGGGGGTAGTGAGGGACCGTCCCGCCTCAGCTGGATTGCTAGGCGGACTCCACTACAGCGTGGTCAGCTCCGCAGGAGGCCGGGCTCGAGGAACGGGTCTCGCTCGCGTCCGGGCTCCAGGGGTGCCTCTGGATCCTGGCGTTGAGACGAGTCTCTCGAGCGGCCGCACCTGGGATCGGCCGCAGGGGGGATCCTGTTACAGGGGGAGGCTATCATGCCTTCCAACAGAAGGAATATAGGGGCCTACAGGGGAAGTCGCAGGGGTCGAAACTTTTGTCAGTCCACGTGCCCGTATGCCAACACAACACGGTGAGCCACGTGGTCCATTTGCGTAGGCCGGCGTGGCGAGACAATGAGAAATACAATGGATGGCCTATTTCACTGGCAAATGCCAATCTTAACGTTGATGTTTTACTTGGGGTAATTTGTAGTTACTCGTCTGGCCGTCATACGTCGTGGACAACCCCACAGATTGGATAGGGATTGCGCGTTCGTAAAGTTGCTGGAACACGAGCCGATATTAAGGGCTGGTTTCGCTTCCGGTTATTATGAAAAGAGAATTGAGTAATATTTGCCAATAGCAGTAAATTAATTGGGGTTTGATTTTGTTGTTTTGCACCTCGATTTGTTAAGGACAACTAAATGGTCAGGACTGCCACATCAAACTGCCCAGGTGGCGCCAGTAGCTGTCAGAGACTGACGTCCAACGGACTGACATTTAGAGTGACACCAACCTAAAGCAATCACAACATTGTGAGTGTGGGCAGGGGCAGGTGTAGAAACGTTTGACCGTTTAGCCAAAATGTTAAAAAAAAAAAACACACAGAATGTTGTTTGAAATTCTTTTACATATTTTACTTGTTAATTACTTGCAATACGAAATTTAGATTGGACGGGGTGTTTTAGCGTTAGGCTTTCATCGGTCTAGCGTCATATTTTCGGCAGTTTGTATCAAGGTTTTCCAAGATTATGGCACCGTTATGTGCCTTGATTTGCATCGGTAAGGTAGATTGAGAGCCTAAGGTAGATTGAGAACATAAGGCGATAGAACAGCAGATCCAGATTTCACGCGATCGAAGTTTCGGTCGGCAACGGTGTGGTTTCACAGCTGCAGTTAAATGGGTCGCCGACCGTCCGATTGCCGTTCCAAGGGCGAGGTGAAAGGCAAGGCAGCCAGTGCTGTCACTTCGGCGTCGGGCTCTGCGGGGCCGAGGCCACGGTCGGACTTGGTCTGTTTCGGGTGCGGCAGCGCCGGACATTTGGCAGCGAGGTGTCCACGTGGCAACCACGTGGCAACAGCGGAGAAGCTGGCGCGGCAGTAGTCGCGAGCGGTTCGGAGCGGCGCCTGCAGCGGCGGCGAGTGGCGGGAGGCGTGTGGAAGTTTGATATGTTAGCAGTCCCAGCTGTAGCTGATGAACACTTGTGAGTCGTATCTATATTGTTGTGATTCTGGTGACGAATGCTCTCTCATCAAACATTGTGTTGCGTCTGAGCTTGGTGGAAGGAGGATAAATGGCATTGTCAGTTTGACTGGCAGCTCGGTCAATAAACCCAACGTTTTAGAAAAAGTAAACCATAGAGAGCAAGAGCGCGTCAATATTACCGAGTTATCTGCAAACTGGTTACAAGCGGAGCAACGACTGGACCCTGAGTGCAATGGAGTTATTCATGAACTTGAAAACGATGATCTTGATTTGGAGAGCTGTAAAATTTGTGAGTTACGATCGGATGTGCTGTATGGAGGGAATCGGGGAAATGGCCGTGACATTTGGTTGCCAATAGTACCTAGCTGGGGCTTTCCGTTGGTCGGTGATGGGTCGTGTCCATGAGTCGATTGTTCGCTTGGGGTGGGATGGAACCTTAGAGAGGGTATGCCAACATTGTTGGTTTCCTAATATGGCGGGGTATGTTAGAAGATTTGTTCAGAATTGGGTGACTTGTAAAGTGGCTAAGTCAAGTGGTGGTGAACGGCAAGTCGAGCCGCACCCTATACCAAGGGTCGGCATCCCTATGCGCACAATTCATGTGGATGCCACAGGAAAGCTCGGTGAGAGTGCCATTTGCGCACTTAAAGCATCTATATCACTTTGGCGCGCCTAGGCGCCTGTGCGAATAATAGCAGACCGGGGTCGGTGTTTCGCGAATGGAGGGTTTGATGATTTTTGTAATAATCGCAATATCCAATTGCGTTTGATAGCAGCCGGTTCTTGTCGCGCTGGTGGCCGAGTGGAAGGAGTTGTGAGCGCCCTCAAAAATGTGTTGACTGTTGTAGAAGTTGGCCCAAGTGGGTCATGGCAGGGTGCGTTGGATGATGTCCAACTTGCTATAAATGGCGTGATTCGTAGGGTGACTGGGGCAGGTCCATTAGAATTGTTAATAGTTGGAGTAGCTAGGCCACTGGATTTGTTAACTGTTGACGATCGTGAGGTTGAGATAAGTTTGAGGGATTGGGGAGCAGGCTGACAAATTGGTGAGGGGTGGTGCACGGCTTGATAAAGTAAGATTCGATTAAAATAAGGCGGATGTGACTGGATTTTCGGTAGGAGATTGTGTTTTGGTCGAGAATCATGAGCGGAATCGAGCCGGGTTGGATCCTGAATGTAAGGGACCTTATGGGGTAATTGAGGTACTTGACGGTGACAAATATCATCTTGAGAGTTTGAGGGCTGGTCGCACTTGCAAGTGCTCGAGAGAACGCCTGCGTCCGCTCCCCCAATCACGTGTTGCTGGATCGCGCATTATGGTAGAAACAGTGGTTGCGGTGCGGTGTGTTAATGCTGGAGTGTAGTTAAGATCGGTACCTTGAACCCGCTGCTCAAATTAAAAGGTTTAATTAAATAGTTAATTCTCCGACATATATAAATATATATATATATATATATATATATATATATATATACTAGCGACCCGCCCCGGCTTCGCACGGGTGCAATGATGAAACTCTAAATTTATCAGTGTTTCTCTACAATATTATGGATGTATTATAATTAAAAACCTTCCTTTATCTATAAAAAAAAACCGCTTAAAAATTTGTTGCGTAGTTTTAAAGATTTAAGCATAGATAGGGACGAACAGACGACAGCGTTTTATAATATCTAGTGACTAGGGACTAGTAACTAGTGATAGTGATATATATACTTGTAGAAGATATGCATATATGATTATGCTATGTATTCATAATCTGTCGGCTTATGCTATGTATTCACACGGAAGGTATCGATCTCAGTCCTTACGATATCGTAAGGAACAGATTTAGAATATGGAATGTCACCAACCCCGAGAGTGTCGTAAGAGGCGACTAAAGGTCCATGCGTGGAAGGCTCACAACAGAGGCGATCCGCTGACGCTACGGAGTTGATGTAGTGAGCGCATGCCCATACGAGTCCATATAAAGAATACTAATCGCACAAGGCGAGGCGGTGCTGTGTAGGTGCCGGGTGGCTCTAATGAGCTGTGACCTTAAGGGAACGCAAGAGGCACAACACACATTCAATTTAGCTGCAAAAGAGAGCCGTCTTGCCAGCGTCGCACCGTGTAGCCGTAGTTTCCTCCATGACCTTCGAGTAGGTCCGACTTACAAGTTGGTTGTTTTTGGGATGAAAATATTATTATTGATATTTATGAATTTATTACGTAACTATCTGTCATTTTAAATCATTATCTTAATATATATAAATAACGCGTTACATTGTTTGTCCTCGATGGCCTCATAAACTACTTAACTGATTTCAATCAAATTTGCACACCGTGTACAGTTTGCTCCAACTTAAGAGATAGGATAGCTTACATCTCAATTTATAGTCGCAACATTATTTGTATATTATTGGAGAGTCACAAATTCACAGTCACAAACAAAACGATTCTAACAGATGGCGATATCTGTTGACTGGATTGAGCAAGTATTCAATAGATGGCGCTATGTTAAAGTTAAATTAATGTTATTTTATTGTTAAATGTAATAAAATAAAAACCTTAGCCACAGCAACGCGGCTGAGTCTGCTAGTAAATTATTTAAAAAAATGCTTTTTATTACTAAAAATTTGCACACAGATTACAATGGACATATTATTATACAGATTACATTTTCTTCAGTATATTTCTATTGTAACACATTATACCACTGCTAACAAAGGCATTGTCCATATTCCCAAGTTTTCTCAAAATCTTATATCTTAGCTCTCTTTGGCTTATCTCAATAAGAGACAAAAACTTTTCGGGGATACTGTGAAATCAAGATAGCCACAGTGCATAAATCATTTAATATTTCTAAAGAGATTATGTGGCAAAAATCTCTGTATTATCATTTAATTTAATGAATTTTCTCAATTTCACTAATGTCTTCCTATGCATGTGCCACCTTTAGAACACTGGTCCCTGGTTCGATTACGGGGTCGTGCAAGTGAGTTTGTGTAAACCGGAGGCACTTGCTCTGAGTCTGGGTATCATTAGTGTTTGTGAATGTTATACATATTTGTAAACAGCCGCGATACAGGTTATATCTGCAGGTTTCGTTTTTTTAACGAAAATGAAAATACTTATTGGTAATTCAGTGCCTTTCAAAAAGTAACATAACCAAATTTTTTAACAAAAATAAATATCTTTTTTTTTAAATTCAGTACCTATCATAGAGTAACGTATCCAAGTGGAATCACACCTCACTTGGCGTACACATTATATTAACGGATCAGGTTTTGAAAACGACAGTCTCGATATTCAGACCACGTTTCCGTTGATCAAGGAATTCAATTTGCAGCGCAAAATAATACAATTTTACGTCGACGAGCCCCATATCGATTTCGCAGACAAATTAGATTGTATCCTGCTTTAAGTCAATTAGTATTGTATGTTACAGAATGCGAACGATGCATAATCTTGAGATACGAATTGGTAAATATTTTGAGTTATTGTGTTGATGTGCAATAGAGACTCCTACGAATCAATATTCTGTTATGTTTACGGGTACTAGAGGTTAAATGATAATATCTCAATGGTAAAAACGATATTTTAACAAATGCAGTAGAGATAATCAAAACTAAATTAGCTTTAAATCATGACCATAAATGCAATGTAATTGGTTCGGTCAAATTTAGTAAAATGGGGTGTAACAATTACCCGGTAACCATAAAAAACGACTTGATAGATGTTTGTGTAGATGATGTCAATCAACTTGACCACAGAGTGAATTAGTGGGGTCAAGTTCGCGCATAACATCAACCTTTGACGTTGTTTATGCGTTCCTTCTGTGCCAATTATCGCCACTGAGACAAAAAAGACTTTTTTGCAAGTTATTTGGCTTTAATTGCACTACTAAAGATACCGTGAGAAAAATCTGGGTATAAAATAAGCAAAGATTTTTGTACATTTTGGGTACCAGGTGATAAAAGGCCATAACTGCCCTAAGAATAATTATGGAACACACGTTACAATGTTGAAGGATTAGGAGAAGAAGTAGGATAATTTCTACGGTAACTAGGTGACTCAGTTCCGATGCAACAGGGACCGTATTGTATTAGTCATAAAGACTGAATTTGGATCACAATAACGTCTGCCCTCATATTTCTAAATTCCAATATTTCAATATAAAATATAAAAACACTGAACTAAATGACTAAAATAAATTAAATAACTAAAATTATAACAATGTAATTTGTGCCAGATCGCTGTCATCGGCTACATTGCCAAGAAGGCTAGTAACATTGCCGCACTTTAGATGACTATCGGATATTTTTGTACAGATTTTGCTCACGGTATCTTTAGTAGTGCAATTAAACCCAAATAACTTGCACAAACGTCTTTTTTGTCTCAGTAGCGATAATTGGCAGAGAAGGGACGCATAAACAACGAGATAGGTTGATGTCGCAAATGTGCAATAAAGTGTTATCTATCTATCTATCTATCTACATTTGCTGTGTTCAACAACTGCTAGAACAGATTTTTCAATGACTCAGCATTTTATAACAAGGCAAACGTATAGGAGCTTGTTTCACGACTTCAAACACGCGACGTTCGATATGTAACTGGATTGAAATTGAAAATGTTTAAATCACGCAGCCTTTTAAACGACACCATATATTTTTGTACCCAAATTCACGGCCCAAACATATTGGGGCTACAAAAGGCACAAAAGGAAAAGTGTAATAAACGTTCTTTAACAAATTGCAAAATATTCGCGAGGTTTTTCCCTTGTTTCACGCAATAATGAGAATAAATGATTGTCATTTTGCCATAAAGTTTTCATGCGATAATTTATGTTGGGGGGTGAAAAGTCTTCGAACGGGAGGGAGCGACAAAACCGGAATAAAATTTACTTTTTACAACAGTTAAACAAGAGTCGTTTAACTTTTCATATCAGAAGTATAGCTAATGTAATTATGTTTTTATACTCACTGTTTTAATGTACACCAACAGATTTTAACATAAAATAATAGATTATGATCTGTATTTATTTATTGATCGGACCCTGATCAATTATTTGTATTTCTAATTTTATAATCACTATTATATACCGTGTGGTGACGCGCTTTGAATACGTCATTATCATCATCATCATTTCAGCCAAAAGACGTCCACTGCTGGACATAGGCCTCCCACAAGGATCTCCACAAAGGCCGGTCGTGAGCCGCCTGCATCCAGTGCTTTCCGGCGACCTTAACCAGGTCGTCGGTTCACCGTTTGGGAGGCCTACCAGCACTGCGCCTTCCGGAACGCGGTCGCCACTCGAAGACTTTTCTGCCCCATCGGGCGTCGGTCCTGCGAGCTATGTGCCCGGCCCACTGCCACTTAAGTTTGGCAATCCGGTGGGCTATGTCTTTGACCCTGGTTTTCCTGCGTATCTCCTCATTTCAGGGAAACTCTGAGCATAGCCCTCTCCATTGCCCTTTGTGTGACTTTGAGCCTTCTGATGGAGCCCACAGTGAGAGCACAAATGGGTTGAAAACTTTTGTCTTCAGACACTGCGGTACTGTGGACGAGTAGATCTTTCGCAGCTTCCCGAACGCTGCCCAGCCGAGTTGGATCCGACGATTGACCTCTTTCTCGACGTTGGACTTACCTAACTGGACAGTGTGTCCCAGGGAAATGTAATGGTCAACAACTTCGAGGGTCGATATGAAACCCTGTACCAACCCGTCTGGCCAGCGTGTTATAGGAGGTTAACACTCTACCTTAGTGTAGGAAGGAGGATGACAAAGCAGTGGGGTATCTATGGGCTGAATGGTAGTAGTACTATATAGGGTGTAACATAAACCCTATAGCCTTATCTTCCTTTAGTCACCCTTACAACACCCTCAGACTGGTAACATCATATTTTCTAAAGCCGTCTCCACACGGATTAAATGTTAATTGATAACTATTTTAAATGACAGTAAATTGACAGGATTTGATTTTGTCAGTATATCTTTTTTTGACGACTAGAGTCAGCATGTCACTATCACTATCACTTTACTATAACTATCACTACATATTATAAAACAAAGTCACTATCGTCCGTCCGTCCGTCCCTATGTATGCTTAAATCTTTAAAACTACCCAACGGATTTTGAAGCGGTTTTTTTAAAAAATAGAGTGATTCAAGGGTTAGGTTTTTAAGTATCATACATTCACAATATTGTATAAATCACTGATAAATTTAGAGGTCCATCATTACACTCGTGCGAAGCCAAGTCGGGTCACTAGTTTCTTATAATTTGGATTCATAATCGTATTTGATTGAGTTTTGAAATATCTTCTAGTTTCGATTACTTTTAATAATCATTTCTTGAAAAGTTTTGTTAATTAATATCCATTTGGGATTCGAACTCCGTTTTCTCAGCTCAGTTTGAATAACCAAAAAGTTGTTTCAAAATAATTTTAACTTTCCATAAGAAGTCTCAGCTATCTTTAATAAACAGGGCTTTAGCATACAGCTTGTTGGTTATGAATTCATAATACTATTCGCAGGCTCCAAGTACGGGTGATTTGTGGGATATATCAACTGTTGTGATTAAAGGGGTTATTTCAGATATAGCTCCTCAGCTTGCTAATATATTTAATGAGTGTGTAGATGTGGGTGTATTCCCAAATTTAATGAAACATGGTAAAATCATCCCACTCTACAAAGCTGGCAATAAGAAAGAGCTTGGCAACTATAGACCTATTTCCATTTTGCCAGTTTTAAGTAAAATCTTTGAGAAAATCATTTTAAAACAGCTACTGCAACACTTCCACAAATATAAATTGTTACATAGTGAACAATATGGGTTCACTAAGGGTCGCTCTACGGCTGATGCCGGTGCTGTACTCTTAAAGCACATCTATGATGCATGGGAAAACTCACAAGATGCTATTGGTGTTTTCTGCGATCTATCTAAAGCTTTCGATTGTGTACATCACAACACTCTTTTGAGAAAGCTACAACACTATGGTATCAAGTTTAACGCGCTTAATCTCCTTGCGTCATACTTGAGTAGCAGAATGCAGTTTGTGGACATAAATGGAGTCAAATCTACTGGTTCGACAGTAACAATGGGCGTGCCACAGGGGTCTATTCTGGGTCCGTTTTTATTTCTTATTTATATAAACGATCTCGCCTTCTTTGTAAAAGATATTTGTAACATTGTTCTATTTGCTGATGATACATCGCATTCCTTACAAAGACGCGCCATACCACGTTCATGGCAGCGCGGACAAAATTCGGTGTGGACAAGTGTTGGACAATGGGAGGCTACATTCTCATACTACACAACAATATTCGGCACCGAGTCACTTCACTGTGTGAACTTGATCGCATTGTCCACATAGAACCATCGGCGGCGTCCACTGCTACCAAGACCACTAGGAGCAGACGTGCTGCCTTGAAAAAGTAACTCTAGACGGAATATTACTTTTATGTTTAATAGGTATAATTTATTCTTTGTTTATATTTGTTAATTTAGGAAAAGTAAGGTAATCTTTTACAAATTGTATTTATGGCCTGTATCAGTTTTGTGTCAACTGTAAAAGTCAGTCAGTCCGTCAATCTCTCACTATAATGTTTGCTTGCTTGTTTGTTTTAATTTTTGGTACGGCCATGGAGCTATTATTATTTGCTATTAACTTTTTGTTATGTATAATTTCATATAGCAGCTGGCAGGTGGTAGGGTTGCTTTGTTTTATTTAAATTTTGTTGTTAATTGTTTTTATACTATTATCTTTATTATATTTATATATTGTTTATTTATGTATGATGTTACTATTGATAGTGACAATGAAAGTTTCCACTCGGCACATAGTGATTCCGACAGTTATGAAAGTATTCCATCGCTTGCAGAATCTCTCAATGCAACTTTCTCTGATGTTCCCAGGAATTTTAATGTCGTCCATATCAACGCCCAGAGTATTCCGGCTCATTTTACAGATATGCTGGCTAGCTTTGAATGTAAAAATTTACATGCAATTTTAATTTCCGAATCCTGGTTGAAACCATGTCTTTCATCAATAGCCTACACTCTTCCTGGTTTTCAACTCATAAGGAATGATCGAGTGTCTGGGAGTGGTGGCGGTGTCGCCATCTATCTGCGAACTAATATCCCGTATTCTGTAATCGACATGTCGATGCAGCCACCACCCTCCAATGCCGGTGAACACCTTTTCTTAGAGATTGAACTCCACTCCTCCAAAATTCTTCTTGGCGTTTATTACTGCCCATCTCTGCGAGTAGATTATTTTGCTTCTTTTGAAAACATTCTCGAGCAATTAGTCCCAACTTACAAACACAGCATAGTCATGGGTGATTTCAATACATGCTTACTAAAAAGTGATTCCCGTGCCTCTTCTCTTAAGTCTATTTCTATTTTTAATAATTTGTCTATACTTCCTCTAAGCGCTACGCACCATCTCCCGAACTGCAATCCTTCTTTACTGGATATAATGATGGTCTCGTCCCGCGATCATGTCGCCAAACATGGCCAGTGTACTGCTGATTCCTTTTCTTATCATGACCTCATTTTCCTATCTTACAAAGTTCGTCCACCCAAACTTAAACCAAAAATACTTCAGCAGCGCAATTTTGCTGGCATGAACGCTAATAATCTCCGCAGTGACGTTGCCGATGTCGACTGGAGCCCTCTTTACTCATATAACGATGTTGACCAAAAAGTTGCGTACCTCACTAATACGTTGATTAAAGTGTACGATGTCCACGCTCCTGTACGTGCGATCAAAATCAAACATTCACCTGCTCCGTGGCTCACCGAAGATATTAAGCAACTTTTGGCCAAAAAAGCAAATGCCAAATCTAAATACAAATATCGCTCTACACCCGCAAACCTTGAAAAGTATATAACCATCAGAAATCACTGCAATAAGGTGTGTAGGAAAGCACAATACCTCCATATCCATAGCTCTATTGAAAATGGAGATCCAGCTAAAGTCTGGCGATTTCTAAAATCATTAGGAGTTGGTAAGGTTCGTAATGACAATATTCCCAAGGACATAGACATCAATTTATTGAACTCTCACTTTTCCTCTTCGCCCATTTTTAAAGGGTACAAAAAAAACAGAAACTTTGAACTATCTTTCGTCACTTCCAACTCCTACCTACCCTTCTTTTGTCATAAGTCAACTCTCTGATGACGATGTTAAGAAAGCTATCCTATCGATTGCTTCAAATGCAATTGGTACCGACTGCCTCAGCCGTAATATGCTTATCCCTATTCTTGACTTAATCCTTCCTGTTTTATGCCACATCCTGAATTACTCTATCAGTTCTGGCCAGTTTCCCTCCTCTTGGAAAGATGCCCATATTATCCCTCTGCCTAAAAAACCCAAACCCTCTTCTTTTTCCGAATATCGGCCGATTTCCATTCTCCCCTTTCTCTCTAAAGTCCTAGAACGCCTAGTTTATAATCAACTAAATTTATTCCTCTGTAGCCAAAATCTCCTCAACCCCTTCCAATCTGGTTTCCGTGCCGGTCACAGTACCTCGACTGCCCTTGTCAATATTACGGATGACATCAGATCAGCTATGCAGGATGGAAGTCTCACAGTACTTTCACTTCTTGATTTCAGTAATGCATTTACAACTGTAGACTTTGACATCCTGCTTGGCATACTTGCTGCAATTAACATTAGTCCATCAGTTGTTGAATGGTTTCACAGTTATCTGTATGGTCGCCGGCAGCGTATACGCATTGAAGAATCATTTTCTTCTTAGTGTAGTGTATCTGCCGGTGTACCACAGGGAGGTGTGCTTTCTCCTCTTCTTTTTGCCGTATTTATTAATACCATTTCTAATAAACTTCTTTCTTCCTACCACCTCTATGCAGATGACCTTCAGATATATTGCCATGCAAAACCTATAGCATTAAAGGCCGGGATAGACACCATGAACGAGGATCTTGAAAAAATTTGTCACTGGAGTGAATCGTACGGACTCAATGTGAATCCACTAAAAACACAAGCCATAATCATTGGCAGTCCCAGGTCACATGCTAACGTCGATTGGTCCCAAGTCCCTGAAATCTCCTTTAATAACATTACAATACCTTTTTCCGAAAACGTCAGGAACTTGGGTATCATTCTCGACAAAAATCTGTCCTGGATACCACAGGCTCAGGAAATAGGTAGGAAACTTTTTGCATCAGCAGGTTCACTAAAACGGATACGTAACTTTCTCCCTGTTGCCACAAAAATTGCGCTTGCTCAATCTTTATTACTCCCTATCCTTGACTATGCTGACACCAGCTATCTTGATCTCTCTGAAAACCTACTTGATAAGCTTGAGCGTCTCCAAAACTTTTGCATTCGGTTCATATTTGGCTTAAGGAAATATGACCATGTCTCCGAATTTCGTAAACAGCTCAAGTGGTTACCCATTCGCCTTCGCCGGAATTCTCATATTCTTCATCTTCTTTTTAATATATTCTTCAACCCTACCTCTCCTTCTTATTTGAAACAACGTTTTCGGTTTCTTCATCAGACGCATCCAAGGTTCTTGAGGTCAGCAGAGAGTCGCATTTTAGATATCCCTCTGCACTCGACCACGATTTATAGCAAGTCCTTCACGGTGCAGGCTGCTCGCCTTTGGAATGCCCTTCCTGAGACGGTCAGACAAGCTAAATCGTTTCTGCAGTTCAAAAAATTACTGAAGGATCACTATACATCTCTCTAACCATAATAATAATAATTATTTACTATGTATGTATTTATATAATAGTTAATATATATGTATTCTGTTAAAGTATTTATTTATAGTATGTGTATATTCTATTTATTTAAGTTATATATGTGTATATATATATATATATATATATATACTTATAAAACATGCAGTATTATAGTTTACTTTATGTCGGCACAAGAATAGCCCACTTCTCTCTTCTCAATTTTCCATCCTAAGGTTGCCTGGAAGAGATTGCAGTTTGCAATAAGGCCGCCCATTGTACAAATACTCATATATGTTTCTTAATGATAGTGATAATTTTGTATGTCTGTGCAATAAAGTATAAAAATAAATAAATAAATAAATCGCTTATTTTTAAAGTTGACCGTAAGAAAACAAATTTTGACGATGTAAATAGCGCACTCGTGCAAATATCTCAGTGGTTCACTGTAAACAATTTATTGTTGAATGCAGCTAAGACCAAATGCATTAGGTTTACTACCTCTTACTCAAAAAGTAGCGTTACTAAATTGATATTAAATGACAAAAATTTGGACCTAGAAGAATCTACAAAGTTTTTGAGCATTACTTTAGATTCCAAGTTACAATGGAGGCCCCACATTCATAAACTCGCTGATAAACTTAGTTCAGCAGCTTATGCTGTGAGACAGGTAAGACGGCTCACCGACGTGGATACCGCGAGACTTGTCTACTTTGGTTACTTCCATAGCGTCATGTCATATGGTATTTTGCTTTGGGGCAACGCCGCAGACATTGAAACTGTATTTGTATTACAAAAGCGTGCTGTGCGTTCCATTTACAATCTAGGACCCAAGGAATCACTTAGAAATAAGTTTTGTGATATAGGAATTTTGACTGTGGCATCGCAGTTTATCCTTGCTAATATCTTATTTGTGAGACAGAATATCAGTCAGTATAAGACCAACTGTGATGTCACTACGTCCACTATCCGTACAAGAAATGGGCATAAACTAATGATACCTCACCACAGACTGCAAAAAGCCCATGGATCTTTTGCAGGCCTCGGTGTTCGCCTGTACAATAAAATTCCTGACGCTATTGTAAATCTACCCTTCATAAAGTTCAAAAATTTTGTTAAAACTACACTAATTAATAAAGGGTACTACCGCGTCAACGACTATATGTGTGATAATGATGCCTGGAAGTAACTGTCATTTTGTGCCTGTGCTCTGTTCCTTTGGCCCCTTCAATACTATATCTCATTGGCGAAATATTTTGTACGTAGCATTTAGAAAATGTCATATATTGTACACTGTATGTGTGAGCAATGACGCAATGGAGACCTTTAATCGCGGATTTGTTTTTGTTTTTTTTTTTATTGGCTCTGTCAAGGTCTATCCGTCATTCTTTGCGTAAACATGTAGCGTGTTTCTCTCATCTTGCGAACTTGCTCTCACTATGCTGTTTAGTGCTTTTTGTAAACGAACAATAATTTAAAAAAAGCAACTACAGAGTTTCTTGCCGGCTCTTCTCTGTAGAGCAGCCTTCCGAACCGGTGGTAGTTTCGGCATGAATGTGAGTGAACATATAGGGATTGTGAGCGATCAGGGGAGATGGAGGGATTGCAGGAATGAGGAGTTGTGTGTGAAAGGTGTGAATGTAGGTATGACGACTGATAGGTGTGTGTGGAGACTACCACCTAGTGTGGGACAGGGGCTGTAAGATGATAATGGTGTTTGTAAATATGACGATTTATAAGAGTTTTGTGATGAAACCTACGTAAATAAAGTTCCTTTTGAGTTTGAGTTTGACTACAGTCTGGACAGGAATAATCCTACTTCGAGAACTTTCTAATAACGCTTTGCTTTCAGATTCATTGCAGCTTGCAGAAAAGTACTCCAGGAACTTTAGCGATGTTTGTGGAACTTTTTTAAATGACATTAATCTCGGCAATTTTTCACCAGATCAGAAGTTTAACACTTGGCCTTATTTTAAAACCTTAAGCTTAACTTGGGTTCTAGCAGTTAGATATAAATGTTTACTATTCTGACAAACATCTATTCTGATGTTTTTACTATTTTTGTAATATGTTCCCTAATCATGTTAAGATTATGATCCTTTCTAAACAGTTTTTATTAAAGGTATCGCAAAATCTAAAATAAAAAATGGATTGTTCCTTCTTCTCGTCAGTAGAATGAAGCCTAAACGTTTTAATGAGTTTTATCAAGTTATCATTTTATTATTTCATAAGATATTATTCATATACCCTGTTCAAGATAGCGTGAGCGATTTGACAGATGGACTAGTGATGGGAAACAGAAATTATCAATCATGCTATCTTGTACAGGGTGTAGTGTTCTTTTATTTAAATCCCAACGTTTCAGTCACTTTGCAGTGTCCGTGGTCGCGGGACATTTACATACCCGCACAGTGTCTGAAACGTAGGGATTTAAATAAAAGAACACGATCCGAACCGGCAAACAATCATTTCCTGCAATGTGCAAAGATCGTGAAAACGTAAAACATCATTTTTCGCTTTTTTAAGTTTACTTCTTCTCTGCCCGTAAAAGACGAACTGCTGAGTCGGATCTCATACAATTAAAATAAGTGTCATCACCATCATCATCTTGTTATTCACAGTAACATATCATTGATAGCTGAATATCATTATTACTAACATCATTAAACGAGAAATGATGGATTTGCAATCTCGAAACAAACTATAGGTATACACCTAAGCCCTCTTCAAGAACCATTACATCTTCAGGTAATACCATATAAAATATCCGTGTTAAATGTTTTAAGTTTACCGCGAACTTAAATAAGAAACTCAACGCAGCAATTAATTAATGTCAAAGAAATTTAAAAAAAAACAATTTTCTTAGAAAAATAAAATTAAATCCAGTGTAGTCTCACGACAACGTTTAATTTAGTTGCCACTAAGGCCGCCAGCATCGGTGGACAGCCTTATAATGAACTTATCAAGAAAGGAACTCCAAAATAATCTTTGCTAAACTTGAGGTATGTAAATGTTTTGATTAAATTAAATCCCCTACCAATTGGGAGGAAAATAATTACACTTAAATTGTGTTCTGAAATGAAAATACAGTTCTACACCTCGAAACTTATCCTTAAATGTATTATTTTTGATACAATATATGTGAGGAGGAGACATTATGCGTATCCTCCTTGATAGTGTTGCCACTTCGCTGTGGTGAAGGTTCTCGCATGCCTTCAAGGCTCAGGGGCACTGGGCCCACAGGGTGAGGCCCGGTGAAGTGGGGCAAGGGATTTGGTTCCAGGAACTCTGTCCTCAAAGTTGGAGACCTGAAACTGCCACAGTACACGGCGAGGTGGTGGGGTGATCTGAGCCGATGAAAAACCGGTGGAGACTGATCCTCCACCAACAGCAGGAGCAAAGGGGTTGCATGAGGATTTTCAACGTAAAAATTTCCTTTTTCTTTATATACAGAGTTGATATGACAGAAGGGCATTAAATTACACTACGTATACTATATGTGATTAGTATGAATTGAAACGGTACAAAAAAATACACGTGATTTTTCAGGGGGGGTGGAGGGGTAGTCTTGAACCTCACCAGGTATCACCAAGGGGGAGGGAAGGGTTAAAAAATGTTAAACAAACATCACGTGATTAATGGACTGCCCCTAAGATTAATAAACGATGCGTTGGGCATAAACATCTGTTAGGAAAGATACATCATGTTCAAATGAGGCAAAAATTTAAAAATACATTTGCGGCTAAACTATTCCTCCAATTTAATTAATTTTTGGTACAGAGCCTGGAAATGATACCTAGTTTAAGAAGTTAAAAAAATTCCCCTATGTCATATCAACCCTGTATATGAATCTAATAGACATTATTTCACTTACCATTTCCATTTCGACCGCGTATATGAAAGATTTAGACTACACGGTGTCTCCACGTCATTCCACCCTGCGGGTGTCGTAAGAGCCTACAAAAGGGAATGTTAAGGCCGTTAACCTAGCCTTAAGAGACGGAAAACTTGATACGAAACTCCGTCCTGTGCCTGTGTGGCCAGCGTGGCCTAGTAGAATAATTACCCTCCATGTAACTGGAGAAGGCCTGACTCCAGCATGGGTCATTTATGAGCTGAGTACTAGTAGTTTCCATTTTGATCTTACGATACGATGCGGCTCAGTATCAGTAGCAGGATATCTTCTTCTTGGTCGGTATCTTCATTGCTGAAGGTCGTGTCTAGAATGACCTTTTGGTCACGATGCTCTTCCACGTGTTTCTGTCCTCGGCGGTCTTAATAGCTTTGGTCAGTGGCAGGCCGGTAACCGTTTTTATCAAATCTGACCACCGGGTAGGTGAGCGACGGCGTGGTCTCTTCCCTTCGACCTGTCCAACTACCATCAGCTTCTCCAGGCTGTCAGGGCTTCTGCGAGCAACGTGTCCAAAATATTTAAGTATTCGCTGAAAGCAGATAGCGGATAGCCTTGTGTTTATTGCGAGCTCCTTGAGAATGGACACGTTGGTTCGACGTGCGGTCCATGGAATTCGCAACATCCGCAACATCCGCATAGCAGAATATAAAGCCGCAATAATCCTTGATATGTAATCTGTTTTCCGTGTGGTAGCGGAGTAAGAATACTACCACCCCATATCTTCCCGTGGGTGTCGTAGAAGGCGACTAAGGGACAACAGACGTCGGGCAGCAGCGACGTTCTGTCCAAAAACACCATCCGTACTGCGATCGCCAACCCGCCTGCCAAGCGTGGCGATTATGGCAAACCCCCCCAATGGTGCACACAATTTTTGTAAGGTCACCGGAAAGCAGTGGATGCGGGTGGCCCAGGACCGGCCTTTGTGGAGATCCTTGGGGGAGGCCTATGTCCAGCAGTGGACGTCTTTTGGCTGAAATGATGATGATGATGTTATCTGTTTTTTTTTTATCAGTTACTTGTATGCGTTTGACCCTAGGCTTGCGTGATGAAAAGCTACGCCAGGGTCTAAGATGGAGCAGGCAATTCAAGGAATTGCCCTGTCGGGCACCGGCTCTCACATACACACGACGGAACACAGTAAAACTGCTTGGCGTCGGACTTAAATGTGAGGGTGGTAGCCAGCCGGGCGGACCGTTCGATCCTACCACCAAGCGTGCTGGGTTTTGTTGAGTTTTACAACACGCGTTATTTCCCAGCGTGCGGTGGGGAAGTTTTATATTCTGACCCGTCCCTTCTTCTGACGGTCAATCTGTCAAGACTGTGTGAGAAAGTAAGCCAACTTCCATCCAATTATCAGTTGAAATGATGAAGATATGATTCTGTCAGCAAAGTAACAGAAACATTTTGTATTGAAACCGCATTGCAATAGCTGCAAGCAAAAGCCAAACATCTGTAAAAGCCAATGTAACATCTAACCACTGAAACGGATTGCACCAACAGCGGTTCGCCGAAGTGAAGTTGATAAAGGCGATCTGAGATGTGAATGCACTTTCCTGAAATTGGAGTTACGACCTTCTGTACCCAAATGTGTATTTGGGTACAGAAGGTCGTAACAAGCATTAGTTGGGAGGTTTATTTCAAAGAAATTGGTGCAAGGTTTATGTAATGCAAGCAAAACTAGCAAGGAAATAAAGTGGTTTTATAGTATTGCATTCAATTAAATTAAAAACTACTTCTACACAGCCAACGAAATAATAATTTCAACAGAAAACATTCAAATACGACACGATACTGCAAACGACGATCTGCCTTAAAATTAATTTTTAACGAAATATTGAAACAGATGTTCTTGATCTAGGAAATTAATAATTTTATTCTTGGGGAAGTTCTCGCTTCCCGTCCGTTACATTATGAACGAACTTCATTCCGAACTTTCTTCATTATCTCTACTATATCCAACTCAAATCCCTCATAAACTATTATCAAAAGTGTAAGAGAAATTTAGATTCAAATTAAACTGTTATTAGTGATGCAAGATATTTGTTTACAATAATGATTAACAAACAAGTATTATACTTAGTAACTTTATAGTGGAATGATTTAATGTTACAAACATAATGAGTACTCACACACATCTATTTATTTATATAATTTTTTCTCTTACGTCTGTAATAGTGGCGACCTGGTGACCTAGTGACACAGGGTCCTCTAGCATAGGCTCCAGTCTTCGCTAAATTCAAAGAAGATGTTCTCTTTATTATTATTATCTATACTAATATCGTCATCACCTTCATTTGTATGTATGTTTGTAACGAATTGGCTCAAAACGTACTAGAAGATTTTTTTTTAAAAGTCTGTTCCGGGCAAGAGTCTGCCTAAACCAGAGGCACTGGCTCCGGAGTCTGGGTGTCATTTCTATCTATACATCTATACAATCTATACATCTATACAAATAAATAAAATTTGAGTGTCTGTTTGTAATAATAAAACAACAACTTTTTACTAAATGCGTAAGTCTGTATACACAGCACATAGAACAAAATAACATTTTTTAAATTTTTGTCTGTCTGTCCGTCTGTCTGTCTGTCTGTTTGTTCCGGCTAATCTCTGGAACGGCTGGACCGATTTTGACGGGACTTTCACCGATAGGTAGCTGATGATATAAGGAGTAACTTAGGCTACTTTATTTAGTATATACATCTTCTATACATCTATACAAATAAATAAAATTTGAGTGTCTGTTTGTAATAATAAAATAACAACTTTTTACTAAATGCGTAAGTCTGTATACACAGCACATAGACCAAAATAACATTTTTTTAAATTTTTGTCTGTCTGTCCGTCTGTCTGTCTGTTTGTTCCGGCTAATCTCTGGAACGGCTGTACTGATTTTGACGGGACTTTCATCGATAGGTAGCTGATGAAATAAGGAGTAACTTAGGCTACTTTATTTAGTCTATACATCTATACTCTATACAAATAAATAAAATTTGAGTGTCTGTTTGTAATAATAAAATAACAACTTTTTACTAAATGCGTAAGTCTGTAAAAACAGCACATAGACCAAAAAAAAACATTTTTTTAATTTTTGTCTGTCTGTCCGTCTGTCTGTCTGTCTGTTTGTTCCGGCTAATCTCTGGAACGGCTGGACCGATTTTGACGGGACTTTCACCGATAGTTAGCTGATGATATAAGGAGTAACTTAGGCTACTTTATTTAGTCTATACATCTATACTCTATACAAATAAATAAAATTTGAGTGTCTGTTTGTAATAATAAAAAACATCTTTTTACTAAATGCGTAAGTCTGTATACACAGCACATAGACGAAAATAACATTTTTTTTAATTTTTGTCTGTCTGTCCGTCTGTCTGTCTGTCTGTCTGTCTGTTTGTTCCAGCTAATCTCTGGAACGGCTGGACCGATTTTGACGGGACTTTCACTGATAGGTAGCTGATGATATAAAGAGTAACTTAGGCTACTTTTATTTAGTCTATACATCTTCTATACAAATAAATAAAATTGGAGTGTCTGATTGTAATAATAAAATAACAACTTTTTACTGAATGCGTAAGTATGTTTAAACAGCACATATACCAAAATTTTTTTTTTTTAATTTTTGCCTGTCTGTCTGTTTGTTCCGGCTAAAACGTTCAGTACTTTGGAGACATTGTTAAAAACTTAATTTAAAACAAAACATGAGAGCACATCATTCAGCCGATTCAGAATTTAGTAAAATTCTTCTTGATGTTGGAGAGGGAAAGTGTCTAGAAGTTAATAGTAATCATGATATAAAACTACCTACCAGTCTTTGTCAGGTTGTGGTGGACACTGAAACTTTAATACATAGTATTTATGATGATATTCACAATCTCAATATCAAAGAAGATTCGATAAATAAGCCAACAAAAACTGAAAATAAATGATAATTAAAATAAATGCAAAAACTAAAAAAAAATATTAATGAACTAATTAACTTTTTTTAAATTCCACGCGGACGAAGTCGCGGTTTCAGCTAGTCTATTATAAGAATGTATTTACAAAAAAAAAAAGTTTATCATCCATCTCGTTACCATAACACAAGCATTAAGTTGCTTAACTTGGGACGAGATGGCGTTGTATGAAATGTCCAAGGATATTTATTTATTTTATTTATTTATTATCACTGATTAATCACTAATTTAATTGCCAGAGTAAAAAAATAAAAATTAATGTCTACCCGAACCGATAAATGATTATTATTATCATTAATCAAGAGTTTATATAAGTAATTGTTTAGTGTATTTGCAGACCTTCTCTATTGAACGGTCGGGGGCCGACCCGAGTTAATCTGACATGCACATCATCAGTTGGATAAAGATACATCAATCAAAACAAATATGATTATAATATAAGACAGATTTCATATATATTTTTTAACCCCCGACGCAAAAAGAGGGGTGTTATAAGTTTCACGTGTCTGTCTGTCTGTCGGTCTGTCTGTCTGTCTGTCTGTCTGTCTGTCTGTCTGTCGGTCTGTCTGTCTGTCTGTCTGTCTGTGGCACCGTAGCTCGCGAACGGATGAAGCGATTTCAATAAAGTTTTTTTTTGTATGAAAGGTGAGTTACGGGCGAGTGTTCTTAGACATGTTTGGTGAAAATCGGGTGAGCCGTTTAAAAGTTATGAGGGGTGAAAGTGGGGAATAATAACCGAATGTCTGCAAATATAATCGAGTGGGGTCTCAAATGAAAGCGCATCACGTGCAATGTAACAAAATCTACATTATAATAAGTATGTACCTATAAAAAGTATAAAATAAAAATTAAATTAAAAAATTTAAAAAAACCCCCGACACAATAACCTTTAAAAAGTAAAAAATAAAAATAAATACTTCGCGTTGGGGGACCAGGGGTCATGTAATAAATAAGTGGGAGTGGTCCCCCAACACGGAGTATTTATTTTAATAAGACGGAATTATTATTCTTCAAAAAAAATGTATCGTTTATCATATTGAAGTTGCTTCTTTTACTATTTCATAACTTCAAAATACCACGCTGTCTTAATATTTTTTTATAAGTTTCACATTCATCAAAGTATCAGTGAATCATTTAATTGATAGAATCACAAGTAGTTAATTCAATAACAAGTCTATAAATTCTCAAAAATGTCAGCACTATTATTACCATTACGATTATTATCCCAAAGGAATGAACGCGCATAATGTCAAACTTTAAATTGAAATGTCGCCATCCATATATCACAAAGTGTCTAGTACATTTATCATGCAAACATGCTTTTCGTATGGAAATTGAAAATATTAGTTACTAAAGTCTGTGTGGTGATGGATTTAGAATATAGAGTGTCCCCACCCCATTCCATCTTGTGAATGTCGTAAGAGCAGACAAAAGGAAATGACAAGCCCGAAAACGAGAGCGAGAGCAAGAGAAGGACAACTTGACACAAAACCCTGTGCAAAATTGGTCCGTGCAGCGTAGTACAGTAGGCTAATTACCCTTCATGTAATTAGAGGAGGCCTGACATCATCATCAGCATCATTTCAGCCAAAAGACGTCCACTGCTGGACATAGGCCTCCCCCAAGGATCTCCACAAAGGCCAGTCCTGGGCCGCCCGCATCGACTGCTTTCCGGCGACCTTAACCATGTCGTCGGTCCACCATGTGGGAGGCCTACCAGCACTGCGCCTTCCGGAACGGGATACTGAGGCCTGACATAACAGTGGGTAATCTATGAGCTTTCCTTTTGTCGGCTCTTACGACGCCCTAGAGCCGCCTTTGGATCAACGGGTCCCGGGTTCGATTCCGGGGTCGGGCAAGTGTCTTTGTGTAAACCAGAGGCACTGGCTCGGAGTCTGGGTGTCATTTCTATTTATAACTAGCTGAACCCGCGACTTCGTCCGCGTGGAATTTAAAAAAAGTTAATTAGTTCATTAATATTTTTTTTTAGTTTTTGCATTTATTTTAATTATCATTTATTTTCAGTTTTTGTTGGCTTATTTATCGAATCTTCTTTGATATTGAGATTGTGAATATCATCATAAATACTATGTATTAAAGTTTCAGTGTCCACCACAACCTGACAAAGACTGGTAGGTAGTTTTATATCATGATTACTATTAACTTCTAGACACTTTCCCTCTCCAACATCAAGAAGAATTTTACTAAATTCTGAATCGGCTGAATGATGTGCTCTCATGTTTTGTTTTAAATTAAGTTTTTAACAATGTCTCCAAAGTACTGAACGTTTTAGCCGGAACAAACAGACAGACAGGCAAAAATTAAAAAAAAAAAATTTTGGTATATGTGCTGTTTAAACATACTTACGCATTCAGTAAAAAGTTGTTATTTTATTATTACAATCAGACACTCCAATTTTATTTATTTGTATAGAAGATGTATAGACTAAATAAAAGTAGCCTAAGTTACTCTTTATATCATCAGCTACCTATCAGTGAAAGTCCCGTCAAAATCGGTCCAGCCGTTCCAGAGATTAGCTGGAACAAACAGACAGACAGACAGACGGACAGACAGACAAAAATTAAAAAAAATGTTATTTTCGTCTATGTGCTGTGTATACAGACTTACGCATTTAGTAAAAAGTTGTTTTTTATTATTACAAACAGACACTCAAATTTTATTTATTTGTATAGAGTATAGATGTATAGACTAAATAAAGTAGCCTAAGTTACTCCTTATATCATCAGCTAACTATCGGTGAAAGTCCCGTCAAAATCGGTCCAGCCGTTCCAGAGATTAGCCGGAACAAACAGACAGACAGACAGACGGTCAGACAGACAAAAATTAAAAAAATGTTTTTTTTGGTCTATGTGCTGTGTATACAGACTTACGCATTTAGTAAAAAGTTGTTATTTTATTATTACAAACAGACACTCAAATTTTATTTATTTGTATAGAGTATAGATGTATAGACTAAATAAAGTAGCCTAAGTTACTCCTTATATCATCAGCTACCTATCGGTGAAAGTCCCGTCAAAATCAGTACAGCCGTTCCAGAGATTAGCCGGAACAAACAGACAGACAGACGGACAGACAGACAAAAATTTTAAAAAATGTTATTTTGGTCTATGTGCTGTGTATACAGACTTACGCATTTAGTAAAAAGTTGTTATTTTATATTACAAACAGACACTCCAATTTTATTTATTTGTATAGATGTATAGACTAAATAAAGTAGCTTAAGTTACTCCTTATATCATCAGCTACCTATCGGTGAAAGTCCCGTCAAAATCGGTCCAGCCGTTCCAGAGATTAGCCGGAACAAACAGACAGGCAGACAGACGGACAGACAGACAAAAATTAAAAAAATGTTATTTTGGTCTATGTGCTGTGTATACAGACTTACGCATTTAGTAAAAAGTTGTTATTTTATTATTACAAACAGACACTCAAATTTTATTTATTTGTATAGAGTATAGATGTATAGACTAAATAAAGTAGCCTAAGTTACTCCTTATATCATCAGCTACCTATCGGTGAAAGTCCCGTCAAAATCGGTCCAGCCGTTCCAGAGATTAGCCGGAACAAACAGACAGACAGACGAACAGACAGACAAAAATTAAAAAAATGTTATTTTGGTCTATGTGCTGTGTATACAGACTTACGCATTTAGTAAAAAGTTGTTATTTTATTATTACAAACAGACACTCAAATTTTATTTATTTGTATAGAGTATAGATGTATAGACTAAATAAAGTAGCCTAAGTTACTCCTTATATCATCAGCTACCTATCGGTGAAAGTCCCGTCAAAATCAGTACAGCCGTTCCAGAGATTAGCCGGAACAAACAGACAGACAGACGGACAGACAGACAAAAATTTAAAAAAATGTTATTTTGGTCTATGTGCTGTGTATACAGACTTACGCATTTAGTAAAAAGTTGTTATTTTATTATTACAAACAGACACTCAAATTTTATTTATTTGTATGTATAGATGTATAGAAGATGTATAGACTAAATAAAGTAGCCTAAGTTACTCCTTATATCATCAGCTACCTATCGGTGAAAGTCCCGTCAAAATCGGTCCAGCCGTTCCAGAGATTAGCCGGAACAAACAGACAGACAAACAGACAGACAGACGGACAGACAGACAAAAATTTAAAAAAATGTTATTTTGGTCTATGTGCTGTGTATACAGACTTACGCATTTAGTAAAAAGTTGTTGTTTTATTATTACAAACAGACACTCAAATTTTATTTATTTGTATAGATATGTATGTATTTACAAAAAAAAATGTATATAAGTAGTTTATCATCCATCTCGTTACCATAACACAAGCATTAAGTTGCTTAGCTTGGGACGAGATGGCGTTGTGTGAAATGTCCAAGGATATTTATTATTTATTTATTTTATTATTAATTGTCCTATGATTTATAGTAAAATTACAAATTTACATATCTATACAATTAGGACTATGTTATTATTTTAACCAGATCGTACCCGAGAAATCTGAGCACAAATCATTAACGAAGTTCTCAAAGGTCCTCAAGAAAAAAAGGGTACCACACACACACGCGCGCAAATAGACCGTAAAATATCATCCCATAAATCCCACTTACTTTGACGCTATCCAGCGATTTAGAACTAACTCGTAGTTATAAATTTTCGGGTACACAACCGAAAATAGCTGCTCTGCGGTAGCGGCCTGCTGTGCAGCCAACAGATGAAATGTAGCCAACGCTCCATTAGGAATTAATGGGCCGATTCAAGAAATGTCATTTTCCGGTAAATACTGACCATAAATCAGTATCCAGTTGTTGACAGCCGGATTCCGAGGTTCAACAAAAACAGCGGCTATGGACTTGAAAATGGGAGTTATTCATTCCGCAAATTAGGTGAGATGTCTTCATTTGTGCAAATACCCCGGCAGGTCCGTTCCACGCAATATTTTTATGGTAATGAAAGAGGCTGTTTGCTTAATGAAATTCAAAACAGATGCTTCTGTTCGTTATTTATAAAACTCTTGTCTAAAATTGGATGGCAACAGCCCCAAACCATAGTAAATATTTTTATTATTTCATGTTGTCTCTTTTAAAAATTAAATTAAAGTGACTGATATTCTAATGTTTATACATTTATAGGGGCGAATTTCCATTTCATTGATAATAAACATGTTTAACAAAATTCAAATAACTCGCTCACTAAATTAAAATATGTATGTGTCATCAATCTCTTAAAACTGTCATGCTACCTACATCGCCTAGATAGGATTAAGGATTTCTAAATACATATTTAATGTATTATAATAAAGAATAGAATGCTCTTTATTACATCATATGAAAAGAACAACACATATAACATAGAATCATAAAAATACAACTAAATTAAACAAAAAGGGAGGCTTCCTCCAATTACCCTCCAAGTACTTGGAGGAGGCCCGACTCAGCAGTGGGTAATATATGGGCTGAGAAGTAATTAAAAAAAGTAGTGCAATTAAAAAAATTAAGTTTAATTAGCCCTATCTATTTTTTTAATTATATTTAACAATGCCTTTTGGAAATTAATCTAGTCCATACACTTTATGGCTTGTGTCTCCATGTGGTGACGGGTTTAAAATACATAGTGTCACCACCCTATTCCATTCTGTGGGTGTCGTAAGAACAGACAAAAGGAAATGACAAGGCCGCAAACTTAACCGTAAAAGAAGGGTAACCTGATACGAAACCCTGTTCCAACCCGTTTGGCCAGTTTTTCGCCATTATCATTTCCTTTTGTCGGCTCTTACGACACCCTCTGGATGAAATGGGGTGACACTATGTAGTCTATATTCGTCACCAAACATCATCTATGAGCGCTAATTATCGCCTAATTAATTTACTATTGACGTCGTCATAATTCATGGCGTCTGATACATCAAGTCAACGCAATTATTGAGGCAAACAGAATCTCTACAAGCGTACCTACTACATATCATCGAAAGCTAATATACCGTTATTGTTTGCACCGTGTATGATTAATTTATCGGTAATTGCCTGGGATATGCACCAATAATTAAGGCGGAACCTTGTCTTACTGAACTTCTAAAAAAGTCCGAACATGTATAATCTCAAAAGGTCTTAGGCAGGATTAGTGAAGCTCAACGAATCCGATAGTTTACTACTCTCCATTTAATTAAATATTGGCACTCTACAAATGCTTGAAATTAGAGCCAACAAATTTTAGTATGGATTTAGAGTACATTGTGTCACCACCCCATTTTATCCTGAGGGTGTCGTAAGAGAAGACAAAATAAATAAATAAATAAATAATAAATAAATATCCTTGGACATTTCACACAACGCCATCTCGTCCCAAGCTAAGCAACTTAAAACTTGTGTTATGGTAACGAGATGGATGATGAACTACTTAGATACATTTTTTTTTGTAAATACATACATATTATAGATAGAAATCGACACCCAGACTCCGAGCCAGTGCCTCTGGTTTAGACAAAGACACTTGCCCGACCCCGGAATCGAACCAGGGACCCGTTGATCCAAAGGCGGCACATCTAACCACTAGACCAACCGAAAACCTAGCCGCAAGAGAAGGCAAACTTGATACGAAACCCTGTGCCGACCCGTCTGGCCAGCGTGGCACAGCAGGTTAACTACCCTCCATGTAGTTGGAGGAGGCCCGACTCAGCAGTAGATCATTTATGGGCTGAGAAGTAGTAGCATTTTAGTATCATGAAAATAGAAAATCTTTTCAATACTACGAATAACGACTTTAAATTGGCCTAAAGCCTATATTGCCGAGCTTGGGACGGTTTGTGGCAGGAAGGCTTTCCACAGAATTAGTTTAGTGCCTAGTTTTATTACTTTCGTATTTTTTTTGCCACATTAAATATTATGTCTATAAATATAAATATCCTTGCACATTTCACACAACGCCATCTCGTCCCAAGCTAAGCAACTTAATGCTTTTGTTATGGTAACGAGATGGATGATAAACTACTTATATACATATTTTTTTTGTAAATTCATATATATTATAGATAGAAAACACCCAGACCCGGAACAAATACTTGTAGGTCGTACAAATATTTCTTCCGTGCGGGGATCGAACCCGCGACATGCTGCGCAGCAGTCTGTTTCTGATACTGTACACATCATAACGGTTAAAGCTTAATATGACGTCTAGAATAGTGCGAGTGATTCCACAACTCCTGCTGTCTTATTGAAAAGAGATAGTACTACTACTCAGTCTACATATGACCCACTATTGAGTCGGGCTTCGCTCAGTTATGTGGAGGATAATTAGCCTACTGAGCCACGCAGACCAAAAGTGTTAGCACATGGATTCGTATCAAGTTTTCAATAAGTTAAGTTAAGTATCAAGTTTTTCTTGCGGCTAGGTTATCGGCATTGTCATTTCGTTTTATCGGCTCCTACGACACCCTCAGGATTGAATGGGGTGGTGATACTATTATAAGTCCGTCACCTTGCGGTCAAAACAGAGATGCCTGATAGCAATTCAGTTTGTACTAATAGTAAAAATTGATTTTATAAAACACTTCATGTCTTTCCTTAATAAAAGACCAGCATAGCAACACGTTAGTACGGAGGTAATAAATGATTTAATAATATAACCTCATGCCAATGAGGCCTCATTCAACCTCGGTTACTGCAGGTGTGCATGTAATACCTAGATAATGTGTGTTTGTTTGCTTGCAGTGGCGTTTGATTAGTCAAAGCTGTTGACACTGGCATATGCGGTCGCTGAACGTTGATAGTAAACTAGTTCCGTTTGTTGATCTAGCGATGCTTGGCCATGGTAATTTGGGTCGCGTTTAAGCCTCGGCGGGTAATACAAGATGTTAAATAGACCTGTTTATTCTGGAATATTCGAAATATTTTGATTGAAGACAATCGACCTACTGCTATAGTTTCAAGTTTATGTTGGTGCTAGGTTTGCTATTGACGTAGTAAATGTGCTTTGACCCGAAAGCAGTCATTATACCAGTTAATCCTAGGTGACACTAAGATTGCCCAACTTAAGTGGCAGTGGGCAGGGCACATAGCTCGCAGGACCGACGCCCGATGGGGCAGAAAAGTCCTCGAGTGGCGACCGTGTTCCGGAAGGCGCAGTGCTGGTAGGCCTCACACACGGTGGACCGACGACCTGGTTAAGGTGGCCGGAAAGCAGTGGATGCGGGCGGCCCAGGACCGGCCTTTGTGGAGATCCTTGGGGGAGGCCTATGTCCAGCAGTGGACGTCTTTTGGCTGAAATGATGATGAAAACGATGACACTAAGAGGCAGCTGAAACAATTGTTGTCCGTGGGGTGTGGGACGTCGTCAGAGCCGACAAAATGAAACCACATTATAAGGAATCCTTGTGAAGAAACCTTATGCCTACCCGTCTGACCAGCGTGACACAGTAGGCTAATTACCCTCCATGTAGTCTTCAACCAATGTGTGTTGCCAGTGATGACATATGGAACAGAGACGTGGTCGCTCACTATAGGCTCCATCAGAAGGCTCAAAGTCACCCAAAGGGCAATGGAGAGGGCTATGCTCGGAGTTTCCCTGCGAGATCGAATCAGAAATGAGGAGATACGCAGGAAAACCAGGGTCACCGACATAGCCCACCGGATTGCCAAACTTAAGTGGCAGTGGGCAGGGCACATAGCTCGCAGGACCGACGCCCGATGGGGCAGAAAAGTCCTCGAGTGGCGACCGCGTTCCGGCAGGCGCAGTGCTGGTAGGCCTCCCACACGGTGGACCGACGACCTGGTTAAGGTCGCCGGAAAGCAGTGGATGCGGGCGGCCCAGGACCGGCCTTTGTGGAGATCCTTGGGGGAGGCCTATGTCCAGCAGTGGACGTCTTTTGGCTGAAATGATGATGAAAAAAATGAGTTGGAGGAGGCCCGTCACAGCAGTGGGTCATTTAAGGGCTGAATAGTGGTAGTGGTGGTAGTTGAAGCAATTGTGTGTGGATAGACGTAAGGGTGTTAAAACCTATATGAATAAAGTTTATTTGCTTTTGAGAAAAAAAGACCAGCCCTTTCGAAGTTCCGATTTTGAATTCGACCTCAGAATTCGGTCGGAAAACGTTCAGAATTTTGTTCTTTTTTCATATTTATTTTATTTTATTTATTATAATACAAGTTCGTTATGTTGAGATAGATAATATATACATTTTTAAATAAACCATTGAACGAATTAGTGTTGCGTACCTATATTAAATTTTAATTTAACGTTAAGTAATTTGTCAGTATAGGTCTGGTTGAAAACTAGCGCCAGGCATTCCGTCTGGCTTATGCTCAACCAGCGCCGTTTCAGCGCAATTTATATTAGAGTATAAGTAATTATAGATAGTATTTAAGGTAAAATTGTGCTGAATAAACAATTTTTCTTTCTTCTTCTTTTACTCTAAAGGAATTTTGAAAAAAGATAATTATGTCCTTTAATAATACTTTATTGAATTTTTAACTTATTGTTGTATTTAAACGAAAATAAGTATTTACTGCAAATAAAACTGATACTTAACCTATAAATATTTAATTCTAGTTTAAAACATGTTACGTAATATATTATATCTCCTAAAGTGTTCTGGCTGCTGAAGTGAAAAGTTATGTGTGTTACACTAGAGCAAAGTTTTTTGCATCTCGTGCCTTTGAATCACTCGCCACACTCGGGATTCAAAATCAGCACTCGCAGCAAAAAAACGACTTTGTTGCACAAATAACTAGGTATTAAATATGAAACGTGAGATGATATATTAAATATACATTTTCTGCATGAATGGTAAACCAACACAAAACGATATCTCACTTATGTAGGTAATTGTTAGTAATACTCGTAAATATCAAAACTAATGTGCGTTTTATAATATACTAGTGGCCCGCCTCGGCTTCGCCCGTGCAAAGCGGGGGGTGGGTTATACATATATAAACCTTCCCCATGAATCACTCTATCTATTAAAAAAAACCGAGTCAAAATCCCTTGCGTAGTTTTAAAGATTTATGCATACATAGGGACGGACAGAAGAATGCGACTTTGTTTTATACTATGTAGTGATAAGAGCCGTGCTAAATATGAGTTTTTATAGCTCTAATATGAAATTATTACAACGCTATTCATATTGCCACACCAAATGGGTGCCGTTTTTTTATTAGGGTTGCTAACATTAGCCAAAACAAATACCCAGCCGTTGGGGATTAGTCGGTTATTTTTTTTTTTAAACGAACCCCTGCCCTAAGTGTATCCTGTATCGCGGGAGTAGTTTACAAACATGGAATTCACGAGCAAGTGCTCTGGTTTACACAAAGACAATTGCCCGACCCCGGTATCGAACCGGAGACCCGTGATCCAAAGGCAGCACATCTAATATATATCTAGACCAACAAGGCAATGCCTCTATGTACCCACTAAAACCAACGGTAGAAGAAGGGCAGAAGAAAGAGAAGGACCAATTGATAATATAAAACGTTTTGTTTTTGGTTTGGCGGGAAAAAATGCCTGACCGCACATCCCACGTCCGAGGAGAGTACGGGGTAGTGTGGGGCCCTCACCCACTAAAGCAACCCGCCGTGCGCCAACAACCGTCCTTACGCGGCGGACCACGGGTACCGCGTACGATGTTACCGTGGTCCGCTGGCAGCAGCCCCATCGGGCACCCTCTCACGTGCGACGCCCTGCGCACTTGCGCGTCACACCTTCGCGGTAGGCTATTCTGGCGGACGGTGGGCTATCCCCGACCCAACCGTCCGCAGCCTCGGCTAGGGCGTGATAATATAAAACCTGTGCCAACCCGTCTCGCCTGCGTGTACCAGTAGGTTAACTCAAATTTGGAGTAAGCCCGACTGAGTAGTGGGTCATTTATGGCTCTATTTAGATTTAGTAGATGTTGTGTTATTTGGAAGTCATCATTATTATCATTTTAGCCAAGAGAAGCCCACTCGGTTCTAAGCGGCCTGTATACATATGATCGGATACCAGTTAATGAATATTATGGCTAGCAATAATTATTATTCCGCGAGCATTCACGTAGGTATAGGAGCAATTAATCAGCTGAGGCTTTAATTAAATCCATACAGGGTTACGATACGGCTCCGGTTTTTATCGTTCATAAATATTTTCATAGCGAATACACGCCCGCACGTCACTTGATTGACGTAGTAATTGAGTTATATTAAAATTTAAATTGGAAAGGAGCCGATGCGGACTGGAAAATGTTTGATGTTTTATTTGCTACCGAAAAATGGAGGAAATGAAAATATTATTCAGGGAAAAATGAGGAATCGCAGTTCAACCGACAGAATGTATGTCCACTTGGAGTATCGATGAACCTTTTTCTTTTTTTATTAAAGTTCTTGCGTGTACTTTCGCAAAAAAATTTATATAAAGGTTCTTTATGAATATTGCGTGAAAGTTATTGGTTGAGGCTTTGCAAACGCTTTCGGTTCAACTCCTAGGTCGGGTAAGAAATGTTTTGCTCTGTCTGTAGGTATCTGTGAGGTATACTTTTGATATCTACAATTAAAAATATAAATAATAGTTAGTTTAGTTAGAAATAGGACTTAAATAACGATTTAAAGGTGCGAAAACTGGGGGAGCCGAAAGAAGCGTGAAATTTAGAAATTTGTTACAAATTTCATATTATATATACTTTTGATAATCTTTATATAATAAATAAATAAATATCCTTGGACATTTCACACAACGCCATCTCGTCCCAAGTTAAGCAACTTAATGCTTGTGTTATGGTAACGAGATGGATGATACACTACTTAGATATTTTTTTTTTTGTAAATACATACTTATAATAGATAGAAATGACACCCAGACTCCGAGCCAGTGCCTCTGGTTTAGACAAAGACACTTGCCCGACCCCGGAATCGAACCCGGGACCCGTTGATCCAAAGGCGGCACATCTAACCACTAGACCAACGAGGCAGTCAAATAAATCATTAGACATAGACATAGACATAGACATATTCTTTATTGTGGCACAAGACAAAAAAAATACAATGACAAACAAACAAACACATGAGAAGATTTTAAAATTAGATTAAACAACAATAGTATTTTTAAGTCTTGCCACAAACCGACCCAGACTCAGCATAATGCTGGTTGTTGCCAACCAACGCTGATCTTCCGTCGGGGACGGCAGGTGACGTCACGCACGGTCATATTGCGCCAAAAAAATTAAAACAATTACGGCAGCCAAACATGCTTGTTCATAGGTTGTTCATAACTAAAAAAATATATTAAAAGTAGAATAAAATAGTACATACGGCATAACTTAATCCATCTTAGAAATGATAGTGATCTAAATAATTATAACATAAAATAATGATAAGTAGAAGGAAATAAACATATTGGGTAAAGTGAAAACACAATTATTACAGAAAATTAATTTGCTGTATACAGGTTTGGGATTAACCATTATAATATACTAGTGTCAACCTTTAGGGATTCTTCACTGCTTTGATGTTCAAAAATAAATTTCCTAACGTGTTGTTTAAAAGCAGGTAAACTTTGCAGGCTCCTTATTGGTGGTGGAATATTATTCCAACATTTCGATGCAGCATAGCGAAAACTACCCCTAAAAGCTACGGATTTGTGGCGTTGAACTGCTAGCTGCACCGAGCATTGACGGGCTACAGATCTGCGAGCATTTCTCCACGATAACTTATCATAAAGATATCGTGGTTGTTTACTTTTTATTACACCAAACAAGAGGCAGGCTAAGTGAAGCTTACGCCGATGCTGCATTTTAAGTAAGAGGTGTTTATTTAAGAACGGGGTCACATGAGCTCTCGGTGGGATATCAAAGCAAAAACGGGCGCAAGCATTCTGTACCCTTTGAATTAAATTTTGAGTTTTAGCCAATAACCTAGGTCCTATCACTATATCCATATAGTTGAGTCTTGACAATATTAATGATTCAGTTAATTGGACTCGAAGTTCTTCTTTTAGATATGGTCTCAATTTGTAAAGTACTTTCAATCTATAGAAACAATTTTTTATGCATGCATTAATGTGGTTCTTGAATCGCAGGTCCGAATCTATTAGTAAACCTAAATTTCGCGCCTCGTAGACTCGCTCAATTGGTTCACCTAGAAGCATTACCGTAACAGAAGGCTGAATCATTGTTATTTGTAAATTACTCCCAAAAATGAGGTATTTTGTTTTAGCTGGATTGAGTACTAGACAATTATTGTCAGACCACGTAGCTATTCTTAAGAGGTCCTCATTTAGTTTAGAAATGGCTACATCTATGTCGCAAGGCCTAAAAGATATATAAATCTGCACGTCGTCCGCATATATATGGTACTTGCAATTCTCAATGGACCTAACAATGTCTGCAGAGTACAAATTAAACAGTATGGGTCCTAAAATAGAGCCCTGAGGCACCCCTCTTTTTACCAGTATTTTTTCTGACTCTATAGAAGAGCCATTTTCGTTATCCAATTTAACAAACTGATACCGACCACTCAAATAGCTGCTAAACCACTTTAGCGATTCAGAGTCACAACCGTAGTAATTAAGTTTTGACAAAAGTAGATCAGTATTCAAATAATCAAAAGCGCGGGAAAAATCTAGTAGTACTAGAAGTGTGCACATTCCTTTATCTTGTGAGCTAAGAATACTATCAACAACGTCAAGCAAGGCAGTACTCGTACTATGTCTACTTCTAAATCCAGACTGAACGTCCGGTAAGATATTATTACATTCAAGAAATTTTGTTAACTGCAATGAGACCGCTTTTTCTAGGAATTTTGACATACAAGGTAAAATACTTATAGGTCTCAGATCTTTAAGATGAATAGGATTGGAATGTTTTGGTAACGGCCGTATGATAGCAAGTTTCCAACTGTCTGGAAAAGTACTCGTCACTATAGAGGTATTTATGAGACCAAGAATACTATCTATTGTGTAGGGAAAGGTCATCATTAACATATCCAAACTAATTCCATCCGAACCTTCGGCATTAGATTTAAAACTACTAATAATTTTAATAAGTTGCTCTGTATTGATGGGTTTGATAGAGAACTGGGCTTCAGAATATCTATGGAGTTCAAAAAAAGTTAATGTGGAGATAGAGATATGTGATTGGGTTGGTAAATCTAGGAAGTGAGAGTTGATAGTATTTGGATCATTAAAAAATGGTGGTAACTGGTTATCATTTTTGGGCAATAAAGTTTCTTTTAAATTTTTCCACAGCACTTTCGGATTCTTGATTTTATTATTAATATTTTGTTTAAAGTATGCAGATTTTTCTTGAAACATTGATTTACTCACTATGGATTTCAAGGATTTATAATATTGTTTTTTTGAGTCTGTTCGGGTTTTATGATAACTCGCTGCAGCTTTATCGCGTAACTTCATCATAAGTTTGATGGTATTAGTAATCCACGGATAAGAGCGCTCTTTAATTACTGTAGATGTAAGAGGTGCGTGTATGTTAAAGAGTGTTAGAATGCCGTGCGTGAAAGCTTTAACCATTTCGTGAATATCTATATAATTATTAATGAGTTCCCACCTTATTGCTTGTACGTCGTTAGTAAAGTCATCTAAAGATATATTCTTCTTGGGCCTATATGAGATAATACGTCGAATTGGTTTGAAACGTTTTATATTAAATTCACAAACTACGAGACAATGCCCGTAAAGAGTTCCAACATGATCCAAACTTACTTTCTGTGTGAGTAAGTCAGTACACACTACGTCAATCAGAGTTTGGCTGCTTTCGGTGAAATGAGTAGGTTCTGCTACTAATTGTTGTAAATTGAAAGTCGATAGAAATGATTTAAATTTAATAGTATTATTGTCATTGTCATGTAAATAATTAATATTAAAATCTCCAACTAGAACTAAGTGGTCATAGCAAGGGATTGAAGTGATGGAATCAGTGATCGCGCCAAAAAACAAGTCAACGCTAACCCAATTCGGTCTATATGCCGTACCGATCATCAATTTTTTTCCGTTAAGTGTCACCGAAAGCCACATCTGTTCGACATCGCTATATATTGGGTCAACCGGGTGGTCCCAAACTCTTACCGCACAATTTCGCTTTACGTAGAAACCTACACCACCACCGCGCGATCGTATACCGCGCCGTCGTGGGATATGCTTTAATTTGTAACCAGGTATCACAGGGGCCCGGCCTTCCTCTCCCGTATGAATCCAAGTCTCATTAAGACCCAGAATATCCACGTCCATATTTACAACAGATGCTATAATGTTGGAATGGTTTGTCCCTAAGGAACCTGCATTGTAGACACCAACTCGTAAATACCTCGACATCATTGAGATATTATTTTAAATAGTATTATATTATGCCAAACTGAACAACTGACAGGAAAAAAGTTACCATAGGCTATAAAAGTATAATGTAAACTATAATAAGAGGGACTGTAATGTTTTAAATTAATGTTAATTAAACGATTAAACTGTCTATAATTACCAATCATCACTGTACCCAAAATCGCACATATAAATGGTTTCCGTAAAAACTTTAACCTAACAAACAATACAATAAAAATCCTAAGTCTATCACTTGTCATTCGATACCAAGTCATGGTTCGTTGTTCTGTTCTGGAACACCAAAAATCACCCCAATATCTGCATCTGACCGCACCCGAAAAAAGGGCTTGCCCGACTCGCGGCGTACAAAAATGCGTCCGTCTCGCGTCCAGACGTACTTCCAACCACGTGAGCGGGCCTCTTCACGAGCCTTGTAAAATAGCTGTCTATTTTTCTTGGAAAGACGCTCATTTACGTACACCCGAGTAGGAGTTGCAGAGAGACCCATGTCCTCCGTAGTTAGATGGCGGCGGACGCGCGCTGCCTTTAAGATTTCATCACGTAGGCGCCTACGTACCAGCCGCATCACTAACGGCCTTGTCCGTTGCATGGAGTCTGAAAGACCCCCTGCGGTAGGAATGCGGCGCACGCCTACTCTCTCTACCGATACGATGTCACGTTCTTCACAAGTAATACCCAATTTTTGTGTTAATATACCTATAAGGTGGCCCGCATTCTCACCCTGTACCTCGGGTATTCCCGTGATCTCCACATCATTCAGAAGCGAGGTCTGCTCGCGATCATTAAGTTCCGCCCTTAGATTTTCAATGGTCGCTTGATAGCCAGAGTCGTCCGGTTTTTTAACACCCTTTTTCTCCACAGTTTCTAAACGCTTCTCTAAATTTTCAAGACGATTCCCACAGCCATCTACTACCGCATATAGGTTATTGAGTTGCCCTTGTAATAATTTAAAATCGTCCTTAAACGATGCAAGCTCCTGTCGTAATAACCTAATTTCCAGGAGTATATCATCAGTTTTCCCAGATTCCACGGGCACAGAGCTGGATTGCGGGAGGCTATAGTCGGCTGCCTCCCCCCGGACTGGATTGTCTGTATTATCTTTTCGGGGCGTATTCGCCTTACATCCCGGACAGAGCCAAGTGCACGCTACCTGAACATCTTTAGGTAAATTCACGCAGGCCCGATGAAACAAACCCGGGCACTTACTACACTTCACGCCATCTACACCACTGATAAAGCGACTACAAGCGCCGCACTTCTTCGCCATCTCTACAAGTATCGATGTAAGCCTCAGTAATTAACAGGCGCTACCGGCAGATGGCACGACCGATGAACTTTTAGTACCCTCTTTTAAAATGTTAAATTAATCTCTTACTTCATAAATCTTATCAATTCACTAATAAAATGATATAATTTAGTCACCTTAGCGTTGATTCAAAACAACACAAACGTTCGAGCTGATGAATCACAAGTTCAGATACACTGCTAAAGCACTTTAAACACAAAGCACACAAAATATGATTTTTAAATTTGAGTTAAGCTGTAACACACACTGATATGTCGGCGTCCGTGACGTCATTAAGTTTATTTTCGAACAGCATAATAAGACACACTTATTTTGAAAAGAAGTTTCACAATGCTTCGTTAAACAAGACACTCAGGATTCCACGTTGGAGTCATTTGACCTGTGAACTGATATTTTTGGTCTAGCCACGACGGTTGCACGTACAATAGTGGAAAATGTACTCGATAAAAGGTCCATTCGAGTAAATTGGGTATCGATTCTATCCCGAACAAAGAATCGAAGTGCCAATGCAGTATCGATTAAAAATAGTCGTGAATATTCGCTTCACAGTGTAGTTAGGCATTATAATTTTAAAATGCAACAGAAATGTTAAAGTATGTTGTTCTTTAGACACAATGACGGGTATGACTGAAAATGTGTTGTATAGCAAAGGATTTAGAGTTGATATAAATTCAGCTAGGAAATTTACCATTTAAGCTTCTTACAGTTAATGAAGGAAGGGGTACTATAGGGTTGCTCGCACGATGTGAAAATGTACCTTCATACGTTGGTCGCGTCGGAAGCTATTCCCACGACAACTCCGAATGAGGGCAACGACCGCCGTATCTCCAGCCGGTGACCACGATTCAAACTCAACTCAAACTCAAAAGGAAATTTATTTACGTAGGTTTTATCACAAGACTCTTATAAATCGTATTTATAATATTTAAAGTTACCATTATGACCCCTGTCCCATGCTAGGTGGTAGTTTCCATACACACCTATCAGTCGTCATATGTAAAGTCACACCTTTCATACATAATTCATCTTTCTTACAATCCATCCATCTCTATTGATCTCCCACAACCCTTACGCCCACCCACATTAATGCTGAAACTACCACCGGTTTGGAATGCTGCTCTACAGAGAAGAGCCGGCAAGAAACTCTGTAGTTGTTTTATTTCAAATCATTGGTCTTGTTTGCAAAAAGCATTAAACAGCATACATATGAGAGAAACACGCAATCCATTCGACAATTGATACAATCCAGTCGAAAGCATGAAGGTTAAAATTTGCCTATGCGCAAGAATTTACTATTGTTTCATCAAATTTGGCAAGAATGAAAATATTTAATATAATAATTGTGTTTTATCAAAACTCATTTTTTTAAATGTATACTCTGGTCTTTGTTTAACGTGTATCGCGCGGGCTGTTTACATACATGACACCCAGACTGCAAGTGCATCTGTCAGACACTGGCCGGACCCTGGAATCGAACTATAGACCCGTCGAATCCAAAGGCCGTAGGTACAACCTACCCCTAGACTAACATTTATTTATTTATTTATCCACCTTATCACTAACATTACATTACTTAAGTCCTAATGCGTCAGTGAGGCACTTTGCTCATAACTAATTCCTTACTTAAAATAAAATTTATACAATAAAAAACAAGATATACCAAATTAAAAATCACTACATATTATAAAACAAAGTCGTTGTCGTCTGTCCGTCCCTATGTATGCTTAAATCTTTTAAACTACGCAACGGATTTTGAAGCGGTTTTCTTTAATAGATAGAGTGATTCAAGAGGAAGGTTTATATGTATAATACATGGATAATTGCACCCGTGCGAAGTCGGGCCCGGTCGCTAGTAATACTATATAAAACAAAATACAATAATAATACTAATAAATCTATAGTTTATTCTACCTTATAACATAATATATGTAAAATAGTCCTTGCGAGTTCACTGAACTGACACGAGAAAATATCTATACTAATCTGGATTTCGTTAATAGTGCGGATGGCTCGCGTGAGAGGCGCTTTCGCCAGTAGATTTGTCCTGGCGGTTAGCACTGACAGCAGTGGCGGACGCCGCCGTCTCCACACGTAGCGGTCCGGAACACTAAAGCGCAAGCGCTGTAACACTCCCGGGTTGAGCTCTATGCCCCGGAGTAATTTGATCAAATACACGACCAGTGTGAACTCTCGCCGCACCCTCAACTGATTGTACCCGACCATACCCAGCACAAACAGTGTTGGGTACATGAGTGGGTATAAAGGATACACTCCATACAGTCTCCAGTACAAGTGGCGCGTAAACTTGTTCTGCACGCGCTCCAGCATGACAGAGTACTTGGCTTCATGTGGAGCCCATATGATCGCACCATACTCCAAATGACTCCTAACTAGTGCATCGTATAATACCCTTATTGTTGTTATATTCGTGAAGCCCTGCGACTGCCTAAGTACAAAGCCGAGGTTTCTGTACGCCTTCTTGCATATCTTAACGATATGTTCGCGAAAAGTAAGATCTGGAGTGAGATGTACCCCCAGATCACTTACTTGTGTGACATGCTTTCCTTGGACAAAATAATAAAGGAATTTAGGGAAATTTCAACAAAGGTGCCCAATAACCAGTTTAGTGTAGCTAACATAAAATGCATACACAGAAATTAATTAGAATTTTTATTTACTAGAAGTAATTTAGCGTACTCGTGCTTCAATCAAAAGCTTTGTAGGAATTTTATAATACTTTGAATATAAAAGTCATTTTAGCGATTAAAGTTTTTCAATTTAAAACTGTCCTTGCATTTCATAAGTACTTAACGTTGCATGAAATAACTTCAACTAAATTCTTTCAGCGGGATTACAGCGAAACTAATCTAGACTGCAATATATGAAGCAACTACGGTTCATCTGCGGCTTTGGCCGCGTGGATTTCGTCTTTAAGCTATATTCGTAGTTCAAATCTTTTTTTGTATCTGATTTGATGATATTACCTAATCACATGGAACATGGCAAATGGCAAAAAAGAACCGACAATAAATGATATATTATATTTTAAAGGAGCTGTTCTATAGATAGATTGAGTCATCACGATATCTCTGGAACCGTAAGACCTAGAGATTTAAATTAGGTAGGAATATTATTTTCTCCAATTAGAGGTCAGCTAAGAACGGATATTACGAGATTCCAAAAAACGGGGGTTTGCGGCGGGGTTAATTTTTTGGCAACGTTTCCGGAATCAGCTAATAGATGATACGAATATACTAATGTCAGTGTGATGAAAGAATTTTGGACACAGAGTTCTTAACAAGTTTTCGCGGCTAGGTTTTCAACCATGTTATTTCCTTTCGTAGGATCTTAACAGACCCTCAGGATGGAATGGTGTGGTGACACAATGTATTCAGAATCACCACACGAATATGCACGTATGTTTGTAACGAATAAACTCAAAAACAACGGAACCGATTTCAAAAAATATTTCACTGTTATTTGCTAGAATACTCCTGAGCGTATGCAATTAAGCTAGTCGGCTATAATGTTGTTATTTTCATATGTCATATAGCTACACAAACAACACAAACAGACACTGCGAGTCTATTTGTTTGTAAACATTATGTGGCGCTCAGAAAGGCTACTGGCGGATAAACATACCGTAATTTAGCTTTGGCGTGTACAAGAACCGTTAGCATTTAAAATATTTAGATTTAGATGTGGTAGGAAAGTTGATATGCTTCTGTAATGGTAGCCTCGTCTATAAAAAGCTTTATAGGGTAATCAATTTATTATTACGTAAGTCTTAGGCTGTGTGCCCAGTAGGCAAACAGTTTGCAGCCGACTGAGTGAGCCGCAAATTTGTGGCGAACTAAAATTTTAGTAAGCTGCAAAGTCAGATCGATTTTTGTTTGTCGCAACCGGTTTTGCTGGGAGTCGGCCACTAACTGAGACAGTCAGCGCTCGTAACGCTGCAAACTGCGTAGAGTGAGCGCAAAACTAGCAAACTGTGGACACTCCATTTCAAATATATGGGCGTACTAAACCGGCTGCTAACAGTTTGCCTACTGGAAACACAGCCTTAAGATCTTAGTATATCTAATATCAATGATTAACGCCCGTTTGCAATAAAGATATTGGAAGATATATCTGAGGATGTCGCAAGAGTCGACAGACTGAAATGACGAGGCCGATAATCTAGCTGTAAGAGAAGGAAAACTTGACACGTAAACCTGTGCCAACCCGTCTAGCCAGCGTGGCACAATAGGCTAATTCCCTTCCATGTAGATGGAGGAGGACCGACTCAGCAGTGGGTCATTTATGGGCTGAGAAGTAGTATTTGTAGGAGTCACGCGTGGTGTGTGTATGCCTCCCTACCACCACAATTGGCTTGGCGCCGAATTCAAACATGTCAATAAGTAGCACATACAAATATTTATATATATTTTATTATTTTATTAATTTTAATCGTATTAGGTTTGCATAAGAGTTATATTAAATTAAATCTGTAATAAGTTAATTTATACTTTCTGAAGTAAGGTTTTTTAAAAGAATTTCTTTTTTGTCTGTTCAATGTTAAAAATATAATTATTTATCGGAGTGATAAATAAATTATTGATTTCATTGCATTGCAAGATTGTCATTTTTTTTAATACGTAAGCCCCACTCTATGTATATAACCTGTATCGCAGGGGCTGTTTATAAACATGCAATTCACGAATACAACTGACACCCAGACTGAGAGCAAGTGTGGGTTACACAAAGACACTTGCCCGACCCCGGAATCAAACCCGGAACCCTGTGATTCAAAAATTGTAGAACAAATAACCAAACTACTACAGACACACAAACTACGTATTTATATTATATTTGGTTATTTGTTCAATACGTGTTATTGTATAATTCAGACTTTATGGTTAATTAACATTGCTGGAAAGTGGCGTGTTATAATTTTATTCGGGCACGCAATGCTGTACGAATGCTTCTGAAAGGTGTATACGTGAGAGAAATTGTTTAGTCATGGCAGTGGGTTAAGGAGGTTGATGGCTGCCACTTGCGTCATGCTTGTGAACAGGTGCTATTGCAGTTAGTCGGTCGGCTCTGGCTTCATGAGCTTACTATTAATGTTTAACCCTATGTGACTATTGCGGGAGCTCGCTCTCACAAACCAACAGGAGAGAGTCTGTGCGTCTAAAAATTCGGATTTAAAAAGCAACTACGGACTTTCCTTTCGGCACTTCTCTGTAGAGCATCCTTAAGAACCGGCGGTAAATGGTAGATCGTTCTTTTCAGCCCATGAATCAGAAATGAGGAGATACTCAGACGAACCCGAGTTACCAATTATAGGGTTGCTACACTTAAGTGGCAGTGGACAGGGCACATAGCTCCCAGGACCTACGCCCGCTGGGGCAGAAAAGTCCTGAGTGGCGACCACGTTCCGGAAAGAGCACTGCTGGCAGGCCACCCGCATGGTGGACCGATGACCTGGTTAAGGTCGCCAGAAAACGACGGATGCGGGTGACCCAGGACCTGCCTTCGTGGAATTGATGGACACCTATGTCCTGCAGTGGACGTCTTTTGGCTGAAATGATGATGATGAAACAGGCCCCGCGATAGAGGTGTTATAAGTATCGTAACTCAAGAAACAAGCAAAGATAACCCATGAAACATTATGGCACTCAGCGAACTAAATTTTCAGGATAATAACAGTTAGTTGTTTTAGTTTGATTTTCACTAGAAACTATATTTTCTGTTAATAATCTTGTTCAGACTTCAGACAGAATCTTGTTCCAGATAAACGGCGATCTCTCACTCACTCACTCACATTTTAGCATAAGATAAAAACTACATAATTCAAGATAGAACTGCTTATGATAACGTCATTTTGAAAGGTTAGGGATTTGTTTGGTTAAATTAAACTTACTTCACACCACATAAAACACTGTTAGAGATGTTACTTCGATCAAATAAATTATTCAGCGCGTTATAAATTAGTCGAGAACATTCTCGATGGCAATGGAAATGTCTTGAGACGCAAATAAGATGGTAACTTTGCGAGCGGGTTGCAAACTTTCGCCCGAACCTAGTTTTCATTGTCTCCAATGAATTAATACGTGAACTTCGCAAAGGATTACCGTTTCTATTAATTACTCGAGTTTAAGTGAGATCGATATTAATCAATTTGGAATTCGAGACTTTCTTGGGATGATTTCTTTTGTTTTTCTCGTCAGCATTATTATGATTACACTCAAGACTCACGCTACTACTTCTCAGACCATATATGAGGCTCATATATGGGCTGAGAGCTCATATTATGAGCCAATGCTGAGTCGGGCATCCTTCAGTTACACTGTGCCACGCTGGCCAGATGCGTTGGCACAGGGTTTCATATTAAGTTATCCTTCTCTTACGGCTAGGTTATCGGCCTTTTTTCGGCTCTTACGACACCCTCAGGATTGGATGAGGTTTTGACACAATTTATTCTAAATCTGTCACCATGCGGAAACCATATTAGTAACTCACATATATTATCTCTCACATATAATATCACTTAAATTCTCGTCGCCCATCCCGCAGAGCTTGAAAACGAATGTTTTCGAACAGTGCGTTCTGCTCAACATGACCTACGGTGCTGAGACGTGGACACTAACAGTGAGACTAGTCCAGCTTAAAGTCGCTCAGCGTGCTATGGAGCGAGCTATGCTTGGGGTTTCTCTGAAAGATAGGCTCCGTAACGAGACTATCCGACAGAGAACCAAGGTCACCGACATAGCTCAGAGAATTAGCAGACTGAAGTGGCAGTGGGCTGGTCATATCTGTAGAAGAACCGACAACCGCTGGGGTAGACGAGTTCTTGAGTGGAGACCGCGAATCGGCAAGCGTAGTGTGGGACGGCCCTCTGCTAGATGGAGCGACGATCTGCGAAAGGTTGCGGGCAGCAGCTGGATGCGTCAAGCTGAAGACAGGGCGCTATGGCGCTCTTTAGGGGAGGCCTATGTCCAGCAGTGAACTAATGTGGGCTGATGATGATATATATTATCTCAAAAGTAAAGGCATTTCGGTTTAAGCGATGACAAAATTATTAACAGCTCCGAAACGACCCACTGCAGATTCGAACTTCCTCTAATTCCACGGAGGGAAACTAACCAAGTTGATCGAATGAAGAAGATCTTTTGTCTGTTCTTAATAAATTCTAGAAATATCTAAGGGCTACATTATGGACTTAACAGAAGTCGTTTCCAAATTCCGTAGTTTAAATAAATGTTAACCCACGGCCCTGAAGCGGGCAGACACGGAAGCCATATTTTCGTACCCCGGACTTAGAAATACCCCGGCTAGCCCCTAACGGTCTTCCAACGAAAAAAAAGTACAAAACATTTCCTATGCAAACTATACTTTTTCATGAGACCGTTTTAAAAGTCAACTAACACTTCACACAAAGTATGTAGCATACTGGCAGTTTTCCGAAAAATCAAGGGTCATATTATACTGGGCGTGAAACGTGGTTAGCACGCAAGAAAGCGCTCGCCTCATGCCACTTTTGCCCACGAAAATTGACTGGCTCGACGAAACTTCCCAATTAAGCCATTACGTAAATGACGGGTGACGCAACTTTGAATACATACCGCCACCGAGTTGTTTTGCAGGGCGTAATGACCGAACTGGTTGTTCCATGGCAAGAGGTAATAAAGATTTGAATAAATCGAAGCTACATATACGTATGGTGAGGGATTTGAATACACATTATCACCACACCATTCCATTATGAGGGTGTCGTAAGAGCCGATAAAAGGGAGCCAAGCCCAATGCCAAAACGTCTGGCTAGCGTAGCACAGTAGACATCCCGGTATTGGAATAGACTCTACCCAGTAGTGGAACGGTCCATGATAACCGTTCCACTCTGACGTTGGGTTGGCATAGGGTTTTGGTTTCAAGTTTTCATTATTTTGGGGCTAGGTTTCTGTCATGTAATTTCCCTTACGTCGGCTCTTACGACACCCTCAGAATGGGATAGGGTAGTGACATTATGTATTCTAAACCACACGGACACGTCACGACGGGTCAATAATTATTCTGTGGTTATTCGACATACACATGCATAGATATCCACGCACACATGTACAGTATACTGAGCTACATGATGTGGATCGTGTCACGAGGTTATGGCCGTCCTTGGCTGCGTCTCGTACCATGTTGGGCCACTTTATTGACATATCACTCCACTATTAATGGGATAGGAAGGTAATAAACAAGGGTTTATATCTTCCGCACTATTTTTGTGTCCCCTGAATACGTAACAGTGGCAAAATATAAATCCTGCGTAATGGTTCCTGTTCATGTGGGAATTTGGAGCGTATTGATGTGACTTTATCATCATCATTGTGGAAATCTATGGGGGAGGCCTCACCAGTGGACTTCTGTGGCTGATAGATAGAGATATCATCATCACTTTTTTTGTGACGCTGGGTTAACTACTCTAATACCCACTAAAACCCCAAGGGTATACCCTCACACGACACGCTTGGGGCGCCACAGGTTCACGTAAACGCATTCCATTGTGACGCCCCGACGAGGTGGCCGTTACGCAGGCAAGCGACTACCAGAGGGCGTCCCGGGTTACTGGGACGTCCTCAGTTAGTGAGGCTTTCATCGGTGGCGGTTCCCCGGACCCTTCATCATCATCACTGCAGCCTACAGCAGACCAACTGCTGAGTCGGTCCAATTGCATGGATGGAAACAGGCTCTTGTGCTATGCTGGCAACACAGGGTGTCACAAGGTAAAGTTTTCCTTCTTTTGTGGTTAGGTTGTCTGCCTCTTGCGTCCCTTTCGCCGCCACTTACGACATCCTCTGGATGATGTGAGGTAATGTGTATGAAACTAAACTGTAATATTGAAAGTTAATCTAGTAAAACATGCAGACTTAGAAGAATATCATTGATCTATGTTTAGGCGTTTATCGGGTATTCGAAGTAAATATAATTACCGCAAAAAATTTGAAAAAAGAAACAGATCATCATCCAGGAATAGATCTATGGCAAGCACAGCAAGACCAAGCATTCGTGGCTCAGGAACTTAGAACTCCTTGGTTTAGCTGCAGTACTAGGCAGTACTGGAGCCAAGCTCTGTTCCAACCAAGCTCTGTTCAGACCAGCGTCTTCTGTGGGTGTCGTAAGAGGCGACAGAAGGATCGCGAGAGGCATATCACCGCCCCGCAGGAGAAGGAAAACTTGAGACAAACAATGGGATAATATATTGTGCCAGCGTGGCATAGTAGGCTAATTTCCCTCAATGAATTTGGAGGAGGCCTGACTCAGTAGCAGGTTATTTATGGGCTAAAACGATTTACAACAGTATCATGGAGATTTCATGAGACTCGTATATCATGTTAATATAGTAATATAATGGTCTATGGTGGTAATGTAGGTCGGATTGTGTTCAAACTGACACCCATTACTACCATATGGTTAAGGAGGGTAAAGGCGTCATCTGTTTTTAGTCTACATCAATAAGGTTACATCTGATTATTGAATTTTCAAACTTATGCTAGTTTCAATAAGAGTTAGGAATAGTAGACACCAATAGCGAGTGCTGTGTCGGGACTCTCATAATTTCATGGGGGATAATGAACCTAATTTGCCACGCAAGTATGCTGAGCTAGTAATAATAATAATAAAGCAAACTAGTACCCAACCAACAAATACAGAAGCTCTCGCTGAACAGCGGCTTGTCACAAAAAGTAGCAGTAGCAGCTTCTGGATACGAGGCGTATTGTTAGGTTCTTTACTCTGGATCCTTGACTTCCAGTGGTTTGGCTCTATGAATTCGACTTGTAACCAAGTTACGTTCCTTTAGACGTCGCTTAAGGCATTATTACGATTTGGTTATATAATTTACGTGCTCTAAATGCCTCGTGGGTCTAGGGGTTAGATGTGCCACCTTTGGATCAACGGGTCCCGGGTTCGATTCCGGGGTCGGGCAAGTACCTTTGTCTAAACCAGAGGCACTTGGTCTGAGTCTGGGTGTCATTTGTGTTCGCGAATTACATGTTTGTAAACTGCCCCCGTGATACAGGTTATAATAAACAAACCAAATGCGTGTTTTTTAAACAAAAAAAATCTCAAAAAAGGGATTTTGTTTCTATAATAAACATGTTTTTTTTTCTATAATGATAAAAGTTATACTACAGATTATAAATAGTAACGTTCTCTATACCATAACATTTTTTAATTCAAAGGCAATACCTTAATTTACGTCACCCTCCGTTTGCGCGTCATTGAAAACCGATCGAGAAACTCCAATAAAGAGCGTGTCACACGTCAGTCTGTCTGTCGAGCGTTGTCTAGCGGACACGTAGCCAATAATATACACTCGATTCTACAACTGTTCAAACCATTTAATCATAAAACATTCTATTTTTAGAGCAATAAGGTCCATTATTGCTGTGCGTTGGTATTGATCTCACTTAAGAGTTGGACAGTTTGACAGATACAACTTTAAGTAGGTAACTAGACTGTGGATTGCTAGTCATTCTGTAGGTTTCAATAGCAGCTATGACGGTTACTAGGTTTGGTATTTTTTTCTTGATCGGCGATCGTAGTCTTTCAAGTCTGAACTTTATTTTTTTTTAAAACGAAACCCTAGCTCTTTATATATCCTGTATCGCGGGGGACAGTTTACAAACATGTAATTCACGAACACAAATGACACCCAGACTCCGAGCAAGTGCCTCTGGTATAGACAAAGACACGAGCTCGACACCAGATACGGAATCCCGGACCAGTTGATCCAAAGGCGGCACATCTAACCCCGAGAACAACGAGGCAGTCAATGTATAATGTTGTTGCCAAATGAGTAAAGTATTGTATTTTTTTCGGATCCTCTTTAATTATTAGGCTTGAGTTGTTTGTATATAATGCGTTGCGTGGAAGGTGCTGCATTTGCTTTTGTGTTAATATATCACTACATAGTATAAAACAAAGTCGCTGTCGTCTGTCCGTCCCTATGTATGCTTAAATCTTTAAAACTACGCAACGGGTTTTGATGCGGTTTTTTAATAGATAGAGTGATTCAAGAGGAAGGTTTATATGTATAACCCACCCCCGCTTTGCACGGGCGAAGCCGGGGCGGGCCACTAGTGTATTATAATCACCATTTCATAAAAAGCTGATACTTGTTTAAACTGAAATGACTAGGTTTTTTTTGTTCGTGATAAAATTATTTCACTAGTGTTTAAGCGGCTGATGATTTTCGAGAGCAAGTCGACTGCAGTAAAATTAATATATTAGTAAATAATTAATTAATTAGTTTTTAATGGTGTCCCGGCTTTCTTTATTCAGTGGTCGCTTGTTGGTGACGGATTTAGAATACATATTGTCACCGCCCCATTCCAGCCTGAGGGTATCGTAAGAGCCGATAAAAGAAAATGACAAGGCCGAAGAGCTGGTCGCGAGAGAAGGAAACCTTGGTATGAAAGTCTGTGGCAACCCGTCTGGCCAGCGTGGCACAGTAGGCTAATTACCCTCCATGTAATTGGAGGAGGCCCGACTCAGTAGTGGGTCATGTATGCACTGAGTAGTAGTAGATAACCACATCCATGATACTCAAAGACAATTGCCCGACCCCGGTAGAAAACCAGGGATTCGTGAACCAAAAGCGACGCTAGGCACCGTCGTTAACAGAGAGGTGAATTGTTATAGGCACTAAAACCATTTTAAGTTTCCTCCTTGTTTGACGTAGCTTTAAATGAAACGCCACGTCTCCCCAAGAATACTTGCGGTGAGCTTTGAAAAATCTTCCTTTTCTTTATGGCGCAATGAATTCCAAATTTCAGACACCTTCCGGGTGAAGTGGGAACTGCTTTGTTCTCTGTGAATAGTTCTCCCGTCTCAGCACACACAATAGTAAAAAGTAATGTCTACCTGCAAACAGAGGTATTCTTTTAGTTTCGAAATGAGCCACTGCCAGCCCATTCGATACTTCTACGACAATAATGGTGGAATCACCAACCTGTCAAGTGTTTGTAGAATTCAATAGAGTCAGAATCCACAATCACTTCATTTCTTAGATTACGGGCCTGTCAAATCAACGAACTACATTGTTGATTTGGACGGTTGTATTTTTTTAATTTTATGGCATTCTGCCGATGTTCTCAACGATTTCTGCAAGTGTCGTGTACTCATGGGTATGACTCACGGCAATGGATTATTATGACAGTTGTATTTATTATATGGAAATTTTGTGTCAGTTTGCCACGAATGCCACACACTTTTAACAGAAACACTTGGAAAAACACACTAGAATTTAGCAGATAAAATTCTCATTTGCATCGTCTGGGAATTTTTACCAGCTGTTACCCGCAGTCTTACTCAGCGTTGTCTTAACGTGTTAGTTTCTATATTCAAATACACACAATAGATGTCGCTGTTTCGATTGTTTCGATTGCTGCATACGAAGAACTGTATCTTAGTATTAATAAAAGTCTTGGTATTAAGTTTTCTTTCTCTTGCAACTAGGTTTTCGGCCTTGTCATTTCCTTAAGTCGGCTTATACGACACTCTCAGATCAGAAAGGTATGGTCACACTATGTATTCTAAATGCTTTACGACACAGATAAGTATGATAATATAACAAACATAATTATAGTTGCTTAGCCTCCCAAGCCAAATAATTTATTATATCTACTCTGTATAGGTATGTATAATAGCCTATACAGTACAGAATACCCCGAGTACCCCGAGTATTCTGTAATAATCGAACTCGTAAATCATAGTTCACTGCACGGCGGGCGCTATAGTTTTATTTTAGAGAGGTGTTTGTCGTGGTGTCCTTTGTTAAGGTATATTTATTATTTTTTTACTCGTAGAATACAGGGTCCATCCTGAGACTGACCTTCAATAAAATCTATGTGCAACAGCAAAATATCTACAATTAACATTTTTTATGCGTTCAAAATAATTTGAAAAGAGATATCATTAAGAATTTCCAGAGATTGACCATTCTGTTTGAAACGTTACTATCGGAAAATAATTCTTGTTCGCTATTAAAACCTCCAATTACCTGATGATTTTATTTTTTTCTTTTCTCACTTTCTTTTCAAGGTTCCATATTTTTTTAATTATTCTTTCCTAGTCTGAGTATGAAAACTTACCTCTATTTCACACAATTTTCAAACATATAAAACCTTTATCGGCTGTCAGACTGACTGACATACAGATAGACCTTTATGTAGTCATATCCTACATGAAACCAGCAAAAAATCAAAATTACTTTGATTATTTTTGATATTTTCCTTTCCCCTGCATTTACCTGTACAACGTGACATTGGCGGAGTAATGTTGTTGTAACATGACAAGCCATTAATCTAAGAAGAAGAGAAGAAGTAGATCAACTCAAAGGAACAGTGAATTGCGGTATAGTAGCTTAAAACATCTAGAACCAAAAGCGCGGTGGTGAGGGAAAATGACGCTTGTCATCAAACCGTGATTGGAGAAGGGGGTTTACGACCCCCTTCTCCAATCACGGCCAAAGAGACTCAAAAATCGACTTTTGCGCCGGATCGATTTTGGCTCAAGATGTTTGTAAGGGACTATACCTTAGCTGAAATTATGATATGATGAATACCTAATAACCGATTGCGAAATTATAAATTGAAATCCAAAACTTCAATCAGGATTCCAAAGTCATTATTACAGCAAACAAATGACCCACTACTGGGTTAGGAGTTCACTAATCCTTCTCTAATCACATAGAGGGTAATTAGCCTACTGTGCTACCATAGGGTTTCCTATCTACTCTCCCTTCTTTTGCAGCTAGTTTTTCGGCCTTGTCAAATCTTACGACAGCCTCAGCATAGAATGGGATGGTAAAACTATGTATTCTAAATCCATCACTACACAGACAGTAAGTAATAAATATTACTTAGCCGACAGAATCTTTCGCTTCTCAATTTTCGAATCAAACGATCCATTCTACTCAAGCAAGAACAAAAGAATCCACTTTGCTACGTTAAAAATTAATAAGAACTGTCACCTCTGGGAGCGATTGATATATGAGTTTATTAGGTTAGTCTGGAATACCGATTTCATTTTAGAAACAATGTTATAGAAGGCGTATGTGTTGTTATTTCTTTGCATTTTTTGATAATATTTACCATAGTAAAATAATTAATGTATATTTTTTATATACCGAAAGTAGAGATTTCAAACAACCTATAGCCTGCCAATTTTTAAAAAGATGATATTCTGACTTTTAAGTTAGGGTTCACTTTCGATACTAAGTCAAAATACATATTATTATTTGAAATCAAAAGAATTACTGTGTGTTTGAGACATAAAAGGTAACATTTCACCAACTTTCGTGAAAAAAAGTTATTTGTATTAAAATAAAAAAAACCTAGAATTGGTTACATACATTTTGAGGTTAGGTAAAAATACATAAAAGGAACAGGTGTAGATTTTTTTCTATTAGCTACAACTTTGCCTTTTAACTTTTTTCGGAAGGACTTGCAGTTGTTACGGAATCAAGATAAACCGGGTTTTACCTTTAAAAACTCACCCGACCTTAGATCACCCGTAAATTAATTTTCCTTTCATTTTTGTTATATTCATTTGCTTTTTCCAAAGGGTTTCAACCCATTTTTTTTTTACATTTTCAACGGCTTCAAAGCCCTGGTCTATTTAGCGATCATGTTGATAACGACAATTTGAAGCTAATACTACTACTATTCGGCCCATAGATGACCAACTGCTGAGTCGGGCTTCCTCCAGTTAAATGGAGGTGTGCCCAAACCATCTGGCCAGCATGACACAGTAGGCTACTACTATATCACGCTGGCCAGACGGTTTGGCACAGGGTTTCAGCTGTTTATTTCTTTCTAATATAAATGGGCCACCACACGGATTATTAATATAGCTTCTTATTAAATATCTTTGCATATTTTCTATTTTTATTGTCTTTGTAGTAAAAGCTATTATTTATTTGCCATTTGCCACTTTGACGTCCCATATAGTTGGAACAACATAAATTATTCAAAGCGTTCTTGCTGCTAGCAGTTTGCTATTAAAGCCTAAGAGCTAGCATGATTGAGTGAATGTTATTTATAGGAAATTCTAATTCATGAAAATACTGTCTCATAGGTTAATAGAATTAATAAAAATGTGTCTGTGTAGTAATTGATGTAAAATATAATAATGACTTATAAAAAATTTACTTCACATTTTTTTAATCAAAAACACATATTTCCATGCTTTTCAATGCCATGCAATAAACAACGCCACCTAATCACTACATAGTATAAAACAAAGTCGCATTTTTCTGTCCATCCTGTCCGTTCTGTCCGTCCGTATGCATAAATCTTTAAAACTACGCGACGGATTTTGAAGCGGTTTTTTTTAATAGATAGAGTAATTCAAGAGGAAGGTTTATAGGTATAATATAATTGCACCCGTGCGAAGCCGGGGAGGGTCGCTAGTAAGTAATAAAGCTTCATAAGTTATTTCACCATAATTATCAGTTCAAGACATAAAATGGTCTCCTCTTATTAAGTTATTTATTTTTATCATTTTATTTTAATTCCTCTATTAGTCAATATAAACACAAAAATAATATCAGAAAGGCAAAGAGCCCACACTGAAATTATAATTACACCGTTTATAATTTCGGTGTGGGCTCTTTGCCTACTTTCAGGCATATTTCCATTGGCGCCACCGCTATATGCAGCTTGTATTTAAGTTAATAGCTCTATTACTTTAATGGGCTAATGCGAGCGAATCAAACAACTTCATAAGAACGTCTTAGCAATCACAAGTTTATTGTACGAGTAATGGTAGGATTGTTAGCACTAAGAACTTGTTATGGAGTTCCAAAGCCGTGGCTGGTTTCAAAATATTGATTCAAATCAGTTTACAAATGAAGTAGTTATGCAGTAACATACATCAAATAAACATACAAACCCTCGTCATTTTTTAAATAAACGTGATGAAACCTAAAGATTAAAAAAAAAAAAAACGGTTCTGAATCGCCGTAGACATATGACGGTACCTTTATGTGACATAAAAGTATAAAGGCATTAAATCTTCATATTTTTACCGGTATTATGAACCGTGTCGTTATTTTAAAATGTTTACAAATCATCATTATCATCATCAGTCCACATTAGTCCACTGCTGGATATAGGGCTGCCCTTAAGAGCGCCATAGCGCCCTGTCTGCAGCTTGACGCATCCAGCTGCTGCCCGCTACCTTTCGCAGATCGTCGCTTCATCTAGCAGAGGGCCGTGCTCAAGAACTCGTCTACCCTAGCTTAACATCATCACACACAATACACTAAGAAAACCAGAATTACATAGCCCTAAAAAGTTTTACTGTGTAGTCGGCACCGAAATCAATTCACTCAGAAGTCTTTTACAGAAAAGTGTAAGAGTTGGGTCGTTATCGGAGGCCACCATAGATCAGGGCGGAGGTGTCTATAGAACATTATTCTTCGTCTGTCAACGATACCGTTGAGATTATTGAGGATTCTCGCACAAACTAAAGTGGATTACAATCTTGTCTTACAAAGGGTTAACCCACACTAGGCATCCCTTGTATGCGAGCCTTTACATGAATACAAAATTTGTGGATAAAAATAACACTTGGACAAAATGTATTTGGCCTACATTAAGACAGCTGTTGACAGACGACAAATGGGTCTGTATTATGTGCACTACTACTTCCCAGCCAATAATTTATCCACTGCTGCGTCGGGCCTCCTCTAACTACATGGAGGGTAAGTAGGCTATGCATGAACAGTGCGCCCTACCCGTCATGACCTACGGCGCCGAGACGTGGACACTCACGGTGAGACTAGTCCACCAATTTAAAGTCGCTCAGCGTGCTATGGAGCGAGCTACGCTTGGAGTTTCTCTGAAAGATAGGCTCCGTAACGAGACTATCCGACAGAGAACCAAGGTCACCGACATAGCTCAGAGAATTAGCAGACTGAAGTGGCAGTGGGCTGGTCATATCTGTAGAAGAACCGACAACCACTGGGGTAGACGAGTTCTTGAGCGGAGACCGCGAATCGGCAAGCGTAGTGTAGGACGGCCCTCTGCTAGATGGAGCGACGATCTGCGAAAGGTTGCGGGCAGCAGCTGGATGCGTCAAGCTGAAGACAGGGCGCTATGGCGCTCTTTAGGGGAGGCCTATGTCCAGCAGTGGACTAATGTGGGCTGATGATGATGATCAAGTAGGCTATTATGCCACGCTGACCATGTGCTCAGTACCTACCTACAAATAATGTATCTGACTAGAATGGACTTGATAAGAGACTTGAAATCTTTTCGAAGCCATTTATTGGTACAGTATTGAGATAGTTGTCCATATGATGACGCATTTAGAATAAAAATTGGATAACAAACTCATTTCATCCGAATGTTGCGGACGCAGAGATTTATTAGACAGAAAGCCTAGCCAAAACAAGAAGGGAATGTTCGACCATCGGCTTGTCGAGCTAGCGTAGCACATTATACAAATTTCCGGTATGAAATCTTTTATCATAATGTTTGTCCACAGTGAAACGTAGATATGAACTAGCCATTGTATTGTTCCGTGTGGTGGATACATTGTGTCGCCACCCCATTTCATCCTCAGGGTGCCATATGAGCCGACAAAAGGAAATGATAAGGCCTAAAACCTAGCCACAAGACAAGGATAGCTTGATACGAAACTCTATGTGAACCCGTCTGGCACAGCAGGCTAATTTCCCTCCACGAAGTTGGAGGAGGTCTCAGCAGTGGGTTCCCCTCGACTGTGCTGCCACCTTGTCGTGGTTAGGGGGCTTGAGTGCCTCAATGATCCGTGGGGCTATACCGGCCAGGGCCTCCCATGCCGGGCGGGCCCAAGGGGAGAGGTGAGACGAAGAGCGGCATCCAGCGCCGCCGTGGACTGGGGCTCCAGGGACTCCTCTGTCCTCAGAGTTGCCCTGCGAGTCCTGGACCGCTGCGGTGCACTTACGCCCTTGGGTTGTCGCTAACCCGAAGGCTGACGGGCCTCCTTCTGCGAGGCCGTTATGTCGCAGAAGGGGGCTGCGGGGTGGGTCGCAAAGGAGGGAGCTCCGGAGCTGGTGGTTGGTCAGGGGAACCACCACCGACGAAAGCTTCGATGACTGAGGGCGTCCCAGTGTATAAGGCCCCCCACTCTGACAGTCGCTTGCCCACGTCGCGGGCACCACGCTGGGGCGTCACAGTAGAATGCGTTTACGCGAACTTGTGGAGTCCCAAGCACGCCGTGTGAGGGTATACCGCTGGGGTTTTAGTGGGTAGACGACTCTTGGGTAGACGACCCTTGTCGGAGTCCCACATAATCACTGACCTCTCTCTGCATAAAGCATTACCCCAGCGACAACAAAAAACAAGAGTCTCAGCAGTAGGTAATTTATGGGCTGGGAATTATGAAGTGCAACTTGGACGTGTGGTGACGGCCTTAGAATACAAAATATCGCCAACCTATTCCATCCTGAGAGTGTCGTAAGTGGTGACTAAAAGAAATCAAGATTCTGATCACCTAGCCGCAAGGGAAGGAAAAATTTGATACAAACCCTGTGCCAACCCGTATTGCCAGAGTGGCTCAGTTGGCTAATTTCCCTCCAAGAATTTGGAGGAGACCCGACTCAATAGTAGGTAATTTATGGGCATAAACGACGAATGCATAATTTTAAAAACTATCACCAACAAAACAGAAACTATTACAAAATTAACAATTATTGACTTTCCTGGTTGTGGTTTATTATGGTTCATTCCTGGTTGTGCCTATGGTTCATTACCTACCACATACCATTTACGTACATCGGGATGAAGTACAAATAACATAAAACGCCAAATAGTAGGTATACTTACATTCCTACGTCACATCATAGCATTTAGACCAATCCACTTAGAATCCTTTCAGCGACAGGGTCGCTATCGTGGTGCTATTGATCACCGGTAAAGGATTCCCTCGAACATTATTCTCCGGCTGACAGCGACACCGTCGGGGACATACGCACAATGCACTTGGGATTTCAGAGGTTCTAGTTGTAATCAGTTCGTGACATTTGGCCTTACCTAAGAACATTTTTAAAGACATGGAACAGAGATAATGCTTCATACAGCCAAACAAAACAGGGTCTAACAAAAAAACTACTATAATTATAATGTTAACGTAAAGGTTTCTAACATTCTATGTTTGTTAGTCTTTCACCCAAAAACTACTGAATGGAGTTTGATGATACTTAAAAATAATAACTATAGCTTATAAATCAGAATAACATTCTAGCTATAATTTATTAAGATAATGTCTAACAGTAACAGATAATTGTATTTTTTGTTAAATACCCGTCCGAAGCCAAGACGGTCCGCTAGCTTTATTATATAAAAATAATGAAATTCGCTCTGTGGGTATTTATTTTCTACAAAATCAAAATTCTTTGAATAAAGTTGGACCGTTGAAGTTGTAGTTGGATTTTTTTCATTTTACTTATAAAAAGAGCACAAAACTTTTGATAAGTAAAATGAAAACAATCTTTAAAGTTTTTGTATATTTTTATACACTGTACATTAATAACAATATGCATTTACTTTAATATGCAAAGCTAAACGATTCTCCGCGTCATCATTACGCATGCTAATCTTCTGTATATGTATATGGTTCAAATGTACTGTATAAGATTAAAATGGGTCCTTTTGTTACATTTGTAACGTGTTTTTGTTACACGCCTTAAAGGTAGGTATCATGTGTGCGTGTCAAATGGAAACTTACATCTTCGCGTGCTGAGAAAAATAGTTTATACTGGCCAAGCGAGCACTAAAGCTTTATATCTCTAGATATAAAGGTTGGGTTGGGTGTCCGTGGTGTGACGGATTTAGAATACATGGTGTCACCACTTCATTCCATTCTGAGGGTGTCATAAGAGCCGACAATCCCTGTGCCAACCCACCTTGCCAGCGAGGCACAGTAGGCTTATTTCCCTCCATGAATCTGGAGGAGGCCTGACTATAATTATGATGATCATGATGATGATAACATAAAACCCGACAGGTGACAGTGGCCATTAACCATCTAATAGACCGTCTGTTTGCATCTAATTAAAAAAATATCGGTGATGGATAGATAAAAAACCTCATGCAAGTTTCGCTTTGCCATTATATATCGGCTGCCATATATATCGGCGGGCCTCCTCCAGTTACATAGATGGTAATTAGGCAATTGTGCCACGCTGGCCAATTTAGTTGGCACAGGGTTTCGTATCAAGTTGTTCTTCTCTTTCGGGTAGGTCGACCTTTTTCTTTGGTCGGCTCTTACGACACCCTCAGAATGGAAAAGGGTTCTAAATCCATCACCACATGGACAATAGGCTAATTACCATGTAATGGGAGGAGGGCCGACTCAGCAGTGGGAGCAGTATTAGTAAACTACGGATTCTTCTATGGTTGTGTAAATAAAAAAAGTAAGATGCTTTTATCCTACTAATAATAAAATCGCTAATGTTTGTAAGTATGGATGGATGTTTGTTACTCTTTCACGTAAATCCTACTGAAAGGATTTTAATGAAACTCTACAATAATATAGCTTACTAGCGACCCGCCCCCGCTTCGCACGGGTGCAATGATGAACCTCTAAGTTTATCTGTGTTTCTCCACAATATTATGGATGTATTATACATATAAACCTTCCTCTTAAATCACTCTATCTATTAAAAAAAACCGCTTCAAAATCCGTTGCGTAGTTTTCAAGATTTAAGCATACATAGGGACGAACAGACGACAGCGTGATAGTGAAGTGATACATCAGAATAACACATATAGCCCAGTCATATTAGGTAAAAAAAGGGGTCAACCTCGGAATGAAAGATAATAAGCTGCAAATTGGTATGAACCTTTGTTTTGTCATTCTAAATGTTGTCTCAAAAGTCACAATCGTTATCGTGTCCGCGTCTCAAGATATTCAAGGTCAAAGGTCACAAAAATCGGTTTTTCGCGAATATCTGGCTTCCTATCGGTTAAATGAGATTTGCATTTATTATAAAAGTTGTAGGCTATAAAATTCCCTACAACTTTTGTTTAAACTTTTTTTTCATACGACTAACCGTTTTGAAGGTAGAGCGAGGTAGAATTCAATTCTGGTACATGGACAGACATGGTAATCGAGCAAAGTCTGATGAAATCTATGAAGACAGAAGGAGGAGTATCTCGAGGCCGAAGTACACAAGAAAGTGTTCTATGTAAGTGGGTATATGCTATGTATGCCACGAATACAATTTGTGAAGAAATTGAACGGTTTTGTAACATTTCTTTCGATTCTGTGGACCAACATGTTGATGCTAGAGATTCACGAATAAAAAGGGATGATACTGATGTAAATGAACTGGTTGGTTGGTTTACGCTTCATAATCCCTTTCCAAATGCGAATCAGTTGGTATCCTTAGCTTCAGGAATCGTTGGAAATGACCAAATTAATTGTCACCGAGCCCATGAAATCGGATTGCAATCTATGGTAAAGATAACTGGTTTGAACTTCAACGAAATAAAGTTAAAACGCGTCGATAAGGTTTTACCGCTTTCAGCCATTAACAAATCTGTCAAAATTAATGATTGTAAAGTTTCTATAGATCCAATGTTACTTTTCCAGAGAATAACTGTAAGCAAAAAATTTGAAAGTAATTTGAAAAAAATTGACATTATCATCTTGCGAGTAAAAAATCTAATATATAGAATTCTGTATTTTAAAAAGTTATTGAACTCCTCCCAAATGCTCGACCAATTATCGTGAAATTTTGTGATGATTTTCTCATCCCAAAATGTTTTGGGTGGTCAACAAGATTTTTTTTTTTCATATTTATATATATTTTTTAATCATACAGCTTAAACAAAACATACACAACCCTAAATTTTCACCCTTTTACGATCAACCCCTATTTTTTTATAGCGATATTTATATGGCATAGCAACATTTGCGGGGTCAGCTAGTAAGTATAACATAAAGATTTCCATGTATTATTCACAATAACCGACTATATTGAATATACCGACCGTACACTACATTAATTAACATACATTATGTAAGTAATACTCATAAAATTAATTAACATACATTATGTAAGTAATGCTCATAAAATTCTCGTGTCACGGTGTTTGTTATTAAACTCCTCCGAAATGGCTCGACCGATTTTGATGGAATTTTAAATTTACATTTGGTAGGTCTGCGAATCGGACTACATATATATTTTTCACCCGCAAATATAATTAAGCCTATATGAATAATTAAGCCACGTATTTTAATTAAATATTAATAATTACTACATAAATAATGGGCATCGTATTTTTTTTCCTAAAAAAATAACTTTTTACAACGTACTGATAAACGTAATCTCGCTTGACCTTGCATTAGGCCATAATATGAGCGTACGCGGCGCACTCTTCGCGGTCTACCGCAAAAACGGTTGATTATATGAAAAAAAAGTTCAAACAAAAGTTGTAGATAATTTTATACTCTACAACTCTTACTTGGGTGCAAATCTCATATAAGCTATAGATAGCGAGATATTCACGAAAAACCTATTTTTACTACATTTGACCTTCAATATCTTAAGACGCGGACACGATAGCAATTGTGACTTTTGAGACAACATTTAGAACGACAAAACAAAGGTTTATACCAATTTGCAGCTTATTATCATTCATTCCGAGGTCAAACCCCTAATATGACTGGGCTAATATGCTACAATTTATAAAGATATTGTGTAAAATGCCCAAAATATGACAATAAGTGTCAAGTAAGTAGAAAAAAAATCTGACAAAAAATAAATTTCAACACCACGCGGGTAAAACCGCGGGGCGCACCTAGTCTAAAATATTTTCCAACAATTCTAATTGTACGAGTATAATGTAGTTCAGACTAAACGTAAATTATCATCCGAGGTAGGTACTAGTATATTCCGTACTTGAATAATGGAAAAAGGGTAAAGACCTTTTTATATAACCCTGAATCTTTCCATTACCCAGCGTACTTGAATCGGTTATGGGGCATTGAAATATGATTGCGATAGTACGTGACACAAGTTCTTGATTGATTTAGTCGAAAATACACATACAGGTTTCATTTCTCACGAAAACGTTCGTGTTCCAAGCCAATTTGATGATGTGTATCGTAGAATTGAAGATATTAAAGAAAAATCTGTGCAGCTATAAGAACATAACAAATTGCTAGAACTACGATTGGATATACGCTATTGCAAGATAATTAATAATATTGAATTAATTTTTTAAGCCGCTTGTGAAGCGGCTGAAAAAGCTAAAGCATACAAATACAGGGGTCTAGGCTCCGAATATGAATTTGTCCCATTCGGTGTCGAGACCCTTGGTCCGTGGGGTCCTAGCGCTATAAGCCTTTTTAAGGAAATAGCAAAAAGGTTAGTCGACATCACAGGAGACCGAAGAGCTGGTAGCTACCTCGGACAAAGAATCAGTCTAGCGATTCAAAGGGGGAACGCTGCCAGTATCTTCGGAACCTTGCCTAAAGGGACTCCTTTAAATAATATATTTTAGTATTTAAGTTTTAGGTTAATTGGTATTTTTAGTCTTGTTTTGTTACTTAAGTTAGTGTTTATGTAAGTGCGTATTACTTACAAATTGTAATATAACCTCATTAATAATATAATTGAATGAAATAAATAAAATATTTTTAAAACAAGCAAATAAGCAACTTAATTAAAAAGCTTTTTTTTTTCAATGATATTACAGTATGATCAAAATCAACTTTGAAGTACCGGTTTGTGGATGCTTAAGCTATTACTACTACTACTCAACCCATACCAGGTCCATTACTGAGTCAAGATCCCTCCCATTTCATAGAAGGTTTAATCCTTTTGTGCCACGCTGGCCAGCCGGGTTGGCGCAGGGTTCCGTATGAAGATTTCGGCCTTCTTTCCTTTTTTTGGCTCGTACAACTTCCTCACGATGGAATGGGGTGGTGACAATATTATGTACTCTAAATCAGCCACAATACTGACACCGATATACCACGCGTGTGCTTAAACAAATACCAGTAATTTAAATAACCAAGATTGAAAATTTTATATAACCCCCCTAAAACTTCACTTAAGAGCTACGATACCCATCTACCCAATACATCCATGTTGGTCCTGGGTTTAAAAAGCGAAGTAGTTTTTTTTACTGTATATTTACTAACGTCCAAGTAGTACCTTTGCACATAAGTTTCCTAAATGTAATTTTACTTTTTCTATGTGTGTACATCACTACATAGTATAAAACAAAGTCGCTGTCGTCTGTCCGTCCCTATGTATGCTTAAATCTTTAGAACTACGCAACGGATTTAGAAGCTGTTTTTTTTATTAGATAGAGTGATTCAAGAGGAAGGTTTATATGTGATAATTGCACCCGTGCGAAGCCGGAGCGGGTCGCTAGTAAATAAATAAAATAAAGTCCATTTTGGAATTTGGTAAATTCACAAAAACTCAATTATTCTTTAGGTACTTACGTACATACTTTTCAAATAACCTTAATTTACATAGTTGCATTATATTAAGAGTAAATTCGCAATTTTCCTCGTAGCTAATTAACATTTTTAATTATCGAATAAGATGAAGACGAATAATACGAATGCTAATCAGCACAAAATTACAAGTATTCTGACAGGACTCATAAAAACTTGGCTCAGTGTGAACTTACGTTTTGAATATTCATAACGCAAAACTCACTCGGAAGTTTTTGGTGGGAAATTATGTTAATAAATTTATGCTAACTTCATTCGTCTGCAGATTTTATGCGCTAAGCTTCGCAACAAGGTAATGTGCTACTAGACATATTTCAGTTTAAATTTGCAACAATTTCCTTTATAAATGGTGTTGGCAACTGTGAGCGGCCACAGCCGGTATTCATTATTGTTATTAAAAAACCTTTTTACTTATAACTTTTATATTTTGTAAGCTAGAGGAAGAAAGCTGTCTTATTTTTATTTGAAAGAGGGGTTTCTATTTTTGTAAGAAGCAAAAAAATACGTATTTTATGTTGTGATTTTTGTATTATTTTTAATTTTATAAATAAATATATTTAATGTAAGAGTGCCTTATAGGGCTAAGCAGCCACTTCAATGTTTTCCATGAATTATTATCCTTTACTTCAACAACCAAGATCCCTCAATCGCCTACAAATGTAAAATAGAATTGTTTTAATATAATCGCGTCTGTGGTTGACAAGTCTTTGTGTACGGGTCGGTGGATGATTTGTCAGAGCCTCGATTGCTTTTGGCAGGGTTCACCACGTGTAGGTGAGGCTGACTTGGGTCCTGTGAAGATGTAGATGAGACCACTTGCATATCCTTGAAAGGATTATCACCACGAAATCTTAGAAGTAAATTTTAACACCATATTTCAATTGTATTGAAGCGACATTTATGGCTAATCAAGTTAGTATAGTCTTGTATCTTTCCCGAACCAGGTCATCGTTTAAGGAACTGTTCCTTCGTACTGTACGAAAATAAAGGTTTCCGAACGAATACTTTTAATCGCTCTAACATCCCTATTCGTTCAGTTCTAAATTGTACATTAGGAGTTGTTACTGCGAGACTGAGTACGCCTTGATTAGTGTAAAGAAATGAGATAGCAAATTGACTGTTAGCGAAAGAACGAGTACTGTACAGATATGAGATAGCAGGATGACCGAATTCACTAGAATGAGATGTGGGGCAATGTTGAGCGTAGTAAATGACCGAGAGTGAAGACCGAATAGAGCTATTACGTAGTACTAATAGAGCATACTACCCGAAAATAAATTAAAATTTAATTTGAAGTGAAGTGACATTATGCGTTTTGTACTCTGAAGTTAGAATATAAGTTCACGCTAACAAAGCTGCGGGAAGCAACATGTCATTTTAAGTGTAGTCTATGCTTTTTTTATTTTAAACTAGTGGCCCGCCCCGGCTTCGCCCGTGCAAAGCGGGGGTGAGTTATAATCAAAAACCTTCCCCTTGAATCACTCTATCTATTAAAAAAACCGCTTCAAAATCCGTTGTGTAGTTTTAAAGATTTATGCATACATAGGGACGGACAAAAGAATGCGACTTTGTTATACTATGTAGTGATAGTGATAGTGATAGTGATAGTCATGTTTACTTTTGAACAATTCCTGTTTTAACAAGAAAATGAAAACTGACTTCAAACAAACAATACAAGAGCAATAAATAGCATATAAAATATTTAAATAATATATTTCAGTATTTAAGTTTTAGGTTAATTTGTATTTTTAGTCTTGTTTTATTACTTAAGTTAGTGTTTATGTAAGTACATATTACTTAAGTTAGTGTTTATGAAAGCATAAAATAACCTCTAAATAAATTTAGCAAACTGTAGATTAACGACTGTGTCCAATTATCAATGTATGTATTTAATATGAATGTCATTGGCCTACTAATAGCCAAAAAACAACCATTTGAAGTCTGTACCTACTTAATTTCATTAGGATACAAGTATACATAAAAACCCAAGCCACCAGGTGTTCATGTGCCAACCCGTCTGGCCAGCGTGGCACAGTAGGCTAATAACCCTCCATGTAACTGGAGGAGGACCGACTCAACAGTGGGCTATCTATGGGCTGAGTAATTGAAACCATAAAGTTACATATTAGTCTTCAGTTTACGGCAGATATCCCACATGCAGACCTCTTCCAACACATAAACAGAATTCAATTCGATGGAATTATTGTTTACTTACTATTAGTTTCTACTAAAGATCGTTACAGCCAAATTCCCTACTAAAATACCTAAACAGCTACCGTATCGCATTCTATAAGTACTTACCACCTCGCTACAGATTCCTTACAGGAAATTTCACGAGCAACTCTAAACAATAAACCCAAGTAGATATTAGTCGTGTTGTAAATAAAAGGAGCCATGCCACGCTGGGTGTATTTTGAATTATTGAACTCTATTAATTAAGCGTTAAGGTTCAAAATGTAGAAATATTTATAGCGTTGTAGAAAGGGTTTTTGAAAACCGTGTTCAATCATGCCCAGGTTTATCGCTTGATGCATAAATTATTGTGTGGTAGCATCAGACACCTTAAATTAACGAGTTTTGTGGCTTTTATATTGTTCACCTTTATTTGCATATATTATCAAGTTAAAATCCATCTGCATAGTGAGGAATTTAGAATGCACGATATCACTAAATTACTCAGTGTTATACTTTAAAACGCTTTTTCTTTCACTATGTATTTGGATCGTCAGTCTGCATATCTTGGATTTGAGCCGTTAAAAGGGTCAATAAATCATTCAACACGCGGGCCGTAAATCTATACTCTATACTAATATATAAAGCTGCAGAGTTTGTTTGTTTGTTTGAACGCGCTAATCTCAGGAACTACTGGTCCGATTTCAAAAATTCTTTCAGTGTTAGATAGTCCATTTATCGAGGAAGGTTATAGGCTATATTTTATTTTCAAAAGAATTAGGGATCCGTATGAAAATTGCGATTTTGTAACCCAAGGTGTAAAATCGAAAACCTACTTATACGTGCGCTGCAAAAACGATTGACAATAGAACAAAATGAAGTACTACGAGTTTGTAGGTCTTATTAAAAAGTCCGCGAGAGAACATATCTAACTATCATAGTTTAGTCACAATAAACACTTTTATATTCATAAAAAAATGCATAGATATAAGCACGGGTTCGAAGTCCACGCGAGCGAAGCCGCGCCCAAAAGCTAGTTGTAAATAAATCAATATCATTTTTATATAAAAAAATAAATAAATATCATTGACGGAATTAGAATACATAGTGTCTCCACCCCATTCAATCCTGAGTAGTGTTGCCCAAATGCAAGAACAAGACGAGACTTAGCCAGTCTTGGTCTTGGTCTTGCGCCAATACACCTGGTCTTGGTCTTGGTCTTGGTCTTGCGCCAATACACCTGGTCTTGGTCTTGGTCTTGGTCTTGCGCTCCCAGTCTTGGTCTTGGTCTTGGTCTTGCAGCAAGAGTCTTGCAAGTCTTGCAATTACCTATTAGTCTATTACTATTTATTAAAGTGTAACGTTATTGTTACATATCTCAATTTCTAATTAATAATATAATAATAATAAACATTAAATCAGAATTAAATCAGTTAAATTTCTTTATCAACACGTTCGTTTTGAATATAGCGACAAGTTAATTGCTCTGAATGCAGCCTTGGTCCGCCGCGCGTGCGCATCACAGACCGCACCGCGGTGGGAGCGCTCCTTACCATTTTATCCTAATCATAATACTACTTGCGTGATCAGTATAATGTATTCATTTTCATTCTAAGCACTCTGAAACTTATTTATTCTTTGGAACACCTGTAGGTACTCTACTAGGAAATTATTTTGCATGAGTATACCTACGCCCTATGGCGGCAATCAAATAGTGTCAAATGTTATGATTTGGCGTGGCGGCAACGATTGTTTTAGATTTCAAAAGAAGCCGCCGGCGCGTGTATCATAACCATGTACTTCCGAAAAGCGGCAAATTTCTTTGAGAAGTAAGTACAAAACCTTTGATGCCGCATTATCAAAGTGCCGATGGTTAAAAAATAACTATGCATGCACTCAGTTTGATTTTAATAGATATTTTTTTATTCGCTATGTTTATGGTATTAATCGTAATGCGCATAGGTCCAGTTTTTCATATTCTTTGATACAGTTTTTTGCGTCTCATAGAATTCCTAAGCGTACCTACCTATACACCGAACTGTTACACCTAACTACTCAGTGAAATAGCGCTAAGTCCTAGCTGCAAGACCCAAGAGTCTTGCAGGCTATGTCTTGTTCTTGCTCAAGTCTTGCACGGTCAGTCTTGGTCTTGGTCTTGCTAAAAATACGCGGTCTTGTTCTTGGTCTTGGTCTTGCAAAAACGCAAGAACAAGACCAAGACTGCAAGACCAAGACTGAATTTGGGCAACACTAATCCTGAGTGTGTCATAAGAGTCCACACACGGAGATGACACCCCCCGATAACTTAGCCAGAAGAGAAAGAAAAATTTAAACATCTTTTTCTTTTGTGTCGCTAGGGAAATGCTTTACACATACCGCCGCTCCTCTGGGGTGCGCCCGGCTATTATGTGGGTCTCCGGAAACGGAAACCTATTTGTCTATCCACTAGAACACACTAGAACCGGTGTAGCGGTATACCCTCACACGACACACTTGGGGCGCCACAGGTTCGTGCCTGTGTAGTGGGCAAGCGACTATCCGCGGGCGTCCCAGGCAACTGGTGAGACTTTCGTCGGTGGCGGGTCCGCAGACCGGCTTCTATTGATACAAAACCCTGTGCCAACCCATCTGGCCAACGGAGCACAGTGGGCTAATAACTCCCACATGCAAGGAGGCTAAAATCAGCAGTTGGTCATCATCATCATCATTTCAGCCAAAAGACGTCCACTGCTGGACAAAGTGGCAGTGGGCAGGGCACATAGCGTGCAGGACCGACGGCCGATGGGGCAGAAAAGTCCTGGAATGGCGACCGCGTTCCGGAAAGCGCAGTGCTGGTAGGCCTCCCACACGGTGGACCGATGACCTGATTATGGTCGCCGGAAAACGATGGATGCGGGCGGCCCAGGACCGGCCTTTGTAGTTGGTCATATAAGGGCTGAAAAGAAGTAAATATATTAGAAAGAAAGAAAAGCGTTTATTAGCAGATACTGCTGTAATAAATTTCAATACTAAAGACGTACGTGATTTGCCTAAACCTCGCCGAGTATTCACTGAGCTAAACAAAAGACGGCATGCAGGAAGATTTATGAACAATTCACAACGCAATGATATGGGACATCTATTCAAACCCTCCAAATTCGGGAGTGTATGGAAGATGATGTATACGCTCGCATTTTAGTGAAGGTTTAGAATGGCCGATATTTCTGTGGAATTTTAGGATTTCTCTTTTATGCAATATCTAATAACGTTAGTTTTGTAATTAAACACAATTAACGACTCAGTCGCGTGCATTTACGTCCTTTAATCCTTGGAATAACAAATGTTCTGCAGCCATCGTGGTCACGGAAGGCCCTGTTAAGCGATATAGCCACTTTTTTTTATTCCTATGTATGGTAATTGTAAGATCATCAATTAGTTATAAGTAAAAGGTGACAGAGACTGGACTCCAACTTACAGTATACCACAACCAATGTTCATGATCAAAAATACATGAACGTAAGGTTTAATATTTTTTAAATATAAAGTTAGCCTTGCTCTAATTTTAGTTGGTAAAAATATTTCTATGTAGGTAATAGATTTACAAAAAATATTATGAAAAATAATCGGAATAAAGTGTATTTTAAAACAGTCCAACTCTATTTTATTTGATCCACCACCATCATCTACTATCGTAGACGGTGGAACTATCGGTCTACCAGTAAACTATCGAAGGATATGTAGAAGAACTATACGTGTCGTAAACAGCCAATACACAGAAAACCAGAGCTCTTTCAGTTTCCGTTTTTTCATTTTCGGTAACATTTGGATGACATCTAATATTGTAAACGTCCATAGTTACCTATCATCAAGAGCTTGAACATTAGTCATAGTATATTTTTTTGTTCAGCTTAGTCATGCATTTCTACTGTTAAAATATTGCCGATGTTTGGCCCTTTGTGTCTATTGCACGGACTTGCTCTCACAAGTGAGAGAGAATTAGTTTTTGTATAGAAATGTTGTGATTTGGAAAAAGTACTAGTTACATCGTTTTATGCCAGCTCTTCTAGCGTCAGATTTTTTACTTGTTTTTGTTTGTTCAATATTTTACGAAGCCCCCTTTATTTTTCGGGGGTAAAATCCTTTATGGACTATCCACATTAGCCCAGGGAGGGCTGGTGTGGGGCGTGTGGGACTCAGGTTCACCCTCGCATGTGCTGCGGGGACGTCCCACTACCCACTAAACATCCCCCGGTGTAACGTCCCATGCTGACTGTCCCGTGGGCTCTGACTGTATCTCCACGGGGTCAGCATGCGCTTTTTATTTGTGGTTCCTTGTGGAGCACCCTCCTCTTGGAGCTCTACGGCTCCAACGATGCCATGCCCGGTACACGTAGCATTGCACTGTTCGCCCCGGGAAACGAAACCCCTGCACTAGGTACAACCTATACAGGTTTACCTATTATCTATAAGTATACCTCTTATCGCGGGGGCAGTTCACAAGCATGTAATTCACGAACACAAATGACACTCAGACTCAGAGCAAGTGGCTGGAATCAGACCCGGGACCCGTTGATCCAAAGGTGGTACACCTAACCCCAAGACCAACGAGGTAGATTTGATTTGGTCAGGTGTCCATATAGTGTCCTAATAGTACAATTAAGGATCTGTGCTAAATGAACAGAAAACTTAGTCCTAGTATGGGATATTTCAATGATTCCAAGTCCGTGTGGTGTCGGATTTAGAATACACAGTGTCACCACCCCATGCCATCCTTAGGATATCGTAAGAGTCGACAAAATTACTTACGAAGTACTCGGACCTAGGCACAAAATAATAAAAACTTGAAACGAACCCGTCTGGCCAGCGTGGCACAGTAGGCTAATTACCCTCCCTGTGGTGGGAGTAGGCCCGACTCAGCAGTGGGTCATATAGGAGCTGAGTAGTAGTAGTAAATCATATCATATATGTCGCAGATACCCTCACTGGATCATGAATGGGTGGCCGAGATGTGAAGCATGACTTGGGTACTTGAACGAAAGATAATTTAAATCCAAGTAACTTTATTTTTCTTTTACTAACGACTTCCTACATTATGGAAACAAACACGTGCGTCGACACCGAGCGTAATGCAAGACCGTCCGACGTAGACAGCGCACCACAATAAAGACAGTACTGATTGTCTGAGGCAGTGGTCCGTACCCCGAGACGTCTCAGATATTAATGTGTATCGATTCAACAGCGCGGCTCCTTATAAAGACTATTGCTGTCAATGGTGCATCCGGTTCACGTTCTACTAGCGCCATCTAGCCGCCGTCTCGCTACATCCGCTCTATCGACGATCGTGTCCAAGCGGAAGGTACTGCGCCGCTTGCGTTTCCGGTGACGATTTATTGGTTCACTAAAATAATCCTTAGATGGCGCTGTCTCTCGCGCCATAACTTCATCAATCCTCGACATACATATATCATTTAGCTATCTGAACTCTGCTTAGGTAGGTAGAAAGTCTAGAACATTATCAGCACTTCCAGCTTTGCGAATAAGCGGTCTTGAATACACACTCATTTTCGGTCTGTTAGAAATACATTTCCAAAGTGATTATAATACTCGGTAGTTATTCAGGCAGCACATATTTAATGCCAGTACGATACTAATTGGAAATAATAAAACCTTGGCTGTTATTTAAACGTTATTTCGTTCATACTTTATCCACGATTCACTTAGAACTCATTTGTACGTAAATATTGTGCACCGGTAGTTTATTTTTTCTAGTCATATATGGATCAGTGATATGTTGAAAATGTATATATCTGCCTTTTCTTCAAGATAATAGCGCCTAGTGTAACTTCCCCACCGCACGCTGGGAAATAACGCGTGTTGTAACAGTCAACAAAACCCAGCACGCTTGGTGGTAGGATAGAAAGGTCCGTCCGGCTAGCTACCACCCACACAACTCCGGAAACAAAGTCCGGCGCAAAGCAGTTTTACTGTGTTCCGTCGTGTATGTGAGAGCCGGTGCCCGACAGGACATTTCCTTGAATTGCCAGCTCCATCTTAGATCCTGGCGTTGCTTTTCATCACGCAAGCCTAGGGTCAAAGGCATTCAAGATACTGATAAAAAAAGGCACTTGCTCTGAGTCTGGGTGTCATTTGTGCTCGTGAATTACATGCTTGTAAACTGTCCCCGCGATACAGGTTATACCTATACCCCGTTCAACATAGCTAATATACTGATCAATTTATCACACATAATACACCCATACCATCTCGTCACAGTTACAAGTATTTTAAACCGTTATTTTTTGGACTACTAGTTATTATCTGTTTCCCACCACTATTCGCCATTGCAAAGTAAAGGTATGATTCCGAAGTACGCTGCACGCAGAAGTGCTACCTCGGCACTACTGGGCCCGATTACCGCGACGTAGTTTGGAATCATACCTTTTTTTCGATCAGAAAAATTGACATCTATCTTGAATAGGGTATAACTCAAACTCAAACTCAAATCATTTATTTCAATTGAACCTATTTACTGGTGTTTTTGAAAAGTCAAAAGTAAAGTTAGGAATCTAGTTGCATGTTCCAAAAAGTAGATCCTATGGAGAAGAACAGGCAAGAAACTCCATGGACACTCTTTTGATCATATTTTCTTGTTCAAGCATCTGATTGGGTTACATTGATTTCGTGTTTATTTATAGTAAGCTAAGATGTGAGGACAATGTAACATATTGCACAACAGAAGTGTCCAGGAGATCAATATAAAGCTATGTAGGTATGTCAATAGCAGTTAAGGGATGACCGGCCCCAACTGGCGGCACCCGATCACGAGCATGACGCATGTGCCAGCCATCCCCCAGCTCAACCATATTTTAGGGAACCGAAGGACCCGACACGCACGACACCACCAGCATGACCTTTAAGCGAGCATGACATACTCTCAACTGCTTGTTTATATGATAAGTTATATAAATACGGTGACTAAATAGTGCTCACATTTACAATTCCAAACTTCTAAACAATTATACAAAATAAAATGATAAAGGTCCTGTATAATACGAAGGTCCTGTATACTCGATCTAAAAAAAAAAAAAAAAGACAAATTAGTCCTACTCAGTGGTAAAAAAAACAAGGAACATGAATATTTAATAAATCCATGATGTCAAAAATAATATTATGAGATAGGTACAGTGTTATAGGTACAGTAGTATAGTGCTGAAATTCCATTAAAAAAGTTGTCCTCACACTCAGTTGTCTTCATCTCCAGTCTCCTCCAAATGAACGTAGGAAAATTGTGTGTAGACGGATTACCACAGGGTTCGTTTATAGAAATCCTTACCTGACGGCTAGGTGATCTACCTCTTGTACTCATTCAGTCTTACAACACCTTCAGGATGTTATCCGTTGGTGATATTGTGTATTCTAAATCTTTCACCATCGATTTATTCGTCGTTTCAGCCCATAAATGACCCACTACTGAGTCAGGCCTCCTCCAAATTCTTAGAGGGAAATTAGCCTACTGTGCCACGCAGGCACAACGGGTTGGCACAGGGTTTGTATCAAGTTTTCCTTCTCTTGCGGCTAAGTGATCTGCCTCTTACGATCCTTTAATCGCCTCTTACGAAACCCTCAGGATAGTGTGGGTTGGTGACATTGTGTATTCAAAACCGTCACCACACGTAAATCGATTTATTATTATGTGTATATTATCGGTATTGGTCTCACCGTAGTAATACAAAAGCCAGTACCTAGCGAGACGCCATTATCCGAGGCATCTATTCAAATCCTCTGAATTCGGGGCCGGCACTCGGGCTATGATATATGGCCGCAATACAGAACAATGGCCACATTAGTTACCTACCCCTCTTTGAGTGAATTGATTTTTATGAGTCGTTTTTATCTACATTGTTTATTTTTACCTTCATTCGTTCAATAGATCTATTGTATTTTGTATCAAAAGGTGTCATTGTATTTTTGTTTAGCGGATAACTTACCTGCTAAATAATGAAAACTATATATAAATAAATATCCTTGGACATTTCACACAACGCCATCTCGTCCCAAGCTAAGCAACTTAATGCTTGTGTTATGGTAACGAGATGGATGATAAACTACTTATATACATTTTTTTTTGTTAATACATACATATTATAGATAGAAATGAGCCAGTGCCTCTGGTTTAGACAAAGACACTTGCCCGACCCCGGAATCGAACCCGGGACCCGTTGATCCAAAGGCGGCACATCTAACCACTAGAACGAGGCAGTCGAAATGAATCCCTTTTTTTGGTGACGCTGGGGAAATACCTTATACATACCACCGCACATTGGCGGTGAGGTCGGCGCTTATGTAGGACTCCGTAAAGTACTTGTCTCTTGTCACACGTCACACTTATGGCGCCACAGGTTCGCGTGAACGCATTCCAGGCCCCGACGAGTATATATGAAACCCTGTGTTAACCCGTCCAGCCAGCGTGCACTAGGCTTATTACCCTCCATGTAACTGTAGGAGGACCAATTCAACAGTGGGTCATTTGTTATCATCATCTAAGCTAGCAGAATACTCCGTGGCTCACGAGTTCGAGGTTCAGTCCAGTGTCCTGAAACTTAATTAATTTGGGATACACGGGGATACTTAATCTGGGTTCAAGTAGGTAACACCCTTAAGTAGATGTTAACAGAATGTAAAACCATTTACGCACGAGTAGAAATAGGGGCCTATACCTTTATAACTTGTACTATAAGGGAATCCTGTCTGATGGATTAGCAATGCCAGGGATTAGCGTAACAAAATTACATCAGTTGAAAATGCAACTCTTTGAAAAAAAGCGGGTTTTATCTTTACGATCTTATCGTTAACTAGCTGCACCCTACGGTATGGCTCGCGTGATGATGGAAAATTTTATGATTGTTTATTTTTCCCATTTAGTTCTCGTTATATTTTAGATAATTCGCATTATATATTTTTATATTAAAGCCTATGTGTTATTCTTATGTATAAGCTATATTATTGTAAAGTCTCATCGAAATCCATTCAGTAGTTTTTGCGCGAGTGTAACAAACACACATCCATATATTCTGACAGCCTTTTGCGTGCGTTATATTATATAGTAGGATTGAGCAGGCCGTACTGTAGATACAGCAGGCGCTCTGGATCTTTTTACTTGTATCGCCATCCACATTTTTCCTCCATCGCATCCAAAATAGGCTGCGCGTGTTTGTGGATTTATGTCAATGTGAGCTTTTTGTAGTCACTTCGGTTCGGTACACCTGTCCCAAATGACTCATTCGGTGTCTTGCCAATGTATTACATTCAGAAAGCTCATGGAGCACGTTCCACCGGTTGCAGAAGTCGGGATTTTCGTCCTAAAAGTATATTGAAAGTCTAGTATAGTATAGTAAAGTCAGTATTAAAGTTGACTTTGATTTGTATTTATCAAAAAAGACGCTGTGCATATTAGCTATTACATCATCATCATTACAGCCCAGGCAGACCTACTGTTGAGTCGAACCTAATCATATTAAATGACCAAAAAGGTTGGCACAGAGCTACATTTCAAGTTTTCTTTCCCTTGTGGCTAGGATTTCGGCCTTGTCATTTCCTTTTGTTGGCTCTTAATCCCAATGATAAAACGCGATGGTGACACTATGCATTCAAAATCACCTAAGTTTAAATATTACCATAATTGATATGGTTAAAAAAATAGCAATTTAAATTATTTTTGGATATCTAACATGTTTAGTCGTGTAATAGCTGTCACTTCTCTGTCAGACTTGTTTGTACCACCATCATTGTAACTTAATTATTGTAAAGAGCGACCACGATTATTGCAGTTTTCTTGCAAATTTGTTTATTGGAGACTGATTGTGCATTTGTTTGCTACAATAAAAAAACATTTTTTTTTCTTTCATTTGACCTCAAATTTTGTCTAATGGACAGCGACAAAATGGTGGTAAAGACAAAATGAATGAGTTTATTATTTGAATTCGGAACGCATTCTTATCAATTTAATCGAATAAAAACGTTAGTATCGATACGTTTCTAGTATTTATACATTAAAACATTTTTCATTCGATTGTATTATATAAGCTGGTTGTCCCTAAAATACGAGGACAAGGTTGATCGGATTAATTTGCTAGGTCTGTTTGCCAGACTTTCCAAGGCGCAGAGCAATTTGCGTTGAACCTTGCCAAAACTTTAAAGGTCACACGTAATGAACAGACAATCTATATTCCTCGACACATCTACAATAATAATAGCAGCTGGCAATGCTTATGACGCGAAGCACGCGATACAGTGATTCGGCTAAAAGCATCTCAACTCAACATTCATAGGTAGGCTCTTATAAAACTCTCAGAGGGAATGAAACACGCACTTTTATACAGAAAATTTTTATTCACTCAGCGTAGTTCGCTGAATAGTGTTTCGGATGGTTGAAAGAAATATTTTTGGGGAAGGGTGTTCGGTGCAAAGCATTAAATATTCACGGCAATATGCCGTGCTCCCGTTCCCAAATAACTTATGCAAATAAACGTAAGTTTCTGTGCGTTAAGGAGATACTGAATAATGTCATTGAATTTAAGGACAAAAGTTCCCAATAAGTGTGCCAGCTTTTTTAAACCAACCCCTGCACTATGTATAACCTGTATCGCGGCTGCAGTTTACACACATGAAATTCATGAACACAAATGACCTACAGACTCAGAGCAAGTACCTCTGGCTAAGACAACTTGCCCGACCCTGAAATCGAACCCGGGACCTGTTGATCGACGACACATCTAACCCCTAGACCAACGAGGCAGCCAATGTATTGCGGTGGCAGTTTACATACATGTATTTCACCAATACAAATGACACCCAGACTTAGAGCAAGTGCCTCTAGTTGGATCCAAAGTCGGCAAATCCAACCTTGCCATACTGGTTGAAGATAGTAATAATATTAGGTGGAGATTCACCCCGCGTGTGACTGAAATAATTATGCTAGAAGTTACACTCGAGAGTTATGAAAATTGGCTAAAAGTATTAAGCCGAACGTCCACTGCCAGCTAAAATAGTTTAGTTTAGTTTAGATTGCATAGTTGAGCCAGTTTTTTTATGTGCGTCCACCGAAGATGACCTAACATGTATGAATAAAAAATAATAGAGTACAATTAGCAATAAGAATACAGTAAGAAATAGAATTGTAATCGGTACGCTTTAGACAAATCAGAAAAAGAAAGTATTCCCCGCTGCAAATTTATTTACCCTTCCTTGTTTGAAACAAAAATGCCAGTAAAAATAATAAAACAAATTGGCATAAGCTTACCATTGTCAAACAAAATGGTAAAAATGGATATAAAATTATTTGCAATTATAGAGTGACCATTGTCAAATAAGATGGCACTAAAAAAGGGACTAGAAATAGGTATATATAGTTAGTTAGGAAATAAATAGGGAATGGGTTGCTACCCACCGGAACGAAAGGGACGAATGAGAGAAAGATAAAATATGTTGCATGAAAGTACGAGAGGCATGATTGCGAGAACTGGTATGAAAGGATCTTAGCTTAGTAATACCACAATATTGCAGAGATAGGATGTAGGAAAAAGAAAAAAAAAACATGTATGAATAACTAACTCAACTATGCAAGCTAAACTGAACTAACTTATTTTAGTTGGCGCTGGACGTTCGGCTTTAAAACATGATGCAATCTGCACCGTCGAAATACGTCCGTTCCTCGGTGAATGGATGACCCTTAACTCAGCAATAACTTAGAATTTTGACTGGATATAGGAAAGAGCTACGGTTTCAGATTAGACGAATGGGCCACCTTTTGAAGATCGCTGGATATTGATTGATGCAGTCTGCGCATCTACGGTGCTTTGTGAAAAACGTTGTTCAGTAGATGCCATCAATTGCTATTGCAAAGATACAGTATCAACTTAAAACTCAACCTGTGTTGACTTTATAATTGGTTCTACCATTTTGCAAATACGCGATCGGTGACGGCTGAGAATACATAGTGCCCCTACCCCATTCTTTCTGGGGGTGTCGGAAGAGTTGACAAAAGGAAACGACAACGCCGATAGCTTAGCCGCAAGAGAAGTAAAACTTGATAACTTGAAACCCTGTGCCAACCCGTCTAATCAGCGAGGCACTGTAGGCTAATTACCCTCCATATAACTGTCCGTGTGGTAACGGATTTATAATACACAATGTCACCAACCCATACCGTCTTGAGGGTGTCGTAAGATGCGACAAAAATAACGATAGAGGCAGAGAAAGAGAAATAAAGCTTGATGCAAACCCTGTGCCAACCCGTCTTGCCAACGTGGCACAGGAGGCTAATTTCCCTCCATCATGAATTTAGAGCCTGACTGACTAGTGGGTCATTTATGGGCTGAAACACCAAATTGGAGGGGGCCCGACTCACCAATGGGTTATCTTTAACCCACTAATACAGTGGAAGTAAACAATAGCTATATCGAAGGCCCACACCTTCTAATGATTAATATTGCTGCTATCTGGCATTAAATTTATAGATTAACTACGTTCATCCATAAACTATTTGTAAGGAAATGACAAATGAGCGTCTAGTTGCTTTGTCATGGTTGTATATACAAGTAAGTGTTAGCTCCATACCTACTTGACTATTCAAAAGTATTTGTACTGAAATTTCTTTGAATAAAACTTATTTGGGGATCCTTACATAGTGTCACCAACCCATTCAATCCTGAGGGTGTTGTAAGAGCCGGCAAGGAAATAACAAGGCTGAAAATCTAGCCGCAAGAGAATGAAAACCTGATAGGGTACCCTGTGCCATTCCGTCTGGCCAGAGTGGCACAGTAGGCTAATTACCCTCCCTGTGATGTTAGGCCCGACTCAGCAGTGGGTCATTTATGAGCTGAGCAGTGGCAGCGTTGATTATAAAATGTCACCAACCCATACCATGCTGATAGTGTTGTAAGAGGCAAGAGACCAACCACAAGCGAAGGAAAAAGTAATACGAATCCCTGTGCCAACCCGTCTGGTCTTGATCTTTTTTAGGCTATTTTCCCTCCATTTAGTTGGAGGAGGCTCGACTCAGAAGCAGACCACTTATGGGCTGAAAAGACGATGCATATATTGAAGAGTTTGTACTATATTTGCAAATTTCTCTGATAGTATGGCGTCAAATAAGAAATAAACCTTTCTTTTTAGAATTGTTTTGTTTATTTTTTGAATAATGTAGCTTAAATAACATGTATCGCGGGGCAATTTACAAACATGTAATTCACGAATACAAATGACACCCAGACTCAGAGCATGTGCCTCTCGTATACACAAAGACACTTGCCCGACCCCGTAATCGAACCGCAGACAGGCAGTATATTTTTGCCACATTTTAGCATCACCGCCTTAATCCTCCTAGGTCAATATGCTGCGTCTGGCTGCCTAAATAACTTACGCAAATAACCGTAAGTTTCAATGCTTTATGAGGTGTATATTGCCACTTTAACTGAATAAGTCAAACGAAGGTGCGAAAAAGTGTAACGGCAGTTCTTTCCGGGCTCAGGTGCCGTTTGCGTTGCGTCAACGATAATGTAATGAACGCGTAGTATGTCCCATGAGAGAGACAATGCAAAATGTATATTATTCATTTGTTTTTATGTGCAAGCGTACTTAGCCCCTGTACGCACGCCCTGCCGTTTTTATAATTTAACTAGCGACCCGCCCCGGCTTCGCACGGATCAATTATACATATGAAGTCCCCTGTACGCACGCCCTGCCGTTTTTATAATTTAACTAGCGACCCGCCCCGGCTTCGCACGGATCAATTATACATATGAACCTTCCTCTTGAATCACTCTATATATAAAAAAAAATGATTCAATATCCGTTGCGTAGTTTTAAAGATTTAAGCATACATAGGGACGGACAGACGACAGCGACTTTGTTTTATACTATGTAGTGATATGCAACCGCTTATGTCTGTACGCCCTGGACGGTTGAAATGTTGTGGCGGCTTAGTAGGCCGCGCGGCTAGCCGCTAGTGCGTACAGAGGCTAACACCGTGTAACCGTGTGGTGACGGATTTAGAATATACCAGCGGCCCATCCTGGCTTCGCACGGATGCGATGTTACCCGCGAGTGGCGCCGTGGGGCAAAGCTAGTAAAAAAAGCTACCTCCCGAGAAAGTCCCGTTAAAATCGGTACAGCCGTTCCAGAGATTAGCCGGAAAAAACAGACAGACAGACGGACAAATATACAAAAATTTAAACAAATGTCATTTCGGTCTATGTACTGCGTATTATTTATTATTTACTTACGCATTTAGTAATAAGTGGTTATTTTATTATTACAAACAGACACTCCAATTTTTTTTGTTTTTTTTTTGTTTTACACACAACGCCATCTCGTCCCATGTTAAGCAACTTAATGCTTGTGTTATGGTAACGAGATGGATGATAAACTACTTATATACATTTTTTTTTTGTAAATAGATATATATTATACATAGAAATGACACCCAGACTCCGAGCCAGTGCCTCTGGTTTAGACAAAGACACTAGCCCGACCCCGGAATCGAACCCGGGACCCGTTGATCCAAAGGCGGCACATCTAACCACTAGACCAACGAGGCAGTCATATATTTGTATATTATAGATAGTGTCACCACCCGATGGTTAAAGGTCCGACCAAAGGAAATCACAAGGCCGAAATCCTACCTGCAAGAGGTATAGGCACATAATTGTCTTGCAGTGTTAGTACTACTACTCTACCCATAGATGACCCACTAGTGAATCGGGACTCCTATTACATGGAATTACCCTACTATGCCACGCTGGCCAGACGGGTTGGCACAAGGTTTCATATCACGTTATCCTTCTCTTGCGCCTATGTTATCGGCATTGACTGCCTCGTTGGTCTAGTGGTTAGATGTGCCGCCTTTGGATCAACGGGTCCCGGGTTCGATTCCGGGGTCGGGCAAGTGTCTTTGTCTAAACCAGAGGCACTGGCTTGGAGTCTGGGTGTCATTTCTATCTATTATAAGTATATATTTACAAAAAAAATGTATCTAAGTAGTTTATCATCCATCTCGTTACCATAACACAAGCATTAAGTTGCCTATCCAAGGATATTTATTTATTGTCATTTCCTTTTGCCGGCTCTTAAGTCACCCTTTGGATGGAATGGGGTGGTGACACTATGTATTCTGAATCAGTCACCACACGTATGGATAGAGAGAGACAGAGAACAAAAAGCTCAGTTGATTGAAATTTACCGTTCCTTTAGGGAATATTTGGGCACCATAAAAAAACCACGCCACTCAGAAATGGTTATTCGGTGAAAGAATATTGGTCTCCTTTATGCTATTCAAGTGTCACTGAAAGGTCTTTTTTTAAGTTAAGTACATTAACGGGACCCTTTTAACGTGGTATTTGTTTGTCTAGTCACGTCGCTACTGAATATAAATAACAAACCGAATTTATTTACGCTCAATACGAGCTCAAATAGAACCGAGTAAGTAATTAATGGAATTACTGGAAACGAAATATTCATTATTGCTTTTGATGGACTCTGAATGGGGACAAATAATGTCGTTTTCGGATTTTTCTCTAACTTTGCTTGTATTTTGGGAACATTGCAATGAATTTTCAATCATCGTCATCATTTTAGCCCTGTAAAGACACTGCTGGACATATGCCTTCCCCAAGGATTTCTACTAAGGCCGGTCCTGGGCCGCGACCTTATTTTGTACTCAGTATTTATATCCGTAGATCAATCATTTAGTTATGGCTAGGGTTTTGTTATAGCCTTTATTATCAGTGAATGGAGTGACAATGAAAAAGAACCTGCAATGTGCATGCGTGAAATTCGAAGACACAAAAAAAACTGTCTACGTCACTAAGTTGTATTACTATTCAGCCCATAATTGCCCCACTGCTGAGTCCGGCCTTCTCCAAATACATGGAGGGTAATTAGCTTACAGTGCCACGCTGGCCACACGGGTTGGCACAGGGTTTCCTATCAAGGTTTCCTTCTCTTACTGCTAGATTATCGGCCTTATTATTGACCTTTGTCGGCTCTTACGACACCGTCAGGATGGAATGGGATGGTGACACTATGTATTCCAAATCCGTCACCACATTGACAACCGAAGAAAGTGTATGAAAGTAGTATTAAAGTTCAATACATTTTGTTACTACACTAAAATAAATTCGTTTGTCGTCAACATATTATTGTTCTTAGTCTGTTCTATCTATTACATAAATCTAAGAGAATCAGCACACGTGAACTGAATAAAGGAGTCGCTTGATAAATTGTTGCGTATGTAAGATGTAACAGAAAAGTTGTATAATAAGTTATCTGCTATTATTTGTAACAAGTGGTACACACGGATTATACATCTTCCAGGTTCTATTAATACTGTTACCAATGCGGGATCTGATGGATGCGGTTGTTGTGAAAATCCTTGGGGAACGCCTTCGTCTAGCAGTAATCTTCTCTAGGTTGAAATAATAAACATCACAATTCACACACAAAATGTTCAAAAACTGAGGGAATTACCAATCAAGTAGCTTACTTAAGAACTTAGAATAGTTGGTATTATTTCATTTATATTGTTTACTAGCGGGCCGTGCCTTCGCACGGGTACGATATTACCCGCGGTAGCGTAGTAAAAAAGTAGCCTAAGTTCTCCTTATATCATCAGCTACCTATCAGTGAAAGTCCCGTCAAAATCGGTCCAGTCGTTCCAGAGATTAGCCGGAACAAACAGACAGACAAAAAAAATATAAATGTTGTTTTGGTCTATGTACTGTGTATAGATACTTACGCATTTAGTAAAAAGTGGTTATTTTATTATTACAAACAGACACTCCAATTTTATTCATTTGTAGTAGTAGTATGTATGTATGTATAGATTGAGGGTAAAATGATTTTATTAAACTGTCATGTAACTAACTCATGTAACTATCAACTTTTTTTTGCTGTATCGTATGTGTTTTTTTATTTCACACGCATTTGTGTCGAAATGCAGCACTACAGAAACCTGTAGCGTAACACTCAGCTACAGTAATATAGGCACATAAATGCTTATTGTTATTTATCTGTTTCAAAAATTCTTGCATAAGTAAAAAAAATTCTTGCATAAGTGCGTCTTGTATTTTTTATAAACCTCTTCGGACCCCGTCATAATAAATAAATAAATATCCTTGGACATTTCACACAACGCCATCTCGTCCCAAGGTAAGCAACTTAATGCTTGTGTTGTGGTAACGAGATGGATGATAAACTACTTATATACATTTATTTTTGTAAATACATACATATTATAGATAGAAATGACACCCAGACTCCGAGCCAGTGCCTCTGGTTTAGACAAAGACACTTGCCCGACCCCGGAATCGAACCCGGGACCCGTTGATCCAAAGGCGGCACATCTAACCACTAGACCAACGAGGCTGATAGAATAGGCTGGTGACATTTTGAATCTCAATCCGCCACCACATGGACTTAACATGGACTTAATATATGTATATAAGTAGTTTATCATCCATCTCGTTACCATAACACAAGCATTAAGTTGCTTAGCTTGGGACGAGATGGCGTTATGTGAAATGTCCAAGGATATTTATTTATTTATGGATAAACTCTTATTGTAAACCAAGTTAATTAACAAAGAACATGCTGTATATAACTTATTTCTTCAAAAGGCTGACTTCAGTTTTTTTTTAATAGATAACCAGTCTTATAACATTTTATACCAATATCTGGATGACCGAGTTTCACTCGGTATTTGTAAATTGTGTTTTTTGGAAATTATATTTAAGTACGAATTACGCAAACACTCATTGACTTCGTGTTACTTAACAACGCCATCTGCTGTTGTGCTCACAAAAAAGTAGTATTATTATTCGCCAATAGATGTCAGGAATTAAGTCTAACCTCAAAGCAAACACTCATTGACTTCGTGTTACCTAACAACGCCATCTGCTGTTGTGCTCACAAAAAAGTTGTATTATTATTCGCCAATAGATGTCAGGATTCCTAGCTAGATCGATTTATCGCCCCCGAAACCCCCTATATACTAAATTTCATGAAAATCGTTGGAGCCGATTCCGAGATTCCAATTATATATATACAAGAGTTGCTCATTTAAAGATATAAGATAATAATAATAAGACAACAATTGCGACTTTAAAAGTTTATTTTTTACTCTACCTTAAACAGCGTGTAATAGCAGCTTTATCGTAACTTGTATTGTTTCTTTGCAATAGATCACAATTAAGAACTAGGCTTGCGTCTTGTTTGCGACACAAGTGAAAGTTTCTTAAGTTGACCCAGATAACGTAGAACAATAACAGATGAAGATTGAGTGCGAAAATCTTCATCTGTTATTGAACTAGTGCGAAGTTTTACCGGAAACATTCAAATTTCAATATTCCTACCTGACATAAAAGCCTTTTTATACATGAAAATGTTATGTTATACTTCTAAGGGTTTTTCTCTAGAAATTCCACAAAAAGAAGAAGGTGCCAATAGTAGCCTTAATAAGAAATTTATTATATAGTTAAATTAATAATAATAAATGACAAAAACAAATATAACAATAATATTTGCTGGGATATACGATTTAAAAGGTTTAATGTTCTGGAAAAAACATTTTAGAGTGACTACTAAAAATGTTATCATTTCAGTGAGGCTTGTGGTGATGGATTTAGAATACAAAGTGCCATCACCCCATTTCATCCTAAGGGTGTCGTAAGAGCCGCCAAAAGGAAATGCCAAGACCGAAAGCCTAGCCGCAAGAGAAGGAAAACTTGAAACGAAACCCTGTGCTGACCTGTCTGGTCAGCGTGGCTCAGTAGAATTATTATGCACTATGTTCTGGGCGGAGGTCCCACTCATTAGTGGGTCATAAATGGGCTGAATAGTAGTAGTATTAGAGGCCTGAATGAAGCAACAAAAAAAGTTATTATAATCTATGTAATAAATAATAATAATGCCGCGAATCGGCAAGCGTAGCGTAGGACGGCCCTCTGTTAGATGGAGCGACAATCTGCGAAAGGTAGCGGGCAGCAGCTAGATGCGTCAAGCTGCAGACAGGGCGCTGTGGCGCTCTTTAGGGGAGGCCTATGTCCAGCAGTGGACAAAGTGGACAAATTTGGCTTTTTTAGTATAAATGGCTCCCAAAAATCTTACCAGATCAAAAGGATATATTAAACCGGAGCATTTAGAATCAGCTTTGTTGCCGCTTGATCCTGTTTGTGAATTTCTTTTTTACCATAAGCGAGAATAATGAGATTTAAACAAATCACTTCACTGATGTCAAATATATTGTGACGGTAACTTTAGACGGTAACTTTAATTAGAGATGGATGAGGTTACAACACCAAACTACTGATAAACTTAGATATAATAAATAAATAATGAATTATATTATTAGACTAGCTTTTGCGCGCCGCTTCGCCCGCGTGGGCTTCGAACCCGTGCATATTTTATATGAACATAAAATCGGTTATTGTGACTAAACTATGATAGTTAGATATGTGCTCTCGCACTTTTTTGTAGATTTTTATAAGACCTACAAACCCGTAGTACATCATTTTGTTCTATTGTCAATAGTTTTTGCAGCGCACGCATAAATAGGTTTTCGATTTTAAACCTTGGTTTATAAAATCGCAATTTTCATACGTATCCCTAATTTTTTTGAAAATAAAATATAGCCTATAACCTCGATAAATGGACTATCTAACAATGAAAGATTTTTTGAAATCGGACCAGTAGTTCCTGAGATTAGCGCGTTCATACAAACAAACAAATAAACAAACAAACAAACTCTGCAGCTTTATATATTAGTATAGATATAGATAAGTCATTATATCCAAAGAGTGTAAAATCTTTTTTTTCATACGAAACGAAACTGCTGGGATTTCTTTTTATATATTATCGTTCGATATAGGTATAACCTTTAACGCTGGGGCGGTTTAAAAACATGCAATTCACAAGCACAAGTGACACCCAAACTCCGAGCAAGTCTGGTTTAGACACAGACACTTTGTCCGACCCCAAAATCGAACCCGGGACCCGTTGATCTAAAGGCGACATATCTAACCAGACCAATGAGGCAGTCTAATCTAGCCACGAATTTATTACCTCTGCTTCTTAGCCCGTATAGGACTGCGTTGGGCTTACTCTGGAGGAGGAAAATTAGCCTACAGTGCCACGCTGCCCAGATGGGTTGGCACAGGGTTTCATTTCAAGTTTTCCTTTACTAGGCTCCTACTAGTTTTACATCGAGAGTAGTGGGAAATCAATTTTCCTACAAGTATGGCTTTCGAGGAAAACATAAACCGAGAAATCAAACAAAGAAGTGGCTTATTGTTGAAAAACAGATTGCCATGGAGCAGCATCATCATCAAAAAAAAGCCGGTTCTTACGACACCCACAGAATGGAATGGGGTAGTGACGTTATGTATTCTAAATCCTCCTAGAGTGCTGTTAAGTGCGGTTCCAAGATTCCCAAGCAGCCGAGGGAATTCATTTGGACAACATTATTTTAGGTCTTAAAAAATCCTATGTTTCTACTTTTTAAAAATACAAATATATTTTTGTTATGTTTCGTAGTTCTTTTATAATTGAATATTGAAACCGCCAACACCCGTATGGCCCGCCCTGTATTTGTGAATATATGTGGCCAGCGACGGATAGAAAAATAACTAGGATATTACAATATTTTACATAGATCTTAAATCTTATCATCATTTTCATTGACCTTTCTACCTCATCAGCCATCAGTCCTGCCATCTATGCCACTTAAGTTTGACAATCCAATGATAACGATAATGCTGACTATGCCAGTAGCTTTGGTTCGTCTGCGTATTTTCTCATTTGGAGCTATTACTATAAAAGCTGACACAATGTTAAAATGAAGTTTAAAAAGCTCTAGTCTGGCGCCTAGCAACTTTGGTGCAAAGCGCCCCTAGGTAACTTTGCGTAGCATTCGGCAGCTTTCGTCTCTCTCCGATGACATTCGCTTATTCATTCGCAGTCGCCGTCCGCCGTCGTAGCGAGCGGTAGCGTAGTCGCGTCGTAGCCATCGTAGCGCAACGGTCTACGAAACCTAAAATATCGATGTAGCAATCCAAGTTGTATTGAACATTTGAATAGAAGTTTGACCAGATTTTGCTTCTGAAAAGTAATATTTTTATTGGTGTTTCTTTCGAAGTGTATTGGATAAAACATTATTTGGGTGAGTCTAGAAATTTCATATATTTGTTGTTTAATATAATTTCTTCCATATGCCATATTATGGAAGTTTCCAGAGCGCATGTGATGATTTGACGGTAATGGTATTATTTTATAAATGATAGGTTCTGAAATCTGCTGGTTTTTTTATTTCGGACAGATGTAGCTTAAAGAATCTAGGATTTCTGCTCGAATGGTGGTTCAACCTAAGTTTAGTAAATAAATAAGGCAGCCATGAAGAATGATGAGCTGTGTTAGAGTTTTTCTGTTATTGGTCTGGGTGTATTAAACAAATGATTATATAAATTTATTTATAACAATGTTCGCAAAAACCTCTGTGTAATATAAATGCTAGTGTGAGAAGTTATATAAAATGAGATATCACGTTGTTTTACTCTCTTCGATTTTTTTTGTTTAAAGTAGGGTTACTCTTCAAGTGGGAGAGAACATTAATAGCGGTAACCGCAAATCGTGGCCTAGTGATTTAGTGCAATATATCACTACTTGCTTACTGTTAGCAATTCAAAATTATATAATAAAAACATTCTGGTATTTTCTTTAACCAAATTAAATGAATAAAACACATCTAAATAAATACCAGCTATACAAAGATGTTGAGCGTTGAGCAGACGGGATGGCACAGGGCTTCATTTCAAGTTTTCCTTCACCAGCGGCTAGGTTATCGGCCATGTCATTTCCTTTTATCGCCTCTTACGTCTTCAGGATGGAATGGGAAAGTATGTATTCTAAATCCGTCACCTTACAGAACTGATTGTTGGATTGTTGATTGCATATTCTTATTCGGCTATTCTTTTTCGGTCGTTCTCTTCCCTGCAATATGGTTGAGGAGGGCGATGGCTGCCGCATGCGTCATGCTTGTGAACAGGTGCCGTGGCTGGGGGTCGGTTGGCTTGGGCATTAGAAGGTTACTATTGTAGACTAGATCTGGCTGATGTTTGGCCCTTTGCAACTATTGCGCGAGTTTGCTCTGACAAATCTGTCTTATATCCAGTCTTGTACCCAAAATTGCGATCTAAAAAGAGCAACTGCAACGTTTCTTGCCGGCTCTTCTCTGTAGAGGTGCATTCCGTACCGGTGGTAGATGGTAAATAATTAATTTTAAATGATCAATTTTAAATTTGATTTTATTGTTTGACTTGTGTAAAGAGCTCTAGTGAACCAACTTGATTAAATGAAGATTTTGTCATTTCGTCGTTTTAGCCCATAAATGACACACTACTGAGTCGGGCCTCCTCCAAATTCATGGAGGGAAATTATCCTACCGTGCTACAGTGGCAAGATGGGTTGGCATAGGGTTTGTATCAAGGTTTCCTTCTCTTTCGGCTAGGTGATCTGCCGCTTGCGTTCTTTTAGTCGCCTCATACGACACACTCAAGGCGGTATGGGTTGGTGACATTCTAAATCCGTCACCACACGGAACAGCGATTCTTTAGCCACCTATTCTTTAGACACTACTAATAGATCTTGGACTCTCTTAGGCTCCATCTTATACCCTGGCGTTGCTTTCCATCACGCAAGCCTAGGACCAAAGGCATTCAAATCGGTGATAAAGCATCTGTGTAAGCAATTGTCGTAGCAAACAACGATGGTTCAATTAAGCTCATATAAGCTCTTTTTACACGTCTAAGATAGATTTACCACCACTTAAATCCTGCCCTACAGAGAAGTACCCAACAGGAACTCTTAGTAACTTCCTACGAGCAAAACTACAGAAAACATACATACCTATTGTTTCTTTCTTATAAATGCAGTGATCGCTCAGTCACCTTGAGCCAACTTAGTGAGGATAAAAAAATAAAAAATCCCTTTTCTCCACGGTGACGGTGCGGTACATAATAACATTTACATAAACAATGGTTGCGTTACCGTGTTCTTTCGTCCTAAATTTCATAATGCATTAGAGATTTCTTTATTATTTTAATACTGTTGGGGTAGGTCTCCTCTATTTTCATGGGAGGAAAGTGAAATCATTAGACCATCCGGACAGACCTGCGGGACGCTGGAGTTCGGCTAGTGGGACCCTGGTCCGCCATTTGATAAACCCACTATTCATCCCCCCTGTGTCTCTTCGGGGCCAAGAGTAATTATTAGCCTCGCGTATCACCACTCTGGCCAAACGGAACAGCTTTGGAACAGCTAGGGGTAAATTTGGGACACGAAGATGAATTCTAAAGCTAATATTTTATGTAGTTTGGTATCTCAACATCAGTTACGGCGTTTTTAATTTGTCAACTGCCCGCGTTATATAGCCCTGTCTCACGTCAATAACGGATAAAAATTATAATCACACCAAAATTTGGCTTACACATCAAACTCGCATGATACTCCAGGAGTCAAACCGGAATAGCAGCATTAGAAAACCTAGCTGGAAAATGATGTAGTTTCCGTACCAAATCATCATGAACATGGTTTTCTACTAATTGTTAGATAGAAAAAAAAAATATATATATGGGCTCAGTTATCGCTGAGGGAGCTACACTTTGGCACAGCTTCACCCAGCGCTGAGTTACAGCCCAGACTAGATCCAGACGTTTGCTATAAAGCTTTTAGATGGCGAGTCCCTATTTCAATTCCGTGGTTGGGCAAGTGTCTTTGTGTAAGCAATTGTCGTGGCAAATAACGAAGGTAGTTAGCAGGCAGTCCACTTTGGCTCATATGAGCTTTTTTTGCACATCTAAAATACATTTACCACCACTTACCCGTGTAGAGATGGGGCAGAATATCAAACATCCTTACCGCACGCTGGGAAAAAACGCGTGTTGTTAAAGGCAACAAAATCCAGCTCGCTTGATGGTAGGATCTAATGGTCCGCCCGGCTAGCTACCACCTTCACATCTAAGTCCAGCGCCAAGTTTTACTGTGTTTCGTCGTGTGTATGTGAGAGCCGGTGCCCGACAGGGCAATTCCTTAAATTGTCTGCTTCATCTTGGATCCTCGCGTTGCTTTACATCACGCAAACCTTTGACCCTAAGGCATTCAAATGGATGAAAAACTTAAAAGCCTGCCCTACAAAGAAGTAACCAACAGGAACCCTGTGGTAGCTTTATTAAAATCACTATTTTTAGATACAAAGATACAAAGGATAAAACATATTTGTGAGGTCACACAATATTCACAAAGGCCAAATATCAACATTAGGTATCATATTTAGCTATGAAAGCAATAGCAAAAACTTGCACCATGTGTCGTAAGCATTAGGTGCGACAACAATAACCACGGAGCTCTCACAAATGCTCTACTTTCAAACTTCTGTGAGCAAGAAACAATACGCTGGGCAAAACGGTGCGGATAATTATCTGCAAGGGAAAGAGTTTCAGATTTGTCGACCTCATTTCCAGAGAGATTTCTTTTGTGTGTATTATTCCGTTCTGGTTTTGACAGTGATTTCAAATCCCGGGGTTTAATGGCATTCAATTAATTCTTTGTGACGTTCTTTTTCAACAACTGTCAGCTTCGATGAAAACGGTCGAAAACTGGACATTTTTTTTGTTAAACGAAACCCCTAAACAAGACGTCGCAACATGAAAGTTACGAACACAAATGACACCATAACTCAAAGAAATTGCCTCTGGTTTACACAAAGACACTTGCCTGACCCCGAGATCGAACCGGGAACCCGTTATCCAAAGGCGATTTAAAAAACTTTTTCAAGCACTACCTTTTCCCGCGAAATACTACTTCTTCTACTTCTCAGCCCATAAATTACCCACTGCTGAATCGGGCCTCCTCCAACTACATGGAGGGTAATAAGCCTACTCTGCCATACTGGCCATACGGGTTTAGCATCAATTTTTCCTTCTCTTGAAGCTAGGTTTTCGGCCTTGCCATTTCCTATCGTCAACTCTTACCCACACCCTTAGGATGAAATGATGATGTGGTAACATAATGTATTCTTAACATTTACTAGGGGCAGCTCATTATCATCGATATTCTTTAGGTATGTAAATTATTTTCGTTTGCCTCGTTGGTCTAGTGCCTCGTTGGTCTAGTGGTTAGATGTGCCGCCTTTGGATTAACGGGTCCCGGGTTCGATTCCGGGGTCGGGCAAGTGTCTTTGTCTAAACCAGAGGCACTGGCTCGGAGTCTGGGTGTCATTTCTATCTATAATATGTATGTTTTTACAAAAAAAAATGTATATAAGTAGTTTATCATCCATCTCGTTACCATAACACAAGCATTAAGTTGCTTAGCTTGGGACGAGATGGCGTTGTGTGAAATGTCCAAGGATATTGATTTATTGATTGATTTGATAATTTGATTGTTGGGTGTAGTTTTAGGTTTAGTATAAAGTCAAGTATCTAGTAGTGCTGGTTAAATACAGGACCTAGTTAACCAGCACTCTATGAAGAGACATTGGTACATTACATTATCTCTAAAGATGGGGATGCCCCACATCCCCATCTTTAGAGCTTATAACACTATAACTTTCCATAATGAAGAAAGGTATAACCATTAGAATTAACTATTAAAATCACCAAGTTATTTTATTTGAATTCGACAAAACATTATTTATACGCTTAAAATAATTGTAAAGTTGTTCACGGGTCTCGTCATCATTAGCATAAGACCATCATTCTCTAGCCCCAACTACATGACCAAGCAAATTTCGTGTACAATCATAACTGGATCCCCAAACCTCAAATATTGCCCTACCCGTAAACTTCAAACCATTAATCAGCACGCCTGGGCGTGTTTTGCAAGGATACAAGTAGGAGCAGAATAAGCCCATATTACTCTCCTTTCCGAGTTACACAAGTGTCTGTATGGCGCTTACTCTCTCGTACGTCCCCGGGGTCATATTCTATTTACCATGACGCATTAGTGCCACTGCTAGCGTCTGTCGTTGTCAAGATATTATGCGCGCTTCTGCAAATATTCATCGCATTTTTGGACCTATGTTCAAATTAAAATTCAAATTCAAAATCATTTAATTTGTGTTGGTCACCATGGACACTTACAAATAGTCAACATTATCCATAACATATTCTGTAGTATTCGTGAATTCTAAAGCTTGCTAAAATAACTTTACGAATCTACCTACTATGTAGCTCGTCATTAGTTTCAGTATTTATTTATAAATAGATCCTATATGGACACTCATACAAGTCAAGTCAATGTTTTTACAGACTTTGATGAATTGATTAAATAAATACACATACAACAGTGATGTCATTACAAATAAAGTAAAATGTCAGAAAAGATCAATAAAAATAGTAAATTCAATAGCCTGGTCCATTAAAACAGTTTAATCCCAAACATTTCTGTCATCCATATAATCTCTCACAGTGTATTAGCCTTCCTGACATAGTTTCTGCTTAACAACAGTCTTAAATTTGTTGAGGCTTAGGTCTTGAATGTTACTTGGAATTTTATTGTATAGGCGTATACATTGGCATTTAAATGAGTTACTTATTTTCTGGAGCCTGGTTGCAGGAACAATAAATTTATTTTTATTCCTGATATCAACATTATGTGTATCACTGTGAGTAGTGATAGGATATGTAACGATTTTTAAGTAAACAGACAAATAAAAAAATGTAATAACCTTAATAAGAGTTAATTTATCCAGCTGGCCCGGCCCGTCCAGGCTTCGCACGGATGCGATGTTACCCGCGGTTATTGTCGTACCGCGGGTGACGCCACTGGGTGAAGCTAGACTAATCAAAGTAGCCCAAGTTACTTCCTATATAATCAGCTACCTATCAGTGAAAGTCTCGTCAAAATCGGTCCAGATGTTCCAGAGATTAGCTGAAACAAACAGACAGAATATACTGTGTATACATACTAACGCATTAAGTAAAAAGTGGTTATTCTTTCATTACAAACAGACACTCCAATTTTATTTATTTGTATGTAGTATTTGTTTGTATTAGTTTGTATTAGTTTGTATGTAGAAGATATAAAAGCCAAGACAAGTTGCCTTGAGAGTTAAATTGATATCGTATACCACGTCAAAGTGTCAAGTAGTATGTACTAAAACTCCGATTATGGTTAATTAAATTATTAAAATATTATATCTTGCCACAACAGTTGATCTATACAATGTTCTAGAAAGTTTTGGAGATAAAAGCACTATGAAAAGTTTCAAGTTGAATCAATACAATGGCAATATCTTAAAATAATAATTGGAACATAACCCTATAAGAAACGACATTCAGTATAAAAAAATTCGTAAAATCACCTCTAAATTAATTTGGAAATGATTTTACGAGCGCACGCTAACCGATTACTGTGTAGCATAAAAAAATACAATAATTATTATCTTATGTAAATATTAAAGAAACACAATACTAATAACCCGCTATCCGTTTACAATGAGACCTACACCACAAAAGTGAGTTAATTAATTAGGCCCTTTGATACCAACATCTACTCGCTTCGCTCCTCACGAGATCGCACTAAACAATGCCCCGTTTTTTTTGTGTAACGACCTTGTTTTCTCTTCTCAATGTATTTGCGCAGTCATAATGAAGTATGCTCGCAAAATTCAATTTAATTTTGTATCCTTGCTATTTATTTTGCGCTTATTAAGGGGATGGAATGAAAATAGAATGGTGCTTCTAATTTGAGTCAGCGTAATGTCATTTTGCTTGTAGACACGAAATGTATTTTGTAGAGTTTACGATGGAATTTGTTTCTAAAACACTTGCAAATATTTATATAAAAGACTAAAATATTGATAGTTATTTAAAATTATATAAAGGTATTTGTGAAATACATACATTTATTATATACAAGCTTCACCCCGCGGCGTCATTTATGCGGTTATTATCGTACCGCGGGTAACATCGCACCCGTGCGAAGCCGGGACGGGCCGCTAGTATATAATAATAATGATATTGATACGTTTTAGTTACAAAACGTGTCTATGGGAAAAAGTCTGTTTTTAGGGGTATTCCGGCAATTATTCGAATTTTTCTCGCCGTAAAAACCATCCTTGAACTTCAACGAACATTAAAAAAAATAGAATTTTCCAAATTGGTCCAGGCGTTGTTGAGTTATGCGCTTATCAACACATTTTGCGATTCATTTTTATTTATATCTAGGAAGATATTAAATCGACAAATTAAAATATGAGTTATTTATAGATAAAAAGATTTAAATTTATATCATCATTATCATTACATAGTATAAAACAAAGTCGCTGTCGTCTGTCCGTCCCTATGTATGCTTAAATCTTTAAAACTACGCAACGGATTCTGAAGCGGTTTTTTGTAATAGGTAGAGTGATTCGAGAGGAAGGTTTATGTGTATAATACATGCATAATTTTCTAGAGAAACACTCATAATTTTAGATGTTAATCATTGCACCCGGGCGAAGCCAGGGCGGGTCGCTAGTTTAAGATAAATCATCAAAAAATAATTGTTCTTCACTGCACTCTTGTTCTCTGTTAAACCCTATGCTAAACCGACTGGCCAGCGTGCCCCAGTAAGCTAATTACCCTCCATGTAATTGCAGGAGGGCGTTTAAGGGCAGAATAGTAGTATTAGTATGGCGTTAGTTAATAACACTGAAATTAAGTTAATTCTTCGTGCACTTATTAAACACTATGCATGTTGACAATGTAAAACACCGTTCCCAGTAAATTATTAACTAAGTAAACGCTCGGTACAATGATCCAAAGTCTGTTTTCTATACAAATATATTATATTCCCGGTCTCTTGTATTGCACTAACAGGCAAAATGGCAAATTAATTAAACGAATCACCCCGTGACAATGAAAGCCCAAGGCAACCCGAAAGTTGTCGAATGGCCCATTGTTTTCCCTTTATTATGTCGCTCTACTTACAAACAAATAAACCGACCGTCCTTTTAAGTTTCTCGTCACTATAATCTTCTTCTTCACGGGTGCAATGATGAACATCCAAATTTATCAGTGTTTCTCTACAATATTATGCATGTATTATACATATAAACCTTCCTCTTTAATCACTCTATCTATTTAAAAAAACCGCTTCGAAATTCATTGCTTAGTTTTAAAGATTTACGCATACATAGGGACGGACAGACGACAGCGACTTTGTTTTATAATATGTAGTGATGTTTTATAATATGTAGTGATTGTGATAATAATAGTGCTAGTGATAGTGAAGTGATAGTGGTTAATTGCTGTTTGTTAGTCTCGCTAAAACTCGAGAACGGATGGACCGATTCGGCTAATTTTGGATTTGAAATATTCGTGGAAGCCCAGGTTAGGTGGCAAAATATGAAAAAAAAAACATTTATAGATTCTGAGGCGGTACGAAGTTTGCCGGGTCAACTAGTCTATACATATATATAAACAAGAATATTTGTCTGTATGTCCTTTATAGAATCGTAAACTATGCATTTGACCATGTGATGGACGAGCAAAGTGTTGTGCATGAACCCAGGAAGGATTATAAAAAAAAAAAAGAAAATGTGTGTAAAGTGTTTCCTTCAAATTTATTGTAGTTAGTGGCGTAGCAACGACCCCAAGGCACAACTAGTATTAAATAAACTGCACATAATTAGTATAAAAACTGTATTGAAATGATACCTATTACTGTGTCCATGAAATATTATAATCAGCTATCGTCGTAGTTTCAGACCATAAATAACCTACTACTGAGTCGAACCTCCTTCAAATTCATGGAGGGAAATAACCCTTCTGTATCACGCTGGCATGACGGGGTGACACAGGGTTTGTATCAAGTTTTCCGTCTTTCGAGGCTACGTGATGTGCCGTTTCCATTCCTTTAGTCGCTTCTTACTACACCCTCAGGATGATATTGATTGGTGACATTGTGTATTCTAAATCAGTCACCACCCAGAACGTATCAACTGTGTAGAATCCTAACAAACAAATAAATAGTTTAAGGAAGAAACAGCTTATTGATCCTACAATCAAAATTTATTTGTACCACATACATTTGCATATACAGGATGAGCATTTCAAATTGGCGTATACCCTGTTCAAGATAGCGTGATCGATTTGACAGATGTCAATTTTTCTGATCAACATAAAGGTATGATTCCGAACTACGTTACGGTAATGGGAACCAGTAGTGCCGCGGTAGCACTTCTGCGTGCAGCGTAGTTCGGAATCATACCTTTACTTTGCAATGACGAATATTAATGGGATAATATTTATTATATTAATAGATGAAAAAGTGTGGGATGCACAAGCGGGATTTAGAAAGGGAATGGGATGTACGGATCAGGTCTTTTCCTTGCGGTGCATAGCCGAAAAGTGTTTGGCTAAAACCAAGAAGGTCTATTGCGCGTTCGTGGATCTAGAAAAGGCCTATGATAGAGTGGTGCGGAATGAATTGTGGTCAGCATTGTCCGTGAACGGTGTGAGCAGTATCCTTATACGAGCATTGCAATCTCTTTATAGGGACTCCAGTGCTTGTGTAAGGATAAACGGGGCATACACTGAATTGTTTAATATCGAAAAGGGTGTTAGACAGGGATGTGTAGCGTCACCGTGGCTGTTTAATCTGTTCATGAACAATTGCTTGACAGATTTAAAAGAGAATGAAAGTGGGTTGAGAATGAATGAGTTACTCGTCAAATGTTTTCTCTATGCTGATGACCAAGTATTACTTGCGTCTTCGGCCGAGGAGTTGCAGGAGATGGTAACTGCTATGAGTGGAGCTTTTGCTAGAAAGGGAATGAAGATTAATGTTAAGAAGACGAAAGTGATGGTGTTTGAAAGAGATGAGGCAGTGACAGTCTGCAATATCGTGATTGGAGATGAACAAGTTGAACAGGTGAATGAGTTTGTGTATCTGGGTTCAAAGTTTACAAGAGATGGAAAGTGTGAGAGTGATATCGAAAGAAGAGTGAATGCAGGGAACATGGTGAACGGAGCTTTGCACTCCTTTATGAGCAGTCGGAAGGTGTCTAACAAGGCTCGTTTGGCTGTGCATGAGGGAGTGTTGGTTCCGACACTCATGTATGGAAGTGAAAGTTGGGTATGGCAGAAGAAACATGAAAGCAGAATAAATGCAGTTGAGATGAGAGCGTTAAGAAGTATGATAGGAGTTAAACTGAGTGACAGGATAAGAAATAGTGAGATAAGGAAGCGTTGTGGTCTGAAAGAAGATGTAGTGACAAAAATTGAGAAAGGTATGCTGAGATGGTTTGGCCATGTCGAGAGAATGAATGAAGAACGATTGACGAAAAAAGTGTATAAGGCGAGTGTGAATGAAAGTGTTGGAAGGGGAAGACCTAGGCGGACGTTTCAAGACCAAATCAGGGACGTCTTGAAAAAAGGCCAGGTCAAGAGTACCCTAAACCGAAGAGCATGTATGAAGGGAATAATGAAAGTGGACGAAGCGAAACAAGTATGTATGGATCGTAGCAAGTGGAAAGAAGTGGTCTCTGCCTACCCCTACGGGAAAGAGGCGTGATTATATGTATGTATGTAATATTTAGTAGTCCAAAAAATAACGGTTTAAAATACTTGTAACTGTGACGAGATGGTATGGGTGTATTATGTGTGAATTTCTTTATCACTTTTTCTTCACTTTATAAGACAATATTCGAATAAAAGACATTTTCATTTCGAAATAAAATTCGACAGCTTTCGCGCATTGAAATTTAACACTTTTACGAAAAAAAATTTTCTTTTTTGTTTACTTTCATGGTCTGAACCACCTATTTAAATTTTGCGGAAGGTCCAAAAATAAACCTATAATATTAAATAGGAACTTATTATGAATATTGACCCACCATCACATAGCTACCCAATGTTTTATATGTATAGCGCAATAAAGAATTTCACACATAATACACCCACGCCAACTTGTCACTGTTAAAAGTATTTTAAAACGTTATTTTTTGGACAACTAGATATTTTCTGTTTCCCATCACTAGCCCGTCTGTCAAATCGATCATGCTATCTTGAACAGGGTATAGATGGTTTAACACAAAACAATAATTGCCCAGTCTTCCGTTCAGAAATTAGGTTTTTTTTATTATAGTTGTCATCATCATTTCCATAAATGACTTACTACTGAGTCGGGTGTCCTCCACGTTCATTCAGGGGAAGTTAACATACTGTGCCACGCTGGCACGACGGGTTGCCAGAGGGTTTGTATCAAGTTTTGAGTGATCTCGTATTTCGCCTCGTTCGACACCTCCATGAGAGTATAGGTTGGTGACATTTTGTATTAAATCCATCATAATATGACTTCTTTTATAACATTGTGTATAAGCATCTCAAAATCTGACATAATAATATCTTCCATTTCCGAAACTGCTTAAATCTGCGCGTTAATGCGTTCATCACTGTGACGAAGAACGATTATTACCCCGGAATACATCTGTTCGGACATTACTTTAGATTAGGAGATTTTCCGTGCTTCCTGGTTATGCCTTTATTGGCAATGTCCGTTTTATGTGAGAATGGAATAGGGAGTTACGATTACTGCTCCATAAGCTCATGACGTAGTTGGTACAATAATATTATATTTAATAGGCCCATATTTTGGGAGGAATCTTAGATATAGGACGTTGTTCTGACAATTACTACTACTCAGTCCATAAATGACCCACTACTGAATCAGGCCTCATCCCATCGCAGGGGGGGTAATTAGCCTACTGTGCCACGCTGGCCAGACGAGTTGGCACAGGGTTTCGTTTTAAGTTTTCCTTCACTTGCGGCTAGGTTTCGGCCTTTCGTCGGCTTTTACTACACCCTCAGGATGGAATGGGGTGGTGACTATATGTATTCTAAATCCATCACCACGGACAGGCAAATGTTCTGCAAATGATAAGTATTACACTTTCTTTTATAATTTCAATGATAATTTAAAAAGAACTGATTACTTAACTGGTATTATAAGTTACCAAAAATATGAAAACTGACGATCAACACGCATCATGATCTTCATGATCTTGAGATTGAAAATTACAAAAGGGTCTGTATCTACTCCTTTATACTTATATATAATTGGAGGAGGCCCGACTCAGTAGTGGGTGATTTATGGGCTGAGGAATAGTAGTATAAATACTAGCTGTTACCCGCGACTTCGTCTGTGTGATATTTAACAATGTGGAAAACTCTTATAATTATTTGTGTAAATGTCTTTAATTACGCTTGGCAGTCTCTGGGCATGAAAAGGAATATGCAAAGTAGGTAATAGTCATCACATTCAATTTGCATCTAAATTGCATATACGTGATCACATATGCAATGCAACTATTAATGTAACAAGAAACTAATAAATTGAATAACAAAATAATATTTATGTATTTAGTTATCAACTAAATGAATATCGAACTAACTTTATACGGCGGCATAGATTAGCTTGAAAAAAAAAAATTACATGCCCTCTGAGTTTCTTGCCAGTTCTTCCAGTTGGTAACGTCTATTACTTGGCATTGTAAAATTTTGTCCGTAATTCCGTGTGGTGACGGATTTAGTTCACATAGTGTCACCATCCCATTCCATCCTGAGGGTGTCTTGAAAGGCGTCAAAAGTAAAAGAAGTTTCAAAAGAAGTTTTAAAGTTGAAGAAGTTTCTATTATCTTTTATTGTTACCACTGTTTGTTATTCCGAAATAAATGAAAAAAAAAACCTAAACGCAAGAGGAGGAACAATCGAAACGAAACCCTGCGCTAACTCGTCTGACCCACGGGCGGGTAATTTCCCTCCATATAAATAACTAGTGGAGCTCAGCAGTGGGTGGTTTGTAGGCTGAGTAGTAGACAAAATGAAGCCCATAATGCAGGGAGCATTAATAAAATTCGTGTCGGCAACACGCGGCGCTGACAGTTGATAGGTAAACGGCTATAAGGCAGGTAAACACTTCCTGTTCTTCCACTGGAGGAAAATAAAGCGGTATAATTTATAGCGATTCGGGTAACTGCTTTCTATAGTGGGATTATAAAACGTTATGCTTTTAACATAAAGTTGATTTTAGTGTAGCACAAAAGTGGGCAAATATGATTAATTTATAATATGTTTCAACGTAGGGTTTTCGTACGATGTGACGCAGAGAGCATAGTGCTAAAAATAACTCTAATACGCGACATCACAACCATTTGTTTAAGAAATAGAATTGGTGTATAATTTTAAGAATCTACGCAATCAATATCAACATTCCAGCCCAACCCACTACTGAGTCGGGGCTCCTCCAAATTCATGAAAGGGAATTAGCATGTTGTGCAGCGCTATCAGGACGGCTGGCTTGGCACAGTGTTTTCAAGTTTTCTTCTCTTGTGGTTACATGATCTGCATTTCTAACACCCTCAGAATAGTACGGGAGAATTCTCGCAAACGCTTAAGCTTTTAAATAGTCAAAAATTATAACACACTATTTGTAAATTCAACACTTATTATAAAACAAAGTCGCTGTAGTCTGTCCATCCCTATGTATGCTTAAATCTTTAAAACTACGCAAAGGATATTGATGCAGTTTTTTTAATGGATGCAGTGATTCAAGAGGAAGGTTTACAATGATAGTTGCACCCATGCGAAGCCAGGGCAGGTCTTTTAATAAAAGGGTTATAATGATGGTGGTAAAAACAAGCCTTAATATATAATTGTGTTAAGAAGGTTTATTCCAACGCTAGTTTCTAACACCGTAGATCTAAGCCACAATCCCAGTATAGTAAATAGTAAACTGCCTCGACGTTCAATAAATATGTAATAGATACGCTAGATATTAAATTTATTGGGCCACACAAAACTGATGGCAGAAGCAGCATATGCGGCCAGCGTTCAAGATAAATGACCACTGCATTACGTTAACTTTTACGCTAAAGCTAACTGATAAATGGGTTTCGTTATTTTAGGATTTAGAAATATTATGTTTATCATATTTTGAAGATACTGAATACAACTTATACAATTATATTATTATAATATTATTATAATTATGTAATAAACAAATAAATACAATTTGACCAATGAATACGTGATGTAAGTTTTATAAGTTCTTTTCGTATTCAGTGGCTCATAATAAAAATGATTTACTCTGATTATACGACAAGCTTTTACAAATTATTTTTCGAACGCAGATATCATTAGATATCAACATTAATAAGTGTATTCAAATGTAAATCAATACATTTGTTAACATAGCTAAATATAATTTTGTGGTATTATTAGCTTGCTATGTCCTGTTTATTACTTTAGCAAGTTTATTTCTACTTAACAGGTAATTTCCAAGGCCAGACTAAGTTACCCCTTTTTTTATTTTGAAGCCAAAGATATCGTCCAATAATATGATGCATGAAATATAAGCAATCGATATACGAAAAAGTATTTTTGACTAGGTATGCAAAGGTAACCTCTTTCGTGTTTAGAATCCCAAAAGACAATGGTCAAAGAGACCCCAAATTTAAGCGATGCTTCGGTAAACTCGATTTACCTTTTCCCTATCGTAGTATCGCTTGTTTACCCGAATAAACAAGTTTTGTGATTGTTATTTGTGTTAGTGAAAATGAAATTCGTTTTTTCCATTGGTTGTTATTTTTCGTCGTTTTGTTTACCCAGCAATTATATTGGGATTTGAAAAAAATCGTTTCGTGATTGTTTGTGCTCGATGTTTCCGGAAAGAATGTTTCTCGGAAAACACTAGGAATTTTATTGTCACTGTTAATATTCTTATAAAGAAAGATTTATTAATCTGAAAAACTGCTATCACTAATCACTTTCAATCTTCAAAAATGAGTTTAAAGCGCATTACGACAAGGGTGAAAAATCATTTAGATCTAAAACTATATAATTAACTATCGTCAATGATCTGATAATGTGCATTATGATTTGGACATATTTCAACTCAGCTATCAACACCATGCTATTAGAGATGAGGCTGTTTTATCTGACGAGATAGTGATGGTAAATTATCAGAGTAAAGAGTAACCCGGTAAAGTAGAGACAAACGTAGGCCCTGTAATTAATACTTGTTACTATTCTTAATATAGACCTGATTACATAAGAACCACGTCAATATAACTTAAAACTGTAAATAAATGGTTTGTTTTAAACTGCAAACATTTAATAAATCTAAAATTTCCTTCTTTTTGGCTTTAGATTTGCTACTAAGTCACAATAGATCCCGAACCCAATTCCGATTATCTCGAAGAGATAGGTCTCTGCAACGCAAAAATGTTATATATTTTCGGTTCTACACGATAAATTTTTAGGGGAAGTGGACAGATTTTACTCTACCCGCTTGGCTATAAATTTGTCGCTTCGTTGATTCAGTGGTATTATATTTTAAATTATATTTACATCTTTGAACAATCGATATTATTATGGTAACATATAAAAAAGATTTATAGTAAAAAAGTACCAGAGAAAGTCTACGTCGTAAGGTTAAGCTGCGGTTAAAACAATGCAAGAGGCCGACAACCTAGCCACAAGAGAATGTAAACTCGATACAAACACTGTGTAGGCTTACTTTTGTTTAAGAAATTAAATTAGATTAGTTGATATTATGATTATTGGCCTAGGTCCAGCAGTGGACTAATGTGGACTGATAATGATGATGATTAAAAACTTACAGGGTGTAATTAACTTTCTCCGTAATTCGATTCATATCTGAGTTTCATATTCAACATGGATTTTTAATATACAACAGAAAATTAACAACAATCGAAATCGGATGCGGTGTACCGAGATGACGCGATATCGTACAGTCAAACGACTGTGTTATGTGTATTTTCCGCGACATCCATTTATAGAACGGAGGTTTTTGCTATTATTTGTAACCTATGAATAGTGGAATCGATTTCGCGCTCGAAATTACGACTGGATTCACGATATTGTCATAATGCAATGGAGAATTTTCAATTGTTCGCAGGTTTCTTGATAGTTAGTTAATAGACGATGATATGGCCTAGAGCGATGAAGCGGGAAGTAAAATTGATCAAGCATGGGACTTTATAGATGTCTTTGAGGGAAAAAAAGATGAATATGCATCGTTCAGTGACAACGTATTTGGCGTGGGGCGCGCTGATGCTTCAAATAATTGGCGCTGCGCGGCTAATGTGTCCGAACGACCCTAACTGCATTTGTGGCGGCTCACTCGCTATCGACCTTAATTGCAACATTGATGGTAAGTGCAGACGCACATAATGGTTCAAAGCTTCATATCATATAATGAAATGAAGACACAAATATCTATAATAAGCACCCATAGTAGAGGAGCCTAGCGGAATATGAATATACAGCATAAGCAATGTTGAATTATGCTGGATGTGGGATGGATCTCCATTATTTTATAACATCTGATCTTCTTTGTACTTGAAAGGGCACGTCAAGTCGCCAGTCCTTAGTCAATTGTGTAAAACACTGAATAATTACCGATTGTTCTAATACGTGGGTTGTGGAGGGCAGGCAGCCATCCATCCTTATAAACGGGAACTGGAAGATAGTGACATCAAGTTACACTTGTAGCCATCACAATGAAATTGCATAAAGGCTTATGTTTTTATGTAAATAAGATTGAATTGTTGTACCACAACTAAAAATGTCCGCTGAGCACCTAATAGGTAAATATGACATTATAAATGTTATATGTAATAATTTCATTAAATGTGCTTTTATTGTTTCAGGTCACGTAGTAAGAATAAGTTTACTACCAAATATTTACGTCAACATAAAATGTGAAAATTCTACAAACTTAGACTACAGTAAATTACCAAAATGTGCCAATAAAATGAACTCATTTAAATCAGTCAGCTTCAAAGATTGTCCGCTGCCGACATCGTCTTTCAAAGATGTTCTCACCAATATGGGAGTTGCTAAAACCATGGCGTTGATATTCCAAAACACTAATAATCTTTCTGGATTTTTTGATAGAAAACATTTTGCTGGATTACAAGACTTGACCAAGCTATTACTATCTATCAATGGAGTTACTCATCTGCCAGATAACTTATTCATGGATATAAATAAACTTACGTGGTTGAATATACGCTCTAACACTATCAATCTGTCAGAGGAGCTATTTAAGCCATTAGAAAGACTAGAGACCTTAGAAATTAGTCATAACCACATGACCAATATATCTTCAAATTTGTTTTCACATCTCTCTTTCCTAAGAAAACTATCTTTATGGCAGAGTAACGTTACTTGGTTCTCGAAAGATCTTTTTGCTGGAGTTGATGTATTGGAAGAATTAGACTTAAGCTCCAATGGACTAAATGAACTTCCATCTTCAATATTTAAACCTCTAAAGAAGCTAAAGAAACTTACACTGTTCTCGAACAAATTTTGGACGCTACCAGAGAACTTGTTCAAAAATAACGAGGAGTTAGAAACTGTCGTGATATTAAACAATGACGTTAAACTGAAAGAGCTCCCAAAGTATCTTTTTGGAAGCTTGCCAAACTTGAAGCAAATTTATATTCAGAGAAGTGGACTCGAAAGTGTACCATACGACCTTTTTGCGAATTCACCACTAATTACGAACATATCATTAGCATACAATGACATTAAATCCTTACCGGAAGTCATTTTCAACGATCAAATTAATCTACTGGAACTAGACTTGAGTTACAATAAACTTACTGAACTGAAACCTAAGATATTTTCGTCCTTAGTTCGGCTAGAAAAACTAAATCTGTGCCATAACTCTTTGTTCGAAGTATCTGGGTAAGATTTTTCTTCTGATTTAAAAAATGATGATCTTTCGGATAATAGCAATTCTTCAACTTAATTCGAATCCCTTTTTCAGGTCTACATTCTCGTCTCTACTGAGCTTAATTTATTTGGACATGGAAAACAATAATTTAAAAATTATTTCATCTAGTTTATTCAGCAATAATAAACAAAAGATGTCAATTTCTTTAGCAAATAATAAATTGGATTTTGAAGACAAAGAATTGACAAACAATTCCTGGATGGTAAAACGGACGTCTCCTTTTGTTCACACTTATAACTTAAAACTCTTGAATTTGAGTCATAATGAATTCAAAGTGACATTTGAGGACTGGTGGGTTAATGGCCACGAAAACTTAGATATTAGCCATAACTACATTCAAACTTTGTGGGTATGTACACAAATGAAAATATATATATTCGAAAAAGAAAATCTATCTTATTTTCTTTCGATTAATCCTCTATTTTATAACTTTCAGAATGAAGGCAGAACTCTGATGGTTTATGAAACAGTTCTGAAGAAACCAATTAGACATGTATGGATAACTAACAATCCAATAATATGCGAATGCCGCAATTATTTATTTTTAGATTTTTTGCACGAAACTTTAAAAACGGAGGTAAGTTTCTTTATAAATTATGTAATACTCTTAGAGGTATTAAACAAATATAACACACACAACATTTAAATCAAATCTATTGTTCCAGATATCTGACATGAAATATCTTCATTGCCCGTTGTGGTCCAAAGAAGCATGTTACATGAGATTTACGATATTTATTTCGATCATCACAATTGTTATTACCTTATATGTTATTATTTTAATGGCGTTCGTAATATACAGAAAACAAATTAACGTAATTCTAAAGAAGAGATTCTACGCCATAACTCAATTTTCAAGAAAAGAAAAGTATAACGTGATCTTAGAATATTCCAACAAAGACGAAGAATTCGTTTTCCAAGAACTTCTGCCCGTGTTAAAATGCTCCAAAAATATCAAGATTCAGACGAGTCCCATTAAGAATTCCAATAGTAAGGAGAATTTTATAAGCAACCTCACAAGCTGCGTCAAAGATGTATCCAACAGTACCACACTCGTTGTCTTCTCATCGAACTACTTAACGTCTACTTACAGTCACGTAGACATCAAGAAAATTCACGCAGAAATGTTGAAAGCAGAGAACACAATTTATGTGTTCGTCGATATCGGCCCGGAGAATTCAATATACGCGTTTTTAGAGGAGCAGCGCGATGACGGGAAAACAGTGCAGTGGACCGAGGTAAATTTTTGGGAAAAATTCATGGGACTGTTAACAGGACAAAACAAAGCAATGCATCTCATTGAGAAGTACGATTTAAAGCAGACAAACCAACTGTTGAACGTCAAAACAAAATCTTCAAACATTTCCGTATCCAAAATTTCTCAGTGTCCGAATTATGATATGGATACTCTAACACATAGTCAAGTTTAGATTCACTCTAGTCATAATTTAGTGAGGTAAAGACTGACTCTCTGATACAATGAAATCTGATCTCACGCATAATTTTTAGACTTTTCCTTTGAGTGTATAAGTATGTAGATTGTAAACATACAGCTTGTATGAATATTCCTTTTTCAAAACAAATATTTTATCATGTAAAATATAGGTGTAATTGTGAATATTAAATTAAGGTCTGCGGTTAATACATAATCGATGCCTCCTTCAAAGAAGTGTGTCATCTGTAACAGACGCAAATGTAATCTTAGTAATAACAAGTTACGTTAAGTAATAGTAAGTTGTAATTGTAAATACATAAAGTCTTGGTATAAACAAAAGCATTAAAGTTTCGTGGAAACTCCATGTTGTTAAGAGTTGTAAAATGCAGCTTATAATAAAACGTATTCTTTAACAAGGTGGTTGGTTTTTATTTTTTCATTAACAGATGGACCTTAACGTAATGTAACTATAATGAGTGTAATGTAGTATGTAAGAGAATTAAAGTATAGTAATAAGCTTCTTCATATATCTCATGAACAGAATCAATCAGCCGTCTATTTCTGTGTCTCATTGATGGAAGCGAAAGCCAATCTATTGGTAAATGGTGGACTTTTCTCCACCCTGGGACATTTTGCTCAAGATGTTTGCTGGCTATTATACTACTGTTAAGCTTCCGCAAATATGACTTTAACTTTGAATTAACTCGCTCGTAAAATTGAAAATATAAAATAACGTTTTCTAACTTTTGTACACTAAACCCAAAATACGGGACATTCCATTAGAAGAACTGATGGATAGAATAGACTGGCATTAAAATGAGTTTCACGTAACTGTCCGTACTTGCGAACTTCGTACAGACAACGAGCAGTTTGTAGGGGAAAATGTTAATTAATTTTATCTATTTCTAGAAATATTTCAAAACAAAAATTTTTGTGAAGAAGACAATAAACCAATAATTACTATTTACGGTACAAATTGTAATCCACAGAAAAAAATCTTCATTAACTCTTTGCTTTAATTTGATACGAAACCATATTGCTACTTTAATCAGAAGCTTTACGAGGCTTCAATTGTACTGTAGGCTCTATTGATACGCTGTATTCAATTCTGAGGTCCTTTATATCGCAAAGACTTATATTATTGATACTGAATCGAATAGTTAATTGAATCGAGTACATACAATACTAATAGATTTGGGCGCGTACAAGTATATTAATTTAAATCATATTTCAGTATTATTATGTCAAGTAGAGATGAATAGTACGTGTAATCCGCACAGATATGTTTTCATACAAAACCAAAGTCATCATCATCATCATTTCAGCCAAAAGACGTCCACTGCTAGACATAGGCCTCCCCCAAGGATCTCCACAAAGGCCGGTCCTGGGCCGCCCGCATCCACTGCTTTCCGGCGACCTTAACCAGGTCGTCGGTCCACCGTGTGGGAGGCCTACCAGCACTGCGCCTTCCGGAACTCTGTTCCATATGTCATCACTGGAAACACACATTGGTTGAAGACATTTGTCTTCAGACACTGCGGACCAACTGGAAAACCGAAGTAATTCACCAATACTATGGACTATCTATAGATTATTAGTACTATTTTGTACTGGTTAGATTCATTTAAGTTCATACTACTACTAATCAGCCCATAGACGGCTCACTGTTGACTTGGGCCTCCGCCAGTAACAAAGAGCGTAATTAGCCTACTGTGCCAAGGTGGCCAGACGGGTTGGTACAGGGTTTCATCCCAAGTGTTCCTCCCCTTGCCGCTAGGTTCTCGTAACTGTCGTTTCCTTTTGTCGGATCTTACGACACTCTCTGGCACCATGTATTACGCATGGCACCAACCCATACCATCTCGAGGGTGTCGTAAGAGTTGACTAAAGGAACGCAAGAGAAAAAATCACCTAGCCGCAAAAGAAGGAATACTTGATACAAACCCTGTACCAACCCGTCTTGCCAGCGTGGCACGGAATGCTAAATTCCCTTCATGAATTTGGAGGTGGCCCGCCTCAGTAGTGGGTCATTAATGGGCTGAAATTAACGAACGAACCATGTATTATAAATTGGTCACCACACGGCCAAGTTCATACTGCATGATGGTAAGTAAAGCGAGTCTATACCTAGCTAATAATTAGCATATCGAGACCGCTCTCAATACATGAGAATGTGTGGTGAATGGCAGCTGTAACCGAGGGGACATCGGCGTTAATCCATACCAACCGACGGGGGACTTCAAGGGTCGACGACTGCAGAAGGGTTTGTATCGAATTGAGTTGCCAACGTGTGGCAAGTACTTATGTAGAAATGAAGGTTTATTGCTTTACCCACGATGTCACTTGATTTTATGGATGTTTATAGTGTTGAAGACGAATATCAAACTCAAATCATTTATTTCAATTGAACCTATTTACTGGTGTTTTTGAAAAGTCAAAAGTGAAGTTAGGAATCTAGTTGCATGTTCCAAAAAGTAGATTCTATGGAGAAGAACAGGCAAGAAACTCCATGGACACTCTTTTTATCATATTTTCTGTTACAAGCGTTCCGGAAGGCGCAGTGCTGGTAGGCCTCCCACACGGTGGACCGACGACCTGGTTAAGATTGCCGGAAAGCAGTGGATGCGGGCGGCCCAGGACCGGCCTTTGTGGAAATCCTTGGGGGAGGCCTATGTCCAGCAGTGGACGTCTTTTGGCTGAAATGATGATGATGATGATGAAGCTAAGATGTGAGGACAATGTAACATATTGCACAACAGAAGTGTCCAGGAGATCAATATAAAGCTATGTAGGTATGTCAATAGCAGTTAAGGGATGACCGGCCCCAACTGGCGGCACCCGATCACGAGCATAACGCATGTGCCAGCCATCCCCCAGCTCAACCATATTTTAGGGAACCGAATATGTGTCGAACACAGCTATTAATTTGCCTTTTCATTTGAAAATGATAATCTAGGCTTCTATCCAGCAGTGAAGTAGAGTAGTTAAAAAGTGTTTAATTTCAATGTGTAATAATCACGGCAAACTAACAAATCATTAGTTTCATGATGATGATGATGATGATGATGTAGAAGGGCGCCACTCAGTGTAGATGGAGTGGCGGTGTAGAGATACATAGACTGCCTCGTTGGTCTAGTGGTTAGATATGCCGCCTTTGGATCAACGGGTCCCGGGTTCGATTCCGGGGTCGGGCAAGTGTCTTTGTCTAAACCAGAGGCACTGGCTCGGAGTCTGGGTGTCATTTCTATCTATAATATGAAAATGATAAAAAAATGTATATAAGTAGTTTATCATCCATCTCGTTACCATAATACAAGCATTAAGTTGCTTAGCTTGGGACGAGATGGCGTTATGTGAAATGTCCAAGGATATTTATTTATTATTATATTTATATGAATATTGCTAATTATTGGCGCCTACAATGATTATACATATTCTTCATTAAGATACAGGTGTATCAGTAACGCGTGCCAGTATAATACAATGTTTAAACAATATTAATGTATGCCTTTTAGTCTAGACAATCGAAATCGACTTTTAATATACGAGCTCTGGCAAGAAAATTTAGAGAAATTATCAGAAACTTACATCTTACTATACTTACATCATAAATTCATACATATCATTAAAAAATAGTTTCTTGGACCGTCTTTTAGAACTAACAGTATTTAACAGGCGAAAGCTAGCAACCCTAACATGATTATATATTATCATGCTTCATGTCGTAACAGTTTTAGGTAAGACAATCAAGTGTCAATTTTAGCAAAATCAAATATAATCTAAAGTATGAATAACAATTGTAAAACTAATCAAAACTAGATGCATAACGAGACCACAAGGGAGGCTACACATCGGCGGGTTACGGGATGACTCTCATTTCAAGGCAGTCTCTTGGGTATAGCTGGCGCGACGTGCCTCGAATGCACTGTTGCTTGCGAAATTATAGCACTGACGTCATTGCGGCTTGGTCTATAATTTGATCAAACTAATAACACCTACGCCTTATGTTCCATAATATGGAATCAATTTAGTAAGGCTTATCTATCCATTGGTTAGACGACTTTTAGCTCTCTTGGATTTTGGAGGAGGAAGCGTCTGTCTAGGCATCATATTCTAAGGTATGTGGGAGTCAATCAGGCGGAATGCAGTCATCTGCCTGCTCCTACATAAAAAAAGGTAAACAGTAGTAACGTGACAACTGGCAGCTGGTCTAACCAAATAATTACCATTAGAGTGGTGCCCTGGTATTCAAATTGAGAAAAAGAAAAAGTAGAGTTCAGTTAATTATGGTGTACAATAAGATGATAACCGCTGTGTTAATGTGGAGCTAGGTCACATAAATTACAATACACAAACCGGAATGGTTTATGATACATAAGTGAAACTCATAACTGAATTATCAGTGTAACACAATAATTAATGAAACAAAGGAATGTCAATAAAACAAAGTATTTTTGGCTAGGAACCAGGTTTAGAAACCAGGTTTTTACTTTAAAATAGGCACTTAAACTTAACACAAATACAAATTTTGCCTAAGAAGGTCAATTCTTTGTTGAATACTTATTTCAATGTTTCGATAAAAATCTATGGGCCCAATCTGCAACTACATAATACCAATCGTATTTATAATTAATAGTATAATACAGAATTGAGTACCTCCCCATTTCTGAAGTTGGTTGAAACATAAGGAACCGGGAACAAAAACTAATCAAAGTTGCAAATTCAATGTGATTACAAGGGGAACTATTCCGACAGTTTTCAAAATGAGTCTTATTTTAGCACCCCACGGGAAGCCGGGTGGGCTTTGAATAGTTTATTGACATTGGAGTCTAGCATATTAAAGTTGTGGATTACGAGTCTGAACTGTCCACATATCAGTATTGAATTTGCCGTATTCATATACGGTCACTTCAATAGTGCCAGTCGACGGCTTACTAAATGATCGGAACTTTAGGAAAGTAACAATCAGTAGGTAATTTTTAATTGACTGAGAACTGATCGTCCTTCATCTTTTCCGAGCTGAGCTGAGCTTCATAAGACACGTTATTAAGAGTGGTAACCGCTTACCATCAGACTGGTGTATTATTAAAAAAAACCTCTTTCCTTCATCACATAGCATTCTGTGGTGACCGATTTAAATACATATTGTCACCACCCCAGTCCATCCTGAGGGTGTTTTATGGGCCGGCAAAAGGAAATGACAAGGCCGATAACCTGGCTGCAAGCCACATGACCAGCGTAGCTCAGTAGGCTCATTACCCTCCATGTAACAGAACAGAAGGCCTGACTCAATAGTGGGTCATCTGTGGACCAGTAGTAGTATAGTAGCCCACGTATCTAAAACCGTAAAGATAATATTTAAATAATATACTAATTTAATTAGATATATTTTTGAATTGACACAGCAATTAAATAGAGCTGCGGAGAATAGAGTTTGTATTTTCACATAGTGTTCAATATGCGAAAATACAAACTCTATTCTCAGCTAAATTACCTTTATTGATTCTACAACAGTCACATGACATTTCAACACGCCAGTTATTCTCGGACAAGTTATTATCGCGTCGACGTCTAACACGACTAGTAAATATGATGCAACGGAGCATCCACAATTGGAAGTATGAATAATTCAGGAGTGAAATTTCTGACTAACATCACTCGTGAGTAGAAAGTGGTCAAAAAACAGGTTCAGGTTTATGGGTGTTGGGTCTTGACTAATTTAATGACGTAGGCGAACAGATTCTTATAAGTGAGGCCCACACTAGAAGATAAACGTTTTTTGTGGCAAATAATATTGCCGTAAATAAAGGAGACATTTCACGCCATTATTGGCAGATACAGTGGATGTATAAATTTGTGTGGATATAAAAGCGTCGTTTACCTCGAAAAGACTGATAGTCTGCTATTTCTGGGATAGATATTGTAATGAGAATAAGAATATATATATTTAATACTAGCTGTATCCTGCGCGCGTTGCTACGCCACTAACTTAAATCTTTTTTTTTTCATTAACCCCACTTTTGGTGGATTTTCGTAATCCTAGCTGACCTCTACTCGGTGAAAAGAATATTTCTACCAAATTTCAAGTCTCTAGGTCTTATGGTTCCAGTGATCATGATGAGTGACTGTATACGTGGAAATCTCCTACTAATAGCTATTTAAATAGATTTACTTTTATTAGTTCAAAACATAAAACAGTAAATTCTAAAATAATAATAATACAGTAAGTTATACCTATATTTCTAACTAAAACATATAAAAATAAGATGTACAAACATCATCCAAGCTACTTCCCTTGGGGAAGGTACCCAGAATGCTGGTGCCTCGTTGTATTTATTTATTTATGAATACTTTTTGCACATTCATAAAAGTTGCTGTCTGCTCTATGAGTCGTGATGATACTATATAAAAAATGGCATCATTAATATTACATAAGAACTAGATAATATTACATTCTGTTATCAAGGAATAAAATAATGCTGGGAATATTACGTGACGAAGCAGAAACTCTGTCGCGGAAAGTTTTGGTGTAACTTCTACAGGCCTATCATGTTACGCATTTAACGAAACTATATCTATGTCAGTTTGAAAAACTTTGCTCTTATACTATTTAGATTCGGTAATAAGAAACGTGTACAGAGAGGACATTAATCTATGAAAAAAATAAGATTTTACGAAGATGCTATTTAGTTCTGTTGCGTCTGTATTGAATTGAACACCTCAAAACGATTGAAAAAGAACTTTGGAGAAAGAACATGGAGGATTGTTATAAACTAAAGGCACATTAAAACTAGAACATCTGTTAGTATAATATTGTGGGGCAAAATATTATGAGCTAATACGGCCTTTATCGGTTCTTTATAATTTTCAAAGCGTTGATGCGTGAACTGCGGTGCGTGACTACTAACAAACGCACAGTAACAATGCCAGATTTCATTTACTTTGAAGTAAAATCAATGAATTCAACACTGAAATTAGTAACAAAATATTAACCCCACCTTTGAGACATCGAACTGCAGAATTGAAATATGTAACCGTCTAACTAAATAGTAATATATTGTATTGGTGTTCAAATAGTTAGGGGAGTCATGGCGAAGTGTAGCGAAATACAGTGAAAGTGTATGATTAATCTAATATATAAAATTTTCGTGTCGCTGTGTTTGTGGTTAAACTCCTCCGAAACGCCTAGACCGATTCTCATGAAATTTTGTGTGGATATTGGGTAGGTCTGAGAATCGGACAACATCTATTTTTCATCCCCTAAATTTTAGGGGGTGGGTCCACACCAAAAATAATTGTTTATTATTTAGACAAAATTTTTTGCTTTTATTTTTGTAAGATGCAGCATACAAAAATACAAAGAACCCTAAATTTTCACCCCTCTACGATCAACCCCTATTTAATTACATGGCAAGACAACGTTTGCGATAGGAGCTGTTGTATAGATAGATTGAGTCATCACGATATCTCTGGAAGGAGGTTGCGGGGGGGGGGGGGGATTTGGTAGGAGGTTGCGGGGGGGGTGTTAATTATTTAGCAAAATAACGTTTGCGGGATCAGCTAGTATCATATAGAAATAGAATAGTCCGTGTACTTATGGATTTAGAATACATAGTGATACAACCCTTTTCCACCTTATGGACAAAAAGAAATATCAAGTGAGATAAACTAGCTGCAATAAAATAAAACTTGATATCAAACCCTGTGCCGACCCGTCTTGCCAGCGTGGCACATTAGGCTAATTACCCTCCATGCAACTGGAGAAATCCCGATTACACAGTGGGTCATATATTGGCCGAGTAGTAGTTGAAATAGGTAATTTAAATTAATTAATTAAAACCGCGGGTTTTACGTATTAATTAACCATACAACATTATTTTTACAAGTTATCTATTAGAAATTATCATCATATTAAATGACATCATCATCATTTTTTCATCATCATTTCAGCCAAAAGACGTCCACTGCTGGACATAGGCCTCCCCCAAGGATTTCCACAAAGGCCGGTCCTGGGCCGCCCGCATCCACTGCTTTCCGGCGAACTTAACCAGGTCGTCGGTCCACCGTGTGGGAGGCCTACCAGCACTGCGCCTTCCGGAACGCGGTCGCCACTCGAGGACTTTTCTGCCCCATCGGGCGTCGGTCCTGTAACAGACGTTGGGCAGCAGCGACGTTCTGTACAAAAACATAACATCCGTACTGCGATCGCCAACCCGCCTGCCAAGCGTGGCGATTATGGCAAACCCCCCCAATGAAAATGATCACAATTAAATGACATAATATGAAATAACTATGAATATAATTTTCTTTTAAACCTGATATCATCTTAATTCAATGGAGAACTCAAATATCTCAAAACACCAAAGTAATTATGTGTTCTTAATAATGTGTTCCTCTAATGCATGAATTAAAATTTATTACTATATGTATAAAACTATTTTATTATAGTATTACTAATACTCAAATGCTCGAGACGAAATATTTCATGGTGATAAAACTTTAAAGGATGCTTGGAAGAACGCGCAATAAAAACAGTAGAAGATTACTCGTACACTATTGCACAGAACACTGTGAAGTTGAATAAAATATGGGAGCATTTTAGTTTTTACTCGATTGTAGTAAGATCGAAATTTGCGTGAGCGATACGCTACTTGGTCAGTGTTATTACATTTGTTAGGGATTTCTTTGAGATCATCCGTTTTCATTAGACAGTTGCGAGTTATATTACTTTCAATACTGCCTTGCATCCCTGAGATTAATTTAATGAGGTCAGCTTTTATACAACTATTATCTTAAAATTACGGATCCGCTCTTAAGTTTAATTGTAAAAATTTATATTTACATTTCTCCTTACATAACAACGCGACAAGAACATGGTATTCAAAAAATATATAGATTTAAATACACAGAAATTAATTGGTTCACCCACAAAAGTAAATTCGATATGTATCATGCTGGCCGATCATCATCATCATCATCTTAGCCTGTATCCCGGTTGCAGCCCAAACTCTCGCTTCGGCGCCCGGGGTCAGCTTTCCGGCTTTTTCTTCTCCACTTCGCATGGTCTTCAGCATCCCTGGTACCCATTGGCACGCATATCACCCTTTACGACGTCAAGCCAGTACTTTTTGGGTCTAACATGCTGGCCGATAACAAATTTAAAAATGGAATGCCATGGTCTACGCTTCTGTGCCTTCTTTTGTTTTTGGCGTCATTCTGGAGTTTACGAATTACAAGTTTGATTGATTTTTAAACAGTGATTTTATTTATTGACTATACATATACATTCCAAAATCTCTATAGTCTAGATCTATATTTATGTAATGGCATCTAAGTGTTCTTATAGAATCGAAGAAAACGGTAAAAACTAAACGGTACGATATAGTAAAAAAAACAAGACAGATTTGGTTCGTGAAACGCATCAGAAAGTTGCAGAGAGAAATGCTAGGTGTCTTACTACAGGTTTTCGTGATTATCAAGATACAAACAAATATTGTGTCTAGTTTTTATGTCTTACAAGTTAAAGATAAAGTCAAGGTAGAAATAGGTGACGCTGTGAATTCGTATTGTGTCCCCACGGAGCTCAAGTACCCACCAATCAGTACTGCTGTCAAGAGTTCATTCGACTCCATCTCAATAGATTTATTAAAACACAAAAGATTGAGAGAGCATATTTTAATTTCGGACTACATTTGATTTAGTTAACAATGGTGTGTCCTATCGTTTATTCTTTACACCACCGCCAACACACCTTTATTACTACATTCATAGCGCGAATGAAGTATAGAAATCGTTAATCGTCATAAACTTCAATGGCAAATCAATTTCTACTTATATAATATTCTTAAAATGATTGGTCAGCGATGACAGCATCTTTATGATTTTTTGTCGGCTGACCACACAGACTGACTCATATAATGGTGTTATAAATGTGGTGGTATAAATAAATGCAACAACTTATAGTAGAAAAAGAGGGTAAGAAGACCAAACGAAAAATTCAGAATTTGATAATATTTAACTTTTGATGCAATGCGACTTTTTCTAAATCCTATTTATGTTATAACTTAAATGATGACGGGATGACCTAAAACTTACATTGATTATTATTATAATATGCAATCTAAAAAGACAATTTAACAATTCAAAATACTACTCTATTATCCAAATAGACCTCCAGAATTACCGTTGTGAAAATATATTGGACAAAATAAGTCGTAGATTCAAGAACATTACACAAACGACTGTTTTCAAAAGATATTGAAATGACGACGAAAAGAAAGACGCTTTCAAAGATTTGTTTTGATAAATTGGAAGAAATAAAGAAGGGCTTACGTTGAGTGTACGAAATGGTTTTATCATTAAAGGAAAAGGAAAATATGGAATAATTTAATTAATAAGTTCAACGTAGAAAAACATTGAGCTATTAATATTTTATGTATCGCCGGATTCAAATGATATAAAGTATTTATGGAAATTTTGTATTTTTGAGCTAGATAATTTTATACAACTGCAATTTCTTGTATGTTCCTAACCGGTGGTAGTTTTAAAATTAATATGGATGGGCCCAAAACGAGATGGATAGATTGTGTGAATGAGGACAAGCGTATGAACATGTGAATGTACATTATGGCGGCCGGTAGGAGTTATGATTACTACCTAGCGTGGGACACGGGAAAGATGATGTTGGTAGTTTAAAAATCAACGAATTACAAGAGTTCTGTGATAAAACCTACATAAATAAAGTTCGTTTTTAGTTCGCAGATCTCGATCAAGACATACTAACGCGATATTATAAAATGTCAATAAAAAATATTAAGTAAATATTAAAATGTTCCTAACGACACTTCTTCGAAATAATCTTAGTGAATTCTAAAACTATTTCTCAGCCCTTATATGACCCACTGCTGAATGCGGTTTCCTCCAACTACATGGAGATGGGTATTGAGCCTACTTTACCACGTCGGCAAAACGGGTTGGCATAGGGTTTCGTATCAAGTTTTCCTTCTCTTAAGGCGAGCCTACCGGCCTTATAATTTTCTTTTGTCGTCTCTAACAACAGCCTGAGGATTTATTGCGGTTCTGGTTATAATTGATATCAAATAAAGTGACCTGCTTATTACTCTCTCAGTCAGATGACCTGAAATAAGGCATCACTATATAGTATAAAACAAAGTCCCTGTCGTCTGTCCGTGTATGTTTGCTTAAACCTTTAAAACTACGCAACGGATTTTGAAGCGTTTTTTAATAGATAGAGTGATTCAAGAGGAAACATTTTAAGTATATTACAAGCATAACTGCACCCGTGCGAAGCCGGGGCAGGTCGCTAGTTTTACATAAGATGAGAAAAAATATTATTAAAAATAATAGAGCCTTCTTTGAATATGAATAGCCCTGTAGTGTAAAGCTTTATGCATAGAGGCAATGCTCTACATGGCCATTGTTTTGAAAGGCTAATGGGGTCTCGCGCGGACCGAGTATTCAAGTGTCAAGAAGATAAATGTCAGGTTATTTATGAGTAAAAAAGTGCGATACGTAATGTTAAATACAGACAAAAAATAAAAAGCATATAATAACTTAAATGCTAAGTAACTTCTAGTACTGCTAAGCCCATAAAAGACCCACTGCTGAGCCGGGCTTCCTCCAATTACAACCCATACCATCCCGACGGTATCGCAAGAGGCGACTAAGGGAACGCAAGAGGCAAATCACCTAGCCGCAAGAGAAGGAACACTTGATGACAAACCCTTTTTTTATTATTATTTTTTTTTTTTCGCCCGGGGTCAAATCCTTTATGATGGACTTCCTCGCCGGCCACGGGGATCGCCAGCGACAGGAGTGTGGGATTCTCCCCCATAGTGGGGGCCTACCCGCTAAACCTCCCCGGGGTGCTCCAACTCGCGTCCTGTTGCGGCATTGTGGGATCTGATGCAGAACCAGTGCCAACCCGTCTTGCCAGCGTGTCACCGTAGGTTTATTTCTCTCCATGAACTTGGAGAAGGCCCGACTCAGTTGTGGGTCATTCATGGGCTGAAACGAATTAGCCTACTGTGCTACGCTGGCTGAGTGGGTTCCTGTTGAAGTTTAATGGAATATGGTGATGATACTATAAATCCGTCACCACACGGACTTCACAGGTCACGTTACACGTCACGTTGCACATTACGTTATATGTCACGTGACACGTCACGGTACATGTTACGATACACGTGTAATAAAATATTTTTAAACATAACATATTTCGACAACCAGCAAAATCTGCAATGCTGCACTTACGTCAATACGCTCACACATATACAACCTACTTTGAGTAATATGAAACTATCTATTGAAGCACACAGATATTGCTGATAGGCCTCCCACACGGTGGACCGATGACCTGGTTAAGGTTAAGGTCGCCGGAAAACGATGAAGCAGGCGGTACCAGCCTTTATGGAAATCCTTGGGGGAAGGAAGCATATTATGTCCAGCATTAAACGTATTTTGGCTGAAATAATGATGATGACCTAGTCCATGCGTACAGCCATTGTATGATGTACATTGAAAAGTGAAATACACAGAGCAGTTCGCTATATTTTTGCAATGAAGCAAGTTAATATTATATATCTGAAAATAGTTGGTTAAACTTTATCAGTACTTTCATGGTGAGTGCATGACGCTACGAAACGAGTGGCATTTACTGTAATCCAAAGTTTATTCATCACGCTGTGATGTTTATGACTTGAAACAGCCATTAAGATTGTTGAATGTACTCGTATATAGCAGCTCGTTTGGCAGCATTCATATGGATATCTTTGAAAAAGGTTTTCTGGCGAAAATTCGAGCTTCTTAAATTAACATTAACATTTCATATGTATTTGAATACGCGTGTGATTGAAGGTTATTTTTTGAATGGTATTCCGGTGGTGACGGATTTCGAATACAGTGTCACCACCCCATTCCATCCTGAGAGTGTCGTAAGAGCCGACAAAAGGAAATGACAAGGTTGTTAACCAAGCCGCAAGAAAAGGAAAATATGATACAAAACCCTGTGCCAACCCGTCTGCCCAGCGTGACACAGTAGTCTAAGTAATTACCCTCCCTTTGATGAGAGGAGGCCCGACTCAGCAGTGGGTCATTCATGGGCTGTGTAGTAGTAGTAGTGAGAGAACCGTACTCCATGTGGTGATGTATTTAGAATTAACAATTTCATCACCCTATAGTGGTTAGTTGTGCCGCCTTTGGTTCAACGGGTCCCGGGTTCGATTCCGGGGTCGGGCAAGGGTCTTTGTCTAAACCAGAGGCACTGGCTCGGAGTCTGGGTGTCATTTCTATCTATAATATGTATGTATTTACAAAAAAAAATGTATATAAGTAGTTTATCATCCATCTCGTTACCATAACACAAGCATTAAGTTGCTTAGCTTGGGACGAGATGGCGTTGTGTAAAATGTCCAAGGATATTTATTTATTTATTATTCCATCCTGAGTAGGAGCCGACTAAAGGAAAGCATATAGCAGAAGACCTAGCAACTAGAGAAGGAACACTTGAAGAAACCCTGTGCCAACCCGTCTGGCCAGCGAGGCACAGTAGGTACAGTCGGACCAAGTGCCTATAAGGTTTACTAAGATTGTCCCCCGACTCAATCCATCCTGAAGCAGGAAAACTTGTTAAAAAACCCTGTGCCAACCCATCTGGCCAGTAGGCTAAATACTCTCCATGTAACTGGAGGGTGTCCGACCCAGCAGTGGGTCATTTATGGGCTGAGTAGTAGTAGTGGAAGCAAGGAGGTCAGATGTAGCAAATTATTGATAACCAACGAATAACCATTAGATGAAGACGTTGTGGATGAGTTGCGTTCCGCTTTCCTGTTTTTTGACTTTCCAAGTTAAGCTTTATCCCATAAGCTGAGTGAATTTAAAAATATCTGTAAACAATTGTATATTTTTTTGTATAATAAACTAGCGACCCGCTCCGGCTTCGCACGGGTGCAATTATAAACCTCTAAATTTATCAGTGTTTCTCTACAATATTATGGATGGATTATACATATAAACCTTCCTCTTGAATTACTCTATCTGAAACAAAAAAACCGCTTTAAAATCCGTTGCGTAGTTTTAAAGATTTAAGCATACATAGGGACGGACAGACGACACCGACTTTGTTTTATAATATGTAGTGATGATAGTGATAGTGATATAATAAGCGTAATATTTATTCTTATTCGTATCGTATTATTGCCAAACTTAAGTGGCAGTGGGCAGGGCACATAGGTCGCAGGACCGACGTCCGATGGGGCAGAAAACTCCTCGAGTGGCGACCGCGTTCCGGAAGGCGCAGTGCTGGTAGGCCTCCCACACGGTGGACCGACGACCTGGTTAAGATCGCCGGGAAGCAGTCGATGCGGGCGGCCCAGGACCGGCCTTTGTGGAAATCGTTGGGGGAGGCCTATGTCCAGCAGTGGACGTCTTTTGGCTGAAATGATGATGAATGATGAATATTTATTCAACAAATAACCCATGTTATATCTTATCCTCTATGATAGAGTAGAACAATACCTTTTTGATACAGTCATCGACCTTATCAAACAGGCGAATCGGAATACATATTTGTTCCAAAGCCTTTTCGCTTTTCGATCAGTATCCACATGGCACAATTTGTCTTTGTGACTGTACTTTATCGGCAATAAGTGTGTGCCTATACGAGATTGTATTAGGTTTTTATGGGCCCGTCAAAATGGAAACCCTATTTGAGCCCTTTCATCCATCAGACAATGTGAAAGTGAGACAACATTTTCCCTTCAAACTAATATACAGTGGCGTCGAATTCTCTCATTGTATTTCTGTCTACTATCTCTTTTGTTTCTGTGTATAACATATTTACCTGTAAACACTGTAAAACTACTATATGAATTGTATGAATGAGTTTAGTATTTATTGACGCTCCGATTTAAGAATTCTGCTTGGAAGAGACCGCGGATTGCAATAAGACGCCCAACATACACTTTAAGAATGTTTTTTTTCTTTATCTCAATAAAGAGTTCATATGTAACAAAATATATTTGGGTGGATTCTATTTTCTCGAAATCGATAAAACGTATGGCTCATTATTATAATATTACAAAGCTTATTCTAGCTTTGTAATTAAAGACCAATTTTAATAGGACCTTTAAACAACCGTGAATTGTTTATTTAGATTTTGATGGGACTTTCACTGATCACTGATAGGTAGCTGATGATTTAAGGAGTAACTAGGCTACTTTTTAGACTAGCTTCGCCCAGCAGCGTCTCCCTGGTTACTACAATAACCACGGGTAACATCGCGGGCTTCAGCTAGTGGAACATAAAATGTAAACTTCTTCACTTAATTTTATGTCATTATTATGCAGCATTCTGTTTTATTGTTGTAATTATTACTTGTAAGTTTCACGCAATAAACTGCATAAAACTATCATTATATTACAGCATTTTTATGAATAACGATATACTATATTAAGAATCCAGCGCTGTATAATAAGCGCTAAATATATTGATATTAAAAACTAGTTTATGATAAGCATAAAATATGTTCAGTAAACAAAATAACCCTTGCGCGGGAACTCCATCCATTCCGTGTGGTGATGGATTTAGAATAAACAAAGGGGTGGCGACAACCCCTTTTCTTCTTGAGGGTGTCGTAAGAGCTGACAAAAGGAAATGGCAAGGACAAAAAACTAGCTGCAAGAGAAGGAAACGTGATATGAATCCCTGTGCCAAACAGTCTGGCTAGCGTGGCTGAGACGGCTAATTGCCCTCCTCGAAGTTGGCGGAGGCCCGACTCAGCAGTGGGAAATTTATGGGCTGAGAAGTAAGCAATATAACCCACAAATATTAATGCCCTGCTTCGCACTATTTCACTTTAGTACACACAAAGTAAAATATGCACGCCGAGATTATTTCTCGCCCGGAAAAAATCCTTCAGCCTGGCTAATATAGATTTATCGTTGCGATAAAAAAATTCATAGCAGTGACCTGGCCGCATATAATTCCGTGCCTTACCTGAGTATGCTGATTTAACATGGGTCAGGGTCCCCGGATCCCACCGCTTAATATTTCATTTCTTCCGAGACTGCTTACCGTATGTCGTGCGGTGCAAATATATATTTCCCACCGGAATATGTAATAAGATCAAATATTTTGAATTTGTCTAATGGCGGCACTTTACTTAGCTATTTGTACGCGCGTATCACGGCATAGTATAAAACAAAGTCACTGTCGTCTGTCCGTCTCTATGTATGCTTAAATCTTTAAAACTACGCAACGGATTTTGAAGCGGTTTTTTAATAGATAGAGTGATTCAAGCGGACGGTTTATATGTATGTAACACGAAGAAATCCTTAAAACAAACTGTTTTAACTCGGTTCCTAAAACGAATACGTTAATAATAACACAATACAAAATAAACTTGAATAAAAAATCTCGATCCATTGAGCTGACCAACCCAACAGCAGCACCTGTTCAAAAGTATACGATGACGAATGTGATGATGATAATAATTATCATCATCACATTTTTTTTATTGTGTGCTAAATAATGTAGAATAATCTAAATAAATAAAAGTAGAGTAACCTGTATGTAAGGTTAGGTAAGTAAATTGATTTTATGTTCGCATTAATTAATGCATTGACCGATGACCTGGTTAAGGTTAGCCGGAAAACGATGGATGCTGGCGGCCCAGGGCCGGCCTTTGTGGGGATCGTTGGCCTCCCCCAATTGGCCTACGTCCAGCAGTGGAAGTATTTGGCTGAAATGAAGAAGATGATGATTTATTAATATTTAATTCATACTAGTTCTGACGGATTTTGCAGTTTTTCCTGCGGCAAAAATATGCATACTCAATAGTTTTTATTACGAAACACATATATATTTTCGTAGAAATATGGGCACAATATTTCATTTGCGCCTTTCACGGTATGTAATTTTATTACGGGGATCAATTTTACGACGTTTGATACTTTTATTGCTGTTCGAGTCTTAAACGTAAAAGGGTTACATCCCATTACTTCCCGCCTTTATTCTTGGATGGAATTTTAAGGAGCATGAAGATTTTAATATACGCTCTTTTATTTCTCCCAATAAAAATACTTAGAATAAGAAACATAAATTTGAAAAAGATCAATAATGTCTCTGACGACTGTTTCTTAAAATGATTTTATGAAAGCCTTTGGGGCTCATTAAAATATTCTTGGCTATATGGTTAAGGACTGTCTCAGTTACATAACGAGGAGTTTTAATAATCACTGAGTCCTTAATTACCACTATGACATGTTCCGCTTTAAGGAAGAAATCGTGGTGTTAATACAAAATATTGATCAGATTTGGAACCTGCCTGTAAAGGCCATGAATAATCCTCATTCCATTAGCACCATAGATTCAGGAAGAACATTTATACCCGGCAAGTATCAAAATGAAATAAATAAATAAATATCCTTGGACATTTCACACAACGCCATCTCGTCCCAAGCTAAGCAACTTAATGCTTGTGTTATGGTAACGAGAAGGATGATAAACTACTTATATACATTTTTTTTTGTAAATACATACATATTATAGATAGAAATGACACCCAGACTCCGAACCAGTGCCTCTGGTTTAGTATTCTATTTTAATCTTAATATCAAGATAGTAAACTACTTATATATATGCAGTTACTAGCTGACCCTGCGAACTTTGTTCCGCATTATAAATATTTAAAACAAAAAGAAAGTTGGTAATAGGATACCTGAGATTTTTATCCCGTCCGTATAAAACCTACTTTAACAAAACGCAACTGACAGCGAAACGCTATGTTGTCTATAGTTTAATATGGCCGAAATTTTGACAATTAGAAATTTTGAATTCGACTTGTATAAATTATTGTAATTCACATAATATCTTTATAACTTGTAGCCTATGTGTTATTCTGATGTATAAGCTATATTATTGTAAAGTTTCATTAAAATCCATTCAGTACTTTTTACGTGAAAGAGTAACAAACATCCATCCATCCATCCATCCATCCATCCATCTATCCATCCATCCATCCATACTTACAAACTTTCACGTTTATAATATTAGTAAGATAAGATAATATTATGTGACTAAAAAATATAAGCAATGATATAAAACAAGGCCCACGACAAGTCGCAATATTTGCCGTACTATACGTAATATCCTCGGTGCTCATTTTATTACTTAATATCATCGCTTTATTAAACTCGTTTCCAAATATTTGGACATCGTAATCCAGTATTATTTGCGCTCCTCAACGTAACTCACAATTGCTCTGCACATACCTACGTCCTTAGAGTAATTACACGAATGATACTTATATTATACAAATATTTCTTTAATCTTTTCGATTTTTAATCAATCAATGTGTGAGTGAGGGATACTCAGTGTACATGCACACTAGCGCGTGGATAATTATGCTATTCACATTAACTAGGTGTAATTTTATGAAACATTTTAAAAATAATATTATATATTTTATATATAATATATATTTTTAACATAGGTCAGCCAAACGAAAGAGACTGCAGCCAATATAATACACGTTAAAGTAATTAAATCTTTCTATTACGAATATGCTCACTATGGGCTCCATCAGAAGGCTCAAAGTCACCCAAAGGGCAATGGAGAGGGCTATGCTCGGAGTTTCCCTGCGAGATCGAATCAGAAATGAGGAGATACGCAGGAAAACCAGGGTCACCGACATGGCCCACCGTATTGCTTAACTTAAGTGGCAGTGGGCAGGGCACATAGCTCGCAGGACCGACGCCCGATGGTGCAGAAAAGTCCTCGAGTGGCGACCGCGTTCCGGAAGGCGCAGTGCTGGTAGGCCTCCCACACGGTGGACCGACGACCTGGTTAAAAAGGAAAGGAAAGCAGTGGATGCGGGCGGCCCAGGATCGGCCTTTGTGGAGATATCTGGGGGAGGCCTATATCCTGCAATGGACGTCTTTTGGCTGGAATTATCATGATGATGATGATAATTACGAATAAGGCCGGAAACACACACAAACACACATTATGTCAGTTGAAATTTACGCTTATGACTTAAAGTAAGCTGAGCAGTTGAGGCCTACTCGAAACGGCTTCTCTGTTAATAAACTCCGCTTCTATACCTATCGCATCTATGTCAACGTCAATTTTACTCGACTCACGAAATCAAGAACGTCGCCTCTAATACATGTTCTCGGGATTACGATACTAGTCACGTATCTACTTGCAGGGGGCGGCGGTCGCTGGGGACCAAATACCCCGGTCTCCTCGGACTCCGTTGTATTACTGATGTCCTGGTACAAAGAGCGAATATTGTAGGCAACTTTTTTGCAGAAACATCGAAATAGGAAAAATAACGTGAACATCGGGAAGGGCTTTGTGTTATTGAAATTCAACATGTGAATACGTCTCGTGAATTCTTGGAGCACTGCAAGAATGTTAAAGACTTCGCTTGTGTTAATTTTATGTCATAAAATTATGATAAATCTAAATGTGAATGATCATAATGATAATATCATAATTAATATATCAGTAAGTGGCTCAGTATCGCCTTCACCAAGTACATGGAAGAAAAGTACACCAAGTCATGTCTGTCTCTTCTTACCGTCTTGCTAGCATGGCGTAGAATTTTAGAATTGTTATCGAGTTTCGTTCCGTAGTTTGCTATGAAACATAAAATAAACGAACAATAGTACCATTTTTCGGAAAGTAAATTTTGTTATTCTTCAACGATTTTCTTGTGGTTCCGAGATATAACAATATAATATGTATTCTTTTGCAGGAAATGATGGCTTCACGGTTATGATCGTTTTATTTTATTTAAAATAAAATAAAACGATCATAACCGTGAAGCCATCATTTCCTGCAATGTGTAAAGATCGTGAAAACCTAAGACATCATTATATATTATTTTAACAAACAATAAAAACAAAAAACGATCATTATAAACTAGAAACCACCATTTGAAGTCAGTGCCGGTAAATTTACACCGACAATATTTTTCTCAATTTACATAAATAACATTTTATCTTTTGTAATGGTTTTTATCTATTTAATTAGTCCGCTAGAAAGATGTGATAATTATAGTTTCTCCAAATGTATAAATCAACAAAAAAGGAAATAAAATTTATCACCGTCATAACTTAGCGCAATTTTGCAAAGCCTAGAACTCTTCTGAGCCAAATTAAAACGCTGAAAATGCTCAGTACTGTTGGCTCCTCACAAGGCCCGCCAAGTGTGGCTCGGCACGTTCCCCACAGACAAGAATGTGAATCACGTCCTCAGCCCGGAGAATTCCAAAGCTTCGCTACAAGTCTTAAATTATCCGGCTGGACAACAAGCACTAGGAACGAGACATTTCAGGAATGGTCTCTTTAGATAGAGATCACTAAACATTGCTAGTTTAGTTCCAGTTTTGTCTAAGAACTTCATCTTTTATGGATACGGTAAATTTAGTGGAAGATTCTTTGACAGTGTTTTATTCCAGCTGGATGGTAGTGTTGTTTACAATTTTATAGCTAGCGAGCTTGCTTCATTATGATGTATATAATTTTTCTATGCAAGACAGGTCATTTTAGAAAAGCAACTACAGAGTTTCCGGTTTTTCTCTGTGGCATTCCGAACTTGATGCGAACCTGTTGAGATATGGATGGATTGTGTGAATGAGAACATGCATATTAAAGACATGAATAGATATGACGCCGACAGGAGTGTATGGAGACTACGGTGACTAGTGTGGGACAAGGGCTAAAGATGATGATGGTAGATTTTGGGATTGATTTTTTACGAGTTTTGTGATAATATCTACTTAAATAAGGTTATTTTAAGTTTAGAACGGCCACACTGAGTGACCGGAAGAAATTTTGTTGGACCTACATATAATCCCGTGGAGATACAGTCAGAGCCCACGGGGCAGCAAGCGCGGGACAATACACCCAGGGGACCTACTTATAATATTATATCTCCCACACCTTTTTTCTAATTCCATGGAGGTTGCATCCGTCTAACTTTATTTGGCTAACTACCAATGTTTACACGGAGTGAGTGAGCGAGCAAGTTTCTGCCAGCCGTAACCCATCTAGTGGGACCACCAGTAATACTTACAACGTGTACCTTATAAACATCTAGTTCAAGAAAACAAATGACACCAAGTTCCAGAACAAGTGCCTCCGGTTAACTAAAATAGTTCCCCGACTCAATCCATCCTGAGCCGGCAAAAGGTAATGACAAGGCCGATAACCCAGCCGGAAGACAAAGAAAACTTGATATGAAACCATTTGCCAACCCGTCTGGCCAGCGTGGCATAGTAGGCTAGTTACCCTCCATGTAACTAGCGAAGGCTCAACCCAGCAGTAGATAGTAGGAAAATCAGTCCAGAAGGCTTTATGATACCAAAGGTAAAATATTTTATAAAGAGAAGAAGGAAATTAACCAGCAACATAAAACAGTTATAATTTTACGCCATCTTCCTCCAGTAATTAAAAATATTATTACACTTTTAATCAAAATGCAAATAACATTTTTAATACCCGCATAAAACTGCTGATATCACGTAAAACGGTTTTAATGACAATAAATCGCTTGACGATCTCCGAGCGTCCAATTAACTTTAGGCAGTTGATATTGACAGATTTTAACGGTAAAACAAACCGAGCACGATTGTTAGTAATATAATACTCATTGCACTGATTAATTATCAAATTTTCAACTGACTTCAAAAAGGGCGGTTCTCAATTCGTTTTTATCTGATATAAAAGAGCAACCATTATTATTTGACGCGGTTCAGCCCATAAATGACCCACTACTGTGTCGGGCCACCTCCAAATTCATGGAGGGAAATTAGTCTACTGTGCCACGCTGGCACAAGGTTTGTATCAAGTTTTCCTTCTCTCGGGGCTAGGTGGTCTGCCTCTGCCTTTTGCGTTCACTGAGTCGCCTCTTACGACACTCTAAAGATGGTATGGGTTGGTGACATTGTGTATTCTAAATCCGTCACCACACGGAGAGACTTATTTGACTTATTTAAAGGAATTCTTAATATTTTATTCGAATAAAAAATATTTCGATTTTGTTTATATCTTAAGTAATTTTTGTTACCTACCGCATACCCCCGTAATTTGTAAAGCGATACTATAAAATCTTTTGTTATTTGTAGAAAAATGGTTTACTATCGAAATCGGTTCGGTAGTTTGGTAAAAAACTTGAAATAAATGAACAACGAAGATTTCTAAAAAGGCATTTTTTTATATTTGACGATGCTGTTATTTAAGTCCTTTACAAAGTGTATTTGGAGTTAACAATATAGCGCCTAAAACGCAAAGAATATGTAACTATTTGAAGACAGGATATACTCGTAAATATTATTTTGTACAGATTATCATACTGTACAGATTGACTGACTGATTGCCTAATCATAAGTAGGATAATTAGCCCACTGAACACCACTGTACCACGCCAGTACAATAGACCTATAAACTCAAACCATACAAAAACGTTTTACATCGTGAGACTATTGATTTTAGTTTTATTACAAAGCTGGATTTCACGCGCTATGTTGTGAGTTTAATGACAGGTAATTTAGGTTTATAAACCCAAATTATACAGGCAAACTATCACACCATATTTCGAACCGTAAAATAAAAACTTGAGACCTGATGTCCTATAATTAAGTATGACTTTTATAACGAGGTGTATATCTAAAATATGTGTTTTTTGCTGGTAGGTCTTAGAGACTCTATAAAATAAATAACAATGAGATAGAAGTAAACACGATTATATTTCTATATAGAGATTGACAGACAGTTTATTCTATATTAAATATAAATATCCTTGAACATTTCACACAACGCCATGTATTCAAAGTACATTTTTAATACCAATATCTTTGAATATGAACCAAACAGTTTATATTCGATTTTAGATGCGCCGTTGTTCCGTGAATATCAGGCATTGTTGTCTATCATTGTTGCAATACAATTGGGTAACATAAATTCATCCTTCCAAACTTTCTCATTTAAAACAGATTTCAGACTAAGCGTTGTGTAAGTGTGCGTCCACACTGCGAGCCTAGCGCGGTTGCGACGACGGGCGCGAAGTTTCAAACATATGAAACCGCCATTTGTGTCCATAGTGAAGTGACTAAGGCGGGCGCCTAGTGCGACAGACCCGAGCGAGATCGCGCGCGTAGATTTAAAACGTTCCTATCCACAAGTTATGGCCACACTACGGGCCTAGTCAGCGAGCGACCCAATGCGCGGGTGGCGGGAGTATCAAACCAGTTCGGTCTTGCCGCTCGGCGTATGCGCGTCCCTATTTGCTATTGTCGTAAAATGGCGGTAAATACTGAATTGTTTATATGTGCAATTCAATCTAAACCACCTATATGGCAAAGTAAACATCCACACCACAGTAATCGCACAATAATAAGAAAATTATGGAGTGAAATATAGGAACAGTTTCCTGAATTTTGTAGGATATAATCTCAATTATTTATAATTTTTTTATCACACATTCACTGCGTTTTTAATTATTTCGTGAACACCGTCTCTAGTTTTCAAGACCTCCCATCTCAGGATCGGTCTCTAATAAAAATGGCAAATCTTCGTCCATAGTTTGTAACACCTGAAATAAATCGAACCGCTACAAGAGCTCGCGCCTCACTGTGGCCACCGCACGCGCCCGCTCGCCGCGCCCGCCACAGGCTCCAGTCACCGCGCATTCACTGTAGACCCACACTTAGTCTTGGGGTTTCAAGTGTTGCCTTTCAAGTGGTCCTGGTTTGATACGGTATGTTTGTGCAAGACACATGTATATGCTCTGTGACTGTAATTATTATTCGCGAATTACATGTTTGTAACGAGCCCCTGTGATACAGGTAATAAATAGAGTAGATGGCCGTATATTAGAGAACAGGATGGCATTTAAGTCCAAAATTTCGGTGTACGAAATAAAAATCGTGAAAATAATATCACGAGAGCGATAAATTTTTAAAATCGTTTTATTTTTATCTGCAAACAGGCTAAGCATACTGTGGGCCCATAAATTGTGTCCGACCTGTTAGCTTACGCAATGTTATTAGAATTTTTTTGGTTATTCCGACTAACGATAATAACTATTTGCATCCAAGTAGTTTATCCCAATATTTAAGGATATTGCTTTAGCTATGCAGATTTAATTGCGCAATGCACTTTGCGATAACCATGCGAAAACCTTTTTGGTTGAAACTGGTCGTAATAAAAAGGTATTGTCGAATTCTGAGCTAATTTACTAGAATGTTCTAAAGCAAAGTTTCAAAGTCGTTAAGCAGCTAAAATTTTTGGATTTGCAGTTTCCTACCGCTTCGCATACCTAGAAGCATTTACATTAAAATTACCGCAGTTTAGTTAAGAAAATACCGAACTGACAAACTTAAGTCAAAACAATTACTTAAGTCATAAATTCATAGTACAGTACCCAAAGTTATCAATATTGTCATTTCCTTTTGTCGGCTCTTACGAGAACCTCAGGATAGCATGGGGTGGTGGCACTGTGCATTCTAAATCCGTCACCGCATGTAGTCCGTGGTTTATGAGCTACGATGCCTCAAGCAGACACACAGATGCGTCAAATTTATAACGCTTCTTGTTTTGTTGGGGGCTTAAAAGAGCATTAGACACCTAATAATATTTTGACAAATTTGAAATCATAGGTAAGCTCGAGTATATTTTACCCGTCTTATTTTCTCGTGATAAATTGCCTCTTGAGAAAATTTGCAGTACCACCACGGCTCCCGGACGCGGGCTGCATTTGCTTTTATCAGATTTTCCAACTGGTTAGGTTATGTAAAATGCATACGATACTAGTGTTCCTAACTTATTGCTCTTCTGACACATCACTTACCTCACACTTAACACGTGAAACGGTTTCCTTTTTTTAAACAATTACGTCTAAATTTTAATAATACTTAGTAAGTCTATGTAGAATACACATGTACTTTGGATTATACGCATGTGTAAACATAACACAAATGCGTAGAATATAAATATAAATATCCTTGGACATTTCACACAACGCCATCTCGTCCCAAGCTAAGCAACTTAATGCTTGTGTCATGGTAACGAGATGGATGATAAACTACTTATATACATTTTTTTTTTGTAAATACATACATATTATAGATAGAAATGACACCCAGACTCCGAGCCAGTGCCTCTGGTTTAGACAAAGACACTTGCCCGACCCCGGATTCGAACCCGGGATCCGTTGATCCAAAGGCGGCACATCTAACCACTAGACTTTCACTTGTTTAGAGAGCAGTCCGTGTGGTAACGAAATTAGAAAACATAGTGTCACCACCCCATTCCATTCTAAGGGTTACGTAAGACAATGTGTAGACAAATGCACACAAATGAGTAGAATAAAATTTCACTTGTATACAAGTACTTTCCGTGTTGATACGATACCACATGAGGCTAATTACAATTTTACTACAGCAGGCTAATTCCTTTTGTCGGCCCTTAAGACACCCCCAGGATGTAATGGGGTGGTGACATTATGTATTCTAAATCCACCACCACACGGACTGGGCGTCTCCATAATACATATTGTATGAGACATCGATAGTTCTGGAAACGAGCAATAAAGACGCCAATTTCACGTACGACAAGAATTCCAAACACTTTCATTTAGCTGGTATTATTACTGGCTATTGCAATGCGATGATCTGTTCTGATTAAATTATTATCAATATTGATGAATATATATACACTAGCTGTTGCCCGCAACTTCATCTTTTTTACTATGTATAAATTGGATCAACGGGTTCCCGTTTCGATTCCGGGGTCGGGCAAGTGCCTTTGTCTAAACCAGAGCCACTTGTTCTGAACCTGGGTGTCATTTGTGTTTATGAATTTCATGTTTGTAAACTGCCCCAGCTTTACAGGTTAGTTCCTTTTTAATACAGTTGCTCAAAAAGTGGCGTATTGCAGGGACGTATAGTGTTCGGGAAGTGGGCTATTACACACTCATGCTTTTTTTTTACCTTTCCCGCACTCGTGCGTTCTCTTTCCCAACTGTCAAAATAATGTCTAAAAAAATTAAATTAAAAATTTAAATAAACCCCCGACACAATAACCTTTAAAAAGTAAAAAATAAAAATAAATACTTCGCGTTGGGGGACCACTCCCACTTATTTATTACCTGACCCCTGGTCCCCCAACGCGAAGTATTTATTTTTATTTTTTACTTTTTAAAGGTTATTGTGTCGGGGGTTAATTTAAATTTTTAATTTAATTTTTATTTTATACTTTTTATAGGTATATACTTATTATAATGTAGATTTTGTTAAATTGCACGTGATGCGCTTTCATTTGAGACCCCACTCTATTATATTTGCAGACATTCGGTTATTCTTCCCCACTTTTACCCCTCATAACTTTTAAACGGCTCACCCGATTTTCATCAAACATGTCTAAGAACACTCGCCCGTAACTCACCTTTCATACAAAAAAAACTTTATTGAAATCACTTCATCCGTTCGCGAGCTACGGTGCCACAGACAGACAAACAGACAGACCGACAGACAGACACGTGAAACTTATAACACCCCTCTTTTTGCGTCGGGGGTTAATAAAAAGAAAAACCAACCATGAAGTATTTACTAAAAAAATCATGGAAGTTTTTATGATTCATGCAAATACGTATAGTTCTAAAAAGAAACTACTAATTCGTTTCAATATCAGATTTAATTATTTGATTGAATGAGTTAGGTTAGGTTTCATTTTTTCATTTTTCATCTCATTAAATTTCATTTTGCTTTTTTTTATCCTTGGGCATTTCACACAACGCCATCTCGTCCCAAGCTAAGCAACTTAATGCTTGTGTTATGGTAACGAGATGGATGATAAACTACATAATAATTTTTTTTTTTTTGTAAATACATACATATTATAGATAGAAAACACCCAGGCCCGGAACAAAAATCCTTGTAGGTCGTACAAATATTTCTTCCGTGCGGGAATCGAACCTAAAATATACTTGGCTGTTTTGGCATAGTTAGTTAGTTGAGTTTATTGTATTTTTATTATTTTATTAAATTGCTTCTTTTTTTCGCAACTGTATTAAAAATTGTCGTTCAGTACACGTGCGGAACCGTCATTGCAACTTGTTCCGACTGTCAAAATTTGTCGGTACTCTTTGCAAAGACAGCCTTTACGCACTTGTAATGAAATATACTATTTTGAATACATTTTGGAAACGACTCTAGAAGCATGTATTTTACGCTCGATACATTACTGGGCAGCAGCTGGATGCGTCAAGCTGAAGACAGGGCGCTATGGCGCTCTTTAGGGGAGGCCTATGTCCAGCAGTGGACTAATGTGGGCTGATGATGATGATGATGATGATGACATTACTCTCCACTACTGAGCCCATAAATGACCCACTTCGTTGTCGGGCCCCCTTCCATTACATGGAGGGTAATTAACCTACTGTGACACGCTGGCCAGACGATGGCCACATGGTTTCGGCCTTTTGCCGGCTCTTACGACACCTTCAGTAAGGAATGGGGTAGTGATTTTTTTTTTAAAGCAGTCACCTTACGGACCCACACAACGCTCTTGGTATATATATATATATTGTAATTTATCCAAAGCATTCGACTATGTCCATAATGAAAACCTCCTCAGACAGTTAAAATTTCACGGTGTTCGCAATAAAGCTTAACTAAGATAGATAGCCTAAGATCTACCAACATCGACAAGTCTACTATGAGAATAGTTTATATTTGACATCACAAAATAATGCTTAGAAGTCAAGCAACCATTTTAAAAAACAACCATAAACAATAGATACTAATATACATATACCAACATAAACAAACTCTACCCATTTTACCTTACATTGTAATTTCGTCACGACCTCATCTTGAAATTCATAAAATCAAGAGGCAACACTTTGATCTCTCATATTGAGCTTCCGTTTATCCTGTTATTGGATTTCAGCCTATTTAAACTTTTCTGTATTGGCATCATAATATCCTTCAAAGATAATAATCCAAAAATATATATACAGGGTGTCCCAAAAAATAGTGTCAAGCGGAAGTCTAGAGATAGAGCACCCCTTGGGGTACCTGAATCACCCCCATGTATGTTCTGCAATTTTTCATAGTTTTCACGTAATAATTTTTTTTCTGATTGACCAATATTTTCATAATTTTGGTCAAAGTTACGAAGCTGATTATTTTATGCTTAAAGTACAATTCAAGATTAAAAACTCCAACTTTAAAAAAAATGATGTTAAGTTCTTTTTCTTCTACGAAAACTATGAAAAATCGCAAAATCTTGTATATATTATATACTTAATTTTCTTTCTTTTATTACGAACTAGCGACCTGCCCCGGCTTCGCACGGGTGCAATGATGAACGTCTAAATTTGTATTCTACAATATTATGCACGTATTATACATATAAACCTTCCTCTTGTATCGCTCTATCTATTTAAAAAAACCGCTTCAAAATCCGTTGCGTAGTTTTAAAGATTTAAGCATACATAGGGACGGACAGGCGACAGCGACTTTGTTTTATAATATGTAGTGATTTATTCCTTCTCCTTCTCTTGCGTCTAGGTTCATTTTCTTTTGTTAGCACTTACGATACCCTCAGAATGGATAGGGGTGGTGATATGATGTATTCTTAACACTGACTATTGTGCGCAAATTGCTTTGATTAAGACGCAGAATAATTGATGGACATGAATTGAAGTAATTTCGAAATGGCATTTCCATGGGTTTTCTCTATCAGTAGATTAGTCTTGTAAGGGTGTGGTTTCGATGTGTCCAATTTAAATAATGTGCTTTTTATTCATGCCCCTGATTAAAGCGCAAGCTTGGAACAATTAATTCAAATAAAAAAAACTGCACCATTATCGATCTACCCGTGTATCAGGTACAATTAACTTGACACGCCTTTTTTATTTCTCGGGGATTAAAATAGAGCTGCTGTAAAGAGCTTTAATGTAAACGTCTTGTTTAAAAAAATCAACTACAGAGTTCTTGCCTGCTCTTCTCTATAGATCAGCATACTGGTATGAATGTGGATGGATGGTTGTGGGTAAAAATATGGATGAGTTATGTGAACGAGGACATTAGTATAAACGGTAAATTTTGTTTTATTGAAAATTGTATAGATACTACCACCTGGCGCAGGGAAAAGGTCGAAAGACTGACTGATGATGATGAGATAAATATAAATATATAAATATCCTTGGATATTTCACACAACCCCGTTTTGTCCCAAGCTAAGCAACTTAATGCTTGTGTTATGGTAACGAGATGGATGATAAACTACTTACATATTTTTTTTTTTGTAAATACATAGGTACATATTATAGATAGAAAACACCCAGATCCGGAACAAATACTTGTAGGTCGTACAAATATTTCTTCCGTGCGGGAATCGAACCCGCGACATGCTGGGCAGCAGTCGATCGCTCAAGAGTTTTAAATATAAAGATTTACAAGACTTTTATGATAAAACCTACATGAATTAATTTCCATTTGAGTCTGGGCTAAATATATTTAGCGAATGCTTTTGGATATGTACCTTTACATTCCAAATTATTATCCCCGGACTCATGCAATGACAATTTTCCAACTGAGCCATCCGCTGGGCAGGCTCAGGTGGTGAAAGAAATTGTCCCCCATTATGTTCGCTTTGCTCGACCATTTTATAGCAAATTGTTCGGAACGTGAGATGAAGGGAAAGGCATTTCTGTTAATATTCATGTCTCGGGTGGGCCTCATGGCTGTACGTATCCCTTTCGACTGAGATTATTGCATAGGAACCTTGCTTTTTATTCCATACGCGTTTGTGGTCCTAGTAAAAACAAAAAAATACATAGCTATCTGAATTGCTGTTCGTTAGTCTCGCTAAAACTCGAGAACGGCTGGAGCGATTTGACTAATTTTGGTATTGAAAAGTTCGTGGAAGTCCAGGGAAGGTTTTTTATATATTGATACTGAGGCAGTACGAAGTTTGCCGGGTCACCTAGCATTTTATACTTTTGTCCGTGCGATGACGGATTAAGAATACATGATGTGACCACGCCATTTCATGCTGAGGGTGTCGTAAGAGTCAAATCAACAATCAAAAATCAAACAAAAAAAAAGACAAAATATTGAAATATTTTTTCGGTGTCACTATTTTACGCAGATAAATAATAATTATTAAGTGCTATCGGTGTTGTGCTGTCGGTTATACCACCCTAGGGCATATATGTATAGCCGACCAATTGATAAGGCCAATAAGCTAGCCGCAAGAGAAGGAAAAATTGATACGAAACATTGCGCTTACCCGTCTGGCCAGCGTTGCACAGTAGGCTAATTGCTTAACATTGGGTCATCAATTACTCTCCATCTGGCGGAGGCCCGACTTAACAGTGGGATGTCTATGGGCTTCGTAGTAGTAGCAGATTTGTATACATAGTTGGTGGTTTGCAGCAAGATTTATTAAAGCCACTGAATAAGTATAATATACTTAAATAAAAAATGTATGATTCGTAAGCTACAAACATGAACTTGCTCTATATTTCCCCGAAAATAAGTTCAATCCTTTTTCATACACTTTTTGTGTTTGGTTTAATGCGAGAAACCTTTTTGTTTCAGAACATAAAAGTGATGGATATATACAACGGCCTCTTCCATGCCACTTTAGTTACTTTTTGGGCCGAATAGAAATTTACATAAACTTTACATTAGGGGCATCTGAACTTTTACACAAATATTCTATATATAAACACGTGTGTGCACCCGAATGTGTCTGGACGTAGCTGAAAATATCTACTCATAAATCTTGGTCTGGGTTTCAAGCTATGATCAGAACACATGGTTTCCATTAGCCATTTGCGAAGTGCCCTCCAACTTTGGTTTTTACTTATTTATAGAACAACTAGCAGACCTGGCCACGCGTTTATGTAAAGAACTACGGTTTTTTTATTACATTTAACATATCTTAATTTAACTGTTAATATAGCGCCATCTATTGAATATTAACTTAATACAGTCAACAGATATCGCCATCTGTTAGAATCGTTGAGAGCCATAGTGTCTGTCGCTTTACACGACTGTCAACAAATAGACAAATAATTTGAAATAAAATAATATTGAGCCTATAAATTGAGATACAAGCCATCCTATCTTTCAAATTGGATCAAACAGCACACGGTGTACAAATTTGATTAAAATCGGTTTAGTAGTTTAAGGGTCCATCCCGGACAAACAACGTGAGGCGTAATTAAAACGCGTAAATTTTTTACAATCAAGTGTAAACATAGCATTCAACCATTCTATCCAGAGATTTTCTTAAGAGCTGCCTGAAGGCTTAATGGGCATTCTAGCCACACCAGAAATAAGACTTGTTATGAAAAGAACCGAAAGAAGAAGAGGTTAGCACAGAAGGTTAATTTGACGCATAATAATTTGTAAGAAGTCCGATATAGCAGTCTTTGCAAACTTATTGCTATTCTCAGTATACATGGTTCTAAAATGTCGCATTACACCATTGGTTGCGGAATTACAGTACAAATATTACATGGTAACTACAATAATAACACATACATTTCACACATACATACAAAATATAACCCACAACAAATAAAATTGTAATAAAACAGCGCATCGAAGCAAACGAATATGAACATTTTAATACCGAACCCATTTTATGTACGTCATCAAACGTTACTACAAAGTATACACGACGTACGCGTACGAAATAAGTAAACAATACAAAGAGACTGTCAATGTGGGTAATCCATGAGAGAACAAGGCAAAATATTTGTTTGCGATGCTGTCGAGTTGAGTAAAGAGAGGATATTGGAAATGTGTGGGGAGCAATATGAAATTTTGTTCTTTGAATTGGCATTTGTCGGTTTACCCCATATTCGTATTGTTATAACAGAAACTTTTGATTTTACAAAAAAAGAACGTTTGTTTGTACCTCGTATGGGTAAATTGATAAAAAATACCTCAAATTTCAAAGCTTCCTCGGCCGGCGGATTAGCCTGGCCATTCAAAGGGGAAATGCTGCCAGTATTTTAGGCACATTACCACATGGGCCTAATTTATTCATCATTTCAGCCAAAAGACGTCCACTGCTAGACATAGGCCTCCCCCAAGGATCTCCACAAAGGCCGGTCCTGGGCCGCCCGCATCCACTGCTTTCCGGCGAACTTAACCAGGTCGTCGGTCCACCGTGTGGGAGGCCTACCAGCACTGCGCCTTCCGGAACGCGGTCGCCACTCCAGGACTTTTTTGCCCCATCAGGCGTCGGTCCTGCGAGCTATGTGCCCTGCCCACTGCCACCTAATTTAATACATTATATAAATTAGTTTTATTTTATTAACTTTTTTACATCTTATATATATATATATATATATATATATTATTTTTATTTCAAAGATGCCTTTTTCTAATAGCAGTCTAGTAGAAGATATCATAAGCATTTAAGCAAAGATGCTTGTATGGGGTAAGATTCTAATTTCTCTATTATCTACCGACAGAAGGTAGGTACAACTAAACAGTGAACTTTTACGGTTTTTGTGATGACTATTAGGTAAGGCATTTGAAAATAGCGAGCAAACCTATCATGATATTTGTTGACGCCAAGCGCCAAAGGCAACAGAAACAAAAAAGATTGTTCTCGGAATTATTTATTGCCCTCTTTAAAGCAAGATAATTGGGGAAAGTTTTTCGATAACTAAGCTCCCTATTTCATTCGGTCACGCCTCCATTCCTTACAATGGCTTTTGTTTAGACGTTACGAAAGCGCTCAAAACGTCACGGATATTTAACACAAAATATATTTGGTATTATATAGAAAATAATTTTCAAAATACGCGAATATGGAATATTAGAAAGATTTTCATCAACAGGTTATATAGGTTTTGTTTCTTTTTACAAAAATTAAACTCCTGCACTAGGTATAACCTGTAACGCGAGGGCAGTTTAGAAACATTAAATTCTCGAACACGAATGAAACCAAGACCCGGAATCAAACCCAGGACCCGTTGAAAAAAATACTCGGTAGATTTAATTGTTACTTTCTACTTTTAAAGACACTTGTAAACACACAACACTTGTAGTGTAAACAGGGTGGTCAAAAATTCGTAAATCAAACGAAACCAGCGGTTATATGGGGCCATCAGCAGCAAAAAATTGTTCTATGTGAGGTCCTTAGGGTCAAACCCTGCGGAGTTACAATTGATTTTGTGTTTTTATGAGAAATTGTCTTTTTTTACTAAAACTTGATAAAATTCGAAAAAATCTACGCCCTGTACCTATCTTTTTTATAATTTTCACTAGATTGGTACTGATGAGTCCTTTCGATAGACATGCTATTTATGGTAGTTTATTGGGTGTGTTGAAGATAATATTAAGTTTTACGAAAGCAATAATTCTTAAATCAAAACTTGTTATTTATTTCGGACCCCACTGTGAAAAAAAAACTCTACAGAGAAGTGTCCCTGTATCATAATTTTTGGCGCTTTTAATAGGAATTCTAAAAATGTATTACCCATGGCTATGCGTGGCTTCGATATCTTTCAAGGACGATCATTCGTGGCAAGGCCAGAGTTAATTCATGCTGCGAATGATCATCCGTTCCACCCAATAAACTACCATAAATAGCATGTCTAACGAAAGGACTCATCAGTTCCAATCTAGTGAAAATTATAAAAAAGATATAGGGCGTAGATTTTTTCGAATTTTATCAAGTTTTAGTAAAAAAAAGACAATTTCTCATAAAAACACAAAATCAATTGTAGCTCCGCAGGGGTTGACCCTAAGGACCTCACATAGAATAATTTTTTGCTGCTGATGGCCCCATATAAACGCTGGTTTCGTTTAATCCAAGACTTTTTGACCACCCTGTATAATGTATTTTTCAGACATTAACTTGAAATACAAAATTTATAACCGATTTACGTTACTGTGTTCGTAAGCAACGTAATAAATCAGTATACCTATACTTCAACCAGCTACGGTTCCAAGTCTCCTATTTGAATCAACAATAAAGGAACAAAGCCAAGACATGATGGCTTTTCTCAACAGTTTTGGTAATTCACCGCAACGTAACTGTAAGTACAGCAAGCAATTGTCTCAAATAAATAAATAATATCTATCCCCCCGTGTGGTGATGGATTAATAATACAAAGTTACCCAACCGCTAAACGCCAGCCGGGTTATGTGGGACGCCGGGGCGCGGAAAGATGGTAGTTGCGCCCCAACCTACCCACTAAAACCAACGGTCCCTTAACTACCCGAAACAGGGCCACGGGTTTCACTCCTCCCGATGGGGGAGCATGCTTCGTAACCCTAATGGGGCTTTGATGGGGAGCTCTGGACGCTCCCCAACCCAACGTGAGGCACGTGCGGCTCCGTCAGGCGCCGGATGAGCTGGCGCCCGACCCACGCCGTTGTGGCGGCAGCCGTGGCCCGACTGCCTGGCCGCCCTCCACTGCATCAATACGCCATGTGTCGCGGCAGGTTAAGGCTTCCGAGGCAACTCTGAGGGCAGAGGAGTCCCCAGAGCCAAAATCCACCACGACTCCGTGTGCAGCTATTCGTCTGGCCTCTCCCCGTGGGCCCGCCGGCCATGGGTGACCCTGAGCCGATATGGCCCCAACGGATCCTAGAGGCACGCCAGCCCCCTCACCACAACAAGGTGGCAGCACGGACGAGGGGGTGATTCGAAACCCTATGTAAACCTGGCCAGCGTGGCTCAGTAGACTAATAATAATTACTCCAAATGATGGTTTTTGATGGTCTAGTAAGAAGATACCACGTTTTAATAATAAAATACATATAACATACCTTCGCCTCTTTAATATATCACAAGAGTACCTCTACAGTTTTCATCTAAACTTGCCGTATATTTTTGTACGTGTTTTATTGAAATCGAAACCTGAGCTATTATATACAGCTGAAACGGTACCTCTCAAAGCACCTTTAGAGAATGAATAACGATATATTTGCGTATTTCTCTTTTCTTTTCAAACCCAAAGCGTCAATCGATATCAAGTTCGGCAAAATTGATATTTTACTCACTGCGTGATCGAAATATTGCTTACGAATTTTCTTTTTCAGCGTCACCTCAATTTATTAGTTTCTTATGTAATGAAGTCCGTGCTGAAACTGATTAAGAATATATAGTGTCACCTCCCCGTTTCATCCTGTGGGTATTGTAAGTCCGTCCAAAGGTAATTGACAAGGCCGCTATCGTAGCTACAAGAGAAGGAAAACTTGAGATGAAAACCATCTGGCCAGCGTGCCCTCCGTAAAATTGGAGGAGGCCGTAGCAGAAGTAATGAAAATTAGATCACTCCTTATACAATTCTCTACTTATGAGTAAAATTTCGACCTAAATCGATCTAACCGTTTCAGAGTGTACCAGTGAAATCTAGATAGGAAAAAAGCTTTGTTTCTGTGTTCCGATATACTCCTAATATCGATATACTATCCTTAAGAGCATCTATAAGAGACACTACAGAGATTCTTGCCGGCTCTTCTCTGTAGAGCTGCATTCCGAACCGGTGGTAGATGGTAAATTTTAAATTTTATTTTATTGTTTGACATGTCAAGCGAGTTTAATAAAGCCAACTTGATTAAATGAGTTTTGAATTGAATTGAATATGTCATAAAAGTATGGTTGCTCTCTAAAAGTATCAAATGCGCTTTACTTAACAGCAGCCTATAGAATTCATTAAGAAGTACTTTAGAATTTAAAATAAATTTGCACATCGGTACGTGATTATGAATACATTTGTTTTGTTCAGTTAAATTGTTTGTATTTCGCCATTCGGCTTATCGTCCATCAAATAGGATGTATGTTACAATGTGCTTCGTGCAGAGAATCCTGTGTTGCGAGCCAGCTTATCGTATTACATGCTGGGAGCACCGATACGCGCACTGCTCGATGACAGGGCTAGTGTTGTTACGAATTAGAATTTATCTAAAACTAGCTTTTGCGCGCGGCTTCGCTCGCGTGGGCTTCGAACCCGTGTGTATTTTTTATGAACAACGGTTATTGTGGCTAAACTATGATAGTTAGACATGTGCTCTCGAGGACTTTTTTGTAGATCTTTATAAGACCTACAAACCCGTAGTACATCATTTTGTTCTATTGTCAATATTTTTTGCAGCGCACGCATAAATAGGTTTTCGATTTTACACCTTGGTTAACAAATCGCAATTTCATACGGATCCCTAATTCTTTTGAAAATAATATCCCTAATATAGCCTATAACCTCCCTCGATAAATGGACTATCTAACACTGAAAGATTTTTTGAAATCGGACCAGTAGTTCCTGAGATTAGCGCGTTCAAACAAACAAACAAACTCTGCAGCTTTATATATTAGTATAGATACGCAGTCCACAAACTATCGATTTGGAGAGAGTCTTCTCCAATTTTTTGGAGTTTTTTTTTTATCAGTTTTGCGTATTTTGTATTTTTGATCGCATATTACGACACTGTGAAAATTGAATAACTATCCAGTAAAACATATTTATGATATATTGAAGAATAATCGATTAATGAGTTATTTATCGTTAGCTACCTCAATCAAAGTTCCACACTTTGTTATTGTTATTATTGGTAACATTTGGACAGGTTTTCAAATATCTGTAATTAAGAGTAAAAAATACACAAAATATGTATGTTTAGACATAAATGCAGCTGTCAACCAAAATTCATTGAAATTGAAAAATATTGTTTTGTCTTTACTGACTAAATACATTGTACAATTTTATGTACATATTGGTGATATTTTGATTTTAATTACATAATATAAATTTACATCATATTGTTTATTGTACATTCATAAGCTCTTAAAACATCGCAGCGGTTTATCGATGTTATGTCCCCTCACTTGTATTTCCAGTACAGCGAGCTTTCAGTGAATATTGTACTGATATTTGGAGTGGTTACAGATATCAAATCTAACCAATTAAAAAAAAAAAATTGCTATACTATATTGACGGGCAGGCTGTAAAGTTTTCATTTGTGGGTATCTCTGCTGCATATAATTTGTAGAATCCTATGATTTCATCAAAAGAAAGCGTATATTTAATAATATTTCAATATGTAACCGCAGTATTCCATGTGGTGACGGATTTAGAATACACAATGTCACCAACCCATACAATCTTTAATGTGTCGTAAGAAGCGACTAAAATAACGTAAGAGGCAGATCACCTAGCCCCAAGAGAAGGAAAACTGACACAAACCCTGTGCCAATCTGTCTTGCCAGCGTGGCATAGTGGGCTAATTTCCCTCCATGAATTTGGAGGAGCCCCGACCCAGTAGTGGGTCATTTATGGGTCAGATATGCTTGCTGACTTTGGATCACGGGTCCCCGGTTCGATTTCGGGATCGGGCAGGTGTTTTTACTTTGGCAGCTGCATATATCTATCACTACATATTATAAAACAAAGTCGCTGTCGTCTGTCCGTCCTTATGTATGCTTATATCTTTAAAACTACGCAACGGCGGTTTTTTTTTAATAGATAGAGTGATTAAAGAGGAAGGGTTAAATTTATAATACACCAGTGGCCCGCCCCGGCTTCGCCCGTGCAAAGCGGGGGTGGGTTGTACATATAAACCTTCCCCTTGAATCACTCTATCTATTAAAAAAACCGCTTCAAAATCCGTTGCGTAGTTTTAAAGATTTATGCATACATAGGGACGGACAGAAGAATGCGACTTTGTTTTATACTATGTAGTGATAGTGATAGTGATAGTGATGCATAATTGCACCCGTGCGAAGCCAGGGTGGGTCGCTAGTATTATATAAACCAAAGGCACTTGCACTAAGTCTGGGTATCATTTGTGTTCGTGAATTTCATGTTTGTAAACTGTAGCAGTCATGTCTGTGCTACCTTTTAAATTGGCAAAAGGTGGTATTGTTAGTTGTACGTCTTTGATAAGATTTTTTTTTTTTTTTTTATCAGTGACTTGAATGCCTTTGACCCTAGGCTTGCGTGATGGAAAGCTACGCCAGGGTCTAAGATGGAGCAGGCAATTCAAGGAATTGCCCTGTCCGTCACCGACTCTCACATACACACGACGGAACACTGTAAAACTGCTTGGCGTCGGACTTAAATGTGAGGGTGGTAGCCAGCCGGGCGGACCGTTCGATCCTACCACCAAGCGTGCTGGGTTTTGTTGACTTTTACAACACGCGTTATTTCCCAGCGTGCGGTGGGGAAGTTTTATATCCTGACCCGTCCCCACACGGGGAAAATCATCAAATTTCAGATCAAATTCACAATTGAACAGAAAGTCAAGGCGAGCGGAGCGGAGAGGAAATAGGCAGTAGCTAATAAATAATATAGTAATATCACATGAAGACAACACGCATTTCCACAATTGTCCATCTAAACATGTACCTTATCTTCTAGACCCTTTTTACCAAAACACGAACATTCATAAGCGAACAACATACAATTGAACCGAAACTTAAATGAAATGTAATTTTTCTCATAAAACCTTTCATTGCGTTCGATACGAAAAACTTGGAAGCCCTCATTTAAACTTTGTTAATCAAGCGGCATTAAGCTTAACGGTGTCTATAAAAACTAATACAATGATGTGAGCCGAGTAAATGGCTGGACATTATAGAGGTGTGCTGACCAGATGTCGGATTTTGTAATTAGAATCGTGGGTCGAGTGGTATAAAATAATTGGCTGACCGGGGACCTATATGGAAAATTACCTCATCTCAAGCAGACCAATTATACTTGACAATATATTGTATAAGTAAATGTACTCAATCAACATCATCATTTCAGCCAAAAGACGTCAACTGCTGGACATAGGCCTCCCCAAAGATTTCCACAAAGGCCGGTCCTGGGCCGCCCGCATCCATCGTTTTCCGGCGACCTTAATCAGGTCATCGGTCCACCGTGTGGGAGGCCTACCAGCACTGCGCTTTCCGGAACGCAGTGTACTCAATATACTCAATATTGTGTATTATTTGCTGAAGTAACCGCTTTTTACTAAGTGCATTTGGGTGTATATACCAATACAACATATTTTTTAATTTGTGTATGTTTGTTTCGGCTTATCTTTGAGATGGCTGGATCAATTTTGACTTTCACGGGCAGATAGCTGATGTAACAGGGAGTAACCTAAGCTACTTTAGTTGAAACTCCCCCCGCTTATCAGGAGGCCACAGTTACTGAGTTTTCCACAATTTTGTGGCAATCTAAGCCGGATTTTCAATTTTTTTTCAATTTTTTTTTGTTTGATACGGCACGTATTGTGAAGAGGTTCCTCACTCTGGATACCTGACCACTCCTGACCTTTCATCGGAATACGAAATCGAAATGATTTTTATTTGAATAAGTTCATAAGAATTTTTCAATAATAAAATATATAACACAGAATTTAAATAATAATAAATTATCATTTAGTCTTTACCACCGGTCCACTCGACAGATAAGAGAAACAAGAAACTCCATGGTTACTATTTCAAATAAAGAAATTAGAAAATCAAGATCAAGAAAAATCTAAAAATCAAGATCCAAACGTCACATATTAAAATATATATCTCTAAAGCTCTCTAAATCAACCAACGCACGGGCATGACTAATGGACTGTAGTTTTGCAGTAGATCTACGGTAATCACAATATGTATAAACAAACATCGTAATTGCGCGATTGGAAGTAGGCTTTATATCTGTAGCAGATTATGCGAGAAGTGAGTCCTGTGAAAAATGTTAGATTGATTGAAACACTACAGGCGTTATTGAGTTATGAACAAAATTCAAGGATGTCTGTTTTTTGGGTTGTTTTTATAACAATTACAATTTACAGAAAAAAATAGTTCCCCTTTCGGACCCCGATATTTTTTGAACAACTTTTCCGGAAGAACAACGTAATTGTTATATCGATACACAAGATATTGTATTCGAATACAAACAAATATTTACGGATATTAATATTTTATCGAAATTCAATATAATGCTTACATGTATGCTTTACATCAACATCAGTAATCAAACTAAATCCAGCACCGTCGCGGTCGTCGTCAGTTAAACGCGCATTGTGCAACAATTTCGTAAATTACGGTCAACACTAAATGAGTACCACGTGTCCAGTGGATTTCTACTAAATTAGAACACAACCCAAAACATTCAGTATTTCCACTCAATTAAATGGCTCGATGGGACAGAAGGAACCGCAGACCGATTTAATCGCAAGACATTTTGGTTCACCTTTCATTTGTAATTTCCCACGGGCGAGTTTTAATTCTGGACTGTAATATTTTCATTTCACTAGATATTCCTTTTTTAGAATACAATTTGCCTTTGCATGTGTATTTTGTAACGAAATTCTTTGTACATGTTCACGAAGACAGGGTGGTTGCTTGTGGAAATGTTTTACGTAATTTGTAATGTTGCAAATTAATTAAGGTATAGGTAAAAACTTTCGTAACAGATCGCGTGTAAATGTCGGTTGAAAAACGTGGTAAGCACGTCAGGAAGCACCCTTTATAATGAAAGAAAAAATACTTTTAAATTATGCAACTTTTACTTGATTAACTTCAGTAATTACGAATTCATGACGCTATCCTGCCGTTTCTTTTCTTAGACGATTCCATTTTCATTACGTGGCACTCAAATGTAATGAACTGCATCAGTATGCAAAGTTTTTAAACTGAAAGACCATTTAGAACCTTCTGTCACGGAAATAGGTTTAAAAATAGTTTTAAAAGGCATCGCGATCTGTGAATACATTTTAAACATTGAAATTTTTATCCTTGCCTCAGCTTTTCTACTCATTCGGTGCTACGTGCCAGCGTCAAAATTATATAGTAATATTATAAAGCTGCAGAGTTTGCTTGTTTATACGTGTTAATCTCAGTAACTATTGGTCCGATTTCAAAAATCTTTCAGTGTTGGATAATCCATTTATCGAGGAAGGTATATTTTTAGGTTATACTAATAAACACTACAGTGCCATCTAGATCTGACCTATTTAATAAATAAAAATAAATAAATATCCTTGGACATTTCACACAACGCCATCTCGTCCCAAGTTAAGCAACTTAATGCTTGTGTTATGGTAACGAGATGGATGATAAACTACTTATATACATTTTTTTTTGTAAATACATACATATTATAGATAGAAATGACACCCAGACTCCGTGCCAGTGCCTCTGGTTTAGACAAAGACACTGGCCCGCCCCGGAATCGAACCCGGGACCCGTTGATCCAAAGGCGGCACATCTGACCACTAGACCAACGAGGCAGTCAAGTATTTGTGTCTATTAGATTGAGTAACTCGAATCCAACATTATAAAATAAATCTTAGACACTTTACAATGCTTCGGGTATGTATGTAGTACCGTATATATGTAGTATGTATGTAGTTCTCAGCCCAAAAATGACCTACGCGGGCCTCCTCCAACTGCATGGCGGTTATTAGACTCGCCCACGCTGGGCCGACGGGTTGGCATAGGGTTTCGTACCAAGTTTTCCTTCTCTTGCGGCTAGGTTTTTCGGCCTTGTCATTTCCTTTTGTTGGCTCGTCCAACACCCCCAGGTTGTGGTGTGGGGTGATGACCATATGTATTCTAAATCCGAGACCTTATAGAATTAGAATACTAAGTATACCTCTTATATGTGCTGTATCATAAACTCGACTAAAATAACCGTTGACGCTTTTATTCCTTTAAAAAATTCACTGTTCAAATCCCTTACGCTATAAAGATGAGTGCTGCGGAGGGGTAAAGTATCAAAGGAAGTTTGCTTTCACGTCACTTTTGCCTTTCCTACACTGTATTAGCATGTACACGATGCCGGCCAACTCAAGCGGACCTCTTACTCCTCGTTTTGTTCTTAGAAATTGGTGATGTCTGAGGAGTTTCAATATCTTGCAAGGGTCACCCATTTATGGTTGGTTGTTACTAGTTGTTCGTTAGCCAGGGATCGCCCGGTTTCCTTATCAAGGAACATCCGGGTCTGGAGCCGTTTTGTTTCTTTGAGGATGTGTCGAAAACACATAGTTAGTGGACGCTTGGGAAACACGCTTATCCCGTACTTATGTGTTGTAAGGGGCTTGTAAATGGTTATTGAAGGGGATTAGTTGTCAGCATTGCAATAGGTTCGGGTTGATTGATAATGTTCCGGTGGAACTTTGATAATTAAGGGCGCGTGAGACTTACTATACTTACTTACTATTGAGAATCTTCTAGATATTATTAATATTATAATTTTGAAAGTGAAGAAGAAGTCTAAAGTAGTTTATAAGTAGTCGCTTTAAAAATTGATTCAATGATATCTTTTTGCACAAAATGGAACTAACTCAAATCTGCGGGTAAGTTTTAAATAATGGTTGGGAGAGTTTGAAAATAATTTTATATGAAGTAGCCAAAATAATTACTTTGTAAATTTGCGGTCCGTGCCGAGCTGAGTCGTCCTGCGACCACAAAGTATCTGAAATATCGAGATCATCTTTTACTATTGCAATGTGCAAGGATCGTGATACTGTTTTACATTGGATGCTATGTATGCTACATAGCAACTCTAACTTAAATATACTATAAATTACATCTCATTACGCCGTCTAAAGGTTACGCGGTATGAGTTTTTGGGCGGCACTATTTAATATTTTATTGGCAATATCTGGAAGGAAAAAAATATTTATCAGAATCTCTAATTTTATTTTCGTCAGATTAGGAGGGCATTATTTATTAAATATTTTGCTAAACTCGTTATCGCCAGCATCTAGGACTACAATCAACCTGCTTAGTCGAGCCTCATTCAGTTTAAAGTGAAATCACCAATAAACCATTTCCTTGTGGTCACGGATACATAGTGTCGTCACCCCATTCCATGTTGACGGTGTCGTAAGGGCCGAAAAAGAGAAATGGTAAGGTGGAACACCTAGCTACTAGAGAAGAAACCAATAAAAAACCATTTACAGTCAGTAAATGCCCTTGTTGGTTATTTTAGAGCTTATATGAAGTCGGTAAACATTTTTTTAAAGGTTTTGTTTTTCGAGGTTAAGTACTAATAAATGTATTATTTGTAAAATAATTAATACATTTATTAGTACTTAAAATCGAATACACAAAAAATTTCCTTCGTACAAATATTTATTTATCTTTCTTTTATTTTATACCAACGCTAATGAACCGATATTTATAAAATTCTGTGGGAACAATATATAGAACCATATCGGTTCAGGCGTCTTCGACAAATCGGTAAACATACATAAAAAATACGATGAATTGAGACCCTCCTTTCTTGAAGTCGGTTAAACAACTTTATCGTGCTGGTTGGATGGCTCGATATATTGGTAGGTTTTTGTACCAAGTTTTTATTATTTTGTTGCTAGATTGCATGCATATTTCACTGCCTTAGACTGCCACACCTCAAGATGTAGCGTGGGTACCCGTATATCTTCAATTTGAAACCAGTCAACACACAGACCAATAAATTGAAATAGTAGTATAAAAGTTTGAATCATCATCATTATAACATCCCTGAGATCACTCACCACTGAGTCCTCACCCACCACCTCAAAATTAACAAATTGGACTCAAGATTTTTTTTGTTAGTCTGTAGTTTTCTTTATAACTTGAAATAAGTGATCAGCTAATATTTGTATGAAGATAAAATTTGGTGTATTCCGATGATTTTATGGTATTTCGATTCATAAACAAAGCATACATTTATATGCACCCAAAATATGAAATTAAAGTCTTTTAAAATAAAATTAATTAACTATAATAGGTAGTTACTACATAAAGTCGCAAGAGAAGGAAAACTTGATACAAACCCTGTGCCAACCCGTCTGGCCAGCGTGGCGCAGTAGGCTAATTTCCCTCCAGGAATTTGGAGGAGGCCCGACTCAGTAGTGGGTCACTCATGGGCTGAAACGACGACATAAAGTCGGCGCTTTAGGCATACGTATATCTGGCCCTAAGGTCGCAGAGCAAGGTCCCTATTGGGGAGCGAAGCCCGTGTCCTGGAGCGGGCAGTAAAGGAACGCTATTGCTGTTAAAGGGTAGGTCGGAGCGCGCATTTCAATATTTCCATATGCCCCGGAGTCCACGCCTGAAGTCCCACATACCCCGGCTAGCATGTAAAGGTAGGGTATCCATGCAGATTTCCAAGGAAAAGAAATGGGGTGACAAAATTCGCCACGTACGAACGTCAAGTAGTAAGCAAACTGTAATCGCTATAATTGTTAAATTCAGCTGTTTTGACGGAAGTCCCCAATGTTACTGAAGTAAAATACCGGAGGTGGCTTCAAATATTCAAATTTAATAACTTTGCTCAAATTAAGGTCCCTTCAGCCCTACCTTGTTAGGGTTAATAAGGTGCGTGTTTTCGACGTAAGTTTAGACCCTTTGACGAACCCGGCTAACAAATGGACCTTCAGGGCAACGTAACGTGTGAAGCGAGGTATTAAGAAAATGTAACAAATGTACCAAAGTAATGTATATAACGTAAAATTTTTGCTAACTTTGTAATATGTTATTTTCCCCTCTTTCGCTTATAAGAAGACAACAATGTTTTTATTGTTGACAAACAGTATTAATGGAGAAATTAGTAAAAAGTAATAGTAAAAGTAGATGACTATTTAATTTCCTTAAAGAATTCACAATAAAATTGTGTAATTTCCCGAAGCCAACTATTATCATTTAGGATTTCCATGTTACCGAAATCTACTTCCTTTCCTTGTTCTTCATGTCATTTGGGTAAACACCGGTCCCGACTTTAAGTTGTCCCACAACATCTAGTTCACAGTATTTAGTTATTTTAGGGAACTCATAAGAAACCGTTCGAATGAACTAGTGTGACTAAGTAAACTAAATGGAACCCAAGATAGATTAAAAACCAAACTAAAATACCATTACGTAATAATATAGTTACTCTTAGAACAACAACAGGAAACCCACAAATTGTCGCCAAAACGTGAGTGGACTTTTTTTACATTTTTCTGAGCTCAGTTTTTATTTACCCCTTCGCTGAATGCGGGAAATACAAAGGCGTATCTACCTAGTCGCGAACTAGGCACGAACAAAATGCTAGACTTAAAGATATCTAGATAGGCCTTTTTCTTTTTGTCACATTTTAGTGTCCGTATATCTAGTCCGGTCTAGTGGTTAGATGTGCCGTCTTTGGATCAACGGGTCCCGGGTTCGATTCCGGGGTCGGGCAAGTGTCTTTGTGTAAACCAGAGGCACTGGCTCGGAGTCTGGGTGTCATTTCTATATATAATATGTATTTACAAAAAAAAAAAATGTATATAAGTAGTTTATCATCCATCTCGTTACCATAACACAAGCATTAAGTTGCTTAGCTTGGGACGAGATGGCGTTGTGTGAAATGTCCAAGGATATTTATTTATTAAATAAAAACTTCAGTGTTTGTGTGGTGACCGAATTAGTATAAACATTATCACCAACCCACACCATCTTGTGGGTGTCGTAAGAGCTAACTTAAGGGACGCAAGAGGTAAACACAAAAGAAACCTAGTTCTCTCCATAAATTTGGAGGTGGCCCAACTCAGTAATAGGTAATTTATGGCCTAAATTGATGATAAACTTAGTGGAAATGAATTTAATTTAGAACGCGAGTAGAGTTCACTGAGTGAAGTAATTTTATGTAAGCCTCGCAAAATCTGGTTCTTAGATCAGTTTAGGTATTTTAAGGGCATCAGGTATTTTCTAGTTGCATCGGGTACTATGTACAATTTAAATTGTTTAGTGGAATTTATTACTGTCCGTGTGGTGACGGATTTCTTCCTAAGGGCATCTTAAGAGTCGACAATAGGAAATGACAAGGCCTAGCCGCACGAGAAGAAAAACATTATATTATACACTGCCCGTTTGGCCAGCGTGGCACAATAGGCTTATCACCCTCCATGTAACTGGAAGAGGCCCGACACAGTAGTGGGTCATGTATGGGCTGAGTAGTACTAGTAGTAAGTAGTCATCATTTCAGCCAAAAGACGTCCACTGCTGGGCATAGGCCTCCCCCAAAGATTTCCACAAAGCCCGGTCCTGGGCCGCCCGCATCCATCGTTTTCCAGCGACCTTAACCAGGTCATCGGTCCACCGTGTGGGAGGCCTATTTCCGGAACGCGGTCGCCACTCGAGGACTTTTCTGCCCCATCGGGCATCGGTCCTGCGCGCTATGTGCCCTGCCCACTGCCACTTAAGTTTGGCAATCTTGTGGGCTATGTCGGTGACCCTGGTTTGCCTGCGTATCTCCTCATTTCTGATTCGATCTCGCAGGGAAACTCCGAGCAAACTCCGAGCATAGCATGAGTAGTGGAATATAATATTCTCATGCGTTAGTGTAAGTATAAACTAAACCGATTACGCGGCTCTCAAGAAAAAGTTTATTATTTCGCCTCCCACATTATAGTACAATTTTATCACATTCAGTTTACGCATAAGATATTTAAACATAAACATTGAGTCCAATGTTTAAGTCTCTTAAGTGTCAAGTTACTTTTTAATAAATGTACAAAGTCTACTCGTAGTTTAACTATTAAAAAGTTACTTGACACTGAACAGAACAGAGTGAAGTTAAAATCAGTTCGAAGAAATTCGGTGTTGAGTTCGCGTCACGAGATTTAAGTTGTTACCTCAAGACTTTGAAGGCTTTAATAGTTTACAGACGAGACAGTTTTTGGAACTTTTACAATTATAATGAGAAAGTGCTTTCAGTGTCTTTTGTAGTACCTATAAATTACGGTCACATTTTTAACAATGGATAAGAAATAGAAAATAAACTAACAATTGTCTCAAAACATAAATTATTATATTTATATATTACATTTATTAATTTAATGACTAAAAGAACAATAACTTATACATAAAAAAAAACCACTGAATTAAATAATAAAAATAAATTAAATAAATTTTTGTCTATCTGTCTTTTTGTTTCGGCTAAACTTCACAATTGCTGGGCGGAAATATTAACGGAGATAACTGACAGATAGCTAATGTAACAAGGAGTAACATAAGCTACTTTTATTGACATCCCCGCTTTTCAAGAGCCCCTATTTACTGAGTTTTCCTCATTTTTGTGGCAAACATAGCCGGATTATCCAAATTCTCGACTGTTTTTCGCGAGAAACACAGGCTTAATAAGTTATCGTAAACTCTGCGAACTAAGCAATAACCTTTTTTTAAATCTATATTATAAAAATGAAGCGCGGAATGTGTTGTTAAGCGGAAAACTCGACAACGGCTGAACCGATTTGGCAAATTTTAGTCTTGAAATATTCGTGGAAGGGTGAGAAAATATGGAATAATTGCGATTAAAATAATAAAAACAACAATTTTAATATCCCATACAAACTGTTCTTACCTGTCAAATACTTGACGTTCGTCCCGATGGTTCGGTACTTTTGGCGTAATTAAATTTTTTTTGACAGCGTCTGTCGGGTCAGCTAGTATTATATAAATCTGAGCTTCATCAGCGTTGCTGATTCTGAGAATATACATAGTGTTAGGTGTTGAAAGCGTAATGAAACACTGTTGTGCAGATAGAAATCAATCCTTCAATAGTGTATATGATATGCTAGGTTTAATTATTACGAACTAATCTCTTTGTCAAGGTCACCGACATAGCTCAGAGAATTAGCAGACTGAAGTGGCAGTGGGCTGGTCATATCTGTAGAAGAACCGACAACCGCTGGGGTAGACGAGTTCTTGAGTGGAGACAGCGAATCGGCAAGCGTAGTGTGGGACGGCCCTCTGCTAGATGGAGCGACGATCTGCGAAAGGTTGCGGGCAGCAGCTGGATGCGTCAAGCTGCAAAAACAGGGCGCTATGGCGCTCTTTAGGGGAGGCCTATGTCCAGCAGTGGACTAATGTGGGCTGATGATGATGATGAATCTCTTTGTTCGTAATAATTTGTGCAACACTTTTATCATCATGAAGAGAGCCAGGATGGCCAACTAAATCCAGCTCCCGATATCCCATTACAATAAAAAAAAAGGATGTTACTTCTAGATTATCTTTGGTGCAGACAGCTCGTATGTGTATATATGGTGTAATCATGGTTTTGTCAAAAGCGGCGCGCAGCGTTGCAGTTATCAGCCCGTCGCCGTTGCGCGACATTCACTCGCATTTTGATGGCTTCCGTAATTATGTCTCGCCATGTACGCCTATTTCACACAATATTAGGACTTTTTATGAAGGTTGATTTTACATTTTCGGCACTTGGTCATTTGAATAGTTGACCGTTATTATTCGGTAGATTCCGTATGGTCATGGATTTAGAACACCATAGTGTCACCACCCCATTTCATCCTGAGGGTGTCGCAAGTGTCGACAAAAATAATTAAGTATAATAATAAAATAATATATTCCATATTACCAGTATCAGCCTCAACCAATTCTCGAAAATGACCATGTCACGCTCTACTGGGACCGATCTATTATAACGGACAGATATATTGCTGCCAATAACCCTGACATCGTTGTAATAGATACCATGCCACGTAAGGCTGGTTGACATCACCATTCCGCATGACGAGAACCTCGTGAAGGCGGAAAAAAAAAAATGATTAAATATTTAGACCTGGCCCATGAGGTGACCGCCATGTGGAGTGCTGAGTCAACCAGTATTATTCCGATCGTTATATCAGTGCATGGTTTGATATCGAAAAGTTTTGATGGACATCTCAATCAACTCTCGATATCCGGTTGGGTGAAGCGTCTGATGCAAAAGGCAGTTTTACTTGAGACGGCACGCATTGTTAGGCGGTTCCTCTCTTTGCAGCACTAACCACTAGGCGGCTTAAAAAATAATTTCCGCCCCTAGGGCTTTTATGTTTTTTATATAATATTTAAAAAAATGTTTTTCTATTTTTTTATAAATATTATGTAAAAGAAATATGAATAAAGAATATGCAAAAATAATGATGCAATTAGTAAACCAAGTAGTATAGATAATATTTAATTTTTTTATTAGTCTATTCACTATGCAATATCATACCAAGACCGTGAAATGAACGTATTTTCATTGTATTATTTCCGTGTGGTGACCCCTTACGACATCCTACTATCCAGGATGTCATAAGAGGTGACTAAGGGCATGTAAGAGGCAAATCACTCAGCCGCAAGAGAAAGAAAACTTGATACGAAACCCTACTCGACTCAACATTGTGTCATTTATGGACTGAGAAGTAGTAGAAGAAATCGGCAGATTTCGGATATTTTCGTGAAGATGAAAAATCTGTTTTGATATCGTGCGAACAGTCAGGCTTTCAGTGCATTACTACTATAAGTAAATGTTTATATTCCACTCTACATATATTTTTTTGTCTTAACTCCAAATAACTTTTGTTTTGCTAGCAATAATTGTACATTGTCTGTTTTTTTTAATATTCTACTTTTGTAAATTTATATGTGCAGAGAAGTGTAAATAAATAAATAAATAATTAAGCAGGAACTAGTAGTAGTACTTTACTGGTATCACCCATTATTCATTCATCATAATCATCTCAGCTCATTAAATAATGAGGTCTCTCCAATCACACGGAGCTGCCTGCTGTGCCATGCAGGCCAGACGAGTTGGCACAAAGATTTTAATCAAGTTGTCCTTTCCCTCATCCTCCAATCGAGACGTAATCTAAATCTGTCGATACATGGACAATTACCAATTAATACGAAAATTCTTATAACAACCTGTTATGGTGTTCAAAGATAGATAACACTTTATTGTACAACTGTGTTAACAACATACAAAGAATATACATTTTTATGTGACTTGTACAATAGGCAGCCATATCAGGTTACTATTGTTGACTAGATCTGGCTGATGTTTGGCCCTTTGCGATTATTGCGCGAGTTGGCTCTCACAAATCTGTCTTATATCTTGTACCTAAAAATGGCGATCTAAAAAAAGGAAATACAGAATTTCTTGCCGGCTCCTCTGTGTAGAGCTGCCTTCCGAACCGGTGGTAGATGGTAAGTAATCAATTTTAAATTTTAAGGAGTAAATTTTAAGCTTCTGTTGGCTTGTCGATAGAGCTCTAATGAGCCAATTTGATTAAATGAGTTTTGATTTTGATTTTATCGCTAAAAAGCAATCTCTTTCAGGCAGTCCAATAAAGTTTATTTTTGGGTAAAATGGAATGCGCATTGTAATATGCATGATTTTTTTTTACATTATAATACTGAAATCCTACGTGTTACATTGTTAATCTCTTCAATCTGATAGTGGCTTTGTGAACGGCGGCGTACAGCCCTGTAAAGCCATTACGTGCTATTCACTCGAGTTTTGATGGCTGTCGCAATTACGGAGCCATCAATGCCCACTCACTTTGCACTGCATCATACTTTCAAGTCTATGCAAAGCCCGAATTAATGGTTTTGGGATTTTATTGGAAAAAACTGAACGCTCTTGTCTGGCTGTACAAAACTGGGAAAAATCGCAGGTTTAAGAGGTATTTTCTATTGAAGTTTTTGTTTTTGTTTATATATTTTATAGCACACACAAAAAAATTATCACCAAAAAGATACATAAGAGTATTTGTACAATAGGCGGCCTTATTGCGAAATGCAATCTCTCCCAGGCAAACTTAGGATTTAAATTTCAGAAGAGAGAAGTGGGCTAACCTTGTGCCCACTTAAAGTATACTATAATACTGTATGTTTTATCTATATGTATATAACTTAAATTAATAGAATATAATACTACAAATAAGTGAATAAATACTCTAACTGAATAAATAGTAAATAATAATTATGTTTACAGAGATCTATAGTGATCCTTCAGCAATCTGTTAAAACGATTTAGCTTGTCTGATCGTCTCAGGAAAAGCATTCCAAAGGCGAGCAACCAGTACCGTGAAGGACTTGCTATACACCGTGGTCGAGTGCAGAGGGATATCTAAAATGCTACTCTCTGCTGATCTCAAAAACCTTGGATGCGTCTGATGAAGAAACCGAAAACGTTGTTTTTACTATGAGGGACAGGTAGGGTTGAAGAATATATTAAAAACAAGATGAAGAATATGAGATCTCCGGCGAAGGCGATTGGGATGACCCACTGTTGAGTCGGGCGTCCTCCAGTTACATGGAGGGTAATTGATGATGATTGATTCTTACGACACCCTCAGGATGTAATGGGTGGCAGTTTACAGACATATAATTTCGCAAACACAAATTACACCTAGACTCAGAACAAATGCCTCTGGTTCACACAAAGACATTTGCCCAACCCCGGAATCGAACCGATGATTCGCGATCCAAAGGCGGCACATCTAACCCCTAGACCAACAAGGTCTTAAATTTCCACACTATCACTATCACTACATAGTATAAAACAAAGTCGGTGACGTCTGTCCGTCCCTATGTATGCTTAAATCTTTAAAACTACGCAACGGTTTTGAAGCGTTTTTTTAATAGATAGAGTGATTCAAGGGGAAGATATATATGTATAATAAAGGCATAATATTGTAGAAAACTGATAAATTTAGAGGTTCAACATTGGACCAGTGCGAAGCTGGGGCGGGTCGCTAGTAATGATATAAAATAAATCAGTTGTCCAATTTCAAGTAGAATGAACTTTTGAATCCGTGTATAATTATTCTTATTTATGACAAACCAGTTTTTTTTAAATGATTCGTGTGCCAGTTACGGTGTAACACCATAGTTTGCGTGCTCAAGTGATTAAGGAAGCCAGGCCTAAACGTTCGTTCCCCTATTACAGGTGAATAATAAATTATTCAGTTCAAATTTTTACATTCAATTTAGTTTTTTTGTATACATAGGAAAGTTTATGTCGTGTAGATGACTGAAGTTCGTGTGGTGAAGAATACATAGTGTCACCATCCCATTCCATCCTGAGAATGTCTTATGAACCGAAAAATTAAATTACGGCTGCTAACCTAGCCGCAGAGAAGAAAAATCCTTGTAACTGGAGGAGGCCCGACTCAGCAGTGGATCATATACGCTAGTAAGTAGTAGTAGTAGAATTGATGACTTATCACTACATAGTATAAAATAAAGTCGCTGTTTCTGTCCGTCCCTATGTAGACATAGTTGTTGTATTTATGTTATATATATATATATATTTATATATACGAGTATATGTGTAGTAAGTATGTATTTATATTGCGGATTTATTTATGTATCTATTCTATCATATTAATATCTGCATTGTATTTATTTTACACATTTGTAATATTAAAATTTGTTCGTCTTATTATTCATTAATCTATCAGTATTGTTATTTACACACCCTAAGCCTATTAAACTTCTTCACCATCTCCTTTTGCGGGTCTACTGGAAGAGATTTCTTTAGAAATAAGTAGTACCTTTGTACATAATTTTCCTAAAATTGTTACTTGATTTGTTCTATGTGTGTACGTAAATAAATAAATAAATAAATATGCTTAAATCTTCAAAACTACGCAACGGATTTTGAAGCAGTTTTTTTAATAGATAGAGTGATTCAAGAGGAAGGTTTATATGTATAAAACATGCCGTGCGAAGCTGGGGCGGGTCGCTTTCATGTAATGTGGCGTTCGGTGGTAGGTGGCAACTGATTTGCTGTTTAACGTTAAAGTTGAATGGGTGTCATATAGGTTGGTAAAACCGTTGGTCCCAGTTGCCATTGGCCGCCTATGACAGTCCTTACTATACGTAATTAATACCGTGAGAACTGACAGCTGGTTTAATCGTGTAATTGTCGGTAATTTAATACGCGGAGGGTACACGGAAATTGCTCTGCGTAAATATGGTTGGTCTAGTCTGGTTCTTTACTAATGTGTCGCTAAATCAGTGAAAAGTGAACGAAAAACACTATTAGTAAGTGAAGTGGATTTATTAAGGTGCCAACAAAATGATTACTTTGGCAAATTTTGCAAATTACGAAACCTAAATATAATTGTATCTTTCTATTAACTAGTTTAAGCATATAGTGTTAGCGTATGTATTTATATAAAAGTTTTTAGTTTTGAAGCCCAAGAAAAGTGCCGTTATATACGTTATTCTTTAGCGGCATTAAGCACTTTTCTTGTGATGGGTATAAAACTCGCGTCAGGACACGTGACCTGATCGAAAATTCGTAAGACGGAAAGGGACCGCGCCGGGGCGGCGTTGGAGGGGAAATAATATAAAATAATTATAATTATGTAGTTCTGGAGTGTTAAATGTTTATGTAGTACTAGATGACCCGGCAAACTTCGTACCGCCTCAGAATCAATACATTAAAAACCTGAATAATATTTTTTCATATTTTCGACCAACATTAGCTAAATCCGTTCTCATGTTTTAGCGAGACTAATGAACAGCAAATCATTTTTATAAAGATTAATAAATTGTCATTTTTGTGTACGATAGCGCAATAAATAAATATTGCATTTAACCTCATACATGCTAGTACTTTTGTACTGATATTTAAAGCAATTCGTCCAAAATTATTCCCCAACCATTCCAAAATATTCAAAAATGCATAACGTTAAGGTTTTCACGTTCAAGTTTTCACTTCTGCACTCACGGCACGTTACTCACGGGGTGCAAACCATTTTTTTTGTGCATGTATCATTGTAGCATTCATCCGTGTCATTTATTTTTCCAGCAATAAAAGCGTTTTTTGTTTAATGTTCAATTTTGTTTTTGTCGATAATATACCTTCCGGTTACCGTTGGAATACCTTCGTTTCAATAGTTCACTTACTCAATAATCAAATATCCTGTTCTTGTCCATGCAGAGGAGATTCCAATTTCACACTTGATGAGAATTCCAATTACCTACCGGCATTTAATTTGGAATTGCAGTATCACTGCTATGTGTATTAAGGTCAGAAGTGCACATCGCAGACCCGTACATCGTTATTGATAGTGACTTTAAATTAAAATATAATTTCATTTCATTTTTCAAACCAAAGCTCTGTTACTCCGTAAGCAACCTCTTCCAAGATGGACGTTAAGAAGAATAAAGTATAGTTGAATTGAATTTTTGGAATTTAAAAAAAGATTTTCAGATAATAAAGTAGTAGGTTTGTAAGAAAGATCCGGTTGTATGAATGGTATTAGTAACTCAGTATTACTACAACTCAATCCATAAATTAACCACTGTAGAGTCGAGCCTCCTCCAAAACATGGAGAAAAAATAGCCTACTATGCCACGCTGGTGATTAGGTCTGATATTGGCACAGGGTTTCGTATCAAGTTCTCCTTCTCTTGCGGCTAGTTTATCAGCCTTGTCATTTCCTTTGGTCGGCTCTTATGATATTCTGGGGTAGTGACACCATTATTCTAAATCCGTTATTACATGAACAGCACTATTTTACACAGGTAAATAATAAAAAAATATACGCTTAACCAAATTTCACTGTACAATATAGTAATTGGCATACCACTTCTTCTTATCACTATCACTACATAGTATAAAATAAAGTCGCTGTCGCCTGTCCGTCCCTATGTATGCTCGAATCTTCAAAACTAAGCAAAGGATTTTGAAGCGGTTTTCTTTAATAGATAGACTGATTCAAGAGGAAGGTTTTTAAGTATAATACATACATAATTTCAGCTGTGCGAAGCCGGGGCGGGTCGCTAGTATAAAAATAAATATTTGTCTTTATGTCCTTTAAAGAATCGTAAACTATGCATTTGATCATGTGATGATGTTCAACAAAGTTGAAGATCATGAGCCCAGGAAAAATACTGAACAAAAAAAAATGTATTGTATTTTCTTCAAATTTATTTTAGTTTGTGGCGTAGCAACGCGCTCAGGGTATAGGTAGTTACTTTATAGCTGCAACTTTTAAGTACAGCTATACTGAAAGTAGCCTCTTCATAAGTGCACTGTAGCTTCCATCCGCAAACAAAATGGATAATCGATACCCATTACAGTAAGAATGTGAACAACAATCGTAGACATAAAATTTTGCGAGCATCCAGCCTGTGCAGATGTGTGCTTCGAACGAGAATACAGTGAACTAAAGGATACTGAAGTTCATAAACTGATCCAAGTTCCAGAATAGTGTTGTTTATTCGGAACCTGTTTTGTGCATATTTCGTTAATTTTTTCTTCTTCTTCTAACCCTACAAAATAATCACTCCTGAGACATTCTCGTCCAGTAAAGTTACAGAAGGGAAAATTTGCCTTATGTGCCACAATGGCAAGACGCGAACAGAGTTCTTTACTTTTGAATTAATTGTATATTACCAATATCCAAAGTTCGACTCTAAAGATGTTTTCCTTGCTGTTAACAAGTCCATGTATTCCAGCAACTTTAACTTGTTCAGTAGTCCATAGTGTAGGTGGTTCCATTTTTGTCGCGGATTCGATCCCCGCACGGAAGAAATATTTGTACGACCTACAAGTATTTGTTCCGGGTCTGGTTGTTTTCTATCTATAATATGAATGCATATACAAAAAAAAATGTATGTAAGTAGTTTATCATCCATCTCGTTACCATAACACAAGCATTAAGTTGCTTAGCTTGGGACGAGATGGTGTTGTGTGAAATGTCCAAGGATATTTATATATGCAGAAATATATTAACATTATGAATAGTGCCAAAGATAAAATCATGTCCTACTTCTTATATAGCTAGGTATTTTAGCTTTGATCATTAGATCCTTCAACAGAACCATATTTTAATTAGTACTTTAATTCTACGGCAGGAATTATATGAGGTACGATGGAAAGGCATATCGTATATGTGCGGCTTTATTTTCTGCCTACCCAGTTTCACAATAACACATCACAATCTGTCAACACACAGACAAAACACATTATTTTAAATGAATGAATTTCAATAACGTTAGCTCATTGAAATTTTGTTATTTCCAGCAACAACACAATTGTTCTCCGATCGTGCAGTAACGATCAATTGCCGTCTCTCGGGTGTTTGTCGAGTGCATTGTGCGATTGAATTTACGTAGTACGTTATCCTGTGGGATAAACTCGGATATGTGTCTGTTTACTGCAGTGAAATAATCTTGTGAAGACACCAAGAAATTTAAAATGAAGCAGGCATTCTCTGTTCTTTGAGCCTTCGGTCATCGAGTTGCTTAGGATACTAATATTTGTCAACGCCTCCTTGATAAAAAATAGGGTTGTGTATTAACGTCTCTAAGCACATATATGACATAAAAAAATGATCAAAACCCTGTGCCAACCCGTCTGGTCAGCGTGGAATAGAATAGAAAAAATCTTGTCGCATTCTTCTGGCCGTCCCTATGTATGCATAAATCTTTAAAACTACGCAACGGATTTTGAAGCGGTTTTTTAATAGATAGCGTGATTCAAGGGGAAGGTTTTTAAGTATAACCCACCCCCGCTTTGCACGGGCGAAGCCGGGGCGGGCCACTAGTTATTGTATAAACCTATTCTGGCGTTCAGAATCGTCAACGAATACATAAATTTTATAACATTACTACCAGGTCGGAGCGCGGCACAAACCGAGATGACCTGGCGCCTGGCGGAAGAAAATCGATGGCCTTGTCTTTTTTTTAAAACGTCACATTACAATGACCGTGTACAAAACTGAAATGTGAATTTTATAATAAAAAAAAGATAATGAAAATGAAACTATAAGTCTTGAATCCAGTGAGCTGTCTTATCCCAAAGAGCGGCACCTGTTCACAATCCTAACGCATGTGGCAGCCATCGATCTCCTCAACCATATCAAAGGGAAGTGGTCGACCCGCCACACGTCACTACCACAGTATACAGTGGCACAGTAGGCTAATTAGCCTACATGTAACGAGAGGGTTTCCGACTCAGTAGTGGGTCATTTACAGGCTGAGTACTATAAGTAGTGGTAGATAATATATATAACTTTGTCACTATTGAGTTAAAAAAGTTTTGATTAAATATTTACGATTGATAATATATTAATTATATATGCCCTTAACATATTATGTCGCAAAAATCTATCCAATTTCTTAACGTAGCGCGTTTTTTTTTTTGTCATTTAACCGTGTACATTCCTTAATGGTTTCGAGTTTTGTATATTTTGAAAAGGTGTCTTGGTAAAGATCCCAAGAGCGTGTGAAAAGCGTGTTTCCCAGACATGTGTTACCTGGCGTCTTACCCATAAACGATCGCTTAGAGTGCTTTGTCAATACGACTGGGAAAGCTTTTACTTGGCGCCACTTAGTTACGAGGGTCTTGACGTACTCTTACAGCAAGTATTAGTATGACTAAACTGTATTAACGGTATATATACAAGAGTACATGAATGGTTTATCCCACTTCTGATATTTACAAACAAGAAACATTCTACGTATCTTTGTTAATTGATTCAAGTAAAAACTACTGAATGGATTTTAATAAAACTTTACAATAATTTACAAAAACAATACGAAATAAATCGTGTAAATTGACGACGTATTAATATTTATCAAACGCCTAACTAGATTCTGCCCGTGGCTTCCATAAAGACACTTACCCGACCCCGGAATCGAACTGAAGAGCTGTGATGCAAAGACATCCAACTTCTAGACCAAGAAGGTCACCAATTGTGACCATCATATTAATATCTAAACCTTCTCAATGCTATGGACAAGTCATTTTAGTATAGAAGTTGTCAAATGAATTAAATAATGAAAACACTGGTCTAAATCTAATACCTATGTTCAAGCCACTCGTATTGACATCGGAGGCTCTCTCCTCGAAGTTGTTAACCATTATAATTACCTAGGACACACTCCGCAGTTAGGTAATTCCATCTTTGAGAAATAAGTCAATCGTCGGACCCATCTCGGCTGTGCAGCGTTCGGAAAGCTGCGAAAGATCTTACCGTCCACAATACCGCAGTTTTTGAAGACAAAAGTCTTCGATCAATGTGTGTTGCCAGTGATGGTACAGAGTCATGATTGCTTTCAGAAATGAAAAGTGTAAAGTGTCAGTTAATGTTAAAAAAAAAAAGATAAATAAATAAATTTCAAGACGAGTATTAAAATATATCTTCAGTTTAACAGTGCGCGAGATTTTTATTTTTGTAATGTTTGATTATTTTTCCACAAAAATATGTAAGTGATACGCAAATCACCGAGCGATCTAGCCTACTTATATACGTTGGAACAAAGGCGTCTCTTTTTTCTACCATTCCGCTAGTATCCTTATTAAACAGCTACGCTAGATACGCAAAACTTCTAGAGGAACAAAGACTTCTAATGCAACTAAACCACTTTGAGAATACAGCTTAAAGTCCTCCAACTATAGGTGACAAAAGAAAACGTGTTAAAACTCACTTCTACAAAGTGTGTACGTGCAAGTTACTTTTCAGTGCGATCAGTGTTATCTTTCAACAACATCGTAGCTCGGAAGTGTCTCAGGAAACTAATAGAAAACTGGTGCTATTGAAGAATTATATGGTTTATATGCAAATTTATATTTCTATTGAGCGCCTTTCGGAACTAAACGGGAACTAGCTGTACGGTCATTGTAAAATGGCACTTAAAAAAGAATACAAGCCTACTGAGTTTTTTTCTGCCAGGTCCTCTCGGTTGGTGCCGCATTTCTACGTAATCTAATAGTGTCCGTTGACGATTGTGAAGGCCATCTTTGATCTATAAATGCCATGTTGAAAATTAAAATCGTTGCTATAATAAACTTATTTTTATAACCTGTACCGCGGGGGCTGTTTACAAACAATTTCAAATTTGTTTACAAAAAATGTAATTCACCAACACAAATGGCGCCCAGGCTCAGAGCAAGTGCCTCCGGTTAACAAAAATACACTTCCCCAACCCCATGACCAAATCGGGGACATGTGATTCAAAGGCGGCACATCAAACCCCTTTTTATTTGGGGACGCTGGGGATCGCACGGGGGTGTAGTTTGCGATATGAGACTCCGGAAACTTCTCGTCTACCCACTAAACTCCAGCGGTATACCCTCACACGACACGCTTGGGGCGCCACAGGTAGGAGTAAACGCATTCCAGTGCGCGGCACATCCACCCTGTAGTCCAACAAGGCAGTCATTATGGCTGGTTGGCCCATATTTTCATAATTCTCCAAAAATAAACTGACAAATTCATATCATAATACCTAACTGCCGCACTCTGACGAATTTCAGTATTACAATGACACATGAGCCCCTCGAGTAAGTTTCCTCTTGTGAATTGCTCCCTCTCTTCACCATGACAGTTCCTTAGATGATATCACCATATTAAATTCTAAGAGACGGTGACGCCATATTTTATGACATAGGGCTATTTTCGTAACCAAAATGTTTTTGTTATCACACAGACAAAGCGAATTATGACAGAAAGATTACAATACAATACAAACTTTATTGTGAAACAGGATTGAAAATTTACAACAATAAACATGTCACCTGTACAATGGGCGGCCTTATCGCTATAGATCAATCTCTTCTAGGCAATTTTAGGTTACCTATTTTTTATTTAGATAGTTTAATTCGTTATCAATATCATCATGTGTAACAACGGAATTTTGGTTATTGATGTGGGCTATTATGGCAGCCCTGGTTTGCCTGCGTATCTGCTCATTTCTGAATCGATCTCGCAGGGAAACTCTATCCATTGCCCTTTAGGTTGCTTTAACCCTTTTGATGGTAAATTATAATGTTACTTCTATAGATCAAATTAATCATAATTGATAAATTGTTTTCCTCCTCTATCGTTTTCTGCGTACTTCTTAGTGACAAATGCTCATTATTTCTTCTTCTGCTCTTTTTATTTACAAATGACGTACTCTGTTATCGATATTTTCTTTTCTACAATATCCCTGGAAGGAATACGCTGACCAAACTACGCTTATTATGGAATTGCACACATTAAGCCTTTTACAATAATGTTAGATTTTTATGATACACAAGAAATGTCGGTTTCTAGAAACATTAGAAAACCGATGCAAAATGTTTATACCACAAATTTTAATGCATGGATGTAATTAGTGTTGTTTTTTTGCATGGATACGAAGAACTAACTTTTTGCTCAAAAAATAATGAGGAGGGTGAAAGAAGAAGTGGTTCAATTAAAATATTCTCCTAAATATAACTTTCAACCATGTCAAATATCTACTTTAATCAACCGCCCATTCCTCAATGCCTTTTCATATTTATGACATTTAGAAAGATGATAATGCTTCTTAGCCTAATGCTGTTTCGCGAGCGAGATGCATTTAAATGAACCCGAACTTTTGTCGCGGGAACTTTTTATGTTCTCATATTTCCACGTGTTTTTAAACCATTTCTGTTTTAGTATTTTCTTGTTAAAGTACAATTTCAGAGGCGTTAAATATTTATCTAACAGTACCATACGTGTTTGACATACAAGTCATAATAATTATGACGGTTTCATATGTTATTGTTATCAATCGTACGGCTTATATTAATTAATTAATCTAACCAAATTAATTTATATTAAGTTAAGCCGTTCAATCAATTTGTAAATTGTGTGTTATTATATTTCATTTCGATTAATAGAGAAATTAACCCTATTAATCGAAATGAAATATATATTTAAGTAATTACACAATTTAAGTGAAATAGATGTGTTTAATTAATATGACGAAATAATTTGTCTAAACAAAAAATACTTAAATACATTGCTTGCTATTTTTTTACTTTATTGAGGTGGGCTTGTTAAACCTTTTTTTGTTTTCACAAGGGAAATGCTTAATGCATGCCGCTGCCCTTCGGGAGTGGGGCCAGCGGTTATGTGGGACTCCGGAGCACTTGACTACCCACTAAAACCCCAGCCGTATACCCTCACACGTCTTGTTTAAGAGGTTCGCGAGGACGCATTCTACTGTGGCGCCCCGATGGGTTACGACTATCGGAGGGCATCCCGGGGAACTGGGGCACCTTCAGTCAATGAGCCTTGTGTTGTTGGTAGGTCCCCCGACCCACAACCTCTAAAGCGAGGGTAGAAGGGGGCGTAGACCCCGAGGACACTGTGGTGCACCGCAGCGGTTTAGGGTTCGCAGGGCAAGTCTGACGACAGATGAGTTCCCGTTGCCCAAACCCGCTACCACACCAAGTGCTGCTCTTCGTCTGGCCTCTCCCCGTGGGCCCATGGTGTCCTCTGTCCTGTCCTCTCCGGGCATGGGTGACCCGGAGCTGGTATGGACGGAGCATGAAGCCACACGTCGCACAGCAGCGCAGTCGAGGAGGGGCAAGGGTGACCCTGATTCACCCAGGCTGATTCAACTTACTGCTAGGTATTTAGACAGCGTCTACCGTCAATTTAGTGTAACGAAACTAAGAGTCATCAATTATACTAATGATATCAACTATATTAGTATAGACTTCCGACACAATCACGGATATTCAATTAAATACCAATGAATAAAATTATGTCTAACCAAATACACGCATGATTTTATTTACATCGCAAAAAAGTTTATGGAACGACTATAACTGAATTGTAAGAAACCAGTACTATGAGATATTACTTTTTCAAACTAACAAACGTCCCAACAAGAGTATCGGTATTACCAACAATAAAAGAAAACGGTTCCGAAAGATATTGAACAATAAAACCATGTTCACGACAATTCGTACATTCTCATAATGTCTAAACAAAAGCCATCGAAAGATAGTAGCCATACCCGTTGAATATGTAGCTAAGTATCAACGAAAGCGGTAAGCGGAGAATACACAAGAGTCAAATACACAACGCCAAGTACTTACGATATACTCGTATAGTACAAAACTTAGGTTATTAGAAAGAATAAGTTTCTTACTTTACATAGAAATAGAACTATTTGTTTCCGTGGTAAACTAATCAAAGTGGTAAACTCATAATATTATGAAGTAAACTCAATACCAAAAAAGTGCTCTGTGTTCCCTGTTCTCTTTATTGTTAGCTAGGATATATTCGCTTATGGCTAGCTGGGTTATGTGGGACTCCGGAGCGCGTTAAGGAATATTAGCACTCCGACTAACAGCAATCTTCTGCCAGGGCCACGAATTTCGTGCCGTATTCGGAGAATCCTCTGTGCTAATCCATAATTGAATAGTAAACTACATACCCATAATTTACTTATAGAAGATCCAACTCAGAAGTGGGTTATTAGTGGGCAAAGTGAAATAATCTGTTATTATTAATATTGGTACTCTTTTTTCAAAATTCCCCGCTAACATTGAGGCCTAAACGCACAAAACTTTGGCTGTTACAGAGTTCAAGATATCAACTTATTGCTTCAGTTTTCTTGGCTGAGACTTAAAGCACATTATAAGTATAATGTGGAAAGGTGAAAATGTATGTATGAGTATACGAGCAGAGCGTGCGCCAATATTGTTTGAAGAAAAATCTACAGTAGCTATTTTGAGGTGTCTTGTGTCTTGGAGTATACTAAAAATTTCTGTAAACTAATCACTGTGTCACTGTTCAACCTTCAATTGTTTTCCTTCACAAATTTTGTAAGGTAATTTACATAATTACTGTATTTTATTTATATACTTACTTATGTTTACTGACAATGATGTTACAATTATAAGGTGTAGATACGTTACCTGTACAACATTCGATCTATAAAAATGGCAAGCCAACGCACACATAGTTAACATAATATGCAATATGCACACTGCTTTAGATGAGTCGTGAAAGTAGGATGGTAGGATTTAATAATCACGTGATAAATAGAGACAAATATAATTTGTTGTGATGCGTCGTCACATGCACTAGAAACAATATAGATTAATTAAATCAGACATAACATTTTGCCCTACCAAGTTTTATGCCTAAATATATTTTTAAAATATTTTGTCTCGTTAAGTAAACATTTATGTTCGAAACAGCCGTTTTTTTCGCAATTTCAGGGTTGTTCCCATAGTAAAAGTGGTTTATAATCATGAGAACTCCACCTTCTGAGATGTATGTTAATTAAAAATTGCCCTGTATAAATATTGTTTATTTATTACTCAAGTAACACAGCTCAAAAAAATAAAACAATATAATATAAATAACAACTGCATTACAAAAAATAACATCACCTAATAACCTTACCTTTGTACCTAATCCGTTAGCCAGCTCACATGTCTGTTTCTCTATAGTCTGTGGTGCGTAATGACATCTATCTCTTTTGCACTTGGTAATGAGGATACTTTTGTTCCACTCATTGATTTTTACCGCCATCTTCTACGAATAACATTTTTAATTTGTAAAAAATATTAATTATATTACGGAAATAGTGATAGTTACGAATGATATGTGATTCCTTGACTTTTAGAAGTTTTGTTAGGGTAGTCTCATAACACACGACGGCATTTTCAATTGTTTTAAAGCACTTTTTACACACGGCTCTTGACGTGCATTTGTTGACGCTAGCGACGCAACACTGAGGTCAGGTTTGCTAATTAGCCTACTTTTAACGTGCCGCTTGCTGACCGCTTATAACCCATCTACACCTTTTTACTTCTAACATCATTGTTTACTGACATTTGAGGTAAAGATCGCGTAGTGAACACTATAAATCGGGATTGAGTTGGTATTACTTAAACTCGGTAGTATTACTTAAACTCTAAAGGAATTTAATTTTATCACAGAACACTTGTACAGTATCATCTTTCGGTCCTTTCCCCACGCTAGTTGGTAGTATCCATACACACTTATCGGTCGTCATATCTACATTCACTCGCAATTCATCTATTTCTTTTGACCTCGTATAACCCTTTGTATCCACCCCCATTTATTCTGTAACTACCTCCAATTGGGAATGCTGCTCTGCAGAGAAAAGGTGGCATGAAATTTGTTTGTTGTTTTTTTTTTAATTATCGCCCTTGTTTACAAAAAAACACTAAACGGCATAGTGAGAGCAATGCCGTTTCGCCAGATGCGAGAAACACGCTGCACGTTTACGTAATGACGAACACAGCACCATCCAGATAGCGGCCGGTCAACTGCTATACCTGTCTTTCTTGCAGGCGCACAATAATAAAATATTATAATGTTTAAAATTACTTATACAACATGTTATACAAATTTAGGTTCTAACAACACATGACCCCGGGAAATATTTACATTGAGATCCAATATTGCTCGCTTGAAAACAGTAAGTACTTTTCGTCGAGGGTGTTCGAACCCATTACAATATTAAAACCGCAAACACTGGTAACTTTTGCGTGTTCACACTAATGTGATTATATCAGCACTACGGATACAATGGGGCCATTATGATTAAATTTTACATGCGATATCCCGATAAAAATATTTTACGTCTATCTTCATTACGGAAATTCCCAATAGGATGAAACAATACTATTTCTACTACGACCCACTGCTGAGTCGGGCCTCCTCCAACTACATGGGGGTTTAACGAAAGAAATTAATTTAATATTTTTTTGGAATTTTTGTGTTATCTATTTTTATTTTTGATAGCATTTTTATTCGAATAAAATATACTTTAGTACTACTCAGCCCACTGTTGACCCACTGCTGAGTCGGGCCTCCTCCAACTACATGGTGGGTAATAAACCTACTGTGCCATAATAGGCACTTATCAAGCTTCTCTTCTATTACGCTGACATTATCATTACCTTTTGTAGGCGCTTACGACACCTTTAGGTTGAAGTGGGATAGCGACACTATGGATTCTAGATCCATCACCACACGGAATAGACAATAATCGATTACTTAATAGTAATGTATAAACATGTGTACCCCTAAATTGGTGGTGATAGTAAGTGGTGACCATCGCATATAATTAAGTCGTTTGCAATATCAAATGCGATTTCCACTAAAGTGGGTAATAAATATGTTGTATACGAGTAGCCATAGGTAGTAGCGACTAATACAAAACCGAGCGAAAAGACAAAGATGACCAAAGTACAAGAAATGTGAACGGACTATACGAAGTGACAGATAGATATTGGCAGTTAAAAAAGTTTCTACTTACTTTTTTGTCAGGCCTTCTCTGGTCAGAGACAGTAATAAAATATAACAAATAAAAAAAAAAAATATTTTTTTTAATCTCTGTAAATTTTATGGAGGGCAAAAAAGAGAGACCCAGACAGAGAGAGATGGGAAGATAAACGTTACTTTGTCTACCCTATTCATAAGTAAATGTTCAAGTTTTGAATACCTTGGCTATGCTATTCAAGCTAAGCCGTTATTATCTTTAGCAATGCATGCTAAACAATGTTTAGGCGTAGTGAATGCAATTTCAAATTGATCACTGAATTGAAATGGCAATATCGCACGAACAACGAAATGCCTCATTTCGTCCCCTCAAAGACAGCAATTTGAATTCCTAATGGATCAATAACTATTTCAGTTTTGCCTTTGTCCTGCAAAGCAACTTTCAAAGGACTTTACTACGTTTTCCCTCATTTCCCGCCTAAGAAAATGAGGGGAATTTCCAAGGAATTCTCAATCGAAATTGACAATTTATATAAATGCCCCAACTTGCTTTAATTGGGATTAAAACGGGTTCGCGTTACGGAAATAGAATTAATAGCTGTACGGAAGGCTAATTAAAATTACTTGGAATTGTTAATGGTTTTTAGTTTTGGTTTCCGTGTGGTGACGGATTTAGAATACAGAGCGTCACCACCCCACTTCGCCCTGACGGTGACGTAAGAGCCGACAAAAGGAAAGGACAAGGTGGATAACCTAGCCATAAAAGAAGGACAACTTGATACCAAAACCTGTGTGGGTTGCCGTCTGGCCAGCTGGCACAGTAGGCTAATTACATCCATTTTTTTAAACCAGATATTCATCACAGATCATGGGTGAAATTATTATCCCACAAGCTAAGTAATTAGAGTTCCACAAAGTTTCTTAAAGTTTATCTGCTTATTTAGTTAAAGAGGTTATAGAGATTTGTCGTATCGAAAAAACAACTTTTACTGTCTAGGGCCAAATGAGATGTAAAGATGGAAAACTAAAGTACTTCAATATTGTTTTTTATTATTATTATTAGTGTTAACCAATAGTGAATACAATAGACAATCAATATAAAAATAAATCTAAACTTTTACTCATTAAACCACCAGCACCGTTAACCTCAAATTAATATATATTATCTACATTAAAATCATAATGGCTGAAAAGGTAGGATCATATATAAGTGATATAGGAATAAAAAATACATAGCAGTGAAATAAACTGCAACTAACATAATTGTGACATTATAAACCCTAGGTAGTACAGCAATTCATAAACAGGTAGTGAGTAATAACTAAAAATAAGAATTAAAGTTCTTTGACAATATCATGAGTTATTTTCATATAAGTAGCTATTTTATTTATTTTATTTTATTACTATTTATAATTGAAGAAGTAACAAATAAATCCACAGTGTTGAAAAAAGTGTTGTATGTTTAATGGCGTTTGGAAATATTTTCGCAAAGGGCAAATTTATTTCATCAAAATGACAACAAGCCCTCTCTTTTAAATAGCGATCTACATTCGTTATTTTTAAACAAGGAGGCCATTTGAGCAATAAAATAAAAAAGTAATATTGTATTCGCACCATTTTGCAGAATGAATAAAATACTAGAACGGATCTTTTTAACGGTGAATTGAACTAAAAGGCTTTCAGCGGCGGAGGATACGACCGCCGCCGGACTTCCTGTTTGGGCTATGCGCTTTACATGCTGCAGTTTTTTTCTCAGTGAAAGTAACATACTATCATGCTAGTGCCTATTGTCTGTTATGTCTGATTCAATACTTATTTTTAAAGTATGATTCATTAAGATTTTCAACTGTAAGTAAATAATTAAAAAAATCATTGAGCGCTACAAAGTCTTCAATATTAGAAAGAATACAGGTAAGCCCTTCGTCTATTAACTAAAATAAACCAATTGAATTATTTTTGATTGTGATTTTGACCCTCTTCAAAACGTCGGATTAACTCGAAATTTGGCATACTTATTAAGGACCAATAACAATTCAATATTTTAAACATTTTGACGCGTTATCCTTACTAGGATAATAATAATCAGGATCAGTGATTTTTGTTTTCCTGAGACGCGGAGTGTCTGCGTCAAGACCGATAAAGGAATCTGCCAGGCACGCAGATCACCAATTTCTCTATTACAAAAAAAAAATAGTAGTTTAAAAAATACAAAATATAGGCTTTTACTAAAAAATAGAAATAATTTTTAATAAATTTGAATTAAAAATAGTATTTTTTAAGTTTTTTAACCTATTATTTATTTCTCATCCATTTTTGCCATGATATGACATATGCCATGCGTAGAATGCCTTGTAGATAATCCGGCCTTATCTATAATTTGGGCACATCTTTTCATTATGAAACAGGTTGTACTCACGAGAAGACCAAATGATTAATTTTATTATTTGACTGTTGCAAAGACTATTCCAATAAAAATATTTTACTACTAAAACTTAGTTAAGCCCATAGTTCCGCCTCTGCTGAGTCGTGCCTTCTCCATATAGAGGCCAGATAGGTTGGCACAGAGTTTCGTATCAAGTTTTCCTTCTCTTGCTAAGTGTTCGGTCTTGTCATTTCCAATTGTAGGTTCTTACGGCGCCCTCCAGATGGAATGGAGTGGTGTCACTGTGTATTCCTAATTTAAAAAACAGATTGTGATTTTGCATAAATCGGAAAAAAAAACTACATTCACGGCAGTTATAGGATAAAAAAATTGTTTACAATAAATCAAGATTTACCCAAATAAGAGATAAACAACAATACATATACCAACTAGCTTCATCGCCCAAGCCACTAAAGACGAGAATTATGCGTATGTTTATATAAAACTGACGGAGGACCCCCTATCTCGGTTTACGCCCCATAAACCCAGCACACACGACACACAATACAAACGACCTAATACAAAGTAAACATAGAAGTCGGTGCTGAAATTTCGAACAACTCAAAGAAACACGCCTGTGTGTACACAACGCAGCCTAATGTTTGGTTGACAAATAAGTTTGCGTTACCAGAATTTATAATGTTGAACTAGTAGCTGTTTCACAGGGTCCTCTGCGCTGAATGGCGTACATGGTAAATAAAAGAATACTGTACCTAACTCAGTCTTTTGATGAATGACCCACTTCCCGATTGTCAATGGGAAGTTATATTACTCTTACCTAATTATGTCTTAGGCCCCTAGCACACGGCGTATTTAAAACGTGCAGACGTTTCAGGAACGCGCTTCGTCTGCGCCGTAGATGCCGATTTTTGCGTTTGTATAGATTCAGACACGCGTAAAACGCGATACAAGCGCGCGTGAGACGCGCGTTTGCTACTCGTTTGAAACGCGTACGAAGGGGCGGAGGAGGGGTAGAGGTGGAGCGCCGACGTATAACTGACGGATCTGATCAAAATTATAACTATGTTCATTTAAGAGTAACGCAGCGATCACTACGACACACTCGTGTATTCGATGTACCAAATGTCACGCTTAATACATCGTTTAACAGCCCTTTTAACCGCATGATAAGACTGTATAATGATACAAGTGAAAGAATGGGTGATGCTATTGATTTATTTCATACTAGTGGCCCGCCCCGGCTTCGCCCGTGCAAAGCGGGGGTGGGTTATACATATAAACCTTCCCATTGAATCACTCTATCTATTAAAAAAAACCGCTTCAAAATCCGTTGCGTAGTTTTAAAGATTTGTGCATACATAGGGACGGACAGAAGAATGCGACTTTGTTTTATACTATGTAGTGATAGTGATGCCATACACCTCATACAGAAGCATATTAAGGAAAACCTATCCTTTATTAGATACTCAATGATCGATCGTGAACGACTTTCTGATTTATTATGTTTAATCTGCATCGTTATCTCAATTTATAACAGTGTTCGTTGGTAATATTATCTGTCCTATTTAATTAGTTTTTTTTTCTGTTTGTTCTTTTATAATGAAACTATTTGTTAACGTTTTTATATTTTTAAGTAGGTACACATATACAATAAGTAAATTTGAAATTTGTGTGATAAGTAATTTGTAAGTCTCAACTCTGTGCTTAATCTTCTATAAATGCTATGCATACCCGTAATTAACATAATTACTATAGCAATGTCTTATACTGTAAACGTCATGATGATAATATGAATGTAATTTATGTTGTTGGTGTGCTCATGAAGTAAATAAATAAATAAATAAAAAAATAAATAAAAAAAACTAGAAGCTACGAGCGACTACAACGCGTTTGCATCGCTGTATCTGCGCGTATATACGCGCAGTAGACGCGCGCTTCATGATCACTGCGTGTGCTTAGGGTTACACGGTTCGTTCGTATCTCGTTTGAAGCGCGTATGCGTGCGTCACCTGCGTGTCGACTGCGCGTTTAAAATACGCTGTGTACTAGTCTCTAGGCCTTAGTCTCACCTTTCAGTTGACACCTTTCGGACCCCGTAATAACAATTTGAAAACTTACTTATGTTATTTTAGCTGAATTCAATTTGTAACAGTAATAGTCCGCAATGTATAGAAAAAAAGTGACAAGCACTCCGACTTTCTTGCCAGTTCTTCTCAGCTATGATCAAGTTCCAAACCGGTGGTAAACTGTCGGATACTTTGCATTATGTAATATTTATTATTTGTAAGTGACCATTGTGTTCAACTGCACTATGCAACTTATACAATTTGAATTGTATAAGTGAATTTGAATCGCCTGTTCTACAGTGCCTAGACAAATTGGTACAAGTTTCATTTTAGCATGTCGCGGGTTCGATTACAAGTATTTGTTCCGGGTCTGGGTGTTTTCTATCTATAATATGTATGTATTTACAAAAAATATATATATATATAAGTAGTTTATCATCCATCTCTTGCTTAGCTTGGGACGATATGGCGTTGTGTGAAATGTCCAAGGATATATTTTGCAATTGTTGGAAATAAATAAATGGAATTGATAAACTAGCCTTGGATAAATCAAAAGAAACTTTGCGAAACGAAACAAACCCGCTTCGACACAATTCGCTAAACAGATGTTCGTACTCACGTATCCTGTACTATAAATTAGAACTTACAATTTGGGAGGGCGCCAGGAAATTATTATAAGTCTAGAGACATTCGTTCTGTGGTGTCATATATTTACTGCCGTGTTTTTAGAATGAGCTATAATGGAATAAGAAGCAGGCAGTTTCTAGGGTTGATAATGATGACGAAGCCGTAGATGTAAAATAGCATTGTTTGTGAATCTCTAATGCATGGTAATGTAGTTAAAGACTATCTACTACTGCAAATACATTATCGACATTATCTAAATACAGGGTGTAAGTGGCGGCGTCCCGAAAAAAGATACCAGCGTTTCAGTACATGATACTGAGGCCCATGGCGGTCGAATTTTCCGGATTTTTTTTCATGAATTTTCCTATTTTTCTTGGCATTATTTTTCCATATAATATAATGAAGTAGTTACTATTGTCGAGCTGCACTTAATTTTTTGTAATATTCTAAAAATTTAACAATTTCCCAAAAAAAGGCAATGTAGTTAAGACACGAAAAATCGCACTACCATATGTTACGGCGGCAAGTACAATGACACTATCGCGCGATGCCGCCCGTGTGCCAAGCGTACGTTGACCTCTACTCTATATACGAAGTTGCGTGAAATTTGGTCAACACGAATGTGTGGATCTCTCCGTGTGGTGATGGATTAAGAATACGCAGTGTCACCAACCCATACCATCCCGAGGGTGTCCTAAGAAGCGAATAATCGAATGCAAGAGGCAAATCACCTAGCCGCAAGGAAAACTTGATAAAAACCTTGTGCCAACCCGTCTTGCCAGCGTGGCACGGTAGGCTAATTTCCCTCCATGAATTTGGAGGAGGCCCTACTCAGTAGTGGGTCATTCATAGGCTGCAACGATGATTGTGTGGATAAGTTAACTAGGTACTAAATTTCATTATTAGACAGATAGACGAGGGCAGTGTAAAATTCAATGAAATGTATTAAATAATGCATACCCAATGCAAGTACATAAATATCCAGTTTTGTTATTACGCTGTATTACTACCTACCTGGCTCCAAAAGCACCTACCTACGATTACGTAGCTCATTAGAGCTAAGAAACACCTACTTAGTGTTATTTGATGATCGACTACATACCTACCTACTCATTAATCTAGATTTAGTCTGCCGAAGTATTTGTGACGTACCTAGGAACAACGTAGGTATTTATTTTGGTGAACTACAAAATCCAATTCAATAATTCATACGTTTTGGCTGGTAAATACTTATTGTTTCATTATTGTTCGGTAATCATTGCTAAACGTGTAGGTACACGACATTTTATACGATCAGCCTGTCTTGCTAAAACGGTTTTATTTTAATTTTTAAATAGACAACTCGGGTATAAATCCTATGTCACAAGTAACTTTAGAAACATTAAATTAACGGACACACTGTACACCCATACATGAACCATTATTTTAGATTGTTCAAAGAGTTGTCTCGTACGAGAATCGAACCGCGCAGTCCAATCTTCAGCACGTCAACGATTACGCAGGCCGCCGCGAGCTACCGTCATAACGTCCACACGCAGGCGCTTACCGGTGCAAACTAAACTGGTTAGTGCAGGCGGCATGCTCACAGGCAAGACGGAGCGTGTGAGCTTCGGAACTAGAGTAATACCAATCAGTTGATATGATATTATTATCGAAACAAATTTGCGCTGAGTCTTGCGTTTATTTAAGCGATTATTAGGGCGGTATTTCTATTAAATACCTAATGCATAACTTTTAAGAACTTGTTAGTTTAGGACTTACTTATGTCAAAATAACAATAACTATTTTAGTTACTTTGTAATTCGACGTCATCAAAAATTACGTTTATGTAACAAAACGATACTGATTCATTGTATAAAGCTATTTCAAATACAGTTTCACACGAAGTCTAATTTCATTAATCGTTTGAAACTAATCGTCGATGATGATCGTTTTATTTTATTTAATTCCCAACGTTTCAGGCACTTTCGATAGTATTGATAGTTTTCACATGATACCATTATCTCACCTCTATTTGTTTCAATGTGCATGTTTGTAATAATTTTCAAATAATAATAGATAAATTCGTCAGTTCGCCGGGACTTCCATCGGAAATCGGAAGTAATCGTAACTGTTTTGTGAATAATTAGCGACTTGTGAAGCGAAGTGAAATTCGATTAGTACTTCTGTGTGTTGTGTCTTTGCTTTGCGTTTTGTGTGTTTCATTATGAATCGGGTCCCGTTTTCTGCGCGGGAATACGGGGAGATGCTAATGGCATATGGTGAAGCAAGAGGAAATGCTTCTCTAGCGTTACGTATTTACGCGCAGCGCTACCCTAACGCTCGTCATCCGGTGGACAGCTGTGTTATCACTCAGGCTTATCAACGGGTACTCGATAACCGGCCCATCGTACCACAGCAGGAACGCTCCAGCAGACATATTAGCGCCCGAGTTGAGCAGCGAATACTGGAGACAATCCAACGCAATCCCCGCCTTGGCACACGAACTGCTGCAAATCTTTTGCGGCGTCTTGGTATACGCGTTTCGCACTGGACTGTGCACAAAGTCCTACGTAGAGAGCGCCAACGGCCCTATCGTTTACACAAAGTTCAGGCGCCCGTGCCTGGGGATGAGAATCGTCGTCTTGCGTATTGCAGGTGGTTGGGGAGTCAGCAGCGGTATTTCCCTGACTTTGTGTCGCGTATAATTTGGACAGACGAGTCCACGTTTACGAGGAACGGCATGTGGAACCGACGCAACTCTCACATTTGGGCACGAACTAATCCACGTGAGTACCAACAGACGGGACATCAAACGCGTTGGTCTGGAAATGTTTGGGCGGGGATCTACCACAACAAAATTCTGGGTCCCTTCTTTTTACCAGGGCGGATGAATGGGCCAAGGTACCTGGAATTTTTGCAGCAGGATCTGGCCAATACTCTTCGTGAGTTGGAAAATGATTTGGCTCAGGAATGGGACCAAATGGATGAAATTCCAATAGCACGGTTGCCAAGGATTTGGTTCCAACATGACGGTGCGCCACCACACGTTGTTCGACCAGTGCGCGAGTACCTTAATGATGTGTTCCCTCAAAGGTGGATTGGCAGATTCGGGCCTCACGCGTGGCCAGCGCAGTCTCCTGACTTGACGCCGTTCGATTTTTTTATGGGGTTACATCAAAGAAAAGGTGTTTGTAGGGGAATGCGACACTGCGAATGAAATGCGTCGACGCATAAGTGACGCATAAGTGATGATGTCTCGTCTCCACGCAAATACGTCATATCGCGTCCAGCTTTGTGAGCAACTTGGGGGACGCCATTTTGAGCCGAATCTTATAAGAAGAGAGAGACGTTAAGGTATGACTTTCACCAAACTAATTTATCTTTGAATGTGGTATTGTTATTACTTAAAACAAAATCGATGTAAGATTTTCTTTGCGTCTATGCCTAAATTTTAAATGTACTTTAAACCAATAGCTGTTTAGTTAATTGAGTCATAAGATGAGCACAGCGACAGGCCGAGGACTAAGCCACAGCACCTTGTAGGCAGGTAAGAGCCGCTGTGCCGCGCGTGCGGCATGCGTTCATTGACCTCTACTCCGCGTTTGCGTGTGGTACGACGCTGCAGCGATAAATTGTATTGTTCGCTGTACATTGCGTAGTGCGAATTAACTAAATAATGATAAATCTTTTTTTCTTCATTTTTTTGCTGAACTGAATTGTGCATGATAATAAGTGCCCATAGAAAGCCCATTTCACGAATTTTTCGGGACGCCGTCCCTTACACCCGGTATATTAGATAGATAGATAACGCTTTATTGTACAACAACAGTATTACACAACAGGAACAATTTACGACACTATACATTTATCCCAAACTTGTTTTATAAATGTTGCGTATATGTACATTCTTTTTACTATCTTTATCGTGAGCTCATACAAAACATTAGTTTTATTTCTCAAGCAGTAAATTACAATCTTGAAGTGGATCCAACGGAAGCCCCAATTTGGACGAAAGTCTATGCCAAGAATTTGGCGAGATCTCGTTAATTTGAATTCTTGTTGCCTTTGAAAACATTTTTATAGTGCCCAACTAAAGTTTAAGGACATTTTTAACTAATTTATTTCCCGGTCACTAATCTTACTCATTGAAATTAAACACTTTTTAACGGTAGTAATCGCGATAACCTAAGACAACAATTTTTTATTACAATTTTAATTATTTATTAAGTTAAGTGTTATTATTAAGTTTTTTTTTAAGTAATTAATAGTGTTAACATTTATTTATTACAAAGATAACAAAAAAAACTATATGATAATATATTTTAACTTAATCTTAATAATTCTGGGTCCGTGTGGTGACGGATTTAAAATACACAATGTCTCCACCCCATTCCATCCATAGGGTGTAGAAAGAGCCGACAAAAGGAAATTACAATGCCGAAGCCCATTTTATGTTTTGGTTTCGCTGGGGAAATGCTTTAAGCATACCACCGCCCCCCGGGGGAGCGGTGATTATGTGGGACTCCCGGGACAGAACCCGCATACCCACTAAAACCCCAGCGATATACCCTCACACGGCACGCTTGGGGCGCCAACGGTTCGCGTAAGCGCAGTCAACGTTGACGGCAAGCGACTATCAGAGAGGGCGTCCCGGTACACTAGGTCATCGAGGCTTTCGTCGGTGGTGGGTTGGGGGACCCGCCACCGACGACACCTCTATGGCGGGGGAAGGAGATGGGCGTACAGTCGCCTCCTCCTCCCGGCCTCTGTCTGCGGCGCGGGTCGGCCAGGACGTCCTCCTCCCTGACCCGCTCCGCGGCCTACAATGCCGAAGCCCTGTGGCAACTCGTCTTGACAGTGTGTCACAGTAGGCTTAAGTACTCTCTATGTAATGGAAGGAGACCTGACTCAGAAGTGGGTCATTTAAGACCAAATTAGTTGTAGTAGTATAATAATAATAATTTGATAAATTTCCGCTACATTCTACAGTTCTATTGTATTCTACAGACTATAACTGCGGGATTAAGGAGCTGAGCAATAGGGAATGGTAAATAAAGAGAAACTAGCTGACGTTGTTTTGCTGTATAAATACTTAACGCCCCGCAACCAAAGGCAAACAAAAATAAAATATATATAAATAAAATAAGAAAATACTCCTACCAAATTTCAAGTCTCTAGGTCTTATGGTTCCAGAGATATCGTGATGAGTGACTATATTCGTGGAAATCTCCTATAAATATAGATATATGAGAGAATACATTCAACGTGGTTGTCAAACAAACTGAATCAAAGGCGCACTAATGAGAACCCCAGCTTCAAGTGTTTCGGAATTTGTACTGTGGGTTCAGGATCTTAAATATAGGGTTGGTATGAAATGAAAGACCAATATAATTATTTCATGATATTTATCAAAAATGGCTGTTACTGAGCTTTAAGTGAGCCTATAGCTATAAGTGAGGAATTGTTATTGGCTCAATGTAGCTATCCCTAAGCCATACTTAAAACTTTAGGAGCAGTTGGTCCTCCATGCATAATTAAATTAATTAAAAGTTTTCTAACAAAAATGACATGAATTTACAATCTTCTTCTTCACTTCACTATCACTATCACTACATAGTATAAAACAAAGTCGTTGTCGTCTGTCCGTCCCTATGTATGCTTAAATCTTTAAAACTACGCAACGGATTTTGAAGCGGTTTTTTTTAATAGCTAGTGTGATTCAGGAGGAAGGTTTATAAGTATAAACCTTCATCTTGAAATAATAATAATGCAATATAAAAGTTGAAATAATAATAATGCAATATAAAATCGCTAGTTTTATATAAAAATCAATGCCACTTATCGTTGTAATTTTAAAACTCTAGAACGGCTGAACCGGTTTGAATGATTGTTTTTTGTACGCGTTTGTGTAGCACCGAGGATGGTTTAGATTCACGAATCAGCCCGACAGATGGCGCTGAAGTTGGTAATATCAACGAATATCATACAGGACAACGTCTGCCCGGTCAGCTAGTAAACTATATTATACCAGACCATATCTTAGCCAGAGGCTGTCTTAACCGAAGCTTCTATTTTAAATCGGGCTCAATTATTATACAAACATTATCTACCAATTATCGGTATTTTGGTTGAAAGCTTTCCTTTTCCTTATCAAACTTTAATTTGGAACAGGTGTGGAAACGTGACGGACTGACAGAGTCACCATTGTATTTATAACAATTCGTTTTGATTTATATATAATGATGATAAAGTATAATCCTAACCTTAAAAATCGTTAACAGTCATTTATTTAATCCTTCAGAACTGGCAACCCTATTTTCCTTAGAAATGTAGGCACCTATCAGTAACCGTGATATTCTCCTAATTAGAATATCGACGGAACAGATACCTTGATAGAAACAAATCAATACCTTTGCTTTGAGTCATATTAACAAAAATCTACAGTTTTATTAATTTACGTATGAAAATATTTATTAACTATTATTTCAGTCATTTGTCTTACAAATACATGAGCAAATTGTCTGTGTTATATTTAGAATATCCAGCGTCCTTCAATTTTAGTAAGTTTTCGAAAACCCGTCATGAACTGCTGTGTCATCGTTTGGATCACAGGAAGTCTCCACTGAAGGGCACTCATCTTAGTGGCAGGACAACTGCAAGTTGACACGATTAAAAAAGAATCTGCACCCAACAAACCCTCTGCTTTTTTATACTCCTAATATTTTAATCCGTCTGGCCAGCGTGGTACAGTGGGCTAATTCCTCATCATCATTTCAGCCAAAAGACGACCACTGCTGGACATAGGCCTCCCCCAAGGATTTCCACAAAAGCCGGTCCTGGGCCGCCCGCATCCATCGTTTTCCAGTGACCTTAACCAGGTCATCGGTCCACCGTGTGGGAGGGCTACCAGCACTGCACTTTCCGGAATTACTAATTACCCTCCATGAAACATGTCACGGTTGCCTTTGGACGCTTGAAACACCCTTTAGCCAAGTCACTTTTGTATCACATGCTTTGGTAGATTGACACGACAGTCACGCTATCACTTGGCCTCTAGATGAGTAATTCATGCGTCGCCAACTGCGCAAAACTTTTGGCTCTTTTTGGCTACAAAAGGGTAATAACCTACTGTGCTACGGACCGGCAACAATACGAAAATATTATTCGCATCCCGACTTCAAGGCCATCCAGAACTGGTCATGAAACTAACATATAGCAGAATCACTCATACAGACATGTACATTCATTTACATAAATACCGTCCGTCATCCCTAAATCGACTTTGATTATAGCCCTGGCATAAACAGGACACAAGTACAACCGGAAATTAAATGGACCGAACTGTATCCGCTATTCTATTTACAAGGGAACTTTGTAAAATTAGAGGACTGTGCGTAACGTAATCGATCTTTAGGTTAAGCAATGTCTGGTAGTGCTGCATGATGGATTAGTGTCCATCATTTGCGTATAATATCTTTTTTTATCTACGACTTGAATGTCTAGACTTAACCCTAGGCTTGCGTGATCGAAAGTAACGCCAGGGTCTAAGATGGTGCAGGCAATTCAAGGAAATGCCCTGTCGGGCACCGGCTCGCACATACACACGACGGATCACAGTAAAACTGCTTGGCGCCGGACTTAGATGTGAGGGTAGTAGCTAGCTGGTAGTCGGGCGGACCATTAGATCCTACCTCCAAGCGTGCTGGGTTTTGTTGACTCTTAAAACACGCGTTTTTTCCCAGCGGGTTTTTTCCAGTTGTGTAATATTCTGCCCCGTCCCCACACGGGAAAAAATAATAAAATTTCAGACCGCCTCTGCGGGTACAAGCCGTCGGGTGCCGTTCTACTATCTATGGGAACGTTAGACGTAGTCAGTCACGTGAAAACTGATTGACTAGATGAGTCCCGGAGGGCATGTAAATACTGGTGGTTAGCCTAATAAGCTTAGACTGGTTCCGACAAAAATAAATTGGGATTAAGGCGAGGGAGTTTAAGAATAAACACTGTCTGGGAAATATACTGCAGAATATGCCTCTAAAAACTTCCAAGTGTTCCGAGATGTCCATCAGTTTCTGGCAATCTTAACCTTGCCGTCACCTACTTCACGCTCTTCTTGTCGCGCTCGGGAACGTGAACGCCATTCTAACTCTTCGCAGCTGTATTAGTATGCCATTTATATTGGCCGTCCTGTTAAATAAATACCAAGTCTACCGATGTAGTTATTTGGTTCACCAACTTTTGAGTCTTGAATTAAATACAAGTTTATAGTAAACATTTGTTTGGTATCTTGTATTTCGAACTCTTAGACAAAACACACAGTCTCACTCTGACATAAATCAAATACCACAGACTGAATACTATCAATGCAACTATTACAGACGCAAAAAGTCATACCAGACCATTCTACAAACTTATTGGAAAATATATTTTTAGTCTACTAATAAAAATATATTTGTGGTAAAATTATATATATTTGTGATATTATATATATTTGTGATTATAAAAAAAATATATTTGTGTCATTCTTCGGAACAAATGATGATAATGTGGACTTACAATTGATGCTACGAGAAATACTTCTTCGCAGTAAATCTCCCAGCATACTTGTGCGCCATTATTTAGGTACAATAAAACATTGGAACAGGTAGAATTGTCCACTTGGCGCTCGTTGATAAAATTACTTTCCCTGAACTGGTGCGGGACCCGAGTCTAATTAAGTAGATTGAGATCGCTTTTCCAAGTATTTTTAAGTTAAGATTACAGTGTATTTCAAAGGAAATACATATTACTCTTTCACTGACACGGCCAGTTCTTCTAACTCTACCAGTGTTATAACATAATTTCATATTTATTCTATAATTGTCTTGACATGAAATCCGGTCAAAAATACATTTCATTTTTGAACTACGTCTTTCAGTACTAGTTAACTCTCTATCGTGGGACCTCTTTACAAACATGAAATTCACTTATACAGACATGTCCGACCACGGAATTCACCCGGGACACGCGGTGTAAAGGCTGGGAGCTTAACCATGTTCATTAATCACTATTTAAGAACATATCACCAAAAGCATGTAAATGCATACTTTTACTGCAATAAATCACGTAAATTTGTATTACAAAACATATGCTAACACATGGGTGAGCTTGTGTATGAAAATAAGAACGGAATTTAAACGGACACCAAATAAAATGTTAACTGTATTCCAAATCCCGATTCAATAAAAATATTTAGTAAATTTTTCGGAACTTTAATAATAAGAAGCATCGATTGAAGAAAACGTTATATATTTCGTATAAATTACTCATAGAACTCCCTTAACAGCATTTTGCAGCACATTAGCAAGCTTGGTGTCACGGGGCATTTTCCTCATCGGCCTTGAAGAGGGCAGCCAAAGAATATCGTTTGTGTTAGTATAAGCTGTGGTATAAGTAAGAATGGTTTCGTAAGTATTCTATCTCTTCACATGTAACCTGAATAGGTGGTTATGCATTCTAAAACCAATACCAAATAGACCATTCATACAACGACCAGTCTCAAACTATTCCCACAGGTAGAACGTTTGGCAAAACTATCCAGAACTGCCCAATGTACATAGTTTAGACTAGTTTTGGACTACGTATGAATTTTGAGTAGTAACTATCACAGGAGTGGAAAGGTGCTACCGCTTTGTAGATTTCGTAGCTAATGTTTGCGAACAAATTTGGAGATGCTATTTTCGCGTTAGTTCACCTTCGCGAGGGCAATCGTTGGACCAAAACTACACCTTGCTCGTAAAGGTTTCGTTACAGTGTTTGTGGAAATATGATAAGCAAAATCTTATACATAAAAGTGAATGTTTGTCTTTATGTCCTATATAGAATCGTAAATTATGCATATAATGTGTTGTGCATGAGCCCAGGAAGGTTCTGAACGGAAAAAAATATTTACATGAGAAATATTTGTACGACCTACAAGTATTTGTTCCGGGTCTGGGTGTTTTCTATCTATAAATCTATAATATTTATTATAGATTTATAGATAGAAAACACCCTTGGACTGCCTCGTTCATTAGGACTGCCTCGTTGGTCTAGTGGTTAGATGTGCCGCCTTTGGATCAACGGGTCCCGGGTTCGATTCCGGGGTCGGGCAAGTGTCTTTGTCTAAACCAGAGGCACTGGCTCGGAGTCTGGGTGTCATTTCTATGTATAATATGTATTTATTTACAAAAAAAAATTGTATATAAGTAGTTTATCATCCATCTCGTTACCATAACACAAGCATTATGTTGCTTAGCTTGGGACGAGATGGCGTTGTGTGAAATGTCCAAGGATATTTATTTTACAAAAAAAAAAGGGTTTCGTTTGAAGTTTTCTTTCTCTTACAGCTAGGTTTTCGTCCCTGTAATTTCCTTTTATGGGCTCTTACGACGCTCTCAGTATGGAATGAGGTAGTGAGACTGTAAACCCATTGATAGTAATCTATGTGAGATTACCATCAACGGATTGTACTTTTAACTTGGTGTTAAGCACGTTTTATGTTCGTTAACTAGTCTCGCACAAAGAACATATAAAACAACTCCAAGCTCAAAGGTTTCGTAAAGACCTTAATGGCGGTACCGCGGTGTAGTAATTAGTGGTAAAGTGACAACAATTTTCTTCCTTTGTTTCAACTAATTGCTGTCATCTAATAATGTCTTACAGTATTTTGTTAACATTTCAAATTCTTTCTTTTAAATAACTATTAACTTTAAATGATCCATTGAGTCAGAAAGAGATTTCTTGTGTAATTAATCATAGAGTCGTTTTTTTTATTGTAAGTCTTGCATTATTGTATTGGTATATCTGTGATGTTAATATATTATAAATAATAATTAAATAAATATCCTTGGAAATTTCACACAACGCCATCTCGTCCCAAGCTAAGCAACTTAATGCTTGTGTTATGGTAATGAGATGGATGATAAACTACTTATAACATTTTTTTTGTGAATACATACATATTATAGATAGAAAACACCCAGAACCGGAACAAATACTTGTAGATCGTACAAATATTTCTTCCATGCGGGGAATCGAACCCGCGACATGCTGCGCAGCAGTCGATCGCGCAACCACTGCGCCAACCGTGTCGTCAAAGTATAGTAAAATAATTAAATAAATTAAAAAAAACATGAATCAGCTGACTGACGGGCACATGGCAGTTGAGCTGCCTGGTTGGTTGTTAGATGTGCTGCCTGTGGATAACTGGCCCCCGGTTCGATTCCGGGGTCGGGCAAGTCTCTTTATGTAAACCAGAGGCCCTTGCTCCGAGTCTGGGTGTCATTTGTGTACGTGAATTACACTTATAATCATTTTATTTGTTACCGCTACATTATCTGCCTACCTAGTTTATTCAGTCTCCGCATGCGACAACATCAGATAAGAGTTGGATCGCGACACTATACGCCCGTGGTGACGGCATTAAAATGCACAATGTCACTAACCTTTACCATTCTAAGGGTGTCGTAAGGGTCGACTAAAGCAACGGGAGAGGCATATCTTAAAGCCGCAAGCAATATTCTAAATCCGTCACAAAAACAATACATAACTATTTTATATTAAACTAGCTGACTCCGAAAACGTTGTTTTGCCATTTAAATATCGCTATTAAAAATAGGAGTTGATCGTAGAGAGGTAAAAACTTAGGGTTGTATGTATTTTTGTACGCTGTACTATAAAAAAAGAAATAGATATTGTATAAAAAAAATTGTGGTGGACCACCTTTAACATTTGGAGGCATGAAAAATAAATATTGTCCGATTCGCAGACCTAACCGATATGCAAACAAAATTTCATGAAAATCGGTCGAGCCATTTCGGAGGGGTTTAATTACAAACACCGCGACACGAGAATAACTACATATTAAAAAAGAAAGTCGCTGTCGCCTGTCTGTCCCTATGTATGCTTAAATCTTTAAAACTACGCAACGGATTTCAAAGCTTTTTTTTTACTAGTTAAAGTGATTCAAGGGGAAGGTTTATATGTATAATACATTCATAATGTAGTAGAGAAATACTTATAAATTTAGAGGTTCATGATTGCAGTCGTGCGTAGCCGGGGCGGGTCGCTAGTTGTATATATAAGGTAAGATAACCGATATAACTATACTTATAAAGGGTACCTTTAAACGCCTGTAGGTTTAAAAATCACACCATAACACTGGTAGATTTTTTTACACGACCGCAAATTACAGTAATTCATATTTAATTGCTAACCAACCTCACAATCCTTGCGTCCGTGGTCCTAAATACTCATAACATCTGTTCGCATGTAATTAGTACAGCAAAGCTTTTAGGCAACTGTAATAAATCTCCATCATCATGACAGCCAATAAATGACCTGCTGCTGAGTCGGGCCTCCTCCAAAGTCATGGAGGGAAATTTGCAGGGCTTGTTTATAATATTCCTCCTCTCTAAGAGCCGCACTCTTGCGTTTCTTTAGACGCCTCTTACGACACCCTCAAGATGCCGTGGATTGATGACATTGTGTATAACTGCCTCATTGGTTAGTTGTACCGCCTTGGTTCAACGGGTCACGGGTTCGATTCCGGAGTCGGGCAAGTGTCTTTGTCTAAACCAGAGGCACTTGCTCTGAGTCTGGGTGTCATTCGTGTTCGTGAATTTCATGTTTGTTATACTTAGTGTGAGGGTTTCGTTTTTTTACAAAAATAAAACATCTTATTTATGTTAAGATAAGTAATCCAATGCTAACGAAATAAAACCCAAAGAACAGAAAACTTAGAAGTTACCGTAATTGATATTGTTTTGCTGGTACTTTTATTTCTTTCGTGAGACTACTTTTACTTTGGAAAGGGTATGTTTTATTAATGACCTCGTAGCAGAAGGTGTAGGTTTGAATTTAGAATACATAAAGTCGCCACCTCATTTCATCCTGAAGGTGTCGTAAGAGCCGACAAAAGGAAATGACAAGGCCAAAAACTAAGCTGCAAGAGAAGGAAACCTTGATTCAAACCCCTTTTTTAACGTGGGGGAAACCTTTTATTAAATGCACAGTCAGCGGGATAGGGCTGGGGTATGTGGGAGTCCACCAGCGCGAAGAAATGGTAAATTGCGCTCGTGTTACCCGTACTTGCCATATGCCGCGCGGGTAACTTCTATACATTTTCGCTGTTGATACAAACTCTGTGCCAAGTGGCTCAATTTCCCTCGATAAAATTGGAGGTGGCTAGACTTAATAGTGGCGCATTTATAGGCTGATATGCTGGTAATGTTTAAGAAGTTATATTCAGAATTTAGTTAGTATAATTAGTCCTCGAGTGGCGACCGCGTTCCGGAAGGCGCAGTGCTGGTAGGCCTCCCACACGGTGGACCGACGACCTGGTTAAGATCGCCGGAAAGCAGTGGATGCGGGCGGCCCAGGACCGGCCTTTGTGGAAATCCTTGGGGGAGGCCTATGTCCAGCAGTGGACGTCTTTTGGCTGAAATGATGATGATGATGATGATTCAGAATATTTTAATTATTTTAATCCCTCTTCCTCCCAGACGTATCTACATTCAAACAGGTTTTATCACCATTATGAAATTGTACTAAAAGCATCATTATCGCCATTTTGAAAGAGCCAAATCGTGCTCACGCATAATTTGAAAAATCTGGAAACGTTGGCAAAATAACATTTCATTTTAACCCCTTTCTAAAACTTTAGTTTACAGCGTGGAAACTCATCTCTATAGGAAAATGTACAATAAAAAAGTACGTCCGGAAATGATACTAAAACTAACAGGTTTTTAGTTTCAGTAAAATAAAACAACGCTGTGATGCTCCATTTTATGGTGAATTTCTAAGTATTCTCTCCAGTCTCCAGGTACCATATGTACACTGAAAATAGATTCTAATGCTATAAAGATAGAGTAGCTTTCTACATTTACTATAAAATGTGACTTCAAATACTTTAACATTTTTTGTTATCTTTGGTTTATTCCGTTTTTTACGTTTAGTGTGATTTCACCAATGCCACGTCTAAGTAGATTTATTTAATTGACACAGAAAGTGAAAACTAATTATCGCCGAAAAAGAACTTCTACTACTTTTGAGCCCATAAATGGCTAGCTCCTCCAATTACATGGAGGGTCATTGCCATTACTGTGACACGCTGGGCAGATGGGTTGGCATAGAGTTTCCTTTCAAGATTTCCTTCTCTTGCGGGTAGGTTATCAGCCTTGTCATCACCTTCGTCGGCTTTTACGATACCCTCATGATGGAATGGGGTGGAGACACAATGTGTTCTAAATCCGTCATCTCACGGACTAATACAAGAAAATTACTACTTCCAGAAAAATAACTACTAGAAAATAATTTACATTTTAAATAGATCTAATTTCTCTTTAGGTAAGCATAATAGTAAATTAGTTAGTATTTAACTAAATTTGATAAATTGTTTATCAATTTAAAAAAAAAACCTTATTTGAAATATATAAAAGGTGACAGTTACCTAATTATAGTTTATTACAATCATAGGTCATTCATTATATTATAAACCTTAATTTGTGGTAAACTGTGGCTTACTAAATGGTCAACGGCCCAAAATTATCGTAAATATTGATGGCCCATTTTCCGTATTCAATCTGCAGTTTATGGCCGCTGTCATACCAAAACGCGGTCAGCATGGCGGTCGCACTAAAATGTTGTATTGGTTATAAATAAAAGTATATAGATGAGCGTACGTTTCGTGTTCATGATACATGATGTCATATTTGGCTAGGTTTCTAAAGGACCATTTTGTTTTATATTTATTTATTAACGAGCAAAAAGACTAATATGGTAACGGCTTTTCGCCTTTAACCTAAATTATACCTATCTCTATTTCGAGTCTTAGCTCCAAATTATATTTTTAAGCATTCTCCGACTGTCCCTTACATTCTATTCTGTCAGCTTATTTTAATCCTTTTTCATTCACGCCGTGACTCACGCAATAAATGGTCTAATCTTTCTTAAAACATCTTATTTTAAAACAGATAATTTACTAAATTCAAAACATTTTTGTTATGTTTCTATCATCCTGTATCATCTTTTATGTCTATATCAAGGCAAACAGTGTCATTTTAAGTTTTTGGCGCAACTTCAACCATTTCTTGGTAACAATGTATTGTTTATACTCGTATAAATTCATCAACATGTTACGACGATCTCCTACTCAAAAATTTGTTATAAACAGAATCATAATATGCAGAGCATTTGAGTAAACTGCAAATGTTGAGAGTAATGTATCGACTTTTCCCATTTAATATGCACAAACTTTACCGCCATTTCCAAGTGAATAAAGATCCTTAACTCCACTACCCAAAGTTTTCACATTAGGGAGCAACATTTATTTAAATTCATGTGTTTTGCTCTAAGGCCCACAAGAAATATTTATGGGACTTATGTGAATATGATTGCTATGAAACAATAGAAGGATTTTATCCAGCAACAAGCTAACATAATTTAGTGCCGTCGTTATCATCGTTTCAGCTCGTTAGCGACCTATAGTCGAGTCGCTGTCATTCTCTTCCTTCTCTAACGCTAATTTTTGATTAAGCGTAAATATATTTTTGGACCGTAGTGTCACCACCCCATTTCATCTTGAGGGTGCCGTAAGAGGCGACTAATGGAACGTAAGAGGAAGATCACCTCGTCCCAAGAGAAGGAAAACTTAACACAAACCCTATGCCAACCCGTCTGGCCAGCGTTTCACAGTAGGCTAGTTATGGAGGGTTCCATGTAATTGGAGGAGGCCTGACTCAGCAGTGGGTCTTTTATGTGCTGAATAGTAGCAGTTGTAGATATTTTTGGAACCTTCTCAAGGATTATGGTACCACATTAGGCATCCGTTTACACATAAGGATAAGTTTGAGTCTTCTGCAAATCTCCTCATTTCATAGCATTCTATATTTTGCATTGGATGACTTTCGACTGTTATGTGATGAGTTCTTGTGTGAACATGATGCGAACCATTTATGCTATTACTAGTGACACGTCTATTTGAAGGCTTATGCGTATAGATACTAAGGACCTCCTCCATGCTTCGAAGGGTACGTGGTGACTGTGTGTCCGCCGACCGTGATGCCATTTGACAATCCATGGCAGTTCGAGACATGAAATCACTAACACGAAAACTGACACGTTACTGACATTATTTTGTTATAATACTGTTTTCATATTCACGTTTCAGTCGAAGCCATATCACTACATAGTATAAAACAAAGTCGCATTCTTCTGTCCGTTCCTATGTATGCATAAATCTTTAAAACTACGCAACGGATTTTAAAGCGGTTTTTTTAATAGATAGAGTAATTGAAGAGGAAGGTTTATAGGTATAATATAATTGCACCCGTGCGAAGCCGGGGCGATTATAATGGGTTACGAAAATAAATAAGCCATAAGTTAGTAAGTAAAGTTACTAGAACTTTTTGACAGTTCTCTTTAGTTCTGCTGAGAACAGTACCCTGCAGTGGTCGCGTTCCGAACTGGTGGTAAACTATAATAATTTATATTGGATTGTTTATCAATGTAATATTTTAAAGTGTCTTTTGTGCCTATACAAAATAAATTATTTGACTTCGACAACTTAGCTAAAGCCAAATTGGCTACGCTTGTACCAATCGATTGTTCCAATCTAGACAGATGATGAATGCTTACTCCAAATGCCCACTCCAGACCATCCTACTTACTTTCGCAATTTATCGTACGAGAAGTTATCGTCGACTTTTTCATTGTTACCCTAGAAAAATCAGTTTGTCACAGGCTAACACTGGATGGGCGGGAGTCTCGCCTAACTGCTATCTATCGAGGAGGGTCAAGTGGGGCGACGGATAAAGTTTCGTGCAGAGTTTTTTGTATGGCACGTGTCAAGAACAAACATTACCCACCATTACTTTGGTCCGATTTTATTTTACTAGTAGCATAGTAATGTGGGATTAAAACTAAATATCAGTTTATGTATTAACTAGTGACCCGCCCCGGCTTCGCACGGGTGCAATGATGAACATCTAAATTTATTAGTGTTTCTCTTCAATATTATGCATGTGTTATCTATCTATTAAAAAAACCGCTTCAAAATCCGTTGCGTAGTTTTAAATATTTAAGCATACATAGGGACGGACGGACGCCAGCGACTTTGTTTTATACTATGTAGTGATATTTCCGTGTGGTGACGGATTTAGAATACAAAATGTCACCAACCCACACCGTTCTGAGGGTGTCGTAAGAGGTGACTAAAGGAACACAAATGGCAGATCACCTAGCCGCAAAAGAAGGAAAACTAGAATCAAACCAGTGGGGCACAGTAGGCTAATTTCCCTCCGTCAACATGGAGGAGGCGCAACACAGTAGTGGGTCATTTATGGACTGAAATGATGATGATAGTCAGTTTAATGCTCCGAAAAGCAGCGTAATAAAAAATGGCTTAGAATACTTTGTAGACACTATGGGCTGCAATATCAATTTCATCATTATTATTGCAACCTATATACCTAACATTTTCCTTCTCTTGCGGCGCTTCTGAAGTTTTCTGTTTAGTCATTTCTCTTAGTCGGCTTTTAAGACACCTTCAGGGTGTAATGGGGGACAAGGAAATTGACACTATTCGTCACGATATACGTATAGGTACTGATCACCACCCAGACGATGCTTCACTACATAGTATAAAACAAAGTCGCTGTCGTCTGTCCGTCCCTATGTATGCTTAAATCTTTAAAACTACGCAACCGATTTTGAAGTGGTTTTTTAATAGATAGAGTGATTCAAGAGGATGGTTTATAAGTATAATATATGCTAATTGCACCCGTGCAAAGCTCGGCGGGTCGCTAGTTAGTTATATAATAATCCATTAGATCAATCCGTCATTGGCTATTTCTTATAATAATAATAATTTGATCGGCTTTTTAGATGACATGTATATTAATACATTTCATCTAAAAAGACATATTAATACTTAATTTATAATGTTAAAAGTCAATTATTAGTACTCAAAACTACCTAATCCTAACTAAACATTATACAGAGGTATGTTTGTATGTGACCTACGTTTCTTCTCACAGTCTATCAGCGTAAATCAGGTTCATGCATGGTATCTAGAAAACCATGCAAGCGCAGCTAATTAATACAAAATATCAGCACCCAACGTTATATCTGACAAATTACCCTATATTTTCGTTGTTGCAGGAAATAACTTCGAAAATAATCATAACAACAACCATAACAACTGTAAATAACTGGTGACCACGGATATATTGCAGTGTCCGTGGTCCCACGACCCCGCGACCAGGGACACTGCAATCTATACGTTCGTTGTGTTGCATGAAATAACTTCTTAAAATAAAACGATTAGAACCGTCAATAATTTATTTCCTACAGTGTGCCAAGATCGTGAAAACCTAACGACAACAAACATATCTTTGGTATTCAGATCATTAGGTTAAGTGCCATCACATTTGTCTCGTTTTCTCGAATAATCTCGAGTAACCCAACACTTACGATATCGTAAGAATGGGATAGCACGCAAGGCACTTAAAATATGCAAACGTAACACGCTCCAGACCACAGGTGTGCGTAGGTCTTATCAATTTTGCATTCCGATGGCACCGTCCCTACTCCATGTGTAATGGCTATTGTTACTCTCATAAATTAGCCGAAAGACACATTTTTTTCGGAAATGTATAAAAATGATAAATTTGACTATTATGTTCCCATGTATTGCCCGTTCGTTCCGCGTTCCGGAAGGCGCAGTGCTGGTAGGCCTCCCACACGGTGGACCATAGACCTGGTTAAGGTCGCCGGAAAGCAGTGGATGCGGGCGACCCAGGACCGGCCTTTGTGGAGATCCTTGGGGGAGGCCTATGTCCAGCAGTGGACGTCTTTTGGCTGAAATGATGATGATGATGATTGCCCGTTAACCTAGGCTTCACCCATGAGTATATTTAATCTACTACTACTACCACTACTACTCAGGCCATAAATGGCCCCGCTGTTGAGTCGGGCCTCCTCCCATCACGGAGGGAAATTAGCCTACTGTGCCACACTGGCCAGACGGGTTGGCACGGGGTTTCGTTTCAAGTTTTCCTTCTCTAACGGCTAGGTTATCTGCCTTCTCATTTCCCTTTGTCAGCTGGTAACACCACATATTCTCAATCCGTCACCACGTTGTATTTTGAGATGCTTGCCTCTATTATTCATGCGCAAAATATTAAATCAGAGATATACAGAAAAAAAACAGCCGTTGCATATCACACATATGTATACACACTTTAGTATACTTGTCCACAATCTCTTCATTACATTAATTAGTTCTACCGTCCAAAGGATCTATCCAAACATTTTTATTTATAAATATTTGTACTAAGTATCAGTATTTTAGAAACAAGGGAAATAGCAGAAAAGATCAAAGAATTAAGGATCATAATAAAGATTTTAGACACACACATAGAATTGATTTAAATTTCCAAAAATCATCCTTTATCTCAGACTTTCTTTCTAACAGATCATGATACCCAAGAGCTATTAAATTTCAAAGAATTAATTAGCGAAATTTATTCATTGCGTTATCACTAAGGCAGATTAATTGAAGCGATAAACATAATCTATTTTTAAACAACGCGTTTTTATAGAAACTAATATTCAATTTATACTGAATATTTATTTCATTTGCTCAACCCACGTCAGTAGACAGTGCGTGATGCAATCGATTTGCAAATTGAGCAACATTTGGGCCTGGTGGAGTACGTACATTAGAGGGCACATTAAGCCTTTGGTACCAGCTGACGTACCACCTGACCGAAAACTGACAATTGGTGTAATTACCGATGGCCCCATAAAATGGGTCGGGGTGGCTAGAAGGCAATCGATTGTAATTACTGGTAGATTACCAAATTAGCATGTACCTTTCGTTATATCTATTTGCAAATTTTTGATTGGCCCTGTCAAAATCTATTCGTCATTCATTGCGTAAACGTGTAGCTTGTTTCTCTCATCTGGCGAACTTGCTCTCGCTATGCTGTTTAGTATTTTGGCAAACAAGACCAATAATTAAACTACAGAGTTTCTTTCCGGCTCTTCTCTGTAGAGCAGCTTTCTGAATCGGTGGTAGTTTAATCATGAATGTGAGTGGACGCAGGGATTGTGAGCAATCAAGGGACATGGAGGGATTGTAGGAGTGAGGAAAAACGACGTCTGCTAGGTGTGTGTGGAGACTACCACCTAGTGTGGGACAGTAATATGATAAAACCTACGTAAATAAAGTTCCTTTTGAGTCTGAGTTTGAATGAACTTAGGTAGTTCAAGCATAATTGCATGGAACGTTTAAATTAGGTTTAAAACTTTACTGGCGAACTATAAATAACCTATTTGAGCCTCAACAGAAATGTCATAAGTTACGTCACGAACACGCGATAACTCGTGCAAGAGTGGCACACAATGCTTCGAGACTATTTAAAGTTAACATTTTTATTAAAATTGTATTTGACATGGCACAATTTATCGTACAAAAGCTGTACTGGGCGCGGGTTGCTACGCCACTAACTAAAATAAATTTGAAGGCAAGACATTACACAAAATGTTTTATTTATTTCATATGTTCTTATACCTTCATGGGCTCATGCACAACACAATTTTCATGAAGATCATCACATGATCAACTGCATAGTTTACGATTCTTTATAGGACATATAACTATGCACACATTCATTTTTATATACAAGATAATGCATACCAATCAAAGGTGTCATAAATGTCATCATATTCATAGCTAAAGCTTTCTCGAAGATCCCGAGCCCTATCTTTACTACTGACTAACCATATTAAAACCTGTAATAATATATACGACTTTAAAACAGTTGCTGGTCTAGAATGGATCAGAAGTGCAAGAGACAGAGATAGGTGGAAATCTTTAGTGGAGGCCTTTGTCGAAAGACAACCTGTTATTGGAAAAACCGATCATCTGAAATAAATGTAATAAGAATGTAGTATTTATTGGTTAACTTAAATAATACAGTAATACTACTATTCAGCCCATTTTCCTTCTCTTGTTTCTAGGATATCGGCCTTGTCATTTCCTTTTGTCGGCTTTTACGACACCCTCATGATGGAATGGGGTAGTGATACTATGTATTCTAAATCCATCACCACACGGCCCGAAATAACTTAAAGTAAAACAGTAGTAAAGGCTTAAAGTTATTTCATATAAAAGTATTGTAATATTTTGCAAATATATAAACGAATTTAAAAAAATAATAATAAGACATCAACTTACATATGATTTCAAGAATGTATTATGACATTACCTACACGCAAAAACACCACATGTGCGTTTAAGAATGTAAATTACCTTTAAACAAAAACACCAAACATTTTTTATCTCAGACAGACAAATGGCTGAACAGAACAGCGAAAATGCCAGCAGCGACCACTATATGCAAAATTCAAAGCGGCATGCGTCATGTCGTTCACGCTTCTGTGCTTCATGCAATATGCACTAGCTAATAACAGCATAGTGCTGAGACCAGAGATTGGTTGATCTAGTGCTAATTTTCCTTATCATTGTTGAAAGAAGCCTTTCGGTGGGCCTGAATGCTTCTTACAACAATGGTAAGGAAAATTAACACTACTGGATAGAGATCCTCCACATTTCTGGAAGAAACTTACTACTGATCTGGACAGACTATTAACGGATTTTGTTACCTACATAGTTTGAGATATAAGTAATGTTTGATAATTCCTAGAATAGAAAAAACACTCACGGCAGTCGTGTCTTCCCTGCAATATAGTTGAGGAGGGTGATGGCTGCCAAATGCGTCATGAGGTCGGTTGACTCGGGCATTAAAATGCTACTATTATTGACTAGATCCCGCCGATTTTAACCCATTGCGACTTTCACGCAAGATTTCTCTCAGAAATTTGGCTGATCTAAAAAAGCAACTACTGAGTTTCTTGTCGGCTCTTTTCTGTAGAGTACGGAATGCAGTTCCACGGAGAAGAGCCGTCAAGAGATGGCGGTGGTACATGGTAAATTTTAAATAACAAAACGTTTTGAAATGGTAATTTCAGAATGTTTTTTTACTGTATGTACTTTTAGTGTTGAGTTCTAAGGCGTCGAAACCACATCCATAGGTTTAGTAAAGACTTTTTTAAAATATATTTCTTTTGTATACCATACGTTATTTAAAAAATAATCTATGTGTAGGCATAAACATATTTAATCTAAATTTGTGGGGCTAAATCAAACTCAAGTACGCCGCTGCTCCTGATTTCATAATGCCTACTGAATGCCTCTCGGGCATAAACTGTCGTCGCCAGATTGAAAATCATTAATCAAGGTGCGCGCTCAGGTTGGCCGATGCTAGGTGAGACGCGGAATTTATCATCCTATGCGGAGTTATTGTGGCCGTCATACAATAACCTCATATCGAGATACCGAATAACCATAGTGGAAACTGGACATCTACCTTACATCACCATCATCATTATTTCAGCCAAAAGACGTCCACTGCTGGACATAGGTCTCCCCCAAGGATTTCCACAAAGGCCAGTCCTGGGCCGCCCGCATCCATCGTTTTCCGGCGACCTTATTGTGTGTTGCCAGTGATTACATATGGCACAGACATGGTCGCTCAATATGGGTTCCATCAGAAGACTGAACTGACAGAAGATTTGGAATGACGGCACTCCATTTCATCCCGAGGGTGTCGTAAGAGCCGACTAAAGGATATGATAAATCCGAAAAGGTCTGACCAACGTAGCACAGTAGGCAAATTGCCACCCGTGTAGTTGGAAGAGCTTCAGCAGTAAGTCATTTACAATAAGAGAAATAAGTAAGGAAATTTACCAGAGCCTTGTCAGGTTTAATATGGCTGTGGGTGAAAGTCATTGTTTTTTTGTGCTTTCTCCTTTTATAAGGAAAATGCCACGTGACATCTTTGTTGATCATTGCGTGAGTGACATCACTATCACTATCATGACTATCACTATCACTACATATTATAAAACAAAGTCGCTGTCGTCTATGTATGCTTAAATCTTTAAAACTACGCAACGGATTTTGAAGCGGTTTTTTTTATAGATAGAGTGGTTTAAGGGGAAGGTTTATTTGTATAAAAAATCCATATTATTGAAGAGAAACACTGATAAATTTAGAGGGTAATCATTGCACCCGTGCGAAGCCGGGGTGGGTCGCTAGTTTGTTATAATGTTGATCAGCTGAACGTTCGGCAGGCAAAAGTTGTGAAAGACAGCTTGCAGTATAATATTGAATGTAGCTTCAAGGCTTATTTCTGACGGAACACACATTCTTCTCATTGATTAGTCGGGCTACAAACTGACCCCGCGATGCAGCTTATAAAAAAACATTTTTTTCTGACACTATTTTTTATTCAAATTTATTTTCTAATTTTTTGGGGGATTTCCATAAAAGTGTTTTTTGTTTTCTTTAACTGCTTATTATTTATTTTTCATTTTTTGGTCGATTTTTCCGTGTGGTAGCGGAGTAAGAATACTACCACCCCATATCTTCCCGTGGGTGTCGTAGAAGGCGACTAAGGGACAACAGACGTTGGGCAGCAGCGACGTTCTGTCAAGAATCGGCCATCCGATACTGCGATCGCCAACCCGCCTGCCAAGCGTGGCGATTATGGCAAACCCCCCCTATGATTGTCACAAATTTAAAAACGGCCCCCAGTCCCCGGCAGCCCTGCTATTCCTTCGGCCACGGTAGCAGCCAAGGTAACGGTGGGGCAGGGGGTGCGAACAATCTCCGGCAGAGATCCGGCTACCACAAAAAACGACGGCTGCACCTGGCAACATACAACACACGGACATTGCGGACTGACGAGAAGATCATAGAACTCGAGGAAGAGTTGAGCAAGCTGCGATGGGATGTAGTGGGGCTGTCTGAAGTCCGAAGAGAGGGGGAGGACACGATAACCCTCAAATCCGGCAACTTGCTCTACTTCCGGGAGGGCGACCAACAGTCCCAAGGTGGTGTTGGGTTTATCGTCCACAAGTCCCTTGTGAACAACGTTGTTAAAATCGAGTGTGTCGACCAGGGTGGCGTACCTTATACTCAGAATAACCAAGCGTTATTCGCTGAAGGTCATACAGGTATACGCACCGACCTCGGCACACCCCGACGAAGCGGTGGAGATAATGTATGAGGACATTTCCTCGGCCATACATGGCTCTAGAACGCACTACACCGTTGTCATGGGGGATTTTAACGCGAAACTGGGCAAGCGGAGCGGAGATGAGCTGCAAGTGGGGCAATTTGGCTTTGGACACCGGAACCAACGGGGCCAGACTTTGGCTGGTTTTCTGGAGAAGGAGGGACTCTATATGATGAATTCCTTCTACAAAAAACCAGAACAGAGGAAATGGACCTGGTTGAGTCCGGATGGCACCACAAAAAACGAGATAGACTTCATCATGTCGACGGAAAAGCACATATTCAATGATGTCTCCGTGATCAATATGGTTAAAACCGGAAGCGATCACCGCTTAGTAAGAGGCACATTGAATATCGACGTCAAGCTTGAAAGGTCGCGCATGGTGAGGTCTACGCTGCGTCCCGTGCCTGTTCAGATTCAAAACCCGGAAAGCTTCCAGCTCGAACTGCAGAACCGCTTTATTAGCCTAGGCGTTGACGTGGACGATAATAATGACGGGTTCGTGGAGACTGTCCGCAAAGTTGGGTCGAAGTTCTGTAAGACCCAACGCCAGAAAACGGCCAAAAAGCTCTCGGACCTCACCCTAAATCTCATGGACGAGCGACGGAAAATGGTCCTGAAGTCTTCAGATGATGCGACGCAGCTTCGGACGCTCAATAGACAGATATCAAAGTCCCTGAAGCGTGATATACGCCGATTCAACACGATTCGTGTTGAAGAGGCTATTGAACGCAACAGGGGCTCCAAGGTTTTCGCCAGGGATCTGTCTATTGGGCAAAGCCAGCTCGTCAGGCTGAAGACTGATGACGGCAGGATCGTCACGTCAAAGTCCGAGATTTTGGGTGAGGTCGAGAGTTTCTATGGACAACTGTACACGTCTACACACGAACCCGTCATAAATCTAGCAAACGACCCACGAGCTAGGTTAACCCGGCACTACACAGAAGACCTACCGGACGTCAGCCTGTGTGAGATCGGGATGGCTCTCGAGCAACTTAAGAACAACAAGGCGGCGGGTGATGACGGCATTACCGCAGAACTTTTGAAGGCGGGTGGAGAACCGATCTTTAGGGCCCTTCAGAAGTTGTTCAATTCCGTCATACTCGAAGGACGAACGCCAAAGGCATGGAACAGAAGTGTGGTGGTGCTGTTCTTCAAGAAGGGAGATAACACCTTAGAAGAACTACAGACCCATCTCACTTTTGAGCCATGTCTACAAGTTGTTCTCGAGGGTCATCACGAATCGTCTCGCATGCAGGCTCGACGATTCCCAGCCTCCCGAACAAGCCGGTTTCCGAAAAGGCTTCAGCACCGTAGACCATATTTTAACGCTACGGCAGGTTATACAGAAGACCGAGGAGTATAACCTGCCCCTTTGTCTTGCGTTCGTGGACTACGAGAAAGCCTTCGATTCGATCGAGACGTGGGCAGTATTGCAGGCTCTCCAGAGGTGCCAAGTCGACTATCGGTACATCGAAGTGTTGAAGTGCTTGTATGAAAACGCCACCATGTCAGTCCGACTCCAGGACCAGACCTCGAAACCGATCCAGCTGCAGCGAGGTGTTAGACAGGGAGATGTTATCTCTCCGAAACTGTTCTCCGCTGCACTGGAAGATGTTTTCAAGGTTCTGGACTGGAAAGGGCTGGGCATTAACGTGAACGGCGAGTACATCACTCACCTTCGATTCGCTGACGACATAGTCGTAATGGCTGAAACCATGGAGGACCTCACTACGATGCTCGATGGCCTCTGTGGAGCCTCCGAACGAGTCGGCCTTAAGATGAACATGGAGAAGACGAAGATCATGTCTAACATCCATGTTCAAGCCACTCCTGTTAACATCGGAGGTTCTACCCTCGAAGTTGTTGACCATTACATTTACCTGGGACACACTGTCCAGTTAGGTAAGTCCAACTTCGAGAAAGAGGTCAATCGTCGGATCCAACTCGGCTGGGCAGCGTTCGGGAAGCTGCGTAAGATCTTCTCGTCCACAATACCGCAGTGTCTGAAGACAAAAGTCTTTAACCAGTGTGTGTTGCCAGTGATGACATATGGAACAGAGACGTGGGCTCCATCAGAAGGCTCAAAGTCAATCAAAGGGCAATGGAGAGGGCTATGCTCGGAGTTTCCCTGCGAGATCGAATCAGAAATGAGGAGATACGCAGGAAAACCAGGGTCACCGACATAGCCCACAGGATTGCCAAACTTAAGTGGCAGTGGGCAGGGCACATAGCTCGCAGGACCGACGCCCGATGGGGCAGAAAAGTCCTCGAGTGGCGACCGCGTTCCGGAAGGCGCAGTGCTGGTAGGCCTCCCACACGGTGGACCGACGACCTGGTTAAGGTCGCCGGAAAGCAGTGGATGCGGGCGGCCCAGGACCGGCCTTTGTGGAGATCCTTGGGGGAGGCCTATGTCCAGCAGTGGACGTCTTTTGGCTGAAATGATGATGAGTCTCTAATCCAGAGAAACAAAAAGCTGCACTGTTTGAAATTGAATTTTAAAACGAGGCGAGATTGATTGATGACCAGTGACGTATGGTGCTGACCTCTGCAATATTCGAACTAAACCGATCGGCTCTTTGTCTGGCTGACATAGAATGTGTTTTGATTTCTCAGTATTTTGTTCCGAAACAAAAGCGTTTGGAAAAAGTTGGCAGCTTCTAAAACTGAACTTCAAACACGGTTTATTTCCAGTGCCTACTTCTATACATTACTTTTGACGCTGAAGTCTACATTCTTACCAGTGAAACTAACATAGTTTTATTGTGTTGGAAATATTTTTATTTGTTTATTAAATAAATGCTTCGGCTTCGTCCGCGTTGAATTCAAATTAGGTTAACTTATCTAAATAAATTATTCAATTTCGTAAATAATAAATCATTTAATTTCGTAATTCTAATAAAAATAGAATGAAACCGGTGTGGTGTAGCTATCTAAGTTATGTTTGTCTAATTAAATTAAATATATTAAAAGCAAGTTCAATAACCTTTTCCTATTTAGCTCAAACCTGTGTCTCTGAGGGATCACCTGGTCGACAAATGTTTCTTATTTGACTGCAGAAATGTCACGAGATAAACAGCAATAAATTTTCTGGAGCCCCTTTTGTTTTTCCATTAAGGCGGAGCCGGCTAAGTCCATCAGTTTTATTTATTCAGGACAAAGTTTATTTAGCTATTTACAGATTTGTTGTGTCAGAGTCAATAATGTAGATTTGGCTTCCGATAAATAAATACGTGCATATTTTTTAAATGTTATAGTTTCATGTATTTTTATTTTCAAAGTTGATCCTATAATTAGCGTTGGTTTCGGTTCTGCAGTGAGCACGAAAAGCAGGACATTATAAAATACATAACTTTTTATTTTATTTAGTACTTATATTATTTAAATAAGGCCATAAAATAGCATTTGGTCGAAATAGAAATACGGTTGTCTTCACAAAATACATAGTCAACCGACAACCGCGCGTTATTGACTAGCCTAGAGTTATGTGGATTTCTAGGCGTGCAAGGATGGTAATTTATCCCGATCTACCCAATAAACTAACGGCGTTCATCGACAGCACAAAACAGGGCCACGGGTTCAGGCAGCGGCAGCCCTAGCCGCCACTCCACTCTAGCTGCTGGCGGCATATTCATCTTCATCGATAAGGTAAGTCTGAGGACAGAGAAGTTCTTGGAACACTTATGCTGCTCTTTGTCTAGCCTCTTCCCTTGACTCCACCCTGCGTGGATGACTATGAGCCAGTATAGCTTCAAAGAATCCCAAAAGACGAGCCCTCTCAGTAGGTCGAGTTAGGTCGAGGGGGAAAGTGACAAAAAACGTGGAGGTGTTTTCCCTAAACATAATTTATTCAAAGCAAACTCTCGCTAATTTGAAAGCCACCAGACTTGACAAACAGTTGGTTTCTGTTTACAATTTTTCCCGAATTGCAAACAAAGTAAGTCGACATTTACAAAAAGGGAAAAATTTAATATCCCTCTCGGCACGCGCGCACATTCCGTGTTCATTTGTTTTCTTTTAGTAAAAATATTTCAAGGATTTCGTAGAAGCGATAGAGTTCTGTTTAGGCATTGTTCCTTGAAAAAAAAATTATATACCATTAGCAGGAGGAGGCCTCCTCCTTGTACTTGGTGGAGGTCCGATTCAGTAGTGGGTCATTTATGGGTTGAAATGATGACGATGATGATACCATTAGCAATGATACTTATGATGATGATACTGTATTTGAGGTGTGCCTTTCGCAATTTTATTCTATTCAGCTCGTAAAGCAGTATTATGAAGCAGCAATATATATCCATGTCGTGACAGATTTAGAATACATAGCGTCACCACCAAAGGAAACCATAAGGCCGATTACCTAGCCGTAAGAGAAAAAAAACTTGATACGAATCCTTTTGCCAACCAGTCTGGCCAGCGTGGCACAGTAAGCTAATTACCCTCAATGTAATGAAAGGAAGGCTCAACTGAGCAGTATTAGTATTAATAGACTTGTTGTATCGCCTGCTTTAAGTGTAAGAATGATAGCCGGGAATGCTCTAAGCGTAGGAGGCGAACGGAGGAGGTCAGATATAACAGATTAAACACCCATCCAACACCCGGCTGAGCCAGATGTTACTTAACCTGCAAATCTAATGTATTCTGAACTATACACTAGACTAAGACCATAGGTGTGCCATAGGTAAGATCGATTAAATGCCTACTTTGTTTTTTGTCCAATAAGTAAAACTCATTTACTCCATTTCATCGCATTACCATTTTAGGTGCGTTGTCAGATGTAGTTAAAGTTACATCAAATAAGATAAAGGCATTTCCCAATCGGAAAGGCCGTGCGTCAGGTGCCCCCTTTGACGTGTATTCCTAAGCAGGCTAAGGCCGACTCGGAACTTTTTTAACTGTCTAACCAAAATTTGTGGAAATCCTTGGGGAAGGCCTATTCCAGCAGTGGTAAAACTTAACAATATACTTATTTCTACTACTTCTACTTCTAAGCCAACAAATGACCCACTGCTTAGTCTGGCCTCCTCCAACTACATAGAGGGCAATCAGAATACTGTGCCACGGCAGCCAAGCGGGTTGGCACAGGATTTCGTATCAAGTTTTCCTTCTTCCGCGGCCTTCCGCGGCTAGACTCTCGGCCCAATCATTTCCTTTTGGTCCGCTTGAAGAAGAAGCAATGAAAGTAACATTTACTAAACTATAGTTTTGCATAAAATATTCTGCAGAAATATTATCTTTTGTTACAATTCTTCCGATATAAAAATCATAAAAGCCGGTCAATATTCGAAATGGACTTCTTTAGAACGAAATTTGTGAAAATATTTATAAAAATAAATTAAGATGTAGTTATTTGAGTTAAATTATAAATATTTATAATATGTGTCTATTTCGGCCACTGTATCCAATATCCGGATTGGTAACAGCTAAACCTAGGGAAGTTAAAATCTTTTTTCTCGGAACGTAACTTTTTCTTTGGCAACCTTGATGAAGTTTGCCAAAATTCCCTTTGTAGCCGCCGTAACGTTGGCTCTTTTTGTTGGCTGAAACGATCCCTCGACTTCGAGTAATTACATGGGTTACTTACCTAATTGAGATTGGATTGTGCGTGAGTAAAGATATTTATTTCCACTAATAATGTACGTATTTAATACATTGAGGTCGTACGGCCAATTCATTGGCAATAATGTCAAAAATACTTTTAGTATTAAACAATGTCAAAAATAATTTATGTATTAGGCCATTATATCATTAGGAGGCATACAAAAAGATACCAGCACATTCATGCGATACATAATTCATTCATGCGCTGCGGCCAACTAATTCTTCTACGCGCAGCTATATACATAGCTGGGCATTACGCGGCCAGGCCGCGCGGCCAAGTTTTGGTCGCGCGGCCAACGAAGAACATCGCGTCACATACGCGGCCTATTGGCCGCCGCCTAAATGCGCGGGGGCCCTAAGTATTTTTGACATTATTTATTTGACATTTACGCTGGCAACGCGTAACGCTCACTGGCTTTTTGTATACCTCCTAATGATCGTATCTCACATTGTTATAAAGTTACAGAACGTAATCCCAAAGCAACATGAGATTTTAAGGTTTTTTATGTAGTACACACAATCAGATCTCGAAACTAATCCAGTTGCAGCGCTACATAAGTTTCTCTACGAGATCTAATCAAAAATGAGGAGACACGCAGAAGAAACAGAGTTGTCGATATAGCCCACAGGATTTCCGAACATAAGTGGCAGTGGGCAGGGCACATAGCTCGCAGGGCTGACGCCTGATGGGGTGGAAAAGTCCCCGAGTGGCAACCGCGTTCCGGAAAGCACAGTGCTGGTAGGCTTTCCACACGGTAGACCAACGACCTGGTTAAGGTCACCAGAAAGCGATGGTTGCGGTGGTGGCGGCTCTAGACCTGCCTTCGTGGAAATCCTTGGGGGAGGCAGATGTCCAGCAATGAACGTCTATTGGCTGAAATAATGATGATGATGATGACGCTGTACATAACTGTCGCTTTCTTGCCAATAAATCTTGGAACAGGCGCTTCGATCCTCAAATATAGGCACTTTAATGGGCTATACAGCTCTTAGACTTGCCGTTTGTCTCAAACTCAAAACTAAAACTCAAATCATTTATTTCAATTGAACCTATTTACTGGTGTTTTTGAAAAGTCAAAAGTGAAGTTAGGAATCTAGTTGCATGTTCCAAAAAGTAGATCCTATGGAGAAGAACAGGCAAGAAACTCCATGGACACTCTTTTTATCATATTTTCTATTACAAGCATCTGATTGGGTTACATTGATTTCGTGTTTATTTATAGTAAGCTAAGATGTGAGGACAATGTAACATATTGCACAACAGAAGTGTCCAGGAGATCAATATAAAGCTATGTAGGTATGTCAATAGCAGTTAAGGGATGACCGGCCCCAACTGGCGGCACCCGATCACGAGCATGACGCATGTGCCAGCCATCCCCCAGCTCAACCATATTTTAGGGAACCGAAGGACCCGACACACACGACACCACCAGCATGACCTTTAAGCGAGCATGACCTTTAAGCGAGCATGACATACTCTCAACTGCTTGTTTATATGATAAGTTATATAAATACGGTGACTGACTGACTGCTCTCCGTTTGGAAACTACGTCCGTTGTTCCCAATCACTGCCAATACAGTAAGCCTCAATGATATCATCCGTCGGTCTCTTATCACGACCAACGATCCAGCGGCTCTAGAACCAAACGTTCTTTAGCGTGACGTAACGATGGGACAGCCGTTTCTCTGGCACCATCTAAATTTTTTTTAAACTTATTTAGTACACATTTTAGAATTTTATTAATTGAAAGATGTTTTATTAATTAACCATTCCCCTCTATTACGCAATCTTTACAAGTGAGTTTGGTCGTACAACTCCCGAACATTAATCAGTAACGTTTCGTAACACCAGTTATTAATTAATCAACGGAATATGCCGCAGCATCAGGTGTGAACTCATGTACGTAGTATTTAATACCGCACACATTTTAATGAACGCTGGATTATTTGGTTTTGCTGCCACGCTTAATTGAATGGAGATAATCTTGTTATGATGATCATTATTACGGTACCGCCGATGCTTGATATACAGGGCATAACAAACAGTACATACGCATCTTGAAATGTTGGTCACCACTTGAGGACGTAGTATCATTATCATCATCATCTTGGCCCAAGGACCCACTCTTGGGACCAGTGTCAAGGTTTTTTCTTTTTCTATCAGCATGCATTGTGGAATATTTTATATCTTTTACGCAAATTACGCGCTGGAGGTGCGTGAAATTTCACATTTGATGATGATGATGTCCTCCCAGACGTATCCGTCGCTGTCGTCTGTCCGTCCCAATGTATGCTTAAATCTTTAAAACTACGCAGCGGATTTTGACGCGGTTTGTTTTAATAGATATAGTGATTCAAGAGGAAGGTTTATATGTATAATAAATGCATAATTGCACCCGTGCGAAGACGGGGCGGGTCGCTAGTAAAAAAATAAAAGCAAATATTTTAGTATAAAAAAAAGAAATTGGGTTGGACCAACCTTAACATTAAGGGGGATGAAAAATTCACAGACTCAAAAATAGAACGTTCGATTCTGTGGTTGTTGCAAACTCTTTTGTTTATTTTTTTTCTTTGTTGTTTTTATGTTTTTATATTTCGAATTGGTTTTTTTATTTAGAATTGTTTTTAAATCTTATAAGTTGTGTCTCTAGCAGTAAGACGCGTGGCTGTTTTGCTTTCCAGTTCCCTATTTGCTCGCCTACATAGATATAATTTATATGCCTATAGAGTTTTGTTACATCTTATATAAACAGACGAATAATTATATTTAACAGCCTCCTTAGTGTCGTTGCTGACAGTCTGGATGGGCCGTTTAATCAGTACTCGGGGTCTTTGCACGCACCTGTGTTTAAAGCGTGGAGTAGTTGATGTAAATAGTAATACAATTAAAATAGTTTAGTTTTGTTTAGTAATTATAGTACTACTACTACTAAAACTACTTATAGTAGTGTAATTTGATTTCGTGCGATATGGATTTTGTCTGAAATAAATTATTATTATTATAGCCAATTTGTACAGTTTATAATGCTTAATCATCTGTAATAACATGAGATAGACTAATTTGGACGTGATTCAAGCTCAATAAGCGCATGTTTAATGAATCCGTGTAGCGTGAAATTTCTGTTATTAGGCTCGGCCTGGTAAATTTATTTATTTGGACATTTCGGTGTATGGACTGGGTTGTTCTCGAAACGCGTAAACACATTAAATACCTGTACAGGGTGAAACAAAAATCCTATAGCCATCCGAAGTTAGATATAATAATAATAGCCTTTATTTAACAATCTTTCATAAAATATATAGTTACAATAATCATATTTAATTTATTGACACCGGTACGTCAAGATTGTCTTGCTGTCCAGCATAGGCCTCCCCTAGAATTCGCCATCGCATGCGGTTCTGCGCTTGTCTGTTCCAAGTATTGTCCCGCTATTTATTTAATATCGTCTTCCCATCTACGACGCTGTCTCCCTTTCTTTCTTTTGTACTGTCTCGGGCACCACTCTGTTACGTCCTTGGACCATTTATCCAAGAAGAAAGATATAGAAGAAGAAGTTAGATATAGTGCATATCAAAAAGATGTTCACTGCGTAAACGTGTAGCGTGTTCCTCTCATCTTGCGATCTTGCTCTCACTATGCTGTTTAGTGCTTTTTGTAAACTATAACAATATAAAAAAAAACAACTACAGAGTTTCTTGCCGACTCTTCTCTGTAGAGCAGCCTTCCGAACCGGTGGCAGTTTCGGCATGAATGTGAGTGAACGCAGGGATTGTGAGCGATCAGGCGAGATGGAGGGATTGTAGGAGTGAGGAGTTGTGTCTGAAAGGTGTGAATGTAGGTATGGCGACTGTTAGGTTAAATTAATTTAAAGCAATTAACCATCAAATAACGCAAAGAAAAAAACGCTGTACAACAACCTAAAAATGCAAAAATAATACCGGGCTTCATACTTACGCAGTCACTTATATGTGGAGGGAAGAAAATACTGAAAATAAGCTAAGCTTTTAGCGTGCTTATTCACATTTTCAGGTAGACGTATCCATTCAAAACATTGAAACAGGTATGCGGTTCACGCTTAGTTTACAGTGCAGCCCTCTAGGCTTTTCAAAATGTTTTTGAAATAGGAAAAGCTATTTGACTATCAAAGTTTGAATGGAAAGCTCCTGCTTTATGTGTTAGGAAGGCTAGAGAGGAGCGACAACGTCTAAGTATAGGAACAACCTACTAAACTACTGAATAAGTAATTAGAGATATGTAAAAAAAAAACGTGATCTACGTTTTTTGACAAATCCAAAATCGTTGGGTCGTTGGGGACTGGCCGGGTTTATGTGTGACTCTGAGGCGCTTATAGACGGTAAATTGCTCCCCGACCTACTCACTAAAACCGACGGCGATCCTCGATTGCCCGAACCAGGGCCACGGGATTCACTTCCATTGCGGAGCATGTTCGTGACCCTGGTGGCCTTAGCCGGCCTCTCACATAATCCGTCATGCCAGCGTAGCACAGTAGCTCAATTACCCTCCCTTAACATGGAAGAGGCCTTACTAATTTATGGGCTAAAACGACTACGAATATAAAGCCACATAATCTTATAGTCGCCTTAATTTAGCTCTGGTCATAGTTTAGATAGTGGTTTCGCAAAATACAATATCTGTGCCAACAGCCTGGAGCCAGACTGGTGTATTCTCTCAAGCTTATTATGCAAAAGGGCAGCGGCTGTGTGGTAGTGTAGAAAATTGAGAATCGATATAAAATTATATAATCTTAGACATAACATTGCTCGCGTGGTGACGGATTTAGAATGCATAGCGTCACCACCCCATTCTATTCTGAGGGTGTCGTAAGAAGTGACAAGGCCGATAACCTAGCCGCAAGAGAAGAAAATCTTGAAACGAAACCAGTAGGCTAATTGCCATGCATGTAATGGGAGAAGGCCTGACTCAGCGGTGTGTTTTATATGGGCTGAGTAGTATACAGAACATTATGCCGGCTCTACACTCACGCGTGACGTCGCGCCGAGAATTCACGCCGTGGATAAACGACGTGATCCGCGTGTTCGCGACTATGATGGACGACGACGCGATTTCTAAAGAAAATCCTTGAACGCGGGCCAAAAACCGACACTGATCGGGTGCGAATGGGAACGAGCAGGCGTGAACAACATCTACACTCGTGATTCGCAGTTGTCGCGGGCTATCGCAGCAGTTCGCGGCGCGAGTGTAGAGCCGGCTTTACAACTTATACTTTCACATGGTCAGCTGAATTTTATTTCATGAGCTCGCAATTTGTTTGTCTTCCATCGAGTAATTTAATAAGTGTTTTATATGATTACTTATTGATTTTCACTCATAGTGTCGCCCATAAACATTCAATCTGCTTATCTGCCTTGTTGGTCAGAGCCCAGGAGTTTAAGTACAAGTTTAAAAAAAAAAAATCTCAATACCTGCAGGCTCACTCTTGACTTTTCTTCTCTTCCCTTGCTAATCCATATGGGCTTTTGTTTTTAATTTCCATTATAACGTTTTAGTTGAACAAGAATATAATTATAAACACACAATCGTCGTTTCAGCCCATAAATGACCCACTTCTGAGTCGGGCCTCCTCCAAATTCGTGGAGGGAAATTGGCCTACTGTGCCACGCTGGCAAGATGGGTTGGCACAAGGTTTGGTATCAAGTTTTCCTCGTGTGCGGCCTTATCATTTCCTTTGGCGGGGTGCTAAGACATCCTTATGGTGGAATGGGGTAGTGACACCATGTATTCTAAACCCGTCACCACGCGGACCAATGCCTTGATAATAATAGTTATTTGTTATACAAGAGTGCAAAGTTGCTTTTTAACCGTGTGTTCAATTTTGATGACCGAGCAAGCGAAGGATCCTAAAATTGAATCGAGCGCAGCGAGTGATTCAAAATTAGAATCCTGAACGTTAGCGAGGGAATTAAAAGAGCACGAGATGAAAAATCTTTGCACCCGAGTGCAACACGTAACTTTTCATTCCACCTCAGCGAGGAAATGACTAAATGCAAAAAAAAAACGTTTACAATCACAAGATAGGTACACTTTTATTTCAGTTTAGGTATTAATTACTACATTATGACAGGTAAGTATTACAGAATAATCTTTACTTTATTCTCTAGCGAATAAAAACGGTTTTTGCACTCAGATATCGAAGAGCAAAAATACTTTATTCTCTAGTGAATAAAAACGGCTTTTGCACTCAGATATCGAAGAGCAAAAATACTCTTTCCGAGATGGGGGGATGAAAATGATATTTACAACTATGTGATAATATATTGTCTCCTAATATTCCATTTGATGATGTAAGCAAATTTTAAGCAGCATAATATTATAAATAATGAAAAATGTTCCATTTGAAAAATATCAAATACACAACAGGGGCCGATTTTAAAAATGAATAAATCCGTAATAAAAGAACTCTCTGAGGTTCCCGCGCAAATTCGAGCTTATTCATATTAAATTATTCCATTTGGTATCTACTCGTGAATTAATATTTTGGATACCAAATTTGTTCGGTACCGCAGAGGTTTGAATTAAATTTTGTTTTTATTTACAGTGCTGTTTATTCAGCGATGATTACAATAAAAATATATTGTTTTTACTGTAAAATTCCGTGTGGTGGTGGATTTAGAATACATAATGTCACCACGCAATTCCATCCTGAGGGTGCCGTAAGAGCCGACAAAAAGAAATGACAAGGCTTAAAATCTAGCCACAAGAAAAAGAAACATCATCATCATTTCCGCCCGTAAATGACCCACTACTGAGTCAGGCCTCCTCCAAGTTCACGGAGGGAAATTAGCCTACTGTGCCACGTTGGCAAGACGGGTTGGCACAGGGTTTGTTTCAAGTTTTCCTTTTTTTGCGGCTAGGGGATCTGCCTCTTGCGTTCCTCGGGATGGTATGGGTTGGTGACATTTTGTATTCTAAATCCGTCACCACACGGAAAAGAAAGAATACTTGATACGAAACCCTTTTTTTTTGTTTTCGCTGGGGAAATGCTTTATGCATACCACCGCCCCCCGGGGGAGAGGTCGGTGATTATGTGGGACTCCCGGGACAGAACCCGCATACCCACTAAAAAGCTTTCGTCGGTGGCGGGTCCCCCGACCCACCACAAGCCTCTATGGCGGGGGAAGGAGGTGGGCGTACAGTCACCTCCTCCTCCCCAGCCTCCGTCTGCGGCGCGGGTCGGCCAGGACGTCCTCCTCCCTGACCCGCTCCGCTGCTTGATACGAAACCCTGTGCCAACCCGTCTGGCCAGCGTGGCATAGTAGGCTAATTACCCACCATGTAATAAGAGGAGGCCCGACCCAGCAGTGGGTAATTTATGAGCTGAATAGCAGTAGTAGTATATCATAGCCTAATAAAAAGATAGTGTACGCTAAGTAATCAAAATAATACCTTTCCACTGAATATGGAAATGCATTCTAAAACCATTTTAGTTCGGTTTTTCCAACAGAATGTATTCACATTTGAATAAAATTCCGATGTTTTTTCACAAGTCCGAGAGTCTCCGACGCGTAAACAAGTAGTTCTCACTATCCCCTTTTTGATGCAAATAATTTCGGCGAGCGAAACTTTTCTGTTTTCTACTATGATACTCTTTGTGAATAATAAAAGCAGTCCTTAGTAGAAGCAGGATACATATTTCACAAAATTATACGGAACAACATGTAAAGAACTTTTTGGATTATTTCCTTTTTCATCAACAGAAGAAGATATATATATCCTTGGACATTTCACACAACGCCATCTCGTCCCAAGCTAAGCAACTTAATGCTTGTGTTATGGTAACGAGATGGATGATAAACTACTTAGATACATTTTTTTTTTGTAAATACATACATATTATAGATAGAAATGACACCCAGACTCCGAGCCAGTGCCTCTGGTTAAGACAAAGACACTTGCCCGACCCCGGAACCGGGACCAAATCCTGATGATCCAAAGGCGGCACATCTAACCACTAGACCAACGAGGCAGTCAATAAGAAAAGTATAGAGCCAATTTGGTGCTAATCTATAAACTTGATTGTTTCTCTTTACTAGTATAGTAATAATTATAAATTAAATATAATTTAGTAATATTCATCCTATACATTACCCACTTTTGAGTCAGGCCTCCTCCAGTTTCAAGGAGGGTAATTAACGTACTGTGCCACGCTGGCTAGACGGGTTGGCACAGGGTTTGTTGTATCAAGTTTCCTTCTCTTGAGGATCTTATCAGCCTTGTCATTTCATTTGTTGGCTCTTACGACACACTCAAAATCGAATGGGGTAGTGACGCTATCACCAATTTTCAATATAATTATATTTTTTTCCACAATACATAGGGTTGGAAGGGGAAGACCTAGGCGGACGTTTCAAGACCAAATCAGGGACTTCTTGAAAAAAGGCCAGGTCAAGAGTTTCCTAAACCGAAGAGCATGTATGAAGGGAATAATGAAAGTGGACGAAGCGAAACAAGTATGTATGGATCGTAGCAAGTGGAAAGAAGTGGTCTCTGCCTACCCCTACGGGAAAGAGGCGTGATTATATGTATGTATGTATATTTGCAAATTTAAGAGTATTGCTGATGCAACGCTATCTAGTAAATAAAATTATGCTTCAGGTGAAAAATGAATCTTTAATAGACAGTTGAAACAAAATCTTTTATTTTTGTCCGAACAACTAAAACTTAAGCACAATTTTAAGGTCAAAATAATGCAAAACGTTGACTGCGTACATATTTTATAAATTTTGGTTGCTTCTGAATTTAAATTATCGTGAAATTGCTAGACTCGGCTAGCTCGAAGGTTTATTATTAGCATAATATTTATGAAAGTCATCATCATTTCAGCCAAAAGACGTCCACTGCTGGACATGGGCCTCCCCCAAGGATTTCCACAAAGGCCGGTCCTGGGCCGCCCGCATCTACTGCTTTCCGGCGACCTTAACCAGGTCGTCGGTTCACCGTGTGGGAGGCCTACCAGCACTGCGCCTTCCGGAACGCGGTCGCCACTCGAGGACTTTTCTGCCCCATCGGTCGTCGGTCCTGCGAGCTATGTGCCCTGCCCACTGCCACATAAGTTTGGCAATCCGGTGGGCTATGTCGGTTACCCTGGTTTTCCTGCGTATCTACTCATTTCTGATTCGATCTCGCAGGGAAACTCCAAGCATAGCCCTCTCCATTGCCCTTTGGGTGACTTTGAGCCTTCTTATGGAGTCAAGAAATGAAAGTCAACAAGATCTTATTATAGACATATTTTTAAGGCAAGAACAATTTTCTTGGAACTCATCAAACAGTATCGAGTTCGATCCAATGATATTGGGAAAACAAGACAAGGTAAAATAACTATTATTACTACTCAGCTCATAGATAACCCACTAGATCGGGCCTCCTCCAGTTACATGGAGGGTAATTAGCCTACAGCGCCACGCTGGCTAGACGGGTTGGCACAAGGCTTCTCTTGCGGCTAGGTTTCAGCCCTGTCATTTCCTATTGTCGTCGGCTCTTACGACACCATCAGCATGAAATGGGGTGGTGAATCCATCGCCACAGGAAAAGAAACTCATAAAATTACATGCTCTTCAAACAATATATACAATATTCTAGTTAATTCCTTCTAAATTCAAAATTGACTCTTGACATTTCCTATTTAAAATTAATCTTAACCAATCAATAAGGTTATACTCGGGTGAATCAAAAAGTTCTTAGAAGTGCATATATATGAAACCTTTTTGGATCAAGTTCGATATTCAAATTAAAGAGTGTCTATCACACTATATTTATGCAGACTGTCACTTGTTTTTGTCAGTTCGTTCGCATGTAATAAATTTTTTTGTGCAACGAGTTGCTAAAAAGTCAAAATTATGGATAAAAGTGAGTTACGTGCGGTGATAAAATATCTCAGTTTGAAAAAAATGTCTACGAAGGAAATTTTTTTGGACATTCAGCAGACATTAGGGGGTGATGCTGTACCCTATTCTACGGTTGCGTACTGGGTGGCTGAATTTAAAAGAGGTAGATCAAGCTGTAAAGATGACCCGCGTTCTGGGCGGCCTTCAACCTCCGTTACAGAAGAAAATGTCAAAAAGGTTGAGAATCTGGTTTTGGAAGACAGAAGAATGACTATAAAACATATAGCTGAGATCCTAAAGATATCTTTTGGTAGCGTTCAATCCATTTTAATTGATTCACTGGGGTTCAAAAAAGTGTCTGCAAGATGGGTGCCACGAATGTTAACCGACGAAAACAAAAAGCGACGTTTGGAAATTTCCAAGCGTAATCTCGAAATGTTCCAGCGTGATTCGGATAATTTTTGCCGTCGTCTTGTCACCATGGATGAAACGTGGGTCCACCATTTTGATCCTGAAACTAAAAGACAAAGCATGTCTTGGAAACGACCATCCTCTCCATCCATTAAGAAATTTCGAGTTGCTCCTTCCGCTGGCAAAGTTATGGCCTCTGTGTTCTGGGATAGTGAAGGAATCCTTTTTATTGATTACATGCCAAAAGGCCAGACGATAACTGGACCCTATTATGCAAATTTAATCCCGAAAGTGCGTGAAGCGATTAAAGAAAAACGTCGTGGAAAACTGTCGTTGGGCGTGTTGTTCCTTCAAGATAACGCTCCTGCCCATCGATCGGAAGTTGCGCTCAACGCAATCCGCTGTGCTGGCTTCAATCTCCTTGACCACCCACCATATTCTCCGGACTTAGCCCCAAGTGATTTTCACTTATTTCCAAAATTAAAAGAGGAAATTCGTGGAAGAAAATTTCACGATAATGACGCGGTTATAGCTGCCGTAGAGGACTTTTTCGAGAGTCAAGAAAATAAATTTTTTTCACAAGGAATAAGGAAGTTAGAAACGCGTTATTCTAAATGCATTGCATTGGAGGGAGATTATGTAGAAAAATAAAATATTATTATTTAAATCTTTGCATTTTTTAATATTGATTCCAAGAATTTTTTGATTCACCCTCGTATATACGACTCTGGTCGCTGACGAACATAAATAATCACATTCACTTGGCCAAATTATAGCAATTTTTTCTTTTTATATTTGAATAATGAACGCAGAAATAGTATTTTGATTCCAGTGAGGGTTGAAACAATCGTTTAAATTTCACTTCAAAGCTATTATTAAATTCCGAGCGACTTTTCGGGTTAAATGCGTGACGGCCAGAGGAAAAGGTCGGAATGAATATTTAAATACAAATGATGGAACCGAGTTAAGCTTTGACGGCAAAGATTTATCGCACCCCGGAAATAAAAAAATACGGAATGCTTTTCTGTCGTTTTTTATTACATCATAAGCCTAACATCTATCTATCAGCCACGTACGTTCACGGTTAAGATATTTTGTGTAAACCATGTGGATTCACAAGTATCTTTAAAAGGTTGTCTGTCCATCTAGTCTCCCCATGCCTGGATCTCCAATACGTGGTCGCCACTCCAGGACTAAACAACTCTGCTACTGTGCACAAACATTTTTTTAATGAAAACGTAACTCCTGCACTATTTATAATCTGTATCGCGGGGGCAGTTACAAACATGTAATTCACGAACACAAATGACATCCAGACTCAGAGTAAGTGGCTCTGAGGCTCTGGTTTAGAAAAAGACTGCCACTGCCACTGCTGAGTTCGGCCTCCTTTAGTTACATGGAGGATTATTACCTTACGGTGGCCAGCCGGGTTGGCACAGGGTTTTGTATCACCGGCCAGTTCCCAAACGGCCGGGTATCCATGAGGATTTCAGACGAAAAAAAAAAGGGATTTGTATCAAGATTTCCTTCTCTTGCGGCTAGATTTGACATTTCTTTTTGTCGGCTCTTACAACAACCTCAGGATGGCATTGACTGGTGACACTGTGTCATGCTCAGTAATTTACTTCGAACACTGGTAGCGTCGTGTGGTGGGTCGACCACTACCCTTTGATATCGTTGAGGTCAATGGCTACGTTATGCTTGTTAATAGGTGCGGCTGTTTAAGGTTGGTCAGCTCACTGTAAATCCAGTATTATTATTTAATTTATATTTTTTTTTTTATAAAATTTCATATGAGCACCTTAAGTATCTAAATCATACTAGTTAGTACTACGAGTAGTAGTAGTATATGTACGCGTTAATTGTAATATGGGGTTTAAAAAGGACAAACCCACTTTCTTCCGCCAGTTCTTCTCGGTTCCGACCTTGTAGAAGTGTTATAAAAATGACGTAACCGTTGATAATCGTGAACGCCATAATCGGTTTATACATTAAAGCATTTTTCTATTCTATTCGATGTATTCTAAATCACCACACTGAAAACTCTCTAACATATAAAATGTTATGAAACCGCAGACACCAAAAAAGTATTGATTTTCCGGTTTTGGTACGTTGGTTCAAGACATTAATTCATAGTCTAGAGTTTTATCATGGACAAATAATAAAGGACGATAAAACTTCATAAACCTATCTTGAAAAAACGTGGCAGTCGACATGCGCCTACTGCAAATTGTTACATTTACTTACTAGCGGCCCGTCCCGGCTTCGCACGGGTGCGATGTTACCCGTGGGTGCCTAAGTTACTCCTTATAGCATCAGCTACCTATCAGGGAAAGTCCCGTATAAATCGGTCCAGCCGTTCCAGAGATTAGCCGGAACTATCAGACAGACAGACAGACAAAAATTTAAACCAATGTTATTTGGGTATCTGTACCTACATACTGACGCATTTAGTAAATGTGGTGATTTTATTATTACAAACAGACACTCCACTTTTATTTATTTGTATAGATTAGCAACCGGGACAAGCTTTTAAGTAGCATTCTCAAATTGTTCCATTACTTAACTTCAAATCCCTCCTCAGCACGCCAGTGGAAGTCGGGCCTAATTGAGTCTAAGAAGCTGTTACAGAGACCAAGCGAGCGGAAGGTGATAATTACGTTTGTTCTCACTGTTTCATTAAATTTCACCTTCACGCGGCTAACGAGTCATTAATGGAACTCTTTGACGCATATTAATTGTGCTCGCTGTTAATATTGACTTTAATGAGAAATTTACTAGGCACGTGTACCGCAGGGGAATGTCATCATCATCATTTCAGCAAATAGACGTCCAATGCTGGACATAACCTACCCCAAGAATTTCCAGGTCGGCTAGTCCTGAGCCGCCAGCATTCAACGCTTTCCGGCGACCCTGACCAGGTCGTCGGTCCACCGTCTGGGAGGCCTACCAGCACTGCGCTTTCCTGCTATCCTGAAGATGTCGCAAGGTCCTGTAGTTTGACTTTCTTCGCTAAAACATTCTAATCGTTCGTCGTTTGTTTTTTCTTTTTTTGTATAGATGAATGCTGAGCGCGCATCTCGACGGGATTTTTCATTTCTTAAATATATCTAAGGTCAACATTCATATACTAAAATATGATCATTGTGACTTGATCCGTATGGTGATGGATTTAGAATACATAATGTCACCACCCCATTCTATCCTGCAACAGCAGACACAATAAAATGACAAGAGCGAAATAATAGCCGCAAGAGGAGGAAAAATTGATACAAACACCTTTTTTTTTTTTACGTCTTACGTCGTCATGGATACCCGGCCGTTGGGGACTGGCCGGGGTATGTGGGACTCCGGGGCGCGTAGAGATGGTGAATTGCGCCCCGACCTACCCACTTAAACCGAGGGCGATCCTCGACTGCCCAAACCAGGGCCACGGGATTCACTCCCATTACAGGAGCCTGCTTCGTGACCCTGGGCCAACCCGTCTACCCCGCGTGGCACAGGAGGCTAATGCCCGTTCATGTAGGTGGAGGAGGCCCGACTCAATAGTGGGTCATCTATGGACTGAGTATAGCATTTGTTTAAAAAAATAAGGCAGGTTTTGTGTTTAGAACGTACGGGACAGGCGACTATGATAATGGTATTTATAAATATGACGATTTATAAGAGTTTTGTGATAAAACCTACGTAAATAAAGTTCCTTTTGAGTTTGAGTTGAGCTGTTTAACTTTTCAGTCGCAAATACTAAACGCAGCTAAGTCAAACTTTACAGAATACAACCTTTTGTACTGTAATTGGTCTAGAAAGGTCTGAAATTAAACATAGCTTAACGTTGCGGACAGACTTACATTGTAAATCTAAAAGAATGTCCTCGGCGAAGAAACGAATTGTTGAAGCGTTCCGTGTGCCGTGGATATTAAATTTTCTCCTTGTAAATGTCACTTCGTATTTTTGTTGTGATCAGCGCAAAATTTAGAAGTAAGGTTTTCGAGTCAAATGCTTTGCGTTGAATTCATTTAAGTCACGCAGTAACGTCGAAACTTTTTTAATATGGCACTTTCGGGTTACACCGTGAACTGTTTTTGTTGTTCTTTCAGTCACTACAAGCGTTTCATATAGAAAAACAACTATTAACTTAGTAACCTTTGACGGCCTTGTTGGTCTAATGCTGGCTCTACACTCACGCGTGACGTCGCGCCAAGAATTCAGGCCGTGAATAAACGCCGTGATCCGCGTGTTCGCGACTATGATGGACGACGACGCGATTTCTAAAGCAAATCCTTTGACGCGGGGCAAAAAACCGACACTGATCGGGGAACGGTGCGAAACGCGAACGAGAAGGCGTGAACAACATCTACACTCGTGATTCGCAGTTGTCGCGGGCTACCGCGGAAGTTCGCAGCGCGAGTGTAGAGCCGGCTTTAGCCCCGCCGCACATGCTCAGACTCACATTGGCTGTCACGAGCCGCGTGCGAGTGGCAGTATTAAAAACCAATGGCGTAGTACCAAGCTCCGCATTTGCTCTCACGTGTCGAAACACACGCGTACATGCGGAGTTTGGTACTGAGCCTCGCACGCGGCGCGTGACAGCCAATGCGAGTGCGAGCATGTGCGGCGGGGCTAAGGGTTGGATGTGCCGCCTTTGGATCACATGTCCCCGGTTCGATTCCAGGGACGGGCAAGTGCCTTTGTGTAAACCAGAGGCATCTGTCATTTGTGTTCGTAAATTTCATGTTAATAAACTGCCCCCGCGGTACAGGTTATAACTAGTGCAGAGGATGCGTTTTAAAAAAAAAGTTTTCTTTTCATAAAAATAATATCTTACTAATATTATAAACGTGAAAGTTTGTAAGTATGGATGGATGGATGGATAGATGGATGGATGGATGGATGGATGTTTGTTACTCTTTCACGTAAAAACGACTGAATGGATTTTACTGAAACTTTACAATAATATAGCTTATACATCAGAATAACACATAGGCTACAAGTTATAAAGATATTATGTGAATTACAACAATATAAACAAGTCGAATTCAAAATTTCTAATTGTCAAATTTTCGGCCATATTAAACTATAGACAACATAACGTTTCGCTGTCAGTTGCGTTTTGTTAAAGTAGGTTTTATACGGACGGGATGAAAATATCAGGTATCCTATGTCCAACTTTCTTTTTGTTTTAAATATTTATAATGCGGAACAAAGTTCGCCGGGTCAGCTAGTGTTACATGAATTAGGAAGCTTTTAGCAGATAAGCGTTTGCGTTCTAAATCTGTCACCACACTGATCAAATCACAATGATCATATTTTAGTATTTGGTTTCCCGTGATTGACGCTCAGCATTCACCTATATAAAAAATAAGAAAAAAAAGAAAAATTAGTGTGTTTTACGGAGAAACTCAAAATCTACAAGATTTCAATTTAAAAAATCGTACACTATTAAAACGCCACATTATCACAAAGTAACATAGACCATATGTGAATCCGACATAAGCTAATAAATTTATAAAACGCCTATAAAGGAATTTGTTAGGTACTTGGTAAAAATATATATATTTAAATTAGATTTTTAGCAACGAACGAATACATAAAAGAAAACAAATTTTCTCATTCATGGATACAATGTACGCCAGTAACATTTTGAATTTATTCGCTAAATATTTAGCTTTCACATTTCCTTTCATCACTCGTATGAAGGATACTTTTACTGATTTGTTTACTACCGACATTTCTAGTCGTGAACTTTTTTCTAACATCGGAAATAAGTGCAAAATATTCCCGAACACAGCGGGAAGCGTCAAACTGTAAAAGCCAGAAGTTTCAAATAAATTCGCTGGCAAAGTTTGATAAGTTTCTTATTGACGGCATGGTTTCCACCAATAATAAGCTTGCTCAACATTTTCTACCGAGAAACCGATGATTTCACTTGCATTATCGAGATTGGAAATTTCTGAAACGTTTTAAAGTAGGTTTTGATACGAACGAGATGTTTGCGGATTTTGTAACGCATTATTTAGTTTATATTTTGGATCACCAATCTCGGTTTGATTCCGGGGTGGGCAAGTGTCTCGGTGTAATCCAGAGGCGCTTGCTCTGAGTCTGTTATTTACGTTCGTGAATAGCTTATGTCTTAGTAACAGGTTTCGTTTAAAAAATTATGTACTTGGGCATTTTTAATCATAATGTAGTTCTGTTTTAGACCATGTATTGTTAACAATTCATTATACAAGATAACCTTGATTCTATTCCAAAGTGAGGATGAATATACTAAGTATTAGCGATGTTTTATAACCAAATGCGTTGTTATATTAGCATGTCGCGGGTTCGATTCCCGCACGGAAGAAATATTTGTACGACCTACAAGTATTTGTTGCGGGTCTGGGTTTTTCTATCTATAATATGTATCTACGTATTTACAAAAAAAAATACATGTAACATTATTTATTGAAATGTGTTTACATCCAAGCCTTGGACAAACATTCCAATAATTATATCGATGACACGATACATTACCAGTAAGATTTACAGCTCTAATCACGGAAACGTCGTTATCAAATCCAAATATTCCAAATGTCATGGCGAAGTAATAAATCACAACTGTCAGAGAGCAGATTTACGCAAAATATAAAATTCAATTTCAGTTCGGACTGACTGTCAGGACCATTGCCGAGGACTGTTTAGGTAAGGTTTAGATATTATCCTAACGATTCCGTATGCATCATTTTAGTAGTATTACTTCCATCTGGTGACGGTCTTTCCGTGTGGTGACGGATTAAGAATACATAGTGTCGCCACCCCATTTCATCCTAAGGGTGTCGTAGGAGCCGACAAAAGGACATAATACGGCCGATAACCTAGCCGCAAGAGAAGGAAAGCTTGATACGAAACTCTGTGCCAACCTCTTTGCAGTAGGAGGGGGCCTCCTCCTACTGCAAAGAACTCACACAGCAGTGAGTTATTTATGTGAGGATAGAAAGGAAGGAAAGTGACGGATTTAGAGTATACAGAAGTCACCAAGTGATACTATCCTGTGGATGCCGTAAGTGGCGACCAAAGAATCGTGAAAGAGGCAGATCATCTAGCCGCAAGGAAGGAAAACTTGATACAAATCCTTTTTTTTTTGTTCGCCCGGTGTAAAATCCTTTATGGACTTCCTCGCCGGCCACGGGGATGGCTAGCGAGGGGAGTGTGGGACTCTCCCCCATAGTGGGGGCCTACCCACTCTAAACCTCCCCGGGGTGCTCCAACTCGCGTCCTGTTGCGGCATTGTGGGATCTGATGCAGAACCATCCTGTGCCAACCCGTCTTGCCAGCATGGCACAGTAGGCTTATGAATTTAGAGGAGGCCTTTTGTAAGATCTTACGACACCCTCAGAATGTAATGGGGTGGTGACAATATATAAATCCGTCACAATACGGTCTACTTATTAAATTAATCTTCTTTAACTACTTCTACTTTCACATTGGCCAAATTCGAGCTCGGTCACCAACTCGTAAACATTCGCCCGCCCTAATACAAAGGTATTGGACCTACCCTGCAAGGGATTGCAATAATTTACATGATTTTATGTTCGCATACATGAAACAACAATCGATGTCACATGATAAGTATTGGGAGAAAGTTAATATTAATACTTTGTTTGGATTTTTAAATTTATCATCACAAATTGTATTGATATTCATGACATTACAAATGTGTCTTCTCTGCTTTTCAGCCCCGCAAAGACCCACTGCTGAGTCGGGCCTCTTCCAATTACAGGAAGGAAATCAACCTGCCGTGCCACGTTGGCCAGATGGTTGGTACAAGGTTATGTTTCAAGATTTCCATCTCTTGCGGCCAGGTTTTCTGGTATCATGTCAATAGCAATGGTTGGCAAGTAACAATCGGTTGATATCCAGTCATAAAATAAACAAATCACAAGCTCAACACTCAAGATATCTGGACAGCGTGAGCAATTTCTGAAAGACAACTGTCGTCTAGTCTGTCCCACGATCCCAACTACCGCAAAGCATTCGAAACATGGACACGGAAAAAATCCGTTAAAAAGTGTTTAGTTTCAATCTGGTTTTTAATAATTTGTTGACTGTTGTACTAAGTTGCACTTCTGACTTTTATTTTAACTTTGGCGCCAAGAGAAGTCAAACAAAGGCATATCCTTTCATACGATAGCTTACTGTGTTTGGGTTTCAGCTTTATGCAATGTACCTACTATGAATATTTCTTCTTTACGTGACCGGCATCTCAATTGTAATTTTAGGATTGTAAATTTTTGGGCATCCCTTGTGGTTTTTTACCTACAACTGCCAATTAAATAAATAATTTCTTCGATTACTTCAATTCTTTTTATTCCTCCCTATATCTTCAATGACCCAATACTGAGACTCTTGCAACTAGATGATTTGACTCTTGCGTAGCACTCACTCTTATGACACTCTCAGGTATGGGACGTTGACCTTGTGGATTTGAAATCCGGCACCACTCGGAAAATGTATAATTTTGAATGAAATTAAAGATTTAATTTTAAAAAGAAAATAGAAAGATTGAGAAAGTAGATAATTTCACTCAGTAGCATTACTGTGCCATGCTGGCCAAACATGATGGCGCAGAGTTTAGAAGCATGCTTTCTTTCTCTTGTGGCTTTGGTTTCTGCCTTATCATCTATTTTAGTTATCTTTTACGACCCCTCAGCATGTAATGCGATGTATTCTAAAAGCTAGAGAGTCCGTGTCACCAAACGAACATTCCAGCAGAATATAAAAATCCACTCAGAGAATTCCACTTACATCTCTCCGTACATACTAGCGTACGCTGTAAGGTATGAAAGTCCCGCGAGCCGGAACCGGGTGTCGGACAATAGTCGTAATTCCGCGGTCCGGCGCCGGACGTGCGCGCGAATACGTAATGACGTCCGATGGCCACGTTCGTAATTTTATTACCGGACCGGTTCTTGTTATGGCCATTGTAATGGCCTAGGATTAACGATAGCCCGCATAATGGCCCCTGGACTAGACTGAAAGGAAATTGACTACGGCACAGATGCTTCTTACCGTCTTTGTCTCAGGATTTATGCCATCAATTGGGGGTTTATTCTGGACATATCAATAGAAGACACATCAATATGAACCACACCAAGGTATTTGTTATTTTAAAAATAAAGTTAGACGTGTGGTTTACAATAATAAGCAAAACACATAACAGGGTTTCGTGAAACACGAGTAAAAGACTTAGCCTCAAGAGATACACAATACAAATCCTTTCTTTTTTATTCCCCGGGGTAATACTTTATGCATACCACCGCCCCTTGGGGGTAGAGTCGGTGATTATGTGGGACTCTGGAAACAACTCGTCTACCCACTAAAACCCCAACGGTTTACTCACACACCATACGCTTGGGCGCCACTGGCTCGCGTGACCGCATTCCACTGTGACGCCGCGACGAAGTGCCCGCTACGCGAGCAAGCAAGGGCGTCCCGGGCAACTGGGACGCGACAGTGAGGCTTTCGTCGGTGGCTGGTCCCCTGACCCACCACCGGCCTCTATGGCGGGAGAAGGAGGTGGGCGTAGAGTCACCTCCTGCTCCCCGGCGTCCGTATAACTTAATACAAATCCTGTGCCAACCCATCTGGCCAACCACATTAGGCTAATTGTGCCTTAAAGAGCAGAGCAGAGGCTGAGATAATGATGATAAATTAAAGCCTTGTTTCACAGTCTAAAGTTTGCAAGAACCAATAACGCATTTAAATCTAATTTGACGACACAGCCAATATCAAACCTAATCAATTGTATGATACAAACAAAAGATCGAAAAATAGTCCGAGTCGGAGTCCGAGTCGGTCGTGAATTTCATGATTGTAAACTGCCGCCGCGATAACTGTTATAACGTACTGTAGAGGCTACGTTTTTTTTTTAAATAATAATGATATGGTTTATTTATTTATTCCTTTATGCAAAATATTTACATAAAAAGTTAATAATTGTATTTTTCTAAGTAAATTATTTGGGAGGAGCAATGTATGTCGTGTACTAGGTGTAACTTTTTTTGTTTTTTACATAATTTGTTAAATATGCGCTACATATGACTGAGCCGAAAACCAGCGTTGTGGATATTATCTACAACATATGCTGAGCTCAGACCATTTCTGGCAATGCTGTATACAGCATAGAATGTTTTGTGCATCAGTTTGTATTGAAATACTTATTAGCTGTAAGAATTTAATGTAACTAACATGTATCTTTATATTTGTATTTCCTTATGTTCTGTGTTGTGTGCAGTTTTCTCAGAATAAAGGTTTTTCTATTTTACATAGGCGGACTTAATACCAAGAGTCAACCTTTGGGTAGTGCAGAGGGGTTACGGCAGATGCACTGGGAAATTACGAAAGTTTTGTATAGATATTAATTACGTTGGTCGCGCATCGGTTGGGGTTTTTAAAAAGAACACGGGTAGGAATAGTTATAGATTTAATAAAAAAAACAGTTATTCTTAAAGGACTAACTTATCTAATGCACTATTTGGTTTGCCGCGACTTCTCCGATCGGCGATCGATGGAATAAAGCGTTGGTCGATTGGTCATGCGGTTGCAGGTGGAGGCGCGATGAATCGCCTCTTGCGAAATTTGGAGTTCTTGCTAAATTGCTGACAGTCCCAAAAGATCGTGGGAATGTTTGGGGCTAGCGGGCATCTGCACTCGTAACACCTCCCCTCCTAGACCGACAACTCTTTGCTAATGTCTAATGCAAAAGTTGCGGCCTTCAAATCCTGTAGAGACATCTCACTAGTGGTCGAAGAATCCTTCTTATTAGAGACGAGTGACATGATGTCCGGTTTCTTCGCTTTTCCACGAATGTAGAATACGATTATTATTGCAGAAATTATACTTATTACTGCCAAGAAATTAGCTGGAATTGTGGCGTGGTATATGCTTGATGAGTCAGTACTCTCGGCTTGCATCGGGACTTCCATTGAAACTTGCTGTTGAATGTTATGCAATTTATTCAAGTCGATTGTTGTAAGATTATAACGGGGTCCGTCGTTCTGAGAAAATGAGACTCCTGGGAATGACATAATTTCCATCGGTTTTCCACGTAACTGGTTGTTGATATTAGCCAACGTGAATTCGGGCGTACTTAATTTGCAGTTATGAGGAATGGTTACTAGAAAACTGCCTTCTATGATCTGGTGTTGCTCCTGACTGCAAGACATCTGTACTTTAGTTGGCCTTGGGAATGAAATGATGTAATGTTGGTTATCTAGCTCAACTAAAGCTTCCTTGGACAGAAAGACAGGCGTGGGTTGACACGTTTCATCTATCTCCTGTGAAGTTATAAGATGGTAGATGCAATCGCGTTGAGTTCGGGTTTGGTGATTGATGTTTTCTTCGCATAGATACCAAGTATCTATCTTCGGGCATTCAGCCTCCATGTACACGTAGTCATTGGGATTGGTTGCCATAAATGGAAATGGAGATAGGATGACTTTATGATTACTGTTAGGGACTGGACAGAGTCTATATAAATGATAAGTAGAGGATGAGGTAATGGGGAATTTAAGAACTACCACGATTTTAGTATCTATAAAGTAAGTGCCTATTCTTATCATATTATAATAATATCTTAAATCAAGATCTAAAATTTGATCGGTGCTGTAATAGTATATTTCATTACAAGTGCGGAAAGGCTGTCATTACAACGAGTTCCGACAAATGTTGGTTGACAGTCGGAACAAGTTGCAATGACGGTTCCGCACGTGTACTGAACGACTATTTTTAATACAGTTGCGAAAACATGAAGCAATTTAATAAAATATTATAAACACAGTTAACTCAACTAACTAATCATTTCTGAAAAATGGCGCCGACCGTAGAATATAAGCAGGTTTTTTTTTCTTCACCCATTCTGGTAGGCAAAAGGAACAATGCCCATACAGCCAAGTCTTCAGTAGAATTTTTTTAATGATATGAAATGAAATTTAATTAGATGAAATAAAACACATTCAATCAAATCATTAAATCTGATATTGAAACAAATTAGTACGTAGTTTCTTTTTAGAAATATACGTATTTGCATGAATCATAAAAACTTCTATGATTTTTTTAGTAAAAACTTCATGGTTGGTTTTTCCTTATAATAGACATTATTTTGACAGTTGGGAAAGAAAACGCACTAGTGCGGGAATGGTAAAGAAAAAGCACGCGTGTGTAATAGCCCACTTCCCGAACGCTATACGTCCCTGTAATATGCCACTTTTTGAGCAACTGTATTAAAAATACTTTTTAAAGTGCTAATTAAAATTTTTAATTCACTTATACCTAATATAGAATGGTGCATGGTGCTAGTACGACTAAAAGCTAATATGTTTTCTATTCTAACGATCTCCGTAGAGAGATCCTCGACATTTTCGCTAATGATAAAAAATAACTGAGATATCTGAGTATAGTAAGTAACTCGTTCGTTACCTATACTTGTATAATTCGTTATGTAATTTAAAGTTTTAATTATCTGTTGCTGATTCCTAGTTAAATTACTAAGTACCTGAGATTGTTTCGCTGTTAACTCCTTGAATAAGCTAATGTGTTCATTAAAAGAATTTGAAAACTTTAGATCATTGCTTTGTAAAATATGAAGTGAATTTTCGAATTTTATAGCGTCATTGTGGTCAAGATTGCCTGTAATACTTTTTACGAACGTTCCGAGGGGATTAAATAGTCCTCTCTTGATTCTAACAGGTTCTAGAGAGTCAATCTGACGAGACAACTTTTCAATCTTATCAAATAAATATCTAATTTGATACCTGAATAAGGTAAAATTTCTGTTGGAAAGTTTGTTTGAAGAATACGTTATATCTGAGTGTAATGAATTAATGTGATGACGAATGTTGTCTAAGTCAATATCTTGTAGAAATGTGTGGTAATGGGAAATAATTTTAGTTGGTCCTAAGTCAAAGGGTAGTAAACCAGGTCCGTCACGTAGACTGTCAAGTCGGATGTCTTGTGCTAGGGCCAGGTATGTCAGGCATATTGGGGTCCTGTAACAAATTAGGATTATTATTTTTTAAAGGTCTTTTAATTCTATTCTTTGCCACAGGGCCTCGTTTTTTAGAAGTGTATATGTGTATTGGCAAATTCGTGACAACCTTATCATGTGTGAATCTACTTGCTAGCTTATTTCTGTCAGCTAATGGATTTCTAATGTAAATTTCTTGGTCTTGCTGGTAGTCTATCACTGGTTGTCTATTTGTATTGTGTCGAGTTGTAATCGCTACTCGATCACCGTATGATGATTCATGAATTATCTTATAGACTGTTTCCATTTTGTCACGATGTTCCTGCATATATTGTTGTAATAATCGTTCCGTCAAGTTTATGTCTGTCGGGTCTCTAGGGTCGAAATGTCCTGTAGTAAGGTCATAGGGCCTACATTTTGTCAAACTATGTACGGAACTGTTATAGGCAATCAAGGCATACGAAACTAAGTTTGAAAGTGGTTCGTTTTTATGTTGTAATTTCAGGAGTCTAAGGTGTTCCAATAAAGTACTGTGGAAACGTTCTATCATGCCGTTTTCATTTGGGGCATGCGCGGCAGTAGTGTGGTGCTGTACTTTATGCATTCTTAAAAATTCAGCTATAAACTGATTCGTGAATTCCGTTCCCTGATCGGTTGTCAATGTTAACGGGAATCCATGATGGCTGGAAAATATTAATAGTGCTTTAAGAATGTTGGGGGCTGTACTGTCGGGGATTTTATAGGCTTGTGCGTACTTTGAGAAGGAATCTATGATTGTCAAATATTTATCATGATCGATACTTAGAACATCGGCGTGTATTAATTCAAATGGTTTGGAAGGCGGTGGCACTATTCTGAACTGTTGCTTTATAGGATTACGGTCGTATTTTGCACAACCGCAAATTACACACTCGTATGATTGGGACAATATTATACATTTTATTTAAGGGTTGTACTAATATGGCGGTTCGAATTTTAGGGTCCACGTAACTTTTGATAGCATTAATTATATCGTGTTCTAGCTGCTCTTCAGAAATATCAAGAACTATTTTATTGTAGGTAAAAGGTTTTGTGAATTTTGGTCTAGTTTTAGTCGAGTTTACTATGTTTAAAATAATTTGTCTTTTGTATTTATTCAAAGGTTCTTCCGTGATAGGTATATCAAGTATCGGGTTTTCTAAACCTGTGTGGACTGTTGAGGTGGTATCAGGTATGTCGTTTAAGTCAGGAGTCGGACTAACAATAGGTCTTAGACTAGGCGCGGTATCAGTAGATGACGAACTTATTAGTGGTCTGTCGTCTGGTGCGGTCAAGGTCGAAGATGATGATGATGATGAATCGGAAATGTTAATGACCATTGATTCTGTTTGTTCATTGTGAATTTCTATGCGAGACAAGGCGTTTGCATTACAATTAAGTTTACCTTTCTTATAAGTTACTGTGAAATCGAATTCAGATAATTTTAATTTCCATCTAGTGAGCCTTGAACTCGGCTCTTTTAAGTTCATTAGCCATAACAAGGGCTTATGGTCGGTGACTACTTTAAATTGATGACCAAAGAGATAATGCCTGAAGTACTTGGTAGCCCAAACTATCGCAAGGAGTTCTTTTTCGATAGTTGAATAATTTAATTCGCTGTCATTAAGAGTTCTTGATGCGTATGCGATTGGTCGATCAGAACCTATAGGTCCTTGGGATAAAATTGCTCCTAAGGCAACGTTTGATGCATCTGTAGTCAAGATGAAGTCTTTTGTGAAGTCAGGGTATTGCAAAATAGGGTCATTGGTCAAAAGTACTTTACAGTCTTCGAAACATTTTACGTATTCGGGGGACAAATCAATTTTTGCGCCTTTTTTCAAACATTTAGTCAAAGGTTTCGTCAGTCGAGCAAAGTCAGGTATAAACCGTCGGTAATAGCCTATTAGTCCTAAGAAACCTTTGATTTGTTTCGATGTCCTTGGAATAGGATATTTTAAGATTGCGGAGATTTTATCTGGATTTGGTTTGATGCCTTCCGGGGTTATAATGTGGCCTAAATACGGCGTCTCATGCTTTAAAAATTCGGATTTATCCATTTGGATTTTAAAATTTGATTCCCTTAGTCTTTGAAATATTTTTTTGAGATTGACCATGTGTTCCTGAAGGGAAGTAGAGAATACTAAAATATCATCTAAGTAAACCACGCAAATGACGTTTTGAAGGCCCCTGAGCACATTGTCCATAACTCTTTGAAAAGTGGATGGAGAGTTTTTCATTCCCATTGGCATGCGAAGGAATTCGTAATGCCCATGATCAACACTGAAGGCTGTCTTGTGAATATCTGCTGGGTCGGTCTCCACTTGGTAAAAACCACTTGCCAAATCAAGGCTAGTGAAGTACTGGCACTTGCCAAGCTTGTCCAGTATGTCAGTTATGTTGGGAATAGGGTATTTGTCATTTATAGTCTTTTCATTGAGTTTTCGAAAGTCAACTACCAGTCTCCATTTAGTTTTGCCTGATGCGTCCACTTTTTTGGGTACGATCCAGATTGGTGCGCTCCAAGCTGATGTTGAAGGTCGGATGATACCTTGTTCTAACATCTTAGTAATCTGATTTTGTACTTCCTGTCTATGTACATGAGGATATCTATAAGTTTTACTATATACGGGAATTTCATCAGTCGTCCTAATGTGGTGTTTTATTTTATTAGTAAAAGTAAGGGGTTCGTCTTCTACGTAAAACACGTCTGAATATTCTTTGCACAAATTTAACAAATTAGCTGTCTCTTCTGCATTTAAATGCTCTGTGCGCAAGTGCGATAAGACATGTCGCGTGCGTTCTTTCGAAGAAATAGTTATCGGAGTATATTGTTCATTATAAATGTGAGTTTGGTTCTTAGAATTTGATAAGTCAGGTCTACTACTGACCGTAGTAATTGTGTGGGCGTCCAACGTAAACAAAATATCTTTATAGGTGGGGTTTCCTACTTCTACTATACAGTGGCAATTAATTACTGTAGTTATGCATGCAGGAATACGGCAATGTTGGATTATTTGTTCCCTTACCAGTATATCACCGTCGGGTGCATTTAAAGGAACTTTTAATAACTTAGATGTTCGTGCGGGTATAGTTTCTTTAAAGAATAGAGCATTCTGAGAAGTGTACTGTCTGATTGGGTTAAGTGCGAATTTAGTCTTAAGTATGAAGTCCTTTAGGTCGATCTCTGCTTCCCATGCTTTTAGCAAATCATGTCCAATTAGTCCGTCAAAATAATTATGAAATTTATACACATATAATTTAATATAACTCATTGAGTTAAATTCTGGAAAACAAGGAAGGGTGATTGAATAGTTATATCTAGTTGTTGCGTGTACGTTAGTTACTTCAAATGGGTCAAAGTTCAAAGGAATATCAGAAAAAAAAATTTTCACGGCTTCCGGGCTAATAAATGATTGGTTAGCACCAGTATCAATTAATAGATTTAAAGGTGGGTCTTGTATCTGTATATAAGGTAAGTGTCGTTGATTATGTACGAGGGTGAATCAAAAAGTTCTTAGAAGTGCATATATATGAAACCTTTTTGGATCAAGTTCGATATTCAAATTAAAGAGTGTCTATCACACTATATTTATGCAGACTGTCACTTGTTTTTGTCAGTTCGTTCGCATGTAATAAATTTTTTTGTGCAACGAGTTGCTAAAAAGTCAAAATTATGGATAAAAGTGAGTTACGTGCGGTGATAAAATATCTCAGTTTGAAAAAAATGTCTACGAAGGAAATTTTTTTGGACATTCAGCAGACATTAGGGGGTGATGCTGTACCCTATTCTACGGTTGCGTACTGGGTGGCTGAATTTAAAAGAGGTAGATCAAGCTGTAAAGATGACCCGCGTTCTGGGCGGCCTTCAACCTCCGTTACAGAAGAAAATGTCAAAAAGGTTGAGAATCTGGTTTTGGAAGACAGAAGAATGACTATAAAACATATAGCTGAGATCCTAAAGATATCTTTTGGTAGCGTTCAATCCATTTTAATTGATTCACTGGGGTTCAAAAAAGTGTCTGCAAGATGGGTGCCACGAATGTTAACCGACGAAAACAAAAAGCGACGTTTGGAAATTTCCAAGCGTAATCTCGAAATGTTCCAGCGTGATTCGGATAATTTTTGCCGTCGTCTTGTCACCATGGATGAAACGTGGGTCCACCATTTTGATCCTGAAACTAAAAGACAAAGCATGTCTTGGAAACGACCATCCTCTCCATCCATTAAGAAATTTCGAGTTGCTCCTTCCGCTGGCAAAGTTATGGCCTCTGTGTTCTGGGATAGTGAAGGAATCCTTTTTATTGATTACATGCCAAAAGGCCAGACGATAACTGGACCCTATTATGCAAATTTAATCCCGAAAGTGCGTGAAGCGATTAAAGAAAAACGTCGTGGAAAACTGTCGTTGGGCGTGTTGTTCCTTCAAGATAACGCTCCTGCCCATCGATCGGAAGTTGCGCTCAACGCAATCCGCTGTGCTGGCTTCAATCTCCTTGACCACCCACCATATTCTCCGGACTTAGCCCCAAGTGATTTTCACTTATTTCCAAAATTAAAAGAGGAAATTCGTGGAACAAAATTTCACGATAATGACGCGGTTATAGCTGCCGTAGAGGACTTTTTCGAGTGTCAAGAAAATAATTTTTTTTCACAAGGAATAAGGAAGTTAGAAACGCGTTATTCTAAATGCATTGCATTGGAGGGAGATTATGTAGAAAAATAAAATATTATTATTTAAATCTTTGCATTTTTTAATATTGATTCCAAGAATTTTTTGATTCACCTAGGTATATGCAATTCTATTCTGGGGCATTGAAATCTGGGTCTAGGCGAAAATCCTGTTGGTTTTTAGGTGTTTCGTCTTGTAGATCCGGTTGGATCCGGGAATTTTCGTAGTCACGTTCATATTCTGATGCGGGACAATCTTCATAGGTGTCATGGCCATAGTCATAATCATAGTCTTGTTCTGTCATGTAGGGATGATTAAACTCATTATGGTTCATCTCCCTGGTCTTAAAATAATTATGTGGTGATGGATTACCGTGTGATCGCCAGTCATGTCTAGACGGAGGTAAAGTACGTGCTTCGGGATGACTAATGCCACTCATAGGCTGAGGGCGATTATTATTATTAATAGCTTGTACTCTAGGTGGAATTTTAAATCCGGTGGTCATGTTTGATCGAGGTATAGATCTGAACATTTGTTGGGTCCTTGAAGGCCCTTGGAAAGGTTGAGTTCCTGTTTGATAGCTACTGGGTTGTGGTCTATCCATAGTAAAACGGTGACTCATGTGAAATGGTGTGTGTGCTGGTACAGATAACGTATTAAAATTTTCCGGTTTTCTATTGGAATTAGTACTATGCTTATTCTGAAGGTATACAATATTTAATTCTTCTTGAGCGTACTCAAGAGCAAGTTCGATGGTAGCAGGTCTCATACATCGAATGCGAGAGCCTAAGGGTTCTCTTAGTCCTTTCAAATAGGTTTGTAAAGCAAACTTTTTATAAAGGTCCTTTTGGCTTCTATTGTCGTATCTATAGTCTCGTGCAGCTGGACATATGTTACGATAGTACTAAGGAGATTTTGAATGCGTTCATAAAAAATACTTGGGCTGTCACTATCTTGCTTAAGTAGTGATAGATCGCTATACAGTGACGACTCATCTCGGTGGTCTGAAAAGTTGTTAATTAATGTGTTTCTAATACCGTTCCAATCACTAGGTGTACCATTAGTGGAAAGTGAACGCGCTGCTGGTCCTGTAATTTTATTAAGTATGCCATTGAGCAAGGAATAGTTCTGGAGCTCATGGCCAGGTGCAGGGTTCATATACGTAACTACTAGTTGGTCACATATATTTAAAAATCTAATTAACACATTGCTGTTACCGTCAAAATCAGGTACCAGGCGTAATGCCCTATATATTTGGTCGGTAACGTCTCCTATCCTAGTTTGGCTGACGTTATCTAACGACTGTGGATTAGCCATTTCGTTATCTTCTAAAATTCTATCTAAATTACGATTAGTGTCCCTCTGCTCGATGCGGCGGGCGCTTCTTCCTAAATCTAATTTGTTGTCCACCCTACCAGATCGTGGGTGGAACATAAAAATTGCGATAATTTTCTGCCTAACTATTCTAACTTCTAAATTCTATCTACCCTACTAGATCGTGGATTCAGCGATAGGGAATTAGGAAGATTAACTAAATCTAGCGGCAACCAAATGAGATTGTGCAGCTCACAGTAACAATTCTGCGAAGTTCATCTCTTCGTGGCGACGGACGTCGATGTCTGGATGCCCTGCACGAAGTCCTCTCCCCGTGTCTGGAACCGCGATGGCCCTGGCCCTCCGATGGCTTCCCGTAGGTTTCACTCGGATAGTCAACTCGTCGACGAAACGACTATCAGCGCGGAAACGATAGCGGAACACGCACTGACTCGACTATCCTCTACCGACTGCGCCAATTACGTTGGTCGCGCATCGGTTGGGGTTTTTAAAAAGAACACGGGTAGGAATAGTTATAGATTTAATAAAAAAAACAGTTATTCTTAAAGGACTAACTTATCTAATGCACTATTTGGTTTGCCGCGACTTCTCCGATCGGCGATCGATGGAATAAAGCGTTGGTCGATTGGTCATGCGGTTGCAGGTGGAGGCGCGATGAATCGCCTCTTGCGAAATTTGGAGTTCTTGCTAAATTGCTAACAGTCCCAAAAGATCGTGGGAATGTTTGGGGCTAGCGGGCATCTGCACTCGTAACATATTTAAGAATATAATAACATAAACTAACTTAAAAATAAATAACATACCTATATAAACCTACAAAATACATATTTATGTGTATTTATAAAAACATATAAGTTTACCTAGACGCACAGTACACAAATTATTACCATTCAAATTATTTATTCACTAGCTTTTGCGCGCGGCTTCGCCCGCGTGGGCTTCGAATCCGTGCATATTTTTTATGAACATAAAATCGGTTATTGTGACTAAACTATGATAGTTAGACATGTACTCTCGAGGACTTTTTTGTAGATCTTTATAAGACCTACAAACCCGTAGTACATCATTTTGTTCTATTATCCATAGTTTTCGATTTTACACCTTGGTTTACAAAATTGCAATTTTCATGCGGATTCCTAATTCTTTGGAAAATAAAATATAGCCTATAACCTTCCTCGATAAATGGACTATCTAACACTGAAAGATTTTTTGAAATCGGTCCAGTAGTTCCTGAGATTAGCGCGTTCAAACAAACAAACTCTGCAGCTTTATATATTAGTATAGATTGTAATCTTAAAATCTGTTAACCTTTTTCTTCTTATTATCTGGATACACATTCATGAAGATTTTCTCCCATTCTCATTGGTCTTGAGACCATAACAATACCTATTTTAACCATTGAAACTACTATATCACGAACTATCGCACCAGTTCTGCTGACACGATACGTCTATAGATCATCTCGCTTCAATGCCCCTATGATGGATGTTTGCACGCGAATCGTCATGTCATTGTTATCATTATTTATACCCGAGGATATAAGCCTCCGACGTCAATAGTAAGATATATAAAGCTAACATGTGTGATATATTTCGTGTGGTGACTGATTTAGAATATATGGTGTCACCGTCCCATTCTGAGGGTGTAAGACCCGACGAAAGAAAATGACAAGGATGATAGCCTAGTCGCAAGAGAAGGAAAACTTAATACGAATCCCTGTGCCAACCTATCTGGGTAGCGTGGTATAGTAGTCTATTTAACCTCCACGTAACTGGAGGAGGCCCGACGCAGCTGTGGGTCATATATGTGCTGAGTAGTAGTAGAAAATACAAAGCAATGAAGCAATTTTCAGGAACAATTGTCTATATACTCTTAATTTACTTATGTTATGATTAATGTGGTTGGAAGGTCTAAGTAACATTTTATATAGGTAAACTAAATTGTTATGAAAAAAAAGGTCCATGTGATGACGGATTTAGAATACATAGTTTCACCATATCATTCCATTCTGAGCGTATCGTAAGAACCGACAAAAGAAAATGACAAATCCGATGACCTAGCCGCAAGAGAAGGAAAACTTGATATCAAACCCTATACTAACTTTTCTGGCCTGCGTGTCACAGGCCCAAATCAACAGTGGGTCAGCAATTGGCTAAGTAACGAACTAACGGGACACTAACAAATAATCGTTTAGCATATTATTATTTCACTTTCAATTTCGGTGTGGTGATGGATTTAGAATACACATTGTCACCAACCCAAATCATCAGGCAGATCACCTAGTCGCAAGAGAAGGAAAACTTGATACAAACACTGTGCCAATCTGTTTCGCCAGCGTGGCACAGTAGGTTAATTACCCCTCCATGTAATTGTAGAAGGTCGTCATGGGCTGATGATGATGATGATTTTACTTTCAAGTTAACACAAAATTAAGGTTGCCATTATTCAAACAAAAGAAATTACTTACAACATTTCACCAGCTCCTCACTTTCTCATTTCAACATTTATCAAACAATATCTACTCTTAATATTGGCGCATGTTCCAAGCTAAACGTTCCCACAATACATCTTCGTTCCGCACCAAATCGTGTTCAACAAAATTGGTTCGTGTGTAAAAGATCAGTCCAGAGCACACGCCGAGAATCACAAATATTTGAAACGGTCGACGGGGCACCGATTTTATTGCAGCCCCGAGTCAGACCGCATTTGCTGTTGAGTCATAATTTTTCATGGTAAGATATTGTAAGTGCTGCCCAAATATCAGCCGTTTGTATAATAAGTCGATAGCGATCGCCATAACAGTTCCAATAAGGCTAGGCGCTGGAATTTGTTTGGGTGCTGGGAGACAGTTTCTGAGGGAAAGTTTGCGCTTATGACAAGTGATGAGCTACTTAAATGCTTCCAGAGCTCAGGAGCCCAATCTTACTATTTATTACTTAAATAAAGGTAAGATTTGCAAAATAACTTGTTTTTTTTTTGTTACATCGGTTCGTTCGATTGGATGAACCGATATTTATGATTCTTTTTTATTTGAAAGATGACACAGATAGTTGTGTGGTCGCATTTCATTTTGTATCGAATGGTTGCTCTTATAAGTAAAAGGGTTACAATGATGGTCTACCCGATTAGTGAAAGCAATCCTCGTGAAACTCACTTTTGTATACGATTGTTATTATATGCTTCACACATATTCTTCCAGTAATTATTATTGCAACATTCATCTTTAAGTCTTATTTATGTACTTGTCAGTACGTCCTTTCAGATTTGGATGATAAATGTGTATTCACGTTTTGTGTTTACCTACTTGTGATTTATGAGCCCCAGTGGGAAATGCGACGCTATAGTTGCTTCTAGGCTCAGATCTATTTTGCAAGGAAGGTTTTATGTTTGAATTATCAATTCCCCTTGAGAAGATCAGATAAATATATATTATGGGTTTGTTTTTCCTACGTCTACAATGATTGAGTTATTTTATTAATCCTACTAGTATTACAAACGCAAAACTCTGTAAGAATGTTTTTAATGTATGTTAATTACTCACGCCAAAACTAGTGAATAGTTTTTGATGAAACTGTACAATAATATAGCTAATACACCAGAACATCATCATCGTCATCATCATTTCAGCCAAAAGACGTCCACTGCTGGACATAGGCCTCCCCCAAAGAATTCCACAAAGGCCGGTCCTTGGCCGCCCGCATCCATCGTTTTCCGGCGACCTTAATAAGGTCATCGGTCCACCGTGTGGGAGGCCTACCAGCACTGCGCTTTCCGGAACGCCGTCGCCATTCCAGGACTTTTCTGCCCCATCGGGCGTCGGTCCTGCGCGCTATGTGCCCTGCCCACTGCCACTTAAGTTTGGCAATCCTGTGGGCTATGTCGGTGACCCTGGTTTTTCTGCGTATCTCCTCATTTCTGATTCGATCTCGCAGGCAAACTCCGAGCATAGCCCTCTCCATTGCCCTTTGGGTGACTTTGAGCCATCTGATGGAGAACATCATATATGCTATAAATACATTCGCAGGTAGTCCTTTAAGCAACTGTCATGTGTTATAGGGTTAAGACTTCAATATTCCGTGTATTTGATTCGTTTAGTAAGTTTTATATTTTACTTTACTTTTTATTTTACTTTTTTTGCGGTCGGCACCGGTCTAACCTGATTTGGCCGAATATCAGTATTAACAGTGCAACTGCTATCTGTCCGCTGCAACCTATGCGATAATTATTTGGCTATACTCGCTATGCAGCTGTTATCAGGCCACTGATGACCTCTAAAGCGGGTATCCATACCCACTGGACTGAGGACATTACATGCCATGAAGGAGTTCAGATCAAATGATGAAACCGATATAGCATTGACTGCACATTGCGTTCAGCACTGTCCATTTTTAAGTTTCCTCCGAAAGTACATAATATTCCCCAGTAAACATTTCAAGTTTATGCATCTACGACTAGTTCTATAAGAAAATGAAATGTGTTCTACTCGTACCTTTATGAAATTTATCTATATAAATAAAAATGAATTGCTGTTCGTTCTCGAGTACGGCTGGACTGATTTGGCTGATTTTGGTCTTTAAATAAATAATAAATAAATATAAAAAAAATATGTAAAATATCATTTAGGTTTTTTATTTATTGATTACTTACTAACAACCCGCCCGGGCTCCACACGGGTGTAATGATGAACCTCTAAATTTATCAGTGTTTCTCTACAATATTATGGATGCATTATACATATAAACCTTCCTCTTGAATCACTCTATCTATTAAAAGAAACCGCTTCAAAATCCGTTGCGTAGTTTTAAAGATTTAAGCATACATAAATAAATAAATAAATAAATAAATATCCTTGGACATTTCACACAACGCCATCTCGTCCCAAGCTAAGCAACTTAATGCTTGTGTTATGGTAACGAGATGGATGATAAACTACTTATATACATTTTTTTTTGTAAATACATACATATTATAGATAGAAATGACACCCAGACTCCGAGCCAGTGCCTCTGGTTTAGACAAAGACACTTGCCCGACCCGGGAATCGAACCCGGGACCCGTTGATCCAAAGGCGGCACATCTAACCACTAGACAAACGACAGCGACTTTGTTATACACTATGTAGTGATAGTGATGAGGCGGTACGAAGTTTGCCGGGTTCTTTTTATTACTAGCCGATCTGACCAAGCTTTTATGTACGCAATATGCGCATCTCACACTCCTCTGTCTCACTCACTCATTCCTATTCATATATTTTTTTCTTTCATTTGAACCTTAACGCGATAATAACAAACAAAAAAAATAATTATCGTAGCTGATGCAGTCATCCGAAAGTCTTTCGCGTACAAACATTTTAGTGTTTCGTTTTTTCTCACGTGCTCGCCTGCCTGGCCACCCCTACGTAGCTAGCGGCGGCAGCCCTGGCCCGCCGGCCTGACCGAGCGCCTGCTGCTGTCGCGGCAGCTTAGGCTCTCGAGGGAACTCTGAAGACAAAGGAGTCCCCGGAGCCAAAAATCACCACGCCGTTGTGTGCCGCTCATCGTCTGGCCTCTCCCCGTGGGCACGACCGGCATGGGTGACCCTAAGCCGGTATGGCCCCAATGAATCCTAAAGGCACGCAAGCCCCCTCACCACAACAAGATGGCACCACAATCGAGGGGGATAATTCACAGTACTTTTACCCAAACTTACCCCATAGATTAGATTAGAGTAATAAAAATAAAATAAATTAAGGACTCGCAAAATGGACCTTAATTCATTGCGACGACGTTCAGGCTCCATAAAATGAGTAGGACGTTTCGTTAAATTTAAATCGATTTAACTGCAAATTGGGAATTGATTGGATGCGCCGATTGAGAGTAATTTGATTTCGCGAGGATTTAGAAAGAAACGTTTATAAGATTTTAATTTATATACAATTGTCATATCGCACAAAATTGTTTAATCAAACGCGCACTTACTAAAGTCGGTTCAATTGAATTTGTGTGGTTGTATAACAAAACTTTTTAATTTACTACTTAGTAGATGAAAAAGAATTTTGTTATACTAGTGGTAGTCTACTACACAGCCCATATAATCTCCCACTGCTGAGTCGGGCCTCCTCCAACTACATGGAGGGTAATTAGCCTACTGTGACACGCTGGCAAGACGGGTTGGCACAGGGTTTCGTATCAAGTTTTCCTTCTCTTGCGGCTAGGTCTTCGGCCTTGACATTTCCTATTGTCGACTCCTACGACACCCTTAGGATGAAATGGGGGGGTGACACAATGTTTTCTACATCCGTCACCACATGGATTCATTTATTTAATTAACATTTCCGCTCTAATAATAATTTTGAGAAGAAAACGATGACAATACTAAAATTGTGGGCGGTACTTCATTGGTCCGTATTAGAATTCGGTTCGAAAATACAATCGAGTAGATCTATGTATGACGATACCTTTGAAAAAAGGTCAGGTTCCCTCACATAGAACACAAGTAAACGAATTGTGACTTATTGTGATGGACCTGGGCTTATTTATTTGGATTACCCAACATACATTTTACAAAGATTATATTACAAACTAGCTGCGCCCCGCGGTTTCACCCGCGCTTACTTAATGTCGTACCGCGGGTGACGCCGCGGGGCGAAGCTAGTCTAAAAAAAGTAAAGTAAGCTACTCCTTATATCATCAGCTTCCTATCAGTGAAACTCCCGTCAAAATCGGTCTAGCCGTTCTCGAGATTAGCCGGAACAAACAGACAGACGGACAGACAGACAGACAGACAGATAGACAGACAAAAATTAAAAAAAATGTTATTTTGGTCTATGAACTGTGTATACATACCTACGCATTTATTTGTATGTATGTATGTATAGATATGGACTTAGAGTAATCGACTATAACTAGTAGTAGACTAACCATACCAATTACAGGGCGCCGCAGCATTCATTACTGATATATAAGCAATAGAACTAATTTCCCTCCATGAATTTGGAGGAGGCCCGACTCAGTAGTGGGTCTTATAAGGGCTGAAACAACGAACGACGGCGAAACAATAGAACAACATCAGCAACATCAATGCACATTTGAAACAATGAATAAATAACAAACTTATAATTAAAATTTAAGATGAAAATGTGTATTCATTTGTTATCTTATCAGCCACTGTCAATTGTTTTTGTGTGTAAACAAACAAAAAGCAGAAGAGAAGATTTTTTTTATTTTTTGAGTGAGATTTGGAAAACAGTCCATTAATACAGTGATAGTGAGATAAGTTTCACTATCACTGTTTTGATGGACTATTTATATACTCTCCACATTAAGTGTAATGGCAATTTTCCCTAAACTTTAAAACTAGTGTTTACAGCGATCAGTTTGTTCTCCAGATAGCAATAGTAATTTTCATTTGTGCCTGGTTACATTCAAAGCGACCCAATCGTAAATTATTCGCAAACGAAATGCCGGTTGAGACCAACTGTAAGAGAATTGATATAGAGGTAAAACTTCAAAGGGCGAACCCTTGCGGTACCAGCGGTCAGTTTTAATTTACAAACACAACCAGGTTGACATAAATGTTAAAACTGTTCTTTACGATTTGTTTAGAAGGGACCGTTTGTGTGTTTAATTTGATGGATCACTCTAAGCGCTTGTAGTGAAATTTTCCGTTAGTATTTTGAAATATAATTTCAAGTGAAACATATATTTCTTTATTCTCTTAGCGTTTAAACGTAGCAAATTCATGTTGATAATGTAAGTAGTAAAGTTAACTAGAAGTTATGGCTTTAGAAACAAAAAATGTGCGGGAAATCTTGGATATTTCCTTTATAATTAAAATCAAGGAAAGGATGTTCTATGTTTAAATGAACTCAAATATTTTAAGTACCCGTGTGGTACATGGTGTCACCACCCCATTCCATCTTGAGAGAATCGCAAGAGCTAACAAAAGGAAATGAAAAGGCCGTTAACCTAGCCGCAACAGAAGGAAAATACGAAACCAGGTGCCAACCCATCTAGCAAGCGTGGCATAGTAGGGTAATTAATCTCCAAGTAACTGGAAGAGGCCCGACTCAGCAGTGGCTCCTATACGCTGAGTAGTAGAAAAAAATTAATTGGCTTTATTACACAAAATATTGTATTCCAATATAGACTACACGCCACTTTTTAAACGAGATGTTTGGTTTATTATCTGTTGTTCGTTTAACAATATTGCCACAAACATAAAAAACACAAAGATAACTGCTGCGTTTTTTATAGAAAGAAAATACGCCATACCAGCTATGAAGATACGAGAAAATTGAATAGCGACCATTTTATTTCATAGATGATTTATTCATTCCTGTTTTAATTAATCTGTACTCAAGGACGCAACTGTGTTTAGCGTTCACTTCCACGAACTTTAATTTTCAGTGAAATATAATATTCATGAAGACATCATCTATCTATACTAATATATAAAGCTGCAGAGTTTGTTTGTTTGTTTGTTCGTTTGTTTGTTTGTTTGTTGGTTTGAACGCGCTAATCTCAGGAACTACTGGTCCGATTTCAAAAAATCTTTCAGTGTTAGATAGTCCATTTATCGAGGAAGGTTATAGGCTATATTTTATTTTCAAAAGAATTAGGGATCCGTATGAAAATTGCGATTTGTTAACCAAGGTGTAAAATCGAAAACCAATTTATGCGTGCGCTGCAAAAACTATTGACAATAGAACAAAATGAAGTACTACGAGTTTGTAGGTCTTATTAAAATCTACAAAAAAGTCCGCGAGAGCACGTCTAACTATCATAGTTTAGCCACAATAACCGATTTTATGTTCATAAAAAATACACACGGGTTCGAAGCCCACGCGGGCGAAGCCGCGCGCAAAAGCTAGTCATACAATAAAAGTCCAAGGTATTTAAGTGTTAAAGTGTTAGTTTTTTTACAATATATCCGTGTGGATTTATAAAACACATGTGACCACCCTATTCCGTTCTGTGTGTCGTAAGAAACACCAAAAGGAAGTAACAAGGCCGAAAACCTAGAAGCAAGAGAAGGAAAACTTGAAACGAAACCCTGTGCCAACCCGTCTGGCCAGCGTGGCACAGTAGGCTAATGACCCTCCCTGCAATAGGAGGGGGCCCGACTCAGCGTGGGTCATTTAAGGGCTGAGTAATAGTAGTGGTATATTTTTTACTTTGGAAATCCACATGGATTGTCGTTTAGGGGCAAGCCCGGTTATTTAGGACTCCGGGACGCAGATTGAAGCAATAAGCGTGCCGATCTCGGCTATTTTCTAAAATCATTCAATCTTCTAGAGATAATTGCCTGCCTGAGACTGCCTCGTTGGTCTAGTGGTTAGATGTGCCGCCTTTGGATCAACGGGTCCCGGGTTCGATTCCGGGGTCGGGCAAGTGTCTTTGTCTAAACCAGAGGCACTGGCTCGGAGTTTGGGTGTCATTTCTATCTATAATATGTATGTATTTACAAAAAAAAAATACATAAGTAGTTTATCATCCATCTCGTTACCATAACACAAGCATTAAGTTGCTTAGCTTGGGACGAGATGGCGTTGTGTGAAATATCCAAGGATATTTATTTATTATTTGTTTAATTAAATAAAAATAATTCGGTTAAAAAACATTTTCGTATAGGCAATCTTATGTAGCTTCGTGTAGCTGAAATATCAGGATATCTGGGATAGATTTAAAGTTTGAATTATGAAACGGAATATATCTATCGAAACTCTTGTATAACATCCCTAGTTGCACCTAATACCTGGCGAGAATTAAAATTGGGCCTGCTCAATTTCCATTAATTATTCCTCACGTGATTGCTGACTGAGACTATCGAACTAAAGGCAATGCCTCATTTGCTCTAATTACGCAGTTTGAGTTTATTCAGGAGGGACTATTACTGGAGCATTTCTAATTAATTAAGGATTGCTAAATTGAAGTGGTCGAAGAGTATAGAACCGGTTTGTGTCAAGGTCAACTGTGCCTCGCTGGTCAGACGGGTTGGCATAGGGTTTCGTATCAAGTTTTCTTTCTCTTGCGGCTAGGGTTCGGCCTTATGGTTTCCTTTTGGATATTACGGCACCCTCAGAATGGAATGGGATCTCGACACAATTCATCCTAAATCTGTTACAACCGTGTTAAAAAATAATGCTTTTAGTATTATAATTTGAGAGATTTATTTTCAGGAATATTATCCATCGCTTCGCTGTTTAGCATTTTTGGTGGGTTGTCTGCATTAATTTGAATATTTGCATTGAATAATAATTCTGTTGGTGTCGGTCTGTTACGAGTATGTTTGTAAATAGAGTTTATAGCTATGATACTTGAATAAGTAAATGGTGATTTTTATGGAACAGGGAAATCAATTTGAAAATACCTATTGGCAGATAACTAAGTTCGTAAGGAATGACTCAAACTCAAACTCAAAAAGAACTTTATTTACGTAGGTTTCATCACAAAACTCTTATAAATCGTCATATTAATAAACACCATTATCATCTTACGGCCCCTGTCCCACACTAGGTGGTAGTCTCCACACACACCTCTCAGTCGTCATACCTACATTCACACCTTTCACACACAACTCTTCACTACTACAATCCCTCCATCTCCCCTGATCTCTCACAATCCTTGCGTTCACTCACATTCATGCCGAAACTACCACCGGTTCGGAAGGCTGCTCTACAGAGAAGAGCCGGCAAGAAACTCTGTAGTTGCTTTTTTTTAAATCATTGGTCTTGTTTACAAAAAGTACTAAACAGCATAGTGAGAGCAAGTTCGCAAGATGAGAGAAATGTAAATTTTTGCATAAAGGATTAAATAAATAAACACGCTACACGTTTACGCAATGAATGACGGATAGACCTTGACAGGGCCAATCAAAAAACAAATCCGCTAACAAAGGACTCCATTGCGTCATTGCTCACACATACAGTGTACAATATATGACATTTTCTAAATGCTACGTACAAATTATTTCGCCAATGAGATATATTATTGAAGGGGCCAAAGGAACAGAGCACAGGCACAAAATGACAGTTACTTCCAGGCATCATTATCACACATTATAGTCGTTGACGCAGTAGTACCCTTTATTAATTAATGTAGTTTTAATAAAATTTCTGAAATTTATAAAATATAATAAATAAATATCCTTGGACATTTCACACGCCATCTCGTCCCAAGCTAAGCAACTTAATGCTTGCGTTATGGTAACGAGATGGATGATAAACTACTTATATACATTTTTTTTGTAAATACATACATATTATAGATAGAAATGACACCCAGACTCCGAGCCAGTGCCTCTGGTTTAGACAAAGACACTTGCCCGACCCCGGAATCGAACCCGGGACCCGTTGATCCAAAGGCGGCACATCTAACCACTAGACCAACGAGGCAGATCTAGATCTACAATAGCGTCAGGAATTTTATTGTACAGGCGAACACCGAGGCCTGCAAAAGATCCATGGGCTTTTTGCAGTCTGTGGTGAGGTATCACTAGTTTATGCCCATTTCTTGTACGGATAGTGGACTTAGTGACATCACAGTTGGTCTTATACTTACTGATATTCTGTCTCACAAATAAGATATTAACAAGGATAAACTGCGATGCCACAGTCAAAATTCCTATATCACAAAACTTATTTCTAAGTGATTCCTTGGGTCCTAGATTGTAAATGGAACGCACAGCACGCTTTTGTAATACAAATACAGTTTCAATGTCTGCGGCGTTGCCCCAAAGCAAAATACCATATGACATGACGCTATGGAAGTAACCAAAGTAGACAAGTCTCGCGGTATCCACGTCGGTGAGCCGTCTTACCTGTCCCACAGCATAAGCTGCTGAACTAAGTTTATCAGCAAGTTTATGAATGTGGGGCCTCCATTGTAACTTGGAATCTAAAGTAATGCCCAAAAACTTTGTAGACTTACTGCGAAGTTGAAAAATACCCAAAATATTTAACGATTTAACAGATGTTGTAGAACAATGTTGTGTTACTCCAATCTAACATTCATCTAAGAACAAAATCGTTTTATTCGAGACGCATAATGACACGAGCCTTCGTCTCAGCCCGTAAATTACTTATTCTTGTAAGGCCTACTGTGGGTAGATATTTACCTTTCCTTAGCAACAACAACAAACATTTTTCTACGTTGTTTTTTGGTGCCAAAGCTGTATAGATCCATCACCAAATGAATAACGTCACAATCACACAAATCATAGTGGCAGTAGAATATTAGTATTATTTCAATTGACTGCCTCGTTGGTCTAGTGGTTAGATGTGCCGCCTTTGGATCAACGGGTCCCGGGTTCGATTCCGGGGTCGGGCAAGTGTCTTTGTCTAAACCAGAGGCACTGGCTCGGAGTCTGGGTGTCATTTCTATCTATAATATGTATGTATTTACAAAAAAAATGTATATAAGTAGTTTATCATCCATCTCGTTACCATAATACAAGCATTAAGTTGTTTAGCTTGGGACGAGATGGCGTTGTGTGAAATGTCCAAGGATTATTATTATTATTATTGTGTACCGACCATTTTTGACAAACTACAGTGTTCGTATCGCTGCTTAACCAACTATACTATATTCTTATAACATTCATAAAATGAAAAAGAAAACTTATTAAAACCTTTTATAGCGTGGGGAATTCACTATTCTGCACACGTTTCAGCAGCAAACTCCGACGTAGTTCAAGCTTGTATGCAAAGTAGGGTTGCTATCCTTTCGGTTTTTGGATACATTATCGGTTTTATCGTATACATTTTTATGTCTAACATGGAAAATAAATAATTTAGGGACTCTTTCGCAACCCACAAAGTTGCTTCAATGTATAAAGCGCACGTGATATATTTTTTATGTAATCTATGAGCTGAGATTAACTTGGTTTGGTTCTTAATATGGATTTAAAGACCAATCGCTTCTTTGCAAAAACAACGAGACATCTCCAAACAATGATTCATTTTATTTTTAACCTTGTTCTTTTGTGTAAAAAGTGGTTGTTGTTGCAAAATAGTGAAATGTTGATTAACTAATAATGAATGACTACAGTTCGGGTTGACAAAACTACAGAATACTCGTAAATAAAATATAGACAAGGGTGCCTCCCTCTAAAAATTGCGTTTGAGCCAAGGGAAGCCCCCTTACTTAAAATAATCAAAAATGAGGAAATCTTCAGATTAATGAAACTGGCCACCACGTATAGAAAGCCTTCAAATAGGTGGTCGGACGAAGTTAGATAGTGCGGTCTGCAGAGGATAGAATATGCAAATGTAAAGTAGAATTAATTCGTGTCCTGTTTTCGAGTTTAAATGCCGAGTCACCCTACTACTGCACAGTGCAGCGAAGATCGAAGTTCTAGCATTTGTAACAAACTTATATGCGTGACCTGCGTTTCCTACTCGCTAGAACCGATCGCTGGAGCTATTCGAGTTGCCAAATTGAAGAGACATTGCTATAATACTATTGGATATTGAATTATCCTCATACTCGTATAGTACAGAGCCGAACTCCCGTACAGTACTTTGCCGTATGTCTGTAATTCTTGAACAGTCGGAGACAGGTCTATTTAAAAGGGAAATTTTTAATTGCACCTCTATTTAACATTTAAGCAAACTAAATCTCCCGACCTAATTTGCCACTGCATATCAGATAAATGACTGCATAACAAATTAACTACTTGATTACCTAAAAATATTTTATTATATCACGTATAAAATTGATCAAAATCAGATGACTTTTTTTATCTAACTTACAACTAAAATCTCGCTGATACCACAGATATACAGATTATAGAACAAAATTACTCACCGTAAAACAAAAATACTGATTTGCACACAAAATTAACCATCTTACAACGGATTTTTTTAAATCATTCTCTAAACCTGCATAACAGATAATGTATGTTTACATTATCAAATTACATTCCAAGCATTTACTACTCGTGTAGCTAAAATCCCTATCTACCAACAGTATTTCTTTTTGTTCACCTGTTTTCACCGCAGTCACGCTGTTGTCTGCGGTATATATATATAAATAGTATTTTTACAATAGCGTGTTCACTTTGTTTTCCAAAGATCTACTTAAAAAGTCTTAATGTCACATTAACTAGTTTATTTTTTATTTAGTTTTAGCCACTATTAGAGCGTACAATGCTAATTTGTATTGGTGAATTTATAAAGTAATTATTTATCGACCAAAGAAGCACCTTCGAGTGAAAGCGAAACGATTCCTGAGAAAACGTGTATCAACAAAGTTAAAAACAAATGTACTGTACATTTACATATATGTATACACATTTTTTGTTAAACCATACTCGAAATGTAACCCGGTATGGTACCTCCTGTAAGACAAGAGTCAGGTCCTGCAACCGACCCGGCACCACACGTAATGACTCATCATTCCTGTGGATTCTGCCGGCTACGTCGAGAGGGTGGCGCAAGTTCTGGGCATGCTTGTTTGACCTACTTCAAGTCCCAGGCGAGCGTCCGTGATGATGATGACATATCGAGAGCAACGCGACTGCAATTAGCTGTTAATTGCTAATTAGTTTTCAATATTTTGTGTTCCGGTTTTATTTCCTCATTTGTCGCTCGTTGTTCAATCAGTTAACACCACATTAGTCAATCAATTAACTCTTGAAAGTAGCTAGTAATTTTCAGTTGTCCTTAATCCAAATATACACCTTAATTTAGAAAGTGACTGACTGAACAATTCCTTATTCAATCTTATGCAGCAACCTAAAAATAGATTTGTTGCGTTCAAATTAGAGGCAGCGATCTGTTTGCAAAAACGGAACTAACCCAGTTTAAGACAACGCAGTCGATGTCTGTGGAGTAGTTATTAAGTCTATTTAAATTATGCAATCATTGTGGTTTGGCACGGGACCCCCTCAGAATAAGATGGATTATGTGAATTTAGAATGCACCATGCATTCTAAATTCACATAATCTTTAGATCAGCAGAAAGCATTTGCATTCTTAATTCAAAACGTTATTCATATATGACTGGGATACATTTTAAAAGATACGATATGAAATGGTAGACCGCTGCAGCAGTTTACGATGTCGTAACTTCAATCGCAGCATCTACAGATAGGGCATAGTTGAATTCGTTCCATAAAATCCAGAAATGCTACGTGTACCGTCTGTGTTCACTAGTTGGGAACAAATTGAACGCTGTTTTCCTAGAACCATTTAGTACGAGCAACGTCGACAATTTTACAAGAACTCTAGCTCCAAGTATGTCTTGTTTTTTAAAGATAAAGATCTTAGCGCCAATATAGAACTTAGCTGATTAAGTACGTCTGAATCGTAAACATTATGGATTTAGTAGCTTTAAGGGTATCAGCTCAAGACTGAATGAAAGTAGTGTGCAATAATTTTAATAGAAATTATTGGACAATCTAAACACGCATTCTTTTATTATTAAGCACCAAACTTTTAACTCTGCCCCAGATCAAACATGGAACCACGTATACAACTGATCCCCACACCTGAACCCATTTCTTATCGACGTGCCTATTCAATACTGTGTCATTGCTATCATTAATAATATGCTAAATTCAAAAGCTCATACCAAGTGCGAATCTGGGCGTATGTACCAAATTGACACTACAGTATTAGAAAGTTGCTATAGGCTCCATCAGAAGGCTCAAAGTCACCCAAAGGGCAATGGAGAGGGCGATGCTCGGAGTTTCCCTGCGAGATCGAATGATGAGATACGCAGAAATGATGAGATACGCAGGCAAACCAGGGTCACCGACATAGCCCACCGGATTGCCAAACTGAAGTGGCAGTGGGCAGGGCACATAGCTCGCAGGACTGAAGCCCGATGGGGCAGAAAAGTTCTCGAGTGGCGACCGCGTTCCGGAAGGCGCAGTGCTGGTAGGCCTCCCACACGGTGGACCGACGACCGGTTGCCGGAAAGCAGTGGATGCGGGCGGCCCAGGACGGGCCATTGTGGAGATCATTGGGGGAGGCCTATGTCCAGCAGTGGACGTCTTTTGGCTGAAATGATGATGATGATGATATTAGAAAGTTAATAAATTTGTCATAATCGACAATTAATAGCACATTGACTGTCGATAAGCGCATTTCTAGAACTCTTTAAAGTATTAGGTATATAAATTTTAACCACATTAAAACTTAATGGCACAGTCGGCTAATTGCCCTCCATGTAACTGGAGGAGGGCCGATTAGGTGGATCATCTATAGGCTGAATAGTAGTGTCATCTTAAAAGAGCGGGTTGTTTATAATACTCGCATTTTGGTAAATAGTTAGTGCATTTCTAGCATTCTTTATAGTATTATCACTACTTATTATAAAACAAAGTCGATGTCGTCTGTCCGTTCCTATGTATGCGTAAATCGTTAAAACTACGCAACGGATTTATAAGCGGTTTCTTTTAATAGATAGAATGATTCAAGGGGAAGGTTTATATACGTATATTACATGCATAATATTGTAGAGAAACACTGATAAATTTAGAGGTTCTTCATTGCACCCGTGCGAAGCCGGGGGGTCGCAAGTTTTATATAAATTGGCTCGGTATTTAATAATTTAATAGCGAATATTGAATATCAAATCGCTGAAGCTAACAAGATTAACCCAATTCCATTTGCCGTGCCTGACCATAATTGACTTGATATCCCGTAATCCTATGATGTTCATTAAAACATAGAGAACGATATGCTCGTATGATGTTGTAAAATAGTTTAATTGACACTTTATTCGGATATTGTTGCAACATTTTTTATCGTATTTTTTATTAAAAAAAACTTCTTCTTGGTTATTGGCGATTTCTACGCTGAACGCGATTCCGCCAATGTATAGGGGACACGAACATTTTTAGGATACGGAGAAAATTGAATTTAGAACTAAATATGAATGAATGATTTATTTATTTGACAGTACATCCGTATATATATCAGCGCACTACTACTTTTTGACTGCCTCGTTGGTCTAGTGGTTAGATGTGCTGCCTCTGGATCAACGGGTCCCGGGTTCGATTCCGGGGTCGGGCAAGTGTCTTTGTCTAAACCAGAGGCACTGGCTCGGAGTCTGGGTGTCATTTCTATCTATAATATGTATGTATTTACAAAAAAAATGTATACAAGCAGTTTATCATCCATCTCGTTACCATAACACAAGCATTAAGTTGCTTAGCTTGGGACGAGATGGCGTTGTGTGAAATGTCCAAGGATATTTATATTTATTTATTTATTTAATCTCATCTACTACAGACCTCCTAAAGTTCCATGGAGGGTAATTAGCCTACTGTGCCACGCTGGCTAGACGGGTTGGAACATGGTTTCGTATCAATTTTTCTTCTCTTGCAGCTAGATTATCGGCCTTTTTATTTATTTCTGTCGGCTCTTACACACCTTCATGCTGGAGTGGGTAGAAGACACTATCTATACAAATAAATAAAATTGGAGTGTCTGTTTGTAATAATAAAATAACCCCTTTTTACTAAATCCGTAAGTATTTATACACAGTACATAGACCGAAATAACTGTTTTTTTTAATTTTTGTCTGTCTGTCTTAATTATATAAGGAGTAACATAGGCTACTTTTTTTAGACTACCTTTGCCCCGCGGCGTCACCCGCGGTACGGCAATAAGTAAGCGCGGGTGAAACCGCGGGGCGCAGCTAGTGTGTTCTAAATTCGTCACTACAAGATTACATTAACTTAAAGATAGAGCAGAAAGAGGGAGGGTAAGTAAGGGCCCCGCGCATTTAGGCGGCCAGGCCGCGCTGCCAGTCGCGCGGCCTGGCCGTATAATGCGCGGATTGGCCGCGGCGGCCAATAGGCCGCGTATGTGACGCGATGTTTTTCGTTGGCCGCGCGACCAAAACTTGGCCTGGCTGCGTAATGCGCGCAGCTATATACATCGTAGAAGAATTAGTTGGCCGCAGCGACTTGGCCGCGCGGCCTGGCCGCATAATGCGCGGAGGCCCTAAGGATTGGACAATTTAAAGTTGGACCAAGAATAATGTCAGTTTTTGCATAATTCCCTGTCACATTTGACAAAGGCATCTTAGCAATAATGATATGAACACAATTACATACGTTGAATTCACGTAGCAATTTGATTGCCTTGTTGGTCTAGGGGTTGGATGCGCCACCTTCAGATCACGGGGTCCCGGGTTCGATTCCGGGGCCGGGCAAGTGTCTTTGTGTTAACTAGAGGCACCTGCTCTAAGTCTGGGTGTCAGTTGTCTTTCATCAATTTCATGTTTGTAAACTGCCCCTGCGACACAGGTTAAGCCTAGTGCAGGGGTTCCGTTTATCCCATAAAAATATATAAAAAAGGCCTATTGGACTATTATTAGTCCTATTACTAGGACTTTCAGTCCTAGAGTCGATCCGTTATACTTTATTACATTTCTAAGATTGCGTGATTTCGACTCGGCACAAAATGGACCGTAAGCAGAAGTTAAATCACCAAAAATGGCGATAAAAAAAACAACCACAGAACTGCATTCCGAACCGATGGTAAATGTAAATTTTAAATGATAAGAAAAGAGTTAAAATTTTATGTTTACAATTTTTTTGACCGGCAGGGAGCCGGAAATTTTGGTATGATTTGACTGTGCCTATATTTAATAGCGTTGAAAATATTATGACTATGATGATGATACTCAACATGACAAGCAATATACATTCCTTTAAACTATTGCAATAATGCAAGTCAATATGATCCCTGGTATATTGCATAAATTCCATTCCAAGAGTTCCATGCTTGAGAGCCCTCTTAGTACTAACAAGAATCTTGTTCAATCTGAAATTCAATATTCGATGGAAAATCATTCTAATATACTTAAAGTAGCTTATGCGTGTAGATTTGCCTTTACTTAGGGATAATATAGCATTCAAATATAGAAATATTTCTTGAAATCAATACAATACTTTTAAAAAGTATGTTCGTTTTTTTAAATAAGTAATCTGGCGTATATTAAGTTTTTATAAATTTTGTTTGCTTATGTTATTTACTATAGTTAACTTAGTGTCTTTTTTTAATTTTCTTTTTAATATTTATTTAAAAGAACAGGTTAGTTTTTTACTTTTGTTTCAATAGATATATTATAATAACGGTTGATATTTTTTTTACATTCTTAGCTAGTGTTCACAAATTATAAAAAGTGAACACTCATAAATTTATTTTAATGTTCTTTAATTAAGTGTAAACTGATCGATTTATTTGCTTATGCTAACATGTAGTCAACAACGACTGCAATTATGTAATTAATCAGTTATTATACCATTATTGAATGTGTGAATTTAATGGGAAATTATATGAGAATATAGGACAGTAATTGTCACAATGATACATAATATGTATACACTTAACTACACGCGAGAGAGGAGAGCAGAAATTTAAAACTCACCGCGCTTTTATTATACCTAGTGAAAAAGAAATAACGACTGTATCCAGTATCCATTGTCAATACTTTTACGTTTAATATGTGACGTGTAAAATTTCAACAGGCGACCTCCAATTAATGGCTAGCTAGGTCAGTTATACGATGGTATGTAGCAAATATACACACTTTGTCTAAAAAGTTTTAATTAGAAGCGATTAAACCAAAAGTGTAAGATTTACAACACAATTAAGAAACTTCGTCTACATTAAAGTTAGCCTTTAACACTGAAATGACTGTAGACTAGGAGAAAATTACAAAAGGTTACAAATAGTGATGTGACACCACTCAAAAATAACGATGATGCAAAACGATATTAAAATCGTAACGTGAATAAAAAAAAAGATTTCTACTACTACCACTCAGCCCATAAAAGAGGGCCATTAGCCTACTGTGCCACGCTGGCAAGACGGGTTGGCACAGGGTTTCGTATCAAGCTTTCCTTCTCTTGCGGCTAGGTCTTCGGCCTTGACATTTCCCTTTGTCGGCTCCTACGACACCCTCAGGATGGAATGGGGTGGTTACACTATGTATTCTAAAACCGTCACCACACGGAACAAAAAAAATAATTAAGAATTACACTAGTTGGTTAGATGCGCCGCGTTTGGATCAACGGGTCCCGGGTTCGATTCCGGGGTCGGGCAAGTGTCTTTGTCTAAACCAGAGGTACTGGCTCGGAGTCTGGGTGTCATTTGTGCTCATGAATTACATGTTTGTAAACTGTTGCCGCGACACAGGTTATACCTAGTGCAAGGGAAACGTTAAACGAAATTAAAATGCATTCTGCCTTTTTAATAAGTTACACACAGTAGGTTAATTATCCTCTATGTAACTGGAGGAGGCTCGACTCAACAGTGGGTCATCTATGCGCTGAGTCGTATTAATCGAAAGTACCAATTTTTAAATAATATCGATATTCAAGTCACGACACTACACACAGAGCAACAACCCTTCCAGTTAGTCGTAAAGTAACACACAGTCACGGGCAAATTAACGGAGCCAGATTACGATTTTAGGGTAAACCGGGTCACGAATAAATCCTGCCGAATAACCTCGGTCATAGTATCGCTGTAAAAATAGACAATATGAATAAAAAATAGTATATTTCATTACAAGTGCGGAAAGGTTGTCATTGCAAAGAGTCCCGACAAATGTCTGCCCGAGCCGAGGCGCAGCCGATGGCGAGGGTTGACAATCGGAACACGTTGCAATGACGGTTCCGCACGTGTACTGACCGACTATTTTTAATATAGTTGCGACAAAATGAAACAATATAATAAAATAATAAAAACACAATAAACTTAACTAACTAATCATTTATTTCTTATAAAAAAAAATGGCGCCAACTGTGGAATATAAAAGAAGAAGAAGCAGAGATTTTTTTTCTTCACTCATTCTGGTAGGCAAAAGGAATTATACCAATACAGCCAAGTCTTCAGTAGAATGTTTTTATTGATATGAAATGAAAATGAAATTTAATGAGATGAAATGAAATGAAATCCAACCTAACTCATTCAATCAAATCATTAAATCTGATATTGAAACAAATTAGTAAGTAGTTTCTTTTTGGAACTATACGTATTGGCATGAATCATAAAAAAATCCATGATTTTTTTTAGTAAAAACTTCATGGTTTGTTTTTCTTTATAATAGACATTATTTTGACAGTTGGGAAAGAGAACGCACGAGTGCGGGAAAGGTAAAAAAAAGCACGAGTGTGTAATAGCCCACATCCCGCACGCTATACGTCCCTGCAATACGGCACTTTTTGAGCAACTGTATTAAAACATATTTTTTCCTTCTCTTACGGCTACGTGATCTGCCTCGATGGCGCTCCTTTAATCATCTCTTACAACACCCTCAAGATGGGTTGGTGACATTGTGTTTTCTAAATCCGTTACCACACGGGTCAATATCGTGTTCATTAAAACGTGACTATACCCCATTCAAGATAGCGTGATCGATTTGACAGATGGGCTAGTGATGGGACAGACAGGAACTTATTATGAATACCCACCATCGCTTATCTACCCAATGTTTTATATGTCTAGTGCAATAAAGAATTTCACACATAATACATCCACGCCAACTTGTCACTGCTACAAGTATTTTAAAACGCTATTTTTTGGACTACTAGTTATTATCGGTTTCCCACCACTATTCGACATTGCAAAGTAAAGGTAAGATTCCGAAGTACGCTGCACGCAGAAGTGCTACCTCGGCACTACTGCTCCCGATTACCGCGACGTAGTTCGGACTCATACCTTTTTGTCGATCAGAAAAATTGACATCTGCCAAATCGATCACGTTATCTTGAATAGGGTATAAACTACTGCTTGCTTACACTAAATAACTATTTCGCCTATAATTTGCTGAACTAATCGGACGCAATGATGCGGAATGTTTAGATGGTACAGAGTGTAAAATTAATTATCTATGTTCTATCACTATCTCTACATAATATAAAAAAAAGCCGATGTCGTCTGTCCGCCCCTACGTATGCTTAAATTTTTAAAACTACGCAACGGGTTTTGAAGCGTTTTTTTTTAATAGATGGAGTGATTTAAGAGGAAGTTTTATATGTATAATAAATTTATAGTATTTTCAGTGATTCACCGATAAATTTAGAGATTCATCATTGCACCCGTGCGAAGCCGGGGTGGGTCGCTAGTATATATTATATAAATAAAAATGAATTGCTGTTCGTTACTCTCGCTAAAACACAAAAACGGCTGGACCGATTTGGCTAATTTTCATCTTGAAATATTCGTAGAAGTCCAGGGAAGTTTTAAACGGTGGAAATGCTCGGAATTAAATAAAAACTAAGCTTTTCCTTTGACGTGACGCTTGACGATTCCTTTTGTTTGTTTTAAGTTATACAAGAAGGTTATACAAAAGTTTAGGTCTATTATTTATCCATTGAGGCAGTACGAAGCCGGGCCAGCTAGTGCATAATATATCTGGACATTCAATGTCATATTACGCTTACGTAGTTACACATTACCATATAAAATCGGATACGGATAGTTTCCTTCATATTACTTAAAACGTTTTGTAATATTGTAAACAATACTATTGCAGGAAATGATTTCATGACGTTTCTGATTATTTAAATCCCAACGTTTCAGACACTGCAATGTGCAAAGATCGCGAAAACCTAAGACATTAATAATGAATTAGAAAGTTAAATGTTGTAAACTCTGTGATTGCCGGAAACCAAATGATTTTTATACATGTGTTCACAACATTTCAGTTTCTATTTAATTATTAATGTCTTGGGTTTTCACGATCCTCACACATTGCTATAAATAAAACGTTGACATTTAAATAAAAGAACACGATCAGAACCGCTAAGACATCATTTACCGCAGTTATTAATGTTATCAAAGAAAAAAAGAAATCTCTTGAAAACATAAAAACGGGAGTATTAATGATACAAGATATATGTACAAAATACGAAAAAACCCGAGCTACATTGCTTGAGTCCCAGAAAACTCTGTTCAAATTGAATTTGTGTCAGCGGTTATAAAACTTTACAGCCGACGCAACGCCGTGAAATAAATTTCCATACATTTGGTACAGTGAGCAAATCATAAGCTACGCATACAAATGTAGCTGTTATTCCGCCAGAGATTTTGAATTAATGATGTTATGGCTTTTGCTGTTGGCGATGTATGTGGGATATGTGAGCTAGGAACTGGTGTTGTTTATTGTTCAAACCGTTCGACTGCAACCATTAACAGTAGAACATTAATGTTAGAATAATTTGGTTTGATGTCAAGATATACATTTTAAGATAGATAGGCTGCCGCGTACCTACCGTGTTTGGTTTAGTTTAGGTTTAGTGAGAGCAGCGTCTGTGTGAATACAAACATTTAAGTAATAATGTTGAAACAATCCATGAATAATAATCCACTTTTGAGTCTTATGAAATTTTAATTCTGTAGTTGTCACATTTGTCCATGTGATGACGGCCATTCCATCTTGAGGGTGTCGTAAGAAAATTACGAGGCTGAAAATTGAGCCGCATGAGAAGGAAGAGTCGACAAAAAGAAATGATAAACCGAAACCCGTCTGTTCAGCTTGGTACAGTAGGCTTATTACCCTCCCTGTGATGGGAGGAGGTCCGACTCAGCAGTGGGTCTTTTAAGGGCTGTAGTAGCTGTTAAACAGTACTATATTTCTCAACATCCAATCTTATAACCTAGTGTTCAGTTTGTGATATACCCTTCGCTGTTTTTAGTACTCATGTTGTTTTAAAAATGGGTTTATATAGCAATAAAGAGATTAAATCATCCGTGTGGTGACGGATTTAGAAAACATAGTGTCACCACCCCATTCCATCCTGGGGGTGTCGTAAGAGCCGTCGAAAGGAAATGACAAGGCCGATAACCTAGCCGCCAGAGAAGGAAAACTTGATACGAAACCCTGTGCCAACCCGTCTGGCCAGCGTGGCACAGTAGGCTAATTACCCTCCTTGTGATGGGAGGAAGCCTGACTCAGCAGTGGATCATTTATGGGCTCAGTAATAGTAGACACATGATCTTAACAATAAGGCTAATATTACTATGTTATTGAAGTTATCATTGCCTGCTCGATAAAGTAGTTTCTCACAAAGCGCTGAACGTGCCAAATGTCCCGAAAGCCTCAAGTGATATGAAGTACCGGTATCAGTTTGACGTCATTTGCGGCAGGTAATGACGTCATTTGTATAAAATGAGTTTCTTTCCACGCACTTTTCCCTTTATGATAAGCGGCTTTTGTTAGGTTTAAGATTATGTACGGCGCTTACTGAACGGTGTGAAAATAATATTAACCAGTGATAGTAATTTCTCAACCTAGGCTGTGTTCAACACATTTGGTCCACCAATTTATGGAATGGGGTGGTGACTCTATATATTTTAAACGCAGATGTATGTGTCTGTCAAATACTACTACTCAGCTTATAAATGACCCACTGTTGAGTCGGGCCTCCTCCCATCACAGGGTGGGTAATTACCCTACTGTGCCACGGCAAACTGGCTAGACGGGTTGGGAGTCGTTTAAATTTTCCTTCTCTTGCGGCTAGGTTTTCGGCCTTCTCATTTTCTTTTGTCGGCTCTTACGACACCCTCAGGATGGAATGGGGTGGTGACACTATGTATTCTAAATCCGTCACTACACGGAATGTATGCCGTTGTAGATTTATCTTTAAATTAATTTTGAATGTCAATGAACTTCTTTCATTTTAATACAAACTTACGTTTTATAAAAGTTAGTAATTTTTCTAGCTTAGGTTTAACAGGAGCAGAAAGTACTTTTCTTTTAGACTATCTATCCCTAAATCTAGTTATATTGAGTCTCAAGGACGTATATAAATATGGGACTCAGATATACCTCGTGATTTAAGCTCAGACTCGACTGCGATCGTAAAGGGACCAAGCAATACTTACGTTTTAGTATCTAGAGCAATATCTAAATGAAAACTACAGCTCAAATAACATTATTAAAAGTTTCCAAGCTGATTTTGAGGCTATTTCTAAATTAAAAGGTAACTATGTAATGCAAAAGAAGAATATATAATGTCAACACCCCATTCCGTCCCGAAGGTGTTGTAAGAGCCGACTGTGCCAACCAGTTTGTCCAGCGTGGCATAGTAGGTTAATTACCCTCACTGTGATAGGAGGAGGCCAGACTCAGCATTGGGCCCTTTATGGGCTAAGTAGTTATTGGTGAATAATAAGGTAAAGATCAGGAGTTCGATAAGGCCTCCAAATTAACATTCATCATCGCAGCCCACTATTGAGTCAGACATTCTCCAATCACAAAGAGGGTAATTAGCCCACTTATCACTTATCAAGGGCTTATCAAGTTTCTCGTTTATCAGCCTTGCCACATGAACACTCTTACGACACCCGCAGGATAGAACGAAGTGGTGACATAATGCATAATGCAGGATCGACTGCTGCGCAGCATGTCGCGGGTTCGATCCCCGCACGGAATAAATATTTGTACGACCTACAAGTATTTGTTGCGGGTCTGGATGTTTTATATCTATAATATGTATGTACCTATTTACAAAAAAAAAATGTATCTAAGTAGTTTATCATCCATCTCGTTACCATAACACAAGCATTAAGTTGCTTAGCTTGGGACGAGATGGCGTTGTGTGAAATGTCCAAGGATATTTATATTTTATTTATTTATAATGGCCACAAGGACACAAATTAATATTAGAATGTACATTTTAATGGCGGGCTACAAAATTAACCTGCACGCCTAATTAGGGTTACTTTGAATGAACAGCCTTGGTCGTGTTCAAAATTACACTGTTACTACCCAATCAAAACTTTCTGCGTTGAATATTCATTGTAATGGACGAAGTTAGTGCAGTAAAGTGTGTTATTAAGACCGATTCTTTCCCTTAATTGTGGGTGTAGATTATTAATATGATTGGTGCATGAAATGTAGAGCAAATAGCAAAAAAACTAACAGGTCGAGTAAAAACTAGCTGTCTACCGCGACTTCGGTCGCGTGGTATTTAATAATATGGAAAACTCAGTAACAATCGGCTGCAGAGAGACAGCAATTGTGAAAAACGTTGTTTTAGTATATATACCGCGTATACATCGAAATGCACTTAGAAAAAAGAGGTAATTTTAATATTACAAACACTTTACAATTGTATTTATTTGTAAAGGTGTAAGGTTTATATTTTATACATTAATACGTGCACAATATTGTAGAGGAACACTGATAAATTTAGAGGTTTATCATTACACCCGTGCAAAGTCGGGGCGGGTAGATAGTTTAAAATAAACATTTATAGTGCTTTGTGATTTTATTAACGGTATTAAATTATTTTACTGCATTGGCACAAACACTATCGTAAAATTTATAGCCACGAACGCAAATAAGATTTACACCGAATATCCAACAATAAGCCAACGTTTGAATCAGACAAAAGTACTTACATGACTAAATAGTATTATTGGCAAATATTTAGTAATGTTACTCGATAACAATTTAATCTGTATTACTGTAAATTTGTTGACGAGGCAGTTAGCCCAGTCCGTGTGAGCCCGTGTGGTTGTGGATTTAGAATACCTAGTTTCACCACCCCATTCCATCTTGAGGGTGCCGTAAGAGACGACAAAAGGAAATGACAAAACATGTCTGGTCAGCTTGATACAGTAGGCTTACTACCCTTCCTGTGATGGGAGTATGCCCGACTCAGCAGCGGGTCTTTTAAGGGCTGTAGTAGTGTGTACTATATTTCTCAACATACAATCTTAAAACCTAGTGTTCCAAAAATGAGTATAGCAATAAATAGATTAAATCATCCGTGTCCACCCCATTCCATCCTGGTGGTGTCGTAAGAGAGAAAGAACAAGGCCGAAAACCGAGCCGCCAGAGAAGTTGATACGAAACCATTTTTTTTTTTTGTTCGCCCGGGGTCTAATCCTTTATGGACTATCCCCGTCGGCCACGGGGATGGCCGAGGAGGGGCGTGTGGGACTCTACCCCAGAGTGGGGGCCTACCCACTAAACATCCCCGGAGTGCTCCCACTCGCGTCCTGTTGCGGTATTGTGGGATCTGGTGCAGAACCACGCCGCCGCAGACAAGGAGGCCCACCTCCACACCTCAGGCTCGCTGAACGAGCAATCGAAGTCCTGTCGGGAGCACCCAACAGGACGTCGCATCTCCACAGATCCCATGTAGGGCGAAGGCATCCCCGTGTCCTGCCCCGGGATCTGCGGCCGGACTCGGCCTATGTCCCGGCGGGAGCGGCTCGGATAGTCGGGCTCGCGTCAACCGCCATGGGCGCCGCCGTGCTGACTGCGCCCCGGACCACCTCGCGCCTACCAGGGGGCCTATTACGGCCGCCCTTGGCTTGGGCGCACGACCCGCTGCCCAGCCGGTGCTCATGGGGTAAACCCATGTCCGCACACAGCGGGCAGCGTCGCCTCTCCGCCTGGCACTCTCGTGCCGTGTCTTCGGGTTCGCTGCACTTGTAGCAGCGAGCCCCCCTCTCGGACCCTTTGTTGGGGCACTGAGCCCCCACGTGGCCGCACTCGAGGCAGCGGAAACAGAATTCCGCTCTGGCCTCGAGTGCCACCACTCTCGCCCTTGCCCAGCCCACCACTAGGCGGCCGGGCGACAGAAGCCGCTGCGCAACGGCCAGTGGGCAGCGCACGTTGGCCACGCCCAGGTAACCGGGCGCACGACGGATGCTGCCAACCCTGACAGCCTCCGCTGCGCACCCCCCGGCTGAGGCAACTGCCTTGGCCACGTCAGCGACCTCTGTCGCGTCGTCAAGGTCGAGGACCTTCACCTCCCTGGTCCTCGTAGGGCGCAGGACCCGGACGCCCAGAGCACCGAGGGATGCTCCAAGGCTCTCCGCGAGCCTGTCCGCCTTCACGCCGCATTCGGGGCCAGACAGCTCGTAGAGCATCCCCCCGTCCTCGTCCTTCGGGGTCGCATTTCCTCAGGGGCGATCCCCAACTCATCCAGTTTAACCGCCCCCTTGGCGGTGGCCAACGCCTCGGCGTAGGTGGCCTGCGACCCCTCCGGTAACGTCCGTCGTTCTTTTGGGCGGGGCCTTCCTGACCGCCACCGTCGCCCATGTTTCCTTTTTGGGCTCCCTCGCTGGAGCCACACAGGGCGTCGCACGCGAGGGGACCGCAGGGAGGTCCGCGACCGGTTTGATACGAAACCATGTGCCAACCCATCTAGCCAGCGTGGCACAGTAGGCTCATGACCCTCCCTGTGACGGGAGGAGGCTCGACTCAGCAGTGGGTCATATATTAAATGGGCTCAGCCTATATTATGGGCTGAGTAGTAGTAGTAGTAGATTAATAAAATAAATTATAATAAAAATCCTTGGACATTTCACACAACGCCATCTCGTCCCAAGCGAAGCAACTAAATGCTTGTGTTATTGGTAACGAGATGGATTAAAACTACTTATATTCTTCTTCTTCTTTTTGTTAAATACATACACATTATAGCTAGAAAACACCCAGACCCGGAACAAATACTTGTAGGTCGTACAAATATTTCTTCCGTGCGGGGAATCGAATCGACATCGCGGTTCTCCATTATCAACATCATGTCAGCCAAGACAACTCCTCTGCTTGACATTTGCTTTTTGCAAGGATTTCTGCAAAGAGCGGTCATTGGCCACCTGCATCTATTAGGTCTGTCTTTCCAACCTGCTAATGGCCCTCCAGCACTGCGAAGAAAAACATAACAAGACACAAGAGTTGTTTGGTTATTCCTCTAAATATGATTATTAACAAACTCATAATACAAAGCTATTATTTTTTGCGTCTAAAACAAATAATCTCATAAGCCCCCATCTTCAATTATACTCAAGAACTTTTTGAAACTTCGGTCACGTCGTTTATTATAATATTGAAAAGATCATTTGCAAATGGTTCTAAACTTGGTTACAAAGAACTTCGTAACTAATGAAATTAAGATTAAGGTATTCGTTTATAACAATGATTATTACCGAGACTTGCATAAAGAACACCGAGATTCTCAAGGGATCCCATAAAGTTAACGACTATATCTTAGATATAAATCATCGTTGTTACAGCCCATAAATGACCCACTACTGGGTCGAGCCTCCTCCAAATTCATGGGGGGAATTATCCTACTGTGTCACGCTGACAAGACGGGTTGGCAAAGGGTTTCTATCGAGTGTTCCTTCGGAAATAAAAAAAATTAAAGGTTAGGGTTAATTAAACCCTATGTTGTGTGTAGTTCTAAATTTTGTAATAATTGGGACATTATTACAAAATTTAGAAAAGGTTATTTAGAAAAAGGTTTGCAAAAATATAAAAATATATACAGTAGAACGCTTCCTTGCGAACCTGTGGCGCCCCAAACGAGACATGTGAGGGTAATACCGCTGGGGTTATTGGGTTAGTGGGTAGTCGTGTGTCACATAACCACTGACCGCGAGCGGGAGCGATAAGCATTAAGCATTTTCCCAGCGAACCCTTAAAGGTGTTTGTATTAAGTTTAGTCGCCTCTTACGACACCATCATGATGATATGGGTCAGTGACATTGTGTATTCAAAATCGTTTGGGGCGCCACAGGTTCGCAAGAAAGCGTTCTACTGTGGCGCCCTGACAAGTGGCGACTTTAAGAGGGCACCCCGGGTAAGTTAATACCAACCCAGTGCCAACCCGACTTGCCAGCTTGCCACATTATTTTCTACCATGAAATTGGAGGAGGCCCGATTCAGTAGTAGATCATTTATTGTCTGAAATGATTATGAGTAAGTATATCGACATTTTAAGTATATTAGATTTATCTTCAACAATCCAAATGTACATATATTTTATAACAAACAATTATTAATGTGGCAGTAACAATATTTATCAATTTAAAATTTAATTAACGTTTAAACTTCCAAGTAATATTATTGGCTTGTAATTCATAATTGCAATAGTAAGTAGTAATAATATTTGAATTAATCACTAAATCTATAATAATAGTATAAACAGAAAAGAGTTGTATGTTTCGTTACAAACGTAACGAATAAATTAAAAACTACTAGACCGATTTCAAAAAATCGCTCACAATTGGAATGCTACACTATACCTGATAATTTAAGCTATAAACGAAGCCGAGATAAGCACGGTTTTGACGCCCATGCAGGCAAAGCCGCGCGCATATACTAGTATTTAATCGAACTAAAAGTCTCTTACTTTATTACTATTAGTAGTAAAAATTAATTACATCGTAGATAGCATCAAAATATTTTAATAATGAATTAATCATATTGTTCTAAATATAGCCAAAATTTTGGTATAGCGTAATTGAATCCAAACCATTCTAGAAGAATATAAATCTGAAAAGTAAAATTCAATTTTGCTTGTATATTGAAATTTCATTTGAGAGAAACTTTAATAAAATGAAAATTTTACAAGTAAAAGACGCGTTTTACCTCTAACAACCTGAAGGTTATGCTCTAAACTGTAAAACGATATTCTTAAAAAACAAAATAGAAATGTATATATTATTTTCAATAACTTTTGATATAAAGGCGTTTCAATTAAACTAAAATTTTCCAAATGGTATCTTATTGCATATTTATCAGTTTTATTTGAACAAAAAACAATCTACATTTTATACATCAATCTGTCCAAATTGCTTTAGATTGTAAAACGATATTCTTGCTAAAAAAAGACAATTTTATCATAAATTTGATCTTTTTCATCAAAATTTATTATAAAATTGATCGTATCAATTTAAATTCAATTTTCCAAATGGTTTCTTGTTGCAAATTTATCGAAGTTTTATATTAACAAAAAAAATCTACGTATTAAATATCTAAGGCTAAAAATATTCAAATTGCACAGAAATACTAAAATGTTTCACTTAAAGAAGTTAATTTCACCACTACACAATAATGAGTCGTTATTCGTGGATCGTTATAGAAATCTGTATTTTATCGTTATTTCTAAATAAGCATTTGTCGGTCCCGTCAAACATTTCTTGCTTGTAACAATTATTTAAAATACATAATGCAGCTGTAAAAAAATGAATAGCAGAACAGAAAGACACAGTAAAGCAATTTGAAGCCTTTCAAGTAATACATCTTACTTGAAAGGGCGTAATTTACTTTAAACTAGTTTTGAGAAGCCTCCTGTTTTGTCTAAAAAATTGCTGAAAGAAAAATCGTCTTATGACGTCCGCATTATTATAACCAACTAGCTGTACCCGCGACTTCGTCTGCGTGGAATTTAAAAAAAGTTAATTAGATCATTAATATTTTTTTTTGGTTTTTGCATTTATTTTAATCATCATTTATTTTCAGTTTTTGTTGGCTTATTTATCGAATCTTCTTTGATATTGAGATTGTGAATATCATCATAAATACTATGTATTAAAGTTTCAGTGTCCACCACAACCTGGCAAAGACTGGTAGGTAGTTCTATATCATGATTACTATTCACTTCTAGACACTTTCCCTCTCCAACATCAAGAAGAATTTTACTAAATTCTGAATCAGCTGAATGATGTGCTCTCATGTTTTGTTTTAAATTAAGTTTTTAACAATGTCTCCAAAGTACTGAACGTTTTAGCCGGAACAAACGGACAGACAGACAAAAATTAAAAAAAAATATTTTGGTCTATGTGCTGTTTAAACATACTTACGCATTTAGTAAAAAGTTGTTATTTTATTATTACAATCAGACACTCCAATTTTATTTATTTGTATAGAAGATGTATAGACTAAATAAAAGTAGCCTAAGTTACTCTTTATATCATCAGCTACCTATCAGTGAAAGTCCCGTCAAAATCGGTCCAGCCGTTCCAGAGATTAGCCGGAACAAACAGACAGACAGACAGACATACAAACGGACAGACAGACAAAAATTAAAAAAATGTTATTTCGGTCTATGTGCTGTGTATACAGACTTACGCATTTAGTAAAAAGTTGTTATTTTATTATTACAAACAGACACTCAAATTTTATTTATTTGTATAGATGTATAGACTAAATAAAGAATCCTAAGTTACTCCTTATATCATCAGCTAACTATCGGTGAAAGTCCCGTCAAAATCGGTTCAGCCGTTCCAGAGATTAGCCGGAACAAACAGACAGACAGACAGACAGACAGACAGACAGACGGACAGACAGACAAAAATTAAAAAAAATGTTATTTTGGTCTATGTGCTGTGTATAATACAGACTTACGCATTTAGTAAAAAGTTGTTATTTTATTATTACAAACAGACACTCAAATTTTATTTATTTGTATAGATTAAGGAAGTCGAATTATGAAATGAGCTTAAATTACGGTGATTTTTTTTAATCAGTGACTTGAATGCCTTTAACCCTAGGCTTGCGTGATGGAAAGCAACGCCAGGGTCTAAGATGGAGCTGGCAGTTCAAGGAAGTTTCCTACCACCAAGCGTGCTGGGTTTTTTTGACTTTTACAACACGCGTCATTTCCCAGCGTGCGGTGGGGAAGTTTTATATTCTGTCCCGTCCCCACACGATATTGAACTTTCATCTTCACTGTGTCTCTCTTCGACACTGCCACAAAACTGATATAATAGAAATACACCATACAGGGTCTTCCTAACACTCCAAGGTAATAAAAAACAAAAAAGGTTCAAGAAAGGGATAAAGGTATCTCGAAAATGGACAACGATACAAAAGTTTCTGTCTCTCCCAACAACCCACACGTAGAAAGTAAACGAAAGAAAAGTTTAGATTTAGATAGGTCCCGAAGTTTGCGTGTTCGCAGCTTGCACGAATAACCTCGTGCTCGTAAGTCTCCGAACTTGTGACTACAGCGAGTCCTCTAACGTTATTTATAAAATGACTCCTCGGGCATCCAAAGGATATTTTATTAAGAAGTACTGGGAACTTTACTTTCTACGTTGAAGAGGGTAATCGCTGAGATCAAAAGGTTCCGAGTGATCGCTGTTCATAAAATTCAGTTAATGTTGGCCAGTTCACATAATGCCAGCGGAATTTCAGGCGACCTAATGAAGGTCGCTGGAATCCAATAGCTATTTAGAAACATTTAATTCACAAACACAAATGACACTAAGGGCCCCCGCGCATTTAGGCGGCCAGGTCGCGCGGCCAGTCGCGCGGATTGGCCGCATAATGCGCGGGGGTTCGCGGCCACGTCTGCGGCCACATTTGTCAGTCGAATCAGTGTTGCCATATATACAGATTTATCTGTATTTATTTGAGATTTTTGACCACGATTTTTCTAACTTTTATATCTATACAGATTTTAGGATGAGGATGTATTTTTTGAAAAAACTAATTATTAGGTATCATTTTTTATATATTTTATATTATAGTTAAACGCCGCAGTATATCGTCAGTGATACACATTGCGCAGGCGTTTCCCAACTTAATCGGAAAAATACGCAAAAATTAGATACTGAATGGCGTCATTTAAGAATGAACAATAGCTTTTTGGAATCAAGTGAAGAAAATCCTGAATTGTTTTGGCATCAAGTCAACTGTGCAGAATAGAAATATGTTCTCTTAACGAACTGGTTTCTGCATTATTATGCCTTCTTCACTCCAGTGCTGCGGTTGGAAGGATATTTTCTGCAATTAACTTGATTATAACTAAAACAAGAAACCATTTAGGTAATGAAACGATGGAGGGACCAATTTTAACCTAACAATTACTCAATAATTAGACATGTTTTAAGTTCAATATCGATAACAGTTTGATTTCCAAAATGAATAAAAATATGTACAAATGTAATAAATAGATGTTAAATAGGATAGTCTTTATTTTGTCAGTTTACCTAGTAATGTTGTAGCTTATTGTTCCCATACAGATATTTGACCTTTTAATTCAGATTTATGGAATTGGAATGTGGCAACACAGAGTCGAATTCACATGGTGCTCCAAAATGGACGTCGAAGAAGACATTATTGTTGCGCTAGTTTGTTCTTTATTACAAAAGCGAAAGAAAAAAAGGACCAAGAATTTATTTTGGATTCATCCATTGTTACGGGAGAGGCTTACAAAAGGAATATATCACACATACTTTCCAGAGGTACTGCAATATGAAAATAAATTTTTGAACTATATGAGAATGTCTAAAAAAACTTTTTACTAATTACTTTTTCTAATTATTTTAATGGACAGACAGACTCGACAGACTTCGTTTTATTTATATACCGCTGTAGAGTTCGCGCACGCGAGTCCTTTAACAGATTCCGTGCGCGGGTTCTATGGCAACCAAATTTATTGACTGTCACCTTTAGCTATTTTCTCTATTCGGTTATATTTTACATTTTTATTGTTTTTATTTCTTTCTGCTTTGCTGTCCTAACTCCTTCTGTAAATATATTAGAATTGTAAATACTAAACGGAGTTAAATTTATTTGGACTCAGATAGGATTCTTTGTCCCACACGTTACACCTACTCGTATGTAGCAAAACTATTGTAATAAAACAAAACTAAATAATAAAAAATATTTACCAAGTTCTACTTTTCTTTTTCTTCTAAATTTTCCCCACGGAATATATTAGTCACTTACAACCATAATTGCCTTTTTAAATTTTTGTCCGAATAATCATCCGATGACTGGTCCCATAATGCCATTCTGTTTTGAATTTCAACAATGAAACGTTCAGTATCAAACACCATCCTGTACATACAAAAAGCGTGTGGCCGCTGCGACCAGTGCGCGCACAATGAGCAATTTCATACAAATTGACGTATCTCGTTGGCCGCGGCGGCCAATGTGACGTAATGTTTTTCGTTGTCCGCGCGACCAAAACATGGCCGCGCGGCCTGGCCGCGTAATGCGCGCAGCTGTATACATCGTAGAAGAATTAGTTGGCCGCAGCGACTTGGCCGCGCGGCCTGGCCGCATAATGCGCGGAGGCCCTAACTCACATAGCAAGTGCCTACGGTTTACACAAAGACACTCGCGCGACTCCGGAATCGAACCGGGGATCCGTAATCCAAAGGCGGCACATCTAACCCCTAGATCAACAACGTAACATATAGTAAAATATTATTTCTTGCCCCGCGATACAGGTTAAATATATCCAGTAGGTACCCAGTGTTCGTTTTCATTTTAAAGAAAAATAAAGGAAAATAATGTTTCGTAATAATTTTCCAGGTAATACAATTGTACTTATTCCACAACTTTTACATTACCCTTGCGTCGCCTAAAAGTGACTCACAATCTTAAATACCATTAAGTGAGCAATTATAACTTTTGGGACTTGTCTAGGTAATTACACGTCTCTTGTAAGTTGTAATGGCAAAGTTCAACGAAGAAAATTAAACTTATGTAGAAGCGCTTCTGACGTATATTGTTTGCTGAATTGAATTTTAATTTATGAATGAATTAAATTGAACTTAAATTATTTTAAAAGCAACTCTTTTATAACTTTATTTAGACATTTCTCCGTATTGTCTGTACGTTTCTCAAATGAAGAAGGTATTTATGGATTCATTCTTAATTCAAAAAAGTTACTAAGGCAAACTTAATGTCATATGGCATTCTTTCCCAGTCTACCATTAGATAGAAGACAACATAACAGGTTGATGCATTATTCAACCGATCCAAAGAGCCGATAGAATAAAATCTATACTAACTAACTACAATGAATATGCAAATCAATATAGCTACTTAAATATACCAATATCATCAATATACCAATACCAATGCCTCGTTGGTCTAGTGGTTAGATGTGCCACCTTTGGATCAACGGGTCCCGGGTTCGATTCCGGGGTCGGGCAAGTGTCTTTGTGTAAACCAGAGGCACTGGCTCGGAGTCTGGGTGTCATTTCTATTTATAATTTGTATGTATTTACAAAAAAAAAATGTATATAAGTAGTTTATCATCCATCTCGTTACCATAACACAAGCATTAAGTTGCTTAGCTTGGGACGAGATGGCGTTGTGTGAAATGTCCAAGGATATTTATTTATTTATTTCTTATCTGCTCACATTAGTCCACTGCTAGACATAGGCTTCCTCTAAAGAGCGCCATAGCGCCCTGTTTTTCAGCTTGACGCATCCAGCTGCTGTCTACCTACTATGCTAATATAGTTATACCTATATAATTAAATACATTAATTCATACGTATATATCACAACCCACTGTACACAGGCCGTTGAGGACTGGCCGGGTTATGGGGATTCCAGGGCGCATATAGATGGTAAATTGCGCCCCGACCTACCCACTTAAACCGACGGTGATCCTCGACTGCCCAAACCAGGGCCACGAGATTCCCTTCCAATGGAGGAGCATGGTCCGCGACACCCATCCAACACCTACATTGCTCATACTGCGGATCAATTGCTTTCTACACAGTCCGCTATGTTTCGCCGTTCATGGCATAAAAGATAATAAATAAATAAATAAATAAATAAATATCCTTGGACATTTCACACAACGCCATCTCGTCCCAAGCTAAGGAACTTAATGCTTGTGTTATGGTAACGAGATGGATGATAAACTACATAAATACATTTTTTTTTTTGTAAATACATACATATTATAGACTAGCTGTACCCGCGACTTCGTCCGCGTGGAATTTAAAAAAAGTTAATTAGTTCATTATTATTTTTTTTTGGTTTTTGCATTTATTTTAATTATCATTTATTTTCAGTTTTTGTTGGCTTATTTATCGAATCTTCTTTGATATTGAGATTGTGAATATCATCATAAATACTATGTATTAAAGTTTCAGTGTCCACCACAACCTAACAAAGACTGGTAGGAAGTTCTATATCATGATTACTATTGACTTCTAGACACTTTCCCTCTCCAACATCAAGAAGAATTTTACTAAATTCTGAATCAGCTGAATGATGTGCTCTCATGTTTTGTTTTAAATTAAGTTTTTAACAATGTCTCCAAAGTACTGAACGTTTTAGCCGGAACAAACAGACAGACAGACAAAAATTAAAAAAAAAAATTTTTGGTCTATTTGCTGTTTAAACATACTTACGCATTTAGTAAATAGTTGTTATTTTATTATTACAATCAGACACTCCAATTTTATTTATTTGTATAGAAGATGTATAGACTAAATAAAAGTAGCCTAAGTTACTCCTTATATCATCAGCTACCTATCGGTGAAAGTCCCGTCAAAATCGGTCCAGCTGTTCCAGAGATTAGCCGGAACAAACAGACAGACAGACGGACAGACAGACAAAAATTTAAAAATATTTTATTTTGGTCTATGTGCTGTGTATACAGACTTACGCATTTAGTAAATAGTTGTTATTTTATTATTACAAACAGACACTCCAATTTCATTTATTTGTATAGATGTATAGATGTGCTGTGTATACAGACTTACGCATTTATTTATTTGTATAGATCATCATCATCATCATCATTTCAGCCAAAGGACGTCCACTGCTGGACATAGGCCTCCCCCAAGGATTTCCACAAAGGCCGGTCCTGGGCCGCCCGCATCCACTGCTTTCCGGCGATCTTAACCAGGTCGTCGGTCCACCGTGTGGGAGGCCTACCAGCACTGCGCCCTCCGGAACGCGGTCGCCACTCGAGGACTTTTCTGCCCCATCGGGCGTCGGTCCTGCGAGCTATGTGCCCTGCCCACTGCCACTTAAGTTTGGCAATCCGGTGGGCTATGTCGGTGACCCTGGTTTTCCTGCGTATCTCCTCATTTCTGATTCGATCACGCAGGGAAACTCCGAGCATAGCCCTCTCCATTGCCCTTTGGGTGACTTTGAGCCTTCTGATGGAGCCCATAGTGAGCGACCACGTCTCTGTTCCATATGTCATCACTGGCAACACACATTGGTTGAAGACTTTTGTCTTCAGACACTGCGGTATTGTGGACGAGAAGATCTTTCGCAGCTTCCCGAACGCTGCCCAGCCGAGTTGGATCCGACGATTGACCTCTTTCTCGAAGTTGGACTTACCTAACTGGACAGTGTGTCCCAGGTAAATGTAATGGTCAACAACTTCGAGGGTAGAACCTCCGATGTTAACAGGAGTGGCTTGAACATGGATATTAGACATGATCTTCGTCTTCTCCATGTTCATCTTAAGGCCGACTCGTTCGGAGGCTCCACAGAGGCCATCGAGCATCGTAGTGAGGCCCTCCATGGTCTCAGCCATTACGACTATGTCGTCAGCGAATCGAAGGTGAGTGATGTACTCGCCGTTCACGTTAATGCCCAGCCCTTTCCAGTCCAGAACCTTGAAAACATCTTCCAGTGCAGCGGAGAACAGTTTCGGAGAGATAACGTCTCCCTGTCTAACACCTCGCTGCAACTGGATCGGTTTCGAGGTCTGGTCCTGGAGTCGGACTGACATGGTGGCGTTTTCATACAAGCACTTCAACACTTCGATGTACCGATAGTCGACTTGGCACCTCTGGAGAGCCTGCAATACTGCCCACGTCTCGATCGAATCGAAGGCTTTCTCGTAGTCCACGAACGCCAGACAAAGTGGCAGGTTATACTCCTCGGTCTTCTGTATAACCTGCCGTAGCGTTAAAATATGGTCTACGGTACTGAAGCCTTTTCGGAAACCGGCTTGTTCGGGAGGCTGGGAATCGTCAAGCCTGCACGCGAGTCGATTCGTGATGACCCTCGAGAACAACTTGTAGACATGGCTCAGAAGTGAGATGGGTCTGTAGTTCTTCAATAAGGTGTTATCTCCCTTCTTGAAGAACAGCACCACCACACTTCTGTTCCATGCCTTTGGCGTTCGTCCTTCGAGTATGACGGAATTGAATAACTTCTGAAGGGCCCTAAGGATCGGTTCTCCACCCGCCTTCAGAAGTTCTGCGGTAATTCCGTCATCACCCGCCGCCTTGTTGTTTTTAAGTTGCTCGAGAGCCATCCCGATCTCACACAGGCTGACGTCCGGGAGGTCTTCTGTGTAGTGCCGGGTTAATCTAGCTCGTGGGTCGTCTGCTAGATTTATGACGGGTTCCTGTGTAGACTTGTACAGTTGTCCATAGAAACTCTCGACCTCACCCAAAATCTCGGACTTCGACGTGACGATCCTGCCGTCATCAGTCTTCAGCCTGACGAGCTGGCTTTGCCCAATAGACAGATCCCTGGCAAAAACCTTGGAGCCCCTGTTACGTTCAATAGCCTCTTCAACACGATTCGTGTTGAATCGGCGTATATCACGCTTCAGGGACTTTGATATCTGTTTATTGAGCATCCGAAGCTGCGTCGCATCATCTGTAGACTGCAGAACCATTTTCCGTCGCTCGTCCATGAGATTTAGGGTGAGGTCCGAGAGCTTTTTGGCCGTTTTCAGGCGTTGGGTCTCACAGAACTTCGACCCAACTTTGCGGACAGTCTCCACGAACCCGTCATTATAATCGTCCACGTCAACGCCTAGGCTTATAAAGCGGTTTTGCAGTTCGAGCTGAAAGCTCTCCGGGTTTTGAATTTGAACTGGCACGGGACGCAGCGTAGACCTCACCAGGCGCGACCTTTCAAGCTTAACGTCGATATTCAATGTGCCTCGTACTAAGCGGTGATCGCTTCCGGTTTTGACCATATTGATCACGGAGACATCATTGAATATGTGCTTTTCCGTCGACATGATGAAGTCTATCTCGTTTTTTGTGGTGCCATCCGGACTCAACCAGGTCCATTTCCTCTGTTCTGGTTTTTTGTAAAAGGAATTCATCATATAGAGTCCCTCCTTCTCCAGAAAACCAGCCAAAGTCTGGCCCCGTTGGTTCCGGTGTCCAAACCCAAATTGCCCCACTTGCAGCTCATCTCCGCTCCGCTTGCCCAGTTTCGCGTTAAAATCCCCCATGACAACGGTGTAGTGCGTTCTAGAGCCATGTATGGCCGAGGAAATGTCCTCATACATTGTCTCCACCGCTTCGTCGGGGTGTGCCGAGGTCGGTGCGTATACCTGTATGACCTTCAGCGAATAACGCTTAGTTATTCTGAGTATAAGGTACGCCACCCTGGTCGACACACTCTCGATTTTAACAACGTTGTTCACAAGGGACTTGTGGACGATAAACCCAACACCACCTTGGGACTGTTGGTCGCCCTCCCGGAAGTAGAGCAAGTTGCCGGATTTGAGGGTTATCGTGTCCTCTCCCTCTCTTCGGACTTCAGACAACCCCACTATATCCCATCGCAACTTGCTCAACTCTTCCTCGAGTTCTACGATCTTCTCGTCAGTCCGCAGTGTCCGTGTGTTATATGTTGCCAGGTGCAGCCGTCGTTTTTTGTGGTAGCCGGATCTCTGCCGGAGATTGTTCGCACCCCCTGCCCCACCGTTACCTTGGCTGCTACCGTGGCCGAAGGAATAGTGGGGCTGCCGGGGACTGGGGGCCGTTTTCCTGTTTGTATCCATTCATTTATGGGGGGGGGGTTTGCCATAATCGCCACGCTTGGCAGGCGGGTTGGCGATCGCAGTGATGGATGGTGTGTTTTGAACAGAGCGTCGCTGCTGCCCAACGTCTGTTGTCCCTTAGTCGCCTTCTACGACACCCACGGGAAGATATGGGGTGGTAGTATTCTTACTCCGCTACCACACAGATTGTATTTGTATAGATGTATAGACTAAATAAAAGCCTAAGTTACTCCTTATATCATCAGCTACCTATCGGTGAAAGTCCCGTCAAAATCGGTCCAGGCGTTCCAGAGATTAGCCGGAACAAACAGACAGACAGACAGACAGACAGACGGACAGACAGACAAAAATTAAAAAAAATGTTATTTTGGTCTATGTGCTGTGTATACAGACTTACGCATTTAGTAAAAAGTTGTTATTTTATTATTACAAACAGACACTCCAATTTTATTTATTTGTATAGAAGATGTATAGATAGAAATGACACCCAGACTCCGAGCCAGTGCCTCTGGTTTAGACAAAGACACTGGCCCGACCCCGGAATCGAACCCGGGACCCGTTGATCCAAAGGCGGCACATCTAACCACTAGACCAACGAGGCATTGGTATTGGTATATTGATGATATTGGTATATATATTATATATATTATAGATTATATATATTAAATCTATATATTATAGATTATATATATTAAATCTATATATTATAGATTTAAATTGATCTTTATCAGTATCATTATCATCATCAATATCACTATCACTACATATTATAAAACAAAGTCGCTGTCGTCTGTCCGTCCCTATGTATGCGTAAATCTTTAAAACTACGCAACGGATTTTGAAGCGGTTTTTTAATAGATGGTAGAGTGATTCAAGAGGATCTTTATATGTATAATACATGCATAAATTTAGATGTTCATCATTGCAGCCGCGAAGCCGGGGTGGGTTCGCTAGTTCAGCAATATAACTTAAAACTTATTTGTTTTCAAGCTACTTCAAATGTATTCAATAAGCTCCTTGTTGAAAGAATGGCATGTTACCTTAACGCACGCACCTCGCTTCAAATATGCAAACATCACGCAACAAACCACAGGTGCGTATCGATTACATCAATTTTGCATTCTCCCTGCCGTTCTAACCTCATGTATAATGGACATGGGCGAACTCATAAATTTGCTTAACGACTCTGTTTGTACACAGAATATGATACGCAATTCTTTGATCCAATACTCTAAAAAAGTACTGGCAACTTTTTGAGGTAAGTTACGAGCATGATATTCATTTGTATCTTGTGCAGATATCACGAGGAAATCCGAGTTAATGCTGCAAATTGCGTAACCCTTTCATACTGTCCTCTACGTTCTGTTTGGTGTGTGAGATTGGCTCCTTTCTGTAGATTAGCATTTTATTGCCTGTATTAATTAGTAATTGTATTTTCCACATTAAAATTCATATGAGCCTATGTAATCTTGGTTTTCCTGCCCTAGTTCCAATAGTTCGTATGGGGTCGGCAGAGTCTTCTTCCATTCTCTTCTTATTTATTTTACGTCTCGTGCATTCCGTACATATTTTCTTTGATCTACCTCTATCTTTGCATCCATCTGCTTTCACTTTATCTTCGCTATGCCTTTGATAACTTCTCATCACCATTTTCATACCAAGTCAAGCAGTTTCTTTCAAATTTTCTGCCACTGTTCCCACTTTTCTTACTCATGTAACCTGCTTTAATAAAACCATGCAGAACGACATATTGGACGAAACATTGATCATTTCTTCGTGAAAATAAAACAACCAACCAGATTAGCACAAAGTTTTAATCAGGATTTCAATGTTTGGCCAGCCCGTCTGCCTAGCTAGTTGATGCTTGGTAGAGATAGCTCTTTACTAATTATCATCATTTTCTCAGGTCATAAATAATACACTGATGAGTTGGACCTCCTCCAAGTTCATAAAGAAAAATGTGTGTACCATGCAGGTAAGTTTGTATCAAGTTTTCCTTCTCTTGCAGTTAGTTGTTTGGCCGTTGCGTTCTTGCGTTCTTTTAGTCGCCTGCTACTGCACCGTCATGATGGTAGGCTTTGGTGTCATTTTCCATCAACACATGTGTCCGCTAAAAAAAATACTCTATTGTTGCAACAAAAATAACACAATATGTTATTTTATTTAATTCACTTCGTTCGACACCTCAAGATATAATTGGTTGGTGATAGTCATCTTAATCAGTCACCACGCCCGTTCGAATATTTATCATTATGGTATCTTAAAATATTTGAATACCAAGTTTTCATGCTAATTTGAAATTTCCATTTATTCGGCTTAAGCTTCCGCTCGCAGACTGCGGTCTTAATAAAATAGGAGAAATAAAGTCTTCACTAGCATTTGTGGCAATTCACAAACCCGTTTCCTAGAACTTGGCGCGTCTAAATCACTTCCTTATGAAGGCTTGGGTGAAACTAATGGACCCATTTACTTTTGGTAAGGCGTATGAAACGTTTCAAGGATTAAGATTTGCAACTATTTAAAAATATGGGCTTCTCTCATTCTTGGCTTTTCAGAGCTTTTTTGGGAACATCGACAAATTTAAGATGTTTTTTATTCCACTTCGGTGACTTGGGTGCCTCTTCACTAGAGACCTGTACTACTAATACTCAGTCCGTAGACAAAGTCAAATATGTAAATTTATGTATATATCGTAAACAAGACTAATAATTTGAAAAAAAGTAACTAGAGAGTTTCTTCCCGCCTCTTCTCTGGAGAACAGCATTCTGAACCGGTAGTGTTTTCAGTAAGGGTTGCAGGAAGTCAATACAGATGGATGGATTGTAAGAATGAGGATTGTGTATGAAAGGTGTGAATGTATGACCACTGATAGGTGTATATGGAGACTACCACCTAGCGTGAGATTCGCCGTAAGATGATAATGGTAATTTTAAATATGACGATTTCTAAGAGTTTTGTGATAAAACCTACGTAAATAATAAATAATAATAATAAATAAATAAATATCCTTGGACATTTCACACAACGCCATCTCGTCCCAAGCTAAGCAAACTTAATGCTTGTGTTATGGTAACGAGATGGATGATAAACTACTTATATACATTTTTTTTTTGTAAATACATACTTATTATAGATAGAAATGACACCCAGACTCCGAGCCAGTGCCTCTGGTTTAGACAAAGACACTTGCCCGACCACGGAATCGAACCCGGGACCCGTTGATCCAAAGGCGGCACATCTAACCACTAGACCAACGAGGCAGTCAGTAAACCTTTTGAGTTGAGTTTGAAATAATTTATATTGCATAGGACACAATGGTCACTTACAAATAGTCAACATATTAATCTTCTTCACTATCACTATCACTATCACTACATATTATAAAACAAAGTTGCTGTCTTCTGTCCGTCCCTATGTATGCTTATATCTTTAAAAGTACGTAACGGATTTTGAAGCAGTTTTTTTTAATAGATAATGTGGTTTAAGGGGAAGGTTTATATGTATAATACATGCCTAATATTGTAGAGAAATACTGATAAATTTAGATGTTCATAATTGCAACCTTGCGAAGCCGGGGCAGGTCGCTAGTATTTATAATATAAAAATGAATCGCAAAATGTGTTGGTAACCGCATAACTCAACAACTTCTGGACCAATTTGGCCAAAAATCGAATAATTGCCGGAAAACCCCTTAAAACAGCGTTTTTCTTTTTCCCATACAAACGTTTTCTAAATAAAACGTAGAGACAAATTGAGCTTTATTGCTATTGTATAAAGAACATATTAAATTACAACCACTCACTGTTATCTAAGCAATTTAAGTGTGTTCCTAACGTCAAAGAGTCAATTTTTTTGACAGGACAAAGTCTGTCGGGTCCGCTAGTAATAAATATTATATAGATGATGCAAATTATTCGACCGTTTCGAACGCAGCCATAGCTGAGAAGAACAAGAAGCAAGCAGGGCTTTTTATTTTTTTTCTCTTTACATTGTGGTCCTTTTTAATATACTTATCTAGTTAAAATAACATAAATAAGTAATTAACATACATGAATCACTTTTACTCACTCACTCACACTCACGATAAGTAGGGCCTCCTCCAGTTACATGGAGCGTCATCAGCCTACTATGCCACGCTGGGAAGACGAATTGGCACAGGGTTTCGTATCAAGTTTTCTTCTCTGCGTTACGGTCATCGGCCTTGTCAAATAGTTTTGTCGGCTCATAAGACACCCTCAAGATGGAATGTTGTGGTGACATTATGTACGTCCTTCATCACACAACAATGTTGTCACCGAACCTAAAACGAATCGGAGAATTTTTTATTCCGACCATTTAATTGCACCTACTATGTATTCACCCCGAAGAATATTCCCCTCGTTAAATTACTTTAGGGTATTGAGGTATTTCCAATGACTAATCAAGTAGACTTCTCAAACAGGCATACCTCATAGACCAGTGTTTCCCAATGTGGAGCCCACGCCCAACAGGGGGAGATGGGGGGGGGGGGCAATTTGATAGTTAAGGGTGCTGTTTAAAAATGGACTTGGACGACTTTAACCCTAACAATATTTAAAGGTTAAAAATTATGCACGGGGGGCGTTAAGCTGGGGCATGGCGTAAAAAAGGTTAGGTAACACTGGCATGGACAGTATTTATTTCATAGTAGCTATTGCTCGCGACTCCATCTGCGTCGACTTTAAATTGGGTTGGGTTAATTTACATAGTTATACTATACTTGTGGTGACGGATTTAAAATAAATAGTGTCACCACCCCATGCCATCCTAAGGGTGTCGTAAGAGCCGACAAAAGGTCAGGCGTAACTCAACAGTGACTCATCAATGGGCTAGTATTTTAAATTGCTACAAATTTGAAACAGACGTATTTTTACTTACGTAGATTAGTCACTTTTAGTATTATAATTTTCTGTAGGACAGTAGGACTGCAGTCAGTCTGCATAGGATATATTCAATTCAGATGTAGCAGCACTCTCGAGAATCTTTCGTGCGCACCAAGACAGATGACGCGCAGAAACGATTATGCCCCGCCGCACATGCCCACACTCGCACTCGTTCACTGTCCGCAATTTTATTGCTATCACGAGTCGTACATCAGTCAGTGTCTCTACGAATACGAAGCAAGATGGATGTGATTAATATAATGTTCAGAATCCGACCGTGATAACGAGTTTTTAAATAGATTAATGTTATTAAGGAAACCGTCCGGAAAAATATTTGGAAGCGCTAACTTCTGATATTTCACCCGAAATGTTTAAAAATTATTTTAGAATGACTAGGAACGATTTTAAAGAAGTACATGCGTAGAATGCTTCAGATTTAGAAGATCATTTAGAAACACTCGGCCACTGCCACTCGAAAACAATGTCACGGTCAACTACACGCGCGTACTCGCTCATGTACGTGAGTGCGTCGACACTTGAGAGCAAATGCGGATCTTGTTACTGCGCCATAGGTTTTAAATACTGCCACTCGCACGCGGCTCGTGACAGACAATGTGAGTGTGAGCATGTGCGGCGGGGCTATAGGTGGGGTAATACCGATTTCCAACGGATGTTTAAGGATGAATTTATTCGGTATGAAAAACCACAACTGACTGCCTCGTTGGTCTAGTGGTTAGATGTGCCACCTTTGGATCAACGGGTCCCGGGTTCGATTCCGGGGTCGGGCAAGTGTCTTTGTCTAAACCAGAGGCACTGGCTCTGAGTCTGGGTGTGAAAAAATGTATATAAGTAGTTTATCATCCATCTCGTTACCATAACACAAGCATTAAGTTGCTTAGCTTGGGACGAAATGGCGTTGTGTGAAATGTCTAAGGATATTTATTTTATTTATTTACAATTCCTTAATAATATTTGCTTTTGTCTGCCTTGTTGGTTAAAGGGTTGCATGTACCGCCTTTGCGCACATTTGAAGTCGGTTTCGGGTTCGATTCCGGGGTCGGGCAAGTAAGTTTCTTTGTGTAAACCAGAGGCACTTGCTCCGAGTCTGGGTGCCATGTCATTTGGCTTCGTTAATTACATGTTTGTAAACTGCCCCCGCAATACAAATACCTAGGAAAGGTACCGTTTAAAAAAAGTAAAATAAAAACGAACTGTACCACTTTAATCAGACAGAGGTTTTTTAGTTCAATAAATTCGTGCATGCGTTTGATTTGTGAATAAGATGGAACGCATAACATTTGAAGTGCTCGTTTCTGGAAGCGTTTTAAAAAAATAAAGATACTTTGTACTCCTTTATTTTTTTATGTGTGACCCACTACTGATTCTGGCCCCCTCCAAGTTCATGGAGGGAAATTATACGACTGTGCCACGCTGACGATTTGGCGCAGGATTTGTATCAAAATTTCCTTCTCTTGCGCCTAGGTGATCTACCTCTTGCGTTCCTTTAGTTGGGGTGGTGACATTGTACATTCTAAATCCGTCACCATACTGAGTGTAGTTTAGTAATACGTGAAAACTAATTAGCAATGTCATTCTCAAAAGATTACATTTCAATCCCAAGCTTAGATTGATAGCAAAGTCTCTTAAATTAATCTCGCTTTAACGTTGAAAGTGTTATTGTTTCACAAGTGTTTTCACTTTGATGTTCTATGTTTCTGTGGGCAGGTAGTCGTCTAGACGTTAGATTAAACTTAAACGTGTGGTTTGAGTATTTGAGGCTGTCAAAGTTTTGGTTGACTTATTAATAAAACCAATTAAACAGCGATTAAAACTTGAACTTATAGAAATGTTGAACTATCTTAACTAACTTTACATTGTAATGATAATATACACTATATGGCAACCGTGAGTATTAAATGTTGTTCTTGGGGTCGGATGTGTTTTTATGTAAACCGAGGCACTTGTTAGCGTGAGTGTAATTTGTGCATTTCATGTTTGTAAACTGCCTTCGCGAAGTTTTGTTTATTTAAATAAATAAAGTAACATTTTATCAGTAAAACTTTTTTATTAGGTATGTAATAAATATTTGTACGACCTACAAGTATTTGTTACGGGTCTGGGTGTTTTTCTATCGATAACAAGTATGTATTTACAAAAAAAAATGTATTTAAGTAGTTTATCATCCGAGTGCGTCGACACTTGAGAGCAAATGCGGATCTTGTTACTGCGCCATAGGTTTTAAATACTGCCACTCGCACGCGGCTCGTGACAGACAATGTGAGTGTGAGCATGTGCGGCGGGGCTATAGGTGGGGTAATACCGATTTCCAACGGATGTTTAAGGATGAATTTATTCGGTATGAAAAACCACAACTGACTGCCTCGTTGGTCTAGTGGTTAGATGTGCCACCTTTGGATCAACGGGTCCCGGGTTCGATTCCGGGGTCGGGCAAGTGTCTTTGTCTAAACCAGAGGCACTGGCTCTGAGTCTGGGTGTGAAAAAATGTATATAAGTAGTTTATCATCCATCTCGTTACCATAACACAAACATTAAGTTGCTTAGCTTGGGACGAGATGGCGTTGTGTGAAATGTCCAATGATATTTATTTATTATTTATTTATTTATTTTAAATAGGCGTCACTCGCGACGTTTTCTGCGTTGTCAAATTAAATTAGACGTTGTTTTTATGGTGCTCGTTGGATTTAATATCAATGTGATATCACATTTGTATGACATAAATTATATTATATTTAATGTTCACATATTAAAAATAGATATAAAAAAAAATCTAAAAAAAATATTTAACTTATTAAACAACCATGTTTAACCCTCCCAAAGGCCAACCCCACGTCCGTGCAGAACATCTTAGCCACGTGGGAGGGGGACACTCAAAATGAAATAACTTATGAGTGGCTAACAGGGAAATGGCAAAGCCATGATGATGGAGAGAAATAATATTGAAATGATACAAAGTGACTTGACATTGGCTAAACACAAACCGTGAGAGCCACAAGAAAGAAAAAAAAAACCATGTTTAACGAATTTTTTATGGCATTTATCCTAATTTCAAACTACAACCAACGATTAGTGATACTTATACAATTATTTTGTTGTTTTTTACACCCTCAGAATAGGATAGGTAAATACGAGTACACCTTTACATAATGCCTAAACTTTCACCCATCATTACTAACCAGACAGAGATGTCATCGGAAGATAATATGACGCCAACTATATTAATAACATACTACAGAGAGGTATACCGCTAAACCGTAGGTTTCCCAATCCCGTTTAATATAGTCCCAACTGCTTTATGAGCCACCGAATACTTCGATTTTACGAGAGTAGACCTCTTGCGGTTTGTATCGTTATTATCCCTACTTTGTTATAAAGTTTGTTTCGAAATTGCGAGACTATAAGTTACATCCCTTGAGCTATCACGAATAAGTTCCAACGAAATTGAAGTTTGCCTAGATGCTGAATTGTGGTACTATACGGTATTGGTTTATTTTATGAATAACTTTTGCCAGAACTCCATCCGAGGGCATTTTGAATCTGCATAGCTTGGCTTCTGGGAGGTGTTTTAATATTAAACACATACTATAATAATGCTAGCAATGATAATATCTACCTATCTATCTTCTTTTAAAAATAAAATTGAATTGCTGTTCGTTAGTCTAGCTTAGCTAAAACTCGAGAACGGCTGGACCGATATGGCTAATTTTGGTCTAGAAATATTCGTGGAAGTCCAGGGAAGGTTTAAAGAACATGAAAACACATTTTTTTTAATACGGATTATTTTTGTTCCAGTTAAGGTTTGTACATATTTTATTAAAGTTGAAAACATTCTGGATTTATCATTCAGGTTTTCTATTTATTGATTCTGAGGCGGTACGAGATTCAGAATGTGTACTGTCTGTAGTTATGATAGCGTGAGTTTTGATGCATGTACAAAGTTCGCAAAAGAAAAAAATCTGATGATCCTGAATAAATCTGATGATCCTGCATGCAGAACTGGATTTTGTTACTTTGATGACTACCAATATTGTTTAGTAAACACCGCAAACGTGCCCTGAATTATGTAACCTGACACGCTGACATTATGTAACTAAAATACTAAAACCATCCGAAGTGATGGAAATCAAACGTTCTGTTCTGTATTTGAAATGGTATTCTAGATTGAAGAACGAGGGAGCAACCGACGTTTTCTGCACCAGAATCTTAGGCCCAGCTGGGTGCAGTGCAAAGCAACCAACAGCAGTCGTTATTATCATACAACTTTAAAAGTTTGAATTCCAATATATTTCTTCGGTTCTCTGTGCTTATTTCTCAAGCTTTTGTTGGTCACTAAAATGCATGAGCTGGTTACTAAAATTTTACAAAAAAAAATGTTGCTGTTTTTGCCTGAGATTTTGCACACAATATCTTTATCGGTAGTACGGTCGATCCTTTGTATAAGGAGACAGGGTTTTAGTATAATGACTAGTTTAGTATAGTTAGTGTAATTATTCTAAAAAAAGTAATAATTGAAATTAGAAATATAAAAATGTTCACGCCAGATTACTTTCATCGGGTACGGTGCCAAGAAGGCTAGTAGCATTGCCACGTTGTATGACAATGGCAATTCGAGCAAAATAACACCCCTCTTCTGATCACCGATTAATGTTAACAGACGCCACATACATTGTTCATTGTTGTTTTTTAAGCTGCCTAATTCAGGTACATGCGGTAAAGGACTGGCCACAGCGGACCCATTTGCTAACGGATAGCTAACAAAATGTTGGAGGTTTGGGACGTAATGCGACATCAGGACCTGCTAGGGTTGGCCAAACGAATTGTTTTATGGCAATTTACGTTTTCCTCTTAGTCAACAAGAATATACTTTTATGTTTGTATTTCTATAAACAGGCCGCGATCTAACTATCTTAAGCTGGCCACAGATAATCGATATCATTTTAACCATCAATGCTATTGTCTGTGAATTGCATACGAGTTTCTTTTTTAATTAAGCACTAGGAATAGAGTCATTGTCATCATCATCAGCGCACATTTAGTCCACTGCTGGACATAGGCCTCCCCTAAAGAGCGCCATAGCACCCTGTCTTCAGTTTGACGCAGGAATAGAGTGAATATGAAAAAAAAATGTTAAAAAACATTTCGGTCTCCCAGTCTGGAGATGATTATTTGTAACAAACATTTGCATTATCATTTTAAATATGAAAATCAATTAAATATTGAGAGATTTCTACGCGATTTTTTAATAGTGCACTCGTATTAAAACTGTACCATTCTTATTACAATCTAGCTTAGGCTAATAAGTAATTTATATCTGTTAAATTACTACGGATATAAATAAATAAGTCTTCACGCATGATGTCATAAAATAATATAATATTACTGACAACTATGCTCACCGCGTATTCCGGAAAATAGCCAAAAGACTGGTCGACTTGACTTGCAAGCAAGGCCAGAGATGTTTTTCAATTCTTATACTAGCTGAGTCCCGCGATGGTTCCAGAGATTAGCCAGAACAAACAGATAGACAGACAAAAAAAAAGAAGTTATTTTGGTATACGTACTGTGTATACATACTTACGCATTAGTAAAAAATGGACGCTCCAATTTTATTTGTTTGTAGTATGTATAGATTATATTGACGAATTCAATCCGAAATTATATTTGGTACATACACCATTTTTCATCTGAACTCACTTGGCAACCATAAGTGCAACCACTGATGTAGGTCGCAGTTAGGAAATGAAGCTCACCACTGCGTCGCCAGAAGCCACAAAATGAGACCCGCATTATCTTCATGCATGAACGTAAGCAACATCTCCTGGTTACTGGAGAATACACACAAAGCTTATACCCAGTGCACATTGTAGAAAGGTAAACTGTAACTTATCTACGGTGTAATTAAACCCATAATAGGTTGTACTTCAATCACTTTGTCAATTACTATCAAATTTACCAATTGGCTTTGCATGCAATTGGCTACTGATTCCATGTGCTGCGATTTTCAATCAGACATCATCCTAGTATTAGTACTTTCCCATGTGAACAGTACTACATTTGACTACTAGAATTTCAACCGCAAAATTCAATTACAAAGCAGCATTCCGAACTGGTGGTAGTTTCAGCATGAATGTGGGTGGAAAGGTTGTAGGAGATCAAAAGAGATGGAAAGATTGTAACAATGAAGAATTGTGTTTGAAAGGTGTAACTGTAGATATGACGACTGATAGGTGTGTATTGAGACTACCACCCAGCGTGGGACAGGGGTCGTAAGATGATAATGGTAATTTTAAATATGACGATTTATAAGAGTTTTGTGACAAAACCTACGTAAATAAAGTTCCTTTTGAGTTTGACTTACTTTGGATTCCCTGCAATAAATCAAAAAAGTTCCAATATCATTAATAATGTATGTATCTGTATTTCATGAATTGCAACACTTTTAAGCACTAATTAAACTTTCCAACACACATTCGGTCACTATATTCGTAGCAAAAGACGAGACCAACAATCATTTTGCGAGTGTTTTCCTTAAGGAGATTCTTTGTGTCAAATTTAGAATGCTTTCACAGACACATTTTTCGATTTCGAAAAGGGACAAATTAAGTAGATTGCCTCAAATAGTTACGACTTGTTTTCCAAGTCCCGGTGGCAGATAACACGATTGTTTTTGTTTTAATACTCAGCAGAACTACATCGGATTCGTTTCACCGAGGTTCTCCGGTCCATTAGGCTAATAGCTGGCCAGTGAGACGGCAAAAGGAGATTAAGCAGCGCTCACTCATCGCTTTCCGTTGCTGTGAATAAATTGGTAAGTGGGAGTGCTCGATGGATTGAAAATGTTTCGATAACACTCGATACTGACTCAATGGGTTTTCGAATCTTGATAAGAATATGAATAACAATATCGATGGTTTAGTTGGAAAAGGGGATATCGGAAAAGTGGCAATATACAGATATACTGTTACAAAAATTTCGCGGAAACCAAATTAAGGTTGCGCTCTACAAAATACACAAAACAAATTGTTTAGTAACTTATCTTAGTTATTCCATGTGGTGACGGATTTAGAATACATAGTGTCAACGGAAATGACACGACCGAAGAGCTGTCCGCAAGAGAAGGAAAACTTGATACGAAACCCTATACCTTCTCGTCCAGCCAGCGTGGCACAGGAGGCTAATTACTCTCCAAGTAGTTAGAGGAGGCCCAATACAACAGTGGATCATTTATGCGCTGAAGCAGAAAGTTAATATACAATAAGTTATAATCTTTCAAAGATTAAAGACCCCAAACAAATAAAGATTTTAAAAAAAAAGCTTGTTGGGTCGATTACGTTGAAAATTTATGCCTAAGCCTAATGATAAAAAAAAATTCACGAGTAACTAGGCACCCAACTTCCTAATTCTACAATTCTACTACTACTATCTAGGTACTTAGCCCATATATGACCACTGCTAAGTCGGACCTCTTCCAGTTACATGGGGGGAATTGGCCTACTGTGCAACGCTGGTCAGACGGGTTGGCACGAGGTTTTGTATCAAGTTTTCTTTCTCGTTTTCTGCTAGTCACTGCATCGTGTTGGGTGAGCACGTCGATAGAAAACCGTAAGTAAAGGGGCCTTCGTGTCTGTATCTGAACTCTGAAATGAAATACAGCGCAAGTTCTTCAGTCGAGGTGCTTAAACAAAATACTCAAAAGTGTTGAAGTCTAAATCCAAAATGAAGGCTAGTGCAAATCTCGAACATCACATTTTAGCGGCCATTTCACACAAAAGTGGTCTACAATCCCCAAAAGACTTTGGCGTTCAAGACGAAAAACGTGATCCAATTTCCAACACGCTCTAATATTTCAGATTTGCCTCGATCAAGTTTATCACAAATTGGGAGCTGCTCGATATAGCCCGGGGGAACGAGCGGTTGGGCTTTGATCTTCAATTTCTCTAGTTATAATTCTTCGATTCCATCCATTTATAATAAGATGTTCATTTCTGGTAAATATCGGGGATTTTCCGTCAAAAACGGCATCGCAAACTTACTTTGTTAATTAATTTTCAAAGAAAAAGACACACAGATGATGAACTTTTATTTGCTGGTAAAAGTTTAATAACTTGAGTTTTGTTTTTAAAAGTTCAAAAGGATTTTCATTACAACATCGATTTTGCAGTTTGTTGATGATCCAGTTTAGCAAAATTTATAAAGTTAATCATGTAATCTACTATTTTTATGATTAACGTAGCTTTTTTTTTCATTCTTCTACTGTTCGTGTGTCACTCTAGCTGTAGCTGAAAATCAGCTCCTTTCATCATCATCAGCCTACATTAGTCCAATTGTTTTATTGTGTCTAATAAACATTCACATACTTTCTTTCTTTCTTATTTGTATTTCTGCAAAAATTGTAGATTGTTGAGAATTATTATTAATTAATTGAGTGAATTCGCTGAAATGCTGCAATGCGTTCATGTGAAAATTAAAATTAAACTCACTGTCATGAATACAACATTTTATTGTATTACTGTACATATATTTGGTTCTCCATTTTCATGTACCGAGAAATTGGTTTTCATATTCAATGTCTTCCGACTTTATTTGGGTTATTTATTGTAAAATGATTGTTTTAAAACGGTTCTGGCAGATGTTATAATGATTAAACCTTCTTGATCTATTTTACGGTGTTCTAGGTAGCAAAATAGTTTCTCCTAAGTAATTTTGTTCGCGAACTAACAGAACACATGAATATTTTATACTTAAATGTACTACGAGAGTCGAGTACTATTAGCTCTACAAATATTGGTACCTAATATATCTATCTGAAAGAAATTCGAAAAGGCAAACACTTTATAACTCCTATGTATCTCTCTATCTTGATAGATAGGATGTCTAAGAAGTCCACTACTGAACATAGTTAGATCTCCATTACGCACGATCTCGGGTAGACCGCATCCACCGACACCAGTGACCTCTAAAAGAAAGAAGGAAGTAAGCGCCTAGTGCGATAAGACCGCCCATTGTTTTATATTATAGGTATACAATAAAGAGTATGGTAGTTTAGTCGGGGGTATTCCCAAGCTTAGCATAACTTACGATTAACAAAGCACCTAAGGCTATTGTTTTAATTGTAATATCACAAGAAACAAAAGTTACCTATAGAAAATCCCCCGAAGTAATTTACTCAAAGTAAGTAAATCAGAATTACAAAGAACCGTCATTCCCTGAACAAATGCTCCAATCCAGAAACTGCTGGAGACGCGCTCAGGTGAAACATTACTGCCGTAAAACGAACGAGGTCTGCCCGAATTAGGTCGATCGAACGGCTTACGGTGGGGAATTATCAGCAGTACTCTTATTCATGCTTGTTTTATTAACCGCGGGCAACGGTTAGTCACCGTTGCCCGCGGTTCCGCTCCGTTGACATCACTACCCACTACCTAGTATCTTTAAAACTACGCAACAGATTCTGAAGCGGTTTTTTAATAGATAGAGTGATTTAAGAGGAGGTTTATATGTATAATACATGCATAATATTAAAGAGAAACACTGATAAATTTAGATGTTCATCATTGCACCCGTGACATTATCCGCGTGGTATATTTTAACAATGTGGTATAATCAGTAACTATGAGCTCCTGAAAGCGGGGGTGTGTCAATATAAGTAAGTTACTCCATTTTACCGTTGCTATCTGCCAGTTAAAGTCACTTCCAACTCGGTCCAGCTGGTTCAGACATTAGCCGAAACAAAAAGAATAATATTAATTATTTGTGATTTTTTTTTAAAAAGTAACCTCAATTGCTTTCAATGTTTATGATCTGACCGTGAAGACTTTCTCTCAAATCAGTTCAGCAATTTTGGAGAAAGACATACAAAAACGTCGTGCGACTGAATAACTAGTAAGTCTGTCAGTCGCATATTAATCACTGTGCATACCACTATTACTACTACTCACCCCATAGATGACCCACTGGTGAGTCGGGTCTCCTCCAGTTACAGGGAGGGTAATAAGCTTACTGTGTCACGCTGGCTAGACTAGTTGGCACAGGGTTTCGTATCAAGTTTTCGCTCTCTAGCGGCTAGGTTATCGGCATTGTCATTGCTTTTTTTGTCCTATAACACCCACAGGATGGAATTGGTTGGGGACGTTGTAAATTCTAAATCCGTCAGTACACAAAAATCCACATTAAGCGTAGCTTAATGCGGACGAGTGACCAGAGAGCTGGCGCATAATTTGGCCAGCGCATAAGCAAACATTCTGGGCACCCTTCCGAAGGGAAGCAGTTTAATTGTACTTGTATGTATTTTAGTTATTTATTCATTTTATTATTTTAAATTATTAATTATTTTTATTTTTCATAATGAATTCAATAGAGCTACGCAAATAATTATCATTTAGCATTTGACGATTATCACATGATAATAATTTAATGATTATCAAATTATTATCATTTCCGTAACTTTAAAGAATAAAACTATGCAAATTAGTACTATGCATTGTTGTGATTTGTAACTAACCCAAATCAATTTTTCCATTGAAATTAAACACTTTTTAACGGATTTATCGCGTGTCAATTTTTCCCACAATGAATGAACCAAAAACTTCTTAAGTTGCTCAAATTCAGTGGTTCTCCTTTCAGTTAGGTAGACGAACCTGTCGTAAGTATATTACAAAGACGCCAAGCAAGTTTGTGAACTTGGGACATGTTACGAATAATGAGAATCAGTAATAGAATAAGTTTATCTTTTAGCAAAAAGGTTTCCATTACAAACATAATATTATGTTAGTAATGGAAAGTATAAGGTGAAAGAACCTGTGCTGTGATATTTTGTTCGACGTATGTCAATCTCATTATGACTGTGTACTCGTAGCATGTATTATAATGACTATAGCGGATTTATATTATTTATTTTTTATATAGCCACCCGCACCGGCATCGCACGGGTGCATTCATGAACATCTAAATTTATCACTGTTTCTCTACAATATTATCCCCCTTGGCCTAATATGTCTAGCTGGCCGTGACGGACGAACGGTGAGATAGAATGGGATGTGGATGACCAAATATTTAATAATACATCCTAAAATCACGACCACGCGGACAGAACTACATGCGTACGCAATTTTTGATAGCTGCTCCACCACTAGGCTATAAACTACCCACTCCGAGCCAGGCCTCCTCCAAGATAATGGAGGGAAATTAGCGTGCTATGCCACGCTGGCAAGACACAGCATTCGTATCCAGTTTTCCTTCTCTTGCAATTACCTCAGCCACAGGGCGGTATGGGTTGGTGACATTGCGTATTCTTAATCCGTCACCATACGGACAATATTATTAAATATCCATAAATAAAGAGCAAAGACTGCAAATAAATAAATAATAATAAATAAATATCCTTGGACATTTCACACAACGCCATCTCGTCCCAAGCTAAGCAACTTAATGCTTGTGTTATGGTAACAAGATGGATGATAAACTACTTATATACATTTTTTTTTGTAAATACATACATATTATAGATAGAAATGACACCCAGACTCCGAGCCAGTGCCTCTGGTTTAGACAAAGACACTTGCCCGACCCCGGAATCGAACCCGGGACCCGTTGATCCAAAGGCGGCACATCTAACCACTAGACCAACGAGGCAATCAATAGATATTCGTTTAGTGTGCTCTGCGCAGGACCTTGATAACAAGTCATGTAGTTACGTCAAAAGCCGGAAGGCGCAGTGCTGGTAGGCCTCGCACACGGTGGACCGACGACCTGGTTAAAGTCGCTGGAAAGCAATGGATGCGGGTGGCCCAGGACCAGCTCTTCTGGAGATCCTTGGGGGAGGCCTATGTCCAGTAGTGGACGTCTTTTGGCTGAAATGATGATGGTGATGAAAGCTGCCAGAAGACATGTAAACAAAATCCTTTTCTACATAAAACGATTCGTTTGAAAAAGAGCTTCAAAGATATTTTTCTGAACGAATAACCACGAATTGGTTCTAACCATTGGCCATCTTCTTTGATGGCGCAGATTTATCAAGCGCCGGATAGAATTTTTTGCGACTTGTTTTGTCTGACGCTACTCAAGTGGAACAAGAACAAGTCACTCCTAGGGATTGAGCAATTAAAAAGAATCTGGCCAAGAACGAGTAAAGTGCCGAGGGTTCCGTAAAAGATAAATTTTATAACATAATTTATCGAACTTTGGAACGAAAACGCCACAATTAAAACTAGTACGTCTTATTCTTATGATTATTAAATGGAACCGAATCATTATGACGATAGTTGTTATTCGTTTCAGCTCATTAATGACCTGATACCGAGTGGGATCACCAAATTCGTGAATGGAAATTAGTCTACTGTTCCACGCTGGCAAGACGGGTTGACACGGGGTTTGTATCAAGTTTCTCTTGTGGCTAGGTTTTTTTTTGTTTTTATTATTTTGTTACAACAACACACACTTGTAGTCCGTGTTCTTTTAAGCAATGAATAGTAATTATTTGCTCTTTTTTTTTCCTTGCGTCTGTCGTACCCAGCGCTTTGGCACCTGGGATATTGGTGTTTCATTTAACCTACTCTCAGTAGGTACTTCCTTAGATTATGTTTAGTAATAGCTATTTGGTCTTGATATTTAAATTATGGCTATGTTTCGGCCTTTTCATTTCCTATTGTCGGTCCTTACGACACCCTCGGGATGGAATAGGGTGGTGACACTATGTATTGTAAATCCGTCACCAAGCGGACTGATTTGAAAATTAATAAATTGGGATGTATAAATGGGCTCTAAAGCCTGGGTAATATCAAATACCATCAATGGAATGAAGAATACTTGTATCGGATTTAAAAGCTCTTCTAAATGGTATGATCACTCATATTGCACGGAACCCTTTTGTAGATTTATGTTAACGTAGATATATTTTTGCTGATAAATCAATCACTGGGTGTACTGTCTTTAACAGAAACAAATTATTGATTATATTTCTTTGTTTTTTTGTCCCCATCATCCAAATCTATTAGATTGTTAGTTATAAAAAAATTGGCCTAAAGTTTCAAAACACATTATGTCGCTAGCTCATTCCGACTTGAGGATGTCACAGTAGCCGAGGATGTCACAGTAGCCGAAACTTAGACTAACTTTAATCGAGCGTCAAGCAGCTGTTACTGACCCCTCGCGTTAGTGAACTGTGAATAAGGCCAATGTAGTTGTTTACGAATCAAGTTTAGTTGGTTTAAACTTATTGAGAGTCTCGCAAGGCATATATATTACTTATTAAGCAGTTCACATACAAATTTGTTTGTGTGGTGACGGAATTTGGGTACGTACATAAAATCACCAACCCACTCCATTGTGAGGGTGTCGTATGGCAACCAAAAGAACCGCGATACCTCTGGCAAGTTGACAACCTAACCAGAAGAGTATGAAAAGTTGATACAAACCCTGTGCTAATTGTATTATAAGACTAATTTCCTTCCATGACGGGTTTATGAACGAAAATAGGAGAGGATTAATTATGTCCAAAGTTGATGATGATAAATCAAAACCGGCCTCCTACATTTTTATAAAATTAAATTAGTCAAATACCACTTGGACCCGATGGTAGGTTGCGGTCTGTTATTGAGTTTCTCTTTCCCTACCTTGGCCACACTGGAAAGAACTGCTGAACTACTTCTTGTTTTTTTCTTCTTTTTTTATACCACCAAGCTGATGCTCAAGCTGATGGTAAGCGATGACCGTTGCCTATTGACGTTTATAACACCAGAGATGTTACTCCGGTATCGCCGACAGCAATGAGCAGCGTCACATATCTTACCAATTACTTCTACGTCTTAGCAATCCGTGTGGTGACAGTTTTAGAACACATATTGATACCACCCCATTCCATCCTGACGGTTAATTTATTGTTCTGTTTTTTTTTTTATTGACACAACGCTATCTCTTCCCAAGCTAAGCAACTTAATGCTTGTGTTATGGTAACGAGATGGATGATAAACTACTTATATAATTTTTTTTTGTAAATACATACATATTATAGATAGAAATGACACCCAGACTCCAAGCAAGTGCCTCTGGTTTAGACAAAGACACTTGCCCGACCCCGGAATGGAACCCGGGACCCGTTGATCCAAAGGCGGCACATGTAACCACTAGACCAACGAGGCAATGACAAGGTGAAAAACCTAGCTGCAAGAGAGGGAAATGTCGAAACGAACCCTGTGCCGACCAATCTGGACAAAGCAGTAGGCTAATTACGCCACATGTAGGCCTTCTTCTTTTTTTAAAAAACTCTGCACTATGTATAACCTGTATCACTGGGGCAGTTTACAAACATGTAATTCACGAACTCAAATGACACCCAGACTCCGAGCAAGTGCCTCTGATTTAGGCAAAGACATTTCCTTCCCAGTCTGGCACCGATAAAAGGACAATAGGATACCGAAATATTATTCCAATATGTCAACACAATAAGTTATTTCAGCACAAAACCGTTCTCGATAATAGCGGCGGATTGATTACAAATAAATATTATATTCGGAGAGGCTCATCAAATATTTATTACTGCGTTTTGATTGGAAAAGTATCTCCCCAACCTCTCCATTCGGAAGATCATTATCTTAGCCAGTCGCTAAGGGAGAGATCACAGTGTAAAGCGTAGCGATTTATTGGATGGTGTCGTATGAGGCGACTAAAGGAACGGAAAAGGCAAATCACCTAGCTGCAAGTTAAAAAAAAAACTTGGTACAAACCCGTTGCTAACACGTCTTGCACGCGTGGCACAGTAGGCCAATGTCCGTTCATGAATTTGGACGAGGCCTTGTTCAGTAGTGGGTCATTTGTGGGCCGAAACCATGACTTTACGTAAGAAAAGTTTTTTTTTTAATATTGTTTTTTATGAACTTTAAGCACCTTCTTTATAAGGTAATAGAATTTTTGTTACACCCAGTACTCATAATGTTTTGATTCAGGAACATATTTCAGGGTAAACGTAAATGCCATATATCTTCATCAACGTCACTTTTAGTATACCTATTGATTTTCTTGAATGAAGGCCTTTAATATGATCAAGTAATGTGCGTCCCAAATATTTTATGTTCTCGGAACCGCTCTACCTGTGGCTCGTAGCAGCCTATAAGGAGCGTCCGGGGAAATCACATGTGAAAGGAAACTTGAGCTGATCATATAAGTTCCTCCAAGTTAGAAAAGGAGAGCGCGTAGGCGTATTGGAATGCCGAATTACGAGTATGCGGCGTGTTTTTGATGGACAAATAAAAAAGACACGACTTTTGGACACTGTGCCAAAGTAAATATTGTTGAAGTGAAACTTCCAATGCGACTTCCAACAAGGTTGCGTTATACGTTTAACACGCAAGAGAGAGAGATAAAGAACGATAGACAAAGGTAGAAAGTAGGAGAGAGAAAGAGAGTGAGTCATAGATTTGGATATTTCTCCACTCGAAAATGATAATTAAAAGATGCGATCAGTTGTAAGCAATGTTAATAAAGTTTGTCTTAAAGAAACAAAATGATTTCACTAAATAAAAAAAATTTACACCTTCCTATTTTCATTTCCACAATACGAAGTTTCACTTCTTCCGCGCGGTGGGATTCCACGCCCTTATATATCTTTTTTGTAGACCACCATTCACTCTGGGTCTGCTTGACTAGAGGAAGACTTGCATCTTGCCATACCGCAGCCGAGTAATATACAGGGTGATTTAAAAAAAAAACATTCTTTTCATATAAAAAAAAACAGTTTTTTTGATGCACGTGCAAAAACCACTGAGTTTTAGTGACTTTAGTACATAACACACATGAACTAGAAAAAGCACTTTTACAACAAATTCCACACATTCAATGGACCGTCGCATCTGGGTCGTAGTGTCGGTATTTTTAAATGTAATGTATTTTCTTACGTAGTAGTAGTATATTTTCTTTTCGAACAGTTTAGAAAAAATCACCCTGTATATAAATATTGTCAAGTCCATCAATCAATCATGACATCCTGGGATAGTGTGTTGTCACACATGAGAATTGTTGCCAGAGCTCTAACAAGGAAATAATGGTGTTAGCAGCGACAGGAACCGGATTTGCCCTTTGGCACATTTTATGTGTTGACTGTCAAAGTCATCATTATGACAAGAAACACAGAAGTTATTTTTACTATTTTTTTATACATCTTACCACTAAGATCACTAAGATGCCCGTGTAGTGACGGATTCAGAATATATAGAGTCACCACCCGATTCCAGCCTGAGGGTGTCGTACGCGCCGACAAAAGGAAGTGACAAGATAAGGAAAACTTGAAACGAAACCCTGTGATAATCTGTTTAGCCAGTGTGGCACAGTAGGCTTACCTTATTACCCTCCCTGCGATGGGAGGAGGCCTGACTCAGACAGTGGGTAACTTATGGGCTGAGACTGTAGTAGTAGTTATCAGTAATTCACGTTGTAAAAGGAAAATTAGAATATTTACAAAATCCTTTACGTGATTTTTTTCTCGAGCGATATTTCTCTAGAAGGTGGAAGAAAACGCTAGTCTCTTATACATTGTGCACATTCGAAGCAGTCGGATCGGATCTGTGGTCGCCGTCTTTCAATTAATCCGCAAACCGAATAGTAATATTGGACAAAATCTGTTTGACAACCAAATTACCGAATTGATTACCTTTTTGAAATGGAATCACAATTCTGGCTCAATTTAGAATGAAATTTCGGTGCCCGATTTCAGGTACGGTTGTGATTAAATTAAATAATATTCGACGGCCTCAGCCATTTTTGTTTATTACGAAAACACTGGAACATAAGAAAAACATCGCTTAAGTATTGTTGTTATTTTACTTATAGAATTCATAAGTTCAGAAATATCATACACAAGCTCATAAACAAATATTTTTAAAGATAAACCACCACGTAAACACTCACACATGAATGCACACGCTCACATGCATACACGCACACATACACAGACACATACACTGCAACCTTTCGCTCTATACCGACCTGCCCACACACAAAGAATATAATACATATTTGTTTAATATAATCTACTTTAAGCGAAGGAGGCTTGACTCCACAACACGGGGTATCCTAGTGTGGGGTCTCGTGTCTGTAATGTAAATGTAAAATGTATTTTGTTTCCTAATAATCTATTATTAAACTATTATTAGTATATTATTGATACTACTACTGCTGCACTTCACTGAGTCAGAGACTTCAGTTGCATAGAGGGTAACTGTGCCACGCTAGACAGACGGGTTTCGTATCAAGTTTTCCTTCTCATATGGCAAGGTTATCGGCCTTGTAATTATTTTTGTCGGCTCTTACGACACCTTCAGAAGAGAATGGGGTGGTGACACTACGTATTCTTAAACCGTCACCAAGCGGAAACTTAAAATAAGTAGATAAACACACCCACGATTTGATATTCAAATAATTGTTTTGGAGAAGGCAATTATAATGTCGGAAAACAAATAAACTATTAACGTTAATAACTACAATTAAGGGTAAATACTTGTATAACTATGCTGAATTTTGTGGAGCACATTATTAAGCTTGAGCACCATTATCCCTTTGGTGACGCATTTAGAATATACAATTTCATCAACCCATTCCATCCTTAGGGTGTTGTAAGAAGCAACTAAAGAAGCTCAAACGGTAGACTACCTAGCCTGAAAAGAAAATGATACAAACCCTGTGCCAACTCGTTTGGCCAGTACACTTGCCCTGCATGAGCTTGGAGGAGGCCCGACTCATCATTGGGACGTCACAGTGGAATGCCTTTAACGCCAACCTGTGGCACCCCAAGCGTGTCGTGTGAGGGTATACCGCTGGGGCTTTAGTGGGTATACGAGTAGTTTCCGGAGTCCCACATAATGGCCGACACTACCCCCGTGGTGCGGTATGCACAAAGCATTTCCCCAGTCACAAAAAAAAACACTATTCAGCAGGGACTCATTTACGGGCTGAGATGGATCGATAATAATCACGTTGTAGGTTAGAAATCGAATCAGAAATGAGGAGATACCCAGGCGAACCAGGGTCACCGATATAAGCCACAGGATTGCCAAACTTAAGAGGCAGTGGGCAGGGCACATAGCGTGCAGGACCGACGCCCGATGGGGCTGAAAAGTCCTCGAGTGGTGACTGCGTTCCGGAAAGGTAGGCCTCCCTCACCGTGGACCAACGATCTGGTTAAGGTCGCTGGAAAAAGATCGATGCGGGTGGCCCAGAACCGGTATTTGTGGAAATCCATGGGGGAGGCCTATGTCTAGCAGTGGACGTCTTTTGGCTGAAATGATGATGATGACGTTCGAAATTTTGGTCAGATAATCGTTAATCGCAGATCTCCCTCATCTTTTGATAAGGTATGTCCACACTTGGTTTTTTTATAACACTATGCATATACTTGGCAGACTTGCTTCAGAATCTCCCAAAATACAGAATGACACGAAGGGAATATAAAAATTCCAGCTTGAGTTGATTCAAATATAAAATAACGAATCACGGTTCTTAGAGTACAGGAAAACTCGTTCATCTGCTTCAAAATTTCGAGTAACACTTGAGTAAGACGTAGGTTCTTATCGTTTCGATCGTGGCATGAACTCGACCCGTCTTCAGCTATTCACTACCGCTGGCAGGTGAATAGAAGGTATCCATTTACTAGTAGGCTCACCACTTGAGGAGTGTTTACGGAGATATTTTCTTTTCTAAATATGTTAGTTAATTTTTAATAAGAACGAATCCCATGCTACCACAAATGACACCCAGACCCGGAGTAACTATATTTTAGGCTTGGACCTGGGAATCGAACCTGGGATCCATGATCTAAAGGCGAGCTATTAATAAATATCTAGTAGTTAATTAATAATTATCTAGTCCTTTGACTAACAAGTCATATTCCAGTTGGATTATTTAAAGAAACATGTTAAGTTGGTTTGTATACGATTCAAAAACTGAAAAATATCTTCATCGATTGACCTCAAATTGTTACACAATTTGCAATCTGCTACAAATTCAGCTGTATTTTAGAACCTCGTCATCTATTGGAAGAACAACGACAACTGCAGTCATATCAGAAAACTTTACCGCAACTTGCCAATAGATGACGTTGTTAATAATAATGTGCTACCGCAAAGCGTGCCAGGGTTAATCTAATAAAATATAAATTCATTGAATAAATGTAGGACATGAAATAAGGCCATGTATGGATACCCTACATAGCAATGGTGTCAGTATCTGTACATTGGAGTAAGATGGATAACCTCAATCTATTACACCCAGGCTCCACTTTCAGAAGGCAAAAATGAACTTCATCCTTATTCACTATGCTAATATTAAAATTTTGGTTAAAACCGTGATATACTTGGCGTTCTACTCGTTTTGTGTGTCGAAATGAAAACGAAAAAGTAATAATGATATTTGTTTTGATTCATCTAAGCCATTCTATGCATACCTACATGAGAAAAACTATAACTTTCAACATATAATAAAGTACTCCTGTATAGAACCTGAAACTAATATTTTAATATATTATATAATATAAAGTCACTTAAAGCTGACTCAATCATTACAAATTGTTATGAGAATCCAGTCAGTCATGTAAGCTAATTTTAAAAAGAGGAAAGATTTGATTGTATATTTGCTTTGAATAAGATCCGAAACTACTGGATTTGGAATATTTCATCCTACATTATCCGATAAACATAGGGAATAAAATATTTTCAAAAATGTTAATAAAATGTATATATATTTTGTTAAACACCCGTGCGAAGTCAGGGAGGCAAGATTATTGTAAATATGTAGTATTCACCATAAAAGTTTTTATCGGTTTATAGTTAGTTAAAAAAACCGAGAAGGAAAAAAAAAATTCAAACAAAAGCAATGACATCTTTCGCCGCTGGTTGAGGTCAGCACTAGGCGGGAGACACAAGTAGAGGGCGAGTAATATGCGGGGTTAGAGGAATAAAATAGAAGAACGTGCGCGGTGTATAGTCTCAGGTCTGCCATAAAAACAGGTTAATAATCTTTGATGGAACATTTTAGATTTTTTCGTTCGTAAGTCGTATTAAATCATCCTAGTACTGTATATCCATGAATGTCATTAGTCTTAGTCAAATGTCAACATTTATCTTTTTTTTTTATTGAAATGCAAAAAAGAACATTAAAACACATTAAATGATAAAATATACTATACTTAGTTAGCGATAAGAATGCCGCAAGTCTTCATTGTCCGCCAGCACAGCCATGCCCCTTAACAAATCAAATCCGTCCTAATTAGAAACTCAACTGTGTTGAAGGCATACTTTCGGACAAAATGTAGAAAGTCGTGTCTATTTCTCTGTTCATTAACTGAAATAAAAAATACCGCACCAATTCGTAAACAAGTGGTTCGGTAATTCATAACGGAAAAGAAAATTAATTTACTAATGTATGTATTTTTAAGTAATAATAAGTAGCAAAATACAGAGTGATTTAAATAATACTGGACAAAAAACAGCACCTGTATGCAGTGTGTACGAGAGAGCAGTTTATAGTTAACATATAGTTAGTGAACAAAAGAAAACTAATACGAGTACATTAAAATCGCCAATAAAAAAGATGGAGAAAATATATTCTTTGTATTATAACACCTCGGTAAACACACCTTTAGCCACCCTGCAGATGCCTGGTGACTGCAACTACTAACTACTGCAATCTTAACGCGAATTTACTATATCAACTACCAATGCTACTACACTGCCTATATATAATCTACCGTGGAATCGGGCCTCCTTCAGTTACATTGAGGGTAATTAGCCTATTGCGCCACGCTTGGCAGACGGGTTGACACTGAGTTTCATATCATGGCACCGGAGCAATAATTGCTCCAGAGGAGGATGTTCCTGAAGGAGCTGGGACGAATTGGGGTCGAACGGTTCTCACCGTTTCCCCAGCGCACGCTTTCCTGGGGCAGTTTAGTGGGTATGCCTTCGCCTCCCCACTGGGGCGGAGGAGACTCCCACACACCCCCCGCCGGACATCCCCACGCTGGCGGGTATAGTCCACAAAGGATTTTACCCCGGGTCAAAAAAATTAAATAAAAGGGTTTCATATAAAGTTTTCCTTCTCTCGTGGCTATGTGTACGGCCTTGTAATTTCCCTTTGTCAGATCTTACGACACCCTCAAAATGGAATGGGATGGTGACAGATGATAGGTGTGTATGGAGACCATCTAGCGTGGGACAGGGGCCGTAAGATGATATTGGTAATTATAAATATGACGATTTATAAGAATTTTGTGAAACCTAAGTAAATATAGTTCCGTTTGAGTTTGACACTTTCATTGTAAATCCTACCTTAAATGTAAATATATAAAGGCAAAACTTGAATAAAATCATTTATTCTTCATATAATTATTTAACTGTTATAATCTATTAATGTAAAGTCATGGTGAACATGTTCTTTCGCATTCTGCTTTCGTTTGAAAGTTATTGGGGTTTCCACGACAACCACCGTAAGTAAACTCCACGCATTCTTGAATATTATATTTATAACCGTACCTGCAATAAAAACACAGTCTTTCAACACACATTTGAATCTTAAACCAAATCCACAGACATACTACATATAGACAGATACATCAAACTTATACCTATTTTTTCTGTTGTCGCTGGGGAAATGGTTTATGCATACCACCGCCCCCCGGGGGAGAGGTCGGTGATTATGAGGGACTCCAACAAGGGTCGTCTACCCAAGAGTCGCCTACCCACTAAAACCCCAGCGGTATACCCTCACACGACGCACTTGGGGCGCCACAGGTTCGCGCAAGCGCAGTCAACAGTGACGCCTCGGCGTGGTGCCCGTTACGCGGGCAAGCGACTGTCAGAGAGAGCATCCCGGGTACCTGGGACGCCCCCGACCCACCACCGGCCTCCTAGGTGAGAGCAGAAGGGGTTCGCATCGTCAAGACGCCCCTCCACCCCTGCCTCCGTCCGCGGCGCGGGTCAGCCGGAGCTCCCTCCTTTGCGACCCGCCTCGCCGCCCCCTTCTACGACGTAACGGCCTGGCAGAAGGAGGCCCGTCAGCCCTCGGGTTAGCGACAACCCGAGGACGTTGGTGCACCGCAGCGGTCCAGGACTCGCAGGGCAACTCTGAGGACAGAGGAGTCCCTGGAGCCCCAATCCACTGCGGCGCTGGGTGCCGCTCTTCGTCTCACCTCTCCCCGTGGGCCCGCCGGGAGGCCCTGGCTGGTATGGCCCCACGGATCATTGAGGCACTCAAGCCCTCTCACCACAGCAATGTGGCAGCACAGTCGAGGGGGACATCAAACTTATACCTTACCTTACTTATCTTACCTACTCGTATCAATAACAAAGTTCAATATAATATCATAATTACTGCTACTACCCAGCCCATTGATGATCCACCACTGAGTCGAATCGAGCTTCCTCCAGATATATTAGCCCACGCTGGCCAGGCGGGCTGGCACAGGGTTTCATGTCAAATTTTCCTTCTCATGCGGCCAGGTTATCGGCCTTGTCATTTCCTTTAACCGGCTCCTGCGACATCCTCATGATGAAATGAGGCAGTGACACTATGTATTCTAAATTCATCACCACACGGACCATTCCCTATAGATCACGTTATATAAGGCAACAACTTAAACATGACAGAAACTCACCTCGGGATAGCTGCCCGACATGGACCCGTCTCCAATGGTTGCTGACATAAGGATGGCACTTGCGATCCACCTGCAATACGTTATTAGAATTAGCACTCTCCGTTCAGAATAAATATGTCACCACCCATTTCCATCCTGAGGGTGTGATAAGACCTATATACGACCTGAGGGTGTGATAGGTAATCATAAGAATAAGAGTGTGATAAGAAAAAGACAAGGCCCGTAATCTAGCCCCAATAAAAGGAAAACTTGATACGAAACCTCGTTCCAACCCGTCTGGCCAGCATGGCACAGTACCCTCCACTGAAGGAGGCATGACTCACCAGCGGCTCATTTATGCGCTGAATATTAGCAGTAGTATAATTAGAAACGGTTTTATTTATGTACATACAGAAAAACAAACATAAAATTTAACTAGACTGGACCTGCTGACTAGAAATCTGATTGAATATAAAGAAACCGCATCATAATCGGTTCATTCGTTTAGGACCTAGGATGACATAGATGGTATTTTCTTCGCAAATACATGACCTACTGCTGAGTCGGGCCTTCAATTACATGGAGGGTAATTAATTAGTCATCTGTGCCAAGCTGATCAGACGGGTTGGCACAGGGTTTCATTTCATCGCCCTTGACTGTCCTGTGTGGTGAGGGGGTTTGTGTGCCTGCACGATCCATTGGGGCCATACCGGGTCAGTGCCACCCATACGGGGTGGGCTCTCAAACTCAAACTCAAAAGGAACTTTATTTACGTAGGTTTCATCACGAAACTCTTATAAATCGTCATATTTAAAAACACCATTATCATCTTCGGCCCCTGTCTCACACTAGGTGGTAGTCTCCACACACACCTCTCAGTCGTCATACCTACATTCACACCTTTCACACACAACTCTTCATTCCTACAATCCCTCCATCTCCCCTGATCGCTCACAATCCCTGCGTTCGCTCACATTCATGCCGAAACTACCACCGGTTCGGAAGGCTACTCTACAGAGAAGAGACGGCAAGAAACTCTGTAGTTGCTTTTTTAAAATTATTGGTCTTGTTTACAAAAAACACTAAACAGCATAGTGAGAGCAATTTCGCAAGATGAGAGAAATGTACATTTTTGCTTATAGGATTAAATAAATAAATAAACACGCTACACGTTTACGCAATGAATGACGGATAGACCTTGACAGGGCCAATCAAAATCGGCAGCTCTCAGGGAGAAGCCAGATGAAGAAAAGCACACGTTGTCGTTGCGGGTTTGGGCTCCGGGGAGTCCTCTGTCCTCAGAGTTACCCCGCGAGCCCGTAGCCGCTGATGTGCATCAGTGTTCTCGGGTCGGCGGTCAACCTGTTTGGTCGCTAAGCCAAGAACTAGCGTGGCTTCCTTCTGCGAGGTTGTTATGTTGCAGAAGGAGGTGGCAGGGCGGGTCGCAAAGGCAGAAGCCACGCTGCAGTGTGTGCTGCAGGAGTGACGTTACGCCCCCCTTCTACCCTCACCTTACAGGCCAGTAGTGGGTAGTCGAGTGTTCCGGAGTCCCACATAACCGCTGACCCTACCCCCGGACGGTACATTCTTAATGCATAACATTAAGTTGGGGACATTCTTAATGCATAACATTAAGTTGGGGACATTCTTAATGCATAACATTAAGAATGTCCCCAACGAAAACAAAAAAGGGTATAATTTCAAGATTTCTATCTCTTGCGGCTAGGCTTTAGGCCTTGTCATTTCCTTTTGTCGTCTCTTACGACATCCTCAGGGGGTGAAATAGGGTAGTGTCAGCACACGGAATAGAAATCTATAAAAATAATAATAAAAAAAAAAAAAAAAAATATCCTTGGACATTTCACACAACGCCATCTCGTCCCAAGCTAAGCAACTTAATGCTTGTGTTATGGTAACGAGATAAATAAATAAATAAATAAATATCCTTGGACATTTCACACAACGCCATCTCGTCCCAAGCTAAGCAACTTAATGCTTGTGTTATGGTAACGAGATGGATGATAAACTACTTATATACATTATTTTTTTTGTAAATACATACATATTATAGATAGAAATGACACCCAGACTCCGAGCCAGTGCCTTTGGTTTAGACAAAGACACTGGCCCGACCCCGGAATCGAACCCGGGACCCGTTGATCCAAAGGCGGCACATCTGACCACTAGACCAACGAGGCATCTGCCTTCATCATCATCATTTCAGCCAAAAGACGTCCACTGCTGGACATAGGCCTCCCCCAAGGATCTCCACAAAGGCCGGTCCTGGGCCGCCCGCATCCACTGCTTTCCATCTGCCTTACTTACCGTTAATCACATTAAAAATAATGGAAAACATAATTAACATAAAAAATACTGTCTTCATTTTCCACGTTTCCTTTCTACCAGCACAATTAACAAGTACCTGTTTGCCATAATGGAATGCTATATAAATGCAAAATATCTTTATCAGTCAAATACATTGAAGTGTAGAGTTATCGCAATAACAGGTAGTGCCTCGCGGTTAGGCTCCTTAAAATGGTTGAATAATGAATTAATTTTTATGTTACCCCACGATAGCAAGTATGCCTGTTTCAGAAATGTTCCGTGTGTCATTCGTGTTTTTTGGTACTCTTTTATTGCGCGTAGGTTTAGAATACAGTGTCGTTACCCCATTCCATCCTGAGGGTATTGTAGGAACCGACCAAAGGAAATGATAAGCTCGAAAACCTAGCCGCAAGAGAAGCCAACCGTGTGGCACAGTAGGATAATTACCCTCCATGAATTTGGAGGAGGCCCTGAATTAGTGGGTCATTTATGGGCAGAGAATAAGGAGGTAGGCGTTTTGCCGTGAAGTGAAGATGCGGTCGATAATGTAGTACGCTTACCCAGAAAATATCTTGTAGATCCCAGATAGGTAGCAAGAAAAACAGACTCGGGCGGCGGAGGCGAGGCGGTACGAAGTTTGCCGGGTCAGCTAGTATATATATATATATATATATATATATATATAAATTACACTACGTATACTTTAAGTATAAGTATTAATACGAAACGGTACAAAAAATATACACGTGATTTTTCATGGGGGGTGGAGGGGTAGTGTTAAACCTCACCAGGGGGAGGGACGGGTTAAAAAATGTTAAAAAAACATCACTTGATTAATGGACAGCCCCTAAGGTTAATAACCGATGCGTTAGGCATAAACATCTGTTAGGAAAGATACATCATGTTCAAATGAGGCAAATTTTAAAAAATCATTTGCGTCTAAACTATTACTCCAATTTAATTGATTTTTGGTACAGAGCTTGGAAATGATACCTAGTATAGACAGTTAAATAAATAAAATAAAATGCCCCTATGTCGTATCAACCCTGTATATATATACTCGTATATTTAAATATATAATTCTAATGTACTGTCAGCTGGACCGATTTGAATGATGTTTTTTGTAAGCGTTTGGGTGGCGCCGAGGATAGTTTAGATTCACATATCAGCCCGACAGATGGCGATGCAGTCGATAAGCGAGTATCATGCAGGACAACGTCTGCCTGATCAGCTAGTGTAGTACATAAGGATAGGCGTTTCAATACCTTTTTTAAACGATATAACTATTTATGAATTTAAAGACAGTGCAATATTATAAGCAGTATGTAACAACAAAGAACATCATCGTTATTGAGACAAAATAAATTACCTTAATTTGAATGTTTATCAGAAAATACAATTGAGCGTTCGTAATTGGCATATATACTGAATTCGTGAACTGCGGTAAGACGTGTGGTGACGAATTTAGAATTTATAGAGTCACCACCCCATTCCACACAAAGCGTGTCGTAAGAGCCGGCAAAAGGAAATGGCAATGCCGATAACCTAGCCGCAAGAGAAGGAAAACTTGTGCCAACCCGTCTGGCAAGCGTGGCGCAGTAGGTTAATGACCCTCCCTGTGATGGGAGGAGGCCCGACTCAGCAGTGCGTCGTTTGTGGGCTGAGAAGTAAAAAGTAAGCGTTTTACAACTTCTGACCTGATGTTGAGTGAAGAGGCAGTCAATAATAAATAAATAATAAATAAATATATATCCTTGGACATTTCACACAACGCCATCTCGTCCCAAGCTAAGCAACTTAATGCTTGTGTTATTGTAACGAGATGGATGATAAACTACTTATATACATTTTTTTTTTTGTAAATACATATATATTATAGATAGAAATGACACCCAGACTCCGAGCCAGTGCCTCTGGTTTAGACAAAGACACTTGCCCGACCCGGGAATCGAACCCGGGACCCGTTGATCCAAAGGCGGCACATCTAACCACTAGACCAACGAGGCAGTCTACTAGACTTAAATATATATATATTTAAGAAACCAATCCTCTGCACTAGGTGAAACCGGTATCGCGGTGGCAGTTTACAAAAAATACGAATACAGATGACACCCAACCCACCCACTGATAATGTAGCACACTTACCTTAAAGATACCTGTTCACTCTCGACTTGTGGATACGTAGGTAGATAGCAGGTAATAACTGACTTAGAGAAATGCCACCTGTAGGTCACCTACGGGCCGAGTAGTAGTAGAACTGTAGTAAAACAACAGAATCAAAGTGTTACCTCCTCCCTGCTCCCCCCCCCCAGCATCATACTCCCCCTTTTTGTAGGTTAATGGGGACAAATCTTCTGTAACAGAATAACAGTGGTTCGGTAACAGAGGCAGGACGTATGTTTGAGCGCCACCCTCGTCCTGTTTTTTTTTAGTTATCAGCTCTATTTGCTCAATTCGTCCTCATTATCCATAAATCCGATCCAAGTCCCTTTAGTGTAGTCCAAGTAATTTAGAATATTTTTTCTCACCAGCCCATTCCATACTGAGGGTGTCGTAAGTGCTGACAAAAGAAAATAACAAGGCCGGATAACCTAGCCGCAAAAGAAGGAGAACTTGATACGAAACCGTGTATAACTCTACTAGTAGGCTAATTATCCTCCATGTAGCTGGAGGAGGCGCGACTGAGCAGTGGGTCATCAATCTGATAGGTAGTAGTATCCATAAATCAATATAGTGTTTAGGTTTATAAGACTCCATAATGTCATTATTTAACGTATTGTAATGCTGTGTTGTAATAGATGTGCCGCCTTTGGATCAACGGGTCCCGGGTTCGATTCCGGGGTCGGGCAAGTGTCTTTGTCTAAACCAGAGGCACTGGCTCGGAGTCTGGGTGTCATTTCTATCTATAATATGTATGTATTTACAAAAAAAAATGTATATAAGTAGTTTATCATCCATCTCGTTACCATAACACAAGCATTAAGTTGCTTAGCTTGGGACGAGATGGCGTTGCGTGAAATGTCCAAGGATATTTATATTTATTTATTTATTTAATAGTGACGATTAGATAAAATTAACGATCCTTATACAAGCAAGTTACAGATATATTTTTATATACCTTTAAAATATTTCCGCGATGTAGACCCTGTCGTAATCATACAAAAGTAAATTATATAAATGTGAGGAATTCGCGTTAGTCTAAAAACATTAAGTACCCGTACGCACTAGCGGTTGGCCGCATAGGCGGCTATGATTGTACGCACTGGCGGTTGAAATTTTGTGGCGGTTTAGCCCTCCAGGCGTCAGTACAACTTCAGTATTCAATATTCAGCATAGCCTACTGTTAATTGATTGTAATGGCAATCTATGTCAAATGCCACTAAGCCAATACTGCGTCCAAACACAAACGAATTAAATCAACGCGCAACAAAGGGATACCTTTTCCCATTAGTCGAAAGTAAACCTTAGTAATTGAGTTTGAATCGCTTCAGAGATTTACTCACAATGTTTGTGTCGACCAGCTATATTGACAAAAAAATTACTGGCCAGTTCTATAATTGAATTTCGATTGCCAGTGTTGGCCAGAACGAAGAGCGGATTTAATACAATGTAGAAGGTGTACGGTGCAACCGCACATTCTGCGATTCAGCAGTTAACGCCTCGCATTCATTTCACTTCATAATTAGTTCAGTTCGCATTAAGCTATCAAGCCAGGCGTTCTCGATACAGCCATCAAGGGCCGCGTCACTCTTAACACACACACCCATCAGTCCATTGAACTCATTATAGATAATTACCAATTTTACTCGTGGAACAATACAATAGCGTCTAAACTACCACATCTTTCATTCCACCCAGCCTTTAACATCTAAAAGTAGTGTGATTCAACAAGGGATCATACATACTTAATGGTCCTTCGACAGTGTGTAAGCTTCTTACGTTATATAGTCCATTTCGCGCGCGTGGACAGTGTAACGGGAAGCTATCCAGTGACAAAGTGTGTTGTGTTGAGTGACTTAGAGACTAACAAGTGTCTCAGGGTCATCAAGGACCCGTAGACTATCAGGTGCTGAGTGTGGTGATTTCGGACTTAGAGACTAACAAGTGTCTCAGGGTCATCAAGGACCCGTAGACTATCAGGTGCTGAGTGTGGTGATTTCGGACTTAGAGACTAACAAGTGTCTCAGGGTCATCAAGGACCCGTAGACTATCAGGTGCTGAGTGTGGTGATTTCGGACTTAGAGACTAGCAAGTGTCTCAGGGTCATCAAGGACCCGTAGACTATCAGGTGCTGAGTGTGGTGATTTCAGACTTAGAGACTAACAAGTGTCTCAAGAATCATCAATAATTCGTAAACTATCAGTGTTCAATTATTTTAAACTTTGGGACTAGCAGGTGTCTCAAGAAGTATCTTATCATCCGGAACTGAGGCTAGCAGGTGTCTCAGAAGACCGCCAAAGATCCGTAAGCAGTCATCAAGGACATTCAAGTAAGATCTTTCCATTTATTTCTTACTTTAATAAGTCCTCATCATGGAGGACATACATACAAATCAGAACCAAATTTACACAGCTATCCAACAATTGGGTACGAACATTAAGAAGGATTCAGCAAGTCGAAAGACTGTTGACTACTTCAAGCGACGTTTAGAAACCTTAGATCAATATTGGTCTAAATACCAGTACAATCACGATCGCCTTCTTATGGAAGAGAGCAAGTCTCATCCGTATTTTATTGACCGTAATTATGAACGGACAGAAGAACTTTACATAACAACCAAGGCACTCATTAATCGTCAACATCAAGTTTTGTTGACAACGATGCAGGAATCTCAACAAGGAGGTTCTACTCAGGAAGAACAAGGTCCCGCAAAGCCGGAGCAACAAGATCCGGTAAAATGTCAATCGCCGCCCGCCGAGGTATGCTCGAGAGGTTCATCTAGCAAGCTAGATGAACTGTTGAAAAAACAAGCAAGCAATTTCAGGGCGCTGCAGCGCACGGTAGCAGGAATAGATTTGAATTCTATGACCGAAAAGTGGGAGTTGAAAGATGCCTTACGTACTCTACAGTCTCGATGGTCTATCATAGATTCTTTACATTGGGAATTAGACAGCGAATTGGAGGGTGCGAATCAAGAATATGAGGTGTCTTATACAAGGCAAGAAAAACTTTACAATCAATTAAAAAATGAAATTAACAGGAAACTAGGGTCCGTAGTTCACAAGGAGAATTGGACGCCAAAAATTGACATCCCGTTCTTCAATGGCAATTACCAGCATTGGGTGTCTTTTAAGGACTTGTTTGTTGAAGCAATTCATAGTAACGTGTCGTTATCAAATGCCCACAAAATGCAGTTTCTTAAAAGCAAGGTGCGGGGAGAAGCTGAGCGTTTGATACAACATTTACAAGTCAGTTCTGACAACTACAATGTTTGCTGGGAGATATTGAACAATCGGTACAACAACACATGGTTGATTTTCACATCTCACTTAGACCTAGTACTAAATCTGCCAGTAGTTCAACAAGCAAACGTTCATCAGATCAAGAAAATGCACGATACGACGTTAGAGTGTCTGAACTCGATAAGGAACCTAGACGTGAATGTCGACAGCTGGGATCCGTTTATCGTGCGTATTCTACTGCTAAAATTAGATGCGGACACTCATGATCATTATTTGGAAACTCGGGTGAAGCCCAGAGATTTGCCAAAATTAACGGATTTTTTAAACTTCTTAGAGAGCAGATTCACTGCATTAGAATCTTCGCGCAAGAAAAACGAAAATTCCAAACCAGCAACAAGCAAGCAAAGTAAATCGTCATCGTCAAGTTTCAAGAAATCATTCGCAAGTAAGACGTCAATAAACAATTTCGAAATAACTTGCCCGTTGTGTAAAGAATCACACGGAATATACTATTGCAGTAAGTTTTTAAATATGACACCAAGTGCAAAGCGACACGCTATAACACGATTGCATTTGTGCAAAAACTGTCTTTATTCGCATGAAGATAAAGAATGTGCATCAGAAAGACGTTGCCGTGAATGTCGTGGTAAGCACAATACACTTTTACATGAAGCCTTTTACAATAAAGCTTCATGTTACCCAATCACGGAGAATAAGACTTCAGCAGTTCTTGCAACTAGAACGCAAAATCAAGAATCGCAAGAAAATCACATTATGCAACAAGGCAATAACGTGATTGAAACACTATTAGCCACCGCAATGATCAAAGTTCAAGCAAGTGACGGATCATACCACAAATTGCGCGCGCTAATAGATCAAGGCTCTCAAACCTCCCTCATCTCAACCAGAGCGGTACAACAACTAGGCTTATTAAGAAAGTATTGCAAGGCCGTCATCTGCGGGATAGGAGAGAGGGAGAGCAGTAGCAAGGGCGTTACGAACATAACATGTTGTTCGTATTTTCATGATTTCACATTTAAAACAGACGTAGTAATCATGGATACGCTGATCAATCAATTACCAAGATGTACATTTACAAAGCCAACATGGGCACACCTAGCAGGCATTCAATTAGCTGATCCAGAATACAATGTCAGTCGTCCTATCGACATTTTATTGGGAACCGATGTCTATTCCCATATCATTTTAGAAGGCATTATCAGGGCGGATCTATCTTTACCGGTCGCGCAACAAACACGACTGGGATGGGTCTTATTCGGCAATCTTAAGACTTTTCACTGTAACGTAGTCCTAAATCAAGTGGACGAAGTACAAAGGTTTTGGGAGATCGAAGACATCACAGAATCACCCAATTTATCTGCAGAAGATCTACAATGCATAGAGTATTACAAGAAAACAACTACCAGACATGAAAATGGCACGTATGAAGTACGACTGCCTTTTCAAGAAAACTTTGAGACACAGTTGGGATTGTCTAAAAACAAAGCTATGGCGCAATTTCAACAGTTAGAAAGGAAATTTCACAATAATGAAGAAGTAGCAAAACAATATAAATTATTTATGCAAGAATATAAAACATTAGGACATATGATACCTGCGTCCGGTAACATGCAACCCGGTTATTATTTACCACACCATTGTGTATTGCGAAGCGATTCCACTACGACAGCACTTCGCGTAGTTTTCAACGCTTCTTCAAAAACAACAACAGGATGCAGCTTGAATGACGTCATGTTAAAGGGCCCAAATCTACAGCAAGATCTCCAAGCTTTACTGTTAAGTTGGAGACAATATCGCGTAGCGTTTACGGCAGATATTGAAAAAATGTATCGTTTCATTTGGTTGAATAAAGAAGATCAAAGATTTCAAAAAATCATCTGGAGAGATTCCCTTGACGTGCGTCATCAAGTATACCAACTATGCACTGTTACGTACGGCACCAAGGCCGCACCATTTTTAGCCATGATGACTTTAAAACAATTGGCGGAAGATGAAAAACAGAATTTTGACAGTGTTGCAATCAAGACATTGGAGCGGTCATTCTACATGGATGATGTTCTACACGGGTCTCATTCTGTCGAGTCAGCAGTAAAATTAAAGCAAGAATTAATACAATTGTTAAAATCAGGAGGGTTCAATTTAAGAAAGTGGTCTTCCAACGCATCAGCCCTACAAGATGATACAATCGGAGCGAAAAGCAAACAAGAAAATTTCGAGTTCAAGGAAGTGGAGACATCAAAAACCTTGGGATTACGTTGGAATTCCAGAGCAGACTTATTTACATTTCAATCCAAAATTGAACCATCTACCAAAATACCAACTAAGAGATCCATGCTGTCAGACATATCCAAGTTGTTTGACCCTCTTGGTTGGCTGTCACCGATATCAACCAAGTTAAAACTGCTATTTCAGCAAGTTTGGATGTCAAGTATTCAATGGGATGACAAGTTGCCCAATCAAACTAGCAAGGAATGGCTAAACATTAAAAGTGACATGCACAAGATCAATAAATTCAAGTTGGAGCGTTGGTTAGGTACAGGAGAAAACAGCACGCTGGAACTACATGGATTCTGCGATGCATCCAATAAAGCCTACGCATGCGTTGTTTATTGCAAGACTGAAATCAACGGCAAAACAAAGATCTCGTTAGTAGCAGGAAAAGCGAGATTAGCTCCAGTGAACAAGTCAATCTCATTACCAAGATTAGAGCTTAGCGGTGCGCTATTATTGGCAAAATTGTTGTTTAAAATTCAACAATGTTTTATCAGTCACAATATCAAGATATATAATTGGACAGATTCAATGGTAATCCTAGCCTGGTTACAAGGAGATCCAGGACGATGGAAGCCCTTTGTCGCCAACAGGGTGCGACAAATATCAAGCATCATACTTAAAAACAGCTGGCGTTATGTCAAATCAGCGGAAAATCCAGCAGACTGCGCCAGCCGCGGAATGGGTGTCGATCAATTGAAAAACCATATGCTGTGGTGGCAAGGACCATCGTGGCTGTCAAGCTACGACCCTGACCAAGAAACTGGACAAGCAGTATTTACCACAGACGAAGAAGCAAGAAAGGCCAAGAATGTTAATCACATATCGCAGCAAGAAAGCGATGATAACATTCTGGGTGAATTATTAGCAAGATATAGTTCACTCGGCAAACTAACAAGAGTTTTAGCATGGATATTAAGATTTATTAATCAAACAAGATACAAAAAAAACCGCATACAAACCTATTTTACATTAAAGGAATTAATTAATGCTAAACACAAATTAATTTCATACGTACAGCGGAGAGAATTTGCGCAAGAAGTACATAATTTGCAAGAAAATAAGCAAGTATCAGCAAAAGGCAAGTTATTGCAGTTAAATCCATTCCTTGACAGCGAGGGACTTCTCAGAGTCGGGGGAAGATTAAGTAAGGCGTGCATTAATCAAGATATGAAGCATCCGATTATCATACCTCATGAAGGACATTTACCTAACTTAATTATAGACCAAGCACATGAACTTACCTTTCACGGAGGAGCACGAGTGACATCAGCATTCATTCGAAGGAATTATTGGATTATAGGCGGTAATCGAGCGGTAAAAAAGCGTATACGTAGCTGTGTTACCTGCCGTAAACACAATCCAAGCAAGATGACACAGTTGATGGGTGATCTACCTGCGCAGAGATGTAACGTTGCAAAACCATTTGAACATACAGGTGTCGATTTTACCGGATACGTGCTCGTAAAGGCCAACAAGGGCCGTGGTATCAAGACCACAAAAGGCTACGTGGCGGTATTTGTCTGTATGGTCACCAAGCTTGTCCACATAGAGCTGGTCTCCGACCTCACATCGTCAGCGTTCATAGCTGCATTACGCAGAATGGCTGCAAGGAAGGGCTCGCCGAAACACTTGTACAGCGACAACGGTACAAACTTTGTCGGGGCTAACAAAATATTACAACAGGAATTTGAGAAGATACAAGAGACATTCGATCAAGATTTCATCAAGGAAATCACTAACATGGAGATTGAATGGCATTTCAATGCGCCCTCATGGCCCACAGCAGGAGGACTATGGGAGGCTGCGGTTAAAAGTTTAAAATTTCATTTGAAAAGAGTAGTTGGAGATCAGAAGCTCACCTTTGAAGAGTTCACCACAATTCTGGCCCAGTTAGAAGCAGTACTTAACTCGAGGCCATTATGTCCTCTCACTGAAGATCCCAACGACTTGGACTTCCTCTCTCCGTCAAGCTTTAATAATCTAAATCAAGACATGACTATAATAGAAACAGAAACTGATATGCGGACGAGATGGCATTTAACTCAAAAAATTGTACAAGATATTTGGAAACGTTGGCATACAGAATATCTCAGTCAACTGTCGGCAAGAAGCAAGTGGAGACATTCTCAACCAGACATTCAACTAAATGACATCGTTACCATTAACGACGCAAACTTACCTCCTGGGAAGTGGGCAGTTGGCCGCGTAGTCCAGCTCCATCCCGGGACCGATGGCCATATCAGGGTGGTCACGTTAAAAACAAAGAGTGGGTATATCAAGAGACCTATTATCAAGCTGTCTATTCTCCCTGTCAATGATAGAACCGACAAACAAGAGTCGCGTTCCAAGGAAGAAAAGAAAGGCAAAACCAGTAAAAAAGTAAATTACAGCTTCTCGACGCTAGTGATGTTACTTTTATCTTTTATGAGCATTTTGACCACAGCTCACTGTTTTTACAATGTCACACAAATAAAAGACAATCAGGGTCTATATTTTGATAAAATTGCAAACATGCAATTAATCAGAGATGAATGGAAGATAGTTACATACTATGACATGGATACATTTTGGCAAGGTACAGAATCATGCAGTAAATACCTTAGCTACTTGAATCAGTTATGTAACAAGCTTAAAGAAACGTCACACTGTGACGTCATACAAGTACAATTGCAGCATGAATTCTCTGAACTCGAGTACTATAACCACCTGTTGCTGAGTCAGCATTCCAGCACGCGCCGCACACAAGATCTGCGTCGGCGCAAACGAGGCCTGATCAACGGTATAGGGTATCTGGCAAACAGTTTATTCGGTGTACTTGATGAGAAATTTGCCGAGCAATATAAACAAGATATTCAATCTATACATGACAATGAAAATCATTTGCTTTCACTCCTGAAACAACAAACAACGGTAATGGAAGCAGAATACAACGTCCTGAAAAGAAATAAGCAAGCAATTAACAAGCAATACAAGATGCTTAATTCTCTGTCAAACAAATTAGATAAGATGGAAAATGTCATACTGAACGAATCGGAGAAAAATCGAATCATCAATGATTTCAGCACGGGGGCTATTGCCACGAGCAATGTTTTAAGACACCTAAAAACAATCCAAACAAGTTTATTGGATACCATAACAGATGTTTATCACGGGAGACTCAATTTTCATTTATTGTCACCAGAACAACTGAAGGACACTCTGAATACAATATCGAGTCATCTTTCAAAGGATCTTTCATTGCCGATAAATAATTTACAAGCTAACTTTAGAAATATTTATCATTTATTGACAGTCAAGGCAAGAATGACTGAAGAGTATTTAATTTTCGAATTAAAATTGCCTTTGGTGTCCAGGGATTCATTTTCTATCATGAAAATTATTCCAATACCCCAGCTTGTAGGTAACTCAAGCATGGCTATTGTAACACCGATTGCTGACCATGTTGCAATCAACTTGAAGAAGGACTCGTATTTACCGATGTCTACATACGATGTCCAAACTTGTCTACGTGACAATGCCGATACATATCTATGCCAAATAGAGAAGCCGATTCATCATCTCAAGAATGATGAAAAATTATGTGAAGTAGAACCTGATTCCGGAAAATGCAAGATCAGCGTTACGACTTGTTCGAATCAATGGACAACTCTTAATAAAATAAACAACTATGCATTTTTCTGCTGCAGTCAGTGTCAAATAAGGGTCTTATGTGGCGATCAAGTGTCGCCGGGGCAGTTAGTAAAGGCAGGCATATTGAAGGTCGAACATTATTGCCTAATTAAAACCGAAGGTTTTACGATTTACTCACGCAATGAAGGTCTTAATACTTTAAACATAAAACCGTCCTTTAAGCTGCCTGAGATAGAACCCTTCAACCATATCATAGACGTAAGCATCCCCACTACACTAATACCAAACTATACTCTCTCGAATAACAACGAGCTTGACGATATCAAGAAGCAAATCTATATTCTCAAATCAAGTGAGAATTTACCACATCAAGTTTCTTATCACGATATTCATCACTATACAGCATTTTATGCAGTGTTCGGAGTTGCATTGGTGAGTGGAGCAGTCATCATGATACGTCGACTGCGTAACCGAAAAACCGCATCACTCGCGGTGGCAAGGGTCGCATTAGCGAATCTACAGAGCCCGCAACACACGACGCCTGCACAAGCAGAGGCGGGAGCCTCTATCTCATCGTCCGCGGTTCATTATAGTGTTAGTGCGCGTAATCTGTGTGAAATTCCGTGTGTATCCGATTATAGTGAAATTCCTAAAGTGCATAAGGTAGATAAAGGTACAGTGCCTATGTCTCGTAAAACGGAGTTCAAGTAGGGACTCTAAAACATAGAACAATGACCAATTGGAATCACCTTGTAAATCATTTAGTTTAAGGACCAATTGGCATCACCTTGTTACTCATCCTTTCATGTCACCTTCACATTCATCTTCCCGCTCGGGAGCATGTACGGTGCAACCGCACATTCTGCGATTCAGCAGTTAACGCCTCGCATTCATTTCACTTCATAATTAGTTCAGTTCGCATTAAGCTATCAAGCCAGGCGTTCTCGATACAGCCATCAAGGGCCGCGTCACTCTTAACACACACACCCATCAGTCCATTGAACTCATTATAGATAATTACCAATTTTACTCGTGGAACAATACAATAGCGTCTAAACTACCACATCTTTCATTCCACCCAGCCTTTAACATCTAAAAGTAGTGTGATTCAACAAGGGATCATACAGAAGGATTTATTGGTTTTAATTTTTCTGCGATGCGTTAATGATTGTCTAATAACTTGAGCAATGCGCAATGTCGATTTTTGTGTCTCAGTGACGTGGATCAGCAAAAAAGGGAGAAATATTAGTATTTGAAATGCGCATCATTACAGGTCTGCAAGTATGAATGTTTTTTAAATTAACTAAATATGTTATTGGATACGAAAACTAGCTCCTGACCAATTTGGAGACTTCAAAACACCCCTTTGTCATCAATCATCCGGCTTGGTGACTGATTTAGAATACGTAATGTTGGTGACCCATTTATTTAATAAAGTGTCAATAGTAGCCTCTTGTGACATTCTATGGATTAAATAGAACGCAATGAGCAGGCAACCTAGCCTCAAGAGAAGGAAAACATGATAAAAAAACTTGTTGGTCTAGGAGCTAGATGCGCTTTGAAAGTCGGGTCCCTGATTGAATTTCTGGATCGGGCATGAGTATTTGTGTAATCAGTGGCACTTTCTCTGAATCTGGTTGTTATTTGTGTTTGTGAATTACATGTTTCCAGACAGCCTCTATGATACAGGTTATATTTAGATACTTATAGATATTTACGTACTGCTTTAGAGCAGGGTATTCGTTTACGAACAAATCTGTACCAACCCCCTGGCAAATTAAGCTTAGTTCCATCTAAGAACTTGGCCCGACCCAGCTGTGAGTCTTTATTTCAGCTAAGATGATGATGATGTTGATGAATTGTGTATTTGTCTTTTTACGATGGTCCGATTATAGAATATTTTTGCACGTATATATTGTATTGCCACCAAATATATTTTCTCCGAGGACATTAACCGAACAATCGTCCTATAAGCTGGCAATAAGCTCGGATTACGACGCGGCCACAATTTGTCTTTGTGTCAGCTTGATCCAGGCTGCGAACGGCCAAGATAAAGGACCACTGTGAGTCAATAAATTGGCAATCAGACTGTGTACAGATCCTCTGATCCGTATCGAAAATGGGACCTAGTGTCTACAATCAATAGATTGTCCCAACACTGGATGAGCCGCAATAGGTCTAAGTTCGGATGTTCGTGACGGATTCAGAATATGTCACCTCTCCAGAATATCTCCCCTCTCCTTGCATCCTTAGGGTGTCTTATGAGCCAACTGGAGGAAATTACGTGTCAGAAAACTTTGCCGCAAGAAAAGGAAAACTTAACACAAAACCCTGTGCTAATCTGTCTGGCCAACGTGGCATAATGATCTAATTTTCCTCCTGTAATTGGAGGAGGCTTGACTCGACAGTGGATCAGCCATTGGCTGAATAGAAGCAGGTCTAAGTTGGGTGATGAAATGTGGATCTGGCTTTGGCCTTTCTTCATCGCAGACATTTCAATCAACGTGGACTTCCTAAGGGCTCGCTACTAGGTCCGATCTTAAATTTTTCATAGAATTATTGGAAGAGTATTAAACTGCAATATTTTAGGCAGCCCAGTGTTGTATGTTCCTATTGAAATATTAAGTACCTATTTAGTACTAGCTGTGCCCGCGACTTCGTCCGCTTGGTATAGTGTGTATGGGTAGCAAATGTAATTATTTAGGCTAATAACTTTTCATCCTATTTATTATTAGTAGGGATTTTCATTTTAAGTAGCATATATCCTTTCTCAGGTTCTGTGTACCAAAGTTCGTATTAAATAGATTCAGTAGTTTCGGCGTGTAATCGTGACAGACAAACAGAGTTACTTTCGCATTTTTAAGATTAGTAAGGATTTTTATTCTCGAATAACGGTAACATTTTACCTTAAAAATAACTACAGCATCATATATTTCCTTCAATATGGAACCATAATATACGCGTTATATTAACAAGCTATATTTTTAATATTGCATTATTTGGGCTTATATTCTCATCGTTCCCCCAACAAAAACATTAATCAGGGCCGTTTGTTTATTCCGTCGGGATATTGTTGTTTTTCTATAGACTCTCACAACGTTCACCGCACAGTCCTAGTAAAATTAATAAAGAAAAATTATTATGTATCCACAGTCTGTTATATCTAAGCAATGTTGATCTGAATTGCGGTAGGCGTTTTAAATTGTGTTTTGGCATGCGTCACACTTTTATTCTGTCCAGTTGACGAATAATCGAATAAATAAAGGTCAAGTCAGATTAGTACTTTTAGTGAGGAAATTTATGTACTTTCCTGCCAGTACTTAAATCAGCTTATTATTTCCATGGGTTTTTTATTCTTAAGCATTATTATTAAGCAACGTTGCTGTCGGCTACCGGCTATGCTCTTTGGGTAAAAATTTAATGTTAAAATTTTGGTCATAATATACTTTTAATAACAGCTTGGCATAATTATGTGTGTATATATATTTATATATAATAGACTTGAAATTTGGTAGGAATATTCTTTTCACTGAGTAGGGGTCAGGAACGGATTCTACGAAATTTAAAAAAAGGGAGTTTCCGGATCGTCTATTATTTGGCAAAACAAGGTTTGCGGGATTAGCTAGTATATTAGATTTGTGTTACCAAATGTTGTGCTTGTATGCGTATCTATTTTTGCTCTACTACTAATACTGTTTAGCCCATAAATAACTCACTACTGCGTCGGGTCACGTCCATTTATATATATATTGTGGTCATGTTTATAATGTTTACCATGACGTTACTGTAATTTCTACTGCGCTATGTCATCGGTATGTAGCGAGACAACGGACACGGTCCGGTCCCTTTAATTTCCGGTTGCACTTGTGTCCTGTTTATTCCCGGATTTCTATCAACTTTACGTAATATACTTGACCTGTATTTTGAGAATATTCAATATGTGCCGACCCCGATAAAGTTAGGAAAGGGATATTGCTTAAATTAAGATTGAAGTTTGTGAAATGCTATGAAAACCGATATACTGATAGAAATATGTATGGTAATGGGATAGACATAAGTGCATTACAAAAGATAATGATCGTAGAAAATTAATAAAGAACTATAAATAAAGTTTTAATTGCCAAATACATAATTCTCTTAACATGACGTAGACTTGCTTTTGAAAATAGTTATCCGATCAACATTATTCGTCAACATTATTGAAATTCTTTGTAGCAATCTCTCGTCTTCAATCACAGAGATCTCTCTTTTCAACACAAATGTTGTATAAATTTCGACAATACATCTCGAATCGTTGGGAATTTAAATAACATTAAATCCACAATAAACTATACAACTACGAGTAAGTAAAAGCCATAATCTATTCATCCTCTTTCTGCGTCAAGACGAACGGTTGTGTGTTCGAGCAGTAATTAGCTATTTGTTTATTAGTCTAGTAATAAAATTCTAATAACGACGTTATATCGTCGCAATAAAGTACAAAACACCATATACAAGGAATCGTAGACTGGTGTACCTGCACCTTCGTTGCTAGCGTCGATAGACGTAGTGTATCTACAGAGTAGGGTAAGGAAGAGAGACTACGTGTTAACTATGTTGAGATCACCTCAAGACAAGAAAGCCTCATCCCAGACCAATATTGACAGCTATTCAGGCGATGAAGAGGACCTTAATATAAGGAGAAAACGCAAGGTACGTCATGCCCCAGATGATTTACGAAAGTTAAAACTGCAACCATTAGATTCCTCTAGAGATATCAAGGATTTGCTGATTTCAATGAAAAAGGATCACGATGAGAAGTTTAATAAGTTAAACGAAATGATAAAGGACTTAAAAGGACAAAATGAGGAGCTTCTAAATTACAACTATAACCTGCAAAATGTTATCGAAAACACAAATACCATGTTTAAAGAAATAAAGCAGAAGTATGAATCATTGATTTTAGAACATGCAGAAACTAAAGCAAAAGTTACTGAATTGGAATTAACAGTGGAAAACATCAATAGGAAACAATTATTAACAACTATCGAAATTAAAAACGTTCCTGTAAAATCAGAAAAAGAATCCAAAGATGTGGTGACCAATTTACACAAGATCATAAATACGCCGAACAGTTCAGAAGATATTCGACAGGTCTACAATAGAAAACTGAAAGGAAATAATTTGATTATAGTAGAATACCAGACTGAGAAATCTCGCGATACAGTGTTGAAAGCCATTAAGGCATACAATAACAAAAGGGCGAACAATGAAAAGCTGAACACTAACACATTAGAGTTTGCAGGGGAAAAGACTCCAGTTTATATTTCAGAGTCAATAACACCACTTGCAAGAAAACTATATTATTTGGCTCATCAATTAAAAAAGACTTCGGTCTATCGTTTTTGCTGGATTTCCAAAGGAAAAATATATTTAAGGAAAGAAGAAGGTTCACCAGCTATACAAATAAAATCTGCAGAGCAAATTGCATCACTACCTAATGCAACCTTTAAGACAACTGACAAGGATGGTATTGTTGATTGACTATATCTAGTAATCATAGTTATTAGGGCTCGAATAAGTTACATAACGTTTAGTAGTCCATTGACTAATAACTATATTTCCGGTTTTGGATATGTTTTTTTATCTTTTCAATGTTTGCACTCATTTATTTCTTTTACTACTAATCAACACACACACAACTCTATGAAGACAAAATTATTTCCTTATGTCACTACACAACTTCTGCTTACCGTCCAATCTTTAAGATATCATATTTCCGGTCATCTTTTTAACGGATCCACAGACTTTACACTTGTATCATTGCGTCATGTCGCGGCTTTGCTTTCTATTAACTTAACGATTTTATGGAACATTGGCAGCCATGGCTAATATACATGTGATATCAGAAAACATTGATGCTACCATCAATGTTAGCAAAGCCGACATTGTAGATGCACCTGAACAGTGTAAGTCATTACTAAATTTATCAAAACCATCTTTTAACTTAATTACCCAAAATATAAGAAGTGTGACCAGAAATTTTGACGACTTTACAGTTCTACTAAATCGATTAGATATTTCTTATGATATGATTGTACTGACTGAGTCGTGGATTTCAGATGATAAAGTTATACCTAGCATACCGTACTATTCAAAGTTTTCAACTAAAACAACGTTCAATCAAAACGATGGTGTTGTGATATTTATTAAAGACAGTATTAATGCTACTGTTAATGAACCCAACAACTGTGTGGAGGCAAACTGCTTAATATCCACTATAGATAATGAATTAGTTATAATTAGTGTCTACAGACCACCGTCTTTCAAAAATTTAAACCCATTTTTACAGTCACTAGATAAAATTCTATATCAGTTAAGATTAGTTCAAAATGTTATTCTTGTTGGCGACATAAATGTTAATATTATAGATGATAACTTAAACAGTACAGCAACGGACTATTTAAACCTACTTGCGTCATATGGTATGTTAGCTTCGCATAAATACCCAACTAGAAATAATAATTGCCTAGATCACTGTTTCATAAGAACGATGTGGTCAACCAGAACTATTGTATGTAATTCCACAGTGACAGATCATTATTGTGTAATGACGTCAATAACAAAACAAAACCCTAACATTGATTTGAAAACGGTTTGCAAAAGGACTGATTATGATGCGGTATTATCAGAGCTAAAACAAGTAAATTGGAACGAATGTTTTACCGTTAACGAACCCAACAATTCAATCAATATATTCACAGACATTGTCACGAGGACACTAAAAAAATTCACTGTCTCTTATAAGATATCACGGCGTAAGCATATAATTAAGCCTTGGATCACTGCAGGTTTATGTCGGTGCATACGGAATAGAGACAACTTACATAAAAAACTTCGTATTGATCCCCATAATGAAATGTTAAAGATAACATATAAACGTTACCGTAATACATGTAATAACTTACTAAAATCTGTGAAAAACAATTACTTTAAAAAAGAAATAGAAAACAATGAGAAAAATATAAAAAATCAATGGAAAATAATAAGAAAAGTTTGCAACCTACAGAGCAGTATAAAATCACCGTCAAGTTTACTTAGTTTAAAGGCTACACCACTCCTTTCATTGCACCACATAAATAATTATTTTGCTACAATTGGTAATGAATTGGCGGACAATATTCTTACAAGATTACAAACGGACGAGGTGAACCTTAGTAACAAAACTCCTTTAATAGAAAGCGATCCCCCCTTAAAATCATTTGTACTTCTTCCAACTGACGAAATTGAAATAAAAAACACAATTTTAAATTTAAAACCCACTTATTCTGCAGGATGGGATAACATTCCTTCAATTCTTATAAGAAACGGCGTTGATATATTTACAAGTCCTATAACAGCCCTGTGTAATAAATGTATAGAAAACGGGGTATTTCCGGATGCACTTAAAAAGTCGGTCATTATCCCCATACACAAATCAGGCGACAAGGATAAGATTTCAAACTACAGGCCAATTTCATTGTTACCTGTGGTCTCAAAAATTTTAGAAAAAATAATTAACGTGCGCTTAAAAAAATATTTAGAATCAATTAAATTCATCTGTGATAACCAATTTGGATTTCGAGAGGCAATGTCTACAAGTGACGCTATACAAACCCTGACGGCTGAGGTGGCAAATAACACAGATAGAAAACAAAAATCCTTAGGAGTATTCTTAGATTTGAAAAAAGCTTTTGACACCGTGTCGATATGCATCCTCCTGAAGAAAATGGAGGCTATCGGTATCCGTGGTCTACCTTTACGGTTATTTAAAGATTATCTTACGAATAGAAAACAATGTGTCAAAATTGACGAGCTTACAAGTGAACAAGAAATGATAACCTACGGCGTTCCACAGGGGAGTGTACTTGGGCCAACATTATTCTTGATATATTTTAATGACCTTTGTAAGTTGAATTTGTCAAAGGGGCGTATAATTTCCTTTGCGGACGATACTCTTCTACTGTTTACTGGAGGTTCATGGAACGATGTTTGTGAAAATGCTAACAAAGGTTTATCCTTGGTGACTACATGGCTTGACAGAAATATACTCTCGTTAAATTTGGATAAAACCACATATATAACATTTAGTATCAATAATTATTCACAACCAAAACGTGGTTCACTAATTCTCAAGGCGCATACTTGTGGTGGGCTAAATAATAGTTGTTCATGTTACATTATTGATCATGTTAAAGCTGTTAATTACCTAGGACTTGTAATAGATCAAAATTTGAATTGGAAGTCGCACATCATAAAATTAAGTGAACGTGTGAGAAAATTGATTTTTATATTTAAAAATATAAGGAATATTTCATCATTAAAATTAAGACTAGATATATATTATGCGTTATGCCAATCCATAATTGGGTACGGAATAAACGCTTGGGGAGGTGCATCCAAATCAACTTTACTTGAATTAGAAAGAGCCCAACGAACAATTCTTAAAGTAATGACTTTCAAGAAATTTACTTATTCTACAAAACAATTATACTTAGATGTTCCAGTACTTTCGGTACGAAAGTTGTACATTAAATCCATAATATTAAAACAACATAAAAAGCCACCGGATATAGATAGGCGCAGAAAAGACTTGGTTTATTATGTACCAAAACAAAACACCACATTTGGACAGAAATTCATGCATTACCTTGGCCCTAAACTTTATAACAAATTGAGTGAAAAAGTTATATTAAAAGGTCTTACACATAATGCATGTCAGGGAGTGCTGGTCGATTATCTTAGAACAATTAATTATGACGAAGTAGAAGAACTATTCAAATTAGTGACATAAAACACAGATACACAACATTCTAACACAACTTATCCACATATATACACTTACACATACACACATATAAACATTTCACACATTATTAACATTTTTAGATTGTAAATTATTTATCATATTACACTTAACGTATCAACGACGAGGAGTATGTGAGTGTGATAAATCATTTATAATAACTATAAAGTAAATTTATTTAAACTAAAGGAATAAGTTGATCTATAAAAAAAAATCGGCATTTTAAAATATTTTATTATAATAATAAGTGAACGATACAGTAAGTGTCTGCATTTTGCCTATTCTATGTACATACAATTGAGGTGTGGGTAAAATTTCATTTTTACGTATCGAGTAATCACTAACACCTACCCACACAATTGTCTGTATAAATTATATTATGACCAATTACATGAATAATGTACTGAATTACTTTATTGAACTGGGAAAACGAGGAATACGATCCTATTGTAATACAGTGTTACTAGTACAGAGGGGAGTGTAATTGTTTCTCCCAGTACAATCTGAACATAATTTTGTAAAAAAACGCGAAATGTAAAATGTAAGATTGTACTGTTTATCTTTTCTTTTGTAATAATACATAAATAAATAAATAAATAAATAAATAAATAAATACTACTACTATTACTATTCAGCTCATAAAAGACCCAGTGCTGAGTCGGGCCTCCTTCCATTACAGGGAGGGTAATTAGCCTACTGTGCCACGCTGGCTAGTGTTAGCACAGGGTTTTCCTTCGCCTCTGGCTAGGTTTACGGCATTGTCATTTTTGTTTGTCATCTCTTACGACATCCTCAGGATGGTATGGGATGGTGACACTCTGTATTCTAAATCCGTCACCACTCAGACCCATTTTGTATATTTAAAAATTAAATTAAAAATTTAAATAAACCCCAGACTCAATGACCTAAGTAACCTATAAAAAGTTAAAAATAAAAAAATACATCGCGTTGGGGGACCGCTCCTATTTATTTATTACCTGAAACCCTGGTCTGCTCGATTATATTTGCAGACTTTCGGTTCTTCCCCACTTTCACCCCCCATAACTTTTAAACGACTCAACCGAGTTTCATCAAACATGTCTAAGAACACTCGCCCGTAACTCACCTGTCATACAAAACCTGTCATAAAAACCTGTATTGAAATCGCTTCATCCGTTCGCGAGCTACGGTGCCACAGACAGACAGACAGACACGTCAAAGTTATAACACCCCTCGTTTTGCGTCGGGGGTTAAAAATACGCTGCAATACACTAGGTAAATATATGATTTGAAAACTACATGAAACCCTATTTACCTTCCAAGCAACGAGGCCTCGAATCACGACTTCAATCAAAGCAATAATTACGGAAACATCAAAGGCTGATTGGTGTCGACTACGTTCGTTTTACAGGTAATGCCCAAAACCAACAATACGGATGCGGAAACACTTCAAGTGAGAGCTCATTAGTGCTCCTTTCATTCAGCTTGTTTGACAACCGTGTTGAATTCGCCCTCATTTCTCACAAAAGACGCCTACTTCCAAGCCATGTATACCTTAAAATTAAATGGCGTTGTAAGTATATTTAACAATGTTCTAATCCGTGTACGACATTTATTCATTCTTTGTTCTTATTGTTTTCTCTCTTACTCTTTCACTTTAGTCTACATAATTATTATTATTACTAGCTTTTGCGCGCGGCTTCGCCCGCGTGGGCTTGGAACCCGTGCATATTATTTATGAACATAAAATCGGTTATTGTGACTAAACTATGATAGTTAGATATGTGCTCTCGCGGACTTTTTTGTAGATCTTTATAAGACCTACAAACCCGTAGTACATTATTTTGTTCTATTGTCAATAGTTTTTGCAGCGCACGCATAAATAGGTTTTCGATTTTACACCTTGGTTTACAAAATCGCAATTTTCATACGGATCCCTAATTCTTTTGAAAATAAAATATAGCCTATAACCTTCCTCGATAAATGGACTATCTAACACTTAAAGATTTTTTGAAATCGGACCAGTAGTTCCTGAGATTAGCGCGTTCAAACAAACAAACAAACTCTGCAGCTTTATATATTAGTAAGTAAGTATAGATTGTTTATGTAAGTACATATTACTTAAGTTAGTGTTTATGGAATAAATATTATTAAAACACATCTTTGATTCTTTACTTATTATATGATGATATAACAACTGATTGTAGGAAGAATTTACAAGTAAGTATTATAGTCGACTCATGGATGCTCTGATAGGTACAAGTTAATGCAAGTATTTTACATGTCTATCAATAAAAATGACGGCGTTTCCGATGAAAAATAGCGGTCATAATATAAATGTTATATGTTTATCTCTGCATCATTGCGTCTGAAAGGATTGTATCATATTTTTTCTGTAAAATATAATCAGCTGTGTGCAAATTAACAAACACTTTAAAAATATGCAATGTGAGGCAGAAATGTATTTCCAATATATACAGAATTTAATGCTAAGATGTACTCAGATCATCTTGGCTGTCCATTCTGTACTGTAGTTTAACTAGACGCCTGTTTCTCCTCAACCATTATAATGTCTATATCTGATCAATTCTGAATCACTCCAGTAATTGGATTTCTGACACAATTACGAAGCAAGATTACCAAAGCCACCACTGATTGACACTGGGCCCAAATCCCTGATATTATCGTTCAGTGACACAAGATCAGGAAAAGCGTACAACATATTTTAAATTATGAAGTCTTTAATTAGGTTTTTCAAGAATTATTTAATCCGACATATTTTATTAATTAGTGGAGTAATTAAAATGCTATTATGTGATGATATCTGCTTTAAATTATATTAAAGAAAATAAATATATATTTAAGTAAAGATTAGTTACCCCAATAAGATCTTGCGAAACTATGGAATATTGACTAATATAATTAGAACTAAAAATTTGTTGCAAAGCTTTCTGTCACAAAAAAATTATAAATAACGCCAAGAGTACGTGCAAATATTTCGCTATTCATATTCGAAAAATAGCAAACATGGATCCTGAATGAGATCCAACATGAATTGGAATTGCAAGCACCGACTAGAAGCTAGATGATTTGTCTGTCCCTATATCACAGACCACCTGGCACAGATCAAGTAAACACGCAACTTGTATTGGTCGTTAGCAGACACAAGTCTTGGGCCTAATTACTAATTGTATTTGTATACATAGGAGTGATATTGCTAATTGTCTGTAATTATTCTGAGATACTATTTCCATTTAATTAATCTAGTTATTGCGTCAATACTTATGTATCGACCTAAATACATATTACATAAGCCTAACTTATGACGAAATGAGTCAAAGTCAAAGTCAAATCATTTATTTTGCATAGGACACAATGGACACTTACAAATTGTCAACATATTAATAAAATGTATACAAAGCAAAGTAATATAGTCATTCTTTTCTTGTTTATTACTTTGCGGTACTATTTAGAATTTAATAAATATATATTACCCAACAAATTATATATACAAACTATTCTTCAATTACAGATCATGACGCCATTCTGTTATGTCTGAATATAAAACAACCGAAAAATAATCCCTCATTGATAAAAAAAGTAGACTATCCACAACTCACTGAGGCTATTAACTCTGTCGACTTTACTCCAGTCTTTAAAAGTCGGGATCCCAATAATGCTGCTTCTTTATTTGTTTCACTACTTAGTCAAGCCCTTGTTGACAATACCAAAATATTTCGGCTCCCACGTCGCTCTAGAACAATCAAACCATGGATTACAGTTGGATTGCTGCGTTGTATGCGTAATCGAGACAATATGCACAAAAAAATTAAATCAAACCCTAGTGACAGCATACTACTGGTTACTTATCGTCGGTATAGAAATTTCTGCAATAATATCCTAAAAAAAGTTAAGCGTGAGTATCACCAAAAACAATTACAAGATGCAGGTCTTAATAAAAAAAGGATTTGGGAAGTAATAAAAGATTTCACTAACACATGCAAGCCTTGTGATTCATATAAAGATTTATTATCGTCTTATTCTTCTCCTACCGTTTCAGTAAACTGCGTCAATGAATATTTCTCTAACATAGGTAAATCACTAGCTGAAAAAAATCAATTACGTACGAATACTAATGTTAGCGGTCCCGGCTATTGTAATCGATCTTCTTTTGTTTTGCTTGGTACTGATCAGGAAGAAATTGAATTGCTTATACGTGGTCTAAAAAACAATTGTGCGGTGGGTTGGGATGGAATTTCTTGTAACTTCATTAAGCTTTACAAGAACATCTTGGTCCCACCTCTCACACATATTTTCAATCTCTGCTTATCTAACGGTGTCTTCCCTGATGTTTTTAAGATAGCTACTGTGAAGCCTATATTCAAAAATGGGGACCGTGCCTGTGTCTCTAATTATAGACCTATTTCTATTCTTCCTGCTCTGTCTAAAATCTTGGAACGCATCATGAATACGAGACTCGTCCATTATCTTGAAACTAACAATCTCTTGTCCCCCCATCAGTTCGGGTTTCGTTCAGGTAAATCAACAAATCTTGCTGTCCATGATCTTACAGGATTTATTATTAATAATTTGGATAAAAATCGAAAATGTGTATGTATTTTTCTTGATCTTGCTAAAGCTTTCGATACTGTTTCGATTCCCCTACTACTAAATAAAATGGAGCATCTGGGTGTGAGAGGGACTCAACTAGACCTATTTAGGAGCTACCTTAGTAATCGTTCTCAACGAGTCAAAATTGAGGATCATCTCAGTGATTTACTACCCATATCTTTCGGTGTACCGCAAGGTAGTATTTTAGGACCTACTCTATTTTTAATTTTTATTAACGAGCTATGTTGTATACCATTAACTAATGGGAAAATAGTTTCTTATGCAGACGACACGGCTCTATTGTTTCAAGCTGATTCATGGCCTGGTGTCTTTAATTACTCACAAAATGGTCTTAATTTAATCATGAAGTGGTTAAAAATCAACCTCTTGACGATTAATGCTGATAAAACAAAATCTATGATATTTGGAATACGTAACTGTTCAGTTTCTGATGTTCACTTTAATTTAATTGCTCACTCGTGTGATGCTCAATCTTCTTCTCACTGCTGCTCTAAACTTGAAAATGTGTCTTCAATTAAATATTTAGGTATTATTATAGACGAAAACTTAAATTTTAAAACCCACACTCAAGCTTTGTCAGGACGGATACGCAAATTAATTTACATTTTTAAAAGTCTTCGACATATTGGGGACCGTAACTTAATAAAAACAGTATATTTTGCCCTCTGCCAATCAATCTTGACTTATTGTATTACTTCAAAAGTACCCTGAAAGTGTTAGAGATTGCCCAGCGTGCCGTTCTAAAAGTTTCTTTTTTTAAATCTTTTTTCTTCCCAACTACTGAATTGTACCAAGAATGCAAGGTTTTAACTGTACGTCAGTTATTTATCTTGCATACAATAATTAAGAAACATTCAACACTTCCACTCGACCCTAATCTTTCAACAAATAAAAGGCGTCATGACATCGTCTGTCAAGGAATACGATGCAGAACAACGTTTGCCCAAAGTTTTTATGATTTTTTAGGGCCGCATTTGTATAACAAGTGTAACTCTATTAATAACATTTACCATCTCAACTTGTTTGACTGTAAGAAATCTATATCAAGCTGGCTTTTAAATAATGATTATAATCAGACGGAAAACCTTTTACTAGTAAATTCATGAACCTAAACACGTAAATTCATACCACATTCATTTCATACTCATTCTCTTCATTTACATGTCATTCACTCTCACTCTCTGTCACAAAAACACCCACGCACACACATACATAAACCAATTTATTTTAATCTCTATTAATATTTTTTTTTATTATAATGAAATGTGCTACTTATATATGTTATAGCGAAGACCTGGTGACCTAAGATACAGGGTACCCTAGTTTAGGCTCCAGTCTTCGCTAAATTATAAGATGTTATTTTTATTATTATTATTAAAATACATTATTATTATTAAAAAAAACAGTATATTTTGCCCTCTGCCAATCAATCTTGACTTATTGTATTACTTCAAAAGTACCCTTATTATTATTATTATTATTCTATTGGATCTGAAAAGCGTCAACTGGAACGTGAATATTAAAACAATACAACATTATTAAAATAAACTAAAACTTCCTTGGTCTAGTGAGCCGACCAACCCCAAACAGCAGCACCTGTTCACAAGTATAACGCATGTGACAGCCATCGATCTCCTCAACCATATTAAAGGGAAGTAACCGACCCGGCACATGTCGCTACCGCTGCTCAGAGTATTTTAGTGAGCATGACAACTGGAGGAGTAACATTATCAAAATAATCGCATAGATGGTCTTTAATTTATTATTCGCCCGGACCGAAATCTCGAGGTACAGTCTACGCCAAACTTTATGGCCGCTCTGAATGTAGCCGAACGAACTTGCGCATCGTACATTTCATAACCAATATGAACGTAGCACACTTCCACTAACGCACCGGAGGCAAAGACGCTAGCGGGTGGAAGACGGTGAGTGAGGGCGTGCCCTGCCTCCACTCCCCGCGTACGTCCCGCTGATACCTAATCTTAGTGTCTGTTTGTAATAATAAAATAACCACTTTTTAATAAATGCGTATACACAGTAAATAGACCAAAATAACATTTATTTTTACTTTTGTCTGACTATCTGTTTTTTTCTTTGCGTGGTTGCGTGATGGATAGCAACGCCAGGCTCAAAGATCGAGCAGGCAATTCAAGGCATTAGACTAGCTTCGCCCCGCGGCGTCACCCGCGGTACGACAATAAACGCGGGCAACATCGCGGGACTCAGCTAGTGTTAAATAAATAGGAAAAAAAAAGATAATATTACGATTCATACAGAATTCTGTGCCTCTGGCCTGACCAGTTGGCATAGGTCTCTATTTGAACTTTTAGTTCTTGTGTAGATAAATTTTCTGTCATGTTAGTCCATTTGGTTGGCGCTTACGACACCCTTAGGATGAAATGGTTGATAAAGCTATATTCTCTCTCTACTCAGCCCAAACATGACCCACTGCTGAGTCGGGCCTCCTCCAACATGGAGGGTCATCATAAGCCTACTGTGCCACGCTGGCCAGACGGGTTGGCACAGGGTTTCGTATCAAGTTTCCCTTCACTTGCGGCTAGTTTTTCAGCCTTGTCATTTATATATATATAAATATATATTACCCTATATTTTCTAAATCCCATGTATCATTATTATGCAGTGCAGATAATTTTCAATCAAGGAACTTTTCTTGAACACAGTTTCAGTTTTACGAACATAAATAAAAATATTGTTGCCAAATAAAATGCCCTTGTTTTGTCAGTGTCGTATTTAAACCCGAACCATTAGTATTCTGTTACCACGACCCAGTTAATTGGATTGTTAGTTTAATTGCTGTTAATACAAGCGAACGTAACTGTTATACGGTTTTTGATATTTCTGTCGATGAATTATCACATACATTATATTTGATACTAGCTGAGTCCCGTGATGTTACCCGCGGTTATTGACATACCGCGGGGAAACGCTGCGGGGCGAAGCTAGTAAAAAAAACCTAAGTTATAGCATCAGCTACCTATCGGTAAAAGTCCCGTAAAAATCGGTCAAGCCGTTCCAGAGATTAGCCGGAACAAACAGACAGCTACATAGACAATGAGCAAAATGCGATTTTGCTCACTGAGTGAGACAAAGTAACTTTTTAATTATAATTCGAAACATTGACATTCTATCTCTTTGAGTGATCCGCGCGATTGACTATGAAGGGAAAAAAGTATGAGATCCATTAAATAAATACGCGGATATTGTTGTAGTTTGGGATAATATATTTTTCTTACATTTATAGACAAAATAAAATAGACTTTCGTTATCCCATTTTCGCCCTTCTGATTTGGCCCTTTTTGTTTTTGAAATATTTCTGAACGTCCAATTGTCAAAACATTTCTAGATACAATAGAAGGAAACTATTGTATCTAGACTAGACAATCCTTGTGATCACTAAAGCCTGATTTGACCTCTGAACAAAAGCTGATAAATCGCCCGAGAATACCTTGTTGGCGTTTCAACAGAAAATAAAGTCTAGAAACTTAACTCTAATGCCTTACGAATACAATACTCTTCATTATTTCTGTCAATTGCGCTATTATTTCAGAACACAGATTGTCCGTGTCAATCATCATCATGCGTTTCGCTAAACATTTTCATCGTGAGTGCTAATCTAATCTTTTTTTTTATCTGAAATCCTCACGGCCACCCATACTGTTCAGGGACTGGCAGGCGATCCTTGCCTGCCACGGGCCACGGGTTTCGCTCCGCCATTGGGCATGCTCCACGGAGGTGGGAGAATTAGCAAGCATCGTTTAGTGGAGTTTAGTGGGGGGGGCTGTGCAGACACAAACCCATGCTAAGATGATAACGGTTTGTGGCAATTTGTACTCCAAATCCATAATCACGTCGACGTGTATTATTGTGCTTGAATCCTACAAATTCTAACACCAGGTAAAACGTTTAAATATTCTTCGCCATTTTCATGTGTTGGTGCCAGTCTTACCTGGTTTGGCTAATTACTAGTGCCTATACGGATATGGTTAATCCAGCTGTCAGTCTTCAAGCTACTGACCCCGTGTAACGACTGCCGTGGACAGTAGAACGGCAGCAGGACTGGCTTTGCGTGCCCTCGGAAACTCGGAGGAGGTCCAATTCAGCACTATTCGCATATTCCACTAATATTATCATTTTAATTGGCTGAGCCATTATTCCTTCCGTGTTGCGCAGGAATGTGTAAATAGTTTCCATAAGAGACATCTATTTGCAAAAAAGGAACGAATCCAATTTAAATTGAACTCTGAAGAAGACTGCGGTAACAGCTAGTCAAATAATAAAATAGTCTAGCAACAAATTTGGTTACCCTTTGCTTTAATGAAAGAGCATACCAATAACATTTAGTCAGCGGTCAAACATTGTACAAATCCGAAATTTCTCATCGAGCAACCGCAACCGGAATTTACGATAACACTGAGCAATAACTTCGCAACTATCCATATCCCCTGGCAGCATACCAAGTTCCAAAGAGAAACCACTTAGGACTAAATATGTGCTATAGTTTCACGCCAAAAAGCTGTGAGACAACTTGAGACTTTCCGACTGAATAAATGGGAAAAGGTTTTCATAGTTGCTTTATGTTCTCAATATAACCGTTAGATTTTCGTTTTATTTTATAATGTTTAATTTATTCTTGATACTTGGATATTTTATCGGGCGTAATTTAATAACCTCATTCATCATACATCATTTTGAAATTCTGACTACCTATATCAATTGAACCTCCCCCAATTTCATGGAAGAAAATTGCCCTACTGTTAGCACGGGGACCGGCAACTTTCTTTAGTCTCCGACCTTGATACCATCAGTACTTTGAAATCCGTGGATATATAAACCAAAAAAAAAGGATAGATATACTCTTTAATGCACACCAATATTTTTACGAAAAATAGAACAGGTTGTATAAATAATTTGTATAAAGGTCGCTTTCTAAAATGAAAAAACATGGTAGTAAATTTATGTCTCCATGTAATTAGAGGAGGCCCGACAAAGCTGTGGGCTGTAGTTATGTATGATAACGATTCATTCGACACGGTTGGCGCAGTGGCTGAGCGATCGACTGCTGCGCAGCATGTCGCGGGTTCGATCCCCGCATGGAAGGAATATTTGTACGACCTACAAATATTTGTTGCGGGTCTGGGTGTTTTCTATCTATAATATGTATATATTTACAAAAAAATATGTATACATGTAGTTTATCACCCATCTCGTTACCAGCAATAAGTTGCTTAGCTTGGGACGATATGGCGTTGTGTGAAATGTCAAAGGATATTATTATTATTATACGTGTAGTTGGCTTTGACATATTTACTCATTTATTAATTACTTCATTTAGTCGGCATCCCAAATTATTGCCGTTTTAATTAACGTTGAATATGTGCACATTTCATGTTGCACAACTAATTACATCAAAAACTAATTTTAGTGGGATTCCGCACCCCGACAAGTGCGTCGTTATTATTTAGTGTTGCTTCGCATAAATTAAGTACTTTCACAGTAGATATTAGCGGTAAAGTAGTATCTAAATAGTGGTCTGTGATCATAATGTTACAAAGATCGAAATAGTTTATTAAGATTTTGCAGTATATACAATTTAATAATAATTTAATAATATCATCATAAACAAAAAGGAAAGGCGGTCAGAAATGTTTTGTCAAGATATAGCTAGTGTAGGTATTCAAGAAAGGCACCTTCGATCAAAGATGCATTGTATCACCAACTCATTCTATCTCGAGGGTAAAGCAAAAAAAGGCCAGATATTTTTTTTTGCCTGAGACAGTCTTTTATGATATGAAACCCTAACTTGTAAAACCGTCCTGGCACTTAGACTAAACTTCGTTCTTTTAAATTCACCTGCCGGGTTTGACCCAGCAGCAAGTCATTAAACTGTTGCTACATCAGATATGGTCCGAGTGGTGATGGCTTTTGAATACACAGTATCACCATCCAATTCCATCCTGCGGGTGTCGAAAGATCGGACAACAGGAAATGTCAAGGCCGATAACTTGGCCACAATAGAAGAAAACTTGATACGAAACCCTGTGCCAACCCATCTGGCCAGCGTGGCGCAGTAGGCTACCCTTCGTGTAATTGGAGGAAGCCCGACTCAGCAGTGAGCCATTATGGTCTGAATAGTATTAGTAATAGAGATTTAAAGAATAGGAAGCCGGCATAGTCCAGACAATGACAGCGCTTAAATGACAATTAACAGAACACGTGGCTTGAACAACAGAAGTTTTTTTTAAACGTTGTGACGCGGGGGCAGTTTATAAACATTAAATTCACAAACCCAAATGAGATGGTACCCAGACTCAGAGCAACTGCCTCTGGTTTACACAAAGGGCGCAGGTTATGTGGGACTATGGAGTGGGAGAAGCTGTTAGCTGACCCGCGAGTCAATGCATGGTGCACAAGTAAATGACCCACCTGCTTATAAGCGGTCTCCCTCACCACTTAACCCACACTGCACACTAGAAGTGACACAGTGTAAATTATCGAAGAAAGACACTGACTGTAAAAAGAAAAGTAAACTCCTTTCCAGATTTAAACACCATGCTCCTCTTTAAGCTCTGGTCATTTTGACATAATCTTCAAGATAATTGCGAAATCCAATCGATTTATGACAATTGTCCTACACCAATCGTGATTTAGTTCAAATTTAAATATTGAACTGTCCATTGTTAGCGGATAGCCCAATTTAATCATGTGAAACTACCCAATTTTATTGAAATAATATGAGTTAATAACTTTGTTATATTATGTTCCGCCGTATTGTTCAGTTATATTACCACAACGTACAGTTAGTTCCAAAGTTATCTCATTAAAGGGCTCAATTTGTGGTTTCGTTACTGCGATGGACTTAGATTTGATTTTATGGGGAATTTATGTTTAGTATCAAACACCCGTCTAAAGTTTGTACGAGTATTGTTTTCATCAACATATCTGTTTGTTGTTGGGAATTTACAGCTGAAACTTTACCAATAACATTATCCCAAAAACCAAGTTAATTTAAATTATCTCTCGCCATAAATAACTCACCGCCGAGTTGGAATTCTTCCAATTTAAGAAAAAAACAATTTACCTTTACATATGGGTCGGTATTATTTCGGGTGGGTTGGTATGTTATTTTATTATCTCTTTACTTCATTGGTCAGGGGGCGTATTCTAAATCTGTTGCAACATCGTCATTTTACGCTGACACTTGAAAATATGCTTATTAGTCTTAGCTATCCGTATTAAGTATTTGTGTTTGCTCCTCGTGTTTGCCATATTGTATATCTTTTTGGATACCTACTCCATCCACACATGGCATTTTGATACTTGCGGAATAACTTTTTTTTAAATCTTTATTCCAAATTTCATCTGCTAGATTGGACTTGTTATAAAAGTGAATTAGAACTATTCACTCAGGGGTTGTGCCGCCTTTGGATCAACGGGTCCCGGGTTCGATTCCCGGGTCGGGCAACTGTCTTTGTCTAAACCAGAGGCACTGGCTCGGAGTCTGGGTGTCATTTCTATGTATAATATGTATGTATTTACAAAAAAAATGTATATATGTAGTTTATCATCCATCTCGTTACCATAACACAAGCATTAAGTTGCTTAGCTTGGGACGAGATGGCGTTGTGTGAAATGTCCAAGGATATTTATTTATTATTATTTATTTATTTATCTGACTGACTATGATGACTATTGTACTATTAGTATCTGTTCACACTGTCTCTTGGTGTTACTGTTCTTATTTCAACTTTCTCTAAGTATAATACTTTTGAAATTAAACACTAATTAACGGATTTATCGCGTGTGTATTACATTATTTAATTCCCGACGTTTCGAATGCCCGACGTTTTGTATGCTCTAATGCAATAAAACAAAATTATAGGCGGTAGATTTTAACTGTTTCTTTGTACTTTTGAAGACAACTGTTATCTAGTCTCTGTCGCGACCACGACTGCTGCAAAGCATTCGAAACGTCGGGAATTAAATAATTTAATATACTTACACGCGATAAATCCGTTAAGAAGTGTATAATTTCAATGTGTAACAATCGCGAAAACCTATGAAATCATTATAATACTTTTGTCACTAACACAAGAACATGTTTTTTTTTTTTTTTTTTTTTTTTTTTTTTTTTTTTTTTTTTTTTTTTTATTGTTTCTGGAATTTAGCACACGCCACTGTCGATCCTTTTGACTTGGGTTTAGCGTTCATATTACAACCTGTATGTATATATGTATGATTTTGTTAAAGTGTAAAATGTTGCGATGAACATATGCGAACGCTACAAGTTCAATGAACGTGTTAATTAAAACGTTGCTCATTTTGTGCATAAACATTCCCATATTTCACAGCGGGTTAAGCACGCGGTCCCTTTGCGGTTAGGTTTCACTTACTTGCATCCCAGTTTAATCATGTAATGGCCACTAGCTACATAAGCTCTTAGCATTTCTTTTTGCAATTGGCTAGAAAGCTTTGAGGTTATCTAGTAAATACATAGTGACAATCCTCCCTTATTAAATTAATAGTAGTATTAATATTCCTTCATTTAGATCACATGGTGTTGCAACCCCATTTCATCCTGTGGTGGTCGCAAAAGCCAACAAAAGAAAATGATAAGGCAAGTTTTCCCTCTCTTCCTGCTAGGGTTCTCCTAGCAGGAAGAACTTGAAACGAAAACCCTGTACCATCCCGTCTGTCCAGCTTGGCAAGGTAGGCAAATTACCCTCCATGTAGTTGAAGAGGCCCGACTCAGCAATGGGTCATTGATGGACTGAGAAGTTGTAGTCTTAGTAGTGGCAGTAGGTAGTAAAAACTAAATGTAATTCCGTGAAATTGGCAGAATAACAAAATAAATTTCAGAAGACAGGATCAACAAACAGTAAACGTTGGAAGTTTTAGCGTTGGCCGCGTCGGTGGCTCAGTAACAAAAGCGAGTAAATCGGTCGGGAATACCACGCATTGTATTCGTATTAAGTGAGAATAGACGATGCCATCCCTCGGTACGACAAAAGCATCCCCAGTGTTTGTGGGAATCACATAGATGTACACCACCTACTAGATACGTCTAGTAGAGCATTGAAATGAAAATTTTACTTGAATCTTTAAACAATGTAACCAATTTTAGTTTCTACAGCAAAGAGTACTAAGAAAAAACAACATGTATAACCAAAAAAACAGATGATCTAGATACTCGTAACAGTAAAGAAAAACTAGCGACCCGCCCCGGCTTCGCAGCGGGTGCAATGATGAACATCTAAATTTATCAGTGTTTCTCTACAATATTATGCATGTATTATACATATAAACCTTCCTCTTGAATCACTCTATCTATTAAAAAAACCGCTTCACAATCCGTTGCGTAGTTTGAAATATTTAAGCATACATAGGGGCCGACAGACGTCAGCGACTTTGTTTTATACTATGTAGTGATAGTGATAGTGAAGAGAGATTAAAGTGCCGACGCAGTTTGCATAAAGCGTATGCCTACAATAGACACATACTATTTTTCATAGTTTTTATACCCGATACATATTAGCAATAATGACATGTATCTCACGCTGGTACGAACAGTGATTTGTGTGACCACAATTTCTTCCACTTCCAGTGTCCACGCATCTACGTACCCTACAATAGAGACCTGGCGTACCCCAGAGGATTTTCAGCTAATGCCGAGTCCTAGAGTTGCTCTAAAAGGACCAAATCGCCCTTTCACAGGCCTCGCAAGTGGGGATCAGGCTAAGTCTTTTAAAGGGGACAGTTTGATGGATTACGCTTTAAAAGTAATACGTGGTTAAAATCTTGACAAACTGATGTGTTGGTGCAGTGGTTGAGCGATCGACTGCTGCGCAGCATGTCGCGGGTTCGATCCCCGCACGGAAGAAATATTTGTACGACCTACAAGTATTTGTTCCGGGTCTGGGTGTTTTCTATCTATAATATGTATGTATTTACAAAAAAAAAACGTATATAAGTAGTTTATCATCCATCTCGTTACCATAACACAATCATTCAGTTGCTTAGCTTGGGACGAGATGGCGTTGTGTGAAATGTCCAAGGATTTCCAAGGATAAAGGTATATAAAATAAAAACACTGATTTAATGAAAAAAAAAACCGTTGATCATTGCTATAAATCGTTATAAAAAAAAACATTATTAATTGAAATTATGTGTCAACATAATTAAGGGTTCCATCGTGTAACGGAGCTGTTTAATATGTAAACTTAGGAGGATCTTCTTCATTAGTTTCAAGTCTCATATTGAGAATATAATCACTTTGCCACAGGAATAACTTTAATGAAACATTGAAACTTGAATCCACATCAGTCAAACATTAATTAAACCAATGGTTTCGTAACTTTACTACATTAAAGTCTCACAAAACTATCAGATATTAGTCGAGCAACTAGTCGTATCAAAGCGTAATTAACTATTCAGTTTAAAGATATGTACCAAATTTAAGTCGAAGCGTGCGCCGGCTTTCATCAGATGTCAAATGTGTCGCAAGATGGTCGCCTCGCTTCCTTCACGACGTTCCGCCAAGGTGGTTTCGGCGCAAAGGGATAATCATCTAGCCAGACGAGGTGGTATGTCTGGCAGGGGTCCGCGGCGCCTATCTCCCGATAGTTGTGTTCGGGGAAATCTTAACTGTGCGAATTTCTCTTGAAACTTCGCTAATTCTCGCATTTGTAGGCGATGTTTCTTGATATTATTAGTTCAGATTTTTCGGGTAAATTGTGTAAAGTATGTAGCATGTTGGTCACTACAGTGGTATTCCGATACAGCATCCTTTCCTTTTATAGAATTGCTCTAGGGGTTGGATGTGCAGCCTTGGGATCACGAGTCCCTGGTTCGATTCCAGGGTCGGACAACTGTCTTTGTTTAAACTAGAGGCACTTGCTCCGAAGCTGGGTGTCATTTGTGGTCATGATCAACTACACAACCCCCGCGATACAGGCTATGCCTAGAACAGGGGCCTCGTTAAAGAAAATAGATCGTTTTTGATGTAACTTTTAGTGTAAATTAATCTCAACCTATTAGTGATGCTGATTCAGGCGCTAATAAAGAAAACAGTTCTAATAATCAATGGATGTCAATATTAATGGATACTACACACCATACATATCAATACCACGCGACGCTGAAGATTATCCTAATTATTAAACCATCAACCGTTGACGTTCCGTCAGATAACGTAGAACCTCAGAGGGCTATGGAGAAAAGTTTTGGCCGTCTTAAAAACACTCGAAGTTTCACGGACTACCTATTCTTATTCAATTTCAATCCCCCCAACAAAACGTCATTTTGATACCAAAATCCCGTCATAATGACAGCAGGTACCTACTCTTTGGTACTACCTCAAAGCCCATAGATGACCCACTGCTGAGTTGGGCTTCCTCCAGTTTATCATCATCAGCCCGCTCTAGTCCACTGCTAGACATAGAATTGCGCTAAAGAGCGCTTCCTCCAGATATATGGAGGGTATCTAGTCGTTTTTTGTGGGGGTTTTACTAAAACTACACTAAACACACTAAAACTACACTAACCATCCCCCGGTGCACTGTCCTATGCTGTCTGCCTCGTGGGTGTATCCATGGTAGATAGATAGATAGATAGATAGTATTTATTTGCGTAAACATGTGACATACATACAAGAAAAGACATGCATGCAAGATGGTAACAATATTAATGTATACAGACATGTTTGCCACCTGATGTGACGTGCAAATGTCAATTATAAATTTAAAAAATAAACTCCTATAATAACAATAAATTAATCAAAGAACAATAAATAACAAAATCAAAACTATGTCAATACAGATCTTTCCTCTAAGAATTCGTTAATGTTGTAATATGCCTTACCGACTAAATATGTCTTAAGTTTTCTTTTCAAATGTATATTATTAAGCTCCTTCCAACTTTTAGGCAACTTATTGTAGACAGTTGTAGCCATATGAAAAACACTTTTGCGCATAAGTGTAGTCCTACAGGGAAGTACATATAATTGGGTTTGGTCACGCCTGTTCCTGGGAAATTGATCTGCTCTGCGCATAAATAATTTAGGATTGTTCCTGACAAACATTACAGTTTTATGGGGAGGGTAATTAGCCTACTTTGCCACACAGACGGGTTGGCACAGGGTTTCGTATCAAGTTTTTCTTCTCTTGCGGCTAGGTTATCGGCCTTGTCATTTCCTTTTGTCGGCTCTTACATCACCCTCAGGAAGGAAAGGGGTGGGTACACTTTGAATTCTAAATCCGGCACCACACAGACTAGACAGAAACTGATATAAGATATAAGTACTTGCAATCTCCTTGAGTGTGATATTATTGTAATGGGTATATAATCTAACATATCTCTTTCATTGTAAAACTTACTATCTTACACTCTCATTCATAAAAAGTTAAAAGACATTTGTAACGTCATATTATATCATCATCATCATCATTTCGGCCAGAGGACGTCCACTGCTGGACATAGGCCTCCCCCAAGGATATATTATACTAGCTGTACCCGCGACTTCGTCCGCGTGGAATTTAAAAAAAGTTAATTAGTTCATTAATTTTTTTTTTTGGTTTTTGCATTTATTTTAATTATCATTTATTTTCAGTTTTTGTTGGCTTATTTATCGAATCTTCTTTGATATTGAGATTGTGAATATCATCATAAATACTATGTATTAAAGTTTCAGTGTCCACCACAACCTAACAAAGACTGGTAGGAAGTTCTATATCATGATTACTATTGACTTCTAGACACTTTCCCTCTCCAACATCAAGAAGAATTTAACTAAATTCTGAATCAGCTGAATGATGTTCTCTCATGTTTTGTTTTAAATTAAGTTTTTAACAATGTCTCCAAAGTACTAAACGTTTTAGCCGGAACAAACAGACAGACAGACAAAAATTAAAAAAAAATATTTTGGTCTATGTGCTGTTTAAACATACTTACGCATTTAGTAAAAAGTTGTTATTTTATTATTACAATCAGACACTCCAATTTTATTTATTTGTATAGAAGATGTATAGACTAAATAAAAGTAGCCTAAGTTACTCCTTATATCATCAGCTACCTATCGGTGAAAGTCCCGTCAAAATCGGTCCAGCTGTTCCAGAGATTAGCCGGAACAAACAGACAGACAGACAGACAGACAGACGGACAGACAGACAAAAATAAAAAAAAATGTTATTTTGGTCTATGTGCTGTGTATACAGACTTACGCATTTAGTAAAAAGTTGTTATTTTATTATTACAAACAGACACTCCAATTTTATTTATTTGTATGTATGTATGTATGTATAGAAGATGTTTAGACTAAATAAAGTAGCCTAAGTAACTCCTTATATCATCAGCTACCGATCAGTGAAAGTCCCGTCAAAATCGGTCCAGCCGTTCCAGAGATTAGCCGGAACAAACAGACAGACAGACAGACGGACAGACAGACAAAAATAAAAAAAAATGTTATTTTAGTCTATGTGCTGTGTATACAGACTTACGCATTTAGTAAAAAGTTGTTATTTTATTATTACAAACAGACACTCCAATTTTATTTATTTGTATAGATGTATAGATGTATAGATAAAAATCATTTTCACACTTAGTTGAGTCAAAATTATACGACGGTGACATTGGGGGTGCTTCAAGATTGTTATTTAGTAGTGATTCCGTGGCCCCGTACTGTGATGAAACTCTCAATTCACTGCTGTCTAAACATCCGCTACCGAGGCCTGACCTTTCCTTTCCCGGCCCACCTAACTCCTGTGATTCCACTCTTTCAGCCACGACAGAAGACGTCGCTTCTGCCATTAGTTCCTTCCGAAAGGGTTCCGCTGGTGGCCTAGATGGTTTGACGCCTCAACATCTTAAAGACCTATTGTGTCCTGGCACCGGTGAAGCCAGTATATCTCTCCTGAAAGCTCTAACGGCACTCACAAACTTAATGTTATCAGGTAATGTACATCCCGAAATTACTGACGTTCTTTATGGAGCTAATCTAATTGCACTACGCAAAAAGGATGGCGGCATAAGACCAATTGCAGTAGGCTGCACCTACAGACGCATGGTTTCTAAAGTCTGTTGTAAACATTATTTTGAACCTTTGTCAAAATTATTTCAACCCCTGCAACTCGGTTTTGGATCAAAGGGCGGTTGCGAAGCAGCTATACATGCTTTGTCAACCTTCTTAGACAGCGGGAAAGGCGAGGTCATCCTCAAGATCGATCTCAAAAATGCTTTTAATTCGGTTAACAGGGATGACTTACTGACACAAGTTAAAAAAGAAACACCGGAAATTTTTAGCTATCTTTGGCAATGTTACAGGTACCCAACAAAATTGATTTATAAAAACCATCTAATACATTCGGCAGTCGGTTGTCAGCAAGGCGATCCACTTGGGCCTGCTATTTTCAGTCTGGCTATAAATCCTATTATTAAGAAACTACAATCAAAATTCAATGTTTGGTATCTTGATGACGGGACCCTTGGAGGTGACGTAGAAACGGTCTTAAAAGATCTAATTTTGTTAAAATCTGAATTGCAGTCTATAGGTTTGGAATTAAATAATTCGAAGAGTGAATTATTTTTCACAGATCCAACTACAACTTCATCTGCTATAGACCAATTCAATGCCGTTGCACCGAATATAACTGTTTTGAATAAAAATACGCTTCGTCTCCTAGGGGCCCCTATTTTGGAAGAATCCTTTTCTCCTTTTATTGATGAAAAAATTCAAAATTACGCTGATGTGTCAGTCAGACTTTCGGAAATTAATGTACATTCAGCTTTTACTATTATCCGGTTTTGCTTATTTATGCCAAAATTTATTTATTATATTCGCTGCAGTCCTTTATGGAAGTTCAATTCTCAATTGGAAAAAATCGACGAAATTATACGAGTTTCAGTGCAATCTGTTTTAAATTTAGACTTCAATGATCGTGCCTGGCTTCAAACTACAATGCCTATACGTTTAGGAGGTCTCGGTATACGCAAAATTTCTAGTATAAGCTTACCAGCTTTCCTATCATCTGTATTTGGTACTGAAAAATTGGTAAAGAACATTTTAGGTCGTTCTTTAAATAACTTTGAAGTACCATTTACCCAGGAAGCATTGCAGACATGGAAAATAGCTTGCCCCAATTCCCAATTACCCGCATTTCCAAGCTCTCAAAGACAGTGGGATGCGCCGCTCTGCAGTTTGGTACGGAACAGTCTCTTAAATTCGTACACCAATTCTGCAGATCGAGCTCGCCTACTGGCTGTGGGAGAATGGGAGGCAGGTCTTTGGCTCAAAGCCATTCCTTCTCCAAATGTTGGGACATTACTAGATAACAACACTTTCCGCCTTGCCACCAGTCTCCGCTTAGGGATACAATGTATTGCCCCTCATCGCTGTCGCTGCGGTAATAATGTCGATCTTTTGGGACATCATGCCTTATCCTGCTGCAGAAGTGCTGGCCGTATACCCCGCCATGCCAGCATTAATGACATCATTCGTCGGGCCCTTGTTAGCGTTGGTGTACCAGCCGCTTTGGAACCTAATGGTTTGGTGCGCAGCGATGGCAAGAGACCTGACGGGATGTCATTGATGCCTTGGAAGATGGGACGGCTGTTAGTGTGGGATGCCACATGTGTCGACACTTTGGCTCCTTCTCATCTTCCAAGTACATCGGTTGCACCCGGTACCGCTGCAGCGGAAGCGGAAAACATCAAGCGGCATAAATACAGCAGCTTAACCAGCGGTTATATATTTGTGCCGTTTGGTGTGGAGACGCTTGGGGCTTGGGGCCCTAATGCCCAGTCTTTCTATAAAGATCTGGCAAAGCGGCTGTTTGACTGCACGCGTGACCAGAAGTCTGGCCTCTATTTCGCTGAGCGAATAAGCATTGCCATCCAGCGTGGCAATGCCGCCAGCCTTCTGGGCACTTTTGCAAACCCCTGCAGCGCTGAGGATACGGTGCCTAGTTTAATTTAGATTTATTTAGTGTTTAGTTTCTCTTTTCTTTTGGGTATATATTTAAGTTGTTTCTTTTTTACTAGTTTTAGACATTGTATATAATATTTTATTACATTTATAAATTAACTTATCAAATTTTTTACGTTATAGAATTAACTGACGTACTAATTTGTTTCAATATCAGATTTAATGATTTGTATAGATGTGCTGTGTATAGAGACTTACGCATTTATTTATTTGTATAGATGTATAGACTAAATAAAAGTAGCCTAAGTTACTCCTTATATCATCAGCTACCTATCGGTGAAAGTCCCGTCAAAATCGGTCCAGCCGTTCCAGAGATTAGCCGGAACAAACAGACAGACAGACAGACAGACAGACGGACAGACAGACAAAAATTAAAAAAGATGTTATTTTGGTCTATGTGCTATGAGTTTTATATGATTGAATAAACTCTGCGATATGTTTGTTGAACTTAAATTTAAAAAAAAAAAACTTTACAACTCTACTAGAGTTCTCGTCCGCCGGTACCGGTCCGCCGGCTCCGTCGGGCACCGGCTCTCATATATACACGACAGAACACAGTCAAACTGATTAGCCGGGCGGACCATTGGATCCTTTTTTTTTTTTTTTTTTTTTTTTTTTTTTTTTTTTTTTTTTTTTTTTTTTTTTTTTGGTTTCGCTGGGGAAATGCTTTATGCATACCACCGCACCCCGGGGGAAAGGTCGGTGATTATGTGGGACTCCGACAAGGGTCGTCTACCCAAGAGTCGTTTACCCACTAAAACCCCAGCGGCATACCCTCACACGACGCGCTTGGGGCGCCACAAGTTCGCGTAAACGCATTCTACTGTGACGCCCCGGCGTGGTGCCCGCAACGCGGGCAAGCGACTATCAGAGAGGGCGTCCCGGTATACTGGGACGCCCTCAGTCATCGAGGCTTTCGTCGGTGGTGGCTCCCCCGAACCACCACCGGCCTCCTAGGCGAGGGCAGAAGGGGCCCGCATCGTCACGAACCCCCCTCCACCCCCGCCTCCGTCCGCGGCGCGGGTCACCCGGAGCTCCCTCCCTTGCGACCCGCCCCGCTGCCCCCTTCTGCGACATCGGCCCCGCAGAAGGAGGCCCGTCAGCCCTCGGGCCGGCGCCAACCAGAGGACACCGGCGCACCGCAGCCGTCCAGGGCCCGCAGGGAAACCCTTAGAACAGGGTCCACCGTCTACCCAGGTCCCCGGAGCCCCCGTCCAGGGCTCGCAGCGAGACACTGGGGACAGGGTCCCCATCCACCCAAGTCCCCGCAGCCCCAATCTACCGCAGCGCACCAGCGATCCGTCCCGCAGCCCCCTTCTGCGACATACGGCCTCGCAGAGGAGGCCCGTCAGCCCTCGGCCGGCGCCAACCTGAGGACGTTGAGTGAGGACTCGGTTTGACGGCCAACTAAGTTGAGCGCCAACCCGAGGACCTCATGGTGCGCCGCAGCGGTTTACGACTCCCAAGGCAGCTCTGAGGACAGAGGAGTCCCCGGAGCCGCAACCCGCCACGACGCTGGGTGCCGCTCTTCGTCTCACCTCTCCCCGTGGGCCCGCCCGGCATGGGAGGCCCTGGCCGGTATGGCCCCACGGATCATTGAGGCACTCAAGCCCCCTCACCACAGCAAGGTGGCAGCACAGTCGAGGGGGGGACCATTGGATCCTACCACCAGGCATGCTGGGTTTTGTTGACTCTTTCAACACCGTTTTTCCCAGCGTTCGGTTGGGAAGTTTTTTAGTCTACCCCGTCCCAACACCGGTGACGACACAGCTAATTATGAGTTCAGGTTGTTAGTGTCTACGCGTACATTTCCATAATGATGTGAAATTTGCATTAAACATGATATTCACTTGAGCCATGCGGAGCTTGTTAGTAACTCTATCCGGGCATTATTATTTTATCTTTGACGTCCTAAACGATTTTCGGGGAAAATAAAGGATCACATTTTCTACGAATTTTTCTATCTCACTCGGTACATAGACTACTAATTTACTCCAGTCTCCTTCCTTTGAGCACAATTATATCGTTTTCCGTATACTGCCGGATTGAGAACACATAGTGTCACCACCCCATACCATCCCGAGGGTGCCGTAAAAGCCGACAAAATGAAATGACAAAGCCGAAAACCTTTTTTTGTTGCCCGGGGTAAAATCCTTTATGGACTATCCCCACCGGCTTGGAGATGGCCAGCGGGGGGTGTGTGGGACTCCTCCGAAGAGGCATACCCACTAAACATCCCCGGGGTGTCCCGTCCCGTGCTTGCTGCCCCGTGGGTCCCGACTGTATCTCCAGCCGCACAAGGAGGAACACTTTAAATAAGTCCCCGTGCTAACCCGTCAGCGTGACACAGTAGGCTAATTAGCCTCCCTGTAGTTGGAGGAGGCCGGACTCAGCAGTGGGTGAGATATTCTATAGATAGACTTATGGGCTGACAAGTAGTAATAGTAGAACAGGCATAAAAACTATACGTATGATGTTTTTGTTGGAAAATTTGGTCAAAATAAGTAACTAGTGAATAAAATAACTGAGAGTGAACCAAGCTAAAAACAATCGATTCAATAACATTTTGCTGGTGAGCTGCTGAGTTCAAAAGCTTGTTTCTATCAGTTCTATTCCGGGAGTTTTATTCGCAATTAAGCTAGCCAAAGAGTTTATATAAATTGTTAAGACTTGACGTGGTATTTTACAATGTGGAAAACTCAGTAACTATGGCTGCTGAAATGCGGTGGGCGTCAATAAAAGTAGCATAAATTACTCCTTGTTACATCAGCTATCTGCCAGTAAAAGTTCCGTCAAAATCGGTCCAACCATTTTGGAGATTAACCTAAACAAATGGACAGACAAAAATTGAAAAAAATGTTGTTTTGTTACAGTGTATTTATTCATCAAAATGCTCTTTATAAAAATGAGTTATTTTAATATTACAAACACACTCCAGTTTTATTAATTTGCATAGATTAATCCAAATAGCCATCACTTACATTTGAAAACTAATGAAATTGAATATAACATTCAGTAAAATCAATGGTTTTAAAGGTTTTAAGATTATTTTGTACAATAAAATACCCAAAAATCAACTTCAAAAATAATAAAAAATCCTTAAAAGCGGAAAATAACTAATAAATAACAATTTGAAGTCTGAGCCTTTTAATCTAACCTAAACATTATAAATTTATAAAATAAATTTAATACAAACATTAACAATAGTATATTTCATTACAAGTGCGGAAAGGCTGTCATTACAACGAGTTCCGACAAATGTCTACCCGAGCCGAGGCGCAGCCGAAGGCGAGGGTTGACAGTCGGAACAAGTTGCAATGACGGTTCCGCACGTGTACTGAACGACTATTTTTAATACAGTTGCGAAAAAATGAAGCAATTTAATAAAATATTATAAACAATAAACTCAACTAACTAATCATTTCTGAAAAATGGCGCCGACCGTAGAATATAAGCAGGTTTTTTTCTTCTTCACCCATTCTGGTAGGCATAAGGAACAATGCCCATACAGCCAAGTCTTCAGTAGAATTTTTTTATTGATATGAAATGAAATTTAATTAGATGAAATAAAACAGATTCAATCAAATCATTAAATCTGATATTGAAACAAATTAGTACGTAGTTTCTTTTTAGAAATATACGTATTTGCATGAATCATAAAAACTTCTATGATTTTTTTTAATAAAAACTTCATGGTTGGTTTTTCCTTATAATAGACATTATTTTGACAGTTGGGAAAGAAAACGCACTAGTGCGGGAATGGTAAAGAAAAAGCACGCGTGTGTAATAGCCCACTTCCCGAACGCTATACGTCCCTGTAATATGCCACTTTTTGAGCAACTGTATTAAAAAGATAGTATAGATACTTAAATACGAAATATTAATACATACACATCATAACATAGTATAAAACAACGTCGCTGTCGTCTGTCCGTCCCTATGTATGCTCAAATCTTTAAAACTACGCAATGGATTTTGAAACGGGATTTTTTCATAGATAGAGTGGTTCAAGAGGAAGGTTTATATGCACCCGTGAGAAGCCGGGGCGGGTCGATAGTCCTTAATAAATAAATACAATATGACTAGCGGCAGGACATACTCGCAATGAAATTTTATCCTGCAATGCGAGAAATGGGAACTTTGTGCGAGCGTAATTCTCCTTAGTTGCTTGTTGGTTCGATTAGCAACATTTAATTTAACAACGATGTTGAATCCAATTTTCGTCCAGCAATTTCAAGCTTATGAGTAGCACTATCCACCTGGTATCCATGAGGATATCCAACAAAAATAATGTGTGGTGACTGATTTAGAATACACAATGTCACCAACCCACACTATCCTGAGGGTGTTGTAAGAGGCGACTAAAGGATCGTAAGAGGCAGATCACCTATCCGTAGGAGAAGGAAAACTTGATACAAACCCTGTGCCAAACCGTCTTGCCAGCGTGGCACAGTAGGCTAATTTCCCTCCATAAATTTGGAGGAGGCCAGATTCAGTAGTGGGTCATTCATGGGCTGAAACGACGATCCACAAACATCGCACAACATAACCTCAAATCTAACCAACCGTCTTGTGTTCTCTTTGGAAGCGGCATCGTTAAACATCGCTGTGCAACCAGTCCATCCTTTGTCCCTGTAATTGGCTCCGGGAACCGCGCGCAAACAATTCCACCGATGATTATCACGATACTCGTGGAAATCTCATTATCGCCAGACACACCGCGTTATTCTTGGTGCTTGCTCCCCATTGTTCGTTTGCGATTGTGATCACGCACACATCACGGCCAGAATAATTTTCAGTGATTTTTTCTACTGCATGTGTTCGTTTCTTGGCGGTGTGAGGGATTGGTTCGTTAGTTCGGTAATTTATGGGATCAATCTCTGTTCACCTCTTATTAGTTTGGCGTTTGAAATTTATGGGAAATTACAGCGATGTAATTATTTGGGAATACAAGATTCCTTCTAGTTACAGTGACGGACAATGCATAACGACCCATCCTATCTCGATGAACTTCAAAGCCTTTAATATATGAGTGCATGATTTGACATCATAATGGGGTGGTCAAGTGGGTTTCGTATCAAATTTTCCTTCTCTTGGAGCTAGGTTTACGGCCTTATCATTTCCGTTTGTAGGCTCATGCGACACTCTCAGAATAAAATGGGGTAGTGACACTATGTACTCTAAATTCTAACCTTATCGTACAGGAACTCCACGCGCACAAAAGAAACTTAAAAGAGTTGTTTTCTTATAAAGACGTCTAAACCAAACAGTTACCAGGCCAAAGTACGCCGCCTGTTCAATTAGATTTAATCGCGATACACTTCAGGTCGGCTTTTAGTATAATTTCCCTTGGGTGTGCGTTGATCGTTCATACGATACTTGATAATGGTAATTATAACAGGTATATACATAAGCCCACGCATCTTTGTTAGCCAATTGAGCGCCGAAGTTTTATAGTCAGGCCTCCTCCAATTTCATGAAGGGAAATTAGTCTACCGTCTCATGCTGGCAAGACGGGTTGGCACAGGGTTTATATCAAGAATTCCTTCTATAGCAGCCAGGTGGTATTGCGTTCCTAAATCCGACACACCACGGAACACTACGCAATGGAACGGGATTGGATGTTAGAGGTAATTAGTCATCATCCCCATCATTTCAGCCAAAAGACGTCCACTGCTGGACATAGGCCTCCCCCAAGGATCGCCACAAAGGCCGGTCCTGGGCCGCCCGCATCCACTGCTTTTCGGCGACCTTAACCATGTCGTTGGTCTTAGGTAACTCTTAGGTACCTATCTTAGAGGTAATTAGTACTTGATTAGTATTATTATTTAAATTCATCATCTACCCTGATTGGTTCGGAACTCCAACAAAACATTGAACATTATTGGAGATGGCTTTACGCATGTAAATACAGAGCCCTTTAAAATGTATTTTTCACAATTGTTTTCGTTACATTTGCATATGCAAAAAGTGTTTAACTGACCATGTTATACAGACCCCTTATGTTTTTGGAAGCATAACTTACTTATACAAACAATAAAATTTGGGTTTTCTGACGGTTTCGATGTGATCCATATGGCCAGTAATGTGAAACAGTTGACTTATTTCCGTTTAAAATAGTGGTTTTTACTGTCTGTTTGGTAACGAATTTTTGTAACCCAATCCATCCTGTTTGTGTTGTAAAGGCCGACAAAATGGAATAGCGAGGCCAAAAGCTAGCCGCAAGGGAAAGAAAATTTGATACTAAACCCTGTGCCAACCCGTCCGGCCAGCTTGGCACAGTGGGTCCCATGTAATTGGAGGAGTCCCTACTCAACGGTGGGGCTTTCAGGAGTTACGATGATGATTATTATGGTGATGAGCAATAACTATGCAATCATATTTAGAACTACTTTGCTGATCATTTATTACTAAAATTATACAAATGTAATTTGCGCCAGATCGCTGTCAGCTAGCCGTATTTACTTATCAAAGTAAATACAGCCTCCAAACGAACCAACATCAAGCAATAACAGAGTACAGACAGAACGGTTCAAGTGAGTGATTTCATGCCCTCCGGATCGAGGCTACCCGTAGCCACCTAATTAAAATAATTGCTAGACTCAAAGACTTATTACCGGGAATAATTCACTGGGGTTTATTAAGCTTTATAAATCTAAAAGGGAGCATTTAGATAAGCCAGTACAGTAACAGTAAGGCATTGCTGTTAAATTTCTATAGAATGCATACTTATAATAATACTGTGATAATACTAGCTCCGCCGATAATACTACGATAATAATACTGTGATAATACTAGCTCCGCCGATTATACCACGATAATAATACTGTGATAATACTAGCTGCGTGATGGAAAATTGTGATAATGATGATAGAAATAATTTTATATTTCTGTCAGATTGTTATCCTCTTTACGTGACACTTATATTTTTAATAGTACTACTCATCCCATACATAACCTACTCCAATTGCATGGAGGGTAATTTTAATCTACTGTGCCACGCTGGCCAGACGGATTGGCACAGGGTTTCGTATCAAGTTTTGCCTCTTTTGCGGCTAGGTCATCGGCCTTATTATTTCCTTCTGTCGGATCTTACGACACCCTCAGGATGGAATGGGGTGGTGACACTATGTATTCTAAATAGGTCACCACGTGGTAGGTTTTTTTTGAAAATTCACACTATATCTTTATAAATTATAGCCTTTCTGTTACTCTGATGTCTGCATTATTGTAAAGTGCTATCTGCCTATGTATTGCTATATTATTGTATAGTTTGATCAAAATCCATTCAGTCGTATTTGCGTGAGTAACAAACATACATTCATACATTCTTACAAAGTTTCCCATTTATAATATTAGTAGGATTGTAAATTCCCAACGTCTATGCAAAATACTATGATTTATGAACACAAATAACATCCGGTCTTGGAGCCTGTGGCTAACACAAAGACACTTACCCGACCCCGGAGTCACGTCCAACCCCTTCCTTCTTCCAAACTTTCTCTGTACTACTTAACGAGTTTCTATGAAATAAGTGACACCGAGAATCAAACACTATACTTCGGTCGGGTTAAGAATGCAGTAAGTCATTATTGTCAGCCGGCCTATACCCCGTAACAAATCAAATAGTTCCTAATTAGAAAGTCAAGATCACAGTAACCAGTTGAAGGCATACTTTTAAACGCAACGATTGTATCCTGTGACTTGTGTGTTAACTGATATAAATAAATAAAACCTCATTCAGTATTTATAGCGGAGAAAGATAAGTAATTTAGAATATTTTATGAGGTTTTAACAATGTGATTTAATTAGGACTATGGACAGTGTGGTATTAAAACAGCAACTGCGTGCGGTGTGTTAAAGAGAACATTTGCTATAAAGTATTTTTATTGAACAAAAGGAAATTCATACATTAAGATTGTGAAAATAGTTTGATTGAATTTGAACGCCATGGTGAAAACACCTTACAGTTAAACTGATGACTCACTGTATTCTTAACGCTAACAAACTATCATTATTTTGTCTTTCAGTAAAATCATAGTAATGTAGATGACGTGAAAACACGTACTACGTAACTTTAATTTTTAGTGTGGGACACTATATGTATTTTCTTCTAAACCTTAAACAGCTGTACTTCCCACAGTCAGCCAACAGCGAAGATAAGTCCTTCAAAATTGTTTTTAAAAAGTTTTTTAATACCTACGTATAAAAACCTTTTCTAAATTTTAAAACTTCTTAAATTTGGTTACTGTTGTAATGTCTATTTTATGTTTAATTTTAATATATTCGTTTCTAGGATAGTACGTGTATTAGTAGTGTATGGGAATAACGTTTTTTACTACCCGTGGTATCTAACGCCAGCAAAGCTTAATGAATTTCAGTGAAATTTGCTAGACAAATAATCTATGAGCTGAATTAAAACATCGGTTAATTTTTGTCATAGAAAAATATATTTATTATTTTGAAAAATATACACCAATTTCATAAATTGGCTTCATCAAAATCGCATCAGTGATTTTCATAATCTTTTATAGCACAACATGGTAATCTTTACCATGTTATGCCATAAAAGGGAGATATTAAAAAGCAATCTATTTTAATTTCCCACAAACTGTTACGGAGGAGGAGAATTAATATTTCTCCCGACCATAATTACTTCTGACTGTACGAAAGAGCACAGGATATGCAGGAAATTGTATTTATTATAAACGAAAAAGATTAGCAATCATATCAGAAAATCCGTATAGTGAAGGACTTAGAATACTCAGTGTCACCACCCCGTTCCGTTCTGAGGATGTCGTAAAAGCCGATAAAAGGAAATAAATAATAAGGCGAAAAATTGTTGAGGTTGAGCGATCGACTGCTGCGCAGCATGTCGCGGGTTCGATTCTCGCACGAAAAAAATATTTGTACGACCTACAATACTTGTAGGTCGTACAAACATTTTTTCCGTGTTCCGGGTCTGGGTGTTTTCTATCTATAATATGTATATATTTACAAAAAAAATGTATCTATGTAGTTTATCATCCATCTCGTTACCATAACACAAGCATTAAGTTGCTTAGCTTGGGACGAGATGGCGTTGTGTGAAATGTCCAAGGATATTTACATTGGACTGAGTACAAGTAGTCCCTACTGGCTAATTCCCTCCATGAATTTGGAGGAGGCCCGACTCGGGGTAATTTATGGCCCGAAACCACGACGACTAGTAGTAGTAGCTTTACAACCGCAGTAAAGGCCATATCTTGCTGTGTAAAGACCAATTTTCTAAATCCTTATTACCTCGCAACCATTTGGACAATTGCGGCTCTAATTGGAAACGCTCGTAGTCCGAAGCTTACCTGCGCTTCTATTACCAAACGGCAGTATTTTTTCAGTTTCTTTTCAGCAATGGCCGGCCCATTTTGGCTATGTGTTGAACTACCACGATTTTTTTACGAGACGCAACTAAGACCAACTAACCAAAAAACATATTATATTTTACGCACCCCGTAATTACTGCTTAGTCGCGTCTACCGTCACAGAGAGATTAACCTACTACGCTACGCTGGCCAGACGGGTTGGCACAGGGTTTCGTTTCAAATTTTCCTTCTCTTGTGGCTATGTTCGACTTTATTATTACCTTTTTTCGGCTCTTGGCACGGTAGGCTAATTACCCTCCATGAAAGCCCGACTCGACGTTCGTTGTTTCAGCCCATAAATGACCCACTACTGAGTCGGGCCTCCTCCAAATTCATGGAGGGAATTAGCCTTCTGTGCCACGCTGGCAAGACGGGTTAGCACAGGGTTTGTATCAAGTTTTCCTTCTCCTTCGGCTAGGTGATCTGCCTCTTGCGTTCTTTTAGTCGCCTCTCACGACACCCTTAAGACGATTTGGGTTGGTGACATTGTGTATTCTAAACACAATGTCACCAACCCATACCGACTCACCAGTGGGTTATTTATGAGCTGAGAAGAAGAAGAAGAAATAGCGCAAACGAGCGCAGTGTAGAGCTACCATTACAGTACTGCACTGCCGTAAATAATATCGGTGTATAAAGCAATGCTATCGAGTTAACCACTTCATTGTTACATGGAGTCATGAAATAATAAAATAATTTAGTACGACGACATCCTGGCTGCAACGCCCCCTTGGGCTGATGCCAAACATCGCGGGATGCAAGTAGTCTGCTTTTAAGTACAGCCTTGAGAGTAAAGTCCAGAAATGTCACTTTGAATTAAAACTTTTAAAAGTGCTTGCTATAAATCACTGCCGAGTGAAACCTCTTCCACTTCAATGGTAGGAAATTAGTATCCTGTACCAGGATTGCTAAATAGTTTTTGTTATAGGATTAAGAACTTTGTACGACCTACAAGTATTTGTTCCGGGTCTGGGTGTTTCCTATCTATAATATGTATGTGTTTACAAAAAAAATTGTATATAAGTAGTTTATCATCCATCTCGTTACCATAACACAAGCATTAAGTTGCTTAGCTTGGGACGAGATGGCGTTGTGTGAAATTTCCGAAATGGCGTTGTGCGTTGTGTGAATATCACTCTGCATATTTTATCTCAAGTTTTATTTATATATTTCTTTCAAAACTTAATATAAACAGGGTCATTTTTGAAAAGGTATTCATATTGATATAGACGCTTTGGAATTGGTAATACTTTCGATCTGTAAAATGTTTTCAAAAAACATGTTTTTTATTTAAAAAAAAAAAGTTTCGCGTATTTACATAAATAGCAGTGAATTTCAGTGACTTTAACATCACACACTTGCAAAATAAACTGGAAAAGGCATGTATACAACGAAATTTTCACATTGTAATGGTTCACGAGTATCGTATCTTTTATTACAGTTTTGAAAAATCATCCTGTATACAGTAGAACAAAATAAATATTATTTCTAACAAATAAAACATATAATGCACATTAATTGTTCACCATGATACACATTATTTATTATACTTTCTGGCCTCCTTGTAATATCATAATAATGATTTGATTGATAGTATATTCAGAAACTTTAATAAGGTTACTTGCCGAAGTCATTTCAGCCCGAATAAAGACGAGGATTTACTGGGCACAATCGTTTATTGTATAACGTTTATTGTATATGTATTATAACACCCACGTCATTAAAGACGGTGAATAGCGCCCACGGCAGATATAATACGAGTGTAACAAAATTAGAAACGGTCACTTATGTACTAGCAAGGGCAAATAGACGGGGCATTATAGATGTTTATTTTGAGTTTTGCTACGTTTGGTCGCAGCTTTATATGTTTTTATTAAGAAAAAAAAGTAAATGAAGACGAAAATTAAGTAAACAAGATAAAGAATTACATGAAAAATTTGAATTTGAATTTGATTCTTCTCAAAACCAATTTTTATAAAATATATAATGTATTTATGTAGTTTATGTATTGTTTTATATAATTTTACCATTTTGAATTTATTTTTATATATTATTCTTTATAGTATGTATATATTTAGTGCATTTTGATTGTTTGTGTATGTATAATTATTCTTAATTAGTTCACTTCACTTGTTTTTTATTGATGCACTACATCAAGCCCAACTTATATTCTGCTCCACCCAATTGTTGACTGTTAGAGAATGCCTCTAGGCAGTAAGTCCGCCAATATATGCATGAAGTATTAAAATAGAATTATTAGATGGGTCATAGGTTCTTTAGTCCTTCTTGAGTGGACTGACACCCAGCAACGACACCTGTTCATAAGATTGACGTTTGTGACAGAGTATATGTTTCTATAATCCTTCGTCGTATTAAATATTAAACCACAAACCTAACCTAACCTGAATCCTGTGTAATCTCATATTAATCCTCTTGGTATTTCTAATTAAGGATTAAGTATCTTTAGCGAACTGGCAGTATCGCTACCTAATTACGCAATATAATTTTAATCAGTCTTGGGTCCACTAATCTGTTTTAACAATCACGCTGTTTTGTGGTTAACTGTAAACTCACAAAAATGTTGCAAATGTGTATAATTATGGAATTTCTTCTTCTTTCTTTATTCCATCATCATTTTGGCCAAATCTACTGCTGGAGAAAGTGTTTCACAAGGGTTTCCAAAAAGGTCGATTCACAAGCCTTCCATTTCAATTTATTATCAACTAGCGACCCGCCCCGGCTTCACACGGGTGCAATTATAAACCTCTAAATTTACGTATGTTTCTCTACAATATTATGGATGTATCATTATACTTATAAACCTACCTCTTGAATCACTCTATCTATTAAGACCAAGCTTCAAGATCCGTTGCGTAGTTTTAAAGATTCAAGCATACATAGGGACGGACAGATGACAGCTACTTTGTTTTATAATTTGTAGTGATAATGATGAAGAATAAGGGATAGAAACTAAAAGAAGAATACACAAAATCGGCGCGAAAGTTAATGTGATTTCCTTATATCCTGTCCCGTTCAAATTCAAAAAGTTATGTTTCACGTTTTATATTTTTACGCATACGAAGTTTCAGGCAAGAAACCTTTGGAATTAGTCAGTACGACTGCGAGTACGTACTACGATTTTCGCCAATTTTTTGTTTTTTCAAATTCAAATTTCAAATTCAAATTTCAAATTCAAATTTCAAATTCAAATTTCAAATTCAAATTTCAAATTCAAATTTCAAATTCAAATTTCAAATCTCTGTTTTTCGGTATTTTTATTATAGTACACGTTTTCTGTACCTATATTTTATAAGTAAAAATAACCCCAAATGTTCTATAATATGTAGTTTAAAATGCCTAATTTCGAATGTATCATCAATCATAATATATTTTGGCCAAAAATTGTAGCAGCCAGTGAAGGAATTAATACGAGTCATTCAATCCAATATTTGTAGCTATTATAATGCAACGTTGTCATTTTCACGTTACGATGTTTTACACTAATCATGACTTTGTCGAAGGCCTTTTTATAGTATGCATAGCGCAGGCGCGTCCGCCATGTCAAAAACGCAGCAGTATGACAGTTTCGGGCACTTTTCATAAAACTACGGCGGTGCAACAAGGATTATCACACCATTCCGCCATGTTTTTCGGGCACTTTATATAAAAATGTGATGATTTTTATATAAAGTGCCCGAAAAACATGGCGGAAGTTCGGGCATGCGTACAAAATATTTTTAACTATTACAAGGACTAATTGTTTTAAGTTGTCTACTTACTATTAGTCGTCTTCTACTTCTATTACTCATCGATAACACACATAGTTGGACACAGGAACGTCATTATTAAGCTACAAAGTATCTTCTACGTTGGAATTATTCAATAACCTACTTCATGAATCATTCAGCAGAAGTCTGCGTCCAATCGTCTCTACAGTCGCTTTCATGATAAATCGCCTCTCAGCGGAACGGTTCTCACGGCAATCTGCTCCATCACGAGATTTTATCAAATTCACTTACTCACAGTGCATGTAAATTAAAGGTGTAAAGCTTGTACAATAATTTGAGCTAAAATCACTATCATTATCACTACATAGTATAAAACAAAGTCGCTGTCGTCTGTCCGTCCCTATGTATGCTTAAATCTTTAAAACTACGCAACGGATTTTGAAGCTGTTTCTTATAATAGATAGAGTGATTCAAGAGGAAAGTATATAAGTATAAAACATCCATAATATTGTAGAGAAACACTGATCAATTTATAGGTTCATCATTGCACCCGTGCGAAGCCGGCGCGAGTCGCTTGTAAGTTTATAATACTAAAAGCCTCCTCCAGATTCATGGTGAGAAATTAGCCTACTGTGCCACGCTGGCAAGACGGGTTGACACAGGGTTTGTATCAAGTTTTCCTTCTCATACGGAAAAACAAATAACAAAAACTTACAAGTCTATAAACTGTTGTTCGCCCGCTGTTCGTGTGGTATCAGATTTAGAATACATAGTTTCACCACCTCGTTTTATTCTGATGGTGTCGTAAGATCCGACAAAAGGAAATCACAAAGCCGATAACGTAACCACAAGAGAAGGAAAACTTGTTACGAAACGCTGTACCCGTCTAGCCAGCATGGCAGCCCGACTCAGCACTGGGTCATTTATGGGCCAAATGGTAGTATATATATATACCAAATGGTAGTATATTAGTAGTAGTAGATATACATGTTTTTTTTTTAATGTGCGTAAATGCTTATGGCCGTATAACGAAACCATAAGTAACGACAACGGACGAGATCGTGTTCGTTTCTCAAAATTGGGGTTTCCTATTGACCTGAATTATTCCTAATGTTTTTTAAAAACCCATTAATGTAGTCTTCGTTTTAATAAAAATTTAGCTCGAGACTCCTTTGAGCAGTTTTTGACATTCCTTATAATATTGATCGTTCATCTTGACATGAAATTAAACCCTTTTTAACGCATTTATGGCGTGTATATTACATTATTTAATTCCCGACGTATTTCCCGTGACCACGACAGCTGCAAAGGGGAATTAAATAATATACACGCCATAAATGCGTTAAAAAGGGTTTTATTTCGTGTCAAGACAGCTAAATTGCAGATTTAACGATTGAACGGTTAACCCAGAGGATGTTCCAAAATGAGCTATGTAATCAAGGACATAGAGCGTAAAATGGCACAGAAGACTAAGTCAATATCAAAGTCAAATCTTTTATTGCCAACTAAAAGATTGTAAAACTAATTATAAATAAATAATAAATAAATAAATAAATATCCTTGGACATTTCACACAACGCCATCTCGTCCCAAGTTAAGCAACTTAATGCTTGTGTTATGGTAACGAGATGGATGATAAACTACTTATATACATTTTTTTTTTGTAAATACATACATATTATAGATAGAAATGACACCCAGACTCCGAGCCAGTGCCTCTGGTTTAGACAAAGACACTTGCCCGACCCCGGAATCGAACCCGGGACCCGTTGATCCAAAGGCGGCACATCTAACCACTAGACCAACGAGGCAGTCAAATGTACACTACATTTAATTAAATGTACACTACATTTAATTAAACTGTTGCAACAAATTAAACTGTGTGTTATATTAGGTGTGTACTTACAACTTAGCAGCCTTCTCATCATTATCAAGATATGTTATAGTTAGATATGTATCTTTAGAAAATATGATATATGTCGTGGATTGATGGCGTTATTACTTAACAGACGGCGCCATCCAATAGTTATTTAAATGAACTAATAAATCGTCACCGGAAACGCAAGCGGCGCAGTACCTTCCGCTTGGACACGATCGTCGATAGAGCGGATGTAGCGAGACTGCGGCTAGATGGCGCTAGTAGAACGTGAACCGGATGCACCATTGACAGCGATAGTCTTTATAAGGAGCCGCGCTGTTGGATCGAGAGGCATTAATATCTGAGACGTCTCGGGGTACGGACCACTGCCTCAGACAATCAGTACTGTCTTTATTGTGGTGCGTTGTCTACGTCGGACGGTCTTGCATTACGCTCAGTGTCGACGCACGTGTTTGTTTCCATAATGTAGGAAGTCGTTAGTAAAAGAAAATAAAGCTACTTTGATTTAAATTTCGTTCAAGTACCCAAGTCAGTGCCCACATCCATCTTAAACTATGTCGGATCATGATGAAAACTGGATGCTTCACATCTCGGCCACCCATCCATGTTCCATGAGCGTGTATCTGCGACATATATATGCGTTATTCTGATTTATAAGCTGTATTATTGTAGTTTAATCAAAATGCATTCATTAGTTTTTGCGTGAAGCAATCGTCGTTTCAGCCCATTTATGACCCACTACTGAGCCGGGCCTCCTCAAATTCATGGAGGGAAAATAGCCTACTGTGCCACGCTGGCAAGACGGGTTGGCATCGCCCAAAAGGGCGGCCGTAACAGGCCCCCCTGGTCGGCGCGAGGTGGTCCGGGGCGCTGTCAGCACGGCGGCGCCCATGGCGGTTGATGCGGGCCCGACTATCCGGGCCGCTCCGGGACATAGGCCGAGCCCTCGCCCCACATGGGATCTGTGGAGATGCGACGTCCTGTTGGGTGCTCACGACAGGACGTCGATTGCCCGCTTTTCAGCGAGCCCGAGTTGAGGAGGTGGGCCTCCTGTCTGCGGCGGCGTGGTTCTGAGTGCAGATCCCACAATGCCGCAACAAGGACGCGAGTAGGGAGCACTCCGGGGATGTTTAGTGGGTAGGCCCCCACTTAGGGGGAGAGTCCCACACGCCCCCCCTCGGCCATCCCCGTGGCTGACGGGGATAGTCCATAAAGGATTTTACCCCTGGCGAACAAAAAAAATAAAGGGTTTGTATCAAGTTTTCCTTCTCATACCGCTAGGTGATCTGCCTCTTACGATCCTTTAGTCGCCTCTTATGACACCCTCTGGATAGCGTGGGTTGGTGATATTGTAAGAATGTATTTACAATTTTATAATATTAGTAGGATTAGTCTCCATCCGGTGATTGATGATCGGTGAGACGACAATGATGATGATGAAATTGCGACATCAAACTCATTAATTTGATACAGTTAAGCTAAAATATTTTCCATGTTGTTTTGAACATTTTTAATTAAGTAAGTAAATGCACTTTCGCGTTGTTTGAACAGAGTTTTGAGTTAATTAAAAAGTTCAATTATTTTAGCGTTCCCTTTTGAATGGATATAATATCATTTTGTGCTTTTCGTTTCAAATACGAGTGTAACTTGGCTATACGTCATCATTCATCATCATCATTTCAGCCAAAAGACGTCCACTGCTGGACATAGGCCTCCCCAAGGATCACCACAAAGGCCGGCCCTAGGCCGCCCGCATCCACTGCTTTCCGGCGACCATAACCAGGTCGTCGGTCCACCGTATGGGAGGCTTACCAGCACTGCGCCTTCCGGTACGCGGTGGCCACTCGAGGACTTTTCTGCCCCATCGGGCGTCGGTCCTGCGAGCTATGTGCCCTGCCCACTGCAACTTAAGTTTGGCAATACGTGTAATTAACTTTTCTAATTAGGCACCATCGCAATAGAACCAAATTTACTAGATCTCACAGGTAAATCTAGTTCCTGTACTTGATAATAGCTATATGGGTCGAAAGAAAGATCTTCTTTAATATTATTTTTATTTGATAACTAGCTAGCTGTACCCTGCGCGATTTGCTACGCCACTAACTAAAATAAATTTGAAGGAAGGACATTCCAGAAATATTCTTTTTTTTGTTCAGAAGCCTTCGTTATGTAATTATAACGTTTCGATCTTTTTGAACATAAGTAAATCTTAAAATTTCTTATCAAACACTACTACTACTACTGCTGCTCAACCCGTACACGCCCACTGCAAATTCGGATCTCATTTAATTTCATACAGGGTAAGCCGACTGTATCACGCTGTATATGTGTTGATACAACACTACTACTACTACTACTACTGCTGCTCAACCCGTACACGGCCCACTGCTGATTCGGATCTCATTTAATTTCATACAGGGTAAGCCGACTGTATCACGCTGTATATGTGTTGATACAACACTACTACTACTACTGCTGCTCAACCCGTACACGGCCCACTGCTGATTCGGATCTCATTTAATTTCATACAGGGTAAGCCGACTGTATCACGCTGTATATGTGTTGATACAACACTACTACTACTACTGCTGCTCAACCCGTACACGGCCCACTGCTGATTCGGATCTCATTTAATTTCATACAGGGTAAGCCGACTGTATCACGCTGTATATGTGTTGATACAACACTACTACTACTACTGCTGCTCAACCCGTACACGGCCCACTGCTGATTCGGATCTCATTTAATTTCATACAGGGTAAGCCGACTGTATCACGCTGTATATGTGTTGATACAACACTACTACTACTACTGCTGCTCAACCCGTACACGGCCCACTGCTGATTCGGATCTCATTTAATTTCATACAGGGTAAGCCGACTGTATCACGCTGTATATGTGTTGATACAACACTACTACTACTACTGCTGCTCAACCCGTACACGGCCCACTGCTGATTCGGATCTCATTTAATTTCATACAGGGTAAGCCGACTGTATCACGCTGTATATGTGTTGATACAACACTACTACTACTACTGCTGCTCAACCCGTACACGGCCCACTGCTGATTCGGATCTCATTTAATTTCATACAGGGTAAGCCGACTGTATCACGCTGTATATGTGTTGATACAACACTACTACTACTACTGCTGCTCAACCCGTACACGGCCCACTGCTGATTCGGATCTCATTTAATTTCATACAGGGTAAGCCGACTGTATCACGCTGTATATGTGTTGATACAACACTACTACTACTACTGCTGCTCAACCCGTACACGGCCCACTGCTGATTCGGATCTCATTTAATTTCATACAGGGTAAGCCGACTGTATCACGCTGTATATGTGTTGATACAACACTACTACTACTACTGCTGCTCAACCCGTACACGGCCCACTGCTGATTCGGATCTCATTTAATTTCATACAGGGTAAGCCGACTGTATCACGCTGTATATGTGTTGATACAACACTACTACTACTACTGCTGCTCAACCCGTACACGGCCCACTGCTGATTCGGATCTCATTTAATTTCATACAGGGTAAGCCGAATGTATCACGCTGTATATGTGTTGATACAACACTACTACTACTACTGCTGCTCAACCCGTACACGCCCACTGCAAATTCGGATCTCATTTAATTTCATACAGGGTAAGCCGAATGTATCACGCTGTATATGTGTTGATACAACACTACTACTACTACTACTACTGCTGCTCAACCCGTACACGGCCCACTGCAAATTCGGATCTCATTTAATTTCATACAGGGTAAGCCGACTGTATCACGCTGTATATGTGTTGATACAACACTACTACTACTACTACTACTGCTGCTCAACCCGTACACGCCCACTGCAAATTCGGATCTCATTTAATTTCATACAGGGTAAGCCGACTGTATCACGCTGTATATGTGTTGATACAACACTACTACTACTACTACTACTGCTGCTCAACCCGTACACGGCCCACTGCTGATTCGGATCTCATTTAATTTCATACAGGGTAAGCCGACTGTATCACGCTGTATATGTGTTGATACAACACTACTACTACTACTACTACTACTGCTGCTCAACCCGTACACGGCCCACTGCTGATTCGGATCTCATTTAATTTCATACAGGGTAAGCGACTGTATCACGCTGTATATGTGTTGATACAACACTACTACTACTACTACTACTGCTGCTCAATCCGTACACGGCCCACTGCTGATTCGGATCTCATTTAATTTCATACAGGGTAAGCGACTGTATCACGCTGTATATGTGTTGATACAACACTACTACTACTACTACTACTGCTGCTCAACCCGTACACGGCCCACTGCTGATTCGGATCTCATTTAATTTCATACAGGGTAAGCCGACTGTATCACGCTGTATATGTGTTGATACAACACTACTACTACTACTGCTGCTCAACCCGTACACGGCCCACTGCTGATTCGGATCTCATTTAATTTCATACAGGGTAAGCCGACTGTATCACGCTGTATATGTGTTGATACAACACTACTACTACTACTGCTGCTCAACCCGTACACGGCCCACTGCTGATTCGGATCTCATTTAATTTCATACAGGGTAAGCCGAATGTATCACGCTGTATATGTGTTGATACAACACTACTACTACTACTACTACTGCTGCTCAATCCGTACACGGCCCACTGCTGATTCGGATCTCATTTAATTTCATACAGGGTAAGCGACTGTATCACGCTGTATATGTGTTGATACAACACTACTACTACTACTACTACTGCTGCTCAACCCGTACACGGCCCACTGCTGATTCGGATCTCATTTAATTTCATACAGGGTAAGCGACTGTATCACGCTGTATATGTGTTGATACAACACTACTACTACTACTACTACTGCTGCTCAACCCGTACACGGCCCACTGCTGATTCGGATCTCATTTAATTTCATACAGGGTAAGCCGACTGTATCACGCTGTATATGTGTTATACAACCCATGTTACACATGGGTTGTATCAAGTTTTCTTTCTCTTGCGTTCCTTTTACGACCCCCTCAGGATAGTGTTAGTGTGTATTCGAAAGCCACCACACAGACAGACAAAACAAAACAACGTATACATTCCATATTCAGTTTGAGACTATAAAATAAGAAGACTACATTATTGTAACAAAGATTCAGCAATTCCAGCACAGACGTATTCTATAATATCATTCCTAACCTCTCAGACGTAAGGTTTTAACTTAAAATTCCAAATACAATATGCAGAATATTACTCAGAGGATCCGTCTAGGAACAGATACAATCTTGCTTCTTTGTACTGTTTGATATTACTTTGTGTGGACGTCTTGTTTTACGGCGTGCGGTATGGGTAAGATAGAGATGGGCGCCAGAAACGTTTGAGAAATGAACATTTATTATGTGTACGAATTATCCTTAACATAAATACCCTTCATGGAAAGAACTCATTTCTCTGATTTGATTAGCGGTAGCAAACGGCATTAGGTATATTACAGATCTGCTTCCACGGTAGGTACCTTTGATTTTTAACCTGTGTACGCTTTTGCCTCCCAGACGACTACCCTCTACCTTTCCGCATAAGAATACCCGAGCGTCCATGTCTTGTTGTTTGTTTTTATTCTTTTGGCTCTCACGGTTTGTGTTTAGCCAATGTCAAGTCACTTTGTATCATTTCAATATTATTTCTCTTCATCATCATGGGTTTGCCATTTCCCTGTTAGCCACTCATAAGTAATTTCATTTTGAGTGTCCCCCTCCCACGTGGCTAAGATGTTCTGCACGGACGTGGGGTTGGCCTTTGGGAGGGCCATGTCTTGTTACAATTGGATATTTCAAACGTCAACTGTCAGCTTGATATTTGAAAGACTGATATTGACGGCTGTCATTAATTATTGACTGTCAATAAAGAGAAATATTGCCTATAAATCGATATTTGATAACTTATTTTCGTATTTTGAGCTGTAATTCCAATAACCATTACACATACTACTACTCAGTTAATACAAGACCACTGCTGAGTTTGGCCTCCTCCAGTTACATGGAGGATAATTAGCCTACTATGGCTGGCCAGACCAACCCGTCTGGTACGTGGTTTCGTATCAAGTTTTCCTTCTCTTGCGGTTAGATTATCAGCCTTCTCATTTCCTTTTGTCGGATCTTAAGACGCCCTCAGGATGGTAAGAATTGATTATATTATATACTAGCGACCCGTCCCGGCTTCGCACGGCTGCAATTATGAACATCTAAATTTATCAATGTTTCTCTACATTATTATGCATGTAAACATAGAAACCTTCCTCTTGAATCACTCTATCTATTAAAAAAACCGCTTCAAAATCCGTTTCGTAGTTTTAAATATTTAGGCATACATAGGGACGGACAGACGACAGAGACTTTGTTTTATACTATGTAGTGATTCGAAATCCACTTTATAAGTTATACCGATACATACGGAGATAGGTTACAATGCAAATAAACAAGGATTAATTCATGACTCCTGTACTGGAACTTAATCTCGGCTTGTTTATGATTCAGTGTATGGTTAGAAAGTACTCTCAAAGTTGTGGGTTGTTATATTCCTAGACCTTTAAATGAATGTAAAAAACTTTTTAATACTTTTTCCGAATATAAAATATGTTTTTATAAATGTACTGACAGGCCATAGGAACAATGCCTATCCTTTGAATGCCTAATTCATTTTTATTCATAATTTCCTTTGTCTTGCGAGCTATATTACAAATATCTCTTACTTCACGCTTCTGAGAAATTAATCTATAAATATCAGCTGTACATTACCATAACACATTAAAATGAAAGTAACTTAAATAGACTATTCTGTCTCTAGCTACGTCTCATAAAAGTCACATTTTCTTCACAGCGTATGCAGCCTACACAATTCAAATTCAAAAAAGAATCAAAATACTTCCGAAGCGGCACATCATTGTAATGAATATTTTCTTAAATTCCGAGATTCATGCATCCATCCCTACTCAGAAATATGATTTTGAGGCGTCCTCACATTCGCCGCATTACATGTCACATAGCATCAAAATGCATTGCAAACCCTTGAGAATGCTTTCATTGAAATTTTAAAATGTATTCTTACATTTCTTGACGTCAATAGATTTACCTTGTGTATATTACATTATCGAATTCCCGACGTTTCGAATGCTTTGCAGCAGTAGTGGTCGCGGGAGAGACTGGATAACAGTTGTCTTCAAAAGTACAAAGAAACAGTTAAAATCTACCGCCTATAATTTTGTTTTATTGATAACGTTAAAAAGTGTTTATACCCGATTTGGCAGTCGGGCTAGTGAAGGAAATCGGAAAATATCTAGTAGTCCAAAAAATAACGTTTTAAATAACGTGTTGAATTTAGTGTTGCCCAAATGCAAGAACAAGACGAGACTTAGCCAGTCTTGGTCTTGGTCTTGCGCCAATACACCTGGTCTTGGTCTTGGTCTTGGTCTTGCGCTCCCAGTCTTGGTCTTGGTCTTGGTCTTGCAGCAAGAGTCTTGCAAGTCTTGCAATTACCTATTAGTCTATTACTATTTATTAAAGTGTAACGTTCAGTATATCTTTTTATTTCATATTATTTTACATATATTCTTAAAAAAACATTGTTATTCAAAAAATATATATAAAACAATAGAAAACCCGTCGACAACGAGGTCGATGACCTAAGCTACCGACGGTTCAGGGCTCCAGAGAGAGGAACCTCCTCACGATCCTTGCCGAATCCAGGATGACTGCCTTTTGTATCAGGCCCTTAATCCAGCAACTCAGGGAGAGTTTCTTGAGATGTTGGTCGAAACTCTTCGCAATAAGACCGTTTACTGAAACGACTATCGGCACAATGATTGTTGAATCAACATGCCACATTGCGGTAACCTCGTGTGCCAAATCGAGATACTTGGTGAGTTTCTCTTTTTCGGCTTTAACGAGGTTCTCGTCATGCGGGATAGTGACGTCAACAAGCATTGCCCGGCTCGCCAATCGGTCAATTATCACTATATCAGGCTTATTAGCGGGAATAGTCCTGTCAGTGATAATTGATCGATCCCAGTAGAGCGTGACATGACCATTGTCGAGAACTGGCGCAGGCTGGTATTGGTAGTAGGGCACTTCAGTATCCACAAGACTATATTTAAGGGCAAGTTGTTGATGGACTATCTTGGCCACTTGGTTGTGTCTGTGCAAGTATTCTCCGTTAGCAAGACGAGAACAGCCAGAGACGATATGCCTAATGGACTCTCCTGGACGATGACAGGCCCGACAAATGTCGGCAGTCCCATCCTTTAGGATATGTCTCCGGTAGTTATTCGTCATGATAACTTCGTCCATAATTGCACAGGCAAACCCTTCAGTCTCCCCAAAGAGGTTACTGAAGCGTAGCCAAGTCACAGAAGCGAGTTGGTCTACGTCCGGCCCAGTGAGAGCCTTGTAGAACCTTCCGTGTAGCTCCTTGCTCTTCCATATAGTCGTGCGGTCCGAAATGCTTAACACCTGGAGCTTGCGCCAATTCTGTTTTGCCAAGGATAAAGGTGTGAAGGAATTGTCAACATTGGCCATATCTCGGTGCACATCCTCGGTTGACTGTAGGAAGTATTCCCGCAGATTGCATACCTCGCGGTTATGTAGGTTTTTGATGTTTAAAAAACCACGTCCCCCACATTTCCGTGGGATATACAACCTCATAACAGACGAACGGGGGTGGTGCATTCGATATAAGGTCAATTGTCGACGTACCCTTCTATCCAAGGCGTCTAACTCAGTCTGAGTCCACCTTAGAATGCCAAACGAGTAAGCAAGTGCAGGCATAACCCAACCATTGACAGCACGAACCTTATTACCGCCAGACAAAAGACTTTTAAGTACTTTTGTAAGGCGGCTGAAGAAACATGTTGTCAATGCCTGTTTTATCTCCTTGTCAGCTATACCTAGTCCTTCTGCCATTCCAAGGTACCTATAGGTTTCCGACTCCGAGAGACATCTGAGTGACATATTTTCAGAGAGTTGTAATTCTTCCGAAGTTACAACTCTGGCCCTCTGTACATGAATGGCCGCACATTTGTCGATACCAAACTCCATTTTAATATCCTTACTAAAGTTTTCTGTGATCTTTAATAATGATACCAAATCAGATTTCTTTGGTGCATACAACTTGAGGTCATCCATGTATAAAAGATGTGATATGACCTCACCATCTCTGCGGAGTCGGTAGCCTATCTTTGAATTCATTAGTAGCGTACTTAATGGATTCATAGCTAGGCAGAACCACAAGGGACTCAGGCTGTCACCTTGAAAAATTCCACGCTTTATCCTTAATAAGCCTGTGGAGTCAGAAAACCCCGCCATGTCTGGCAGACAGAGACGTGTGGTCCACTGGCTCATGCATACGCTAAGAAAAGAGCATAGATTTGGATGGAGACGGTACAAATCCAGTACTCTACTTAGCCATGAATGAGGCACCGAATCATACGCCTTTTTATAGTCTATCCAGGCCATGGAAATATTTTTTTTGACTCGACGGACTTGTTGGCAAATAGTCATGTCAATAAGAAGGAGTTCTTTAGTACCCCGAGACCGTGGCTTACATCCATTTTGTACAGGCGCCATAATATTATTAGCCAAAATGTGCTCCATAATTTTGAATTTTAAAATGGAGGTAAGCAGCTTGTAGGTGGTCGGCAAGCAAGTAATTGGTCGATAGTTTTTCGGTTCCGAGGTACTACCAGATTTGTAAAGGAGGTATGTGACACCGGTAGTCAAAAACGTAGGCAAAGATCCAGTTGCAATAGCGTTTTGGAATTGTGTTGCCAGACGCACGTGTGAACTGTGAAACCGTTTCAGCCAGAAATTATGTAGACTGTCCGGTCCCGGACTTTTCCAGTTTGGGGCCGAACTAACTGCACGAGCTATGTCAGCTTCGTCAACATTAATTGGCCCCATGGCTGTGATAGGTTCACATGCGCGTCTAACAACACTCATCCATTCGCCTTCGGAGTGTATAACTGGTTGTGACCAAATATCCTGCCAGAATGAGTACATTCCGACAGGGTCAGGGGTCACACCAGGACTCATTTGCCGACTATTTTGCTCCCAGTTTCGATATACCTTCTTCGCATCACTTTGGAAGAGGCGATTCTGATTATATCTATCAGAGCGCTTCTTGAAGCGCCTTATGCGTTTTGCCCATGCCTGTACTTTTTGTTTATAAAAGTCCATGCGTTCCGTAACCGAAGCAGTATATTCTTGGGGTCTGATCCCAGTCCCCTCAAAAGCTTGATGTACGAAACGCATGACTCTTGGACGATTATTACCGGATCTAAATGTTAATAATTTTGCTATTATTGTTCGTGCTGCATTAATTCGCTTCTCAATTCTATACTGCCACGCTGGGGTAGTCGTTGTTTGTGGGGTAGGCCTGTTATGGTTTGGAAACCTTACTCCGCCTACTCTACAAACGGCAACTGCGCCGCAGTATAGAATTGAGTGCGTTTCTGTTAAATTTTCGGTTGTACTAAAATAGGATGGTAAAATTTTGTCAAGAATTGATGTTAGAGCCAAATTGTGTTTAGTCATGGGCAAACGAGGTAAGCGCGGTCGATCGGATGGAGGAACATCGCGGTATTCCAGAATCGCATCATCCAAAGCCCTTCTTAATTGCTCATTATACTGGTTGTTAACATTTACCTCCTCGTTCTGTAACGATTCCGCTAGCGCGAGTGGCATTGGGTCCGGCTGTTCAGCAATAGCCGGTACCGCCGGATCAGGCTGCGGGCGAACAACAGGATGAGAAGATAATGTTTCCAGGCGTAGTCGATCAAGTACAGGCTGTGCAAGCAGTTGAAGCCGCTGGATAGCACGCACTTGGTCCGACAGCCGTTGTACAGTAACAGTCGTTCCTGGGTTAAGGTCCTGAAACAAGGCAAACATTCTGGAACGGTAGGCAGTGAGGTTGGTTCCCCCCTCTGTCGCCCCATAATACGCTCGCATGACATTCTCATTGAGTTGTTGAGACCATCTCATGCGGCGCACTGAACCACCGGTAGCGGAGGCCATCGACGTTGCATTGTGCTCCGTAGACCTCAAGCTTGCCGGCAGCGGGCGACCCCTACGCGCAGAACTTTGCGCAGCAGGAGGCACTGGAGATCCAGCATCGTCACTGGAAGCCGCGGTGACTGGCGGCGTGTGGTACTCATTTCCCGACGTTGGTGACGAGCTGGATGATGGTGTTGGTCGTGCGCTATAAGTCCCGTAGGCAGCACGCGAACGGCAACGTCTCGATGGGTTCCTTCTTGGAGCACTCATTTATTTCCAAAAATAGTATCTGTATTGTAACACAACTAATTTTTTTACTATAAATAATCCAAAATTCCACATATTTGTATATAAAATACCACATTTTAAAATAATGTTGCAATATTTTTTGCATTGACGGCCGTTTTGACAGGCGGTTGCCTAGGTTATTGTAGTTAAGTGTAACGTTATTGTTACATATCTCGATTTCTAATTAATAATATAATAATAATAAACATTAAATCAGAATTAAATCAGTTAAATTTCTTTTCATTTCATTCCATATAAGTAATCAATATTATAATATATACTTACTAGAATGAATTAATATGACATCTACTACCTATCCTTACCATTTTATCCTAATCATAATACTACTTGCGTGATCAGTATAATGTATTCATTTTCATTCTAAGCACTCTGAAACTTATTTATTCTTTGGAACACCTGTAGGTACTCTACTAGGAAATTATTTTGCATGAGTATACCTACGCCCTATGGCGGCAATCAAATAGTGTCAAATGTTATGATTTGGCGTGGCGGCAACGATTGTTTTAGATTTCAAAAGAAGCCGCCGGCGCGTGTATCATAACCATGTACTTCCGAAAAGCGGCAAATTTCTTTGAGAAGTAAGTACAAAACCTTTGATGCCGCATTATCAAAGTGCCGATGGTTAAAACATAACTATGCATGCACTCAGTTTGATTTTAATAGATATTTTTTTATTCGCTATGTTTATGGTATTAGTCGTAATGCGCATAGGTCCAGTTTTTCATATTCTTTGATACAGTTTTTTGCGTCTCATAGAATTCCTAAGCGTACCTACCTATACACCGAACTGTTACACCTAACTACTCAGTGAAATAGCGCTAAGTCCTAGCTGCAAGACCCAAGAGTCTTGCAGGCTATGTCTTGTTCTTGCTCAAGTCTTGCACGGTCAGTCTTGGTCTTGGTCTTGCTAAAAATACGCGGTCTTGTTCTTGGTCTTGGTCTTGCAAAAACGCAAGAACAAGACCAAGACTGCAAGACCAAGACTGAATTTGGGCAACACTAGTTGAATTTCACACACCATCCCGTTACAGTTACAAGTGACGGCAGGCCTAGAAGGCATTCCATTAGCAAATAGGTGATGTCTTATAGAAAGGTCAGGAGCACCCCAAAACGACAGGCATGCATGAAGAGGTTGATGAAAGAAGCGATAGTTGTGAGCCAATATCGTAGCAAGTGGAAGAATGTGATCTCTGCCTACCCCTGCAATTAAAGTATGTAAGTTAAGTTGTATTTTAATAGTACCTACAGTGTTGGTAAAGAAATTACGACGTCAAAGATGGAGTCTTTGCATGACTACTAAATTAGTTGACTTGGCTTGAAATAATACGATCTCACATATTTTGAAGGTGGATAGATCTTAGAACACGTGAGCTCGGCTTTCGTTTTACATGATATGTTTTTGATAGTCCCATGGAATTCGTATTAGCTATTCGGTATTTATGTGTACCACTGTTGTTTGCAGCGTGTTGAATAGTGAAATGTAAAGCCACCATTAAAGAGCCTTTTTTTACCCTCGGTAAAATCCTTTGGCAGGGATAGTCCATCCCTGCCAGCCTAGGGGTATCCAACAGGGGGTGTGTGGGAGTCCCCTCCGCCTCTGTGAGGAGACGGAGTCATACCCACTAAACGTCCCCGGGGTGTACCGTCCCGCGCTTGCTGCCCTGTGGGCCCTGACTCTATCTCCACGGTACCATCAAAGAGCCTAACAAAATTATCACACATCATCATCATCATCAGCCCACATTAGTCCACTGCTGGACATAGGCCTCCCATAAAGAGCGCCATAGCGCCCTGTCTTCAGCTTGACGCATCCAGCTGCTGCCCGCAACCTTTCGCAGATCGTCGCTCCATCTAGCAGAGGGCCGTCCCACACTACGCTTGCCGATTCGCGGTCTCCACTCAAGAACTCGTCTACCCCAGCGGTTGTCGGTTTTTCTACAGATATGACCAGCCCACTGCCACTTTAGTCTGCTAATTCTCTGAGCTATGTCGGTGACCTTGGTTCTCTGTCGGATAGTCTCGTTCAAATTATCACACATAACTATCTATTTATCTATCAGCCACAGAAATCCACTGCTTTCCACAATGTACGATCTCGTGCACACCGCATCCACCGACCTTCACAAGGTCGTCCGTCCACCTAGTCGGGGGTCTTCCCACGCTCCTCTTTCCCATACGAGCACACACATAACTAGTGTATACATTTTAGTAATAGTAGTAAGAAACACAGATTACTAATCAAACTTGCGTCGTATTTGCGATGGACAAAAAACACACGTGTTATAATTAAAAATTAGTTCCAGAAGCCGACAATTACTCGCTCATACTTCTACATATCCGTTAGTTTGTATGTCTCTTTTGTTCGTTTATTAGTCTCTTACGACACCCGCAGGATAGACTTTTCTGCCCCATCGGGCATCAGTCTTGCGAGCTATGTGGCTTGCCTATTGCCACTTAAGTTTGGCAGTCCTGTGGGCTATGTCGGTAGCTCTGGTTCTCCTGCGTATCTTCCTTATTCAATCTCGCAGAAAAGGTCTGAGCTCTCCATTGCCCTTTGAGTGAGTTTGGTGGGCCTTCTGTATTGATGAACTCTGATTAAGCCCATATTAAAAAAATATATCAATTCCATATCCATTATCAATTAGTGTATTATGGATGTGAAAAATAATCGATTTTTATCTTAATCGATTTTTTTTTATAATTGATTTTTTATTATCGATTTTTATAGTAATATTAATCAATTTTGAATAAATTGAGTATAAAAATTATGGGTTTTAATCGATTTTCAGAAACAGGTCGCATCTATGCGACGGATGAAAAATCTTGAATTAATTTCATGCTCATAAGTTGATTAAATAAAAATGGCGCCCTCTATAGGCTTGCGTTTAAAGTAGTTTCAGTGTAGTGGTGAGTGAAATAACATTGTTGCTGTTATTGATAAGCAATTAAAATGTCTTGTAACCGTAAAAAAAACCTAAAATGTAACCGTAATGTAAATTAATTTTGGTTACTAGTTTATTATTGGATGGAATATGACAATCATGTTTTTTTTAAACAATACCACAAAATCGTTTTTAAATCGATTATATTTTACTAAAATCGATTAATTCCGATTAAGGAAAAATCGATATTTATTTCATCGATTCTTTCTTTTTCATTAATGTTACATCCTTAGAGTGTATTACAAAATTAAAAGGCATTTAGCACGCGTCACACAGTGCGGTTATGCTTCAAAAACTTAATTTTGTAGGAGGCCTTTATCCTCAGCAGTGGGTTTATTAGGCTAGTGATAAATTGTGACTACAAATGTACCGTAATAATGCAGTGCGCATAACCATATCGCCGTGTAACTCGACTGTAGCGACATCTAGTTGCTACAGTCATACATACAATACACACACACACACACATATTCGTGAGGGGACGGATTTAGAATACTCAATGTCACCTGCAACTAAGGGAACGTAAGAGGCAGATTACCTAACGGCAAGAGAAAGTAAACTTGACTTGATACTAACCTTTTTTTTTTTTTTTTCGCCCGTGGTAAAATCGTTTATGGACTTCCTCGCCGGCCACCGGGATGACCAGCGAGGGGAGTGTGGGACTCTCCCCTATAGTGGGGGCCTACCCACTAAACCTCCCCGGAGTGCTCAAACTCGCGTCCTGTTGCGGCATTGTGGGATCTGTGCTAACCCGTCTTGCCAGCGTGGTCTAATGTACACCAATTATGTACGAGTGTAGTGTAATGACACAACTTCACAGTGGCACAGTAGGCTAATTTTCCTCTTTGAACTTTTATGAGACCTGTCTCAGGAGTGAGGTTTTTTATAGGCTGAAATGACTCCTACATAAAAAAATAGCTGTATGGTCCTTAATGCTAAGTCTATTGTTGAGATTGTTATAAGATTTTTGTTAGTACAATAACACGAACACTCTCTTAAAACAGAGGAAGTTTTCCTGTTTTCTTTACGTCGCGTAATATGAGCGTTTTCTTGTGGTAAATGACGATATGTTACCCGGGTTCGTCAGAGGGTCTTAACTTACGCAGATTACGGACACCTTATTAACCCAAACTAGAATAGGTCGGGTGCGACCTTCATTTGTTCAAGATTATTAAAGCATAGGAACGAATGGCTTAACATAAATTCTGAAATACTTCTCTAGTAATAAGGCTTTAAGACTATACCTACAACCTGGCTATTAAGAACTTAATTAAACTTCCTCACTATAGTATAACATTAAAACAGATTATCACAAAAAAATATAGAGGTATATTATGTCTCTGATTTCCTTAATAGGTGAACGTACCATAATACTTCTAAGTCATAACTAATAAAACGCATTATAGCAGACATTTTTTTTTATCACAAACCCACTACAGAGAAGTGACGTTAGCTATGCCAATTTGATTGCCTGGTTGGTCTAGGGGTTAGATATGGATTTGGATTACAAGTCCCCGGTTCAATTCCGGGGTCAGGCAAGTGTCTTTGTGTAAACCAGAGGCACTTGCTCTGAGCTTGGTGGTAATTTGTGTTCGTGAATTTCATGTTTGTATACTGCCCCCGATATGCAGGTTATACGTAGTTATACGTACGTTATACGTCATCCGGAACATTCGTACTTCACATATCCTTGTTAATTATTATTACAATGCTTCAAATTATTCATACTTACCACTACTACTACTAGTACTAGTAGTGGTAAGTATGAATAGTGGGTTGGTGACATTGTGTATTCTAAATCCGTCACCACACGGACACCACACCGTCATGAGGGTGGCGTAAGAGGTTACTAAAAGAACGCAAAAAGCAGATCACCTATCCGAAAGAGAGGGAAAACTTGATATAAACCCTGTGCCAACCCGTCTTGCTAGCATGGCACAGTAGGCTAATTTCCCTCCATGAATTTGGAGGAGGCCCGACTCAGTATTGGGTCATTTATGGGCTGAAACGACGACTACTACTACTCAACCTATAGATGATCCACTGAAACCTAAACAAACCTGTTTTTGTTACGTCAATCTGCTTATAGTAGGTAAGTAAATAAGATCTAAAATACAATACATTTCAATTACCATGAAAATAAACCTCCCTAGTATTTCACACCTCATCAAAAGCAAGCCATACATCATCCTGTCTCCAAGGGATGCCAGATTAATGGGCCGATTCCCTAATTGAGCTTCATTAACGACCATAATTAATAAACCACGGCAAAACATTAATTGCCCACCTTTGAATTTGGCACAAATTAATAACCTTTTAAAGTAAATGTTAGAGCGGGCATTACGCAAGCATCGATTTTCATATCAACTTAATAATACGAGTGGTGGCGTTTCGAGGGTGTCGTTAGAGCCGACGAAAGGAAATTACGGTATCAGCCGGACACTGGAAGTATGCTAGCCCTGGGTCTATTCCACAAAAAGAAAATGGCTGAAGAAAAGTGTTATGGATTTCGAGATGTGAGATTATTTTTATTTTTTTTTAAATTACTCGATGTACAGAATGACCCAAAAATAGCACACCACAGCGACACTGAAGATAGCTTAGCCCTAGGTATATGCCACAATAAAAAATGGCTGAAGAAAAGTGTCATGGATTTCGAGATATCAGAATTTTTCGGAATACTCGATATTTTCGTTCTATGTAAAAAATCGTCACAATAGCCCACTTAATGTTTATTTCTTTTATTATAATTTTTTGTTTGTAATTTTTTTAAACCTGTTTTTTTGTGGAATGACCTAGTGCTAGCCTTCTTCCAGTGTCGCTGTGGCTGCTATTTTTGGGGCAACCTGTACAGCTGAGCTAGAAATACCTGCAGTTCAATTGCATTCTACACTACATCCGAGCAATGTCTTTGTATTCCAGACAGGAGTTACAAAGTCCATTAGCACCGCAATGTTTACCTGATGAGGCCGTGTATAGACGGCCTAATAATTCATACGCACTTGTAAGCCTGCCGTGTTTCGGTAAGACGAATGACATAGCGCAGATTGATGTAGCCAGGAGTGTGACATCATCTATGCAAAATAATTGAAGTGTCTGTTTGTAATAAAAAAAGAAACAGCAGCAGCAGTAGCAGGTACGTTTCGTAACATTTTTTTTTTAAATAACCGATTTTCGTGGAACTTAGCCTACTGTGCCACGCTGGCAAAAAGGGTTTTTCCTTCTCTTGCAGCTAGGGGATCTGTCTCTTGCATTCCTTTAGTCGCCTCTTACGATAACCACGGATGGTATGAATTGGTGACATTGTGTAAATCTAAATCCATTACCACACGGAACATCGTATGTAAGCGAAAGTATAACAATTTTTTTTTATTAACCGTATTTGTTATATATACAAATAAGTAAAATTGGATTGTCTGTTTGTAATATCAAAATACTGCTTTTTACTATGTGCATTCGGATGATACATATACCATATACCAAAACATTTTTTTAACAATTTCTGTCTGTCTGTTTGTTTGGGCTAATCTCTGAAATAACTGTAATATCCGATGTAATAAGGACTAACGTAGGCTACTTTTATACATCCTCCCACCCACTTTTCAGTAGCCGATAGTTACTGAGGTTTCCACATTGTTAAATACGACGAGGACGAAGTCGCTGGTGAGTAAATATTAAATTATTATAGTGCATCTAGTTTCCCATGTTTGTACCAATATAGTTGCCAAGCGAAGTCGTAGTTAATTCATAGTATTAAATTTATGTCTGTTTATTTGCTTCGTACCGTGTGGTGACGTATTTAGAATAAATGTTGTCACCACCCCATTCCATCCTGAGGGTGTGGTAAGAGCTGACAGAAAAAAAGATAAGGCCTATGAACTAGACGTAAAAGAAAGAAAACTAGGAGGGGTATATGACGTTACGCTCACTTTCTACCCTCGCCTCCTAAGGCGGCATCTAGGCCAGTGACCTACCATCGCCACAAACCTCAATGAGTGAGGGCGTCCCAGTTACCAAGGATGCTCTCCGATAGCGCGGCCGATAGGGGCGCCGCAGTAGAATGCCTGTCCTCGCGAACATGTGGCGTCTCAAACGTGACGTGGGATTTAAGTGGGAAGTCGTGTGTTCTGGAGTCCCAGATTACTGCTGACCCCTGAGGGGCAGCGGCATTTCAAATTCAAAATGATCTTTATTTACATAGGTTTTTATCACAAAACTCATATAAATCGTCATATTTAAAGTTACCATTATCATCATCTTACGACCTCTGTCCCACGCTAGGTGGTATTTCATTAACATTAAGCATTTCCCTAGCGAAACAAAAAAAAGGTTGCTCCATCTAAATTCAAAATTAATATCGAACATTAAGGTGGATGCTCCAGGGTAGCCCGCGAAATTCAAATTTTCTTACGTTTTTTGCAATTTGCAGGTCAGTGCTAGGTTGTATGTTGATTAAAATGTTATTCGCGGCTGTAAGACGTATGTAGTTATAGAATTATAAGCATCAAAATCATCAATACAACCCTCCAAGCTCATAAAGGTGCAAGAAAAACTTTTTCAACGTCAAAGTCATTGTTGCACCTTTATGAGCTTGGAGGGTTGTATTGATGAGTTTGATGATTATAACTCTGTAACTACATACGTCTTACAGCCGCGAATCTAATGTTCATCATCATACAACCTAGCACTACCCTGCAAATTCCAAAAAACGTAAGAAAATTTGAATTTCGCGGGCTACCCTGGAGCATCCACCTTAAGGAGCGTATGTTCTCACGCTAGCAATTCTTCGATACGTGCAATTCTTTAAGTATTTTGCAACTCGATTGCGATATCGACGATATTCAATTGAAATTTTCACATTTCTACACACGCGTTTCCTATTCTTATGTCGTCGTCACACAACTCGACAGTATCACAAACAAATATTTCGCTTTCTGCCATCCTGGATTACCTGAATTGACTATCTCTTGGTTCAACACATTTTGATGCATAACAATTACATACTTATTTTAGACTAGCTGACCCGGTAAACTGCGTACCGCCTCAGAATCAATAAATTAAAAACCTGAATTATAATTCCAGAATGTTTCATCTTTATTAAAATATGTGCAAACCTTAACTGGAACACAATTAATGCGTATTAAAAAAATATGGTTTTTCATATTTTCTCACCTTTTAAACCTTCCCTGGACTTCGACGAATATTTCAAAACCAAAATTATCCAAATCAGTCTAGCCGTTCTCGAGTTTTACAGAGACTAACGAACGAACGACTAAGATAGATATTAAATGTACGTATATATTGTAAAATTTGCCATGATCTTTGTAAACATGCTTTTCTCCTGCTTATGAATAACTTGATAACGATTACTTCAACTACGGGCATCCTTTTGCTAGATGAAGCGACGATCTGCGGGCCGCAGCTGGATGCGTTAAGGTGTAGACAGGATGCTGTGACAGGAAGTCTAGCCACCTTCTCTAGGCTGATGATGATGATGTTCACCATGAAAAAGGAAAGAGAACGTGATTAACAATGTTTAAGCACAAGTACTATACCTTTAGTTACAAGTTACAACTTGTTTTCCTTCAATTCCTTCAAAAAATATATATATTAAAAAAATTCTTTTAAATATCGTTACAAAACACCGGCGAATGGCAGACTACAAAAAGTAATACCACAAAAGAAAAACGAAGCTTAAACATCCTTTATCAAGAATAAAAAATGTGACGAAGAAAAAAATCCCCTGACAAATCCACGGTCCTTTTCCAAATCATCTTTATTTCCATATTTACTTTGACGGAAATTGGATCCAATTAACGTATTGGTGATTTGTGTTTGCCTATTCGTACCTAAAAAAAATGCTTTGTGTTTTATTCGTTTACGAGTTTATATTCTCGTGTATGCCTCACCCCCATTCCATCCTGAGGGTGTTGTAAGAGCCGACAAAGGGAAATGATAACGCCCAACACCTAACCGCAAGAGAAGGAAATCTTGACACGAAACCCGTTCCCAACCCGTCTGGCCAGCGTGGCACTGTAGGATAATATCCCCCATGTAATTGGAGGAGGGCTGACTCAGCAGTGGGCCATTATTGGGCTAAGAGGTATTAAGGGTATTTTGATCAGAAGTCTCAAAATTTCTATAACAATGGGATCATGTCCCTACCTACAAGATGGTAAAAAGTTATTTAACAAAATGGTACCTACATACTTTATTTAAATGTAAATAAACTATACAAAAAATGTTTTGAAATTTCTTAAAAAATGCGAAGAAACTTTTTCCCCAACCTATTATGTTGGGAGCGACGATCTGCGAAAGGTTGCGGGCAGCAGCTGGATGCGACAAGCGGAAGACAGGGCGATATGGCGCTCTTTAGGGGAGGCCTATGTCCAGCAGTGGACTAATGTGGGCTGATGATGATGATTATGTTGGGAAAATAAATATTAAATTATTAAATTGGACCGCAAAGTAAAAAAAAAAGAATGATAATCTCACCGAGTTTCTTGCCAGTTCTTTCAAGTGCTGGTCGGGTGGTACACCAAAAAAAAATACTACATTGCTTTGTATAATTTTTATTAATATGATGACAGTTTGTAAGTTTTGTTTGGGCCCTATACAAAATAAATTATTTGACTTTGACGTCAAAGAAACTAGGTACCCAGTAATACAAAACCTAAATACGAATAGTTGCCCTCCATACAATCATTAAGCTTATGCTGAATAGTGCGGTAACTTCCTAGTTTTTGAAAGGGTCCGAGACATGCAGTTATTTTATAACCATATTGATGACAATTAAAACTTAACCTAGCTAGACTTTTTTTAAACGAAGCCTCTGCACTTTTGAAAACCTGCATGCGGAGGCAGTTTACAAACATGAAAGTCACGTACACAAATGACACCCACACTCGGAGCAAGTACCCCTGGTTTACACAAAGATACTTTCTCGACCCCGAAATCGAACCAGGGACCCGTTGATCACAGCCCCTAGACAAGGCAGTCTAACAAGTCAGCCAAAAGCAAATAAAACTACTGTGAATAGAATCTATCTTTGAATTCAATTAATATTTCTTTTTCGTTTTACCTATTTCTATCTCATTCTAACCACTTTATTCCCACACCTCTAATATTACGCTGATCTAAGAAGAAGTCATTCAGTTTTAAATTTACTATCACAAAATGTAAATGCTACAGCACTTAGTCTGCAGAAGATACGATAAAATACATTTCCCGAGACTCTTTTAACCTCGCTCTGAAGCTTTTCCGAATAAACGGATAGTATTTTAAGTCAGTTGGAGTGACTATTGCGAACCTTCCTTCCGTCTACTCGGCCCCTCGTTACTACGGCTTCGAAATAATCCTTTAGCTTTGGAGGCGTTTGAGACATTCGCTTCAACTGAAATTTGAGACGTATTTATTGCAACGTTTGAAAAATACGATTTAAAGAGCAAAAATATCGTGTTACTCTTGAGTTTTGTTCTATCTGTGTGCTGATAGATTTGGAATATACAGTATCAATTAATTTCACCCTGAGGCTGTCAAACAGATGAAGGCATATGAGAAGGAATCTTCAATAACTACCCTTTTCCAACACAAAGCCAGCGTGGCTTAGTAATGTTCCTCCACAACATTGAAGGAGCAGCAAGCTAGCAGTGAGTATTTTAAGCAGGGGCGTAGCTACCGCCGTATCTCCCATATCAATTATACGGGGCCCCCGGGTGATGGGGTCCCCCGACGTGCGTAAGCAAAAATTAATAAAAACTTCGCTGAACGCCTTTCAGACCTGTCACTATTGTCCATAGAGGCAGAAACTTTAGAAAAACTAAAGTTATCATCAGCTACAAATCATTTAATAAATCAGTTTACCAAAAAAAAAGGCAAGGAGAGTGTATACTTAATTTAAATTTCTATCAATTTTATGCACGCATTTTTTTTTCTTTTGTGAGAAATCTTTGTATGGGCTCGCAAATATTTTTTTATACGGGGCCCCACCAAGGCACGCTACGTCCCTGAGAGGGTGAGCGATGAGTAAGAGTTTGGTTGCAATAATGATGTTATGTAAATTTGTTCACAGACTCGACTTGTGACGGAGACAACTTTACTATGAGTTGTAATGGAAGCAAAAATAAAATAAAATGCAGGAGAACCAAAGTAACATAAATAACAATCTGGTTACTTACACGGCTGATAGTTACATTCCACAAACAATGGTCAAAAAATTTGGTAACAATAATTCCCAAATACAAGGGAATTGGGCTAATTACCTCCATGAATTTGGAGGTACCTCCACGACCTCCACGACTCAGTAGTGGGTCATTTATGGGCTGAAACGACGAATGACGACAATGGAAATAGTTTCCTCGATAGACGTATGAGAAACTCCAAAAATATTGAGTTCCTTATAACAGTATGAACGTTGGTTATTCCAAACAAATAGGCAATTTCTCAAGTGCTTGGCGTATCTGAGATGTATCTGAGCATTGTCATGCCTTGTCCAGGGAGATCGAGAGATCGCCCAAAGCTTCTAGATTCTGTCGGTATTGTACATGATTGGCATTCTTGCCCCAGGGAATGCGCCGAGCTATGGTTGGCCCGGTCTCAGAGAAATTCACAAAACTGTTTCGTGCATCTTAGGTCTTAATGTGCCTACTCGTAAAACTGAATCACAATCACTATCACTACATAGTATAAAACAAAGTCGCTGTCGTCTGTCCGTCCCTATGTATGCTTAAATCTTTTAAACTACGCAACGGATTTTGAAGCGGTATTCTTTAATAGATAGAGTGATTCAAGAGAAAGATTTATATGTATAACCTACCCCCGCTTTGCACGGGCGAAGCCGAGGCGGGCCACTAGTATATTATACATGTTGTATGTGTGTAAATGCACATATTGTAAATACAGGCAGGATTTCATACCCTTTCCATCCTTCATATCATAGGCTCAGTAGTAGTAGATGAATGAAGTTCTGTAGACCATTAAAATATACTAATACGTGAAGATAATACTAACTCCTACGAGTTGGTATTATCTTCACGTATTAGTATTTTTTCACAACCTTAAACGTCTTAAATGGAATAAATTTTGACTTGGTACGTAATATTACAACTATGCCAGTTTCAATTTATGCAAGACGCCCGAAGGAAACATGTGGGACCAAAGAGAGGCCTTACATAAAGTCCGTTAATTAAAATGCACATAGGATCTCTCAAACTAATTTTAACCACAATAAAATACCAATACCATCAATAAGATAGAATACTTGAGAAAGTATATACTATAGTAATGGTATACTTAAAAATACTTTGTGTACTAATACGTGGTTTAATTATATTTCGCTAATAGATACTGGTTCATATTAACGGAATCGTCGACTTTATTGCGACACCATAAGGTACAATTTACAGATTCTGTGAAAGTTTCAGGTTCATTATTTTTTGACACGCTGCTTAAATTTTGCATGAAATAATAAATCAATTTGGGACGAGTTTAGATCAGTTTGAGCTTACAACAGAAACAATTTCAGAACACAATAATTTCAACCACGCCGCAATCTGGAATGTGGATTACAAATTCAAACAAAGGCGAACAAACATCAAGTCGCATCAAAATTTCTATTTAACTTTGTTATAGAAGGTAAACAGGAGAGCGACTGAAATTGTGGAACAAAATTATAATTCTGATCTCTGAACAATGTGATGGAAATTGAATGACGGTTGCTATCGAGACGCTTCGAGATCCTTGTTTGAGGCTGTATTCGTATTTCCGTGAGGAGGATCGTTTATTTTAATTAAAAAAAAATACTGTGTTGCTAAGTACGAAACTCCAGGAGGCTAGACCATTTCTGCTAAAAAATTTAGGGTTACATATATTTTTGTATGCTGTATTATTCGCTCCACTAAACGAGACGGGCCGAGATCCCCAGGATCCCGGAGCATGCTCTCCTAATCGGGGAGTGAATCCTGTGGCCCTGGTTCGGACATTCGAGGATCGCCATCGGTTTTAGTGGGTAAATCGGTCGTGCCATTTCGGAGGCGTTTATTAACACTGAGACACGAAAATTTGATACTTAAATTAAATAATATTAACTTACGCCCTCTTCCAAATGCATACAATTCAAACAATTGGATAACCCATAATTTAATTTATTTTTATATTAAGGCTGGCTGGGTATAAAAATTCTAATGAATTAAAGAGAAGACGCTAAGTCTCGAAGTAACTCTAACTGCCTGTCTATCCATCTATTAAACTTTTACTCTTATACTGCATTATGATGACATGTGGACTCTTGGCGTAGTATTACTTTATCTAGAGGCTAGTATTTAATGTATTGCAATTGGGTACTTTTTCGTATCAATGTATCACAAATTTTTGAACACCATTCCCAAACTGTCCATAGATTCATGTTAAGCAGATAATAATTTAATATTCCTCGCAACATCTGGCTGGTGGAAAAGTTTTGGGTAAATTTCATTATTTTACTATTACAATACTGCCCAAGGGAGTCTGGAAATATTCCAATAAAGAATTTATAGTAAGCGTCGGCCGTTAAACTGGTAGTTTGTGTTATTTGGCCGATCTCCAATTAAAAGTAGGCAGGCAATTTTCTTGCCAATTATACGGTCTTTGAATTGCCAAAATATTATTTGTTATCTAATCTAATATCTTGGTAATTTTATCGTAGGTATTTCTTTTATTCGTATTTCATGTACTGCTGGGGTTGTTCACAATAAGTAATTATTTGGTGTAAGCGACACTCAAATCGATTAATTTAAATTAAGAGCAGGGCCCCTCTAGCGGCTACAACCATGGACTACCATTGTAGACCATGGTTGTAGCCGCTAGAAGTGATGGGGCGGCCATGCATGGAGGCCCAGGCCACTTAATCCGGGGAGGTACGTGCAATGTCCCCCACGTGCCTCTTTGTGGTGGGTCCAGAGCTCCCTATCAAAGCCTGGGGCCCACAGGAAGGCCAAGGTTTACCAGAATCGATGAGCATGTTCCCGCATTGGGGAGAGAAACCTGTGGCCCTATTTCGGGCGAGTCGACGGACGCTGTTGGTTTATGGATATGTCGAGGTGCTACTTTCCATCTTTCCGCGCCCGGAGTCCCACCATATGCATTAGAATATGCAACATTAAATATTGAATATCAATTGATATCAATAAGAGTTTTTTGAGATTACGTCGCATTTTTCATGTATCTTCATATGCTTCAGAAGATTGCGACGATCAATTAATTTTAAAGTGAAATAATATTACATTCTTTGATGAAAATTATGAAATTTCTTAGAAAAAATAATTCCTTTAAAATTTGGATCACATTTTATCCTAACGTTTGACAGGAAATACTAATTTCATTATTAGTGACGACATGACAAACAACTTACGAACGTTTGGCATGCAGCATGAACTGTTAAGTTGATCCGATATCATTTATTGATCATCAGCCCATATAGCGCCCACTGCTGAGTCGGGCCTCCCATCACAGGAATGGTTAGCCTACTGTGCCACGCTGGCCAGACGCGTTGGCACAGGGTGTACTGTTGGGTTTTCCTTCTCTTACGAGCCTTGTCATTTCCTTTTGTCAGCTCAGGACCCTCAGGACGACCTCAGAGACCGTCATAGACCGTTACCACACGGTAAGTTAGGTAGGTTTTTGCGTGCATTTTACGTTATTTATGTTTGTACGAGAGTAACTAGATGACAGTTGTCTCTACAAGAGAACTGTCATCTAGTCTCGTGACTACGGCTGGTGTAAAGGATCTTAGGGTCTCCGCGCATTATGCGGCCAGCCCGCGCGGCCAAGTCGCTGCGGCTAACTAATTCTTCTACGATGTATATAGCTGCGCGCATTACGCGGCCAGGCCGCGCGGCTATGTTTTGGTCGCGCGGCCAACGAAAAACATCGCGTCACATACGCGGCCTATTGGCCGCCGCGACCAATCCGCGCATTATGCGGCCAGGCCGTGCGACAGGCCGCGTGGCCTGGCGGCCTTAATGCGCGAGGGCCCTTAAACGTTAAAATTTTACGAATTCGTAAAAAAGTGTTTAATTTCAATGTGTAACAATCGCGGAAACCTAAGACCTTATTATTGAGATTTGGGGCACAAACATACAGTTAATATATTTTATATGTAAAAATATGTGTCCCCTATTCACATTTTAATGGCTGACTTGATGAAAGCCACGCCGTGATGAATATACCTCGGATTACAGCGAGCTAAGCTTAACGGAGAGTCATTCAACCCTTTATGGAAGCCATCATAAACTAAGCCTCGTTTAGGGTTCCTTTCCTACGTTTAAAATACTATTATCCATATACCAGGCACGGTCGTCCACTGCTGAAGAAAGCTCAAATTGCAGAACCACATTGGAATGCGTTTACGATACCGTTGCGAGTCCCACATAATCGTCGGCTCCACCCCCGAGGGACGGTGGAATGCATACAGTGTCACCACCCTATTCCATCCTGAGGGTTAGGTAAGAGCCGACAAAAGGTAATGACAAGGCAGGTCACCTAGCTGCAAGAGAAGGAAAACTTGATACGAAACCTAAATACCCGCTATGTAAATGGAGGAGGCCCGATGGACTGAATAGTAATAGATAGGACCGAAGTGGTCACAAAAAGTGTCCATAGTATAGCAAACACGATTCATCAACTCAAGACGTACACCACTGTAGTGAAATTAGCTTACTGTATCATGCAAGTCAAATGGATGGTTACGAATAGCAAACAAATACCGAAGAGACATGTGAATTGCCAGCATCTTAGATATCCACCTGCAGATATTCTCTCCTTGGGATCGCAACTTGAACAGGACCTTGGAGCAAACAGTGTGGGGACAGGGCAGAATATAAAACTTCCCCACCGCACGTTGGGAAATACGCGTGTTGTAAAAGTCAACAAAACCCAGCACGCTTGGTGGTAGGGTCGAATGGTCCGCCCGGCTAGCTATCACCCTCACATCTAAGTCCGGCCAAGCAGTTTTACTGTGTTTCGTCGTGTGTATGCGAGAGCCGGTGCCCGACAGGGCATTTCCTTGAAATGCCTGCTCCATCTTAGACGTGGCTTTCCATCACGCAAGCCTGGGGTCAAAGGTATTCAAGTCACTGATAAAAAAAAAGTATAGGAACGTCATGGATGTAAGTAGGTTGGAAAGGGTGCAACTTAGAAGCGCGCCCTAGAGTCTCAACGGCTGAATATCCATGAGGACTTCCCCCGACAAAAAATGGGTAGATAGTTCTAGAAAAAAAAACAATGGATATTGACATCGCAATAAACGCACCTATTTACAAAATTCTTGTTGCGCTCAGGTATTCCTTTGAAACGTCAATCAAAATAATTTACAGCAGATTCGTTCACCAGAATTCCTTGTGGATTCCTTTCTGAGCTTGTAGAATACTTAATACCAAATTATTTTACAGCTATGACGTTGCATGGATCTAACAAACTATACCTTTATGTGTTTTAGTTATGCTTATGATTGTTGTTATTTGATTGTGCCTTATTGATTTTGTTTTTTTTGTATGTAAGTAATGTTTGTGTTTATATGCGTGCGGCCCAAGACCGGCCTTTGTGGCAATCTTTGGGGGAGGCTTATGTCCAGCAGTGGACGTCTTTTGACTGAAATGATGATGATAATGATGCTTGGAAATGAAAATGCTTGGAAGTATAATTCCATTATATTGTTCTACGATTAATGTTTATCTGTTGTCTGAGTTTAATAATGTTCCGTAATTTTTCTGTGCTTATTTCTCAAGTTAATGACTGTTTGGTAACCTTCGGCCAGTTGACAACCAAATTTTCAAGCGAAAACAGTTATCTTTTCCTTAAGTTTTGTACACAACAACTTTATCAGTAGTTAAGTAGTAGTAGTTTCACCTATACTTTAATATTTACTTACTACTACTACTCAACCCATTAATTACCCACTGGTGAGTCGAGCCTCTTCCAAATTCATGAAGGGCAATTAACCTTCTGTGCCACGCCTCTATGACACCCTCGGAATTGAACGGGTTAGTGACATTCTGAATCCCTTACGGATATTTACCTACGGGGCCTTATCCATATTAACCAGCCACCCTTTTCGTTTTCAAGCTCATAAATAACGTGACATTCATCTTCCTGACACTTGAATACACGGTCAGTGTGGGACCCCATTAGCCTTTCAAAACAATAACCATGGGATGGCCAGGGAGTACCCATAATGCGCTGAAATTCAACAGCATGTCCATAATATGCCAACTTCATAGCACTGATGAGGCCATTGACCTAATTTCCTTTCGTGGTTCAAATCGCTTTTAATTAATTTGCGTTTTCATTGTTTGTCTGTGATGGACGAATAACGGAGCAGAATAGGTGATCCGACCGCGCTAATTTTTCACTGCCGATGAACTTACTGTTTTCACAAAACAATTAATTAGCTTTTGAAGCCAAGTCGTTTTTAATAATTTCCTAATAATTTTTAATGAACACAATGCTCTGGGTATAATCTATATAACGGGGGCTGTTTGCAAAAATTGTAGAGTAGTGAGTTGGGCCTCCTCCAAATTCATGGAGGAAAATAAGCCTACTCTGCCACGCTGGGAAAGCGGGTCAGCACATGGTGCGTATCAAGTTTTCCTATACTTTCGGCTATATTATTATGATCTTGCGTTATATAAATAATTTAGTTAGCAACATTTATTATTAGATAATTGCAGCTTGATTTAAAAATATTATGATGACCATGGAATATTTAAGAAAAATGTTATGTGGTTTACATAATTTACACTAGGCAAATAAACATTTTACAAAACTGTCATAGGTTTATTATAAAAGGTTTTATGCTGATTTGAATACTGACCAATTTGATGAAGTCTTATTATAGAACTACGTGGCTGAAGTAGCAGAAAAGCTCCACCATTTCTAATTACAAAGGACCTATAGTTGAGTCATACCTCCAATTAGCGCAGTGGTTGAGCGATCAACTTCTTCCCCGCACGGAAGAAATATTTGTACGACCTACAAGTATTTGTTCCGGGTCTGGGTGTTTTCTATCTATAATATGTACAGAATTTACAAAAAAAAAAAATATAAGTAGTTTACCATCCATCTCGTTACCATAACACAAGCATTAAGTTGCTTAGCTTGGGACGAGATGGCGTTGTGTGAAATGTAGAATGATAATAAAAAAAAAAATTAGAAAGAGGGGAAATAAAGTATCATTACACACTGGGCACAAGCTATATGTCTAAAAAATCAATCAGACCCACGCCCACCCGTATTTTTCCTGTCTCACCCCGAATTTTTCCTAAATAGCTCACATAATGACGTAGCTACTATGTTCGAAAGATGGTTTCGCCAACGTTTTTTATTTCTATAGACAATCCAGTTTCCACCGAGCTTATCACGTGTGGCAAGGTGGTTTTTGCAGTCTCCTTGTTTAATGGCGCGGAAACCGTGATAAATTACGGCCTAATGCCTTTTTTCTCCGCATACCTATCGCTAAGTGGATCACGTTTTATTGTCTGCAATGCATGCATGCGCGGAGGATTTAAAAAGGAAGGTCACGTGAATAATGGGCTGTAAGAAATGGAACATTTTTAAATGCTAAATGTTTGCTTCAGTTGAGCTTTTTAATTCAGTCAAATTATTTATATTCACCTGTGTGGGTAAACACACATACAAATATAAATAACTTGATTACATTTAAATAAAACAAACAGATTAATAGCGCTATCTGCAAGATAAGTAGTATGTACGCTCATCTGCAAGACCTCTAGATATCGTGAGCAATTTCACACAAAGAACAGCAGAAACATAATGGAACAAAATACTAAGCTAAGGATAAGAATAGTGATTGTTAGATGGTTGGTTTTCACTAAACTGGTCACAGCACTGTAGGGTAGGAAAATTTTGGTTTCCAAAACCGACGACAGTTCTCTCACACTTCAACATAGAAAGCTATTTCAAAGTTTGAAACTGATTGACTTGTTTGAAATTTAAACATAGAACTGCTTTGAAATGAAACAACGGATTAATCGCGTGTATATTACATTATTTAGTTCCTGACGTTTCTAATGCTTCACTTTGCAGTAGTCGTTCGTCGCCGTGGTTCCTTAACGTTAAACGTTCCCTGTGTACGCAGAAATCTTACAATGTACAAATTTTACATATTTTGAAGCATTTAATAAACCTGCCATATTCCTAACTCGCAATCAGGTCATATGTAACTTAGCGATAAGGCTCCCTTCACAGGCTGTCCGAAAGCATTTTCAATAAACATCAATATCCAAATGGGCCAAACCTCATACGTTCCAGGTTTTATAGCTGGATATTTTTCATCGGCTGAATATTAAAACGAAAAGCCCGCGCGGGTCGTGCCTTCAATTGAACCATATTTTCACAGCCCAGCCTTTGAATATTCTATCGCCACTGAAAGGTCACTAACCGAATCGTTTGAATAATAGCAAAATAAATAAGGACAATTTCAGAGTGGCGTTTTGATACAAGTTTCTTTACTTCGAAGTATTTGAGGAAAATGTCACACAAAATACGACGCGGCAAAAATTTTCCGTTATGGAATCAATTTGATTTGATAGATGAAAATAATGGATTTACAAAAGGAATCCTTTATATTCTTTTAAAATATATTGTCGTATTAGCCCATAGATGATCCACTACTGGGTCAGGCCTCCTCCAAATTCATGGAGGGAATTTGCCGACTGTGCCACGCTGGCACGACGGGTTGGCACAGGGTTTGTAGCAAGTGTTCCTTCTCTTTCGGCAGGTGACCTGCCTCTTGCGTTCTTTTAGTCGCCTCTTACGACACCCTCAAGACGGTATGGGTTGGTGACATTGTGTATTCTAAATCCGTTACCACACGGATAGTAATAAATATATTGAACAACATTTTTAGAATCTTTGGCTGCTGAATACCGTACGTAACGTAACCGTGCGAAAAATGTGTGGACATAAAATTCGATACGCCTCATATTGACACATGATAGATTCATTTTAACCATAGTCCATTAGAAACGTTAAGTAATATATGCCGCTGCCTTGTTGGTCTAAGAGTTAGATTGGGATCACGGGTCGCCGGTTCGATTCCGGGGTCGAGTGTTTTTGTGTATACCAGAAGCACTTACTCTCTCGAGTCTAGGTGTGTCATTTGTATACGTGGATTTTTAAACTTTAATAGGGACTAGCTTTTGCCCGCGACTTCGTCCGCGTGGAATAATGACTTCCGGAAAAAAACAATTTATCCCCGTTTTCACCCCGTTGGGAGGGAATTTCCAATAATCCTCTCTTAGTGGTAGCCTACTCCTACCAACAAACACACAGGCCAAATTTCAGCTCTCTACTGCCATTAGTTTCGGCTGTGCGTTGTCTGTCAGTCACTCAGTAACAGAAGAGTTTTATATATAATATATAGATATAGAAAGCTGTGCCCGCAACTCCTAAGTGTGTAATTCCTTGTGTATTATTAAGTTAATGTATTGGTAATATTGTTTAGATCACGTTCACATGAGGCTTACGTACCTATACAACGAAAATACTTCAGCGCAAAGCTTCCGGGTAAACTATCCTACTTCACTTAAAACTAAATACCTATAACTATACCTTTAATTAATAAAAGTATCTACGCTTTTACTTACTTATTATTATTATTAAAAAAACTGAACAAAAATTAACCAAAACTTACCTACTACTAACTAACTACATACTACTAACCTATTACTACTTCACCTAAAAAGAAATAAAATCTATATCTATACTAATATATAAAGCTGCAGAGTTTGTTTGTTTGTTTGTTTGTTTGTTTGTTTGTTTGAACGCGCTAATCTCAGGAACTACTGGTCCGATTTCAAAAAATCTTTCAGTGTTAGATAGTCAATTTATCGACGAAGGTTATAGGCTATATTTTATTTTCAAAAGAATTAGGGATCCGTATGAAAATTGCGATTTTGTAAACCAAGGTGTAAAACCGAAAACCTATTTATGCGTGCGCTGTAAAAACTATTGACAATAGAACAAAATGATGTACTACGGGTTTGTAGGTCTTATAAAGATCTACAAAAAAGTCCGCGAGAGCACATATCTAACTATCATAGTTTAGTCACAATAACCGATTTTATGTTCATAAAAAATATCACGGGTTCGAAGCCCACGCGGGCGAAGCCGCGCGCAAAAGCTAGTGTTAAATAATAATAATTTGTAATTTGAAGGAATATAACACGCCACCAAAATAACTAATACCTATTTTATGAAACAACAACAAAAGAAAATTAAATAAACTAAATTATTGTAAAGACTAAAAGTCGCGCTGATAAACAATATTGCCTGTCACTAAGGGCGAATACTCGGAACGTCTACTCGCATCATCAGCCAAATCCAAATATTGTATGAAGTTCGCGTTTGGATCCCCCGCCCTTTTAAACCTCCCGCGACGACCCGATGCGACGGTTACACAAAAATAATCCTTAAAGCATGATTCAGTAATCACGCGCGATGGTTTATTAGCGTATTTCATGAATAACTTTGGTGTTTCTGTACCGATTTATATGATTCTTTTTTTATTAAATAGGTAATAATGTTAACATTTATTGATTAGGGACGATTGAGAGTGTTATAAACGTAGAGTAGACAAATATAATCAGAAAGCTCTGAACTGCTAAGCTATCGGGAGTTACACGTGTTATTGTGAGTCAACCATAAAAGATAGACATTTGCTGTCGTGGAATATTTTTTATATAATTTTAAGGAGAACATTTCCGTCATACATGATTTCTGTGTAGCTTTAACTATTAAGGCTGCACACGCGACGGAAGCTTAAAAAATGGAGTAAGTTCTCCTGTTTTCCCAACATTTCCCTTCACTGCTCTGCTCCTATTGATCGTAGCGTGATGAAAAGTATACTATAACCTGCCCAGGAGTATGAAGAACAATTGTGCCAAGTTTTGTTGAAATCCGTCGAGTGGTTTTTGTTTCTATAACGAACATACAGACAGACAGACAGACAGACAGACAGACAGACAGACAGACAGACAGACAAAAATTTTACTGATTGCATTTTTGGCGTCAGCATCGATCACTAATCACCCGCTGATAGTTATTTTGGAAAAATATTTCATGTACAGAATTGACCTCTCTACAGATTTATTATAAGTATAGAGTATAGATAAACTGTCCTCGCGATGCAGTTTATACCTAGTACAGATGTTTCATCTTATTAAAATCTTTTTTAGGGATCCAGTGTGTTCACATCACTTCGGGGGCAAAGGGATGATCATCCAGCCAGACGAGGTAGTATGTCTGGCTAGGTTGCGCCTATCACCCCATAGGTGTAGTCGGGGAAATCTTAACTGTGCTAATTGCTCTCGAAATTTCGCTATCGCGGTGTAGGACTTTTTGGTAATTCTCGCATTTGTAGGAGATATTTCTTGATGTAATTCGTTCAGATGTTTCGGGTAAGTTTTGTAAAGTATGTGGCATGTTGGTCGCTACAAATTACAATAAAAATCGTGTATTGTGTTAGACGAGAAATAGACATCGAAGATTTTTTTAAATCATATCAGCTAAAAGTAACTACAGAGTCTCTTGCAGGCTTTTCTCAGTAGGGCAGCATTCCGAACCGGTGGTAGTTTCAGTATGAATGTGGATGGTCATAAGGGTTGTGGGTAAAGAGATAGATGGATTTGGTATGAAATGTATGAATGTAGATATGACCCTGAGATGAATGTGTGGAGACTACTATCTAGCGTGAGACAAGAGCCGAAAAACTATGATGTTAAAACCTACAAGAATAAAGTTCTTTTTGAGTTTGAGTTTAATAAAAACAAGTAGTTCAGTTAATTGCTATCTGATAACAAATTCATTTCTCAGTTTGCTTTGTACCATATTTACGAAAGCCTACAATTGTGAAATAACCTGAAAGCGATTTGTTCCAAACGCACTTACTAAGTTCTTATAACTTATTCCAGTCAAACTTAGCCAATTTCAGACGTTAGGAAAATTAATTTATGATATAGAGTTATGTATAAATAGACAACTAATGCTGAAATACGGACTTTGAGCGATATATTATAAATGAAATAAATCATCTACGATCCGTTGGTTTATAGTCCGTGTGGTGACGGATTTAGAATACATAATGTCACCAACCTCATGTCATCCTGAGGGTGTTGTAATGGCCGCCTAACGGAACGCAAAAAGCAAGATCACCGAACCGCAAGACAAGGAAAACTTGTTACAAACCCAACCCGTCTTGCCATCGTGGCACATAAGACTAATATCCCTTCATGCATTTGGAGGAGGCCTGACTCCGTAGTGGGTCATTAATGGGCTGAAACGACGACGTTCATAATGAGTAGACAGACAAGCGCCATCCTCGTTATTTTGACTGATATCAAATTACTTTATAGATTAAAACGCTGATGATCCAAGTAATTTGTTTCAATTAATACAGCGAACGTGACGCCTCGACAGATTCAGTGAATCATTTTTCTTGGCGGGAAGCGAAGACGTTGACAAATGAGCGAATTATTCGGTCACTTCACTACATGTCACTGGTAAAAAGTTATCCGGAAAAAGAAGCCGGTTTTTGTTTTGAGCTGCCTCGTTTTTCGGACGTGAAAAATCGGGTTTATTAACAGGCTCATTGGCACGAGCGGCCCAAGAGATACGGAGACCGAAACCGCGAATATTTCACACTGAAAAATCACTGTCGATGTACTGCAGTGAAACTGTATGGATAAAATTGTGTATATACGTACGTACATCTTATGATATAGCGATCTCTGTAATTCCATAGAGGTCACGATACCGCAATGTGTACGTCGATATACAAAATAATCAAATAAATATTTTTTCATCCCCCCATCTCGGAAAGAGTATTTTTGCTCTTCGATATCTGAGTGCAAAAGCCGTTTTTATTCGCTAGAGAATAAAGTAAAGATTATTCTGTAATACTTACCTGTCATAATGTAGTAATTAATACCTAAACTGAAATAAAAGTGTACCTATCTTGTGATTGTAAACGTTTTTTTTGCATTTAGTCATTTCCTCGCTGAGGTGGAATGAAAAGTTACGTGTTGCACTCGAGTGCAAAGATTTTTCACCTCGTGCTCTTTTGATTCCCTCGCTAACGTTCAGGATTCTAATTTTGAATCACTCGCTGCGCTCGTGTTTCAATTTTAGAATCCTTCGCTTGCTCGGTCATCAAAATTGAACACGCGGTTAAAAAGCAACTTGGCACTCTTGTATAACAAATAACTATTTCAACGTTGTCTCATGCGAGCTCTTTTGTCACATGAGTAAACATTTATTATTTACCACGGGTTGCAAAGCTGTACTAAAGAGAAGAGCCGGCCAGAAATTCTACGATACAAAGACGAATAAATAGAGTACACTACCGTGTAAAAAACTAAATTAAAAATTTAGGGACTATATTTAGGTTAGGGGACCGCTCCTACTTATTTATTACCTGACCCCTGGTCCCCGAACGCGATGTATTTTTTTTATTTTTTACTTTTTAAAGGGTACTTAGGTCATTGTGTCGGGGGTTTATTTAAATTTTTAATTTAGTTTTTATTTTCTGTGTTTTATAGGTTATGGTGTAGATCCCCACCACATATATTTCCAGATATTTGGTATCCCCCCCCCCTTTTTACCCCTAGAGTTTTTTCAGGGCTCAACTGATTTTCATGGAACATATTATTTTGTAATGTGCACGTGATACGCTTTCATTCTTCCCCACTTTCACCCCCCATAACTTTTAAACGAGTGAAACGATTTTCATCAAACATGTCTAAGAACACTCGCCCGTAACTCACCTGAACAAAAAAAAACTGTATTGAAATCGCTTCATCCGTTCGCGAGCTACGGTGCCACAGACAGACAGACAGACACGTCAAACTTATAACACCCCTCTTTTTGCGTCGGGGGTTAAAAACTGTTATAAACAAAATGGTAGTCCCACTAGATGAATATCAGAGTACATACATCAGATCTACTTAGTAGTAAATTGCGATACGTGAGTAGTAGTCTACTCAGCCTTTAAATGACCTACTGCTGAGTCGGCCTTCCTCCAATTATCTCTTACGTATCAAGTTTTCCTTCTTGCGACTATGTTTTCGGCCTTCTCATTTCTTATCGTCGATTCTTATGACACCCTCAAGATGGAACGGGGTGGTGATACAATATATTCTAAATCCTTCACCACACGGAGAGACAGCAATCGATCCGTGAAAATGGCGGTCGTGGAATTGGCAAAAGGTAAGATGCATAGTATAAACTTGTGATGTAGATATATTGTAGCGATATTTTAAGACGCGGTAAGAATTTCTTTCTCGAGCGAACGTTAAAAAAGCTTCGCTGAATTCATTTTCGCTGCCTTTTCTAGATGGAGGAAGACTTAGCAGCCTTTAAAGTGTGGTCTTTTTTAATATATTTTTTTCAGTGCTTTCACAGAAATTGTTGCCAACGCTTCAGGGCGCTGAAGATACTTAATTCCTTTTTTTACTTGGCTTTGAAACTTGTAATCCAAGTAAAAATGTCGTTCGATTTCTTCAAAAGTTATTGAATTCCTGATAAAAACAGGGGTGTTATATGATTGACCGTCTGTCTGCCTGTCTCACTCGCTCCCTTCTCTATCTATACAATTATATAGTAAAAAGTGAGTGAGAGTCGGAAGAAGAAGCATCGTGGAACACAGACACATTGATTATATCATAAATACTTCGCTTTTTCCTTCGTACCTAAAATAAACAAGCAATTTATATATAGAGCTGTATACTTATGTAACATTCTGTATACTTAGTTGAAAGATCTAAAGTAGAAATGATTGATTTCTGTAGCTGTAATGAATTCAGCTATAAAAGTGTCCCTGATGAATGAAAACCTACACATCTCTTAACAGTATGTGTACGATTTAAAACCTTATTACTGAGACGTCATAGTTCAGTGTTCTTCCATATATTACTGTCTGTTCCTTGCAAAAATACATCTCGTGGTGTGCGATATTCCTCGTTTCTCTTTTATGGTTGGCTGCGTAATTTTGTATTTAAAATGTACATTACTTCTTTACAAAATAAGAGTACAAAATGTTTTTGAAGTAAAATTATATCTGTCCCATTTGTAACCTATAATATTAACAAACAAATTTCCCACTAAATTTACAACTTGTAACAAAATTTAGGGAAAATAAGGAAACAGCACCAATCAGAAGAATTATCGAAATCAGTTAACCATTGCCAGATATTTTACTCTGAATATATAGGTACATAAAGATAAATACCACCTAGCATAGGACAAGAACGTTCTTTTGAAGTCAGTTAAAAAGGAATTGTTGCCGACAGACAATGCAACCTTTTTTATGTATTTTTTTTTTTTATTTCTTATATCCGAATAATTTATGTTTTAAAAACGGAACGTGAGTATGTGTTAGGCTTTGCTGTGAAGAGGTATTATGAAAGGATTACAAGAGTTTATTTTGTAAAAGTGCTTTTATTTTAGTTATCGGTCCTATCTTACGACGCGCGTCCTTATTAGGAACAATATCTCGATATTCAATTTTGAAGCCCACTAAAAATAAATAACGTTACACACAATACATATCTGTGGACTTAAGGGAGCCATTACAAAAGTGTAAGAAAGTAAGCGCGCAAATAACGAGTGCTAGATCTAGAGTCTTATTTGTATTTGCACAAAGATCATTTTACTACACATATGCTTTTACCGAGAACACAAGGGCTGTCTTCTAACTTACAAAGGGTACGTCTCAAATTTCCTCTGACAAGGATAATAATGATGGGCAGGTTAACCTAATTTAGGGCGTCTTTGGTATATTTTTGTTCACATTTACTACTACCCAGCCCATACATGACCCACTGCTAAATCCGACCTCCTATGATTACATGGAGGGTAAACCTATTGTACCACGTTTCCCTTCTCTTGCGGCTATGTTTTCAGCCTTGTCAGCAGGGTCAGCCGTGTCGTAAGGGTTGTGGAAGATCAAGAGAGATGGATGGATTGTAAGCATGAGAAATTGTGTATGAAAGGTGTGACTGTAGATATGACGACTGATAGGTGTGTATGGAGACTGCCACTTGGCGTGGGACAGGGGTCGTAAGATGATGATAATGGTAACTGTAAATATGACGATTTATAAGAGTTTTGTGAAAAAACCTACGTAAATAAAGTTAATTTTGAGTTTGAGTCATTTCCTTTCTCGGCTCTTACAACACCCTCAGAATGGGATAGGGTGGTGACACTATGTATTTTAAATCCGTCACCACACATATATCTGTACCACCTATTTAAATTATAAAACATTAAGGATACCCCATTTTAGAAAAAAATTGTGGAGTCAGAAATTTAATAGTTATTTGGCGACCAATGCTGTATTGCACGCAGAAGCCGCAAAATCTGATAACATATCTGGTTAACCATGATATACTACTACTACTTACTACTTCTCAGCCCAAAAATGACCCACTGCTGTGTCGGGCCTCCTCCCATCACAGGGAGGGAAAATAGCCTATTGTGCCACGCTGTCCGGACGGGTTGGCACAGGGTTTTTTTAAGGAGCCTAAGGAGAGGAGGAGGGCTTCCTCGTCTGCGTTCTGCATCAGATCCCACAATGCCGCAACAGGACGCGAGTTGGAGCACCCCGGGGAGGTTTAGTGGGTAGGCCCTATGGGGGAGAGTCCCACACTCCCCTCGCTGCCCATCCCCGTGGCCGGCGAGGAAGTCCATAAAGGATTTTACCCCGGGCAAATAAAAAGTAAAAATAAAATTAAAAAAGTTTTTATCAAGTTTTCCTTCTCTTGCTGCCAGGTGATCTGCCTCTTCTGTTCCCTTAGTCGCCTCTTAATGGTGTGGTGACACTGTGTATTCTAAATCCGTCACCATGCGGAAGGCCATGATATAGTAGGCTAAATTGTATATATAAGATTAGAGGAGGCCGGAATAGTCACCGAAAAAAAGGCCAAAATAGTCAGCGATTTAAGAGTGAAATGACAATACCATTCTCAATGGTCTCTCTGCACGCCCCGTATAACGACTAAGCCGATGAAACGAATTCACAAAATATCGTGATTCATTAGAAATGTTGCCATTACCCTCGTCCTAAATTCATGATCCATTTTTACTTTCCTTTCCTCCGAGGAGAAAAAATAAATAAAAGCATTAGAAATGATTTTGGCTCATTTCTGTAACATTTCCGATCGTAAATGAAGCAAAAGTTGAAGGTAAAGCCCTCGGAACTTAATATTTCCTGGGACGTCTGCTTACTGAAATATTTATTTGTTAAGTACCAATAAAAAGTATATTCACGGTTGTAATGCCCAGGTGAGTTGAGATGTGTTGCGGGTCGCCAATTTCCTTGGTTGTCATTACTGTGAATAGACGAAATTGCGAAGTTCTCGCAATCCTAGGGTAAAAGAGGGGCGTCACGTCACATCCGTAATCCGTCACTAAAGAAAATTATATTCATCACCATTATGTCATTATCTAAATGACCCACTACTAATTCGAGCTCCTCCAAACTCATGAAGAGAAATTAGCCTTTTTTTTACCCGGTGTTAAATCCTTTATGGACTATCCACGCCAAAAGCCAAATGGCCAAAAGGGGGTGTGTGGGAGACCCCTCCGCCTCAGAGAGAAAACGGAGGCATACCCACTAAACGTCCCCGGGGTGTACCGTCCCGCGCTTGATGCCCCGTGGGCCCTGACTTTATCTCCACGGAAGACAAATTAAGCCTAGAAGAAAAGGTTGGTAAAGGATTTGTATCAAGCTTTCCTTCTCTTTTTTTGGTTGTCTGCCTCTTGCATTCCTTTAGTCACCTCTTATGACAGCCTGAGGATGGTGACATTGAGTACAACATAAACATCGCAACATGGATCGTTGTATAAATCGAGGTATAATTTAGGTCACAGTTGGACAAAATAGAATGTCTAGACTAACAGCTGACCTTATTCATAAGGTTCGATATTCTGACTTCGAACCATAGAGATGGTGTTGAAATGATAAAGTATTCGTTTTCGTCACAATAGATTAGATGACTTGCGGATGATAGGGAAGTAATGAATCGTCTCTCTATTGTGCTATGTCCAACTAATGATATGATCTACTGGGCATAACATCACGCATTTCTTTTGTTGCAATATTCAACGTGTTTTTACATTAATAAGCATGACTTCGTCGTATTATTTTGTATGATATATAAAAACAAAATATATTATATAGTTGTAAAATAATTAATATTAAGTATGGTCTCATTTATTATTAATTCATACCATAGAGTTGTGGGATATAAGGTTGTTTATTATATCGTAATAACGTTTAGTATACCAGATACTAGCCACCCGCCACGGCTTCGCACGGGTGCAATGATGAACATCTAAATTTAACAGTGTTTCTCTACAATATTGTGCATGTAATATACATATAAACCTTCCTCTTGAATCACTCTATCTATTAAAGAAAACCGCTTCAAAATCCTTTACGTAGTTTTAAAGATTTAAGCATACGTAGGGACGTAGGGACAGACGACAGCGACTTTGTTTTATACTATGTAGTGATAGTGATAAGTAAATCATATCGTGATGTAACTATTGGGTATATTTGTTATTAATGTCATACTATAATCTTAATATATATATATTTCTTGTGTGCGTGTGTATGTGACTGAACTCCTCCTAAACGGCTGGACCGATTTGAATGAAATTTTTTGTATGCGTTTGGGTGGCACCGAGGATGGTTTAGATTCACAAATCAGCCCGACAGATGGCGCTGCAGTCGGTAAACAAATATCATGCAGGACAACGTCTGCCCGGTCAGCTAGTATAATATAATACTTTTGTATGAATGTACGTTGTACGAATGTACGTCATAAAAAAAACTATGTATCAATATATATAATATAGCTTTGATTACAACACATATATCGAAGTATACAATATACACAGGTTCTCCCAAAAATAGCCACAGCGACACTGGAAGTAGGCCAGAACCGGGTCTATTTCACAAAAAGAAAATGGTTGAAGAAAAGTCTCATCCCACAAACGACACACTGCTATATGGAGGGTAATTGTAATTAGCCTACTGTGCCACGCTGGCTAGACGGGTTGATATAGGGTTTTGTATCAAGTTTTCCTTCTCTTGCGCGATTTCCGGCTTTATCATTAGCTTTTGTCGGCTCTTACGACACCCTCAGCATGAAATGGGGTGGTGACACTATTTTTTCTAAATCATTTTCCGGGTCTAGGTGTTTTTAACCCCCGACGCAAAAAGAGGGGTGTTATAAGTTTCACGTGTCTGTCTGTCGGTCTGTCTGTCTGTCTGTCTGTGGCACCGTAGTTCGCGAACGGATGAAGCGATTTCAATAAAGTTTTTTTTTTTATAAAAGGTGCGTTACGGGCGAGTGTTCTTAGACATGTTTGATGAAAATCGGGTGAGCCGTTTAAAAGTTATGAGGGGTGAAAGTGGGGAAGAATAACCGAATGTCTGCTTAAATAATCGAGTGGGGTCTCAAATGAAAGCGCATCACGTGCAATTTAACAAAATCTACATTATAATAAGTATGTACCTATAAAAAGTATAAAATAAAAATTAAATTTAAAATATTAAATAAAATTTAAATAATACCAGGGGTCAGGTAATAAATAAGTGGGAGTGGTCCCCCAACGCGAAGTATTTATTTTTATATTTTACTTTTTAAAGGTTATTATGTCGGGGCTTTATTTAAATTTTTAATTTAATTTTTCTATAATATGTATATATTTACAAAAAAAATGTATATAAGTAGTTTATCATCCATCTCGTTACCATAACACAAGCATTAAGTTGCTTAGCTTGGGACGAGATGGCGTTGTGTGAAATGTCCAAGGATATTTATTTATTTATTTATTTTAAATAGAATAGGCAGCAGATCAACTTGTCTCAGGAACAGATCTCTCAATCATATTAGGATGAGGTCCGATCTCAGTTTAAGGTCGTATTGAGGTTGGGTCGTGGATAAAAATACCTTAAGTCAGATTGAACAATCTGCTTCATGACACAGGTGGTCAACTCATGAAATATGCATAGACACGCTTGCGTTTCAGCATGGTAGTACCAATACAGATTTATACAGGTAGTGGCTGCAAGATTATATGCCACAGCATGAATTTGGACCCTGTTTGTTTGTCTATATGTGAACATTGACTGCCTCGTTGGTCTAGTGGTTAGATGTGCCGCCTTTGGATCAACGGGTCCCGGGTTCGATTCCGGGGTCGGGCAAGTATCTTTGTCTAAACCAGAGGCACTGGCTCGGAGTCTGGGTGTCATTTCTATCTATAATATGTATGTATTTACAAAAAAAAATGTATGTAAGTAGTTTATCATCCATCTCGTTACCATAACACAAGCATTAAGTTGCTTATCTTGGGACGAGATGGCGTTGTGTGAAATGTCCAAGGATATTTATTTATTTATTATTTAACATTGTTAAATGTTGATAAGTGTATCCGAACCTGCTTTTTCTAAAGGATTCATATTTTTTTTTACAATCAGCTTTTTTTGAGTCTGTGTCTAGCATAAGCAGTGATATTTATATAAATATCTATTTTAAGAGTTCACTTTTTAAAAAATAGCTAATTATTATATCACAAACATAATTATATAAAGTTCATACTAGAGGACCCGACAGACTTCGTTCTGTCAAAAAAATTTACTCTTTGACGTAATATAAGGAACACACCTACATTGCTTAGACAACAGTCAGTGATTTGAATTTAATATGAACTTTATACAATAGCAATAAACCTCAAATTGTCTCTACGTTTTAGTTAGAAAACGTTTGTATGGGAAAAAGAAAAACGCTGTTTTTAGGGTTTTTCCGGCAATTATTAGATTTTTTCTCTCCATAAAAACCATCCTACAATTTCAACGTACATTTAAAAAAAAATGGCCAAATTGGTCCACGCGTTGTTGAATTATGCGCTTACCAACACATTTTGCGATTCATTTTTATATAATGTGCATATTTAAGAATTGATATTATAATGTTTGTGTTACAATAAAACAATAACATTTACATAAGCATTATTATAATGAAAAAGATTCATCATTCGATGAATCTTCTTCTACTCGCCCAGTTAAGGACCCAGTGCTGCGCCGAGTCTCCTCCAATAACAGGGGGGAAATTAGCCTACTGTGCCACCCTAACCAGGGTTTCGTTTCAAGTTTTATTTCCCTTGTCGCCAGGTTTTCTGCCTTGAAGTTTCCTTTAGTCAGTACGACACTCGTAGGATGTAATGGGGTGGTGACATCAAAAACATTTATTCATGTTTGAAATACATATCCACGTCCATGTCCTCTTGCGTTCCCTTAGTCACCTCTTACAACACCTGGGATGGTATGGGTTGGTTACATCTGTCTAAACTTACGCGTATAGAATATTGTCCTTGGTAATACCTTTTTGGCTTGTTTGCGTACTGTAAAGGTGGGAACTGACCAACGTTACGAGGTGTAATGTAACATGTTACACAACGAGCATTCGTGCAGTCAGTGCGTCGTGTTACGGGGAAACCAGCGACCAACGACGTACTGACTGCACGAATGTTTGCTGTGTAACACCATAACGCCTCATAACGCCGGTCGGAAAATTATTAGCCTACAGACTGAATACCTTGTAGCCTAAAAATGAATTTCAGAAAAGTCCGTGTGGTGACGGATTTAGATGGCGCGGTGTCACCACCCCACTCTATCCTGAGGGTGTCATAAGAGTCGACAAAAGACAAGGCCGAAAACTTAGCCGTAAGAAAAGGAAAACTTGAAATGAAGCCCTGTGCCAACCCGTCTGGCCAGCGTCGCTCAGTAGGCTGGCCCTCCCCGTAATGGGAGGAGGCCCAACCCCGCAGTGGGTCGTTTGTCGGCTGAGTAGTAGCAGTACAGTCTAGAAGCTAGATACGTTGCCAACCTAATTTGCCAACCCTATCATTTATGGGTAATAAACAAAAACCCGGAAAATGTGGTACAGAACAAAAAATATTTCACTAATACGTCGAGAAATGAACACTAGGACGAGAGTAATAAGTTTTACCGAGAATCTTATTTATTTCTTGTATTCTCGTTATTTATTTCCTACGTAACTGTATTTGTTATACGAGATGCCATCTTTTCGGATGAGAATTACAACAATAACTCTTAGGTAGTCTAGTTCTAGTAAATTATATTACATCCAGAAATAGTGTTGAGCATGTCACGGGTTCGATTCATAGGTGCCCTTCAAGAACACGAAAGAGGCCCGTTGAGCGTAAAGCCCGAAGACCCACAGAAAATAACACACGACGCAGAGACGCGAGATGGCCGCCGCTAGTGTTGCCCTTCACGGTGCGGCATCAGTTCCTAGTGATTGTTTACTGCAAGTGCAAGAAGATCATCCTTTAATATGTTGTTATATTGCACATAGCCCACATTCTATAAAACTCTCGACTCAGCTAAAATAGTGGTGTTACCTTTCAAGGGGGTCAAGACAATTTTTGATTATTAAAATCCAGCATCGATATTGTTTTATCGAACCAGGAGCTGAGATGCCACAGACATTTGCCTGTGTTCTTAATTGAAATTATTAATGGCATATTATAACGACACGGTTGGCGCAGTGGTTGAGCGATCGACTGCTGCGCAGCATGTCGCGGCTTCGATCCCCGCACGGAAGAAATATTTGTACGACCTACAAGTATTTGTTCCGGGTCTGGGGGTTTTCTATCTATAATATGTGTGTATTTACAAAAAAAAAGTAACTGGTTTATCATCCAGCTCGTTACCATAACACAAGCATTAAGTTGCTTAGCTTGGGATGAGATGGCGTTGTGTGAAATGTCCAGGATATTTATTTATATTTATTTAAAATCGCAATTTTCTTACGGATCCCAATTAAAAAAAAAATTATGTATAGCCTATATCCTTCGTCGATAAATGGACTATCCAACACTGAAAGATTTTTCGAAATCGGTCTAGTAGTTCCTGAGATTAGCGCGTTCAAACAAACAAACAAACTCTGCAGCTTTATAATATTGCTATAGTTAGATGTACGTATAGATTGAATGTTTCCACCAAGCCCGCTTTTCACTTTAATGCATTGTGATATACCGAGAGCTCAATAGTATTCCCCACACGTTGGAAGTCATGCCGCCGACTATACTCGGGAGACAACCTCGAAATTAGATTTGTCAAATAACCAGAAATGTATGGTCTCCCTACTGGCCTAATAATATTCCCAGACTTAGTCCTAATTGTAATGGATGATGTGCTAATAAAGAGATGTGGTTAAATTAAATATAATGTTTTATATAAACAGTAAACATTAAGTCGTCTTTTCGGCCCATAAATAACCCACTACTGGGTCGGGCCTCCTCCAAATTCATGGAGGGAAAGTAGCCTACTGTGCCACGCTGGCAAGACGGCTCGGCACAGGGTTTGTATCAAGTTTTCCTTCTCTTGGGGCTAGGTGATCTGTTTCTTGCGCTCTTTTAGTCGCCTCTTACGACACCCTAAAGATGGTATGGCATGGTGACATTGTCTATTCTAAAGCCGTCACCACCTAGTACCGAACCTAGTAATTGATAACCTATTCAGTCATCCTAGTAATTCACGCCATAGTTTGAAACCAATATCAACTTGGCCAGGCCGCGCGGCCTGGCGACTGGCCGCGCGGCCTGGCCGCATAATGCGCGGATTGGTCGCGGCGGCCAATAGGCCGCGTATGTGACGCGATGTTTTTAGTTGGCCGCGCGGCCTGGCCGCGTAATGCGCGCAGCTATATACATCGTAGAACAATTAGTTGGCCGCAGCGACTTGGCCGCGCGGCCAACTAATTATTCTACTACTACATAATTATCCAACTAATTATTCCGCATAATGCGCGGAGGCCCTAAGTGTAGGTGTTTCCAATACACCCCTACACTAAATCCACTTCGGATAAAACAAAGTTGCCAATGTGTGTGTTATATCACGAAGCAACACTAAACTAGACTATGACAAGGCAAACTCACATAAGTCCTCAATTATGACTTAGTTTGCTACATCCATACTTAATTAATGTATACTAAGGCAACATTTCTGCTCAGCAGCGCCGCCGGCTGACGTTAGGGAATAGCCACGAAATGAGATTCGTCTCATAACCCGCAAATGTATGGTCTCCCTAGTGACCTCGCTGTACTGAATTGGAGGAAAGTCTTACTATATTACTACCATTAAGCAAAGTTTTTCTTTTGATGCCAGTAGTGGAGTTAATAATATTTCTGTCATTAAATTAAGCCATGTGGGATTTAGAAAACATTGAGTCACCACCCCATTCCATCCTGAGGGTGTCGTAAGAGTTGACAAGGAATGAACACAGGGAACTCTAAACGTAACCCTTTTTTTGTTGTCGCTAGGGAAATGCTTTATGCATACCACCGCCCTCGCCCGGCTGCGGTGCGGGTCAGCTCCCTCCTTTGCGACCCGCCCCGCAGCCCTCTTCTGCGACATAACGGTCTCGCAGAAGGAGGCCCGTCAGCCCTCGGGTTAGCGACAACTGAGGGCGTTGGTGCACCGCAGCGGTCCAGGACTCGCATTGGAACTCTGAGGGTAGAGGAGTCCCTGGAGCCCCAATCCGGGTGCCGTTCTTCGTCTCACCTCTCCCCGTGGACCCACCCGGCATGGGAGGCCCTGGCCAGTGTGGCACCACGGATTATTGAGGCACTCAAGCCCCCTCACCACGACAAGGTGGCAGCAAAGTCGAGGGGGAACTCTACACGTAACTCTGTGCCAACCCGATTTGTCAGCGTGGCACAGTAGGCTAATCGCCCTCCCCACGTTGGGAGGAGGCCCGACTCAGCAGTGGGTCATTTATGGGATAAGTAGTAATATGCATTTGGTAAACACGAAAAACTTATTGAAAGGTTTCAAAATCGCCTAAAGAAACTAGTCGCAAGAGATGAAAAATTAAACACGCAAGAACAAGCTGTGTCAACCCGCCAACCGAATCTATACATCTATACATCTATACAAATAAATAAAATTGGAGTGTCTGTTTGTAATAATAAAATAACAACTTTTTACTAAATGCGTAAGTCTGTATACACAGCACATAGACCAAAATAACATTTTTTTTAATTTTTGTCTGACTGTCCGTCTGTCTGTCTGTCTGTCTGTCTGTTTGTTCCGGCTAATCTCTGGAAAGGCTGGACCGATTTTGACGGGACTTTCACCGATAGTTAGCTGATGATATAAGGAGTAACTTAGGCTACTTTTATTTAGTCTATACATCTATACAAATAAATAAATGCGTAAGTCTGTATACACAGCACATCTATACATCTATACAAATAAATAAAATTGGAGTGTCTGTTTGTAATAATAAAATAACAACTTTTTACTAAATGCGTAAGTCTGTATACACAGCACATAGACCAAAATAACATTTTTTTTTATTTTTGTGTGTCTGTTCGTCTGTCTGTCTATCTGTCTGTCTGTTTGTTCCGGCTAATCTCTGGAACAGCTGACCGATTTTGACGGGACTTTCACCGATAGGTAGCTGATGATATAAGGAGTAACTTAGGCTACTTTTATTTAGTCTATACATCTATACAAATAAATAAATGCGTAAGTCTGTATACACAGCACATCTATACATCTATACAAATAAATAAAATTGAAGTGTCTGTTTGTAATAATAAAATAACAACTTTTTACTAAATGCGTAAGTCTGTATACACAGCACATAGACCAAAATAACATTTTTTTAAATTTTTGTCTGACTGTCCGTCTGTCTGTCTGTCTGTCTGTCTGTTTGTTCCGGCTAATCTCTGGAAAGGCTGGACCGATTTTGACGGGACTTTCACCGATAGGTAGCTGATGATATAAGGAGTAACTTAGGCTACTTTTATTTAGTCTATACATCTATACAAATAAATAAATGCGTAAGTCTGTATACACAGCACATCTATCTATACATCTATACATCTATACATCTATACAAATAAATAAAATTGGAGTGTCTGTTTGTAATAATAATATAACAACTTTTTAGTAAATGCGTAAGTCTGTATACACAGCACATAGACCAAAATAACATTTTTTTAAATTTTTGTCTGTCTGTCCGTCTGTCTGTCTGTCTGTCTGTCTGTTTGTTCCGGCTAATCTCTGGAACGGCTGGACCGATTTTGACGGGACTTTCACCGATAGTTAGCTGATGATATAAGGAGTAACTTAGGCTACTTTTATTTAGTCTATACATCTATACAAATAAATAAATGCGTAAGTCTGTATACACAGCACATCTATACATCTATACAAATAAATAAAATTGGAGTGTCTGTTTGTAATAATAAAATAACAACTTTTTACTAAATGCGTAAGTCTGTATACACAGCACATAGACCAAAATAACATTTTTTTTTATTTTTGTGTGTCTGTTCGTCTGTCTGTCTATCTGTCTGTCTGTTTGTTCCGGCTAATCTCTGGAAAGGCTGGACCGATTTTGACGGGACTTTCACCGATAGGTAGCTGATGATATAAGGAGTAACTTAGGCTACTTTTATTTAGTCTATACATCTATACAAATAAATAAATGCGTAAGTCTGTATACACAGCACATCCATACATCTATACAAATAAATAAAATTGAAGTGTCTGTTTGTAATAATAAAATAACAACTTTTTACTAAATGCGTAAGTCTGTATACACAGCACATAGACCAAAATAACATTTTTTTTAATTTTTGACTGTCTGTCCGTCTGTCTGTCTGTCTGTCTGTTTGTTCCGGCTAATCTCTGGAACAGCTGGACCGATTTTGACGGGACTTTCACCGATAGTTAGCTGATGATATAAGGAGTAACTTAGGCTACTTTTATTTAGTCTATACATCTATACAAATAAATAAATGCGTAAGTCTGTATACACAGCACATCTATACATCTATACAAATAAATAAAATTGGAGTGTCTGTTTGTAATAATAAAATAACAACTTTTTACCAAATGCGTAAGTCTGTATACACAGCACATAGACCAAAATAACATTTTTTTAAATTTTTGTCTGTCTGTCCGTCTGTCTGTCTGTCTGTCTGTCTGTTTGTTCCGGCTAATCTCTGGAACAGCTGACCGATTTTGACGGGACTTTCACCGATAGGTAGCTGATGATATAAGGAGTAACTTAGGCTACTTTTATTTAGTCTATACATCTATACAAATAAATAAATGCGTAAGTCTGTATACACAGCACATCTATACATCTATACTACAAATAAATAAAATTGGAGTGTCTGTTTGTAATAATAAAATAACAACTTTTTACTAAATGCGTAAGTCTGTATACACAGCACATAGACCAAAATAATTTTTTTTTTACTTTTTGTCTGTCTGTCCGTCTGTCTGTCTGTCTGTCTGTTTGTTCCGGCTAATCTCTGGAACGGCTGGACCGATTTTGACGGGACTTTCACCGATAGGTAGCTGATGATATAGGGAGTAACTTAGGCTACTTTTATTTAGTCTATACATCTATACAAATAAATAAATGCGTAAGTCTGTATACACAGCACATCTATACATCTATACAAATAAATAAAATTGGAGTGTCTGTTTGTAATAATAAAATAACAACTTTTTACCAAATGCGTAAGTCTGTATACACAGCACATAGACCAAAATAACATTTTTTTTTATTTTTGTGTGTCTGTCCGTCTGTCTGTCTGTCTGTCTGTCTGTCTGTCTGTTTGTTCCGGCTAATCTCTGGAACGGCTGGACCGATTTTGACGGGACTTTCACCGATAGGTAGCTGATGATATAGGGAGTAACTTAGGCTACTTTTATTTAGTCTATACATCTATACAAATAAATAAATGCGTAAGTCTGTATACACAGCACATCTATACATCTATACAAATAAATAAAATTGGAGTGTCTGTTTGTAATAATAAAATAACAACTTTTTACCAAATGCGTAAGTCTGTATACACAGCACATAGACCAAAATAACATTTTTTTTTATTTTTGTGTGTCTGTCCGTCTGTCTGTCTGTCTGTCTGTCTGTCTGTTTGTTCCGGCTAATCTCTGGAAAGGCTGGACCGATTTTGACGGGACTTTCACCGATAGGTAGCTGATGATATAAGGAGTAAATTAGGCTACTTTTATTTAGTCTATACATCTATACAAATAAATAAATGCGTAAGTCTGTATACACAGCACATCTATACATCTATACATCTATACAAATAAATAAAATTGGAGTGTCTGTTTGTAATAATAAAATAACAACTTTTTACCAAATGCGTAAGTCTGTATACACAGCACATAGACCAAAATAATATTTTTTTAAATTTTTGTCTGTCTGTCTGTCCGTCTGTCTGTCTGTCTGTCTGTCTGTTTGTTCCGGCTAATCTCTGGAACGGCTGGACCGATTTTGACGGGACTTTCACCGATAGTTAGCTGATGATATAAGGAGTAACTTAGGCTACTTTTATTTAGTCTATACATCTATACAAATAAATAAATGCGTAAGTCTGTATACACAGCACATCTATACATCTATACAAATAAATAAAATTGGAGTGTCTGTTTGTAATAATAAAATAACAACTTTTTACGAAATGCGTAAGTCTGAATACACAGCACATAGACCGAAATAACATTTTTTTTATTTTTTGTCTGTCTGTCCGTCTGTATGTCTGTCTGTCTGTTTGTTCCGGCTAATCTCTGGAACGGCTGGACCGATTTTGACGGGACTTTCACTGATAGGTAGCTGATGATGTAAAGAGTAACTTAGGCTACTTTTATTTAGTCTATACATCTTCTATACAAATAAATAAAATTGGAGTGTCTGATTGTAATAATAAAATAACAACTTTTTACTAAATGCGTAAGTATGTTTAAACAGCACATAGACCAAAAAATTTTATTTTTATTTTTGTCTGTCTGTCTGTTTGTTCCGGCTTAAACGTTCAGTACTTTGGAGACATTGTTAAAAACTTAATTTAAAACAAAACATGAGAGTACATCATTCAGCTGATTCAGAATTTAGTAAAATTCTTCTTGATGTTGGAGAGGGAAAGTGTCTAGAAGTGAATAATAATCATGATATAGAACTACCTACCAGTCTTTGTCAGATTGTGGTGGACACTGAAACTTTAATACATAGTATTTATGATGATATTCACAATCTCAATATCAAAGAAGATTCGATAAATAAGCCAACAAAAACTAAAAATAAATGATAATTAAAATAAATGCAAAAACCAAAAAAAAATATTAATTAACTAATTAACTTTTTTTAAATTCCACGCGGACGAAGTCGCGGGTGCAGCTAGTGACTTAATAAAGTATAAAAACGATCTTCCAAATAGTTGAACCAGAACATCGCACACAGGCATAGACCTGCAGGAATAGCTATCAAATGGGTTTTGTCTCATCACCTACCAATTTCTGGACTCCCCAGTGGCTTCGTGTTTAAGAATGGAATCGGTTTCTCTGATTAGTTTTGTACCTCCATGCATATATTCTTTATGAAATAGTGGATGTTTTGCATAATAAAGGTCCATTTGAAAAAGAAAGACAAATCTGTACTACTTTGTCATGTTACTGGAATAAAGCCGTAAACTTTATCAAGCAACACACATTTCTATATTTCAAACAAGTTTTCTGTAGGTTTTTTATCAGTTACTTGAATGCCTTTGACCCTAGGCTTGCGTGAAAGCAACGCCAGGGTCTAAGATGGTGCAGGCTATTCAAGGAAATGCCCTGTCGAGCACCGGCTCTCACATACACACGACGAAACACAGTAAAACTGCTTGGCGCTGGACTTAGATGTGAGGGTAGTAGCTATCCGGGCGGACCATTAGATCCTAGCACCAAGCGTGCTGGGTTTTGTTGACTTTTATGACACACGTATTTTCCCAACGTGCGGTAGGGAAGTGTAATATTCTGACCCGTCCCCACACGGGTAAAAAGAAAGAAAGAAAGAAAGGTGTTGTGTGAAGCAATTGAATAGATCTGGCTAATAATATTTTTTTATAAATTTAAACACATACATGTCTGTCGGCTTTGCTGTCCATTAACCATCAAATAAATTGATGTTGCTATAGATAAAATAAAATTACTAATGGTTGGGATAAGTGCTTTTATCTGAAACAAATATGGTAGATATCATTTGAGGTTTTCTTTTGCATTGGCCGAGTATTATCCTACAAGAATTTCAAAATAAAATCAGATAAATAACTACATGCAATCATTTAGCAAATTTGCGGAGAACTTCTGGAGAAAGCTAGACAAACGAAGACAGTACTGTTTTTTAAAAGAAATCCCTGCACTAGATATATCTTGTATTGGGGGGTTGTTTACAATAATATAAATAACGTACACAAATGTCACCCAGACTCAGAGCAAGTGCCTCTGATTTAAACAAAGAGACTTGGCCGATCCCGGAGTCGAACCGGTTACCCATGACTCAAAGGCCGCACATCTAACCTCTCGACCAACAAAGCAGTCCAAATGAGGATAAGCAAATAGGTGACTATTAGTGAGGATATGAGGAGATATAAATTTTGTAAGATAATAATGATGATAATTAGTAAAGCGTAGCTCACTTCCACCAAAGAAATTAATAGCAGAATGAATGGAAATAAGACGCTCATTGAAGACAGTCGTTTCCTTTCATTTCAAAATAAGAACGAATAGTCGTAATTATGTCTTAGGTTTATTATTTGCACACTTATTACTAGACAATAAAGTTTTGTATTCAATAACAGTGTGAAGTTGTCAGTGCAAACTTTCAGCACCAGGTGCTGTGAGGTCGTAAGCTTCACGAATTTAGAGCTCCTCATTCAGGTGTTACGGGCCTAGAACACTTACAATTATGTTTGGCAAGGGTTGGCATAATTTATGTTGTTTATAATACTGCAATAGTGTCGTTTATTTCAATGTGAAACCTTTCCTTAAACATTTGGTTGTAACGTTATTTAAATTGATTTCATCTATTGGTCTATGAATATTTTAATTGCATATTAGGTCAACCTTTAACATGAGATCGCGGTAGCCGATTAAGCCGCCGAAAGAATACACTTTACTTGTATTTATAGCTATATATATATTTACAGGGTGTAATAAAGAATTTATAAAATTTAAATAAAATACATTTTTGCCTTATGAGTCGAACCAGACAATTTATGAGGCAAACTACAAGATTTTAAATATTCAAGAATATTCATTTCTCTCACAAATCAGTCGTATTCCAGTTAAAATTGCGATCTAAAAAAAAGCAACCACAGAGTTTCTTGCCGGCTCTTCTCTGTAGAGCTGCATTCCTAACCACTGGTAAATGGTAAAATTACAATTTTAAATTATTCTATTGTTTGACTTTTCAATAGAGCTCTAATAAGCCAACTTGCATAAATGAGTTTTGATTTGATTTGACATCGAAATAAAAGATTGTTTTGCCAAAACATGTGTTCGACTTTTCCTGGACTTTAATCAATAGATAACTAAAAAGCTCGGAATATACGACGCGTCGGTAAACCCGAGTTACCTTTTTATATCGACTGCTTACCTCTATAAACAACTTTGGGGTCGCAACTGTTGTTCGTGTTCGCGGAAATATCTCTGATACATTTATGGGTGCGTATTTTTCCGTGATTTTATTTACACGTTGAAATGAAATATGTCGCGTAGTGGCTGTCGTCTAATGGTGAATTGTTGAAATAACCTTGCAAATATTTTTGTCACGAAATCTTTGATGTTTTTTGCGGAATTAATAATGGCGCTTCAAATATTTGCGGGTTTCGTAAGAGGCGACTAAAGGACTGCAAGAGGCAGATCACCTAGCCGCAAGAGAAGGAAAACTTTATACAAACCCTGTCCCAACCCACCTTGCCAGCGTGGCACAGTAGGCTAATTTCCCTCCATGAAAGTGGAGGAGGCCTGAGTCAGTAGTGCGTCATTTATGAGCCGACATGATGATTATAAGGATTACATCTTCACCATTATCGTATTTAGTAGATCCTGAACGTTGTCTTTTAAAAAAAAATCCACCTTCCTTCAAGCCACAGCTGCTACCACTTGGTGCAGTCAGGATCCATGGGGCAGTTTGGTGGTGGGTACTCGCAGGGTTTGAGATATCCATTTTTCGGCTTTCACATCACTCTCAGAATGGACTAGGGTATGTATTCTAAATCCATCACTACGCACACCAGTAATTACCCTAAGTATTTTTTTTATGACCACAACTAATTCTATAATGAAGATGTCGAAGATGCACTCGCGAACTCTTTCTCATCCTGTTGCCTTTCATCCGATGGAAAAATCTTGTATGAATCATCACTACATAGTATAAAACAAAGTCACATTTTTCTGTCCGTCCCAATGTATGCATAAATCTTTAAAACTACGCAACGGATTTTGAAGCGGTTTTTTTAATAGATAGAGTAATTCAAGAGGAAGGTTTATATGTATATACCACCCCCGCTTTGCACGGGCGAAGCCGGGGCGGGGCACTAGTAATTTATAAACTGTGGTAGAAAAAAGATATGAGAGAGAGACAGAGAGAGAGAGACAGAGAGAGAGAGAGAGAGAGAGAGTTATTGACGACTGCCTTGTTGGCCAAAGGATCTGCCGCCATTGGACCACGGGTCCTCGGTTAAATTCGGGGTCGTGCAAGTGTCTTTGTGTATTTAGAGGCATTTGCTCAAAGTCTGGGTGTCTTTTGTGTTCGTGAATTACGTGTTTGTAAACTGCCCCCGCGATATAGGTTAAACATAGGGCGGGATTTCGTTTTCCAAAAAAAAAAAACTGCCTTTTACTAATGACTTTTTAACCTAATTGTCCACGTTTTCTTTCATACCTTCGTTGAAACAGCTTTCACAACTGTTATCTATTTCCGAGCAACAAATAACAAATAGTGTACACAAGCACACACAAGAGACCCATATGTCAACGACATTGTCTCATACACAACCCAGTGTATCGTAAAATGACTCGGAAGTGTAAAAGATAGCCGCCATGTACTTTATATGCAGCCGCAATAGCCGTAAATATGGTCCCTCTACTCTAGTGAATGGAATGCAAGCGATCATAAATATCACTTAATATTATTTACTTATTAGCGTCATGTCGTGTGGTACATAGATATACAGGGTGCCCCAAAAATAGCACGCCACAGCGATACTGGAAGTAGGCTAGTCTATTCCACAAAAAAAAAATGCTGAGGAAAAGGCTAATGGATTTCGAGATTAAGAATGTTTCTTATTACCAGTTTTTTTTATTTTTAATATTTCCCCTTTTTTTCGTTCTATGTAAAAAAAATCGTCACAAATACCTACATTTAAGGGTTGAGAAGTAGTAGTAGAAATAGAACAGCTATACAAGCTAATTTACGATAGCGACGAAGTAGCTTATTATATAACTGTTATTAAAGGCTGTCTTTTTTTACTTCGGGGTTCCTCATGGATACCCGGTTGTTGCGGACTGGCCGGGGTATGTTGAATCCGGAGCGCGTAGAGTTGGCAAATTGCGCCCCGACCTACCCGCTAAAACCGACGGCTGTCCTTCACTGCCCAAACCAGGGCCAAGGGTACCACACCGATTGCTCCGTGGCCGGGGGGGCTTGGCCCTAATCTTATAAAGCTAGTGGAAAATTCGACTTCTCTAATAAAATATGGTCTAATATGATGATGACGCCTTTTAAGTGGGTACCAGGCTAATCTGATTGGGTTAGCCTCCATCTACTAGAATACCCGGGGACCATTTTGCTGGACGAGCTTTCAGTTACCATGCTACTGACTTCGTATAACGACAGGCATAGGTTTACTTTATTTAATTCGTGTGCGAATGACGCAGTTACAAGCGATAGCTATAAAAATATGAACATAATTTAATGTTTATTAGCGTCGAACGCAAACCGCAAAAGCCACTCACAAATTAAATTATTTTATATTATCGATAATAATATTATAATGGTGACGATAAATGGCTTTAAAATTGAATTAAAATATTGGTGGTGGACGATAAAAGTAAAACATTTTCTAGATTATGCATATCGAAGTTGGCGGAGTTGTGAGTGTGTGTGTGCTTGGGTGTGTATAATTAAATGTTATAATAAAAATACATATTACATATTTTACACAGCAACACAAAGACATTAGTGAATAGTATATAAAAAAAAGAATTTAAAGACTGTTATAATATTTAGGATGGATTTCGACGTTACAGTCTCGTATTCCATCATAAGGGTGAATGCGTAATCATATGAAGCGTATCTACACAGAGTAAAAAACTTCCCGCAAGAAACCAATTAAAGTTATGCTTAATTAGGTCTTGATAAGTGCGACGGAATAACAGAATTTATTTCCACCATCATCATTTTTCAGGGATCATAAACTTTCTATCGATTATCATCACCATAATTTCAGCCAAGAGACGTCCACTGCTGAACATAGGCCTCCCCTAAAGATTTCCAATAATGCCATTCCTGTGCCGCCTGCATCCGTCGTTTTTTTTTTTTAAACGAAACCCCTGCACTAGCCTGTATCGCCGGGGCAGTTTAAAAACAAGTAATACACGAACACAAATGACACCCAGACTCAGAGCAAGTGCCTCTGGTTTAGAAAAAGGCACTTGGCCGACCCCGGAATCGAACCCGGGACCCCTTGATCCAAAGGCGCATCCAACCCCTAGACCAACGAGGCAGTCTTGGATTTTCTTGGTTTTCCAGCGACCTTAAGCAGGAAATCGATCCACCGTGTGGGAGGCCTACCAGCACTGCGCTTTCCGGAACGCGGTCAGCCTTGGAGTACTTTTCTGCGCAATCGGGCGTCAGTCATGCGTCCTTGGCAAATCCTATGGGCTATGTCGGTAACTCTGGTTCGCCTGCGTATCTCCTCATGTGTTATTTAATGTGGGTGTCTTCAAGTTGAGACTGAACAGGTATGTTACTTCGTTAACAGCATCATCACATCGAGGATTGCTGTCGGTTTTAGTTGGTAGATCAATTGGTAGGCGTGATTTAGCGTCCCTCATCTCATAGCCTCTCCCCAATGGATCCTAAACACATGCAAGCCCGTCACCAGAACAAGGTGGCAGCACGGTCGAGGCCAACCTTAACCAGCGTACCACTATATATCCTTCCATCATATCGGGGGGAGCTGTGTGAAATTTGCGCGCTGTAATAAAGTCGATGATGATAAATATCTATAGAGCACCTAGAACCCATTATGCTAATTGAAATGTATAGTCCCACTACCAGACAGTCTGTGTTTTATGATCGTTTTTATGACGTCACATTAATTTCAGCCGCGTTGTTCATTTGTTTGAATTACAAAGGGACACAATGATGGACTCGGCGAGGTACGAATTAATTGTTGCCCTCATACTTCTCAGCTCATAAATGACCCACTGCTGAGTCGGGCCTCCTCCCATCAGAGGGAGGGAAAATAGCCCACTGTACCACGCTAGCCAGACGGGTTGGCACAGGGTTTCGTGTCAAGTTTTCTTTGTCTTACGGCTAGGTTATCGGGCTTCTCATTTCCTTTTGTCGGCTCTTACGACACCCTCAGGATAGAATGGGGTGGTGACACTATGTATTCTAAACCATCACCACACGGACCTCCTAATATATATCTCTTATTATATTATCATCATATTCGTATCTACAATGCATCATTTCAGGGCATGAATGAGACGGGCGTCCCTCTATTATTTGGAGGGTAGCTACGGTGCAACGCTGACCCGAAAGGTCGGCACAGTCTTTCGTTTCAAGATTTCCTTCCCTCGTGGCTAAGTTTAAGGGCCTTTCATTTCTTTTAGTTCGTTTCTTACAACACCAACAGGATGGAATGGCGTGATGACATTATGTGTTCTAAATCCGGAGCCACGCGGGTCTATATTTCTTAGAATATTTATGCAACTATAACACTTAAGTTTTGCATGTTTACTAAATAAATATGTTAATTTTGTGGTTATGCAATATACAAAAATCTAGCAACGTTGTTTTTTGCTGTTATTTTTGTGTATGTTAAGATGTGTTTAGAAGGCTAAATTACCTTTCCTCGTTAGTTACTTTTTTCTAAATTAGTTATTCTACGGTTCGATAAATATATTTATATTCACTGCAAGTAAAAAATTATCAGAAACTATTAATTTTTCCAATGAAGTAAGCATTTTTTTATAAAAAATAACGTTACTAAGATTATAAAACTAAGTGTAAAGACGCTTGTTGAACAAGTTTATGAATAAATAATCGGATAATAATACATGTGTTTCTTCTAATAGCAAAAAATACAGTAAAGGAAAATGATAGTGCCGTTGACGATGTTTATTTATTAATAGTCACCTATTCAAGAAAACTGTCCATTTCGTGACGGATTCAGAATAAATAAATAAATAAATAAATATCCTTGGACATTTCACACAACGCCATCTCGTCCCAAGCTAAGCAACTTAATGCTTGTGTTATGGTAACGAGATGGATGATAAACTACTTATATACATTTTTTTTTTGTAAATACATACATATTATAGATAGAAATGACACCCAGACTCCGAGCCAGTGCCTCTGGTTTAGACAAAGACACTTGCCCGACCCCGGAATCGAACCCGGGACCCGTTGATCCAAAGGCGGCACATCTAACCACTAGACCAACGAGGCAGTCAATAGTGAGGCTCAATTCAGGAATGGACATTTTATGAGCTTCGACGAGATTCTCTCTATATTTTTTATGTTATTGTGTATCATAGTCACAATCTATAAAGACACTATCAAACATTATGTACTATTTTAATATTTAGCCACAACATAGAGACTTCCTGTCTTTGACATGTTAGTTTGTGGACTAATTGTGATGCTTTTGATGACTTCGATGAATACCTCCTAGTACTTTGACATAGTATTTTTTTATGAATGTTATTTTATTAACCACGGATCTAAAACGTTGTGGTTCAAACAAATAACGATCTAAATCCGTCAAAAATAAATTTACTACGTTATGCTTTTTTTCGTTTGAAACGTTTCTTACACCTCACAGTCACACAATAAAAATTATATAATTTAACTAGCGGGCGGGTCCGTCTTCGCACGGGTGCAATGATGAAAATCTAAATTTAGCAGTGTTTCTCTACAATATTATGCATGTATTATACTTAAAAACCTTCCTCTTGAATCACTCTATCTATTAAAAAAAACTGTTCAAAATCCGTTGCGAAGTTTTAAACATTTAAGCATACATAGGGATGGACAGACGACAGCGAATTGCTTTATACTTTGTAGTGATGATGATAGTGATGATAGTGAAGATAAACTCACCTGTGGTTGTAGTTTTCTTAAAATTTTATTGTTGCTACTGCTGAGTCGGCCTCTTCGAACTACATGGAGGGTAATTAGCCTACTGTGCCACGCTGGCCAGACGGGTTGGCACAGGGTTTAGTATCAAGTTTTCCTTCACTTGCGACTAGGTTTTTGGCCTTGTCATTCCCTATTGTCAACTCTTACGACACCCTTAGGATGAAATGGGGTGGTGACACAAAGTATTATAAACCCGTCACCACACGAAAAACACACATAGTATTTTTCATAGCGATTCTACACCTAATCTCCAAAAGATACCTTAATACTTATATTAAAAATTAAACTCTTGTCTGAACGTTACCGGCTGAGAAGTTAACTTCGATGTTAGCGGAGTTAAAAAGCGCAATATATCATCAAGATATACAACGTTGTGCACTCTTGAACTTTGACTCCAACACAAGTTTATAAGGCACCTTCTACTTCTTCTCAAGATATATTTATGTTGTTCGAAGTTTTTTAACTGGTTCAGGTGTAGCAAATGGGAACTGCGAACTGAACAGCCGATTTAGCTTGCTGGAATTTTTAACTTGGTGGTAAGGACAGAGGCTAGCTTATAGCCTTGCACTCGTGGTCTTAAAATATCGCCTAATGTTAAACGAGTAAACTTCTATAGAAGACGGAAACCACTTACCATCTTGATCCCAACGTTCCATTGGCTTGACACCCGTTTAGTCTTACTAGATGGGTCTCAGGGTTTCGGCAATCGCTATCACTAAATACTGGTGGCCACATCAAAATAAACTGGGGCCGACCCCAATGAAATTGGACAAACGATAAGGGAGAGAAGTCTTTCCCTAACGGATATGATGGTTACCACTTACCACCAGGAATAAAAAAACATATGTTCCCTGTAAGCTAGATTAGTTGATAAGGTTTTTCCAGAAGTGAAATCTTTAAGGCTTAACACACTTTAATAGTTATGCCGAATTTCATATTCACTCATAAACTTGTATGTGGGTGATTGATTAATATTGAAGTATCCAAATATAGGGGGTGATTTTTTCGAAACGAGTGGATTCTAAATTTAATAAAAAAACATTTAATAAATAAAGTTACCCTGTTTGAACATTACCCTGTATAAACGTACATTCAAATACACAATTTCGTTATACTGATATGTTTCACGTTATTAAATGTGCGGCTTATAACTTCTCGAGCCTGTATTTATTGATAACACGTGTCTGACATACTTGCGAGCAATAACAGAGTTCAGAGAAACGGAACAAATTAGGCTTTGTGGAATGGAATTTTACTCATCGCAACAATTTCTTGACGGTAGGGAAATTATTTATTTTTTACATTTATTTATTTTTAATAATGTCTCATTTGACTAGATATTTATTCAAGCTTTAAAAGTGAGTATTTGTTGCCGGTATATCAGCTCATAGCATAGGGTGTGACAAAAGCCCAATAGTTACTCGAGGTGAGGACTTTATTTTGACCCGGGATTAAATCCTTTATGACTACCCCGCCAGCCTGGGGAAGCCATACCCACTAATAGACCCCGGAGTGTACCGTCCCACGATTGCTGCCCAGAGGGCCCTGACTGTATCTCCACGGGGGAGGACATAGAACTAACCGAGTAGTTTTTTTTTGTTTTTCCTATTTTAAGCTTCAGACTCCACTGAATCCTAAGAAGATGTATCATCTTCTTAGTTTGACTGCCTAATTGCTCTAGGGGTTGGATGCGCCGCCTTGGGATCACGTGTTTGTGTAAACCAGAGGCACTTGCTCTGAGTCTGGGTGTGATTTGTATTCGTGAATTTCATGTTTGTAAACTGTTCTCGCGATAAAGCTTACACCAAGGGGTTACGTTTAAAAAATATGAATTTAATAATTTTATTAAATGTATGCAAAAGGTAGAGCACCTAGTCCCGAGGAAGGAAAACTTTATCTATACCGTATGGCAGGTGGGTCTTGCTTAAATGGCACAGTACTCCAATTCCCCCCTATGAATTTGGAGGAGGCCCGACTTACTACTGGGTCATTTATCGGCTGATGTGATTATCATGGTGATTAAAAGTATTATTATTATTTATTTTTGTTAGGAAATCTCTGTATTACACCGGTGCTCTGAGTTAATACGGGCCAAAGCAAAGTATCACTCCTAATCTACGATTTAATATTATTATGACGTTAGTATCGTTATTCTAAAGCGATACTTTCCGACGACCTAGTTAAGGTCGCCGGAAAGCGATGGACGCGGGCGGCTCAGGACCCAGGCCTTCGTGGAAATCCTTGGTGAGGCCTATGTCCAGCAGTACTTATTTTGGTTGAAATGGTGATGATGAAGAAGTATCGTTTTTCTTAAACACTCTTTAGTTAGAAAATGTGTGTTCTACAAATCAACCAGCTTTTCTGATTTTTATCTCAAAATCATAGTAATCTTTGATACATGATAATTCGTGGCTTGTAGGTGCGTATTTCCGTAAGTTACTTGCCCGTGTGGTGAATGATTTAGAATATATAGTGCCATGACCCAATTCCATCCAGAGGGTGGCGTAAGAGCTGACAAAAGGAAATATTAATGCAGAAATCCTAGCCGCAAGAGATGGAAAACTTGAAACGAAACCCTGTCCCAAACCGTCTGGGAAGCGTGACACAGTAGGCTAATTACCCTCCATATAAAGGTGGAGGCCTAGATTCAGAAGTGAGCCATTAATAGGTTTAGTAGTAGTAGTAGGAACGTATTTCTATGGTAATGTAATTTTCCGTCATCAAAGGGTTTTCAAAATATATTTGGTTTTCTAGATTTTGTCTTCGGTATCAACCATGGATCCTATCGTTTAAATTTAGGAGAGGTTTTGTTACAACAGAAGAAAGAAAACCCTTTTAGTCATCCAAAGTGTACTATACTTTTTTTGTTACACGCTGTATATGTGGATCATTCTCCAGGTATCTTTATTGGCAATTGAAAATAAATATCTTCACATGCCAATAAGGTTGATATTGCTCATCATGTGCTAACAAAAATAATGGCTGTAGTAAATTCAATAATAGACATGTTTCTTCTTTGAGATTCTAAGCTTTGATATTTTACGACCATTATGGCAGTATTTCCATTATGTTATTTTATAATGTACGTCATACGAGTATATAATATTTTTTTCTTTGAAGGTATTTTTTCGCGTTATATAGCACTTTGAATATGATTTTAATGAATGGTGTGATAAAAATGAGATTTGCCAACATGATAAATATCAACAAGTTAGATAGATCATTATAGTACTGAGATCGGGCTTAATATATTCCTAGGTCCTTAACATATTAGTCCATGTGGTGACGGATTTAGAATACACAGTGTCACCACCCCATTCCATACTCAGGGTGTCGTAAGAGGCGACTAAAGTAGTGCAAAAGGCAAATCACCTAGCCATATGAGAAGGAAAACTTGATGCAAGCCCTGTGCCAACCCGTCTTGCCAGCGTGGCACAGTAGGCTAATTTCCCTCCATGAATTTGAAGGAGGCCCGACTTAGTAGTGGGTCAGTTACGGACTGTAATGACGATATTCCTAGGCAAACCCGCGGGTAGAATATGTCCACAGGCTGCATAACATAACCTTAAAGTCATAACGAAAGAATCGATAGTTCTACGGTTCTTTTTTTCTTTAAATATTGATCACCAGTTGGCGAAAGAAAATGCTTTAAGTAAACAAATTAGTACGGAAATCTTGTAGGATAATATAATATTTAGATAATATACTCGTAATATTTACTATAGCTAGAGAATGATTTCTTAGGTATTCGCGATTATTACACATTGAAATTAAACACTTTTTAACGGATTTATCGCGTATGGTATTATATATATACGTGGTGTAAATTACATTATTTAATTCCCGACGTTTCGAATGCTTTGCAGCAGTCGTGGTCGCGGGAGAGACTAGATGACAGTTGTCTTCAAAAGTACAAAGAAACAGTTAAAATCTACCGCCTATAATTTTGTTTTATTGATAACGTTCCATGTGCACGCAGAAATCGCTCACGGTGTCCAGAGGTCTTGCAGATGAGTATTTTGCTTGAGATTTGATCAATTTAATGACTGGATCCCAGGCAGGTGGTACTTGCCAACCATCCTCTCTATTGAAATTTGGATGTTTTTTAATCTCAATAGCCTCGCGGATCATTCTTGGAATGTAATGATTTTCCTTGGCAAGGATTTGAGGTCTGTGAAAGTGAATGTAGTGGTTGGTCTTGTTGAATGTGTGCTAGAGAGTTTAGTTAAGATGGACGAAACATTTTTTGATTAAATATTGGATCACATAAACGTCTGTTTCGTCTTCATATTTTTTTCTTTGTAAATCCTACTGGATAACCGGTCTTTGGGACTAGCCACCTGGCTATGTGGGACTTCAGGGCGGGAATATATGATAATTAGCCCTCTGACCTACTCGCTAAAACCAACGGCGTTCCTCGACTGCCCGGTTCAGGGCCACGGGTTACGCTCCCCAATGGGGAACATGCTCCACGAAGGCTTTACATCGGATGGTTTAGGTTTTTGTTACAGTTTTAGTGTTATAAAGATTAAATACAATTCTTTACTTACTTACTTCTCATTCCATAAATTACCCACAGCTGGGTCGTGCCACCTCCAACTACATGGAGCTTAATTAAAACAGTGTTTAGTATCAAGATTTCCTTCTCTTCCGGCTAGGTTTTTGGCCTTATAATTTCCCTTTGTCGACTCTTATGACACCTTAGGATGAAATGGGTTGGTGACACAATGTATTCTAAATCTGTCACCACACAATTCTTTAATCTCGTTTATATTCGAAAGAGGACTTCATTTTATTTTTTGTTTTTAAAATATTTGTGGAGGCTCAGGTAAGGTTTAAATGGCACGAGCAAAGATGTGGGCCGTTTATATTTTGTTGGGCTATATTCTATGCGTAGGTATATATACAAAACTGTCTGAAAAGAGACGTGGGCAACAACCTACGTACGTACGTTCAAATAACAACAAAGAGCTTTTCAAGATGATTCTTCACAAAGGGAAGGCTTTTTAAACTAGCAGCTGTTATACACAGGTCTACATACTGCAGCCCACAATGCGACACTGCTGTCCAAGTACTGGCAACGTGCCAACCTCTCCAGTCTCGCCGCGTCCAGCCACACTTAAATAACATTCCGGAAAAGACTTCCAACCCAAAACCTGCTTTGATACATAGAACTTTAACATCATTGAATTAAATTTCAATTTGCTAATGTATTGCGTTGTGTTTGAGCGTGTTTTCTTAAACTCGGCTAGCAAGCCTCCACGGTAGATTTCAGAGAAGCTAACTAAGTATTTTTAAGGCATCAGCCAACAGACACCGCTAGAGGCTTGAATAAATCTTCGACCGAATCAACTCAATGGCGTTGTTGTAGTTAGACAAGCTTCCTGGATTAAGCTAAAACTAACCCTAAATACTATCATCCATAGCTCTATTTACAAAACCAAGATTTTTATATAACCTTTTATTGTCGTATGTATAATTCATAACAGATAAGTTTCATGCCGCTTTGGTTCGACAGGTTAGGTATGGAGATGTACCAGACAGCCATAGTTTTGTTATTCAGTATTTTAGATTACTGTATGAATGCTTTATTTTTTACTGATTGGAGTTGCCAATAAATGTGCTACAAGATTTTTAGCCCCCATGACACAAGTATATGCAATGTATGGAATGAATTGCAAGAGAAACAAAAAAATGGGATTGACACGACCTGTCAATGTCAATCCCATTTATTTGTCTTTCCATCATCAAAGCGTGTGTTTCGAAAGCCCTTTGTCCCTAGGTTCTCAACTACTACAATTTGCAAGTGTGTGTATATATGTGCCTGTATCTGCGTCGATGTGTCGTTGCTTTTTGTTTTCTATACTATTTGAAAGAAACCTTTTAGTCATGTCAAGGGTTTTTTCTGAATTGGAGCCAGTTATCACACCAAGCCCATGTAACTTTACAACTTTATAGTTAAATTTTTTTTTTCACTATCTAGAAAAAATCTGCATCTGAATATTTTTAAAATGTTATAACGTAGTGCTACAAATTAATGGCGGCTATTTTTCTGAACTTTAAGTTTGCTCGTTGCTAGCTACGATCTCAATCCACGTTTAATGAAAACTTTCACGCCATGCGAGAAAATGTCGAGGAACAATTTTCTTTCTCATTCTGTTTCCACATAACTTTGTTAATGCAATCTTTGCTGAGCACCCGTATACAATATATTATAAACCCCAATGAATTTACAATTATACGTGGTTGGACTTGTCGATGGCCAATCAGCCAGATTTCGATATTTATGCCAACTGCCAAGCAGAGAAAATGTTGAAATACAAAATGAGCTCAAACAGTAGTATGCTATTACTATAAATTAATTTACCAATATAATTGCGGTGCCGCAATACATACTCAATTAGGAAACATTGCAAGCGGGGAAACGAATTGCAAAATCTCGTGAACTATATTTAACATAGTACTTCAACTGTTATTAGTAAAACTGAACTGATATAAGAGATAACGATACCAGACTGGTTGACATAGGAGATTTCCTTTCTTTAACTCAATCTCTCGCTCCGTATGTCGCCTTTTACGCCTCAGTATTGCAAGAGTTGGTAATACACAACTACTACCAATTTTACTAGTAAGTTAAATACCTTTGACCCTAGGCTTGCGTGCTGGAAAGCAACGCCAGAGTCTAAGATGGAGCAGGTAATGCAAGGAAATGTCCTGTCGGGCACCGGCTCTCACATACACACGACGGACCACAGTAAAACTGCTTGTCGCCGGACTTAGACGTGAGGGTGGTAGCTAAAGGAGATGACTAAAGGGACGCCTTGCCAGCGTGGCACAGTAGGCTAATTTCCATCCATGAATGTAGAGGACGCCCGCCTCATTAGTGGATAATTCATGGGCTGAATAAACAACAATAACAATGCACTTACTTGCTTGGTCTAGTGGTTAGATGTGCCGCCTTTGCATCAACGGGTCCCGGGTAAGATTCCGGGGTCGGGCGAGTGTTTTTGTCTAAACCAGAGGCACTGGCTCGGAGTCTGGGTGTCTTTTCTATCTATATATCTATAATATGTATGTGTTTACAAAAAAAAATGTATATAAGTAGTTTATCATCCATCTCGTTACCATAACACAAGCATTAAGTTGCTTAGCTTGGGACGAGATGGCGTTGTGTGAAATGTCCAAGGATATTTATGTCCAAGGATATTTATTTATAAGACTATTAAGATTACTCATAGATTACCGACATAATCCGACGCAGAAACTTCTGGAAAATTAGAACGTAAAAAAATAATTCTAATGCCACCGTTTTGGCGAAGCACATTTTTCCTATAATTCGGTAAACGTTAACAATCTGTTTTCCTTGTGAATTTTCTACGGCGAGGGACATTTTCATCGCGCTCTAAGAAGCTTATCTTCAATAAGTAACAGCTTCGGTAAAGGGACCGCTGCTCGGGATCACCAATTTCGTACTTGATTGGACCGTTTGATGGCTTTTCGGGTAAACGGGACGAAAGTCGTGCAATAAATATATCGTAGTACGTAATGTGGGGCTAAACAAAAAATATGATCTTGTTCGACCGGAATATATTAAAAAAGAACCTTTATGTTTTTGGCATTTCTATTTGGAGGAATTATGTGTCCTTTGTTTCGATGTCTTTGTTTAAATTGGACATAGAGTCATTATTTACTGTTAATAATTCCCGTTTTATTGACCATACACATAGATATATAACGTTACTTGTTGAAATCGAGATATATATATCAAGACCTAATCATCACTATCACTACATATTATAAAACAAAGTCGCTGTCGTCTATCCGTCCCTATGTATGCTTAAATCTTTAAAACTACGCAACGGATTTGGAAGCGGTTTTTTAATAGATAGAGTGATTCAAGAGGAAGGTTTATATGTATAAAACATCCATAATATTTATTGTAGAGAAACACTGATAAATTTAGTGGTTCATCATTGCACCCGTGCGCAGCCGGGGCGGGTCACTAGTAATGTTAATAAAACTATCTGTGTGGTGTGGGGTTTTAAAATACATAGTGTCACAACCCCATTCCATCCTGCCAATCTCGTAAAAGCTGACAGCAAGAAATGACAAGTCCGAAAACTTAGCCGCAAGAGAAAGAAAACTTGATAAGAAACCCTTTTATTTTGTTTTCGCTTGGGTTATGCTTAATGCTTACCGCTGATCGTCGTGGGTGGACTCAGCAGTTAAGTGGAACTCCGGAACACTCGACTACCCACTAAAACCCCAGCGGTATACCCACACACGTATTGTTTGAGGCGCAGGTTCGCGAGGACGCATTCTACTGTGGCGTTGATACGAAACCCTTTTTTTTTTTTTTTTTTTGCCCTGGGTAAAATCCTTTATCGACTTCCTCGCCGGCCACGGGGATGGCCAGCGAGGGGAGTGTGGGACTCTCCCCCATAGTGGGGGCCTACCCACTAAACCTCCCCGGGGTGCTCCAACTCGCGTCCTGTTGCGGCATTGTGGGATCTGATGCAGAACCATGCCGCCGCAGACGAGGAGGCCCTCCTCCTCTCCTCAGGCTCTTTACGAGCACTCGGCTGATTGCCCACCATGTGATTGGAGGACGCCCAAATCAACAGTGGGTCATCTACGTTAGTATTAGTTACAATGTATTCTAATTCTCTAACTCGTTGGTCTAGGGTAGATGTGCCGCCTTTGATTCAACGGGTCCCGGGTTCGATTCCGGGGTCGGGCAAGTGTCTTTTTCTAAACCAGAGGCACTTGCTCTAAGTCTGGGTGTCATTTGTGTTCGTGAATGACATGTTTGTAAACTGCCCCCGCGATACAGGGTATACGTAGTGCAAGGGTTATGTTTTGTGAAAAATAAAAAAAAATAAAAAAATAATAATATATATAAATACTAAGTCTTCGGAACATCGGTGCACCGCCAAATATGTATAAGCGGAAAACACAAAATGTCGAAGTAACATCTTCAAAGATACAAAAGCGAGGCTTAATTTTGCTGTCTGTATTCAGCAGTAGTGTATTTTGAAGCCAATTAGCAATGTTGACGTAACCTCGCTGTGCGCTTCTGTATCACAGACACGGCTAGTAATCAATAAATGGTAAGCTCAACAGAATTACGCAAATAGATCAACTTGACACCTCGTCGTCGTTTCATTCCTTATATGATCCACGAAGGAGCCAGGCGTATTTTTTTTGTTTCGCCAGGGAAATCCTTAATGCTGACCGCTGCCCCACACTGACACAAATCTTATCAGTCCTAGTATCAAAAAATGGCGATTTTTAAATAGAATATAAGAGTAGCCTCTGTCTAATCAGTCTTTGTTAACAAAAATGGCGATTTAAAAAAGAGAAAATATTAACAGCCTTCCCAACCGATAGTAAATGTATATCATTACATAGTATAAAACAAAGTCGCTGTCGTATGTCCGTCCCTATGTATGCTTACATTTTTTAAACTAGGCAACGGATTTTGAAGCGGTTTTTTTGAATAGGTAGAGTGATTTAAGAGGAAGGTTTATAGGTATAATATAATTGCACCCGTGCGACGCCGGGGCGAGTCACTAGTTGACATATAAAAAGAGCTCAGATGAACCAACGAGGATGAATAGATTTTTTATTTTAACTTTTTCATACAAGGTATCAACGCAAATCGTTCCCTATAAAACTTCTAGTCAGCTTGTACTCAGGACTCATTGGCTTAGGATTGATGTCGCCATATATCTAAATGTAATTCTGTAAAGCTAAAGCATTAACCATGCTACAAAATCATACAGTTGTGTTGGTGTTCCTTCAGTCAACACCCAGTACTACCCACTGATAAGTAAGGCCTCCTTCTATTACCTACATACATGAAGCGTAATTAGCATACTGTGTCACACTGGGAACGCGGGTTAGCACAGAGTTTCGTTTCAAAGAAACGTCGTTCGTTTGTCGTAAGAGCCGACAAAACTCCCCGACTCAGCAGTGGGCTGTGTGTTTAAATGGGCTGTGTATTCTAAGCTACAGGCTTCTGTCAAAAATGACAACCAATTTATTAGTGTAACAGTACTATCGGTTGATTTTCCCCAATAGGCTGATGACGTCATGTATTCGTAATCCACTAATTTGATTTTATATTACAGTTTGTGCTCGCGAGTGCTCACTGCCAGCCTGAGAGCCAATTAGTGTTACTGACGTAAGCACTGAATGTGCTCTTGGAACGTCGCGCGCCATCTGCGTCGAAGTCACGTCGAGCGTATCGAGTTTCAATTTACATTTGAATTATGTTCAATTTGAATTGAAATGTTACTAGGAAACTGTTTCTATCAGCAACATACAAAGCTATCATGTAATAATTATAATCGTAACTGTAAAGCATTCGTAGAAATAATAAAAATATTTAGACTTTGTTTTTAAACTAAAGGTACAAAGAATCCGGCTCGAAGGACCAATAGTAACCTTCTTACCTTTTTATTTCAACATATATTTACTGTGTCTTTCAAAAATCAATTTTGATAAACACAGCGCTTCCTTAAAACATATAGATGTAAAATACAATATTACTATTAAAATATTTTAGGAAATTACATTTACAACAACTACTACTACCACTCAGGCCATAGATGACCCACTGCTGAGTCAGACGTCCGCCATTTAAACTGCCGAACTTCCCCCCACGATACAGGTTATACCTAGTGCAAGGGTTCCGTTTATTATTAAAAAAAGGAAAAAACATAACAGAAAGAAGAAAAAAGACTGAGAGAAGGATTTAGAATACATAGTGTATTCTAAATCCTTCTCCACACGGTTTTAATTACAACCATAAAACAGCCATCATATTTGGACGCAATACCCTTTATCTTCGCGCAGATCTAAAAGAAATTGTCTAGTAAAAGCGTAATAGCATTATCCTCGTACCCTAGCAATATCAGGTATGCCACCAAAATAGCTCGATGCCGGTTTACGATCATTGCCTGTAACGCACCTATCGGGCGATCGCTAAGGCGGTAACGACGCACGTAAAACTGACTTTTACTGCTCTTTATTAATGTAATGTTGCTATGCCTGGGTAGCTATCATTGGAGAGATATAGAACAGAGATTACTAGGGTTTAATTAAGCTCAACCGACTGTAATATTTGTTTTGTTTTATTTAAACAAAACCCCTTATTTTATAGTGGCGGAAACCTTTTAAAGGTATGTATTGGGTATGTGGGAGTCCCGGTGGCTATGAAATGGTGATTGTTAACGGTTTACACACTAAAACCTACTATTTGTCTGCGCCGGTCATCTGTCGTTTGGGGAACTTCGTAAACGATCCATTCGACAGTGGCTTAGCGAGGGGAGCCTTGCTCTACCCTCAGATGATGACCAAAGCGCTTGGAAGCGCTTTCCTCTAGGACCTTGCGTAAGAACAGGGTGTCCCTACCCGTGTTCTTGTCTATTGTGTACCCTAGATTGTGCGGGTGACATCTCAACTCGGCTGTAGTGGTCCAGAAACCACTAACCAACTCGGGAACTAGTCACTCCGATGGTCAGGGGAAACCCCTGCACTAGGTCTAACCTACATCGCGGGCGCTGTTTACAAACATGTAATTCATGAACACGAATTACACTCAGACTCAGAGCCCCGGAACATCCCCTAGACCAAAAAGGCAGTCTATAAGGCTAGTAAATATGGTGGTGGGCCAGGAATTAAAGAGCTGCGATTGAAATCCGGGTGGCATATGATTTAGAATACATAATGTTAGCCAACAGTGGGTCATTTGGTCCTCGTTGGTCTAGTGGTTAGATGTGCCGCCTTTGGATCAACGGGTCCCGGGTTCGATTCCGGGGTCGGGCAAGTGTCTTTGTGTAAACCAGAGGCACTGGCTCGGAGTCTGGGTGTCATTTCTATCTATAATATGTATGTATTTACAAAAAAAAAATGTATATAAGTAGTTTATCATCCATCTCGTTACCATAACACAAGCATTAAGTTGCTTAGCTTGGGACGAGATGGCGTTGTGTGAAATGTCCAAGGATATTTATTTATTTATATTTATTTATTTATGGGCTTATTGGTCTCGAAATATTCGTGGCCTGGACTTCCACGGACAAGGTTTAAAAGGTGAGAAAATATAAAAAAAAAACATATTTTTAACACGCATTATTTTTGTTCGAGTTAAGGTTTGCACATATTTTAATAAAGTTGAAACATTCTTATCATTCAGGTTTTTTATTTATTGATTCTGAGACGGTACGAAGTCTGCCGGGTCAGCTAGTGTGTTATAAAACTTACAAACAACTGAACAAGACAAAACTATGAATTCTACACAAATCAATAAAACAGTTACCTTCAAAATACACACGGCTATCATCACACACATCTATGATTATAGATAAACTGGAATCAAATTAACGAGAAAAACATTTTTCCCAAGTATTCCTTAAAATATACACCATAAATTGAGAGTAGGTCTAAGGTGGTCCCCAAACGTCGGTAACGATGCTTAACAAAAGAAGAAACATAGAATAACAAAGGAATAAAACTCGGCTAAGCGTGAACCACACTTCTGCGATTATGGTTCATTAGATATTTGACTGATTCCGGGTGGTGTCGGATTTAGAATACATGTTTCACCACTTTATTTCATCCTGAGGGTGGCGTAAGAGCCGACAAAATAAAATGACAAGGCCGATAACCTAGCCACAGGAGGATGTATCACTATCACTACATATTATAAAACAAAGTCGCTGTCGTCTGTCCGCCCCTATGTATGCTTATATCTTTAAAACTACACAACGCATTTTGAAGCGGTTTTTTTTAATAGATAGATTGATTCAAGAGGAAGGCTTTTATGTATAATACATGCATAATATTACAGAGAAACACAAATAAATTTTAATGTTCATCATTGGACCCGTGCGAAGCCGGGGCAGGTCGCTAGTATTAGATATTTGACTGATTCCGTGTGGTGTCGGATTTAGAATACATAGTTTCACCACTCTATTTCATCCTGAGGGTGTCGTAAGAGCTGACAAAATGAAATGACAAGGCCGATAACCTAGCCGCAAAAGAAGGAAAACTTGATACGACACAGCTAGGCTCAGTAGGCTTCTTTCCCTCCTGTAATGGGAGGGAAAGAAGAAGAAGGAGTCAGCAGTGGGTGTTTTCTTCTACATTCTAGACGAAATCTGGAATATGCAGGACATAATGAGTGTTTGAGATCTTCACAGCTAAGGAGACCGAACGGTCTTATATTTATCTAGCAAAAGGCGGAATCCTAAAAGAATGGAAGGCAAAAATTGTATTAATGTTACGTACGCAGCCATTTTCCCCTGACCTTCTTGAGTCAGGCCCACGAAAAACGTTCAGACACCCTTTGTGACTGCCGGCTATGTATTTTTTTTTATTATTCTTCTTTGTCTCGAAGCCTTCACAAGTGCCGCCTGTCTGTTAAAATAAAATATTCGACCCGTGAAATAATGGCTGCAGTAATTTTTTACCCTCATTTAACAACGCTTTATTGTTGCGGGTAGACACAAAAAAATGTAAGTGGTTCTTCGTAATTTTAGACACTCGTAATTATCACGGTCTGTTGAACGGAGCGCAGAGACGAAAGTAGAATGTAGAAGAAGAATTAATGCTAATTTTCATTTGTTATTGGCAATAACAAATGAAAATTAGCATTAATTTAATTGAGGAATTTTTAATTACCTCTTACCTATAAAAGTCTAGCCATTTTAATTGAGAAGGTTGCGTGCTCAGATCACGTCGCGGTTCCACTTTAGGCATAAAGGGATGAGCGTACAGCCAGACGAGGTGGTATGTCTATCAGGGGGCAGCGCCGCATATCCTCCGATAATTATACTTTAACCGAGCGAATTGCTATGTAAGCTTCGCTATCGCCGTGTAGGACATTTTGGTAATTCTCGCATTTGTAGGCGATATATCTTGATGTTGATAGTTCAGATTTTTCGTATAAATTGTGTAAGTATGTAGCACGTTGGTCGCTGCAATATTATAATGATGTAGGTACAAGGTTGTCTGTAAGAAATCGCATTTATCGATAAGACCGTTCCTTGTACAAAGTGTTTTATTTTCTTTGTGTTCTTTTTTTTCACGTGTACGATAAAAAGTTTATCTATCTACCTAGGTAATCTTACCCTTCCTCCAATTTTAGGGAGGTCAGTTAGCGTAATTGTACCACCCTCGCCCGTAACCTGTCGGGTATTAAAAAGAACGAACACGGTCCGTGTGGTGACGGATTTAGAATACACAAGGTCACCAACCCATGCCATCCTGAGGGTGTCGTAAGAGGCGACTAAAAGAACGCAAGAGGCAGATCACCGAGCCGCAAAAGAAGAAACTTGAAACAAACCCTGTACCAACCCGTCTTGCCAGCGTGGCACAGTAGGCTAATTTCCCTCCGAGAACTTGGAGGAGGCCCGACTCAGTAGTGGGTCATTTATGGACTGAAATGATGATGATGATGAAATTAGCGTAATTGTACCACGCTCGCCCGAAACCTGTAGGGTACTAAACAAACATACGAACATACACATAAAGATTACTATTAGCCGCCTCGGCGGCCTGCCGCTAGTGCGTACAGGGGCTTACGGCCTCTTTTATGAACTCAGCTAACATTAATAATGGATCATTTATTCATTTATGTATTTAAAAAAAAAATTATATGTATTTTTATCACCCCAATAATATATTTTAATATAACAAATTATATAAATCTTATATCTTTAAGTCAGCGCAGTGGTTGAGCGATCGACTGCTGCGCAGCATGTCGCGGGTTCGATCCCCGCACGGAAGAAATATTTGTACGACCTACAAGTATTTGTTCCGGGTCTGGGTGTTGTCTATCTATAACATGTATGTATTTACAAAAAAAAATGTATTTATGTAGTTTATCATCCATCTCGTTACCATAACACAAGCATTAAGTTGCTTAGCTTGGGACGAGATGGCGTTGTGTGAAATGTCCAAGGATATTTATTTATTATTATTTAATTGTTGTATATTTGTATATATAATTGGAATCTCGGAATCGGCTCCAACGATTTTCATGAAATTTAGTATATAGAGGGTTTCGGGGGCGATAAATCGATCTAGCTAGGAATCATTATCATCATTTTTTTTAAACTTGGAAGAAAAATAACATAAATCAGGCGTTTGAGTAAAATCGGTAAAATCGAAAAATATTATTCATATTTTATTAGTAATTCGTACTTAAATATAATTTCAAAAAAACACAATATATAAACAAAAAAATACCTAGCAAAGCTCGGTCATCCAGATATTGTATTAAAAATGATACAGGCCGTGCACTGACAAGATAAAAGCTCTTTAGCAAATTTCATCACTACTTCTCAACCCATCAATAATTCACTGCTAAGTCAGCCTATTTTCATCGCTAAATAGAGTTAAAATATGTTATATGTTTATTTGTCTGATGCTGTGGCGTCGATTGCACCAACCGTGTGACCCCACCATGTCATCATCACATCGGATGTGTAAGTCCCCTAAGCTTACTTTCAAACATTATAACTGATGGTTGAGCGATCGACTGCTGCGCAGCATGTCGCGGGTTCGATCCCTGCACGGAAGAAATATTTGTACGACCCTATAATATGTACTTATGTATTTACAAAAAAAAAATATATAAGTAGTTTATCATCCATCTCGTTACCATAACACCAGCATTAAGTTGCTTAGCTTGGGACGAGATGGCGTTGTGTGAAATGTCCAAAGATATTTATTTATTTAATCGATTTATATAATCGATTTATTTTATTGATTTAATTATCGATTAATTTATCCTTATTACTAATATTATAAATTCGAAAGCAACTCTCTCTGTCTGTCACGCAACACGCCTGAACTACTGATCTGATTCATATTAAATTTGGTAAACAGATTGTGTAGATTCTGATCAGGACAGGTATATATTTTTAATGGGAAAAAAGGGTTATAAGGGGTTGAAAGGGGGAAAGAAAATTCTACCCAAAAACACTTATCCACGCGCTCAAAGTTGCGGGCACAGCTAGTTATTATTTTACACATATTTGAAATAATGATGATGCTATTCATATTCTAACGGTTTCATTTCTAAATTTCACTTACAAATATGAGAGTAAAACTAGGTCACGAAACTTTGTTACGTATCATAGCATACTTGGATCGGCTTGATTAGTAGCGAGCAAAAAGTCTGACCTTACTCCAATGGATTACAACTTTCGTAATTAAATTCCTTTGTTTCTCCACCTCATAAAGGCGGCAGAATGCCATGCCAACTGTGTTAAATAATTGTACATCCAATACAACAATTTCCGTACCTATACTAGTATAGTGTGAACTCTATAGCCATAACGAAAGGGTCTAGAGTTAATGTTAATATGCTCTCATCAATTTTACAGGTAAATTTAAGCATCTTCTTGTTTTAAAATGTGAATTGGCTGAAAATCATCATTTCAGCCAAAAGACGATGATTTGAATAAAGCAGTATCTTTATTTCAATGAAGAAATGTGTTAGTGAGAATTTTTGTGTCGCGTTTTCAGACTACTTCTGCACCCAAAGCAACTCTACTATTTAACTGGTGAGGATTCTAGTTCCAAGACAACTTATATAGAAGTCATCTTCAATTGGCAGAGCAAAAGTATTCTCTTGATTAAGACGGCTTTCAAGGAAAAGGAAACTTTATCAAAATTGGTTATCTATGTCACAGATAAACTTATGACAGTTAAACGGTTAAAATACTTTGTGTTAATGCAAATTAACACCATCTGTCGTATATGTGAAAACTTATTAAGTCCTGGAATAAATTGGAACCAAATATTTTCAGCTCCACCCAAGAGATGGCGCTAGCTCAATGTTTCTGTTCTCACAACATTGAACCATAGGTATTAGGACACTCTACTACTTGAACCTTACATCTGTTTTGTATGTCAGGGAGATGTCGTTACAACATCGTTTAAAAATGAATAATACCTTGAAGACGCGGAAATCGACTTACAGATAGCACGATTTTCAACAATCACCAAGAACAAAGAAATTGGGCCAACATTCAAAAAGTCTCTTAGGTTTTACTCTTCTGACTTCGCATCATGACTATATTAGTCATGATGTTTGTTACTTTTGAATCCACACAACCCGGTCGTCTCCATAATGATTTAATTTACTTAAATGTATATCTTATACAAAATGCATTGGGCAAAATAATTGAATGATTAAGGTCGCTGGAAAACGATGGATGCGGGCGACCCAGGACCGGCCTCTTTGGAAATATATTCTAGTGGACGTCTTTTGGCTGAAATGATGATAATGATATATAATTTTATCATCCTCAGTCCACCCAATTTTCATGAAAAAGGGGTTCAACATGTTTGCTTCACGTATTAATATATTATAGTAATATATATATATATACAATGATCACTTCCATATATTATATGTATATATGGAAGTGATCATTGTGTCCTGTGCAAAATAAACAATATGACTTTGAGTTTGTTTGAGTTTGTATTTATTGACGAATCTCGGCTTAGCTGTACGTTGCTTTACAAGATCAATCGCACTGCACACTATCCTCTACGCACGCAAAAACCTCTATGCACGGTGTTTTCATTTCCAAATCGAAACACTAGCGCGCCGTATCCAAACAAACTATAGTTGTCGAGGGAGGCAGCGCCTTGAGCACAGCACGATTTTCGTCAATCGCCCAGAACAAAGAGACAGGATGAATATTAAAGGGTCTGGTGACACTTCAGCGGGTTTTCATCAGCCCAGACGGTGTGCCGCTTTCAACCCGCTTTTGAGATCCCGCGCAAGATTAGGCACTACTTGCTTATGGTATGGCGATAGGGACGGGCATTGAATACTGGCAACATTTGTAACCTTTTGATAATAACAACTCCTATACAGTTTCCAATAATACGAGAAGTTACAACTTTTACTGTTCGAGTTTGTTCCTCGATGACTATTATCAGGTCCAAACCAGAGCAATTTTGGGAATTATGGTATAATTATGGAGCTTAGGAGAAGGACATATTTGGCAAATCCTAGTAAATGGCGTCTGCCAGTGATGCATAATCCCTTGAATACATAGAGCCATTTTGAGACGAAAAAGAAGGTTCTGATTTCTTCGAAATCTTATTCATCATATGTCTGCCGATTACTCGAAGACGTCTCAACTGTTTTGGAAAGTTTGGTTTCAAAGGGTACCTTTCTAGTGGTACCATTAAAATTTAAAGTGAAAAAAGCAATGAACAACCGAGGTTGGTGTCAACTTAAATTGACACTAAAGTTAATAAGGACTGAAGTTAATACCACGGACTTCAAATAGTTAGTTCTCGCTTTCTATTTTGTAGCGACCAGCATTCTTCAAGAAATATCGCCTACAAATGCGAGAATTACTGAGAAGTCCTACACCACGATAGCGAAGTTTACAGAACAATTCGCACGGTTAAGAAATCCCCGACTACAGTCATCGGGCGATAGATGCCGCGGCCCCCTGCCGGACATACCACCTCGTGTGTCTGGATGATCATCTCTTTGCGCCTAAAAGTTCATTAGAGCCCACAGAATGACTGAATTTTGCAAATAACGTCTCACGTTTCCCATCACTATCTCGTTATAGCACGTCATCATGGGTACGGGATGCGACATGAGTCGTCACCACTCGACACCGCGATGATTCAGCATTCTCAATCCAAAAGTCTTTTACGGTTCGCCATTCATACGCTGAATTCGGATTCCCACGCATTGCAATGCATATACTTTGTGGAACTATTTTGCTTTTTACGGCAGTTTTTGGCTTTGCTGTTTTGGCTTATTTGATTTATCGATGTTTTCTTTAGACGACATGTCTGGGCCAGGAGGTATTTAGCTGTGTATATTATTCGGTAACCTTAAAGTACCTATTCGTATTGGCACCATTGTCCACAGCGTTATTATTGAGGGTTTTGTTTGATAATATGGATGTTATAGTAAAATACAGTCATTTACTTTATTTTACCTTTTGTAAAATTGTATTTATTTAGAACGCGCCTTCATACAAAATGTAATAAAACCCGAAACAAAACCTTCTGTATGATTGATGCAAGTTAAATGTTGTAATTACGAAAAATGTCGCGTGCCAAACTCGTGGCTGTTCTGTGAGATTCAAAGACGTATATTTTTTAGATACACCAATAATTTTCACTACTTACTTGCTAAAATGAGAAAGTGTTGAACAAAATTTTAGGCCATAATTAGTACATAAGCTTTCCGCGTGGTGACGAGTATAGAATACATGCCACTAGCCCATTCCATCATGAGGGTGTCATAAGAGCCGACAAAAAGAAATGACATGGTCGATCTCGAAATCTAGCCTCGAATCTAGCCGTAAAAGAGGGAAAAATTGATACGCAAGCCTTTTTTTTATTATTTCGCTGGGGAAATGCTTTATGCATACCACTGCCCCCCGAGGGAGAGGTCGGTGATTATGTGGGACTCCGACAAGAGTCGTTTACCCACTAAAACCCCAGCGGTATACCCTCACACGACGCGCTTGGGGCGCCACAAGTTCGCGTAAACGCATTCTACTGTGACGCCCCGTCGTGGTGCCCGCAACGCGGGCAAGCGTAGTCGCTTCGCTTCGCGTCGCATAGTTCAGAGAGAGCGTCCCGGTACACTGGGACGCCCTCACTCATCGAGGCTTTCGTCGGTGGCGGCTCCCCCGAACCACCACCGGGCTTCTAGGCGAGGGCAGAAGGGGCCCGCACCGTCACGAACCCCCCTCCACCCCTGCCTCCGTCCACGGCGCGGGTCAGCCGGAGCTCCCTGCTTGATACGCATGCTTTTTTTTTTTTTTTTGTTTTCGTTGGGGAAATGCTTTATGCATACCACCGCACCCCGGGGGAAAGGTCGGTGATTATGTGGGACTCCGACAAGGGTCGTCTACCCAAGAGTCGTTTACCCACTAAAACCCCAGCGGCATACCCTCACACGACGCGCTTGGGGCGCCACAAGTTCGCGTAAACTCGCTAGTCACTCGTCGCGCAGTAGCCACTCGGACCGCACGTTGCCGTAGATTTGCTAGTTCATTTATTCATTGACGCGGTGGCTCTCAACCTTTTTTTTTTTGCTAACATATTTTTGTACTTTGTGCATTATGGTTGTATGTGGAAGATGTGGTGATGATGTCGCCGATACCATTCAGTGTACCGCGTGCAAGAACCACTATGACTTTCCTTGTGCAGGGATAACGGAAAAGGGTTATCGGAAATTAGGCGACCGTCAGGCAACCTGGCGGTGTGTCAGTTGCAAAAGTCTCGGCAATCCTAGTTCCCAGACGGCAGTTCCAATTGCATCACCTGCTTCACCAATGGTGTCAGTCGAGGCGCTGATGCGGGAAATCTCAAGCATACAAGAGAAACTCTCCCCTCTGTCTCACCTGGTCTCTGAAGTGCAAAGTATTAGAAAGGAACTTGCGGATCTCAAGGCCTCTTCTATTGAAATACCAGGTAAAATACAAAGTCTTGAGCAAAAACTGGCAAAAGTTGAAGTCAGTCAAGACGATATTACTTCATCAAAATTGGCTATTGCTAAGCTTGATAATGAACTACACGACACAGATCAATGGCTCCGCAGTAATAATATCGAAATTAAAGGTGTCCCGGCGAAAGACCGTGAGAACTTGTTCGATGTTGTCGCCAAGATTGGAGATCGTATATCCTATCCCATTGTCAAGACCCATATTAATTTTGTACACAGAGTACCGAGCAATACTGCAGAGTTTAAGAATATTATTGTCTCTTTCACTAGTCGCTATCTAAAAGAAGATTTCATAGCAGCAGCACGATTGTTGAAAACACCGCTATATACCAAAGACATTGGTATTTCATCGGGGGGCCGCATATTTATCAATGATCACCTTACAAGAAAGAACAAACTGTTGTTGTCCCAAGCCAAGTCCTTGGCCAAAACGCACCATTTTCAGTTCGTATGGGTAAGGCACATGAAGATATTCGCAAGACGGGATACAACTTCAAAAACTATTTTGATAAAATCAGATCACGATCTTCAAAAACTTCACTGATCACCTATTTTTATCGTCCAACTGCTAACTACAAAACCCTTGTGCCTACAATAAAATATTATAACTTTGTAATTGTAGTTAATAAATCAATATCCGAGTGTTTGAGAAACACCGTCGACTTACCTGCGCTTATCGCTACGATCAACTTGTTTACTCGAGGCTCTTTTGTCCCCGGTTTTGTTTTTATGCACCTTAGTTCTAGGAATCGGAGTAAATATCTTTACAAATGCGATTGCTTTCGTCGTCCTTATAGTTTGAAGCATTTGAGTATATTATTGCTTGCGAATGCTCGTTCATTAATAATGATTGCTATACATAGCTTTGTATTCTCTTTTACCGGGTTTGTTATCGAATTAATACCTTTGCTGTTCATTTATGTTGTGTACACGGATCTTATTTTTAATTTATCTAATAAGCTGTGCAGTAGTTGCGCTGGTATATATGTGTTTTGTTGGGAGATGAAAACTTTGTTTCAAATTGATACCTTTATGAATATCTTTTGTGCCGTTCAATACTTATTTAAATATTTTGCAATAGTTGTTCAGTACAGTGTCTAGCCTAATGATCTATCACCAAAATGTTCGGGGACTGCGGACGAAAACTGAGGCATTTTACAGAAATTTGTTAAGACATGACTACCCTATAATTACTTTGACTGAAACTTGGCTCAATGAAGACATACTAAATACCGAACTGTTTGACAGTAGGTATATGGTTTGGAGGCGTGACCGTGACTATTCAGCTACCCTTCAGTCACGAGGCGGTGGTGTCCTGGTAGCTGTTCGCAGAGATCTTGCATCTTCTGTGAGGGATAACTGGCAATCAAGTGCCGAGGATATTTGGCTCTCAGTCCAAATTAAAAACATCAAAGGCCAATGTATATTTAATCTGCATATCTGCACTTTATATCTCTGTGAGCAGCAGCAAGGAAATAATTTCTCTGCCCAATTGTTAGCTTTTCTTGATAAACTCACGGACATAGTTATTGACCACCCTCTAGACAAATTCTTAGTCCTAGGTGATTTCAACATGAGCTTCATAGTCTGGTTAGATCTGGACGGGGATTTACAACCACTTGCACCGTCTACAGATTTTCTCACAAACTTTATAGATGTAGTTAACCTATGTAATTTAAAACAGTTTAATGCTGTTATTAACAAACACGGTAAAATACTTGACTTAGTTCTTTCGAATGAGTCCGTCTCTGTCTCATCTTGTACTGATCCACTTTTGCCAGAGGATGACTATCACCCATCATTATTAATCACTGCCAGTTTTGTTACTTTAGGTTCCTTGAAAGCTGCTCAGCGTAATGCATACCAATACAATAAAGGCAATTATGATGTCATTCGTTCTAAACTGGCGAGCATTGATTGGGAGACTAATTTAAAAAAGGGCACTATAGATGATGCCTTGGGTTACTTTTACTCAAATATATATGCATTAAGAGACTTACATGTTCCGCAGCGCTTGTCTAGATTGTCTTGTTATCCACCTTGGTATAACACTGCACTAATTAAGATTATCAAAGAAAAACGTAAGTATTTATCTAAGTATAAAATCTATGGAAATTTATCTGATCTTTTATCTAGCAAAGTACTGCAAGACAGGATACGTGATGTAGAACAGGAATGTTATAAGCTATATATGGAACAAATTGAGTCCTCTATTAGTACCAATCCGAAAAGATTCTGGTCATTTATAAAAAGCAAACAAAGTAATAGCAACTTTCCCGCTACCATGTCCTATGCGGGCAATTCTAGTGACACAGGACAGGGTATGTGTGAGCTTTTCGCGGAATATTTCCGGTCTACATTTCTCGATTCCAATTCTACGATAGTTTCGGATGTTAACTGCGCAACGTCTCCCTGCGATCTGGCATCAATTGAAATCGACCCCAGGTTGGTGCACAAGCAACTTAGCTCTCTTGATCTTAGTAAATCTGCTGGTCCAGATTCACTGCCAGCCTTGTTTATTGTTCGCTGTGCAGAGGAACTCACTATTCCAGTCTCAATTCTCTTCAGCCGATCGTTACACGACGGTATTATACCTTCTATCTGGAAATCCGCTTTTATTTCGCCTATTCTTAAAAAAGGTGATAATAGCAAAGTTGAAAACTACCGACCAATATCTAAACTGTGTTTGCTGGCAAAAGTATTTGAGCGTATCGTATACGATCAATTATATTCAAGTGTAATTTCAAGTCTCAATTCAGAGCAGCACGGTTTCTTAAAAGGTCGGTCAACTGTGTCCAATCTCTTGCTGTTTACTGATTATGTTGCTGAAAATATGGATGGTGGATCCCAGGTGGATAGTATATATACTGATTTCAGTAAAGCATTCGATCGCATTGACCACAATATCCTGCTACAAAAATTACTACGGCTGGGTATACGAGGTGACCTGTACAGATGGTTTTCCTCTTATGTTCTAAATAGGTCGCAGGCCATAACACTGAATGGTTATACATCCTCATGGACAACCATTCCCTCTGGAGTTCCCCAGGGATCCTTATTGGGCCCGTTATTGTTCGCAATTTTTATTAACGACATAGGGAGTTGCTTTCGGAATTCACAATATCTATTATTCGCAGATGATATGAAAATTTTTAGATCCGTGAATAGTATGTCTGACGCCATTCTTCTCCAAGACGATCTATCCAGAGTTGCTGTGTACTGTGAGGCTAATAATCTACAACTTAACGTTTCCAAATGCTTGACTGTCAGCTTTTCACGAAGGCAGCACCCAGTTCACTTCATTTACGTAATAAGGGATCAACCAATTAGTCGAGGAAACGTCGTAAAGGATCTAGGCGTGTTTGTGGATTCCAAACTTACATTTGAATCTCATATTGATCATATTGTAAGAAAAGCAATATCTTCCTTGGGATTCATTATCCGAAACTCTTATTCATTTAATTCTATGAAAACTTTAAAAATTCTCTATTGCTCATACGTCCGCAGTCACCTAGAATACGCCAGTCAAATTTGGAACCCTAACTATGCAGTGCATTCTACACGTATCGAACGAGTCCAAAGGAAATTTTCTAGATTTTTATGTTATAAATTCAAAGTCCCCAAAATAACCTATGAAGAACGTTGTGAACGTTTTCATCTCCTTCCATTGCATGTACGTCGAAGTGTCTCAGACATTCGATGTCTGACTAAGATTGCACAGTCTAAAATGGACTGTCCAGAGTTGGTCAGAAAGATTAATTTAAATGTTCCATCCCGTCATTGCCGTATGCGACCCCTACTTCACATTCCATTTGTACGTACTGTACATCGCAAAAACAGCTTCTTTATACGAGCCAGTCAACTTTGCAACAACATAATTAAAACAGAACCCCTATCATTTGATCTGTATACTGTCAGCCCTTATACATGTAACAAAATCTTGAGCACTACTCTACTGTCAACCGTAGCGCCGTAAGTGGTACCTGCGTGTACTGTTTCTCTTAGATGTATTTTTCTATTTGTTAATTTGTGTACTAAATTCATTCGTACTTAGCTTAAACTAATTGCGGAGGCTTATAATGGCTTATTGAAATGTATTTTCATTTTTATCTACTTATTGTCGGCCGCAAGCCCCCCAAATAAAATAAAATAAAATAAAAATAAATAAACGCATTCTACTGTGACGCCCCGGCGTGGTGCCCGCAACGCGGGCAAGCGACTATCAGACAGGGCATCCCGGTATACCCGGTATACATTATTACCAATTATATGTGTGAAATGAAGCACTTTTAGACTTCAAAACAATATGAACCCAAAAAGTGAAAAATAACCAATAAATCTATTAGGACTAGAATGTACTTAATAGTCGGATAGCGGTACAGGAACCTAGCTTTACGAGCAAATATATTAAATTAGTATATTCAAGTCAGAAATAGTAACACGACTGGTATTCCGGAACAATGGTCTACGCCACGTTTCGTTTAATGGCAATTGCCATTTTTCATTGCGCTCATAACGTGTTCTGATTGATGTTCTAAATTATTAAGAATGTTTGTGATATGAGATTTATGAAATTGATGTAGATACACATCTATTCAAATCTTACTAATAAATAGCATTGGTACAAAAAAGAGAGGAAGGGTATCCGTACGGCGATGGATTTGGATTACATCGTGTCACCATCCCATTCCACTCTAAGGGTGTCGTAAGAGCCGACACAGTAGGCTAAATTCCCTCCATGAATTTAGAGGAGGCCCAACTCAGTAGTGGGTCATGAATGGGCTGAAAGGAAACGAACGAAGGAAGAGCCGACAAAAGGAAATGTCACGGTTGAAACCCTAGACGCAATAAAAAGGAAAACTTGATATAAACATCAGCTATGTGCTAATGAAACGTCTGTTAAAATCGATCCAGCGATTTCAGAGATTAGCCTAAACAAACAGGCAGAGCAAAATTGTAAATATGTTAAATTGCACTTAGTAAAAAGCGGTTATTTTTACATTACAAGCACTCCAATTTTATTTATGTGTATAGATAAGATTAACTTTAGTAAGCTCTACCTATTATATTATGTGTCAATGCTTTTTGAAAATTAATTTAACCTATACATCTAAATTTGTATATATTTTTACTATGTACCTTAATGATTGATTTCTATTTCATTATCAAAAATAAAATAAATGAACTAAAAATTCATGAAATATCTATTTCAAATTATTTTAACTTGTTCCATATTTCTTCCAAATAGGCACCAGATAGTGTCTACACATTGTAGGTATATGAAATTACCTTAACGCAACTGCATAGGTTGAAAAAAAAAACTCGCACTAAGTTGCTATGTAGTTCGTTCGGCACAGACTAAGTGAGATGAGTGCCTCCTATTTTGGTACATCTGCTTACTTATTGCATATTCATGGGCCATTTCATGCATACGGAACGGCTTTTACGGAAATGAAATATGGCGTGTGTCACGAAGCAAATTAAATGTGCTTTAAGACACTTGGAGATACTTATTTTGGGACATACTGTGAGTAAGTGACACTTACGTAAATCACTTGTGTTTTATTGATATCAAAGTTTCTCACCGCGTTAATAAAGAAACAGGCTGAAGCGCATGACCATAGGCTTCATCACCATGTGAATGTCGAGGCTATCCAGCTATTCGACACCACAGACACTATAAGACGGATATAAAGGACTAAACCTTTCGAACTAGTGTAGTGAACAATAGTGATATATACAGTGCAATATTCTGAAGAACACATGAACAAAGTGTTTTAATATTACTAGAGGCAATAAGACAAGTGCTAGTGGACACTGCCTTAGTTTGTTTATTTCCGTAGTAATTTAGGACAGATACAAATTACTTATTAGCCTAGGCTAGATTGTAATAACAATGGTGCAGTCTTAAAACGAGTGCACTATTAAATCACTACATAGTATAAAAGTCGCTGTCGTCTGTCCGTCCCTATGTATGCTTAAATCTTTAAAACTACGCAACGGATTTTGAAGCGGTATTTTTTAATAGATAGAGTGTTTCAAGAGGATGGTCTATATGTATAATACATGCGTAATTGCACCCGGGTGAAGCTGGACCGGGTCGCTAGAAAAAAAATAAAAAAAAGTTTCTCACCGCCTATTTCGTGGTGAAGGATTTTACAAGAAGAAAGTTGTCGGGGTCGTGACACTATGTAGAATACATAGTGTCACGACCCCATTCCAAGATGAGGGAGCTATATCCTATCCGATATAGCCACACGGATCATTTAGGCACCTCAACCTCAATGAACAATCAGCAACGTTGCAGCTGAAATCGGGGGTCAAGGGTGGTGTTGGCGACTGGCCGGTATAAGGACTTTTTTTTTAATTTATAAAAAAGCCTTATACTGGCCAGTCCCCAACAGGAGGTTATACCGGCACTGTGGAGGTAAAGCCGCGGGTACTAGCTACTACTGTTTTAAAGGTATGTATTAAACAAAGTTTTTCAGTATGTGTGCATAACATTAAGTTGAAGCTTCGCAAGCTAACTGTCTACGGAGCGAAGCCATGAACAAAACCAACTATCTCTTGGATTTTGTAACATTATCATAAAACATAAGACTATTATCGACACGACCGCAGCGTTTTCACAAAGCTATCAATATTAAACCAATCATAAACTCGATGTTAACTCAAACAGTAACGCACTCCATACATTATGTAGTTAAACTTCTGCAACAACTTGGGGATAAGTTATTCAGAGCTAAGTATGAGCGTGGTGTTCCGGATGGATACTATTTGTCTGAAAGGCATACCAGAAACCAACTGCCTCTCTTTGGTAGGCTCAACATTTTAAGTGGACCACAGATACAATCTGCTTCGCTCTGACAGACTCAAAGTTATAAGTGGAGTGTGTATCATAAGCTCACTTAAATTACACTTTAAAACAGTATAGTCCGTGCATTGACGAATTTAGAACACATTATGTCACCACCCCGTTCCATGAGGGCGTCGTAAGAGCTGATAATAGGAAATGAAAAGGCCAAAAACCTAGCCGCAAGAGAAGGAAAACTTGATATGAAACCCTGTATCAACCCGTCTGACCAACCCCTCCTTGTAATTTGCATGAGGCCTTACTCAGCAGTGCACTCAGCAGCAGTCATCTATTAGCTTTGTATTCATTAAGGCGCAAAGGGAATTTATCATCCAGCCAGACCACGTGTTATGTCTGGCAGGGGGTGCCTATGCCCTGGTAACTGTCGTCGATTTCTTAACCGTCCGAATTGCTCTGTAAACTTTGTTTTCGCGATGTAGGCCTTTCTGGTAAATTGTGTAAAGAATTAGCATGCTGGTCGCTACAGTAGTCAGTAGCATATCTGCATAACAAAATTGGCATCGCTGTAAAATTATGGCACCTAAATAATTATTATACAAAAGTAAAATTACGATAACTACCTTTACCCCGGTAGAGGCCGGGTAAAGGTGCTATTCCAATCTCGGCTGCAGGTTGTGGACGCAGGCTGCACATGCAGCGGCTGCACGTAGCCGGCTGCAGCTGCACGACTGGTTGTCTATGTAGTAGTATTGATTTCTGTCAAAAACATTCCGAACCAAAAGGACCATGTTTATGACTATCATAAACTTCTATCCATACAGAAAATACGAGTATACGTGGTATTTCAAGTACAAAGCCCGGATAAGACAGATCTGTGTGAGCAACCTCGCGAATCGTCGCAAAGGCAAAGGTCCCAAACATTAGCAACGTCTAGTCAATAATCGTCCGTGTGGTGACGGATTTAGAATAAATAGTGTCACCACCCCATTCCAACCTGAGGGTATAGCAAGAGCCGAGAAAAGGAGATGAAAAGGCCGATAACGTAGCCGCAAGAGAAGGAAAACTCGATACCCTGTGCCAACCCGTCTGGCCAGTGTGGCATAGTTGGTTAATGACCCTTTAGGTAACTGGAGGAGGCCCGAATCAGCAGTGGCACATCTATTGGCTGAGTAGTAGTGGTATTCGTATCGATAACTACTAGAAAAGTTTTTGTAGCATACAAGGCATGTATTGTATTAAACAAACTCTAAAATTAGTTTATTTCCCAGTAAAGTTTTGTACAAATTAATTAAATTTCCACAATAATTTCTTGGCCGTCTTCTCTTAAATTCACAGCCAATTTGTTACGGCCACAAAGCAGCATCAAATTTCTTTAAAAGCGTAACTCGAGACCACGGGAATACCGTCGTACCTCGTGGAAAAAAATCTAAAGTATTTCTGACTTTAATGCTTCGTGTAGTAAAATATGTAAGTATAGACTGCGGTCTCCCTTTTCTAAATACCTGCTTAATAGTGTTATATTATTTAAAACCTCTCGTACGAATAACGTCGAACTGGAAAGTCAAATCAATTTGTGTTCGTCAATAAAAAGGTAATTAATTATTTATTCCTTGTCTGTATTTTACTCACAATACAAATTACTTCAAGCTATTATACAAACGATCTTGCTAATAAAAAATCTTCTCAGTCGTTTGAAGATTGTTCCCTATTTTCTAGTTGAGTTACGTGTTGCTTAAAATGTCAATTACATATAAAGTCTATCTACAAAATCAATCAACAAAACATTACTGTAAACAACAAGAAACTTGTTTTACAGAGATCTAATTAGAACCACCAAGTTCTTTTCACGACAATTTCCAACTCCTTTGAAAACCAGGTCAAACCTTTTAAAGTTGCCTAGTTAGAAACCCCTGGTGCAATGCGGGATATAAAAATTTGAACAGCAAGAAACGGTTTGTATTATATAAAGGCTTTTGTCCCGGAACAAGTGTCTTCCGAAGTGGTTATTAAGCACTCCAGAGGTTGAAGGAAGTTAGGAACGAGGTCTAGAACTATCAACGGAGTCAAGATACGTCGTTTGTTTATAACGTTTACAGTATTTGTGAGCAAAATAAAGCATTGAAATGAAGCAAACCATGATACTCGTATATTACGGCCGGCGTATCTTGGCGAGTCTGAACATAGGCTTTAGTGCCTGTATAGTCGTGAAGAAAACTGTTATTATCATTTTTTTATATTTATTTAATATGTGCTAATGGGTCACTGTATTAGAGAATAAAAAAATTTAATAACAGTCATCTTCACGAGTATACATGCGCAAAAGTTCGTAGAGCCTATGTTCACACTCGCCAAGATACGCCGGCCGTAATATACATGCGTATAATAAAAAAAAAACAGATAACGAGCACACTTTGAGCACCAAGGTTATTTGGACTGTTCATCCTATTTTCCTCAATAAATGCCGCACTTGCCGCAGGATTGCTAAAAGGATAGATATTTAAGCCGTTCTTGAGGTGCATATTAAAACTCTTTAGGGCAGGCCGAGGCAGGTCAGCGTAGGACTGCCGTTGGCTGAAATGATAATCAATTGTGGCTATATTAAGCTGTAGGTTAATGTAGCCATGTGGTAACGGATTAAGAATACACAGTGTCACCACACCATTCAATCCTGGGGGTGTGATAAGAGCTGAAAGAAGGTAATGACGGCCAAAAACCTAGCTGCAAGAGAAGGAAAACTTGATACGTAACCCCGTACAAAGACGTCCGGCCAGAGATGCACAGAGGCTTAAACCCTCCTTGTAACTGGAGGACGCCCGACTCAACAGTGGGTCATCTATGGGCTGATTAGTAGTAGTAGTTTTGTGTAGTGCTATAGACACAACGCAATGTCAATTATCATAATCGAGGTAAGGCCGTCAGCAAACGAGCAAACAGCATCGAAACACGTACTAATGTGCATACAATCCAAAATTTGGTCCAATGTTGACTCTATAATACTTGCACCATTAACTTTACCGTGCTTACAATACTGTAGGGAACCTCATATCCTATTGCATTGAAAATTGAACTCTATGTGTACTAACTGTACGGTCCAAATTATATGCATTGAATTGAAAAATGAACTTTATGTGCAATAATTGTACGGTAGAAATTTATAAGCTTTTGGGGGACGTAAAGCTTTGGTTTTTAAAGAATAAAAATTCGCTTCAACTTTAACGTTAGCCTTACAATTATAATTATTAGATTTTAAACAAAACTGATACATTCTCTGTACTTTTTTTAATATTTATAGACACCTCATACGGCTTCTTGATACGGCTGAAGAAATAATTGATACGTTTGCAAAACTGAGCCACGCTGAAAACTTGTTCACTGGTTCTCCGGAGTTACCTGAACAAGGAATGTAAATGAGAAAGAGCTGGCGAAAATATCATGTAACACAAATCTCATTTTTATGTATAGTTAAAAACTAACGTGTTCTTTTTAAAAACAATAATTATTTACGTATAAATAATCGTATTCTTCAAAAATATTTGAACATCTGAATATTTTAAGTTCCCCTGTGTGCGAAAAACACCAAGACTGGCCAAGCCGAAAACTTATTCTTTGACATCCTCATAAGGTCAAGAGGTCCGCATTTCGGACGTATTTACACACAATTCCTTTACTATCATAGAAGTATTGAGAGCTTTGAGACGTCTTTTAAGTCTACTTATGAAAATTAAATTGCAACAGTTCTACTCAAAATCATTTCGAGCTAAAGAAGGCTTGTCGCAATCTAAGTGGGCTTAAGTGAAGAAGCTAAAGTGTAGTATTTTAGTTATAATATTTTTCTCCAAGATGTCTTAGGTCTTCGCGATTGTTACTCATTGAAATTAAACACTTTTTAACGAATTTATCGCGTGTATTTATTAGCGTTATCAATAAAACTAACTTTTATAGGAAATTCTCATCTAGTCTCTGCCGTAACCACGTCTGCTGCAAAGCATTCGAAACGTCGGGAATTGAATAATGTAAAATACACGTGACAAATCCGTTTTAAAGTGAATCATTGTCTGTGTCATGTCATTTAACTAAATATGTAAAAAAATGCGACAAGTATTTTTTCTTTAAGTTTGGCTAAACGCTCAAATTGTAGTATCTAAGTAATTTAATAACCAATACTAATGTTATAATATGATATTACTTTGTATATTTGTATATCAGTACCCCTTTCAATGATATAGGGTATAAATATAGGAAGGCGAATTTTTTTTTCTGGATTCGAATACGGACCCGATTACCCCTTTTCACCCTGAGGATGTCGGAAATGACAAGGCCGATAAACTAGCCGCAAGAGAAGGAAAACTTGATAAGAAACCCTGTGCCATTTGGCCAGCATGGCGCAGTGGGACAATAACCCTCCATCAAATTGGAGGAGGCCCGACTCAGTAGAGGGTCATCTACGGGCTGAGTACCTAGTAGTAAGTCTAAGAGTAAGATAAAGTTTCATATGTCTTTGTATCTTTTGCGATAAAGTAATAAAAAATTAACAACGATTTATGTGAAAGTAGTACGAGTCTGGTGACCATCGTGTACCTGTTTTATTTATTTTTATAAAATATTGCTCATAAAATTTAAACATAAAACAAGCGGATTTTATTGGTTCTCAACGGGAAGAATGCAATAAACTGGTTATCAGGTTATAAATTTATGTGAATTGATACTTCTGGATTGAAACTGTCCACTAAAAGAGGCTATTAAGTTGGCGTTTCATTATTTTATAACTTAATACCATAAATTGTGATGGCACATTGCTGTATCCGACCTTTTTTTGTTTCGCTGGGGAAATGCTTTATATGCATAGCGCCGCCCCTCGGGGGTGGGCTGGCATTATGTGGGATTCCGGAAACTACTCGTCTACCCAAAACCCCAGCGGTATACACTCACATGACACGCTTGGGGTGCCACAGGTTTGCGTAAACGCACTCCACTGTGACGCCCCGACAAGGTGCCAAGCGACTATCGGAGATCAGTCAGTGAGGCTTTCGTCGGTGGGTGCTGTATCGAACCTTCTCTAATTTCATTTAATAGCCCATACCTCCCGACAAGGACGATTGGCACAGAAGTTAGATAAATAGATAGATAACACTTTATTTCACATTTGCGACATAAACATAGCTTACAGGAGAAATAATATAAAAACATACAATTGGCGGCCTTATCACAATTCAGTTGTCCTTTTCTTCTGCGGAAATTATTGGCTTTTCTGGTTCCTGCTACACAAACTAATCAAGCATCAGAATATAAATATATAAATATAAATATCCTTGGACATTTCACACAACGCCATCTCGTCCCAAGCTAAGCAACTTAATGCTTGTTTTATGGCAAAGAGATGGATGATAAACTACATATATAATTTTTTTTTTTTGTAAATACTTTATATAGCCTATAACCTTCCTCGATAAATGGACTATCTAACACTGAAAGATTTTTTGAAATCGGACCAGTAGTTCCTGAGATTAGCGCGTTCAAACCAACAAATAAACAAACAAACAAACTCTGCAGCTTTATATATTAGTATAGATATAGATTTTTGGACAATATTTATTTATACATATTTGCAAATTTATTAAAACATTTTCCAAAACCACGCTCAGAGAATAAATGGTTGAAGCAGAGTTTTGGCGTAAATTAAATCGTGAATATCACAGAAGCGGCCATGTTTGAATGGCGCGATGCAATTTCAGCAAGGCGAATAGTGTTACCAAGAATAATGGAATTTAATATGGGATTTTTTTTATTGATAGTGTGGTAACCCTCGGGACAGTAACTCAGATACTGAAGAAGTTTGGTTTATTCAATCGTAATTTACGGATACAATTTCACCCTGAGGGTGTGAGAGATGACAAACGGAGCGCAAAAGCGATACAGATATAAAATACTGGGAGTGAAACCAGTAGCCACCAGAGAGGCCACCAGTTGAGGATCGCCGTCGGTTTTAATGGGTAGGTCAGGGCGCAACTTAACACCTGTACGCGCCCCGGAGTCCCACACCCCCACAACCCGGCCTGCCCCCAACGGTAAGGTACCATTGAGGATTTCCGACGAAAAGAATAAAGAAATGACTACCTAGCTTCAATAAACTTAATACAGCCTGTGCCAAGCCTTGACCAGCGTGACAAAGTAGGATAATTTCACTCAATGAAATTGGAGGAGGCCCTAGTCAGCAGCGGGTCATTTGTGAGCTGAGATGACGATGATAATAAATCGTGCATCTAGAAAATTAAGTCTTATGGACGTATAAATAGAGGCACAGTGTCTAACGCTATACCTACAATAAAGCTCACACTTAATTTTAAAAACAGAGCAGCAGCATTTGGTCTTTCGAATTGCATTCTTTGCTAATTTAGAAAAACAAATGTATGATCATCTACTTCTACTGCTATTCAGCCCATATGTTGAGTCGATCCTCCTCTGGTTACATAGAGGACAATTAGCCCACTGTACCATGCTGGCCAGATGTGTTGGCACAAGATTTCGTATCAAGCTGTCCTTCTCTTGCGCCTAAGTTTTCGGCCTTGTATTTTCCTTTTGTCGTCTCTTACGACACTCAGGATGGAATGGGGTGGTGACACTATGTATTTTAACTCCGTTACCACACGGACCATCATCTAGTCTAGACAATAGTAATCTTGGACCTCCCGTGACCATGCCTGCCGCAATGCATTTGAAAAGTCGGCATTGTAATATAAACGATACACTGGGGTCGATATCGGCGTCAGCATTTGGTAACACCCCGTATAATTAAAGTGTACAGAATAAAAATTGAGCTAACAATATCAATGAGTTCACACAATCCATCATTCCCCGGAATTCCGCAAGCGTGGCGAAAGCCGCCGGGGACCGCATAATAAGCTGTTTACGCAAATCTCGCTTCCGATGAATGTATAATGTAATCAGTCACTAATAACATAAACGTATGCATTCCGCACCATCGATTCTTGCTTGTTTAGGTCACTGATATATTGGTCAGTAGCCGGAATAGGTGCCCTTTAAGAACACGAAAGAGGCCCGTTGAGCGTAAAGCCGAGGACACACAGAATACAGCACACGACGCAGTGACGCGAGATGGCCTCCGCTAGTGTTGCCCTTCACGGTGCGGCATCAGTTCCTAGTGATTGTTAAGTGCAAGAAGATCATCCTTTGATGTTGTTACACTGCACATAGCCCACATTTTATAAAACGCTCGACTCAGCTAAAATAGTGGTGTTACCTTTCAAGGGGGTCAAGACAATTTTTGATTATTAAAATCCAGCATCTATATTGTTTTATCCAATCAGGAGCTGTGATGCCACAGACGTTTGCCTGTGTTCTTAATTGAAATTATTAATGGAATATTATAATCATGTACATGAATTTCTTTAATCTTAGTTACGAATGCAACTTTGTCCAGTAATTACAAATTACAGTAATTAAAATAATCTATTTTAATACTGAATAGTTTTACTTAACAAGTTTATTGCATGCCATGACACCTTAATGTTTTGAACGTTTAGATTTAATGACTTTTGACAATATGATGTCCTAAACAAATAAAAATCTAGTTAGAGTATTTGGCAAAGGAGTATCTTATCTTACTAATATTATAAACGTGAAAGTTTGTAAGTATGGATAGATGGATGGATGGATGGATGGATGTTTGTTACTCTTTCACGTAAAAACTACTGAATGGATTTTAATGAAACTTTACAATAATATAGCTCATACATCAGAATAACACATAGGCTACAAGTTATAAATATATTATGTGAATTACACCAATATAAACAAGTCGAATTAAAAATTTCTAAATGTCAAATTTTCGACCATATTATACTATAGACAACTAACGTTTCGCTGTCAGTTGCGTTTTGTTAAAGTAGGTTTTATACGGACTGGCGCCGGCCGAGGGCTGACGGGCCTCCTCTGCGAGGCCGTATGTCGCAGAAGGGGGCTCCGGGACGGATCGCTGGTGCGCTGCGGTAGATTGGGGCTGCGGGGACTTGGGTGGATGGGGACCCTGTCCCCAGTGTCTCGCTGCGAGCCCTGGACGGGGGCTCCGGGGACCTGGGTTGACGGTGGACCCTGTCCTAAGGGTTTCCCTGCGGGCCCTGGACGGCTGCGGTGCGCCGGTGTCCTCTGGTTGGCGCCGGCCCGAGGGCTGACGGGCCTCCTTCTGCGGGGCCGATGTCGCAGAAGGGGGCAGCGGGGCGGGTCGCAAGGGAGGGAGCTCCGGGTGACCCGCGCCGCGGACGGAGGCGGGGGTGGAGGGGGGTTCGTGACGATGCGGGCCCCTTCTGCCCTCGCCTAGGAGGCCGGTGGTGGTTCGGGGGAGCCACCACCGACGAAAGCCTCGATGACTGAGGGCGTCCCAGTATACCGGGGCGCCCTCTCTGATAGTCGCTTGCCCGCGTTGCGGGCACCACGCCGGGGCGTCACAGTAGAATGCGTTTACGCGAACTTGTGGCGCCCCAAGCGCGTCGTGTGAGGGTATGCCGCTGGGGTTTTAGTGGGTAAACGACTCTTGGGTAGACGACCCTTGTCGGAGTCCCACATAATCACCGACCTTTCCCCCGGGGTGCGGTGGTATGCATAAAGCATTTCCACAGCGAAACCAAAAAAATAAAAAAAAATAAAAAAAAAAAAAAAATAAAAAAAAAAAAAAAGGTTTTATACGGACGAGATAAAAATCTCAGGTATCCTATGTCCAACTTTCTTTTTGTTATAAAAATATATAATGCGGAACAACGTTCGCCGGGTCAGCTAGTCTAAAATAAAATACTACAGTGTTACAAACACTATAAAATAGCCTAAACCTACCAACTGAAACATAATGACCACTTCAACCGACTTTAAAGTAGATCAATTCGGTGGAAGTCGTTTTTTAAACTGTTTTCTACCTTCCCCTTCCATTTCGCCCTCGGAAGCGTCACCAAAAAATCTATAAACATATATTTAAAGTCATTAGAATTATTCAAAATTACGGAATTGTGTAGTAACAAACAAAATCTTATCACACTATTATTGCCAGTAACTTTAACCATTACAAAAATTAATGTAACGCGGAACAGTTAATGAATTTTTAATAACAGATTATTTTCAATTATACTTTATAAAATGTGGCAAATACGTGGTGTTTTTAATTACATTGGTCCGACGCTTTATTACAAAGGTATTGTGTGATAATTAAATTACGACTGTAATCAGGAACATTCATGTTTATTATGGATATTAATATTTTTAAATTGCACTTTATCGACGCTGAAGATTTTTTTTAATGGACGTTATACAGAGAGTAATAGCCTATAGCCCTGTAGCTGTAGTAAGCAGCATAGTATATTTCTGTGTATAAAATATTTTTCCGTTGACGTATGAGGGAGAGAGATGATTTTCTGAGTCAATTTTTCAATCACAAAATGCGTGTTGCCTCTGATATAAGCCGTCCAGCTATCGTAGATCCTATATGCTTCGTATATATATGTCGCACAATGACACTTAGGGCCAGATCTCTAACCTGGTGACCAAAATTTAGATCGATCAAACAATAAAAGAACTGTAGGGTATGTAAGCATAAAAGAAAACTAAATTAAAAACCTTCAACAGTATAAAGAAAAGGTATCTACTTGAGCTTTTCACCAATGCTCTAACATAATCACTGCCATGAAAACCGCCACGCGCTTCCCAATTAAAATTACTTCACGCTAGTCTCGAGTTATCCGTACGCTACATCCGTAGCTCCATAGCCGCGTAGCACGACCTACGACGTAGCAACAGTTGCATATGAATCGCGCTACGAATCGCCCGGTTGTTTCGAAACGCAATCGCTGGAAATGTCGTAATTTAAAATGTGTCACACGATAGGAATAAAAAATGTTACTTTTTAAATTAAATAGCAAAGTTGTAAAAATTATGTAATGTTTGATTAAAATAATTATGGGGATCACGGCTGTGTTCTGGTATTTTGTTTTAGTTTATTTAAAAGGTATTTACAGAAAATTGGCATATTTTTATTAGCATTTAGCTTGTGTGAAGAATAATGTTTGTGGAATATTTTATGTGTTGTACTTTCTTAAACGACTCTTCATTGCTAAGAATGAAGAAAATATTTTCTTTTTCTTATTGTGTTTGTTTTCATTTTTATTACCGAACTAACTAAGTTTGTCCATAATAAATGTCGACTAAAACTATATCCAATAATTTAACTGAGAATCATTTAGAGTTTCTATGATTAAAAAAAGTGAATGATGATTATTTTTTTCTGTTCGCCCGCGTGGATATACTCATAATAGTTTTATTCTTAATGTACTAATGTCGATAAGTCGATATCCAAATAGGTAGTGTAAAATAATACCATTAATTAAGAAAAAAAACTATCAATTTGTAAACTGACCCCACGATCCAGTTCATAATTAACACGGGTGTTCTCTAATTTAAAATTTTTTTTTAATACTGTCCATAATAACGTGCAGCAAAATATACCCTTACCATTATGTCTGTGTATATATCCCACAGTGTGCATTTGTCTGCGAGTAGTAGGCATAACAGTTCCACATTTGAAGCAACGTGGGGAACCTGCCACGCTGACCTGTGATTACCACCTGGAAGGTGGCAGGCTCTACTCCGTGAAGTGGTATCGGGACAATGAAGAGTTCTACCGCTATATGCCGAGGCTAAAGCCTCCTCAACATTCACATACTTTGGAGGGAGTAAAAGTTGACGTAAGTACCAAGGTTCATCATCATCATTGCAGCCCATAAATGACCCACTACTGAGTCGGGCCTCCATGGAGGGGAATTAGCCTACTGTGCCACGCTGACAACACGGGTTGGCACAGGATTTCCGCCTTCCCCCTCGACTGTGCTGCCACCTTGCTGTGGTGAGGGGGCTTGAGTGCCTCAATGATCCGTGGGGCCATACCGGCCAGGGCCTCCCATGCCGGGCGGGCCCACGGGGAGAGGTGAGACGAAGAGCGGCACCCAGCGTCGTGGCGGGTTGCAGCTCCGGGGACTCCTCTGTCCTCAGAGCTGCCTTGCGAGTCGTAAACCGCTGCGGCGCACCATGAGGTCCTCGGGTTGGCGCTCAACTTAGTTGGCCGTCAAACCGAGTCCTCACTCAACGCCCTTGGGTTGTCGAAAACCCGAGGGCTGACGGGCCTCCTTCTGCGGGGCCGATGTCGCAGAAGGGGGCAGCGGGGCGGGTCGCCAGGGAGGGAGCTCCGGGTGACCCGCGCCGCGGACGGAGGCAGGGGTGGAGGGTGGTTCGTGACGGTGCGGGCCCCTTCTGCCCTCGCCTAGGAGGCCGGTGGTGGTTCGGGGGAGCCACCACCGACGAAAGCCTCGATGACTGAGGGCGTCCCAGTGTACCGGGACGCCCTCCCTGATAGTCGCTTGCCCGCGTTGCGGGCACCACGCTGGGGCGTCACAGTAGAATGCGTTTACGCGAACTTGTGGCGCCCCAAGCGCGTCGTGTGTGGGTATGCCGCTGGGGTTTTAGTGGGTAAACGACTGGGTAGACGACCCTTGTCGGAGTCCCACATAATCACCGACCTTTCCCCCGGGGTGCGGTGGTATGCATAAAGCATTTCCCCAGCGAAAACAAAAAAAAAAAAAAAAAAAAAGGATTTCCGCCTTCCCCCTCGACTGTGCTGCCACCTTGCTGTGGTGAGGGGGCTTGAGTGCCTCAATGATCCGTGGGGCCATACCGGCCAGGGCCTCCCATGCCGGGCGGGCCCACGGGGAGAGGTGAGACGAAGAGCGGCACCCAGCGTCGTGGCGGGTTGCGGCTCCAGGGACTCCTCTGTTCTCAGAGCTGCCTTGCGAGTCGTAAACCGCTGCGGCGCATCATGAGGTCCTCGGATTGGCGCTCAACTTAGTTGGCCGTCAAACCGAGTCCTCACTAAACGTCCTCGGGTTGGCGCCGGCCGAGGGCTGACGGGCCTCCTCTGCGAGGCCGTATGTCGCAGAAGGGGGCTCCGGGACGGATCGCTGGTGCGCTGCGGTAGATTGGGGCTGCGGGGACTTGGGTGGATGGGGACCCTGTCCCCAGTGTCTCGCTGCGAGCCCTGGACGGGGGCTCCGGGGACCTGGGTTGACGGTGGACCCTGTCCTAAGGGTTTCCCTGCGGGCCCTGGACGGCTGCGGTGCGCCGGTGTCCTCTGGTTGGCGCCGGCCCGAGGGCTGACGGGCCTCCTTCTGCGGGGCCGATGTCGCAGAAGGGGGCAGCGGGGCGGGTCGCAAGGGAGGGAGCTCCGGGTGACCCGCGCCGCGGACGGAGGCGGGGGTGGAGGGGGGTCCGTGACGATGCGGGCCCCTTCTGCCCTCGCCTAGGAGGCCGGTGGTGGTTCGGGGGAGCCACCACCGACGAAAGCCTCGATGACTGAGGGCGTCCCAGTATACCGGGGCGCCCTCTCTGATAGTCGCTTGCCCGCGTTGCGGGCACCACGCCGGGGCGTCACAGTAGAATGCGTTTACGCGAACTTGTGGCGCCCCAAGCGCGTCGTGTGAGGGTATGCCGCTGGGGTTTTAGTGGGTAAACGACTCTTGGGTAGACGACCCTTGTCGGAGTCCCACATAATCACCGACCTTTCCCCCGGGGTGCGGTGGTATGCATAAAGCATTTCCCCAGCGAAAGCAAAAAAAAAAAAAAAAAAAAAAAAAAGGATTTCCGCCTTGTCATTTCCTTTTGCCGGCTCTTACGAATCCCTCGGGATGGAATGGGGTGGTGACATAATGTATTCTAAAGAATGTAATCAACCATTAGGTCGATAAACCGAATGCCCTATAAAGTGAACTAGGCATAAAATAAGGATGTTTTATTTCTCCAAGTTTGTGATGGTTTTGCCCAGAGTATGAATCAACATTAATCAGCTTTTAGATAACCAAATTTAAACAAGATAATATTTAAAAGAGTTTAAGAAAATAAGTTAATAATGTTTTATGTGCTCCAAAAAATACTTAAAAGTTTATGGTATTTTTTTGACACACTCGGTGACCATAATTCGTTATTTCAAATAATAAATCACTCACTACTTATACAAGCCTCCTCCAAATTAATGGCGGTAAGTACATATCGAATCAAGGTTTCCTTGGCGGCTAGCTTGCGTTCCTTAGAATAGTAATATAGGTCGGTGAACTTGTGTTTTCTAAATCCGTCCGTATCGAAATTGGACGTGGAATCCGTATTGGTGTTTTAAATACTTTAAAATGCACCTGACTTAGTGTGTAGTCTTAAGTAGGATACAGGGTGTCCCAAAAATATCACGCCACAGCGACACTGGAAGTAGGCAAGCCCTAGGTCTATTCCATAAAAATGGCTGCTAAAAAAAAGTCATTATCATTAATTTACGATTTTGTTACATAGAACGAAAAAAACGGGTAATTGTCAAATCCATGGGACTTTTCTTCAGCCATTTTTTTGTTCAATAGACCTAGGGCTAGTCTACTTCTAGTGTCGCTCTGGCGTGCTATTTTTGGGACACCCGGTATATACGATTACCTTATACATAATAAATAAATAATTCATTCATACATAATAAATAAATAATTCATTCACGTTGTTTCTTAAATTCAGCTAGAGAAGTCAACAGCTCGTCGCGTCCATCTTCAAGAAGTAACCCTTAAGTCCCGTGGATTGTACAGATGTGAAGTCTCTGAAGAAGCGCCATCGTTTCATTCAGCTCAGGCGGAAGCATTCATGGAGATTTATTGTGAGTAATTTTGATTTAATTGAATACATTCCTTTTCGTCATTAATTAAAAAAATAACTCTTGTATACGCTCATAAAAACGTTCGTTTCATAAAAACCGTAAAATGTGCATGTTTACCGACGGAAATATTAAAATCAATGTGGTTCATTCCATATAATTCGGGCATTATATTTATCATTTAACTAGCTGCGCCCCGCGGTTTCACCCGCGCTTACTTGACACTTACCGCGGGTGAGCGGCGCGGGGCGAAGCTAGTCTAAAAGAAGTAGCTTATGTTACTGCTTAAATCATCAGCTCAAAATCAGTCACGCCGTTCCGGAGATTAGCCGGAACAAACAGACTTTGATGATGATGATGACTGCAATTTTATTTATTATTATAATATATTAGTATTATTACTTGCAGCCCGTCCCAGCTTCGCACGGGTGCTATGATACCCGCGGGAGACGCCACAGGGCGAAGCTAGTCAAAAAAGTAGCCTAAGTTACTCCTTATATCATGAGCTACCTATCAGTGAAAGTCCCGTCAAAATCGGTCCAGCCGTTCCAGAGATTAGCCGGAACAATCAGACAGACCGACAGACAGACAGACATCCAAAAAATTAAAAAAATTATATTTTGGTTTATGTACATACTTACTTACGTACTTGTGTATACATACTTACGCATTTAGTTAAAAGTGGTTATTTGTTATTACAAACAGACAACAATTTTATTTATTTGTATAGATTATCAAAAAAAGGGAGCTATTTCTTAAATCTATAAAAATAATACATATATGTTTCGTTAGTAGTCGTATCAGTCGTTTTTTTAGTCCCTAACTCAAACTCAAAAGCACCTTTATTTAAGTAGGTTTTATCACAAAACTCTTAAATTAAAATTACCCATCAACTTACGGCCTTCATCCCACGCTAGGTGGTAGTCGCCATACACACCTATCGGTCCTCATATCTACATTCACACCTTTCATAAATATTTCCTCATTCTCACAATCCAACCATCTCTTTTGATCTCCTACAACCCTTGCCTCCACCCACATACAGCGAACAGCCGGCAAAAAACGTTGTACTAAGTTTTTATCGCGTATATTTTACATTGTTTTAATTTCCAATATTTTAAATACCTTGCTATAAATCGTTGTGTTTAAAGACTAATGTGTACGTTTGCGTGGTTAACGGCATGATTAAAACGCTATAATTACAAAGATACGAATTGAAACAAGTGCAATATAGGTTACATAAACACCGTTTAAAGATATATTATGTACCCATCGCGAGGTCTTTTCACATAACATTTCCTTTATTGCTCCAAACATCTCGGATCCGATCTCGTAACAAAATTGAAACATAAAAATAACGACGCACATTATTCAGATAACGATGAAGTGATTCTCGTGTAGCGCTGGAAAAAATATTTTATCTCGCGTATGGATAAATCAAAGTGAAGTGTCCGTTTGTAATGTAAAAAATAAACTGCTACATTATCCCTTTTTAAAGCCCTTTCTACAAAAAATGCGGGAAGGAGAAATTTCCCACACTCATAGTTTTATAGACAGAATGCTAATATATTTTTTATATATGCTTAAAATATTAATTAAATCAATAAATAAAACATTACACACACTACCTCATATTTGACACACCCACGCATATATCCTCTTTTGTTTATTGTTTCTGTGGTTACATTGAGAATAGAATTACTACTACTACTTATAATTTCAATTAACAATGGTGGAATTTAGACCACTGGGCGACCACTAATACTTATAATAACGCAAATTGAATAGGTTCCTACAATACTTATTTCATGTGGTAACAGATTTAGAATACATAGTGTCACCACCCCATTCCATCCCGAGGGTGTCGTAAGAGCCGACAAAAGGAAAAGACAACGCCGATAAGCTAGCCTCAAGGGAAGGAAAACTTGATACGAAACCCATTGGCAACCCGTCTGGCCAGCGAGGCACAGTAGGCTAATTACCTCCCTCCATGTAACTGGAGGAGGCTCGACTCGGTATAGGGTGGTGACACTACGTATTCTAAATCCGTCACCATACGGACACACAGACGGCAATCGCTCCCTGTAAAAACCTAATGTTAGTTAGCCAAATCGAGACAGACTAGACGAACAATGAAATTGGGAAATAGCGAATTTAGCTTGTTTGTTTAATCATTCATTAATTCAGAAGTAGTAGTAGTGTCACCAGCTCAAAGCTTCACTTCATCATTCGTATATGTCACATTTAATATCAGAAGTTATCTATGGATTTGTAAAACACTTGTCAAAATAAAAATTGCCGAAGACCACCGGCCAGGTGGCCAGAGAAAAAAAAACATTAGGCAAAAACGCAGCATACGAATAGCGAACGTAAATGGCCAAATCTAGCCGCAATAGCAGGGAAATAATATATTGTAATTTGTTCTTTAACGCCTAGTTCTGTAATAAAAATAGGTCTAATTTAACGGAATTTCATTAACTGACAGTACTATTTTTTTTTTCTAGATTTTCCGCGCGAGAGTCCTAGGATCAGTGGTCACGACCGCCCCTATAAGTTAAAAGAAACATTAGATGTCAACTGTTCGTCAGCAAAGTCTTTTCCAGCCCCGGATCTTCAATGGGTCATAGATGGACAAAAGGTTGGTGCACATTTAATAAATAACATTCTCGTGACACGGTGTTTGTTATTGAACTCCTCCGAAATCGACAAATTATGATGAAATTTTATATTAACATTAAATGTTAAGTATGGGTGTGGACCAACAAAACAAAAAATTTTTATATATTTTAGACAAAAAAATGTTTTTTTATATAGCATACAAAAACCTACAACCCTAAATTTTCGCCCCTCTACGACCAACCCTTACTTTTTAATAGGGATAAATAAATGGCAAAACAACGTTTGCCGGATCAGCTATTAAGTAAAATCATATTTAAAAAAAAAACAATTTCAAGTCCAACACTAGTCATAGGCCTCCACCTAGAATTAGTTGAATTGCACGGCGTCCGGTCCTGAGATGCTCGCTTCCATTAGATAACGGTGACTAACTTTCCTTACACAATTTCAGCAACCCATACCATCTTGATGGTGTCGTAAGAGGCAACTTGAGACAGATCACCTAGCCGCAAGAAAAGGAAAACTTGATACAAACCCTATGCCAACCCGTCTTGAGGAAGTGCAACTCAAGGCGGAAGGCTAGGTCTTCAAGGGAATGAAATCTTGATAGGAACCCACCTGTGCCGACCCAGCTGGTCGGCATGGCACAGTTGGCTAATTACTCTGTAGTAAACATATTTATGGGCCTGAAACCATTATCTGAAATCTTCATCTAATCAGGTTACAGATAAGACCTGGTTGATAGCGTATGGTGCGAAAACAGCACCCCAGGGGTTACTAGTGACTACCCTCGGCTTGCATGCGCCTGCTAAGCCCAGCATGAAGCTTAAATGTGTGGCGATCATAGGGTCGCACAGAAGAGAACGGACGGTTGTCATAGGTAAGAACTTGATGCCGGGGCGCCACAGTAAACTGCGTTCTCGCGGACTTGTGGCGTCCCAAACGAGACTTATACGGCTATACCGGTGCAGTTTTAGAGTGTTCATAAGTACCACATAACAGATGACCACATCCCCGAGGGGCGGCGGCCCACATATAATAATAGGTACTACAGTACTACATGCGGCGGCATGCATCAAACATTACCCCACCACACGATATAAAAGAGTTTAGTAGAGGTTTAGAATCTTGCTTTTAAATAAAAGAACAGCATCGTAATCGATAACTTCGTTTAGGAGCTACGATGCCTCAACGACAGATAGACACGACAAACATAAGCTTTCATAAGAAAGCCCTCTTTTTGTCAGGGGTTAAAACATTATTTTAATCAAATAGGTTTCATTACAAAAAATTCCGATGCTCAGGTGCGAGCACTGGTTCACAATACTGCTCTACAGATAAACTGTAGTTGGTTTTCATTGGGTGTGGATTTAGTTATAGAGAAAGGGTTATGGGAGTAAATTAGCCACTATTTTTTTTTGTTCAGAAACCAGCTCAACGAGCCAGAGGACATCTCTCCGGTTATTGATAATGATGGCGCTGTACATATACATACAGATATCGTGATAATTTTCCTTATCATAATAATATTACATGTTAAGATTAGTGTAAATAAAAACTCATTTGATTATTGTCTTTCATTAGCAACTTTGTACTTTGCAGCCGGCAAACACATTGAGCAAAAGGTGCCGTGTTGGGGGAAAGTTCAACGTCGTAGATTTAGCCTCGCTACCCTCCAAAAACGCCTACGGCGAAGTCAATGTCATGTTTTAAGTCGTTTGCACATGCCGTGCCATCAGCGTGATATAGTACCTATGCTAAGATGCCTCCATGTAATTTGAGTGGGTCATTTTTAGCCTTAGATCCAGAGTAGAAGTACTTATGGCACCGGCCATAAATGACCCACTCAAATTTCAAGGAGAACCTAGCCCTAGCCGACTCAGTTATCCTAACGACACAGGTTGGCCTACAGTTTATATCAAGTTTTCCTTCGGTTGCGACTAGGTCTTCTTGCGTAAATGTAGTGTTTATAATCCGTCCTTACACTGAACACGGAAATTGGTATAACTGCCTCGTTGGTCTAGTGGTTAGATGTGCCGCCTTTGGATCAACGGGTCTCGGGTTCGATTCCGAGGTCGGGCAAGTGTCTTTGTCTAAACCAGAGGCACTGGCTCGGAGTCTGGGTGTCATTTCTATATATAATATGTATGTATTTACAAAAAAAAAATGTATCTAAGTAGTTTATCATCCATCTCGTTACCATAACACAAGCATTAAGTTGCTTAGCTTGGGACGAGATGGCGTTGTGTGAAATGTCCAAGGATATTATATTATACACAGGGTATAACAAACACCCTATATCCATTCAGGAAAATCTTCTTCTAAATCTTCTCCAAGCTTCTTTTGATTCTGGAAATTTTGAAGTGATGTACCTCGAGAAATGCACACCGAAATCCCAAAAAAGTATCTAATAAAATTAATATAAATAAACTCATTTTTCCGTGCGCTGGCGGGTAGAATACAATAGTGTGACCACCCCATTCCATCCCATCCGTAAGAGCCGACAAAAGGAAATGACAAGGCCGATAACTAACCCGCAAGAGAAGGAAAACTTGATACGAAACACAGTGCCAACCCGTCTGACTAGCTTGGCACAGCAGGCTAATTACCATCATTGTAACAGGACGAGGCCCGACTCAGCATTGGGTCATCTACGGCTGAGTAGTAGCAGTAGAAATAAACTCAGATATTTCATGTACTTTATTCCTTATCCATAACAATGTACAAATAAATGAAAATAGACTAAATATAAAGTAGATACAATAACGTTTCAATTAATTTATAACAATGTGCTGGACGTTAATGTGTTTGAAATTACGAAAGGTATTGCCCACACAACACTTAATTTTAAATTTAAATGCAAGTTTACATAGGTATGAATTCAGTAATTGTCATGTCATTCTACTTACGCTTACTTGTTTTCGCGTGAATTTCTAGCCCGTGCTTAATAAATAAGCTGTAACATTAGTCCTATAGCCCCTCGAATTGAAAGGCTAATCAAAAGCACTTCTGTGTTCAGTGTGTTTAGGAGTTTTGACACAACTTGTACGCTTATGTTCGAAGTTCAAAAATGATGACAAACTTCGGTTCCCATATCTCATTCACATCTAGTTTTGTTTTCCTTGCCTCGAAGAGCCGACAGTGGGTCATGTATGGGCTGCGTAGTAGTTGCAAACAAATTTGAATTTAAAAAAGAAAGTTATCTTTATAACGCTTACTATATACAAAAAAAAATATAATCGATTTACTCGCATTATAAATTTTGACAGTGAATTTATTTTCGTGTTTTATTATAAAATTATTTTAAGTGTTAGCATAAAAATTAGACGGGGTTAATAATCAACATGCTTTGAAATTTAAAAAAAATAACAACTAGAGTACAAAAGCACTAGCAAAATAATTACTGTATTTTTGCAATGACACTGACACTCCAAACTTGCTATTTACTATCTACGTGCCCATCCCACGTTCTTGCCAAGAGCTTGACACAAGCAGGCACAAAGGTAGTGGCTTACGTCCCGAACTTAAATATAGGATTTCTGCCAGAATGAATAACCCACAAAAGATATCTGTAAATTTAGAGGTTCATCATTACACCCGTGCGGAGCCGGGGCGGGTCGCTAGTTATACATAAATTCATTTTAGGGAGTTTACATAAGGACTTATTTTCAAGTGAAAGCTAAAGATTTTGTGTGTAATAAAACATATGAATAGTTTAAAGAAAAGAAAAACACCATGAGTTACTAGCTAATATATTAGTACTGCTATATTATTATATTACATTATTATTGAAAGCATAAAATTCAATATTTCATTTATCTAATATCAGAATCGAAAGTGAACAGCCAACTGTGCTCGATAATCTTAAATATGCACAAATATTTTCATAGAACATCAATACAGTTCTAAAACATGTACATTCTAAATTGAAAAACTTACAAAAATAAAAAAGGCTACATTTGCAACAAATCAGGCACTGTGATTAATCTCTAATACAATTAATATGCCAATCGTGGGTTTCCAATAAATTGGTTACATCTATTATCCCTCTTGACCGAAATCGTCCATGAACTTCTCTAGCTTAACCATATCATCGTCATTAACAGTAGGTTTGGACGTTGCAAGGGATCGAAGCACATCAGACATAGAAACGGGAGGTTCGGCTAGTTTGTCCCCGGGAACGTCCATCCAGGACATTTCAAGAGCACCTGCATCTCCTGGGGAACATGGAGTCAATAGATCGTTGCAAATAACATTAGGATCAGTCGGACTAGGCCCTGTGACTTTCTTGAAGTGCGTAGCAGATTGAACCTTACGCACAGGCTGCATCAAAGCATCGCGGACGACAATCGATATATCAGCACCAGAATATCCCTCTGTCTTAGCAGCCAATACTTTCAGATCCTGTTCTGATAGTTGATGCTTCGTGCTGCCTAAATGGAGCTTAAACATATCTAAACGCGCATGTTCTTCAGGTAGAGCAATGTAAATACGCTTCTCGAATCGCCTTCTAATAGCAGAGTCAAGTACCCACGGGATATTCGTAGCTCCCAAAACTAGAATGCCATCCATGTCGTTGCCGACTCCTTGCATTTGAACCAAAAATTCGGTTTTGATTCGGCGCGCCGATTCCGACTCGTTATCCGACCGAGACGAGCAAAGGGAATCGATTTCGTCAATGAATATAATACTCGGCTTGTGCTGACGCGCAAGTTCGAACAAATTTTTCACCAATTTCTCGGATTCGCCCAGCCATTTTGAAACTAAGTCGGAAGAAGATACAGAGAAGAACGTGGAATTATTTGCTTCAGTGGCGACAGCTTTAGCCAAATAAGATTTACCAGTACCAGGTGGACCGAATAGTAGGATTCCCTTCCACGGTATTCTTTTCCCGGTAAACAAATGGGGGAATTTTATGGGGAGGATGACAGCTTCTTTTAGAGCTTCTTTTGCAGACTCCAAACCAGCCACATCGCTCCACTTTACATGAGGTTTTTCAACAACAATAGCGCCTTCTAGCTTACCTTGTAACTGTTTCTTCTCTGGATTTTCAGAATCACTGTCACTGTCGCTTTTCTTGGAGCTAGACTCGCCATCTTTTATAGGTTTCTTCTTTTCATCTTTCTTAAGATACTCCTTGAGTTTTTCGGCCCTATCTAGATATTGAAGGCATTTCGCTCGAATACTTTCCTTAGCCCTTTCACCCTGTGCTTCATATTTCACTGCATGAAGAAAATATTCAACGCCATGCTCGTAAAGGCGTAATGCTTCTGCATAGTTCTTATTTTTATCTTCTTCAGTTGCTTTTGTGACTAAATCAATTGCTTTCTGTAAAGTGTTTGATGATGCCATTTCTCCTGTGTTAATGTGTCACCTGAAAAAAGGAAACATTGCCTTTAATTTGATATTCAGTTCAGTTGCCTAGGATTGTAATGTGAACATGATGGTGGTAGTGGGCTTGTGAAGCTACCATTCATTTCCATACTGTGACTTTATGGTGCCAAACATGGCAACCACAGTTCTAAGTAGTGGAATGTTGACAAATAATGAAATGTTGACACATATATATCTGCTACTTCATCTTAGTAGATTGTATATCAGATTTATAGAATATTTCCAACATATCAGATTATCTTCCCTCCATTACAACTACAATTGCCTAACCCCAGAATAGTAGCAGGGATCTGTGGTCTTAAGATAGTTCATGCAACACCTTTTTTGGCCCTCGGGGGTGGGGTCGGCGATTATGCGAGACTCCGAAAAAGACTACTACCTGACGATGACTACCCACTAAAATCCCAGTGGTGTACCCTCACACAACATGCTTGGGACACCACAGGTTAGCGTAAATGCAGTGTGCTGTGACGTCCCAATGAATTGCAACTTGCTTTTTAAGCAAGCAACTATAACAGGGTGTCCCGGGCAAAGTTCATGCAATACCTAGACCAACCTATTTGTTGATTAATAGATGAGTCAGTCAATATTTATTAAAGGGCTTTAACTTGATTTTCACAGATTTCATTATTCAAATCAGATACTGTGAAAGGCCATAATATTGTGGCAAATCCCTCCCCCCATTTTCAGTTTGTTAAGTGTAGTCCGCACCCTAATGTAACCATCACCTATTATTATGCCACTTATTATTATACACAAAAAAGATACAGAAATGATCATCATCAAAACAGACTTTACAAATAAAGTGTGCATTGGGCAGCCTTATTGCATACTGCTATCTCTTCCAGGCATCTTTTTGGTTATCATCATCTTTGAAAGAAGAAAATATATTTATTTGACACACATAATACAGACAGTTAACGTAAATTTAGCTAACAATATGGTGTCTAAAAGGCAAGAGCTCAGTAAAAACTGCAGGTTTCTGTTGCACTGATTTTCAGCTCCAGCATAGAGGAAACAGAGTTTAAAAAGCAAGCTATTACAAATTATACAAAAAAACATATATCTTATTTTATATACGAAATGAAACAAAATAACAGACATTTCGGTCAATGACAGATGAATAATTAATTTTATTATTTATATTTAATATTAATAATAATTAATATTTTTTATAAATTATTAATATTTAATAATTAACATTTTTAAAATATTTGTTTATGACTTTCTTATATAGATTTTTTGCTAAAATAAATAATTCAATACTGAGTTGGGTCTTCTCATGTTTGATCAAATGTATATTAGACATGGGGTATACTAAGCATGACCATACATCCCACTTTGGGTGGGATTGGCCTGCATCTTCCACTGAGTTCATTGCCATATCACCTTTCTCTTAACAAAAAAAACACCATCATTGAAATAGTCTGTAAACACTAACTATCTCTATCTCACCAAATTATACCTTAATAAATGAAAAGAAGCAAAAAGGCGAGGCAATTATATGCCTAAAATAGAATAGGGAAAAACAAGAAATCCAAACGTGCAGTTACACAAATGAGTACCAATACTTGGATACGTTATGAATACCTAGCGACTTTAGGTGGCTTTATTATGTTGTTTGAACAATTAATCCGAGTAATGAAGGTTTAATTTGTGTAACTCTCTAGATTGACAAACAATGTAGACAGATGAGATCACGAAATGTTCAAGATATTTGAAACTAAAGCATCGAAGATATATAAAATATACACGTACCATGCACCAAAATATGATATCAGCTGAACACAGATATTATTTACTTTTAGCTTCGACTAAGATATCGCTAAACATTGATTCTTCAATTAAATTAACTACAACAAAACTGGATGTTAGTCACGAAACGAAACTACTAGGGTTGTCCAATATGTCCGTAATCCGTAAGTAGCTTGCGGATTCAACAATACATCAATACCATTATATCAAAATGTGTCTAATCAATGACATTATTATAAGTATTTAAGTAAAAAATTGACTAACCATATTAGAATTGTTGCAATAGCTGCAACTGCTGGACTAAAAACTTAATCTTATTTCTCAGGTCTTAATTTATTTCATTCAGTTCGTAAAAGAACTCGATATCCCACGCCTACAATCAGAACTACTCTAGAAATGTCATTTATTATTAACAGTCAACAATTAATAACAGCGAACAAATACAAGTCAAAAAAGGCTCAATAAAGTTAGTAAAAATCGCTACATCACAACTTGATACTGGCAATACAATATTTGCCACAGAAGAAAAAAAAACATCAATATTCAGCTAATTAAAATAGGTAATTAAACAAAAACTGAGTAATTTCGAAAGAGAACAAACGTATTTTATGTACGAACAATCGAAAATAAATATTTACGAGTCATAATTGACGGACTTGAAGGTGAATTTTTAATTTTTTTTTAATTAATAAATTGAGAACAAACAATTATTAACAGCTAACAAATAATAACAAACGATTAACAAATGACTATAAAGAAAAAAAATCGAAAATAGTAAAAAAATCTTTTTTTTTGGGGGGCTAACTTTAATGAGCCATCAAACGGTGCGATGTGTGAGACGAGACGTCAATGTAAAGTAATCCTTATAATGTAATGACTGACGGATGAATACTGACTGATGATTACTGACGAGTGACGGCAAAACCGCAAAATGTTTCTCTGAAATTCCTTGATAACCTTGTTTACGTGATGAAATATGTTTTCTAAATTTTTATAATAAATAACGTGAAGCTATTTCAGATATACATAACTATAATAAATCGCCGACTCACTTAAGAAAAAATAGTACTAACCTAAAACTAAATTCAACCAAAAAAACACAAAAATGTCCAACACAATAGTTCAATACATACTGTTACGAACAGATTTATTAAAAGAAATGGGTTGGTCCATTGGATCAGTGGTAGCCCAAGCTTGTCATGCTTCCACTGCAGTCATGCATATATATAAAGAAGACGAATATACTATACAATATTTAAATGATATGGATAGTATGCACAAAGTGGTTTTAGAGGTACATTGAAAAAATATGTTTTACCATACTAACATTTAAATAGGCAGTTTGTATATTCATGTGGTAATTTTTATAGTAGGTACTATTCTGATCTGAAATAAAATTTACTATTTTTGTGGGACACTATAGGTATGTTGTCATGGTACTATCTAAGAAACAGCATTGATCATAAATTTGAACAAAATGGAAAACTTGAGCATAGCACTTAGAACCACGAGGTTGGAAACCCATATTGACAGAACTTCCTATTTGTATAAAATTACAGGCTAGTTTAAGATACTTACAAAATAATGTATTATTCTCATCCCCCAGGTACCTAATGAAGAATCACTTACGAAAATTGCAGAGAAACTGAAAGATAACTCAATTGGGCATAAAATATGGATAGAGCAACCAGAAAACATTCCCACTTGTCTGGCCATCAAACCATATCCAAAAGATGAAATTAAAAAATATGTTGGGAAGTTCAAACTATTGAAACTCAGTCTCAACAATTAATTTTGAAGGAGAACTTATGAATAAAATATTAATTTACATTACATATTGTTAATTCATTAATGAATTTCTCTTGTGTACACAAAAATTTATAGTTTTCTTCAGCAAACAATTTCAATTCAAAGTATTTATCCAACCAAATTAGGTACAGCATTACTCATACAGCATCACTCAGACTAAAGCTGCTCAACTGGCACTTCCACATTAGAGAATACTCCAACCCACACACTTCAACCATACCATCTATCACATGTTTGTGTGATGTTGTGTAGCCATTACTACAGGTTGCCAGAAAATTATCAGGGGAAGCACAGTGTTAGATGCAATAGACATCAAGATTTCCTATTTGCTGTTAACTATATGATTGCTTATTACATTGTTCTCATCAATTATTTAAGTGCTACTGTGTTGTGATGTTAATAAAAAAATTGTAAAAAAACATTTTTTTGCGAGGCTAACTTTAATGACCCCTTATCAACGAAGTTTTATAATTTGATGGACTGACTGAGTACTGGCTGACGTAGCTTGATCCAATTTTATTATTATTTTGTCAACAGACGTCAGACAGTTCACATCACATAGCAGCCGAAGTGTGGTTATATTATTATTGTTTTGTTCCTTTTCGAATAAAACCGAAAGTTTAAGTAATTTTTAAGATATACTATCAAAAAAGCTATGGCGTCTGGTCTGGAAAACTATGTCAACCAAACAGTGTCAGTGATAACTTCAGATGGCCGAAATTTCATCGGAACGTTAAAAGGTTTTGATCAGACTATAAACATAATATTGGACGAGTCTCATGAAAGAGTGTTCTCTTCTTCAACTGGTGTAGCGCAAGTGGTGCTGGGCCTTCACATAATTCGAGGAGACAATGTTGCAATCGTCGGACAAATAGACGAATCTATGGATAGCAGATTAGACCTTGGAAATATTAAGGCTGAACCATTAGGATCCATTGTACATTAGTTACTTTTACGTATGAATATTAATAAATAAGTTTTACGAAAACGGTGTAATTTTTCCTGCCAAATTGACTTGAAGTATCCCCACTGTTTCATAACAGTTTTAGTCACACTAGTGAAAAAGACTTGTACTATTTCTGAGCCCATGGATGACCCACTGCCTTATCAGGCCTGTGCCAACTACATGGAGAGAAAGTAGCCTAATGTGTGTCACTGGTTGGCATAGGATTTGGTATCATGTTTTCCTTCTCTTGCGGCTAGGTTTTTAGGCATATTATTTCATTCTGTTGGCTCTTACAACACCCTGAGGACGAAATAGGCTGGGTACAGTGTATTCTAAATCTTTCAAAACACAGAAAGACTAGGTAAATGTTTGATAATGGAGTCTCACATATCCCAAGTAGTCTACAGTGGCCAGATGCCTTTACTTTTCACTCCCCAACGGGGAGCATGCTCTGCAACCCTGATGGGGCCTTGGCTAGTACAAGTGGGCCCCACATTTTGATGGTCAGATACCTGACGATTTCCAATGAAAAAAGATATAACATCAATAAATTTCAAGGCAAAATAAGAAGTACATTTCCATCCCTTTGGACACAGACATGGGAATTTAACTCACGTTATATTTATGACTTGCCCTTTCAAGATTATTATAAAAAAGGCAGTTTTTAGGTATTTTATAGATCCAATTCCATGTGAACTTGCAACTAGTATACTGTAACTCTTCAAAACCTAAATGTATTTTTAGTTTAGTTATTAGGATATATAGTTTGATAGACAGATTTTATTTTATTGTAATACACCAGAAACAGGCGACATAATCATCTGCAACTTTAAATAAAAGAATATGTAACAAATATTAACATTTTATTATCACATTATGTACATAGCAAAATGTATAGGTACCTACTTTACTATTTACAAGTAATTTTTATATTTACATAAATAACCTTTTACATTCATAATAAACATACCAGAGACCCAAAAGGTTTTAAAATAAATGTGCACTTGGTAATTCTAATACATACATTCCATCATATTAGTTAAGACTCAATTTCACTTAAGGTGAAATTACTTATTTAAAAGTAATGTATGTGTCACCACTTTACTATAAAAATGTCCTAGACATTATGTCTATAGTTTATTGTAAACTGTAACCATACTCTAATGGTGACCACTAATGGGGTCACAAAAATAGAAAATGTTTACGCAATGTATTCATAAAAATCATTAATAAAGTTAATTAGACACAAAAAAGTAATCAAATACCAATTAAGTAGTCAAATTGTAGTCAAAATTCAAATCCATTAATATCCCTGAAGTAATGGGTTGTTTTCATACATTCTCATTATACCCCTGATAACTCTATGCAAGAATGGCATAATATGTGAATACCCAAATTATTAACACATATATAATATTGAAGATATTAATTATTTTATTACAATGGGCTTTAGGCGTGTAATTTATGGTAAGGTGACCATCTTTTTTACATATGAAAAGAGTACAGAAAAAAGTCCAAAAAAAAGGTCGGCTAATACGGCCCCTCTACTGTGCCAGGGTTAAAAAGGAGTGGACTTATAAAAAAAAAAGGTCAGCCGGCATCTATGGCAGCCGATATTGCGCGCGTGACATTAAGCACTGTGAACCTGACAAAAGAGTACTTTGACTACAAATAAATATCAGAGTACAGGATTTTTACAGTATGGTTTGCAGAAAAAGATTACAATACTCTGTAAATGAATAGGTATGGTTGGTCACCTTATTTATGGTATAAGTAATCAAGCATTAGAGCATTACTAAAACAGCACTACTAACAATATACACTAAATGAATTATCCTAAAAGATCTATCACATTAATTTCATTTTGATATTTTATCACATACATAGAAACCTAGAATTATAATAAAACATTTCAAGAATAACCATTGCTTGATGACTGCCCAACTATGACTATATCTTGATGCCTGAAAAATAAATTTTGTGTTCAGTGCCACTTGTATCACCTGTTGCTGGCCCTTCACACAACCATTCATATCCAGTATTTATGTTCGCCACTCAGTTTGTTATTTGTCATTTAAATGACTTCTTTGACAAATGTCCTAGTAGTGGGCGTTATTTAACTTAGCTAGTTGGGGTCAACGTTGGCTCTAAATGTAAACGCCAACGTTAAGAACATTTTTGCCAACCACCGAATGCCCAACGCGAGTATCTAACAAATAAGATTTATTTTGCCATGACTAAACCGAACATACATTTTCATTTTGTATATTTGTGCTCATCTCTCTCATTTGTCCCAAGCATATGGCTTACTCACTCTATTACTTTCGATACAAATATGTAAAAAATACAAATACTTTTACGTCAACGTACATTGCGTTGTATTTAAAATGCTATGCATTCTGCGCGGTTAGTAGCCAGCAATGGTTACTATGCCATTCGTCGGGCACTCAACGTTGCGATTCGTTGCAACACGTTGTGATAAAACAAAGACAACCGCTGCCATAAACTCGTAAATGTGAATATAGACCTAAATACAGAAACTGCCGGTATATTTTTTAAATTAGTATTCTTTTCTAAACAGTTCTGAACTACGAAAAACACCATTTATTTACTAAAAGAAAAAACTAATTGTTTCTTACAAAGACTTTCCTGTTAGAACTCTATTTACAACATACATAGGTAGTCTACGAAATTCTTACAACCCGAATACTCCAAAACCAAATATGTATCAAGAATAGTTACACTGATGAAATAATTAATGTACCTGTCACGGACTTCAGTCATCTGACGTAACAATATTAACTTCTATACCTTCACTGGAAATAATATTTAATATTATTGTTTTTGGATATATTTTATAAATACAATCCTATTTGATATTTACGAGATCGAATACGGTACGGTAGGGGTGTACTTAAATGGTACCTTGCACTTGGCCCATTAGCCACTAAAACATGTAAGCGCTAAAAATCACACCTGTCTGGGTAGTCACCATCTAGGTCAGATATCTTGGTAATGTGTATGATTTTGTGGTGCTTCTTACTTACTTCTCAGGTCATTATTAACTCAGTGCTGGGGCGGCCTCCTACAACTACATGGAAGGTAGTAGGCTAATAAGTAGTAAGGTAAAGGCGCAGGGTTTTGTACCAAGTTAATCCTTCTCTTGCGGCTAGCTTCACGGCCATTTCATTTCTTTTTATCGGCTCTTACGACACCCTCGGGATGGAATGGGGTGGTGACATTATGTATTCTAAATCCGTCACCACACGGACCATGGTGTGGTGCTTCACGCCATTTATATTTGCCTACTACATATTACCCAGTCTTCGTTTGTGTTGACATAATTATAGCGTTTCTTTTTTGCAATGTCACTGCTTAAATTTTATTGCGATATAACTATTTACAAGTTGCTACATAAGATGGAATGAATGGGGTCATTCAGACACTTTCAGAATTATAATTTTAGTAGGGTTTCACACACTTTTGATGTGAATTGCAAGCATTATACCGTCTGTTAATCATTATTCTCTGTATTTCGATGGCAAAATCTACGTCGCAGAATAACTGCCTACTAGAAAATCAAGAGCTCACCTCTGCATCTTCTCTTTGTACTTCTGTGAATTATATTTACGGAAAAATTGTTTTCCATATTCGAATGTGGCGATCATTATGGCACAGGCCGGTGCTACTTTGAATATTCGGGGCAGCAGCCCCGTGAATAAACCTTTAAAACCGTGGTTTCTGTAAATGTTTCTCGCTATATCCTTCATATTTGACGCTCTTTGATGCTCTTTACCATCTGAAACAGTAAGCACATCAATTCGAACAGTGATAACAGCCAGTAGCTGACTACTGGCAAATTTAAAACGACGTCTACTTATTTCAAAAACCTTTGAAGTTGCAAATTATTAAATTAGTGGAAATACTTAGTTTTAAAGACTTCGGAGACATTAATGTTGGTGATGATAATGATGTAATGATTTAAATGATGTAATGATTTAAAAGTATGTACTTATTGCTTTATGAAAAACTACGAATTACTGAATATAACTTGCCAACCTGTATAAATTTCTTTCTCTCCTAATTCTATTTGCTGGTGGGTCTTCACCACATCAAAAGGTAACGTCACGAGTGCAGCAATCTGTAAGAGGAAATAACAAAATAACAGCAGAACATAAATGTATAGAGGAAATTGATCCATGCTAACTTTTTGGCAACTTGAAATGGTCGTGCGATCGAATCGAATCGCACGGGTGAGAGACGGTATATAGTTGAGTTTCAGTGGGTAGGGGAAGCCCACACTACCTCATCACCGAAACGAGTGGTTTAACAAATATTCAATCCTTCAACCGCGGCGGGTTATAGCTATCGTCCAAGCCACCATCGTCATTTTAGAAGGCATAGTGTATGTTTTTCTTTTACGTAGGAGATCTTCATGGATACCTTTGGGCTCGCTGGGTTGTATGTGACTCCGGGGCGCGTAAAGATGGTATATTGCGCCCCTACGTACCCACTAAAACCGACAGCGATCGTAGACTGCCTGAACCAGAGCCACGGGATGCGCTCCCTGATGGGTGAGCATGCTTTGTGATCCTGGCAGCCTTGGCCTGCCTCGTTAATTGGAGTTCCAGACTCCAAGGCTGGCCCCTCCGATTATGCGGGGGAGCTACAGTAGCCTCCCCCATTCCACAGAAGGCATGGTTAGATTTACATAATTTTATCTTCTATCAAAGTCTTAAATAATACTTACACTGCCTGCAACAGAGCCACAGAAGAAATTAAATAAAAACGAATTCTTTTCCGAGTCTGGCTTATTGAAGACTCTTTTTGTTGATTCAAATGTAGTCCAGTATATACCTGAAATTAATTATCATTTACTGAACACCTGTTTACAATTCCAACATACAAGAAAGTGCGGACATTTAGGCCATAGTTACATTACGCTACGACCAATAGAGCCGAGCATCCATGACGAATGTAGCAAAAGCGGAAAAATATATCTTTCGAGTTTGTTTCTTCCGTTGCGTGCGCTGCGTAATAGATTACGCAAAAAATATGTATGACGGATTTGTTCACCTTCAAAAGTTCTATACATAGTTCTAAAAAAAATACTAAAAATATATTTATGGTAATCAAATTTATTCTAAAATACTACATTATTTGCTAGTGCAGGTTCTTAAACATGATATTAATCATTATCAATAAGTACATTATTCGTCTTAAGTATTTCATTTTCAGATATCACAGTTTCCGTCAAGTATCACGCGCACACGGTAGGTAGTGTGAAAAACATAGTGAAAAAAATAGATATTTTGGGTTTGTCAATTGGAAGGGGGGGAAAAAGCAAGTATTGACAGGATTATTTTATTTACCTGAGAATGGAACGTCTCTCAACAATGTAGATCCTAATCCGCGAAACAACCCTCTGTAACCTTCGTATTTTATCACTTTTTCCAGTGCCATTTTTATTTCTGAAAATAAGCTTTTTGTCAATGTTTATGACAAACATGATTAAAATAAATAATTAAAAATAAAACAAATAAAATGGTCAAATAAAACATAACACCTATATGTATATTATAAGTACATTACAACAGACATATACAATTAATAAATAAATTTACCAGCAATCCCAATTGTTAAAAAAAGTATTATGTATTATGTTTCTAGTTTACCTCCATATGTCAACTGTTTGGATTGCATTTTAGTCCTAATAAGTTCCAGTGGGCTAACAATGGATACAGCTGTGATTCTTGCAGTAGCTCCTGCTATCAATGGAATCCATAATGGTTGACCCACTAAAACAAAAAGAAATATTGTTAAATTATCTGAATATATCTGAAACGTTAATAATAAAATAAAATAACACGATCAAAACCATCAAGAAATGATTTCCTGCTATGTGCAAAGATAGCATGTGCAGACCGAAGATGGGATGTGAAAGTGTGATCTGCCTCTTGCATTCTTTAAGTCACCTCATACAAAAACCCTCAGACTGGTCTTAAAATCTTTAAAAAAAAAAATGTTAACTGAGAACAAAAACAAAAAACAACCTAATCAATAAACAAGCAGTTGAAGTTGGTGCCTTGGGTATACTACTACTCGGTACATGGAGGGTAATTGGCCTACTGTACCACACTGGCTACACTGGTTGGCACCAGGTTTCATATCAAGTTTCATATCCAGCTAGGCTTTTGGCCTGGTCATTTCCTTACGACACCCTCAGTACTGAATGGGGTGGTGACACTGTATTCTAAATCTCTCACCACAAGGAAGTTGGGTATATTTATACCCTAATTAATATGGTGTCAAAGTTGGCACAAGGCATGAGTGGTGCAATAAGAATATAATTCTCCTAGCAACGGTAAGCCTAAGCAAGATTAAATTTTATAGCTCAATATCTAATCAATCATTTAAACAAGATATGGGTTATCAACCACACTTTCAGATTTTCCTTGAAACAAGTCCTGAAACAGTCCAGTTTCAAAAGTACTTTTAAAGAGCTATGTGACTATAGTAAAACTATTTATTTTCTTAAGCTTATAATCTTATTTTACCTTTGCATTTTCCAAGTAAATATGTAAACCACTTTTGAAGATTACCTCATAGTTCTTTTTCCAAATATTAATTATTGGTTAATTTTATGACACAGATATAATGGTCTCATTATGATATAATATAAATCTCAAAGTTATTAAACCATAAAATGTCTCAAGTACCATATTACAATAGAATCCATGGTCAATTCTGAAGGGTTCAGTAAAAAATAATAATATTTTATATACTCACTGTCATTTGTCAACTGATTGTATGTTGTCTTCATTCTATATCGGAGCTGTTCATATGACACAAAATAAATAACTGTGCAAGGCAGAGCTAACACTAAAGTGGGACTTAATCCAGACCATAACGCAGAAACCCCTTCCAGTTTTGTGATCTTGTAAAAAGCATCCTTGAACAAAAAAATACTTTTGCTTGTAGAATGTAAACCTTATTTTAGGCAGATTAGAGATGGATATTTTATGTAACTTACAAATGTTCCATGAAAGTGGACTCTTTTAGGTATCCATGCTGCTTCGCCGCAAGGACATAAATGTTCCATTAGACCATTACAATAGAGATAACACTTATTTGATAATAATGCCTTCTGCTGTGCTTGGAGTCTAATTTTTACGACATCTAGAGGTGTCACTGTAACCAATAGGATTCTTAAATAATTAACTATCTTTTGCAAGCTGATCGCTTCCACTCTAAGCAATATTTATCTCGGTACTCACTGAATAATGAGGTTATAAGTGCGCCGGAACAAGCCGAAGCCATTTGCTGGAAAGGAGTGATTCGAAATTGAGGATCATCTTCTCGAATCATGGCATCGGTTTCAAGCTATTCAACTAAATATAATAACCCTAGGCTAATCGTTTTGTCCGTGCCGTAATAATAAAATGAAAATAGGTTCCTCGGTTCGACTTCGAGAAGAAACATCAATCAACCAGTGTTAGCCAACTGTCAGTTTTTTTTTTTGATATCTCACTTGGCTTGGCTGGATGGATGCAGATATTCAGTTTTAATCATGCATGTGAATGAAATTCACACGTTACTGACGCATAAACGAATATATCAATATAAAATTGAGAACGAGCTGGAGATTATCAGATTCTTTGAAATGAGTTCACATTTTTATTAAGGGACAAAATAAGATACCTCGAAACAATATATCTTATTATATTTTCATTTACATATCATTCACTCTCACACAAAAAAACACCCACGCATACACATACATAAACACATTTATTTTAATTTCTATTAATTACTTTTTTATCTATACATCTTCTATACAAATAAATAAAATTGGAGTGTCTGTTTGTAATAATAAAATAACAACTTTTTACTAAATGCGTAAGTCTGTATACACAGCACATAGACCAAAATAACATTTTTTTTAATTTTTGTCTGTCTGTCCGTCTGTCTGTCTGTCTGTCTGTTTGTTCCGGCTAATCTCTGGAACGGCTGGACCGATTTTGACGGGACTTTCACCGATAGGTAGCTGATGATATAAGGAGTAACTTAGGCTACTTTTATTTAGTCTATACATCTATACAAATAAATAAATGCGTAAGTCTGTATACACAGCACATCTATACATCTATACAAATAAATAAAATTGGAGTGTCTGTTTGTAATATTAAAATAACAACTTTTTACTAAATGCGTAAGTCTGTATACACAGCACATAGACCAAAATAACATTTTTTTTAATTTTTGTCTGTCTGTCCATCTGTCTGTCTGTTTGTTCCGGCTAATCTCTGGAACAGCTGGACCGATTTTGACGGGACTTTCACCGATAGGTAGCTGATGATATAAGGAGTAACTTAGGCTACTTTTATTTAGTCTATACATCTATACAAATAAATAAATGCTTAAGTCTGTATACACAGCACATCTATACATCTATACAAATAAATAAAATTGGAGTGTCTGTTTGTAATAATAAAATAACAACTTTTTACTAAATGCGTAAGTCTGTATACACAGCACATAGACCAAAATAACATTTTTTTAAATTTTTGTCTGTCTGTCTGTTCCGTCTAAAACGTTCAGTACTTTGGAGACATTGTTAAAAACTTAATTTAAAACAAAACATGGGAGCACAACATTCAGCTGATTCAGAATTTAGTAAAATTCTTCTTGATGTTGGAGAGGGAAATTGTCTAGAAGTGAATAGTAATCATGATATAGAACTACCTACCAGTCTTTGTCAGGTTGTGGTGGACACTGAAACTTTAATACATAGTATTTATGATGATATTCACAATCTCAATATCAAAGAAGATTCGATAAATAAGCCAACAAAAACTGAAAATAAATGATAATTAAAATAAATGCAAAAACCGAAAAAAAATATAAATGAACTAATTAACTCTTTTTAAATTCTACGCGGACGAAGTCGCGGGTACAGCTAGTAATGAAATAATGAAATGTCTTCGCTATAACATATCGACGTAGGAAAACGTATTTGCTGTAAGCCTCAAAAAATCGAAAATTCGTTTTTTACATCATTTTGAACAGAAAAAAAATCTACGTCGATTGATCAGACTCTCATAATTTTAACGACGAAAAAAAATCGCTTACGTAGTAAGTTTTTTGAAAATTATTGGTATGGTCTTGGCTGTAAGTCTATCAAAAACCAGTATATTTGATGCATTTGTGGCTTACGCCATTCTTCAAACAGATACTTACGCCATTTTGGCAGGATGAGTTTTTTGTAATACCGACACTTACACGTTTTAATGACGTCGTAAATAATAAGATAAATGCTTCACTGTGGCTCCCATCTAGTTAGTTTTACGTTAAAAAATATGTATGCCATTTACAGCACTTAAAAGTTATAAACATAATAGAAATGTTTTTTTGCCATAGAAAATTCTTGATGGTTACAGCGTTTTATAGATCTGTAAAAAAAACTTGCTTGCTGTAAGCCACAAAAACACTGGTATTAATTGACTCAGAAGGATATCTCTTTAAGTAACATGTAAAACAAGAAAAACTAAAAATACGTTTTTAAAATCATGTTCCTACGATGGATAGTTTTTGAGTCTAATTTTAGAAATGTTTTTTGGCTCTGCTGAACATTTTGTGTTTTGAGGCTTACAGCAAATACGTTTTCCTACGTCGATATATATGTTATAGCGAAGACCTGGTGACCTAAAATACAAGGTACCCTAGTTTAGGCTCCAGTTTTCGCTAAATTATAAGATGTTATTTTTATTATTATGTAGTATGTCTCTTTATTTCTTATTTTTGCATTTTTTTTTTAAATACAATATGTTTAAAAAAATATACATATAATAGAGAAAAACCGTCGAAAACGAGGTCGATGACCTAAGCTACCGACGGTTATTATTATTATTAAATAAATAACTAGTGACCCGCCCCGGCTTCGCACGGGTCCAATGATGAATATCAAAATTTATTTGTTTCTCTTTGATGATTTACGAAACCAGTAAAATGTGTTAAATTTTTCTTAACTGGTATGGAACTGAGTTCGCCTGTAATGCAATTATGGAGAAACATCACTTGGCCAGTACAGTTAAGTACCTACAGCTATGTTACATATGTCCATTCCTTTTGATTGCTTATCAGGAAACATTATAAAATTATGATTCATTTTCATTCTCAACTAGCTTCGTTGAATTATATCAAATAACTTTTTCACACTTGCGCGTACGGTGAAATATTGCATTGTACCAAGTCCATTTTGTGTAACAAGTAATCTCTACTAGGCCAGCAGCAAATTTATGAGGCTTAACATACATAGAGTCCGCGCCCATCTTTAAGGCCGGTCTGAATATAGCCGAATTACTCTGCGCACAAAACAAAATCAGGTATCAGCGGGACGTACACGGGGCGGGGAAGCAGGGCATGAACGTTTTTCACTCGCAAGCGCCCTTGCCACCCGCATGTTGTTATGAGTGAGCTACGTTCGTATTGGTTATTAAATGTACGATGCACAAGTTCGTACCCACTGCTACATTCAGACTGGCCATAAAGATTGGCGCGGGCTTTACTTAACGCATAGTCGCATACCCTTAGTATACTCAATAAACCGTATCGATCATTGAACTGCCCAGCACTAATGGGTGACCAGTGGTTACTAAATTTGCTTTTCATTACGTTTAAACAGAGGTCTTGCTAATCGTCTATCTCGTTCACCTTGCGAAAAAGACACATATGTGTAAAATTTCTTGAGTATGAGTATATGACACTTTATTTTAGCACAAGAAATCCATGTTTTCTTTCCTAGTAAAATATTCTCGTTTTCGTTAATTTCAATGATGATTTAACAGCTGCCTGATGTCGCAGCTCTACTATGTCAAACTTACACAAATTGAATTGAATGAAATGAAATTCAAGTCAGTCAAATCTCTACCTTATAGGTGGAGGGCGTTACTGAAATTAAAAAATAATTATTTCAGTAATTGGTTTTTCGGTATTACACCAATTTTTTATTCGATTTTCGCGTGTGTTAATGATAATAAATCTATAAAATGTTCTCCACGGCTTCTAGATCATTGTTGTGAGTACCTTTTCATTTATTTTAGTAGTTTACATAACGTGACAGCTGTTGTCCGAAGAATCTAAACAAAAATCACGAAAAGGTTTCAGCCTATTTTATTTTGATGATACGCAAAAGAGACATAAGTTAGTTTTGTAGCAAGATTGTGATTTTGTTAGCACTCTCTCATACACGAATTATTTTTCGAAAAATTTTACTAGAAGGAAATACTCGGCGTGATATTATCAAGGTCACTCTTTTCGGTTTTGTGTAATTGCGAGAACGGAATCTAGTAGCTGTATTTTAGGACCGTCATTGCGTATGATCATCGTCTAAAACATTAATAATTCCCAATAATCATTCTTAGACATCTAATTTCTAGGAATAATGTTAAAAGTGAATCTAAATTACAAGGGATAGATTTGCTGAATCATCGAATAAATTATTATAACGTAACATAATCACGACAATACTTTATGCTACTTGTAAATAAACTTTAAGAATACAAACCTATCTTCTTGGTTTTTGTGAACAATTACTTACTAAAACTAAACCAACGAGCATGCATAAAGAGCTTGATGAAAGTGGTATAAGCAAAAGTTGTGAGCCAGAATCGTAGCAAGGGGAAGGATGTGATCTCTGCCTACCCCTGCGGGTCAAATTTTAATGATCTCTAAAATATATTTTTTGTCTAGATCTCATTGTTACACTTCAAATTCTCTTTCTAATGTTTGTCTTGTGCCAAAATCATTATAATTTAAACATAGATTTTTGTACCATTGACATACCAGCCTATTTGAATTTACCATTATTTGTATGGAAATCTTTATAATATTCAAATTATAATATTTATTTACATTAGTATACAATACAAATTATAAAATTCAGTGATTTATTTATCTAACATTTATTAAAAAGTTACAATTTGTGAGTAAGTGATTCCCAGGTAATAGAATTAAATAGAATACTCTATATTGTACACCAAAGTGTTAAAGGATATGGTAATATACCATATCTAAATTTAATGTGAGATATTTATACATCATCAATTAATTAATCCTCATGTGTTTTCTGTACACACATGAAACCGTTACACAATATGGTCTTAACTGCACTTATTAAAAAATCTAGATAAAAATGTGAGTTTATCCTTAAAATCAAGATCTGAAGAAGAAAATTCTGATAATCAAAAAGCCTTGTGAAGTATATAAAGAATATTCTTATTATAATGTATCATCATGGTATTTATATCCAGGATTTGTAATGTATATTTCATTCCTATATCTCTCATGGCTCCACCTACTTCAACAGCACCTGAAAGTTGTTATATGTATTCCAGACAATTATGTCCAATTGTACCTTCTGACATCTTTCTAATATAGTTCTGAAAGTGACTGAACATTCATTGCATATTATCCAGCAAATTGTAAATAGTTATATCACATAAAACTTTGAAGCAGCTACATCAATTTGGAAAAAGTGAATCTATCTTTTAAGTTAATGTAAATTACTCTGTGGGTAACACCTAGCTGCGGGTACCTATAACTACATTTTAGTTGATATTGTTTCAATATAGTTCCCCACTTAAGTATATCTGTACTGTGGCAGTATTTGCAAACACAAAGACCCTAGCCCAACTTGGCAATCTTACCAGGAGTTTGTGATTCAAAGGAAGCTCTAACTGGAGAACAGCATTCAAGGGTAGTGTTGTGTGAATTTAGAAAGTTACGGTTGCCAAAGGGCTCTCTCTGGGTTCCATCTGTCTGGGCTATTGGGTACTAAAACCTCGGAGGCTGCCAGCTGATGGCAACAGGAAAGTAAGCATGCTCCGCCATGCCACCACCAACGTAGCAGGGTACAAGGATTCTCTATTGAGGGGATGCGCACCTCTGTGACATTTCCAGCGTAGAGCGTTGAATTGCCCAACTTGATCGATTGATGAAACTCATAGGTTTCTGAGAGACTATCTCAAGAAATCGCTTTGCCTCTTCCTGTAGTGCCAAAATTTCCTTTGCCAACCCTAGACCAGCAAGGTTTTTATAGTAATAAAATGTTCTGATCCCCTAAGAGTTACGCAACTGATTATTAATACTTGAGCTACAGTATGTTTATAAACACTGAATTTTAATTATCAACTATGAAACTAACAGTCGCCTACTATTTTTAGTGTACCATTAAAATACGAGTTGGCACAGTCGGACTCCGTGCGCTTTAGGATACGGCTAGTGGTCAGAAGAAAGACAAATATTTTCATCTAGAAACTGTTGCTAAGGTGTTATTTACAAACACTTATCTGATAAAGTTTGATTGATAAAGTGTACGATCATAGGAACAAGACAGGGTTTTCACCTCGCTTTAATTTGCGTGTAAGCAAATGTAGAATATTGTGGAAGACATGGTGTTGTATTGAAACACTCTCGTTTCATGTTTCTTAGTGTTTCAATTTTTGTAGCTACCTACACTGTCATTTATAACATGACTGTAGGCTACATTCATGTTATAAATTATTTCACCATTGTTATGATGGTCAAGCAATTTCGTTGCCGTTGAGCATCGTATAAACGTTGAGTAGTATAAACGTATGATGTACAAAATCGAATTCCTCCTCTGATTTTACCATACTCTTGTCGTATGCGCTCTCATCTAGCTAGACCAAAAGGGTGTGAAAATTGTCTCTTTGTCTATAGCTAGAGGCAAGGCGTTGGTATCCGATTTAATACCAATTCATTTAGGTCCATTAGCAAATCCAACTCCTTAATCTCCACGATACATTTGAAGAACGAAGATACAGAGTGTTTATGTCAACTAATTTAATTTGTCGTCTGTTTCCGAAAATAAAACTTCAAACAACAAACAGTACGTTATGTGGGTGTGGTAATTACGTCACAGCATATGTATTACAATAGATTGTGACGCCATTTGGACTAGACTATGCATTTATTTATTTGTGAAGTATTCAATGTAATTGTGAACATAGAACTTTAGACAAACTTAAACGGCACAAATTTCTAATTGAAGATACACAGATGAATATCTGCTAAGTCGCGAGTTATTCTCGCATTGACAAATGTAAATTACCGATTTTCTCTTGGAACTTCTTTAATTTATTACAAGTGACGTTCTCAAAGTATGTTGGCACAGTCACACTTGGCAGTATCACTATTCAAAATTCCCTACTAGCGGCGACCGAAAATATTATAGTATTGTCGGTGTTTTCCTTTCTATATGCCAACAATAAATGCACCCAGACTTGGTGGCTACAGTTACTCAAAAGTGTCAATAGGTATGTGGGGCGTGTAGAGGATGCATTTTTCGCATCCTCGCACTTATGATGAATCATTGTCGTCGGTCTGTTAAATAATGGGTACGTCGTACTCTATTGGGAAATCCATGAAAGGAAAGCCACGTATTTTTTTGTAACGTCTAGGCCCCTAGACTAGCTATTTTCTATCGGTGTGCCCATCCAACACCGTAATTACTATAATTAATCTGCTAAATTCAAAAGTTCTTGCCAACAGCTTTTGTCAGAAGCGGTTGGCATACGTCCCGAACAGACACTATAGTATTAGTAACCAAAACCGTAAAAATCGACAATCATGCATTGTTCATCGTTAATTGCCGATTTGACGATATTGGATTAGCAAGTGTGGGGCGCCCATGTCGACGAATCCGATGACACTGACATTTTATCGTCCATCCACAATTAGGGAAACTTTGTACCACTTTTTACGAAAATTGCGTCGACGGAGGAGTATAAAATTTCCCACACTTAAAGTTTATATTGAAAAGAAGGTGTGAAGACGCTAATATGTTTTTAAAATCATGCGTAAAATACAAAATATCAATAAAAATAATATTACACACACTACAATGTATTTGACACACACACGCATAATATACTCTATTGTTTGTTGTTATAGTCTGTGGTCAAATTCAGAATAGAACTATATGTAAAAAACTATAATTTAAATCAATTTAGGTCGAATTTCGAGCACTGTACGACTACTAGTACAATTATTATTCAACAACTTGAAAGCTTATCTGAAGTACTAATGTGCCAATAATTTTGTAATAAATAAGAGTAAATATTGTATAATGAAACCTAAAAACCTGTGGAAAAATTTGTGAAGTAATAAAATGCTTGAAAAATATTGAAAGCACTAGCAAGTTGGAAGAAAAACAATGATTTGTTCTAAAGAATATGCGCGCCCAGTACAGATGATAAAGTCACGTTCCTCATAGACCACCGTATCTTGTGACATAGATCCTATACTCCAAAGAGTCACTAACTTATTCGATGAAAAGCTGCGACCGACATTGAATAGTCCCAGTTGCGAACTTTATCATTAAATTCATTTCATTCATCAATATACTATACTATTAACGATTTTTGTATATGATTCAAAACATATGGTAAAGAGTATTGTCGTTTCCCATTGGTTTAATGAATTTTGAAGTGTCATAGAATGTTAACTCTAACATCTAAAGTCTTTAACTCTTGTGCTGCACTTTATTTAATAATCATGCGAGTATGTTTACCAAATGTTGTTTCCTTGTGCGAAACGACACGTTTTTCGTGTTAACCCGCTAATTATAGTTACCAATATTGCTGGCAGTGGGAGCCGCCCATTTCAACCCGTTATAACATAGATATAAAACATCGTTTGCTAAAATGGCCGATTACATAATACGCCGGTCGCCATAGCAGTCCACCGGTTCCAGAAAATGTTAATTACTGTTTATAATACATACCTGTTGTAACTAGTGTTAGATTTACAAGGTCCCTCCGACAAAGAAACAGTGAACTTGAATGATGACATTGAGAGTCTTCGTCGGGTATCGATTTCTATTGTTAGATGTTCGTCATCTAAGTAGCTTTATTATAGTGACATACATAATATTATAGAGCTGACACGATTTATTTATACAGCTGTTCATACTAATTAGCATGAATTAAAAACAGTCGTCAATTGTTTTGTAATATCCATTGAATTATGAATGACGATAGTATTGCGATCGTATTGTTTATGCTATGTGGTTGTAGCGGCTGTTGCCTAATACGGGAACATATTTCAAACTCAAAAGGAACTATAAGTATGTACGTTCTATTACAAAACTCTTCTAAATCGTCATATTTAAAATTACCCTTATCATATTTTCTGCCCATGTCCCACGCTAGGTACTACCTGGAGACTACCTCCATATACTCCTATCGGTCGTCATATCTACATTCACACCGTTAATGCACGTGCCTGGAAGTCAATATTTTCTATCGTACTTTTTATTTGAAGTATAGAATCTACCTGACCCAATGATTATTTTAATCGATTGATGTTAGAATTCGTGCTCAGACGAACAAAACCAAATAATTCGACTTATTATTTCGATTATTTATTGGCGCCAAATTTATGTATCAACTTGTGTTACTACGTACGCGTTTCTTACCAAATCACTACATAGTATAAAACAAAGTCGCATTCTTCTGTCCGTCCCTATGTATGCATAAATCTTTAAAACTACGCAACGGATTTTGAAGCGGTTTTTTTAATAGATAGAGTAATTCAAGAGGAAGGTTTATAGGTATAATATAATTGCACCCATGCGAAGCCGGGGCGGGTCGCTAGTACATAATAAAATAATTAAGCTTGCTGTCCCGCTCGCGGCAAGTAGTTATTCATTCTATAAGTAAATGTAACTATTGGACAGTACAAAATGAGAATTAGCATTAATACTATTAATGCTAATTCTCATTTTGTATTTATCTTTTCCTGTTAAATTAGTTTTATTAGTGTCTTTAAATGAATTTTCTTTCTTTCTTTTACCTGAATTCTAATCATCATCACTACATAGTATAAAACAAAGTCGCTGTCGCCTGTCCGTCCCTATGTATGCTTAAATCTTTAAAACTACGCAACGGATTTTGAAGCGGTTTTTTTTAATAGATAGAGTGATTCAAGAGGAAGGTTTATAAATATGTATAATACATGCATAATACATACAATATTGTAGAGGAACACTGACAAATTTAGAGGTTCATCATTGCACCCGTGCGAAGCCGGGGCGGGTCGCTAGTATATGTATAAATATTTATGAGGTCGTCTGGACGTAGAATAAAAACGTATTATTTCTTTGCCATACGCCAACTACATTTATCTAGTTCGCAAAGGTTATTGAACCAATTGAGCACACATCTACAAAATGTGCACAATTTGCACCAGCGTAATGTCGGTAGGCTTTTTTTACAGTGTAACTTCTTGTTTTATGTTTTACTTCTTGTTTTATGTACCTACTACTCCTCAATAAAATAATTATCTGACGATAATAATGTTGTTTCTGCCCACATGCTGAATATAGTTAGTATATCTAATACATGCGATTTTAGTGGAATAATTTATTTCGAAACGGCGGCTAATTCGTTACACATGCTGCGTCACGGAATTCTCCATGACTCCTCGGGTTTAACGCTCGTATAATTTTGTTCTTATAGCAAAATCTGAGTTTAATTTTGGTATAATAAGAAAACTGCGAAGCTTTCGCTTTAGTTGATAAATTAACTATTCGATACTAGTTTCATAATGAAGGAATATACTCGTACTTAAGATAAGGTCAGATGAATTATAATTATTTGTCGTTATCGTGACTATACGTCCCTCGGTAACTATCAGGTCCCCTGTATTTTCTATTGAAGTGCCCATGCGGCATCTGCTAAATGTAAGAGTTCTTGTGTCAAAAGCGTGTGGCATAAATCCGGAACTAATAGGTTATCAGGACTGTCAAAATCGACAATCAAAGGCACGGCGATTAACTCTACTGAATTAGTAGATAGGTCCGGGTCTTGGCGGTCTACTCCTGCCACACTGTGTAAATAATAGAAAGAAAGAAAGAAAATTCATTTAAAGACACTAATAAAACTAATTTAACAGGAAAAGATAAATACAAAATGAGAATTCGCATTAATAGTATTAACTTCTTCATTCTCCCATGTTCATGGGGTCGGCACCAATCTAAGCGGATTGCCCGATTACCAGTATTTACACGGCGCAATTGTCGTCTGCCCTCGGCGACCAATCCAATGTGACAGTAATACAGTATTGAACAGTATAGAATTATATGGTTAAACCAGCGGTCAGTTTTTGACGTTAGTAACTACGTGTAATGGCAGCCGATAATGGGACCGATGGCTTTACGTGGCTTCCGAAGCTCAGGAGAGGTCAGCTGTTTGAACTGATAATAATATTAACTAATCGACATGATCTAGCGTACTATTTCTACATCATGTAGAATCATGTATGTATTATAATTTCTTGTTTTTATCTCTTAGGATAATTATGTATAACTAGCTTTTGCGCGCGGCTCCGCCCGCGTGGGCTTCGAACCCGTGCATATTTTTTATGAACATAAAATCGGTTATTGTGACTAAACTATGATAGTTAGATATGTGCTCTCGCAGACTTTTTTGTAGATCTTTATAAGACCTACAAACCCGTAGTACATTATTTTGTTCTATTGTCAATAGTTTTTGCAGCGCACGCATAAATAGGTTTTCGATTTTACACCTTGGTTTACAAAATCGCAATTTTCATACGGATCCCTAATTCTTATGAAAATAAAATATAGCCTATAACCTTCCTCGATAAATGGACTATCTAACACTGAAAGATTTTTTGAAATCGGACCAGTAGTTCCTGAGATTAGCGCGTTCAAACAAACAAACAAACAAACATACAAACAAACAAACAAACTCTGCAGCTTTATATATTAGTACAGATATGTTATCATAAAGCGATCAAATGAATTTATTTACGTAAGAATTTAATAAACCTGTCTAAGTATAAGTTGTTTTTTTTATGAAGGAAGATGTAATATGAATCTTATAATTTTATTATATTAATATTTGGTTTTATACAGTCTTCCCTCTATATTAATATTGTCATATTTGATGTGCTACTGTTGCTCAAAATTAGACACGGCTGTCACACGTGTATTGTGGTATTATCGTTTCAGCCCATAAATGACGCACCACTAAGTCTGACTTCCTCCTACTTCATACAGGGAAATTAGCCTACTATGCCACGCTGGCAAGACGGCGCAGGTTTTGTACTAAGCCTGTTTGATATTGGTCATCTAGCTCTTGCTTACCTTTAGTAGCCTCTTACGACGCCTTTAGGTGACCTTGTGTATTATAAATGCGTCACCACACGATATTGTCCCATACAACTCGTATTATAGGCGTTCGAAATCCACACTGATAGACTTGTAGACAAAGCATTGTATTACGCCTCTGAGTACTATGACGTATAAACCGAGATCAGAATTCGTCGTACATCCGGAAAATTTGATACATACAATTTGATAAAATGAAATGGAAACAACAACTCGCGTCATGAACAAAATTAATTTTAGTTTCCTCCATACAACTTCACTGAAGTAAACAATGTGCCGCCCACACGGCGCTGGATAGTTTGAACTTGACATTGTTTAACGGTCTACGTTAATTACGTTCGGTTTTCGACTTTTACGTATGAAAATGGAGAACAATTTATTAAAAACAACATGTACAACGTTGACATACTTTCACGACCGATTTGTATATGCATGTGACGCAATTTGTATAAAATTGTAGCACACATAGTAACTTTAGAGAAGTCCTAAAATAACTAAAAAAGGAAAATAATCTAAAGCTGACCTGGGTGTCGGGCCATGATGGAATAGAACGCAACGAAAAAGCTGATGAACTAGCCAGAAAAGGCTCTGAGGGCAGTCTCTATGGACCAGAACTCTTTCTCGGATTATCAAAGAGTACTATTTAAACGGTGCTAAAGGAGTATTCCATAAAGATGCACATAAAATATTCGGCGTCTAGAACAGGAATGCCTCACTCAACGAAGTCTTTAGGCTCGACACAAGTTGGCAATTATTGCAAACCAGAGAGTTGTCATTATGATAACTCTCTGTTGCAAACTCTCCAATGCCTAACTCTGTGGTCACTACGGCACGTTTTCTCGTACCTACACCGGATAGGCCTCACAAATAAAAACACGTACAGATCATGTGGATATACTATGTGCATGCAATGCATTAGCGGGAAAGCGAATGAGGATTCTGGGTACGGCATATCCGAGACCAGAGTTTTCTACGGTTCCATTCCATCATTAAACTCATTGATAGTGTTCTTGATGACGAGGAACTTAAGTAGGAGGGCTACAAGGCAGGGGAAACACAAAATATCCCACAAGGGCGAAGTGTATTTTGGAGCACCGTGGAACCAAACACCTGGATAAGATAACTTTAGAGAAATTCTCCTAAGTATTTGATTTCTACTCTTCTTCAATGTAAATGTATTTTCTAAACACTGTTAGGTAACATAATCTATCAACAAAACTAAAGACTACTGTACACAAGCACTTAGAACTTATTTAGTTAAAGATCGTGACCAGGTAGCATAACAACACAAGCAAACCAATTCGGAGAAATCACATTGCTATTGGCAATTGTGACGCGGTTATGCCTACTACTACTATTTAGCCCCTAAATGACCCACTACTGAGTATGGCCTCTTTCAGTTGCATGGAGAGTAATAAGCCTAATGTTCCACGCTGGCCAGATTGGGACAGTGTTTCGTATCAAGTTTTCTTTTTCTTGCGGCTAGGCTACCCGCCTTGTCATTTTATTTGTCGGCTCTTATGATAACCTCAGAATTGAATGGGGTGTATGTATTCTGAATCCGTAACCACACAGACCTAAGTCGGGTTTATCTCTAAATGGTTAATTCTCTTTCATGCTTTGGTTTTCGCCTGATTTGCAAACAAATCCTTACAATTCTGTCGGCAGGTTCCCGTAGGTAATTCCATTTCACGTGTACCTTCTTTGTTGCAGATGTTGTACAAACGCCATAGGCCCTCATAGGGCTCTAGCGAATATTCTAACAAAGAGTTCCGCCCTCGAAGCCACCTCTATACAATGCAGAGACTACCACGAGGTCACCGGCAATATTATTTGCCCCAACGTAGTAAGAGGCATCGACTATCTGAGAGATCCTCGCTTAAACAAGGTAATTTGTATTTTTAATCAATATATCCATCAACATAGTTTATTCGAAGTTCACGATTTGACATACTGTATTAGTATGCAGTGAAAGCCAGTGCTTAACGTTTTAGTCCATAAGGTGGGCCGATGATCTGGTTAAGGTTATGCGATGGATGCAGGCCCCCAGGGAAGCGGAGCATTCTCCCCCATTGTGAGTGAATCCCGTGGCCCTGGTTCGGGCAGTCTGAGATCGCTGTCAATTTTAGTGTGTAGATGGGTGCGCAATTAACATCTCTACGCGCCCCGGAGTCTTAGATAACCCGTCCAGTCCTCGAGTGGCCGGCTACATGAGCATTTCCGGCGAAAAACAATACAACATGCATGCGGGAGGGTCATTACCGGACTTCTTTTGGCTGAAATGACAATGATTGTAACGCGTGCTCTAGCTTCTAGGTTTATTTAAAAACTAGCATGTATAAAAACTACTACTAATATGAATTCGCTTAGTGTAGTATTTTACTTCTCTATTTGTTTCAGGGTCTCGCATTCACGCTGGAAGAGCGTCAGGCTCTCGGCATTCATGGGCTTTTGGCTGCCAAGTTCAAGTCCCAAGAGGAGCAGCTGGAGATCTGTAGAATATCTGTCGACAGATATGATGAGAATCTGAACAAATACCTCTATCTCGTCGAGTTACAGGTGACTAAACGTGATAAAGGTACCATTGTTTCTGTGAATATGTTTATTTGTAAGTTAAAGGCTTGTGGTGACAAAGCTTTGATATGGGTGTTACCGTTAAGGACGCCGATTGCAAGATCGGTGTCCTCGAAGATGATTGGGAATTCTGAAGTACAACATTCTAACATGCATCAAGGGGCACATTAAGAAATACCCATTGATTTTTGAAGTTTGAAAATACTTTTGAGAATAATCTTGCGATGTGTCTAATCTACCAATCTAGAGACTTAAAAGTTCCAGCTTGTTCTAAAGCTGGGTATCCACTATGTTCGTGAGCTATTTGCGGTCCGCGCTCCTGTAACCGCTCTGATGGAGACGGTACGCGCATCTCCATTGACACACGCATGCTCCACAATCCTCTTGCGAACATTGAGCGAACATGTCGTCACCTATAGTGGCTAGTACAGCATATATTTTATTTCATTATCTTCCCGAAGACTATAGAAGCCCTCCTCGCTTTTGGGAATCTGACATTTACAGGAAAAGACGTCATTTAACCGAGCGTGGAGGGTGATTTACGACACGTACGCACTTAACGTGGAATTTGGCTCGCGTCTCCGAACAGACTGAGCTCCCCTTTGTGTTCGCCCAAAAACCGCCACCGATTGGAGAGCTGTACGCGGAGCGCGCACCGTTGCACGCTCCAGGAGCGCGAACGTCAACTATGTGGAGAAGTTGCAGGAGCGCGGAACGCAAGAGGTTCGCGAACATAGTGGATTACGCAGCATGTTTCTTTTCCGCGAAAACTAGAGATTTTCGACTATGTATTTAGGTACATATATTAGGACTATGTGTTTAGGTATACCTATTGGGGTGTATTTTAAATAAGTTCTTATCAAGTAGATGATAGTCTTTGGCCAGAATCTTCTGACAGAAATGGTGTTTAAATTTTGCGCAATAGTTTCTCCAGAATTTAGCTTCTACAATATTCACATTGATTAGTGCAAAAATAGCTTTTTACTATTAGTAGCAAACGTGGCAATGAATGAAAATTCATAATTGGGTCAATGTTGCATGATAATTAGGTATGTGCATTTATGCCAGCATGAAACTCAAGGTGATTATTATGGCGGGTTTGTTCGTGAATGAGAAATACGGGTTGTCCTATTCGTAATTAGCACTTGTTTGTAACAACGTTAGGGCTTTATAGGCGTGGGTTTTTTTTTAAATACTAAAAACTTTATCATGAGTACTGATTTGTATAGGTAATCAGATTTTCTTTTATTATCTGATGATTAGATATTCCGTGTGGTGACGGATTTAGAATACATAGTGCCACCACCCCATTCCATTCCAAGGAAGTCGTAAGAGACGACAAAAGGAAATACAAGACCGATAACCTAGCCTCTAAAGAAGGAACACTTGATACGAAACCCGGTGCCAACACTGTCTGGCTGGCATGGGACTACTACTACTCAGTCCATGAAATACCCACTGCTAGGTTGAGCCTCCTTCAGTTACATGTAGGGTAATTAGCCTATTGTGCCAAGCTGGCCAGGCGGATTGGCACTGGTTTTGCGTCAAGATTTCCTTCTCTTGCGGCTAGGTGATCTGCCTCTTGCGTTCCTTTAGTTACACTACAATCTTACTAATATTATAAACGTGAAAGTTTGTAAGTATGGATGGATGGATGTTTGTTACTCTTTCACGTAAAAACTACTGAATGGATTTTAATGAAACTTTACAATAACATAGCTTATACGGCTACAAGTTATAAAGATATTATGTGAATTACAACACTATAAACAAGTCGAATTCAAAATTTCTAATTGTCAAATTTTTGGCCATATTAAACTATAGACAACATAACGTTTCGCTGTCAGTTGCGTTTTGTTAAAGTAGGTTTTATACGGACGGGATAAAAATCTCAGGTATCCTTTGTCCAACTTTCTTTTTGTTTTAAATATTTATAATGCGGAACAAAGTTCGCCGGGTCAGCTACTCTAATATAAATCCGAAAGTAAGCTAGCTTATCTGCCCGTTTTGTCTAATTAATACGGCTCCGAAGTACACTCAGGTGGCAGTCACTAGAAAAAAAGACTTCTATTTTGGTGTAAAAATGTATGACCGGACAGTTATTTTGTGAACTGCTTTGGCATTTTTACTTGTACTGGACTACTCTCTTGCCTTTTAACGCAATTTATTTGATAGCCGATATCGACGGGCAATTTGCATAATGCATGAAAGTACGTACCGTAATGAGTACCGTCAACGTTAGTGAACAGGGACGAGCCACTGCTATAAATATAAATTAAACTAGACTGTATGACCGACGAACTGGTTAAGGTCGCCGGAAAGCTATGAATCCTTGCCTGCACTGATGATGATTATCACGATGTAGTGTTGTGAAGGATGAATACAAAATACCATCAATCCGAGTCCATTATCGAACAAATACAAGCCAACTTTATTCATGTAGGTTTTATCCCAAAACTCTTATGAATCGTCATATTTAAAATTACTATTATCATTTTCGGCCCTTGTCCCACGCTAGGTCCCACATTTCCTAATTCTCGCAATCCGGCCATCTCTTTTGGGTCTCCCACAACCCTTGCCTCCACCCATATTTATACTGAAATTACCACTGATTCCGAATGCGACTCTACGGAGAAGAGCGGGCAAGAAACTCCGTAATGGTTTTTTTTTATTTGTTTTACAAAAAGGTTAAAAGAACATCACGTGATTAATGGACAACCCCTAAGGTTAATAAACGATGCGTTAGGCATAAACATCTGTTAGGAAAGATACATAGACTGGTAGAAAATGCCTAAGGCATTAAGTCCGCCTTTGTACATTACTGTGCAATAAATATAAATAAATAAATAAATACATCATGTTCAAATGAGGCAAAAATTTTAAAAATCATTTGCGGCTAAACTTTTGTCCAATTTAATTGATTTTTGGTACAGAGCCTGGAAATCATACCTAGTATAGGCAGTTAAAAAAATGCCCCTATGTCGTATCAACCCTGTATACCATTTAGGGGGTCATACGTACCCCTTTCCATACCTGTGTGATTAAATAATTTCCTATGTTGTGTGCAAGTATGGGAGTAGACTACAAGGGAAGATTAACTTGTAGTTTTTGTTTTATTTTTATCATTTGACTGACGATTGTAAACATTGTTAAGATGTTTTTCAAACAAATAACATTTTATTTTGAACTAGCGACCCGGCCCGGCTTCGCACGGGTGCAATTATGCATGTATTATACTTAAAAACCTTCCTCTTGAATCACTCTATCTATTAAAAAAAACCGCTTCAAAATCCGTTGCGTAGTTTTAAAGATTTAAGCATACATAGGGACGGACAGAAGACAGCGACTTTGTTTTATACTATGTAGTGACTAGGATGCGAAGAGTAACAGTCAGGAAGAATGACTTAATACCTCTACACCATTAATGAGTTGGCATGGTGTGACGTACGGCAGTGAATCATTTCTGGTTTGTTTTTGTTTAGGAAAACACGTCATTGTGGACGTCAACTTATTTTAAGAGATGGATTAACGTGCAATTTTAGATGAACAACATTGGGCTTGTTTTATTGATTTTGTCCGGTATACGGTGTTTACAATGATCGTTTCTTATTGGCGCCCTCTACTCATGCATATTGTCTGCGAGTATATCTATATTCTCACTCAAGTGATGAGTTGCAGCTTTCCATATAACATTTTACTACTGGATTTTCTGTGTTGAAAGATGGCTTAACTATTTTATTGTAATACGTTATCCGGCTGGGTTGCGACAACATTACAGAAAGGCAGACAAAAATATAATACCTATATCAGACAGACTATACTCATCAATAGATCGCATTTCACTGAAATTGATATACACATTTAAACGATATATTTTGCATTCTATTTCGAGTGTGCTATGAGGGGAAATCTTATTGACGTTTAACCGACTTCAAAAAGGAGGAGGTTCCCAATTCGATTGGTTTTTTAATAAGTTTAAATTCGGTGCCAGCCCACGCGCGGTGCGTCTGTGCCGTACCTACTATTACATTTGGCTTGGCACCGAATATAAAGGTGTCAATAGGTAGTAAATGCCAATAATAGTATTTTATTTATTATTATTAAAGATTGACGAAAAGACTTGCTTGCATAAGACGTGTATAAAATTATTTTATAATTTTTAGTTTTGATGTCGGTTTTTTAAGCATAGGATTGATATGTGACATAACGTCTGGCAGTTTCGGATCTGTGCTAATTGCCAATGCAGCACGGTTAAAGTTCGAAGAACGCGTATGTATAGGTCCCACGGAAACACTGGAAGTAAATGCTATGCTATCTTCAAATGCTTAAATAAGAGTTGGAATCCGTTTTCAGAGTTTGCTAGTTAGCGAAGGTGACAGTGAATCTCGGAAATCAGTTCTATAGTTTTAAAATCGGCCTACAGATAGCATATCACATTTGGGGAAACACCTTTAACTAGACAAGATGATAAATAATCGGTGAACATTCCAGATTTATTTACAGCGCCATCGGTTTTTTGCAGGACAGAAATGAGAAGCTGTTCTTTAGACTGCTCGCGGAGAACATTGAGAAGTATTTGCCGATTGTGTACACACCGACTGTGGGCCTCGCGTGTCAGAGGTTTGGCCTTATATACAGAAGACCAAGAGGCCTGTTCATCACCATCAACGACAAAGGGCATATATTCAATATCCTCAAGAACTGGTGAGTATAGGATAATTGTATAGCTTCTTTGCGATGAGAACGTGACGTCACTGAAAATAGAGCAAGACGTTCAACCTGCAGTCCTAACGCGTTCTCTGCACTACTCCACTGCAATCTGATGGAAAGTAGACTGTCTTGTTGGTCTAGGAGTTGGATGCACCGCCTTTGGATCATGGGGTCCTGGGTTCGATTCCGGGGCCTGGCAAGTGGCTTTGTGTAAACCAGAGGAACTTGCTCCGAGTCTGGGTGTCATTTGTATTCGTGAATTTCATGTTCCCGCTCATGTAAACTGCTCCCGTGATACAGTGAAGGAGTTTCGTATATTAAAAAAACATTGTTCTTAATGTAAAGAGATATAGTATTGATATTTATTTGCGTAACACATATGTATAAACATAAATAACAACAGACATAATCTAGTTGAAAGACGTAAGTATAAATAATTACCTAATAAAAGCACTAATGCTCTTAGTAACTACTTGTAATCAGCTTAGCTGGTCATATCTTTTACTACGAAATAACAATGTATTGTAACGTGCGTATGCGATAGACCCTATCGGAGACTATTTTAAGATTAAAATAACATTGGCATCAAAATAAAAAAATATCTTTCAGCGAATAAATTGTCCATTTCTGAGTTATAAAATTGAAGCACTGTACGGACTAGCGCACGATTTGTTATCGAGGTTTGCTGTTCTTGTTGCCTTTCCGTGTGGTGAAGTATTTAGAACACGTAATGTCACCACCCCATTCCATCTTGAGAATGTCGTAAGAGCCGACAGAAGGTAATGCCAAGGCCGATAACCTAACCGTAAGAAAAGGAAAACTTGAAACTAACCCATCTAGCCAGCTTGGTGCAGTAGGCTAATTACCCTCCTTGTAACGAGCGGAGGCTCGACTCAGCAGTGGGCTGAGTAGTAGTTCTTACCCCTAGATTATTTGCCTCTCTGATTCCTTCAGTCTACCTCATAAAGCACCATTAAGGTGGATGCTCCAGGGTAGCCCACGAAATTCAAATTTTCTTACGTTTTTTGCAATTTGCAGGTCAGTGCTAGGTTGTAAAAAAAACGTAAGAAAATTTGAATTTCGCGGGCTACCCTGGAGCATCCACCTTAAGATTGAATGAGTTGATGTGTATACTATGATGTATGTGATATAGGTACTAAAGACACAGACAATCTTAAAAAATATACTACTACTATTCAGCCCATAGATGACCGACTACTGAGTCGGGCCTCCTCCAGTTACATAGAGGGTAATTACCCTACTGTGCCACGCTGGCCAGACTGATTGGCGCAGGGTTTCGTATCAAGTTTTCCTTCTCTTGCGGCTAGGTTATTGGCCTTGTAATTTTCTTCTATCGGCTCTTACTACACCCTCAGTAAGGAATGGGGTGGTGACACTACGTGTTCTAAATTCGTCACCACACAGACCTAAAAATATACCGAACACAATATTTTTTTTTCAAGGCCGGAACCAGACGTCCGCGCCATCGTTTTCACCGATGGTGAACGTATCCTGGGTCTTGGAGACCTGGGTGCCTATGGGATGGGTATTCCTGTGGGAAAGCTGTCCCTCTACACCGCATTAGCCGGCATTAAACCTCACCAGTGTCTTCCCATTACGCTGGACGTGGGCACTGACAATCAGGTAAGCATTCCCATGAATATTCTAGAAGTTATCTAGCTTCGTAATTGAGTGTATCAAATTTTGCTAGCAATCTTACTTGTGCGTATTTTTTATATTGCTATACTTATCCGTGTGGAGACGGATTTTGAATACATAGTGTCACCACCCCAGTGCATCCTGAGGGTGTCGTAAGAGCCGACACATGGAAATGACAAGGCCGCAAGAGAAGGGTAACTTGATACGAAATCCTGTGCCAACCCGTCTGGCCAGCGTGGCACAGTAGGCTAATTACCCTCCATGTAATTGTAGGAGGCCCGTCGTAGCAGTGGGTCGGGTATACTTAGCTGGCTGCCCCATGCGTCAATCTTTTGAAAATGTTCCGTTGCTCTAAATACTAATTAAATACATCTGCTGTTTGGACCTTTGGGACTATTGCGCGTGGTTGCTATCACAAATCTGTCTTTGTATCCAAAAACGACGATAAAAAAAAACGATCTACAGATTTTTATTCCGGTTCTTCTTTGTAGAGCAGCCTCCGAACCGGTGATAAATGTCAAATGTATATAGACGTGTCAAAAGATACTCGGATTAGTCAACTTGAACAAATTTATTTCACTGCTAGATAGGTATAGTTCAAGTTTGGCTAAGCAGACCTTATTGCAGTGTTTGTTCAGAAAAGCATTTATTTCTCCTACAAATCGTTTATGCATTAAAGACTAATAAACAATTAATGTTGTGACTGTATAAATTATGCGCGAACTTTCAATTTTGAATGTCAAGGTTAGTTAGATAACATTCCGTAAACGAGGACCAAGTTCGATATCGTGTTCGAGATCTGAGTAGACTGTTTTCGTCAGAAAACGTTATGTAATTGATACGAGTATGATATAATATTGATATGATTATCCTGATTTTGATTATTGCTGACTGATTTAAAATACAATGTCACCAACCCGGTATGGGTTCTGAGAGTGAATTAGAGTACTTACTAAAGGAAAGCGGTCATCTATATGTCAAAACGACGAACTATCACTGAACGATACTCCTCTCATTAAGCGCCTCGTCCACGATAGATTAAAATTACTGAGAGCGACTGTCATACGGCAATCTACGACGTGTACACATAAGCGAGTCTGCCCTAGCTAATGTGTGACTACAGTCAACGTAGACAGGCTCGGCTACTCTCGAGAGCGAGACAAGCGATGCGAATAGAGAGCTCTCGAATTATCTACATGACATAGATCAGTCTAGCTATAGTTGCATTTTTAATTAGACGTAGTCAACTCACGTTTACTGTTTATAGTATATGAATATCTAGTCTACGAGTAGTGTAGTGTACGCAGGCCAAAATGTCACTATGTTAGAGCTACCCTATTGATGTTAGAGATATGTTAGAGCCGCTCTATTGATATCTACGTCTACGTAGAGTATAGATTAGTTGTCAAGCTGTCTAGCTCTATTCTCTCTGCGTGGACGACGCTCTATAGTGGGCCAGTTGAGGCAGCAATAATGGAAATAGAAATTATCGTTGGAAATTACTGCCAGTACACTCGATTCACACACCTACAGACAGACTAAACAGGCTAGAATCTTGCTTTGTGATAAGACCGCCCCTTGTACAAATACTGACTGCCTCGTTGGTCTAGTGGTTAGATGTGCCGCCTTTGGATCAACGGGTCCCGGGTTCGATTCCGGGGTCGGGCAAGTGTATTTGTCTAAACCAGAGGCACTGGCTCGGAGTCTGGGTGTCATTTCTATCTTTAATATGTATATATTTACGAAAAAAAAAATATAAGTAGTTTATCATCCATCTCGTTACCATAACACAAGCATTATGTTGCTTAGCTTGGGACGAGATGGCGTTGTGTGAAATGTCCAAGGATATTTATATTTATAAATAATTGTTGCATATATTGTGTTCTGTTTTTATTTCTTTTGTACAATAACGAGTTTATCTATCTATCTATCTACCACTCAGCCCATACATGACCCACAGTCGAGCCATGGAGGGTAATTAGCCTACTGTGCCACTCTGGCCAGACAGGGCTTCGTATCAAGTCTTGCGGCTATGTTTTCGGCTTTGTCATTTCACACCCTCAGAATGGAATGGAGTGGTGACAGAGTGTGTTTTAAATCCGTCACCACAATGACGGCACTTCCTTTGTATTAAACAAAAATTATCGTTTTCCAGGATCTGTTGGAAGACCCTCTGTACATCGGTCTGAGGCAGAAACGCGTCCGAGGTAAGGAGTACGACGAATTCATTGACGAGTTTATGGAGGCTTGTGTTCAGAGATACGGACAGAATACACTGCTTCAGGTAAGATTTTCATGATATTCCGTTACCTACTTATAAAAAATAGGAAAACTTGATATAAACCATGTATATTAATTTTAGCCATGTACGTTCCATTTAGTTTGTAATTTGTCTTTGTTTGTGGAAAGACAATAAATAATAATTCTCATGTCTCTTTATTTCTTATTTTTACATATATTTAAAATAAAATACAAATTGTTTAAAAAAATATACATAAAAATAGAGAAAAACCGTCGAAAACGAGGTCGATGACCTAAGCTACCGACGGTTCAGGGCTCCTGAGAGAGGAACCTCCTCACGATCCTTGCCGAGTCCAGTATGACAGCCTTTCGAATCAGGTCCTTAATCCAGCAACCCAGCGAGAGTTTCTTGAGGTGTTGGTCGAAACTCTTCGCAATAAGACCGTTTACTGATATTAATATAATAATAATTATTATTATCATGTGCCAACTGGTTTGCTAGTGTGGCACAGAAGGCTAATTTCTCTCCACGAATTTGGAGAAGGCGCCGCTTAATAGTACATCACTTACATACCCCGTGTGGAGACGGGGCAGAATATTACACTTCCCCACCGCACGCTGGGAAATAACGCGTATACTAATAGTCAACAAAACCCAGCACGCTTGGTGGTAGGATCTAATGGTCCGCCCAGCTAGCTACCACCCTCATATCTAAGTCCGGCAAGCAGTTTTACTTCGTCGTGTGTATGCGAGAGCCGGTGCCCGACAGGGAATTTCCTTGATTTGCCTGCTCCATCTTAGACCCTGACGTTGATTTCTATCATGGAAGCCTAGTTTCAAAGGCATTCAAGTCACTGCCTATTATAAAACAAAGTCGCTGTCGTCTGTCCGTCCCTATGTATGCTTAAATCTTCGGTTTTTTTTAATAGATAGAGTGATTCAAGAGGAATGTTTATATGTATAATATATGCATAATTGATCCGTTCGAAGCCGGGGCGGGTCGCTAGTCACTGATAAAAAAAGAAAACTTATCCGGAGCTATTAACGCAATAGTATCTGCCATCCAGGCAGACACATTTTGAATCAGCTATAATTCTTTATAAATAAAATAAAAAAAAAAATAAAAAATAAAAAATAAAAAAGCCTTTTATTCCATGCAATTACACAATTATTTTACAGAATTCAATTTCAAATTTCAAGTTCGAATAATAAGATTTTCTCATAAAATAAATTTAAAAAATTGTATAAACATTAGAAATCACTGAGTATAAAATAATAATAAAAAATATACAAAAAGATTCAGTTATATGTAGATTTCTATTGGAAAATAGAATACTCAAATCAAATATAACATAATATAGGTAAATTATTATTAAATTATTTTTTACATTATTATTATTTATTTTTATTATTTTTATTAATTCCTTTTTTCATGCATGGACCCCTCTCAGGTGAAGGCCTCCTCCAAAGATTTCCATTTGTCTCTGTCTGTGGCGGTATAAATCCAGTGCGGTCCAGCGACATTTCTAATGTCGTCCTCCCAGCGCGCGTTCGGTCTACCGACGCGCCGCTTGCCCTGTGGACCGCCCCATGTAGTTACTTTATATGTCCATCTCTTATCTTTAAGTCGTGCTACGTGGCCAGCCCACTTGAATTTCAATCTTTGAGCATATTTGACCGCATCTAATGTTTTAGTTATGCTTCTTATCTTTGTATGACGGATTCTGTGTGTTTTTCTTATATTGAGCATGCTACGCTCCATCCCCCTCTGGCACGTTATTATTTTATTTTTGATGTTATTAGTAAATTTCCACGTCTGGCAAGCGTATGTAAGACATGGTAAGATGCAAGTGTCCATCATTTTCTTTTTCACTTCTGTTGGCATGTTACTTTTCATTACTTCTCTGTAACTCCAGAACTTATTCCACGTAATTCTTGTTCTGCGCTCCACCTCAAGTTCATTGCTATTGCTGGCCATTTTTATTTGCTTCCCCAAGTAGATATAATGTTCTGCATACTGTAATGGTTTGTGTTCTAGTGAGATGATTCTTTTAAAGCTGTTTGTCATGATGTTTGTTTTTGTCAAGTTTATTTCTAATCCGACTTGTCTGCTAGCTTCATGTAGTGACCATATCATGCGCTCCAAGGTGCCGCCGCTTTCAGATAGCAGTACCAAGTCATCTGCGAACCTTAAGTGATTCAGGTATTCCCCTTTGATAAATAAGCCGTACTTTTTCCAGTCTAATTGATTTATAATTGATTCCAATACCGCAATAAATAATTTTGGAGATAGTGGGTCCCCTTGTCTCACCCCTCTATTGATGTTAAAATCAGGGCCAGTTGATTCCAGTTTGATTCTACCGACGCTATTGTTGTAAATATTTTTTATTACTTGTATGTACTCATTTTCTACTCCTTGTTTACTTAATGCTTCCCATATACTTGAATGTGAAATTGTGTCAAAAGCCTTCTGGTAATCTTAGCTGAGCGGTCTTCGATTCTCTTGGTATTTTTCAATAATAAGTTCCAGAGTGTGTATGTGGTCTATGGTTGAATATCCCTTACGAAAACCAGCTTGTTCTATGGGCTGTCTCTTTTCTAACGTTTCAGATATTCTTCTGTTAATTATGGAAGAGAAGAGTTTATAAACAGTTGGCAGAAGGCTTATTGGCCTGTAGTTTCCGATATCATTAGGGTTTCCTTTTTTATAGAGCAAGATTATAATGGATTCTGACCATTGTGCAGGTGTATTTGCAGTTGTGAGTATTAGATTAAATAATGAGGCCAGTGGTGAAGCTAATATTTCACACCCATGTTTAATTGCTTCATTAGGAATGAAGTCTGGGCCTGGGCTCTTCTCTAATTTTAACTTATTAGCTGCTTGTATTATTTCCATTTCGTCGATATAGTTTATATTATTATTTAAGTTTTCGTTATTGTCGTATGCTTCCTGTTCGTTGTTATCTATCTGTTGTGTATTCGTACTATATAGGTTTTTATAGAAATCTGTAGCAATATTTAGTATTTCTCTACGGTTCTGTGTTGTTTGTCCTGAGTGGTTTAATCCCTCAATCCAAGTTTTATTTGTTCGGAGTTCTATTATCGCTTTTTTGAAACTTTTTCCTTGGGTAAGGTAAGTTTGTATTTTTTTCGTCCTGTAGTTTTTATAGTCGTATTTTATGTATTTGCTCGTCAGTTTATATAGTGCTCTAAGTTCGTTTTTTTCTGATCGGGTCTTGTCTGGCGTTTTTTGTAATATTTGTCTCCTATTTAGTAGTGTAATTGTTCTCTCTGACAGAATTTTGTGTCTATTAGACTTAACTTGTCGTGCTTGTTGTAGACTGACGTTGATAACATGGAGTAATCTGTTATAAAAATCCTGCACTGTCTCTATTTGATAATCATTTAAGTTTGATATTTGATGCCTCAGGTTTTGGTTGTAAGCTTCAATTTCTTCTCTCGTTTTTAATGTACTACTTTGGTTGCTGTTGTATTTGATTCGGCTTTTCTTTGCTACTTTTAAAGTTATTGTAGCTCTTACCATTCTATGGTCTGTAGAGAAGTTAAGGTTCAGTGTTTCTATATTTAGAAATAGTTTAGGTTGGTTTGACATTATAAAATCGATTTCATTTTTGTATTCTCCGCTGGGTGACCGCCAAGTCCACCTGCGACTTATTTTTTTTTTGAAATATGTATTTATCACTGAAAGTCTATTTTCAAAAGCGAAATCTATTAATCTTTGTCCTCTGTCATTTCTATCTCCGTATCCAAATAGTCCTGTAATGATATGTTCATCTTTTAGTGGTTGGCCGATTTTTGCATTAAAATCTCCCATTATAATAAGAGTTTTTGAAGACATCTGAATTGCTGTGTCCAAATTTCGATAGAATTCTATAATCTCCTCTTCACTTGAAAGAGTTGTGGGGGCATAGGCTTGAATAATGCTTATAATATATCCTTGAATGTTTAGGTTAAGCAGAGCGACTCTTTCTGTGAAGCCTATGAATCGTTCTATATGAGGTTGTAATGATTTATTTATTAAAAAGCCTACACCATAAAGGCCTGGCGTGTGGCCTACATAACATAATATCGTACTCTCATATTCTTCTATTTGGCTGCCCATTCTTCTGACCTCTGACAGACCGATGACGTCATACTTTACCTCCTTCAGGGCTTCTTCGAGTTCTAATAATCTTTCGTATGAGGATAGTGTTTTCACGTTGTATGTTGCTATATATAACTTGTTTGTTGTTAGGTTTCTGGATTTTGGGCTAATTTCCAATTGTTTCTTTGGAGGGTGGTGGTCAATCTCTTCCACGGTGACCAGCCGGCTTGGAAGATAGTTTTTGGTTTTGTGTTTTTTATTTATTTTGTTTGTGAGAGGGGGTGCCGATTGCTATTGGTTTAGATTATTTTTTGGCAAAACTTGGTTCGTTGGAGTTTTATTTGGAGTTTTATTCGCCAGGTAATTGAGGATCCCCGGCTTGATTATGTTTTCAGAACTGCTCGTTGTGTTTTGTGAGATGATTGATGCAGGTTTGTTTTTCTTTTTTGGGTTTGTTTTTATAATTCTTTGAAGAGCGCCAAATATTAAAATGCATAAACTGGATAAAGCGGGTAACAAAAGCCCTATTCCCGTCTGAAGTGGGGGCATAGAGCTTACCGAAAGGAGCAGTTCTGTGCATACATTGTTTTTCTATTTTGAAGAATCAGGGACAAAGCACGTTTTATTCATTCAAATTTTAATCTCAGACGTTATATAAGTATCGACAGTGAGTTGTGATTACACATAGTTATGACACTAACTGATGAGCGCAAATTTAAGAAAATAAAGTTCTATTGTCCCTTTCCCTGTGGCTATCGGGGTTTACGCTCTGTATACCTGTAGTACAAGAGCACACTAGGTATTCTTGTACCAGTTTGTACAAGAGCATCTAGTGTGGTGGCCAGTTTTGTAATTAGAATATTAATACGCAAAAACTCTGTACCCCATTCCACAAAAATTGCGCGGCTGGAGGAGTATGAGGGAAATTTCATACTTATGTGCAGAATATATATTTTTTACAAATGCATAAAAAATACATTCAATCGATAAAAAATTGTTTATTGTTAAAGTCTGTAAAATTAAATTCTGAGTCATACAAGAAATCTTACTTTGTAAACGTATAAGAAAAAATATATTTATGTTAAATTCTTCCGTAACTAGTAATAAAATCCGAAATGCGTCAATAACAAATTTAGTTTATACATACATTCAACTTCGAATAGGATCTACAGTAGTGTTGATCACCTTTAATCTGCCAATAATCCAATGCAGTATAATAATCTATAGCTGATAAAAGACTGACGACGATAAAATCTTCATTGGAAACTTTTAAAGCGGCGCGATAAACTATTAAAAACGAGCGCACAGCGAATGCAGGAAATTGGTCACACGTTCCATGTAATCGGATTTATGGTGATATCAAGATAATGTGTCATTGATTTTTGTTCGCAAATTGATCGGTTTATCGGTAACCTCAAGACTGATAAGCGTCGAAATACGTCAATGTTTATTTTTTATTCTCATAGATAAAGCTACAGCTGTGATTGCTTTGTTTTTGTCGTTTACCTGATAAGACGTTTGTCACGAGGTTTCCTTGAAATGTCAACAATGTTTTATGTAATTGTTATACATTTAAATGAAGAAGAAGAAGAAGATAATTTTCATGTAATTGACGGGGTTAGTGACCCGTTCAGTTTTCTTGATTGAACACGAGACGTGAAGGCTAAAAATGTTGTAAGAACACTATACAGAAAATGTTTAGTATATTTTCTTTCTTGCAATTAGTCAGTTAGAATGGACGTCACAGAAGACTCGCACTCAGCCATAGATCTAACAAATAAGTTAGGTATATTATTTATAGGTATTACCACTGATTAATATCAAGATGAAGTTCTCCCTACAGTTTAAAGACGTCATAAAATGTTGATAGTATACGCGGTTCTGTTGATATAAAATAGTGGGTTGCGAATACTGTTATTAGTATACCAGACCACTTCCCAAGCAGACTTTAGATTTTATAATTACATGGTCGTTTTCAAACCTTTATAGTCGGTTGTATCCGTATGTTAAAAACATTCCTTACACAATTTGATTTTCTGTAGTAGCGCCAGTGCAAGACATGTAGTGTGCAGTGGAAATATAATTCTGCAATACTATGATCAAGTAATGCCTCAAAAGGCATCATTTGATATGATATCATAATTGAATTGAAATTAACATTCATATTGAAATTAACATAATATGTTAATTTCATATCTACAACATACTAACCGATTTTTTCGGTTACTGAACAACTAGAAGTAGTATTAGTAAAGTTGACGAGATAAGTAGAGAACAACATAATGAATTAAGGTAAACGGGTTGAAGACGTTAGTACAAATATACCTCCGCAATATTGTAATCATAAACTGGTACTAATAAAATATACATACCATAGATAAAAAATGTAATTAATAAATGTACCGCTACACATTGTGTAGTAAACTAGCATGCATCGGGGATATTGCGACCAGGCCTAACCTTGCCTGGTACACGTGTACATTTTACACATCTCTATCGTAATTACTAAATGTAGTGTGTGTTTTCTTGTTTCTACTATTCCTTTATCACTTACATAATGTTAAGATCTCTCTCTCTCTAGTCGGTCCCTCATGACTGAGGATCGTGGTCATCAGTGGATGCGTTACATTTGGACCAGATGATGTGCCTCCATCGAGTCCTGTCCATGGCTTCCCTAGCAATACAACAAAGCTTGGAGGAGTGCGTGTCTTTTATTTGATCGGTCCATCTTGTAGGGGATCGACCTCGAGCTCGTTTGCCTTCAGTGTTCCCGATTACGATCAGCTTTTCCAGACTATCGTCTCCTCTTCGCACTATGTGACCGAAATACGATAGAATTCGTTGATGGCATACTGTAGACAGGCGGGTTTTGATTTTTAGTTCACAGAGTATCGATTTATTGGTGCGTTTTGCGGTCCAGGGTATCCTCATCATGCGTCTCCAGCACCACATCTCCAAAGCATCGATCCTTTGCCTCTCTCGAGCTCGAGTGTTAAAATACATAATTATAATCCTACTAATATTATAAACGTGAAAGTTTGTAAGTATGGATGGATGGATGGATGGATGGATGGATGGATGAATGGATGGATGGATGGATGGATGTTTGTTACTCTTTCACGTAAAAACGACTGAATGGATCTTAATGAAACTTTATAATAATATAGCTTATACATCAGAATAACACATAGGCTACAATTTATTAAGATATTGTGTGTAAATTTATAGAGATATTAAGTTAAATTTTAATTTCTAACTGTCAAATTTTCAGCCATATTTAAATATAGACAACATAAGGTTTCGCTGTCAGTTGCGCTTTGTTATACCACGTAGGTATTATATCACATTCTACGGGAACGGGATAAAAATCTTAGGTATCCTATGTCCGACTTTCTTTTAAATATAAAGATGTTGGAAAATCATACTTAATATTATAAACGTGAAAGTGTAAATGTGTGTAATCCCGTTCCGTGAAATAAAACATAGTTTATCAAAATGCAACTGCTGGAATAACAAAACTTCACCGACAGCTAAACGCTATGTTGTCTATAGTTTGACAAATTTGACAATTACAAATTTTGAAGACCGGTTGATGTATTTATTTCGAGTAAATATTAGCTTAAGGTGCCGAATAATAAAGAAGAACTAAATTATGCACGTGAAGATCACCGTATTAGTATGGTTTGAATCCGTGCTTCTCAATCACAAGAGCAAATCGAGGCAGCCCGTGAAACGGATCGGTTGGGAATGCAAAATCGTCGAGCAAATTTAAGACATCAACAACTAGATAATTTTCGAGGCACAAGAATAAATGTTTAAAGTAGGTACTACATAATTTGGATCGAGCAACGTTTCGATACGGTGGCAGCACTAATTACTGCTTGCATACTTGCGTCCGCATTGGACCAATAGATGCCATGTAATATTACAAAACACTCCTCAGCTGCTAAAGTTTTATCAAAATGGAAAATCGTCATCTGGGACGAATGTACAATAGCGTATACACGTGTATTGGAAGCACTTATCTGATCCGACCGAACACCTACGCGAGGATTCGAGATGTTTTGGAGGCGCATTGATTTTACTGTCTGGCTATTTCCGCCAAACACTGCCACTAATTCCAAGATCGACTGCTGCCGCTGAAATATGCGCTTGCCTCAAATGATCGAAATATTGATTTTATTTTCTCAGAATTTCTGTTCATCGAAGGACGAACTCACAAACACAAAAATAATGAATGGTTGACTAAGTGAGCTGTTTTGGCGGCTAAGAATAAATATGTAGATGACATAAAGTAACTAACATAATTCAGAATGAAATCATGGGTACACTGCATTAATTCAAATATAATGACTGGGTAAAAAAAGACTCCTTGGATGTGCCTGGCTTACCACCGCACAATTTACGACTAAAGGTTGGCTACGTACTAAGTTTGCTTCCAAATATAAACCAAAACCACCAAACCTGTGCAACGGAACGCGTTTGGTGGTAAGTGAATTGATGAACAATGGAATATACACAAAGTAAAGTTGGAAGGTGAGGAAATTCTCATCCAAGGATCCCGACGATATCAACTGATATACCGTTTTAGTTTTAATGATTTCCGATCTGTCGTGCATTCGCCGTGACCATTAATAAATCACAGGGCCAATCCTGGAAAGTTTGTGGCCTAAATCTAGAAAATTCATGTATTTCCCAAGATCAATTTTAAGTGGCATGTTCCGGGTCAAAAGACCATCTGCGTTATTTGTTCATGCGCCTGATAATAAACCGAAAATGTCGTCTGTCACAAGGTGATTCACTGAAAGGTGCAGTTACTAAAAAAGATGGCCAATAAAGTATAATTAAAATCATAGCTGTTTTATTTATATTTATCCTGATAAAAAATTGAATTAATAAAATAAAAAATCTGCTCATTTATTGCCTTTAAGGCGAAACAAAGTTCGCTGGGTCAGCTAGTGTTACATAATGTTTCGTTGGGTTTATGTTTATATTTGCAGTAAGGTAACATATAATTATCACTCTTGTACGTAATTTTATTATATACTACAGGGGAGTGATTACTAATGACGTAATTGCGTAATGACGTCATGTGTCGCGCGTATTTGTATGTGTGATGAGACCTTTTAATTGAAGCCTAATAATATTTGCCTGTATTGAAATAATAAACATACACACAAACATAGATAAGATAATGTGATTATGCGACAAGCGATTCTTCGACAAACGTTTAAAATAAATGGTTTTATTATGTTTATGTTACATAATGCCTGCCTCGTTGGTCTAGTGGCTAGATGTGCCGCCTTTGGATCAACGGGTCCCGGGTTCGATTCCCGGGTCGGGCAAGTGTCTTTGTCTAAACCAGAGGCACTGGCTCGGAGTCTGGGTGTCATTTCTATCTATAATATGTATGTATTTACAAAAAAAAAATTATATAAGTAGTTTATCATCCATCTCGTTACCATAACACAAGCATTAAGTTGCTTAGCTTGGGACGAGATGGCGTTGTGTAAAATGTCCAAGGATATTTATTTATTTATAATAAGAAATATGTAGTTATATTTGGAGTGTATTTTTTTTCTTTTAATGTTATTTTTTATCTAAGAGCAAGCAGATGACTGCATTCCGCCTGATTTTAAGTGAAAATTCACTAAAAGTGGGGATACCTACTGCTAGAACTACCTATACGGATAACACTGGCCATCCAAGTTCAAGTTTTTGGGCCGGCCATAAACTTGAATGTCTTTGACCGTAGCCTTGTGTAATGGAAACCAACGCCCGGGTCTAAGATGGAGCAGGCAATTCAAGGAAATACCCTGTCGGGCACCGGCTCTCACATACACACAGTAACAGTGCTAGGCGTCGGACATAGATGTGAGGGTATGGTAGCTAGCCGGGCGGACCATTAGATCCTACAACCAAGCGTGTTGGGTTTATTTTGACTTTTACAACACGCGTTATTTCCCAGCATGCGGTGGGGAAGTTTTATATTCTGACCCGTCCCCACTCAGGTAGAAAGGTTTTACTACATGTTTTAGTATATTATTACTAGAGGTCGGAGTAGGTAGATTGATTTAAGGTCGTTGACGTCAAACGTAGAGGATAATATGGATATGCCTCCAAAATACCAGAACGAAATCTCGCACATTATGGATAAAATGGCATGTCCATATTATAATATCTTGACGCAAGTATATAAAATCAATCTACCTACTCCGACCTCTGATTATTACTGAGTCCATACATGACCCCTTGCCGAGTCGTCTCCTTCCTCCTGCTGATTATATGGAGGCTAAATAGCCTATTACTACGCTAGGTTTTTGGCTTTGTTATTTCCTTTTGTCGACTCTTACGACAACCTCAGGATGGAATGGGGTGGAATTTTAAATGTCAAATGAAATTATTTCTAAAGGTCCTCCCCACGATCCTGCGGCATCAGTCAGATATATAAATGAAACATTAAAAAAATATTAAAGCTATATTGCCTCGTTGGTCTAGTGGTTAGATGTGCCGCCTTTGGATCAACGGGTCCCGGGTTCGATTCCGGGGTCGGGCAAGTGTCTTTGTCTAAACCAGAGGCACTGGCTCGGAGTCTGGGTGTCATTTCTATCGTTAATATGTATGTATTTACAAAAAAAAAATGTATATAAGTAGTTTATCATCCATCTCGTTACCATAACACAAGCATTAAGTTGCTTAGCTTGGGACGAGATGGCGTTGTGTGAAATGTCCAAGGATATTTATTTTATTTATTATTTATTTATATCAGGTTTTAAGTGTTCTATGCATTTTTTGTGATAGTCATGCAAATTTAAAAGAAATATACGCAGTTTAATTCGATCATACTTGTACTAAAAGTGTACGTAACACTGTAGTGACGGATTTAGAATACATGTCGCCACCCGATTCCATCCTGAGGTTGTCGTAAGAAATTATAATGTTGAAAACCTAGCCGCAAGAGAAGGAAATCCTGACGCGAAACCCTTTTTTTTTTTTTTTTTTTTTGTTCGCCCGGGGTTAAATCCTTTATGGACTATCCCCGTATCCTGTTGCGGGATCTGGTGACGCGAAACCCTAAGGCAACCCGGTCTGGCCAGCGTGAAACAGTAGGCTAATTACCCTCCATGTAGATGGAAGAGGCCCTATTCAGCAGTGGGTCATTTATGGGATGTTTCTCTTGCAGTTCGAGGACTTCGCTCTCATCAACGCTGGTCGCCTTCTAAGGAAATACCGCAACAAGTACTGCACGTTCAACGATGACATCCAAGGTACTGCCAGCGTGGCTGTCGCCGGTCTCATGGCTGCCGTGAGGGTCACCAAGAGGAAGCTGAGCGAGAATATCTACCTTTTCCTCGGAGCCGGTTCTGTAAGTACGATCGTAGTTTTTCTGTACCAGTTTTTTTACTACATAGCATGGGTTCCAGTAAAAAGCAACCAACGAGCAAACGTTATTATTGTCCCCCAAGCTTAGGGGTTGTGCATTAATTACGTGTTTTTTTTTAACATTTCTTAATCTCCCCCTCCCCCTTGGTAATACGTGGTGAGGTTAGAGACTAAATTAAACATCATGTGTATTTTCAGTACCTACAAAGAATCTTACACTACACGCCGCCTTTCGGTTTAAAAATCACGCGTTTGACGAAAAATAAAAATCACGTGATATTTTACTATTTATATTTATCAGGGGGGGGGGTGTTGTGGGGTGATAATTCGTGATTTTTGCTGAACCCCTTCTCCCCCCTTTCCAACCTTATGGACGGACGGATTAATGGACAGCCCCTTAGTAACAGTGGGCTAATCCCTCTTTGATACAAACCCTGTGCCAACCCGTCTCGCCAGCGTGGCAGACGTCGACTGTAAAAAACTCAAATTCACTACGATGAAATGGTTATTAGATTACAATTGTTTATTGTCATTCTTTACAGGCAGCCAACGGTATCGCGAGTCTGACGGTGGCGGCTATGGTCGCTGATGGTCTGACAGAGAAGCAGGCTCAGGATCGCGTATACATGTTCGATATAGACGGTCTTCTGTCCACAAGGCGGGAGGGCGGAGTCCCTGAACACGCGAAGGCGTTCGGCAAGGACGTTGAGCCGGAGAAGGACTTTGAGGCCTGCGTCGCCAAGATTAAACCTAGCTGTTTGATTGGTGAGTGGTGTTGTGTCTATCTATCTATCTATTTATCAGCCACAGAAGTCCACTGCTGGACATAGGCCTCCCCCATAGATTTCCACAATGTGCGATCTCGTGCAGACCGCATCCACCGACTCCCAGCGACCTTTACAAGGTCGTCCGTCCACCTAGTTGGGGGTCTTCCCACGCTCCTCTTTCCCATACGTGGACGCCACTCCAAGACTTTGATGCCCCAGCGGCCATCTGTTCTTCGGGCCACGTGGCCTGCCCATTGCCACTTCAACTGTGCAATCCTTCTAGCTACGTCGGTGACTCTAGTTCTTCTACGGATTTCCTCATTTCTGATTCTATCACGTAGAGTAACTCCGAGCATAGCTCTTTCCATTGCACGTTGGGTGACTCTCGCAGGCGCCTAATAAGTCCCATTGTGAACGCTCACGTCTCTGATCCGTATGTCATCGCTGGCAACATGCACTGTTCGAAGACTTTTGTCTTCAGGCACTGAGGAATATTGGATTAGAAGATATGACGTAGCTTCCCGAACGCTGCCTGGTGTTGTGTCTACTTACGTATTAATATCATGCAGAATAATATGAAAGTTTATTTGTTACAATTACACAATACAGATTCTTATTAGAAATTTAAATAACAACAAGATAAATCAAATTCAGTTTCAAAATTTAGGCGTGGACCACCTTAACATTTACGGGGATGAAAAATAGATTTGGTTCGATTCTCAGAGCTAACCGATACGCACACAAAAAGTCACGAAAATCGGTCGAGCCATTTCGGAGGAGTTCAACAACAAACACCGTGACACGAGAATTTTATATATTAAGTCTTGGTTCATTGAGTTGTTTTGACAGGTCAAAATGAAATTGACTACCTGTTTACAATGCAGCTCTACACAGAAGTGTTAGACGTTCAGAAAAAAAAAAGTTGGGATTTAATTTAAAAAAACACGACCAGCATCGTTAACACATTATTTATAAATTAATGCAAAATTGTGAACGTACATTTATTTGAGTCGAAGGCGTCCAACGAATCCATGCACAATTTATGCGCACCGAAAACATCGACAGTGCCGTAGAGGCATCACCCGCGCTGAATCTGATGACGTCGAAGAATTTTAAAAATCGTTTCGTTTAGTTTTTAGTCTTCACTATCACTATATAGTATAAAACAAAGTCGCTGTCGTCTGTCCGTCCCTATGTATGCTTAAATCTTTAAAACTACGCAACGGATTTTGAAGCGTCTTTTTTAAATAGATAGAGTGATTCAAGAGGTTTATATGTATAATACATGCATAATTGCACCCGTGCGAAGCCGGCCGGGTCGCTAGTGCATAATAAAATGCGTTCACCTTAAAATTGGATAACCAGTTGTTCCGTCACTTTTAGAATTATAATACTAGTAGGTTAAATGATTAGTTTAAATCGACAGGTTGTTCGACTGTGGGAGGCGCGTTCACTCCTAACGTTCTCCAGCAGATGGCTCGCAACACGGAGCGACCAGTCATCTTTGCTCTCTCCAACCCGACAAGCAAAGCCGAGTGTACCGCCCAGGACGCCTACAACTATACAGAGGTGAAGAACTTTAACCTGAGCATCATTAATCATTTCAACTATCTTGGGCCTCCTTCATACACTCATTTAACACGCTTAAAATTAAAATTAAAATGGATTTATCCATTCAGTAGCTATATTTAACTTTGACTGTCTTGTTGGTTTAGGGTTGGGATGTGCCTTTGGATCAATGGGTCCCGGGTTAGATTCTTAGGTCGGGCAAGTGTCTTTGTCTAAACCAGAAGCAATTGCTCTGAGTCTGGGTGATATTTGTGTTCGTGAATTACATGATTGTAAACTGATCCCGCGATACAGGATATAAATAGTGCAGGGGTTTAAAAAAAAGTTGCCATGCAATTTTAACATCCTATTTTCCGGAGTTAAAACTAATACCACACAATATTAAGATTCTAGAGACATTTCGCTTGAAGTATTCCAGAACTTTACTACGGTATGATTTCTAGAAATAAGTTTGACTTATATTTATTTATTTATTTATTCAGTATACCAACAACGTATCACAATTAATATCATAGAACATAAAAAACATAATTTCTTCGTGGTCTGTGATGGCGTTACTTAAAGGTATACATAACTTTCAATTGTCGTGTGATTGCATATTATTCATTCATTCTACATAACAATATTGTTGCAATTCTTAAATTTACAAAAAAAATCTGTTTTTAGCAAATTGATTGAAATTAATTTGAATTTATTAAATTACATATAAACAAAAATTGTAAGTAAGACCATTTAAAAAAAAAGTTAATCGTAGTAAAAATAGTAAAAATTAATTTATAAACGATAGGTACATAACAATAATAATAATAATTGACATAGGGTTATATTACATTGTATTACAATTGTGGGAAATAATAATTAATATCACTGTATCAGTTTATTCTTAAATGTCTCTAATGAATCAGAAAAAATATCTACTGCAGTATTGTTATTCACAATTTTGTTGTACGAACTTTGCATCCTGTTAAGAGGGGCGGAACGTCCAAGATTTGTGCGACAAAGTTTTAGTGAAAAAGTGTCCAGCTGCTTGTTAGGTCTTATTAAGCTGTAACGAGGAACTCTCAGTCACTTATACACTTGATTTTGATCCTTATTATTACCGTTTCAGGGTCGCTGCATTTTCGCGTCAGGATCGCCGTTCCCACCCGTCCAGTACAATGGCAAGGAATACCACACTGGACAAGGCAACAACTCATATATTTTCCCCGGCATTGCCCTTGGGGTTATTGCGACGGCCACCCATCATATACCTGAGACTATGTTCTTGACTGCGGCAAGGGTGAGTTCTACACTCTTACTATACACTATTACTCGGCCCATAAGTGACCTGCTGCTGGTCGGGGCTCCTCTCACTACATGGAGGGTAATTAGCATACTTGTACTATGAATGGTGTGGTGACGGATTTAGAATACACAGTGTCACCAAGCCATACCATCCCGTATGGGTGTCGGGTGTCGTAAGAGGCGACTAAGGGAACGCAAGAGGCATATCACATAGCCGCTAGAGAAGGAAAACTTGATACAAACCCTGTGCCAACCCGTCTCGCCAGGGTGGCGCAGTAGGCTAATTGGCCATAGTTGAATGGAAAGGATCCAACCCACACAGAGGTAGTTTTGAGATATTTAAGTTTTAAGTCCAGATCGTGTTTGACCTGCCACACATGTGGGTTTGTAACTCAGGACTATAACTTCATTTTTGTTTGAATTTCACTTGGATTGTTTTCGTGATATAATAGTTTTTACTACAAAGAGTGTTTTGGTATATATAACTCATTTTCGGCCATAGTGTGGGTTGGATCCGTTCCGTTTAACTACGGCCAATTTCCCTCCTTGAATTTGGAGGAGGCCCGAGTCAGTAGTGGGTCATTCATGGGCTGAAACGACGACTTTAAGTGTGATTACCAGAAACCGCATTATACTGCCTTGTTGGTGTAGGGGTTAGATGTGCCACGTTTGGATAACGAGTCCCTGGTTCAATTCCGGTGTCGGGCCAGTGTCTTTGTGTAAACCTTGCACTTGCTCCGAATCTGAGTGTCATTTGTGTTTGTGAATTCCATGTTCTTTTCGGTTACTTACTCAAATAGGTAAATTTACGCAGCCGATGTTACAAGGCAAAATTGGTTTGTCATATTAGTTTTTTTTTATTTCTAGACTTTGGCGCACTATGTGAGCCAGTCGGATCTTGAAATTGGCCGCATCTACCCCTCGCTGTCGGATCTCAAAGACGTGTCGGTACACATTGCGATCGAAGTTGCCAAAATGGCTTACGATGAAGGTATGTATTCAATTAAATATGTTCGTGAGTCTTTCTTGTACTCGGTCCCTCATGACTGAGGATCGTGGTCATCAGTGGATGCGTTACATTGCGTTACATCGACCTCGAGCTCGTTTGCCCTCAGTGTTCCCGATTACGATCAGCTTTTCCAGACTTTCGTCTAAATATAGTCGTGATTTAATATTCTACATGTTATCATGCGAGGTCAAAACTTTTGCATTCCTGCTTTCACACAATGCCACATTTCTTGTGACGTAATTAATAGATACGCCATTTAAAGAGGTAAATTTCAACATGAACATTTAGAATAAATTCATAAAAATGCTTTTGGATAGTCAAAAAATAACACAAAAAGTTATATGTATTTAAAAATAATATGTAAAAAATTAATGATTTAGTCTGTACCACCGGTTCGGAAGGTCTTTCCACAGAGCAGAGCTGGCGATAAACTCCGTGAGAAAGGGGTTTCTTTAGCCAGGCCAAGTGGGTCACTTATAGGCCAAAATGATGATGATTATACATTATATAGTTATATAAATCTATGAATCTGAAAATAGATTTGTCTGTCCATTAGCCTGTATTGTTGTTTAACGGCCCTGCATTATCCTTAGGTGTCGGATTATTTCCTCAGCCAAAGAACTTTTGCGAACACGTTCGCAAGTTTCAGTACAGCTTGGATTATGAATCATGGTTGCCCGATTTTTACAAATGGCCGCCAATGCAAAAGCTCGATTACTCACGTTCTAAAGGGAGGTTTTATCCGAATTCATAGTATGTCTCCATGTTATTATTGTAAAAAAAACTTATTTAGTGATTACTAAATTGAGATGAGTAATTAGATTTATAGTTGTGTTACATCTGTCAGGTTATAGTCTCATAAGAGTATTTTATTTTGGTAATTCAACGTAAGTTGTGTAAAATCAGGAATCTTGCTGTACTGGACCAATTGTACCCTATTTTAATAAACTTTAAAACACACTTTTCTTATTGCAAAATGCAGACAGGCTAACTATGGTACTTGTTTAGTACGTTAGAACGAGTTTAAAGGGGATTAAAATGGGATACTATGTTTAGACCCTGTTTTGTAATGAGGCGGAAATTATTTTTTAATACAGTTGCTCAAAAAGTTCAATATTCAATATCAGATTTAATGATTTGATTGAATGAGTTAGGTTTGGTTTCATTTCATTAAATTTCATTTTCATTTCATATCAATAAAAAAAATCTACTGAAGATTTGGCTGTATGGGCATAGTTCCTATTGCCTACTAGAATGGGTGAAGAAAAAAAAATCTCTGCTCATATTCTACGGTTGGCTCGATTAGTTAGTTGAGTTTATTGTGTTTTTATGATTTTATTAAATTGCTTAATTTTTTCGCAACTGTATTAAAAATAGTCGGTCAGTACACGTGTGGAACCGTCATTGCAACTTGTTCCGACTGTCAACCATCGCCTTCGGCTGCGCCTCGGCTCGGGTAGACATTTGTCGGAACTCTGCAATGACAGCCTTTCCGCACTTGTAATGAAATATACTATATTTGTGTGTTACGTATATTCACACACCAATATTGATCTTGAACCAGAACTAAAGTCGTAAGAAATTTTCGTTTTCTGGGTCTTTGGCGGTGATTGGCAGAGAAGAGATTGGTTGAATGCGCGAACATTCCTTCACGACGGTCCAACAAAAGTCATGTTAATTTTAGATTTTGAGATGTAACGTACGTTGATTATTATATAGATTTTAGAGAGATTTTAGAGTAGCCATATCATTAAGTATTTTAGATTAAAAATCCATTGAAAGTAGATATTCGTCTATAGTATTTTCAATCTGTAACTTATTTGCTGTGCATTAAAAATCATCCGGTAGAAAAATGCACTGTAGGTTTTTATTAATAAGATCCATTTTCGTTTCCAGGCCTAGCATCCGTATATCCGGAGCCCAAGGATCTGGCGAAACACATCAGCAATCAAATGTACAGCTATTACTACGACAGCGTAATGCCTGTCGTCTGGGATTGGAAGCCGGAAGAGAAGTTCAACGTGCGCCCCATTCAGCCAGTACCTAAGAACATCTAAATCAGTATTATGCCTGTATTGGTCGTATTATAAACCATTGGTTTCAGTCGTAGAAGTCGACATGGGTGAGTTTTATTACCGCATATTTTGTTTGAATTCGTCGACTTTGAATACAAGACGATTGCTGTTTACGGTTAAGCGAGTATTTAGTGTGAATTTAGTTTGAAATATTAAGCATACAGACAGCCTGTTATATATATGTATGTATATTGCTTATACACCTTGCCCAAATAAACACAAAGTGAATATGTACCAGAGCAAAGACCAAGCATATATTTTTTTTTATCCGAAAGCAAAAGTGATTCGGTTTCACATCGATTGTCAAAACACGGAACCCTAAGTGTAAGTGAATGTTTCACTATTTACATAAAAGTAACAATGATTCAATAAATACTTACATTTTAACTGATTATCTAAAAATAAACAGTAAATAATACGCTTAGTTATATTCGATTGAATTTGAAATTTATGCTGTTAGTAGAATTCTTATGATACACCGCTTGGTTGATGAATTCGGTTCAGTGAAATATAGATATAGCAGCTGCTCGGTCGATTTCACTTACGTGAATGCGTTAATTAACAGAGATAATAAATAAATAAATAAATAAATAATTTTAGAATATTACTACTCGGCCATTAGATGTCCCAATGCTGAGGCTAGACGGGTGGGCACAGGGTTTCGTATCAAGTGGATTTCTCTTGCGGCTAGGATTTTGACTAGGATTTAGTTTACGACACCCTCATGGTGGAACGGGGTGGTGACACTATGTATTCCTTATCAATGGCCAGTCATTTATATTGTCATTTTTCACTTTGTATCTTGTAAAAAGAATACCATAATATGTGTATTCTAAAGAATTTGATAATCGGAAAACTGTATTTAATTGTGGGCATTGCGCGTCATATTAAATAATTAGTCCATTTGACGCCTACATGTATACATGCTATAATAGTCTTTATGCCTTGCAACCCAGGACGGCTTTTACGATTGAATAACTATGTAATTTTATCTCGAACGTTCTATTTGGAATGTAGGATATTAATAGCGTTAGCGATACGCTTTTACAGTTTTCAATGGGAGTGTTCATGTTGTCACTGTTACAATAAATTATTACGTATTTACTATACCTACACAAAGTATTTTATACCTCTATAGTTAAATAAACATTTCGTATTAGCAAAATTATATTCATAAACGTATTAGTCTTGACGTGTGGTCCAGTTACTTGAATCTCTGTCAGTATTTTCTTGTATTATGAGTAAATTAGTATTCTTTTAATTTCTTGTCGTTATTACATGTTTAGTTGATAAGTGTACATTATCTTTATGTACCTCAGTGCGATTACGAATCCCTTGTATTTCAAGATTATTTATTTAGTTTTTGGTTCACTTGGTAACATATTATAGTGAAACTCGATTTTGTATTATTACTTTTAATATCATAGCTTATATTATCATTAATATGCGTCACGCATACACAAATAATCGCTACAAGTAAGCATTATGGGTGTTGTATTTAAGGTTAAAATGGAAGAATTTATGTTATTTTCCAAGTAACTGGATTTACCTGTCTTTAGCATAGTTCAGGACCTACACTATCAGGGCTATGGTCTTAGTACTTAATTAAAAGTATATACCGAATCATCAGCTGCTTAACGTTCACCGGTGTAAATGTATAATAAACGATATTACTCTGACAGTGTAGTGTCTTAAGATGGATCCACACTTGCACGAACTGCGCAGTAAACGTGCAAGAAAAAACGATCTATAGTAGATTTATAAACATGTTGTAAATCTGTACTTGTCATGTGTGTAACCAATATTTCAACACTAATATTAGCAATCGGTTGGCGTTCTATTTAAATGCGCATATATTCGTCCTAATATGTTTAGTTTGCACACACGGAACGCGCGTTTTTGGAGTTAATGAAAACACACATACACATCAAAGTAATAGTTTTGTTGTAACTCGGATTCGGGAAACGTTTGCAAATTGGAATCATTGAAGCTACTGTTCGTTGCTGTTTGATGCACCGTCCGAGGTATGCACACAGGTGTGGATTTGCCATAACATGATGTGTAAGCTTATGTAGTATGTGATGTAGTGGTCACCTTTTAAACATTATATTTATCATGTTCTGTTCACATCACTCGTGTGAAAACTCATCATGGTAGTCTTTTAACTGTTTATTGTTAAGCTTGGCTCACTGTATTTGTAAAATGTATTTAAGTTTGTGTGAGAAAAGCCGATGTATTAAATGTTGATATTCTTATTTTAAATAAAAACTAACAATGTTTATAGTTTCACTTTATTTGTAAGCTATAAATGAATTTGGTTTTCAGGATAGGTCGGATCACATTTAGTGTCTTTCGTATTTTAAAGTAATTGAATAAACTTACAGACACGTTTTAAAACAGGTTTGGAGAGATAGCCGAGTCTTATTTCCACAATTACGTAGATGAACATTTAAAAGTCTAGTCACCACAGCATCAAATGCAGGTCATGTATTTAATCATTATAAAAACATCATTATGTATTAAGGCTTTGGAGCGAATCAACAATCCTTGAACAGGAACAGAACAATAACATCATACGCAAAAATAAACTTGCAATATAATAGAACCTTTATTTCAATTAATTTTCTTTTTAATTGTTTTGTGTATACCTAAAAATGTTAAGTGGTTGGTTATGAAAAGAACGAAGGAAAGACATAGATAATACTGATAGTGGCCTATGAATTAGTGTGAAAAGAAATGAGTGCCACTTATATACATTAGAATTATTTTTTTCCAGTCTATATGAATATTGTGAATGGCATTTAACCTATTTTTCATAATACACAATTTATTTGCAATGTATCCAAACTAATAATTAATCTTTATGCCATCTTAGTTGTAACCGAACGTTTGAATAATTTTTATTTAGTATTATTTATTGAGTTCAGTATTTTAATTTGATAGTGAGACGAATTGTTCGCTGAGCGAAGTAAATGCGAAGATTTTATGTTAAGTAGTTAAATCCAATTTTTTCTATATTACTTTATTATCTGGTAAAACAATGTTATATGTTTTTGTGTGACAAAATAGATTTGTCTTGTCAATTTATGACTTAAAAAAATATACAAAATGTTGAACGTTTTGTTTGCATAAAAATTGACATCGAAACTTTTGATTAAATCAATGTTTTGTGTTTGAAACTATGTATAGTATGTTAATGACGAAAATTAACAGTATGTCCATAAGTTTGAAATATTATACCAGATTATGCCTGTTATATACTTTTTGGCTTGTGGTAGCGCATGCAATAATTTTGCAAATCGTGGTTTGATTTGGTGTTTATGTCGATTACAATGTTTTCCGCGTCAAGGTAACAAGCAAGATTGTTACATTATTGATTACAATCAGTTTATTCGATTGTTAAAATGAATATTATAGATGTTATTGATTAAACATGTTCCAAAGATATTCTTCTTTTATTTCCTTTCCCAATTCATGCTTAATTGTGACACTCGAGGAAGTTTTCATACTTCATAGTATTCATACTGCCTCGTTGGTCAAGTGGTTAGATGTGCCGCCTTTGGATCAACGGGTCCCGGGTTCGATTCCGGGGTCGGGCAAGTGTCTTTGTCTAAACCAGAGGCACTGGCTCGGAGTCTGGGTGTCATTTCTATCTATAATATGTATGTATTTACAAAAAAAAAATGTATATAAGTAGTTTATCATCCATCTCGTTACCATAACACAAGCATTAAGTTGCTTAACTTGGGACGAGATGGCGTTGTGTGAAATGTCCAAGGATATTTATATTTATTTATCATACTGTTTTCATACGATATGTCGGAAATTATGCTAAAATACATACGTGTGTCAGCAAATAAAGATATCGGATTAAGGTGGATGCTCCAGGGTAGCCCGCGAAATTCAAATTTTCTTAAGTTTTTTGCAATTTGCAGGGCAGTGCTAGGTTGTACGATGATGCACTTTTGATTCGCGGCTGTAAGACGTATGTAGTTACAGAGTTATAATCATCAAACTCATCAATACAACCCTCCAAGCTCATAAAGGTGCAAGAATGACTTTGACGTTGAAAAAGTTTTTCTTGCACCTTCATGAGCTTGGAGGGTTTTATTGATGATTTTGATGATTATAATTCTATAACTACTTAGGCCTTACAGCCGCGAATAACATTTTAATCAACATACAACCTAACACTGACCTGAAAATTGCAAAAAACGTTAGAAAATTTGAGTTTCGCGGGCTACCCTGGAGCATCCACCTTAAAGACAATAAATTCTCTATACACAATAAATTATATCTCACTGGCGGAATAATTTGTACGTAGTATTTAGAAAATGTCATACAATATACACTTTATGTGTGAGCAATGACACAATTCGTCTTTCATTGCGTAAGCGTGTAGCGTGTTTCTCTCATCTGGCGAACTTGTTTTCTCTATGTTATTTAGTGCTTTTTGTAAACAAGACCAATAGTTAAAAAAAAGCAACTACGGAGTTTCTTGCCGGCTTTTCTCTGTAGAGCAGATTTCCGAACCGGTGGTAGATTCAGCATGAATGTGAGTGAATGCAGGGATTGTGAGCGATCAAGGTAGATGGAGGGATTGTAGGAGCGAGGAATTGTGTATGAAAGGTGTGAATTTAGGTATGGTGACTGATATGTGTGTGTGGAGACTACCACCTAGTGTGGGATAGGGGCCGTAATATGATAATGGTATATATAAATATGATGATAAAGAAGAGTCTTGTGATAAAACCTACGAAAATAAAGTTCCATTTGAGTTTGAGTTTAATTCTGTAAACAAATCACAGAATTTGATTATAGATCTAAAAAATCACGATCATGGCGAATAAATATCGAATAGAATTTATTTTAATGTTTTTTTCCACGCATATTTTATTCTCAAATCATAGCAGATCATAGATTAATCTGAAGGCAGGTGATTATTTAAAGGTTTATACTCTTTGGCAAAATACGTCAATTTTTGAAGTCTTATTTCTGGCAGCAAAAGCTGCTATTGCAGGAAGTTAACTATGTTTGCCTTTATATTTCATAGAAGTTTAGTGTAAGTAATGATTCAAGTACGTACTGCTCACTGATTCTGGAGCAAACAGTACAAATTTTTCGGCGACCCTCGATTCTCTTGGACTTGGAATTTACAGCATGAATGTCCTCTTTGCCATGGCCCGGCTGTTCTACCAGCCCTAGGAGGGAACTTAGCTCTTAGACCCCCTGAGAATGGAATATGGGCGGTGTCTTGTCCGGTTGTCGGCCTAGTAATTCCTCTATAGGAACTATAAGAAAATACTTAAGCGACTATTCGCTTAAGTATTTTCTTAATTTGCCAATACAGGGAAGGTCCTCTAAACAGTTTGTTAATCAATGATGGCACATAATGAAAACGTCCGTAAGTTAGCTTTTATCGGCATACCATTTAAGGTACGTATTTATATTTTTTTCAGAAGTAATAATAAACGGAAAGTCGCTAGTATATTGATTATCTGCCGGAAATCGTTTTCTAGAAGTTCTCTAAACTGCAAGGGGGGAATGTGCCCGAACCAAATTAAAGGAATTGAGCATTTGAGAAATCCACATTTAAACAAAGTAAGTTAGTGTAGTGTAATGAAGTTATTAAAAACAAAAATGTGGAATGAAATAAAGCTTAATTATTATTATTATAAGTTAGTGTAGTTGCGAGGATTTAGGTCAACTCTTATTTAGTACACCACCGGCTGAGAGAAGTGGAAGGGGTTGAGATTTGTATCGTAGAAATTTGTATAAGATAAAAATAAAATACCAAAAACGAGGTTATTTGAATTTTGTATATAAATTTTGATGTTTGTGGAATATGTGTACCTAAATAGTACAGTTGTTAATCTTTTTATTACCAACAACTTTGATAACTTCCCGATCTCTGATCGCCCGTAAATTACTTTCCCTTTCTGTTGCTTTATTTTTTGTTATATTCTCTTCCTTTCTCAACGGGTTGTACTGAACTATTATATTTTTACATTTTACTATTTTCTAAATCTTGACCCCCGAGGGAGCCAAATTAGTTGTTGTCAAATTAATTAGTTTCAAATTAGCTCCGGTGAAGCGGAAGCTGTCAGGAAAGTGAGCTACCTGTTATCGGGTTTTTTTCATGTTTTTAAGGGCCTCGGTTTTACGTTGGAGGAGCGTCAGATTCTAGGCATACATGGATTGTTGGCACCAGTACAGAGGACATTAGAACAACAGGTCGCACTATGCACAGTAATATGTCACTCTCATAAAAACGACATTGATAAATACTTATATCTAATGGAGTTACAGGTACTGGTGTATGATTTTGTAGAGGATCTCATTTTTTAAAAGAAAGTAGATGATCAAAATTGTTTCCATGATATTATACATTTCGAAAATTAAAAGAAAAACAATAGATTTTTTTTTAAATTACACTGTATGTGTTAATACAATAGTTGCTTTTTATTATTTTATGTAACTACTAGCGACCCGCCCCAGCTTCTCCCGGGTGCAATGGTTAACATCTAAAGTTGTGAGTGTTTCTCAACAATGTGATGCATATAAATATTATACACATGAACCTTCCTCTTGAATCACTCTATCTATTACAAAAAACCGCTTTAAAGTCAGTTGCGTAGTTTTAAAGATTTAAGCATACATAGGGACGGACAGACGAAAGCGACTTTGTTTTATACTATGCAGTGATATGACATGATGTGTTAACATTATTAAAGGGTTCCACCTACATTCGATTCGTCTATTAGAATTACTTGATAAGTCGCTATCTGTTAGCTGTTTTGTTTTCCTTTTAAATAAATAGCTCAGAGGCGAATTTATACAATTGCCGCCAGTACAACACTCAAGCTTCAAACTTACCACCTCTACCGACTTCAATCAGAATCGATATTTTATTCCAAATTTACTTGAAAGACCTAAAAAGAGCAGAACTTAAAAGTAATGTTTTTAAAGATTTATAACAGGTAGCTGGGAATTTGTCTATCATGCTTAGTGTTAGGCCCTTCGTACACAAGGCTACGCAAATCTTAGATAGGTACTCAACGATTTTAGTCTTCAAGCCACTAGCGTCGTTCAAAGCGAGTCGCGGGACGAATGTTGGCGACCTCAATAAATTTGTATGTTGGTAGTCGCTTGAAGTCTAAAATCGTTGAGTATCGAAGATTTGCGTAGCCTTGTGTACGAAGGGCCTAAGGGCATATCCACTAGTAGCGACGTCGCCTGATGCAAAAATGCAAATGCAAGATCGAAAGTATTCTAAATTATAGGTAAATAGTTTCGTTTGTTTTTCAATATGGCTACATTTTCGAACGTAACCCTGTGCAAACTTTAACGTCGGGACAAGCTGCAACCTCACAGGTTACAGTACCCTAACAACAACGCGATAGTGGTCTTAAGCTCTAATTACATTGTGAAATCACCTAATATTGGCCTCCGCACATGGATTGATTACTCATCGCCTGCATCTGGCGATTTCGGTGACCTCTAAGAACAAGTATTATACATCACCGCAATTTATTCCAGGAAAGAAATGAATGTCTTTTCTTCAGTTTGCTTGACCAAGACATTGAGAGATACATGCCACTTATTTACACGCCGACCGTAGGACTAGCTTGTGAGAAGTATAACACCACGTATAGACGACCTCGAGGTCTATACGTAACTGTGGGTGATAAGGGTCACGTGGCTAAAGTAATTGCAAATTGGTGAGTTGGTTGATTTCGATCACTCTGGCCCTAACTAACCTAACCTAATTAAAACAAAGTACCAGAGACTTTCCAATTATGTTTGAATTAAATCTATATTATAGTCAGTTATAGTAGTAGTCAGTATGTTAAGTCAGTGTCACCACCCCATTCCATCGTTAGTCTAGTCAACAAGTGCCATGTTGGTCAACCTTGTTTAGTAGTCTCCGAAAATTATGATCGAGGTATCATACGATTCAAAACTCATCTCGATGATCTCGATGCCATTCCGAACCGAATGACACCTCGATCATACTTTTCGGAGCTGCTGAAAAAAGTTAACCAAGATGGCACTTGTTTACTAGACTACGTAAGGGTGCCATAAAAGCCGACCAAAGGAAACGACAAGGCCGCAAACCTAGACGCAAAGGAAAGAAAACTTTATACGAAGCCCTGTGCCAACCCCAGACGGGTTCGTATAAAGTAATGTAATGGACACATGGTGCCACTAGATGGCGTGCATCGTAACGTTCGCTAGATTTTTTCAAAACGTAAGTGGATTAGTCACTAAACTTTAGTGGATCAAATATCTTGATAATGGAAGCCTCTAGTTACTGCCACTGTGACTGTTTGTTGCGGAAGACTGAGGAGCTTGACCTATAAGGCTAGTAGTTCGGTTCACGATCTATTAATTAAATTAGAAATGCTATTCTTATTGTTATAAATCCAGGCCTGTTCCCAACGTTAGAGCTGTTGTCATTACGGACGGTGAAAGAATCTTAGGTCTGGGTGATCTTGGTGCTTATGGTATGGGTATATCTGTTGGCAAACTGGCATTGTACACCGCTCTGGCTAGTATCGAGCCTCATACATGCTTGCCCATGGTTATGGACGTCGGTACAGATAATGAGGTAGGTTGATTAGGTAGGTACTCGTTGTTTTGCTTTTATTTATACATCTACACAATTAAAAAATATGGAGTGTCTGTTTGTAATATAGGATTTTTCAACAAGAACTAGTAGGTTAATTAAACTATAAAAAATGACAATCACAGGAATGTTTGTCGTCATTTTCTACTCTATTGAATTTATAGGTCATGGGCGTTTTATCACTAAACATTTATAATTTAAGTACTGTCACTTTCGTTTGGCTATCCAATGACAAGGTTCGACAATTGCTTTAAATATGTAACTATTCATTATGTGAATACCTGTCAAAAACAGCACAGTATTTAACTAGATTGTTGTATATAAAGACGTAGGTATGTGGCAATGCGCCGGGCACATAGCTCGCAGGATTGACGCGCGATGGGGCAGAAAAGTCCTCGAGTGGCGACCGCGTTCCGGAAAGCGCAGTGCTGGTCCCACACGGTGGACCGATGACCTAGTCAAGGTCGCCGGAAGGGATGGGCCATCCCGGCAATCCTTGGGGGAGGCCTATGTCCAGCAGAGCACGTCTTTTGGCTGAAATGATGATGATGATGACGATGATTTAAACAAGAGTGTTATGGTGTATTTTGACAACAATTTGTTTGGATACCTGTAAAACTCTTTACTTGTCTCAAAGAGGGCAAGAAATACTCTGCAAGTCGGAGAAAACGTACAAGAGCACCTGGTCCGACTTCCTGGCACAATACGGGGTGTGCAAACCTAATACCCTGTTCCCTGTTTTTCCAGAAACTTCGAAATGATCCAAATTACATAGGTTTACGGATACCTCGGGTAAGAGGCAAGGACTACGATGAATTGGTTGATGAAATTATGCACGCTATTATCGACAGATACGGACGCCATACTCTCGTGCAAGTAATCTTACTAAAACTACTAACGAACAACATTTATTTATGAAGATCTGTACACTATAAATAAATAAATAAATATCATTGGACATTTCACACAACGCCATCTCGTCCCAAGCTAAGCAACTTAATGCTTGGTTTATGGTAACGAGATGGATGATAAACTACTTAAATACATTTTTTTTTTGTAAATACATACATATTATAGATAGAAAACACCCAGACCCGGAACAAATACTTGTAGATCGTACAAATATTTCTTCCGTGCGGGGAATCGAACCCGCGACATGCCGCGCAGCAGTCGGTCGCTCAACCACTGCGCCAACCGTGTTGTTTCTCATTTTTAAGATTTTTTTGGCACAAAATACACTACTACTACTCATGACCCTCTGCTGAGTCAGGCCTCCTCCCATTACTTAAGAGGGTAATTAGCATAATGTGCCACGCTGGCCAGACTGGTTGGCACAGGGTTTCGTATCAAGTTTTCCTTCTCTTGCGGCTAGGTTATCAGCCTTGACATATCCTTCTGTCGGCTCTTACGGCACCCTCAGGATAGAACGGGGTGGTGACACAATGTGATTCTTAATCCGTCACCACGCGGATTACACAAAAGGTACGCTTTTAATTAATGCCATTTTACTATTTTGTAATCTGCAATTAATGAGATATTTTTATAAGTAATGGGCACTAACAGTGCCGTAGGTACATTGTTTTACACAATATTATGCTCCTAAACTCATGTGATTTGCTGGAGATGAGTATAGAAATTGGAAACAAATTAAGTATCTTTGACATAATAACAAAAAAAGGGATTGGATATGGTACACACACTTATTCAAGACTAATAAAAAAACAGAATTTTAAAATATTAATATGTGTTGAAACTACAGCCAAATTCGTGCAGCAAGGTACAGAAATAAAAAAAATCGCTTTATGTTTTTTTTTCGGAGACCCTTAACTTAAAATAGTTAAAATTTCGGTGTGTGATACATAAGAATACAGTGTATCGACTCCTTTACTCTGATCCACTATTTACGATATACACCCTGTATATTAAAATTATTTGCAATATTTTGCCAATCACCCTATAAATGCAGTCATCACTTGATTAGGATAGTAATCCCTTCAAATTGTGATGACTTTTTTGTGAGGATCTTATATTGCATCCGCATTGGACCAATAGATGTCATGTAATATTACAAAACACTCCTCAGCAGCTAAAGTTTTATCAAAATGTAGTAGATGTAGAGCTAATTCTGCTTCTCTGCTCTGAAACAATAGAATTTTCGATACATACGATTTGAATGTATAATACTAATTATAGCCGCAATAGAAGGAAAACTCGAAACGAAGCCCTACCCCAACCAGTCAGGATGCATGTAACTGGAGGGGTCTAGCTTAAATTAAAAACATTTTTATTGTAACTTTTTTCCTAACTATTACACGTTTAATAACGGAGAATACAATCCGCACGACTAGATACCTAAATTACTCAGGTGACCTCGTTCGTCGGTCGTTAGCGCTGGGAACAAGGTCATACCTGTATCTAATTAATGTTTACATAAATAAATTTTGGAGTATCATACGATTATTTATGATGTACCTTTTGTTTGATCTAAAGAGGTATACTTAGCTTATTGGGCACGATTTAAAAAAGCCCTGTAAAGGCTCCTACACACAGTGCCGGCGGCTAAGCCGCCAGCATAAACAGGCCGATTCATGTCGATTAACAAATTATCACTTGCAGTTTGAAGATTTCGCACTCGCCAATGCGGGCCGCTTGTTGGAGAGGTACAAGAACAAATTTTGTACGTTTAACGATGACATTCAGGGCACGGCGGCAGTCTCAGTGGCCGGTATATTCGCGTCAGTTCGGATAACCAAGAAAAAATTACAGGATTATAGATTTCTATTCCTTGGAGCGGGTTCGGTGAGTAAATGAACTTAAGAGTTTAGGCGCAAAGGGATGATCAACTAGCCAGACGAGGTGTGTAGTCAGGGAATTCTTAACTGTGCGATTTGCTCTTGCGGTGTCCAGAGGTCTTGCAGATGAGCGATTTCTGCGTGCACATGGAACGTTATCAATAAAACAAAATTATAGGCGGTAGATTTTAACTGTTTCTTTGTACTTTTGAAGACAACTGTCATCTAGTCTCTCCCGCGACCATGACTGCTGCAAAGCATTTGAAACGTCGGGAATTAAATAATGTAATATACACGCGATAAATCCGTTAAAAAGTGTTTAATTTCAATGTGTAATCATCGCGAAAACCTAAGAAATCGATATTTATTGATGTTATTAGTTCCGATTTTTCGGGTAGATTATGTCAAGTATGTAGCATGTTGGTCGCTACAAGAGGAAATGCTATAGACAACCAAGATGTAATATTTACAAATGGATAATTTAGCTGGTACCTATATACCAAATTGAACAGTAGATACACATTCACATCACACACGTTTTGTTACATACTTTGTTTTTCTGCTTTTTTTTTTTTAAGTTTTTTAGGTTTACTACTACTACTCAGCCCATAGATAGCCCACTGCATTAGCCTCCTGTGCCATGCTGGCCAGACGGGTTGGCGTAGGGTTTAATTTTAAGTTTTCCCTCTAATGCAGCTAGGTTTTTGGCCTTATTATTTCCTTTTGTCGTTACGTTCCCCTTCTACCATCGCCTTAGAGGCTGTTGGTGGCACCTACCACCGACACTAGCCTCATTGACTGATGACATCCCATATACCTGGAATGCCCACTCATAACCAATCGGGACGCCCCAGTAGAATGCGTCCTCGCGAACCTGTGGCATCTCAAACAAGCCGTGTGAGGGTATACCGCTTGCGGTTTAGTGGGTAGTCGAGGGTTCCGAAGTCCCATATGACTGCTGCATATAACCCCCGAGGGGTAGAGGCAGCATTTCTCCAGCGAAACTAAATAAAAGCCTAAATCTCTCACAAGCTATGTTTCCCAGGCAGGAACGGGAATAGCGGACTTAATTTGCCTAGCCATGACTGAAAGTGGTATGAAGTTGGAAGACGCAAGAGCTCAAATTTTTATGTATGACATCGATGGCCTCCTTACGTCACAACGCAAGTCGGGCGTGCCTGCCCATGCAGTGAGGTTCGCCAAGGATGTACCGCCCGAAACAAGTTTTGAGAATGCAATTAAGTCAATAAAGCCGAATTGTATTATTGGTAGGTGACCGCTTCTAAGATTTGTAACTGGCTGGTTACAAAGAAAAAAAGAGGCTCTCAGTTCTGTTATATTTTATACTAGCGACCAGCCCCGGCTTCGCACGGGTGCAATTATGAACCTCTAAATTTATCTGTGTTTCTCTACAATATTATGGATGTATTATACATAAAAACCTTGAATTACTCTATCTGTTGACCGCTTCGATAACAAAATCTCTTCAAATCCGTTGCGTAGTTTTAAAGATTTAAGCATACATAGGGACGGACAGACGACAGCGACTTTGTTTTATACTATGTAGTGATAGTGATTTAGAATTAAAATGTTTTAGGAGTGTCAACGAAGGGTGGTGCTTTTACACCTGGAGTTCTGAAAGCCATGGCTGAAGTCACTGAACGTCCAGTGATATTTGCGCTGTCAAACCCCACAAGCAAAGCCGAATGTACGGCGCAGCAGGCGTACGATAATACAGGAGTAAGTTAAACCGTATCTGCAGCCAGCTGATCCGCCCTCCGGTCGCCGGAAAGCAGTGGATGCGGGCGGCCCAGGATCGGCCTTTATGGAAATCCTTGAAAGAGGCAAAAAAAAACTTTGTTGGTACTAGTACAAGTCTGGACTAGTATTTTTTTTTTATTGCCTTTATAGGCAAACGAGCTAGCGGCCCACCTGATGGTAAGTGTAAACCGCCGTCTGGTCAGTATTCTGCTGGGCAGAGGCTAAGCCCCCTTCCGCACAAGCGGTTGAACCGCCTATGATTGTACGCACTAAACCGCCACAAAATTTCAATCGCCATGCGTCAGTGCGTAAACGGTTGCATATTAAACTAGAAAAGCGGCAGGCCGCGCGTGCGTACGGGTACTAAGAGCTCTAGAGCCGTTTTTTTACCCATTTATAGGTCCATAGACAAAACGTTGAATCTCCAGGTCAATGTTAAACCGAGTATAATATTAAGGAGTTTGGTCCTGTATACCTGTAATCCTGTTTTTTTTAATAACACCGAAACTCCTGCTTTACAAACATGGAAATCTCGAACACAAATTACAGTCAGACTTAGAGCAATTACCTCTGGTTTACACAAAGACACCTGCCTGGCGGAATCCAGAACCGGAACTTTGTCAATTTTTTTTAGGATTCGTAGTTTCCTTTAGTCTCCAGCATAATAAGGGTTTCGTAAAATAACTAGTCCATAAAATTATTAGAATTGGTGGCGCTATATCAGAATGTAGACTCCTTTATTCCGGGATACGCAGCTGGCTGAAAAAAATATGAACACCCTTACGAGAGTTCTTGTTTATTTGTTCTTGATAGTTCGTCAGTTCCTTTATCTCAGTACAATTACTGTGGTGCGGATTTGGAATACATAATGTCACCATCCCATTTCATCCTGAGGGTGTCGTAAGAACCGACAAACGGAAATGATAGCCGATATCCTAGCCGCCAAGAGAAGGAAAGCTTGATACGAAACTCTGTGCCAACCCGTCTCGCCAGCGTGGTACAGTAGGCCAGTTACCGTCCATGTAACTGGAAGACCCAACTCAGCAGTGAAATAAATAAATATCCTTGGACATTTCACACAACGCCATCTCGTCCCAAGCTAAGCAACTTAATGCTTGTGTTATGGTAACGAGATGGATGATAAACTACTTATATACATATTTTTTTTTGTAAATACATACATATTATAGATAGAAATGACACCCAGACTCCGAGCCAGTGCCCCTGGTTTAGACAAAGACACTTGCCCGACCCCGGAATCGAACCCGGGACCCGTTGATCCAAAGGCGGCACATCTAACCACTAGACTAGACTGGGTCATATATGGGCTGAGTAGTACTAGTAGTACTTAACCCAAAGATGGCCGACTGCTGAATAGGCCGGATTCAGGATCTATGGCCATCTATGGTCCTCCAGATACATGAAGGGTAATAGCCGTTTGTGCCACGCTGGCCAGAGGTACGTCCGTTTCAAGGTGTCCTTCTCCAGTAGCTAGGATTTCGTTTATCAGCTCTTACGGTGGTGAAATAATTTTTTAATGAAAAATATAAAAAAAAAACGTCTCTCATAGGGTCGCTGCGTCTTTGCATCTGGTTCGCCGTTCCCTCCAGTGAAATACAACGGCAAGGAATATAACACTGGGCAAGGCAACAACTCGTACATATTTCCAGGAGTGGCGCTCGGAGTTTTGACTGTCTATGCTAAACATATACCGGATAGCTTCTTTTTGACAGCAGCACAAGTAAGTTCTTTTTATTATTAAAAACGAAACATCTGCTCTAGGAATTATAATCTGTATCGCGGGGACAGGTAACAAACATGAAAAATGACTCCCACACCGTTTGTGACTTCCATTTTTATATGATTACTAGCTGATCCCGCAAACGTTGTTTTGCCAAATAATTAACCGCCCCCAGCAACAAAGCAACCCCCCTTTTTTGGAAATTCCTACCAAATTTCAAGTCTTATGGTTCCAGAGATATCGTGATGACTCAATCTATCTATACAACAGCTCCTATCGCAAACGTTGTATTGCCATGTAATTAAATAGGGGTTAATCGTAGAGTGGTGAAAATTTTGGGTTGTTTGTATTTTTGTATGCTGCATCATAAAAAAATAAAAGCAAAAAATGTTGTCTAAAAAATAAACAATTATATTGTTTTTAACCTCCCCCTTAACATTTAGAGACATGAAAAATAGATGTTGTCCGATTCTCAGACCTACCACTATCCACACAAAATTTCATGAGAATCGGTCTAGCCGTTTCGGAGGAGTTTAACCACAAACACCGCGACACGAGAATTTTATAATAAGATCGAAATGCAGCGTTATTTGATACCACGACTGCCTTGTTGATCTAGGGATTACATGTGCTGTCTTCGACTACATCCCCGTTTCGATGTCTAAAACAAGTGTCTTTGCCTAAACCAGAGGCACTTGCTCTGAGACTGGGTATCAATTGTGTTCGTGAATTAGATGTTTGTAAACTGCCCTCGCAATACATGTTATACCTAGTGAAGGGGTTTCGTTTTTTTAGATGGAAGGAGTTTACTAACTTAAAACTAAAATGTGAAAAATAACCAATATGTTTACAGTCATTGGCAAACTACGTCGCAGAATCAGATCTCAACCAAGGTCGGATATACCCGCCAATTGGCGACTTGAAGAAGATATCGTTTCAAATAGCCGTAGAAGTCGTCGAAGAAGCTTATAAAAGAGGTAACTATCACTGCCGCTTAAAGGAGTTACTGCTGAGTTGAGCCTCCACAAAGTTGAGTTAAATTAGCAAACTGTGCCACGCTGGCAGAAGTGTTTTGTATAAAGTTCTTTTTCTCTTCCTTTTTTCTCTTTTATAACACTTTTTCTTACTTCTCTTTTCCTAATTTCATTAAGGGTAGCGTCACACTTGATTTGGCTAACTACCAGTATTTCATCATCATCATCATTTCAGCCCATAAATGACCACTACTGACTCTTCCAAAATCATGGGGGGAAATCAGCCTACTCAGCCACGCTGGCAAGACGGGTTGGTTTGTATTCTGCCTTTGAGCTCGGGGCTCTCCACTAAACGAGGCGGGCCGAGGTCCCCATGGTCCAGGAGCATGCTCTCCTAATCGGGGATTGAACCCAGTGGCCCTGGTTCGGACATTCGAGGATCGCCGTCGGTTTTAGTGGGTAGGTCGAGCTTACCATCTCTACGCGCCTCGGAGTCCCACATAACCCGGCCAGTCCCAACGGCCGGGAATCCATGAGGATCACCGACGTAAATAAAGGGTTGGTTTGTATCAAGCTTTCCTACTTTTGCGGCTAGGTGGTCTGCTTTTGAGTCCTCTTACGACACCCTCGGGGTGGTAAGGGTTGGTGCCATTGCGTATTCTAAATCCGTCACCACACAAACAGCCATTATTTATTTACCACTATTTATGCATGTTTGTTGGTTTTATTTGCGTTTGTGAATTACATGTTTGTAAGCTGCCTCCGCGATACAGGTCATACCTAGTACAGGGGTTTCGTTTTATTTAAAACTAGCGACCCGACCCGGCTACGCACGGGTGCAATGATGAACCTCTAAATTTATCAGTGTTTCTCTACAATATTATGGATGTATTATACATATAAACCTTCCTCTTGAATCACTCTATCTATTAATAAAAACCGCTTCAAAATCCGTTGATTAGTTTTAAAGATTTAAGCATACATAAGGAAGGACAGACGACAGCGACTTTGTTTTATAGTATGTAGTGATAGTGAAGAAGCTTTGTAGGAATTGATGTTTTTCAGATCTGGCCACTGTTTATCCCAAACCAAGTGATATTAAGAAATACATAAAAGAACATTTGTTTGTTCCGGAATACAAAAACGTTGTACCGGATATATTTAAATACCCAAAGGAGTATAAATATACAATGGACGACTATCCGAAGCCTGCCAGTTGAAAATTTACAGTAACTAAGTGACTTGTAGGTAAACTTTATATGGATTGAAATAACTTTCGCGAAATGCCAACTTATTAAAAATTGTCCGCTCACATTTATTTTGTCTCTGGCTGTTAAGTTTGTCAGCCTGCGTATTTTGTTGTCATGTTTAGCTTGTATGACTCCCATATTTTTTATTGTCTATATGATTATGTTATTTATCTGAAATTTCAAGGTGCACCCAATATTTTCGAACCATAAATTTAAAACATCATTTTATTAAGTTTTTTTCGTAGGTTTACATTGCTTATTTTTTATGATGTAAACTGTATTCCTTCCTTATAAACCAAGCAATGTATGTGTGCTTTCTGAAAATATTCTTCCATGTTTTAGAATACGGGACCCAAAGCACAATAACATTTCTGGTTTTATAAGATGTTAGTTGTGTGAAATACTTGCATTTACAACAATGGTAATCACTGCGTTCTATAAATTTACTATTTAAATTAATATTTTGAATATGAACCCAGGCTGATAGTTTCGTAGAGCTTCCGAAATGATTATAGATTTGTACACGACCTATTAAGTATTTTTAGAAACTTAGGCCCTTTGTACACAAGGCTACGCCAATCTTCGATACTCAACGATTTTTGTCTTTAAGCGACTACCGCCATACAAATCCATTGAGGTTCGTACACGAGTCGCGTCGCCGACATTCGTCCCGCGACTCGCTTTGTATGGCGGTAGTCGCTTGAAGACTAAAATCGTTGAGTAGTAAAGTTTTGCGTAGCCTTGTGTACGAAGGGCCTAAGTTTCTAAAAATACTTAATAGGTCGAGTACAAATCTATAATCATTCATGTATACGAAGGGCCTTATTTGAATGAAATGGTTCATAAAGCAGGATTTGAGCGTCATTTCTTTTGCAGGTACTTTAGAGAATTAGATGTAGTGGTCGGCAAATATTTTCAACAAAGGTGGGGCTAACGTTTGCGCATGTCATCAAACTTTCTCGTCCGCCAATGAGACACAAAATACTGCGTTGATGTTCAAGTTTTTTGCCGGTGATTATATCTAGAGTGCAGTAGAAACAGTTCGCATGCTTTTGAAAATTATAGAAGACTGCTAAGTTTGTATGATTGTTTTATGGAATGAATTAATATATGCGATGGATGTTTTATATATATAATTGTATTATATTTATGAAAATCATTGAAGTTTCCATTATTTTTACAGCTTTTTTTAATTCTGTGTCTTGTGCCTAGTGCCTACTTACTGTGTTTAGACGAGAAGCTGGTTAGACTAAAATATTTTAATAGGGAAGAAATAGATTAGATAGATATTGAATGATCGACTGATATAATAAATCATTGATTAACACATATTAAAAATTGATTGATGAGGCAAAAGACCGTGAGTCGTTTTCTATTACTACTACTCAGCCCATACATAACCCACTGTAATTTTTTTTTTTTTTTTTTATTCTTGATAGGCTTACGCTTGATCGCCAGTTCACCTGATGATAAGCGACACTGCGACCTAAGATGGAGCGCGCTTACCTAGAAGAATCCGATTCACTCGTGATTTAAAGACACCCAGATTATATCTATCGGGGAAGACCCACTCGGAAAGCGCATTCCACATTTCCGCGGTACGCATGATAAATGTGGACTTGAAGCGTTTCGTTCGGATTTCCGGAATATCCACCATGAATCGATGCCGGTCTTTTGTGCTCCTGGTCGTCCGATAGTAGAAAGGGCAAGGGGAATAAGATCGTGGAGATCTGATGCACACTCTCCGAAATGTATCTGATAAAATACTGATAAGCTAGCAACTTTGCGGCGATGTTCCAGACTTTGGAGCTTAGCCCGGACAAGGGAGTCGTTGCCAATGAGCTTTCTGGCACGCTTATCTATGGATTCCAACGCCTCAAGCTGGTACTTAGCTGATCCATCCCAAAGGTGCGAACAGTACTCCATGCACGACCGAACTTGTTATGTCGGGCCTCCTCCAATTACGTGGAGAGTGATTAGCCTACTGTGCAACTATAGATTAATTTCTCATAAATTATGAATTAAATACTCTATCTTCTTTTCATCAGTTCGATTCAGACATAACATTTAAATTAAATTTTAAAAGGAAGCACTTTATTCGTATTAATTACCCAAGTTGCAATTGAGCAGTTTATATTTCAAACAATTCACTTTTAATAAAAAATATATAAAATAACTGATCAAACTTGGTTACAAACTACTACTACTACGCAGCCCATAAAAGACCCACTGCTGAGTCGGGCCTCCTCCAATCACAGGGAGGGTAATTAGCCTACTGTGCCACGCTGGCCAGGCGGGTTGGCACAGGGGTTGTGTCAAGTTTTCTTCTCTTGGGACGAAAAAGAAATAAAGACAGAAATAAACATTTATTCAGCAGAACACATACAAAAAGTTACAGAATATAGTTACAGAAAGATACAGAATGCTAAAGACATTAGAATATTTTAATAGAAACTAAAGGTGAAATATCTTTGTTTCCTTACATAGCCATGTAATCTTACAGGTATGTGTCTTTCCCTCTTTCCTGCTGAAGGGTCGCCGTCTCAGCTTAAGCAGGTGCGAAACATGGCACTGGCTTTCAGGCACGCGACAACCCCACAGTGACTCACGGGCGGGGGTATTATGATGCCTCTTAGGCGCAAAATACACAGAAGCGATGAAAGATTCGGATACCGATGCGACTTAAATTACATATAAAAGGCAAAGATCTGCTTAAATCGTTGTTCGTCGTGATCGTGATCGTCTTCAGAAGACGAAGATGCGTTTGCTGTGCTCCAATTTATGAATATACAAAATGTGCATAGACAAAGATCTTATATCTTATTTTTCGTTTTGGTTGCTCAAACTTGTATTCGTACTGTATAACAAGCGATACGTGCTCTTCGCACGGCGGTCGGTCGCAACTGCAAGCGAGGTGGCGCGGATTCTCAAGTGATAAATCCGCGCCGCATCCTTTCTGTCTAATTTACGACGCATCTCTTTCATACATTTTGTACGAATAAAATTTGAAGCGACAACAAATCCGATCCACATCCGCATCGTATCCGAATCTTTCATCGCTTCTGTGTATTTTGCGCCTTAGGTTCCATTAGTCGCCTCTTACGACACCATCAGGATGAAATGGGGTGGTGACATTATGTATTTTAAATCCGTCACACGCTTATACCCTTTAGACTTTTTGTTCGTCGAGAGACCATGAACTGCGCAATATGCATTGTACCCGAGTGTCGCGTGTAGTCCCAATATCACGGCTACATAATTAAACATGGCCGAAAGTTAGCACCAATTTGTAGACACACGAACAACACTCGACACGGGAACATGTGGTAGTGGAGAGGTGCCAAATATTACTGTGGAGGTTGATATTTTTTTTATGAACGAAGCAAAGTACGTTGTCGCTTACAGCGTATGGTATTAACATATTATATTAATACCGCACTACTAAAGCGACTAAGGGAGCGCATGAGACAGATCACGTAGCCGCAAGAGAAGGAAAACTTGATACAAACCCTGTGCCAACCCGTCTTGCCAGCGTGGCGCAGTAGGCTAATTTCCCTCCATGAACTTGGAGGAGGCCCGACTCAGTATTGGGTCATTTATGGGCTGAAACGACGACTACTACTACTACCATATATATGTATAACCCACTGCTGTGTCCGGCTTCCTCCAGTTACGTGGAAGGTAATTAACACTGTGTCATGCTGGCCAGGCGGGTTGACACATGGTTTCGTATCAAGTTTTTCTTCTCTTGCGTCTAGATTATCAGCCCTCATTTCCTTTTTAACCCCCGACGCAAAAAGAGGGGTGTTATAAGTTTGACGTGTCTGTCTGTCTGTCTGTGGCTTCGTAGCTCGCGAATGGATGAAGCGATTTCAATGTAGTTTGTTTTGTATGAAAGGTGAGTTACGGGCGAATGTTCTTAGACATGTTTTATGAAAATCGGGTGAGCCGTTTAAAAGTTATGAGGGGTGAAAGTGGGGAAGAATAACCGAATGTCTGCAAATATAATCGAGTGGGATCTCAAATGAAAGCGCATCACGTGCAATTTAACAAAATCTACATTATAATAAGTGTGTAAGTACCTATAAAAAGTATAAAATAAAAATTAAATTCAAAATAAAAAAAAACCCGCGACACAATAACCTTTAAAAAGTAAAAAATAAAAATAAATACTTCGCGTTGGGGGACCAGGGGTCAGGTAATAAATAAGTGGGAGTACAAGAATCTATTGTGTCGGGGGTTTTTTTAAATTGTTAATTTAGTTTTTTGGCTCTTAGGACACCCTCAGGATGTAATGGGATTGTGACACTATGTATTCTGAATCCGTAACCACATGGACGTTTGTTTAAAGATCAGAACTTCACTGTTAGCTTAAAAATTCGAGGCCGGAAGCCAAATACAGCGACGATGAACGATGTTATCATACGTAGAAAATCAAATATACGTTGCATAAAAATCAAATTTTCCCACAATATCTGAATATAGAGCCGGCGTGCAATACCCGTACGTCACCCGACACCTGACTACACGATGTCGGTTGTGTTCCATGAATAGAAAACCAATTTCTCGTACTATCTTCGTTTTCACAAACTTATGCAACCTAAAATAAACTGAACGCGAATAACACTTACCTATGACGGTTACTAAAATTTACTACTAAAATTTAAAAAAATATTTAGAACTCGCAAAAGAGGGAGGTATAATAAAATTTTACTGTCTATCTGTGTGTCTGTTTGTGGTATCATAACGCTTGAAGTGGTAAGGTTTTTCGGTGTATCATTTCCTTTGGTCGGCTCTTACGACACCCTCAGGATGAAATAGGGTGGTGACATTATGTATCCCGTCACCACATCAATTCGTCACCACGTGGAATACTAGATATGCAGAAAGTTTAAATGTGAAAATACACCTGTCTGACATACATTCAAATGGATCGTTATGAGTGCTTTCCTTGATTTAGTCTTTACCACACGTTTGGAATGCCACACCACGGAGAAGAGCCGTTAAGAAACACCATGGTTGCTTCACTACATAGTATAAAACAAAGTCGCTGTCGTCTGTCCGTCCCTATATATGCTTAAATCTTTAAAACTACGCAACCGATTTTGAAGCGGTTTTTTTAATAGATAGAGTGATTCAAGAGGAAGGTTTATATGTATAATACATGCACCCGTGCGAAGCCGGGGCGGGTCGCTAGTTTACTATAAAAAGGGTTTTATTTTATAAAAAACTAGCTGACCGGGCAGACGTTGTTCTGCATGATATTCGTTTACCGACTAGATTATCGGCCTTGTCATTTCCTTTTCCATTCCCTCTTTACGACACCCTTAGGGTGGAATAGGGTGGTGACGCTATATATTCTAAATCCGTTACCACACGCACTCTTAGCATAGAAAACAAATAAAATCTTAGAAATGCTATGCAATATTGTGCGTGCTCAAAGTGAGTACACTTTACATACTGTGCTAAAAAAAGCACTAAGTTTAATTTAATGGCTGAAAGATCAGAGCTTAACCATAATAAAGCCGACGCCACTCCCATGCGTCACTATCTGATAGATAGTCATTAACTTGATAGTACGCTTTCTTAATTAAATGTCCAGCTTCGCACACTACGCTAGACGGTGGCTTATTTAAACGTTAGTAGATAAAAATTGTCTCTGTGGTGACGGACTTAGAATACATAGTGTCACCACCCCATTCCTTCCTGTTGGTGTCATAAGAGCCGATAAAAGGTAACTAGGCTGATAACCTAGCCACCCGATGACGAAATCTTAATACTAAAGCCTGTGTATTGTTCTAATATTCACATTTCAGTTGACGCCGTCCGAATCCAATGGAAATCCCAGTTTTTATATGGAATTTGTTAGGTCCTACCACCAAAGTAATAAAAAACCCTCTGAGTTTCATGACAGTTCTTCTGGTGATAAACTAAAATATATTACTTTGCTTTGTATACTACTACTCAGCCCATAAATGACCCACTGCTGAGTTGGGCCTCCTCCAATCACAGGAAGGGTAATTAATTTTCTGTGCCATGCTGGCCAGACGGGTTGGCACAGGGTTTCGTTTCAAGTTTTCCTTCTCTTCCGGCTAGGTTTTCAGCCTTATAATTTCCTTTTGTCGCCTGTTACGACACCCTCAGGATGAATTGGGGTGGTGACATTATGTATTCTAAATCCGTCACCACACGGAACTGTACCTTTTTTAATTAATGTGTTGACAATTTGTAATTGTCCATTGTGTCCTAAGTATTTATAATAAATCATTTAACTTTGACTTTGTGCCAAACCGTCTGGGCAGTGTGGCACAGTAGGTTTATTACCCTCCATGTAATTGGGGGAGGGCCGACTCAGCAGTGGGTCATTTATGGGCTGAATAGTAGTAGTAGTGGTAGACAGGTGCGACAGAAACTGTAGCGACCGCATGCTTCATTCTTTACACAATTTACCCGAAATATCTGAACTAATAGCATCAAGAAATGTGAAAATTACCAAAAAGTCCTACACCGCGATAGCGAAGTTTCAAGAGCAATTCGCACAGTTAAGAATTCCCCTACTACAACTAGGGGGATAGGCGCTGCGGCCCCTAGCCAGACATACCACTTCGTCTGGCTTGATGATCACCCCTTTGCGCCTAAAAGACCATTGTTTAACAGTACAGAACCCACCAGAATTGGAATATTCGTATCCAGAATTGCTAAATAGCATCTACCTGTACCAGGCTGGATGCAAAATGCAGTTCGGAATAGCTGGTACAATAAATTTTCATTCTCTTTCGCCACTGTTCGGGTACTCTTCGTTGCACGCCCGCGATTAGGGTGACGATCTTGGCGAAGTTGTTATGGATTCAAGACAAATTTTAGTTGTCCGTTCATTGGAATTAATGTCGGTATGCATAAAGCATTTCCCCGGAGCAATAATAAAAAAACGGTAGACGTTTCGAGACCAAGTCAGGGACGTCATAGAAAAAGGTCAAGAGTAACCTAAACCGAAGAGCATGTGTGAAGGCAATAATGAAAGTGGACGAAGCGAAACAAGTATGAAAGGATCGTAGGAAGTGAAAAGAAGTGGTCTCTGCCCACACTTACGGGAAAGAGGCGTGATTATATGTATGCATGTCATAGTTCTTCGTGTCGTTGATTGTGAGACCAGACAGAATACTCCAAGAATACCTACTAGTGAACCCAAATTTAATTAAATTACCACAAATGTATATGAAAGAAATGTATACTACATTTCATTGGAAATGTCTCACCAAATTCCATGACATAGGCACATTACTCGCGTTGAAATAATGGCGAATACAAAATTACCTAAAACTCGAAACTCATGGCTCCGTGTACTGTAATTATTTTGCACTAATTCCCCCTCACACGCCATTCTAGAGGCTACAACTTGGGTTTGTAACTTAGTTTGTACATTCAGACACCTTTACACCGAAGTTAGGCGCAACTATACAATTAAGTTGTAAATTTAGGCGTTCTAGATCTAAGTGTCTAGATGACTTTAACGAGGTTTTCTCGCTTTGAACTCCAAAATTTTAAAATAGTTTTCTTTGTAATACTGTACATTACAATTAAACATTTATTTTTATCTAAGTGCAGGCAGATGACTGCATTCCGCCTGATGTTAAGTGTATGCAGTCCAGAAGTGGGGACACCTATTGCTTAACTATACGTATAGCACTAGCCATCCTCACCCTGCCGTCTTCAAAGCATGAAAAACCTTTGAGAAAATCGGAAAATACGTTTCTATTTTATTTCTCCTAATTGAGGTCACACGATGTTTGCAGTTCCCTTAAACTGTTAAATGGCAGTCTGGAGAGCTGCCTGTGAATATTACAGGTAAATACTCCCCTGAGGCGTTTGTAACTAGAGCATCGTATTTATAACTGCGAATGATACTCCGGGAATGAGTATCTAGTGATAATTATACCATTTTACTATGTGTTATTTTATTCGGGGGATATATAGGTTAGTGTGATTAATAAAACAAACGAATCCCCTGCTACGGGACACAGGTGACACCCAGACTCGGCGCAAGTGCCTCTGGTTTACACAAAGACAGTTACCCGTCCTGGCATCAAACCGGCAACCCGTGATCTAAAGGCGGCATATCCAAAGCCTAGACAAACAAGGACTCATTATGTATCCTCCATCGGAGGGGACGTAAACGTGTGGGGACGTGTGGACACGTGTGGGGACGGGGTAAAAAATAAAACTTCCCCACCACACGCTGGGAAATAACGCTTGTTGTAAAGGTCAACAACACCCAGCACGCTTGGTGGTAGGATCTAATGGTCCGCCCGGCTAACTCACATCTAAGTCAAGCAGTTTTACTGTGTTCCGCCGTGTGTATGTGAAAGCCGGTGCCCGACCACGCATTTCCTTGAATTGCCTACTCCATCTCAGACCCTATCGTGGCTTTCTATCACGCAAGCCTAGGGTCAACGGCATTCAAGTCACTGATAAAAAAAACCTACCAGCATACCATATATTGTAGTTGGTACTAACTAACCAAACAATTACCGATTTCTCCAATAGATGGGTCGTGGAGTGCAAACGGCAATAACTCCACGTGAATGCAGGTAGTTCCAATTCAGGTAGGACTGGTGGTGGCCCCAGTGGCATCTGAAATAAGGAGACGAAAATTCCTTTTAACCATAATGATGTGATGCGATTCCAGTTGCTTCTCATACTTCATAAATGATAAAAAAAAATAGAAGAATTTTTGCTAAACATGGGTAACACATATCACACAAAGTTTGGCAGGCGTTCCTTCAAAAGGCAGCTCTTACGATCCTTCCCAACTTGACTAATTACCTTAGGCATGTTCTTCTAACAGAAAATTTGCCGTATTATGTACTTGGGCGCAAATTAAAACCTTAAGCTAAGTATTTAAGGCTTAACTCACATTGCAGAATCAACCACAGGCTAGTGCCCTCTGGCTACGGGTTTGGTACTAAATCTAATCGGAAACGCTGTCGTGAACATATGGTAAGATTAAATGACTATAAACTGGTCGGATGTTCTAGAGTCCAAACATATATAATATAGTGTATGCGTTGCTTATGCAAGCTTAATTAACGTTACTAGTGGTCATCCAGCGGGTGAAATTCGACAGTTATTAATTCAAATGATTGTTCTCTTTAAATAGTTATTGTTCTATTTTCAAGTTGACCACAGACTTCAACAATAAACAAAAGAGTATATATGCGCGTGCGTGTCAAAACCACGGTAGTGTATGTAATGTTCGTTTTATGGATTTAATGTTTTTGTTTTGATATATATTTTTTTAAATTAGCATTCTGCATGCCTTCTCATAAACTACAAGTGTGGGAAATATCTTTCTTCACCCTCCGCGCAATTTTGGTAGAAACTGGTACAAAGTTTTTGCTTAACGTATTGATACATAGATATCTACTCTACCTATGCTACTTTTTGTTTCGTTACAGTAGCATATATAGTCAGAGCGTTATCCTGCCTGTAGCCTGTCCGGTTACTACGCAGGTGACTCGGGCATGCGACCCCGGCTTCTCGAGCCGCTGATGCTGCACTCCATCTCCGATCCGCAGCATTAGTGTCCTTTCCCTATACCCCCCTTCCTATCACTGGTGGAAGGATCCGGCAGTATTTGATATCTCTCAATACTGCTGGGTCCGAGCGGATTGGTACCACCGTCCTGCTTTTTTCGGCCGCCAAGCAGTTTTGCGTTCCGGCTGAAGAGCAGAATAGCCGCTACTCCTACCTTCGTTTCTTCCCATGTGATTCGGAGGCTGTGCGATACTCGAGGCATGCGGGGCAAAAGTAGTGGCTGGTACGTTGAGCGTGATGAGTTGACGCGTGGTCCAGGGAGACCCGGTGGAAATGGCTACCGCCGGCCACCTGCCGGATAGTCGATGGGACCCGACCGGGAACTTCCAACTCTTCCTGCCCGGGATGGCTGTCCCAGATAACCGGCGAAAATCCCGCGATGTTGTCGTTGGGCCGGATCAGGAACCGGAGTGGATACTGGCGACTGCATGCGGGGGGGCACCGGGGGCCCTTCCGTACCTCGCGTCAGCCCCTCACTCAACTCACGAATCAACCGCGTACCAAGCCTCTGCTCTTACTTTGGGTGCCGCATGGGCTCTGCGTCACATCCCTTCTGTATCCTAGGCTCTACAAAATTTTTAAATGAAGGCAAATAAAAAGAGAAGGTTTCTTTCGGCGGACACCCTATCCACAAGCATGGATTTCTGCAATGTCAGGGGTCTACACAGCAACCTCGACGCCGTCCATCACCACCTAGAGACGGCGCGGCCTACCTTGCTCTTTTTAACGGAGACGCAGATATCCACCCCGGACGATATTTCGTACCTTAAATACCCCGGCTACGAGCTAGAGCATTCTTTCCTTCGTAAGGCCGGGGTGTGCGTGTACGTACGGAGTGATATATGCTGTCGCCGCCTTCGTGGCCTCGAGCATCGGGACCTGTCACTGTTATGGCTACGCGTAGACCATGGGGGTCTTACCCGAATCTATGCGTGCCTTTACAGGTCCCATGCCAGTGACTCGGGGTCGGCTCAGCTAATCGAGAGCGTCCAGAAGGGGATTGACCAAATGCTGGAACAATGCCCGTCCGCGGAGGTGGTGGTCCTCGGTGATTTTAACGCTCACCATAAGGAGTGGTTGGGATCCCGGACCACCGACCCCCACGGTCGAGCTGTCTTCAGCATGGCCTCGGCATATGGACTCTCCCAACTGGTGATGCAGCCTACCCGCATCCCAGATATTGAGAGCCATGAACCTTCCTTGTTGGATCTTCTGCTGACTACTCACCCGCACGGTTACAGAGTGGTGGTCGATGCCCCTCTTGGGTCATCTGATCACTGCCTTGTCCGTTGCGCAGCCCCTGTTGCGCGACCTGATCGCTCCCCGGCGAACGGATTTCGCAGAGTCTGGCGATACGGGTCCGCAGATTGGGACGGGCTCCGTGAGTTCTTTGCGGCGTTCCCATGGAAGCGGCTCTGCTTCGCCTCCGAGGATCCTGACACGTGCGCTGACTGCGTCACAGAAACGGTTCTTATGGGGATGGAATTATTCATCCCCAACGCCAAAATTCCAGTAGGCGGCCGCAGTCGCCCCTGGTTCAACAAAACCAGTAGGGAGGCTGCGCACCGTAAACAGTCAGCATACCTGGCGTGGAACAGCGCCAGGAAGCACCGGGATCCGAGCGCTATGGAGAAGAAGCAGATTTACAATGCCGCTAGTAGATCCAGCAAGAGGGCCACTGCCAAGGCCAAAGCAGAGCACATCGCCAGAACTGGCGAGCGGCTAGCAAGCTATCCCTCTGGGAGCCGTGCTTTCTGGTCGCTCGCCAAGGCTGTGCAAGGCAACTTCTGCCAAGTCAATCTCCCACCACTGCGCAAGTCCGATGACAGTCTGGCTCATAGCGCAAAAGACAAGGCCGATCTCCTGTGCCAAGTCTTTGCCTCAAACTCGACCCTAGACGACAAAGGAGCCACACCATCCACCATCCCACGGTGTGAGAGTTCCCTGTCTGAAATCCGCATTACGCAACGTGCGGTCAGAAGGGAGCTTAAACTTTTGGACGTCCGAAAGTCGAGTGGGCCGGACGGCATCCCGGCTGTGGTGTTGAAGACGTGCGCCCCTGAGTTGACCCCCGTTTTAACGCGCCTATATCGTCTTTCATACTCTAGCCAACGGGTTCCATCTTCGTGGAAGGTTGCTCACGTCACGCCGGTCCCCAAAAAAGGTGACCGGTCGGACCCGTCAAACTATAGACCAATAGCGGTAACATCCCTGCTTTCCAAGGTAATGGAGCGAGTCCTCAACCACCGACTACTGCAGTACCTGGAGGATCGCCAGCTGATCAGTGACCGACAGTACGGTTTCCGTCACGGTCGTTCAGCTGGTGATCTTCTTGTGTATCTAACACACCGCTGGGCAGAAGCCTTGGAGGACGGGGGCGAGGCACTTGCCGTGAGCCTCGATATCGCTAAGGCCTTTGACAGGGTCTGGCACAGAGCCCTTCTTACGAAGCTACCATCGTATGGAATCCCCGAGGGACTCTGCAGATGGATCGCTAGCTTTTTGGATGGTCGGAGCATCAAAGTCGTCGTAGACGGCTCCTGCTCCGAGACCAAAACCATTAATGCTGGCGTACCACAAGGCTCGGTGCTCTCCCCGACGCTGTTCATCCTGCATATCAATGATTTGCTGTCCACAGACGGCATGCATTGCTATGCGGATGACAGCACGGTTGATGCGCGATATACCAGCCATCGGAATATCCCTCGGTGCGAAATGGTAGAAAGACGATCACACCTTGTGTCTGAAGTCGGGGACACTCTAGGGCGTGTCTCCAAATGGGGTGAAAGGAACTTAGTTCAGTTCAACCCCATGAAGACACAGGTGTGCGCGTTCACTGCAAAGAAGGACCCTTTTGTCGTAGCGCCTCAGTTCCAAGGAGTATCCCTTCGTGTCTCCGAGAATATTGGAATCCTCGGTGTCGATATTTCCAGCAAGGTCCAATTTGGGAGTCATCTGGAAGGTAAAGCCAAATTGGCGAGTAAAAAGATGGGCGTTCTGACCAGAGCCAGGGGGTATTTCACGCCCGGCCAACGACTTGCACTCTACAAAGCACAGGTTCGGCCGCACGTGGAATACTGCTCTCACCTGTGGGCAGGTGCGCCCAGATACCAACTCGATCCACTTGACTCCCTCCAAAGACGTGCTGTTCGAATCGTCGGGGATTCCAATCTCACGGACAAACTGGGGACGTTGGAGCAACGGAGAGACTTTGGATCTCTCTGCGTGCTCTACCGTCTGTTCCACGGGGAGTGCTCCGAGGAACTGTTTGAAATGGTACCACCGTCACCTTTCTACCATCGTACAACTCGACATCGCAGCAGGGTTCATCCATATCACCTGGAAACGATAACGTCCAGCACGGTACGCTTCCAGCGATCATTCCTACCTCGTACGTGCAGACTCTGGAATGAACTACCTGCGGCGGTGTTTCCCGAGCGCTACGACATGTCCTCCTTTAAACGAGGTTTAAAAAGAGCACTCACTTCACGGTAGGCAACGGCTTGGCTGTGCCCCTGGCACTGCCAATGTCCATGGGCGGCGGTCAACACTTACCATCAGGTGGGCCGCTAGCTCGTTTGCCACCAAGAGCAATAAAAAAAAAAAAAAAAAAAAAAAAGTAGATTTTGAAGCTGATTTGAACGTTTTATTAATGTTGTTATATTTTCAATTACATTTTTTAGATTGAAATTCAAACTTAAAAATTCCATACTAATATATTCCGATAGCATGTGATGTGATCCAGTCACGAATAGCTTACCATAATTATGACTAAAATAACTCCCGCGCCGGCAACGTTCGTGACAATTATCTGAACACTCACAACGCCTAATTGGTCGGTTTCATTTTCATAAATGCTACGTAATAATAAGCTATGATTTATTTACGATTTCATAATGACAAAATTACTCGAATTAGTAATTTGACGACGTCGAAGTAGAGTTGTGATTTGCATAAATAATAAATACTGTAACAATATTTGCCTTACTACTTATCAGAATACCTTTTATTAATAGACTAACGAAGGTGTCATTTAAGCTTAATTTTCATCTTGTATATATCAGTGTGGTGATGGATTTAGAATACATTGTGTCACCACCTCATTCCATTCTGAGAGTGTCGTAAAATGACAACGCCGAAAACCTAGTCGCAAGAGAAGGAAAACTTGATACCAACCCATCTAGCCAGCGTGGCACTGTAGGCTAATTACCCTCCATATTATGGAATGAAGGCGCGACACAGCAGTGGGTCATGTATGGGCTGTGTTTATCTTATTTAGTAGTAGTTGATGCTTGGCCCTTTGTGGCCGTTGCGCGAGCGTGCTCTCACAAATTGTCTTAACCGTATAATGACTGCCTCGTTGGTCTAGGGGTAGAATGTGCCGCCTTTGGATCAACGGGTTCCGGGTTCGATTCCGGGGTCGGGCAACGGTCTAAACCAGATGCACTTGCTCGAGTCTCAGTGTCATTTGTGTTCATGAATTGCATGTTTGTAAACTTCGAGGGGGGTTCGCGTTCCGGAAAACGCAGTGCTGGTGGACCTCCCATACGGTGGAACGATGAACTGGTTAAGGTCGCTAGAAAACGATAAATGCGGGCGGTCCAGGACCGGCCTCTGTGGAAATCCTTGGCCGAGGACTATGCCAAGCAGTGGACGTCTTTTGGCTGAAATGACGATGATGATGAAACTGCCACCACAATACAGGTTATATTTAGTGCAAGGGTTCCGTTCATTTTATATAACCAAAAGGGAAGAGGCTCTGAAGGGGCCAATTTATGGGCTGAATAATAGTAGTTGATGTTTGGCCCTATGCGACAATTGCGCGCGCGTGCTCTCACAAATTTCCCGACTCAGCAGTGGGTCAGCGATCGACTACTGCGCAGCATGTCGCGGGTTCGATCCCCGCACGGAAGAAATATTTGTACGACCTACAAGTATTTGTTCCGGGTCTGGGTGTTTTTCTATCTATACTTCTATACTAATCTATAAAGCTGCAGAGTTTGTTTGTTTGTTTGAACGCGCTAATCTCAGGAACTACTGGTGCGATTTCAAAAAATCTTTCAGTGTTAGATAGTCCATTTATCGAGGAAGGTTATAGGCCATATTTTATTTTCAAAAGAATTAGGGATCCGTATGAAAATTGCGATTTTGTAAACCAAGGTGTAAAATCGAAAACCTATTTAGGCGTGCGCTGCAAAAACTATTGACAATAGAACAAAAACATGTAGTTACTACGAGTTTGGAGTTTGTAGGTCTTATTAAGATCTACAAAAAAGTCCGAGAGCACATATCTAACTATCATAGTTTAGTCACAATAACCGATTTTATGTTAAAAAAAAATATGCACGGGTTCGAAGCCCACGCGGGCGAAGCGCGCAAAAGCTAGTTTATAATATGTATGTATTTACAAAAAAAAAATTATATATGTAGTTTATCATCCATCTCGTTACCATAACACAAGCATTAAGTTGCTTAGCTTGGGACGAGATGGCGTTGTGTGAAATGTCCAAGGATATTTATTTATTTTATTTATTGATTAGAACACAGGGAGAGATAAGAGAACAACACTGGCTTCCAAAACAAGTGCGAAATGCCGTGGTGCGGATATTAAAATGATTAATGCTACTTCGGACGCCGCAGGGTGTCCACACGTCAGAGATTGATGGTGCTGAACGCCAGGATATGAAGTAGGGTCACTGTTATTTTGGACATCAAAAATTGTTGTTTATGCTTTATCTGTTTGGTTTTTGTTTTAAAGGCTAACCCTCTTTATCATTATCATTGTCTTTAGCTGTGGGCCTTATTAATGGATTCGGGTCCTGTCAAAAATTGGGTGAACTAAGGGAAGAGACACAGTGAAGTGAACTCTAGTGTCAGTGGATTTGAGTAAGTTTTTGTGTGGAGACCGCGCATCGGCAAGCGTACTGTAGGACGTCCGCCAGCTAGTTGGACGGTCAATCTACGGAAGGTTGGGGACAGTATCTGGATGCACCAAACTCTAGCCGTGATCTAGAGTGGGATGATGATGATGCTTTTATACCTATACGTAATGATGTCCATGTGGTGAGGGATTTAGAATGCATAGTGTCACTACTCCATATCAATTACTCCAATTGACAAAAGAAAAAGACAAGGTCATACTAACCTAGCCCTAAAAGAAGGAATATTTTATATTCTTGAGGGTAGGTGATCTGCCTCTTGCCATTCATTAGTCGCCTCTCGCGTCACCCTCAGCATGGCATGGGTTGGTGACATTTTTTATTCTAAATCGGTCACCATTATGGAATCCCAAAATATATAAGTAGAAACGTATGTTGTTTCGTAGTATTTACTCAAAAGTATTTTCAGTGATGAATATTTTCAATTTTTTTTGAGGTTTACGTTGGTAAGCACATCCACATAGACAGTTTTATAAGATCTGAATAGCAGCAAAAAAAAACACCATAGTAGTTGCAAAAGCAAACAATTCAGTCCTTGACCGCTACAGATAAACTTGAAGTCAAAGTACCTTTTTAATAATATTAATAAAAGCATTTTGAAAAAGAAATTCGGCAGTAATTCACGGCTACTGAAACTGACACTGTTTCAACTCATTCAGTTCGTAGCGATCGCTTGTAGCGGACGGACGGCTACGTCGTAGCGAGGGTTAACGTAGCAACTGCTACGCGTCGCGTGTTCTATAACTTTCGAATTCATAAAATAAGTTCATATTATTTTAATGTTAAATTCTCGTAGTGTGTAGTTTCCGTGAAATTTAATTAAGTTTCTTATTAAGTTAAGTGCATTTTTAATGTAACATTGTACAGTGACACTAGAGGCAGTGGCTGAATAGTGCATACGGTAACCTACTTAATGCTTCGTCATAAAGGGGTGGTAAGTTACTCACCATGTTTAACTTTTGAAGTCGTTTCGTATGAATTTACAGTCCGACTTAGATTGGCGATTATGAGTAGCCGTAAAGTTTACCGCACGAAATGCGGCAACGATGTCGAGTATCGATTTCAATGGGTTTTTTTGGTTGAAAAGTTTTTATTAGAATTCAGTGCTTCTTTTGGTATAATTCGGTAGGTATTTTCACAATTGTAATGTGTAATTAGTTTAAGAACTATGCGACCTTTAAATGGTTAGTAGGTTGACGATTAGTAAGTCCGTATGATTTATTTTTATAACTAGCGGCCCGTCCCGGCTTCGCACGGGGCGATGTTACCCGCGAGTGACGCCGGGGGCGAAGCTGCTCCTAAGTTACTCCTTATATCATCAGCTATCTATCAGTGAAAGTCCCGTCAAAATCGGTCTAGCCGTTCCAGAGATTAGTCAGAAAAAAACAGACAGACAAAAAATAATAAAAAATGTTATTTTGGTCTATGTACTAAGTACGCATTTAGTAAAAAGTGGTTTTATTTATATGATGATGTATAGATGTATAGATACAAAACTCCTGCTCTAGCTATGACTTGTATCGCGAAAAGAAGTATCTATCTATCTATCAGCCACAGAAGTCCACTGCTGAACATAGGCCTCCCCCATAGATTTCCACAATGCACGATCTCGTGCAGACCGCATCCACCGACTCCCAGCAACTCCCCCCCGATGGAAAAGAAGTATACAAACATGTAATTCACGAATACGCATGAAACTCAGTCTGACCGACCCCGGAATCAAACCGGGGACCAGTGATCAAAAGGCAGCACATCCAACACCTGGATCAACAAGGCAGATGATTTTCATCTTCGTCTTTTCAACCCATAAATGATCCACCACTAACTCCTCCATTTTCACGGCAGGATTTTTGCGTATTGTAACAGACTCGCCAGATGGCATGTCATAAAGTTTTGATAATGATACTGACCATGTGGTGGCTAGTTCCAAATACTGGTTCAGCGACTAGAAAAGCTTGATAGGTAAACCCATACTAGTAAGCGCAGTTTCCTTATTCCCCCTATAATATTTTAGGAAACCTGATTAAGCAGTGGGATGTTTATGGGCTAAAAATACAATGACTGACGTGTATATATTGCAACAACTAAAATTCAATAAACAGGAACATACAACAATAAAAAAACAATATCTTTTTCAACATGTAGTCCCATGCTTCCGTATTGCTGAAAATGTATATGAAATATATTTACCGCATTCCTACCAAAATACGCAGTCATAAATGGAGCCTTAACAAATATTAATATGAACGACGTGACTTTTTTCAGGAATCTTTGCGATATTGAACAAAAAAAGTTACGTGTAATTGTTTTCCGGTCCTTTGTCGCAGAAAGCATTGGAAGTCATATAAAAATGTGATTCTTATTTGTGAGAGTGTTTATCTTTAGGATAAACGGAGAGCGCGAGAGATACCGAGATAATGCAATAGATAGTAAGAGATAATGCAATAGATAGTATCCACGCTAGACTATGTTATTCACAAAACATTCCAAGGATTTATGCAATAGTGATCATGTCTATTTAATGTGTAATCTGTCTTTCAAATTTGTCGATTTGTCTCTAATGTTTAAACCAAAAATCCATTTTAGTATCTTTATCCACAACTATCCTATATATTATTTAGAGTACACAGTAAATAATATATAGGACACATTAATATATATCCACTCTATTCTATCCTGAGGGTATCGTAGGAGCCGACAAAACGAAATTACAAATGAACGAGAAAAATCTTTTTGATGTGGGTACTTTCATTTTAACCCCGTTATATTTTCACAATTAAAACTGGGATGAAAATGAAAGGAAATATTAACCCAGTTTCTAAAACCGCGTGGACCAAATCTAGTTATCAGTATTTAAGTCTAACAAGAAACAAATTATACTTACTTCAGAATCAAACTGCAAAGCTTAAATCGAAACGCAAAACCACCCCACAGTGATCTCTCCAGTATGCATTGTGGTTATGAACGTTATTTGCGAGCGTAGATGCTGTCACAGATTTTATAATACGGTTCATTATAAAATCTCCGACAGAAACTATGTTTTCGGAGTACATATTCTAATGACTGCATCTACCAATATAAAACTATAAATTTCATATTTTCGTATAAGTAACAGATTTAAAATATTCTGCAAGATCGACTCAGAAATGAGGAGATACGCAAAAAAAAACAGAGTTACCGACATAGCCCACAGGATTGCTAAACTTGGGCAATCCTGTGGGCTATGGGCAGGGCACATAGCACGCGGGACTGACGCCCGATGGGGCAGGAAAATCTCCAATACGGTGGACCAACGACCTGGTTACGGTCGCCGTAAAGCGATAGATGCCTCCGGCCCTTGCGGGCCGGAGGCATCTGGACCGGTCTTCGTGGAAATCCTTGGGGGAGGCTTATTTCCAGCAGTGGCCGTCTTTTGGTTGAAATGATATGATTTTTGTCCTACTTATTTGACACTTAACTTTATGTTTTGGATAATTCATACTATATCTTTATAAATTGCTTTTAGTGGAAAGTTTCATCAAAATCCATTCAGTAGCGTGAAAGAGTAACAAACATACGGATGATAAACGCGCAAGTATTGATATACATTCTTACAAACATGCGCGTTTATAATATTAGTAGGATATTAAAATTAATTATTTTCTCTAGAAGGTTGCTCTTGTTATTTTTTTAAAGAGTAGTAGGAGTGAGGCAAAGGGAAAATGATTAATGAACTTAAGTGTTGCACCAAGGAAGCCCAATATAAAACTTAATACATTATGGCCCAACTTGCGTGATAATACATTTAAGTACGTTAAGTATACCATTAATGCCCGGATCTTCAAGGGTTCTTCTATAAAACAAATATCAGCGATGTGCTTTGTGGTTGTTTCCATCATCATCTTTCAGATTTTTACGTGTTATACTTATCAAGATACGAATGATGCAATTTGATACAAATCGGAACAAGAGCTTTAATAAAAAGTAAATACGACTGGGAATACCAATACCGAATAATGGTATCGGTATTGGTAGTTAATTATAGTTAACTAGCGGCTCGCCCCGGCTTCACACGGGCATTGTTAAATACCCGTGCGACAATACAACACAAAAATCTGTAAAAGTTTGACATATATCTTTAAAAATTATAGGCTATGAGTTAGTCTGATGAATACGCTATATTATTGTTAAGTTTCATCAAAATCCATTCAGTTGTTTTTGCGTGTAACAAACATTTTTACAAACTTTCACGTATATAATGTTAGTAGGATTTGGGTTCAAGTTTACATCTTTTTTTTTATGAAAGAGGGAGGCAAACGAGCAAGCGTGTCACCTGATGGTAAGTGATCACCGCCGCCCATGGACACCCACAACACCAGAGGGGTTGCAAGTGCGTTGCCGGTCTTTATTTTTATAGCTATAGGATAGCTCACATCTAAATTTAAAGTCGCAATATTATTTTATTGCAAACGATTTGTCTATTATTTGACAGTCACAATTATTATGTTTGGAGCTAAAGCGGTTCTAACAGATGGCGATATCTGTTGACTGGATTGAGTAAGTATTCAGTAGATGCCGCTATGTTAAAAGTTAAATTGTTAATGTTAAATATAAACAAAAACCTTATCCGCAGAAATGCTTGGCCAGGTCTGCTAGTAGTATATATACTAAGGGAGTACGGTCAGAATAGAAAGTTGAAAACAAATCCTTTTAAAAACTGTCTGAAACGACAGTTCTCGTGTTCATAGCATTAATCTGTTTTTAAGTTTCGTGATTGATGGAACGTTGCTCGGACACAACCGTTCGTCTTTCAAATTATATTCCAAGTACCCCGCAGTAAAAAGTTCGATGTTACTAAGGCTGTGTCCCCAGTAGGCAACCAGTTTTCAGCCGACTGAGTGAGCCGCAAATTTGTGGCGAACGGAAATTCGAGATAGCTGCAACCTCAGATCGATTTGTGTGCGTCGCAAACGGTTTTGCTGTGAGTCGGCTACTAACTGAGACAGTCGGTGCACGTAACGCTGCAAACTGCGTAGAGTGAGCGAAAACTAGCAAACTGTGGACACTCCATTTCAAATATATGGAAGGGCGTACTAAACCGATGCGCCCCAAACTCAGTCGCCTGCGAACAGTTTGCCTACTGGGGACACAGCCTAACTTAGCGGAGATTTATTTTTTAATTAACGTCCGCTCATAAAGCTAACTTGTTTCTTTTGAATAGATGATTGCTTTATGTTTTTTTTTTGGGTTACAATCTGATATTCTCAATAATATAAATATTAATATTTTCAACTACCTGTTAACCGCGACTTCCTGTATTAAACCATTTTAATTTTGATAAAAGTAGCCTAAGTTACTTCTTATTACATCAGATATTTGCCGGTGGAAGTCCCGTCAAAATCAGTCTTTCAGAGATTACCCGAAACAGACGGAGAAAAAATGAGAATAAATATGTTACCGTGTATACATCAAAATGCATTTAGTAAACATCGTTTATTTTAATGGTACTGTTACAATGAGATTCTTCTATGTCTTTTTAAAAAGTAATTTATTACACGACAAATGGAATAGAATGAAATTACACTTAATATCGGGAAAAAATGGTTACGTGTGAGACAGATGAAGGCTAGGAGAAGACTGCCCGCCGGTCGGGGCGGTCTGAGCACGTAGAGATTGGGATTGCTGACTAGACAGAAGGTTTAGCCAGCGTCAGGGAAAAGGTATACTACAGAAGGGTATAACAGCCCCCCGGAGAAGAGTAAACTTCGGGGTTGCAACTCCGAATGTTTACAGGTAGGTTAGGAAATTCGGAGCCTAGGAGGAGGCGTAAATGGAGTAGGAGATGGAGAAGAAGGTGTTTGATGATGTTGGGTAGGTGTGCCGAGGAGTTCGATGGGATCTGAGCGAGTCTCAGTACCCTGGCGTATAAGTCTAGACAGGTAACCATTTTCTTTCATAAAATAGAAGATTTTATACAAAACTAAACTTAATACTACACATGAAATAATAATAGTTATTATAGAGTGATGTGTCCCATATTTGACTATAAACGGTGGTTGGTCTATAATTCGATCCAACTCAGATAAATAAGTTTTAATTTCATGATTTGAATGTAGATTATCTAAATTGGATTCCCGAAGGTGTACAGGGGGCACATCATCTAGTTTTACAATATCTAGGTTAAAATTAGAAAGGTTGATTACATTAAAATAAGAGGACACTGGTAAGATACTAAAATTAAATGAGGGACCCTGTGGGGTCAATACAATATTTTTACTGTATGCGGTACATTGATTAGGTACCGAGATTATTCCGGCACCATGGATAGTGTCCTCGGTTACATCTGAATAATTACAATCTAATGTTATTTTACTTGACCTTGATTGAACAAATAGCCACCTATTGAATTTTAATGGATGCCAGATATCTATAGTACCTGGGAGGAATTTAGGTTGGCATGTTTCGGGTATATTATTTAAAACCCTGGTTAAGATCTCACTTTCACAGATCGGATCTGCGGACACAGAATAAATGTTCATAGTGTTACATATGTAATATGTGTCACTATAGTCACGACAGTATTCTAAAGAGTTGAATTTGCAGTATTGCGTTTTGTCATTGGTCATGGCGATGTACTTAGTACTAGGTAATAGCATTCCAAATATTTCCGATTTGTTATGCGGCATAGGTAAAGGTAAGTTATGGTAAAGAATATATTCTTTCGGGAAAACTAAAGGAATTTGAACAATAAAAATGATTCTATCCGTAGAATAAAAACATTTCATGTCGATTACTTTTAACATCGTATGCATATCATGTAAGTTTAGGCTAATCGGTAAGTCTACATTGTTAGGTAGCTTATTATAATGGTTGGCGAGCTCTCGGAATAATTGCGCGGGCGTTAAGACCGCCGGGCTTAAGATATTTTGACTACAGAATATAATACCGTTCGTGAGGTCTTCAAGTTGGAATGATAAGGTGAGTATTGAGGTCTCCAAACTGTTCAATATGAATTCAAGTCTAGTAATAATGTTATTATTTACCGATTCCTGAGAAAAGTTTTTAATTATGGATGAAAGCTCGTCAACCGCATCATATAAGATAGCTTCATTGTTTTCTAAGGTTTGTAGTGATTGATTGAAAGAAGATAACGTAGAAGTAGTAACTATAATATTTTGTTTTAACAACGAAGCTAACTTTTGCTGATCGTGTTGTAATAAGGAAATAGCATTGTCATACTTTAGGGCATCATTTTCGTCTAAAGTGCCAAAAATAGTCCTAAGTATTGAACCACCAGCGCCAATCCAGGCTGATCTACTCTGTTTGTCGGAGATGAGGTGTTCAAAAGAATTGAAAGAGTCTACCATGTCGCGGTAGCGAACTGCTAGCGGTTCGACTGTACTAAAACATTCGTCGTTGTTTACGATACGATTTGATGAACAAAATTCTTTCACGATTTTTATAACTGATTCAATATTTTCCATATGGCTGGAAAAGTGAGAGATATCCTGCGGAATGAGGATATCTAAATGACCATTTTGAATCTTAAGTTTTCCTTCATAATCAAAGAAAATACCTGGACTTGAAGTAATTGGCTGGACAGACAGTTGCGCGTCTATCGTGGCCCTGAAAGTAGAACATAAAGGAAATGGAAAGTAAAATGCTTACGAACAGTTAATTTACCTTACATCTAGCTATGTATCATATGTCTTATTCTAGGAATAGTATTGAATGAAAGTAAGTATTTATTTTATTACTAAGGTATATTAATTATAATTTATTTACTCTACAGGTTCCACGTCACGCGGGAGAAGAAAAGAGATAGTATTTGCAGTTTTAATTTCATCATAATGATGGGTGACGTGTCTCCTATTTATCAAAAGAGTCAAAGTATTGTTGCCATTTATTTTAATGACCTTGAATGGGCCCTTCCAGCATGGAGACAGAGCCTTGCCTTGGCGGACGTGACTTTTCAGGAAAACATGGTCTCCAGCTTTATATGAGACAGGTTTAGTGCGCTGGTCGTAATAAACTTTAGATCTCTCCTTAGAGGCGGTAATATTTTCGATAGCTCTGTTTCGCGAGTGTTGAAGTCGGTGCTGTAGCATTTTCAAATATTCAGGGTACGTGGTTTCAGGAGACGATTCGAAAAGAGAGTCAGGAATGAATGGCTTATGACCAAAGAGCAATTCATAGGGAGTGAAATTAGTAGTCGAATGGACGTTAGTATTATACGTCATCATCGCTGTGTGTACATATCTGGGCCAGTTGTTAAGGTTGGGATCTACGAAGGATTTTAGATATTCTTTGAGAGTAGAATGACTCCTCTCAAGTGCACCTTGAGTCTGTGGGTGATATGGGCTGGACCAGAGTTGTTTGACCTTAAGGAATTTACATGTCTGCTTAAACAGGTCTGAAGTAAAGTTAGTTCCCTGATCCGTCAGGATAGTTTTGGGTATACCAAATAGGCTAACGAAATGAACGAGGCAGTCGGTGCTTTCTTCAGCAGTCACGCTACGCATGGGGTACGCGACGGAGAATTTAGTTAAATCATCCTGTATAGTAAGGATGTATTTAAGCTTGGCCGTGCCGGATTCGGGGAGCGGACCTACAACATCCAATGCTACTCGTTGAAAGGGGCTAGTAGAGGTGGAAGTGATTTGCATGGGGGCGCGATTAGTTCTCCTGAGCGCTTTATTGAGTTGACAAGAGGTACAGTGTTTTACGTATTCTTCTACGTCTGACCGCATACCTTTCCAGTAATATCGCTCTTGGATTCGTTTTAGCATTCGTGTGGAACCAAGATGTCCTGAGATGGGAAGGTCATGATTTTGGTTAAGGATCTTCTTTACTTCGGATGGAGTCGGGTAGATAATATCATCGTGATATAGGTGAACAGTTATATTTGTCCCATGGAATAGGTATCCTAGCATGTTATATATTTTAACCAAAGAATGTTTATGGAAAGGATTCTTAAAGTCCGATATTCCTACTTCATTTATAGTAGGGTAGGACATAATTATTTGGTCACGAGCATATTTAAGAGACTTGAATATGTCCGGATATGGACTTTCATCGAAATGATGGACTTTGATGAAGAGGAAGAAGTAAGTTTTGTCTTCAGCATCAAGGCATAGGAAGGTAAATAGGGATCTTTCTTTCTTCAGAAGTTCATCGCGATTAAGACTTGGGTAATTATCGAGCACCTCTTGAACATATGGCATGGATTCATCCATGTCTATTGAGGTAGGTATGATTATTAGTTTTTGTATACTTTTTAGTAAACTTTCATTATGTTCAATGATACGAGTATTGAAGGATTTTTCAGGTGACTTCAGGAATTGGCTATAATTTTCATCGAGTAAAGGTAAGTTTTCAGGTACTGGAGGAGGAGTCCCAGGATTGGGGTAAGTAGATCTAGGTAAGGATTCGGGATTTTGCCAACTAGTAGAAGGTTGGGGCTCTGGTTCTACCTCACGACGTGTTTCGCGATCTACAGAATTAAGGTAATCCATTACTTCGTCTTCGATTTCAGGATTTATTAGATCGGGATTAAGGTTCGAGGGAGGAGAAAGTGACAGGTCTTGTGGATCAATGTTTACCTTGTCAGAGTATAAAGGATTTACAGGGTATCTGGAAAGGGCATCTGCAGCTGAATTTAATTTGCCTTTGCGGTAAGTGATTTCGTACTCATATTCCTCCAGCTTTAACCGCCAACGTTGGAGTTTACTACTAGGATCTTTGTGATTAAATAGCCATATTAGAGGGCGGTGATCTGTGACTATTTTGAACTTTCGCCCATAGAGGTAAGGGCGAAAGGTTTTACATCCATAGATGATAGCCAACAGTTCTTTCTCTGTGGTGCTATAGTTTATTTCACTTTTATTAAGCGTACGAGATGCAAAAGCAACTGGTTGGTCCTTGCCTATAGGACCCTGGGACAGTACTGCACTTACAGCGTAATTTGACGCGTCACAAGTGAGAATAAAAGATTTGGAGAAATCAGGATAGATTAGTAGCGGAGCGGTAGTTAGTGTTTGTTTTAACGTATCAAATGCTAATTGTTGTTGGTTTTCCCATTTGAATGTTGATTCTTTTTTGAGAAGAGTTGTCAAGGCTTTAGCTGTTTTGGAGAAGTCGGGGATGAAACGGCGGTAATATGAAACTAGACCTAAGAATGATTTTACATCTTTTGGTGTCCTTGGAATTGGAAAATTAGCGACGGCTTTGATTTTATCGGGGTTAGGTTTAACACCGTGTTCCGTGATTACGTGACCTAGATAACAGACTTCGCGTCTGAGGAACTCGCACTTTTCTGGTTGGAGTTTAAGTTTAAATTTCCTCAGTCTTTCGAATACGGAGATTAGATTTGCGATGTGGGACTGGAGGTCATACGAATATATCACGATATCATCTAAGTAAACAAAACATCGCACGCCTTGAAAGCCAGATAGGGCTGTGTTCATGAGTCTTTGAAACGTAGAAGGAGCGTTTTTTTAGACCAAACGGCATTCGGGTGAACTGAAAATGCCCCTCGGGAACTGAGAATGCTGTTTTTTCTGCATCCTCGTCCTTGATCTCTATTTGATGAAATCCTGAGGCTAAATCAAGGGTGGAGAAGTACTTGCTGTTGCCTAATTGGTCTAAGATTTCTGTGATCTGGGGAATTGGAAAAGTATCGCCTACTGTGATATCGTTGAGTTTTCGATAGTCTATTACTATGCGCCACTTCTGTTTACCCGAGGCATCTTGTTTCTTAGGGACTATCCAGATTGGGGAAGACCAGGGGGAGATAGATGGCTTAATTATTCCCTGGTCTAACATTTGATTGATTTGTCTATGAACTTCGGCTTTGTGAATCTCCGGGAATCTGTAGGATTTTGTATTTACAGGATTATCGGATGAGGTTTTAATTTCATGTTGGATAGCTTTAGTGTAGGATAGTTTTTCTCCTGGGAGGTAGAATATGTCCGAGAAGTCGGAGCAGATTTGGAACAGGGATTGAGTCTCTTCATCATTGAGGTGAGATGTACGAAGCTGGTCTAGAACTCTATTGGTCCGTTGGAAGGCGCTAGGTATTTCGGAATAGGAGTTAGTCATATTAGGTGCAGAAAAATACGAAGATTCAATAGGCGATAATCTTAAATTGAGATTTGATTGAAGAGGAATAGGCGATTCTGAAATATTGGCGACTGTAAGATTAATTCGGTTGTTGTTTTTTACTTGAACGAGACAATTTGCAATTAAAAGATCGTCAGAGGGACTTTGATCGATAATGAGGCCGATTTTGATTTCTGGATTGACGACCGAACATTCTATAACAACTTCTGCCCGGGGTGGTATAATGTAGGTAGGTTCGCAAAACTGAAGAGTTGTTTTTCGGTCTCCAAAGAGTAGGGAGTCTGTTGAATAATCAATAGTGCACTGAAACGATTTTAGGAAATCATTACCGAGAATACCATCGTATGGCAGATGGATCTTTCCTACTACGTGGAATTTATGCTTAAGAGGTTTGCGGAACGAGTCTGCTAGCAGTAGATTAAGGTTAAAGTGACCTAAAGTTGCCGTAGTTTCCTCAGCAGGGTCAATACCCTTTATTAAGATTGGTTCTTTAGTGAGAGTCGGTTTAAACTGTATTGAATCTTGTTTAATGAGACTAACGGAAGAACCGGAGTCGATTAATAACGTAAGAGGTACTTCAGAAATAGGCGACTGAACTAGAATATGTGGAAGTAGTAGTTTGGAGTGATTACTGGATACTTCGTACACCTCGAGTGTTTTATGAATCTTGGTTTCACTGGAACTCATGATAGGAGATACAGTGGATGCAGTGGATACAGTGGATGCTGCGGATACAGTGGATACAGTGGATGCAGAGAAGACAGTGGATGCAGTGGATACAGTGGATGCAGTGGATACAGTGGATGCAGTGGATACAGTGGATGCAGTGGATTCAGTGGTTGCAGTGGATACTGCGGATACAGTGGATACAGTGGATGCTGCGGATACAGTGGATACAGTGGATGCAGAGAATACAGTGGATGCAGTGGATACAGTGGATGCAGTGGATACAGTGGATGCAGTGGATTCAGTGGTTGCAGTGGATACTGCGGATACAGTGGATACAGTGGATGTTGCGGATACAGTGGATGCAGTGGGGATAGCATACTTTCGATTGGTGTCGAGTTCTACGTCTTGACATCTCATACGACACCTATGCGAGACGTTTCCTAGTTTTTTTGATAATCGACTTCGTCGCGAGAGTCGTCATTGTAATTAGGCGCGTACTGAGGTGCCTCCATATAATGCACCGGATTTGGTCTATAAGATGACCCAGGAAGGTTAGGGTTTGGGTTTGAGAACCGCTGGTTGTTATATGTTCTTTTCCGGCAGTTCTCGATGCTGTGACCCGGGGACTTGCAATACCTGCACGTCATTTGATTTGAAGGCGGTTGGCGGAAATCATTTCTCCGGAAATTGTATGTGTTTGGATAGGACCGTTGAGGGTTTACGAAATCTGACCGTTTATGAAAATTGTCCGCCTGTCCCGGATTTATTGGCCTGTGCGGCGTGTTATATGTTTGGAGGATCTTCTCTTCAGACGCGGCGAAGTTGATTGCTTCATTTAAAGTTTCAGGGTCACGACAGCGAACAACAGTAGATAATTTAGGGTTAAGACCGACAATAAACGTATGTGTCGCCAGGTCTTGCATGGCGGCGACACGGCCCGCAAGTTCGCCCTTCTTCTTTGTGGGGATTGATATATTTATTTCTGTTAGCAACTTTGACAAGCATGATTCAACCCTAAGTGCAAACTGGCTGATAGAGTCGGACTGTTTTTGTCGGCATTCTAGCAATTCTGATAGTAAGGCGGAGTAGTGTTTTCTTTCGCCGAACTGGGATTTCAAGAAATCCTTTAGTTGTTCCCAGTTCGTAAACTCCTTGATGGAACAAGCTGTTTCGGCTCTCCCCTGAAGTTGGCTCAGAATATATTTAAATAAAATGGGCCTCTGTATTTCCGAGGCTAAGTCGTAGGCATTATTACAATTTGCTATAAACGGGCTTAGCGAGTCCCGGTTGCCATCATAAGGCTTAATAAATTTCAATAAAATGTTCAACTCGATATCTGCCATAGTACTAAAACTGTGAAGGGTTTGTCTGGTGACCCTTGGGGTAGTGGGTGTTGGGCTCGGAGGGAGCTCGGCGTCTGCTGGGGCGATTTCGAGAGTTGATAGAGAAACTTTCTTAGTATCTGCTTCTACTTTAGGTACTTTGTGCATACTAATTTATGTTGAAGGAATGTCAATAATTATTTCAAATTAATATTGAATTAAAATTAATATGACCAATGACTTACGCGAGCAAGACGACTAGTGTGTGGGCGGTAAGCAACATTTCTTCCAGGAACGGCCGGAGCGCGCGCAGCTGCGACGCGTAAACAGGATACTGCGATGACTCAGCCGAGATAGCGATGGGTTTCTTGGCACGCTACGACTAGTTTCTTCCCCTGGACACGGCGATTTCCTTCACGGGTACAGAGGTTTCTTCACAGGAAACTGAGGTTTTCTTCGCGGGATACAGAGATTGTCTTCACGGTATAAAGGGTTTTTTCTTTTTTCACAGGGTACGGAGATTTCTTCACAGGACACGGCGATTTGTTTTACGGGATACAGAGGTTTCTTCTTTCACAGGATACAGAGATTTCTTCGCAGGATACGGCGATTTGTTTTACGGGATACAGAGGTTTCTTCTTTCACAGGATACAGAGATTTCTTCGCAGGACACGGCGATTTGTTTTACGGGATACAGAGGTTTCTTCTTTCACAGGATACAGAGATGAGTCTTCGCGAGAGGCGTTTTCCCGGGATTTTCTTTTCGTCGAAAATCCCACCGCTGCCACCAATGTTACAATGAGATTCTTCTATGTCTTTTTAAAAAGTAATTTATTACACGACAAATGGAATAGAATGAAATTACACTTAATATCGGGAAAAAATGGTTACGTGTGAGACAGATGAAGGCTAGGAGAAGACTGCCCGCCGGTCGGGGCGGTCTGAGCACGTAGAGATTGGGATTGCTGACTAGACAGAAGGTTTAGCCAGCGTCAGGGAAAAGGTATACTACAGAAGGGTATAACAGTACGAACATACACGCCAATTATTTGTTTAAATTTGATGACCTCCATTTTAATTAAAGAAAAACTGTAAACTTCCTATATTACTCGTATATAACCGTGTACTTTATGCTAGACAAAAGCAGTAATAAAACAGCGACCTACAATGCCGGAATTGTATATTAGATTGAAAGTAATTTGGAACAGCTATCCATCATAATGTTCACCTCACAACCATAAAAGTGGCACTCATTTCAAAGTTGAATATTTCTGACAGCGCACTTCTGAGACTATAAAATAAATGTTCAATAAGTGCACTCGATCACAGTAATAGTGTGGGTTTCATAGTAAGTGCAAGCTGCGTTATATATGATGTGACTAAAAGACAATTTCTATATTATAAAATTTCCACATGTGGTGACGGATTATGATTAAATAGTGTCACCATCCCATTTCATCCTAAGGGTTGTTGTAGGAGTCGACAATAGGAAATCACAAGTTTCCAGTTTCGTGTCAAGTGTAATGTCTCTTGCGACCAGGTTTTCATATAATATAATATACGTAACATATAATATACTAGCTGCACCCGCGACTTTAAAAAAAGTTAATTAGTTCATTAATATTTTGTTTTGGTTTTTGCATTTATTTTAATTATCATTTATTTTCAGTTTTGTTGGCTTATTTATCGAATCTTCTTTGATATTGAGATTGTGAATATCATCATAAATACTATGTATTAAAGTTTCAGTGTCCACCACAACCTGACAAAGACTGGTAGGTAGTTCTATATCATGATTACTATTCACTTCTAGACACTTTCCCTCTCCAACATCAAGAAGAATTTTACTAAATTCTGAATCAGCGGAATGATGTGCTCTCATGTTTTGTTTTAAATTAAGTTTTTAACAATGTCTCCAAAGTACTGAACGTTTTAGCCGGAACAAACAGACAGACAGACAAAAATTAAAAAAAAAATTATTATGGTCTATGTGCTGTTTAAACATACTTACGCATTTAGTAAAAAGTTGTTATGTTATTATTACAAACAGACACTCCAATTTTATTTATTTGTATAGATGTGCTGTGTATACAGACTTACGCATTTAGTAAAAAGTTGTTATATTATTATTACAATGAGACACTCCAATTTTATTTATTTGTATAGAAGATGTAGACTAAATAAAAGTAGCCTAAGTTACTCTTTATATCATCAGCTACCTATCAGTGAACGTCCCGTCAAAATCGGTCCAGCCGTTCCAGAGATTAGCCGGAACAAACAGACAGACAGACAGACAGACAAAAATTAAAAAAAATGTTATTTTGGTCTATGTGCTGTGTATACAGACTTACGCATTTAGTAAAAAGTTGTTATTTTATTATTACAAACAGACACTCCAATTTTATTTATTTGTATAGATGTATAGACTAAATAAAGTAGCCTAAGTTACTCCTTATATCATCAGCTGCCTATCGGTGAAAGTCCCGTCAAAATCGGTCATGCCGTTCCAGAGATTAGCCGGAACAAACAGACAGACAGACAGACAGACAGACGGACAGACAGACAAAAATTAAAAAAAATGTTATTTTGGTCTATGTGCTGTGTATACAGACTTACGCATTTAGTAAAAAGTTGTTGTTTTATTATTACAAACAGACACTCCAATTTTATTTATTTGTATAGATGTGTTTCTTTATATTTTTAAACTAGCGACCCGCCCCGGCTACACACGGGTGCAATGATGAACATCTAAATTTATCAGTGTTTCTCTACACTATTGTGCATGTATTGTACATATAAACCTTCCTCTTGAATCACCCTATCTATTAAAAAAACAGCTTCAAAATCCGTTGCGTAGTTTTAAAGATTTATGCATACATAGCGACTTTATTTTGTACTATGTAGGGATTTATTGTGGGCTGGCTCGAAGCCTCCTACTTCCTAATAATATTAAAAAACGTGAAAGTTTGTATGAAAGTATGGATGTATGCTTGTTACTCCCACGCATAAACTACAATGTGGATTTTGATTAAACTTTGCAATAATATAGCTTACTAGCGACCCGTCCCGGCTTCGCACGGGTGCAATGATGTACTTACCTCTAAATTTATCAGTGTTTCTCTACAATATTTTGCATATATTATACATATAAACCTACCTCTTGAATCACTCTATTTATGAAAAAAAAACTGCTTCAGAATCCGTTGCGTAGTTTTAAAGATTTAAGCATACATGGGGACGGACAGACGACAGCCACTTTGTTTTATACTATGTAGTGATGATGATACATCAGGATAACACACAGGCTAAATATAAAAAATATGTTTTTTTTTAATAGCGGACAGCAGTATCGTATACATGTAAATTAAAGATATTTTCTAATATTTTAACAGTGTTGTTAAGTTTTTACTGAATAAAACTAATATTATATGCGCCTTGGACATTAGAACACACAGCGACACAGTTATCTAAATCGAGCGACGTATAGTGACAATGCGCCGTGAAACATAACCGGAGTGTGTTACTTGCATATAAAGGAGCGTACCAGATATTGTGTTGGTTTTGTTCCCTTGTATACAGTGCGACAAAAAGGTAGTTTTTATTCTATACGAATAGCGATTCGACGTGCTCTGTTGGTGGCACAATACTGAAGGCAATAATATGTCGCATATTGTTGGAAGAAATGCGTATTGTGTTTCTTTGTTCCGTTTGTCTGTTGATTTCTGGGTGGATAAACAGTGATTATCGTGTAACGCAATGTCACCAACCCACACCACCCTAAGGGTGTCGTAAGAGGCGACTAAAAGAACGCAAAAGACACACCGAATGGGAAGGAAAACCCTGTGCCAACCCGTCTTGCCAGCGTGGTACAGTAGGCTAATTTCTCTCCATTTTGGAGGAGGGCCGACTCAGTATGGTTGTTAGGGTATTGAGGAGGGCGATGGCTGCCGCATGCGGCATGCTTGTGAACAGGTGCCGTTGCTGGGGGTTGGTTGGCTTGGGCATTAGAAGGTTACTATTGTTGACTAGATCAGGCTGATGTTTGACCCTTTGCGACTATTGCGCGAGTTTGGTCTCACAAATCTGTCTTATATCCAGTCTTGTAACCAAGAATGGCTATCTAAAACGAGCAACTACAGAGTTTCTTGCCGGCTGTTCTCTGTAAAGGTGCATTCCGAATCGGTGGTAGATGGTAAATTTTAAATTTTATTTTATTGTTTGACTTGTTAAAAGAGCTCTAATGAGCCAACTTGATTAAATTAGTTTTGAATTTGAGTAGTGGGTCATCTATGGGCTGAAACGACGAAAGTAGTATTAAAATAAAAAATATCGTGTGTTGTAGATATCAATTGCCTACACTAGATGATGATACATCTTTGTACAGGGTTTCGATTCAACCCTTCCTTCTCTTACGGCTTTTGTCGGCCCTTACCACACCCTCAGGATGGTCTGGGGCGGTGACACTGTATTCTAAATCCTACTGCTCATTTATATACTGTGTGCGATATTTCAGCAAAAAGAAAGTCTTTTTCTTGAAATGACACAGAGAACCAAGACACATTATGGAACTAAGATCACTATAATCTGTGCGCTGTAGCATGGTGCGGGTGACGGTTTCAGTAAAATTTCGTTTCACTCTTGAAAGTTGCCGCGATTTACAAATTATGAATTAGTATTTCATCAATAACTGTGGTTAATTAAATTAAGCCAACTAGAATGTACGTATGAACGTCGTACAGGCAACTTCACCCACACCATGCTACAGCGTAAATAGTATAAGTTTGTAGGATAATCGATCGCTAGTTGGTCGAATCTCAATGAAATCCATGTGATGTAGTAAAAATGTTGTTTAGATGATGTAATGTACTTCCAGGTTAAAAATATATGAAATAAAGAGCTGCTTTGCTCTTTTGATTAAATCGCATAGATTCTCACTTCCGATGGCTGTTGGGTTTATGATACAGCATGTATAAAGATACATATTTGAAAGACACGTAAAGTCAGTTTCGTAACTCATTGCCTCACTTTAGAACACCTAAACAAAAATAATTGTTCATATAGCTGCCATTTAAGACTATCAGTAGATGTTATAGGGATTCTATTGCACCACGTATACGGTACTTAAAAGTAGCGAAATTTGTCCTAGTTTTACCTTAGTCACGCGCACTTTGAAACACCACTTCTACAAAACACAGTATTTCTTTCCACTTGCGCTACATCATCAAGATGAGACACTCTTCTGTGTTCAGAATCTACTATAGCTGGTTTATGCCTACGCAACTAGTAGGCTAATTTCCCTCCATGAATTTGGAGGAAGCCCGACCCAGGAGTGGGTCATTAATTGGCTGTAACGACGACTATATACCACGCTGACAAGATGGGTTTGTATCAAGCTTACCTTCTTACGCCGCTAGGTGATCTGCTTCTTGCGTTCCTATAGTGGCCTCTTACAACACCCTCAGGATGGTATGGGTTGGTGACATTGTGTATTCTAAAACCGTCACCACATGGAATACCTTAATTGTAAAATATTTTCTGTAAATTTTTGGTCACAAACTACATATTTTTACTCGTTTATTGTATAAACCAATTATGGCGTTCGCAATCGTAAACGGATACATAATTTTTATAACACTATTACCGGGTCGGAACGCAGCACCATCCGAGAAGAACTGGCGGAAGAAACTCAGTGGGCTTGTCTTATTTTTAAACGTCATATTACAATGACTGTGTACACTAGTAACTAGTCGGCTCAGGGTGGTATGGGCTCTTAGCCGCCGGCTCTTGTAGTTTCGTTTGGTTTCTTTTATAAATAAATATAAATATTCTTGGACATTTCACACAACGCCATCTCGTCCCAAGTTAAGCAACTTAATGCTTGTGTTATGGTAACGAGATGGATGATAAACTACTTATATACATTTTTTTTTTGTAACTACATACATATTATAGATAGAAATGACACCCAGACTCCGAGCCAGTGTGCCTCTGGTTTAGACACAGACACTGGCCCGACCACGGAATCGAACCCGGGACCCGTTGATCCAAAGGCGGCACATCTGACCACTAGACCAACGAGGCAGTCAGTCAGTTTTATAAGGATACATATTTCCAACAATATTGAATAAGAACACGTTCTAGATATTTGAACCATGTAAGCATGTGCTGAATGAAACCACAAATTAATTCGCGTTAAGATAATCATAAGTTAATGATAAAATTGGTACTTCCTATATTCGCTTGCGGTCAATTTCCTTATTGCTCTGATACAAAACAAGGCCAAATATGTTTAACACCCGGAAAATCTTTTTACAGGGTAAAATTATATAAGTTTAAGTACGCTAAGTAATTAAAACAAAATTTAATTTCAGAATTTCAAACTTGTGGTTTGCCTAAGCCAACCAGAGGATAATTAGTAAGGATTTAAATTAACGCAAAATATAATCAGTTAGGTTTTTGACTGATAGTTGTTTGGCTACAAAGTTAATGTAAAAATTCAAATTCAAATCATAATGTCATGATGGACACTGCCGAATTAATCTAAAATACTATAATTAAAAAACGTTATTTAAGTTTTCGGGTAAATGGATTTAGATGAATGGAAAACTAAATGTGTTTACATTTTTGTACAATTTTTCCGCTCATAATGGTACCCTGCGAAATTGACCCACCACTAATTCAGACCCCTTTCAATTAGATAGTGGGAAATTAGTCAATACTTTGCTTAACAGTCGAGTCTGACAAAGGGTTTCATTTAAAGTTTTTATTATTTCATGCCGATTATGTGCCTCACTAGTTTCTTAATTCATTGTGGAGGCTGATTTAGAATACATATTGTTCATAATCATGGAAAAATTGATTTCGATTTCATGCCTGTTGGTATTATTTTATTCCGTCTGGTGACGGATTTAGAATACATAGTGTCGCCACCCCATTTCATCCTGAGGGTGTCGTAAGAGCTGACAAAAGGAAATAAAGTTCGTCACGAATAAAATAATACTACTCAGCTCATACATGACCCACCGCTGAGTTGGGCTTCAACCAATTTTAAAGAGGGTTATTAGTCTAATGTGCCATGCTGGCCAGATCAAGTCAGTCAATCGGATCAAGAGTATCAAGTTAGGTTTTCAGCCATATCATTTCATTTTGCCGGCTTGTGTTGACTTATGTTGATTTGTAAGTGTCCATCGTGACCCAAACAAAATAAACGATTTACCTGGGACACACTGTCCAGCTAGGTAAGTCCAACTTCGAGAAAGAGGTCAATCGTCGGATCAAACTCGGCTGGGCAGAGTTCGGGAGGTTGCGAAAGATCTTCTCGTCCACAATACCGCAGTGTCTGAAGACAAAAGTCTTCAACCAATGTGTATTGCCAGTGATGACTTATGGAACAGAGACGTGGTCGCTCACTACGGGCTCCATCAGAAGGCTCAAAGGCACCTAAAGGGCAATGGAGAGGGCTATGCTCGGAGTTTCCCTGCGAGATCGAATCAGAAATGATGAGATACGCAGGCAAACCAGGGTCACCGACATAGCCCACCGGATTGCCAAACTTAGTGGCAGTGGGCAGGGCACATAGCGCGCAGGACCGACGCCCGATGGGGCAGAAAAGTCCTCGAGTGGCGACCGCGTTCCGGAAGGCGCAGTGCTGGTAGGCCTCCCACACGGTGGACCGACGACCTGGTTAAGGTCGCCGGAAAGCAGTGGATGCGGGCGGCCCAGGACCGGCCTTTGTGGAGATCCTTGGGGGAGGCCTATGTCCAGCAGTGGACGTGTTTTGGCTGAAATGATGAAAAAATGATGTATTCTAAATCGGTCATCACACGGAATAAAATAATACCAACAGGCATGAAATCGAAATATTTTTTCCATGTTTTGCAAGTAAATCGTCCTGTTTGTGATGCGTTAGGAGCAGCTGTCTCGAATGTCTTCAGAGAATGGATGATTCCGTTTTTGTTTTCTACTAACGCGTTACTTGATAGCATGAATATAATTGTTATTTGATAGCATTGAGAGCTAGTACTGGCAGTTTTTACTTTTTTTCTATCATACAAGTAAAATACATTAGTAGACACGCCAAGGAGACCCAAGGCTTTTGTTTTGGTACAGTCCTCCTCCATCTCGCTTCGTGTTCCTAATTACTGAGGGTCGTGACTCCCCCACTGCATCAGTTTCTCTCTTACGATTTCCCTCCATCTGCTGCGATCCTTAGCTTCATGAAGGGCATTGTGGAAGTTGATGTTCAGAGAAGATCGTATTTGGTCCGACCATTTCGTGGGACTGCGTCCTCTGGGACTTTTAACGTCTACCTTGCTTGTCAGATTGTGACCATCTTCACGAGCAATATGTCCGAAGAATTCCAGCAACCTACGAAGGCATATAGTGGAAAGTCTAGTTTTGACATTAAGCTCTCTCAGAATAGACCGTTGGTGCGAAAGGCGGTCCATGGAATCTGTAGCATTTTTCTCCAGCTCCATTTCAAAGGCGTCTATTCAGTCTCTTTGATCCTTTTTCAGTGTCCAGGTCTCTGCTCCATAACTGAATATGGAGAAAACTAGAAAACTTTGACTTTGGTGCGATAAACTGTTAATCACTATCACTTTACTATCACTATCACTATCACTACATAGTATAAAACAAAGTCGCATTCTTCTGTCCGTCCGTATGCATAAATCTTTAAAACTACGCAGCGGATGTGAAGCGGTTTTTTTAATAGATAGAGTGATTCAAGGGGAAGGTTTATATGCATAATACTTACATAATATTGTAGAGAAACACTGATAAATTTAGATGCTCATCACGCTTCGCACGGGTGCAACCGTGCGAAGCCGGGGCGGGTAAATAAATAAATACAGTTTTATTAAATTAAATACGAAATAAAACTAACGAGATAGACTGCCTTGTTTGTCTAGTGGTCTGATGTGTCGAAGCGTTTTTTTGTAAATCAGAGGCACTTGCTATGAGTCTGGGTGTCATTTGTTGTTGGTGAATATGCAGCGGCTTCGTTTAAAAAAAATAATTGCCATATTTACGGCAATATTTATAGATAAGCAGTATTGATAAATACGACAACTCAGCCCATAAGTGACCCACTGCTGAGTCGGGCCTCCATCAATTCTATAGAGGGTAATCAGCTTACTGTGCCAAGTTTTGTAGCAAGATTACCTTCTCTTGCGTTCAGGTTTTCGGCAATAACATTTCCTTTTGTCTTTTTTTTTGTCTTTCCTTTTTTTCTCTATGAATTCTAAATCCGTCACACAATAAAATAAACAGTATATCTGTCTATTTATACTAATATTATAAAGAGCAAACATTTATATGTTTGTTGCGAATATGCTCAAAAACTACTAAACCGATTTCAAAACCCTTTAGAATAATATGAAGCTCACGCGGGTGAAGCCGCTCGCTTTAGGTAATCTAGCAATAAACTTTGTTATTATAAAAAAATAGGCTATAGCGCGGCTCAAAATCGAGGGCGAATCCGCGCACGGAAACTTGTAAATAAACATTCAGTTCCTAATAAATGTACCAGCGTAACAATTTCGTAAACTTAGGAAATTGTTGAAAGCCAGCTCTGAACCAGCTACGTTCCAACACGCGAGTAAATCTAGTTAGGTGGCGAGTTTCATAAAAACTTGACCTACTGCCTTTGCTAAGTGATGTATCACGTTTCTTGGCAATTAGTAAAGGAATGACTTTCAGCGTTTACGGTACTTTGATGTATTTGCCTTCTATGTTTCGCCGATCGTACTGCAGTTAAACTTTTTCAAAGAATTACAAAACAATAGGTAGAGTTTGTATCCTACTAATATTACGAATGTGATTGTCTGTAAGCACAGTTGTTACTCTTTGACGCAAAAACTACTGAATGGATTCTAATGAAACTTTAAAATAATGTAAAATAGCTTTTGCATCAGAATTACACAAGGCTGTAATTTATAAAGATATATAAGATATACCCGTGCAATGCCGAAGCGGGCCGGTAATAAATAAAAATAAAAATAAATAATAAAAACAAAAAGCTTTTTAGGTCGAAAATTCAGAAAAAAAATCATAACACTAATACTATGAAAAATCGCAGAACTTACATGGGGGTGATTCGGGTACCCCAAGGGGTGCTCTATCTCTGGACTTCCGTTTGACACTTTTTTTGTGACACCCTGTATATTCTTTTGTTTATTGTTGTTGTTAAAGTCTGTGGTCAAATTGAGAATAGAATTATAATTTAAATTAATTATGTTCGAATTTCGACCGCTGCGCGACCACTAGGCTACATAATTTTCCCCGAAGTTTTAATACCACGAGTAAAAAATGTTATGAGCTATGAGAAATTACAGTAATAATAATAAATTATTTTTCAAACAGCACTGGAAATAATGAGGACTTATAAGACATAATTTCATGTGAATCACCTATGATGCTAGGCGACCAAGTAATATTTTTATTCGCTTCGATAAAGATAAAAAGGATGCTATTAGTCTTCATTATATCCCAGACTTGTTCACTGATCGAGCAATTTTATTTTGATTTGAAACTTTTGCTCACTGTTGCTGAACGACTGAGTTCTTGATAAAGGTTGAGTGCTTTAGGGTATTCATTACTTTTGATCGTCGTCGATGTAGTAAAATAAAATTGGCGAGTTTATAAAGAGGCTAAAGTAAAATTAAAGTGTTCATAATTGTTTTAATTTGATGCATGGTAATTGTGCTGACATGGCTTAGCCCCGCTGCACATGCTCACATTCGCATTGGCTGTCACGCGCCTCGTGCAAGGCGCAGTACCAAACTCCGCATGTGCGTCGACGAGACCAAATGCGGAGCTTGGTACTGCGCCATAGGTTTTAAATACTGCCACTCGCACGCGGTTCGTGACAGCCAATGCGAGTCTGAGCATGTGCGGCGGGGCTTAGTGTTGTAAGCGAATAAAGTAGCGAAATAGGAAATATATGCCAAGATCAAATGGATGACAATTCGCCAACGAAGGTCCGTTCTAAAGCCCCTTTCATATAAATGCCCATACATTCAATTGCGTTATACCGGTTGACTCCCGCGATGGTCTAGGGGTTGAATGTGCCGCCTTTGGATCAACGGGTCCCGGGTTCGATTCCGGGGTCGAGCAAGTGTCTAAACCAGAGGCATTTGCTCTAAGTCTGGGTGGCATTTGTGTTCGTGAATTACATGTTTACACAGTGCTTTACTTTATATAACATTTTAAAATATGTTTTGCGGCAGCAGGCGGCGGGTTGGTAGTGCAGTGAGTCTTTTACCTATCGCCGCTATTGGAAAACCATAAATAAAAGTATCTAATCAGAAGACAAGGAAACCTGAACTTGAAGTGCAAAGAAACTGGGTGCAGATTTGACTGGCCAGTGTGGCACACAAGGGCAATTCAAAGACTCGAAACTATCGAAAGAACCTAATAAGAATGTGAGTAAATATATCATTGGACATTTCACACAACGCCATCTCGTCCCAAGCTAAGCAACTTAATGCTTGTGTTATGATGGTAACGAGATGGATGATAAACTACTTATATATATATATACTAGGGTGAATCAAAAAGTTCTTAGAAGTGCATATATATGAAACCTTTTTGGATCAAGTTCGATATTCAAATTAAAGAGTGTCTATCACACTATATTTATGCAGACTGTCACTTGTTTTTGTCAGTTCGTTCGCATGTAATAAATTTTTTTGTGCAACGAGTTGCTAAAAAGTCAAAATTATGGATAAAAGTGAGTTACGTGCGGTGATAAAATATCTCAGTTTGAAAAAAATGTCTACGAAGGAAATTTTTTTGGACATTCAGCAGACATTAGGGGGTGATGCTGTACCCTATTCTACGGTTGCGTACTGGGTGGCTGAATTTAAAAGAGGTAGATCAAGCTGTAAAGATGACCCGCGTTCTGGGCGGCCTTCAACCTCCGTTACAGAAGAAAATGTCAAAAAGGTTGAGAATCTGGTTTTGGAAGACAGAAGAATGACTATAAAACATATAGCTGAGATCCTAAAGATATCTTTTGGTAGCGTTCAATCCATTTTAATTGATACACTGGGGTTCAAAAAAGTGTCTGCAAGATGGGTGCCACGAATGTTAACCGACGAAAACAAAAAGCGACGTTTGGAAATTTCCAAGCGTAATCTCGAAATGTTCCAGCGTGATTCGGATAATTTTTGCCGTCGTCTTGTCACCATGGATGAAACGTGGGTCCACCATTTTGATCCTGAAACTAAAAGACAAAGCATGTCTTGGAAACGACCATCCTCTTCATCCATTAAGAAATTTCGAGTTGCTCCTTCCGCTGGCAAAGTTATGGCCTCTGTGTTCTGGGATAGTGAAGGAATCCTTTTTATTGATTACATGCCAAAAGGCCAGACGATAACTGGACCCTATTATGCAAATTTAATCCCGAAAGTGCGTGAAGCGATTAAAGAAAAACGTCGTGGAAAACTGTCGTTGGGCGTGTTGTTCCTTCAAGATAACGCTCCTGCCCATCGATCGGAAGTTGCGCTCAACGCAATCCGCTGTGCTGGCTTCAATCTCCTTGACCACGCACCATATTCTCCGGACTTAGCCCCAAGTGATTTTCACTTATTTCCAAAATTAAAAGAGGAAATTCGTGGAACAAAATTTCACGATAATGACGCGGTTATAGCTGCCGTAGAGGACTTTTTCGAGAGTCAAGAAAATAATTTTTTTTCACAAGGAATAAGGAAGTTAGAAACGCGTTATTCTAAATGCATTGCATTGGAGGGAGATTATGTAGAAAAATAAAATATTATTATTTAAATCTTTGCATTTTTTAATATTGATTCCAAGAATTTTTTGATTCACCCTCGTATATATATATTTTGTAAATACATACATATTATAGATAGAAAACACCCAGACCCGGAACAAATACTTGTTAGTCGTACAAATATTATATTATTATAATTAATATTATATTATAATATTTGTACGATTTTTTTGTAAATACATACCTAATACAAACACTTGTAGGTCGTACAAATATTTCTTCCATGCGGGAATCGAACCCGCGACATGCTGCGCAGAAGTCGATCGCTCAACCACTGCGCTAACCGTGTCGTCAAAACCGTGCTTTCATCATCATTAGAATTTCAGGTCATAAATTTACTGAGTGGCCTCCCGTGCCACGCTTGGGTTTGTATCAAGTTTTCCTTCTCTTGCGGCTAGGTCGTCTGCTTCTTATGTTCCTTTAGTCGCTTCTTACGACACCCTTAGGATGGAGTGGGTTGCGTATTCTAAATCCGTACACGTTTAAATATTTTACTGTTATTAAATTCCAAATATGATTTATACAGTTTGTATATAACCATTGCGGATAATAAAGTTATTTTTGAATGTACAATAAAAGCTTTTATATCAGTTAATAACTTTGAAATTATTCGTATTGTACGTGTCACATAAAGAGACTACGTAAATAAATATTATTTGAACGAAATTAAATAACGCGAAACCTACAAAAGTGCTGATACGCAAGGCTTCTATAGCGGTGTTTCGTTATGCTTTGAAATAAAATATAAATAAGACTGAAATAGCTGTTTCTGAGAAGCGCCATTATATTATTTGGATATAGACGCGTGTAATTCTTGAACGCAGCTGTTTCTTATTCTTCTTTTAAATGTGTATGAGAAGCTAGTCGAAAGAAGAATGTGAAAAACGTTTGGTGTGGAACTTGGTAAACAGTTATCACAAACGGCCCACTGGAGATTCTTGCAAAAACATTGGCTGGCAGCTCGCCAGGTTTTGTTGAACAAAAGAAGAATACGTTACTGCACCTAAAGGGGTTTTTATTGAAGTCCTTTTAAAATATGATTTGATAATGGAATCGAGAGCTCGACGAATCACAATATTTTTCCGATCTTAAAATACGCTTTTTTTTATTGAGCATCAGACTTCATGAAATACATTTATAATCATACTAGCTGACCCCGCAAACGATGTTTTGCCATATAAATATGGCTATTAAAAATAGGGGTTGATCGTAGATGGGTGAAAATTTAGGGTTGTATGTATTTTTGTATGCTGTATCATAAAAAACAAAACATTTAGTTTAAAAAAAATGCATGGTGTTTAGGGGGAAGAAAAATAGTCAGTAGTTGTGTTGTCCGATTCGCAGACCTAACCGATATGCACACAAAATTTCACGAAAATCGGTCGAGCCATTTCGGAGGAGTTCAATAACAAACAATGTGACACGAGAATTTTATTTATATAGATTTCTTGCTTTCAGTTACTAATTAATGATTGACCATGTGGTGGCAGCGTGTATGATGCATAATGACATCTACCTATTCCATTGTGAGGGTGTTGTAAGAGGCAACTAAAGGAACTCAACTTAGTTCCAAGAGATGGAAATTGATACATTCCCTGTGCCGATCCGTCTGGACAGCTTGGCGCAGTTAGCGGATATCGCTCCTATACGTAGGAGGCCCGACTTAGTAGTACCATCGACTAAGAAGAAGAAGAATTAATTAAAAAAAATGTTAACATCATAAAATGTCGCCTTTGGTTTCTCTGGCCCCGGGCTCGATTCCGGGGTCGTGCGAGTTTCTTTGACTAAATCGGATGCATTTTCTCGGAGTCTGGGTGTCATTTGTGTTCGTGAGTTACATGTTTGTAAACTGCTCCGCGATACAGGTGCAGGGGTTTCGTTATAAAGTTGAATATATTGCTTCCAAAATAGTTTTTCCCGAATGTTATGTTATTTCAAGTTTAAAAGTAAAACTTGAAATGAAACCCTGTGCCAACCCGTCTGGCCAGCGGGGCACAGTAGGCTAGTAGTAGTAGTAAATAATTATCATCATCATCATCATCATCATTTCAGCCAAAAGACGTCCACTGCTGGACATAGGCCTCCCCCAAGGATTTCCACAAAGGCCGGTCCTGGGCCGCCCGCATCCACTGCTTTCCGGCGATCTTAACCAGGTCGTCGGTCCACCGTGTGGGAGGCCTACCAGCACTGCAAATAATTATACATACAAATAAAAACAAACGATATCAAAATATTCTAAATATCAATAGAACCGAGTTCGAAACCATTTGAAAAAAAGCAAGCTTAGTTTAAGTAATCCTTTATGCTTGCGGTTGAGCGTGTCACAGAATATTATTAATGGATCCAAAATTGCCTTTTAAACATACTTCCTCGATGCGACATACGTGTCAATGGCGTTACTTTGGCAAATGGAATAAATTAATATTGTGTGCCAGCTTTTATCAGCATGAAAAGTCTGCGCCAAGGTGTTTCACAAAGAATAAAAAGACGCGCCTGGTTCGATTTTGTCCTTTTTAAAATATTTTCGTAACAGTAAAGGTCTTCTTCACATCCCGTAATAAACACACGTTTGATTCGGGCCTCCTCCAAATACATGGAGGGTAGTTAACCACAGTAGGTTAACTACCACTCTGGCCAGACGGGTTGGCACAGGGTTTCGTATCAAGTTTTCCTTCTCTTGCGGCTAGGTTTCCGGTCTGATCATTTTATTAAATGTTACGTTAAGTCCGGTTTAATTAAGAAAGCGTACTATAAAGTCAATGACTATCTATCAGATAGTGACGCATGCGAGTAACGTCGGCTATGTTATGGTCTGATCTTTCAGCCATTACATTAGTGAAGTTTTGTAAACAGTATGTGAGTGCAGTTTCAGCACGCACCACGTAATTTGTGTAATTTCACTAATTTTTATTTTCTATTTTTTTTAATGTGCTACATGTTTATGCGTGTTAATTGCTTTCACTAATCTGTCAGACTTGTTTGTACCACCATCATTGTAACCCTTTTATTTAAAAGAGCAACCATGGAGTTTCTTGCCTGCTCTTCTCTATAGAATGGCATTCCGAACCGGTGGTAAAAACTAAATTATTAAGTTTATTTTATGGTTTTTTTTTTTCTCTTAAAATCGTTGACTATTTGAAAGCATTCGCAAGAATTTATTCGAATAAAAAACATTTTGGTTTTGATTGATTTTGATTTTATAGGCTCTTACGACAGACTCGGGACGCTAAAACCCTTTCGTTTTTTTTTTTTTCGTCGGAAATCCTCTTGTATACCCGGCCGTTTGGGAACTGGCCGAGTTATGTGGGACTCCGGAGCGCGTGGAGATGGTAAGTTGCGCCCCAACCTACCCACTAAAACCGACGGCGATCCTCAGCTGCCCGAAACAGGGCCACGGGTTTAGCTCCCCCGTTGGGCGGGCAAGCTCCGCGACCCTGGGGGCCTCGGCCCACCCCGTTTAGTCGAGCCCCATGCTCCGAGGCGGGCCCCTCCGATCATGGGGGCTGTACAGCGACGCTAAAACCCTTGTAGAACTTAGGGTAAGCTTGTAGGATAATAACGATAGCTAGTTTGTTGGTTTGCACTGGAACACATTACTGCTATATTGCCCACTGCTGAGTTGGGCCTCCTCCAATTACATGGAGGGGAATTAGCCTACTGTGCCACGCTGGCCAGGCGGGTTATCACAGGGTTCCGTATCTAGTTTTCCTTCTCTCGTGTCTAGGTTATCGGGATTGTCATTTCCTTTTGTCGGCACTTACGAAACCCGCAGGATGGAATGGGGTGTTGACACTATGTATTCTAATTCGTCACTCATTGGTCATCGTTACATATTCGCTACACGGACTCTCGTGACAAAAATCTGGTTTAGAAAAACATCGATATCTCACTCATACTTATAAATAGAAAACTACATATTTTAAACAGCTGCTACTAATTGATTGCTCTATGTTTGTACTGCACATTTGGTTAAACCCTGCTTATTCTTAATTCATCACCACAACGAAAATGTGCTTCAAATAGAACGCGGGAAAGTCGTAGAAGGTAGTTTAGAATGAAATCGCATTTGCAGCAAATTAAATGAAAATCCGAATTATTCGCAAGACTAAAAACTTGTGAGATTTAATGCTCTATTCAATGAATAATTCTATAACTTGGTAATTCCTTCTGAATTCTGCGATGCTTACCATTGAAACTTAATTAAAGTTACGAGTATCATGCAACCAGAAATAGTTTCAATGCAATTATTCGTTTCATCTATACTAATATATAAAGCTGCAGAGTTTGTTTGTATGTTTGTTTGAACGCGCTAATCTCAGGAACTACTGGTCCGGATTCAAAAAATCTTTCAGTGTTAGATATTTTATTTTCTAAAGAAATAGGGATCCGTATGAAAATTGCGATTTTGTAAACCAAGGTGTAAAATCGAAAACCTATTTATGCGTGCGCTGCAAAAACTATTGACAATAGAACAAAATAATGTACTACGGGTTTGTAGGTCTTATAAAGATCTACAACAAAGTCTGCGAGAGCACATATCTAACTATCATAGTTTAGTCACAATAACCGATTTTATGTTCATAAAAAATATGCACGGGTTCGAAGACCACGCGGGCGAAGCCGCGCGCAAAAGCTAGTATTATATAAGACAAGCGACTCACCGCGAATAGAGCCGATGAAGTACTTTTTTTTCTTAAATGACCCACTTCTGAGTTGGGCCTCCTCCAAACTCATGGAGGGAAATTAGCCTACTGTGCCACGCTGGCAAGACGGGTTGGCACTTGTATTAAGTTTTCCTTCTCTTTCGGCTAGGTAATCTGCCTATTGCTTCTGCTTCATTTAGACGCCTCTTACGCATCCTCAAGACGGTATGTATGGTATGGTATGGTTTTATACTTACCTATAAAAGAGATGCCGCCATACATTGATTAGGTATATCTTATATCATCAACATCATCAATTTAACCAAAAGACGTCCACTGCGGGATATAGGCCTCTCCGTAGGATTTAAAAGAGATGCCGCCATACATTGACTTGATATATCTTAAATTGATGATTTATTTATTTTATTATTTGATGACATCGTCAATTTAACCAAAAGACGTCTACTGCTGGACGTTGGCCTCTCCGTAGGATTTCCACAAAGGCCGTTTTCCGGCGACTTTAACCAGGTCACCGCTCCACCGTGTGGGAGGCCTACCAGCACTGCGCTTTCCGGAACGCCGTCACCACTTTTTGCCCCATCAGGCGTCGCTGCCCCACTGCCACTTAAGTTTGGTAATTCTGTAAGCTATGACGGTTTCTCTGGTTCTCTTGCGTATTTCCTCATTTATGATTGGATCTCGCAGGGAATCTTTGTGCATAGCCCTTAATATGTATATATATCTCTCTTACAATTTCTTGGCATCCCAACATGTCGTTAACCCTTTCATTCAACCAAAATGGCATATTATAAATATTAACTCTCATAAATATAAACCATTTAAATACACAATAACATTCAATTGAGAGTTGAATTATCATAATTGTTTAGAATAAACAAAGCTTGAATAATTTATGGTGTATAAATGCAAATGCAAACCCATTTCTATCCCCGCTCTGTTTAATCACAAAGTTTATACCTAATTCACTTACTGCGGCCCACGTCGCGTGGTATTGAACTCTTTAAGTTCTTAAATAAGAGTACCGTAAAACATAAGGTTAATTTCATTGTTAAGTACTGATCTTTTGGATAAAATCCTAAATCTCTCAGGAATATACAGAAAATGTTTGTATGCACATTTTTATTAGGTAAATAAAAATGCTACTTTTCCATAAAGTGAGAATGAATTTATAATTAATTAAAAGTTGAAAAGTTGAAGCAAATTGAGTTATTTTTTTGTGTAATTAACAGCCATATATTGTCAATTACACCGCTTTTTACTAAGTGCATTTGGATGTATTCACGGTACTTAGACCAAAAAAACCTTTTTTTATTTTTTTTTTCTGTCTGATTGTTTGCTGGACCTATGTTGACGGCAATTTCACTGGCGGGTAGCTGATGTATCAAGGAGTAACTTTGTCTGACTTTTGTACGCCTCGTGCTTTTGAGAATGGGTTTCTCAAAAGCACGGGGGTTAAATTTAGAAAAAAATAGTGTTAAATACCAAACCGACGAAGTCGCCGGTCACACAACAGCTAGTCAAGTGTTAAATTCTAATTTGATACGACCCATTGTGCAAAGTTCTATTTAGTTTCGTCAATGATCATGTGAAACGTATTTGTCATCATTTTGGTTTAGTCAAAGCGTTTCACTATAAAATTTTATTTCATAAATTTTTTACTGAAGTTCAGTTTAAATCTCAATAGTCATAAAATGGTTAATATTGGCTCGGATTCAAGCGGTGTTTGTGTTGTAAGTTTATAATCTCCAATACTCTGTTATGTTACTCTATATAATGTATAGCTAGTAAATGTCGAATCCCATAAATCCCAGTTACGCTCGTTATTAATTTCGTAAATTTAATACAATATACAACACTTGTCTGAACTTGAGAATTACAAGTGACACTTTTAGTCAGCGCAAATCCAAAAATGCAGTTTTTATGTGCAACTATCTCGAGCCCTCTTTACCCATTATGAAAGTACACATATAAATTTTGTTGCATTAAAGTTTTCATGAAAAAAGGAAATCCGTAGAAGAAATTAAAGCGACCGACATAGCTAGAAGGATTTCACGGTTGAAGTGGCAACGGGCAGGCCACGTAACCCGATGAACTGATGGCCGTTGGGACATAAGTCTTGGAGTGGCGTCCACGTATGGGAAAGCGAAGCGTGGGAAGAGCCCAACTACGACTGGGAGTCAGTGGGTGCGGTCTGCACGTAATCTTGCGTTGTGGAAATCTATGGAGGAGGCCTATGTCCAGCAGTGGACCTCTGTGGCTGAAAGATAGAAAGTTTTTAAGACTATATTTTCTTATAATTGTTACTAGCTCTTTGACTAAAACCACTATCCACAATTCCATTTAGTTTCAACAATTGACATGCGACAATACATTAGAACTTTCGAATAAGCAATTAAAGCCGGGCTTTGGTATATTTTGATTGAATAAACTTCGAGACCAATTTCATTTACTTCGCCAACTAAAAGTTTGTGTATAAATTATTGGATATTTGAATTTTGTTTGATGAGTTGGGAACTAAATTGTGGATAATCGATATTTGTGTTTACATCTTTCATAGAAATATTGTACAGGAAATTAATTAAAGAAATGACTATCGAGGAACCTAAACAATGAACACGACCACCACTTGACCAAGATATAAATGATCATGAGGATTAATTAATAAAAGACTTCGTACAAACTATCCTTCATTTATACAAGTACTAACAATTACTTATATTTCATTTGTAATCTACTGATAGTACTAGTAGATAGACTAACTCTTCTAACCTCTAATTTGTACCTACTACTGTTTAAAAAAAAGGATAACTTGATATAAACCCTGTGTCAACCCGTCTTGCCAGAGTGGCACAGTCGGCTAAATTCCCTCCATTAAATTTGGAAGAGGCCCGACCCAGTAGTGGGTCATTTATAGGCTAAAACGACGACGACGACTGTTTAAAAATAAACCACAATATTATACTTGGTTCTTGCGGTACATGTTTATTTTCCAAATTTACTGGTGTTTGTGTTTGTTTTTAGTTCTCTTTAACATCCTTGCGTCATTAGGTGTTAGCTAAAAATTAATGCAAAACAACCATGGTTATTATACAACCATGGCATATTACAACGTCTACCGAGTTTGGTTAGTAGGTTCTAAGCTTTTATGTCAATATGTTTTCAATATGTTATGACTATCTATAAATCTCTTTATCTCTGTAAGAATGCTTGTATGCAAAAGTTACTGTGAAGTTTTTAAAGTAATTTACAGTTATTTTTTCATGGACGTACCGTTGACTCCTGGAATATATTTAACATAATATAACATAATTTATATGGGTAGGTTTTAAATACAAAGTTACATAAATATTTCTGAAGCTGATTTGTATAACACTTGTCATTGTTATTTGAAAAAGCAACATTTCTTCAAGGCTATTTAGTAGGCATAAAGTAGTTGGCTGGCGCTTAAATAGATGTATTAAAAAAACAATAGTAGTTCTACATAATGGCTTTCAGTGCAGTGCACAGAAATATTTCACAACGTCCCATCCCTATTGTTCCAATCCAGAGACAAACCTTCATAACCTTGTGCCCTCTCAGGCACGCTGCCAAATGTCCTAAAGTGCACGTCTACGATTCTGCTCCAAGTTAATAAATTACTGTTATGACCGGTTCAAGCTGGGTCTTACTAGTGTTGGTATTATGTGAACTGAAATGGTATTATGGATAGCATTGTCATAAAAAAGATACAGGGATTGTTACACCTTGATTACTTTTCATTTAATTAAAACTAGTGGTCGCCCAGTGGTTGAAATTCGACTATAGTGAATTCAAACCATAGTTCTATTTTCAATTTGAACACAGACTTCTTTACATAGTATAAAACAAAGTCGCTGTTTCTGTCCGTCCCTATGTATGCTTAAATCTTTAAAACTACGCAACGGATTTTGATACGGTTTTTTTTAATAGATAAAGTGATTCAAGAGGAAGGTTTATGTGTATAACCCATACCCGCTTTGCACGGGCGAAGCCGGGACGGGCCACTAGTTAACAATAAACAAAAGAGATTATATGCGTGTATGTGTCTAAAAGTCCGTGTGGTGACGGATTTAGAATACAAAGGGTCACCAACCCATGCCATCCTGAGGGTATCGTAGGCGGCGACTAAAAGAATGCAATTAAGAGGCCAGACTTAGTTGTCGGTCCATTACAGGCTGAAATGATGATGATTGCATTAGAGTATGTTACAAAAAGGGACTTCCAAATAAGGATTTTTAATCATACTTTACGCAAAAAATCAAGAATCGAAGGAGTTTAGGGCCTGATAAACAAATCAGCTAAATTGCAAAACGTCACGTGTCGATATGGTCGTAGAAAGGCTACAGTGCTGCCATTGTTGTAAATGCAGGAACCTAACTAACGTACCACCAAGTCTACTCGGTTGGCGCCGCGTTCCGACCTATGGAAGATGGAAGTGTTATAAAAATAATGTATCTGTTCCGAAAAGACATATTTTTTAGAGGTTGGCAATACTGTTTTTAAAAAGGTTAGATTTAATTGTTAACATCATAATTGGTTTATTCTATTACTAGTGGCCCGCCCCGGCTTCGCCCGTGCAAAGCGGGGATGGGTTATACTTAAAAACCTTCCCCTTGTTACACGCTATCTATTAAAAAAAACCGCTTCAAAATCCGTTGCGTAGTTTTAAAGATTTATGCATACATAGGGACGGACAGAAGAATGCGACTTTGTTTTATACTATGTAGTGATAAACATTTTTATATTATATTCTATTTGTTTATTTGAGCATAATAATTGCATGTAATTATCATCCAACCAATGAGTGCGGTACATGGTGTCACGCGCGATCGTATGAAAACGAGGGTAGTTAAATAAACTAACCATTACGATTAGTAAGTGAGCTGACTACGCGATTAAAGTAATAAAATTCTAGTGCGTTATTCTAATATTAAAAATTAAACTTAAACTAAATAATGACTCAAATTAATCATAGTAGGTGATGAACTAAAAAGTGTAAAGAAAAAGTACAGTTAAAAGTCTCATCTTATTCAAGTTATTACAACAACAAATCTAATCCATTCGGTTCCATCGGTAACCTCTAATCACTATCCATGAAAATAACAGGAAACGAAGTTATTACTAAAGGTATGTTTTGATTTGTTATATTATTATTACCGTTACTACCGTCTATCCCAGTGCCATCATCAATGGAGCTGAAAGATGTCCAGTGATGGACACAAACCTTCTTTGTGTATCTCTACAATAAGCGGCCCTGGTCCGCCCGCAATTATCGAATCCTTAGTGTTTATTGATTATCACTATAGATTCTCATCTGGCAAACTTCTTTTATCTATGCTGTATAGTGCATTTTGGTAAACAAGATAGATTGAAAAAAGCAACTACAGTGCTTCTTGCTGGATTTTCTCTGCACCGCGTAATAACAAAAAATGGTAATAACATAATAACAAAAAATGGTTTGCTTCACAAACGTTGATCCCTAAAACACCCCCAATTAAGACCAGTTTTGTTATTTTGTTGTAGTTTTACAATAATTTACTACAAGTGATTTTTGAGTCTTTTGGTATATACAGCTTGCGATAAAAGTGTCATAACTACAGAAATAGACCCGTAAAACCCAAGAAACTTTGTGGTGCATAAAGAAGCTTCTGGGACAATATACACGATAGCGAGGCGACTCATTTCTGATAGAACAAATACGCTTTGTGATTAAATATTTGATCACATAATCGTTTGTTTCCCCCACATAGTTTATTTATACACAGAAACCCTCTGAGTTTATTGACCTCTGAATTTTGTGTTATATCAATGTTATCAACAATATGTTAAAAATATTTCATGACCTAAGCAAAATAAATGATTTGAACTTGCGGATAGGTTCTCGGGTCACGATTACTTTGCTTAGCTAGTCGGCCCTTAACACCCTTAGGTTGGAATTGCATGCTGACTAAAATTGTGTGCTGCTTAAATGTATACACTGAATAAGTAACAGATTTATGTACCACCAAAGTGTACTTACATTTTTGTCTTCTGGATACATTATATTTTTTTACGCGTCGGTTTGTATATCTCCTAGGGCTTCATCATCATCATAATTTCAGTCAAAAGACGTCCAGTGCTGGACATAGGCCTCCCCCAAGGATTTCCACAAAGGCCGGTCCTGGGCCACCCCCTCCATCGTTTTTCATTTATTGTCTGTAGCTTAGTAAGAACAAAGTCTAATCAGTTGTAAAAATAGATAAATTTATCGATGGTCTTTAGAAAGAAATAATTTCGGCTTTCTATACAATCAGCCTTAGTTTTTTGTAGACGCGTTTGCTTTTGTTTACATTACAATGCAAATCACTTTTATTCATCGGTACGTTTCATTTGCTTGTTCCATTAATCAAAGAATTTCTACAGGATTGTGTTTCAAATTAGGGATGGGATCACTCAAAGGGATTAGGATTCGAAGACAGACGATATCCAAAATATTTAATTATTGGTTTTCAATAAAATAAACAATATTTAGAGAATATATTTCGTAAAAAATATTCATAATGTATCCTTCGAGGACATAACATAGATTTTGCAATGGCATAAAGTAGAAGACCATATTCACAACTGGTAGAATGCTCCCAGGTTAAATGGGGTCTACTACCTGTTATATTAGACTGGACTTTGCTAATTATCATTATTTACAGGGAGCGAATTTCCACTGTAGGCCCCTCAAGGCCTAGACCATAGCATATTCATACAAAAACCTAATTAACCCTTGCTGGCCGTAAATTTTCATTTGTAAATGAAATGAGTCACGACTCACTCAAATATCAGTAAAAATAGTGAACATTTTACATTACTTTAGCAGCTTTAAAGTGAGCTATTTCAGCTTTAAATTTTCTCCTAATAGATATTCATCACATTATCTAGGTTACAAATTATCCATAATTAGTATTCCTCCACTATGTCGGAGACAAATTACAAAAACCTCAAATTTAAATATAAAACTTTATAACAAAAAATGTAAACAGACAACAAAAACAATAAGATACCTAAATTGCGAAAAATAACGAATTTAGGCCGGTGCCAACTTAAATTGACACAGCTACATCGATCGAATGGTTGATTATTTTTCGCCATTTAAGATTTTTCTATTTTTTTAGTGCATATAACTCGGAACCATCAACCAGTAAGTCGTTCAAGAATACCCAAATTTGACGAAGTTATACAGTGACACACATACAGACTAATTAAAAATCCGATTTTATTCGGTTAAAAAGCTATTTATAGTTCAAGTAAGTCGTGTCAAATCTCCCTTATTTCGGTTGGTATATGTTCTCACTAAAATCGACTTTAAAAAGGAGTTTCTCAATTCTGTTGTATAGTTTTCTTTTTAATGTTTGTTACCACATATTTTTAGTCGGATTCAAATCCAAAGTTGGACATATATCCATCTAAGCTCCCTTTTATACGGAATGTGTATGTTCAGATTCATGTGTAGAATTCCATTCGTTGCTCAAACAGGTAATTGCTGCGTAAAGGAAAACTCGTAAATAATAAACCTCGTGTAGGATTACGCGTTCTTTTGACGGTGGATTTTTCTATTCACTGCTTTGTTTGGATTAAAGGAAGTATTTTTTGTTTTAAATAAGGTGTGCTTTTTAATTTGTTGCGTTAAACAATTTAAGCAATTACATTTAAATTAAACATTGAAGAAACTTGCGTAACTACTCTAAATTAATGGCATATGTTAGTCCAAAGAGTGTATTATGTAATAAAGTAAAATAACTTTACGTATATATGTGTATGTTTACGTATATGTATATATGTCTATATTGGATTTTCCTATCACAAAGTCGAAAACCTATGCCAACCTGTCTGGCCGGCGTGGCACAGTAGGCTAATTGTAATGTCTAATGTAAATGTTTAAATTCAATGTGAAATAATCGCGAAAACCTAAGACATCATATTTTGTTCTATAAGCTTTCATCGTTACGTACTTCACTATCACTATCACTACATAGTATAAAACAAAGTCGCATTCTTCTGTCCGTCCCTATGTATGCATAAATCTTTAAAACTACGCAACGGATTTTGAAGCGTATATGTATAACCCACCCCCGCTTTGCACGGGCGAAGCCGGGGCGGGCCACTAGTCTTAATATAAAAAAGAAGTGTAACTAATTACAGTCCGCGCCAATCTTTATGGCCGGTCTGAATGTAGCCGTGGGTACGAACTTGCGCATCGTACATTTTATAACCAACTAGTGGCCCGCCCCGGCTTCGCCCGTGCAAAGCGGGGGTGGGTTATACTTAAAAACCTTCCCCTTGAATCCCTCTATCTATTAAAAAAAACCGCTTCAAAATCCGTTGCGTAGTTTTAAAGATTTATGCATACATAGGGACGGACAGAAGAATGCGACTTTGTTTTATACTATGTAGTGATACGAACGAAGCTCACTCACACGAAAAACGGCGCGCGCGGGCCCGGCGTCCCTGCCCCGTGTACGTCCCGCGGATACCTGATTTTGTGTTGTGCGTAGCGGAATGCAGCTACATTAAGACCGGCCATAAAGATTGGCGTGGACTGTACGACGACTGACTCAGTCGGGTCACATCAGAAACTAAATATTTTTATAAATCGCCGTAAATACAAACGTAATTGTCAAAACAATTAACTACTGTCACAGTCCATTAATTACAATATTATGTACAGACATTTCGAATATTTTGCCGATAGTTTGCTGGTACAAAAATAAAATAAGTTACAAAAATGTACACGTGTAGGACGAGGAAACATCATTCTGCAGCCATGGTCACAATTAAAATTGATGTGAAAAATATCAGATTTCAAATTACGAAATTGGAAGGCGATGGTGTTCAGCCGATTGGATTCTATCGTTGTTTGAATTGAAACCACAAAGCAAATGAATGCGGGGCTTACGTAACAAATTGAAAGCAAAAATACAGTTTGATATTGGGGCATGGAAATATGGCCTTTTCGCCCATCGTCCATTAGGGCGGAGACAATGAATCGATTTTGTAAAGGAACTGACTTTTAAATCGCGTGATTATTACTTTTTCACAAATATAAAGGCTGTTTTGGATAGACACCTAACGGAAAATATTTTGTCCGATGGTTTTTTGCTAAATTATTTATTGAGCGCAATAGAGAAGTATGAAATGTAGTAATTGTTTACGTGATTAAAAGACTGAGGTGGTATACATATAGTGCCAAAATGATTGGAATGGCTGATGGAAATGGCTGGAAATTGAGATAGGTTAGTTATTGTGCTATGCCAGCTATTAACAGCTGAATAAAGCTTGGGCAGCAACACTATCTATTTTATACCGCGAATTGAACGGTACATTTCTTGATGTTTCTCAGAAAAATGTTGAACTTAATTGGGATTGAGTCACAGAAGCTCTTTATAAGTAACAATAAAAAAAATCATGTATTACTTACAAAATTTAATATTTTCTTTTTATTCATTTAAAATTGTTATTGAACCTACCCACCTCCTTTAAGTTACTGGTAGTGGAATTTGTCTCACTCCGCTAATGCTGAAACGGCGACCCCTTCAATAGAACATACAGGAAGCATGGCAAATATGTGTATGTGTCGTAATTTTTTGCTAAAGCAATAAGATAAATAACTTTTTGGATGTTTTTTTTTTCAAAACGGAACCCGTGCACTTGTTATACTTGTATCGCGGGCAGTTTACTAACTTGTAATTCACGAACGACACCTGGATTCAGAGCAAGTGCCTCTGGTTTAGACAAAGACACTTGCCCGAATCGAACCACCCGGGTTCGATTTGGGCAAGTGTCTTTGTATATCCAAAACCGGCACATCCAACCCCTAGACCAACGAAGCAGTCGATATGTTCATAAATATTTGCTGAATAAACTGTTTTCTTTTATTTCTTCCAGTTCTTCTTCCAAACACAAGGAAGTTATTATCAAATTGGATTCTAGTTACTCGTTCACATACAATTTCGCTAATTCCTTTGATGTTCTTCAAATAATCGGCATCCCTAGAACCACGTTCATTGCGTTTGAGGAAATATTTGCTTGAAGACTGCTTTAATGCGGGTTTTTTTTTATTGGCAAATACCTATTACATTAACTGCTAAATAAAATGAATATATATACAGGGTTGATACGACATAGGGGCATTTTTTTAAAACTGCCTATACTAGGTATTATTTCCAGGCTCTGTACCAAAAATCAATTAAATTAGAGCAATAGTTTAGCCGCAAATGATTTTTTAAATATTTGCCTCATTTGAACATGATGTATCTTTCCTAACAGATGTTTATGCCTAACGCATCGTTTATTGACCTTAGGGGCTGTCCATTAATCACGTGATGTTTTTTTAATATTTTTTAACCCCTCCCTCGCCCTTGGTGATACCTGGTGAGGTTTAAGACTACTCCTCCACCCACCATGAAAAATCACGTGTATTTTTTTAACCGTTTTGAATTCATACTAATCACATATAGTATACGTAGTGTAATATAATGCCCCTCTGTCATATCAACTCTGTATATATATATTTTATTAACCAAATACTTATCAATTTTTTTTAAATGAAACCGCTGCATTTTGTATAACCTGTATCGCGGAGGCAGTTTATAAACATGAAATTCACGAATGCAATTGACACCTAGACACAGAGCAAGTGCCTCTGGTTTACACAAAGACACAGTCTCGCCCCGGAATCGAAAAAAAAAATCTAAATTAAATAATTTATTTTGCTTAGTCGTGATGGACCGAGAGAGTCGTGATGACTATGAATAATGAGATTGTCAACATATTATTCATAACATTTATATAATTCAACATTCACCCTTTTACCACCAGTTCGGAACGCGACCACTGCTGAAAATAATTGGCAAGAAACTCGGGTTAGCAGGTAAATCTCAAACTCAACACTCCTCTTCCTCTGGATACCGCGGGCGATTTTGTAGGAAAAAGAAAAAAAAACATTGTCAATGAAACAAATATAGGCGGCAGATTTGACTCTTTCTTTGTACTTTTGAAAACAACTGTGTTATAGTCTCTCCCTTGAAAACGACTGATGTAATGCATTTGAAACGACAACGGGAATTAACGAATGTAAAATTTAAGCGACAAACCCGTCAAAAAGTGTTTACTTTCAATACAAAGACTGAATATTATGAATATACATTTAAGAAACATTAATGAAAATAATCTTATATAACCAAGAAATTAATAAATTCAATCCGGTTGATTGTAATTCAATCGCAGATCAGGAATACCTTTGGTCTCTCTTGTAACCACAACTGCTGCAAGGCATTTGAATACTCGAAATAAAAAAAGTATAATAGATACTATAATACCATCAAACGTGATTACTACTAACTAGAAAACGTGATTGATTTTATGGGAGCCCTCAGCGGATCTGAGCAGTCTATTTGTTTCACACATCACGTTTGGTTTAAGGAGTTGGTCCGGCCCCTAAGTTGAAACTCCTCGGCCAAGAAATCCATACGCCACATGAAACCCCCCACAAGTGTTTGTTTAGGATTGTTATCCCATGTGAGGTGTTATTTAGGGGCATACTTAACAAACTTTCTAAACATTTTGGTCGGTATAGTGACAGATTTAGAATAACTAGTTTCACCCTCCCAGATTGGAAGTATATTTATAACCATATAATGTACCAATATGTGTTTAGTAAAAATCAAATTAAATATATTTCTTTTAACTCAATATTTTGGAATAGTTTTAAAGGTTGATGATATAATATCAGAAATTTAAATTATGTATATATCTACTACTACTACTATTACTTCATCTAAAGCGGTTATATATCCTCCACTGCTGAGCCGGGCCTCCTCCACTTAAATGGAGGGTTATTAGCCTACTATACACGCTGCACACCAGACGGGTTGGCACAAAAGATTCGTGTCAAGTTTTCGTTCTCTTACGGCTAGATTATCCAGCCTTGTCCTTTCCTCTTGTCAGCTCTTACGACACTCTCAGAATGGAATAGGGTGCGGACAGTATCCCTCACCACACAGAGATCTCTACACATGCGAAATATTGCTCAGTTTATATCAAGACGGGCTCCGTCGAGGCATACCTAAAATCTAATTGTGACCTACATTTCATCATCATCATTTCAGCCAAAAGACGTCCACTGCTGGACATAGGCCTCCCCCAAGGATCTCCGGTCCTGGGCCGCCCGCATCCACTGCTTTCCGGCGACCTTTAACCAGGTCGTCGGTCCACCGTGTGGGAGGCCTACCAGCACTGCGCCTTCCGGAACGCGGTCGCCACTCGAGGACTTTTCTGCCCCATCGGGCGTCGGTCCTGCGAGCTAAGCTATATATTGTGACCTACACTGACATCAAATACCTGATATTATTTACAGAGTGGACAGTATGTGCTATGCCAAACTTTTTATTATGGTACTTAAAATATTATTACCTATCATCAGCCCATGATGATATATGATGATGATTATTTTTAAATTGTTATCAAAAAGTGTCGTTCTCTTGTTCGTTAAAAAGTGGCCTTGCCTTTCAACTTTTGCCTAGGCATATACAAAGTAAATATGTACATATTTTTCCAATGCCAATTATGTTATTACATGAATGGTACCTTTTATATAACTTCTGAGCCCATAAATGACCCACTGCTGAGTCTGGCCTCCTTCATAGTCATGGAGGACAATTAGTCTACTGTGCCACGATGACCAGACAGGGTCGCATACAAAACCCTATGCCAAGGGTTTTGTATCAAGATTTCCTTATCTTAGAGCTAGGTTTTCAGCCTTACCATTTCCTTATCTCAGCTTTGTAACACCCGCGGGATGGAATGGGGTGACGACACTATGTATTCTAAACCTTACGGAAACCTTTTTAAATTTTGAACTAATTAAAACATACCCCTATAGATATCTACATTCAATTTAATTAATCATAATATTAGGTCCTTACATATGATATTGGCGTTTTGTACGGGAGGAATGTAAAGTGTTTTTTTTTGTAAAATATAGTTAACTAGCTTTTGGGCGCGGCTTCGCTCGCGTGGACTTCGAACCCGTGCTTATCTCTATGCATTTTTTTTATGAATATAAAAGTGGTTATTGTGACTAAACTATGATAGTTAGATATGTGCTCTCACGGACTTTTTTGTAGATCTTTATAAGACCTACAAACCCGTAGTACAACATTTTGTTCTATTGTCAATAGTTTTTGCAGCGCACGCATAAATAGGTTTTCGATTTTACACCTTGGTTTACAAAATCGCAATTTTCATACAGATCCCTAATTCTTTTGAAAATAAAATATAGCCTATAACCTTCCTCGATAAATGGACTATCTAACACTGAAAGATTTTTTGAAATCGGACCAGTAGTTCCTGAGATTAGCGCGTTCAAACAAACAAACAAACAAACAAATAAACAAACAAACAAACTCTGCAGCTTTATATATTAGTATAGATTATTCAACGTACTGTGCTTTCTTTTGCGACACCAGCGCCGTATATTTCATTAATCCTACGAGCTGTTTCTGCAGCACTGGTGCCACGGTAAAACTCGTACTCGTAAATATACCGATATTTCATGTTTTCCATTGTAAGGCAATAAGCGACGCCAAAGAAAGAAAAAAACAAATGAATGACTGTTTTAAAAAATAAAATGTACCAGCTAAACGAATTTATTAATTTGAATTTGTAATTCTTAACCTTAAAGCAGATATTTCAGATCAAAGTGGCCAGTGCAACAAAACGCTAATTTCATATGTAAGGGCCTAATATTAATATTTGTACTCACGATGGTGAGGTCCATAGTAAACTCCTGCTTCTGACTTGCTAAGAAAAGCACTTTTTGTTTAACAAGATTAGTGAACAGTCTTAGGATCAATTTAAAAGGAACTAAAAGTATAAACATGAAAATCTATATGCATTGTGGACTTAACCTATTAATTAGGTTAGTAGGTTTTATTGACTTTTCAAAATATGTTGATAATTTTCATTGAAAATTTTCCACAGTTTTTCCAAGTTTTAAATAAGTGCTATATTTTGACTTATTGACGCAGACCGTATGGTTTCTTTTGTGATATTAATGCTACTTCGATAGTTCAATGGGTGGTAAAATCGGAAATTATGAAAATGGACAATGGGCAGTGAGACTAACCAGCGTCGTTGAAGTTATGCACTTATCTGAAGCTTCAGTTGGTTCACGATGATGGAGGATCCTCCGTGGTCCAATAATTTCTCCACAGTATTTTTACTAAGTTAATGATGTTATTATATAAAAAAATTTGATGACGACTTCACAATGTACATCAGTTCTTGAGAATGAATATGGCGTACACGAGTTGCCAGCTAGGGATGGGAAAATGGGGCGTGTCTATGATATGTAGGGATAGGAAAGGATTAAATCTTTAACACCGTACTCTACAGGCTTTTTCGACCCCGTAACTGGCAGACTTCTATCTGATTGTTCCATATAGTGTCCCGCCAGTAGGTATTGTATACGAAGTGTACGTTTTCATTTTCCATTAATATTTTTTTTCTTCTGAATAGGTCAATTTAGTTGGTGGTTCAAAACGTCTTTCCAATCTAGAGGGGTCTACTTACGAAGCTTTTCACTAAAAGGGGCCTTGGCCAATCTACTTATGTTTGCAAAAATGATTGAATATTGTGCCTCGAATGATGCTAAAAAGTATTTTTATACGTGTTGAATAGAAACATAATTTGGCTTTCAATGTGCTCATCAAATATTTTTATTTGTGCTGATGCAATTAATTATGTAGATTATTTTCATAAGAATTATTTAAAAGTAATAGTTTTGTTAATAATTTAAGTAAACGATAGATGTTTGGTCCTGAGGAGTTAACAAGAAGCTATGCAAAACACTTTTATTGGTACAATAATGGTAACATCCGTTTTAGTCTTCTTTGCATGACACTTTTTTTCAAATAATTCAATTATATTGTTTGTTATTGCCCATTCACAGTAGTGATGTTAAGTTTGCCGTACTGCATGGGGGTTTGTTGCCGTATTTAGCTTCTGGGAGTGACCAATGTTTTTCATTGCTTATTTGATTATGTTAGGTATTTGAAGTCTGAAGTTGTAGCCCCCCGGATGGATTAGGGTGGTGACACTGTATTCGAAATCCGTCACTCCACAATAGGCTGATTACCCCTTACGTACTTACCCAATGGGAGTAGCCATGACCGTGTGGAATATTTAAGAGTTAAGTAAAAAAATCCTTTCTTGCTAAAGCTTATAAAAAAGTAGGACCACACTGTGATGCGAACTATCCCTTTAGGGCAAAACCATGACCGCTTTCTTCCAAATCTTTATTTTCGAAACCCGTTTAATGTTTTCTTTGTGCGAATGACAACGACGCGGATATTTCGGGCTATGTCATCCGGCGAGGCGTATTTTTAGCTGATACAGAATTATGGCATTTACAACTCTATTTTGAAATAAAGTATGGCTTGAAATATGTTGGCAACCGAAATACTTATTTAAACGCCACAACTATATAATCTACTCCATTCATAGCTTTGGCTTCCTTTTTTTTGTAATGATACTTATCTCGATAGAGGGGAAATGCAGGGGTTTTAAATTCAGTCCGTTCCTGAGAGTCTTACTAGCTGCAATCTCTTCAAGTCTACCTTGGGATGGAAAGTGAGAATGATAGAGAAGTTGAAAAGTGAATATAGGGCAGCAATTATTTTTTTTGAGTAAGAGTGCAAATACGGCGATGGATTTACTTACGATGAAATACAGTGTCACCAACCCATTCCGTGCTGGGAGTGTCGTAAATGCCGACAAAAGGGAATGTGAAGGCCGATAACCTAGCCACAAGAGAAGGAACACTCGGTACATAACCCTGTGCGAACCCGTTCAGCCAGCGTGGCACAGTAGGATATTTACCCTCCCTACAACTGGAGGAGGACCGGCTCAGCGGTGGGTCATTTAAGCGTTGAGAAGTAGAAGTATAGGGGTGGGAAAGTGAATTAAGATCAGCACTGATATTTTGAGTAAGAGTCACAAAGAATGAATACATAGTGTCAACACCCCATTCTATCCTTAGGATGTAGTATGAGCTGACATAATAAATTTGCCAGTCCGATAGCCGTAGGAGAAGGAAAACTTGATACAAAACCCTGTACCCGTTTGGCCAGCGTGGCACAATAGGCTAATTATCCTCCATGTAACTGGAGGCGTAACAAAGAGTATTTTTCCACACGTGTCCCTGATACACGTCATATTACACAGACATAATATAAGTTACCTATACGTGAAACGATAATAAAGGTTGACCTAAAGGTTCGTCACACGTAGTATTTATAGTAGCAGTGAACGGCAGTACATGCGATTATTAAATTCAACACTAGTCCCCTCCCGTGGCTTCACCTGCACGGATTTGTCTTCAGAAGCTTACCGGTGCTAGCCTAACTTTTTCGTGAATAAAGTAAGCTATTCCGGACTATTTGGTATACGTCAGTTCCGATCTGTTATGCCAATCTTTAGATTTAGAAGACATAATGTCATCACCGCATTCCATTCTGAGGCTATCGCAAGAGCTGACTAAATGAAATTACATGGCAGAAAACCTAAAGGCAATTAGAAACAAAACTTTGTGCCAATCCGTTTGCCCAGCATGGCACAGTAAGTTAATTTCTCATCATTAAGATCCCGACTCGGCAGTGGGTCTTTTACTAGCTGAGAAGTAAGTCAATGACGTCATTGATATTAAACCATTTATCAGAATGGGCGCTATGGCGCTCTTCAGGGGAGGCCTATGTCCAGGTGTGGACTAATGTGGGCTGATGATGATGATTTATCAGAATATGACTACTAAAAAATTAAATTAAAAAATTTAAAAAATCCCCGACACAATAGCCTTTAAAAAGTAAAAAAATTATAAATAAAATATACTTACTAAATATTTACGCGAAGTATTTACTAAAATATAGTAAATACTTCGCGTTGGGGGACCACTCCCACTTATTTATTACCTGACCCCTGGTCCCCCAACGCGAAGTATTTATTTTTATTTTTTACTTTTTAAAGGTTATTGGGTTTATTTAAATTTTTAATTTAATTTTTATTTTATACTTTTTATAGGTACATACTTAATATAATGTAGATTTTGTTAAATTGCACGTGATGCGCTTTCATTTGAGACCCCACTCGATTATATTTGCAGACATTCTGTTCTTCTTCCCCACTTTCACCCCTCATAACTTTTAAACGGCTCACCCGATTTTCATCAAACATGTCTAAGAACACTCGCCCGTAACTCACCTTTCATACAAAAAAACTTTATTGAAATCGCTTCATCCGTTCGCGAGCTACGGTGCCACAGACAGACAGACAGACAGACCGACAGACAGACAGACAGACACGTGAAACTTATAATACACCTCTTTTTGCGTCGGGGGTTAAAAAAATATGAACATTTGTGAAATGCATTTCCTTCAAATTTGTTTTAGTTGTTAGTGGCAAAGCAGAGCGCGCAGGGTACAGCTAGTAGTAGTATAAAAAAGCCAGAGATAAACTCCATGCTAGAAGTTGAAAAAAAAAGTTGCCGTACCGTGTGTGCTTGGCCTAACAGGCACCTGTCAATCAGTCTGCGAAGCCTTCGCAAGGCGGATAATCCTGTCATTTCTTTGCGAATACCCTGATGCGGCTTGGACAGGTATTACGGACGTTACGCCTCATATCGTCATGTACTTACTGGATCTTGACATGCCTTATATATATGGAGGTAACGGCACGTGGCAGAACATCAGAGAATATAGGGCAACATGTGCCCCACTAGTTGGATAGCTTATTTAAGCTTAGCGACGTTATTGGCCATGTGGGTACGCCAAAGTTTCTATTTATAACAGTCACATATCTCATTTTTGCGATGCCTTCAGTGTAAACTAATTAAGCTAAATTTCAATATTAACCTTGATATAATTCTTTCAAAAATACTAATAAATTTAAATATTTAGTAACTTAAAACTAAGTAGATTATTGTAAAAAGCTATATTATTGCAGTTTCATCAAAATTCATGCAGTAATTTTTGCGTGAAAGAGTAACAAACATATACCGATATCTTCTTACAAACTTTCACGTTTATAATACTATAGTAGGATCGTTGGTCTAGTGGTTAGATGTGCCGCCTTTGGATCAACGGGTCCCGGGTTCGATTCCGGGGTCGGGCAAGTGTCTTTGTCTAAACCAGAGGCACTGGCTCGGAGTCTGGGTGTTATTTCTAACTATAATATGTATGTATTTACAAAAAAATGTATATAAGTAGTTTATCATCCATCTCGTTACCATAACACAAGCATTAAGTTGCTTAGCTTGGGACGAGATGGCGTTGTGTGAAATGTCCAAGGATATTTATTTATTTATTTATATCCGTTATTATTATCCTACAAGTTTTTTTTTTCGGTTGTCAGTGCTTATTTGTCAAAATATTACACATTTATCACCGGCAGGTGACTAAAATTCAGGAAAAACGTGTATAGGTATATCAGTCTTTTTGTTGTGACTATAGGGTTCTTATTGCCCTGTATAAGCTATTTTGCCTCCATAAAACAAGGGTTGCCTCCACCGTTTTTCTCAACAGACATTCATGCGCTGATGATGATCATTACCAAAATGTATAAATCGACATTGAGAGCAATTGTTTTGTTTACGCAACAGGCTTCTGTTTTCAATATATTTTCCTACTTCATTTTGTCAATATTTTCCCTCAAAACGAAGCGATGGGGTCGTGTTTCGATATTCCCCATCCCATTGGCTGCTCGTGCAGCCGTGTAACATCAACGCAACCTACGCGTTTACTCGACATTTCCTGTAAGCGATAGCTACCCTATAGGTTTTATATTTTTCTGTACCAAGGTTTTTTTGGTTGGACTATATGGGTGATTTCCAATTTTAAAATTCTTTTAAAAAATCTAACTTCTGTACTGTTTATAATCGGCATCGCGGAGGCTGCACAAATTACACCCACACTCAGAACAAGTGCCTCTGAATCGAACCAGGGACCAACCACTCGACCATTCAAGAGTAAGTACCATTATCATCTTTAGTCTGGTCCCCTCAGTATAACATCTACACTGAACAAATTGAACGCATTCAAAAACGTGTTTTAAAGTATCTGAACTTCAAGACGCATAAGCGCCACGACAGTTACGCGAAGGATTGCCGACACTATAAACTGCTACCTCTTGCTGACAGACGCATCTTGCTAGATATGTGTTTCCTATTTGACCTATTACGAGGTGGGATTGATTGTCCCGAGCTATTCAATTTAACACACCTAAAACTCGAACTCGGAACACTACTTTGTTCTCAGTGCCTCATCACCGCACAAATTATGGTAGCAACTCTGTTGTAGCGCGGCTACTTCGGACATATAACAACAGATTTAGTAAAATTGATATCTTCCTGTTCCTGAAAATTTATTATATTTCTACCTCATATTGCATTGTCGTGGAACTCTGTAATTGGCTTAGATTACTGTAAGGTATATGCAACATGTAACATCTTTAAGAAGCTGTAGAGATTCCTTAAAATAAATAAATCATTGTTCGGCCCTTGTCCCACGCTAGCTGGTATTTTCCATACACTCCTATCGGTCGTCATTATCTTCATTCATTAACACAATTCATCCATCTCATTGAGTCTTCCACAACCCTTGCGTCCACTAAATACTTACTGAAACTGACATCGGTTTAGAATGCTGCTATATTGAGAAAGCCCACAGGATTACCAAACAGTGGCAGTGGGCAGGGCACATAGCAGCGCAGTGCTGGTAGGCCTCCCACACGGTGGACCGATGATCTGGTTAAGGTCGCTGGAAAACGATGGATGCGGGTGGCCCAGGACCAGCCTCTGTGGAAATCCTTGGCGGAGGCCTATGACCAGCAGTGGACGTCTTTTGGCTGAAATGATAATGATGATTATCTCTTGGTCTTGTTCTCAAAAAATCACTAAACTACATAGTGAGAGCAAGTTGGCCAGATGAGAAAGGCATTGTTTGATGTAATCTTGGAAAATAATCACCTCTAAAAACCACTTAAGCGCACAATCCGGAAATATACGAGTAAAAGGAAACGCTACAAAAGCTCCAAGTATCTTAAACAACACTCGAAATAATCTCACGTGACTGTTGTTTGGGTATTCAAATACGAGTCAACAATTCGATGCGAAATTGCTGAGCAATATTAGATCTTATTACAAAGGTAAAAGGAGGCTTGGAATCTTCAACGATAAATAAGATCACTGAGGTATGCGGACTCGGCAGCGAGTCCTTTGTTTTGTTACCTTTACGCGAGTTTGCCAATCATGTAAACAGAAATAATCTTCACAAGGTAACAGAAATATTTTTTCTATTGGGTAAAGAAGACATAACCAACTCCTAAACCTTGCGGCTAGCTTATTGTCATTTTTTGTAGGCTCTTACAACACTATCAGGATGGAATGTTGTGATGAACTATGTTCATCAATCATAATCTTGAAAACGTGTGAATACGAAGTCTTACCTATCTTGATAACGTTGTCATTCACTCAACAAATCCTACTAATATTATAAGAGCGAAAGTTTGTAGGAATGTATGTTTGTTACACTTTCACGCAAAAACGACGAATGGATTTTTATTAAACTTTTTCATAAAGTTCAATATCTATTTAATATGCTTATACAGGGTTGATACGACATAGGGGATTTTTTTTTACTGTCTATACTAGGTATAATTTCCAGGCCCTGTACCAAATATCAATTAAATTGGAGCAATAGTTTAGCCGCAAATGATTTTTTAAATTTTTGCTTCATTTGAACATGACGTATCTTTCCTAACAGATGTTTATGCCTAACGCATCGTTTATTAACCTTGGGGACTGTCCATTAATCACGTGATTTTTTTAACATTTTTTAACCCCTGCCTTCCCCTTGGTGATACCTGGTGAGGTTTAAGACTACCCCTTCACCCCCCATGAAAAATCACGTGTATTTTTTTTGTACCGTTTCGAATTCATACTAATCACATATAGTATACGTAGTGTAATTTAATGCCCCTCTGTCATATAAACTCTGTTTATTACACATCAGTATAACAAATAGGCTGTAATGTATAAAGATAAAGTGTGATTTTTCCAAAATATAACGGATTGAAACCACGGGGCGCAGCGAGTCAAAGTCAAATCATTTATTTTGTCTATGACACAAAGTACACTAATAAGTTGTCAACGAATTAAAAATAAAAAAATCTGTAGATATTTCTAAACGCTTATCAGAAGAGTCGGAGTTCAGAAATGTAATGATTTGTGGGCTCAGATTCAAGTTTTTTTTATAAAGTAGAAGTCTTCTATGATTCACTAATTGATTTTACTACAATATTTTTTTTTATTAACAAGCAGTAGTTTTAAGGTAATGAAACAGGCAGAAATTTCGCCAGAGCAATATGGGTTTTAAAAACAAAGGAATAGGGTCAAAACTCCAATTATACGAAGCCGTAGTTCGAATACGTAAATAACTTCCTTGTTCGGTTATTCAGTGAACGTGATGGTTCGGATTTCAGGTGTTTCAAGCTGGCTTCCCTTTGACAATTCATTAAGTAGATTAACAAACCTACAAACCGAATCTATGACACGTTTCCTATATAAACATAGATACAAATATATGTCGTGTCAAACACTAGGCAACTGACGCCGTATCTATCTGACCGTGGCAACGATAATTAAGGAATATCCTAAGACGCGTACGTGACGATCTAGAGATTTGGTCATTAGACTATCCGTGTGGTAACAGGATTTAGAATACACTTTATTATCATCATCATTATCATCACTATCACTACATATCATAAAACAAAGTCACTGTCGCCTGACTGTCCCTATGTATGCTTAAATCTTTAAAACTACGCAATGGATTTGAAGCGGTTTTTTTTAATAGATAGGGGTGAATTTCCCAAATGACTTTTTTTTTTGTCTTCGGTGAAATTAGTATTGGAAAAAAGGAATATTGTTCTGAATTTTTTTTTTGTATTCAATAGGTTGTTATTGGGCTGTGGCAAAAATATGATTTGCATAGGACTATTACAAAAGGTAGAAAAAAAATTATAAGCCTCATTTTTTTTCAAATCGGTGCTGTCCCTCTACTTTTTTTACAAACAAAACAGCTTATACACGAATAAAAATAAGTAAGATAAGTATATAACTTATTCTATTTCATAGAATATTAGTTTTGTTAATAATATATAGCATATTTTATTACATAATTATTGATTATTATTACTGAGAGGCACAAACGTACTTGTCTTGCAATATGATTTCATATCGGTGGACAAAAGTAATTTAAACCTAACTTTACATCGACGAGTCCGAAAGCGTCTCAACCCCCATTTTAATTCTCTTGTTAGTGTGTGCTATTGCGCAGTCAGGACGAATGCCTGTCAAATCGCTTCATATTCCCGCAAATAACGTAAGTACGCCATTCCAGTTGCTCCCGGACAATTATTTTATACTATCGGTGGTTGCATTTTTTTAGTGTAATGAGTAGTTTTATTGTTGTTGTTTGGTTCTAACAGAGGTAGTAAGTGAATTAGCTTCATTGAGTATTATTGAATTTATCCTATATTTTATGCATTTTTTCTAATTTCCTAAAAAGTGTGTTATTTCTCACGTCGGTGTTCACATATCGGTGTAATCGGTGGGCTTTATTACCACCGATGTGATAATTTTTACACCGAAATTATAAGAAAAAATCAATCGGTGTTTTGATTCATGATCAACGCACAGTTTTGTCACATCGGTGGCTTGCTTTATCATATCGGTAGATCCCGTGTCATTTCTTTAAGTATACAAAGAAACAATGGAACATACAAACATACATACTACCTACATAGACTGCTAAAATCATTACCACGATATCACTGGGTAGTAGAAGATGCATAAATGTATCGTTAGGGGAGGTCTGTACTCGGTAACCTACGTCTATCTATAGGCTGAGATGATGATGGTGAGGTGAAGCAATTGAACACATTAAAGATTTTTCTAGAAAATATTTTCTAGTTAAAAACATATAAAGTACATAATAAAAAATAATAAATAGAAAACATCATATTAGCTTAATTTTGTTTAAGAATGCCAAGGCCAAAACTAAAAGAGGAGGAGAAAAAAAGAGAGAGAGGTTGCTGGAACGAATACGAAAAACTAAAATAAACATTCTTTTTTAATTGTAACTACCCATAGTAAATTTAATAAAAAGAAAATAAATACATATAATAAAATAGTACCTATTTCAAAAAATATATTTTGATTGGGTTTCTAAGAACTCGGTTCTCTTTGCATGTGATGTGAGTTCAGGTCTTCAGTTCTACGTCACCCTTGTAAAATATATAGGCATCTACTAACTATTTACTTTTATATTCAAAGGTGGATAGATTATCATATCGCTGGATATGTAAATCATTTCGGTGGATAAACTTATCATATCGGTGTACAGAAAAAATCATCGGTGGCGGTTTGTCATGTCGGTGGAAACCAGAATTCAAACTGAATTTTCTCCCTATTCTTAAATGATAAGTCGATGGTATTAAATTTGGAAATATTTGATGTCCTATAGATTACATAAAACCTGAAAAATATACAAAATATATTTAAATGAAAAAGTTCACCGATATGATAAAAAAAATGGCATTTGTTGAAATTGACCCATAGAGTGATTCTAAAGGAAGGTTTATATGTATAATACATGCACAAGTTTAGATGTTCATCATTGCACCCGTGCGAGGCCGGGGCTAACTAGCGACCTAGTTATAAATAATAAATAAATAATAAATATCCTTGGACATTTCACACAACGCCATCTCATCCCAAGTTAAGCAACTTAATGCTTGTGTTATGGTAACGAGATGGATGATAGACTACTTATATACATTTTTTTTTGTAAATACCTTTTTGTAAATAGTTTTTCTAGATTCGAGGGTTTCTATATATTAAAAAAAAACTTAGGACAAGAAGAACGAATCAGGAAATAGAAAGTTAATAATAGTTATATGACATTCATGCAAAGTCAATACGTGTTGCTAGTACCTAAAACTGGCAATAATTGACCCGTCAAATGCAAAAATGATTTTCAAATCAGTAGTTTCACAAATTAGCGAGTTTGAACTAACCCTGCCGCTTTATTTTATTGTAGATTTATTTATTGCTAGCCGTTTGGTGACGGATTTAGAATACTTACTACCCCCATTCCAGCCTAAGGGTGGTGCAAGACCTGACAAAAAGGCTGTAGGTGTCGTAAGAGGCAACTAATGGAACGTAAGAGGCAAATCACCTCGTTTCAAGAGAAGGAAAACTTGACACAAATAACTGTGCCAACCCGTCTGGCCAGCGTGGCACAGTAGGCTAATTACCCTCCATGTAATTGGATGAGGCCCGACTCAGCAGTGGGTCGTTTGTGGGCTGAGTAGTAGTAGTTTAGAAAATAATATAAAGATGATGTTGATTGACATTGTACAATGCCAAGTTTTCCGCCATACCTGTTTTTAACCGATGTGAAGGAAACCCGTTCCTATTTTCTTAACATGAAAAGGTTAAAAGCCTGTAAGTAAAGAAAAACATGCGCCCTTGCGCGACGACCCTCTGAAAATAGCACAAAAAAATGTTTGCTCATCAATTTCTTGTAAGTATCTGAATTTTTCACAGGCAGATATATTATATTCTTGACTTTACCTTTAAAATGGTTCCCTCAGGTAATAAAGAAATTCCTACTTTGATATAAGACCTAGATTTAGATTAAAAGTAATGAAAGAAAGCCACAATACATTTGCCGTGGGAACTCTAGGGTTTTATTTGACTCGGAAGCAATCTATCGCCTCGAGTTCCTTCTAAATATTTCCCTTTCAACATTCCTATTTATAAAAGCATTGCGAGAGCTGAAGGAAAGGGGATAAATAATTGTTAAGGATCCATTGCTTTGCGTCTATGAACGTCCCGAGATAATCTGCAGCTTAAGCAGCTTTGCATTCAATGTTATGTTTTATCTTCGTCATTTGGTTGGAACTATAATAAAAGCCTATAGTGTATGCGGTATATATTTAGAGTAACTCAACGTTTATTTATTTTAGAAAGTAGCGGAATAATACCGTAATTGCTGGTGATTTACACTAGGCGCGGATTTAACACCAGAGCCGCATATGAGCGTTCCAAAATTGACGCACATTAAAAATAGCTTCACGACATATTATAAAACAAAGTCGATTTCGTTGGCCCGTCCCTATGTATACTTAAATCTTTAAAACTAGGCAACGGATTTTGAAGCGGTTTTTTAATAGATAGAGTGATTCAAGAGGAAGGCTTATGTGTATAATACATCCATAATGTTGTGGAGAAACACTGATAAATTTAGAGGTTCATCATGGCACCCGTGCGAAGCCGTGGCGGGTCGCTAGTAATTTATAAAACCCAAAGATTTTTACGAAAGGTTGGAATTTCGCCCCTAATGTAAACCCGAAAAATATGACTAACTGCTGAGTCTGCTAACTGCGGACTTCTTCGAATTACATAGAGGCCAGGCAGGGAGTTTCGTATCACTTTTTCGTTCGCTTGCGGCTAGGTTTTGCGACCTTATCATTTTCTCCACACCCTCAGGACGAAATGGGGTGGCAACACTATGTATTCTAAATACGACACCACTCGGAATACGACTACTCTACGACTTACAAATCCATCCCTGTTCCATGTAGTTCGCTCAAGGGGCAAAGATGTACTTTTTTGGACTTATGTTTAAGTTGAATTTACCAATGAATGATGAAAATGAAATGAAAGGAAAATGAGGTGACCCATGCATACATACATATAATCACGCCTCTTTCCCGTAGGGGTAGGCAGAGCCCACCTCTTTTTTTACTTGCTACGATCCTTACATACTTGTTTCTACGTCCACTTTCATTATTCCCTTCATACATGCTCTTCGGTTTAGGGTACTCTTGACCTGGCCCTTTTTCAAGACGTCCGTGACTTGGTCTCGAAACGTCTGCCTAAATCTCCCCTTCCAACTTTTATAATATTTTATTCTTCACTATCACTACATAGTATAAAACAAAGTCACTGTCGTCTGTCCGTCTCTATGTATGCTTAAATCTTTAAAACTACGCAACGGAATTTGAAGCGGATTATTTTTAATACATAGTGTTTCAAGAGGAAGGTTAATATGTATAATACATGCATAATATTGTAGAGAAACACTGATAAATTTAGAGGTTCATAGTCGCGCCCGTTCGAAGCCGGGGCGGGTCGCTAGTCTAAAATAAATATGAATTTACAATCAATGTAATCTTAAATTACGTTTCACCTGCGTTTACATTCTTCATTCCATTAATAATTTTAAAAAGATTGGTACTTACCTAGTAACATATGTCTCTAATACTACTACGTGGGTGACTGGTAGGTCACCCTATAAATGACTGCTGAGTCGGGCTTCCTCCCGTTACATAGCCTACTGTCAATAAATCCGTCACCACACGGACATACTTATGACTTCAGGTTTACTAGTAAAGTTTTCCAAACATTAATAATAAATAATAAATATTCTTGGACATTTCACACAACGCCATCTCGTCCCAAGTTAAGCAACTTAATGCTTGTGTTATGGTAACGAGATGGATGATAAACTACTTATATACATTTTTTTTTGTAAATACATACATATTATAGATAGAAATGACACCCAGACTCCGAGCCAGTGCCTCTGGTTTAGACAAAGACACTTGCCCGACCCCGGAATCGAACCCGGGACCCGTTGATCCAAAGGCGGCACATCTAACCCTACTTGCAGATTTTTTAACCGTTACTTCAAATAATCCTTATTTAGAATGGCGTGGTGGTAAAACAGTGTGTTCTAATTCCATCAGCACATATGGAAAACTCTATGAATGAATATCACTACATAGTATAAAACAAAGTCGCTGTCGTCTGTCCGTCCCTATGTATGCTTAAATCATCAAAACTACGCAACGGATTTTGAAGCGGTTTTTTTTAATAGATAGAGTGATTCAAGAGGAAGGTTTTTATGCATAATTGCACCCGTGCGAAGCCGGGGCGGGTCGTTAGTATTTATATAAATAAATAAAATTGGAGTGTGTAATATTAAAATAACCGCTTTTTATGAAGTACATTCAGATGTTTGTACAAGGTGCATATATTATACCAAAACATGTTTTTTTTTTAAATTTTTGTCTGTCGATGTTTATCGGAGTTTCCTGATATAACAAGGGGTAGCTTAGGCTACTTTTATCGAACCCTCCCCCCCGTTTTCAGGAGCACATACTTACCAAGTTTTCAACATTGTTAAATATCACGCCGATGAAGTTGCGGGTAACATCTAGTTTAACAAATATAATAAGGCAGTACATGTTGAATACGTTAGGCCTGGATGATTGTGAGCGCTATGTTTCCTCTGCTACCATCGTCATGGTGATTAAATAAGGGAATCCATGTTCTGGATTCCTTCTGCTGCCAGTACCATGCATAGATATGAATCAAGAGTGTGTCGAAATTTAAATGCTAGACCAAAATCACGAAACAAATTTTAATTCATTTAAAATCACTGTGCTGAGTTCAAAGTTAAATACGTTTCTACAAAAAGACTTTTGACCTGAAGGATAAGTGATCCGGCGATATAGTCAGCATCGCTCCACTGTGAGCGGCACGGTTAACACGTGTGAATGTTATAAAAAAATATATTTAATGTTTCTCAATTATTAAATAGCTATTGCTTATTTACTATGGACTATGGTCAAAAATAAAGAATATTATTATAGAGCTCTGGCAATCATACTCACGTGCAAGGATATAACATCACGTAAGGATAATGTTACTTGGGGGCGGTCTTCTTTAAAGAAAAGTTTTGTAATTACGATGAATGGTTCTCGAATAGAAACGTCTCCTTTTTTCGTGACGGTGGAGTAATTCTTTATTCATACCGCCTTCCCTGAGAGAAGGGGTCAGCGATTATGTGGGTCTACTAGTCTACCCACTAAAACCCCAGTATACAGCCACATGACACGCGCAGGGCGCCACAAGCTCGCTTAAACGGATTTCACTGTGGCGCTCCAACGAAGATCCCCCACCCCAGGTAGGAGCGGAATTCGGAGCAGCCTGTTGTATTCGATGTTCCACAGGACTGGACCCAGAACCGAGCCATGTGGAACACCGCATCAGCCGCCGCTGTATGCGGTTTTGAATAGAAATGTCTCCAACATCAAATCATTTAATGATCAAATAAGTGGACGTTGTCAAGCGTTCCTGTATGAAGGAACGGATTAAGAATATACAGTGTCAACATCCTACACTTTCCTGAGTATGTTGTAAGGACTACAAAAACGCAAGAGGCAGATCTAGCTGCAGGGTAAGGCAATCTTGATACAAACCCTGTAATTTCCTCCATGCATTTGGAGGAGGCCTGACTCTTATTGGGTCATTTATGAGTCATGATGATGAGGAAATGAACCAAATTTCAGTTCAATGATTCCAACTTCACCGTATTCCCGAGTACAATTGAGAATGGTGCAGACTCCTTGCGCGCAGTGTGTTCACTGTTCTTAATCTGCAAGCTATTGTTGACACACTATAGCCGTGACCTGGAAACTGCAGAATGCAAACTGCAATCTACATTTACCACATACAGGTATTTTAATCGGACCAAAACGTTAGGGACTTCGGGATTCAATTCACTTTTGCTTTATTAATTTTTATAGCAAATTAATGAAGCCTATTTGATATGTCCTTGCGGATTTAGAATACATAGTGTCTCCACTCCATTCCATTCAAAGTGTGTCGTAAGAGCCGGTATGTGTCCGGGTCGGGCAAGTGTCTTTGTATAAGAGGCAATTACTCTGAGTCTGGGTGTCATTTTGTGTTCGTGAATTTCATGTTTGTAAACTGCCCCAGCGACACAGGTTAACCTACTGCAGGGGTAACATTTTGTTAAAAAAAGAACCTAGCCGCAGGGGAAGTGAAACTTGATACAAAGTCCTTTTTTTTTGTTCATCCGGGGTAAAATCCTTTATGGACTTCCTCGCCGGCCACGTGGATGGCCAGCGAGGGGAGTGTGGGACTCTCCCTCATAGTAAGGGCCTACCCACTAAACCTCCCCGGGGTGCTCCAACTCGCGTCCTGTTGCGGCATTGTGGGATCGTGCCAACCCGTCTGGCCAGCATGGCACTGTAGGCTAATTTACCGCCTTGTAATTAGAAGAGGTCGATTCAGCAGTATGCCATCCATGGGCTGAGGAGCACTAGTATTAACCTAATCAGTCATACTATTTAACTTTTCCGGAAAGCGCAGTGCTGGTAGGCCTCCCACACGGTGGACCGATGACCTGATTAAGGTCGCCGGAAAACGATGGATGCGGGTGGCCCAGGACCGGCCTTTGTGGAAATCTTTGGGGGAGGCCTATGTCCAGCAGTGGACGTCTTTTGGCTGAAATGATGATGATGATGATGATATGGTTACGGGTTTAAGATACCAACCATACCATCCTGACGGTGCCATAAGAGGCCACTACTTCCTACTTCTCAGCCCATAAATTACACTGCTGAGTCTGGCCTCCTTCAACTTCATGGAGGGTAATTAGCATACTGTGCCACGCTGGCCAGGCAGGGTGGCACGGGGTTAAGTATCAAGCTTTCCTTCTCTTGCGGCTAGGTTGTCGCCCTTGTCAATTCCTATTGTCGACTCTTACGACACCCTTAGGATGAAATGGGGTGGTGACACAATGTATTCTAGAGAGGCCGCGAAACAAACGTACTCGTAATAGGCAAGAGAATTCCACACAAACCCTGTGCCAACGTGGCACAGTACGCTAATTTCCCTCCAAAGTTGAAGGATGCCTAACTCTCTCTCTGCGTCGTAATCCTCAGGGTTGAGGGTCGTGACCACCCTTTAGCACCACTGTCTCTCTTACGATCTTCCTCCATCTGTTCCTGTCTCTGGCGGTGTGGAGCTCATAAGTACCGTAGAGTTGTGTGTGGTTATGTACCGTAGACTTGAATTTGAAGGAGAATAGACTCAGTGGTCATTTTAGGGCTGAATCCACCATAATTTAGCTGGAAGGATAGTTAAAATGAACCTTAAAGATGGCTGACCGAGAAATTAACTGGTTACTAATAAAAACAAAGAATAATATCCATTTGGCACAGAACCGAGGGGCGAATGGGAAGCGAGTGAGCGTTCCACAATGGAACCCCGCTAATTATGAACAAAATGTTCTAACTGCATACGCTGTGAGGATTTTAATGAAGATTTTAGGTTGATTTTTAGACCCATTATGTTATTAGCGAATGCGTGGTTATTTTGAACGTGGAATATCTCTAGAACATGGGATGTGAAAGCAGTATCAATATTAATTATTGCGCGAGTTGCTACGCCAACAAATACATTACACATTATTTTGTTCAGATACCTGCCTGGGCTCGTACACAACACTTTTGCTGATGATCATTACATGATCAAATGCATAGTTTACGATTCTATAAAGGACATACAAACAAAAAATATATAAATGATAAATCAGAAAGAAATATAATGTATAGGCGCTATGGCGCTCTTTAGGGTCAGCTCCAACCAGCGGAGTGGCGGCGAAGAGGCTTTTTCAGTAACAGTTTAATTACAACCTAATACGCTTCAGAATACGACTGTATTTAGAATACGCTCGCCGCGCGTCGCTCGCCGTCATTGTATTTCGTTGTACCAAATACAGTTGTATTCTGAAGCTCTTTAGGTTGAAATTAAATTGTTACTGAAAAAGTCTCTTCGCCGTCGCTGGTCGGCGCTGACCCTTAGGGGAGGCCAGCAGTGGACTAATGTGGGCTGATGATGATGATGATAATGTATAGGCAATACACTACTGTATTCATACAATTTGTATTGGTGCAAAATTGCAATATATTGTTTACATAAATTGTTAAACAGATTCAGTTGTCAATAAATCAAAACGTAGGTTTTCGGCCTTATCATTTCCTTCTGTCAGCTCTTATGACAGGATGGAATGGCCTGAAAATAAAGTTAAGCTGAAAGTATGAGTTAACTGCCCTGCACAAGGGTCTCCGGCACTAGGGTCGGGCAAGTATCTTTGTGTAAGCCAGAAACTCTTGTTGTGAGTCTGGGTGTCATTTGTCGTCAATTACATGTATAAAAATGACTCTGCGATACACGTTATACACAGAACCTTGTTCTTCGAAATGTCTTAGAGGGAAGCGCTTCCAACCGCTTTAGTGTAACATCTGAGGGTAGAGCAAGGCTCCCCTCAGTAAGCCACTGTCGAATGGATCGTTTACAAAGTTTCCCAAAAGATAGATGGCCCGCGCAGACAAATTGTGGTAGATTTTAGTGGGTAAACCGGTCGAAATTAGGACCGGGACTCCCACATACCCCAGCCCGTCCCCCGGCTGGGAACCTATAAAAGGTTTCCTCCACTATACAATGAAAAAGGGGTTTAAAAAAATATAAAGTGATAAAGCTAACAAGCAATAACTCACTTGATTTGACTCCCATAAATTCAATTTCGACAAAATGCCAATACGTGTTCATTTGACAAGTGTACAGATACAATTTATATTTTCTCCTAGGAATAACATGACAAGTGCTGTGTCAAACGGATTAAAATCGCACAGTGATTTATGTGGGGTGGGGTAAATTGAGCGCTTGACGCAACATATTTCATCGTGACTTATAGGATAGCTAATTGGCCAACTTTAATTAACTATTTTAATTATTTGACGGCAAACTGACTAAATATATTCTCTGTGGAATGGCATTCCGAACCGTTGGTGAAAACTAAATGATTAGTGGTTTTTCTTTTTAATTTATGTGTTATATTTTTTGACTAATTGAAAGCATTCGCATGAAATTATTCGAATAAAAAACATTTTGATTTTTTATTGCTAACAAATATAGCAATTCATAAACAACAATGACGTAAAGAGTTTTGATTTTGTTTTTCGCTTGCCATTTAGAATGCGCGCCATTTTGAAGTAAATTAACTTTTTCTGCTAAATTGTTTTTATATTTTAAATGTCCAAACATTTAAAAAATAAAAACAATTTAGCAGAAAAAGTTGCTTGGCAATGGAGTCAAATTGCAATATTGACTACTACTACTACTACTCAAAGATGACCCACTCTTGAGTCTGGCCTTCTTCAGTTACATGGTACCCACCATGTAACTGAAGAAGGCGTCATAAGTGTGTAATAAGTGTGTCACGCTGGCCGGGTTGGCTCAGGGTTTCCTGCCAAATTTTTTCTCTCTATTGCGGCTAGGTTATCCGCCTTGTCATTTCCTTTTACCGGCTCTTATAATATCCTCAGGATGGAATGGTTTCAAAATCCACTAGTATTCTAAATCCATCACCACTCTGATGTTTGACGTTAGTTTCCATGGACACGAAATCTGACTAATATTATAAACGTGAAAGTTTGTAAGTATGGATGGATGGATGGATGGATGGATGGATGTTTGTTACTCTTTCACGTAAAAACTACTGAATGGATTTTAATGAAACTTACAATAATATAGCTTATACATCAGAATAACACATAGGCTACAAGTTATAAAGATATTATGTGAATTACAACAATATAAACAAGTCGAATTCAAAATTTCTAACTGTCAAATTTTCGACCATATTAAACTATAGACAACATAACGTTTCGCTGTCAGTTGCGTTTTGTTAAAGTAGGTTTTATACGGACGCCCCCTCAACTGTGCTGCCACCTTGCTGTGGTGAGGGGGCTTGAGTGCCTCAATGATCCGTGGGGCCATACCGGCCAGGGCCTCCCATGCCGGGCGGGCCCACGGGGAGAGGTGAGACGAAGAGCGGAACCCAGCGTCGTGGCGGGTTGCGGCTCCGGGGACTCCTCTGTCCTCAGAGCTGCCTTGGGAGTCGTAAACCGCTGCGGCGCACCATGAGGTCCTCGGGTTGGCGCTCAACTTAGTTGGCCGTCAAACCGAGTCCTCACTCAACGTCCTCGGGTTGGCGCCGGCCGAGGGCTGACGCGCCTCCTCTGCGAGGCCGTATGTCGCAGAAGGGGGCTGCGGGACGGATCGCCGGTGCGCTGCGGTAGATTGGGGCTGCGGGGACTTGGGTGGATGGGGACCCTGTCCCCAGTGTCTCGCTGCGAGCCCTGGTGGGCTCCGGGGACCTGGGTAGACGGTGGACCCTGTCCTAAGGGTTTCCCTGCGGGCCCTGGACGGCTGCGGTGTGCCGGTGTCCTCTGGTTGGCGCCGGCCCGAGGGCTGACGGGCCTCCTTCTGCGGGGCCGATGTCGCAGAAGGGGGCAGCGGGGCGGGTCGCAAGGGAGGGAGCTCCGGGTGACCCGCGCCGCGGACGGAGGCGGGGGTGGAGGGGGGTTCGTGACGATGCGGGCCCCTTCTGCCCTCGCCTAGGAGGCCGGTGGTGGTTCGGGGGAGCCACCACCGACGAAAGCCTCGATGACTGAGGGCGTCCCAGTATACCGGGACGCCCTCTCTTATAGTCGCTTGCCCGCGTGGCGGGCACCACGCCGGGGCGTCACAGTAGAATGCGTTTACGCGAACTTGTGGCGCCCCAAGCGCGTCGTGTGAGGGTATGCCGCTGGGGTTTTAGTGGGTAAACGACGCTTGGGTAGACGACCCTTGTCGGAGTCCCACATAATCACCGACCTTTCCCCCGGGGTGCGGTGGTATGCATAAAGCATTTCCCCAGCGAAACCAAAAAAAAAAAAAAAAAAGGTTTTATACGGACGGGATAATAAATCAGGTATTTTGTTTTAAATACATATAATGCGGAACAAAGTTCGCCGGGTCAGCTAGTTACAATATAATATATTGTTATTAATATACACCACTACTATTAGGTTAATACCTATCTACGGAACCAATCTTACTAAAACAATATCATTTGAATAAAAGTCAATTGATTTTTATTTATAACTAGCGGACCCAGCAAACTTCGAGCAAACTTTCGAACTGCCTCAGAATCCATAAATAAAAATCCTGAATGATAATTCCAGAATGTTTCAACGTTATTAAAATATGTGCAAACCTTAACTGGAACAAAAATAATACGTATTAATTATTTTTTTCACATTTTCTCACCTTTTATACCTGGACTTCCACGAATATTTCAAGACCAAAATTAGCGAAATCGGTCCAGCCGTTCTCGAGTTTTAGCGAGACTAACGAACAGCAATTCATTTATTGAATTTGAATTATGAATATATTACCGCCTGCCCTCCACAACTCATTTTGGGGGACAGTTGGTAATGATTTGGTCATTTTTCAGGCTTCTGAGTTTATCGACTGACTGTCATAGATAATAGAATAGCAGCCGGTACCGAAGGCATTAAGGTGGGTACTGACCAACGTTACGAGCTGTAATATCTTGTGTTATACAGCGAGCGTTCGTGCAGTCAGTCAGTACCGGGAAACCAGCGACCTACGACGTACTGACTGCACGAATGTTCGCTGTGTATCACGTTACATTACGCCCCGTAATGCTGGTCAGTACCCAGTTTTACGTGCCTTCCGTACCACGGAGGAGGTTAGTTATTAGGAATGATGAACTTCCACCGAACTTCCAGCAGAGACTTACACTGTCTGCTAAGCTATGCTATAATGGCAACATATTACATGCCTCGTTGGTCTAGTGGTTAGATGTGCCGCCTTTGGATCAACGGGTCCCGGGTTCGATTCCGGGGTCGGGCAAGTGTCTTTGTCTAAACCAGAGGCACTGGCTCGGAGTCTGGGTGTCATTTCTATCTATAATATGTATGTATTTAAAAAAAAATGTATATAATGTAGTTTATCATCCATCTCGTTACCATAACACAAGCATTAAGTTGCTTAGCTTGGGACGAGATGGCGTTGTGTGAAATGTCCAAGGATATTATATATTATATTTATTATATTCTAACAAGTATTTCCTCTAGTACCACCAGTTATTGTACGTAAAATGGAACAGGTATCTAAAGGGCGACTTTAAGCCATAATGGCCCTGGGACCCCGTAAAGAAGATTTGTGTGGACTCACGTCAGCCAACTAATCCAAGCTGAGTACTGGTACGTGTAAGGTTGGTACTTTATTTTGTATAATTTATAGCAGGTCCCTTTAACATTATTTATACAGTACTAGCTGTTAGCCGCAGTCTTCGCCTGCGTTGACTTTGCAAGTAGATGTCACCGCTTCGATTCTGTTGTATGGCTATTAGTTTCAGCTGAAAAGATAACTCAATTGATAAGGCTAATAATTATGTATTAAGTATGGTAGTAAAAGAACTTTTTTTATTTTTTAAATTAAAAAACGGAACCCCTGCACTAGGTTATAACCTGTATCGCGGAGGCAGTTTACAAACATGTAATTCACAAACACAAATGACACCCAGACTCAGAGCAAGTGCCTCTGGTTTAGACAAAGACACTTGCCCGACCCCGGAATCGAACCCGGAACCCCGTGATCCAAAGGTGGCACATCCAACCCCTAGACCACCAAGGCTGTCTTGCACTTTGTACGTGTGCAGTCGGAGAATATATTTTAAGCAGTGAATATAACATTATTTTAGGATGCTGTGAACCAGTCGTGACGCATGACGTGTGCGCCTACTATCCTTCATCATACCACGAGATGTCGCTAATGGTCTGCGAATCCCGAACATAATTCTAATATGTAGTCATCATCATTTCAGCCAAAAGACGTCCACTGCTGGACATAGACCTCCCCCAAGGATCTCCACAAAGGCCGGTCCTGGGCCTTTGTGGAGATCCCGCATCTACTGCTTTCCGGCGACTTTAACCAGGTCGTCGGTCCACCGTGTGGTAGGCCTACCAGCACTGCGCCTTCCGGAACGCGGCCACTCGTGAACTTTTCTGCCCCATCGGGCGCAGGTCACTAATTTCTGTTAATAATTAAATTTAATTGTTCTGTGTGGTAGCGGAGTAAGAATACTTCCACCCCATATCTTCCCGTGGGTGTCGTAGAAGGCGACTAAAGGACAACAGACGTTGGGCAGCAGCGACGTTCTGTCCAAAAACACACCATCCGTACTGCGATCGCCAACCCGCCTGCCAAGCGTGGCGATTATGGCAAACCCCCCCAATGAAATGCACTAATATGTAGTATTAGTATGATATTGTTCTATACTGACATGAACCTGTGCTGTACTGTACTGTGTTGTGCTGTGCTGATACGATGTCCTGAACTGTACTGCATTTTATCCAGAGAGGGGGTAATGAGCCTACCAAAAGTTCTGTGTTCTGTCAGTTCTGTGAAAAAAATTATCTATCTGTTTTGAAGTTTATGACCCGACGTTTTCGTATCGGAATTGAGCCATGTAGCTCTATATAATCATCTTCTAAGAAAACAACCAAAACAAACATTACGTAACCGTTATTGTACATATTGTGCTCTAATGCTCAAATTATCACCATTGAACAATCAAACACGCAAGTCCGGAAAGAAACGACAAAATACATACAAAGGGAACAAATAAAGTGGTTTGACAATTCTACTATGCTTACTGTGGATGGAGCAATAAAATGTAAATAGCTACAGAAGTGTTAAAAGGAGTCGCGGTGAAAGTTTAGCTCACGCGAACTTAGCACTCGATGGCCACCCCTCGGAGCTCGGGATCTGTGCAAGTTTCAAGTTATAGCGGATTCCAAAATATGTATAGGTATCTCGCCTTATCCGGGTCGGAACCAGTCTATCTTGATTTGGCAAGCTACTATTCCTCCCATCACGGGTAATTAACCTACTGTACCACCCTGGGGAGACGGGTTGGCACAGGGAAGAAAGACTTGATAGTCTTCCTTCTTTTGCGGCTAAGTTAATGTCTTTTCCCTTTGTCAGACAACACTCTCAAGATGGAATCCGCCACGAACTAGTGGTAAAACTGGTAGTAATTTAGTAACCTGATTTGCCTTATTACCAGTATTTACACGGAGTGATTGCTAGTTGGTCTAGTGGTGAGATTCCAGTACCCGGCACCGGCAAAAGCCTCACTGACTGAGGATTGCCCGGTATTGGGACTGAGGGTTGTCCAGTTGCCCGGGAGATCCTCTGATAGTCGCTTGCCCGCGTAGCGGGCACCTCGTCGGGGCGTCCCAGTAGACTGTGTTCACGCGAACCTGTGGCGCCCCAAGCGTGTTGTGTTGAGGTATGCGCGTTGAGGGTATACCGCTGGGGTTTTAGTGGGTATACGAGTCGTTTCCCGGAGTCCCAAATAATTGCCTACCTCTCCCCCGAGTTGCGGCGGTATGCATAAAGCAGTTCCCCAGCGTCAACAACAAAAAAGGGGTTGGATTCCAGTGGAGGAATCGGACCGACAGGGAAATAGCGCGGGGCGAGACATAGACGGGGGTTTAGTGGGTAACCGAGGCGCAACTCAACATCTTGACGCGCCTCGGAGTCTCACATAACCCTGCCCTGGCCCATAATACGGCGGGGGACCCGTACAGGATTACTCGTCTTAAAAAAAAAGGGTCGCTTGCGCCGCCTTTGGATCACGGCCCCCCGGTACGATTTCGGGTTAGCGCAAGTGTCTTGGTGTAAACCAGAGGCACTTGCTCCGAGTCTGGATGTCATTTGTGTTCGTTAATTACATGTTTGTAAACAAGTGTTTCGGTGTTTTTTAAATAACCAAAAATAGAAACAAAATCCTCGTGGGGTAACCAGTAATTATTAGATCAGCTGCTTTGTAATCGCTACGTTTTATAATTTACGCCTGCCTTGTGGCTCCCCCTGACGAAGGAAATCCGCCGCAAATGGTCTCGCTGAAATATAAGTATTACAGTATACTCAAGTGAAAATTATGAGGATTGTTACTGAAAGCTTAATGCTAATGTTAGTTACTCATATTAAATCAAAGTATCAGTTTCATAATAAAGGTTTAGCGAAATAGCTTGCAGTCCATTTAATGGTACACAAATATCTGTATCGAGACGGATTTAGAGAATGTTTGTTTTAGGATTTATTTATTTTTGCCAATGGACATTCAAACGTATCGATAAAGAAATACTACATAAATTGCTATGCTTTAAAATGATGCCGTGGCATCAAAAGGGATTTCATTGCACGGCATTGAAAAACGCGCCACGGTAGGAAACAGTATGCCAAGGATTTCAACGCTCGTTTTGACATACAGCTGTGTGAGGCGGCGGATTTAATTAATTTAGATTATCAACCCAAAATCTACTTCTATCCCTATTATTAGCCTGTGCACCTTCTTAGGCTGCAATAATCGATATTAACACCAAATCCCAATCTACCATTTTGTCGAGCCGCAAGAGAAGTAAACTTGAAACGAAACCCTGTGCCAACCCGTCTGGCCAGCGTGGCACAGTAGGCTAATTACCCTCCATGTAGTTGGAGGAGACCCGACTCAGCAGTAGGTCATATATGGGCTGAGTAGTATGTAATAGAAGTAGTAGATGTGCAGCTTGCATCAAGCATTAAATACTCGCAATGTTTCGTTGGTATATAAACGCTCGCAGCGACAACCGTCATCCAGTCGTTTTCCGACCGGAGCGCAAGTTGTTGCCGCGCTCGCCCTCCCATCCGTTAAAGCTGATCATAGCCATCTGCGGCTATCAGCATTGCTCCAGAAAAAAAAAACAAAACAAAAAAAGGCACCCATCCATTGGTCCCACGACCACGGACACGGCAAAGTGTCTGAAATGGTGGGAATAAAATAAAATAAAACGATCATAACCGTGAAGCCATCATTTCCTGCAATGTGTAAAGATCGTGAAAACCTAAGACATCATTAAGTATTTATTTATTTATTTATTTATTACATATTCAAGGAGAACCATCGACTACATTATTACTTAAAAATATGCTAGAATAAATTAACAGGTGAGTCATTAAGGGTTCCCACTTATAGCACTAGAGTAAACGGTATCCTTAAAAATAAGTAGTTTAAAAACACAAAGCAACTAATCTATCTAAAATAACAATTGGTTCAGTTTAATCCGCAAAGCTCGAGCATTGCATGCAGCTATATCCAGATCACTTGCGAAGCCCATGCTGTTATATGTTGCACATGATCTATATACGAAAGCGTTTTGGCGATAGTTGATGGAAACTATAGGAAGAAAGAATAAAGGGGTATTACGCAGCGAACGTTTAGGGACATTAAAACAAATTTTGTCAAGCAATAGGGGGCAGTCAATACACGATTAAATAATTAAATCAACACTAGAAAACTTCAAACAATAAAGAAAGTAGTTTAATAATCGGTGGTTCGTAAAGAATTTATACAATGCCATAGACAGTCCACACAGACAAGTCAAACTTATAAGACACCTCACAGAATTTATACAATAAAGATTTAAATTTTGTTTCTTATGCAAAACATTCTAAGCGCTGTGTTCGTCAACAAAATTAGCGGCGCGGCGTCGAGTTTGTCTTACAAATTACGTAGCCGAAAACAGGTTGTGTCGGTCTATTTATTAACAAATCTAGGTCAGTTGTAGGCACGGAGCCCTCTGTACTAAGATAGGGCTGTTAATTAGAGGAAACTAACACCTGAGGCAGATTTTACGTCGTTTTGATAGAAGAAGAGTTTAAAATCACTTTTTTCAGATCGACGGCATTTAATTAATAAATAATCTATTTTTAGCGCCTTTCGAAACCAAAAAAAACTAGTTAGTTATTTGTAGATGATCATTGCAATGTGGCGTTTAAAAAAAGACAAGCCCACCGAGTTTCTTCTGCCAGGTCTTCTCGGTTGGTGCCGCGTTCCGACCTGGTAGTACTATTACAAAAATGATGTAACCGCTGACGATTGTGAACGCCACAATTGGTTTATACAATATATCATTTTTCTATTCTATTCTAATTAAACGTAGTCATTAGTAAATGAAATAATCAAGCCGAAAACCTGTACCGACCCGTCTCGTCAGCATGGCACAGTAGGCTAATTTCCCTCTTGTATTAAGAGGGGCCGCGGCTCAGTAGTGGGTATTTTACAGTGGGCTCGGAATAATAAGAATATACTGGCTTGAATTTTAATTTAACGTGTTGACAAAAAAAGTTTAGAAGGCGAGTGCGAATAAAATTTTTGGAAGGAGTTGATCTAGACCGACGTTTCGAGACCAAATCAGGAATGTCGTGAAAAAAGGCCAGGCCAAGAGTACCCTAATCCGAAGAGCATGAATGAAAAGAATAATGAAAATGGACGATGCGAAACAAGTATGTAAGGAGCGTAGCAAGTTGAAAGAAGTGGTTTTAGCCTACCCCTACGGGAAATAGGTCTAAACTTCGATTAGATTTGTCACCAACGATGCTAGTAAAAGCTATAAAATATGTGTTGCACCACCCCATTCCATCTTGAAGGCGTTATATGTGGCAAATAAAGGCAAGCAAGGGGCAAAAAACAGCCAGGGATGGAAATATAATACTAGCCCTGAGGTTAATTTCCCCGAAATAATTGGAAAATATTGTGCCCGACGTGGCACAATACGTTCATTTCCAGTGGGTCATTTAAGGGCTAAAATGACGAAACTAAAATAAAATAATAAATGAAAAATAAAATGGACAATGTCTTTGCTACAAAAGACATTGTCCATTTTATGTAGCTCGCCACAGCGGTGAAATGACCGCGACGCAATCGGAAGATCGCAATTATATCCAGTCGTTGCTTGGTTGAAACACTTTACTTGTTACTAAGGGTTCTGTTTTTACTTGTGATAACAGATTTAGAATACATAGAATCACACCCCATTTCGTCCTGAAGGTGTGGTAAGAGCCGACAAAAAAAAAGATAAGGCCGAAAACCTGGCCGCAACAGAAGGAAAACTTAACACGAAACCCTATGCCACGCAGTCTGCCAGCGTGGCATAAGCTAATTGCCTTCCATGTAGTTGGAGGAGGCCCGACTCAGCAGTGGGTCATTTATGGGCTGAGAAGTAAGTATAGTGATCGGGTTAAGCCGATAAATAAAGGATGCTTAATACCTCAAAATGGAAATCCAGGTTTTGTATGAAACTGCTTCTTTCGGTAGGCTCTACGTCCTCACTTCGGATAGCTATATGTTTTTTGTTACATCCTGTATATGTGAAATCTATTGAAATCTGAAATTTCACACCAGTGTGAAATTAAAAACGATCACGAAGATCACGAATGTTAATTAAACATTGTTCTTAATTTTGTTTGTGTAGAAAATTAAAACAGACAATATTCCAAACAAAATGAAGCCTCCATGATTCTCCCGAAAACTCCGTATTAACGCCACTTTGAAATTCGATAGGTATTCGATGTATTAAAGCTCTTAAAAGTAAAAACAAAAGGGGCTACGCAAAGTTCTTGTACTTTGACTTATTGGAAATCACAACAAATTTGAAGGTGCGTTATAAATAACCTGTGTGCATAACCTTTATATAATTCAAAATTCACTGATACTGTTCAAGATTGATTGATTTTGAGGGTGTTTTTGACACATTTCACACAACGCCATCTCGTCCCAAGCTAAGCAACTTTATGCTTGTGTTATGGTAACGAGATGGATGATGAACTACTTATATATATTTTTTTTTGTAAATACATAGGAAACACCCGGAACAAATACTTGTAGGTCGTATAAATATTTCTTCCGTGCGGAAATCGAACCCGCGACATGCTGCGCAGCAGTCGGTCGCTCAACCACTGCGCCAACGACGAAAGAGGTAAAACTTGATACAAACCCATTTTTTTGGTTTCGCTGGAGAAGTCCTTTAAGCATTGTGGGGTTATGTGATTATGTGGGACTCCGAAAACTACTCGTAACCACTAAAACGCCAGCGGTATACTCTCACACGATACGCTTGGAGCGCCACAGGTTCGCGTAAACGCATTTCACTGTGACGCCCCAATATTGAGGGTTATTGTACCCTGTGCCAACCCGTTTCCAGCATAACACAGTAGGCTAATTTCCCTCCTTGAATTTGGAAGAGGCCCAACTTTTTGGGCTGAACCGACGACAACATAGATACTGTCAGTCGTCGGGGACTCCTTTTAGTAATATATTTAGTTATTATATTATTTAAGGTTTTTTTAGTATTACTATTCTCATAGTCTTAAAGGTAATTATATTGCGTCACTTCATTTTTCAGATATAGTATAATTAGTAGTTTTAACATGGTAGTACCTTTAACCTACAGGCAACATTTGCACGTATTTAGAGAAAAAAAAGTATATTTTCTACCATTCTACCCCACCTTGGCGATCACCCGCGTTCTGGCTTCATTCCTTTTTCGTGCAAGGCAACGAACACACGTTCTCCCAACAAGTCAAAACGAAGTGCCGAGGAAAATTTGCGCAATATCACCGCAAAATAGAAGATATAAAATAATGTGAAAAGAAACTTCGAGTAATATCGTAAAAGTCATCAGAGGATGAAATTTTAGAAGCTAAGCTACATTTTGAAATGTAACTGTTTAAAAATGTGTACATCATAAACATTGGAATTGACTGCGAGTCAATTTCGATAATGTGTGTAACTGCGAGTAACACACTGTGTACTATGCAAAGTAAAATATTCAAAGTGACCAGAGGATGAAATTATAGAAGCTAAGCTACATTTTGAAATGTAACTGTTTAAAAATGTGTACATCATAAACATTGGAATTGACTGCGAGTCAATTTCGATAATGTGTGTAACTGCGAGTAGCACACTGTGTACTATGCAAAGTAAAATATTCAAAGTGACCAGAGGATGAAATTATAGAAGCTAAGCTACATTTTGAAATGTAAGTGTTTAAAAATGTGTACATCTTAAACATTGGAATTGACTGCGAGCCAATTTCGATAATATGTGTAACTGCGAGTTACGCAATGTACAATGCAAAGTAAAATATTTTACTGGAAATCATAATTATATTTTATATAATGACTGAGATTGACTGAGAGTTTCTCTCGACAACGGGTGTATTTGCGAGATACCCTCGTATTCAAATTAATATTGATAAACGTTATTTAAATAAACAAGTAATTGTTCTGCAAACTTAAGGCAGTCCAAGTTCCCACAAAATAATATAAAAAAGAAAAACAACATTAAAAAAGTATATTATTTAATAGTCATATAAATAGTCTGGTTATCCCAGAGTCAGCTTGCGCCAAGCAATAAGCCATGACTGAAGAAACATCAGAAATACCGGAATGCCAGATGGTTCCGACTTAGACCTTTTGACTTGGACCAATTGGGCGACTCCTCTGAGGTTCGGCCAGAACCGTCATTAGCCCCAAACCTCTTATCCGCGCTGGCTGCATGTACATCGGATGCTCCTGACTTTGGCAAGAGTATATATGATAGCCTAGCTTGTCTATAGCTTCCTTTGTTAAGCAAAGCCATAAACAGCCTTAATAATTCTCTGCGACGGGTGTCGTCTTTTAGCAGATTTACATTGTTAATTTCAGATTTGCTTATTAAGAATAAATCAAAATTGATGATTCCGAGGTTGGACAAGAATTTGTTATATTTCCTCCAAGATACTTAACGTGATGACATGTACAATCAATCAATGGTTAAATTTGATGATTCGTTAGCGGGAAAAAATTAAAGCCTGCAAGGCTATAGATAAACAAGGCCACCAAAACCGGAACAAAAGTATGTAATACGAAAGATCTGTTCTCTAACCAGAGAACAGCCGTCCAGTCCAGCAGGGAAGCTGGACAGTAGCTCCTCATTACCTGTCTAACAGGGGGGACAAGCAGGTTGAGAAAGGGTAATGTGGTCGATATAGAATAGAATAGAAATAGAATAGAAAAATGCTTTATTGTATAAACCAATTATGGCGTTCACAATCGTCATCGGATACATCACTTATAAAATACTACTACCAGGTCGGAACGCGGCACCAACCGAGAAGACCTGGCGGAAGAAACTCGGTGGGCTTGTCTCTTTTTTTAAACGCCATATTACAATAACCGTTATCTTATAACTAGTTTCGTTTGGTTCCGAAAGGCGCTCAACTGAAATATGAATTTTATAATAAAAAAAGAATAATTAAAAATGAAATTATAAGTCTTGAATCCAGTGAGCCGACCAACCCCAAACAGCGGCACCTGTTCAACTGGTACTGTGGTAACTAGTCGACCCTACCCCACGACCCGGACTCAGATCGCAACGAAGTCGAATCAACCTAAGACTCTTGCCAACGTTCAGCATGAATACAGGTACACGCTGCTCGAATTATGTATTTTCATAATTGTTGGATATTGGTAAACAATAATCAGATTGTCTTTGATTTTGACATAGATTGATCGGGGATACAAAATCCCTTTCAAAGATAAAGTGTCACAATTGGTAACGACCTGGTCTAGATATAAGCATGACGAAAGTCAAGAAATGTTTATGCCCATTAATAAAGTAATACAGTTAGGAGCCGTATCTGTCGGTTCCCCGTGTAAAGACCGGTTTATATCAAATACCTTTTTTAGCCCCTAAACTTAATGGGGGGATTTTTTCTTTTGAACTTTAATGAATGAATTCATAAATAAATGTATTCTTAATGAACATTTTAAGACGGAAGATAACAGAACAGTCGCCAAATTAATACCTCAGAATGGTTATTTAGACCATTGATTTAAAATAAGTTTTCTTTTAGATCGAATCGGAACGGAAATACCTAAGTTTCGAATTTCAACCTCCTAACTCTCAAAAAACCCTGACGTATCAGTCTACAGCTATGCCTTATGGTATATGCCAAGCCCCGAGAGTTCCACTAAACTAATGTAAGAAGTTGTAACGTAATTCTGTGATACAGAATACAACGTCATTAATCTGTTATATTATATCTTGACAATATTGTATCGGAAATGATTAGGAACAATGTAGTAATTAAAATTCATGCTACATTAGAATTACTAGAATTACTAGGCTTTGTATCTAATTTTGGAAACGGTCCTATATCAAAAAGCATAAAAAAATTACAATGTTTATGTTAGGAGTTGGTAGATTTTACCATATCTACCAGGAGAGAAACGTAATACTATTAATCCATATTTTTTTTAATTACCAACTTGTACAATTCGACTGCGGCATGTCCCGCAACCAAGTACGGAGTAAAATACTTCCACCAAATCCCACAGTTTAAAGCAAAACAAATACAAATACGAAATATATACCGACGCATCCACATCGATAGGATGCGTAGCAGTCTGTGGTGATAAAAAAGTAAACGATCAATGAAAAGAGGAAGAAAACAAATATCATATTAATTATTAGTCCAGGGTCTAAAGAGCTTTTTTGCTCATGGTTCTAATTGTGCAATATTGTTACGAGTCTTAAACACAACAAAACACAACAGCTGTAAGTTATGTTTATAAAAGGAGTGGTATTCAGTTGCCTCATTTGAGTAACTTAGTCAGTCAATTTATTATTTTATTATTAATAATTCTGTTTATTAATAATTTATTAATAATACATAATATATTTATAGTTTATTTATTATTTTTTATATTAATTTATTCAGCAATGGTGTGAGATTCGAAACATTTGGTTATTTGCCTTCTATGCCAATACCAAAATAACCCGGATATGGAATGGGAATTATCCGACATTGCTTTTCAGCTTCTCAGGAAATCACAAAGTTTTTTTGTGTCCAAAATAGACCTGTTTGCATCACGAAATAAAGCTAAATATAGAACATTTATTGCCTGAAAACAGGGCCCAGACGCAGTCACCGGTAATGTTACCTTACTTTGGAGCCATAAATAGTTTCATGCTTTTACTTTAAACTGCCATTGCGAAAAATCATCGACGACGACATCGCCACTGGCATTCTAGTTTTCCCATACTGGTCATCGCAACCTTGGTTCCCTCAATTACATCATTTATTGATTACAATATTCTTCTTTTTTATTGAGCCTAGTTAAAGCTTATTGCGATCTCACTTCTGAGATCATCACCGACTGCATGGCAGCCTTACCCTGAATGCCGCGAAGCTTTCCGCCGACATTCAGGCGAAAAGCGCTCGAATTATCGATGGCATCGCTGGCCGACAACACTCTCAAACAGTATGGGCTAACGTTAAACCTTTGGTGGCGGTTATGTGGGTCAAATAATAGTAATATGTACAATAATTCAATTTTGTTGATTTTTACAGAACACGCTACTCGCTCATATGACAGCTATAGATCAGCACTGTCATTACTATTAGGTGACACAACTTGATCTGAAGCATTAAAGATTAAATCTAATTGGCCTAAATTACCATCATAACCACGTAAACGTGGGATCTTCAATTGGTTCTCAATTACATTTCCGATTGGCATCCTATAGGTTTAAGGTGCTAATCAGATATAGAGCTAGACCTAAAATACTAGTAATACTTTTAGCTTTATACACAGCACATAGAATTCAAACCCTATATCAAAATTATTATATAAGATCCAAGTAAGACATCAACTCCCGGTTGTGATCAACCAGTGCTATTGTTATCGTACTTTAAGGAAACCCTAATATTATATAACAGCAGGCTTGACAAGCACGTCCACAAATGAAAGTGATTTCGCTACGGCGGTCTTTTTTCCATCAAAACAATTGAAATTTGCATAATTACTCAGTAATAATTTTGGTGATTTTAACTTGAAACCTGATTACCTGGATTACCTGGATTACCAGCAAAGTATTAAATTTAATCTTGTAAAATGGTACTTTAATTGATCGAAAGGCACTTCGTAGTCAGCAACACAATATTTCATTCTCTAAACATCTACCATGTTAAAACTACTAATTATACTATATCTGAAAAATGAAGTGACGCAATATAATATATGATCAAACGAACTCTCAAGTGAAGTTCGATCATTATTATATGAGTCACTTCATTTGAAGATATAGTTACCCAAACCCACCCGAAGAACTCGCTGCCACGCGTTCTTAACCCAAACTATGAAATATTGTTTTGCGTAACCTCTAAATAATGAAGCCAGAACGCGGGTGATCGCCAAGGTGGGGTAGAATGGTAGAAAATATACTTTTTTTTCTCTAAATACGTGCAAATGTTGCCTGTAGGTTAAAGGTACTACCATGTTAAAACTACTAATTATACTATATCTTCAAATGAAGTGACTCATATAATAATGATCGAACTTCACTTGAGAGTTCGTTTGATCATATAATATATCATTCTACTGTGCAAAATGTCAGGAAAAAATAAGCAACTTCTTTTTCTTAGCTTTTTTCTTCACCAGCCGGTGACGAAAGTGTGATATCTTTATGGAATTCAGATTACTGAGGTTGTAGTACGTGTGGTGACTGATTTAGAATACATAGTGTCACCACCCCATTCCATGCTGAGGGTGTCATAAAAGCCGACAAAATGAAGTAACAAGGCCGATAACCCAGCCACAAGACAAGGAAAACTTGATACAAAACCCTGTGCCAACCCATCTGGCCAGCGTGGCACAGTAGGCTAATTACCCTCCATTTAGTTGGAGGAGGCCCGACTCAGGAGTAGTTAATTTATGGGCTGAATAGTAAGAAAATAATAACAACAGTTAGCTGGACGGTATTCACTGGCACTCACGTTTTGTGAACAAATCTGTTTCAAAAAAGTTGCTATCTCTCTCATACATGAATATAGAAAAAACAATTTAAATACAGAACTGCTTCTTTAATTAGCACTTTACCGTCATTTAGGAATTTTGGTAACACTCTCTAAAAGATCTATTTCTTTTAGTATTTCGATTTTGAATAATCATCACGCTACTTACTGGCAACAGTAATAATGTCAGGCAATAGGGCATAATTGTTAAACTAATGTTTTTATTATTTTTGGCATTGGGAATGGGTTTGAAATATAATGGGTTAAGTTGCAAACAGAAGCTAGTTAAGTATAATAATTAGCATAAGCATAAGTAACAGAATTTTGCGGGTTTTCTCATGCGTTCACTGTACATTAAAACATCTAACTAGGTTTAGTTCCTTACAGCTCATTAACTTTATATAATACCACTTAGCGTACCAGTAGAATTCAACAAAAGCCGCTAAATGATAAAATTACAAAAAAAACAACGTTCAATTGTTCGTGATTTCCAAGATTATAACAGAAAAAAAAAAGGAGACTTAAATAAAATTAATCATTTAGTTTTTACCAGAAGTTTTTACTTTGAAGAGCCGGCACGAAATTCCATGGTTGTTCTTTTAAATAAAAGGGTTACAATTATGGTGGTGCAAACAAGTCTAACAGATTAGTGAAGGCAATACCACGCATAAACATGTAGCATAGTCAAAAATTAGAATAATATAAAACCAGTGAAATTACAAAAAATACATTGTGTGTGCTGAAACTGCACTCACATACTGTTTACAAAACTTCTCTAATGTAATGGCTGAAAGATCATCGGAAATGAGAAAACTTGTTACAGTGAATATTATGCTAAACGCTTCGTAATCTGTCTTGAACCATGTTTCTTTGAGTTTCTGTGCTTAATTCTCCAGGTATATCACTTATGTCACCAGCTGGAGACTAAACTTTTAAGTTGCTTATAATTTCCCGATGTCTATCATCTATTTCTGTAGTACTGTGGGTCCTATCGTCATTACTATAAGGTTTTTGTTACGCCCTGTATAGTGAGAATATTTTAATCCAATTCAAAGTTTCCAACCCTATTGTAAGGCCTATTTTCGTATGGCAGTTTAAATAAAAATATCTAGATTTTTAACTGTAACAAAATCTCTTCATTCTAAGTCTAAGTCTTTACGTCTCAATGGCTTTAGAGTAGAAACCACTAAGAACCCCAAACTTTCACGACTTCAAAACTCGTTGGTTGACTTAACACTTTGTTAAGTCAAAAAATTTGAGATACACACCTGTATTATTGTAGTACAGTTTGGCTGAACTTTGCGTCGAGTTTGCACAGTAAAACGAATTTCGAACGCAAGTATATAGCGCTAAGACATTCCCGTTCTTTGCAAATAAAATCGTGTTCGAAAGTTTAAATGGATCTTGTAGTAGGGGCGTTGTTATGCCTCAATGAACTTTCGCACCCTCAGTATAGACCGACCGAAATAACTAGACACGATACATGTTCAACACAAGGTAGTGGGATTTTCTGTTCTATGTGGTTGGCATAAGTATTATTGTTCTTTGCAGTGTTAGAAATACTTTGCAGTGTAAAGCCGACCGGCTGACCATAATGGTTTCACGTTATAGTCACTTTAGCGGTACATTCTCTGATTTTCTTCTTCTATACGTACAAATATAGCTATGAAAACACCTCAATTTCATGGATACCTAAGTTCTCTGAAGGGTTTCCAAAATTCAATGAACCTCAGTTGGTATTTTTCTTTTTACTTTTATGGTAAATATCACCTGCACAAAGTTAATATTCATCTGAACTTTGGACTTGCAGTTCTCGAATCATGTGTCGAATTTTTATTTTCTTCTACGCAGATAAACAAAAGAAGAGGAATATGTCTAGTCTAGTCTAATCGCCACCTCATTCTGTCACCATACTGACATGGAGCAAGTTTTTAACCAAGATAATCAAATACTTTCTTTAAGGCAATATACGATAACCTCCTTACAATTTCGTGCTCACTTTGTGTTTTAACATCGTATTAAACAAATTAAAAATACATAAAATGAGGTTTATTAGGCTGAGAGTCACGCAACGTGGAATTGAGAGAATTATGTTCGGAGTTACTCTGCTTGATAGAATCAGAAATGAGGAAATCTGCATTAGAACCGTCATATTGGTTCTAATGCTCGAAGCTTAGACATAGCGAAGACATAGCTCGAAGGATTGCACAGTTGAAGTGAAAATGGGCAGGCTACGTAGAACGGATGGCCGTTGGGGCAAAAGTGACCATGCTTAGGAAAACGAAGTGTGCAACGACCCTAAGTGTGCGGACGACCTTACAAAGGTCACTGGGTGCCGGTGAATACGGTCTGCACAGGTATATAGACCGTTGGCCATAAATGATTAAACAAATACTCATTAGAAAATTAGTGTGTAGCTTGCCTAAATTGTGAAGAGAAATCTACAGCGCACTAATTGGGTGGCAAAGTAAATATTTAAAAAGGCAGGGAGAGACGTGAGATTTTAACTTTTCAATTACGCCAATTAAGAGTGCCGTTCGCATCTGTGAGTGGAATTATGAATAACGGCAGGCCTGCTATGTTGATAAGGCGTTGATGGCCACTGGGCACATTTTTACATAATGATATAATTGTCGCGTATAGCTCTGGAATTAAAGATCTCAGCAAAAAGTATCTGATGAACTTTTCGACTGCTTATTGAACACAGAAAACTTAAGGTCTTTGCACATTGAAAGAAAAAAGGGAAAGAAACACGTTTATTGACTATACAGCCACCACGGGTCAAAAAATGAGAAAACTAATAACTAGTGAATAAAAAAAATAAAATAAGAAAACTTAATTCTATAGATTTACTACAAACGTATCCAACATACACTACTTAATAATAATAATACTTATTGAAGGCAAATCACCCGCGTGTTGATTGAAAATTGTTATAATGATGATAGAAAGTATTTAATATAGTGTAAAAGACAACTTTAATTACTTAAGTACTTTAAATACCAGATGCGATAAAAGTATTTATTTTGATATACGTATCCATTTGTTAGCATAAAATAAAATACCAGCATTCCGAACCGGTGCACGGTGGTAATTTTAGCATGAATGTGGGTGGAAACAAAGATTTTACGAGATCAAAAGAGATGGATGGATTGTAAGAATGAGGAATTGTGAATGAAAGGTGTGAATGTAGATAGTTTGATAGGTGTGTATAGAGACGTAAGATGATAATGGTATTTTTAAATATGACGATTTATAACAGTTTTGTGATAAAACATACGTAAATAAAGTTCCTATTGTTTTTGAGTTTGAAATGTGCGTTAGAAATAAATTATAATTATATACGTGTATCTCCAATGGTTTTTGCGGCGCACGCATAAATCGCATTTTTTCCTACTCAATTGACACGTGTTTAGATCACTATCACTACATAGTTACTATAAAACAAAGTCGCTGTCGTCTGTCCGTCCCTATGTATGCTTAAATCTTTAAAACTACGCAATGGATTTTGAAGCGGTTTTTTTAAATAGATAGAGTGATTCAAGAGGAAGTGTTATAATTATGTATAATACATGCATAATGACACGGGCGAAGCCGGGCCGGGTCGCTAGTTTTGTATAATTCGAAATTTCGAATTTCTGTAAGGATATTTGTATGTATAGAGAGAAATAAATATCTTTATAAATTATAGCTTTAAATTGTGTTATTCTAACGCGTAAGCTAAATTATTGTAGTGTCATTATTATATTTTTTTTTTTAATCGAAACCCTTGCATTGGCTATTGGTATAAGAGTAATAAACATACATCCAGACTGCCATACATATTCACAACATTTCGCGTATATAATATTCATCGTTTCAGCCCATTAAGACCCACTACTGAGTCGGGCCTCCTCCAAATTCATGGAGGGGAATAAGCCTACTGTGCCACGCTGGCAAAACGGGTTGGCACAGGGTTGGTATCAAGATTTCCTTCTCTTGCGGCTAGGTGATTTGCCACTTGAGTTCCCTAAGTTGCTCGTCGTCTTACGACACCCTCGGGAGGGCATGGGTTGGTGACACTGCGTATTCTAAATCCGTCACCACACGGAACTGTATAATATTAGTAGGTTTTATTTTAGATTGTTTTGTAACAGTATGCTAAAGTGAGTAGGATTTGCGAAGTGGCCTTTTCGCAGCTCGCTGCTAACGCAATAAAAGGCACACACGGAGTTATCTAGATAAAACGTTTTGTATGTAAATGGAAATCAATTCTGTGAAAACATTGATCTAATAAATATTAAGATCATATTTATTTTGTCAAATAACCATCCGTTTATTTTATAAATTTTGTGTAAAGTACGTATTGGATCACTGGTCCCGGTTCGATTCCGGGGTCGGGCAATGTCTTTGTGTAAGCCAGAGGCAATTGCTCTGAGTCTGGACGTCGTCATTTGTGTTTATAAATACTAAATACCTACTGTGCCTCGCTGGCAAAACGGGTTGGCACAGGGTTTGTATCAACTTTTCTTTCTCTTGCGGCTAGGTGATTTGCCACTTGAGTTCCCTTCGTTGCTCGTCGTCTTACGACACCCTCGGGATGGTATGGGTTGGTGACACTGCGTATTCTAAATCCGTCAACACATAATGTAAAGAGTTTAAATATATTACTATGCTATAAATAATAAATAAATAAATAATAATAAATAAATAAATATCCTTGGACATTTCACACAACGCCATCTCGTCCCAAGTTAAGCAACTTAATGCTTGTGTTATGGTAACGAGATGGATGATAAACTACTTATATACATTTTTTTTTTTTTGTAAATACATACATATTATAGATAGAAATGACACCCAGACTCCGAGCCAGTGCCTCTGGTTTAGACAAAGACACTGGCCCGACCCCGGAATCGAACCCGGGACCCGTTGATCCAAAGGCGGTACATCTGACCACTAGACCAAACGTAGGGTACATACTCATGTCTTCACAGCCTATAAGAGACCCACTGCGGACTCGGACCTCCTCCAATTACACCAAGATAAATTATTTAGGCGTCTGTGCCACGCAGGCCAGACGAGTTGGCACAGGGTTTCGTATCAAGTTTTTCATTCTTTTGCGGCTAGGTTATCGGCCTTATTATTTCCTTTTGTCAGCTCTTACGACACCCTTAGGATGAAATGGGGTGACACGATGTATTCAATATCCGTCACGGATAGCATTAGCGGATTAATCTACAATCAAAGAAAGCGGCAGAGTTCGTTCAAACTCGCTAATTTGTGTTTGACAAGTCAATTATTTATTGAAAGGTTAAATGTTGCTAGCAACACATTATACACGATACAAGATAAATGACACATTAATGTAATTTATCTATTACTAGCGAACCGCTCCGGCTTCGCACGAGTGCAATGATGAACCTCTCAATTTATCAGTGTTTCTCTACAATATTATGGATGTATTATACATATAAACCTTCCTCTTGAATCACTTATTAAATTATCCTATTAAATAAGACCGCAAAGTAATAAAAACCAAAAGAATGACAAGCCCTCTGAGTTTCTTCGCCAGTTCTTCTCAGCAGTGGTCGCGTTCTGAACTGGTGGTAAACTATATTACTTTAGTTTGTATACATTTTATTAAAATGTTGACAATTTGTAAGTGTCCATTGTGTCCTATGCAAAATAAATGATTTGACTTTGAATTTCACTTTAAGAACGGGCAAGAAACTCCATGGACACTCTTTTTATCATATTTACTGTTAACGCAACACTAAAAACAATTTAAACACCCTAAATTGCTTCCCTACATCAAGCATAGTGATTTTCAATTTCGCTGCGACAAAACAATTGAGTGTCGGTGACGTCGACTTTATTGAACGTACAAATGATGGGATGTTACCAAAATTGCCTGCGCTATAGACTATCACTCATCGCATTTTAAACATAAAAACCACAGACAAATAGATTGGTCATCACTATCACTATCATCACTATCTCTGGCGTAAAACAAAGTCGCTGTCGTCTGTCCGTCCCTATGTATCCTTATATCTTTAAAACTACGCAGCGGATTTTGAAGCGTTTTTTTTTATAGATAGAGTGATTCAAGAGGAAGGTTTATATGTATAATACATGCATAATTGCACCCGTGCGAAGCCGGGACGGGTCGCTAGTTTAAATATACTTTTATTTAGGCAAACCGTTGGGTTATGACATACCTGATCTTATTTCCGTATTGACCATTTAATATTAAGACACAGTAAGGCTTAGAAGTCGAGCCGGTGTCACTAAGTGTAACCGTTTTTGAAGTAAAAATGCTTTACGCACTCTTAACTTGGGGAGTAAGGTGGTGAATGCGTGACGAGAGCATTACGATAAGTGTGATCAGGTGAGGCGAACGGATAAGTCGTTGAATACAGAAAGAGAGAGAGTTATAATTCGCATATTACTTATAGCAGCAAGAGAGGGGCACAAATTTTCGTTATCTCTTTCTCTCATAGCCAGCTAGGTTGCGTATATCTAAGACACAGTGCAGACATATTGTCTGTATCACACTGTTGGAGCAATAGAGCAGTGCACTCGCACATTTTCTTTCTCTCTTCCTCTCATAGCCAGTGCATGAAATATATTTATCTCAGTCAGTAGTACGTTTGCGAGTTTGCCAGAGTTACGCGAACGGAGATATTTTGATGAATTAGTAATTTCATTTTGTTCTTAAACATTTATATTAGTATTTTATTCAATGCATTAAATATTCTACGCTTAAACTGAATACGATTGTAAATTCAGTCAGTCGTGTGGTCTAAAGCACACTCCTTTTTTAATAAGTCTAGGTCTTAAGTAAGTCGTGGGAGCAGCGTTCTGTTCCATTTTTTATTATAAGCACGTAGGTACTGGTATAAAGGGTCAATAAACCGAATAATAACCACTAAAGAAACATTTGATGTAATAAACACTTAAAAAACAAAACTCTTTCTTTTTGAAGTCGCTTGAACATACCTGTGATTTGGATAACTCTAGAGACTTAATATTAACAGACACTTCTAAAGTAAATACTCGTTTTGAAACTACCATAGAATACGGGAAACTTATTTTTTTTTTTTTGCTGTTTGTATTTACACACAGTACTTTACATTTGCTGTGTTTTTTTATTACAACTCATAATTTTGCGGGATATATTTCTAACATGTTAACCGTCAATCATTAATGACAGCCCTCAATGACTATCTTTGAAATATCAAACTGACAGTTGACGTTTGGCGTATCTAATTTTAATAAGTCATGGACGAACGGGCATTCTTATTTGCGCACGAGTAGAGGCAAGACGTCTAGAAGGCCAGGATGTATGCTGGTTAGAACATTTAGGAACTTACCGGGGTAGCAGATCTCGACCCATTCATTGTAGATTTAATCGGCGTGTTTTTTTTAGTTCAGAAAAGTATGAATTAAACCATTTACCCTTGCTGGACTTAGTGAAATAGACAAAAAAACTCTATTACCTTTGAGACTAGTCGTCCTTTAGTAGATTCTAATTAGCGTTTACCTTTTATTAATTTAGGGTTGTGCTAACCTTTGCGTCTGTCTATACAATCGTAGTGCCCGTCGGGCATTATATTTTTTGGTATTACTAATCCAGTTTTCTTTAAAAAATAATTTTATTTCACTCTTGTTCGTCTTGAGGCTTACAAGCTCTTCCTGGTTGGAGGACGGGGTCGGGCAAATGTTTATGTGTAAATCAGAGGATACCTGCCTCGGTATGGGTTGCAGTTTCCTATATTACACGTTTGTATTCCGTTTTGAGGGTATCGTAAATGCCGAAGAAGTGAAATTGGAAGGCCGAAAACCTAGCTGTAAGAGATGGAAATCTCTATACGAAACCCTGTGCCAACGTGGCATAGCAGGCTAAATATGGGTTATTGGAAGAGGTCTGACTCAGCAGTTGTCTTGTACTACTCAAGTAATAGTAAAGAAGCCTCGTGCTTGAAGGTTAGGTTAGGTAATCCTGGTGCGGGGTGCGTGTGTGGAACCTCCCCGAGCGACGAGTGCGATTAGCAACTTCCCCCCCTCGTCCGGTGCACCCTGGGCAACGGCTGGATCACCGTAACGGAGTGACCAGCCGGCCAATCCACACCCCCATCATCCCGCATTGTGCGCGCGCGATCAAGATGGGAAGAGACAAAATCTCTGTCGCTCCAACCTCGGAGGCGCGTCTGCTTCGGTCGAGCTTGCTCCCGGAGCGCGTGACCCCTCTCGAGTGCCCTTCTCAGGGCATGGAGCTGCGAACAAGAAAGGCGTCGGCTACCGCTGAAAAGGCGAAGCCTAAAGAAGTGAGGTGTAAAGAAGCGAAGCCAATTGACCCAATTGCAGTATGTGGTCCAATAGACGACATTGAGTCAAGCTCCGACTCCAACATGAGCATAGTGACGGTGACCAGCGCGACCAGCGACCCGGGCAAGCTCTGGGCTCGCAAGAGGTCGCACTCATGCAGCTCCAGAAAGGGCGCGGACACCGACTCGGAAGACGAGTCCAGTACGGACACGCCAGCCACAAAAATTCAACTGGTGGCTGGCGAGAAGCGACGCGACCGTGGAGATAATTACAGGGCTCGCAAACATCTAGAGTCTCTCCAACGCGCTGCAGACATGGCAGCGAAAAAAGAGGAAGAGCGGGAGCAAAGACGGCGTAGTTTCCTTCGTGACGCGGCCGCCAAAGTCAGTCGGCTCTCCGACACGTCGTCGGAGAGGTCGTCCTCCGTGCCACGGCTCTCGGAGGAAATGACTGCTCCTGAACTGGAGGCAAAATTGACAGGGGCTATGGATACTTTGAGGCACGTGGCCAGTATCTCCAAGGGGCTGAAAGGCACAAGCCAGAAGCTCCTCAAAGACGCCACCGCCTCATTCTCGGAAGTAGCGGATGTGCTCCTCCATCGGTCCCGGTCCGAAGAGGAGAGCAAGCTCCGAGTTCAGGTTCGTCGGCAAGCCGAACAAATGAAAGAGCTTGAAAAGGCCTACATGAGCCTTAAGGCGGAGGTTGCCGAAATGAAGTTCGGTAGCCAAGCAGAAAGACCCGTGAGGATCGCCGAAGAAGAGCAGGAGCTGAGGCGCTCCATCATACTGGAGGTTGGAACCATGATACAGGCAGTCAGGGAGGACCTGGCCAGCCGTCTACCTCCAGAGAAGCGTCTTCGTCCGCCATTGGCGGCCGACCGCCGCAACGCTGAGGCCACCCAGGGTTCTGTCCCAGCGATCCCGGCCCAGGCGCCAATATCGTATGCGGCAAAAGTGGCGGGAATGGAGCCTCCAACGGAGCCTGTCGCCTCTACCTCATCATCGCGTCCGACCTCGACCCCAGTAGCCCCTCTGACACGGTCGGCAAACGCGAAGGCGAAAGCCTCAGTGCTACAGAAAGGAGCACCAAAGCCGGTGGCCAAAGTGGCTGCACCCACATCAGGGTCAGCCAAGGTCAACCAAAAAAGAGGGCGTTCCGCACCCAAACCGGCAACAACGCCGTCTCCGGCCAGCCAATCCACTACTGCCCCGGAGGAAGGTGGATGGGAGACGGTTGGCGCTAAGAAGGCGGTTAAGGCTGCGAAACGCAAGGCCCAAAAAAAGGCGCAGAAGGCGAGGCAAAAGATCGCCAAAAAAGAGGCGAAAATAAAGGCGCAACTCATTGCCCCCCGCTCTACGGCTGTGGTCCTAACCCTGCAGCCTGGAGCGGTGGAGAGAGGTGTTACCTACAATGAGGTTATGTCAAAGGCCAAGGCAGCCATTGACATCGTGGGCCTTGGCCTTACCAATGGCATGCGTGTGAAAAGCGCACGCACCGGTGCTCGGATGCTGGAGGTGTCTGGCACCACCAGCGGCCCCAAAGCGGATGCCTTGGCCGAGCAGTTGAGGCTGGCCCTGGGTCCCGAGGATGTGCGGGTCTCCAGACCCGAAAAGTGTGCCGACCTCCGTATCTCCGACCTCGACGATTCGGTCACAATACCCGAGCTCATTGAGGTCGTGGCAAGAGTCGGTGGTTGTTCCCCGGCTCAGATCAAGTCTACGGCCATACGCCCTGGGCGGGTCAGCACGGGCACGGCAATTGTGACATGCCCAGTTGCGGCGGCAAAAAAGGTTGTGGCCTCGCCTCGCATGCTGGTGGGCTGGTCCTCGGCCCAGGTAAGACTCTTGCCGCCGAGACCATCCAAGTGCTACCGCTGTCGCGGGGAGGGCCACTTTGGGGTAGACTGCCCCACAGGCGCTGGCATTGGTGACGCCTGTTTTAATTGCGGGTACTCGGGTCACAAAGCCGTGGAGTGCCCGGATAAAGCACGGTGCTCCAGGTGTGAGGCGGCGGGCAAACCGGCGGGGCATCGTCTGGGCGCTCGTGACTGCGCCGCTGCACAGGCGAAAAAATCGGGGACCGTCAAGGGCCGCCGGCCGGTTGTTTCTGCACAGCCAGGGCCGTCGACCTCGCAACGGGCACCCCAGGAGGATACTAGAATGGACACCCAGTAATGGACCAGGGACCATATCTTCGTATCCTCCAGGGGAATATAAACCACTGTGCTGCAGCTCAGGATCTCCTTCACCAGAGCGCAGCACAGTGGACAATCAACGTAGTGGTGGTTGCCGAGCCCTACTTTATTCCTCCCAGAGGCGACTGGCTGGGGGATGTCAGCGGCTCGGTGGCCCTGTTCATAAGAGCATCTGCGGGAACACCGACTCCGGAGGACGTACGCCGGGGCCGAGGATTTGTCGCGGCTCGTATCGGAGAGGTGGTGATTATAGGATGTTACTTCTCGCCCAACGCACCCCTCGCCGATTACGAAACGTTTTTGGCAGAATTGGACGCGATCGTGGGCTGTAGCCGCCTTCCCGTACTCGTGGCCGGGGACTTCAACGCAAAATCTACGGCTTGGGGTTCCCCGGCGGCAAACGCCAGGGGTGAATTAGTGGAGGAATGGGTGGCCACGTCGGGACTGGAGGTCCTGAATCAGGGGGCTGTGAACACATGCGTGCGGCAACGGGGTGGGTCCATCGTGGACATAACCCTCGCGAGCCCCGCACTCGCGCGCCGTGTTAGGCACTGGCGGGTGATGGAGGAGGAGGAAACGATGTCGGACCATCGCTATATACGGTTCGACATCGCCTCCCAGACTTCTGCCACCCTGCCTAGAACGGTCTCTCATCGAGAGGGTCCCAGATGGGCGCTACGCCAGCTAGATGAGGACCTCCTGCGGGAGGCCTCTATCGTACGGGCATGGGCTTCAGCGCCCGGGCTGCCCGACGACATAGAGGTGGAGGCGGCGTGGTTCCGGACCGCCATGTCGGAAGATTGCGACGCCTCAATGCCCAGGGTCAGGGCGAAACCCGCCAAAACGGCAGTGTACTGGTGGTCTCGCGAGATAACACAGCTACGCCAGTCATGCGTAGATGCGAGACGCCGGTACGCTCGCCACCGAAGACGTCGCCTCAACCTCCCGGGCCTGTCGGAAGTGGAGGCGGAGCTATACGAAACGTACCGCTCTGCCAAAAAGTCCCTGCAGAAGGAGATTGTGCGGGCTAAAGCTGCGGCCCGACAAGAGTTGCTCGGCACGTTGAACAACGATCCGTGGGGACGCCCGTACTTAATGGTGAGGGGGAAACTACGCCCCTGGGCCCCCCCACTGACTACAAGTCTCCGGCCGCAGCTGGTCGACAAGGTCGTCGGGAGTCTTTTCCCGGCGAGCGGTGCGCCTTCGGAGCGGCTGCGCCATAATGTCGCTCCTATCAACGAGGGTGTCTCTCCTGAGGTAGGGGAGGAAGAACTGCGGCTGGCAGTGGGAAGGCTCAGGGGCAAAAGCACGGCTCCGGGACTAGATGGAATCCCAGGCCGTGTTTGGGTTATTGCCCTAGAGGCCCTAGGACCTCGGCTGCGCTCTCTGTTCACAGCGTGTCTGTCCCGAGGCCAGTTTCCCCGCATATGGAGGGAGGGGAAACTGGTCCTCATCAGAAAGGAGGGGCGCCCGCCGGACTCGCCGTCGGCTTATCGCCCTATAGTTTTGCTGGATGAGGTGGCCAAGCTCTTTGAGCGCATCATCGTCAACCGCCTCGTCCAGCATCTTGAATCGGTGGGTCCAGACTTAGCGGAGTGCCAGTACGGCTTCCGCCGTGGGCGTTCCACAATCGACGCGGTGGCCCGCGTCAAGGCGTTGGCGGAGGAGGCTACATCCCGGGGCGAGGTAATGTTGGCGGTGTCTCTTGACATCGCCAACGCGTTTAACACCTTGCCCTGGAATTGCATTGAGGAGGCGCTCCATCATCACGGAGTGCCGGCCTACCTCCGCCGTGTCATAGGCGCGTACCTTTCGGACCGGGCCGTGTTCTACCCGGTCCAGAGTGGTTGGGACAGGCGGGCTGTGTCCTGCGGAGTTCCACAGGGGTCAGTTTTGGGCCCGACCCTGTGGAACTTAGGTTACGACTGGGTGCTTCGGGGCGGGCTCCTCCCTAATGTTGGCGTAGTATGCTACGCCGACGACACCCTGGTCACCGCGCGTGGCAAGTCCCACAGGGACGCACAAATACTGGCCACTGCGGGCGTGGCCCAAGTTGTGAACAGAATCCGGCAGCTAGGCTTGGAGGTGGCTTTGAGTAAATCGGAGGCCCTCTTCTTCCACAGGCCTCGGAACACGCCACCTCCAGGCTCCCACATCGTGGTCGGAGGCGTTCGCATCGCCGTCGAGCCCACGATGAAATATCTGGGTCTGGTGCTCGACGGAAGGTGGACCTTCAGGGAGCACCTCCGAAGGTTGGCCCCCAAACTAATGGGCGCAGCTGCCGCACTGTCACGGCTACTGCCCAACCTTGGGGGCCCGAACGTCTCCTGTAGGAGGCTAAACACAGGGGTCGTGCGGTCGATGGCCCTATATGGGTCACCCATATGGGCGGAATCTCTGACGGCCCGTAACGTTGCCCTGCTGCGAAGACCGCAGCAGGTGATGGCCGTCAGGGTAATAAGGGGGTACCGCACGACCTCCTTCGAAGCAGCAAGCCTCCTGGCCGGGCTGCCCCCGTGGGAGCTCGAGGCTAAAGCCCTCGCCTCCCTGTATAAGTGGCGAGTGGCAGAGGTGGCGCAGGGGCGGCGTCCCCTTCCTAGGGATGTGGAGGAGCGACGGATCGAGCTGCGTGCTACGGTCCGCCAAGAGTGGGGGGAACGGCTGGCGAGCCCTAGTGCGGGGCACGCAATCGTAGAAGCCATTCGTCCCGTATTGGACGAATGGCTGGAGAGGAGGCATGGTGCACTGTTCTTCCGGCTGACGCAGGTTTTGTCTGGGCACGGGTGCTTTGGAAAGTACCTGTGCCGCATTGGCCGGGAGGAGACTCCGGGGTGTCACCACTGCGCGGATGGTGCTGAGGACTCCGCGCAGCATACCCTGGAGGTGTGCCGTGCGTGGGATAGGCCGCGACGTGACTTAGTCGGCGTTGTGGGGAGCCTCTCGCTGCCGGATCTCGTTAGATCCATGGTCCGGAGCGAGAGGGCTTGGAGGGAGACGGCCTCATTCTGTGAAGCCGTCATGACTGCCAAGGAGGAGGCGGAACGGGCCAGAGAGTTGGCCTCCCAGCGCCCAAATGGCCAGCGCCGCAACAGGCGCCGGAGGGCGTTGGCTGACCTCCGCCCGCCGTAAGTGGGCCTGCGGGCGATAGACCTGGGGAGTCCGTCGCCTGCGCAAAACAGGCCCCGGGAGGACAGCGCGCCGCGATTCGCGTGCGCCCCCAGCGGTGGAATGGGGGAGGGCAATACAGAGCCCCCCTCATAATCGGAGGGGCCCGCCTTGGAGCATGGGGCTCCACTAGCTTTATAAGAGGCGGGCCAAGGCCCCCAGGGCCAAGGCCCCCAGGGCCACGGAGCATGCTCCCGTAATGGGAGTGAATCCCGTGGCCCTGGTTTGGGCAGACGAGGATCGCCGTCGGTTTTAGTGGGTAGGTCGGGGCGCAATTCACCATCTCTACGCGCCCCGGAGTCCCACATACCCCGGTTAGTTCCCAACGGCCGGGAATCCATGAGGATCTCCGACGTAAAAAAAAAAAAAAAAAAAAAAAAAAAAAAAAAAAAAAAAAGGTAAGCCTGGTGCCAGCGGTCTTCTTTAAAATAAAAAATACTTTGAAAGTACATGTGCAGATTTTATTATATCCTTATTTCTAAAGTTACACATTCACTTCAAAATCATTGAGAAGTCATCGTTCCATTTAATATTGCTAAATAACTAGGCTATAAAAATAGTCTCCAATTGTTTAATTTATTTTAATGGTTAACTAAATCACGTGTGTGAAATGTTACATAATTTGTTACTTTTCAATAATTTCTACTTAACTCAGCCTATATCCTACTTTTCATTTTAAATCCTTCAAAGAACCCTTCTCTTTTTGTACTTTAAACATAAAATAATGGAGAAAAAACTTTTGCCGTCAGTAAGATCTCCAAAAAAACGCGTTGCAAGAACACTCGAAACAATGAACATTCTAAATTCACCGCTGGGTTTTTTCACGAATTCTTTTGTGGTATTAAAAACAGTGACTTGATAATCTCTGCGATTGTCCTCGTTGAGCTACAGCGATTAGTGAAAGAAAAGCCATAATGACCTTTGATATTTCTCCAAATCCTCTTTTGATTAAACGCTTTCACAGCGGCCCGTAATATTGTTCATTTTTATAAAGTGATTTACCAAATTTCCCCAATCTGTAGGGCTTTCATGCCGATTGTAATTTGTGTATTGTTGGACGCCGCACGCAATCCTTTGTGGAGTTTCATTATTTTTAAGTGTTTTTTTTTTGTTATATGAGTACTGTTATACATTTGACCAATTTATTTTACGAATAGTTGTAGGAATAGGCTGTTTTATTCTTTGTTTGTACTTTGTTGTTTTTATAGTTGGCTTAATTAGTTTTGTAAAGACTGTTAATCTAAAAGGTTATTATAATTACTCAGAATCTCATCATCGTCTGCCGTTTACCGTAATATTTTACGTTCAAAATCCTCATGTATGCCCACGGCTAAGGGCTAGCCGTGTTATGTGTTTTGGACTGCACGAAACAATGCCACAAGTTGCGCACTCCAATGGGAGAACATGCTTTGCAACCGCCTTTCAGCTGTCCTTACGCTTTGATGTGAGCTCTGAACGCTCCGCAACCCCAAAGGTACCTTTTTATTTACCCACCTTAGAACTAATTAAGCAAGAGATTTTTTTAAGCGACGAACAAAAATTAACGCATGTTTTAGTTTGAAAAGAAATGTAAAGTTGACAAAGATTTTCTTTGTCATACAACATTTACATTCGAATATATTGACCTGGGACACACGGTTCAGTTAAGTAAATCAAAGTTTAAAAAAGAGGTCAATCGTCGGACCCAACTCGGCTGGGCAGCGGCCGAGAAACTGTGAAAGATCTTAGAGACAATAAATAGTCTTTGATGAATGTGTGTCGCCAGTGCTGACTTATGATACGGACACGTGGTCGCTCAGTCTTAATTTACTTCCTCCCATAGGGCAATGGAGAGGGCTATGCTCGGAGTTTCACTGGGAGATCGAATCAGAAATAAAGAGACACGCAGGAGAACCACAGTTACTGACATAGCCTAAGGGGTTGCCAACCAAAAGTGGCAGAGAGTAGGGCACATAGCTCGTAGGACTGGCTGCTAATTGGGCAGAAAATCCATTGAGTAGCGACCGCGTACTGGAAAACGTATTTTATTGATAGTAGGCCCGGTTACGCCGGAAAACGACGAATGCAGGCGACTCAGGAACGGCCTTCGTGGAACTCCTTGAGGGAGGCACATGTCCAGCACTGACCTTCTTGGTTGAAACGATGATGATGATAATATACTCTGGAACAACTGCTATCAATACCTCAGCAAGTAATAAACATATTAAACAATGAGCTGTGAATTTCCTTCACCAACCACACTTCTTACAACTTCTCAGCCCATACAATACCCACTGCTGGGTCGGGCCACCTCCAACCACAATGGCTAGACGGGTTGGCACAGGGTTTAGTATCAAGTTTTCCTTCTCCTGCGGTTAGGTTTCCGGCCTTGTCATTTCCTATTGTCGACTCTTACGAAACCCTTAGGATGAAATGGGGTGGTAACACAATGTATTCTAAATCCGTCACCACACGGAGAATCACATATGTTAAGCTTAATAAACCGTTCCTTAGCCATCTCTGTAAACGTTCAACACAGATAACATACGTGGACCATTAATATGCCATTATAATATACGGTAAACAATACGTGAAGTAATTGTACTGTATCTGTTTGGTTGATCGCGAATAACGTCCCTCGTTTGTCATTTTTCCATTAAAATAAACGCTTTACGGTTATAAACTCTGAACATTTATTACTCCCAATGTATGGTTGTTCCACGCTATTGATAAATACGATATTTGCATCCGATTTGAACGATCAATATGCTATATTTATAATGCGATAAATATGGATGGATGAATGACGGGGTTATGTAACTAGATGTATTTTTCTTATTGCAACGTCGGCTGGTATAATTTATAACCCCCGACGCAAAAAGAGGGGTGTTATAAGTTTGACGTGTCTGTCCGTAGTTCGCGAAAGGATGAAGCGATTTCAATTTAGTTTTTTTTGTATGAAATGAAATGAATGAAAAATGAAAATCGGATGAATCGTTTAAAAGTTATGGGGGATGAAAGTGGGGAAGAATAACCGAAAGTCTGCAAATATAATCGAGTGGGGTCTCAAATGAAAGCGCATCACGTGCAAATTACAAAATAATATGTTTCACGAAAATCAGTTGAGCCCTGAAAAAGTCTGGGGGTAAAAGGGGAGGGAATACCCAATATCTGCAAATATATGTGGTGTGGAGAAAATGATGATGCGACAAGAATCTATGTATTGACAACTTAACAACATCTACATTATAATAATTTTTATTAACCGATTTTTCCAAAACGCGGTGGTTCTCATTTCCGTTGTATGTGTTTTCATGATCGTAAGCGCATTATTTACATTAGGTATTTGTAAATTGTTTAAAAAACATCAAAATAAATCTTACTTTTAAACTTTAAATAGATGATGAAAAAATTTTGGTATTGGCAATATTTTCAGTGTTTTGACGACTTTATTATTCGAGTCCTTTGCAAAGTATATTATTATAGGAAGTATATATTTGCACTAAGAATCGAACTCAATCAAATTATATGTAAATATCTTAAAAAATAGCTAAATACTTCAAAGCGAAAAATAAACGATTGAAAACTTATTTGAAATTACTACTAATTGACAAATGTCAATCACAATAATAATTGCCTAATTTGAAGTCGGCTAACATTTTCTGTTAGCTCATTTTATGCCCGGCTCTGTTTTTGTTCAAGACTAAAAAAATAAATAGTTTTAAAAAATCGTGGAAAATGTTCAGTATTTTTTTATAGTTTCATTATAAACATGTTTTTATCATTTCTTTTCTTCTTCTACAGAATCCAATGATTGGAAGCGATGTTGGGTGACAATGGGGAAAACTGGTAGTGCAATGGAAGTAAGTACGAATGTGATGTCATTCTAAAATAGTTTTAATAATACTTTCTTGTTTGCATCTATTGTTTCTCTAGTCAATTATTCAGATTTTTTTAAAGTAGGGAAAATACCTTATTTCTGCCTAGCCGGTGGGATAGTCCCCGGGTGCAAAAAGATGGTAGAGTGCACTGGAGTTACCCACTAAAACCTACCACGCAAAGTCCGTACCCTTACCATTTGCCGTGCAGGACTTCACTACATTCCCGCTGCCGCAGTAGATAGAAAAGGGGAGATGAACTCGACTCTTGGTGTTATACAACAAAGCGCTGTCTCCGCTATATCTCCTCTTTGGTCTTGAATAGGGGTGTCCCAAACCCGCAGTCCTGGCTGTTGGCAGGGAGATAAAAAGGACTTAGTATTTCCGTCAAGGCGGTGTGGAAACCGCATAATATTCAATCCGGTAGTTCATCTCGTGACCTAGGCTTCATCAGACAAGAGATGATCCCAGTACCCCCACCTGGAATCCCCGTTAGGTAAGGCTAGGTCCCGTTCATTGGCACGACGCCTGCGCCAAGTGCGAGCGTTTCAGACCTGACGTTTCTTTCAGACAGTTTTCTTTAAATTTACAATATTAATTTGAATATTCGTCATACATATCCCTCAGCTAATAAATTACCGTCGGGACTCCACCATATACATGGAGGGAAATTTGCCAAATTTGGGTTTCTATCAAGATTTCCGTTTTCTGCTCTAGGTTATCTGCCTCTTGCGTAACCTTAGGGGCTGTCCATTAATCACGTAATATTTTTTAACATTTTTTAACCCCTTCCTCCCCCTTGGTGATACCTGGTGAGGTTTAAGACTACCCCTTCACACACCATGAAAAATCACGTGTATTTTGTACCGTTTCGAATTAATACTAATCACATATAGTATACGTAGTGTAATTTAATGCCCCTCTGTCATATCAACTCTGTATAATACGGGACTTAGCTGGAACAAAATACCAATATGGGTAGTATATAATACTAGTGGCCTGCCCCGTCTTCGCCCTTGCAAAGCGGGGGAGGGTTATACTTAAAAACCTTCCCCTTGAATCACTCTATCTATTAAAAAATAACGCTTTAAATTCCTTTGCGTAGTTTTAAAGATTTATGCATACATGGGGACGGACAGAAGAATGCGACTTTGTTTTATACTATGTAGTGAAGATAAAACAAATCAACACGAAATATTCATAACTTATCTACATTTAAACTGCAGAAACCAACTAACTTTATTCATATCTTGAGTTTGTGCTTTTATGAGTACATTTACTTTAAAATTGTCTCCATATGATTTAAAGGATACTCGAAATATTTTCGAGACGGTCCCTGCCATTATTAAAATGTCTCGCACATTGAAAAAAGAAAATAATTGCGCAACAACTCGTATGCTGGAAAGATGCCAGTCGCTATAACTGGCTTAGCCGTTGCGATACTATGAATGTCAGTGTCTTGTACAGTCGTTTCGGTTCATAAATGATCCACTACTGAACCTCCAAATTCATGGAGACAAAATAAGTCTATTGTTCCACGCTGGCCGAACGGATTGCCATAGGGCTTTGTATTACGGACGCACGTGCAATGTCCCTTACCTTGCCTCTCTACTATGTGGAGGTCTGAGCTCTCCCCAATCCCACCGCTAGCGCAAGCGGGCTAAAGGTCATCAGGGTCGTGAAGTATGCTCCCCAGCGGGGAGATAAGCCAGTGGCAATGTTTTGGGAAGTTGAGGGACACCGTTAGTTTAGATAGATAACACTTTATTGTATAATTGCGAGACACACGTGGCTTAGAGAAATTATATAAAACAACAATACATACATGCAATTGGCGGCCTTAACACTAAAAGTAATCTCTTCCAGGCAACCAACACATTATTTAAAAGAAATTTTGCGCAGATACTGTTGTTGGGATCGGTTTAGGTCAGAATTATATATATATATATATATATATATTATATACTTTTTTGTATATATAATACGATACATATATATCGTATTATATATACAAAAAAGTATATAATAATAATAAATAAGAAATAAACGATTGAATATGTTACAGTTACGGTTTAGTGGGTGGGTTAGGGCCAAATTTCTACGCCCCGGAGTCCCACATAACCTGCCTGGCGCTTAGCGGTTGCGTATCCATGAGGATTATCAATATAAAAAAAGGATTTCATACGGCTAGATTTTTGCCATTTTATTTCCTTTATTTGGCTCTTACGACGCCCTTAGGATGGAATGGGGTGTTGCAAACACTACGAATTCTAAATCCGTCACCACATGAATAGGATTGGGAAGTTTGATTTGGATATATTATTTTTCCAGTTCAATCCAATATCACTGGACTACAATCACTCCTCGAAAACTTTCGATTAAAACGTAGAAACTTTTTTAATATTAACTTCAATGATTGAGATTACACGGTTCGGATTTAAATGGAGTGTATCTGGTTCATTTGTATAAATTGTACTTTATATTAATATTACTTACATGTTTTATCATCATAATGTGTACCACCACTAGGACTAGGGCCGTCCGGAATTTCCCGGAATTGTCATAGTTTGAAGGGCGTCCGAGGGTTGTCCGGTAGGGGTTTTGAAAAGTGTCCGGGTTACATAAAACATACTACAACTTCATACAAATATTTGCTAATCACTTATTTCAAGTTACTACTGAACCAATTGCAATAAAAATCTGTGGAACCTTTATCAATCCATAAACTTCCATATCGGTTTATAAATGACAGCAAAAAAAAAACCAAATTGAGAACCTCCTGATTTTAAAGTTGGTTAAAAAGTATTTCATTCCTTAGCTCGTAACTTGGCAAGAATTAGAGAAATGAAAGAAATTAGTAAAGAGTTTTGGCACAAACAATCAAATTTACGGTGTTTCCACTTTATACCTTGAAGTATTGCCTAAATACGAGCATTTGTTTCCCAGTGAGCTTTTCGTGATTAATCCGACTATTAAGCTTGGAGCAAAATTGAGGAGTTAGGGGAAGTGATGTTTGCGTAGGCAATGTGGCGTGAATTACACGAATTTGTAATGAAACCAAAGTAACGCTTAATTGCGAATGCTAATTCATAGCCAAATATAAATTTATGAAAAGGTTTAATCGTGGTTTTATGTTATGGAAATGGCGTTCCTTTGGCGATTGGAATCTTTTCCTTTTAGCCGTGTTTCAACCTTTGATATAAAGGTGTATTACTGGTTTGACGTGCATGTCTGTCGGTCATCACTTCCGGGTAAACAGATTGATTAAGTTTATTTTAGATAGAGGCCTGTAACAATATATTTAAAATGCAACCTATTTAAATCGCATTTACTGAGTTTTGGTTCAATATCTTGCAATTCAGAGGGTACGTAAAACCGCCAGTCTATGGCAGTTGTTACAATAATATGTCAGTGGCGTGAAAACTGACAAATCAAAATTTGTTTAATCAATTTGACTCTCCCCGTCTTTTGACATGTCAAATAAAATTTTTACAATCAAAATTTTCCATCGGTTCTGAATACAGACCTACAGTTTTTTTTTTATATCGAAAGAAAAGGTCGATTTAAAAAAATCCATCTCATCGTCCACTCCGCGTGGTATATACAATACATTCAATTATAAGCCGGTTATCTTAGCCCGAATATCCGGTTACAAATAGGAAAGAGTTCATAATTGAATTTTCTGGTAGTGAAAAACAAACGGCGAATGTAATAAGCGGGGACATAGCGCCCCCGGGGCTCCCAACTTTAAAATAAAAAAGATTCAGCCAAGGCAGGTTCCGGGTACTTGATGGGTTCTGTAGCATTTTGATTTTTTAAAGCAAGACAAACGAGCACTTTCTTTTAAGTGAGTGAAACTTTTCATACTTCCATATTTGCCAGGCCTGGGCTGCGTGGTGAGTGGTAATTAAGAGTCTACGGGAGAGGGGAGGTGGTGAGTTGCACTCGGGTAACCCACTAAAAAATACCACTCTTGTTCGTATCGAGACGTCAGCCGTATGGGGTTTTGTTTTTTTTTATTGTGCGGTAACCTTTTATAGGTCCCTAGCTGGTGTACATGTGGGAGTCCCTGTCGCGAGAAGATGGTAAATTGCGACTGGTATACCCCCTAAGCCCGCAAAAGCTACCACTCATTGTTCTTCGCGTACCATCTGCTATTCAGGAAATTACATTTATCAGTGGCCACATTAGCACGGTCACCTGATGGTGAGTGGTCACCGCCACCCATGTATATCTGCCACACCAAAGCAGCAGCAACTGCATTGCCGGGCTATACACAATTTTTAAAACATTGAACAATAATAATAAAATAATAATTAAAAAAGGAAACGTTCCTCCCCGCTGCCAGCACCATTATTCCAACCTTTTATTATTTCGGGTGTAAAATCTTTGATGGACTATCCACATCAGCCATTTTTGAAGTATTGAGATATTATGTTGATAGCAAAGGAACTCTAAAAAATAAATAAAATAATAGCCTCAAGGGGCGTTTGTCAGCGAAACATCCTCGGCTCTAGTTAGGAAACTATACTGAAGAAAGAGCACTGATACTAAGATTTATGGTCCAAGTTCATAGGAATTGCAGGAATTGCTGTTTGTTATTTATCACATAACTAGCTTTTGCGCGCGGCTTCGCCCGCGTGGGCTTTGAATCCGTGCATATTTTTTATGAACATAAAATCGGTTATTGTGACTAAACTATGATAGTTAGATATGTACTCTCTTTTTTGTTTGTAGATCTTTATAAGACCTACAAACCCGTAGTACATCATTTTGTTCTATTGTCAATAGTTTTTGCAGCGCACGCATAAATAGGTTTTCGATTTTACACCTTGGTTTACAAAATCGTAATTTTCATATAGATCCCTAATTCTTTTGAAAATAAAATATAGCCTATAACCTTCCTCGATAAATGGAGTATCTAACACTGAAAGATTTTTTGAAATCGGACCAGTAATTCCTGAGATTAGCGCGTTCAAACAAACAAACAAACAAATAAACAAACAAACAAACTCTGCAGCTTTATATATTAGTATAGATTAAGATTTAGCTAAAAAGTTAAATAATTCAATAAAATTATTTATAGACATTATTTACTTGTCACAAAGTGTTATGCTTATGTCACAAAGTGTTATATTTAGTTATGTTTATTTGAAACAATAGGGACTTTGACACTCTGTTAGGGCACTTTTCAGTCTTTTTACAAACCGAAGCACAAACCGTCAGTGATAGAACATGGGTTCGGAATGGTGCTTTACTGAAAAGAGTCAGAAAGGAATTATTCCAAAACAAAAAAGAAGTTTATTTGGTCACTTACAGGTTAAAATAATATGCTTACTGACTATAACATATTTTATATATATATTGCCTACAACAACATATTTGATTTCATGAGTTAATAAATCTTAGCTATCTTTCGTGTCTTGTACCAAAGACCTGTGTACAACGTTCGACGGAAGATACTTCATGTTCCTAACTTGGGGTTGTTATTTGTCGTGAAAAATACTTTAGACCGTATCCAAAGACCTATTTAGTTATATTTCAATCAATATGAATATATAAATTCTCATAAGTGTTAATATTATCAATATGTCTGTTCGATAACAAAATTTCATTATTATTTTCTAATGTATCTTTAACAGTAACTTAGGGGTCATACCACAGGTCATACTGAATGTTTTTAGAAAATAACGTAGAAAATTAGTTACATTTTATTGCTTTTCGAAATTGTCTCGCTTGATTTCTAAGTTTCGTCACATTCCACAATTCAAAGAAGCATAAGAGCCACTTTAATAATAATAAATAATAAATAAATATCCTTGGACATTTCACACAACGCCATCTCGTCCCAAGTTAAGCAACTTAATGCTTGTGTTATGGTAACGAGATGGATGATAAACTACTTAAATACATTTTTTTTTTGTAAATACATACATATTATAGATAGAAATGACACCCAGATTCCGAGCCAGTGCCTCTGGTTTAGACAAAGACACTGGCCCGACCCCGGAATCGAACCCGGGACCCGTTGATCCAAAGGGGGCACATCTGACCACTAGACCAACGAGGCAGTCATTTTGCTTTAGGAAAAGAGAAAAGTCACTTTGCATTAGGCGCGGGGGCTTCTAATGCGCGCATCTCATACATCGTAGAAGAATTAGTTGGCCGCAGCGACTTGGCCGCAGCGACTTGGCCGCGCGGCCTGGCCGCCTAATGCGCGGAGGCCCTAAAGCCTGCTCTTCGTAAGAGCCTTCCTGAAACAGGCTGAGGGAAATTCTTAGGTTTAGGACTTCTCACAAAACATGTCGCCTACCTCACATTTTAATACTGCCGTAGATTTTGACATCCGTGTGGTGACTGATTTACAATACATAGTGTCACCACCCTAATTCATCCAGAGGGTGTCGTAAGAGGCGACTAATGGAACGTAAAATGCAGATCACCTCGTCCCTAGAGAAGGAAAACTTGTCAAAAACCCTGTGCCAGCGTCTGGCACACTAGGCTAATTGGAGGAGGCCCGACTCAGCAGTGGGTCTTTTATGGGCTGAGTAGTAGTAGATTGTGGCATACATTAAAGCAGTACATTAATATTTCCAAATAACATGCTCCAACGAATTGCCAATAAATTTATGATAACCAACGGATCGGAACAATACACTTTCAGCGTGCATTCATCGTCGAACGTTCTAGATTATCGCCAATTCGACTTACTCGATTTTCATTTGTTTTTCTATTTTGATGTCACATTGCCTTTGTTAGCTTTAACAATTGTTCAAAGAGGGAGTTTAATTGAATCTAGCTTGTGTGTCATTTGTCCGGATCACAAATAGAGCGAGGACTGGTTGTTTACGTAAAATAATTGGGACGTAACAGGGACTTTTATGTACAGGATTAATCGCTTTTGTGCCACCCAATGATGTAGGTTGATATGTAGCTTAAGGTTTTAGCAAAATATTATTATTATATACTAGTGGCCCGCCCCGGCTTCGCCCGTGCAAAGCGGGGGTGGGTTATACATATAAACCTTCCTTTTGACTCACTCTATCTATTAAAAAAAACCGTATCTAAATCAGTTGCGTAGTTTTAAAGATTTAAGCATACATAGATAGGGACGGACAGACGACAGCGACTTTGTTTTATACTATGTAAAGAAAAGATATGTATTGATTTTTTATTTTGATGTAATTATGCCATCGGTCCCGGCTGCCATTACCGGTACGGGCAGTCGTTACACACCGACAGTGCCATGAAAAAGGTGAGTTGGTCTAACCATATAAATTACCGGTAATGGGACAATACATGCGTCGTGGAGGGCAGACGGCAATCGCTCCGTATTATCGCTAACTGGGAGTTAGCCAACCAGCTTAGAAGTATTTGAAGTACAAATATATTTTACAGCAAAAGCAAAATCAACACTCACTTAATCAAATTGGCTCATTAGAGGTCTTCTGTCAGTTGAAAATTCAAACTCAAACTCAAAACTTTATTTACGTAGGTTTTATCAAAAAAACTCTTATAAATCGTCATATTTAAAACTAGCTTTTGCGCGCGGCTTCGCCCGCGTGGGCTTCGAACCCGTGCATATATTTTATGAACATAAAATCGGTTATTGCGACTAAACTATGATAGTTAGATATGTGCTCTCGCGGACTTTTTTTAAGATCTTAGATCTTTATAAGACCTACAAACCCGTAGTACATCATTTTGTTCTATTGTCAATAGTTTTTGCAGCGCACGCATAAATAGGTTTTCGATTTTACATCACTTTGGTTTACAAAATCGCAATTTTCATACGGATCCCTAATTCTTTTGAAAATAAAATATAGCCTATAACCTTCCTCGATAAATGGACTATCTAACACTGAAAGATTTTTTGAAATCGGACCAGTAGTTCCTGAGATTAGCGCGTTCAAACAAACAAACAAACTCTGCAGCTTTATACGAGTATATTAGTATAGATTACCATTATCCTCTGACGACCCCTGCCCCACGCTAGGTGGTAGTCTCCATACACATCTTCATATCTACAGTTACACCTTACATACACAATTCCTCATTCTTACAATCCATCCAACTCATTGCAGGAAATGATGGCTTCACGGTTATGATCGTTTTATTTTATTTTATTCCCAACGTTTCAGACACTTTGCAGTGTCCGTGGTCGCGGGACGACTGGGTGGCAGTTGTCGCTGCGGGCTTTTATATACTAGTGAGGCTTTTATATACTAGTGCCTAGTACTAGTACTAGTGTAAAGATCGTGAAAACCTAAGACATCATTATCCATCCAACTCATTAGATCTCTCGCAACCCTTGCGTCCACCCACATTCATGCTGAAACTTACCATCTACCCCACAAGTTCGGAATCCAGCTCTATAAAGAAGAGACGGCAAGAAACTCCGTAGTTACTCTTTTTAGCTTTTAGCTTTGATTGCGAGAGCAAACTCCCGCAATCAAAGCTATTCACAAAGGGCCAAACATCAGTAACATATAGTAAACGATAGTAACCTTCTTATGTCTAAGCTAACCGACCCCCAGCAACAGCACCTGTTCACAAGCATGAATCATTCCATGAGCCTTACAAGTACGTAGTATATGTTGTCGAATTCATTAAAGACTTTCATAAAGCACTTCCAAATTTATACAAAATTTTAAATAAATATGAATAAAGGTGGGTGTTAGGCATGTGCGGAGCTTCCACAACATGACAATCGCACAATAAATTAATTCAAGTGGGATCTCAAACCGCAACTCTCAAACACAACAAAGGAAAAAGTTAGTGGCGACCGAGGGAATCCCTACAGAGACAATTCGACCCAATTTAGAATTCAACAGAATTACGACACTTATAGAGTTTATTACGAAGTTACCGAATGTACACGAGTGGGGGTGTAAGGATTTTATGACAAGTATGAAACGTTTACAAGTTTATGAGAGACGGAATTGTGCCAGTGGTGTTCAGCTAACTGACGTCACTTAGTCTAATCTTTGTGACGGGGGTTCAAGGGCTGTCACGATTCACTGAAAGTGCACTGAATTTGTTGGTAATACAATTTACATGGCAGAAAACGTAGCCGCAAGATACGAAACTAGTACTACTACTCAGTCTATATATGACCACTGCTGGGTCGGGCCTCCTCCAATGAAATGGAGGGTAATAAGCCTTCTGCGATCATGCCTAAAATATACACGATCGGAACCGTCAAGAAATCATTTCCTGCAAGTGTATTAAGAACTTCTACGAATCTCGTCAAAGAATATGTATATACTTATGGAAGCCTCCCAATTAAAGTATAATAATATTATAATTACAATAATAATTATTAGAATCGTTGTATGTCGAATCGAAAAGTTTTTTGAACATCTAAACCAACTTTAAATATCCGGCGTCTGATATAAAAGGCAGTTTTACTTGAGACGCGTTTTGTTAGACGGGTTCTCTTTTTGCAGCACAACCACTAGGTGGGTTGAGACCTTTCCGCCCCTAGGTAAGTAATGAGTTTTTTATAAAATATTGAAAAATATTGTCCTTTTTCATGAATATATGTATAAAGAATATACTATATAATAATTAGAATAAATAACTACTACTGGGACCGATCTATTATAACGGACAGGTATATTGCTGCCAATAAACCTGACATCGTTGTAATAGATTGGTCTACTCGCCGCGTAAAGCTGGTTGACATCACCATTCCGCGTGATGAGAACCTCGTGAAGGCGGAAAAAGAAAAAATGATTAAGTATTTAGACCTGGCCCATGAGGTGACCGCCATGTGGAGTGCTGAGTCAACCAGTATTATTCCGATCTTTGTATCAGTGCATGTTTTGATATCAACTCAACTCTATCCGGTTGAGTGAAGCGTCTGATGCAAAAGGCAGTTTTACTTGAGACGGCGCGCATTGTTAGGCGGTTCCTCTAATTGCAGCAATAACCACTAGGCGGCTTGAAAAATGTTCCGCCCCTAGGGCTGTTAAGATTTTTATATAATAATAAAAAACAAGGTTTTTCTATTTTTTATAAATATTATGTAAAAAAATATGAATAAAGAATATGCAACAAAAAATAAATAATAATATAATTGGGGGCCTTATATTAAAGGGCGTTTGGGTCATAAGAACTTGTGACTGTAAATTATCTTCTACACTCCATTATGTACAATCTCATTGTTAGAGTGTACAAAGACCGTCTTTTGTGCTGTTTGCACAATGTGTTATATCAAATTTTGACAAATTTATTATGACTTTACTTACATCTTGTAGTAACAATACATGTACGTGATGTATGTGTTTTGATATTGCGAAAGTTTTCTATAAAATACGTCTTATTGCTTTTCTTATGTTTACTTTATTTTACTTAATAACACGCTCGTGTTTCAACGGGTTAGCCCCGCCGCACATGCCCACACTCGCATTGGCTGTCACGAGCCGTGTGCGAGTGGCAGTATTTAAAACATGTGGCGCAGTACCAAGCTCCGCATTTGCTCTCACATGTCTATGCACACGCGTACATGCGGAGTTTGGTACTGCGCCTCGCACGCGGCTCGTGATATCCAATGCGAGTGTGAGCATGTGCGGCCGGGCTTTAATGACGTGTGCATTGTTTCACTTCATTATCCACACTATCACAATGTAAATGATGCAGAGGTTTACATTAAAAAGTCCGTGTGGTGACGTATTAAGAAAGCATAGTGTCACCTCCCCATTCCATCCTGAGTTGTAAGAGCCGACAAAAGGAAATGGCAAGGCCGATAATCTAGCCGCAAGAGACGGAAAACTTCGTACGAAACCCTTTTTTTTTTCTGTTCGCCCGGGGTAAAATCCTTTAAGGACTATCCCCGTCGGCCGGGGATGGCCGAGGGGGGGGGGGGACTCTCCCCCGAGGGGGCCTACCCACTAAAAATCCCCGGAGTGCTCCAACTCGCGTCCTGTTGCGGCATTATGGGATCTGATGCAGAACCACGCTCTTACGAAACCCTGTGCCAACCCGTCTTGCCAGCGTGGCACAGGCTGATTTCCTTACATGAATATGGAAGAGGCCCGATACAGTAGTGGGTCGTTTAAGGTCTAAAATAAAGATTATGTTTCTGTAAAGTAAGAGCTCCTTCCTCAGCTATATGCGCTATCCTAATGCCAGCAATACACGCTGGCCGAGCTTAGGCCAACGCGAGCGTAGGCAATTTAATACAAGGCAAGTGCTACTGCCTACACGTTGGGCAAGTGTATCGAAACCAACAAGGCGAGCGACACCGAGCGATGGCCAGACAATGCAAATATACCGTCTATACGTTGGTATTGGCGCTCACTCGGCCATGCTGGGCCAACGTATATTGCTGGCTTAACAAAGGAGTACATACTATTACTACTCAGCCCATTCAAAATCAAAATCAAAACTCATTTAATCAAGTTGGCTCATTACAGCTCTTTTGACAGGTCAAACAAAAAATAAAATTTAAAATTTACCGTTTAAAATTAATTATTTACCATCTACCACCGGTTCGGAATGCACCCCTACAGAGAAGAGCCGGCAAGAAACTCTGTAGTTGCTCTTTTTAGATCGCCATTTGGGTACAAGACTGGTTATAAGACAGATTTGTGAGAGCAAACTCACGCAATAGTTCCAAAGGGCCAAACATCAGCCAGATCTAGTTGAAAATAGTAACCTTGTAATGCCCAAGCCAACCGACTCCCAGCAACGGCACCTGTTCACAAGCATGACGCATGCGGCAGCCATCGCCCTATTGATGTGACCCACTGCTGAGTCGAGCCTCCTTCAGTCAAGTTTTACTTCTCTTGCGTCTAATACTACTCCTCGGCCCGTAGATGACCCACTGTTGAGTTATAAATAAATAATAAATAAATAAATATCCTTGGACATTTCACACAACGCCATCTCGTCCCAAGCTAAGCAACTTAATGCTTGTGTTATGATAACGAGATGGATGATAAACTACTAAAATACTTTTTTTTTTTTTTTTTTGTAATATAATATGTATTATAGATAGAAATGACACCCAGACTCCGAGCCAGTGCCTCTGGTTTAGACAAAGACACTTGCCCGACCCCGGAATCGAACCCGGGACCCGTTGATCTAAAGGCGGCACATCTAACCACTAGACCAACGAGGCAGTCTGTTGGACCTGCATGGAGGGTAATTAGCCTACTGTGCCACGCTGGCCAGGCGAGGTGGCACAGATTTTGGTTAAAATTTTCCTTCTCTTGCAGCTAGGTTTTCGGCCATGTCATTTCTTGTGTCTGCTCTTACGACACCCTCAGGTTGGAATGGGGTGAACACACCACGGACAAAGGAGGTATAGTGGTTAAAATATTAAGAGAAGTAAAGCTGGTCAAAATTATTTTCCCAATTTATTAATGTCAAGCAATTTTAGTTACTCCTAGCTACGCGGTAAAATGTTTACTGAATTCAAATATCTTTATTATCCGTAGACCCGTAACTCCACGGTCCAAAGGAAAATAATTGGCACTTATTAAAACGGAGCTCCTTCGTTTGTAATTTAATTATTAATCTCTCTTCCAGTACATTTTTATTTGCTTCTTTTTGTCGTCGGCAGCGACAAACATTTATTGGATTCGTTCCGTCCTTACCCTCTGTGATTATATTTATCTTGACAACTGACTGTAATTCCCAATGTGATATTTCGCGTCACGCATTGCAAAAGTGCTTTTACATATTGTAGAAACAAGCGAACGTAAAAAAACCCGCGGTCTTTTATTAGACCGATTTAAAAAAAGTTTCGTAATTTGGTTCCTTACCTACTTATTTGCTTCCGTTATTTATTAACCAACTTCTTTTATTCGAATTGCATTGCTTGCATAGTAGTCTATTACGAAATTGGCTAACTAAAACTTGAAATATGATTCCTTGACGGTTTTGATCATGTTATTTTATTTAAATCCCTAAGTTTCAGAACCGTCAAGAAATCATTCTGCAATGTGCAAAGATCGTGAATACCTAAGACATCATCATTAATAAGTGATCAACAAACACTTGTTTAATGTTAAAAAATACTACTGTAATTCTGCTTTCACTAATCTGTCAGACTTATTTGTACCACCATCATTGTAACCCTCTTATTTAAAAGAGCAACCATGGAGTTTCTTGCCGGCTCTTCTCTATGGAATGGCATTCCGAACCGGTGGTAAAAACTAAATTATTAATTTTATTTTATGATTTTTATTTTTAATTTTTTTTCTCTTATAATCTTTGACTATTTGAAAGCATTCGCAAGAATTTATTCGAATAAAAACATTTTGATTTTAATTTTGCCCATAATATTTTACCCACTACTAAGTCATGCCTCCTCCATTTATATGGAGGGTAATTAGCCTAATATGACATGCTGGCAATACGGGCTGGCTGACAGTTTGTATCAAGTTTTCCTTCTCTTGCGGCTTGGTAGTTTCTCACTTGCGTTCCTTTAGTCGCCTCTTACGACACTCTCAGGACGGTATGGGTTAGGGCCATAGTGTATTCTTAATCTATTAAGTAAAATCACTACATAGTATAAAACAAAGTCGCTGTCGTCTGTCCGTCCCTATGTATGCTTAAATCTTTAAAACTACGCAACAGATTTTGAAGCGGTTTATTTTAATAGATAGTGTGATTCAAGAGGAATGTTTTTAAGTATAATATTGTAAAGAAACACTGATAAATTTACATGTACATCATTGTACCCGTGCGAAGCCGGGGAGGGCCGCTGATATACATACCTATATACATATAAAAATAAAAGCTTTTCAACAAAAAATGTTTAAACCGACTCAACAATATGCACTAAATAGCGAAAAACAACTAATGGAGTTGGTACCAACCTAAACTGGTGGAGTTTAGGGTGGTACCAACTTATTAACTCTGAAGTTAATAAGTTTAGCTAAAGGTATGCCTGAGACTCCCGATCGTGCTGCAGCATTGCTGTGCAGGCTTCACAACAGCAAGGTGGCATATTCACTGACTTTTGCTTTAGGATTCGGTCTCGGATTTTACCTTTTTACAAGTTGAATTAGTATACACTAAATAGTTGAGTGAATCAATATCTGGAGCGGACCAACTTGGAGAGTGCATTTGAATTAGATTAAAGTAACTTGTAACCGAATGTTCAGTAGAGCAGACGTTACCGAATGCTGTTTGGCAAATTTGTATCAAACTTTCTATATAAGTTGCCAATGCACTTATTGTTTTGTAACAGTAACTAAATAAATATGTGTCATACTGAAAAGTAATTACATTTCTCTGTGTGGTGACGTATTTAGAATACATGGAGTCACCAAAATTCATCCTAAGAGTGTCGTAAGAGTCGACAATAGGAAATGAGAAGGCCTAAAACCTAGCCGCAAGAGAATCTGCCAATCGGTCTGGCCAGCGTGGCACAGAAGGTCCATGTAGATTCAGCAGAGGGTACTTTATGGGGTAGCGCTCAACTACCTAAGTCGAGGCCGCCCAAAGCCACCCAGGTCGTAGAGCATGTTCCCTATTAGGGAGCGTAACCCGCGACCCTGAAGTGGGCACTGGAGGGACGCCATTAGTTTTAGTGGGTATGTCGGGGCGCTAATTACCGTCTTTCCGCTCCCCGGAGTACCACATACCCCGGCTAGTCCCCAACGGCCGGCAATTCATGAAGATTTCCAAAGATAAAAAACAGTTCTTTTTCGCATATGAAATACTTCTGGCGGGCTTTAAACTAGCTCAAGGAATCGTAGGGCTATTGCAGTGGCCGTTTGAAGGCAGAATATAAAACTTCCCCACCGCATGCTGGGAAATAACGAGTGTTGTAAAGGTCAGCATAACCCAGCACGTTTGGTGGTAGGATCTAATGGTCCGCCCGGTTAGCTACCACCCACACATCTAAGCTGGACTTAGATGTATTACTTAAATGTTTTACGGACAAGCAGTTTTACTGAGTTTCGTCGTGTGTATGAGAGAGCCGGTGCCGGACCGCGCATTCCCTTGAATTGCCTGCCGCGCATTCCCTTGAAAGACCCGGGCCTTGCTTTCTATCACGCAAGCCTAGGGTCAAAGGCATTCAAATCAATGATAAAAAAGGTCCTGTGTAACAATGAAAGTATGACGAACAATTAGTTTAATTCTGCTTCCAACAACTTAACTGCACTACTCTTCGTCATCAACGGCACACTTTTGTCCACTGTTGGAAAAAAATACATAAAATGTCAGTGTTATTTAGCAGCGGCATTCTGTCATGTGGCAAGCATAGTGGCACCAGTACATTCTTTACTGAGAGTCTTGTAAGAGCTGATTTAAGGAAATGACAAGATACTTATCATAGGGTATCATGAGGAGAAAAAGGTCAGCAGAAACGGATTCCATTATTAGACTTATTTCCCTCCATATAATTGGAAGAAGCTTGACTTACCAGTGGGTTGAGATGACGATGATTCTGCAATAAATTTCTACGAGTTTTATTGTTGTTTCTCAGTCGCACAGCTAAAATTTAAGCGATGGTTATCCACCTTATTTCCCGTAAATTAATGTTTAACAATATAGCCAATTTTCTCAACACTTTTAGAATTATCTGCGCATTGGAAATGTACGTCGCATTTTAAAATTCGGATTCTTACATCGTCTTTGCGATTCCACGTACAAAGACGTTGGTACATTATATAAGCGACGAGGGCTCCAAGAACCGTTGCAATTTTAAAATGCGAATGCACGAAACAAAAGTCGTGTGATATGTAACATTTTAGAGGTATACCACAGATAACGCGACCAAGGGCATTACAGGAAAAAAAATATAAAATTTGAACACTCAATACTAACTGTACATTTTGTCTGACTTATTATACTATTTGCGATGTAGCATGGTGCGGGTGACAGTTGCCTGTATGACGTTACTAGGGATGTGACGTTATGCAATTCATTTTTATCGCTAACGATACTCGCAGCGTCAATCTAGTTCTCTTCAATATTGTTATGAAAATGTGTGTGTTATTCAGTTGTCTAATATAACTACGTGTATAAACTTGTCAATCTAAATGTTTTATGGCTACATAATTATGTTTGTACTTATAAAAAATAATCATAATCGGGTATACGTTTTATTTTTTTCTTAGCATCCTTTCAAGCAACATTACCGTATAAATGTTCTATTGTATATAAAAGACCAATTTCAACAATAAAAACTAGTTAAAAATTATATACGTTTCTTAGTATGAAAAATATCGACAATCCATCATAGCAGTATATCCCATCACTAAATACGTCTATGGCATTACATTATACGCCTAACACTTTGCTTAAGTTTTCATCCAAATTGATATTATTTGTAAACTAGAACATTCTGGTTGCTTTAATTCAATTTACTACAGTTATTAATGATTTAGTATATTACGTATGTGGTACAGCTGAAATACTAAGTCATAATTTGTAAATCGCGGCAACTTTCAAGAGAGAAACGAAATGTTACTGAAACTGTCACCCGCACCATGCTACAACGCACGGAGTATAGTAGGCTTATATACCTCCCTGTGATGAGAGAAGGCCCGTCTCAGCATTGGGTCATTTATGGGCTGAGTGGTGATATTATTTATTCATGTTATTCCAAGTTCCAAAGGAAAACTAGTATGGTATCAAACTAATCTCAACTATGCGTAGTTTCCAAAAATAGTTTCAAGGCATAAGATCGAGAATAGTGTTTTAGTAAGCTTCTGATTAAAAACAACAAACAAAGAAGTCGAGTAAATTGCCCGTTGCGCTTTGTTACATAGACTATACTGCGACCTTCTTCAGCATAAAGTTTGCTATATTAATGAAGTCAATTTGAGCAACAGACGCTGGGCACTGCGTGGAACAACCGATGGTTATGACACTCTATACTTTTCAGCACACTTAGTGCTGAAAAGTATAGAGTCAGGGTCAGGTCTAATCAGGGTCTCCTCCAGTTAAATGGGTGCCACGCAGTCCAGACGGGTTGGCACAGGGTTTGTATAAAGGCCCCCTCGACTGAGCCGCCACCTTGTCGTGGTGAGGGGGCTTGAGTGCCTCAATGATCCGTGGGGCCACACCGGCCAGGGCCGCCCATGCCAGGCGGGCCCACGGGGAGAGGTGAGACGAAGAGCGGTACCTAGCGCCGCAGTGGACTGGGGCTCCAGCGACTCCTCTGTCCTCAGAGTTGCCCTGCGAGTCCTGGACCGCTGCGGTGCACCAACTCCCTTGGGTTGTCGCTAACCCGAGGGCCGACGGGCCTCCTTCTGCGAGGCCGTTGTGTCGCAGAAGGGGGCTGCGGGGCGGGTCGCAAAGTAGGGAGCTCCGGCTGACCCGCGCCGCGGACGGAGGCAGGGGTGGAGGGGGGTCGTGACGATGCGAACCCCTTCTGCCCTCGCCTGAGAGGCCAGTCGTGGGTCGAGGGAACCGCCACCGACGAAAGTCTCGATGACTGAGGGCGTCCAGTGTACCGGGACGCCCTCTCCGACAGTCGCTTGCCCGTTGCGAGCACCACGCCGGAGCGTCACAGTAGAATGCGTTTACGCGAACTTGTGGCGCCCCAAGCGCGCCGTGTGAGGGTATACCGCTGGGGTTTTAGTGGGTAGACGACTCTTGGGTAGACGACCCTTGTCGGAGTCCCCCATAATCACCGTCCTCTCCCCCGGGGGGCGGTGGTATGCATAAAGCATTTCCCCAGCGACAACAACAAAAAAAGGGTTTGTATAAAGGTTCCCTTTTCTTGCGGCTAGTTAGTTTTCGGCCTTATTATTTCCTTTTGTCGACTCTCACAACACCCCCAGAATGGACAGACACTATATTCTAAATCCGGAATCACACGGAATGCCACTATATAGAGAGATTAAGTGTAAGTAGTGTAAGTGTTAAGCAGTCTGGCAGAAAGTTGTAATTTAATAATTTTGTAAAATTTAAGATAAATAACATCATTAAAAAAAGACCTTGGTGGTATAGGGGTTAAATATGCCTGGGTATAATAAGTGTCTTTGTGTAAACTAGAGGCATTTGCTCTGAGTCTGGGCGGCATTTGCGTGAAATTAATGTTTGTAAACTGCCCCTGTGATACAGGTTATACCGTGTGCAGAGGCTTCGTCTTTTATCATCATTTCAGCCAAAAGACGTCCACTGCTGGACATAGGCCTCCCCCAAGGATCTCCACAAAGGCCGGTCCTGGGCCACCCGCATCCACTGCTTTACGGCGACCTTAACCAGGTCGTCGGTCCACCGTGTGGGAGGCCTACCAGCACTGCGCCTTCCGGAACGCGGTCGCCACTCGCGGACTTTTCTGCCCCATCGGGCGTCGGTCCTGCGAGCTATGTGCCCTGCCCACTGCCACTTAAGTTTGGCAATCTGGTGGGCTATGTCGGTGACCCTGGTTTTCCTGCGTATCTCCTCATTTCTGATTCAATCTCGCAGGGAAACTCCGGCTTCGTCTTTATAAACAATTAATTAAAATAATTTATGTTAAATCTTTTATTATGTACAGGACACCCATTGTCAACATACTGGTAATAATAAACATTACACAATATAAAACAGATTACCACTAGTTCGGAACGTGACCACTGCTGAGGAGAACTGGCGAGGAACGCAAGAATAAAAAAGCAGGAATATTAATATAACTAAATGCTTATAAAATATCGTAACATGCGATTCAGCAGTAGTCAAAATGAGTGGTTTTACATTAACGTTATATAAACTAATTCTACTAACATAAAAAACGCGAAAGTTTGTAAGAATGTATGTTTGTTACTCTTTCACGTAAAAACAAGTGTATGGATTTTGATGAAACTTTACTTTAATATTGCTCACAGATCATAATATAATTTACACACACATAGGCTATAATTTATAAATAAATAGTGGGAATTATCCAAAATGAAACAATAAGTGTCAAGTAGGCAGAAAACAAATCTGCCATCTGCGAGCTATTCTGGGGTGCGCCGCAAAAAACGTTGAACTTATAATGTTATACACTTATATAATTTATAATGGAAAAGTTTATCTTAAACAGTCCTACAAAAAGCTCCGCGACGCCCGCGGCCGAATATCTATATTTTAAGTGTAAGCACAAACAGCGCAACAAAAAAAGTGAACCTTAAGTAAAAATAGATAATTAATTACTAATGCACATTTGATAGTAACAAATTGATCGTTATATCAAAATAAATACTTATATCGCATCTGGTATTTAAAGTACATAAACTTTGTCTTTTACATTACATTAAATACTTTCTGTCATAAATATCACAATTTTCCGGTGAAACCGCGGAGCGGAGCTTGTTTGGCATCATTTTGTTGGACGCGATAGGTCAGCTAAAGCCATTTATTTTAAAATATGCTTTATTTTCTCGCGGAGTCGTCGTTCGACTAACTATGAATTACATGCTGTGGTAATGGACGGTTAGGGAACAGAGTGCCCGGTCTGTAGTACTATCTTAACTTACAGTGTGACGTCATCGATTGCTTTGTTGCTTCGGACAATGTAGTGTTGAGATTATAGAGTTTGTACAGAATGTTACATAGTTACAGTGTTGTATAAAAGTTGACTTCTATAAGCTTGAAAGACAGAAAGAGAGCTTTCACAAATTTGGAAAAATAAATGCAGTACCTACCTATACATTAATTAGGATACAGATACATGTTATATTCGAAAGTCGCTGCATTTAATTTTTCGCTTAGGTATGAAGATGTAAATGTTTATTTTGTGAGAAGAATAAGAAGTGACAAATTACGAATTAATTGATTTAACAAATTGTTTTATGCTGTTAGAAAGGGATATTAATATTTCACTGAGATAATACTGGCAGGGTTTAATGCTTATCAGATTTGGAATTACACACCAACATATCTGTTTAAAAAGAAATAAAGTTATTCCCTCAGCTACGCTCGCTCTTCCCCCGACCCGAAGTCTTACTCGCCCCCCACCTGTATAACCCCAGTTCTGACCTTGATTTAGTACATAATATGATGAAAGGTTCATCTCCACTCATATTTTTTAAACTATTTCTTGCAAATCTTGGTCGGCGTCCGTGATGTTACCAAAGTGGGTCTGTCAGAAAACCAACGCCAAGCCCCCTTTGGCCTAGGATAGACTCATTTTTTTTTATGTAACTGCATGTAAACTGCAATGTAAATGCACTTGTCACAAATGCACCTGTGTCGCTAGGACAGTTTACAAACATGTGATTCACAAACACAAATAAAACCCAGACTCGGAGCCAGTACCTAATTTACACAGAGACACTTCGCAGACCATCAAAAGAAGCATGTGGGTTTAAGTTACACCGTCATTTAAAACTTGGTTTGAATTTAACGCACTCACAGTCTGTAACTTGAGTTAATGAGGACTCATTTTGTCACTTCTTATTACATGAAAACAGCGGCGTCTTTGAAATTATGTGAATGACGCTTAGCTATTTTTTCTATTAAACTAAACGCAAAGCGTGGTGTGGGATTTCGAGTACTACTACTACTAAGCTCTTAAAAGACCCACTGCTGAGTCGGGCCTCCTCCAATTACATGGAAGGTAATTAGACTACTGTGCCACGCTGGCCAGAAGGGTTGGCACAGGGTTTGTGTCAAGTTTTCCTTCTCTTGGGACGAGGTGATCTGCCTCTTACGTTCCATTAGTCGCCTCTTACGACATCATCAGGATGAAATGGGCTGGTGACACTATGAATTCTAAATCCTTCACCACAGGGATAATTTCGTATACAGTATGTATTTATTCATCATCATCATTTCATCCCTCAACTGACCCCCTCCTCTAATTTCAGGAGGGAAATTAGCCTAAGGGAACCAGGTTCTTGTCTTGCGGCTAGGCTTCTTGAATTGTCGTTTCCTTACGATACCCTCATGACGGAATGGGAGAATGTGGGGACGGGGCAGAATATTAGGTAAACTTCCCCTCCGCACGTTGGGAAATAACGGGTGTTGTCAAAGTCATTAAAACCTAGCACCCTTGGTGATAGGATCTAATGGTCCACCCAGCTAGCTACCACCCCCACCTCTAAGTCCGCCGCCAAGCAGTTTTACTGTGTTTCGTCGTGTGTACGCGAGAGCTGGTGCCCGACAGGTAGTGTTGCCCAAATTCAGTCTTGGTCTTGCAGTCTTGGTCTTGTTCTTGCGTTTTTGCAAGACCAAGACCAAGAACAAGACCGCGTATTTTTAGCAAGACCAAGACCAAGACTGGCCGTGCAAGACTTGAGCAAGAACAAGACATAGCCTGCAAGACTCTTGGGTCTTGCAGCTAGGACTTAGCGCTATTTCACTGAGTAGTTAGGTGTAACAGTTCGGTGTATAGGTAGGTACGCTTAGGAATTCTATGAGACGCAAAAAACTGTATCAAAGAATATGAAAAACTGGACCTATGCGCATTACGACTAATACCATAAACATAGCGAATAAAAAAATATCTATTAAAATCAAACTGAGTGCATGCATAGTTATGTTTTAACCATCGGCACTTTGATAATGCGGCATCAAAGGTTTTGTACTTACTTCTCAAAGAAATTTGCCGCTTTTCGGAAGTACATGGTTATGATACACGCGCCGGCGGCTTCTTTTGAAATCTAAAACAATCGTTGCCGCCACGCCAAATCATAACATTTGACACTATTTGATTGCCGCCATAGGGCGTAGGTATACTCATGCAAAATAATTTCCTAGTAGAGTACCTACAGGTGTTCCAAAGAATAAATAAGTTTCAGAGTGCTTAGAATGAAAATGAATACATTATACTGATCACGCAAGTAGTATTATGATTAGGATAAAATGGTAAGGATAGGTAGTAGATGTCATATTAATTCATTCTAGTAAGTATATATTATAATATTGATTACTTATATGGAATGAAATTAAAAGAAATTTAACTGATTTTATTCTGATTTAATGTTTATTATTATTATATTATTAACTAGCTTTTGCGCGCGGCTTCGCCCGCGTGGGCTTCGAACCTGTGCATATTTTTTATGAACATAAAATCGGTTATTGTGACTAAACTATGATAGTTAGATATGTGCTCTCGCGGACTTTTTTGTAGATCTTTATAAGACCTACAAATCCGTAGTACATCATTTTGTTCTATTGTCAATAGTTTTTGTAGCGCACGCATAAATAGGTTTTCGATTTTACACCTTGGTTTACAAAATCGCAATTTTCATACGGATCCCTAATTCTTTTGAAAATAAAATATAGCCTATAACCTTCCTCGATAAATGGACTATCTAATACTGAAAGATTTTTTAAAATCAGACCAGTAGTTCCTGAGATTAGCGCGTTCAAACAAACAAACAAACAAACAAACTCTGCAGCTTTATATATTAGTGTAGATTAGAAATTGAGATATGTAACAATAACGTTACACTTTAATAAATAGTAATAGACTAATAGGTAATTGCAAGACTTGCAAGACTCTTGCTGCAAGACCAAGACCAAGACCAAGACTGGGAGCGCAAGACCAAGACCAAGACCAAGACCAGGTGTATTGGCGCAAGACCAAGACCAAGACTGGCTAAGTCTCGTCTTGTTCTTGCATTTGGGCAACACTACCGACAGGGCATTTCCTTGAATTGCCTGCTCCATCTTAGACCCTGTCGTTGCTTTCCATCACGGAATATTCTTAACGACGTTCAAGGCACTGATAAAAACAACAACCCATACCCACACGGAAAAATAAAAAAAGCAAATTAAAAAACACCCAATTAACAAAATATAAAAATTAGACAGTACACCTGTAGCATCAATTAATTATGTTTAAGGATCCTCCTATCAGAAGACTCATTTGTCATGGCTAATGACGTGCTTGTCTTGACCTTAAAACCATAGAATTTTATTTAACTGTGCTAAGCAGAGGCGTGGGAAAAAAACGTCTGCTCATTTCCCTGTTATGTTTTCAGGTTCTCTCTAATTTTCTTTTCGTTAAGTAAAAAATATATCATTTTGTAATTTGTGTCAGAAATGTATCATCACTACATAGTATAAAACAAAGTCGCTGTAGTCTGTCCGTCCTTATGTATGCTTAAATCTTCAAAACTACGCAACGGATTTTGAAGCGGTTTTTTTTAATAGATAGAGTGATTCAAGAGTTTATAGGGCAATATTGCACACGTGCGAAGCCGGGGCGGGTCACTAGTATATAATATGTCCGTGTGTATTTAGCAACACTATAATATTATTGCTTCATGCATTATTTGTAAAAACAAAAGACTGATATTCGTTTTATTCCAATGGCTTTGTTAAAACTCGGCTGCCCAGTTGATGAGTCCCCTTCATCAATGAAAACCAGCGCCATTTAAGCTGGTTAAAATGGGAAGTGACTATTCATATTATATGTTTTAACTACAAAAGAGAGGCAAAGAAAAAACCAATTTCAATTTCGGGATAAAATTCGAAAACAATCTGTATTCAAAGCTGAGTGTTCGGAAAATTAATGTACAAATGGACTTTTTTGATATTCCGTGGAAAGGGCACCGGATCACAAAACGGTTCTAAAACGAATCTAAATAAATCCAATTACTTGCAGAGGAAATCCTATCGAAATAAATTGCACTTTATCCTTTAAGGAATTTCAAGTATAATTGGTTTGATGACGTTGGCATAGTGTCGACATTATACTGACTATTTCTGTGATAATTTTGTGACACTACTCTTAATTTTGAGTTAATTATCATTCTTTAACAATTTAGTACTTCACTTACGAGAACGTATAGCCGCTGCATGAATTCAAGTCAATGCCCTGTCGGGCACCGGCTCTCACATACATACGACGAAACACAATAAACTGCTTGGCGCCGGACTTGGATGCGAGGGTGGTAGCTAGCCGGGTGGACCATTAGATCTTACCAAGCGTACTGGGTTTTGTTGACTATTACAACACGCGTTATTTCCCAGCGTGCGGTGGAGTTATGTAATGTTATATCACCCTCTTCCCAGCAATAATGGCGATGAGGGCGATGGCTGTCACATGCGTCATACTTGTGAACAAGTCATGTTGCTAGTGGTCGGGCAACTCAGGCATGCATTTCTAAATACTGCCGATGTTTGTACCTTTGCGATGTTTGTGTGGTTTGTATCGCGCGGGCTTGCTCTTACAAACCTGCCTTTGTATACAAAAATGGCGATAAAAAATAAGAAAATACAGTATTTCTTCAGTATTCAAGGTTTTATTGTTAAGATTTTCATTCAATCTGTATCCGATAGAACGACAGTTCATTCAAGATACCATCATGTACTCTTCAAATATTTTGTGCCAATACTTGAACCAACAATTTGTAAGTAAGTAACTTTGAGGACAATTTAAAAATAACAGCTATTTCTTATATGAAAAAAAATATCGATAAAATCTCACATGTTTTCGTAAATACCGTTTCTTGGGCCCAAGTGATGGCCGTCTCACGTTGCGACTTGTCTCATTAACGGGGATTTAGTTACTAGAAACGCAATTAACTACGCCAAGACTATTGCCAACTGCTCGGGGTAATATAAATACGGAGTTGGAAATATTTATTGCTCTTTGAACGACGTTGGTTTAATGGGAAGGGATGGTTGTTAAGATTTTTTTAAAAGAGTAAAACAATTCATACCAGTTCCACATGAAGACTTAAAATATTGTATCTGGACTTATACTAATCTCTTTATATGTATATATGAAAAGCATTAATAGTAGGTACTAGGATTATGGAAGCAGTGCAAAAAATAGACCAGAAAATAAACGCAAGTTTTGTTTTATAATATGTTGGGCATGTGGCGATGAAATTGTCTTAGTAAGATATAAAAATAATTATATCTTAGGTTTTCGCAATAATCACACATTCAAAAGTCCCACTGCTGAGTCGAACCTCCTCCAAATTCATTGAGGGTAATTAGACTTCTAGGCCACGCTGGCAAGACACACTGGCAAGACTATTACGGCTAGGTGGTTTACATTAAGTCGATTATTACGACACCCTCAGGTTGTTGTGGGTTGTTGACTTTGTGAATCGGTTTCTTCTAGGCAAACGCACTCCATCTTAGGTCGCAGAGTCGCTTAACATCAGGTGAACTGGCGATCAAGAGTAAGCCTATCAAGTATAAAAAAAAGTGTATTCCAAATCCACACGGATATTTTTTTTGTATTTGAAAGGTTTCAAATAAAAAAAAAACTATATGTAAGTCACGTAATACTTGTACACTTCTTTATTCGTCAGTGGTCAATAAGACGAAATCCCGACCTATCAAATTCACATTGTAACTTTGTAGTTTCAAATAGCTTTTTCGCGCTACTGTTGTAGATTAAACATTTGTGAAAAGTTGCCAGAAAATTGGAGCACTTTCACGAATTAAAAGAAATTGAATGATTCTTTCTGTCGCGGACGCAATCCAATGTGCATTAGCTGAATTGTGCCTCTTTTTTATGCTAAACACGCTGGCGAGAGAAACTCCATTAGAGATAAGTTTGATTCTATTCAAAATACAGAGGGCGTATATTTTTTAAAACGATACTCCCGCGATATATTTGAAGCAAAGTTCCAAGTAGTTTCCAAACAAGAAAATCACGAACACAAACATTGACGATAGTTTTCTGGAAACTGACTGTTGTATGTTCTTATACAGGGTTTGGCCTGTAATAGGAGCAAACAATTAAAATGTAGAACCTTTAACTAACCAGTAATTAATTCCGAATGCTTTCAATTAAATAACATGAAAAATTCATTAACCGTTATTTTCTAACAAAATAAATAGAGCCAGCAATGTACTGCAGACATTACGTGTCTAGCCGGCGTACTCGACATTGACATATAATATCGCAAATGCCTTGTACCAAGATAATAACCGACAATTTAGCGATCATGAAGTACATTGATTATGTATTGTAACTTTGAATGGCTATATTTCTGAGTTTAATCGCTTTGGAGCATTAAGATAAGATCAAGGTAACTGCGTATACTCTGTAGAATCATCGTTTAAATTTATTGCTCCTATTACAGGCCACACCCTGTATGTGCTGTTATATGTAGTAAATATGTTAATGTAATTAAGCGTACTTATATTATTGTAAATCGCATGTTGCACGAAATTGAAGTACCAGGAAGAAATAAATTTTACAGAAATTAAAGTCACGAGCGTGTTAAGTGAAATGATTCCGACATATTACAATACGATAACCAATGAGGTATGGAAAAGTTTAATTTGTAATTAATATGATTTGTTTTTCGTTTTACCTACTACTCAGCCCATAGATAACCCACTGCTGAGTCGGGTCTCCTGCAGTCAAATGGGGGGAAATAACCCTACAGTCCCACGGTGGCCATACGGGTTAGCATAGGGTTTCGCATCAAGTTGTCCATCTCTTACATCTTGCTCGGTTATCGGCCCTGTCATTACCTTTTGCCGGCTCTTATGACACCCTCACGAAGTAATGGGGTGATGACACTCTGTATTCTAACATGGACATAAACATCTAACAAATCAGTAATGTAATTGTACTTTGGGAACATTTTCCAAATTTCGACATAGTGGCGCAGAGACTACGGGAACTTGATAGCTAGTGGTGGGAAAAATGTAATGTACGATGATCATACGGACTAATGCTTAGAATTAAAAAATGGAACAATGGCACGTAATTCCTCGCCCAGACTATCAGGGCTCTCCCAAAACAATTACGCCGCAAAACAAAAAAGACTGCCCATATTTTATCAGCATTACGCATTCATGAATTTTATTTCTCACCCCAAGCGCTTTCACCTCGCGACTTTAGCGGTTTTTTTTAAATGTGACGGAGAAAAAGTCGCAAATACAAACGACGCCGCCCGTTTCCGAGCTCCTCAGTATACCAGCACATTAAGAAGCATTAGTTCCGTGACAAAAGGGTGGTATGACAAAGTGCCTTTAAGGTGAGGTTGGTGTCTTTAGATGTAGCTTGCTTGTAGGCAGAACTTAACGACATAATGCAACGCCTCGTTATGTTTGGAATGAGGTTGTTTTACTTTACATTTTTGTTGTTGCAGTCTGAAAGGTCTCTACGGCATTATCTCTGTACGTTTTTTTAACTTATTACGCTGGTGCATGTTCATTCGTGTGCGATATATTTTTTTTTCTTTGGATAAAGGTTTCATCTTCACCTTATTGTCAGATATGGGCATACGAATAACGAAGTGAAGTACCAACATTAGGTGAGACATTTTTTTTTAAACGTAAACCCCTGCGCTATGTTTTAACCCGGGGGCAGTTTAGAAACATGTAATTCACGAGCACTAATAACACCCAGACTCCGAGCCAGTGCCTCTGGTTTAGACAAAGACACCTGCCCGACCCCGGAATCGAACCCGGAACCCGTTTATCTAAAGGCTGGCATCTAACCACTAAACCAACGAGGCAAAATAACTTTTCCCTAATTTCTCTTCATTAAAATAACGGAGCCTCGTAGCAGTAGTGGGTATTTATTGGAATTAGATATAAGTTTTCAGGTGTTGTCGTTTAAATAAGTTAAAGCTTAAGCAATAACGAGTACATTATATATACTCAATACCATCCATCCTACTAATTGATATCTCGTTCTGATTCGTATTTAAAAAAAATAAAGAACACATACCCCCAGAGCAAGTGCCTCTGGTATACACACATAAGACACATGCTCGACTTTGAAATTGAACCGGGGACACGTTGATCGAAAGGCAGCACCTCCAATTCCGAGACCAACAAGGCAGCCTTTCTTCACTTTAATATTAAAATCTGATAGAGACTGAGTTACTATTCATTACGGCGTTATTCCTAAATTGCAAAAAAGTTTAGTATAGTACAAACGACGACGTGTGAATGGTTCTGTGTACATTGTATGCGCTACTATTTATTCGTTAAGACGTATACTGCAAAAGACGCGTGCAGTACAATGCCGTGTGAAACCGGCCTAACTAAAATAAATTTGAAGGAAATACATTACAGAAATATTCTTTTTTTTTTGGTCTGAAATCACATGATCAAATGCATAGTATAGGATCCGAAAGGATATACAGACAAACATATTTTTTAAAAAATAAGATTAATTCGCTGTGCTAAATTAATCGCTTAGCTAAAATTTGATATTCGTTTAGTTTAACATTATATGCTGACCTAAGTAAAGTGAGAACACGTATGATTTTAACTGTAACAAACTTAATTAATTTTTAGATGCCGAGACATCCACATTATACGACCTAAATGTAGAGACTATTACTAAAGTCATTCGGGATTATAGGGTGAAATAGGGTAGAAATTCCGCATGGTAACGGATTTAGAATACATAGTTTCACCACCCCATTTCACCCTGAGGGTATCGTAAGAGCCGACGAAAGAAACTGATAAGGCCGAAAATCTAGCCGCAAGAGAAGGAAGACTTTATTCGGAACCCTTTTTTGTTATTTGTTCGACGAGTAAACCTCTTTTTTGGACTTCCTCGCCGGCCACGTGGATGGCCAGCGAGGGGAGTGTGGGACTCTCCCCCATAGTGGGGGCCTACCCACTAAACCTCCCCGGGGTGCTCCAACTCGCATCCTGTTGCGGCATTGTGGGATCTGATGCAAACCCTATGCCAACCCGTCTGGCCAACCTGGCACAGTAGGCTTATTACTTTCCATGTAGTCTGAGGAGGCCCAATTTGTATCTTCTCAGCCCATAAAAGACCCACTACTGAGTCATCAGTAGTGGGTCTTTTATGGGCTGAGAAGATACAAATTGGGCCCAACGCTAATGCTTTTGGTTGGAGAAAATACTGAGCTAGACCGTTGAGCGAGAAAAAATAAAGTAAAATTACATCCAGACTCAGAGAAGATAACTATAATGTTAAAGTTGAGTATTTTGATTATGTTATTATGTATATTACTACTACTCAGCTCATGTATAATCCACTGCTGGGTCGCGACTCTTCCAATTGGAGAGGCAATTGGGGAGCTATGCTTGGAGTTTCTCTGAAAGATATGGCCCGCTACGAAACTACCCAACAGAGGACTAAAGTCACCGACATTGCTCAGAGTTTGACGACACGGTTGGCGCAGTGGTTGAGCGATCGACTGCTGCGCAGCATGTCGCGGGTTCGATCCCCGCACGGAAGAAATATTTGTATGATCTACAAGTATTTGTTCCGGGTCTGGGTGTTTTCTATCTATAATATGTATGTATTTAAAAAAAAAAATATATATGTAGTTTATCATCCATCTCGTTACCATAGATAGATAGATAGATAGATAAACTCTTTATTGTACACAAGAGAAGTAGACAGAACACAATAATATGCAACAATTTGTAGGTACAAGTGGCGGTCTTATCGCTGAATGCGATTTCTTACAGACAACCTTGGGATGGACATTATTAAGAACCTAAGAAAGGGTAGTAAGGTACAATAATATATCTATGATTAAATAAATAAAGTAGTGCAGTATAAAAAGGGGAAAAGGAATAGTTGATAGATTAAATACACTATATAGTATAAATGATTGTATATAATTATAATAGATACATACAAATAGTACTTATATATTCATATAATATATACATAAATAAATACATACCAAAATACTAACAAGTGATAGGAAATGTGCCAAGTGTTTGTGACAGGTGAGTTATAAAAAGTGTTCTATTACCAGTTTTTTAAAAACAGGGAATGATTCTATACACCTTATGGAAAGTGGCAAAGAATTCCACAAATATATACAAGCATTAAGTTGCTTAGCTTGGGACGAGATGGCGTTGTGTGAAATGTCCAATGATATTGATTTATTTATTATTTATTTATAATTACATGGAGGGTTATTAGCCTACTGTGCCACGCTGGCCAGACGCATCAAGTTTTTCTTCTCTTACAGCTAGGTTTTCAGCCTTGTCATCTCCTATTATCGACTCTTACGAAACCCGCGGGGGGGGGGGTTGCTTGACAAAATGTATTCAAAATGTGTTCTAACCACACGTACATTGTTATCTGACTTACAAACGTAATGTTGCGGTGTGTAGACAAGCTCGTCTAGACAGTTAAGCCTCCGAAGTAATACAAAAGTTGAATTTGATTCACATGAAATTAAAACCACTAAGCGCCTTCACTTAGCTGCGAATAAGTGCCTAAAGTTTGTACTGGAAAATAAACTGTATAGCCACATAATAATGATTAGCGCTTATGTTGAATTAGTTGCTAATCTTATTAAGATCATTGGTGATAGAAAATTAAAAACAGGCTCTTAAGCTTATTGTAGTATCATCCTAATTTGTCTGGTTTATTTTCAGTATTTTAACTTTAATGCAATTTAATCAAACTCAAATACAAAAGGAACTTTATTTACGTAGGTTTTATCATAAACCTCTTATAAATCATAATAGTTATTTAAAATTACCATTTTCATAATACGGGTTCTGCTAGGTGGCTGTCTCCATATACACACCCATCAGTCGTCATATCCACATTCACACCTTTTATATGCAATTCCTCATGCTTACAATCCATCAAACTTGATTGATCTCCCACAACCCTTGCGTCGACCCAGATTGATGCTGAAACTATCACCGGTTCGGAATGCTGCCCTACAGAGAAGAGCCGGCTAGAAACTGTGTAGTTGCTTTTTTTTTACAAATATTGGTTTTTGTAAACCTTATCTATTGGCGTCAACTGTTGGTATGTTGCTAGGTTGTAATCATCATCATCTGTTTAGCCTATAAATTACCTACTACTGAATCGGGCCTCCTCCAATTCTTGGAGGGCTCCTGTGCCACTCTGGCAAGAATGGTTAACAACAACTTGGCAAGATTATATCCTTGGACATTTCACACAACGCCATCTCGTCCCAAGCTAAGCAACTTAATGCTTGTGTTATGGTAACGAGATGGATGATAAACTACTTATATATTTTTTTTTTGTAAATACATACATATTATAGATAGAAATGACACCCAGACTCCGAGCCAGTGCCTCTGGTTTAGACAAAGACACTTGCCCGACCCCGGAATCGAATTTTCATAATTTTTACAGTCCTTTGAAAAATATCCTAGTAATATGTTTACATCTCGCCGGAAAAGTTTTGCTCGTTGTGCGAGTGAGAAAGAGCTTTTTGTAATATAGGACAATGTAAAAAAGATTTGTGCCAGCAGGACGTGAATATATTAAGCCATTCATAATGGCACGGTTTATGTAGAGATGAAAATAACATAACGCGGTTTATTCGCTTACCGGCTGAGGTTTTTTGATATGTTTCGGAGTTGATTCAATAGGATTTACTTGGGACTAGGGGTCGCCCAGCGGTCGAAATCCGAACATAATTAATTTTAATTATAGTTCTTTAAGTTATATTCTCAATTTGACCACAGACTTTTACAATAAACATTGAGTATACGCGTGTGTGCCAAATACATGGTAGTGTGTGTAATGTTTTGAAATGTATTTAATTAAAAAAGAACTAACATTCTCTACTCCTTCTCTATATAAACTGTAGGTGTGAGAAATTTCATAATCCTCCACACGCGCAATTTTCGTGAAAAGAGGTACAAAGTTTTGGCTTCAGGTGCATGTGTGCATTATTGGACTGTGGATAACGCAATCGATCTGCATTAGCAACGTTGAACTGGATGCTTAGGTGTCCATTATATCCGTAATCTGTGTGTTATATCTTATTCGAAAGCCATGTTTTGGAAGGCATGTAGCCATCGGGTCCGGTTGCTATTCTACCGTCTTTATAAGGAATAAATAATAGTTAAAAAAAAACTAAAAAAAAAAACGGTTTTGTAGACGCTTTTTTGCAATAAAATCATTTTTTCGGACACTATTTTTAATTCAAATTTATTAAAATTTTATTTTGTTGGATTTTCTATAAAAACGTATTTTTTTAGTCTTTTTAAACTATTATTTATTTTTCATTTTTTGGTCGAATTTTCTATAAAAGCGTATTTTTTAGTTTTTTTAAACTATTATTTATTTTTAGTGATTATTTTAGCAATAGCTTTATGATATTTACATCTCTATTTGCTATTGCATCGAAGAACGGTGTTCCACCTTGATCACCGTTATTATTATTATCCTAGTAAGGATAACGGGTCAAGATGTTTAAAATATTGAATTGTCATCGGTCCTTAATAAGTATGCCAAATTTAGAGTTAATGCGACGTTTTGAAGGGGGTCAAAATCATGTTCAAAGATTCCGTTACATACGTCTGAAGCTAATAAAAGCGTCTTAAAAAGAAAGCCGTAATCTAGAGCTATGAAAACCATCCATCTAACTCACGCCGCTTGTAGTAATGTTGTACACATATTTTTAGAACTCGATTCATTTTGAAATGCGAAACTCGGAAATGATTTTGTCAGAATATCTTTTTCTGTGCCAACTCATGACGAAAATTGTTGAGTTATGTACCTGTCCACATCATTTTGGGTTGGTGGATATACGTTTTCCGGGACACATAGTGTATGCAAAGAATAGGGGTGCCATCGGAGAGCGACATCGACTTTTTTGGACGTCCTAAATTTTGTAGGACAGTTCTGGAACACAAGGAATACTTAAGATGGCCCGACTGGGCAAGCGCCTCCACCTTACAGAATACCGCAGCTGCATTAAAAGTACCAGGCTCGCATAACCTTATTGGAGGTTACCTAGAATTAAGAAGGGTGTGATAGGTTAGGACAAAGTATAAGAGAGAAAACTGAAGAAAGATCTCCACCCGCAGTCGCATTAAATTACCAGGCTCACATAACCTTAGTGGAGGTTACTTAGAATTTAGACAGGTGTTAGAGGTAAGGAGTGAGTTTGGAGGAGGCGACGAACGACGACGACGAGAGGTAAGAGAAACAACTGAAGAAGAACCTCCACCTTATTAAAAGTACCAGGCTCGCATAACCTTAGTGGAGGTTACTTATACTTAAGACGGGTGTGAGAGGTTAGAACAAAGTATATGAGAGAACACTGAAGTATCTTCACTTTACAGAATACCGCAACTAAATGACATCATCATTGGGTGGAGATGTGTTGCTGCGCCGTGTGGTGACGGATTTTAAATACATATTGTCACCACCCCATTCCATGTTGAGAGTGTCGTCGGCAGAAGGAACACGGCCGAAAACCTAGCTGCAAGAGAAGGAAAACTTGATTCGAAATCCTGTACCAACACGTCTGGTCCGCCTGGCACATTAGGCTTATTAACCTCCATGTAATTGGAGGAGGCCCGATTCAGCAGTGGGTTATTTATGGGCCGAGAAGTATAATGTCCGACTAGAACCGAAAAAGGTTAAATTTTACTACCTAAAAATGGAAAATGTTCAACGCATCATGCCAATTATGTATACGAATATTATAAAACTGTAGAGTTTGTTTGTTTGAACGCGCTAATCTAATGAACTACTGGTCCAATTTCAAAACATCTTTCAGTGTTAAATAGTCCATTTATCGAGGAAGGTTATAAAAATATATAACACTAAATCAAAATTTAAATAAAAATATAAAATTAATTTATCATTTAGTTTTAACCTAGATAACTAGAAGGCTAAAGGCAAGAAAATCCATGGTTGCTCTTTTAAATAAAAGGGAGGCTTTTTTATTTTTTCCGAAAAAATTAATTACGTCACCACGCAGGGGACACAGTAGGGAGCAGTTAGTGGGTAGATATATGATCGTCGTTGGTGGTAGCCTACACGCCTCCGGGGATTCTTAGCACCCCCTGCTCCGACGCTTGCCGCTACCGTAATCAGGGGCGTTGGAGCTACCGGAGACTAAATAAGCGTGGGAAGACTTCCGACTAGGTGGACGGACGACCTTGTGAAGGTCGCTGGGAGTCGGTGCATGCGGTCTGCACGAGATCGTGCATTGTGGAAATAAATCTATATATATATATAATGTATATATAATATAGCCTATATTCAGCAGTCGACTTCTGTGGCTGATAGATAGATAGGTATGATGGGTAGATAAAGGGGGACGAATTTATGTTCTTAACATAAATTCTTTACTTTTAGAAGCATACAGCATAGTGAGTAAATGGAGCATATTATCGATAAAAGCATTGGTCCATCCCTAGAATAGACGTTTGTATTTGCAGATGCTTTAGGGCACCCGGCCTGAAAATAAGCTTGATCCTTTTCACACGTTACGGGTTGAATTTTGATCCGCCGCTTTCGGTGGCGTGTCACGGAAGATTTATATTCAGATAGGCACTTTTGATTAAAAATTTAATCAAGATAAGCGTCGGTAATGAGCAGCCGGTGCGCTTTTGTGCGTGATCGTACGGGAATACGTGCGCAAATGTTTGCGAGTTTCCTTTTACTTTAATGAAAGGTTTTATTTGTGAAAGCTGTTAATTTGTAATGAAAATTATTTACTGAAATGTCTGTTTCTATAAAAATTAAATCAAAAATTTAAAAAAAACCCCGACACAGTAGGTAACCTTTAAAAAGTAAAAAATAAATACATCGCGTTGGGGGACCGCTCCCACTTATTTATTACCTGACCCCTGGTCCTACCTGACCTACTGTGTCGGGGTTTTCTTTTTATTTTTAATTTAATTTTTATTTTATACTTTTTATAGGTACACACTTAATATAATGTAGATTTTGTTAAATTGCACGTGATGCGCTTTCATTTGAGACCCCACTCGATTATATTTGCAGACATTCGGTTATTCTTCCCCACTTTCACCCCTCATAACTTTTAAACGGCTCAACCGATTTTCATCAAACATATCTAAGAACACTCGCCCGTAACTCACCTTTCATAAAAAAAACTATATTGAAATCGCTTCATCCGTTCGCGAGCTACGGTGCCACAGACAGACAGACAGACAGACCGACAGACAGACAGACCGACAGACAGACAGACAGACACGTGAAACTTATAACACCCCTCTTTTTGCGTCGGGTGTTAATAAACGTACTGTACCGCTTAGACAATGTCAAAATCCCACACCATACTTAGAGTGTCGTAAGAGCCGACTAAAGGATCGCAAGACGAGCAGGAGGAGGATACAAACCCGTCTTCCCGGCGTGGCATTGTAGGCTTATTGCCCTTCGTCAATTTGGAGGAGGCCCGACACTTTGATGGATAATTTATGGGCAGAAATGACGATGATGATGATGATTATTGCTTTTGATTCTGATTACCATATAAGTATACTTGTATATGCGTTTAATTACTTTCACTAATCTATCAGGCTTGTTTCATCATCATCATCATCAGCCCACATTAGTCCACTGCTGGACATAGGCCTCCCCTAAAGAGCGCCATAGCGCCCTGTCTTCAGCTTGACGCATCCAGCTGCTGCCCGCAACCTTGTTTAAACCACCATAATTAAAACACTTTTATTTAAAATAGCAACCATGGATGTTTCATCCTGGCTCTTCTCTGTGGAATGGCATTCCGACCCGGTGATAAAGGCAAAATGATTAATAACTTTTTTATATTGTGTTTTTTACATGTATTCCAATTTTATTATTGTTATTAATATATTTGATTTTGACTAAACCTATTATACCGCAGTGCTGGTAGGCCTCCCACATGGGGGACCGACGACCTAGTTAAGGTCGCCGGAAAACGATGGATGCGGGTGGCCCAGGACCGGCCGTTGTGGAAATCCTTCGGGGAGGCTCCTATGTCCAGCAGTGAACGTCTATTGGCTGAAAATGATGATGATGATGAAATCTGTTTTAATGTTTAACCATTATCTACGCTTTGAACACACGCTTCAGTGATCCTACTTTAAAGCTTTGGCACATTATTTATACCTATAACGATAAGCAATTGTCCGGTCAGTAATATTTCTTACCTCACTTAAAACCCAAGGTGAAAGCGGATTTTGAGACATTGATAAATCATCTATTAAAGTGAGAATAGCCTGCTGACGTCAGTAAAAACGACGATCCTCATATTCTAGACGAGACGAGTGATAAAAACTGTAGCAGACATGGCGACTTGTATTGAAAATGATGACACGTACAGATTAAACTTGGTTTAAGCTGGCGAGATAATTATGTAAAAATAGCAGACAGCTGCGTGACCAAGAGCGGTGTGGTGTATAATAATAGAAGTTAATTTTATGTAGAAGAAAGTGCCAGCACGTTTTGAATCGACGTCAAAGGAAGTAACGGATTTTTCATCCCATGTATTCGAAAAGTGACGTTTTGTTCCTCTTTAAGTGGGAGCAAAGTAGCAATTTTCTGTTCTAGACTTTTTAGCGGACAGTAATCAGTCTCTTTAAGCTCGTAAGTGCGCCCCAATTTACTTTGCCGCGCACTTCTTGATTTTGGAACATCTTAGTGTCAGCGCCAAAGTAATCGAACGCAAATATTGATTGAATATAAACTGGCTGGTACGACGGCACATAATCGCGCGCCGCCGCGCCGGATGAGTAAAAAATAGAAATCAAATTAAAAACTGTGACAATACATTTTCATAATTGCGAAAATGTCTCAAATGAAATTGGGCAACACGGTTGGCGCAGTGGTTGAGCGATCGACTGCTGCGCAGCATGTCGCGGGTTCGATTCCCGCACGGAAGAAATATTTGTACGACCTACAAGTATTTGTTCCGGGTCTGGGTGTTTTCTATGTATATTAGGTATGTATTTACAAAAAAATAAATAAATATATAAGTAGTTTATCACCCATCTCGTTACCATAACACAAGCATTAAGTTGCTTAGCCTGGGACGAGATGGCGTTGTGTGAAATGTCCAAGGATATTTATATTTAACTAGCGACCCGCCCCAGCTTCGCACGGGTGCAATGATGAACCTTTAAACTTATCAGTGTTTCTCTACAATATTATGGATGTATTATACATATAAACCTTCCTCTTGAATCACTCTATCTATTAAAGAAAACCACTTCAAAATCCGTTGCGTAGTTTTAAAGATTTAAGCATACATAGGGACGGACAGACGACAGCGACTTTGTTTTATACTACGAGTATGTAGTGATGAATCCGTTTTGCTTTTTAGCCTACACATTTATAAGGGGTTGAAATGTTGTGTATGTGTCCTAACAATTAACCAAATGAGAAGTAACTTAATCCACGATGGGTGTAACGTTGCAATTAAGAGTTCCGCCGGACCAATTTATCTTGGTATCATATTCGCATCGCTTATTTATAAAAGCAGGGTTAAGGGTAACCGGGTTGTAATGAAGCGTACTAAGTATTAATGTTGGCAGATTTTAAAGTATTTTTGGTGTCTGTTAAATTGTATTTCAAAATCCAAACTTTACCGTGCTTAATCAAGATTACATTTTTATTCTATAATAATAAATATAAATATCCTTGGACATTTCACACAACGCCATCTCGTCCCAAGTTAAGCAACTTAATGCTTGTGTTATGGTAACGAGATGGATGATAAACTACATATATACATTTTTTTTGTAAATACATTCTTATAATAGATAGAAATGACACCCAGACTCCGAGCCAGTGTCTCTGGTTTAGACAAAGAAACTTGCCCGACCCCGGAACCAAACCCGGGACCCGTTGATCCAAAGGCGGCACATCTAACCACTAGACCAACGAGGCAGTCTATGTTCTTTATGTTCTATGTTCTATTTTATCTTTTACTGATGATGAACCACTAAATTTAACATTGTTTCTCTACAATATAATGCATTTATGTTAAACTTCCTCTTGAATGACTCAATCTATTAAAAAAAACCGCTTCTAAATCCGTTGCCTAGTTTTAAAGATTTAAGCATACATAGGGACGGACAGACGACAGCGACTTTTTTATACTATGTAGTGATAGTGATAGTGATGATAGTGATGTAAATAGTTTAACGTTCAAAACAATACTAATACTTCTACTCAATCCATAAATAACCCACTACTGATTCAGGCCTCCTCCCATCACAGGAAGAGTAATTAGCCAGGCTGGCCAGACGGGTTGGCACAGGGTATCGTTTCAAGTTTTCCTTCTCTTGCGGCTAGGTTTTCAGCCTTATCATTTTGCCTGTTGGCTCTTACAACACCCTCAGGATGAACCGCAATAAGGTGTAGCCACTCTTTACATCCAAATAGCTCATGAACACAAAGACTCGATCGATTCGAACTAGTAAGGCCGAAATCCTTAGTAAAGCAACAAGAGAAGGACAACTTGGCGACACGGTTGGCGCAGTGGTTGAGCGATCGACTGCTGCGCAGCATGTCGCAGGTTCGATTCCCGCACGGAAGAAATATTTGTACGACCTACAAGTATTTGTTCCGGGTCTGGGTGTTTTCTATCTATAATATGTATGTATTTACAAAAAAAATGTATGTATGTAGTCTATCATCCATCTCGTTACCATAACACAAGCATTAAGTTGCTTAGCTTGGGACGAGATGGCGCTGTGTGAAATTTCCAAGGATATATTTATTTATATTTATAAAAAAAAACCTTGAAACGAAGCCATGCCAACTTGTCTGGCCAGTGTGGCACAGTAGTCGAAGGGTGCCCGACTCAGCGGTGGGTCATTTGCCATTGTCATTTCATCGGGCTGAGAAGTTCTTAACCACGTCGTCATTGTTATGTAAATGAATTTCCTTGAATCTGATAGTCCTTTCAAAATTACGATTCTTCTTTCTTAAACCGATTTAATAACAGGCAGTTATACAATCAGGTTCGTGTAATTGTATACAAATTTAACTCCAGCAACTCTGTTTGGGGGTTGCCAACTTTGACTTCCTGTTTAATATTAAAACATTGGCGCTCAAAATGGATTCATTTGTAAGCATTTCCGTTTATTATGTACACTTGAAACTCTGACCTGCAATGTTGAGCTAAATATGTCCGTTAGTTGAACGCTTTATTGATAATTGCTACAATTAACATTTCGTGAATGTTTAAACTGATTGTAACTTTTATCTTAGTCAGAAGGGTTGCCATGTTTGTAATATGTTACTCATAGACTAGGTGGATTTATTATAAACTAGTGGCCCGCCCTGGCTTCGCCCGTGCAAAGCGGGGGTGGGTTATACATATAAACATTCCCCTTGAATCACTCTATCTATTAAAAAAACCCGCTTCAAAATCCGTTGCGTAGTTTTAAAGATTTGTGCATACATAGGGACGGACAGAAGAATGCGACTTTGTTTTATACTATGTAGTGATAATAATAATCTATACTTATATACAAAGCTGCAGAGTTTGTTTGTTTGTTTGAACGCGCTAATCTCAGGAACTACAGGACCGATTTCAAAAAATCTTTCAGTGTTAGATAGTCCTTTTATCGAGGAAGGTAATATTTTATTTTAAAAAAAAAATTAGGGATCCGTATGAAAATTGTGATTTTGTAAACCAAGGTGTTAAATCAAAAACATATTTATGCGTGCGCTGCTAAAACTATTGACAATAGAACAAAATGATGTACTACGGGTTTGTAGGTCTTATAAAGATCTACAAAAAAGTCCACGAGAGCACCTAACTAACTATCATAGTTTAGTCACAATAACCGATTTTATGTTCATAAAAAATATGCATAGAGATAAGCACGGGTTCGAAGCCCACGCGGGCGAAGCCGTCCGCAAAAGCTAGTTAATAAATAAATATCCTTGGACATTTCACACAATGCCATTTCGTCCCAAGCTAAGCAACTTAATGCTTGTGTTATGGTAACGAGATGGATGATAAACTACTTATAAACATTTTTTTTGTAAATACATACATACCTAAATACTTGTAGGTCGTACAAATATTATGTATTTGGTATTTGGTCGTACCTTCCAAACGTTGTATTGCCATATAAATTCTTTTTAGAGATTATTTTAGTTTAGTAATTTGTATCCACTTACGTTGACGAAATTAGAATACATAGTGTCACCACCTCATTTCACCCTGAGGGTGTCGTAAGAGGCGACTATTGGAACATAAAGGCAGGTCACCTCGTCCCAAGAGAAGGAAAACTTGACACAAACTCAGTGCCAACCCGTCTGGCCAGCGTGGCACAGTAGGCTTATTACCCTCCGTGTGATTGGAGGAGGCCCGACTCATCAGTGGGTCTTTTATGGGCTGAGTAGTATTAGTAGTAGTACCATCAGTACGTATGGTGACGGATTTAGAGTACATAATGTCACCATTCCATCCTGAGTGGGTCGTAGGTGTCGACAAAAGGAAATGGCAATGCCTAAAAACCTAGCCGCAAGGGAAGGAAAATTTGATTCGAATCCCCGTGCCAACCCGTCTGGCCATCGTGGCACCGTAGGCTAATTGCCCTCCATTTAACTTGAGCCTGACCATCAGAAATAACCATACCATAAGCGTCGACTCTGCATAGTAAATTTAAACAGTAAAGTATATATGTCAACGGAAAACAACAAGAACCGGAAATTTATAAATTTCCTAGGAAATTTATAAACGTCCGTAGGATTCCAAACGAGAGATAAATTGTATTATTTTACGCCCACATTTTCGGAAATTTATAAACTTACGACGTCTCGTCGTAAATTTATAAACTAACGGATATCCATTCGTAAGATTCTAAACGGTTCGACCAATCACAGTAGAGCTTTTAATTTTACGCTTCTACAAGATACGGCAAATAACACACTGTTCTCTGATTGGTCGATGTTGATAGTGGCATGCTTGTGTCCATAGACATAGGTACAATTAGACTTGCCAAACTATAAATTTATCAGTACGTAACAGTATTATTACTTTAAAACTAGGTAAGTACCTATAATACAGGGTTACTGTTTTACATAATATGCTAATGACCCCTACTTCACTCTACCAAAATAAAACAATAGATATAGAGTGATGCGAAGTTAAAAAGTTTTATTAAAAAGAAAAACAATACATAAAACAATAAAGCCAAAAAAAACCAAACATCATAAAGTTTAATTTAAAAAAAACGCGAATTGCCAAACGCTAAGTAATAAAAAAATGCTTAAAACCATGTAACAAATTAAACATAATAAAATAAGTATTTAACTTAAAAAACCCCTGACATCGGACTGCATTATGGCTGAGTACACACACAATGTTCAATACATTGAGAGTCTACTCAGCCATAAATGTCAGGTACCTAACTTTTTTATATCTGTTTCATTGATACCCTTACAATGAGTCGAAACACGATCATCTACTGTAATTTGGTAAGGAGTTGGGTATCCTATAGATTCCTGATGATGCAGCAGTATCAGGTCTAGGTTACCACAAGTAGACAATATCGAACAATGGCGGCGGAGAGGACGGAGAAGGAACACGTGACTTATTCAACCAATCAGAGCGCCCATGGCGTTTGGTTATTGCTACTTATTATTTTACGCGTGAGTTCAGTAAGTTTATAAATTTCCGAAAATATGGGCGTAAAATAATACAATTTATCTCTCGTTTGGAATCCTACGGACGTTTATAAATTTCCTAGGAAATTTATAAATTTCCGGTTCTTGTTGTTTTCCGTTGACATATATATTAAAAAATATATGTATATCCTTGGACATTTCACACAAAGCCATCTCGTCCCAAGCTAAGCAACTTAATGCTTGTGTTATGGTAACGAGATGGATGATAAACTACTTATATACATTTTTTTTTGTAAATACATACATATTATAGATATAAATGACACCCAGACTCCGAGCCAGTGCCTCTGGTTTAGACAAAGACACTTGTCCGACCCCGGAATCGAACCCGGGACCCGTTGATCCAAAGGCGGCACATCTAACCACTAGACCAACGAGGCAGTCTATATTTCAGTATATTTAAGGGTTAAGCCATTTGAAGCTAATTATAATTCTGTTAGCTTAAAATCATACTACCTATAAACCTCATTATATTTCAGCCAACCTCAGCCAAGTTATTGCTCGTAATTCTTGCCTTGAACAGAGTACTCAAATGATACTAAACTCTATACGTGCCTCAATAAGTCTAGGTTGAACCCTAAAAAGCTTAACAGCTTAAACCCTGGGGTGTAAAAATTTCGCTGTCGCGTCGGTTGCTGTGTCTACTTTTTTACACCATAATGGCCTTTCAACTATGGGTCTGTGATCTTTACACAATCATAAAGAGGCAAGTTTTTTTTTATTGAAGCTCTTGCTTTAGGACAATCTGCATCGCAGGGACAGTTTACTAACATGAAATTCACGAACACAAATGACACCCAGACTCAGAGCAAGTGCCTCTGGCTTACACAAAGATACTTGCCCGTTTCAATATGAATGTGGACAACATAGCTCCTGAAAAGCAAGGGGGTGGAGGTGTCAATGAGCCTAAGTTACTCCTTGTTACATCAGCTATCTGCCAGTGACAGTCCCGACAAAATCGGTCCAGCCATTTCAGAGATAAGCAAAAACCAACAGACATACAGACAAATAATGGTAAAAAAAATATATTTTGGTAGACACTAATTATTTTGGAATGGTTAGGGAATAATTTTGCACAAATTGCTTTGTTCATCAGTTGAAAAGTACTATTAGAAGTTAAATACAATGTTTATTCATTGCGCTATCGTAAACAAAAGTGGCAGTTTTTATTACATAAAAAATAAACACTTCAGAAGTACTACAAATTATTAATTATTATTATATTACTTCCGCTCGTACCACCTCTATTCTCCCTTCGTCTTACGAATTTTCGATCACGTCACGTGTCCTGTCACGAGTTTGAAATTTTATACCTAACCTAAGAAAAGTGCTCAACCCGCTAAACAAGTTTTCACTTCGAAAAAACTTTTGTGAAAGGCAACACTAAGGGTGAGGCCAAACGAGCGTAATTTTGTGAGTGGTCAGTCGCGTAATGTCGGTCGCGTAATATCTGCTGTATTTGGTTTCATACAAAAGTACAGTTCGTGCCACACGGCGACGCAAAATGAGTTGTGAACCGACTCACACGCATTTATCGACCGAATTGACTTCGCGGAACTGAATAAAATGCGCCCATCTAGCAACAGTTCTGCCCAACAGAATGTCTGCTGGGCAGAACTTCTGCGACCGAAATTACGCGACTAACAACTCACAAAATTATGCTCGTTTGTCATCACCCTAAATAGAAAGTATTCCACGCCAAAGTGGCTTTACTAATTTAGTGGTTTATGTTTTGACCTACAAGTCTATGACGCTTAGTAGAATTGCGAGCCCTCATTCACTTTGTTTTTAGTAAGTCTGTGATTCGTGAGTTTTATTAAGTGACACGAAAATGTAGAGCACAGACATGAATAATTTTGTCTTGATTATATTGGGGCATGAAATGGAATACTCAGACAGGTTTATTCTTTATTTGACCTTAGAATGTAAGTAGTGGTCTACTTTTAAGACTTTAAACCTCCTTGACCGTTGACAGTATAACCATTTATCAATCCTGACTGACAGATGACTGATACTTGACGAACATCAAAACTCCTGTATGCAAAACACAATCTTGCAATTCACGAACACAAATGACTCCTACAAATCAAGTTTGTCTTGATTATATTGGGGCATGAAATGGAATACTCAGACAGGTTTATTCTTTAGAATGTAAGTAGTGGTTTACTTTTAAGACTTTAAACCTGCTTGACCGTTGATAGTATAACCATTTATCAATCCTGACTGACAGATGACCGATACTTGACGGGACAACAAAACTCTGCACTACGTTTAATAACCTGTATCACGAGGGATGTTTACACACATGCAATTCACGAACATAAATGACTCCTACACTCAAAGCAAGTGCCTCTGGTTTACACAAAGACACTTGCCTGACCCCGGAATCGATTTGGGGTCGATCGGCGGCACATTCAAGCCAATTTGTTTGCACATGTTCGTTAAAAGAAAATCTATACAAATAACATTTTTATTCTCCGCTGCACGCACAAATTATATGACAGTAACTTTAGTGATCTAGACATCTTTGATATTACATTAAGTTCTTTCAAAAACAATCTGAAGCGTTTATGTAATAACAATTTTAATTTAATATTTAGTTCTACTAAAATCTTATCTTCAGGCATTTAACCATAAATATTATATTATGTAAATTTCAGCACTATATTTAGACTAGCTGACCCGGCGAACTTTGTTTCGCCTTAAAGGCAATAAATGAGCAGATATTTTATTTTATTAACTTCATTTTTTTATCAGGATAAATATAAATAAAACATCTATGATTTTAATTATACTTTATTGGCCATCTATTTTAGTAACTTTTCAGTGAATCACCTTGTGACAGACGACATTTTTCGGTTTATTATCAGGCGCATGAACAAATAACGCAGATGGTCTTCTGACCCGGAACATGCCACATATAATTGATCTTGGGAAATACATGAATTTTCTAGATTTAGGCCACAAACTTTCCAGGATTGGCCCTGTGATTTATTAATGGTCACGGCGAATGCACGACGGATCGGAAATCATTAAAACTAAAACGGTATATCAGTTGATATCGTCGGGATCCTCGGATGAGAATTTCCTCACCTTCCAACTTTACTTTGAGTATATTCAATTGTTCATCAATTCACTTACCACCAAACGCGTTCCGTTGCACAGGTTTGGTGGTTTTGGTTTATATTTTTTTCTCTTTTTTTACACAGTCATTATATTTGAATTAATGCAGTGTACCAATGATTTCATTCTGAATTTGTAATTTGAAACTTTATGTCATCTACATATTTATTCTCAGCCGCCAAAACAGCTCGCTTAGTCAACCATTCATTATTTTTGTGTTTGTGAGTTCGTCCTTCGATGAACAGAAATTCTGAGAAAATAAAATCAATCCACATATTTCGATCATTTGAGGCAAGCGCTTATTTCGGCGGCAGCAGTCGATCTTGGAATTAGAGGTAGTGTTTGGCAGAAATAGCCAGACAGTAAAATCATTGCGCCTCCAAAACATCTCGAGTCCTTGCGTAGGTGTTCGGTCGGATCGGATAAGTGCTTCCAATGCACGTGTATACGCTATTGTACATTCGTCCCAGATGACGATTTTCCATTTTGATAAAACTTTAGCCGCTGAGGAGTGTTTTGTAATATTACATGGCATCTATAGGTCCAATGCGGACGCAAGTATGCAAGCAGTAATTAGTGCTGCCACCGTATCGAAACGTTGCTTGATCCAAATTATGTAGTACCTACTTTATAAATTTATTCTTGTGTCTCGAAAATTATCTAGTTGTTGATCTCTTAAATTTGCTCGACGATTTTGCATTCCCAACCGATCCGTTTCACGGGCTGCCTCGATTTGCTCTTGTGATTAAGAAGCACGGATTCAAGCCATACTAATGCGGTGATCTTCACGTGCATTATTTAGTTCTTCTTCATTGTTCGGCACAATAAGCTAATATTTACTCGAAAGAAATACATCAACCGGTCAACTTCAAAATTTCTAATTGTCAAATTTGTCAAACTATAGACAACGTAGCGTTTAGCTGTCGGTGAAGTTTTGTTATTCCAGCAGTTGCATTTTGATAAACTATGTTTTATATCACGGAACGGGATTACACACATTTACACTTTCAGGTTTATAACATTAAGTATGATTTTGTGAATTGTCCAACATCTATATATTTAAAAGAAAGTCGGACATAGGATACCTAAGATTTTTATCCCGTTCCCGTAGAATGTGATATAATACCTACGTTGTATAACAAAGCGCAACTGACAGCGAAACTTTATGTTGTCTATATTTAAATATGGCTGAAAATTTGACAATTAGAAATTAAAATTTAACTTAATATCGCTATAAATTTACACACAATATCTTTATAAATTGTAGCCTATGTGTTATTCTGATGTATAAGCTATATTATTATAAAGTTTCATTAAAATCCATTCAGTCGTTTTTACGTGAAAGAGTAACAAACATCCATCCATCCATCCATCCATCTATCCATCCATCCATACATACTTACAAACTTTCACGTTTATAATATTAGTAGGATATAAGCTAGCATTATTATCTTTATGTTTAAACAAGATAGTTTGTTGCCAAAATAAATGAAAAACAAACAACCTAACCTAAGCCCAAAGTGCAAAAAAGCGATCCCATTGCCCACAGCCTTTAATATTAATAATAATAACCAGCCTTGTGCAAAGAAGCATATAATATTCTTCTAAATATAGTTTTATTCCTTTGTTTCGTACTGTATTTGCTTTACTTATCATATTCGTCCCTGTTCTATAGGTTTAAGCAGACGAAATAATTCCTAACGTTATTTTAGTATCAGTTTCCCGTTGAGGAATAGAACTAGGATAAACCGTACGTTGAAGCGCGTTATACCACTGGAAATCCTACTGCAGTACGCCACCCTCTGGGACGTCTTGGAGCAGCATTTATGCGTGTTTTTATTAAAAGAGCTTGGAAATAATAAATATCCTTGGACATTTCACACAACGCCACCTCGTCCCAAACTAAGCAACTTAATGCTTGTGTTATAAATATAAATATCCTTGGATATTTCACACAACGCCATCTCGTCCCAAGCTAAGCAACTTAATGCTTGTGTTATGGTAACGAGATGGATGATAAACTACTTATATACATTTTTTTTTGTAAATACATACATATTATAGATAGAAATGACACCCAGACTCCGAGCCAGTGCCTCTGGTTTAGACAAATACACTTGCCCGACCCCGGAATCCGGGACCCGTTGATCCAAAGGCGGCACATCTAACCAGAGGGTTCATCTTAGGCAGAGGGGACGTACTGAATGAGCTTTTCTATATACGCCTCCGGGGCGCGGAAAGATGGTAGTTGCGTCCCAAACGAAACAATTTTCAATGGCCCGAAACACGGGTATTACTCCCCAATGTAGAGCATGCTCCGTGACTCTGATGGGGCCTTGGCCTGCTTGTACAAGGTTGATGGGGAGATCTGGGCGCTACTCAACGGGACATTGCACGTGTCCCCCGTCAGGCGCCGGATGAACTGGTGCTTGATCCACGCGGTTGCGGCCGTAGCCCTGGCCTCAACATCTGGCCGCCCTCCACTGCAATCACCACGCAGTGTCACGTCAGGTTAAGGCTTCCGAGGTAACTCTGAGGACAGAGAAGTCCCCAGTGTGCTGCTCTTCGTCTGGCCTCTCCCTGTGGGCCCGCCCGGCATGGGTGACCCTGAGCCAGTATGGCGTTTACGGATCCTAAAGACACGCAAGCCCCCTCACCACAACAAGGTGACAGCACGGTCGAGGGGGATGCTAAGCGTCATGTTTTAACCCCGTATTGCTTGTTTCTATATACCACAAACTTTATCACTTTTCTCCAGTCCTTTAGAACCACGTGACTGCAATGTATCGTTTATGTTGATATTAGCCGAGAAAGCCGTGGCAGGCAGACATCGCCTGTAAATCTCTGTTAAGAACTCCCCCCACACAAACACAGGATAAATAGAAAGTGTAACAAAGAAGGCATACACCTTTTTTGAATAGAATTTACTGCTGAGGAGAATGCAGTGTGTAAAATCTAATAATGTGACTTTTGATTAACTATATTGAGATTGCATAAAAAATCTATTTTAGAAAAAAATGTTTAAATTAAGAAGTGTCATTAGTGAATATTTACATAGCAAAATAAACGGATCCAGTTGTTTAGTTGTCTTTATCATCACTACATAGTATTAAACACAGTCGCTGTCGTCGGTCCGACCCTATGTACGCTTAAATCTTTAAAACTACGCAACGGATTTCGAAGCGGTTTTTTTAATAGATAAAGTGATTTATGAGGAAGGTTTATAAGCATATTACATGCATATAAACCTTCATCACTGCCTCGTTGGTCTAGTGGTTAGATGTGCCGCCTTTGGATCAACGGGTCCCGGGTTCGATTCCGGGGTCGGGCAAGTGTCTTTGTCTAAACCAGAGGCACTGGCTCGGAGTCTGGGTGTCATTTCTACCTATAATATGTATGTATTTACAAAAAAAAATGTATATAAGTAGTTTATCATCCATCTCGTTACCATAACACAAGCATTAAGTTGCTTAGCTTGGGACGAGATGGCGTTGTGTGAAATGTCCAAGGATATTTATAATATTGTAGAGAAACACTGATAAATTTTGATGTACATTAGTGCACCCGTGCGAAGCCGGGGCGGGTCACTTACACACGGGACAACTTACATTTTTTTTAATACTTTGAAATAATCCAGATGGTAGCTGACAAAAACCTACTTACTTTAAATTAGAAAAGAAAGCATCTAAGGAAGAGATTGATGTCTTCACCAACTCTGGGCTTTTGCAAACTAATAGCAATGCGGATGTACACAACCAATAGTTACACGTTGTACAATTCACTGTGTTCTTCTTATGGTAGTGTGCGTGAGTTCAATAGTGCTCAATTGTCAATTGACATCTCACTTGTGATTAAATAAGGGCCGGATCCAGAAGACTCCAAAGTTTATATCGAGTAATGGATTGGATAAACTTCTTTCTAGTGATAAACGATTCCGCATACATAAATGTTTATATAAGTGTTTAAAAAAATCTATAAATGTATTATATTTAGTACTACCGACCCACCCCGGCCTCGCCCGGGTGCAATTACAAACATCTAAATTTATCAGTGTTTGTCTAGAATATTATGCATGTAATTAGATAATTTTTAATTTAAAACTTCCGCTTTATCTATTAAAAAAACCGCTTCAAAATCCGTTGCGTAGTTTTAAAAATGTAAGCATACATGGCCGCATTGACAAGCGACTTTGTTTTATACTAGTGACCCGCCCCGGCTACGCACGGGTGTTACTCTGCATGTATTATACATAGAAACCTTCCCCTTGAAACATTCTATCTATTAAAAGAAACCGCATCAAAACCCGTTGCGTAGTTTTAAAGATTTAAGCATATATAGGGACGGACAGACGACAGCGACTTTGTTTTATACTATGTAGTGATAGTGATAGTCAATGATGTTAGAAGTAAATAGGTGTAGATGGGTTATAAGCGGTCAGCAAGCGGCACGTGAAAAGTAGGCTAATTAGCAAACCTGACCTCAGTGTTGCGTCGCTGGCGTCAACAAATGCACGTCAAGAGCCGTGTGTAAAAAGTGCTATAAAACAATTGAAAATGCCGTCGTGTGTTATGAGATATTGCACAAACTACTCTAACAAAACTCCTAAAAGTCAAGGAATCACTTATCATTCGTAACTATCACTATTTCCGTAATATAATTAATATTTTTTACAAATTTAAATGTTATTCGTAAAATATGGCGGTAAAAATCAATGAGTGGAACAAAAGTATCCTCATTACCAAGTGCAAAAGAGATAGATGTCATTACGCGTCACAGACTTGTCAAAATGTTATCTGATGTGTCTGATTTAATTAGTCTACTCGTATATTGTTTCTAGTGCATGGGACGACGCATCACAACAAATTACATTTGTCTCTATTTAGCACGTGATTATTAAATTATACCATCCTACTTTCACGACTCATCTAAAGCAGTGTGCATATTGCATATTAAGTTAGCTATGTGTGCGTTAGCTTGCCATTTTTATAGATCGAATGTTGTACAGGTAACGTATCTACACCTTTTAATTGTAACATCATTGGTGATAGTGAAGATGTAGTGATAGTTAAACTAATAATAGTGTTGTTTTGAGCACACTGTGCAATTTTTTTTATTTATAAATATAAATGCTTTGGGTTTATCGCGGTATGCGATAAGGCCGCCCTATGTACACTTTCGCCGTTTTAGCCCATGAATGACCCACTGCTGAGTTGGGTGACACCCAGACTCGGAGCAAGTGCCTCTGGTTTAGACAAAGAAACTTGCGCAGCACCGGAATCGAACCCGAGACCCGTTGATCCAAAGGAAGGCCAATTTCCTTTCTTCGGCTCTTGAGACACCCTCAGGATGGAATGGGGTGGTGACACTATGTATTCTAAATCCGTCACCACACGGATAAATGTGCATCTGGTGGGCCGTAAGCTGGGGCACCGTCATGGTGGTAAAAAAAAACAAATTATTTAACTGTTAGCTTCCATTAATAATAGCAATGTAGTTTAATATTAACCACTAGTTAATCCTCGATAACAAACGAAACTATCGCACGAACTGTGCGGTTAGCATCACGCGGGGAAGTTAATCAGCTAACTTCGAACTTCGTAGTTAGCCGGCATTGTGCTATGGAATTGGTTCAGTATTCCATTAGTGACTTGTTTCTGATACTAACATCATCCGTCCATGTGGTGACGGATTTAGAATACATATTGTCACCACCGCATTCCTCGTTGGTCTAGTGGTTAGATGTGCCGCCTTTGGATCAACGGGTCCCGGGTTCGATTCCGGGGTCGGGCAAGTGCCTCTGTCTAAAACCACTGGCTCGTAGTCTGGGTGTCATTTCTATCCATAATATGTATGTATTTACAAAAAAAATGTATATAAGTAGTTTATCATCCATCTCGTTACCATAACACAAGCATTAAGTTGCTTAGCTTGGGACGAGATGGCGTTGTGTGAAATGTCCAAGGATTCCGTACCAAGGGTGTCGTAAAAGCTGACAAAAGGAAATTACAGAGCCAAAATCCTAGCCGCAACAGAAGGAAAACTTGGAACGAAAATCAAATTCTTTCACTCTGCTGTAAGTAGCATGCTCGGACATTTTGCAGGGTTGCCGATACTTGAATGACACTTCGTTGTACTAAATAATAAATAAATAATAATAAATAAATATCCTTGGACATTTCACACAACGCCATCTCGTCTCAAGCTAAGCAACTCAATGCTTGTGTTATGGTAACGAGATGGATGATAAACTACTTATATACATTTTTTTTTGTAAATACATACATATTATAGATAGAAAAGACACCCAGACTCCGAGCCAGTGCCTCTGGTTTAGACAAAGACACTTGCCCGACCCCGGAATCGAACCCGGGACCCGTTGATCCAAAGTCGGCACATCTAACCACTAGACCAACGAGGCAGTCGTTAAATATATTCAGTCTATAAACTACCCACTGCTGAGTCGGGCCTCCTCGCACCACAGGGAGGATAATTAGCCTACTGTGCCACACTGCCCAGACGGGATGGCACAGGGTTTGTTTCCAGTTTTCCTTCTCTTCCGGCTAGGTTATTGGCCTTGTTATTATTTCCTTTTGTCGGCTCTTATGACACCCTCAGGATGGAATGTGCTGGTGACACTATGTATTCCAAATCCGTCACCACACGAACTTTTGTTATATAATGCCCTGTAAAATAATGCCTAATCTATGGAAGCACACTTCTTTCTATACATTCTTTAATAATCGAGCTATTATGTAAAACTGACTTCCGTATAGGAAAGATATTAAAAAATCTTTCAGAAATATTAAATTCGGTATCTTATCAAACCACAATTTATAGGCATAAAGAAAAATTGAATTCTCACGATTGGGAGAGAAAAGGTGACGATGCGAAACACGATACGGGCGCTATTTAAGTTCTCCAAAAATAATAAGATCCGAAAAAAGATATTCGGTGCTCCGGTTTTAATTTTTCTAGCCAACAAAAGTCGATGGAGCAGACAGAAATAAATTTCAACATTTCGTGAATAAGCACATACATTTCGAACATTTTTTCCCGCCGCGACTAACTACTTATTTGTCAAACTTTTATGCCGACGAGCAGCATTCAAGGTTTGAGAAAATTGGTCCCTTGGACAATATAGGCCAAGAAACTACCTTAGACGTCCTTCATACATTCCTCAGAGACAACCGCGCTCTGAACAATTGTCACAAAAAGAGCTTTGTCTGTGGTATTCGGGAAAATTCTTTGCTATTTTAGGCATTCAATAGGCGTTATAGTGTGAACTACTAAGCCTTTTAATTAATCTCTTTTTAACATATTTATTTTACTTTGTTTATTTCTTGACAATCGTGGTCACGAGAGAGACTAGATGACAGTTGCCTGCAAAAGTGGCAAGAGATTTAGAGTACAAAGAGTGAAAACCCCATTCCATGCTGAAGGTGTCGTAAGACCCGATTTAAGGAAATTACATGGCATAATAACTAGCTGCAAGAGACGGGAATAAAAATGTTCCGTCTCTCACAAAATCTTGTGCCAACCCGTCTGGCCAGCGTTGGCTAATATACCTCTTGTAATTGGAGGAGGCCCGACTCAGCAGTGGGTCTTTTACGAATTAAGACGAGAAGAAGAAAACATAAAAAAAAAATAAAAAAAAGGGAACTTAGGTCATTGTGTCGGGGGTTTATTTAAATTTTTAATTTAATTTTTAATTTCTGCTTTTTATAGGTACACGCTTATTATGATGTGAGATGTTTTTAAGTTGTTAATACATAGATTCTTGTCGCATCTTAATTTTCTCCCCACCACATATATTTTCAGATATTAGGTATTTTCCCCCCTTTTACCCCCAGAGTTTTTTCAGGGCTCAACTGATTTTCATGGAACATATTATTTTGTAATGTGCACGTGATGCGCTTCCATTTGAGACCCCACTCGATTATATTTGCAGACATTTGGTTATTGTCCCTCACTTTCACCCCCCATAACTTTTAAACCACACAACCGATTTTCATCATATACAAATTAAAAACTAAGCAATATTCTTAATATAAGTACTTTTCAAGTTACGAAACGAAATACACAAAGAAAAAGTAAAAACAAGCAAAATATGACAACACTCGAGGCTTTCTCCTTCAGCACTCAGATGAGGAACGCTTCTAAGGACCCTCTTGTTATTTACTCATGAACTGATTTCCCGCTCTCACTACGCTTTTTTCCTTACCATTCTGTCTTTGATTCTGTGGCTTGTTTATTGCGACTTTTTGACAACTTCACAAATGCAAATGAATAGTATACATATTCCGTCTTTTTATAATATATGGTGTCACCACCTCATTCCATCCTGAGGGTGTCTTAAAAAACGAGAAAAGGATGACACTACTGAAGTCCTAGCCTCTAGAGATAACTTGATATGAAACCCTGGGCCATCTCATCTGGCAAGCGTGGCACAGTAGGCTAATTACCCTCACTGTGATGAGCAGTGGGTCATATATGGGACGGGTAGTAGTATAGAAGTCAAGCAAATCATATGAAATAGGATCGAGGCGAGATAGAGTTTTTATTACATACATAATATAATCACGCCTCTTTCCCGCAAGGGTAGGCAGATACCACTTCTTTCGACTTGCTACGATCCTTACAAACTTGTTTCGCTTCGTCCACTTTAATTATTCCCTTCATACATGCTCTACGGTTTAGGGTACAATTGACCTGGCCTTTTTTCCAGACGTCCCTTTTTTGGTCTTGAAACGTTCGCCTTTCTTTTTTTTTTGTTTTCACTGGGGTTTATGCTTTATGCATACCACCGCCCCCCGGGGGAGAGGTCGGTGATTATGTGGGACTCCGACAAGGGTCGTCTACCCAAGAGTCGTTTACCCACTAAAACCCCAACTGCATACCCTCACACGACGCGCTTGGGGCGCCACAAGTTCGCGTAAACGCATTCTACTGTGACGCCCCCCGGGGCGTCCCGGTACATTGGGACGCCCTCAGTCATCGAGGCTTTCGTCGGTGGCGGCTCCCCCGAACCACCACCGGCCTCCTAGGCGAGGGCAGAAGGGGCCCGCACCGTCACGAACCCCCTTCCACCCCTGCCTCCGTCCGCGGCGCGGGTCAGCCGGAGCTCCCTCCCTTGCGACCCGCCCCGCTGCCCCCTTCTGCGACATCGGCCCCGCAGAAGGAGGCCCGTCAGCCCTCGGGCCGGTTGAAACGTTCGCCTAGGTCTGCCCCTTCCAACACTTTCATTCACACTCGCCTTATACACTTTTTTCGTCAATCGTTCTTTATTGTTAAACTTTATTTATGGAGTTCATTCGCTTAGCGGATATGTCACTCCGTTATTTGTTCTATTTATTTTACATCAATTTACTTTAATTATATTTACTAACTATTGCCGAGAGATCATGAGGATAAGTATCTATCCGCAATTCCCTCCCTCCTCCTCCGCGTAGTTGGAGGAGGGCCGACTCAGTATTGAGTGATTTATGTGCTGAGTATTAGATGTAATACTACTACAAGCTTGCGTGCATACTGCGTAGCATAGTTAATACATTCAGTAAATTTATTGAACAAATAAGACGCTACGAGCCTACAAATAATTTAAGCTCGCGAAGTCAAAACAAACAATTCACGAATACATTTCAACTGATAGTTATTTCTCGCGTCTGAGCGCCCAGATAGCGAAACATTTACTGTACAAAGACATCACTTGCCCTTACCTTATCCTAACAAATGTATAAAGTGCCATCTGGGTGAATAGTGTAATTTTTTATCAGTTACTTGAATGCTTTTGACCCTAGGCTTGCGTGATGGAAGATGGAGCAGGCAATTCAAGGAAATGGCCTGTCGGGCACCGGCTCTCGCACATACACGCGACAAAATACAGTAAAACTTAAATGTGAGGGTGGCAGCTAGCCGGGTGGACCATTAGATTCTACCACCAAGCGTGCTGAGTTTTGTTGTCTTTTACAACAACGTTTCTTCCCAGCGCGTGGTGCGGTGCGGTGGGGAATATAGTATTCTGACCCGTGCCCAGACGGGTTAAATGGCGTACATTTTTTAACCTACAAACATTAAGTTCCTCCAATGTACCATAGACGTATTCAAATCTAGAGCCAATCTCAATAAAGTCTTAGATTTCACTATTCCTCAGGAAATTTTTAATCAACATCACCATTATCTGCTTAAATAACCCACTGCTGAGTCGAGTCCCCTCCAGTTGTATGGAGGGAGTTTACACTCAAGTTAAACCTTTCGTGCAAATCCCTATTGACTACCCAGTACACATATATTTTATGTACTGGTCTGATGCCATGTTATTCTTATATTATTGGATATATTTAAAAAGTATTCTGTACTATACCTCCTCTTGTTCTTTCGGTGACGGTTGTGGTATACATAATGTCACTAACTCATTCGTCCTGAGACTAAAGCGACTAAGGAACCGCAAGAGACAACCTAGTCTGGCCAGCGTGGCACATACTTCCAATTTCCCTCTGTAAATTTGAAGAAGGATGGAATCAGTATGTGGTATTCTACGGCTAAAACGATGGTGTTGTGGCCACAGAAATAATGCCAAGTATTTTTTTTTTATTATTTTGTTACAACACCAACGACTTGTAGTCCGTGTTCTTTTTAGCAATGAATGGAAATATTTGCTCTTCTTTTTTCCTTTCGTCTGTCGTACCCAGCGCCTTGGCACCTGGGACATTGGTGTTTCATTTAACCTACTCTCAGTAGGTGTTTCCTTAGCTTATGTTTAAATACCAATAATACCAAGTTAGTATAAGCTTCACTTCTGATATGTAGCATGAAATAGAAATTAGGTATAGATACTCCACCTCGTCGCGGTATCTCGCCGTGCAGGAAAAGTTCATTATCATCAACATCATCAGGTTGATTTAGTTCTCCATTCAGGTAGCTCCGTGCCCCGGCCGGGCCCAGTGCGGGGAATTTTGTATGAAGTGGTCCCGCTCAAGTATGAATCACTTCATACAAAATGTATACCAAAAATGTTCGACCAATAATGCCCCGTACCCGTACCTGGGCGGGGACCTTACGGGGCACGGCCCGTTGTAGCGTAAATCGGGCTTGATTCATTGTCCATGATTTATTAATTTTTAACACCACTTATATGCTATATATCAATGTCTTAGCTAAACACATTTTTCAACAAGCTCATCCCATTTACTGTGGTGGCACAGAAATCACTTGGTATCACTTCTAATGACTTTGCAAATGGCAGTGTTCAAATAAACGCCTCTGATACAGTCGACTAAACATTACAAATGTGTTTTTCTTTCTTTATGGATTGCCTCTTAGCCATGAAGCATATACTACTGCTAATAGTCAGCTTAATTTTTTTTTTTATAGACATTTCACACATCGCCATCTCGTCCCAAGCTAAGCAACTTAATGCTTGTGTTATGGTAACGAGATGAATGATAAACTACTTAAATATATATTTTTTGTAAATACATACATATTCTAGATAGAAATGACACCCAGACTCCGAGCCAGTGCCTCTGGTTTTAGACAAAGACACTTGCCCGACCCCGGAATCGAACCCGGGATCCGTTGATCCAAAGGCGGCACATCTAACCACTAGACCAACGAGGCAGTCAATGTGACAAATAAATAAGACACATTGCTGAGTCTGGCCTCCTCCAGTTACGTGGAGGGTAATTAGGCTACTGTGCCAAGCTGGCCAGACGGGTTGGCACGGGGTTTCGTATCAAGTTTACCTTCTCTTACGGCTTATCTATTTACTATTTTTATGCCAATTTTAAATGTGACGATTATGACGCATAGTATAAAACAAAGTCGCTGTCGTCTGTCCGTCCCTATGTATGCTTAAATCTTTAAAACTACGCAACGGATTTTGAAGCAGTTTTTTTTAATAGATAGTGATTTAAGAGGAAGGTTTATAAGTATAATACATGCATAATTGCACCCGAGCGAAGCCGGGGCGGGTCGCTAGTAGAATATATACTTACACAATTCATTTTCACGGGAATGTGGCAAAATTATGCAATAAAAGAACGCAATATGGCGCCGAAAGCAAATGGACGAATGATGATAACGTATTAGCAGATTAATGGAATAACCTCGACAACCCATGGGATACATTATGTTACCAAAATATTTCTTACCACATAATGCTACAAAAACCATAAAACTTAAAGATGGTAATAGAAATCGGAAGCTAAATCGATTTGACACTGCAAATAAAATAAATAAAATTATTAATCAAGTACATGGTTGGTTCACTGCGAATAATTTAGTATTAAATGGGAATAAAACAAAATGTATAAGATTTTCTTTACCTAATGTTAAACATAGTGAGTGTGATGTGGTATTGAATAATGATAAATTGGATTTAGTAGAGGACACTGTTTTCTTAGGGATAACGCTTGATTCTAGATTACAATGGGGTCCCCAAATAACATCTCTTTCTAAGCGGCTAAGTTCCGCAGCGTATGCTGTTCGGAAAGTCCGCCAATTAACAGACATAGACACTGCACGACTGGTGTACTTTAGTTACTTCCACAGTATCATGTCTTATGGTATTCTGCTATGGGGACGTGCTGCAGACATTGAATCAATCTTCATTCTGCAGAAAAGAGCTATTAGAGCTATTTACAATCTACGCAGTCGCGATTCCCTTAGGGATCTGTTCAAAGAAATTAGCATCCTAACAGTGCCTTGTCAGTACCTATATGAAAACATCATGTATGTTAGGAAAAATTTGCATTTATTTAGTAAACAGTGCGAACGACATCATTATACTACTAGAGATGGAAATAAACTAGTTCAACCAAAATTTGGATTATCAAAAGTGCAAACTTCATTTATGGGGAACTGCATTAAATTTTACAATAAAATACCTTCCAACATCCTTCAATTAAACGAGAAGAAGTTTAAAATATGTGTAAAACGCACACTATGTAGGCAGGCTTATTATAAATTAGATGAATATGTAGATGATAAAAATGCTTGGCGAAATGCTGGTCCAGCTCCGCAGCCACACTGAAATAGTCTTATGTGGTCTTCATATTTTGCTACTCCTTTTTTTGTAATAATTATTTAATTCCGGACTTTCACTAGGTCTTTTATTGACATGTACCTATCTCATAATATTATTTTTGACATCATGGATTTATTAAATATTCATGTTCCTTGTTTTTTTTACCACTGAGTAGGACTAATTTGTCTTTGTTTTTTTTTATATCGAGTATACAGGACCTTCGTATTATATAGGACCTTTATCATTTTATTTTGTATAATTGTTTAGAAGTTTGGAATTGTAAATGTGAGCACTATGTAGTCACCGTATTTATATAACTTATCATATAAACAAGCAGTTGAGAGTATGTCATGCTCGCTTAAAGGTCATGCTGGTGGTGTCGTGTGTGTCGGGTCCTTCGGTTCCCTAAAATATGGTTGAGCTGGGGGATGGCTGGCACATGCGTCATGCTCGTGATCGGGTGCCGCCAGTTTGGGCCGGTCATCCCCCAGCTCAACCATATTTTAGGGAACCGACATACCTACATAGCTTTATATTGATCTCCTGGACACTTCTGTTGTGCAATATGTTACATTGTCCTCACATCTTAGCTTACTATAAATAAACACGAAATCAATGTAACCCAATCAGATGCTTGTAACAGAAATATGATAAAAAGAGTGTCCATGGAGTTTCTTGCCTGTTCTTCTCCATAGGATCTACTTTTTGGAACATGCAACTAGATTCCTAACTTCACTTTTGACTTTTCAAAAACACCAGTAAATAGGTTCAATTGAAATAAATGATTTGAGTTTTTGAGTTGAGTTTTTTTGAGTTTTCAAACGGCGCGTGAATGACACACGAATGATAAAAGATTTGAGGGGGACAAAGAGATGAGGGGTCATCCCTCAATTACGTCACATGTTAATGGGTTAAAAAAATACTTATAACTATTTATTTTATTAGATTAGTTAATAAAACTAAGTAAATAATTGAAATAGCTGTTATCTCTCGATTATTTTTAAAATCATTTTATGGAATAAATAATGTTATATTTTAACTCCTTAAAAAAAAAAAAATATTAAAAAAATGTGACGTCACATCGGGAGACCTCCCCGGTTGTAAAAATCTGACAACCTATGAAAAGAACGGGGGGAGGGGTTCAAAAGTCCTTAAACTCGTGTGACGTAATTTATGGATGGCCCCTGATGATTGAAAGCACTTTTGAAACAAATAGTTTTTATGGTGTCAAAACCCCTAGTTACGGAAAAGGCAGTAGGCCTAAACAGAAAACTTGACACATATCTTGTACCAACCTGTCTGGCACAGTAGGTGAGTCCTTTTTATTTCGAAAGTATATCTTGTGTACTTTAAAAGTTATTGCAATTTTAAAAGTGATACTTAGTTTTGTAGCCCAGTGTATTTGTGGTAACTAAATTTTAGGAATCTCATTAGTCGGATATGAAGGCAATAATATTGAGCAAATCATATGAACAAAATTACAGTTCTAGCCGAAAAATTACTAGAGTTGCTATCCTTATTACCTACTATTATCACCAAATAAAATATTTCTAGTACAAACACTAATACAAGTTTAAAATTGTTTGAACTTCATAAAAAAAGACTCTTAACATCCAATTTCGTTTACAAAATGTAAAGTTCTTAACATGGCACTAGCAAAGTTCTTGGGAAAACTTCTATTGAAAAACTGCAATGTCCATTATAACATACTTTGGAATTAGTATACAGAATTTTTATGTTATTTTAAAAGTCGCGCTAAGTTTGCGAGCCCGTAGAGCAATCGCTGGTTATTACAAAACTTAAACATCTTAAATTTATTTAGTGAATATTCGAATGTTGTAGATTTAAAAATAACGTATAGCGGGGAACGCGATTGATCTGCAGGTTAAGCGACGTTTGACCCTGCTGGATATTTAATAGGTGCCCATTATTTGGAGGTGTCATAGTCAGTGTGTCGGGGGGTCGCCCGACGAAAACCCCAATGTCCAAGGGCGTCCCACGGCCTCCGGTAGTCGCTTACCCGCATAGCGGGCACCACGTCGGGGCGTCACAATGGAATGCGGTTACGCGAACCTGTGGCGCCCCAAGCGTGTCGTATGAGGGTATACTGCTGGGGTTTTAGTGGGCATACGAGTAGTTTCCGGAGTCCCTCATAATCGCCGAACCTATCCCCGCGGTGTGCGAAACCTGCGAAACCAACTAAACCAGCGAAACCAACAAAAAAGGGGTTACGTATCAAGTTTTCTTTCTTTTTGATTTTCGGCCTTGCAAGTTCCTTTTTTTTACTTTTACGACACCCTTGGGCTGGAATGGGGTGGTGACACTATGTATTCTAAATCCGTTACCGCACAGTAATCGCGTATTATGTAGAATGTAACTTAAGGCCACTATCTGGCTTTTTATATATAAAGTGAAACGATCATGTTCCTAGAAATGGTCACGTTTAAGCTATGTCATAACCAGAAGTGAGATTCGACTATTTATATATGCACTAAAAACTCATGAAAGTTTTCCTAGTCATACCACGTTCAAAACTTGGTCGTGCCGTGTCCGCTGGATGTAGAACAAAGCTTTTGATGCAATTTTAGCCCATGTTGGCAAAATAATTTATACAACCGCCCACCTAGTTTTCATAGAGTTTATTATGAAAAACTTTGCATTGAAAACGTGCCCGTATCTCATGCTCTGAGTAGAAGTGCGCAATTATATAAAGACAGTGTTTCGTAAACATTTTATACAGATAATAGGCACATCGGTGTTGTGGCGAATTTATAAAATACAGTGCCACCAATTTATTTCACTGGAGTCTTGGGAAAGAATAAAACGTACGCTGGGAACTAACCCTTTTCCATTTTGAGGGTGTCGTACGGCAAAAGACAATGACAACTTAGCTGCAGGAGAAGGAACATTTGTTTTGAAATCTTATGCAGTGTGCGTGGTGTATTGCGTGAAAGCCAGACTCAGCAGTGGGTCATCCATGGGCTGTGAAGTACCAACTAGGGTATTTGTACCGGCTACTACCATTTGTAACATTACTGTAACATTATATGTATTTTTAAGTGTGTTTTTTTAATTTGTAGTGTATTAATTATTTGTATTGTAGTAGTAACATTGCATTGGCGCTATAGCTGTTAAGGTGTTATTTACGTAATTATAAATAAATAAATTACTTAAATGTATTTTTCATCTATTCGAAAAGTGTCGTTTTGTTCCTCTTTAAGTGGGAGCAAAGTAGCTCTTTTCTGTTCTAGACTTTTTAGCGGGCAGCAATCAGTTTTTATTCCTCTTTATGCTCTTTAAGCCGCAATTTACATTGCCGCGCACTTTTTGATTTTGGTACAGCTTAGTGTTCAGCGTTTCAAATGTTAATATGTATAAGCTTTTAGTTGTTTTATTATGAATTTAATTTAGTTGTTACTATATGTTTTATTGAATAAAAGTAGAGTGTATCACTCGGGCGCGAAATATTTTTTGTTTCGGGCGACGTACTTTGAATCCCTCACTTCGCTCTGGATTCAAAAAGCGCCCTCGCCGTAAAAATATTACTTTGCTCACTTGTGAATCTACTATTGAAGTCTCGAAAGATAAAGGAATTGTATTTCTTTTGATATGTAACCTAATTACCATAAAGTCGATTTTATTTGTGAACATTTTAAACATCCCATCATTTCATATTAATTTGACGCGAATTGACATGTTTGTCTCCAGGGTACTATGGCCATTTATCATCTCGCTAAATACGTCTCCCGCGGGATGTATGATAATATTGTTATTAATTAATCTCGTCCCAACCGTGACAGGAATTAAACGTTCATTTTGCGAATGTCTAACATAATGGAATTGGTGATGTTCAACTGTGAAACGTGCACTAAACTTAATACACGTGAAACATTAATAACGTATCGGTTGAGTGACGGATTTGGAAAACATGATGTACTCGTATTGTATTTAGAGTATATTCGTCCCATATGATATCCTAACATTGTTTTTATGAGTTGTCATGCTCACAAAAATACTCTTGAGCAGCGGTAGCGACATCTGAGGGGTCGGTCACTTCCCTATAATATGGTTGATTAGATCGATGGCTGTTCTAGGAAGCGTCTCGCTTCCGGACCTTATTCGATCTGTGGTCCGGAGCGAGAGAGCCTGGAGAGAAACGACCTCATTCTGTTAGATCGTCATGTCCGCCAAGTAGACGGCTGAGAGGGAGCGAGAGTTGGCCTCCGTACGTCCAAATGGAAGCCACCGCAAGCGGCGCCGGAGGGTGCAGGATGACCTCCGCCCACAGTAAGCTAGTCTGCGGGCGATAGACCTGGGCAGTCCGTCGCCTGCGCATTACAGACCCCGGGAGGAAGGCGCGCTGCGTTCCGCTCGTGCCTCCCAGTTGTGGAACGCGGGGAGGCTACTATAGTTACCCCCCGCATAATCGGAGGGGCCCACCTTAGAGCTTGGGGCTCCACTAAACGAGGCGGGCCGAGATCCCCAGAGTACCGGAGCATGCTCTCCTATCGGGGAGTGAATCCCGTGGCCCTGGTTCGGGCAGTCGAGGATCGCCGTCGGTTTTAGTGGGTAGGTTGGGGTGCAATTTACCATCTCTACGCGCGCCAGAGTCCCATATAACCCGGCTAGTCCCAATGGCTGGAAATCCATGAGGATCATCATCATTATCATCATCATCAGCCCACATTAGTCCACTGCTGGACATAGGCCTCCCCTAAAGAGCGCCATAGCGCCGTGTCTTCAGCTTGACGCATCCAGCTGCTGCCTGCAACCTTTCGCAGATCGTCGCTCCATCTAGCAGAGGGCCGTCCCACACTACGCTTGCCGATTCGCGGTCTCCACTCAAGAACTCGTCTACCCTAGCGGTTGTCGGTTCTTCTACAGATATAACCAGCCCACTGCCACTTCAGTCTGCTAATTCTCTGAGCTATGTCGTTATTCCGTGAGGATCTCCGACGTAAAAAAAAAACAAAAAGCGTTACTGATATTTTGTATTCTAAATCGAAATGTGCGTCTCAACACGCACATTTCAAATAAAGGACTTCTATCTATCTATCTGTTTAAACATCTGTTTCGTTCTCTAAATAAAAGACATCATTATGCAGTGCAAAGTGCCCACAAGATCTCAAGACTCCAACAACTGGCAACTTTAATAAACCCTCCTTCGTATTTAAATCCTCCATTTAACTTTGTCTCAGCGTAAGTCCGAGATTAATGGTGAGACATCTAGTCGAACTGATACCTTGCTATTTATAATCGGATTTTGCGTTCTTGTTTAATTGAAATAATTCACGTTAATCTAAAAGTTGATGAGCACTCAATATTGAGAAAATATTAATTACTAAGTAATATTTATCCGGGTGGTGACGGATTTGGAATACATAGTGTCACCAGCCCATTACATTGTAAGGGTGTTGTAAGAGCCATCAAAAGGAAATGGCAAACTAAACTTTATACATAACTCTGTGCCAAATCGTCTGGCCAGCGTGGCACAATAGGCTAATTACTACTACTCAGTCCATAGAAGACCAACTGCTGAGGCGGGCCTCCTCGCTGGCCAGAAGGGTCTTTCCGATGCTGCTAGTTTATTGGCCTTGTCATTTCCATTTGTCGGCTCTTACTACACCCTCAGGATAGACTTGAGTGACACTGTATGAATAGAGAATATTGGCCACTAAAACAAATTTTTAGCCTTGCGTTGCAAATTGAATGTGTAATTACTTTAACACGAGAGTGAAGTATAGACCTACCTTTATAGAGTCTAATTCAGTCTATAAAAAAAAATACAAGCCCCACCGAGTTTCTTCCGCCAGGTCTTCTCGGTTGGTGCCGCGTTCCGACCTGGTAGTAGTATTATAAAAATGATGTATCCGAATGTGAACGCCATAATTGGTTTAAACAATAAAACATTTTTCTATTCTATTCTATTCTATGCACCATGTTTCAACACTATTGTAAAATATTAAAAAATAAAACTCTCTGTCTAAAACTATAAATGCTTTTTGGTGAAATGGAACTTCTTATTTCCTTTTCAAAAAAATAAAATAAAATTAAGAACCTACATTATAAATACGACCGACTCGACAAACCCGGTCACCTTGCAAAACGTAATCAAATATCACAATAAAGAATTCCGAATCGCATACGAATCAACATTCATTTATTCCGTGCGAAATATTCAATCAAAATCTTCACGGTGTGAATTTACCCAGGGTAATCCCCGGTACGCCTTTTCATAGCACATGGTAATCGCCGTATTTTAGCAAAATATGGAGATCATATTTCAGGCTGCAAGCGGGGGCAAATAATGTTAGGTTGAACGAGCGATATAAGAGGCAAAGTTTAAGTTTAATATCTTATCTCGGCCCATAAATGGTCTACTACTAAGTAAGGCATCTTCAAATTTCGTGGACGGAAATTACTCTAATTTGTATCAAGTTTTCCTTCTCTCGGCTAGGTTGCCTGCTTATTGTGTTCACTTGCCTTTTATGACACCATCAGGATGGAATTGCTTGATGATAGTGTAAAATTTCACTAGTCATATGCGATTGTGTTGTTTAAGGTGAATGTTCCAGGGTAGCCCGCGAAATTAAAATTTTCTTACGTTTTTTGCAATTTGCAGGTCAGTGCTAGGTTGTATGTTGATTAAAATGTTATTCGCGGCTGTAAGACGTATGTAGTTATAGAATTATAATACTCAAAATCATCAATACAACCCTCCAAGCTCATAAAGGTGCAAGAAAAACTTTTTCAAGCTCAAAGTTATTCTTGCACCTTTATGAGCTTGGAGGGTTGTATTGATGAGTTTGATGATTATAACTCTGTAACTACATACGTCTTACAGCCGCGAATCAAATGTTCATCATCATACAACCTAGCACTGGCCTGCAAATTGCAAAAAACGTGAGAAAATTTGAATTTCGCGGGCTACCCTGGAACATTCACCTTAATATGGGTTTAGAATGCGTAGTGTCAGTATCCCATGCTGAGGGCGTCATTAGTGCCGAAAAAGGGAAATGATAACGCTGAAAACCTAGTACCAAGAGAAGGAAAACTTGATTCGAAACCGCGTGCCAACGTGTCTGGCCAGCGTGGCACAGTAGGCTAATTACACTCCCTGAGAGGGCAGTACGTCATTTAAGGGCTCAGTAGTAGTAATATATTCAAGTTACGCATAACATGACATACAGGAATATTAACTTAACATGGCTTTTTTATCAGCATTTGCGTGATGGAAAGCAATGCCAGGGTCTAAGATGGAGCAAGCAATTCAAGGAAATGCCCTGTCGGGCATCGGCTCTCACATACACACGACGAAACACGGTAAAACTGCTTGACGCCGGACTTAGATTTGACGGTGGTCGCTAACCGGGCGGTCCATTAGATCCTACCACCAAGCGTGCTGGGTTTTGGTGACTTTTACAACATGCGTTATTTCCCAGCGGGCTGTGGGGAAGTTTTATATTCTGCCCCGTCTCCACATGGGACGAAAATCAATTTCGTTGAAAAATACCTACCAGGATAATAAATATAATCACTCTAAATGAAGGAGTTATTAAAATGTGTTAAGACATAAACCGGATTAATTTAATCTCATTCATAATTACCTAATGTTAAATTTCAAAGTTTATTTGAAGTTAAATGAAATTTGTTTTTGTTTTAATGTCTACCTCGTACACAATTACGTCTTGTCAATTTAAGTTCCTAACAATGAGGTTAACTTCACTGGGAATTTTGTGATAAAGCTCAATTATTTTTATTTTATTAAATTTTATTTGGTGGATGCTATAAGCATATAAGCAAGAACATTTATTGATTTCTTAAGCATACTACTCAGCCCACTGCTGAGTCGGGCCTCCTCCAGTTACATGGAGGGTAATTGGCCTACTGTGGGTTAGCACAGAGAAACAGGCAAATCAGATACAAATCTCTGTTAGAACTTTACAAAGAATATCTAGATTTCAAGAAGCAGATTACCTAAAAAATTGCTAGGGCAGATATAGAAGTTTAACTTAATAAAGCTATTTAGTAATAATTAGTTAATCATCTGTATGGTGACGGATTTAAAATATATAGAGTCACCAACCCACACCTTCCGGAGAGTGTAGTAGTGTAGTAAACCAACGCAAGACGTCGATCACAAAGCCTTAACAGAAGGAACACTATTACCTCCCTGAGATAGGACGAGGCTCGACTCAGCCGAGTGGGTCATTTATGGGCTGGATAGTAGTAGTATCATCATCACCACCCCATAAATGACCACTACTGAGTCGGGCCTCCCCCAAATTCGTGGAGGGAAATTACCCTACTGTGCCACGTGGGCAAGACGGATTGGCACAGGGTTTGAATCAAGTTTTCCTTCTCTTTTAGCCTCGTGATATGCCTCTTGGGTTCCTTTAGTCGCCTTTTACGACACCCACAGGATGGTTGGGGTTGGTGACATTGTTTATTCTAAATCCGTCACCACACGGAATAGTAGTAGTTTAAGGGGGCTGGACGACACGGTGGACCGACGACCTGGTTAAGGTCGCCGGAAAGCAGTGGATGCGGGCGGCCCAGGACCGGCCTATGTGGAAATCCTTGGGGGAGGCCTATGTCCAGCAGTGGACGTCTTTCGGCTGAAATGATGATGATGATGATGATGAAGGGGGCTGAGTTTCAGCACGGGTTCTAAATCCACGTGGACATGTTCACGGGCTTAAACTAGCCAATGGTATAAAGAAAATCCTAACTGCGTGTTACTAAAGTTGTAACGAACGGATTTATAAAAAGAGCAAAGTTGAACCGCGTTTAGTTATAAAACTGAAATTTTAGACCGCAGCTGTGCTACCAGAATTTTAAGCTTGCCTTACACATTCAGAAGTTTGTTTAGAACTGTCGCACGATAAAAACAGATATGATAAAATGTCGCTGGCAGAGAATAAAAATAATTATATTTATTTATTTTTTTAAACGATACCCTTACAGTGGTTATAACCTGTATCGAGGGGGCAGTTTCATCATCATCATCATCATCATCAGTCCACATTAGTCCACTGCTGGACATAGGCCTCCCCTAAAGAGCGCCATAGCGCCCTGTCTTCAGCTTGACGCATCCAGCTGCTGCCCGCAACCTTCCGCAGATCGTCGGGGGCAGTTTACAGATATGAAACTCACGAACACAACTGACACCCAGACTCAGAGCAAGTGCCTCTGATACACAAAGACACTTACCCGGCCCCGGAATCGAACCCGGACCCCGTGATCCAAAGGCGAAGCATCCAACACTTATACCAACAAGGCAGTCAACTAAAAAAACTTTATCTTTTGCGTAGAGTGGAGTTGACCCTTGAAATTGAAAGTATTTGATTATACGCCACATTGCTCAACTGGATTGACATTTAAAAACTTAAGGGAGTGCTCTACTGACGTCATTGGTGTTGCAAGCCAATTACCGTCAGTTTAGAAAAAAAAAATAAAAGTGAGGGTAAGTATTAAAACTTCACGAAGACAATGCTGTGTCTCCATCAGTCAGCTCAGGACCAAGGTATGGGAAATAAAGGTTTTTGTTTAGTCGATTCAGACCCGTGCGACTAAGCGACTAGCAACGGTAGTCAACGGACTTTGTTTGTCAAACTTGTGAGATTTCCGTTACATTAGATATACGTTTTGTGAAGCTCAATCTTGTGATGATTAGATGATTAGAATATATAGTGTCGCCATTCCATTCCTCCCTCAGGATGTTGTAAGTGCCGACAAAAAACCTAGCCGCATGAAAAGGAAAAATTTATACAAAACCCTTAATTACGTCCTTCTTCACTTAAGCATTAATGGAAACTTAATTGAAGAACTTTTACTTCCGTCACCGTACTTGTCGTCGTTTCAGCCCATGAATCACCCACCACTGAGTCGGGCCTCTACCAAACTCATGGAGGGAAATTACCCTACTGTGCCACTGTGTCACCGTACCTATTGGTTTTTTTTTTCTTATTTTTTAAATTTACATTGAACTACTTTTTACGCTCCACTAAGCAAGAAAGGTATAAGATCTTATGATTTATCGGAATGGGAAGCTCGCATTAATCTTTTTCTCGTTTATTTTGAGTCAGGCGGCAGGAATATTGATGGACCTTTGTCGTGACGTCATGCCTTCACGCCCATGATCTGCTTATAATATATACTAGCACTTATCTGCGACTTCGTTTGGGTGTTATTTAACAATGTGGATAAATGAGTAACTTTGGGCTCCTGTTAATAAAAGTAGCCTAAGTTACATTATATATTTATCAGTGAAAAACGGTCCACCGATATCAGAGATTAGCCCAAAAAAAATGTCTGACAAAAATCGTAAAAATCTTGTTTTGGTATATATGTACCTTGTAGAGACGTACACGTTTTATTTATTTGTATATTTATAGGCAGAATTACCGTACCATTATCACTATCACTATGACTATGACCACATAGTATAAAACAAAGACGCTGTCGTTTGTATGCTTAAATCTTTAAAACTACGCAACGGATTTTGTTGCGGTTTTTTTTAATAGATAAAGTGATTCGAGAGGAAGGTAATACATGTACAATATGTGTAATACATGTATAATATTATATAGAAACACTGATAAATTTAGATTTCATGAGTTCATCATTGCACCCGTGCGAAGCCGGGGCGGGTCGCTAGTTAAATACAAAACAAATCTTCTGTACCCGATAAATTGATATTATGGCCATATCAGTCTGCCGCCACACATTTAGAATATATATTGTCACCAACCCATTCCATCCTGACAGTGTCGTAAGAGCCTACAAAAGGAAGTAAAGGAATACTTGATACAAAACCCTTTTTTTTGTTTGGCGGGAAAACCTCGTTGGTCTAGTGGTTAGATGTGCCGCCTTTGGATCAACGGGTCCCGGGTTCGATTCCGGGGTCGGGCAAGTGTCTTTGTCTAAACCAGAGGCACTGGCCCGGTAGGTTATGCCAGCGGACGGTGAGTTATTCCCGACCCAACCGTCCGCAGCCTCGGCTAGGGCGGCATCAGGCACAGGGGAGCGGGCACAGTAGGTTAATTATCCTCCACGCAATTGCAGGTGACCCGGCTCAACAGTGGGTCACCTATAGGCTTAGTAGTATGTCAAAAATTGCAATGCTTTACTAGTGTTAACTCACTATGGGCTCCATCAGAAGGCTCAAAATCACCCAAAGGGCAATGGAGAGGGCTATGCTCGGAGTTTCCCTGCGAGATCGAATCAGGAATGAGGAGATACGCTGGCAAACCAGGGGCACTGACATAGCCCACCGGATTGCCAAACTTAAGTGACAGTGGACAGGGCGCAGGACCGACGCCCGATGGGGCAAAAAAGTCCTCGAGTGGCGACCGCGTTCCGGAAAGCGCGGTGCTGGTAGATACGGTGGACCGATGACCTGGTTAAGTTCGCCGGAAAGCGATGGATGCGGGCGGCCCAGGACCGGCCCTTGTGGAAATCCTTGGGGGAGGCCTATGTCCAGCAATGGACGTCTTTTGGCTGAAATGATGATGATGATAGTGTTAAAACTACTATAAATCTATTTTACGAAAACAACGCGTAAGCTTGTCTGGTATTTAATAAAGAACTTACCTTACCTGGAAAATAAATATCTACCAAAATGATTTCTTTAGCTGCTCAGCAATACGTATCGGCTGAAACTAAATAAGATTCGATCATTAATTATTAGCAAGTAATCTTGAGCCTAAGTAGCAAAAGTCTGGAGCGGCCAATTACTGCAACTAATGTTTATGACTTGTTTCAAATTAATAAACTAGTTTGCTAATGTAATTGCCTCACATTCATCATCATGAGGCCACTTCATCCATTGCTTGATATAAGCCCTTAATGAGAGCCCCCCTGATGAATCCAGCTGCTACCCCAGCCATTAGGTATAACCTTCATCGCGGCGGCCTTTTACTGAAATGAAATTCGTGAACACAATTTACACCCAGACAGCTAGTGTCTCTGGGTTACACAAAGACACTAGGCAGACCCTGGAATCGAACCGGAAACACGTGATCCAAAGGCACATTCACCCCCTAAAAACAACATCTAAGTGGCTCCATCTTAAAGTACATTTGAGACCTTGTGTTACCTAACAGGTTAACCGAATGAGCTCAATTAGCCTGTTTGATACAGTTTTTTTTTTAACTTTGATGCAGTTTTTATTTTAGGAATATTTAGCCTAATGATGTCTTAGGTTTTCACGATCTTTGCACATTGCAGGAAATGGTCCCGCGACCACGGACACTGCCAAGTGTCTGAAACATTGGGTTTTTTTTTTTATTAAAAGAACACGATCAGAACCGTATTAATGTCTTAAAACATTGTCATTATATTTTGACCTCTTTGAAACATTGAATAACGCATAAAGATCAGAGCGCATATACATAGACATACGAGTATGACCTGGCAATTCGATAGGGTAAAAAAACCACAATCAACGCGTGTTAGCTTCTCAATTTTAATAGGTTTCGTTACCTCCATAAACTATAACTTCCGTTTCGGATCTGTGCCATGCGCTTATAACATAGGGACTTGGCCAAAACTTATTATCATAATTATGTTGGATAATTCATACTAGTTATATCTTTATAAATTATTATGCGTTATTCTGATGCGTAAGCTATATTATTGTAAAATTTCATCAAACATACATTCTTACAAACTTTCTCGTTTACAATATTAGTAGAATAATATAATGTCAAAAGCCTAAAATTCAATTAATTTGCGATGCCCATAAATTCTATATAACTAATTACAGGGTGTTTGATCTTTGAAGAAAAGCATAAATCTTACGCAAGTTACAAAAGCACAATATGTTAATTCCCGCCACGCGGTCATTGCTATTATAATAAAGCTGCCGTGTTCTGTATTAATGGCTCATACATAAGTGATTTTTACAACGCCGGGTTTGACATTGATGTAGCATGCGGCATTATGACGCAAGCTACAGTCCGCGCCAATCTTTATGGCTGGTCTGAATGTAGCCGCATTACGCTGCGCACAACATAAAATCAGGTATCAGCGGGACGTACACGGGGCGGGGAGACAGGGCACACCCGCGCGCACCGTTTTTACCCGCAAGTGCCCTCGCCACCCGCATGTTAGTGTGAATGAGCTACGTTCGTATTGGTTATGAAATGTACGATGTGCAAGTTGGTACCCACGGCTACATTCAGACCGGCCATAAAGATTGACGCGGACTGTACGTGTTGTGAATAGCGTCCGAAAATAGTAATACTGGCTTGATAATATAGGAGGAAATTCTCGAGCAAATGAAATCTGTTCATACATCATTAGATTAGTATGTGAAGCAAAAACTTTGTGTCTTACGAAAATTCCCCAGACGGAGAAGTATGAAATGTCCCACATGTATAGTTTATGTAGAGATGGAGTGCAGAATGCTAGTATTTTTTTGTTAAATTAATAAAAAATATTACACACTCTACCATATACCACACACACACACACACACTAATATACACGTACACTCTTTTGTTTCTTGTTAAAGTCTGTGGTCAAATTGAGAGTGGAATTTAATCTAAATTAACTCTTAGTTAAATTAGTTATGGTCGAATTTCGACCGCTGAGCTACCAATTTGTTAATTTAAATTGAGAGAGAGAGGGGGCATAGCGTGCCACTCGGTGGAGCTGCCAGTATGGAGAACTCCAAGTTACAGAAATCCGCTACATAATATTCTTCTTAACGTCACGTGTCCTAACGCGAGTTTCACATTTTATACCCATCCCAAGAAAACTGCTCAACGCCGCTAAAGAAGTTATCACTTCAAAAATAGTTCAATGAATTATTATTCATACAGACTGTTGGTTCCGGAAAATGAGGATAATCATATCTTAAATGTCTCTTCTCTTCCTCCAATATGCTGTGAATACGTCAGTTCTTTTTTGTATACGCGCTAGAAAAAAACTAAGCCTGCTTTTTTTTTCCTAAAAAAGAAAGTGTTTATTATTCATTGTACCAATTTGAATTCAATATTCATAGTAAAGACAGGACAACGATGTCGAGTCAGTTATTATAATAAAATAAAAATATAGTCGACATCACAGGAGACCTAAGAGCTGGCAGTTACGTCGGACAAAGAATCAGTCTAGCGATTCAAAGAGGGAAAGTTGCCAGTATTCATATTACAAATATTTGGATATTAAGAATTAAGAATATCCTTGGACATTTCACAAAACGCCATATCGTCCCAAGCTAAGCAACTTAATGCTTGTGTTATGGTAACGAGATGGATGATAAATTACTTAAATAAACTTTTTTTTTGTATATACATACATATTATAGATAGAAAACACCCAGACCCGGAACAAATACTTGTAGGTCGTACAAATATTTCTTCCGTGCGGGGATCGAACTTTTTTTAGTTATAGTTTCATTGGTATATTTAAGTATTTGTCCATTGGTTAAATTAAATAATTATAACTAATAAAATATAACTAATATTAAATTAAATAACTTCGTAAAAAAATAAAATAAAAATGTCATGTGTCACAATTCTTAATAAAATGTTGTAGTTTTAGATTTTACATTAGTTGCAAAGTTCACAATGTTCATCATAGTGGCTCGTGGGCTCTGGTTCGATTTCAGCAAGTATCTTTGTGTATACCAGAGATACATGCTCTGAGTGTGGGTGTTTTTCTGTTCGAGAATCATGTTTGTTAAGAGATACAAGGTTAGAACTTAGTGCAGGGAATCGTCAATTGAATAAATGTATAAACGAACAAAAATGAGGCGGGTAGTAAATATTAATAAAATTTCATTTCCTCATAAAGCGTATTAAAAACGGAGGGATCTCAAAATAGTCGAACGGGTATTTACAAAAATACGGGGGTGGATGCTTACTGAGACCGGGCCTTGGATCGGGCTTACAATTTTTCATTTTACTTCGCGTAGAGAACAAAGAGGTATTTTAATGCAATTTGGTTGGAGTATTATACCTCTGACTAGTGTTGGAAAGTGACGATAAAATGTAGTCGATAAACAAGGAAATATTCAGTGTTGGTTGTCGAAGGATTTAATGACTACCCCTAAATATAATAGAAACACTGGGGTTAAAACTAAGTCTAACCTGATTTGATTAACTGCCAGTATTAACACGAAGCGACTGCCATTTTGCTCTTTGTGACTCATCTAGGTAGACAGCTAATTACCAGCTGTAAGTTTTTATTAGTACACGTCAAAATACATACACAATGTACATTATATTGTAATTATAATAATGTGTAATGTAATTCATCGAGATTTGGTTTGGATCTCGGAATCTAGGCTGACTGTGAATGTGTAAGACGTAATTTTTATAATTTTTAAAGGAAATGTATCGATATTTTGTCAAATAGTGTGCACATCACTATTGAAACCTTTGTATTTTTGCTGTTCTTACTATATCTACCGTAGGTGACACAAGAATAATAGACTTAAAAGAGTAATGACTCATGTGGAGTCGCGTTGTTTAGGATTAAGAATTAAATGTTAAATACTCTCCTAAACATTATAAAGTTTTTTAATTTAAGGACTAGCGACTCGCCCCGGATTCGCACGGGTCCTTTCAAACCGCATTTATGTCCCTGTATTTTAAATATGTAATATCTTCGGAAATATTTATTTCAATTGTATTTAAGGTTCTTAATTGGATAAGGATTACCAAACTTAAGTGGAAGTGGGCAGGGCACATAGCGGGCAGGGCACATAGCGCGCGGGACCGACGCGAGTGTTTTCAGCCAAAAGACGTCCACTGCTAGACATAGGCCTCCCCCAAGGATCTCCACAAAGGTCGGTCCTGGACCTTAACCAGGTCCTCGGTCCACCGTGGGGGATGCCTACCAGCACTGCGCCTTCCGGAACTCGGTCGCCACTCGAGCACTTTTCTGCCCCACGGCGTCGGTCCTGCGAGCTATGTGCCCAGCCCACTACCACTTAAGTTTGGCAATCCGGTGGGCTATGTCAGTGACCCTGGTTTTCCTGCGTATCTCCTCATTTCTGATTCAATCTCGCAGGGAAACTCTTATCATAGCCCTCTCCATTGCCCTTTGGGTGACTTTGAGCCTTCTGATGGAGTCCATATCTTCACTACATAGTATAAAACAAAGTCGCATTTTTCTGTCCGTCCCTATGTATGCATAAATCTTTAAAACTACGCAACGGATTTTGAAGCGGTTTTTTTAATATATAGAGTAATTCAAGAGGAAGGTTTATAGGTATAATATAATTGCACCCGTGCGAAGCCGGGGCGGGTCGCTAGTAAAATAATAATAAATATCCTTGGACATTTCACACAACGCCATCTCGTCCCAAACTAAGCAACTTAATGCTTGTGTTATGGTAACGAGATGGATGATAAACTACTTAGATACATTTTTTTTTAAATACATACATATTATAGATAGAAAACACCCAGACACGGTACAAATACTTGTAGGTCATACAAATATTTCGTGCAGGGATCGAACCCGCGACATGCTGTATCATATTACCCAGATCTTTACTTTGAGATTATTGTCCACCTTTGTGTAGAGACTTAAGCACATTTCCCTCACATCTGATCGTCTTATCTGTTTTGTGAATAAAATTATTTTTGTTTGTTTCAGTTGTCAGCAACTTTGTTGGTGCTCCTTCATATGTCGATGCACGTCGTCGATGAAGGGCATGCTGTCAATCCAAGTAAGTTTTCGATATAACTACACAATATCTGCCTATTTGTATCGAGTATACCATTTTGATAACGTGCAAAGTTAGTTTTTAGGTAATTAACGTTCTTATGTTAATAATATTTTCTATTTCCTTTTTTTTATCATCATCATCATTTCAGCCAAAAGACATCCAATGCTGGACATAGGCCTCCCCCAAGGATTTCTACAAAGGCCGGTCCTGGGCCGCCCGCATCCACTGCTTTCCGGTGACCTTAATCAGGTCGTCGGTCCACCGTGTGGGAGACCTCCACCGCCCAGAGTGTGGGAACCTACCAGCATTGCGCCTTCCGGAACGCGGATTTTTTTAATATTCAAATATAATTTATTTTTATACAGGGTGAAACTAAAACCCTATAACAATCCGAAATGACACAGTAGAGCTTATTTATCTGCAGCATCAATTGCTTCAAATATTTTGTACATTTTTACCCAGAACTTTGTTGCAAAATATGGGTTCAGTAAATCAAATAACTACCGTTACTTTTATGCTGCTAGCTTAGTTTAGTTCCATGAGTGTGTGTTTTTTTCTCAAGTTATAACACTTTCGTCCCTAGATGGTGTCCAAAATATTAAAAAAAAATACTTTGTTTTTGCTGAAATTTTGCTAACATTATTAGTTTCTGATCCAATAGAACAGTTTGTTGTATGGTTTTTTTTTTACGTTATTAAATATTTTATTTCTTTGTGGTCCACAAAGTAATAAAAATGAAGCCCTCTGAGTTTCTTGCCAGTACGTCTCAGCAGTAGTCGCGCTCGAAGCTGGTGGTAAACTATATTACTTTGTATAATATATTTTTATTAAAGGCATTGACAATTGGTATGTCTCCATTGTGTCTGTACAAAATAAATCAGTGTATAAAAAAAGTTCCTTACCATTTTCACCCACGTTTTTTTAATAGGGAACAAGTAGAAAATATGATGCAAGAACGCATCTATTTGAACCTTACAGGCTAATGAAGAGCAGTAGGGTAACATCTATTGGCCAGGAATTATTTTTATTAAATTAGCTTACTCTGCCACGCTGGCAAGACGGGTAGGCACAGGGTTTGTATCAAGTTTTCCTTCTCTTGGGGCTAGGCGATCTGCCTCTTGCGTTCTTTTAGTCGCCTCTTACGACACCCTAAAGATGGTATGGGTTGGTGACATTGTGTATTCTAAATCCCACACCACACTTTATATGTAAAGCTGTAATTATGATATGTATTATTATATCACTGTATATGTATTACACTGTTTGCAAATTAATATCCATTTTTATGTTAAAGGATAACAGGTTTATAAATAAATTCTCTTATATTTACTATAGCTCTACTTCAATTAGAAACTTTAATATGTAAAGCTTACCTTTTGTGTAGAAATTACATTTAGAACAATTCATACGCAAGACTTTGCAATAAAAAGTACTCCTTCGTTTAAGTCTGTGTCAAGATTGTTTGATTATTTATAGGTCGTAAACTTCCAAATACTAATGGCATCAAAACCAATACCTAGAAACAACCGAAACAAGAACAGTCTATCCGAAATCCATTTTTTATTTTGTTACGTTCTGATCTTGAGGCACTCAGCTGATGCCACAGCTTTCTTTAATTATAGTGTGGAATTGCTTGCCTGATGGGTCAAAGGTCATATTATACCTGGTTTACGCTATTGGTGGTCTTACCTGGCGTGGTGACGGATTTAGAATACACAATGTCACCAGGCCATACCATCCTGAGGTTGTGATAAGGGGTGACTACAGGAACACAGGAGGCAGTTCAACTAGCTGTAAGAGAAGGAAACCTAGATAGAAACCCTGTGCCAACCCTTCTGTGTGGCACAATAGGCTATTTTCACTCCATGAATTTGGAGGAGGACCGACTCAGTTTTGGGTCATTTATGGGCTGAAATGACCTTTTGTCAACTTAGTAAATATGAATGCAAGCCTTACCAGGATTACTGCAAGATTTCCTCCTAAATTAGAACGAAACTCTTGCTATAACCATTACTTAAACACCGCGAAACGTTAAAGTCGTAAATCAATTGCATTTTGTACTCAATTCAGGTTTCAGTTATTTAGTGGAGGCGGCGTTGCATTCAACTCAGCATTTACGTTTGCAAATAACCGCTGGTGCAAACTACATTCCACGTAACTCTGACAAAACGCTTTGTAAACGTGGCCACACGCAACACTCACAACAGCTAAACACGTAAACAGTAGTTCTGCTTTGTACTAGCAACAAAAGCGATACACCCACACTAGCATACGCAAGTACTCGATACGTACGCCGCATATATAATTTTGAATATCGAACATGCAGCAGATTACTCACCGCCGATAATTAGTACAGAAGATCGGTTTCGCACGATCTTATTATAGTTTTTTATACATTATCAGCAGCCCAGCCCATATTATTTATGAAAATAATAATATTTTATACATTCTATCTGCAGAAGGGGAATATTTTTGAAAACCAACAAAAAAATAATAAATAAATGAATTTGCTGAGTCTGTTCTCCTCCAATAAAAATAAATGGAAATTTGCCTTATGTGCCCACTAGGTTCGATAGCTTGGCATAATCCGGCCAGTCCATGAGAATCTCCGACGTAAAAAAGGGTATCGTATCAAGTTTACCTGCTCTTTGTTGTAATGCTACTATATTTTTTAAATCCAGCGCCACAAACAATCTTTAATTAATAATAAGACTTTGAATTGCCTAAGAACATTATCGCCTACACGAAATTCCGTCCTAAATTTATTCTGTTAAAGGTATATACATCCTATTGTCATAACCTGTAGGAGTCATACGTAAAGTAAAAGTTAACATACTGTTTAGGTCGTATGTTTACTGTACAGTATGTTTAATATTCGCAACTTGTTTACGCATCAATTTGGAATATAACGTTTTGCATCCATCTATTGCGCTGCACAACCTGCGTGAATTGATGTTAAAACATAGAATTTCATTATCATTCATAGGATGCGTTAAATTTCCACACTTTGCGATTCCATGCGATTTGATAATGATCACCGTATGTGTGTGTCGATGAACTTATTTTTTTACTATGGTACAATTTTGTTGCTGTTGCGTTAACTTAAGTAATTAATTGTGTCGTTATTTGAGCTCATAAATGAGTCGGCCCTCCTCCCAGCACAGGGATTTCAAGACATTTCAAGTTTTTCTTCTCTTGCAATTATATTCTGCATTCATTTACCTAACTGTTAATACGAATGTAAGTGTGCGTGTGTCCACGGTCGTATTAAGTTCGCGCCGAGATGGAACGAGTAAATATTTATCATTCCATTCCTTTATCCTCTTAGCCGCAGAATCAACTCTACGTTGTTTGGACAAACGGTGTAAATGGATATTTTTGTTATCACAACGGCTTAACGGGCTGTCTTTTTTCCGCGTTTCCTTTCCTGGAATAGATTATAACTCTCTGCTTCGAATTGGTTTGCTTGGTTATAAATTCCGTGTGAATATTTCACCCACTTCAAAAAAGTGTGTTATAAGTTTGGCGTTTTAGTATTTGGTGTCGTAGCGCCTACAGCCTGCAGGCTGTCTGCCCTGCCAACTGCTACTTAATTTGGGCATCCTCTGTGGTATATTAGTAACTCTGGTTCCACCGCGTATCAACTCATTTCTGGTTCGTTCAAGCATGGAAACTCCGACCATGGCCCTCTCCAGTGTCTCTCCGTCCTCTCTCTCTCAGTACTCTCTGTCCTTTGGGTGACTCTGAGACTTTTATGATGACCTTAGTGAGAGAGCACTTCGCTATATATTACTCAACCCATAGTTGTTCCACTGGTGAGCCGGGCTCCTTAAGTTATATGTAGGGTAATGAACCTACTACGCCACGCTGTCCTGACGGGTTGGCCCAGAGTTTGGATCAAGTTTTTCTTCTCTTTCGGATAGGTTATTGGCCTTGTTTTTTCCTTTTATCAGCTCTTACGACACACTCAGGATGAAACGGGGTGGCACAATGTATTGTAAATCCATCACCACACGGATGAATACAAATCACATAAAGAAAAGACGTGAATCGACGTCCTTATATGAATATGTATAAAAACACTATACATTATACAATTCACTATTTGTATAGCAATCGAGCATAAAAGTGACGTCACAAATTGTATACTCACACACAGACGCTATCTAACGTGACATGATGACGATGACGAATATAGCGGTGTATTTGAATGTAGAATGTGTTGAAATATTCTATTTACTACCTCAAAAAAAAAAACGTATTTAACCTCTTTATAGGAGTAATTATAGGGGTTAGGTACCTCATGATATTTGTACCTAGTACAATAGATTTAGGACCTAAGCGTTTACTGTTGGCAATGTTTACTTGTTAAGCCATATTACAGAGCATTTCGCTAAGGGAATTATATGAACACCTAACTATATACAATTAGTTTCTAACCCACGCATAATATGAGCATCGACATCCCAAGTGCTTAACCGAACCTCGTAAATATTCACACTCCAATGTCTCACCCAAGTTGTATAAAATAAACATGTTGAGTAAACTAATCTATACACTAGGCCTCTCTTGCATAATTTATAACTATTATGTGCCAGTAAGCAAGAGGTCTTAACCCGACCACTTCCATACTAATTAATCTTACAGCGCCTCGTGTTAAACTTCCGCGTCAATTGTTTCAGTCTATTTTAGTCACAGCCCTATTTGATCGATATATTAGATAAGCTTCATCGATACGTACCGTCACTACAAACCGTTTACTTTCTCGATGGCAGCATTCGATGTAAACTGTGGAGACAACCCTTGTTAGTACAGATAACCCTAGTGTTTACTATACGAAAGAATGAGTTTTATCACAGTAGGGGTAGAGTACATTTTTCTTTGTCACTCAATACATTGGCCTACAAGGGTGATTGCTATGCCATGGTAAAACCCTTTGACATTTTGTTTTCTAGTACATTCGATGACAGGCGGTTTGTGGAGTATTGTGTTGACATCGCCAGCGTAAATTACGAGAGCGTGGCATTTCGAAATGAATAGATTGAGGTTAATGGTCCCTAAGTAAGGGAAGTGGGGTGACTCTCACTTGGCTGTTTTGAAAAGATAATTATAAGCGTTACTGTGCGTTTTGAAGTTAATTTGCTGCACAGGATTTGAATCATTCACGTCATATATTGTTCAGTTAGTCATCTGGTTAGTATTTTAAATATTCTATAGAAATGCTATCTTATTATAGTATAATAATATCCTTGGACATTTCACACAACGCCATCTCGCCCCAAGCTAAGCAACTTAATGCTTGTGTTATGATAATGAGATGGATGATAAACTACTTATATACATATTTTTTGTAAATACATACATATTATGATAGAAAACACCCAGACCCGGAACAAATACTTGTAGGTCGTACAAATATTTCTTCCGTGCGGGAATCGAACCCGCGACATGCTGCGAATACATTTGATTACAAGGTTCACTTGCGGACATACTACTATACAGCGAACCAAAAACAAATTGTACCCGTAATCATAATCTAGTTCCAACATTTTCCAGGCTGACTTGGCGAAAAGCGACAAGCAAGCAATTAAAAAAAAACAATGTAAAATACATTAACATTTTATATATTTCTATAGCTTTTTCTAAACACACACAAGCACGGAACAATTGTGTAATACTCTAAAAAAACACAATAGTGCTTTAATTGCAATGTTCACATAGAGCAACGTTTTCAATGTAAGGAAAGCCTTTGAAAACCCTTCACAATTGCGACAGAGGTATAAAACGAGTTGGAAATTTTACAAAAAGAGCACTTCGTATTTCGCAGTGTGCTCTCTTTCTTGTTTCACTGCACTCGCATATTAACCTGTTCAAAAACCCGAAACGTCCCGCCTATTTTAAATGAAATATTTTGTTTTCCCATTTAAAGTGCTCCTGAATGTTTTGAAAGTACTCGACAGAATTACTGTTGAGTAATATTATATTATTGAGATAGTAGCAATATAAAATGAACACATTTTTGAATTAATGAAAATACGGTGTGCTCTGGGAACGTTATCAATAAAACAAAATTATATGTTGATTTAATTGTTTCTTTGTACTTTTGAAAACAACAATCATCTAGTCACCCACGACCATGACTCTTGCAAAGCTGTCAAAACGTCGTCGGGATTTAAATAATGTTGAATACATGCGATAAATCCGTTAAAAAGTGTTTAATTTCAATGTGTTTAAACAAATAAAACAACGCTTCATTATTCGAAGCCTATATAAAAGGCCTCGAATAATAAAGTTGTCGAAATAACACAAATGTTGCCTTCTACAAATCTTTCAGATTACTTATTTCAAGTTTTTGTCAAACTACTGAACCAGTTTTAATAAAATGTAAAATATACGACATCAATCTAGAACTTGAAATCAATGGATTTCTTTGAATCGGTTTACAAATGAAGAAGTTATGGAGAAACAAACATTTAAAAAAATTTAACGACCTGGTAATTTCGGCACGGAAATGTTTTAGTTAATATTTTACAAAGATAAAGCGTAAGACAAAAAGCGTTAATAAATTGAGAGCACAACAATGCTCTAAGTTTTTACTGTCTAATTAACTGTGAAGATACCGAAGAGTCATAGACAAATTTAATAGGGTTACACTAGGAGCTGAGATTAATTAAAACAAGAACTCCGAAATTTATGGATTTTAAATTATTATGTTGTCGATGTTTGAATACTCAAGTACTTCAACCCACAACATCCTGGGAATGTCGTAAGAGACGACTAAAATTTGTATCGAGTTTTCCTTCTCTTGCGGCTGATCTTGCGTTCCTTTAGTCGCCTCTTATGAGACCGTCAGGATGTTGTGGGTAAGTGACATTGTGTATTATATATCCTTCACCGCATGGACTAAATCGAATACGGAGAACTTTAAATGAAATCTCGAAGAGGTAATTCGAAGCGAATTTAATATTCCTGATCTTGACAAAGTAAACAGACGACGCCACGAACGACGCCTTCACAGATAGCGTGCTGGAACGGTATACCGTTCCGGAGTAAACTCCGCAGCCGTCTAAATATTTACTATGGCTTCCGCTCCCAGTGCACGCAATAAAACTAAATAGGATGTTTTAATCTTACGAAGACGTTACTCTAGCAAACTAGGTATTAAGCGCAGATAATGAAGTTTTTTTAAAAGATAAGTCCAATAATAATGAATGCTTGTTGACGTCACTATCCCGCATGACGAGAACCTCGTTAAAGCCGAAAAAGAGAAACTCACCAAGTATCTCGATTTGGCACACGAGGTTACCGCAATGTGGCATGTTGATTCAACAATCATTGTGCCGATAGTCGTTTCAGTAAACGGTCTTATTGCGAAGAGTTTCGACCAACATCTCAAGAAACTCTCGCTGAGTTGCTGGATTAAGGGCCTGATACAAAAGGCAGTCATCCTGGATTCGGCAAGGATCGTGAGGAGGTTCCTCTCTCTGGAGCCCTGAACCGTCGGTAGCTTAGGTCATCGACCTCGTTGTCGACGGGTTTTCTATTGTTTTTTATATATTTATTGAATAACAATGTTTTTTTAAGAATATATGTAAAATAATATGAAATAAAAAGATATACTGAATAATGAATATCCTTGGACATTTCACACAACGCCATCTCGTCCCAAGCTAAGCAACATAATGCTTGTGTTATGGTAACGAGATGGATGTTAAACTACTTATATACATTTTTTTTGTAAATACATACATATTATAGATAGAAAAACATCCAGACCCGGAACAAATACTTGTAGGTCGTACAAATATTTCTTCTGTGCGGGGATCGAACCCGCGACATGCTGCGTAGCAGTCGATCGCTCAATCGCTTTTCATCATCTTTGCATACTATATATATAAATGTATAGTATCCTTTGTGATTTAGCCGACTTTTGATGTGGCACTTGAAGTATTCATAAAGACAATTCTTGAATGCCTTTAGGAAATTGATTATATCAATAAATGCCAAGACCTGCAAAGTTCTTGTAAACTTTTCACAGTCTGTAATAATACCCTTTATACCTAGTGTCCATGTGGTCACACCACATGCCACCACCCAAATGTATCCTGAGGGCCGGCAAAAGGAAATGACAAGGCCGATAACCTGGCCACAAGAGAACGAAAACTTGATACAAAACTCTGTGCCTACCCGTGCGGTACACTTATATGCACTAAATATTTTGCTTTCAACAATCAATGTAAAGCGAATTAGAAATAGGGAATAAAAAGCGAAAAATTACGAATTAGCAACCATGTGAAGTTACTATAAGTTATTTAAGTTTACACAAAGACATTACCCAATGTATTTGTGTAAGCAGACATTGCAAAATGTCTTTGTGTAAACATCTATACCTTCCAAATTAAACACTTTTTAACGGATTTATCGCGTGTATATTACATACATTATTTAATTCCCGAGACGTTTCGAATTCTTAGCAGCAGTCGCGGTCACAGGAGAACTTAGATGACGGACTAGATAAGCATTCGAAACGTCGTGATTTCGTTTAATTTCAATGTGTAATTATCGCGAAAAAATAAGAAATCTATTCCTTCACTGAGTCTAGGTGCCATTTATGTTTAAACATACTAACTGATCCCGCAAACGTTGTTTTACCACTAAATGAAGCTCCCGCAATCCTCCTCTTTTTGGAATTTCGTAAAATCCGTTCTTAGCCCACCTCTACTCGGTGAGAAGAATATTCCTACCAAATTTCAACTCTATTGGTCTTGTGATTCCATTCTAAATGCGTCACCAAAAAAAGAAGATTTCATCATCATCATCATCATCATTTAAACCAAAAGACGTCCACTGCTGGACATAGGCCTCCCCCAAGGATCTCCACAAAGGCCGGTCCTGGGCCGCCCCCATCCACTGCTTTCCGGCGACCTTAACCAGGTCGTCGGTCCACCGTGTGGGAGGCCTACCAGCACTGCGCCCTCCGGAACGTGGTCGCCACTCGAGGACTTTTCTGCCCCATTGGGCGTCGGTCCTGCGAGCTATGTGCCCTGCCCACTGCCACTTAAGTTTGGCAATCCGGTGGGCTATGTCAGTGACCCTGGTTTTCCTGCGAAAGAAGGTTTATTTGTATCTAAACCACCTATCATCACACATGTTCTGTAATACTAACACAAGAAAAATAAAGCCATATAATGTTTAGGGTACTCCGATATGGGTATGATGAGCGACCAATGCTGAATTATGTATGGCGAGCTGCAAATACCCGCCGGCAGATAACCTTGTGGTGGTAAACAACCGCCCAAAACCTGTTAAGGGACTATAGATATTGAGGAAGGTGAATACAGTTTGATATAGTATATCTAGGTAACTGACAATTTATTAAGGTCAACAGAACTTGTTTGATTGACTGTTTATGAAGAAAAAAGGCGAAGTAGATGGACTGTTCCGTGTGGTGACGGATTTAGAATACACTCGTCGGTCTAGTGGTTAGATGTGCCGCCTTTGGATCAACGGGTCCCGGGTTCGATTCCGGGGTCGGGCGAGTGTCTTTGTCTAAACCAGAGGCACTGGCTCGGAGTCTGGGTGTCTTTTCTATCTATAATATGTATGTATTGACAAAAAAATATGTATATAAGTAGTTTATCATCCATCTCGTTACCATAACACAGGCATTGAGTTGCTTAGCTTGGGACGAGATGGCGTTGTGTGAAATGTCCAAGGATATTTATTTATTTATTATTTATAGTGTAATATTCCATACTGAAGGTGTCGTAAGATCTGACCAAAGGAAATGCCGATAACTTAGCTGCTAGAGAAGGAAAACTTCATAGTCTGTGCCAACCTGTCTAGCCAGCGTAATAGTAGGCTATTACCCTCCATGTAGTTGGAGGAGGCCCGACTCAGCTCATCTTGACGGTAAGTGGAGCTTCGGAGTTCACTATAAACAGATAGCCCCGAGGCTCATCGGGTCGGCCGCCGTCGTGTGTAGGCTCTGCCCTACAGGGTGGTGGTTGCATTTCCCCAACGTCACCAAAAATGGCCCGACACAGCAGCGTCTTTCCATTATGTACAAGGCCAGAACGCAAGGGTATGAAACTAATCACGTATAGATTGGAAATAACATTTTTAAGAAGTTCTTCCAATCCATATCCATCCACTACAAAGTATACGCGAGTAGTTGCGCACAACAGTTCACAACTACTCGCGTATACTTGTTCCATAACGTACAGCGACAGTACACATATGGACTAATCGTGTATGTTTGTTGTGTACAAAAATTGTGACGTCTCGTCCTCCAATATCCAGACCAGAAATAGGCATAAGTTAGTTACACCATTCCACCGGCTACAAAAAACACATGGTTCTTTTGTAGGTCTCGGGAATCGCCTGTTCAACAAATTACCGGAAGCAGTTTTGGATTGGTCGTTCGAGAAATTTAAAAGTTACGTTAAGTCTGGTTTAATTAAAAAAGCGTACTATCAAGTTAATGACTATCTATCAGATAGTGTCGCATGAGAGTAACGTCGGCTATGTTATGGTCTAGCTCTGATCTTCCAGCCATTACATTAGTGAAGTTTTGTAAACAGTATGTGAGTGCAGTTTCAGCACGCACCATGTAATTTGTGTAATTTCACAAATTTTTATTTTGGATTTTTTTAGTATGCTAGATGTTTATGCGTGTTATTGCTTTCACTAATCTGTCAGACCATCATTGTAACCCTATTTTTTAAAAGAGCAACCATGGAGGTTCTTGCCTGCTCTTCTCTATGGAATGGCATTCCGAACCGGTGGTAAAAACTAAGTTATTAATTTTATTTTATGATTTTTATTTTTATTTTTAATTTTTTCTCTTAAAATCTTTGACTATTTGAAAGCATTCGCAAGAATTTATTCGAATAAAAAACATTTTGATTTTGAATAAAAAGTACACAATCAAGAGGAGCCACGAGCGTTGACTAGTTTAATATAACCCCCTTCAAATTACACCACGTCCGTAAACTTAATTGCCAGTTACATTACACAAGGAATCCAACGCGACAACGATTTTTCAATGAAAGCCCTCGACAACGGCCCTTGACCTGAAGAGTTGAGAAAACTTTTTTAATTATGGCTTTTATTTATTTACGGCCAGTAAAAAGTGGAATTTGGAACACAGGTTGTTTGAATGTTTCCTAATATTGCTTTGGGGCTAAATTCAAGTTGAATTGCGTGTCTCTATTATTTGTCATCGGTTTAATTTGACAGCAATTGATGACAGACTGATGTCATGAATCATTCCAAGTTCAATAGCCAAAATTGAAAGTTTTAAGGAATCACGGATAGAACTTTTCCGTGTGGTGTAGGATTTAGAATTCATAGTGTCACCACCCTGTTCTATTCTGAGGGTGTCGTAAGAGCCGAAAACCTAGAGAAGGCAATCTTGATACGAAACCCTTTTTTTAATTTGTTGTTTGCCCTGTGTCCTTTACGGACTTCCTCGCCGGCCACGGGGATGGCCAGCGAGGGGCGTGTGGGACTCTCCCCCAGAGTGGGGGCCTACCCGCTAAACATCCCCGGGGTGCTCCAACTCGCGTCCTGCTGCGGCATTTGATGCGAAACCCTGTGCCAACCTGTCTGAGCAGCGTGGTACAGCGACTCAGCAGTTGGTCTGTACTGCCTGAGTAGTAGTAATGATACAACTAGAAAATAAAAGTTAGCCTTGAAACAGCTGACCCACCGCTAGAACAAACGTTTCCTTTTTGCTAGCAGAGTCACGCATTACTTTTTATTTTTTGAAGGCCAGCAACTCACTTTCTTCACCCCTAGTATTGCAGATGACCTATTTGCTCATTTGTATACCACTATCACTACTTTATATAAAATAAAGTCGCTGTCGTCTGTCCGTCTCTATGTATGCTTAAATCTTCAAAACTACGCAACGGATTTTACAGGTTAATCATTGCATCCGTGCGAAGCCGGGCCGGGCCGCTAGTCTATACTTTAAACAAATAAATAAAATCGAGTGTAATTATATTTGGTACACGGTACAATACTAAAACATCTCTCTTCAGTCTGTCTGTTTGTTTGGGTTAAACTCTGAAATGGCTGGACCGATTTTTACGGTACTTTCACTGGCAGAAAGCTGATGTAACAGGTAACTTTTATTAATACCCCCCTCTTTACAGGAGTCCATAGTTAATCTTATGAAAAATCTCTGTTTCCAAGGTCCATAGGTAAAGGTATCTACTTAACATCAGCTAATACCACTCTGGTGGTATAAAAAGTCCGGGAAGTGCCAGTTCGAAAAGTGCGACCCTTTAAATAGCCAAGTTAAAATGTTTTCAAGGATACTATAAAAAGTTTCGACAGTTTCAGAGGCAGTGAACCCAATTAGGAACTTAAAGGCTCCCACATTACCCCTCTGGCAGCCAGTGGGCTGTAAAATCTTGCCCCAAGTTAGGGGAACGGCGATATATGCCAATAGATTACCGGCCTACACGGAAAACTTGATAAGAGCGCCTTTATGTCTAAAAAATAGGGGTATAAATGGGCTTATAAACTTTGTTGCATCTTATTTATTGCGGATATAGGGCCCCGTTAACGAGGATTGCGGGTTATCAAAATGTGTATGTCTACAACCTGTTTTTTTTATATCTAACTAGCGACCCGCCCCGGCTTTGCACGGGTGCAATTATGCACGTATTATACATATAAACCTTCCTCTTGAATCACTCTATCTATTAAAACAAATCGCGTCAAAATCCGTTGCGTAGTTTTAAAGATTTAAGCATACATAGGGACGGACAGACGACAGCGACATTCTTTTATAATAAGTAAGTATGTAGTGATAATTCTAGGTTATGGGCATCGTCGTGATGTTTTATTTTTCAGAATTTTTCCTACCCACCTGACACTATAACAAGTGTCATTCACGAAATATCTTTATAAATTGTAGCCTATCTGTTATCCTGATGTATAAGCTATATTATTGTTAATTTTCATTAAAATCGATTCAGAAGTTTTTACGTGAAAGAGTAACAAACATCCATTCATACTTACAAACTTTCGCGTTTATAATATTAGTAGGATTTTTCTTTTATTTTGTTGTTTTTCATTACTTTTTATTTAAAATGTAACGTTACAAAATTAGATGATTTTTTTTCTCTTTTGTATACGTTTCTACTACGTTTTAGTATTTTTGCATACGATAAGTCACTTGACATAATTTTCAGTATAACATGGTCTTTAACCAGGTCAGACCTGTTATTTCGAGCGGTGAAGTTTACCATGTATTACCTATTCATTATTTTCCTTCTATTCCTATAAATAATCCACCAGAGAAGACTACAATTTGAGCACGTCTCACAAAACCCTAATGAATACATAAAATTTGCGGGAAATTTCCCGTATTTCCTCGTCAACTTTCCCCTCAGGGAATAATCTGTGGAAGATACCTTTATTATTCGCTGACAAACAGTTTTGCGTTATTGTACAACTTACTAACTTTATGCGCTGGCTGAGATACGAACGAATAAAATTCTAAACGAAGGCGTAAAAGGTTTAATATTTGGACCATAAACTGTGGAACTATCCAAATCATATCGTTATGCTAAACTTTTCCTCCTATAAGAAGTATAAAAAAACCGCTATCTTGGAAATTGTGCTTCATTGACACTAATGAGAGTAGAAAAAAAATCGAGACAAATTTATAGTAATAAACGTTTTACTATATAAACAAACAACATAAGGTCGTCGTTTCGTCGTCGTTTCAGCCCATAAATGACCCACTACTTAGTCGGGCCTCCTCCAAATTCATGGAGGTAAATTAGCCTACTGTTGGCACAGGCGCTGGCAAGACGGGTTGGCACAGGGTTTGTATCAAGTTTTTCTTCTCTTTGTGCTATGTGATCTGCCTCTTGCTTTTTTTAGGACCTCCGCGCATTAGGCGGCCAGGCCGCGCGGCCTAGTCCCTGCAGCCAACTAATTATTTTACGATGTATGTAGATACGCGCATTAGGCGGCCAAGCCGACACACAACGACCAACGAAAAACATCGTGACACACAAGCGGCCAACTGGCCGCCGAGGCCAATTGTTTATTGTGTAGTCTAATTCCGGTAAGTCCTTCTAAAAGGTAATTAGCCTTCAGCTCCATTGCAATTTAACGGACATATATATACTACTCAGCCCACATATGATCCACTGCCGAGTCGGGCCTCCTCAAATCACAGGGAGACTAATTAGCCTACTGTGCCACGCTGGCCTGACGGGTTGGCACAGGGTATCGTATCAAGTTTTCCTTCTCTTGCAGCTAGGTTTACGGCCTTGTCATTTCCTTCTGTCGGCTCTTACTATACCCTCAGGACGGAATGGGGTGGTGACACAACGTATTCCCAATCCGTCACCACACGGACGAAAAAAATAGGTCTAATATAACTAAAATTATAAATAAAGCAAATTTAAGCACAAAACCTACCTCAAAACGTGGGAAACTTCTGTATGATATTGAATTAGCCCAACTTCGCATGGTTTTCTTATGGCTGTTATGTTCCTTCAATTACGGTTAGACTTTTTGTGAAAATAGGTTTTTTTAATCGTCTTTAGTCTCAGGATCAAATAGCTTGGCGAACAATTGTAATTTTACCAATACTCTATTCAAGCAAAATGTCCAATAGGTACGCCACAAAACCAACCGACATATTATATTAGGCGCGCGAGTTCATATCCATCCTGAGGAATGCTGTAATGCTGAGACCTAATTAGTTATAGTAATTTCGATAATAACTACCGATTTATTCAACAGCTGTCTATTTGGTATATTCTAATCTAAGGTAATTTTGCAAATCACTATCACTATCATCATCACTACATAGTATAAAAAGTCGCTGTCGTCTGTCCGTCCCTATGCATGCTTAAATCTTTAAAACTACGCAACGGATTTTGAAGCGGTTTTTTTATAGTTAAACTGATTCAAGAGGAAGGTTTATATGTATAATATATCCATATTACTTTATAGAAACACTGATAAATTTAGAGGTTCATCGTTGCACCCGTGCGAAGCTGGGGCGTGTCGCTAATTATATGTTATTACTTATTTACGCCCCGATGGACATGAACTCGCGCGCCTATAATACCTCAGTTGGAGAATGTTATAAAAATCCATTGCCCACAGATAATAAGTGAAAGTGGCGGTGGAATTAAATATGAATGGTATTGTTACGGAGCGGAGGGTTCGGTCCTGGAGTTCACGGCGAGGGCTCGCACATAAATTTTCATATCTATACATGTTTAATAGTGAAAATAACAATACCATTGTTTGTCTTTGATTTATGGTTTTATCTTTACGTGAACAAATGTGTAAAACATTATTTTTTTATTGTCTTAATATTTTTTTGTATACGTAGTATTAGTGTCACCACCCCATTCCATCCTGAGGCTGTCGACAAAAGGAAATGACAAGGCTGAAAACCGAGCCGCAAGAGAAAGAACACTTGATACGTAGGTACCTCTGTGCCAACCCGTCTGGCCAGCGTGACACAGTTGGCTAATGGCCCTCCCTGTAATGGGAGGAGGCCCGACTTAGCAGTGGTTTATTTGTGGGCCGAGTAATAGTAGTATTATTTTTTCTTTACATATTATTCCATGTGGACATAGAATACATAGTGTCACCACCCAATTCCATTATGAGGGTGTCGTAAGTGCCGACAAAATGAAATGACAAGGCTGAAATCCTAGCCGCAAGAGAAAGAAAAATTGATACGAAACCGTGCCAACCCGTCTGGCCAGCCTGGCACAGTAGGCTAATTACTCTCCATATAACTGGAGGAGGCGTGACTCAATAGTAGGTTATCGATGGCAATGGCGGTGACCTGAGAATGTCGTATAAGGAAACTAGACAAAGAGAATATCTAAAGACAAGGAATCATTAATACCTTATGGCCCTTTGCCTACGCATAGGGTCATCAGAGTAGGCTAATTTCCCTCCAATGTCACAAAAGAAGACTAAATAAGCTGTCTTTTATAAAATTACGATGACTCATCAAGCTACGGGACTGCTGACACAGAAAGAAACAGTTAAATAGTTAAACCCGCTCGTAATTTTGTTTTATTGATAATGTTCCCCCATTCGAAACGTCGGGAATCAAATAATGTTATTTACTACTACTCAGCCCGTAAATGACCCACTGCTGGTTCGGGCCTCCTCCCATCACAGGGAGGGTTATTAGGCTACCGTGCCACTCTGGCTAAACGGGTTGGCACAGGGTTTCGTTTCAAGTTTTCCTTCTCTTGCGGCTAGGTTTTCGGCCTTGTCATTTACTTTTGTCGGCACCTACGACACCCTCAGGATGGAATTTGGTGGTGACACTATGTATTCTTAATCGTTATAATGTGTGATTCCTTAAAACTTTCAATTTTGGATATTGCATTTTGAACGATTCGTGACATCAGTCTGTCAGTAATCGCTATCATATTAGAGCGCTGACAAATAAATAATAATAAATAAGTAAATATCCTTGGACATTTCACACAACGCCATCTTGTCCCAAGCTAAGCAACTTAATGCTTGTGTAAAGGTAACGAGATGGATGATAAACTACTTATATACTTTTTTTTTGTAAATACACACATATTATAGATAGAAAACACCCAGACCCGGAACAAATATTTGTAGGTCGTGCAAATATTTCTTCCGTGCGGGGATCAAACCCGCGACACGCTGCGCAGCAGTCGATCGCTCAACCACTGAACTGTAGAGCGAGAACTAAGTAAGTCTCCAAAAATATGTAGTTAAATTGCGACTTAAGGTATCATCGACTTAGCTTGAAAATGGCCAAACACTTTTTACGACTTAATTAATTCTTCCTTTATAGAGACGAAATAAGAAAGACACGCAATTCAAGTTGTATTTAGCGCCAAAGCAATATTAGGAAATATTCAAACAACCTATATACACGCGATAAATCCGTTAAAAAGTGTACAGTTTTAATGTGTTTTAATCGCAAGAACCTGAAAGATCGTTTAACTAAATTAGTTAATAAAAACCCGAATCCGTTTCCGTCCACAAACACGCTACGCACTACAAAAAAGCGACCGAAATTACATAAGTGTACCAACTCAAAATCCAGTGCCTACAGGTAATAAGCGAAAGTGGCGGCCGAATTTAAAATTAATGCTGGTGTTACGTAGCAAAGGAGTTTGAGCTGAATATTAACAGAACATAAATATTAAACAACACTGTAACTGCACTTTAACTTAAAGTTTACGGTAAAAGTTGGTTTCGTAATATGTACTAGTGCACTTAAATGAAGTTACTTTATCACTAAAAATTATAAAAAAAAGTCGCTGTCGCTCTCCGTCCCTATGTATGCTTAAAACTACGCAACGGATTTTGAAGCGGTTTTTTTAATAGATAGAGTGATTCAAGAGAAAGGATTTTCAGTATAATACATGCATAATATTGTAGAGAAGCACTGAGAAATTTAGACGTTCATCGTTGCACCCGTGCGAAGCCGGGACGGTCGCTAGTTGATTATAATTTCAGACATTCCATGTAGTGACGGAATTAGAATAGAAGGTGTCACCACCCCATTCCATCCTGAGGGTGTCGTAAGAGCCGACAGAAGGTCGTAAATCTAGCCGCAAGAGAGGGAAAACTTGATACAAACCGTGTGCCAACCCGTCTTGCCAGCGTGGCACAGTAGGCTAATTTCCCTCTAAGAAATTGGAGGAGGCCCGACTCAGTAGTGGGTCACGTATGGGCTTAGTAGTGGTAGTATGGATTATAAATATAAACAAGCACAAGATTTAAGGAATTATATTTCATCATCATCATCATCATCATTTCAGCCCCCAAATGGGTCTACCCCACTACTGAGTCGGGGCCTACAAATTCTTGGCAATCAGCCTATTCTGGCACTTCGGCAAGACGGGTTGGCACAGGGTTTGTATCAAGGTTTTCTTTTGCGGGTAGGTGATCTGCCTCTTCCATTCCTTTAGTCACCTCTCACGATACTCTTAGGATATTGTGGGTTTGTGACGTTGTATATTCTAAATGCGTCACCACACGGAATTGAGTAAGGCTGTGTCCCCAGTAGGCAAACTGTTAGCAGCAGAATGGATGAGCCGCAAATTTATTAATTGAATTTTGAGCTAGCTGCAAACTCAGATCGTTTTTCGTGCGTCGCAAGCTTACTGTTATGAGTTAGCCGCTTATTTAGGTCGACCGACAGAATTTTCACTTTACTATTGTTGTACGAAGGGAGTGGTTGTGTTGGTCACCATGGATACTTTGGAAGTAATTGGTATGTTAGAGGCGCTGAAAGAGGATAAAAAGAAGCAAGCATGAACACGTCAATAGCATCTTTCCACTGTCCGCATGACAGTTTGCAGCAAACGGACTCACTACTCCCGGCGAACGACCATATCGCCGCCGCCGACTGGAACCGGTTTTGCTGTGAGTCGGCCAGTAAGACAGGCGACGCGCTGCAAACTGCGTAAAGTGAGCGCAAAACTAGCAAACTGTGGACACTCCATTTCAAATATATGGAAGGGCGTACTAAACCGATACGCCTCAAACTCAATCGGATGATAACAATTTGCTAACTGGGGACACGGCCTAATTCTTCATATTTACCTAATTCGACAATAAAAGTGTTAACACGTGTTACTATAGCTGTGGTTATGATCCCTTCTAAATCTAATTCTAGATGATCAAAGTATCATCTAGCGTTAGAGATTTTATGAAAAGGTCTAATAAATATTGTCTATGGAAAGGGTGCGCGAAATCTGTTATCACTGTTATGATAATATAGGCACGATTTTCATCCGAACTCGACTTTCTTCCAACTTTCTGACATTTCTCCTAGGGTTGACAGATTTCACTTTATATGGCATGCCTAAGTGACCAGGTTATATTATATTTCGAAGAGACGGCCGTGTGGTGAAGAATTTAGAATACATAGAGTCACCACCCCATTCCATACTGAGGGTTGTCGTAAAAGTCGACAAAAGGCAATGACAAGGCCGAATACCTAGCCGCAAGAGAAGGAAAACTTGAAACGAAACCCTGTGCCAACCCGTCAACAATCAGTTACAATCCCTGTCAAACGCAACCCTACTTTTGCCCTACTATCGGGCACTCTCGTAGTTGAAATATAATCCCTAACCTTTTACGTTACATGTTGTTTTTACGGTAGTTTTTACGAGTCACATGACAGAGGTCGCGTCGTTTCGGCCACATAGCTCGTTAATGCATTAATATTGTATTTGGTTTGCTTTTAACAGTTTATATATGTAGGTATAATACTTTATCTTATGTATCAACAATTATTTTTATTTTTGAGGTTATACATCTTTGACCTCAAGGGCAAACTGCGATTACGATAGAGCCAATTTAAAGTCAACAAACGAAGGAGCATAATAATATGAATAGTTTAAAAATACATGGTGTCACCAACCCATTCCATCCTGAGGGTGTCTTAAGAGCCGACTAATGGAATTGACAAGGCCGAATACCTAGCCACTGGAGAAGGATAACTTGCTACGGAACCCGTCTGGCCAGTTTGGTACAGTGCCCTAATCACTCTCCTTGTAATTGGAGGAGGCCTGACTCAGTAGTGGGTCATGTATCTGAGTAGGAGGAGAAAAGTTTAAGCCGTATATCAAGTGTTTTCTGTGTGGTAGCGGAGTAAGAATACTACCACCCCATATCTTCCCGTGGGTGTCGTAAAAGGCGACTAAGGGACAACAGACGTTGGGCAGCAGCGACGTTCTGTCCAAAAACGCACCATTCGTACTGCGATCGCCAACCCGCCTGCCAAGCGTGGCAATTATGGCAAACACCCCCCAATGAAGCACACAACTAAAAAAACGGCCCCCAGTCACCGGCAGCCCCACTATTCCTTCGGCCACGGTAGCAGCCAAGGTAACGGCGGGGCAGGGGGTGCGACTTTGTTTTATAATATAAATAAAACATAATAACTAGCGACGCGGCCTGACTTCGCACGGGTGCAATTATGCATGTATTATACATAACATCTGGATGACCGATTTTTATAAATTGTGTTTTTTGGAAATTATATTTAAGTACGAATTAGGCAAACACTCATTGACTTCGTGTTACTTAACAACGCCATCTGCTGTTGTGCTCACAAAAAGTAGTATTATTATTCGCCAATAGATGTCAGGAATTAAGTCTAACCTCAAAGCAAACACTCGCCTCTGAAACCCCCTATCTACTAAATTTAATGAAAACCGTTGGAGCCGATTCCGAGATTCTAATTATATATAAGAATTGCTCATTTAAAGATATAAGATAAGATAAACCTTCCTCTTGAATCACTCTATCTATTAAAAAAACCCGCTTCAAAATCCGTTGCGTAGTTTTAAAGACTTAAGCATACATAGGGACGGACAGACGACAGCGACTTTGTTTTATACTATGTAGTGATGATATTAAGTAGTGATCGTGAAGTGATATGGATAACCTAATTTCAGCACCCTTTCGAACAAAATGAATGCAAAATATAGCTACCCCGGTCACAAACCAAATAAATTATGCAAGCGGTGTCCATTACATACTTTATATCAGACACCAGCGCGTTTCCGTAAAACAACAAGAACTATTATTAAAAAAAAAATTTTAAAACCTTACTTAACAAAAACGAACGAATGTTAAAAAAGTATCTGATTCAAAACACATTATTGCATGACCGCCATTGGCCAGATGCATCTACCTACGTTTATACATACATACATATAATCACGCCTCTTTCCCGTAGGGGTAGGCAGAGACCACTTCTTTCCACTTGCTACGATCCTTACATACTTGTTTCGCTTCGTCCACTTTCATTATTCCCTTCATACATGCTCTTCAGTTTAGGGTACAATTGACTTGAAAGTATTTGTTCCGGGTCTGGGTGTTGTCTATCTATAATATGTATGTATTTACAAAAAAAATATATGTATATAAGTAGTTTATCATCCATCTCGTTACCATAACACAAGCATTAAGTTGCTTAGCTTGGGACGAGAAGGCGTTGTGTGAAATGTCCAAGGATATTCATTTATATCTATTTAGGATATTTATTTATACAAAAACAAAAAACTTTTAATTACCATCAATAGTCTATCACAAATTATAAAAATAACGAATTATTATAGAATACAATATATTGCATCCTAAGAAAAGAACAACACATACAACAAATATTAAGAAATTATACAATTATAAAGGGAGTGCAATTCGCTGCCTTATTGCTAAATGCAATCTCTTCCAATACAGTAGAAAAACATGGATAAAAATATAAAAGTGTGAAAAACCCCTATACACGCCCGCCATCTGCCATCTGTTGTTTGGAAAGTCCAAAGTTTAGGAACTTATTTCTATGTTTTTTGTTGTTTGTTAAGCACACATATGACATGTAATCTTCGATAGCATACGTGGTATCAATATTTATTATATATTATCACTATAATATATATCATCATCATCATCATCATCATCAGCCTATTTCAGTCCACTGCTGGACGTAGGCCTCCCCCATTTCTCGCCACTGAACTCAGTCTTCGGTTCTATGCATCCAGTTGCTGCCCCAATATAATATAATATGATGCAAAAATACTTTTACCCCGACATAATACTGATTTTAAATTGTAAGCCGTTCAACATACTAACCAAACTACTACAGAGCTAGTACTATTAATGTATAAGGAATATAAAACCTTGAATATATTTTATAACTAGCGGCCCGTCCCGGCTTCGCACGGGTGCGATGTTATCCGCGCGCACGTGACGCCGCGGGGCTAAGCTAGTCGCTAGCCGGAAAAAAGATTCTCTTTTTTCCGGCTAATCTCTGGAACGGCTGGACCGATTTTGACAGGACTTTCCCTGATAGGTAGCTGAATGATATAAGGAATAACTTAAGCTACTTTTTTGACTAGCTTAGCCAAAAATTTTAAAAAAAAGTTAATTTGGTGTATGTACTGTGTTACACATTTAGTATTTAGTAGTGTACTTACGCATTGGCACATGGTAATTCTATTATTAAAAACGGACTCCCATTTTTATTAAATTGTATAGATTACTTACCAATGAAATTGTAGATCGCACCTTCACAAACGACATTAATAAAATGAATTTAAACACACCCTTTAATCTCATATTTTAATTCTACAAACGTAACATTCATTTTGCACGCCACGACTCATCTACCTAAATTTACAACCTCAGCCGTCCGCACTGATGAATGGCCAAATGGTTCCTAATTGAATATTAAATGCGACTGTCTACATCTAGGCAACATGACAGCAGAATTTGCTAGGGAAAACAGTTTACGTATACCAACCGCAATATTTGCATAATTTTATGTATTTTGAGTGCTTAAAAAAACACTCGTCTAGTCATTAGTTGAAGTAAAAAGTCTAGTATACTCATCTAGCTGTGCCCGCAAATTCATCAGAGTGGAATAGTGTATTTTTTTCCGCATTAAAAAGTAACTTATGTCCTTTCTCAGGCTCTAGATTATCTGTGTATCAAAAAACCTATATAGTTGTTCGTTTCAGCCCATTACTGACCCACTGCTGAGTCGGGCCTCCTCCAAATTCATGGAAGGAAATTAGCCTACTGTGCCCCGCTGGCAAGACGGGTTGGCACAGGGTTTCTCTTGCGGCTAAATGATATGCCTCTTGCGTCCCCTTAGTCGCCTCTTCCGACACCCTCGGGATGATATGGGTTGGTGACACTGCGTATTCTAAATCTGTCACCAAACAGACTATGTTCATTAGCCACTAACTGATGAACATAGATATTTATCTCTCTTCTCATAGAATAAATTCAAGTATTTTTCTTAAAAAGAATCTTTGTCTGCTTTTGAGACTTTACGGGACTCTGTATCCCACACGATGGCTTTCCTATCCATGGTCATCTGTTGTAGATTTTGCTTTCAGCTGCTGCTGTATGGGCCTATATCCTATCGGCTATTGGTCGCTGCCATCGTTGTTTTTCTACAGAGTTCCTCATTTGATAGTATTGTATTTAATGACTCTCTGCCACCTAAAGAGTCTTCTTTGCCGAGTAGAGTAATAATATACTAGCGACCCAACCCGGCTTCGCACGGGTGCAAGAGTGAACATCTAAATTTATCAATGTTTCTCTACAATATTATGGATGTATTATACATAAAAACATTCCTCTTGAATCACTCTATCTATTAAAAAAACCGATTCAATATCAGTTGCGTAGTTTTAATGATTTAAGCATACATAGGGACGGACAGACGACAGCGACTTTGTTTTATAATATGTAGTGATAGTGATGATGATATTAATTTCTTAATTAATTTTCGGCCAGAACCTTTATTTCCATTAAAACGAAGAGACACGCCTTGTTTATTTAATCATCATGATTCTGTGCACTAAAGTCTTAATGACGCTCTAAATTAATTAAATGAATGCCTCTCTTTGTTTATTTTAAACGAAACCCCTGCACTAGGTATACGAACACAAATGACACCCTGACTCGGAGCAAATGCCCCTGGTTTACACTAACAGAACCACATCAGTGTCCTTACCTGGTGTCATTGCAGAGTTTTCTACAGCCTGTATATATTATGAAATCATGGGAGTGAACTACGTAACCACGCAATATATCAGTAAAATTGCTAGTACCTATAAGCACCCTTGATAATTTACACGCTATACGTTGCTGGTAGAAAAATTTCAATAACACGCATCGTTTCCATTCTAGGTCACGCACAGGGAATGGCAGGATTTTGGGTGCGCCTACCTGGTTTAGGGACCGGCCGGGATTTTAACAGCATTTTATTCGAATTATATCGGAATAGAAGACACGGGTTTATACAATTTTAGCGAAATTATTTTTTACTGGTGTCCTTTGCGATCTGATTGTATAGTTACGCAGACTAACCAAGTATGCCTCGAATACGATCGAAATAATATCGAATATTTGTATCTAATATTATTATACATTTTTATTTTTTAACTTTTTATTATATAAATAGTAAAGATTTTTTCTATGTTTACTATAAGAATAGTCAGAGATATAATGGAAATAGAACACACGAGCAGAATAGAGACAGAAAAAGGATTGACGATTTTTGATGCCTTTTTTGTCAAGGCAAAAAAAATACTTTTATAAACTGCAAATCCACAGAACTAGGCACCAATCCGTGGGGTTAAAGATTTAGAATACATAATGTCACTAACTCATACCGTCCTGAGGGTGTCGTAAGAGGTGGCTAAAGGGACGCAAGAGCCAGGTCAGTTGCAAGTGAAGGAAAACCTGATACAAAGCCTGTGAGTTGGCACAGGGTTTGTATCAAGCCTTGCCAGTGTGGCACAATAAGCAAAATTCCTTCCATGAGTTAGGAGGAGGCCTGACTCAGTAGTGGGTTATTAATGGGCTGAATAACAAATGCCCTCATCCTTAATATTTTCGTACTGCTAACAGAAAGAAAGAAAGAAAAGAAAATACATTTAATCGGCAAGAACATACAGATACAGATACATAGAAGTTAACAACGCAGCAAAGAAATTCAGTAACATTTTTTTTATGTAAGTAATCAACAGGTTGTTAGAACAAAAAATAATAATACAAGAAGCTACTATCATCTTCACCTGCTCACTCCAGTCCATCCCAAGGCAATAATGAAGAGCACGTTAGTTATTTTAAGCCATGTTAAAAAAAACTTTTTTTTTCTTTATATCTTGCGAAGTAAAAAATTATAACGAAAATTTCAGCACCAGAATCCACCTAACTAAAATTATGATAATGTGACGTAACACTTGTGCATAAAGCTCTTGATATCACTTTGTGGAATTTAACCAAGTTCCAAGAGTGACTTCGTAATCGTCCCATCAAATAAGTTTCACTTTAATAGCTATGAAATTATATACATTAAATTCTCGACTTGTCGGAAGATGCGTACAAGTTACTTAATGACTTCGTTCATCAACCATTTTGCATATATCTCAAAGGGTGGGACTGCCTTATAATACGAATATAATACGTTTACTCCGTGTGGTGACGGATTTAGAGTTAGATTTTAGAAGTCGTAAGATCCGAAAAATAAATGACAAAGCCGGAAACCTAGCTGTAAGAGAAGGAAAACTTGAAACGGAACTTGTGCCGACCCGTTTTGCCAGTTTTGCACAGTAGGGTAAAACCGGGATAGATGCCCCACTTTTAGAAAAATACACCCATTTTTTAATCTATGTGTTTTATACGAATAATTTCTACGAATGTAGCTAGGCCAATCCTTTATGTTGAATTACTATTATTAATATTTAACCTATCAAATACAGATTTTGCACAAATTGGCTTTTCGTAGAATGTCTTTTTTGAGGATAGATGCCTACCTGTATGGATAGTTGCCCCACCATGAAAATACTGAGAAGGATAGATGCCTGCAATGCAGGATAGATGTTCTTTTTACCGTGTAAACTAAAAGCCTAGCCTAAACGTTAGGTATTTCTAATCCTAAAACGAAACATGGGTCTTAATAATGAAAAGTATATTTTTTTATTAATAGTGTATTGTTATTACCCATAATTATTTTTTACAGCGCTTGTATGATTAAAATATTAATTATTAAGTTTCAACAAGCATTATCATGTTCTTTGTTGAATTAAATTTTTTAAGCATTTTATTTATTTAACAAAAATAAAAATTCTTAATTGTTTCTACAAATAATATTACTTAAATTGTGTAATAATTTCTGAAAAGTGTACAGATTCAGTCCAGATTCAGATCCAGTTGGATAACGATTTCGTATTTTTCTTTCAAAACTTTCAATGCAAATCCTATTTTACTTGTACCTTTAGGGTTATCCTTCCGTTGTGTGGCATAGTTCTACTATAAACTTAAATAGCAGTTTATGGAGGGATAGATGCCCCTAAGGGCACCTATACCTTGAAAAATCAGGGCAACTATCCTTTGTGATAGGGATAGATGCCTAAGTATTTTTTAAATATTATAATAAACTAAATAGCAATTATTTACACCTAGATGCCGACTTAATGAACCAGTTTATCGATATATGAAAAAACATAAAGGAAATTATTAATAATTATAAAGTTATACAACACAGAATACTAACGTTTCAAACTTTGACGTGTTCGTGAATGTCGCCGCGGAGATAATTACATACACGACCAAAACGCATCCTCCTACACGACTGTCCATGGGTAACTAAGGTATGGGGTGAATGTGGCTCCTACTTATACAATTAACTCTAAGTCACGAGTTCGCGAAGTTAGGTTTTTAGAATATGGGGCATCTATCCCACTGGGGCATCTATCTCGGTTTTACCCTATGCCAATTATCTTCACTGTAATGGGAGGAAGCCTGGAGCAGTGGTCATTCATGGGAGAAGTATTAGCAAAGAAAAGATAGTTTTTTTTCCCTTTTATTAATGTTTAACGTCACGTTTCGTTAGGTCGTTCAAATTGTAGCGAATGGGTATCCAGCTCAGCATATGCCAGGTTAGCATTAGTGCTGGTACTCTGCTGGATCCATGTTAGGTCACATACGCATGTTAAGCAAGGCGGTTTAGTACAAATGGCTGGATATGATAAATTACAATTATATTTGATTAGCTGACCCGGTCACGGTTGTTGTTAAAGTGCTAATTTCATATACGCAATTCTCCAGCCCATGCTCATCTCGCGTTCAATCCCAATTTCACACCTTCAGATAATATTTTCAGCATAAAAATCTTCTGTCTCATTTAAACTTTTTCTAAACATTCTATTTGAGTTTTAATAATGTTTTGTTTTGTCCGACTGTGAAACATTAGAGTTCATCGTGTGCTAACTACTACTTCTCAGCGCATAGATGACCCTCTGTTCAGTGGTGCCTCCTCGAGTTACAAGGTTATGGGTATTTTACATCATTTAATTCCCGAAGTTTCGTGTATTTTGTAGCAGATGTGGTTGTTGGTGAGACTAGATTCCTTAAAAATGTTTAATGTTAAAGTGTAATAATTATCACTATAACGATATATCATTAAGCTAAAAATACTACTTATTTAATTCATAAAAGTCTATTTTTAACCACCGACGCAAAAAGAGGGGTGTTATAAGTTTCACGTGTCTGTCTGTCTGTCTGTCGGTCTGTCTGTCTGTCTGTCTGTCTGTCTGTGGCACCGTAGCTCGCGAACGGATGAAGCGATTTCAATAAAGTTTTTTTTGTATGAAAGGTGAGTTACGGGCGAGTGTTCTTAGACATCTTTGATGAAAATCGGGTGAGCCGTTTAAAAGTTATGAGGGGTGAAAGTGGGGAAGAATAACCGAATGTCCGCAAATATAATCGAGTGGGGTCTCAAATGAAAGCGCATCACGTGCAATTTAACAAAATCTACATTATAATAAGTATGTACCTATAAAAAGTATAAAATAAAAATTAAATTAAAAATTTAAATAAACCCCCGACACAATAACCTTTAAAAAGTAAAAAATAAAAATAAAAACTTCGCGTTGGGGGACCAGGGGTCAGGTAATAAATAAGTGGGAGTGGTCCCCCAACGCGAAGTATTTATTTTAATTTTTTACTTTTTAAAGGTTATTGTGTCGGGGGTTTATTTAAATTTTTAATTTAATTTTTATACTGGTTTATGATGATGGCACTTTACATTAAGTAGTTAATATTTATTGCAATCGCGTCTTTATTTATTTAATTAATTTGACCTTTAAGTTACGAATTACGGTGACATTAATCTCCCAATTCTTAGATCTTAACCACGACCGCCTTTTATAGTCAAAGTTTTGGTGCTTGTATACCGCAGACAAACGCCCCTTAAGGTCTAGTAATTTCTTAGTGTTAGTTCAAATCAATGGAACGACTTTGTAACACTCTTACAATTCTGTGAATTTTCGAAACAAACACTGCTTTGAAGTTTCATTATTTTAACCGTAAATCATTTGTTGCATACATTTAACTAATAAATATATTTAATTTTAATTTTAATATATGTGTATATATATATATATATATATATATTATTTATGCAGTATTTTTTATTTAAAGTGAAGGACATTCATTTTATAATATGTCCTTGGTGGGCGGTATGCTTAATGTCGAGTTGTATTTAATGTAACTAGATGGCGCTGGCGTCAAGTTGCCCGCCGATATAGTTTTGATTTTAAGCGGTGCCAGTGAAACTCCTCCCCAGGATGTGTAGTCGGGAGGTGTTAGGTTATTTTATGTTGCGGAATTTTTTGATTCGGTCACCGCGCTCAGAGCCAGCGATAAAAGCTATACAATAGCTTAATAACTTGAAATTAAGTACAGGCAGCATGGTTAGCTTCGTACACAAGGCTCTTAGAATATCGCCATTTTTTTAAAGAATGAAAATAACATTCACTTTATCTAGCGTTGCGAAGTAAAAAAGGTTTAAGTTAGGTACCTAAGACTTTGTAGCTAACTCATTAATCAATTACAGTCACCAGAATCGACACAGGCCCGACACTTGCCATTAAGTTTACTTGAAAACTTAGGCAGTTCAACTTTAAACATATTTACTTACAGCATTGGGAATCCAATTGACGGTAGTCTGACTGTTTTGGGTCTCGTGAACCATGTTGAACCAGGAGAAAGATACAAGTGTACTTACTAATACACTATTTCTGGAGTGGCGATCACGTAGAACGACCCCGAGTCCGAATGGTGACTTGTCCGTGTGGTGACGGATTTAAAATACATAGTGTCACCACCCCATTCCATCATGCGGGTGTCGTAAGAGCCGATAAAAGGAAATGACATGGCCGATAACCTAGCCACAAGAGAAGGAAAACTTGATACGAAACATTGGGCCAACCCGCCAGCGTGGCACAGTAGGCTAATTACCCTCCATGTAATTGGAGGAGGCCCGACTCAGCGGTGGATCATTATGGGCTGAATAGTAGATAGTGGAACGACCCCAGTATCCAATAACCGTATAAATTAAAAATTTAAATAAACCCCCGACACAATAACCTTTAAAAAGTAAAAAATAAAAATAAATACTTCGCGTTGGGGGACCACTCCCACTTATTTATTACCTGACCCCTGATCCCCCAACGTGAAGTATTTATTTTTATTTTTTACTTTTTAAAGGTTATTGTGTCGGGGGTTTATTTAAATTTTTAATTTAATTTTTATTTTATACTTTTTATAGGTACATACTTATTATAATGTAGATTTTGTTAAATTGCACGTGATGCGCTTTCATTTGAGACCACACTCGATTATATTTGCAGACATTCGGTTATTCTTCCCCACTTTCACCCCTCATAACTTTTAAACGGCTCACCCGATTTTCATCAAACATGTCTAAGAACACTCGCCCGTAACTCACCTTTCATACAAAAAACTTTATTGAAATCGCTTCATCCGTTCGCGAGCTACGGTGCCACAGACAGACAGACAGACAGACCGACAGACAGACAGACACGTGAAACTTATAACACCCCTCTTTTTGCGTCGGGGGTTAATAACCGACTGCCTCGTTGGTCTAGTGGTTAGATGTGCCGCCTTTGGATCAACGGGTCGCGGGTTCGATTTCGGGGTCGGGCAAGTGTCTTTATCTAAACCAGAGGCACTGGCTCGGAGTCTGGGTGTCATTTCTGTCTAAAATATGTATGTATTTACAAAAAAAAAAATGTATATAAGTAGTTTATCATCCATCTCGTTACCATAACACAAGCATTAAGTTGCTTAGCTTGGGACGAGATGGCGTTGTGTGAAATATCCAAGGTTATTTATTTATTTATTAATGCGCAAAGTCGATAGACTCTATCTGCTCTTCTATTTTGCTTAGATTTCCTAAGCGTTAGCGAATCTGATATTATTTTTACTATATTTATATATCTATAACTCAGTCCATAGATAACCCACTATTGCGCTTCTCTCCGTTACAAGGGGGGCTATGAGACTATTGTGCCACGCTGGCCAGATGGGTTGGCACAGGGTTTCGTATCAAGTTTACCCTCCCTAGGCCTTGTCATTTTTTTTTATCAACTCTTACGACACCGTCAGGATGGAATGAGGTGGTAACACTCTGTTTTATAATTCGTCACCACATGGAAATATTGCTTTAAATTGGGAAACAAAAATATTAAACTATGAGAAATACCTACTTAATGAACTGATCATTGTATGAATGACTTTACAAGTAGCAATGATATTTTTGCAAGTCTGACATGATCGCCGCCTTAAATAGACAAAGCCCAAGTTAGCGACACGTCTGAAACTATGCTGCTCTGTGTAATGTTAATTATTTACGTGACAGCCCTAAGGATAGTACTAAAACGTTTTGTTGTCTGACGGATAAATTACAAAGTGATTTACGAAGCAGCAATTTAGTGGCACTACGTTGCGTTTAAGGTAAAACTAGTTGAGCCGAGGAGTTATGAGCACGTTACTAACTCAAAATCAAAATGTTTTTATTCGAATAAATACTTGCGAATGGTTTCAAATAGTCAATAATAATAAAAAAATAAGTGAAAATTAAAAATAAATATTAATAAATTAAGAAATATTTATTTTTATCACTGCACCGAGTCGGAATGGAATTCAACAGGGAAGAGCCGCCAAGAAACTCCATGGTTGCGCTTTTAAATAAAAGCGTTACAATTATGGTGATATAAACAAGTTAGTGAAATTGATTAGTGAAAGCATGTAATTGCTTAAAAATGTAGCGTGGTCTAAAATTATAATAGTATAAAAAATATTAAAATTACACAAATAAATAAATATCCTTCGACATTTCACACAACGCCATCTCGTCCCAAGCTAAGCAACTTATTGCTTGTGTTATGGTAACGAGATGGACGATAAACTACTTATATACATTTTTTTTGTATAATACATACATACTATTGATAGAAATGACACACAGACTCCGAGCCAGTGCCTCTGGCTTAGACAAAGACACTTGCCCGACCCCGGAATCGAACCCGGGACCCGTTGATCCAAAGATCTAACCCCTAGATTATGTATGTGCAGTTGTGAGTGCAGTTACATCATGCATGCTGAAACTACACTCGCATACTGTGTACAAAACATATATAATATACTGGCTGAAAGATCTGCTGATCTAGACCATAACACAGCCGTCTTTACTCCCATGCGTCACTATCTGATAGATAGCATAGTCATTGACTTGATAGTACGCTTTTTAATTATAGCGGACTTGCCGTAGCTTTTAATTTAATTTCTCGAATGACGATTCTAAACAATTCTAATTTATTTAAGTAGTAGAAGTATACTTCTGTTATGTTTTATAGTTTGTCTTAAAGCACAGTGCCACAGTATATAAACAGTGCTTTACTCTCTGGCATTGTCATCGGGATAAATTCCATCCTCAATCCTTCAATTACCGTGCGTTATATTTGTACTAAGTTCTTATTATTGGTATAGTTGTATATAAGACAGATAGTCGGTCTAAGTAGTGTTGTCCTTAATAAAATTACTTTAGACATTTATTCAAAGTGTCTGTACGTACTAAATAAATATCCTTGGACATTTCACACATCTCGTCCCAAGCTAAGCAACTTAATGCTTGTGTTATGGTAACGAGATGGATGATAAACTACTTACATACATTTTTTTTGTAAATACATACATATTATAGATAGAAATGACACCCAGACTCCGAGCCAGTGCTTCTGGTTTAGACAAAGACACTTGCCCGACCCCGGAATCGAACCCGGGACCCGTTGATCCAAAGGCGGCACATCTAACCACTAGACCAACGAGGCATTATCTAGTAAACAGCTGAGTATTGTTTTTTTCACGAATTGAGTAATATTTTATATGAATAGTAAACTGCCTCGTTGGTCTAATGGTTGGATGTGCCGCCTTTGGATCAACGGGTCCCGGGCCCGATTCCGGGGTCGAGCAAGTGTCTTTGTCTAAGCCAGAGGCACGTGATTTGAGTCTGAGTGTCATTTGTTGAATTACATGTTTGTAAACTTCCGCCGCGATATAGGTTATACATAGTGCAGTGGACTCGTTTTTTAAGAGAAAAAAATGAACACATGTTACTGTAATTCTATTACAATAATCCTTCAGAAACACAGATTCAGGCCAACTTCCAAACAGGATTACTTAATCCTACTTCTGGAAGTTGGGAGATTAGAGCGGAAACACGGATTCAAATGTAGTTCACCTATTGTGCTTGGCAAAAGGTCTCCTAATCCATTAACAGTTGGCAAAGTCAACATGGCAACATGATAATGGATGTGTTTGTTTACTCATCGATAATGGATCCGGTTCAGAGTTTATCTATAAAGCGAAAGTTCATTCAGTTATCTTTAATTTACAACAAGTATTCTCAGAAAATATTTTATCAAGTTACGAATTACGAAACTTTTGTTGCAACAAATTGTTGCAACATATTCCAGATCGAATTCAATCGTGTTTTGAACCTAGGAAAGTCCTGGATCTCCAAAAGAAAAAAGAAATTGGTTTGTAATTCATGGGACGCCTGGGAAATTTGAAATATCGAAATTATTATGTAAAGTTATTTCAAATTGCAATACATAAAAGGATAATTTATGACAGGATATAAAAAATAGGCCATAATCATCGCTAGCACTACATAGTATATAACAAAGTCGATGGCGTCTGTCCGTCCCTATGTATTCTTAAATCTTTAAAACTACGCAACGAGTTTTGAAGCGTTTTTTTAATAGATTGAGAGTCATTCAAGAGCAATGTTTATATCTATAATAAATGCATTATATTGTAGAGAAACGCTGATAAATTTAGAGGATCATCATTGCACCCGTGGGAACCGGGGCGGGTCGCTAGTCTATACAAATAAATAAAATTGGAGTGTCTGTTTGTAATAATAAAATAACAACTTTTTACTAAATGCGTAAGTCTGTATACACAGCACATAGACCAAAATAAAATTTTTTTTAGTTTTTGTCTGTCTGTCCGTCTGTCTGTCTGTCTGTCTGTCTGTCTGTCTGTTTGTTCCGGCTAATCTCTGGAACGGCTGGACCGATTTTGACGGGACTTTCACCGATACGTAGCTGATGATATAAGGAGTAACTTAGGCTACTTTTATTTAGTCTATACATCTATACAAATAAATAAATGCGTAAGTCTGTATACACAGCACATCTATACATCTATACAAATAAATAAAATTGGAGTGTCTGTTTGTAATAATAAAATAACAACTTTTTACCAAATGCGTAAGTCTGTATAGACAGCACATAGACCAAAATAACATTTTTTTAAATTTTTGTCTGTCTGTCCGTCTGTCTGTCTGTCTGTCTGTCTGTTTGTTCCGGCTAATCTCTGGAACTGCTGACCGATTTTGACGGGACTTTCACCGATAGGTAGCTGATGATATAAGGAGTAACTTAGGCTACTTTTATTTAGTCTATACATCTATACATCTATATACAAATAAATAAAATTGGAGTGTCTGTTTGTAATAATAAAATAACAACTTTTTACTAAATGCGTAAGTCTGTATACGCAGCACATAGACCAAAATAACATTTTTTTTAATTTTTGTCTGTCTGTCCGTCTGTCTGTCTGTCTGTCTGTCTGTTTGTTCCGGCTAATCTCTGGAACGGCTGGACCGATTTTGACGGGACTTTCACCGATAGGTAGCTGATGATATAAGGAGTAACTTAGGCTACTTTTATTTAGTCTATACATCTATACAAATAAATAAAATTGGAGTGTCTGTTTGTAATAATAAAATAACAACTTTTTACTAAATGCGTAAGTCTGTATACACAGCACATAGACCAAAATAAAATTTTTTTAAATTTTTGTCTGTCTGTCCGTCTGTCTGTCTGTCTGTCCGTCTGTCTGTCTGTCTGTCTGTCTGTCTGTTTGTTCCGGCTAATCTCTGGAACGGCTGGACCGATTTTGACGGGACTTTCACCGATAGGTAGCTGATGATATAAGGAGTAACTTAGGCTACTTTTATTTAGTCTATACATCTATACAAATAAATAAATGCGTAAGTCTGTATACACAGCACATCTATACATCTATACATCTATACAAATAAATAAAATTGGAGTGTCTGTTTGTAATAATAAAATAACAACTTTTTACCAAATGCGTAAGTCTGTATAGACAGCACATAGACCAAAATAACATTATTTTAAATTTTTGTCTGTCTGTCCGTCTGTCTGTCCGTCTGTCTGTCTGTCTGTTTGTTCCGGCTAATCTCTGGAACGGCTGCACCGATTTTGACGGGACTTTCACCAATAGGTAGCTGATGATATAAGGAGTAACTTAGGCTACTTTTATTTAGTCTATACATCTATACAAATAAATAAATGCGTAAGTCTGTATACACAGCACATCTATACAAATAAATAAAATTGGAGTGTCTGTTTTGTAATAATAAAATAACAACTTTTTACCAAATGCGTAAGTCTGTATAGACAGCACATAGACCAAAATAACATTTTTTTAAATTTTTGTCTGTCTGTCCGTCTGTCTGTCCGTCTGTCTGTCTGTCTGTTTGTTCCGGCTAATCTCTGGAACGGCTGGACCGATTTTGACGGGACTTTCACCAATAGGTAGCTGATGATATAAGGAGTAACTTAGGCTACTTTTATTTAGTCTATACATCTATACAAATAAATAAATGCGTAAGTCTGTATACACAGCACATCTATACATCTTCTATACTCTTACAAATAAATAAAATTGGAGTGTCTGTTTTGTAATAATAAAATAACAACTTTTTACCAAATGCGTAAGTCTGTATAGACAGCACATAGACCAAAATAACATTTTTTTAAATTTTTGTCTGTCTGTCCGTCTGTCTGTCCGTCTGTCTGTCTGTCTGTTTGTTCCGGCTAATCTCTGGAACGGCTGGACCGATTTTGACGGGACTTTCACCAATAGGTAGCTGATGATATAAGGAGTAACTTAGGCTACTTTTATTTAGTCTATACATCTATACAAATAAATAAATGCGTAAGTCTGTATACACAGCACATCTATACATCTTCTATACTCTTACAAATAAATAAAATTGGAGTGTCTGTTTGTAATAATAAAATAACAACTTTTTACCAAATGCGTAAGTCTGTATAGACAGCACATAGACCAAAATAACATTTTTTTTAAATTTTTGTCTGTCTGTCCGTCTGTCTGTCTGTCTGTTTGTTCCGGCTAATCTCTGGAACGGCTGGACCGATTTTGACGGGACTTTCACCGATAGGTAGCTGATGATATAAGGAGTAACTTAGGCTACTTTTATTTAGTCTATACATCTATACAAATAAATAAATGCGTAAGTCTGTATACACAGCACATCTATACAAATAAATAAAATTGGAGTGTCTGTTTGTAATAATAAAATAACAACTTTTTACTAAATGCGTAAGTCTGTATACACAGCACATAGACCAAAATAATTTTTTTTTTAATTTTTGTCTGTCTGTCCATCTGTCTGTCTGTCTGTCTGTCTGTTTGTTCCGGCTAATCTCTGGAACGGCTGGACCGATTTTGACGGGACTTTCACTGATAGGTAGCTGATGATATAAGGAGTAACTTAGGCTACTTTTATTTAGTCTATACATCTATACAAATAAATAAATGCGTAAGTCTGTATACACAGCACATCTATACATCTATACAAATAAATAAAATTGGAGTGTCTGTTTGTAATAATAAAATAACAACTTTTTACCAAATGCGTAAGTCTGTATACACAGCACATAGACCAAAATAAAATTTTTTTAAATTTTTGTCTGTCTGTCCGTCTGTCTGTCTGTCTGTCTGTTTGTTCCGGCTAATCTCTGGAACAGCTGACCGATTTTGACGGGACTTTCACCGATAGGTAGCTGATTATATAAGGAGTAACTTAGGCTACTTTTATTTAGTCTATACATCTATACAAATAAATAAATGCGTAAGTCTGTATACACAGCACATCTATACATCTATACATCTATACAAATAAATAAAATTGGAGTGTCTGTTTGTAATAATATAAAAATTAAATTAAAAATTTAAATAAACCCCCGACACAATAACCTTTAAAAAGTAAAAAATAAAAATAAATACTTCGCGTTGGGGGACCACTCCCACTTATTTATTATCTGACCCCTGGTCCCCCAACGCGAAGTATTTATTTTTATTTTTTACTTTTTATAATGTAGATTTTGTTAAATTGCACGTGATCCGCTTTCATTTGAGACCCCACTCGATCATATTTGCAGACATTCGGTTATTCTTCCCCACTTTCACCCCTCATAACTTTTAAACGGCTCACCCGATTTTCATCAAACATGTCTAAGAACACTCGCCCGTAACTCACCTTTCATACAAAAAAAACTTTATTGAAATCGCTTCATCTGTTCGCGAGCTACGGTGCCACAGACAGACAGACAGACAGACCGACAGACAGACCGACAGACAGACAGACACGTGAAACTTATAACACCCCTCTTTTTGCGTCGGGGGTTAAAAATAACAACTTTTTACTAAATGCGTAAGTCTGTATACACAGCACATCTATACAAATAAATAAAATTGGAGTGTCTGTTTGTAATAATAAAATAACAACTTTTTACTAAATGCGTAAGTCTGTATACACAGCACATAGACCAAAATATATTTTTTTTTAATTTTTGTCTGTCTGTCCGTCTGTCTGTCTGTCTGTCTGTCGGTTTGTTCCGGCTAATCTCTGGAACGGCTGGACCGATTTTGACGGGACTTTCACTGATAGGTAGCTGATGATATAAGGAGTAACTTATGCTACTTTATTTAGTCTATACATCTTCTATACAAATAAATAAAATTGGAGTGTCTGATTGTAATAATAAAATAACAACTTTTTACTAAATGCGTAAGTATGTTTAAACAGCAAATAGACCAAAATATATTTTTTTTAATTTTTGTCTGTCTGTCTGTTTGTTCTGGCTAAAACGTTCAGTACTTTGGAGACATTGTTAAAAACTTAATTTAAAACAAAACATGAGAGCACATCATTCAGCTGATTCAGAATTTAGTAAAATTCTTCTTGATGTTGGAGAGGGAAAGTGTCTAGAAGTGAATAGTAATCATGATATAGAACTACCTACCAGTCTTTGTCAGGTTGTGGTGGACACTGAAACTTTAATACATAGTATTTATGATGATATTCACAATCTCAATATCAAAGAAGATTCGATAAATAAGCCAACAAAAACTGAAAATAAATGATAATTAAAATAAATGCAAAAACCAAAAAAAATATTAATGAACTAATTAACTTTTTTTAAATTCCACGCGGACGAAGTCGCGGGTACAGCTAGTGAAAAATAAAATAAGTATTAAGATTTTTGTCAATGAAAAGATGACTGCAGATTACATCAATCAAGATGATCCGCCGCTCTGTTTCACATCAAATTACCCAAGCATTCAAATTCAAAGAAAGGTCTGGGAAAATTGGTATTAGCAAATTAATTCAAAACAACTTATTTTGTATAATTCATAATAAACTTTAATACTTTACGATAACAATCATTGTGGCTTGGTACATTTGTCGCGGAAAGATTTCACAATGTCATCGACGGAATATTCGTCAGGAACAACCTCTGCATCAGGGAACGGATCTACATGAGCGTGTACATGGCCCGAATGCGAATCGCCTGACAAACCTGAAGAAGTGGGGTAGGAGTGATGCGATACGGGATGCTTGTGGTTATCTTCATACTGCACCTCTCCATTGGCGTCCCAAGTGAGTCTTACCACTTGGTTCTTCCATTTCACTATGACAGAAGGGTAAGAGTCGCCGTCGTGCAAGGACCGTAACTTGCACTCGAAGTTTACGGGTGATTCGTTCTTTACATCATCTTCGTTTATTGCTACCCTGCCGTGGCAGGCGCCGAAAACGCACAGCAAAGAGAATAGAACCAAATACTTCATCTTGACAATGCACACTGGATGAAGAAACAATAGGTGGCTTCTTATATCGTATGTTTGCCAAGATAAGTGGACATCAATACAATTTGAACTCTGATAAACCCTAATTAAGTTGTTATTACGTGTCTAACTTTCGTTGGTTTCTTTGTTGTACCAGGGTGAATCAAAAAGTTCTTAGAATTGCATATATATGAAACATTTTTGGATCAAGTTCGATATTCAAATTAAAGAGTGTCTATCACACTATATTTATGCAGACTGTCACTTGTTTTTGTCAGTTCGTTCGCATGTAATAAATTTTTTTGTGCAACGAGTTGCTAAAAAGTCAAAATTATGGATAAAAGTGAGTTACGTGCGGTGATAAAATATCTCAGTTTGAAAAAAATGTCTACGAAGGAAATTTTTTTGGACATTCAGCAGACATTAGGGGGTGATGCTGTACCCTATTCTACGGTTGCGTACTGGGTGGCTGAATTTAAAAGAGGTAGATCAAGCTGTAAAGATGACCCGCGTTCTGGGCGGCCTTCAACCTCCGTTACAGAAGAAAATGTCAAAAAGGTTGAGAATCTGGTTTTGGAAGACAGAAGAATGACTATAAAACATATAGCTGAGATCCTAAAGATATCTTTTGGTAGCGTTCAATCCATTTTAATTGATTCACTGGGGTTCAAAAAAGTGTCTGCAAGATGGGTGCCACGAATGTTAACCGACGAAAACAAAAAGCGACGTTTGGAAATTTCCAAGCGTAATCTCGAAATGTTCCAGCGTGATTCGGATATTTTTTGCCGTCGTCTTGTCACCATGGATGAAACGTGGGTCCACCATTTTGATCCTGAAACTAAAAGACAAAGCATGTCTTGGAAACGACCATCCTCTCCATCCATTAAGAAATTTCGAGTTGCTCCTTCCGCTGGCAAAGTTATGGCCTCTGTGTTCTGGGATAGTGAAGGAATCCTTTTTATTGATTACATGCCAAAAGGCCAGACGATAACTGGACCCTATTATGCAAATTTAATCCCGAAAGTGCGTGAAGCGATTAAAGAAAAACGTCGTGGAAAACTGTCGTTGGGCGTGTTGTTCCTTCAAGATAACGCTCCTGCCCATCGATCGGAAGTTGCGCTCAACGCAATCCGCTGTGCTGGCTTCAATCTCCTTGACCACCCACCATATTCTCCGGACTTAGCCCCAAGTGATTTTCACTTATTTCCAAAATTAAAAGAGGAAATTCGTGGAACAAAATTTCACGATAATGACGCGGTTATAGCTGCCGTAGAGGACTTTTTCGAGAGTCAAGAAAATAATTTTTTTTCACAAGGAATAAGGAAGTTAGAAACGCGTTATTCTAAATGCATTGCATTGGAGGGAGATTATGTAGAAAAATAAAATATTATTATTTAAATCTTTGCATTTTTTAATATTGATTCCAAGAATTTTTTGATTCACCCTCGTATTATTTTTTAAGGTTACTCGTACGTTTGTTTAAACTTTAGTCACGGTCACACGGATATAGACACGGACACGGTAGATTATCAAATTATGGAGACTTATGTTTTGAGATAATCTAAAACCGAATTAAACTGGCTTGATAATAATGTAGACTAATTATACCAATGAAAAATCACTATCACTACATAGTATAAAACAAAGTCGCATTTTTCTGTCCGTCCCTATGTATGCATAAATCTTTAAAACTACGCAACGGATTTTGAAGCGGTTTTTTTTAATAGATAGAGTAATTCAAGAGGAAGGTTTATAGGTATAATATAATTGCACCCGTGCGAAGCCGGGGCGGGTCGCTAGTTAAATATAAAACGAAATTTTGTTGTACCGTGTACCAAGCCGTTAACTTAAAAAGTAAACCATACTAAGTTTACCTTAAGTAAGCACTAAGTTTACGTTTAAACTACTATACTACTACTGCTGCTCAGTCTACAGATGTATCTGGCCTCCTCCAGTTACATGGATGGATTAAGATTACATGGGTATCGTAAGAGCCATCAAAAGGAAATAGGAAAGCCGAAAAACTAGACGCTAGAGAAGGAAATCTTGAAATGAAATCCTTTGCTAGACGGATTGCTAGCCAGCCTAGCACTGTCGGCTAAATACCTTCCATGTAATGGGATGAAGCTCGACTTAGCAGTGGGTCATCTATGGGCTGTGTAGTAGTAATATAATTCGAGTCCAATACAAAACATCCGGCAAAATGTTGGAAAAAAAACCTTTTAACATAAAATGTGAGCTTTGAAGTCGGTTTTTGTTTTAATGTTTTTATATACAATCATTATCAGTAGATACTAACAATATTACACATACCCACCGCACGCTGGGAAAAAATGGGTATAGTAAAAGTCAACAAAAACCCAGCACGCTTGGTGGTAGGATCTAATGGTCCACCCGGCTAGCTACCACCCTCACATCTAAGTCCGGCGCCATGCAGTTTTACTGTGTTTCGTCGTGTGTATGTGAAAGCTGGTGTCCGACAGGGATTTCCTCGAATTGCCTGCTCTATCTTAGACCCTGGCGTTTCTTTCCATCACACAAGACATTCAACTCGGTGAAAAAAAATTAAAACCAAAATTCTAAGCAACAAGTATTTAATGTCTTCACAATTTGTTAGGTTTGGTGCATCTCTCACGGAACGACGAAACAATATCTTCTATCTTATAATTATCGGGAATCACTTCAGCATCAGGGAATGGATCAACGTGGGCATGGGAGTCATGTGACACTGGATGTATATGATTGTCTTCATACATGACTTCGCCAGCAGCATCCCATGTCAGCCTGACGACCTGGTTATGCCATTTCACCACCACAGATGGGTATAAATCGCCTTCATGCAGCGCTTTCAAATCACATTTGAAGTTCAAAGGAGAATCAGCCGTACTGGAAGCCGCGAAACACAATAATAAAATGAAAATCAAATACTCCATCATTCACTGCGCACTAACCAACACACTAACCAATTTAAGTTGCATGTGCTTCTTTTATTGAATGTGTCTTCGAATGTCAACATAAATCAATGTCACGTTATCATTTACTTTGGATAGACAGTTCAAATCAGTTATATGCACTGGCCAAGTTTGATTGTGTAACGTGGTTCCGCAGATAACCTTAACCTTGGTCTTTCCTTAACCTTACTACTGCTCAGCCCATAGTAGACCCTGAGTCGGGCCTCCTCCAATCACACGGAGGGTACTATTAGCTTACTGTGCCATGTTGGCCAGATGATGCCCAGGGTTTGTGACAAGTTTTCCTTCAATCTCAAATCATTTATTTCAATTGACCCTATTTACAGGTGTTTTTGAAAAGTCGAAAGTGAAGTTAGGAATCTAGGTGCTCCTAGTTGCTTGTTCTAAAACGTAGATCCTATGGAGAAGAACAAGCAAGAAACTCCATGGATACTCTTTTTATCATATTTTCTGTTACAAACATCTGATTGGGTTACATTGATTTCATTTTTATTATAGTACTAGCGACCCGCCCCGGCTTCGCACGGGTGCAATTATGAACATCTAAATTTATCAGTGTTTGTACAATATTATGTATGTATTAAACATATAAACTTTCGTCTTGAATCACTCTATCTATTAAAAAAATCCGCTTCAAAATCCGTTGCGTAGTTTTAAAGATTTAAGCATACATAGGGACGGACACGCGACAGCGACTTTGTTTTATAATATGTAGTGATAGTGATAGTGAAGCAAAGATGTGAGGACAATGTAACATATTGCTCAACAGAAGTGTCCAGGAGATCAATACGTTCTCTTGGGACGAGGTGATCTCCCTCTTACGTTCCATTAGTCGCATACTACGACACATGGAACGGAAGGATGAAATGGTGTGGTGAAACTGTGTATTCTAAATCCATCACCACACGGAATGACAGAAATCTTAACCTTACGTTTTATAAAAAAGGCTTTCAGGCTATTTGTATGTAAGTATATTAAGGTCGCAATGATGTGAAAAGATACTGTACTGATTTTCATAATGCATTTTCCATTTCTCAATAGAATAATACCCGAGGAAAGTTTACGTGCAAAGCTTTTCTGTTTTTATTGGCTGGTATGTGACATTCAAAATCATTCCATCCTGAAGATCTCATAAGAGCTGACAAAAGAAAACGAACCGGCAGAAAACCTAGCCGCTTATGAAGGAAAATTTGAATGCCAACCCGTCTGGCCAGCATGGCCCAGTAGCCTTACTATAAAGGGAAGATTCCAACTCAGTAGTAAGTCATGTATGGGTTGAGTAGTAGTAGTGTTTGAGGAAAAAGTTATATACTGGCAAAGGCTGTCGTGTGAGAATTTCAATCGAAATTGCTGCATACGATTAGAATTATAACAGCACAATATATTTAGGTTAACAAAAGAGAAAATGGCTAATTATGTATTCTCTCTCTACTGCCCCTTAAACGCCAGAGCGGGTCCTTTGGTAATCTTGGAGTAAGTCATTTTTTAACCCCCGACGCAAAAAGAGGGGTGTTATAAGTTTCACGTGTCTGTCTGTCTGTCTGTCTGTCTGTCTGTGGCACCGTAGCTCGCGAACGGATGAAGCGATTTCAATAAAGTTTTTTTTGTATGAAAGGTGAGTATTGTATAAACGCTAATTACGGGCGAGTATTCTTAGACATGTTTGATGAAAATCGGGTGAGCCGTTTAAAAGTTATGAGGGGTGAAAGTGGGGAAGAATAACCGAATGTCTGCAAATATAATCGAGTGGGGTCTCAAATGAAAGCGCATCACGTGCAATTTAACAAAATCTACATTATAATAAGTATGTACCTATAAAAAGTATAAAAAAATTAAAATAAAAATTTAAATAAACCCCCGACACAATAACCTTTAAAAAGTAAAAAATAAAAATAAATACTTCGCGTTGGGGGACCAGGGGTCAGGTAATAAATAAGTAGGAGTGGTCCCCCAACGCGAAGTATTTATTTTTATTTTTTACTTTTTAAAGGTTATTGTGTCGGGGGTTTATTTAAATTTTTAATTAAATTTTTTTATCATTTTGAATTCAAAGACCATTCATCCATGAAAAATGGACTGATAATAGGTAGATAGTTAATTATGTAGATAATGAAAGAATAATTAATCAGAAATGCCCAATTAACCTCTATCATGCTGCCACGAAATGCATACATTTTAAAGAATCGTCTGTAACATAGCTTCATATTCCCCGACGCAATAGCAGTGTTAGTTCGACCACTATGTATTGTACAATGTTAGTGTTTAAGTTTCTTTATTTTTTTGCTACTTTGTGTACATTTACAATAAAGAATATCTATCTATCTATATGTTATGCATTTCTGGTAGTGTAGCCCTTAAACGGCTGACTAGACTTCTATGTGGTTTTTTTTTATAACTGATGACCAGCCATTTCATGGTCAAATTCAAATTCAAATTCAAATCATTTATTTTGTGTGGGTCACGATGGACACTTACAAATAGTCAACACATTGTCATATTGTACAATAAAAAAATTCGACCGTCTAACACCAGTTCGGAACGCGACCACTGCTGAGAAGAACTGGCAAGAAACTCAGAGGGCTTGTCATTTTTTTTTCATTGCGGTCCCATTTGTCTAGTAACATAAATAAAGAACATAAAAAATACACTGACACTGAACAGCCTAGTCCCAAGCAGCTGGGTCGTTTAAATAATCAGCAATGCGGTAATATACTTTTTGGAAAAGTTTTGTCTTAACAGTCTTTTTAAAGGCATTGCGAGGCAATTCTCTAAGTTGCATGGGCAATTTGTTATAAAAGTGTATACATTGACCCATGAATGAGTTACTTATTCTTAACCTTACTACACAAATCGGGGGTCCTTACATTTTGAAATGTTTATACCTTATCCATTACGACCATATCTCAGTACATTAACTAATGTTATATGAAAGTAATAAATCTCCTCAAATATCCATTCATTGTAACGTTCTTAATAACGATTCATTGCTACTAGATAAAAACAATGTACTTCGACGCCCGAGCGAATAAAGACGCTTGGGTCAATAACATTTGCCTTGAGGTCATAAGGTACATGAAGACCAAAATGTCTACAATGTTCTACGGTCCAAAGTTTTCCAATTTGTAAAGACTCGTACGAAGTTTTGACTTTAACTCCATTGTAATTTAACGGTGATATATTTACTACTCAACCCACATACGACCCACTACCGAGTCGGGCCTCTTCCCGTCACAGGGAGAGTAATTAGCTTACTGGGCCACGCTGGCTAGGGTTTGCGGCGGCGTGGTTCTGCATCAGATCCCACAATGCCGCAACAGGACGCGAGTTGGAGCACCCCGGGGAGGTTTAGTGGGTAGGCCCCCACTATGGGGGAGAGTCCCACACGGCCGGCGAGGAAGTCCATAAAGGATTTTACCCCGAGTGAAGAAAAAAAAAAGGTTTTTGTATCAAGTATTCCTTCTCTTGCATCTAGTTGTTATTTCCTTTTGTCGGCTCTCACGACGCTCTTAGGATGGAATGGGGTGGTGATACTATGTATTCTAAATCCGTTACCACATGGAGAACATTGATAATTGATATATTAGCACTAGTATTAACATGCGGTTCTACTCGAGTCGTTAACGTGTTACATTGACACTCATTTCCATGACAAAAACAATATAAAGCCTTGATGAGTTATGACATCTTCCCCTCTCAACCCACTGCCGATTTGGGCCTCCTACACGTCCATGGACAGTCATTAGCCTACTACGGGTAACCTGCCGGGGCGCCACAGTAGACTGCGTTTTCGCGAACCGGTTGTGGCGTCCCAATCGAGACGTGAGTGTTTACCGGTGAGGTTTTAGTATCTTCCCCACGTGGGGACGGGGCTGATATAAAAGTTCCCCTCCGTACGCTGGAAAATAACGCGTGTTGTAAAAGTCAACAAAGCCCACCACGTTGGGTGGTAGGCTCTAATGGTCCACCCGGCTAGCTATCACTCTCACATCATGTCTATGCGAGAATCGGTGCCCGACGTGCATTTCCTTGAATTGCCTGCTCCATCTTAGACCCTGTCGTTGCTTTCCATCACGCATAGCTAGGGTCAAAACATTCAAGTCATTGATAAAAAAAGAAATGGTGGGTCCTACAGAACCTCTGACTCCCCTCTCTCTACTCTCTCCTCCGACTCTATGAAGAAGTGCCGCAAAGAAACCAAGAAAAGGTCATCAGCCTACTGTGCTACAAGTTGGTACATGGTCTATATCAGTGTACCATCACATCTCTTCAGAAAATTTCTTGAAGGAAAAGAATTCGAAAGTCTTTATTTTCTTTTCTTGTCGAGTCTTTTATGTAGTATTTTAGTCGTTAATTTTCTCTTCTTCTCGAGTCTTTTAAAGTAGTATTTCTTATAGCATTGATTGCAATTAGTACGTTTTATGGTCCAAGCGTAGAATTGCTGGTTTAAAAGAATCCTTTTTAGTCTTGTTAGGTACGTAAGTTTAAATCTAACGCCATAGAGAAAAACCTCTATTGAAGAAAATAGAGGGTAACTTGGTGTTCAAGAAAAGTTGAACCGTGTGATTAATTAATTGATGCTGCATTTTCATACGTGAAGATAACTAGCGGATTTAAACATGGTGAAATCTAAATAGGTGGTTCAGACCATGAAAGTAAACAACTTTCCCAAAAAACACGGGTCGAAAAGTGAAAAAAATAATTCTGACCTTTCATACGAAATCGACCACGTGATCGAGCATCTATTCATTTCATGGTCTGAACCACTTTTTTAATTTGGCGGGTGTACCATGTATATGTTTCAAAATGGGTATTGTGTACAGTGCGTATTACAGAACTCTAATTAGTGAAATATGTGAAACTACAGAAAATTTTCTTGCTTAAAGATTATGTATTCCAGTCTAGTTTCCAGTGGCGGGTCTGAATCGCCGTATAATTTTCACCACGCTAATCTATATAAACTACTATTCATCCCATAAATTACCCACTGCTGAGTCGGGCCTCCTCCCACCACAGGGAGGGTACTTAGCCTAATGTGCAACGCAGGCCAGACGGGTTGGCGCGGGGTTTCATGTCAAGTTTTCCTTTCTTGCGGCTAAGTTTTCGGCCTTTTTATTTCCTTTTGTCGGATCTTACGACACCCTCATGAGGAAATGGGGTGGTGAAACTAGTATTTTAAGTCCGTCACCACACGGACGTAAGTAACCTAAATATACAATATACAGTAACTACCTAAAATACTAAATAATTCCTTCATAAGTTCCATTTTATTTACAAACAAATAGGAAACAATCTCCAATTTCTGGTATTCGGTTACCATGGGACAGCAACAAACATATCAAATCCGTATTCCGTATAACCTAAGGCGGTATTGCCATAAAATTAGCATATCTCCGAATCTAGGTCACATAAAGAAACTATCGTACCGAAATCCGAATACGATCGGGCGATATATCGGTGGAGTCCCACAGGGGCTAAGAGCTCGGGAAGCAAATAATATTTTATCTTATTTTCTCTACATTCCCCAGTTTTATTCGTCATTCATTTATCGGAAAACTTCTAAGATAAATCTAAGCAATACGCGTCGCGTTTGCGGGGGTTCGATTTGTCCTTTGTTTCCCCTCGTGTCATTGACATTTAATTACTTATTCCATTTGGTTCTGATTAAGTAGTAATTCGGGGTGGTCCAGGATGGTGACTTTTTTTTATAAAGGCTTACGTTTGCCCTCTATCTCGCTTGATGGAAGGTGAAGATGAGGCCTATGATTTACGTTTGCCTAGGTATCTATTATGGCTTTAAAGAGGCCCAGATTATATCTTTCCAAAAAAAAATCTCGGCATAGTGTTCCACTTCAGAGCTGTCTGCTTAATATAAGAAGAGGCAAACGGCTACGTGCGTAATGGAGGAATGTCTACAACATTAGGGTGAAACTGCGCGCTTTTATCTGTGCCTTCGTTTAAGATTGATGTTTTAGTGTTATCTACTTTCTGATTTTATTTTCTTAGCCCCGTACTAAAATCAAAACTTAATTAATCAAGTTGGCTCAATAGAGGTCTATAAAAAAGTCAAAAAATAAAATCTTCCATTTATGAATGCAACTTTACTGTCTGTAAAGTTGCATTGGTAAATGGTAGGTAGAGAGCCGGCAAGAAACTCGGTAGTTGCTCTTAATATATCGCCATTTTTAGGCACAAGGCCGGAATAATACGTTAGAAAACTCGCGTAATAGTCGCAAAGCACCAAACATCAGCAACATCTAGTAAACAATCCGTTGCTGGGTAAACAGGTTGCGTTGCTGGGGGTCGGTTCCCATATAACATCTATTATGAATAAGGCGGTGCACAGAAGTGGGTTTTGGCTCCAGAGACGCTTCTGTCCCCAGAGTTTTCCTTAGGAGCTTTAACTCACGGTTCATTAGTTATCAGTAGATACCATTAAACTGGTACCACTCCGTCGAACTTTTGCTTAATTAATTTACGAATATACTAAACTTAGTTAGCAACATAAAAATTAAACACAGTATCGCTTATTCCAGATATTCATCTCACTAAATTGCCGAGGAGGCTAGGAATGGAGTTCGTTCTTGGATGGAAATTCTTAATTGAACCAGTTAACTAATTGGACTAATTATGAGTAGACATTTGGATAAAATAATGGGAATTTTCACTCCAATTTTTGTCAGGGCATTATGGTTTTGCTTATCACATAGCATGTGTCACTTTGAAATACGGCAATAGAGATAGTGTACGTTGTCTTTGACTCGCGAGTTATAGGTTCTTTGGATACGTGCGTGGAAAGAAATGTAACTTTTTAATGGAAACATGGCATGGCTGTTTGGCGCGCCAGTCGATACGGTGCTCCAAACGGTGTGGAGTGAGGAGAGTGCCATCTGGGAGCCTAAGAGGCGAGCTCTGGTGACATGGTCGGAGGGAACCTCTCTCTGACGAGGTTAATTGGACGGTTAATTGACAACGAGAAGGGAAGCCATGGCCTCCTTCTGCGAGGACTTTATGGCGCAGAAGGAGGCTGTAGAGTGGGTCAGTGAGGAGGATGATAATATAGATGGAAATCAAACGATTTAATCGATATAATTATCATACTTTAAATGATTTAATTTGTTCTTAAAAAGGTTTTTGTATTATTTACTTTGTAAGGTACCGTTTTTCAGGAGCCCTTAGTTACTGAGTTTTCCACATTAATAAATACCACGTGGACGAAATGGCGGGTAATAGCTAGTTTAAGAAAAGCAGCAATTGAATTACTGGTGTGTAGACAACAACGTATGTAACAGATTAAAATATTATTAATTTCTATACGAATCGTGCCTTACTTATCTAGAGCAGCGGTACCCGTCTGGATTCCGGTGTCCGGTGGAACCGGTGTCAATTTCCGGACACTACGTCTAATACGGTTATATTCAAATTGGGTAGGTTTAAACATACTACCTAAATCTCCGTGGAACCATGCCAATAATACCTGTCTATAGTGTACACTGTCGAGCAATGAACGACGTACTATAAAACCCTCTAGCATTAAGCGTATTTCTATTGTATTGCAATAAGCTTCAGATGACACCACTAGTAATTATGAATAAAAACAATGTCATTAAACAATAGTTATCTTAAACTAGCTTTTGGGCGCGGCTTCGCTCGCGTGGACTTCGAACCCGTGCTTATCTCTATGCATTTTTGTTATGAATATAGAAGTGGTTATTGTGACTAAACTATGATAGTTAGATATGTGCTCTCGCGGATTTTTTTGTAGATTTTAATAAGACCTACAAACTCGTAGTACTTCATTTTGTTCTATTGTTAATCGTTTTTGCAGCGCACGCATAAATAGGTTTTCGATTTTACACCTTGGGTTACTAAATCGCAATTTTCATACGGATCCCTAATTCTTTTGAAAATTAAATATAACATAAATAGCCTATAACCTTCCTCGATAAATGGACTATCTAACACTGAAAGAATTTTTGAAATCGGACCAGTAGTTCCTGAGATTAGCGCGTTCAAACAAACAAACAAACAAACAAACAAACAAACAAACTCTGCAGCTTTATATATTAGTATAGATAGATAAATTTTTAAAAATAGTGTCGTGCGCAAAAAGTTACTATGGTCACAAGAATATGTCACACGTCACAAAATATTTTAATATTAAAGATTCTATATTTAAAACGGTTCAATTAAAAGCTGCCAGTGTTTCTCGGTGTAATGGTTTTTTAAAAAAAGGTGATTGGTCTCGGTACCTGTAGTATATTTCTCTTGTCTCATTGGTGAACTACCAGCATTAACATTTAGTGGGACCACCGGTAATTTGATGGTTAAACCAGCTGTTAGTTTTCAAGCTACTAAACACGTGCAACTACTACCATAGGACCGGACCATGGAGAAGGTCGGATATTACACACAAGTGATGGACATGATGAACAACCATCCAACTTTGGGCAACGTCTGTACGTTGCTTAACCTACAGATCGATTGCGCAACACAGAGAAACATGTAAATCATGTTTTTTGGGTAAAGACGGTTAAGCCAAGCTATTGAATGGATTTAACCATTACGAAGAGTGTTTTTAGAAATGTATGAAAAAAATCTGCTCATTTTTTGGAGATTATTTAGATCTAAAAAAAGTTATGTAGATCTGTATTGTTAAAAGTACATTATGCAGAGAAACATTGTCTGTGTGGTGATGAATTTGGAATACATACTGTCACCAACCCAATCCATCCCGTCAGGGTCTCGTAAGATGCTAGAGAAGGAAAACTTGAAACGAAACCCTGTGCCACTAGTGGCCAATTTAGCAAGTGGCATTAGGCCAATTTTAATGTATGTTTTTTTTTAATAAATTCGGAATCCTTGTACTAGTTTATAAACTGTACAACCATGTAATTCACGAACACAAATGACACCCAGATTTGGAGCAAGTGCCTCTCGTTTAGACAAAGAAGCCCGACCCCGGACTCGAACCCGGGACCAGTCGATCCAAAGGCGGCTCATCCAACCCCTAGGCTAACAAGGCAGTTACCCTTCATGTAATGGGAGGAAGCCCGACATAGCAGTGGGTAATTTATGGGTTGTATGGTAGTAGTCTAATTCGAGCCCTTTACAAAACATCCGGCAAAATATTGTAAATAAAACCTTTTTTATTTTACTTTTTTTTAATGATTTTATGTAGAATCACGTGTCACATATTTTACGAACTTATTAATCAGTACTAACAATAAATTAAAACCAATATTCAAAGCAACAAATATTTAAAGTCTTCACAATCTGTTAGGCCTGGTGTATCTCTCACGGAATGACGAAACTATATCGTTTACCTTATATTTCAACTAGCGACCCGCCCCGGCTTCGCAGGGGTGCAATTATGCATGTATTATACTTAAAAACCTCTTGAATCTCTCTATCCACTAAAGAAAACCGCTTCAAAATCCGTTGCGTAGTTTTAAAGATTTAAGTATACATAGGGACGGACAGATGACAGCGACTTTGTTTTATACTATATAGTGATAGTGAAGTCAAATCATTTATTTTGCATAGGACACAATAGACACTTACAAATTGTCAACATAATTAAAAAAGAAATAAGTAGTTTATCATCCATCTCGTTACCATAACTGCTTAGCTTGGGACGAGATGGCGTTGTGTGAAATATCCAATGATATTTATTTATTTATTTAAATACAAAGCAAAGCAATATAGTTTACCACCAGTTTCGAACGCGACCACTGCTGAGAAGAATTGTCAATTAACTCAGAGGAAACCCTCTTTTTCTTTTTTATTATTTTCTTATTTATTATCGGACCGACTCAGCAGTGGGTTTTTATGGGTTAAGTGTTAAGTAGTAGAATATGCCAACGATAATCTAGTAAGAATGCCTTCAACATCAATTCCAAAATGGTATGTAATCAACAAAGGAACATTTAGCCTAAATTGGAATAGTTTGTGCGACGCCAAGGCCCAGTAATTTACTAACCGAAGGAGTTAACCACGCTAATGAAAATTGCTTTGATAAGATCGGACGGTCTAGGAGTTATTGAATATGATGTTGGAAGATTACACCGTAGATTGATGTCTGGTGTCCTTATTTGTATTTAAGTGACGTAATAAACCTCGTCAGGAGCAAATTTATTATAGCTGTTTCCGTGGTAACTGCGTGGTGACTTAGGTATGTTGGATTTGAACTATATACTGACAATACCCTATTCTTTCGTAAGGTCGTCGTAAGGGTCAATTAAAAAAAACTTTAGTGCAGAAAACCTACCGGTAAACTCAAAATTTCAGTCAAAATACGTCCACTGCAGAATAAGGCCTCCCTCAAGGATCTCCGCAAAGGCCGGTCTTGGGCCGCCCGCATCCATTGCTTTCCGGTGACCTTAACCCGGTCGGCGGTCCACGGCGTGGAAGGCCTACCAGCACTGCGCCTTCCAGAACGCGGTCGCCACTCGAGAAATTTTCTGCCCCACCAGGCGTCGGTCCTGCGAGCTATGTGTCCTGCCCACTGCCACTTAAGTTTGGCAATCCGGTGGGCTATGTCAGTGACCCTGGTTTTCCTGCGTTCCTCATTTCTGATTCGATCTCGCAGGGAAACTCCGAGCATAGCCCTCTCCATTGCCCTTTGGGTGACTTTGAGCATTCTGATGGAACCCATACAGAGAGAGTGACCCCTTTGGAACAGCCACCACGTTTCTGTTCCAAATGTCATCACTGGCAACACACATTGGTCGAAGACGCACTCAGAGACTCAAATACTAGTACATAATAGTTAACCAAGCAAAGCTTCCATAGTCGTTTGGACTTGTACTTTAACTTCGTTCAAGAACATTGAGTTTAACAAAGAGCTGATGTTTTGAGGAATACCTGATCTTTAACCACAAACATTCCAGCCTTGATTGTGGCCATAAATCTGAGAGGCGGCTTGTAAATTACTCGCCCACATTCGATTAGCCCCGAGATGGCGAAGGTAATTATGTAGGAACTCGTAACTTCGCCAACTATGGCGCTCCTAATCCGGGAATTTAATTCTGTTCGTGACATTCGCGCTGAATTACTTTAGCATTTGTTTTTATTTGATCCAGAATAGATTAGTACGTTGATGGGACAGGCTTATCAACAGACGTGGTTTTTGTTTCATCATTATTACCTATTTAAGGGAAGTGAATAAATTCTTTCCAAGTTCTTTCGTTCAGCCAAGTTGCATTCAGATTTTATATTACTACTCAGCCCGTAGATACCCTACTGCTGTCGGGCCTCCTCCAGTTACATGGAGGCTGACTAGTTAGCTGACCGAACTGCGCTTGCCTGGCGGGTTGGCAGAGGGTTTCGAATCACGGGGTGGGCCGAGGCCCCCAGGGTCGCGGACTCTGGGGCGCAACTTACCATCTCCACGCGCTCCGAAGTCCCACATAACCCGGCCAATTCCTAAACGACCGGGTATCCATGAAGATTTCAGGCGAAAAAAAAGGGGGTTTCCAATCAAGTTGTCTTTCTCTTACGGCTAGGTAAGCGGCTTTGCCTTACGACACCCGCAGGATGGAATTGGGTGGTGACACTATGTTTTCTAAATTTAAAAAAGAAATTGATTTATTACCTTCCGCTTTGTTCCTGAATTGATACTATGAAAATAAGTTATGCGCATGTTAGTTATCTCAAAGTACTTTTCTTGTCCTCAGGCTGCACGTGCGTCCGCTTCACATCGACGTATGGCAAAGAGCGTGGTACCTTTAGTAGTCCTGACTACCCTCGCGCTTATCCACCCGCAATCGACTGCCTGCTTTACACCTTTGTGGCAGCACCTCACGAGATCATCGAGCTCGTCTTCACTGATTTTGACATATATAAGGAGCACTCTGAGTAAGTACTTTTTTATTCTTACTCAGTCGCTGAAATGTTTCATGTAGAGGCCTAAACAACGGATTAAGAATACATGGTGTCACAACCCCATTCCATCTTGAGGGTGTCGTAAGTCGACAAAATGACAAGGCTGAAAAGCGACAAGTGCCCGAGAACTTGATTGAGACGGGAAACTTGATACGAAATCCTGTGCCAACCCGTCTGGCCAGCGTGGCACAGCAAGCTAAATACCCTCGATTTCACTAGAGGTGGGTCATCTATGGGCCACTCAGCAGTGGGTCATCTATGGGCTAAGTAGTAGAAGAAAATCTCAATGGAACTTGGCGACTGAAGGAACTTGGAAAGAGAATAAGAAGTAAGAATACACGGTGTGACCACCCCATTCCATCATATCCTGAGGGTGTCTAAAGTGCCGACAATAGGAAATGACAAGACCGAAAACCTAGCTGCAAGAGAAGGAAACCTTGCTACTAAACCTTAAGCCAACCCGTCAGGCCAGCGTAGCAGAGTAATTAATTACCCTCCATGTAACTGGAGGAGGTCCGACTCAGCAGTGGGTCATCTGTAGGCTGAGTAGTAGATTCATGGTTTAGTTATTTATATTAAGGCACTTATGTATAAAACATTAAAATAGATTTTTACTTCAGTAGCTCAAACATGTAGGTTTTGCTCACTGAAAACAGTGGACAAAATGCGATTTTGCCCACTGAGTGAGACAATAGTTATTTGTTATACAAGAGTGCAAAGTTGCTTTTTAACCGCGTGTTCAATTTTGATGACCGAGCAAGCGAAGGATTCTAAAATTAGAATCCTGAACGTTAGCGAGGGAATCAAAAGAGCACGAGGAGAAAAATCTTTGCACTCGAGTGCAACACGTAACTTTTCATCCCACCTCAGCGAGGAAATGACTAAATGCAAAAAAAAACGTTTACAATCACAAGATAGGTACACTTTTATTTCAGGTTAGGTATTAATTACTACATTATGACAGGTAAGTATTACAGAATAATCTTTACTTTATTCTCTAGCGAATAAAAACGGCTTTTGCACTCAGATATCGAAGAGCAAAAATACTTTATTCTCTAGCGAATAAAAACGGCTTTTGCACTCAGATATCGAAGAGCAAAAATACTCTTTCCGAGATGGGGGGATGAAAAGTAACTTTTTAATTCTAATTCGAAACATTGACACTATCTCTTTCCCGCCAATAGAAAAGAGAGAGAGACAAAGACCAAGTGGCCAGTACCAACAGCTCCGATTTTTCTTCTTCTTCATTTAGGTTTTGGCTTCCATCGTTATACCGATGATTTTGCCAATGACAAGTGTGTTGTGTTAGAAATTTCGTGTGATTATGAAAGTTAAATTAATTGGTTATAAGTTGCGTTAGAGTTATGAAGTTAAATGTTAGCAGGTAGCGCTATAGAAAACAATACAAAGCATTAAAGTACAGATTATAAATATTAAATTGATAGAGCAATATTATGGGAACTATATTTGATTAAATACAAACTAGACGTACTTTTAACAGTTCGATAGGATGAAAGGAGTTCGTTATGGGGTTACTCCGATTTTTAATTCGATCTCAAAGACAAACACGTTCGGAATTTCGTACTATCTAAAGAAATTTAACAAAAATGATAATTATATCTTTTATTGTAATTCATTGAATTTTTAACTTATTGTTGTATTTAAACTAAAATAAGTATTTACTGCTTAAAAAACTGATATTTAACTTAAAAATATTTAATTATAGTTTCAAAAATGTTACGTAATATATTTCATTTCCTATAGTGTTCTCGCTGCTGAAGTGAAAAGTTATGTATGGTACACGAGAGCAAAATTTTTCGCATCTCGTGCCTTTGAATCCCTCGCAGCACTCAGGAATCAACTTTAGAATCATTGATTTCTTCACTTACTCGGGATTCAATATCAGCACTCGCAGCAAAAAATGACTTTGCTCTGTTGTTGCACAAATAACTATTAACGCTTTTTAAAAAAAAACGTTACCCTTGCTGTATTTGAACCTGTGTCGCGGGGGCAGTTCACAAACATGACATTCACGAACACAAATGACACCCAGACTCAGAGCTCTCTCTCTGGTTTAGACAAAGACACTTGCCCGTCCCCAGAATCGAACCTGGGACCTCGTGATCCAAAGGCGGCGCAGCAACCCCTAGGGAAACGAAGCAGTCCTAAATATATAACCTAAATATTGATATAACAAATGATCAAACTTGAATAAATCGTCTGTAAAGTTTAATGTCTATAGTCACAGTTAGTTCAATCTTTTCTATTTACCCAACTCCTGTTTGGAACGAATTTGTTACGAAGACCTAAAACTTTCCTTTCAGTTAAGTTCATTGATAATTCAGTGCCAACAACATAAAGCAGAGACCTTTTAATTAGAGTTCAAGTTACAGAGCTAAGTTGTTGAGACGGCCTAAATCCGAATCATAAAGTATTTAAGCTTGAAGATACCCAAAGTTATTTCTTTTCAAGGACAGGAGAATGGAACTTTTGATTTAGAATGTTCAACGGGATTGACATTCGCTGAAGCTGGTTTTTTCTTTTTTTTTTCCTGCCCCTTCAATTTCCTTAGTCGCCTCTTACGACACCCTCGGGATAGTATGGTTTGGTGACAATGTGTATTCTAAATCCAAAAACAGTTGAAAACTTCATAATCATCACCGTCATTTCAGCCATAAGACGTCCACTGCTGGACATAGGCCTCCCCCAAGGAATTCCACAAAGACCGGTCCTGGGCCGCCCGTATCCATCGTTTTCCGGCGACCTTAACCAGGTCATCGGTTCCCCGTGTGGGAGGCCTACCAGTATTGCGCTTTCCGGAACGCAGCCGCCACTTGAGGTCTTTTCTGCCCCAGAGAGCAATGGAGAGGGCTATACTCGGAGTTTCCCTGTGAGATCGAACAGAAATGAGGAGATACGCAGGCAAACCACGGGTCACTGACATCGCCCACAGGATTGGCAGTAGGCAGGGTACATAGCGCGCAGGACCGACGCCCGATGGGGCAGAAAAGGCCTCGATGAAAACTTAGCTGCATCAAATTGAAAGAAACTTAATCCAGTGGGATATGTAAAGACTGAAACGATGAATATTTTGGCAGTGATTTAATGTCAATAGATGAGATTCATTGTACTATATGTTACAGAGCATAGTGGATATCTAAATACAAAAATACTTTGTAATAGTTATTTGTTATACAAGAGTGTAAAGTTGCTTTTTAACCGCGTGTTCAATTTTGATGACCGAGCAAGCGAAGGATTCTAAAATTAGAATCCTGAACGTTAGCGAGGGAATCAAAAGAGCACGAGGTGAAAAATCTTTGCACTCGAGTGCAACACGTAACTTTTCATTCCACCTCAGCGAGGAAATGACTAAATGCAAAAAAAAAACGTTTACAATCACAAGATAGGTACACTTTTATTTCAGTTTAGGTATTAATTACTACATTATGACAGGTAAGTATTACAGAATAATCTTTACTTTATTCTCTAGCGAATAAAAACGGCTTTTGCACTCAGATATCGAAGAGCAAAAATACTTTATTCTCTAGTGAATAAAAACGGCTTTGCACTCAGATATCGAAGAGCAAAAATACTCTTTCCGAGATGGGGGGATGAAAAGGATATTTAAGACTTAGTCTTAGAGGATTTCTTAAGTCCACACAGCTGACTACAGAAACGGACATAGTCGATCATTGCTTGTCCGCCTTGGTAGATGACCGGAGCTTCGTCTAAGGCGTAATCTGCTTCTTTCTGGGTGAACTTGTCGCCCCACGTCATTAGATCATGTCGGATTCTGTTGACAAAGACACATTTATTTTTCAATTTCAGTAATTAAAACTGCTCAAGTTCTTAACTATAGATGCAATAATGAATTATTCTTCATCACTACATAGTTTATAACAAAGTCGCTGTCGTCTGTCCGTCGCTATGTATGCTTAAATCTTTAAAACTACGCAACAGATTTTGAAGCGGTTTTTTGTAATAGATAGAGTGATTCAAGAGGAAGTTTTATGTGTATAATAGATGCATGATATTGAAGAGAAACACTCATAATTTTAGATGTTATTCATTGTACCCAGGCGATGCCGGGGCGGGTTGCTAGTTAATATATATTTCAGTTTAATATCTAGGTCATTCATAGCTATTATTATTTAACTCCGAGTTTGTAACCAACTTTCAGTTTGACATATATTTGTATTAGTTGATAACTCATCCGTTTTTCACGAAAAGCCCGTAAGCCTACGCAAAAGCTTGCAACGAGCACACCAGAAATGTAAGGAACAATTTTGTTTTACGATCTGGGAATACGACGTACAAAATGTTTCGGTATTACTATTCTCGTCAAAATTTTCCCATAGAATTATACAAAATGCTATTCGCTAGTATCGTAAAACACAGATTGCACTGGGAATTTTAATAAACTGCCGAACCCTCTTTTCGCAGTATTGCAAGGTCTACCTATGTTTTACCTCACTTATTTTATCGGTGCATATTTCTCTTAATGACTTCGAGATACTGTGTTGTGGTTTGTTACTTGTGCATGTTTCTAAAAAAAAACTTATGTTTATATAGCTAATTTATGTTATTAGGTTAAGATATATTACCATACTTCCGCACTTTTCCAGTGCATCTGTCATAAGCCCCTCTCATCATCATCATCAGCCCACATTAGTCCAATGCTGGACATAGGCCTCCCCTAAAGAGCGCCATAGCGCCCTGTCTTCAGCTTGACGCCCCTCTGCACCACCCAAATGTTTACTGTTACCTATTTAAATTCTTTGCATGAAGAATTAAATAAAAAAATGTTATAAATATAAATCGGGTATTTATATAAAAACGAAACTCCTGCACTAGCACAGTCGTGGGGGCTGTTTACAAACTTATAATCAACGAAAACAAATGACATTCAGACTCAGAGCAAGTGCCTCTGGTCTGTTTACCCGAATCCGGAATCTAACCGGGGCCCAGTATCCCAAGGCAGTACACCCAACAAGTATCCTTGGTGATCCAAGGATACTTGTTGGTTACAATATCCTTTGACATTTCACACAACGCCATCTCGTCCCAAGCTAAGCAACTTAATGCTTGTGTTATGGTAACGAGATGGATGATAAACTACGTATATACATTTTTTTTGTAAATGCATACATATTATAGATAGAAAACACACAGACCCGGAACAAATACTTGTAGGTCGTACAAATATTTCTTCCGTGCGGGGATCGAACCCGTGACATGCTGCGCAGCAGTTGATCGCTCAACCAGTACATAACTATTTAGATTTCCTTCTGTGGAAACAAAGCTAGCTGCTTCTTATTTTGCCAGTCGCTTAGGAATGGAACGGGTACTCTAAAATATCCATTAACTATTGAACTTTTAAATGAATTAATAAAAATCGGATACTATCATTCATTTCTGTACTCATCACTATCGCTATCACTGCATATTATAAAACAAAGTCGCTGTCGTCTTTTCCTCCATAAGTATGCTTAAGTCCTTAAAACTACGCAACGGATTTTGAAGCGGTTTTTTATATAATAGATAGAGTGATTCAAGAGGAAGGTTTTTATGTATAATACTTCCATAATATTGTAGAGCAACACTGATAAATTTAGAGGTTCATCATTGCACCCGTGCGAAGCCGGGGCGGGTCGCTAGTTAAATATAAATCAAAACTGCTTCGTTCACCATTCAATTTAGTCTCAATCAAGATGATAATTGAATATCATTTGGCTGGCAAATATGCTCTTTAGTTTGTAACGAATTGCATAATTGAAACCAAATATTTGTTTGTATGTATTTGTACCCTTCAATGTGTACTGGTATATTGGCCAATACTATTAAGATATTTAGTGAGTAATCATCAATACTATCTCCAGCCATAAATCATCTAGTGGTTAGATGTGCCGCCTTGGATCAACGGGTCCCGGGTTCGATTCCGGGGTCGGGCAAGTGTCTTTGTCTAAACCAGAGGCACTGGCTCGGAGTCTGGGTGTCATTTCTATCTATTTTAAGTATGTATTTACAAAAATAAAAAATGTTTCTAAGTAGTTTATCATCCATCTCGTTACCATAACACAAGCATTAAGTTGCTTAGCTTGGGACGAGATGGCGTTGTGTGAAATGTCCAAGGATATTTATTTATTTATCTACTACTGAGTTGAGTCCACTTTTTTTTTTGCAGGCTAAAATCCTTTATGGGGTATTCACACCAGCCTGGGGAAAGGCCAATGTGGGGTGCGGGACTCTGGTCCGCCAATCGGTTGTATGAACGGCGTCCACCACTTCTCAGCTCAGACCTTCTCCTGAACCGGGCCTCCTCCAACTACGTGGAGGGTAATTAGCCTGTCCCACGCTGGCCAGACAGGTTGGCACAGGATTTCGTGTCAAGTTTTCCTTCTCTTACAGCTAGGTTATCGGCTTCTGTCAACACTTACGACACCCTCAGGATGGAATGGGATGGTGACACCATGTATTCTTAATCCGTTACGGACGGTGTCCACATACCCACTAAACACCCCCCCGGTGTAACGTCCCACACCGCCTGCCTCGTGGGTCCTGGCGGTCCGAGGATATTTATTTATTATTTATTTATTGTGTATTCTAAATCCGTTAATTATTATTATAACCTACAAAATCAGTTCTCATTCTTACCACCTGCTCCAAAATAAGTACAAGGTTTCGTATCAAGTTTACCTTCTCTTACGGCTAGGCTTTCGGCCTTGTCTCCTGTTGGCGACTTTTACGGCAGAACCCTCAAGGTGAAAGGGGGTGGGGACTTTTTAAAATCACACTAATACTAATTCTTAGTCTTTTTTGTAAGCATAATTTTTTTTTTTGTATGAACTTTTAGATTTTATTTTACTTCATCACTACATAGTATAAAACAAAGTCGCTGTCGTATGTCCGTCCCTATGTATGCTTAAATCTTTAAAACTACGCAACGGATCTTGAAGCGGTTTTTTGTAATAGATAGAGTGATTCAAGAGGAAGGTTTATGTGTATAATAGATGCATGTTATTGTAGAGAAATACTCATAATTTTAGATGTTATTCATTGTACCCAGGCGATGCCGGGGCGGGTTGCTAGTTAATATATATTTCAGTTTAATATCTAGGTCATTCATAGCTATTATTATTTAACTCCGAGTTTGTATCAAACTTTCAGTTTGACATATGTTTGTATTAGTTGATAACTCATCCGTTTTTCACGAAAAGCCCGTAAGCCTACGCAAAAGCTTGCAACGAGCACACCAGAAATGTAAGGAACAATTTTGTTTTACGATCTGGGAATACGACGTACAAAATGTTTCGGTATTACTATTCTCTTCAAAATTTTCCCTTAGAATTATACAAAATGCTATTCGCTAGTATCGTAAAACACAGATTGCACTGGGAATTTTAATAAACTGCCGAACCCTCTTTTCGCAGTATTGCAAGGTCTACCTATGTTTTACCTCACTTATTTTATCGGTGCATACTTCTCTAAATGACTTTGAGATACTGTGTTGTTGTTTGTTACTTGTGCATGCTTCTAAAAAAAACTTATGTACTCGTATATATAGCTAATTTATGTTATTAGGTTAAGATATATTACCATACTTCCGCACTTTTCCAGTGCATCTGTCATAAGCCCCTCTCATCATCATCATCAGCCCACATTAGTCCACTGCTGGACATAGGCCTCCCCTAAAGAGCACCATAGCGCCCTGTCTTCAGCTTGACGCCCCTCTGCACCACCCAAATGTTTACTATTACCTATGTAAATGCTTTGCATGAAGAATTAAATAAAAAAAAGTTATAAATATAAATCGGGTATTTATATAAAAACGAAACTCCTGCACTAGCACAGTCGTGGGGGCTGTTTACAAACTTATAATCAACGAAAACAAATGACATTCAGACTCAGAGCAAGTGCCTCTGGTCTGTTTACCCGAATCCGGAATCTAACCGGGGCCCAGTTTCCCAAGGCAGTACACCCAACAAGTATCCTTGGAGATCCAAGGATACTTGTTGGTTACAATATCCTTTGACATTTCACACAACGCCATCTCGTCCCAAGCTAAGCAACTTAATGCTTGTGTTATGGTAACGAGATGGATGATAAACTACGTATATACATTTTTTTTTGTAAATGCATACATATTATATATAGAAAACACACAGACCCGGAACAAATACTTGTAGGTCGTACAAATATTTCTTCCGTGCGGGGATCGAACCCGCGACATGCTGCGCAGCAGTTGATCGCTCAACCAGTACATAACTATTCAGATTTCCTTCTGTGGAAACAAAGCTAGCTGCTTCTTATTTTGCCAGTCGCTTAGGAATTGAACGGGTACTCTGTAAACCCATTAATATCTATTAACTATTATCCATTAACTATTGAACTTTTAAATGAATTAATAAAAATCGGATACTATCATTGATTTCTGTAGTCATCACTATCACTATCACTACATATTATAAAACAAAGTCACTGTCGTCTTTTCCTCCATAAGTATGCTTAAGTCCTTAAAACAACGCAACGGATTTTGAAGCGGTTTTTTATTTAATAGATAGAGTGATTCAAGAGGAAGGTTTATATGTACGAGGGTGAATCAAAAAATTCTTGGAATCAATATTAAAAAATGCAAAGATTTAAATAATAATATTTTATTTTTCTACATAATCTCCCTCCAATGCAATGCATTTAGAATAACGCGTTTCTAACTTCCTTATTCCTTGTGAAAAAAAATTATTTTCTTGACTCTCGAAAAAGTCCTCTACGGCAGCTATAACCGCGTCATTATCGTGAAATTTTGTTCCACGAATTTCCTCTTTTAATTTTGGAAATAAGTGAAAATCACTTGGGGCTAAGTCCGGAGAATATGGTGGGTGGTCAAGGAGATTGAAGCCAGCACAGCGGATTGCGTTGAGCGCAACTTCCGATCGATGGGCAGGAGCGTTATCTTGAAGGAACAACACGCCCAACGACAGTTTTCCACGACGTTTTTCTTTAATCGCTTCACGCACTTTCGGGATTAAATTTGCATAATAGGGTCCAGTTATCGTCTGGCCTTTTGGCATGTAATCAATAAAAAGGATTCCTTCACTATCCCAGAACACAGAGGCCATAACTTTGCCAGCGGAAGGAGCAACTCGAAATTTCTTAATGGATGGAGAGGATGGTCGTTTCCAAGACATGCTTTGTCTTTTAGTTTCAGGATCAAAATGGTGGACCCACGTTTCATCCATGGTGACAAGACGACGGCAAAAATTATCCGAATCACGCTGGAACATTTCGAGATTACGCTTGGAAATTTCCAAACGTCGCTTTTTGTTTTCGTCGGTTAACATTCGTGGCACCCATCTTGCAGACACTTTTTTGAACCCCAGTGAATCAATTAAAATGGATTGAACGCTACCAAAAGATATCTTTAGGATCTCAGCTATATGTTTTATAGTCATTCTTCTGTCTTCCAAAACCAGATTCTCAACCTTTTTGACATTTTCTTCTGTAACGGAGGTTGAAGGCCGCCCAGAACGCGGGTCATCTTTACAGCTTGATCTACCTCTTTTAAATTCAGCCACCCAGTACGCAACCGTAGAATAGGGTACAGCATCACCCCCTAATGTCTGCTGAATGTCCAAAAAAATTTCCTTCGTAGACATTTTTTTCAAACTGAGATATTTTATCACCGCACGTAACTCACTTTTATCCATAATTTTGACTTTTTAGCAACTCGTTGCACAAAAAAATTTATTACATGCGAACGAACTGACAAAAACAAGTGACAGTCTGCATAAATATAGTGTGATAGACACTCTTTAATTTGAATATCGAACTTGATCCAAAAAGGTTTCATATATATGCACTTCTAAGAACTTTTTGATTCACCCTCGTATAATACTTCCATAATATTTCAGAGCAACACTGATAAATTTAGAGGTTCATCATTGCACCCGTGCGAAGCCGGGGCGGGTCGCTAGTTAAATATAAATCAAAACTGCTTCGTTCACCATTCAATTTAGTCTCAATCAAGATGATAATTGAATATCATTTGGCTGGCAAATATGCTCTTTAGTTTGTAACGAATTGCAAAATTGAAACCAAATATTTGTTTGTATGTATTTGTACCCTTCAATATGTACTGGTATATTGGTCAATACTATTAAGATATTTAGTGAGTAATCATCAATACTATCTCCAGCCATAAATCATCTACTACTGAGTTGGGTCCAATTCAATTTCATGGACGGAAATTAGCTTTTTTTTTGCAGGGGCTAAAATCCTTTATGGGGTATTTACACCAGCCTGGGGAAAGGCCAATGTGGGGTGCGGGACTCTGGTCCGCCAATCGGTTGTATGAACGGCGTCCACCACTTCTCAGCTCAGACCTTCTCCTGAACCGGGCCTCCTCCAACTACGTGGAGGGTAATTAGCCTGTCCCACGCTGGCCAGACAGGTTGGCACAGGATTTCGTGTCAAGTTTTCCTTCTCTTACAGCTAGGTTATCGGCTTCTGTCAACACTTACGACACCCTCAGGATGGAATGGGATGGTGACACCATGTATTCTTAATCCGTTACGGACGGTGTCCACATACCCACTAAACACCCCCCCGGTGTAACGTCCCACACCGCCTGCCTCGTGGGTCCTGGCGGTCTTCACGGGAGGGAAATTGGCCTACTCAGCTCCCTGGCAAAACATGATGGCAGAGGGTATAATGTAAGTTTTCCTTCTCGTGCGGCTATGTGGGCTGCCTCTTGCGTTCCTTTACTCACCTCTGACGACACCCTCGGAAAGGTATTTATTGCTCTCGTAAATTGACTGAAGTTGAATAACTGTTATTTAACTCCTTGCCGCCTCATTGGTCTAGGTAGTCTAGGAATCCCCCTTGACTGTGCTGCCATCTTGCCGTGGTGAGGGGGCTTGAGTGCCTCAATGATCCGTGGGGCCATACCGGCCAGGGCCTCCCATGCTGGGCGGGCCCACGGGGAGAGGTGAGACGAAGAGCGGCACCAACGTCCTCGGGTTGGCGCCGGCCGAGGGCTGACGGGCCTCCTCTGCGAGGCCGTATGTCGCGGAAGGGGGCTGCGGGGCGGATCGCTGGTGCGCTGCGATAGATTGGGGCTGCGGGGACCTGGTTAGATGGGGACCCTGTCCTCAGTGTGTCCCTGCGAGCCCTGGACGGGGGCTCCGGGGACCCGGGTAGATGGTGGACCTCAGTGTTTCCCTGCGGGCCCTGGACGGCTGCGGTACGCAGGTGTCCTCTGGTTGGCGCCGGCCCGAGGGCTGACGGGCCTCCTTCTGCAGGGCCGATGTCGCAGAAGGGGGCAGCGGGGCGGGTCGCAAGGGAGGGAGCTCCGGCTGACCCGCGCCGCGGACGGAGGCAGGGGTGGAGGGGGGTTCGTGACGGTGCGGGTGGCGCTCCAAGCGCGCCGTGTGAGGGTATACCGCTGGGGTTTTAGTGGGTAAACGACTCTTGGGTAGACGACCCTTGTCGGAGTCCCACATAATCACCGACCTTTCCCCCGGGGGGCGGTGGTATGCATAAAGAATTTCCCCAGAGAAAACAAAAAAAAAAAAGGTAGTCTAGGAATCCCGTAGCGCTGTTTCGGGCAGGTGGGTAAGTCGGGGCGAAATTTACCATCTCTACGCGCCACGGAGACCCACATGACCCGGCCAGTCCCCAACGGCACGGTATCCACGGAAAAAGAGGTTGGATATGCCGCCGTTTAATAGCAAATTTGCAATAGCAAATTGCACTTTAGTGAGTGCATTTTAGAACTTGTTTATTTCAATCTAGGTATTGTTTCGTTAAAATGATAATTTGACTCCACTTTATAAATGCAATCACGCGAAATAGAGGATGCTTTAGCTACGTCAGTGTTTGATACAAACGATTAAACTAGTTTTGTAGCAGAAATAATTAATTAACTGTTTCCAACTGGTTGGATAGTCGCTCATCTATATTGCATTAAATGTTATCTCGTACTACGAAAAGCAGACTGTTTTATAGCCGCTTTAGAAAAAAAGAAGTTTTACTTTGACATCTGTGTTGTTGAAAATTCCTGATCAGATCAAGAATAAATAAATATATATCCTTGGACATGTCACACAACGCCATCTCCTCCCAAGCTAAGCAACTTAATGCTTGTGTTATGGTAACGAGATGGATGATAAACTACTTATATATATATTTTTTTGTAAATACATACATATTATAGATAGAAAGAAAACAGCAGTCGATCGCTCAACCACTGCGCCAACCGTGTTTGTCATAGTTGAGAATGTCCAGTCTTTGCAGGAAATTTGTTCAACAATTTCATGGCTATCACCGTATTTATAAGGCCGTTAAAATACTACTACTACTCAGCCCATAAATGACCCACTGCTGAGTCGGGACTCCTCCAGTCACAGGAAGGGTAATTATTGGAGGTCGGAGTAGGTAGATTGATTTAAAGTCGTTGACGTCAAACGTATTATGCTCTATATTATGGATCATCATCATCATCATCATTTCAGCCAAAAGACGTCCACTGCTGGACATAGGTCCTGGGCCGCCCGCATCCACTGCTTTCCGGCGACCTTAACCAGGTCGTCGGTCCACCGTGTGGGTGGCCTACCAGCACTGCGCCTTCCGGAACGCGGTCGCCACTCGAGGACTTTTCTGCCCCATCGGGCGTTGGTCCTGCGAGCTATGTGCCCTGCCCACTGCCACTTAAGTTTGGCAATCCGGTGGGCTATGTCGGTGACCCTGGTTTGCCTACGTATCTCCTCATTTCTGATTCGATCTCGCAGGGAAACTCCGAGCATAGTCCTCTCCATTGCCCTTTGGGTGACTTTGAGTCTTCTGATGGAGCCCATAGTGAGCGACCACGTCTCTGTTCCATATGTCATCACTGGCAACACACATTGGTTGAAGACTTTTGTCTTCAGACACTGAATAATATGGATATGCTTCCAAAATACCGGAACGAAATCCCGCACAGTATGGATAAAATGGCATGTCCATAATATAATATCTTGACGCAAGTATATAAAATCAATCTACCTACTCCGACCTCTGGTAATTACTCTATTGTGCCACGGGTTGACTCTAGTGACACGCTCAGGATAGAATAATAAATAAATATAAATATCCTTGGACATTTCACACAACGCCATCTCCTCCCAAGCTAAGCAACTTAATGCTTGTGTTATGGTAACGAGATGGATGATAAAATACTTATATATATATATTTTTGTAAATACATACATAATATTATAGATAGAAAGAAAACACCCAGACCCGGAACAAATACTTGTAGGTCGTACAAATATTTCATCCGTGCGGGGATCGAACCCGCGACATGCTGCGCAGCAGTCGATCGCTCAACTGTGCCAACCGTGTTTGTCATAGTTGAGAATGTCCAGTCTTTGCAGGCAATTTGTTCAAAAATTCTTTCAGTGTTAGATAGTCCATTTATCGGGGAAGGTTATAGGCTATATTTTATTTTCAAAGGAGTTAGGGATCCGTATGAAAATTGTGATTTTGTAACCCAAGGTGTAAAATCGAAAACCTATTTATGCGTGCGCTGCAAAACCTATTGACAATAGAACAAAATGAAATACAACGAGTTTGTAGGTCTTATTAAAATCTACAAAAAAGTCCACGAGAGGTATCTAACTATCATAGTTTAGTCACAATAACCACTTTTATATTCATAAAAAAATGCATAGAGATAAGCACGGGTTCGAAGTCCACGCGAGCGAAGCCACGCCCAATAGCTAGTAATATGGATATGCCTCCAAAATACCGGAACGAAATCCCGCACAATATGGATAATGGCATGTCCATAATATAATATCTTGACGCAAGTATATAAAATCAATCTACCTACTCCGACCTCTGGTAATTACTCTATTGTGCCACGCGTTGACTCTAGTGACACGCTCAGGATAGAATGTGATGGTGACATAATGTATTCTTAATTCGTCACTACTAATAACTAATCGGATTGTCAAACTTAAGTGGCAGTGGGCAGGGCACATAGCTCGCAGGACCGACGCCCGATGGGGCAGAAAAGTCCTCGAGTGGCGACCGCGTTCCGGGAGGCGCAGTGCTAGTAGGCCTCCCACACGGTGGACCGACGACCTGGTTAAGATTGCCGGAAAGCAGTGGATGCGGGCGGCCCAGGACCGGCCTTTGTGGAAATCCTTGGGGGAGGCCTATGTCCAGCAGTGGACGTCTTTTGGCTGAAATGATGATGATGATGATGAATAACTAATCTGTTTGTGTATTAACTGTGTAATTAACCTAGACATATATGTGTTTTACGAAGCTTCTATCTCTGAATAAAGTTATGTATAGCATTATAATAGTCAGCACAAGACATTATCGCAATTATACGATTCTCAAAGGGCGCGTAAATTCCGTAAATCAAGATTCGAATTACATTTTCTGGTTCCCGCATGATGTATACCCGGGACTTTGTTGATATCATCTAAATTGGGATGAATAAAATGTTATCCTTGAAAATGGTAAGGATAGAATAGGCTTTTGAACCAAATGAATCTTGGGTAACTTATGTGGTGACGGATTTAGAATACATTGTGTCACCACCCCATTTCATTCTAAGGATGTTGTAAGAGCCGACAACAGGAAATGACATCGCCGAAAACTTAGCCGCAGGAGAAGGAAATCTTGATATTAAACCCTTTTCTTTTTGTTGTCGCTGGGGAAATGCTTTATGCATTATGCACCGCCCCCTGGGTAAAACCCCAGCGGTATACCCTCACACGACGCACTTGGGGCGCCACAAGTTCGCGTAAACGCAGTCTACTGTGACGCCCCGGCGGGCAAGCGACTATCAGAGAGGGCGCCCCGGTACACTGGGACGCCCTCAGTCATCGAGGCTTTCGATGTGGCACAGTAGGCTAATTACCCCCCATGTAATTGGAGGAGGCACGACTCAGTAGTGGGTAATTTAAGGGCTAAGAAGAAGTAGAAGAATCTTGTGTAAACCTGACACTTTTCGGTATATTTCGTGTACCATATATGATTTCCGTTTGGTGACGGATTTGTGTTTCTACACAATCTCACCATCCTGTTACGCAAAAACGCAAGAGGCAGCTCACCTAGCCGCAAGAACAAAATCTTGCTCCCATTTTTTTTTGTTGTCGCTTGGGAAATGCTTTATGCATACCACCCGGGGGAGAGGTCGGTGATTTTGTGGTACTCACGGGACAGAACCCGTATACCCACTAAAACCCCGGCGGTATACCCTCACACGGCACGCTTGGGGCGCCACCGGTTCGCGCAAGCGCAGTCCACGTTGACGCCCTGACAGGCGACTACCAGAGAGGGCATCCCGGTACACTGGGACGCCCTCAGTCATCGAGGCTTTCGTCGGTGGCGGGACCCACCAAAGGCCTCTATAGCGGGGGAAGGAGGTGGGCGTCTAGTCGCTTCCTCCTCCCCGACATCCGTCTGCGGCGCGGGTCAGCCAGGACGTCCTCCTCCGTGACCCGCTCCGCAGCCTCCTTCTGCGAGATGAAGCTTTCCTCGCAGAAGGTGGCCAGCACCTCCGCCTGGAGCTCCCAGGGGCGGTCTCCGGCGAGCAGCGTGGCAGCCGTCCACGACACCGTGCGGCTTCCGCAGAAGGGCCCTGTTGCGAGGGGCGAGATCTCCGACCCAGACGACAAAAAAAAACTTGCTCGCCTGTCCCAACCCGTCTTGCCAGCGTGGCATAGTGGGTTCCATCCGTGTAATGGGAAGCCGTGACTCGACAGTGGCTCATTTATGGGCTGAGTACTAGTAGAATTGTCGATCAACAATTCGAGTGACTTTTGTTTTGATTTGTGTTTGTTTATTCAGACCCTACTGTTATACGAAAATATATCCAATGGGACTTATAAAATAAATACGATTAGTAGATACGGAAAATAAACACGTTACAAAGTTCCCTTTTTACCTTTGTAGTGTCTTACAAAAGGTTGGCTCAAAGATGTACAAGCATATGATCAATTCCAACAACACATTTGGAACAAGGCAATGTTGAACATACAAAAGAGCCATGACCGCACCTAGATATTTCAATAAAGGTACGTCCAGAATAAAAGTTTTACTTCTACTACGCAGCCCATAGCTGACCCACTGCTGAGTCGGGTCTACTCCATTTACATGGAGGGTAATTAGCCTACTGTGCCACGCTGGCCAGGGGGGTTGTCACAAGGTTTCTTCACAAGGTTTCTTATCAAGTTTTCCTTCGGTTGCGGCTAGGTTTTCGGCCTAGTCATTTCCTTTTCTGCTGGTGACACTATGTGGTGATGGATTTAGAATACAGTGTAGGGCAGTGGGTCATCTATGGGCTAAATATTAGTAGTATTTGGTAGTAAGTTATCATTACAAAGTATAAAACAAAGTCGCTGTCGTCTGTCCGTCCCTATGTATGCTTAAATCTTTAAAACTACGCAACGGATTTTGAAGCGGGTTTTTTTAATAGACAGAGTGATTCAAGAGGAAGGTTTTTATGTATAATACATGCATAATTGCACCCGTGCGAAGCCGGGCGGGTCACTAGTTAAATATATAAGATGTGACCTGATAGCTTTGAAACTCCTGAACCGATATTGATAAAACATGTCTAAAAACGCTAAATATATACTTTTAAATAAAAACACGCATCATTGCCGTTCAAGCAGATATTACGAAACACAATTAATCTGCATGTCAAACAACGTCTGGTCCTGCTAAAAACTGGATGGGTGCCCAACATTTGTTAATCTAACCTAGTCCGGGCTTCGGAGGGAACGTAAAAACTTCAGTCCTGGCTGCCGTCCTTAAACGCAATCTAGCTATATAATTACCGGTTGTCCCATCTTAAGAGTCGCGGAGGGTAGAGGGCAATAGTTTCGTGTAAATACTGGTAGTTGGCCAAATCAAGTTAGAGTACCGACTGTTGTTACATTGGTAAGAAGCAACGATGCTAAAGAAAGAAACATCAAACACTCCAGTTTTTGTAATTGCATCACGTTTTTTACCTAACAATCTGATGTTACCTGTCTTCGGGTATGAATCCGGTATTGTCCTTGTCCCAGCGCGACAGTGCTGCTACCAGTGTCTCCTCGGAGTCTAGTTCCAAGGTTTTGAAACCCAAAAGGTTAACAAACCCTTCAAAATCCAGCGGATTTGGCGCCTGTGAAGAGAGATTGTTTTTGAGAATAAATATCTTAAAAAGTTTCATTTACAAAACACATCGAAAGTCGTGATGATCTATCTATAAATTAGTACGCGGAGCAAACATTTTGTACCCGTTTTTACGAATATTACACGGGTGGAGGAGTATGAAATGTCCCACACTTATAGCCTAAATAGAGAAGAGTGCAGAATGCTTATTTTTTTTTTATTATGCATAAAAAATACACCGAATCAATAAAAATACCATTACATACTACCATGTATTACACATACACACACGCATATAGAATGTTTTGTTTGTTGTTAGAGTATGTGGTCGAATTGAGATTAGAACTAAGTTTAGAAAATATGTACAGAACTATAATTAAAATTAATTATGGTCTGGGCGACCACCAGTTTTTATAAATACAGAGTGTAATTAAAACCATATAGTCATAACAGAAGGCAAGATTCGAAGTGTCAGGCAAAAACAAAACAATTTTTTCTCAAAATATTGGTCACGAATGTGCTATAACTAGAAAAGTAAGTACAGAAACCGTGAGAACGTGTTACGATTTGGTCCAAATATGTAATGTTCAAACGAATAACCCGTGTTGCCCTATAAAAGGGTACGGAATACGAGAACTGGAATGAGAACTGCTACCAAAGTTGTTATACCTAATGTTCGGTCCTGTTTATTAACTAGGACCTGTGTTAAAGTAAATTGGATTCTCTTATCAGTTGTACTTGCCAAATGTTAGCGTAAATTTGATACAAATTTAAATACTGTAATATACTTGGGGTTTTGAGGTATTTTACTGTTTGTGTTCATGTTGAAATCCCGAGTGGTAAGTTATTTTACTCTTTTAATTTTTTATTATTTAACTGAATAAGCAAAGTATATACAGTATTATATACGCTAACCCAGTCGGCCCTCTTCTAATAATACGGAGAAAAAATTGTGAGTTATGTCGGCTGGCTAGACTAAAACAATACTATATAATACAATCTGAGACTAATACAATCTGAGGCGGCATTCTTCAATTACATGGAGGGTATTTAGCCTACTGTGCCACGTTGGCTAAACGGGTACGCGCAGGGTTTCGTATTAAAGTTTCCTTCTCTAGCGGCTAGATACTCGGACCATATCGGACTTATAGCAGAAAGCCTAGTCGCAATTGAAGGAAAACTAAAAAAAAACCGTGGTATACTAGGCAAATTTCCCTCCTGTTACGGAGGTGGCCCGACTCAACAGTGAATATTTTACGGGCTGAGAAATAAGTCCTTACTTTCTTCTACTGACTAAAGAAACATTTTCGGTTTTGATGCAACTGTTGTGGTGACACAGTTGCAAAAGAAAATTATAAGGCCGGTAACCTTAACCGTAAGAGAAGGAAAACTTGATACGAAACCCTGTGCCAATCCGTCTGGCCAGCTCAGCAGCTGGAAGGGGGGGGCGACTCAGCAGTGGGTCATATAGCCCCGCCGCACATGCTCACACTCGCATTGGCTGTCACGTGCCGCGTACGAGGCGCTGTACCAAACTCCACATGTACGCGTGTGCGTCGACACTTGAGAGCAAATGCGGAGCTTGGTACTGCGCCATAGGTTTTAAGGTGGATGCTCCAGGGTAGCCCGCGAAATTCAAATTTTCTTACGTTTTTTGCAATTTGTAGGGCAGTGCTAGGTTGTATGATGATGAACATTTGATTCGCGGCTGTAAGACGTATGTAGTTACAGAGTTTTAATCATCAAACTCATCAATACAACCCTCCAAGCTCATAAAGGTGCAAGAATGACTTTGACGTTGAAAAAGTTTTTCTTGCACCTTTATGAGCTTGGAGGGTTGTATTGATGAGTTTGATGATTATAATTCTATAACTACATACGTCTTACAGCCGCGAATAACATTTTAATCAACATACAACTTAGCACTGACCTGCAAATTGCAAAAAACGTAAGAAAATTTGAATTTCGCGGGCTACCCTGGAGCATCCACCTTAAATACAGGCACTCGCACGCGGCACGTGACAGCCAATGCGAGTGTGAGCATGTGCGGCGGGGCATAAGGGCTGAGTAGTAGTAATAGTAGAAGTTGTAGTAGTCTGCTCAACTGGGAGTATTTAGTTTATGTATTTAGGTGCTCAATTTCAAACTAATAAACGACGATACCCAACATGGCTTAGTGTCTGTTAACAGAGATGCTAGCTGCTTAATTGAATATGCGCTTGGAATTTGTGTATTGTAATCTGTTTAGCCATTGCCCTACTTATATCAATATCTATTATCATACTTGTTATTTATATAGTTGAACCAGGACTATTTATTAAGACTAGTAGGCGCATAGTTTTCAAAATTCGAACATAATTTATTTAAATTATCTATACATATAAAACTGGAGTGTCTGTTTTTAATAACAAAATAACCACTTTTTACTAAATGCGTGAGTAAATTTTTGTCTGTTTGTTTGATCCGGCTAATCTCTGAAACGGCTGGATCGATTTTGACGGGACTTTCACTGATAGGTATAAGATACTGTGTATAAGTATAAGATACACTGATATAAGGATTTTTTTTGACTAGCTTCATCCCGCGGCGTCACCGGTGGGTAACATCGCACCCGTGCGAAGCCGAGACGGGCCGCTAGTTATTATATAAATATAGTTCTATTCTCAATTTGAGCACAGACTTTAGCAATAAACAAAATAGTATTATGCGTGTGTCAAATAGAAGGTAGTGCGTGTAATGGTTCTTTTTTATTGATATAGTGTATTTATTTTCCCCGTATGGGGACTGGGCAGAATATTACATTTTCTCCTTCTTACCGCACGCTGGAAAATAACGCGTGTTGTAAGAATCAATATAACAACGCTTGGTAGTAGGTTCGAATGGTCCGCCCGGCTCGCTACCGGGTGGTAGCTAGCCGGGCGAACCATTAGAACCAGCCATTAGCCGAACTCAGATGTGAGGGTTCACATCTGAGTTCGGCTCCAAGCAGTTTTACTGCGTTTCGTCGTGTGTATGTGAGAGCCGGTGCCCGACAGGGCTTTTCCGTGAATTGCCTGCTCTATCTTGGACACTGTCATTACTTTCCATCACTCAAGCCTAGGGACAAAGGCATTCAAGCCACCGATAAAAAATGCATAATTAAATAACCAACTATAACAGTGGGAAATTGTATAGTCCTCTGTCCGCCCCATTTTCGTAAAAATGAGTACAACATTTATTACTTCACGTATTATTTTAAACAGATTTCCAGAAGCTGCATACGCATAAGCTGCAGGCTTTGTGTGTGTTGACTACCAGCTCAGTCCATCCTGATTGTATCGTAAGAGCCTACTATATATAATAAATTGCAAGACAGAGAACCTAGCCGCAAGAGAAGGAAAGATTGATACGAAAACCTGTCCCAACCCGTCTGGCCAGCGTGATATTATAAGCTAATTGCCCTCCACGTAACTAGCGGAGGCCCGACTCGGCGGCCATACATGTATAGGCTAAGTAGAACTTATTAAAACCATCATCTCTCCTCTTGAATCAAATATAAGTTTCTTCAACTTTAAACACATTAATAAACTCCCTAATTGAGTTTGTGGACGTCCTCTCCACCAACTTCTGATTCTACACTTTTGGCTTCAAAAGTTTGTTTGCAAAGCAAACACAGTTGTGCACTTGCTAGACAATTTTAGTGTTTCTGACAATGGAGAAATATCCACAAATGTTGATACATTAAAGTTGTTTTTGGTGTATCATTATTTTAAAGTGTCCGTGTGATGATGGATTTAGAATATATAGTATCACCACCCCATTGCATCAGGAGTGTGTCGTGTCGTAAGAGCCGATAAAATGAAATGACAAGACCGATAATCATCAAGGGAAAGACAACTTGATACGAAACCCTGTGTGAAATGAAACTCGTCTGGCCAGCGGCCGGAGGAGGCCCGACTCATCAGTGGGTCATCTGATCGGGAGGAGTACTAGTAGTAGAATTACTTAAAAAAATCTTTTAAACACGCAGTTAGATGTGTAATGATTTAATTATTCATTTGTTATACTTTTAGGCATATTTCATAATCATTTTAGCTTTGTGAAGTCGTTCTCCATGAAAAATAATAGACCCCAAAATTCTAAGCACGTATTTAGTATAAAAAACGGGTACAAAGGTTTTTGGTTTTTGTTCACATTTTAATGACGTATACAGATTTAAGAAAGCCGATTAGTTTAGTTGTGTACTTTGTTATAGAATAGTGTACTCTTTATTGCAGCATAAGCAAATAATTACACATCACTACATAGTATAAAACAAAGTCGCTGTCGTCTGTCCGTCCCTATGTATGCTTAAATCTTTAAAACTACGCAACGGATTTTAATACGGTTTTTTTTAATAGATAGAGTGATTCAAGAGGAAAGTTTATATGTATAACCCATCCCCGCTTTGCACGGGCGAAGCCGGGCGGGCCACTAGTATAACATAAAACAGATAACATAGATACTTAAAAGTAAAAAAAATACTAGAAAAAAGAGTAATAATAAAACTTAATTAAACAGAAAGTAGGCAGCAATGTCAGATAAGAAATATTAATCGTGTGAACTAGTAAATATACTATCCCTCTGGTGACGGATTTAGAATACATAGTGTCACCACTTCATTCCATACTGAGGGTGTCGTAAGAGCCGACGAAAGGAAATGACAATCCCGAAAACCTAGCCACAAGAGAAGGAAATCTTGATACAGAACTCTGTGCCAACCCGTCTGGCCAGCGTGGCACAGTAGGCTAATGACCCTCCCTGTGATGAAAGGCCCAACTCAGAAGAGATCTTATATGGCCTGACTAGTTAAAACGATCATAACCGTGAAGAGATCATTTCCTGCAATGTGTAAAGATCGTAAAAACCTAAGACATCATTAGTTAGTTAATTTAAAGTTTGCACTCTATACTGTGGTATATGAGATATAACGGGGTTTAGATCGTGCTATTGTTATTTGGATTTTTTGAGCTAAAATATACTCAAACTCAAAAGGAACTTTATTTACGTAGGTTTTATCACAAAACACTTATAAATCGTCATATTTAAAATTATCATCAAAATTATTACCGTTATCATCTTACGACCTTTGTTCCACGCTAGGTCGTAGTCTCCATACACACCTATCAGTCGTCATATCTACAGTCACACCTTTCATACACAATTCCTCATTCTTACAATCTATCCATCTCTTTGATCTCTCACAATCGTTGCGTCCACCCACATTCATGCTGAAACTACCACCGGTAGCCGGTACCACCATATCATTCGCACTTGATATACAAAAGAAAATGTCTCTGCTACTTACCTCAGCAAGCATGTTTTTAATGGCATTCTCATCCACTTTATCCCCAAGGCTAACAAGAGTGGCTCGAAGGTCGTTGTAGTCAATATACCCGTTACCATCCATATCAAACAGGAGGAAAGCCTGGAAAATGTACAGTGCGATCAATTAAAGTTTGTTCAGAGACCTGTCCCGTACGTAGGTTAGTCGATACTTCTGGTGACCAGAGGGCTGTTACATATCTCGCGCAAAAGATTAGCTGCTAGTCTTCTGGGCACTTTGCCAAGTGGTAGCGATTGGGCACAACTGAACTTTTTATAAATCACTATCACTACATAGTATAAAACAAAGTCGATATTTTCTGTCCGTCCCTATGTATGCTTAAATCTTTAAAACTACGCAACGGATTTTGAAGCGGTTTTTTTATTAGATAGAGTGGTTCACGAGGAAGGTTTATATGCATAACACACCCCCGCTTTGCACGGGCGAAGCCGGGGCGGGCCACTAGTTATGTATAATTTATATATATGTTCGTTATATATTATGTATAAATTATGAATATTATATAGTTTAGTTTTATTAATTATATTTTAATTATACTATCCATCTATCTACATTAATATCATCGGCAAAATAAAACCACACTCTTTTGAGTTCCTGGCATGAGAAATTAACATTTGTTATTTGGGTGTCTTCAATTTTGTCGACATCTTCATTAAACATCAGGTTATAAAGTGGTCAAACTCTAACTGCGTTATATATGTTTTGTATAAACTTGAATAACACCAACCCACACTATCCTGAGGGTGTCGTAAGAGGCGACTAAAGGAGCGCAGTGGCTGATTACCTAGCCATATGAGAAGGAAAACTCGATACAAACCTATGTGACAATAACCCTGATAATATACGCCACTGTGTTATTTAAAGGAGAGAAATGAACCTTAAAATTTATATCATCATCCTTTCAGCCTATAAAAAGGTTGGCAGTCAGCTCAGCATATATTTCGCTATCTTCAGCTAAGCAGAAAAGTTCGGCAACATCTTCTCTTCTCTGTGCTGGGGGTCGGGCAGCTCAGGCATGCAGCTCTGAATACTGACAAAATACCTACTGCTGGTCTTATGTGACAATTGCGATTTAAATAAAAGCAACTATAGAGTTATGCCGGCTCTTCTCTGTAGATCTGCATACCGAACCGGTACATGGTAAATAATCAATATTAAATAGTAATTATATAAATTATTTTACTTTTTGACTTATCAAAAGAGCTTTAATGAACCACCGTGATTAAATGAGTTTTTATTTTTCGATGATGGCTCATCCGTCGTAGAACTTCCCCGTTAGTGACTTTTTGAGTCCAGGACATAGACATAATTCACCTGTGCTAAGCAATGTCATTATAGAGCTTGTCAATATTTTATCGCCGTAAAACGCTCACAATAAAGCTGTATAGTAGTACCTCCTTTAGCTCGAAAATTTTATTATCGTCGAGTTCAGCTAAAACGTTCGCCCGTATAGAAAGAGCTTCTCTCGCCTTTGAAGCTGATCGAGACCTGGTTTGCTGTGGCACGGTTATCTCGGATCCACTCTCAGGAATTATAGAACTGTTGGAAAAATAACATGACAAACTTTAATATAGTTTTAACCGGATGTCAGATGCAATGCCAAAGAGGGAAAAATTTAAATTAGTTTTTGGACCCAGATTGCCATATTTTTTATAGTTGCAGCAAATTCCGACCGTCAAATTCATCGTTTTTTTATTAACTGCAGAACAGAAATCTAAATACAAATAAGTTTATATTTTAAGGGTTTTGTATTAACTTTTTCGATGCCAAATTACTTTATAGTACAGTTTATTTTAAATGCTACGATGTGATGTTAAAATAGAAAGATACACTTTATTCCTATCAAAATATATAAAATACACATTTTGAAATTTCCATTTTCAAAGTTTGAGGCCTGTTTTCTGAACATTGTCTGGATAACAAATAATTTTGTTTATATTTAATAGAACACTATTTAGCACGCCTGTACTTATGTTTATAGCCGGGGTTCACACAAACAATACATTCCTAAAATCGAACCAACAACTGGTCATTCAAGGACGGTAATTGCAAATACCATTATGCGTTAGCTGAATTTCCTATTCAATACATAATCAGGGGGATTTAATTTTTATGTTTTTAACTTGCACATATATTATTTTCTATCAGTCGGTAATGAAGACATTGTACAGCGGCGGTACTGGCTTTTTGAAGCTCCGCCTGGGACGTAGCGGAATCAAAAAATTACGAATGCTGTTTGTTATGGCGAACAACAAAAAAATTTATTAACAAACCGCCTTTCATCTGTGTAATGCTTTTAATTATCCGAAATTGAATTGATCGAGTTCGTACAATACGGTATACGCTATAAATGGCAGGGATAGATCGCAGGACTGACAACCGATGGGGCAGAAAAGTCCTCAAGTGGCGAGCGCGTTTTGGAAAACGCTGCGGAAATCATGGTGGACCGACAACATTGGTTAAGGAAAAGGTTGGATACGAGCAGCTCAAGACCGGCTTTCGTATAAATTCTTGGGGGAGGCCTACGTCTAGCAGTGGACGTGTTTTTGCTGAAATGATAATGATGATAAATACATTTTTACACCAACTCCACCTTATTTGTTTATATATTCGCGAGGAATATTATTCACGGATACAAGTAACATGGATCGTGATCTTATCCAGGTAGCTTTGGTTTATATTATGAAATAAGGACACCAGAAACGTTCAGATGATGAATATAGCTTTTAAACAAAAAATATTAACCGACTTCGAAATAGTCATTATATTGGTTATTTTGTGTTCATACAAAACATACAGTTTCTATAATATGTTCGATAAATCTAGAAACAATACCGAATTAAGAACCTCCTTCCTTTCGAAGTAATCTAAAAAATACGTTATTATCTAATCATTCTCGTGTCGCGGTGTTTGTGGTTAAACTCTTCCGAAACGGCTAGACCGATTCTCATGAAATTTTGTGAGCATATTGGGTAGGTCTAAGAATCGGACAACATCTATTTTTCATCCTCCTAAATTTTAAGGAGAGGGTCCACACCAAAAATTTTGCGGGGCTGGGTTAATTATTTGGCCAAACAACGTTTGCGGGATCAGCTAGTTTGTCTCTAAAAAGGTTAAAATCTAAAATGGTTGACTGGTTCAGGATGCCGCAGGGCATTCTCTAACAGCCAACCTGGAGATCTATCGCCTTTAGATAATACTGGCACTTACTCTCCCGAAGGTAAAGATTGCAGAAGATTCTCTTTGAACTTCTTAATCTCGTCCTGAGCGTCAGATTCGGGTTTGCTCCGGCGACGGTCACCTTTACATTTAGTCTAGAAATAGAACAAAATATCATTTTGTAATGTTATATTGTAGCGATAAATCTGTTGCGGGGGCGATGTATAACACCCACACTATAATCCGGTCGTGTGATGTCAGATGTAGAAATACATTGGGTTTGTCCAGGTAAAAACCAACAAGAAACTGGCTTCTACCTGGGGTATACAACGTATGGCGTTGCCTGCGCGATTTTAAACTTGTGCTCATCACAATATTTTACGTTTATTTTAACGTAGCCTTAGCCTGTTTAATAAATAGAAGATCCAATGCAAAATAAACTTTGCAGTGTTAACGCTTTCAAACATACTCGTACATCGTTTCCTTATTTATTAAAAAAAGTACGAAGACACAGGGTGTACAACATTAAAAAACACATAAATACAGGGATTGTGTGATTAAGCTACAATACATCTAACTAGGATGCCTTAGTAACCTATGGTAAATAAGTATTGTGATTAAGAGTTGAATGAGAAAAAATCTGGTCCTCTGTCATGTATCAAAATATAAAATAAATACATTTAAGTTCATTATCATATCAGTAGGTTTAACAAACGTCCTTACTTGGAGGTCTTTTGTTAAACATTATACAGGTAACAGTTACAGTAGGATTACATTCGACTTTAGTTAATTTACTGTCGCTTTATATTTTTGAACCGACCATCATCACTGATTTATGACACTGAGAAATTCTCACTGTCATAAATCAGTGACACTTTATCGGCAATAAAACTTTTATCATTTCAAGCTTCAATTGACCAGAAAGATAACGGGGCCCTTCGGAACACGCCAAAAGTTTCATGTTTTAGCGGAGAAATTACCAACCTGTCAAAAGTTACTTTCAGCCCTATTTTACAAGGGTCTCCAATCTTGTTACCACTTTTGTTACAATATCATTAAAAATTAAATTTAATCCTGTTACAAAGATCAGGAGCGCGCTTAGATCAAATCTTATTGTGCAGTAAGTGTGGTGACGAATTTAGGAAATATTGAGCCACTAGCCGACTAAAGGACGATAAGGCGAAAATCTACTCGTAAAAGAATGAAATCTTAATAACACCGAACCCTAAGAATAACATGAGGTCAAAAGTGATTATTGGAGACACGGCATTTAGTGATAGATAATAAATCTCCAAACAAGCAGGATACGAAATCCCACATTGATAAATTAAAATTTCGTTTACGTCCAAACCATACTACAGATATTAATAATTATATAATAACCGCTGAGTTTAAAGAAAATAGCTGATTACTTAAAGGATTTCACAGCAAGCTAAATACTTACAGTTTTCGTAGAGGATTCAAAATCCGCCATAGTGCAACAATATTATATTATGAAAGATGCACGTTGCGACCGAGCAGCTTAAATCAGCAATGATAACTACACATGAAGAATATTAAATTTACGTTGCATTTTACGTCAGCCAACGTAATTATTTCAGACGGATGCACGAAGATTTCGAGATTAGATTCTGTTTGCCCCAACTAATTAATCTTGTGGGCTAAAACTGCTTTAAGATTTCCAGGTCAACGGATTGTTTGTGAGCATTCGTGTATTTCCACTGACTTTATCACGAAAGGGTAACTTCTAAATGTTATTGTTTATTTTGTCAAGTAGGTACTGTTTACTTAAGCAGCCAGAAAATTTACGCACAGATCAAAGTCAGTTAGTGAAAATACGCAGGTATGGAGTTACACAAGGGAAAATATGCTGTGATTGGGGTGTAACACTTAGTTGTGAAGACAATATGTTAAGATGATTTTATAATGTAACATATTATTATGTGGAAGAAAGAATGAAAGAAGATGTAGTGACAAAAATTGAGAAAGGTATGCTGAGATGGTCTGGCCATGTCGAGAGAATGAATGAAGAACGGTTGACGAAAAAAGTGTATAAGGCGAGTGTGAATGAATGTGTTGGAAGGGGAAGACCTAGGCGGACGTTTCAAGACCAAATCAGGGACGTCTTGAAAAAAGGCCAGGTCAAGAGTACCCTAAACCGAAGAGCATGTATGAAGGGAATAATGAAAGTGGACGAAGCGAAACAAGTATGTATGGATCGTAGCAAGTGGAAAGAAGTGGTGTCTGCCTACCCCTACGGGAAAGAGGCGTGATTATATGTATGTATGTATGTATTATTATGTATAATTGTAAATTCAGATGTCTTAATATTTATTGACTCGTTTATTCGCTTTCGCATGTTTGATTTCAACGGAACTATGATTTAAGGTGCATCCCTGAAGTGACTACTGTGATATAAAGAAAAAAGAAGGAAAATATACACACTACAAATATACAACTTAGATGAAGATGGACGAGAAAAAGGGGACGAGATGGCGAAATTTCCAAGGATATTAATACTCAAAGTCGAATCTATAATGTTACATTACACGCGAACGCTCGTCGGTGTGGGAGATAGTATTGTAATGTAATGCTCAAAGTGGAACTGTAATGCTCAGTTTTCCTCCCTCACTGATGTAATGCTCGACTCTGTAACGTTACATTACACGCGAATGCTCCCGGCGAGGGAGCGCCCTTAGAGATCGTCGCTCTATAGTGCCTTTGTCCGAAGACTACTTGTACCAGGATACTAGTGAATTAAAAAGGCCGGTACGTACTTTGCTCATAGGATTAATATCACTATTTAGCGAGGGAATGCTGCTTGACCAGAAAAATGCCCAGGATTGGAACTTTACCGTGTCTCGCGAAATTGATTTTAGATTTGAATGCAGTGTTTGTTATGTTTTTTAGAATACGTTTATTTGTTTTTGTATATTTAATCCAAAAAGCAAGGTAAACTATTTATATTTAAAGTGAAAAAGGTTTGACGATTAGGCTTTATCAGAACACATATCACAGACCCGAAAGCGTAAATAATGAATTTATTGTCGAAGTTTTCTGTGTACCGTAGATCATCCCTAACTGTTGTAGCTACAATTTGAATTTCACTCGTCAAACACCTACAATATCTACTCCCTTGTCGCAAAATGTAAAGCTGCCTATACGCTAGACGAGCCGAGCACGAGCCGAGCGCAAGCGAAGCCGCTCGCTCACAATGTCAAGTGTGGACGTGCAACGAGCCTACAACAATCACTCTCCTCGAACATGCGAGCGCTACGCAAATCCCTTTGTGTTCGTCAAAAAACCGACAACAGGCGGAGAACGGTTGACCACGAGCCGAATGCTCGAAGCGCGCTCGTGCTCGGCTCGTCTAGCGTATACGCAGCTTAATGTTCACAGTATGGTTCAACCTTACTAAGTCGATTACTACATTATTAACCACACTTACCCTTGAGCCTAGAAAATCATTTAGCTACCCCATATATTCATTAATAATATTGTTGTGAACACTATTATTATGAGCATTAATATTAAATCTTTACATTCTGTAACCTTAGGCAGAGTATAATAAAAACCCTGTATACATCCGAAACTATAGGGTACAGAGCTTTCGTAGCCTATTTTTCTATTCATGACACAGAAAGTGAAGTCTGTGCATTTTACTTACGTGTTTATTATCCTACAAACTTATTAAAGCTATGTTCCGTGTTGTTTAGTGGGTCTGCTGTGCTTAATTCTCTAGTAAAGAAATTTTTCGTCATCGTCTGTTGCCCAACACTTAATCCAAAAATAATTACATTGATCTTCTAAAATTTAATACCTAGCATCTTTACCAGCAGTACAATTGTTTCTTTCGTTATGCTTATAAATACTTACTTACGTGTTTATGTTACACGTTGTTTAATCTAGATATTCGTTGGCACAGTGTCAAAACCGAATAAAGACTATTAATCTTACTGATGTGACTCAGATAGTCGATTAAATTACATTCGGCGAACTAAAATCTAAATTATTCCGCAAATAATTTGTGAGATCAAAATTAGTCGGAAAGCGTGTAATTTTAATTAGTTATTCGGTTGTTCACAGTCTCGCCCTGAGTCTGACGACTCAGGGCGAGACTGTGAACAACCGAAGGACGCTAATTATAGGCCATGAAAATGGTAGTACTTTATGACTAATTAAATCTTGCCGCATTGTAGTCGTTTCAAAACTCACAAATGACGGGTCATCTCAGTAGCGGGCTACTGAGACGGGCGTCGTCCATAATAATGGAGGTGAATTTGCCTCCTCTTAAGTTTAAATTATTATACATCTATGTATACATAAATTATAATATAATATGGAAAATGTAGACGAGTTCTTGAGTGGAGACCGCGAATCGGCAAGCGTAGTGTGGGACGGCCCTCTGCTAGATGAAGCGACGATCTGCGAAAGGTTGCGGGCAGCAGCTGCTGAAGCTGAAGTGCGTCAAGCTGAAGACAGGGCGCTATGGCGCTCTTTAGGGGAGGCCTATCTCCAGCAGTGGACTAATGTGGGCTGATGATGGAAAATGTAGTCGATAACACATTTTTGTTTAATTATGAAGTGATATCGTTTACCTGTACGTATTGTGTAACTCTTTGTTATCCCAAATAAAATATAGCTTTACTTCTCGTAGCACATTAGAAGCCGACCAAAATAGTATGAATTGTATTTCCGCTAAGGCACTTACACATCCATAAAAACATCATTACGTTATATATGGTGTATAATGAAGCGTAACTTCATATGAAGATGGTTGATAATAATGATATTTCCCGTCATTTTGGTATTTTCTGCGTTCAATTTATCTTGCTTGCAATCTCTAACCGCGTAGTAAATACTTATTGTATTTCGAATATGGTTTATTGTTTAAACATTTGTTAATGGAAATATGTTGTATTGAGTTCGAAATTCATTGCGATTGTTACGTTATACAATTTAAAAACGGCGTGTGTGCGAGAGGCAAAACACGAGAGCTCGCGAGCGGGAAAGAAATGACAGCCACGAAATGTCAAAAACTGCGTCGTTTATAAGGCTAAGGGGGCTTCCATTAATTACGTGACACGTTTGAAGGGTGAAGAGGATCAGGCTGAATCTCATTTAGTCTTACTTTGGGTTTCATTGAACATCACATAATTTTTTGCCTCATAAAAAACAAGGAAAATTTTAAGAAATACGGGTTGTTTCTGCTTAATAATGAGGCACATTTACGCAATAAAATTTATTGTGATTGATCACAGTGGTGTCGAAATTTGCAGCGTTACACAAACAATGACCTTTTTTTATAAATTTCACGTAACTAATGGACGCCTCCTAAGACTAAGTTGGCCGGGCATAAGCTGTATAGGTTTTCGAATGCCATCATTTCGTTGTAAGTTACGACAGCTTGGATAAGGAAGGATTTTGGCAATGCCACTCTGTGTTCTGAAGCCTTTGTCCAAATGACGTAATAGTTAAAACACGTACCTTTGTGTGTTTTACCTTACAAGCTCTGTATCTTATAATGTTTTCTGTACATTAACATCATCATCTTAGGCCTTACATCCCAGGGTGGTCCAGTATGTTCTTCCAGACAGATCTGTCCATGGCTTTCTCCTTCCAGCTTCTGACACCAATCACTTTGAGGTTCTGTTCGATGCCATCTAACCATCTGAGCTTCGGCCTGCCACGACTTCTGCGGCCATCTGGTTTGCCGTATAGTAATTGTTTCGGCATTCTATTCTCGCCCCTCCTAACCATAATGTCCTGCCCATCTTAGGCCGCCATTTTTCTGTACATTATACCTGTTTCTATTGCGATATCTTCCGAACGAGATTTTCAGCATTTTGCAGCCATAATATGTCTGCAATATTGTCGATCTTGTGGTTTCATATTGCTTTGTCACGCTCTGCATTCATAAATAAGTATTCTGAGAGATTTTGCATATTTTACATTTAGTATTTTGTTGTTTAACTATTTTACTCGGGTTTTCTACTGGTACTCAAGAAAAAATACATTATTACCAACCAACTAACTTTGAACTATGAGAATCTAATACCAAAGTAAATGAATTTATAAAACTACAAATGTCCGTACCTATGATGATCTAGATTTAGAATACACAGCAACCTTTACCATCCTGAGGGTGTCGTCAGAGGCATCTAAAGGAAAAGAAGAGCCACATCATCGAGCTGCATCAAAAGGAAAACTTGATTCGAACCCTGTGTCAACCGGTCTTACCAGCGTAGCACAATAGGCTGATTTCCCTCCACGAATTTGGAGGAGACCCGACTCAGTAGTGGGTAATATATGAATTAAAACGAAGCCGACTAAGAAGCGGCATAAACAAGATAGAGCTATCACAAAATACTGAAGACTACACAATAGCCTAACAACTCCTCGCAATAAAATTTGAGCAATTTGATGCGATGGAGATACGAGTACACTAAATGTGTTTGTTGTTTGTTTAACAAACTTTTACGCAGCCATTTAACGAAACAGTTCTTGATTTATTGCCTTAGGTAATTCTAATATCCTACTGATATTATACACGTTAACATTTGTTAGGATCATTAGGATGTATGTTTGTTACTCGTTCACGCAAAAGCTACGGAATGGATCAGTTGTAAAACTAGCCTTGTAAATCTAATCTAACCTAACCTACCCCGGAATCCAACCGGGGACCCGTTGATCCAAAGGCAGCACATCCAACCCCTAGACCAATATAGTAGTACTACTATTATTGAGACCATAAATGACCCACTACTGAGTCGACCTCCTCCAGTTACATGGAGGGTAATTAGGTTACTGTTAAACGCTAGCCAGATGGTTTTGCTTATTTCATTTGTTAGCTCTTACGACACCCTCACAATGGAATGGGGTAGTGACACTGTGCATTCTAAATCCGTCAACACACGGACGGAAGGAGTTCTGAAGTAGGCTAAAAATGTATTTCGAAACGCATGCTTTAGTACCTATAATAATAGAAAAATAAAAGTATGGGATTGGCACGACCTGTCACACTCAAACTCAAAAGGAACTTTATTTACGTAGGTTTTATCACAAATTCTTATAAATCGTCATAATTAAAATTACCATCATCACCTTTCGGCCCCTGTCCCACGTTAGGTGGTAGTCTCTATACACACCTATCAGTCGTCATATCTACATTCACACCTTTCATACTTAATTCCCCATTCTTACAATCCATCCATCTGTTTTTTTTTCAATGCCATTTACATACTTTTGTCTTTCTATTCTACCAAAGCGCGGGTTACTAAAGCCACTTGGGTAGAGGCCTAATACAATGGTCACCAGCCAGACAAAAAACCTGCAGTTCAAGCACACACCATTATATGTTATACTTTCGAGTTGAGGTTAAATTCTATATATACTAAATTCAACAAACAAATACTTGGAGTATTTGTCATTTAAATATTTCTGTGATGAATAGTTTTCTCCAAAATAAATGAATGATATAATCTTACTCAAAGCACTTCCAACTAAGTAAATGCTTTTAGTTTACCGCGTTAAGCTGCTCCATTTTAGCAACACCCTAAAATGCTTAGTGAAATTGATTCCATGTAAATCTCAAGTCTACTTAACAGATTATTTTGTGGTACCCGCTGTTATAAATGCTTTACAAAGGCGGCATTGCACGATACATTTTCTTGTTTTACTTGTTGTCAAAACTAAGCGATACTTAATCTATACAAATAAATAAAATTTGAGTGTCTGTACCGTGTACAGGATATACACGGTAGGATATACCAAGAATTTATTTTACTATTTTTGTCTGTTTGTTTGGGCCTATCTCTGAAATTGATCTGATGAAACAGGGAGTAGCTTAAGCTATTTTATTGACGCCCCCTTGCTTTTCAGGAGACCATACTGAGTTGTTAAATATGAAAAAATCTGGAAATAAAGACAGCTAGTTTCATGAAATATAATTTTGTCTGTGATTTGATGTGTATGGTAATTTTAACTCGTTCTAAATAGCAATTGATTTTAATACAAACGTAATTTTATTTATGTTGTAATCATAATTTACTTTCGTCATTAATTCCATTAATGAGTAATTTACATTTACCATTAACAGTACTGAGTCGGGATTCCTCTGAATTCGTAGAGGGAAATCAGCCTTCTGTGTCACACTACAAGACGGGTTGTTACAGGGTTTGTATCAAGTTCGGAGGGGCCCGCCTCGGAGCATTGGGCTCCTCTATCCGAGGCAAGCCGAGGCCCCCAGGGTCGCGGAGCATATTCCCTTGACGGGGGAGCGAAACCCGTGGCCCTGTTTCGGGCAGTCAAGTCGCCGTCAGTTTCAGTGGGTAGGTTGGGGCGCAACATACCATCTTCACGCGCCCCGGAGTCCCACATAAACCGGTTCCCGAACGGCAGGGTATCCAGGAAGATTTTGGACGAAAAAAAAGGGTTTGAATCTCGTATTCCTTCTTCTGCGGCTTGGTGATGTTCCTCTTGCGTTCCTTTAGTCGCGTCTTACGACACCGTAGCAGTAGAGATGGTGGATAATTGCAGTAAACTACTTAAGCCACGCTGAAACCTTGAACACTGGGTTCTTCTGTGTTTAAGTAAAACGTGCACCTTGCCTGAGAGACCGGGGCAAAATGAACCACAAGCACTTAAAGTTGACCCACTCTGACGACATCGTTTTACATTTATGCAAAAGAACAGGCGATTTTGTTTTGTGCTTTCTACCTGTTAACATGAAATATCAGTGTTAATTAAATAAAATTTCTCAAATAACCTTTCCCTTTTATATTAAAGTGGGTAATAATCGAAAAACCAAATAATCGGATACCACATCCTTTAGAAAACCTTCATCAATAAACAAAGGAAGATATGATTAACGGATAGTGTCGATTCTCTGGATAGAATGCTGCTGGAGTATAAGGTACTCCGTACGTCCCGTAGGACAGCCGGTCCCGTATCAAATATTCAACGTATCTGTAAATGGACCACGCCAAACCGTACCGTGCCTCGTGAAAAAAGGGGGTGGGGTGTAAATAAGTAACAAACGTTTATGAAAACACAATCTGCTTTTAAAGGAAAAGGTTCGGTTCGAACTACACTTTACTTTTTGAGATGAGTTGGTTTCATGTTGTTTAGATTCGGGTGCTAGATAAAGAAGATTACGTCGCAACCTCAGTAGTGGGTAATTTATGGGTTGAAACGACGACTATAGTAGGAGCGCGAGTTCATGTCGATCCTGAGGAATGCTGTAATGCTGAGACCTAATTAGTTATGGTAATGTCGATATATATATCCTTGGACATTTCACACAACGCCATCTCGTCCCAAGCTAAGCAACTTAATGCTTGTGTTATGGTAACGAGATGGATGATAAACTACTTATATAAATTTTTTTTTTTGTAAAACATACATATTATGGATAGAAAACACCCAGACCCGGAACAAATACTTTTAGGTCGTACAAATATATCTTCCATGCGGGAATCGAACCCGCGACATGCTGCGCAGCAGTCGATCGCTCAACCACTGCGCCACCGAATTGATAAAAATAGTAATTACTTATTTAGGTCCCGATGGACATGAACTCGCGCGCCTATAATAGGTGCTCTGCCTCTCGCGTTTATTTAGTTGCCTCTTACGACTCCCACTGGATGGTCCGGGTTGGTGACATTAAATAAAAAAATAAAAAAATAAATATCCTTGGACATTTCACACAACGCCATCTCGTCCCAAGCTAAGCAACTTAATGCTTGTGTTATGGTAACGAGATGGATGATAAACTACTTATATACTTTTTTTTTGTAAATACATACATATTATAGATAGAAATGACACCCAGACTCCGAGCCAGTGCCTCTGGTTTAGACAAAGACACTTGCCCGACCCGGGAATCGAACCCGGGACCCGTTGATCCAAAGGCGGCACATCTAACCACTAGACCAACGAGTTGTGTATTTGAAACCCGTCACCACGCGGAACCGGATGGAGTAAGTGCTTGATTGTGATATAATGTCAGCACTTTACATGCCTGTACGTCTATGCTATTCATATGCGACATTTGTGTGCATTACACACATGAATGTTGAGATACTATTATTACTACTATTTAGCCCATAGTTGACCCACGGTCGAGGCGGGTTCTTTAGTTACATAGAGGGTAATTAGCCTACAGTGCTAAGCTGGTTGAACTGAAATAGCACAAGGTTTCCTATCAAGTTTTCCTTCTCTTTGGTCTGCCTCGTTGGTCTAGTAGTTATCTAGTTTGGATCAAAGGGTTCCGGGTTCGATTCCCGGGTCGGGCAAGTGTCTTTGTCTAAACCAGAGGCACTGGCTCGGAGTCTGGGTGTCATTTCTATCTATAATATGTATGCATTTACAAAAAAAAATGTATATAAGTAGTTTATCATCCATCTCGTTACCATAACGCAAGCATTAAGTTGCTTAGCTTGGGACGAGATGGCGTTGTGTGAAATGTCCAAGGATATTTATTTTATTTATTTATTTTCTTGCGGCTACGTTTTCGCGTTTGTCATTTCCGTTTCTCGGCTCTTACGATACACTGACAATGGAATGGGGTGGTGACACTATGTATACTCAATCCGTCACCATACGAAATGTTGAGATAACAATAAATGTACTGAAGCGACGCTTAATAAAACCTCCTTCACGCAATAACGTCGAGCCGATGACAATAAAATACGTTAACATTGAAACTGAGCATTCGATTCAATTAAAAACGATTACGAGTGTTTACAACCTCTGTAAACTACACAGACATATGATACTGGAGTATTGTCCCATTTGCACTTTAGTACCGCTTAAACTTTTGTTAGAGGGCGCGTCGGAAACTAAATGTGTTTTCCGATATTTGTCGGTGGTGCTTGGGAAGGCGATGTCATGTCATTTGCTGTAATTGCACGAGTAACAGCCGCTTGGAGGCCTACTGTCTCACTGCATGCCAACCACTGAAGTTAGAGCCGCGGAACCCTATCTAACAATCTTAGGCTTTTACCATCGTTGTACGTTGTTGTAGATGAGATTTGACAGGTTTTTAATTGGGTTATCAATTCCCTTGACCCATAATATACTCGTAATTATGTATAGGTATTGAATAATTAGTCAGTTCTACGCCAGAACATGCCCATAGGATCATTTTATCTTAGTCAAATAATCTCAAGGTATAAAATGTAATTAATTTTACTTTGCTTTTGTTCCGATTTCTTAATTTGTGAATATTTATTTTTAAGTAGATCATTTTCTTGTCAATTAATATTTTTATTAATTAGTTACATATTGTTTTTTTGTTGTAATAAATAAACTTAAGTATAAAAGTTAAATATTCTAAATTAAAATACATAACAAATGCGTTGGTCTAGGGGTTGGATGTGTCAGGCGGAGAGACGACGCTGCCCGCTGTGTGCAGACATGGGTCTACCCCATGAGCACCGGCTGGGCAGCGGGTCGTGCGCCCAAAAGGGTGTCCGTAACAGGCCTCCTGGTCGGCGCGAGGTTGTCCAGGGCGCTGTCTTCACGGCGGCGCCCATGGCGGTGGACGCGGGACCGATTATCCGGACCGCTCCCGGCGGGACCTAGGCCGAGTCCGGCCGCAGATCCCGGGGCAGGGCACAGGGATACCCTCACCCCACATGGGATCTGTGGAGATGCGACGTCCTGTTCGGGTGCTCACGGCAGGACGTCGATTGCTCGTTTCGAGCCTGAGGTGTGGAGGTGGGCCTCCTTGTCTGCGGCGGCGCCGCGGCGTGGTTCTGCACCAGATCCCACAATGCCGCAACAGGACGCGAGTAGGGAGCACTCCGGGGATGTTTAGTGGGTAGGTCTGGGGGAGTCCCACACGCCCCCCTCGGCCATTTCCGTGGCTGACGGGGATAGTCCATAAAGGATAAAAAAAAAGGGGTTGGATGTGTCACCATTGGGTCATGGGTCCCGCTTTGATTTCGGGTCTTTGTGTAAACTTGCCCTGAGTCAGAGTGTGTTATGTTCTTGAATTTTATTTTTGTAAGCTGCCCAAGCACTACGTAGCAGACGTTTTTTTTTGTCAAATGCAAAAACATTATTTCACTAGATGGAAAAAGTAAACGAATACTACTCTAATTAACACTTCGAAAACATATAATTAAAAAATGAAATTATAATTATACTATGTTACTTACTATACTAATATATTTTAGTATCAATAAAAGCGAAAAACCGATCGAAATCGAAGTCCGATGGGGCAGAAAAGACCTCAAGTGGTGTCCGCGTTCCGGAAAGCGCAGTGCTGGTAGGCCGCCCACGTGGTGAACTGACGACCTGGTTAAGGTCGCCGGATAACGACGGATGCGGGCGATGTAATTCTTTGCGGGGCCTCCCCCTATGTCCAGCAGTGGACGTCTTTTGGCTGAAATGATGATGATCAAGAATAGCTACTTTTTATTTTTTTGCCAGTAACGAGAAATATCGCAAAATATTCTAGTATTTTGCGGGTGGCGAGTTTGTGCTGGTAGTCATTTACTTAAAGTCACAAGAAGAAACAGCAATCACTGGAACGTATCTAAAATGCAATCACAAGTTAACATCAGCCGAGACTGGTTCCCTACAACGAAACATTGTTAAAGAGATCTTTCGATTTTGGCAACTCCACATTCCGTGTTAGGTTTGGCGCGGCAGTTGCCTTACTCATTATCGTTAACAAAAGGATTGTACACAATTTACATTACACCGTATTATACCCTCGGCAATTGTCACTCGACGCTGATTCTCCTATTACGCACGTATTCTAATTAATCAGCTGGGATCTTTAATGGGGAGATTACGCCTGAAAATGGCTTAGTTCAGAATTTAGCAAATAAATCCTAAGACATTTCGAATGCTTTGCAGAAGTCGTGGTCGCGGGAGAGACTAGATGACAGTTGTCTTCAAAAGTAAAAAGCAACAGTTAGAATCTACCGCCTATAGTTTTGTTTTATTGATAACGTTCCCTGTACACGCAGAAATCGCTCACGGTGTGCAGAGGTCTTGCAATGAGTGTTTTGCTTGAGATTTCAGATCAATTGACTGCATCGTTGGTCTAGTGGTTAGATGTGCCGCCTTTGGATCAACGGGTCCCGGGTTCGATTCCGGGGTCGGGCAAGTGTCTTTGTCTAAACCAGAGGCACTGGCTCGGAGTCTGGGTGTCATTTCTATCTACAATATGCATGTATTTACAAAAAAAATGTATATAAGTAGTTTATCATCCATCTCGTTACCATAACACAAGCATTAAGTTGCTTAGCTTGGGACGAGATGGCGTTGTGTGAAATGTCCAAGGATATTTATTTATTTATTTTAATTTAATGACTGGATCCCAAGCAGGTGTTACTTGCAAACCATCCTCTCTATTGAAATTTGTTTTTTTTTAATCTCAATAGCCTCGTTATATCGTATTTAATTTCAATGTGTAATAATCGCGAAAACCAAAGAAATCATTAAATCCTGTGAGACGAAATCTTTTTTTTTAATAAAAGACGTAGACAAACCAGAATGTAGTTTTTACTTTTTAAATACTTCTCAGCCCATATATGACTCCTTGCTGAGCCGCAAGAGAAGAAAAACTTTACACAAACTCTGTGCCAACCCGTCTGGCCAGCATGACACAGTAGGCTAAGGACCCAGGAGGCCCGACTCAGCAGTGGGTCATTTATGGGCTGAGTAGTAGGTAAAAAGGCACAAAGACACTTGCCTGACCCCGGAATCAAATCGGTGACCCGTGATCCTAAAAGGGCACATCCAACCGTATAAGGTCGTCAATTAGTCTATATTGCACAACATAATAAACAAATTCCTTAACAAAACATATCTTTGTCGGAACACAGGAGACATTACAAAAAAAAACAAATATGATATTGCTTTATTCGTGTTCTCTGAAAGCTCGTTCGTATTGACTGGAGATTTATTACTTTCACCCAATTATGCAAACGGGCTTTCAATGAAAACAACTCTATATACAGGGCGGAACAAAAAGCCTTCAACCATCTAAAATGATTGCATAGGGCCAACCCAAATAAACAGTTCTGTGTTTAAAATAATTTTCTATCTGGAAGTACTACTACTAAAACAAGGATCATGGAGGGTAATAAGCCTATTGTGCCGCATTGGCCAGACGGGTTGGCACAGGGTTTCTTTTCACGGGGCGTCAACGTGGACTCTTACGCGAAAAAGAAAAAGGTTTCTTTTCAAGTTTTCCTTCTCTTGCGGCAAAGCACCAAGCAACTATTATTATTAACCTAAAAGCTTAGTTATTTGTACCATTATGTTTCATATGGTGACGGATAAATAAATAAATAAATTTCCTTAGACATTTCACACAACGCCATCTCGTCCCAAGCTAAGCCACTTAATGCTTGTGTTATGGTAACGAGATGGATGATAAACTACTTATATACATTTTTTTTTGTAAATACATACATATTATAGATAGAAATGACACCCAGACTCCGAGCCAGTACCTCTGGTTTAGACAAAGACACTTGCCCGACCAGGGAATCGAACCCGGGACCCGTCTACAAAAGGGAATGACAAGGCCGAAAACCTGGCTGCAAGAAAAGGAAAACTTGATAAGAAATCATGTGCCAACTCGTTCGGCCAGCGTGGTACAGTAGGCTTATTACCTTCTAGTAACTGGCTGAGGTTCGACTCAACAGTGCGTCATCTATGGGCTAAGTAGTAGTTCTTCGGTTTTTGTGCTCATTTCGCAAGTGGCACTCGTCACCAAATGGTGACCTAAGTGTAAGAAGAAACTTTTCTACCCGTGTGGGGACGGGTCAGAATATTACACTTCCCCACCGCACGTTGGGAAGAAACGCGTGTTGTAAAAAACAACAACACCTAGCACTCTTGGTGGTAGGATCTAATGGCCCGCCCGGCTAGACCACCATCACATCTAAGTCCGGCGCCAAGCAGTTTTATTGTTTCGTCGTATGTGTGTGTGTGAGTCGATGCCAGACACGGCATTTCCTTGAATTGTCTGCTCCAAGGGCCAAAGGAATTCAAGTAATTGATAAGAAAAAAAATGTTGCTTATTTTTGCCTGGAATCTTGCATTGTATTTTTATCAGCAGTGATGTCAATCTTTTCGTAATGGCTTCAGGGTTTTTGTTAAACCCTGTATAGGATTTTAATACTTCATGCGTGGTCTTGAATAAGAATTGGATAGTTACTGTTCTTTTATATGTTGCATATCTAGTTATATTTATTTTCATAGCCAACACTGTCATGTAGCTTATTTTCATCATTTCATTCATCATCATATCACTATCTGTTCCGTATTCCGGCGTGTTTTTGAATATGACGTGATGTGGCATAGGCTTGCTCCTTGACCAATGGGTGGCCAGTATTCAAAATCGCGTTGGTCATGAAAAAATCAATAGAAAGGCGATTGTCCGTTGTTTTAACATTGGCGTGTACGGCATACTGCTCTGTGCAGCAAAATTACATTTTAATAACTTTCTCAATATTCTCGTGCAAATTGTGTGCTGAAGTTAAGTGAACGTTGCTGACCGCCGTGCGATCTAAGACCGACACCACTAGCTGCAGATGTTGGCACACTCCAGAGGGAAGGTGAGTGAGTTCTGAGTTGCTCGCGTTCTATTTCGTAATACGCCGGAGTATTGGAGACGTTCTCCAAGGATAACCGTGTTATCTTGTACCGCCGTACCAGCTTGCCAATCCATTTCCTATATACAGTCCACTGCGACCAGTGTGAGTCCGTGATTCACACACATTTTTTGGTCCCCACTTCGCCGGATATCATTCCAGCACCTGATAGTTAGTCGTACTTTCTTTCTAATATTTCATTTTCCTTCATTACTAACGTTAGCACCAGTTGCAAGGATATATTATTACGTAACTAAGTTAAACATTGTTATACTTTAAAACATAATATCATTCTAAAATGGCTACATCAACAGACTTATAGTTATCACGTAAAGCATTGATTTTCCGTAAAGAATATTTGTTCTCTAAATTACAGAGGGTTTACGATTTTTCAAAGACTATTAGTAAATCTAAGGACAATATTCCAGAGTATTTAGCGCAATTTGAGGAATTAGAAGATGTTCGTACTCGTTTTGAGGGCACTGTTTTAGAGTTAATGCAAATCGAGTCGCAAATAAAACCCGATGCGAAATGGTCCACCCAGGAGTTGGATTCTTTTGAAACTTTATACTCTGCCTGTAGGTTAATTGCGCTAAAATATATATCGGATAAACCTTCAACGCAAAAAGTCGATCTAGTTAGGCCATCTTTACCTAAACTACAATTGTTTGAGTTTGACGGTCAGTTAGAGAATTGGACAACCTTTTATGATACCTTTTCGTCATTGGTACACGAACGTAATTTCGAAAATATTGACAAGTTTCATTACCTATTGTCATGTATCAAAGGACCAGCTCTCAACATAGTCAAAAAGTTTTCGATAACGTCAAAAAACTATTTACTAGCATGGCAAAGTCTGATTAATAAGTACCAAGATGACAGAGCGTTAGTCAGTAGGTATTTAGAGACAATGCTTAATTTTCCGCAGCTAACAAAGAGTACCGCTAGCAATCTTAGTTCGTTTGTTGAGACTTTTGACAACTCTACGAAAGCGATAGAGGCGCTTAATATAGATAACTTAGGCGATTACTTAATTTGTCACTTAGCATTGCGCGCGTTAGATACATCTACGAGAAAATTGTTTGAGGAAAGTCGTGATCAAAAGTTGATACCTACTTTTTCAGAATTGATTTGTTTCGTAAACAATCAAATTAAAGTCCTCGAACATACGTTTCCTAACGCGAGTGGCAATACTATGCAGCCGGAACGCAGGCAAATAGTCGGTAAGACGCCAGGAATCTATACTCCAAATAAACCACGTCCATCGTTTTCGAAAGGAGTACTAACCGCAACATCTGTTGTCTCAAACAATAAGTTTAAAAACTGTAATAATAGTTTTAACTGTGCTCATTGTGATGGTAAAAATCACATGATTTATAAGTGTGAATCGTTTCGTAAACTGTCACCTGAAGCCCGATTTGACCGTGTCAAGTCTCTTAAGCTATGTACTAATTGCTTAAAATCTAATCACGATTCCAGTGTTTGTAAAAGTGTGGTAAACTGTGGCGTCTGTGATTCGTATCACCACCATTTGCTGCATAGAGATGCGGTGACATCTGCGGCCGTGCCGTCTATTGTCGCTAATCCATCTCTTACCCGCTCGCAGCAGGCGCTGGTAACCGCTAGTTCCGTGAGCGAAGCGGCAGCTTGCGTACCGAAGACCGTGGGTTCGGTTTCAGACCCGCACTACAGTGTTGTCTTAGGTACCGCGCGAATGTATGTTACTGATGTTTACGGTCAGAGTCAGGACTGCCGTGCAGTAATTGACTCTGGAGCTCAAAGCTCGTTTATAACCATGGACTGTGCTCAACGTTTGGGTCTTCCGCGTAAGCCGTGTCCATATTCTATTTATGGTCTAGGCGGTGAAGCCGTCAAAAACTACGGCATGGTAACATGTGCATTTAAATCTCGAAACCATAAAGAACCTTATTTCGTAGTAGATATGGTTATAGTTTCGAAGGTATCGTCCGAGATGCCTAATGTTTCTTTTTCGCCATCCGTGATTGACGAATATAGCAATTTCAGCCTAGCCGATCCTTTATTTCACAAACGTTCACGCTTAGATACGAGGGTGAATCAAAAAATTCTTGGAATCAATATTAAAAAATGCAAAGATTTAAATAATAATATTTTATTTTTCTACATAATCTCCCTCTAATGCAATGCATTTAGAATAACGCGTTTGTAACTTCCTTATTCCTTGTGAAAAAAAATTATTTTCTTGACTCTCGTAAAAGTCCTCTACGGCAGCTATAACCGCGTCATTATCGTGAAATTTTGTTCCACGAATTTCCTCTTTTAATTTTGGAAATAAGTGAAAATCACTTGGGGCTAAGTCCGGAGAATATGGTGGGTGGTCAAGGAGATTGAAGCCAGCACAGCGGATTGCGTTGAGCGCAACTTCCGATCGATGGGCAGGAGCGTTATCTTGAAGGAACAACACGCCCAACGACAGTTTTCCACGACGTTTTTCTTTCATCGCTTCACGCACTTTCGGGATTAAATTTGCATAATAGGGTCCAGTTATCGTCTGGCCTTTTGGCATGTAATCAATAAAAAGGATTCCTTCACTATCCCAGAACACAGAGGCCATAACTTTGCCAGCGGAAGGAGCAACTCGAAATTTCTTAATGGATGGAGAGGATGGTCGTTTCCAAGACATGCTTTGTCTTTTAGTTTCAGGATCAAAATGGTGGACCCACGTTTCATCCATGGTGACAAGACGACGGCAAAAATTATCCGAATCACGCTGGAACATTTCGAGATTACGCTTGGAAATTTCCAAACGTCGCTTTTTGTTTTCGTCGGTTAACATTCGTGGCACCCATCTTGCAGACACTTTTTTGAACCCCAGTGAATCAATTAAAATGGATTGAACGCTACCAAAAGATATCTTTAGGATCTCAGCTATATGTTTTATAGTCATTCTTCTGTCTTCCAAAACCAGATTCTCAACCTTTTTGACATTTTCTTCTGTAACGGAGGTTGAAGGCTGCCCAGAACGCGGGTCATCTTTACAGCTTGATCTACCTCTTTTAAATTCAGCCACCCAGTACGCAACCGTGGAATAGGGTACAGCATCACCCCCTAATGTCTGCTGAATGTCCAAAAAAATTTCCTTCGTAGACATTTTTTTCAAACTGAGATATTTTATCACCGCACGTAACTCACTTTTATCCATAATTTTGACTTTTTAGCAACTCGTTGCACAAAAAAATTTATTACATGCGAACGAACTGACAAAAACAAGTGACAGTCTGCATAAATATAGTGTGATAGACACTCTTTAATTTGAATATCGAACTTGATCCGAAAAGGTTTCATATATATGCACTTCTAAGAACTTTTTGATTCACCCTCGTATATTATTAGGTAATGATATAGTTTGCGAATTAATTAGAGATAAACCTTTGACAGTCAGATCTGATATTCCTCAGGTAATCGACACAGTTCTTGGCTTTGTCGTAAGTGGCAAATTGTTTCAGTCGTCTAGAGGAAATATAAAAAACACTCATCTATCACTATCAACTGAAGAGGATGAATCGTTAGATACCATTTTATGTAAATTTTGGGAGATAGAAGAGTTGCCGTGTCAGTCTCCTATGAACCCTTTAGACGAGTTAGCCGTAAGCATTTTCAATGAACATCACACTCGTGATGCGAACGGACGGTATGTGGTACCACTACCTTTCTTGCCAGAACATCCGCCTTTGGGTGATTCTCGTGTGATTGCAGAAAGACGTTTGCGTTACGTAGAACGTAAACTTATGCGTGCACCTTCTTTACAAAGCACTTATAACGATTTTATGCGTGAATATGAGGCTTTAGACCACATGGAACTTTACCGCGGTGACGCACCTAGCAGGTACGTTATTCCGCATCACAGTGTTTTGCGTCCTAGCAGCTCTTCAACTCCATTGAGAGTGGTGTTCGATGCGTCGGCTAAGACCAGTAACAACGTGTCTTTAAATGACATTTTGTTGACTGGGCCGAAACTCTATCGCGATATTTTAGCCATTATTCTTAATTTCAGACTGTTTCAATTTTGTCTAGTTAGTGACGTTTGTAAAATGTATCGAGCTATTTTGTAACGTGAATCAGATCGTTGTTATCAGCACATTTTATACCGTAATAATACAGATGAACCGATTCAAACGTACGAACTTAAAACGGTTACATACGGATTAAAGTCCTCGCCGTTTTTAGCCATTCAGACACTTTTGCGTCTGGCCGATGATGAAGGCGAACGTTTCCCTTTGGCCGCGCAGGTGGTTCGCGAAGGAATTTACATGGATGACATTTTATATTCATGTGATAGTTTAAGCTCAGCCTGTACGTTGCAGGACGAACTGATTGCTATGTTTAAGTGTGGTGGTTTCGACCTGAAAAAGTGGGCCAGTAATTCCTCGGACTTACTAGAACGTGTTCCCGTGGAACATAGAGAGTGTCCAGTCAACTTTATCAAGGACGACAATGAATATAGCATGAAAGTCTTAGGCCTTCGTTGGATTCCGTTGACTGATAGTTTCCATTTCTCAGTCAATCTGACTGACAACGTCCATACAAAACGTTCCGTACTGAAGCTACTAGCCTCGATATATGATCCCGTGGGTTTTATATCGCCATGTATATTTGTAGCTAAGGAAATCATGCAGGACTTATGGAAACAGGGGGTAGGTTGGGATGATCAACTACCGACAAATATCAGTAAGCGGTGGTGTGAGTTTGTAACAGAGTTACCAATTTTGTCGAACATGACGATCGAACGACATTTGTTACTGCCAGGCCTAACGAAATGTGAGTTAGTCGGCTTTTGCGATGCCTCTTCTCGAGGTTATGCTGCATGCCTATATGCGATTAGTCGCAATGATAGTGGCGCGACAAAGGTACGCTTAATTACAGCTAAGTCAAAGCTAGGGCCCGTTCGACCCTTAAGTGTACCCCGGCTTGAACTTATGGGTGCGTTGCTATTAAGTAAGTTGTTGAAATATGTTCTTGATAATTTCACTAGAATAGAAATATCACGTATTACCGCACTTACAGACTCTACAATTGTCTTATCGTGGTTGCAGATAGCACCATATAAATTAAAAACATTTGTTTGTAACCGTGTTACAAAAATAACAGATGTCATCGCTCCACACTGTTGGCATCATGTTAACAGTGAAAATAACATGGCAGACATCGGTTCTCGTGGTGCAACTCCGTCACAACTGGTAGCGTGTAGCGAAAAATGGTTGACAGGACCGAGTTGGTTGCAAGAGCGCTATGACAGTTGGCCGATTTCAAAACTCGCCAATAGCGACTTTGCAGCTAATTCAGAGTTGAAAGAAGATCATCAGATAACATCTTTAATGTCTTGTTCGACAGAAGGCAAGCCGCCAATGGTGTTTTGCGAATATCTATTTGTTAAGTTTTCATCTTATACTAAATTACTACGTTGCATAGCGCGCATATTAAGGCTAAACCAAAAGCAGTGCGACAAGTCAGCTGTGCTCTCTGCCTCTGAGTTAATTAGAACACAAGACGTTCTTGTGAAGCTAGTACAGTCTGCTTACTTTGAAGACGAGATTAACGACCTAGCTAAAGGCAAAGACTATATTCCGTCGTTACGGAAGTTAACACCTTTCCTTGACAACGAAGGATTCGTCAGGGTGGGGGGTCGTTTAACTCACGCGGAGTTACCCTATAACGTTAAACATCCGCGGCTAATACCGAAAAGTAGTCGTTTCACTGTTTTACTAATCGAATATTTTCATATAAAATATCTTCACGCCGGCCCTCGTACTTTGCAAAGCATATTGAGCCAGCAGTTTTGGATTCAAGCTGCGCGTCGTGTTATTCGTTCGGTACTTTCAAAATGTAAAGTTTGTTTTAGATGTAAGCCTAGTTTATTACAACCGAAAATGGCTTCCTTACCGGCATCACGTTTTTTGCCGAACAACATTTTCGAGCATGCTGGAGTAGACCTAGGCGGGCCATTCTTTGTTCGCGAGAGTCTGCGTCGTAATGCTAAGGTAGACCGTGCCTACCTCGCGTTATTTGTATGTTTCTCGACGAAGGCCGTGCATTTGGAGGCACTGTCATCTTTGTCGGTAGATTGCTTTTTAGCCGCCTTGGACCGTTTCGTCTCTCGTAGAGGCCTCTGTTCTTTTATTTATTCTGATTGCGGTACTAATTTCATCGCGGCTAGTAAACACATAAAGGAAGTCCAACGTTTTCTTTCTGATCGTCAAACGAAAGACAAGATTTTAGATGGTTGTAGTAGTAGACGGATTATTTGGAAATTTAATCCACCTAGTGCGCCACATATGGGTGGCCTCTGGGAAGCCGGTATAAAATCGGTAAAATACCATTTATCTAGAGCTGTAGGAGAAAAATCCTTGACGTTTGAGGAACTCTCTACGATATTTTGTCGGATCGAGGCTATATTAAATTCGAGACCATTGTGCCCTCTACCGAGTAGCGAAAGCCCCGACGATTATAACGTTTTGACGGCGGGTCACTTTTTGATAGGCAGAAGTATAACTGCTGTTCCAGAGTATAACATTGAGGAAGTTCCCATTAATAGGTTGTCACGTTGGCAATACATGCAAAAATGTACTCAAATATTCTGGAATAGGTGGAAGGGAGAGTATTTGAATACTTTACAACAACGTGCTAAGTGGTTTAAGTCAGACAGCCAAATTAAAGTAGGAGATATTGTAATCGTAAAAACTGATAACACTCCTCCTTGCTACTGGCCACTAGCTCGTATTGAAGCAGTTGATCCCGGTAGTGATGGCATCATCCGTTGTGTCACTATACGTACACAAAAGAATGACTTGAAGCGACCAGTTAATAAACTGCGTCCTCTTCCTTATATCAATTAAACTCTCTTCTACCATATTTTCATACGTAACTTATAAGTTAATTTTCCTAGTTCCATTATATATTTCTTCTACTGCCTATCCTTTTATTTTCTGGAAACCATCAAGCTGGTTTCGGTGGGGGGAATGTTCCGTATTCCGGCGTGTTTTTGAATATGACGTGATGTGGCATAGGCTTGCTCCTTGACCAATGGGTGGCCAGTATTCAAAATCGCGTTGGTCATGAAAAAATCAATAGAAAGGCGATTGTCCGTTGTTTTAACATTGGCGTGTACGGCATACTGCTCTGTGCAGCAAAATTACATTTTAATAACTTTCTCAATATTCTCGTGCAAATTGTGTGCTGAAGTTAAGTGAACGTTGCTGACCGCCGTGCGATCTAAGACCGACACCACTAGCTGCAGATGTTGGCACACTCCAGAGGGAAGGTGAGTGAGTTCTGAGTTGCTCGCGTTCTATTTCGTAATACGCCGGAGTATTGGAGACGTTCTCCAAGGATAACCGTGTTATCTTGTACCGCCGTACCAGCTTGCCAATCCATTTCCTATATACAGTCCACTGCGACCAGTGTGAGTCCGTGATTCACACACACTATCACTACATAGTATAAAACAAAATCGCTGTCGCCAGTCCGTCCCTATGAGTGTGCCATCGTCACGGCAGCGGTTAAGTATAATATATGCATAATATTGTAGTGGAACACTGATAAATTTAGAGGTTCAACATTGCACCCGTGCGAAACCGGGGCGGGTGACTAGTTTTCTTATAAATGACTCAATACTGAATTGGGCCTCCTCCAATTTCAGGGAGGGAAATTAGCCTACTGTGCCACGCTGCCACTGTGGTACAGTAGGCTAATTAGCCGTGGTGAAAGACGGGCCGTTGTAAATCCAAAGACCTAACCACACAACCAGTTTTGTAATAAAAATAAAGAAAATTTATAAAATACTTCTAAAATGATAATACTTCTATCGTTTCATATATCTTCTTCTATCTATACTTATAATAAATCTGTAGAGAGGTCAATTCTGTACATGAAATATTTTTCCAAAATAACTATCAGCGGGTGATTAGTGATCGATACTGACGCCAAAAATGCAATCAGTAAAATTTTTGTCTGTCTGTCTGTCTGTCTGTCTGTCTGTCTGTATGTTCGTTATAGAAACAAAAACTACTCGACGGATTTCAACAAAACTTGGTACAATTGTTCTTCATACTCCTGGGCAGGTTATAGTATACTTTTCATCACGCTACGATCAATAGGAGCAGAGCAGTGAAGGGAAATGTTGGGAAAACAGGAGAACTTACTCCATTTTTTAAGCTTCCGTCGCGTGTGCAGCCTTAATAGTTAAAGCTACACAGAAATCATGTATGACGGAAATGTTCTCCTTAAAATTATATAAAAAATATTCTACGACAGCAAATGTCTATCGTTTATGGTTGACTCACAATAACACGTGCAACTCCCGATAGCTTAGCAGTTCAGACCTTTCTGATTATATTTGTCTACTCTTACGTTTATAACACTCTCAATCATCCCTAATTAATAAATGTTAACATTATTACCTATTTCATAAAAAAAGAATCATAGAAATCGGTACAGAAACACCAAAGTTATTCATGAAATACGCTAATAAACCATCGCGCGTGATTACTGAATCATGCTTTAAGGATTATTTTTGTGTAACCGTCGCATCGGGTCGCGCGGGAGGTTTAGAAGGGCGGGCGATCCAAACGCGAACTTTATACAATATTTGGATTTGGCTGATGATGCGAGTAGACGTTCCGAGTATTCGCCCTTATTGACAGGCAATATTGTTTATCAGCGCGACTTTTAGTCTTTACAATAATTTAGTTTATTTAATTTTCTTTTGTTGTTATTTCATAAAATAGTTATTAGTTATTTTGGTGGCGTGTTATATTCGTTCAAATTACAAATTATTAATAGTTAACATTTTATTTATTTTTAGGTGAAGTAGTAATAGGTTAGTAGTAGTTAGTTAGTAGTAGGTAAGTTTTGGTTAATTTATGTTCAGTTTTTTTAATAATAATAATAAGTAAGTAAAAGCGTAGGTACTTTTATTAATTAAAGGTATAGGTATTATTAATTATGTTATAGGTATTTAGTTTTAAGTGAAGTAGGATAGTTTACCCGGAAGCTTTGCGCTGAAGTATTTTCGTTGTATAGGTACTTAAGCCTCATGTGAACGTGATCTAAACAATATTACCAATACATTAACTTAATAATACACAAGGAATTACACACTGACGGAGTTGCGGGCACAGCTATCTATATATATAAAACTCTTCCGTTACTGAGTGACTGACAGACAACGCACAGCCGAAACTAATGGCAGTAGAGAGCTGAAATTTGGCCTGTGTGTTTGTTGGGAGGAGTAGGCTACCACTAAGAGAGGATTATTGGAAATTCCCTCCCAACGGGGATAAATTGTTTTTTCCGGAAGTCATTATTCCACGCGGACGAAGTCGCGGGCAAAAGCTAGTATTCCAATAAATGTCTGGGCTGAATAAAGCTTACCTGTGCCGTTGCTGTAGTGAAAAATATTCGAAGTCTCTGCAACGTACACGAAATAAAATAGAAAAAATGCTGTCGTGCTACTACTGAAAATTATTTGCTGTCATGACTCGAGTCGCTTTGATGCTGTTGGGAATTCCACACTTGTTTTGCAAATGGAACCAAAGAGCTTAATGACAAACCTTATTCTGAAACAGCGTTGATTATACCAGTGTAATGAAGTTTTTTGGTACAACGGAGACCGGTAAAAGGTATCATCTGGTCGGAAAAGATCTCTGAAGAGGCGCTGTTGGTACCGCTAAATAGGTTGAAAATTTAAATGGGTTGGTGGAATGTATGTAGTCAATAAATAAAATCACTCTTTAAAAATCAACCAAACTTGTAATTCGTGAAATCCAGAATGGCGCCAATAACAAAAGAAATCACAGAAGCGTAGGCCGTGACATTCCATTTTTAAATTTGTTATCGGCCAGCATTATATGTACATATCAGTTGGTAGTACTATCATTTTGCCGCAAACTAGACATATTTCAGACTTTAATACCAGCTTTAGTTACTGATTAATTCAGTAACTAAAACTATTAATAAACTTATTTATTATACTACTACTACTCAGCCCATAATTTTCCCATTGTTGAGTCAGGCCTCCTCCAGTTACAAGGAGGGTAATTGGCCTACCTTGGCACGCTGGCCAAACGGTTTGGCACAGGGTTTCGTATCAAGTTTTACGTCTCTTACGGTTCGGTTCTCGGCCTTGGCATTTCCTTTTGTCAGCACTTACTAAACCCTCAGGATGGAATGGGGTAGTGACACTATGTATTCTAAATCCGTCACCACACGGTATACTACTTTATCAAAATATCTAGATGTTTCTGTCTGTTTTATAAATTGAATAGCTGTGTAAAATAAACTGCCTCGTTGGTCTAGTGGTTAGATGTGCCGCCTTTGGATCAACGGGTCCCGGGTTCGATTCCGGGGTCGGGCAAGTGTCTTTGTCTAAACCAGAGGCACTGGCTCGGAGTCTGGGTGTCATTGTCATGTAGTTTATCATCCATCTCGTTACCATAACACAAGCATTAAGTTGCTTAGCTTGGGACGAGATGGCGTTGTGTGAAATGTCCAAGGATATTTATTATTATTATTATTAATTTTAATGTTTTTCTTTTAATTTTAAAAATTCTTAATCTTCACTGAACTTCAACATCGGTCATAAGCACAATTTTTAACAGCACATTATAATATAGCTAATATTCTTCAATTCTTTATAATGTATCCATGACATATATTCGTCAAAAGTGTTTTGCTATGCAAAGTTAAATGGTTTATCTCCAATTTTTATACCTTTACGGACGATAAAACCGAAGGTTTAATTTGCCACTCTTCTCAAAGTGAGTCTCTCGAGCACAATTTTTGCAACCCTCGGAAGAGAAGGTACAATTATTTGAGTTAAGTAATCCCCATACACAAATTAAGAATTTTATTTTTAGTAATAATCTATATAACACAGTGATGATATAACTTTGTCAATTTGGAAATATGGAAACCTTTTAGACTCCTATCTCGTTGCCTCACCTTAAAACTGATCTAAGGACCGTATTTCTTTCCAGCAAGTCTGAAATAGCTAATCATTATAATAAGCATGGTCTCTAACCAAAGGACAATCCGATAATATTTAACCAGTCAACATTTTGACGTTACTGCAACCTGTTCAGACACACTGGCCCCTTCCCATCTACATGGAACCAACAACAGAGCTGGTGCGGCTTGTGAAGCGGCTGAAAAAGCTAAAGGATACAAATACAGGGGTCTAGGCTCCGAATATGAATTTGTCCCATTCGGTGTCGAGACCCTTGGTCCGTGGGGTCCTAGCGCTATAAGCCTTTTTAAGGAAATAGCAAAAAGGTTAGTCGACATCACAGGAGACCGAAGAGCTGGTAGCTACCTCGGACAAAGAATCAGTCTAGCGATTCAAATGGGGAACGCTGCCAGTATCTTCGGAACCTTGCCTAAAGGGACTCCTTTAAATAATATATTTTAGTATTTAAGTTTTAGGTTATTTGGTATTTTTAGTCTTGATTTATTACTTAGGTTTATTTTTTGACGTTACTAAAAATAAACAGATTTTAAATGTTGATCGTGTTGTTGTTCCAACAAAAATAATTATGACCTTAAAGAACTGGACAAGTCGCAAATTAATCTAGCTTTGCGTCTAAATGAGAGTGACTTACAAATCTCTAGGTTTCAACAACAATGGTCTCCATTAATATTACGAAGACGGCTCAGACAAGCTCATTAATCATAACTAATGATGGAGATAAAAATATCTATCGGACTAATAATGACAGGGATAAAAAATCTCTAGAGATTAGTCTGAAAAATTGCTGATAGTTTTTTCCTTGTGTTCTGCTGTTATTTTACCTGTACTAGACTTATGATGAGTATCGTATACTCGGTCTTCATGAGGGTAATTTATATCCTTGGCCAGATGTTTATTTTAGTAGGTTTCTCGAAATTATAATCAAAATAACAAGTCTGCCGCCATTTTTAGTAAAACTGGATTTTTTATGCATGCAACATACCAACTACAAACAAGATTGAAAATTTTAAGAAACCACTTAATTGATTGATCTTATTTTCTTCAAACATAACTTAGAATACGTTTCTTAATTCGATCACTGTTTTAGGAGCGGTGTCTTCAAGCCACAGACACATTCGTCACACCTTTTTTTTATTAGGAGCTTAAATCACAGAATGGTGATTAAGGATGTTTGATCTAGTTACAAATGTTATAGAGATTTTTTTCATACCGTCAATTCTTAGTATCGTAAATTACATGGTATGATTTTTTTTTGTTTGAGGTTAATAAGATCATTTTTTTACCAATCAGTGAGTTTCGCTGAATAAATCTGTTAGTTTCATTTTAATAATACCTACTGTTCTGTCATCTAGTGTCGACCAATAAATTAGGTAGAAATACCCAAAGCGAAGACACAGAATACTCAACCTATGGAAACGTCAACATCTGTTTACTATGTACTGACTCGTATATTAAGATAGTTCGTTCTCCGCTCGGATTGAAAACATTCCAACGAATATGGTCCTCTTTTATTATTGTTTAGACTTTCTCTTTTCACTATAACTGTTTTTTTTTTATAACTGTTATTTTATTTTTATTTGGGTGGTTTTGTCTAGATGGGTTAATACATTTTTTTACATATGTTATATGGCAAGGGGGACTTTTTTATTAGTGTCGTTACGCATATTCAGATCACATCACTTGGCCACAAGAATGACTTCAAATAATTTTCAAATTTGAATCAACACCAATCAAATTTTAATTAAACTCAATGGAATTACAAAAGGATCTCTAACAACCATCAATTATTAGCCTAGTAACTTTATGGCATAATTACCTATTCACTTCAAAGATAATTCACTAACTTCAAATTAATAAATGGTGATTAGTCGCAATCGTAATTCGCCGGCTTCCATCCGATGTCAAGTGTATTGTATCGAGACCGCCCCGCCTCCTTCGACACGGTGAGTTCCAATATATCATCCTTTTATTTCCTAACATCGATTTGTTCCATATTCTCATCATCATCAAAAAGGTTAATAAGAAAATAAATTTTGATAATTAATTTGAGTTTAATTAATATCACGAAACATTATTACAATGTGATGTAGTTGTATTTAGTGCAGAACGAATATGAGCGCCTTACCATCAAGAGAAACTGCATGTTAATTCTTTATTCCTATAGTTTATAGGCAATTCGACGCAATATTCATATTCCTTTGTTCACATTTCCCTGTAATAACGATTACTCAGTTCATGTAAATTACTAAGAGACTGACTGCTAATATCCGGGGAATAAATAATGTTCCGCCGGTTTCCTAACATAAATCCTTTTCGTTTTCTCCTGTAACGATGGAATTTCGTGAGATTGTAGACCAAGGACGAATGAAATACACCTTTCAATAATTGATCTACAAATTAATTTGTTATTACTATGTGTCAATATAGATACATATATCATTTTATATATTTGTGTTACGGGGCTGGATCGCGGAAATATTGTGAAAGTAGGTACCTTTATTTTTGTCTGTAAGAAATCGCTTAGTGATAAGACCGAGATATTGTGTTCTGTTTTTATTTCTATTGTACAATAAAGAGTTTATCAGCCGTGGTCACAGGTGAAGTGTTTGGCGTAGCTCAGCGTCTTTGCAAGGCTTTGGTCTGCATGCCTACGTCAGATGGGTTGGAAGGGTTTCTTATCAAATTTGTCTTCTCGTGGGGCTAGGTTTTCGACCCTATCATTTTCTTTTTTAGGCTCTTACGACACGCTCAGCATTAAATGGGGTGGTGACACTTTGTATTCTAAAGCCGTCGCCACATGGAATAATACAGTGCAGCAATAAATACGCATATATTTTTCATCCAATGACGACATTAGGAACTTACAAAGAAATAACGTCTTTACTCTGTTTCACTCGTCCGTGTGATTTCACTTAACGCTTGTGTCGGTTGCATGTGATTAATGTTTCATTAGTGTTTGCGTTAACACTCGCTCTATGAACGCCATTGTGCGACTGAATTTTGCACACAAAGCGATACTGTGTGTTGATTTCTGTTCGTTTTGGTTCGTTTGTGGGATTAGCTGCTTTAATATTCAAAAGAAGTATAACACTGCAACCAGTATTGTTTTTAGAAAGAGAATGGATTATAGGGATTTCTACTTCGTCTCGGTTGCAATTAAAATTGTTTATGCAATTTATGAAATTGTTTTTAAGATATAGAATTTAGGATGGATCCAGACAGAGTAGCAAGTTCCATGTACATGTACAAGATACAAGTATTGAAGTGAAAATAAGTCGATGGTGACTAATTGAGAACTTCATCTCCTCGTTTCCTTTCGTCGTAAAAGGCGACTAATGGAAAAAACACAGACGTTGGGCAGCAGCAACATCTGGTCTTAGCTCTAATCCATAACTGCGATCCCCAACCCACATGCCCAGCGTGGAGATTATGGGCAATCCCCCAGGAGAGGCCTAAGTCCAGCAGTGTACTAATGTGGGCTGATGATGATAAAGAAAAGATATTAGCAGAAAATCAAGTAATTAGAGGAGAAATCCTTAATATGGAACCCGATGACAACCCATCTGTCCAAAAGGCTTACTTTGTTATCACACTTAAGAAAACCCAATTCAGCGGAGTATAAGAGATGATGAGGATAAAATACTAAAATAATACTGACAAATTTCACACAATGTTATAGAACTAAGTAAACGTAATAATTTTATGGAGAATATTCCATTTCTGTGCCTGACTTGCACGAACTAAATCTAACATGCATTCTCATATGAATATACAAAAATCAATCAGCGTATATCGCTAACAATGTTGGCGCTTTCCTTGTTCTACCAGCGATATTGTTAATTCTCTGTTGTTAGGGAACTGTTTTAGTTATAATTTAATATAAAGGGTAATGGAGAGGGCTATGCTCGGAGTTTCCCTGCGAGATCGAATCAGAAATGAGGAGATACGCAGGAAAACCAGGGTCACCGACATAGCCCACCGGATTGCCAAACTTAAGTGGCAGTGGGCAGGGCACGTAGCTCGCAGACCGACGCCCGATGGGGCAGAAAAGTCCTCAACCAACGGCAACCGCATTCCGGAAGGCGCAGTGCTGGTGGGCCTTCCACACGGTGGACCGACGACCTAGTTAAGGTCGCCGGAAAGCAGTGGATGCGGGTGGCCCAGGACAGGCCTTTGTGGAAATCCTTGGGGGAGGCCTATGACTAGCAGTGGACTTCTTTTGGCTGAAATGATGATGATGATGGCAAAGAATTTAGAATACATAGTGTCACCACCCTATTTCATCCTGAGGGTGTCGTATAAGCCTTCAAAAGGACATGATAAGGCCCATAACCTATCCTGAAGGAAAACCTGATACGAGGCCCTTTTTTGCGTTGGGAATCCTCATCGATACCCGACCGCTAAACGCCGGCCGGGTTATATGGAACTCCGGGGTGCGTCAAGATGGTAGTTGCGCCGCAACCTACCCACTAACACCAACCAAAGGCGACGGGTATCACTCCCCATTGGGAAGCATGCTCCGCGACCCTGACTGACCTTGGCCTGCTCTTGCAAGCGGACCCCACGCTTTGATGGGGAGCTCTGGACGCTCCCCAACCCACCGAGAGGCACGTTCGGGACATTGCACGTGCCCTCATCGGGCGCCGGTTAAAACTGTTCCAAACCCTGTTCCAACCCGTCTGGCCAGTATGACACAGTAGGCTAATTACCCTCTATGTAATGGGAATAGGCATGACTCAGCAGAGGTCCATTTATGGAAAAAATATAGGGGAGATGTTGTAGTAATAGAAAGGGCGAAAATTGTCATATGTATGTATGTACTTCGAAATTTATCGTTGAAGATGTAACCTAAATTTACTTCATGCCACACGCTGGCTTACCAATATTTTCCAGATAGATTGAGTCACTTCAAAGGATTATGATCCCATCATCCCTAAAGCACAAAACACTGGGAGTGATTGCTTTTTATACAATGATGAACATCGAGTCTAACACACTGTCTGGTTAATAGTAGGTATATCGTCGTTTCAGCCCATAAATGATTACCTACTGAGTCGAGCCTCCTCCAAATTCGTGGAGGGAAATTAGGCCTGTGCTACGCTGGCAAGACGGGTTGGCACAGTGATTTGTATCAAGTTTATTTTTCTCTTCAGGCTAGACCTCTAGTTTTCCTTTAGTTGTTCCTTGTTATAAAACCTTAATTTATCGTTACATTAACCATTCATTTAAAGGGGTTGATTACAAGTAACTTAACGAATTAACAATATTGGTGTAAAGCACAATTTGCTTTAGCAAACAATTGGGTGAATAAATAAAAATTCAAAACAACAAACTCAACAGATTGCAGCGATCTCTTATTTAATGTCTTGGGCGCCGCTTTGCATACGAACCCACGATGCATCGTAACAATCTTTTACAATTCTGTTTTGCATTTTCTCACTTCGGTCCAGATTTGTTCCACTTAACTGCACATAGAGATTTATTTGATGGCTCTACGCTGGAGGTATTTGCGTGAGAGCTGTCTTTTATATCCACGTTGTCAGTCCATACAAATAGCTCAATTTGTTTGTTTTTCTACAAAAACAGTTCATTGTGTTTAAAGCGAGTCCATATAACAAAAATATTTCAAAGTATTCAACAAATGTAATCAAATGACACTTCTGACTTAGAATAAGCATTTGATATCAGGTAGATGACTGTATCAATATTTATTACTTATTTTAAGATTGCCAGTCCATAGGGCATTAACTAAAAACTACTACTCAGCCCATGTATGACTCACTGCTGAGTCGGGCCTCCCACCATAACATGGAGGGTTAGACGGGATGGAATAGGGTTTCGCGTGGCAGGAGGAACGGTTGGCGCTCATTACAGTAATAGGACCTGACCTCTTGCTTCTGACCATGGTCGCAGAGATGGTCGGAAGCGTTATATCATGGGAGGTAGTAGCCTCATTTGCGGAAGCCAATGAAGAAGATGAGATGAGATGAGATGAGGGGGCGCGCGAATGTGCTCCCGGAGCGCACTCAATGCGCCAAACAAGAAGGGAAGGCAGACGTCTGGCGCACGAGCGCCACTTGCCACCGTAACCGGGGCCTCCGCGTGAGGGATTAGGGGACGTCCCTCACCCGTAAGAGAGGAGACCCCGGGAGGAACGGTGTCATGCTACATGTCTCGGGCATGCCACCAACGAAGCCTTAGAGCTCTACGTGAAGCATGCTCCAGAATGGAGCCTAATAGATGGGGGTCGAGCAGCATCTGCCCCCAGCGCTCAAAACACGCAGCGGAGCAATCAGACACACAGGGAAAGAGCACGAGGACGGGGCATAGACGGGGGTTTAGTGGGTAACCGAGGTGCAACTCACCACCTTGCCTCGGAGTGCCACATATCCCGGCCGTAGCCCCAATACGGCTGGGTACCGTAACTGGGTAACCCGTCTTAAAAAAGGGGGTTTCGTGGCAAGATTTCCTTCTTTTGCCGCTTAGTTTTCCTTATATTGGCTCTTACAACAGCCTCAGGGAGTGGGTTCAAATCTTATCCTTTTAGGCACGATCCTAATAATGTTTTGGTCAGTAACCTAGAAAACCAGCCAATCACGGGAACAACATTCCTTAAACATTCCCCAAGAGGCTAACCACAAAATATTTTTGTGCCGCATCACAAATTCAGATCAGAAAATTAATCGAGGATTTCTGAATTTCATATTTATTGCGATTCCTCCTCGTGCTCCTATGCCGCAATATTTTTGGCATCTCAGACAAATCTACCAACATTCTTTCGGAGATATTAGTTTTCTCATTTCATGTGTAATTTATGTCTTGTAATAATTGGCTTTATCTCGTTTCTAAGAAATCCTTTCCAAACAACAACAGGTAATTGGAATTTTGATTGCCATGGTTATTTATAATAATATTGTTTTCTTTGAATTATGACTACATAGTTTAATATTTTACGGTAATTGAAAGCAGAATTAAGCTGGGAATTGAGATTTTATTCCGAAAATATGGATTATTAACAGTAAGTGAAACTGGGAACCTTGCTATTTTTATAACTTAGAATGATGTTATTAACTTGGTACAAGAAATATCTGATCATCTCTAGATTGATTAAGTTGGCATAGGGACCTACATATATCACGAGACGTGCATTGCGATGTCTGAACGCGCCTTTAGTAATGTAAGGTTACATATGCCTCAGCCTTAATACGACGTCCCCAACGACACATCCTCAAATTAGGACGCTAGCAACCATGCGGTGTTCGTCAGTTGAAAATAAAACACACAGAGCGCACGCCTCGCACTGAGCAACGGAGAGTATGCGGCGAATGCTCACAGTGAGTCGCAGTGAGTGAACACACGTCCAAACTCGATGTTTGTACACACCTTTATCTAAAAATAAGGGTTGATATCGGTGCCAAATTACTTGACTCGACGCTGTGCGTCGACGACATATCGCCCGCTTTTCAGGAGTCCATGCTTACTGAACTTTCCACAGTTTTGGGACAAGCTTGTGGCCAGCTTTTCCAAATTTTTTTGTGTTTTTTTTAAATAGGTTTTCCAATTTGTTGGTTTTCCATTCCAGCGTATTCTCCTTGCTGTTCCGCGTCGATTTACACCACATATATATGGTGGGTATCGGCTTTACCTGGAATAAAAATACATAATTTTGTAATATTAGTAATCTAACGCAGCCACGAGGATTGATATACCGAACATTATTTATCATAGAATTTATTCTAGTGGGTGTTTTTTTTAACATAATTTGGGTAATTAATCGATGATTCAAATTATTTGGGAAATTATACTCGATTTTTTTTTCGATTTTTGTTCATGGACTTAGTAATATTTGACTTTACTTATGACCGTACTCCTGAAACTTATGGCTTTTATGCCTAAATTCACCTAAAAGTGAAGTCACGTCTAATAATAGCAGAATCATAATTCAGTTCCATACGAGCGTTTGTGTTATCTTCCCTTTTAATATTTCGCGATTTATAGACGATAGCTGCACGCCATTTAGAACACTAGCGCGGAGAAATTGCACCATAAACTATATCTCTCGCATCCATCTATCTCTTTTAGGCCCCAAAACGGAGCCCTGTAAGGGGCTCACAATTTAGTGAACTTTCAATAGAGATCTCATTGATTTCAATAGGCCGTAATACCCATCCATAATATCTTTGACTTTATCGTGGACTTCTTTCATATTTTCCCCAATTTATACGGGTTCACCTTTTGCGGTTTCCTGACAGCTTTTTCGCATATTCCTATTGGATTGAATTTATTTGCTACCTGTGCTGATACTGGGTCGTGCAGCTTTTAATATATATGGACGACCCTTGAAATTTTATTTTAGATTGTAGTATACTCTGATTTAATAAAGTGAAATTAAGACAGAGTAATTAATTCTGTCAGTTTGTTCTATTAGACGAGATTAAGTGTGCAAAATATTCGTGGTAAATTGTATACCCAGTAATTAGTTTTAAATTAGGTACTTTTAGTTGTTTAATAAGAATGACAATGATCAAAGTTATAGCGATGCGCTTAAAAAATAATGATTTTAAAGTATATCAGTGTTTTTTTAATTTATTCCTTTTTGTTTTTTAAGTGAAGTTCTCAATTCGGTTGTAATTGTTTTTTAATGTTTGACACAGTATATCTTTTCGAAACCAATTCGATTTTTTTTATTTAATGAGTATAGGTTCCAGATTATTCCTATAGTCAATTTTATCGAATTCAGCTCAGTAGTTAAGCAGAAAACTTGACGAAAGTGATCAACAGAGATTTGTAAGAAGATTTTTTTTATAATTCGACGATGTTGACATTTGATGGCTTTACAAAGCATACACGAATATTTGAACTAAATCTCGAAAAATAAAAACTTTACCCAAGACCCTGATTCAAATGGTTGTTTTCGCTTTAAGTGCCAATTTGAAATCAGTTTACTTAGTAACATTATTTTTTATCTTTCTTCTTCACATACAGCAAAATGGTTTGTTGTAACATATTCTTATTCTATTATTAGTAATCATTGGTACTACGCCGCCCATAGATTACCCACTGTAGAGTCGGGCTTCCTCCAGTTATATGGAGGGTAATTGGCCTATTGTGCCACGGTGGCCAGAGGGGTTGGCTTCGGTCGGCTCTTACGACACGTTCTGGATGGAATGGGGTGGTGACACTGTGTATTTTAAATCCGTGACTGAATCATTGGTATTAGCTACGTCAAACTGCAACGAGCTGAAATACTTCATACCAGCTAGCGCTATAGATGCGAATGTAGCTTGGAACGCGAAACCTCCAATGGTATGCGTCTGGCAGTGGGTGCAAGTGATCGGAATGCCTTGCCTACAAATTTCTGAAATAGTTGGTATACCTCGTGCTATTGAGAATAGGATATTCAGGCACATATGACTAATATATCTATTGCATAATCATTATTTACCCACTACTGAGTCCGACCTCCCCCAAAGTCACTGTGCCACTGGCAAGACGGAGTGACGTGTACGTTGACGTTCCCCCTGTGGGCACGGGGCAGAAAATTAAGCTTCCCCACTGCACGCTGGGAAAATACCCAGCACGCTTGGTGGTAGGATCTAATGGTCCGCCCGGCTAGCTGCCACCCTCACATCTAAGTCCGGCGCCAAGCAGTTTTACTGTTTTTCGTCGTGTGTATGTGAGAGCCAGTGCCCGACATTTCCTTGAATTGCCTGTTCCATCTTAGACGCTGGCGTTGCTTTCCATCACGCAAGCCTAGGGTCGGTGCTGGTATTAAAAAAACTATTTTTTAAATAATAAAAAAAGATAACAAAATTTAAAGATAAAAAGCCATTGTGTATTCTTAATCCATTACCACATGGTGCATAATGATTTTAGGTTATCTTTTTTTCATCATCATCACTTACTTACTGTGCCGTGATGAGACAAAGTTGCCTCGGATATTTCTTTATTTATTTCTTTAGAGAGAAGGCAATATTGGTGATCGAATTAACTCCGACCGGATCCCAATATCGCCTTGTCAACATTACCGAGTTTCCATGATTGTAAATTACATTATTAGCACTCAAATGAAATTAATGCTCAATTCACTCACTGAGTTGGTATTGATGGGATTTCGAAGCGTTTCATTTGTGAATAAATAAATTACAAAATACGCTACGTAATATGATAGACGGGTGCTATTTATATTGTGCTCGTGTATATTGGTATTTACACCACCCGAGAGGGTCGTAGGAGCCGAAAAAAGGAAATAACATGGCTGATAACCTAACCACGAGAGGGAACTTGATACGAAACCCTGTGCCTACCCGTTCGGCCAGCGTGGCACGGTAGGCTTATTGGCCTCCATGTAATTGAGGGAGGCCTGACTCAGTAGTGGGTCGTTATGGGCTAAATAAATATATAGGTTCTAGATTTTCCGAAGAATTTCCTTCGTAGAAAAATGTTATTTTCTAAAGTACGAGACTCGATTTCATGCCGTACATCAGTTCTGAGATAAGCTCAGGAACAAGGTCCCGGTGGCAGACACGGCGTTGCGGAACTGTGATAGCTCCGTGGATGACGTATGGCAACGTTAGCGCTGGATTTTAGCGTCTAGCTATAGGTCAAGAGCGGGTGACTACTCTAAAGTAAAATTGTCTTAGTAAAAGAAGACGGATAGAATACATAGTGTCGTAAGATTTGGCACAAAAAATGACAAAAACCTAGCCGCAAGAGAAGGAAAACTTGATTCAAAACCCAGTGTCAACCCGTCTGACCACCGTGGTACAGTAGGCTCATTACCCTCCATGTAACCGTATGAGGCCCGACTCAACAGTGGGTCATCTATTGGCTGAGTAGTAGTATGTGCCGCTTAATTTTGTACCGTACATAAAATATATGATATGTGCTTTATTTTTATAGGTATAATAAAATAAGTCATTAAAATTATGCCAAGCTACATAGCTGCAAGCGGCGTTTATAGTGAATACGTTTTGCAGTTTAAGGGTCGGTTCACATCTGACGGAAAATGCGTCGAGCGTATCATCAGTCGCGTCTATTCGGTCAAATTAGACCTTTCACATTACGCGTCTAGTCAGTTGCGTTCAGCATCTACAAAGTGGATGTGTTGTGTGATATTGAATTTTAAAATGAAGCCAATCGAAATATTAGCTATTTAGGAGGCTTTTGAACAAGATCGAAAAAGGAAACATCGACATTGGGTGCATCTTTTATATCTTAATATATATATTTCTTGTGTGCGTGTGTATGTGACTGAACTCCTCCTAAACGGCTGAACCGATTTGAATGAAATTTTTTGTATGCTTTTGGGTGGCACCGAGGATGGTTTAGATTCACAAATCAGCCCGACAGATGGCGCTGCAGTCGGTAAACAAATATCATGCAGGACAACGTCTACCCGGTCAGCTAGTATATATATATATATAGATATATATATTATTGGAATCTCGGATTAGGCTCCAACGATTTTCATGAAATTTTGTATATAAGGGGTTTCGGGGGCGATAAATCGATCTAGCTAGGAATCATTTCTAGAAAATGTCATTTTATTCGGGTTTCGGGGGCGATAAATCGATCTAGCTAGGAATCCTGACATCTATTGGCGAATAATAATACCACTTTTTTGTGAGCACAACAGCAGATGGCGTTGTTAAGTAAACGAAGTCAATGAATGTTTGCTTTGAGGTTAGACTTAATTCCTGACATCTATTGGCGAATAATAATACTACTTTTTTGTGAGCACAACAGCAGATGGCGTTGTTAAGTAACACGAAGTCAATGAGTGTTTGCGTAATTCGTACTTAAATGTAATTTCCAAAATGCACAATTTCTAAAAAAAAAAATACCGATCTCAGCTCGGTCATCCAGATATTGCAACATTAAGAGAGTACCTATTCAACACAATTTATTCAGTTTTACCGTAGGTCCGTGGAATATTTTGATGAACTCGTTACGATTATGAAATGTTACATACCTACAAATGATACGAAATTTGCCGCCCTTACCTCGACCGGCAATGCGTTGACGGAAACGGAACAGACGCTGTACGCTCGCACACTAACGCATCATCGGTTAGGTGTGAAAGGTTGGACGTTTTATCATACATTTGTCTGTTTTGGCGTTACGCGACCGATAATACGCGACGCATTTTCCGTCAGATGTGAACCGACCCTGAACTAATAATTTAACCCTTACAATAAAAATAATTTGTTAAATGATTATTTACTTTATTATATTAAGAATGCTTAATAACAGAACGTCATTTACTCTTTAAGCAGGCTAATTTCTACAGATACGCTGATCATGGCTTTGTCTAGCTTTTGAATCTGATTTTCCGTACCAAGCACTGCCAGTGAACCAGCATAAAAACGTTATTTTCGGCAGTCAAATATATCAAATAATCAAACCAAACATTTTTACTCTTTGTCGAAAGGAAAGTATGACTTACCATAACTGATCACTGACTCCCTGAGTATCATTATTACCAAGCTCCATTTCGGCAAAATGATTTGAATTTCTGGCGCACGGTAATCCAAACGTCATAAAGTTCACTCTACAGTGCACAGCTCAATTCATAATGCCCATTGTATTGACGTTTCGAGCCATGGTTAATGTTCTATGAGAATAATTATTCAATTATTCGAAGCAAGGCTTTTGTAACTACGACAAAGAAAAGTCTATCTATTTAGTGGAGGGTAATTAGCCTACCATGGCATGCTGGCCACACGGCTTGGCACGGGATACCATTTCATTTTTCACTTCTCTTGCAGTTAGGTTTTATGCATGTCCTTCCAACCAGTCCCAAATAAGTAAAGTAAGTAAAAAGTTCAAGGAAAATTGTTCACTTGAAAATATCGTCATCATCATCATTTCAGCCATAAATGACCCACTACTGAGTCGGGCCTCCTCTAAGTTTACGGAGGGAAATTAGACTACTGTGCCACGCTGGCAAGACGGGTTGGCACAGGGTTTGTTTCAAGTTTTCCTTCTATTGCGGCTAGGCAACTTATACGTATAAAACATAAAATCCACTATCATTTAACGTTTAACATACTTAGTTTACGCTACACGATCTTAAATTGAATATTTTTGGATCAATTCCAAATAAAAAATGAAGTGGCCGCTCCGTCTGAGTGCTGTCAACTTTGCCAAGAATCTTTTGTGTAACCGTATATACTAACGTAATTAAAATGAGATAGAACTGGAGACAAGATTTTACTTATATTAGAAGTTCTACCTTCATTCTCCACCATTCTCGCCGGGGTAGAAGGGACTAGCTAGACTTAAACATGTTGTTATAAAGTTAAACTTTAATAATATAACATGGACCTGAAAAAATATACATTTTAAAACATCATCTAGATAATACCTATGGGCTATGCTCGGAGTTTCCCTGCGAGATCGAATCAGCAATGAGGAGATAGCCCACAAGATTGCCAAACTTAAGTGGCAGTGGGCAGTGCACATAGCGCGTAGGACCGAGCGACGCCCGATGGGGCAGAAAAGTCCTCAAGTGGCGACCGCGTTCCGGAAAGCGCAGTGCTGGTAGGCCTCCCACACGGTGGACCGATCACCAGGTTTCTCATGACAAATGTTCCGTCCACATTCCCCTTAATGTCAAATATGACATTCATTGAGACAAAACTCAAGGAAATTGATGCCCAAACTAGGATGAGAAGAAACATTATCTGTCTATAAAAATAAAAATGAATTGCTGTTCGTTAGTCTCGCTAAAACTCGAGAACGGCTGGACCGATTTGGGTAATTTTGGTCTTTAAATATTCGTGGAAGTCCAGAGAAGGCTCAAAAGAAAATATGAAAAAACATTTTTTTTTTAATACGCACTATTTTTGTTCCAGTTAAGGTTTGCACATATTTTAATAAAGTTGAAACATTCTGGAATTATCATTCAGGTTTTTTTATTTATTGATTCTGAGGCGGTACGTCGTTTGCCAGGTCAGCTAGTTCGAAATAAATGTTTCCAAAACCATGCTTCTTTCTTCCCTCGTTATAGAAATCCAAAAACAATAGCAATAAAAGTCCTCATTGAAACATAATCTAGCGGCTCCAAATTTTTAATTCAATATTTCATTGAATAACGAAACCGTAAAAACATTGATTAATATTAATGGCAACCGCAGGGAACTAATTTGAGTGTATAATGGGGCTTTTGTATCTGATGAAAAAGTAATTTCGGAGCCTACCCTCGCCCACCAATTAGAATGTGGAAACGTGTCGGGTTTTGATTAATCATCGGATTCACAAATAAGCGGAACCGAGCGGTATACTCCGTGTTTTAACAGTAAAGGAACTCCCTTACTTCTAAGATTTGTTCTGTCTTGAGGTATTGTGTAAGGATCAGTGTTTATTTATAATATCATCATCATCATCATCATTTCAGCCAAAAGACGTCCACTGCTGGACATAGGCCTCCCCCAAGGATCTCCACAAAGGCCGGTCCTGGGCCGCCCGCATCCACTGCTTTCCGGCGACCTTCTTAATTACCACTGGGGACTGCGCCTGAAAATAGGGACTACTGCACTACATTTACCATGTATAAGCGAATGTTTTTACCATTTTGTACTTCTCAGGGGCAAAAAATTACCCGATACCTTTGCCTCCACTGAAATGTTATGTTCTCAGTGACATACCATAAAGTCCATTCTAGTCAAGTAACTGATTTGAGCGTTAGGTTGTGTTGGTTGCTGACCGTAACAGGACAAAATAGATCCAGAACCATGAAAGTTAAACTTGTTTTACTGAAATATTTTGGCAACAGGTAGGCCCCCAAATTGGTATTGAGATATTGCGTGTGTACCCTCTATTTCGATACAATAGTTGAAGATATGTTTTTTCTTAGAGTACAGACAATTAGGAAATCTCTGGAAGTATCCATTGCGAACGTAATATGCTATAATATTATATTAATCTTCAACATCATTATTTAGGTACGTTCGTTTTCAGCCCATAAATGATCCACTACTGGGTCGGGCCTCCTTCAAATTCATGGAGGGAAATTAGTCTACCGTGCCACGCTGGCATGACGGGTTGGCACAGGGTTTATATCAAGCTTTTCTTTTCTTGCAGATAGGTTTTCGGCCTAGTCATTTTCTTCTTTCAACTCTTGCGACACCCTCAGGATGGAATGAGGTGGTGACACTGTGGATTCTAAATCCGTCAGCCCAAGGTTGAGCTGACCACCGAAATTACATTGCAGCTCAAAGCAAAAAGCAGTTGTCACACGTTAGTAAATCAAACTAAATCCAACGCGGATAAACTGGGAATCCTCGGACCGCTCTATTAGAGCTTGGGGTATTTCATCCGAAAATAAACAGGAATTATTTGTGGAGATCCGAACAATTTTCTCCCGTCTCTCCTCTAAAGTAGGCTACTAATATTGGCGACGAGAAAAATAAATTCCATTTCAGTTGACCTGATTCCTTTTAGATATTTTTTTAATTGACTGTCTAGGCGAGTGATTACCAGTTTTCCCACTAGATGTGTAAATACTCTGACTAGAAGTGTACGTGGGGTTATCGAATACATAGTGTCACTACCCCATCCCATCCTGACGGTATCGTAAGAGCCGACGGAAGGAAACGACAAGGCCGAAGACCTAGCTGCAAGAGAATAAAAACTTGATACTAAACCCTGTGCCAGCCCGTCGGGCCAGCGTGGTACGGTAGGTTAATATTCCCTCCACGTAATTGGAGGAGGTCTGACTCAGCAATGGGTCATATATGGGTTGAGTAGTAGTAGATAGTGTTGGTAACTATTCAGTAGCCTTAGTAGCTAGTATAGTATGCTTAAGTGCTAGGTGGTATAAAAACTGCTTCTAAGTAGGCGCAGTGCTGGTAGGCCTCCCACACGGTGGACCGACGACCTGGTTAACACGTTCGCTGCGTTGTGTGGTCATATTGGCTCATAGCTAACTTTTGTGTGGTGCGGAGCGAAAATAGCGTACTTTCCTCTGGTGCGAGAGGGATAACTTTAAGAATTTCTTTTACAGGAATGAGATGAATATACCATTATAATTACCGCTTTATTGTGAACAATCCAGCATTTTTAAATACTCGTGAACCAATACGACCTCACCTGCACCAAAAGAAAAATATTTAATTCTAGTGCGCTATGAGTTCAATATGACCACACACTCCCCGCACCCCACATCCACACTGAACGATCCGCTGGCGCCATGTTGTGCAGTTAGTGATGTAATACATGACAGGGTAGACGATACGTCGTTTGCGCGCCTAAATTTTCGATTTACCCGCAACGTTGCATTTTAGTATTTTAAATTAGTTAGGTAGTGTGATGTTCTCAGCAAGTCTCAGAATCCCAAAACTAAATTATGACAGTGAGGTAGAAACTTAGGAAAGGACAAACGATGAAAGAAAAACCCAAAATATTGAATAGAAGAATACGTTTTAAAGCCCGCATATATTTTTTTCACCCAAAATAGCTAGGCCTGCTTCAGTTATGGATCCGATACCGCAAAAACAGTTAAATGTTTAACATTACATTGAGACTTATAAATAAAATGTCAAAGAAAAAAGCAATAGCGGTAGTTATATGGACCATGTAGTAAAATTCCATTAAATTTTTTGAATTAACATTTTTGTTTTACTGTAATTAATTTACTGAGGAAGGAATGCAGCACTGTTGAGGAACGTGTGGTTATACTAAAATAAAAAGTCTTTGATTTTTTATGTTAAGCCTCTAAAATGTAAATGGTATTAGTTTAACTTATACTGCACATAATTTATCGATCTGAATGTTAACATAAGTGTTTCCCATCACTAGCTTTTCGATGTCTTCAGTGCGTTGTGTGGTCAAAATGAACTCACAAATTGTTTCTCTTCTACAGAATAAACGAAACAAAGGAGCCGAAAACGCCGGTAGTCACATCTCTATATAGAGGTCTATGACCTGCAAAAAAATAAATTTCCATAATCGCTATCACCATTGAATAAAACCCATATTAAAACTGATTTTTTTAAGGGGCTATATGATCACACACGCACCATTGAAAAGTCCACCATGAGTCAATGTGACCTCACACGCACCAAATGAAAGTACACTAAAAATGACGCCGCAGCGAACGTGTTAAGGTCGTAAAACGATTGATGCGTGCGGCACAGTACCGACCTTTGTGGAGATCATTGGGGAGGCCTATGTCCACCAGTGGACGTCTATTTACTGAAATGATGCTGATGATGAGATAGTGTTGGTAGCTGAATAGTAGCCTTAGTAGCTATAGAATGTTCAGTGCTAGGTGATATAAAAATTACTTCTACGTAAGCTATAAAGTATTATGATAAAGTCAAGTTTCATCATCATCATCATTAGTCCACTGCTGGACATTGGCCTCCCCTAAAGAGCGCCATAGCGCCCTGTCTTCAGCTTGACGCATCCAGCTGCTGCCCGCAACCTTTCGCAGATCGTCGCTCCATCTAGCAGGCCGTCCCACACTACGCTTGCCGATTCGCGGTCTCCACTCAAGAACTCGTCCACCCCAGCGGTTGTCGGTTCTTCTACAGATATGACCAGCCCACTGCCACTTCAGTCTGCTAATTCTCTGAGCTATGTCAGTGACCTTAGTTCTCTGTCGGACAGTCCCGTTACGGAGCCTATCTTTCAGAGAAACTCCAAGCATAGCTCGCTCCATAGCACGCTGAGCGACTTTAAATTGGTGGACTAGTCTCACCGTGAGTGTCCATGTCTCGGCGCCGTAGTTAATGACGGGTAGGACGCACTGTTCGAAAACAAAGTCAAGTTTGTCTCATTACAATATTTGTATGTTAGTAACAAACCCAACAACTATTTGAATAATTAATAGCGCAATAAATAGTTATCGGCGGAAACTTTCCGTACATGTCTGAATCCGCTTAAGAGCTGATGTCATTTCCGGAAAATTGGTATGTTTTATACGGATATATTTTTCTCGTGTGGTGACGGATTAAGAATACTGTCACCAATCCTTTTCCTCCAATTACATGGAGGCTAATTACTCTACTGTACACGTATAGGGTATCGTATGAAGTTTTCTTTATCTCGTGGTCGGCGTTGTAATTTCTTCTTGCCGGTGCGTACTGAAGCCAAAATGTGTTGATTTTTTTTATTTTTTTCATTTTATTGATTTAGAAAACTTACATCTAGAATAAACATAAAACATTAAATACTAGACGAAGGCCAATTACAAGTTTTTACACATAATTGGAACAAATAAAAGCGATAGGGTAGAGAGAAAAACAAAAGAAGAAAGGAAAAAAGAAAATAAATAAATATCATTGGACATTTCACACAACGCCATATCGTCTCAAGCTAAGCAACTTAATGCTTGTGTTATGGTAACGAGATGGATAATAAACTACTTATATACATTTTTTTGTAAATACATTCATGTTATAGATAGAAAACACCCACACCCGGAACAAATAATTGTAGGTCGTACAAATATTTCTTCCGTGCGGGGATCGAACCCGCGACATGCTGCGCAGCAGTCGATCGCACAACCACTGCGCTAACCGTGTCGTCAAAACCAAAGAAATAAGCCGCCATAGTCTTTTTCAGGATACTTATAACCTCAACACTGGCATATCATATAATCATAGTACTTTACATATTTTTTGTGAGAAATTATTTTAATCCACACTTCGTTGTCCACCTAATCTTTCAGTATTATCTTAAGGAAACCCAATAGCTCAAAGATTTCAATTTGGAAGTCAGTCAATGAGAGGTTCCTTATTGACTGTTTGTACACAAAGTACGGTGTACACAAAGCATTCTATTATCTCGCGTTCAAATTGTACGTGGTCAAGAACCCGTAAAGTGAAGAAACCCGGCTAACAATTAAACTTTAGGGCACTTCTTTGAAAGTGATTTAAGTTAGAAGAATCCTTAAGAAAAGCGGTATCCCGTCTACCGGCTAAAGATCCTACTCTGCGTTAATGAAGGAATTCCGTTTTTATTATACTGGAGTGCGCCTGTCCCATCCATCTTGCTTTTTAAGGCGGGAAGGCAAAAAAAGTGAATCCACAATAGATTTTTAGCGAAATGAGACTTTAAGTTGTTGTTAGATGGTCTTTTCCTCATGCCAAATATCATTGTTGGTTTGGTGACGGATTTCGAATACATATTGCCACCACCCTATTTCATCCTGAGGGTGGCGTAAGAGCTGACCAAATGAAATAACAAGGCTGATAACCTAGCCACAAGAGAAGGAAAACTTGATAGGAAAATCTGTGCCAACCCATCTGGCCTTTTTTTTTTTTTTTTTTTTTTTTTTTTTTTTTTTTTTTTTTTTTTTTTTTTTTTTTTTTTTTTTTGCCCTGGGTAAAATCCTTTATGGACTATCCCCGTCGGTCCCGGGGAGGACCGACGAGGGGAGTGTGGGACTCACCTCCGAAGAGGAATACCCACTAAACATCCCCGGGGTGCTACCTGCATCGCATCCACGTTTGTGACATCATGGGGACTTGCCTTGAGGCGCTTCCACGATGTCACAGACTGGAGGCTCACCACCTCCTCCGTCTCGTGCTCTTTGTTGAGTTGAGTGTAGAGCACTCGATCCAACTACTGAGCGGGTATTACCCGCTCTGCCGACGCCTGCCCAGCACGCGACAAACACGTCGACCAACTCTCTAGATCCCATGATGTGAGGCAGGGCTGTCCCCGCGCCCTGCCCCGGGATCGGTAGGCAGAGATCTTCTGCCTAATTCTCGGCGGGAGCGGCTCGGTTTCCCGAGCCAGCGTCCACCACCGGCCCAGTTGCGGTGTCCATAGGTGTCGTCGTAACGACGACACCCTGGGCCTCACCGCTACGAAAGGGGGGCCGCCTAGTGCGACCGCCCTTCGCCTGGGCGCATTGCCTGCTGCCCAACCGGTGCGCATGAGGTAACCCCATGTCGACACACAGTGGGCAGCGCCTCTCGGGGGCCCGGCACTCGCGTGCCGTGTGGCCCGGCTCGCTGCACTTGTAGCAGCGAGCCCCTCGCCCTGCATGTTCCCTATTGGGGCACTGGGCCCCTACGTGGCCGCACTCGAGGCAGCGGAAACAAAATTCCGCTCTAGCCTCGAGTGCCTCCACCCTCGCCCTTGCCCAGCCCACCACTAGGTGGCCGGTGGACAGAAGCCGCTGCGCAGCGGCTAGCGGGCAGCGCACACTGGCCACGCCCAGGTAACCGGGCGCACGACGGATACTGCCAATCTTGACAGCCTCCGCCGCGCACCCCCCGGCTGTGGCGACCGCCTTAGCCACGTCAGCGGCCTCTGTCGCGTCGTCAAGGTCCCGGATCTGAATATCCCGGAACCGCATAGGGCGCAGGACTCGGACGCCCAGAGCACCGAGGGATGCTCCAAGGCTCTCCGCGAGCCTGTCCGCCTTCGCTCCACATTCGGGGCCGGACAGCTCGTAGAGCATCCCCCCCGTCCTCGTCCTTCGGGAACGCATCTCCTCAGGAGCGATCCCCAACACCTCCAGATTGACCGCCCTCTTGGCGGTGGTCAACGCCTCGGAGTAGGTGGCCTGCGACCCCTCCGGAATCGTCAGGGTTACGGCCTCCGTCTTCGTCCGGTCCTTCCTCCGCCGGCACTTCGCCCCTCTACCCTTCTTCGCCTTGCGTGGCGAAGAGGGGGAGGGACGGCTCCTCGGCTCGTCCTTCTTCTTTGGCGGGGCTTTTCTGGCCGCCACCGTCGCCCATGTGTCCCTCCTGGGTCTCCCCGCCGGAGCCCCACTGGGCGTCGCACGCGGGGGAACCGCAGGGAGTTCCGCGACTGGTGGCACAGCCGTGGCCCTCTTTCGCCTTTTCCTCCTCTTTTTGGGAGGTTTGTCCGCCGGTTTTGGCGCCATGCGTCGCTCGCGGGCAGCAGACCGGTCTGCCTCCAGAGGCGGTCGAAGCCGCTTCTCCGGCAGCAGGCGGTACGCTATGCCCGCGATTTTGGCGTCCATCATGGCGCCAATCTCTCTCATTGTTAATGAGGGTGCACTTTCCTCATGCGGAGGTGCGCTCTCTCCCTGTGGGACCTGAGGGGCCATGTCCGCCCGCAACTGGTCCAACTCTGCCCTCATGCCTTCCACCGTCTCCTGCAATCTCTCCGTGTCGGAGGCCTTCCGCACCAACCCGCTCACCGCACCAAGGAGTGAGGAGGTTGCCGTCTGGATAGCCTTGAGGAAGTACCCCTTAGGCCGCCCGTTCCGCTTAGTGACCTCCAGGAGGATAGCCAAATCGTCCTGGATGATTGTGCTGAGGACTTTAGCACTTGGCTCCCCTGGAGGCACTTTCTCCCTATTGGCCGCCACTTTGGCGATTATGTCCGCCAGTTTGGCCTTCGTATGTGCCGTCCGTGCCACCACCTTCTGTTGGGCGCTCGGCGGTACCGGTGGTAAAAAACCATCGTCCTCCTCCTCCGGTTCCTCATCCCGGAGTTTCCGGTACACCTTGTACGCGTGGTGGGCGTATTCGTGGTAGAACCCACTCTTAGTCTCCGGCTCGTCTGCGAGGTCTTCCTCCTCGCTTGGAGACACTGGTCCCTCCCACTCACTGGTGGGAGGGGTCTGCGACCTGCACGCCCTACCCGTTACTGCGCGTCTCATGAAGCGCCTATTCCTCCGTTCAGGGTCCCGGACGTCCGAGTCGCAAGTCTCAGACGCGGTTTCCCCTCTTACCGGTGAACCATCTCGACTCTGCGAGGCGCTCGCATCGCTCAGACCCTGATTGGGGAGCGGGCTGCTGAGCCGCTTCGCAACCACCCCTTCCTCCATGGTGGACTCCTCTACTGCGCGCTTGCGCATCGCGCGCGTCACCCGCCTCTCAACTACCTCATCCGTCGGAATGACGGATGGAGCGCCCAAATTGCCCCCCCCGTATACATGGGGCAGACCGCCCCCCCCCGAGGGAGAAGCGGTGCGGGATTCCCCAGCAGCCACCGGCTGACTGGGACCCGCCCGGGGAGAATTTTTATTTGAACGACCTTCCATCATTTTTCTCTTCCTATCACGTCACCCTAAACACTTTCCCCCCCCCGCAGACTCCCGGGAAAACCCGAGAGCCGCATCCCAGAATCTACAAAAGGAAATAGAAGAAAACGAAAAGACAGAAAAGAACGACAGGAACCAATTAAAACAAGAACAAAAGTTACCAAAACCAAGAGAAGTATAACCCAACAGAACAAACCAAAAGACAGAAATAAAATGAAGTTGACTGGGGACTCGGTTTGGCGGCCAAGTGAATTGAGCGCCAACCCGAGTGCCCCATGGTGCGCCGCAACGGTTTACGCCTCGCAAGGCAACTCTGAAAACAGAGGAGTCCCCGGAGTCGCAACCCGCCACGACGCTGTGAGGAAATGGGATAGACAGGAGAAAGGGGTAAAAGGGAAAGGAAGGAGGGGGAGAATTAAGACGGGAAGGCGCATGGCTGTTTCGGCTACGTCTGTCCAGAAGGGCCAGACCAAAAGCAGGCGGCAACCACGAGCAGGATAACAGCCACACTTGCCTTGGGTTTCGACGCAACAGTAGTGCTCCACCCAAGACCAACACCCCTCACATTGCCGGGAAAGACAATGGAGTACGGTGAAAGACGAAGTCACCAGGTCTTACCAGTAGCCTCTGTGACTTCCCCTTCCACCCGCCCAACCTTCCACCCGCCCAACCCATCTGGCCTGCGTGGCCAGATGGGTTGGCACGCCCTCCATGTAATGAGGGAAGGCCAGACTCAGCAGTGTGTTATTACAAAATACAGATGATTATGATTAGTAGCAATTTTAGTAGAATGGTTTATTTAGACATTATTATTATATTTAATGGATACTTTTTAATGCATTTTAAATAATAATAAAAAAATTAAATTGTTTGTTTGTACAACCTAGTCGCTAATTGATATAGAATAGTACTTGGCGAAAACATAATGCTTCTATAAGTTGCGCAATCAAAAGGTGAGAGAAACCTTACATTAACCCCTCAATCACAAACTTTCAACTTGACTTGACAATCTGTGATTTTTTGCCATACCTTCAAAATTGAAACAGGCAAGATGACACACAAATGTAAACCATAGCTACTCTGTTATAGGTATTCTATTATTTGTCAATAAGTACGTAAAACACAGGCATATAAAATTCCGCAGATTAATGATTAAGTAACCATGATTAATCTATGAAACTAATTTTGTTGAAACATGTCTAAGCATCACCGCTAAAAAAAAACCCTGGTTTTAAACAAACCGTCATAGAATAAATTCATTCGTTTAAGAGTCATCCCTCTTTTTGTTGGTTGTTTTAAAAAGGCACCTCACGGTCTTGTGCCGTCCCTGGACTAATATCGAAGCTAGGCGAAACTGAATTCATAATAAAGTTTCTCAACTTTTAGAAAAGACGGACGAGGCAACAGGGAAATATCTGGTGTAAAATTTAGGTTACTGGTACTAACTAAAATTAAAGCACTATTTTCATTCATGTAACGGATTTTGTAAAGTTCACATGTTACAATTTCATTTTGTTTTGTAAGGACATGCTATTTTGTCTGAGTTATGATGGATTTAGAGTGCGTAATGTCACAACCCCATTCCAGCTTGAGGTTGTCATACATGTATCAAAACCAGCACATTCAGACCACTTCAAATTATAGAGAACATTAGCCTACTGTACCATGCTGACCAGGCATATTGGTACAGAGTTCATTTATCAGTTTTCCTTCTATTTCTTTCAACTTGATTGCTCTTGCTCGCTTGGTCTTGCTTGCTTGATCTTGCTTGCTCGATCTTGCTTGCTTGATCATGCTTGCTCGATCTTGCTTGCTTGCTTGATCAGGTCTGCCTGTTTGATTGGTCTTGCTCTTGTTATCTAGGTTTCCTCTCATATAGTTACTTACAGCACCATTATAATGAAGTGAGGTGATATAATGACGGCCATCTTTTCGTCTATGCATAATATGTATTTATAGTACGTAAAGTATGTTTTCAAACCGCCGCAATCAATAATGGAAGTGCAATCCCGCAGTTAATCAATCCGCCAGTGGTGTTCCTGATTAGCACGGCCTTGGCCTCAAGGTCAATATTGCTGGTCACCGCAAATTTCGGACCTGATTGGATTGTTACAAACTGATTGGATTGTTGTCCTAAACGTGGCTTATATTGGGTGCACATAAATAGTCCGTTTGGTGACGGATTTAGAACACAAAGTGTTACCACCCCCATATCTTCCTGAAGATGACGTAAGAGCTGACGAAAGAAAATGTCAAGGCCAATAATAACCTAGCCGCAAGACAAGGAATACTGGATACGAAATCGTAATTGGACTGTCTGTTTGTAATAATAAAATAACCACTTTTTACTAAATGATACGTATGTATACACAGTAGGTACATAGAACAAAATAACTTTTTCTTTTTTTTTCAGACTGTCTGTCTGTCTGTTTGTTCCGGCTAATCTCTGACCGATTTTGACGAAACCTTCACTGATAGGTAGCTGATGATATAAGGTGTTTTTTAGACTAGCTTCACCCCGCAGCGTCTCCCGCGGTACAACAATAAATATGCGCGGGTGAAACCGCGGGGCGCAATAAGTCACAAATAAAGAAAATCAACGGATGGCATCCAAGTTGTTGGTTAACATGTATAGCATTAACATCATAGCACGCACATGGATGGCAATAAAGTTATTGTAACACCCTGTATACTATGACGTTTAGTCAGGTTAAAGTGTCTGTAATAACTGCTAATGTAATACAAGTAGGTTGAGAATTCTGCATTGATTTATCGAGCGGTCTAAACGTTAATTTGCATCGCCCGGCGGTCTGCAGTGCTGTGCAAATATACGTCAGTTTGATTTACCGTGTACTAACGTCTTTCGAGGCAAAATGTATACCTAATGTTAGCACCTATTTTGAAGTAATAATCATCATCATCATTTCAGCCAAAAGACTGCTGGACATAGGCGTCTAAGATGGAGCAGGCAATTCAAGGTAAAACTACAAACACAGTAAAACTGCTAAGCCGGACTTAAACTCAAACTCAAAAGGAACTTTATTTACGTAGGTTTCATCACAAAACTCTTATAAACCGTCATATTTATAAACACCATTATCATCTTACGGCCCCCGTCCCACACTCGGTGGTAGTCTCCACACACACCTCCCAGTCGTCATACCTACATTCACACCTTTCACACACAACTCTTCACTCCTACAATCTCTCCATCTCCCCTGATCGCTCACAATCCCTGCGTTCACTCACATTCATGCCGTAACTACCACCGGTTCGGAAGGCTGCTCTACAGAGAAGAGCCGGCAAGAAACTCTGTAGTTGTTTTTTTTTTTAAATTATTGGTCTTGTTTACAAAAAGATCACAAGATGAGATTAATGTACATTTTTGCATAAAGGTTTAAATAAATAAATAAACACGCTACACGTTTACGCAATGAATGACGGATAGACCTTGACAGGGCCAATCAAAATTAGACGTGAGGGTGTTGCTAGCCGGGCGAACAATCAGATCCTACCAACAAGCACTAAGGTCAACACCAAGGTCTGAAGGCGACACATTCAAATTTTCCTTCTCTTGGGGTTAGGTTATCAACCTTATCATTACCTATTGTCGGCTCCTACAACACCCCCAAGATGGAATGGGGTGGTGATACTATGTTTTCTAAATCCACCACCGCACAGATGCGAATACGAACAAATATATTTCGAATAATCATTAGGTCATTTCGATCATTTCGATTACCGCTTAAAGACTTTGTGTCGCTTTATATCTCTTTGGATATGCGACAGTTGAAACTTGACAATAATGACTAAAAGCAAGCCAGCGTTTGTTACCGAAACCTCATTATACAGCTTTCACATTAATATTCATTTGACTCACATTGTCATTCTACAAAGCTGTTTCTAGTATTGTCAGTAATTATTAAACCAGTACATAATACGGTGCTTGTAAATTAGAACGTTCGTGACGGATTTAGAATACACAATATCAGCAACCCACACTGTCCTGAGGGTGTCGTAAGAGCTGATTAAAGCAGGGGCAGATGACCTAGCCGCAAGAGAAGGAAATCTTGATACAGACCCGTCTTGCCAGCGTGGTACAGTAGGCGTAATCCCCTCCACAAATTTGGAGGAGCCCCGACTAAGTAGCGGGTCATTTATGGGCTGAAATGATGATGATGATAAACACTTTAAGAAATAAAGAAAACTGTTTATGAGTCCCAGGTTGACAGATTGAAATAAACGTCACAGGTTTACCTTCCAAAACCAACGGCTATCCTCGATAGATTGCACTCCCCACTGGAAAAACATGATTTGCGACATGTTAATTAAATTTACTAGTGACCCACCCCGGCTTCGCACGGGTGCAATGATGAACATCTAAATTTTATCAGTGTTTTTCTACAATATTATGCATGTATTATACATATAATCCTTCCCCTTGAATCGCTCTATCTATTAAAAAAACCGCTTCAAAATGCATTGCGTAGGTTCAAAGACTTAAGTATGCATATGGACGGACAGACGACAGCGACTTTGTTTTATACTATGTAGTGATTATGTATATTACACAATTAGTATACTGTGCCTTGCTGTAAAATTTTCCTACCTTTGTGCTTATGCTGTGTACGACTTGTGTTCCTTCAATAACCCCTTACGACACCCTCAATATTAAATGGGTTGGTGACATTTTGTATTCCAAATCAACACTAAATAAAAAAATAATGACGCCGTGGGAAATAATAACCGGGTATCACGTGCAGCGACGTGTACGGGTTTCAGTTAATGACGGTAACCGGTTCACGGAAAACTATCTGCAATTATGAAAGCTCCTCATTACTTGTCTACCATGTTTCCAATGTCACGTTGGTGCCTTTTTTATTATGTAAATTGCTTTGACCTGTTCACGTGGAAGTCTAAATGTATATCTACTACTACTCTGTACATGACCCACTGTTGAGTTGGGCCTCCACCGGTTACGTGGAGGGTAATTAGCCTACTGTGTCTCACTTGCCAGACGAATTGGCACAGTGTATCGTTTCAAGTTTTCATTATCTTGCGGCTAAGTTATCGCCTTTGTCATTTCCTTGTGTTGGCTCTTACGACACCCTCAGGCTGGAATCTAAACATTAGATGTGCCGCCTTTGGATCAACGGGTCCCGGGTTCGATTCCGGGGTCGGGCAAGTGTCTTTGTCTAAACCAGAGGCACTGGCTCGGAGTCTGGGTGTGATTTCTATCTATAATAAGTATATATTTAAAAAAAAAATTGTATTTAAGTAGTTTATCATCCATCTCGTAACCATAACACAATCATTTAGTTGCTTAGCTTGGGACGAGATGGCGTTGTGTGAAATGTCCAAGGATATTTATTTATTTATTTATTCAAAATCCGTAACGACGCCGATACAAACAGTGCAATCACAATCTATATTTTATTGTATATAGTGTCACCACATTCCATCCTGAGGGTGTCGTAAGAGCTGACAAAAGGAAATGACAATACCGAAATCCTAGCCTCAAGAACAGGAAAACTCGATATGAAACCCTGTGCCAACCCGTCTGGCCAGCGTGGCACAGTTGGCAAATTACCCTCCCTGTTATGGGAGGAGGACCGACTCAACAGTGGGTCATTTAAAGGCTGAGTAGTACTAGTATGCCACATCGTGCACTTTTTTATAGCATAAATAATTCGGATTGGTCTACTGAAATTCTCTTAGCTGTATTATTTCAAGACGATTAAAAAAGTGGAAGGATATATTATTCGAGAAATAAGCTACTTATAAAATCTTTAAAAAATAATATACTTCCATAGACTGGTTAAAAAAATATACTTTTTACTTCTCAGCCACTATACGACCTACTGTTGAGTCGGGCCTCCTCCAACTACATAGAGGGGAATTAGCCTACTATGCCACACTGGCCAGACGGGTTGCCATAGGGTCTCGTGTCAAGTTTACCTTCTCTTGCGGTTATGTCGTAGGACGAAATGGGCTGGTGACACTATGTCTTCTAAATTATAATCCGTCACCACACTAAAAAAAGAACCACCAAAATATATACTAATATTATGAAGAGGAAATATATGTATATTTGTAACAAGTGAATTTTTAAAACGACTTAACTAATTTCCGAAATTCGATAATTCAAAAAACATTAGATTATTGTATTTATTATCCTTGAGTAATAGACTATAAGCGAAGCCAAGATTATCATGGGCTTGAATCTATTCGCACTAAGCTAGTATTGATTTAAATAGCTTAATCTATAATAGCAGAAACGATCAATGTAAAACAACCAAACATAATATTACTCCCATTTATAACATCTCTATGACATTGTCAGTGTTGCCCACACAACAAAAGCCAATGTCCCAACAAATATTCCCCAATCGTTGCCAACGTATCAGAACAAATCTCCCGAAAATACATTGTTAACAAACGAGTAATCTTTCACACATATGGGAAAAAATGGCAAACTGTCAAGTGAAGGCATGTCCCCAATAGATGGGTGGACATGTGATTGATGAAACATGTCCCCCTAGAGTGGGGACACTGACTCCTCACTCGATTGCTGATCAATCACAATCGAATATCCAGTTATTCTTATACCCATGTGATCTTCTGACCGTTGGCTATGTCAGGCTGAGATACGGAGATATTAATCTTGTTTATTTCTAGTAAAAGTTCAGACTGCTAACCGTATATCTATCTTTCATATTTTGTGTTGAACTAAACTCTCCTAGTAAAGTTCAACACAAAATGAGAGACTATCGTTTCAAATGACTAAGTAGTAGCCACATAAATATCGTAGGTAGTAAACGTAACGATACAATAGCTTGATTACAAAACAAAATTGTAACTAAAAAAATCGACACAAATGATTGTTTTTTGTTTATCAAAAGACATATTGTAAGAAAAAAATTTGCCCTGAGTAATAAATAAATTGAATTGTTAAAAAAATATATAAATATTATTAAAAGAAGCAACTAAACACAAGCCAAACTGTATTTGTTTCCTTTTTTGATATTCTTAATTCGTCTGTATGTTTTTTTTATAAGTGTATTACTATAATAAATTACTAAAATATATTATACTATAAAATTTAGGTACATTTGGACGGCTTACTAGTTGTTGGTTACAAGTTATAGTGATACACAAACAACAAAAAATTGCTTAAAACCCTACTCCTTTTTTTAAGTCTGTTAAAAGCCACAAAACTGCAATTATTAAAAAAAAACGCCTTCAAATCGGTTCACCTGCTTAAGACCTACAGACACCGCTGACAAACACGTAATGGCAAATTATGTAAAGAAAAGGCAGGCTTTAATAATAGATTAGTTGTTTGACCATATTTCTACTCTAATTCTTTTCAATCTTCATAAAAACATTACAAATACTTCATGTTCAGCGGCTTTTTTAACTTTAGCTTGTGACGTATGACAATATTGAGTGAAGCTCTTTCCCATATTGTCCAATAGCTTTCAAGTTAAGTATCCAAGCGACTTCATTGTGTTCCACAAATGAAAAAGCCATTGCTGGTTTCCTAAAAGAAACTTACAAACCTCTGCACTTTAAACTTTATTTCTATTTTTCTTTCAACGTACCGGCAGTGGAGATTTCCCAGATGCATCGTTTGCCCCCAGTTTAAGAGACAAATACGTTCGCCCGTGACACATAGACGAAACTTTATTTGTGTGCGCTGCCTAAACTTGCAAGACTTGCACTCATAAATCTAGGAAAAATCCAATAGCGATTTAAATATAACCTCAGTCTATAATTTACCAATTAGTTATTTGGGCTAATGAGTTGATTAAGGGAAGTGTCTAATATGCACCAGAAGATGATTTTATTTTCTGACAATCAAATTAACAAATGTCCTTTAGTACTCGTACCTTAAACTAGGTACTACTTAGCCCATATGACCCACTGCTGAGTTGAGCCTCTGCACAATTTTTTTTAATAAGTTGTATTCCCTGCACTAGGTATTAATTACCTGTATCGCGGGGGCAGTTACAAACATAAAATTGACAAACTCAAATAACACCCAGACTCATAGCAAGTGCCTCTTTACACGAAGGCATTGCCTCGTTGGTCTAGTGGTTAGATGTGCCTCCTTTGGATCAACGGGTCCCGGGTTCGATTCCGGGGTCGGGCAAGTGTCTTTTTCTAAACCAAAGGCACTGGCTCGGAGTCTGGGTGCCATTTCTATCTATAATATGTATGTATTTACAAAAAAAAAAAGTATATTATTAGTTTATCTTCCATCTCGTTACCATAACACAAGCATTAAGTTGCTTAGCTTGGGACGAGATGGCGTTGTGTGAAATGTCCAAGGATATTTATTTATTTATTTATTATTTGCCCTAACATGGAATCGAGCCTGGGACCCGTAGTCTAAAGGAGGCGTTAAAAAAATTAGGTAGTCAGAAAATTATTTTTTTACAACACCACAGACTTGTAGTCCGTGTTCTTTTTAGCAATGAATGGTAATTATTTGCTCTTTTTTTTTGCCCAGCGCCTTGGCAGCTGGTACAAATAGCCAGTTAGAATCGTGTTGTACTTTTTTATTATTTTAGTAAAAATAAAAATAACGCTATCCAAAGTAGTTACAGGTCATTACCACAAGCAATCCTTAAGTCGCTCCTAGACGCAACTGTTTCATTTAAAAGCCTAAGCTGGGCTTAGAAAATATTTAAATAATACTTTGTGTGTAAATAGTACTTTGTTCTTTAAGAGAAACCGTTTCAAAAGAAGTATTATTTTCAACGTTTATTAAAAGCAAGCATTGAGATAAATGAAAATAAATAAAACCTTAATGGACTGAGCGCTTATACCGAATCTGTTTTATGATAAAAGATGAAACAGCGACACCAACCACTATTCTAAAAGGATAGTGAATTAATAATCCAGACGGGTATTAAATGTTGCACTTTACACTCCTAGTAACGACGCTAAAGGGATTTTGTAAGACGAAAGCGGCTCGCTCTATAAATATTTTAGCTTAGCGGAAGCTGAATTTCTTGGGAACCTATCCATTGTGGAACGTTAAAGGGAGATAGTTTCGCGTTCCTTTAAAAAGAATTATAGAGCCAACCACTATACGAGGTCAACGCTCGTGACGTAAATGCGCTGTAGATCTATCGCTTATAACAGACAGAATGTATGAGGAAGTGAATTTATACTAGAAGTAATCTAATATTATAAAGAGGAAAGATTCCATTGTTTGTTTGCATTGAATAGGCTCTGAAACTACTGCAAAGAATGGAAAAAATCTTTCACCATTAGAATCTTACATTATTTCTGATGAACAAGGACGATAGAAAGTTTTCAAAAAAGTTAAAAAAATAAATCTTTTTTGTTATTAAATAGCCATGCAAAGCCGGAGAAGGCCGCTAGCATTAAATATAATCACTCGTGAAATTATATTTCTCGAGCGGAGACCGCGAATTGGTAAGCTAGTAGTGCTAAGTAAAAATAAATAAATATCCTTGGACATAGCACACAACGCCATCTCGTCCCAAGCTAAGCAACTTAATGCTTGTGTTATGGTAACGAGATGGATGATACACTACTTATATACATTTTTTTTTTGTAAATACATACATATCATATATAGAAATGACACCCAGACTCCGAGCCAGTGCCTCTAGTTTAGACAAAGACACTCGCCCGACCCCGGAATCGAACCCGGGACCCGTTGATCCAAAGGCGGCACATCTAATCACTAGACCAACGAGGCAGTCAAGTAAGTTAAGTATCGGCCCTCTGCTAGATGGAGCGATAACCTGCGAAAGGTTGCGGGTAGAATCTGGACGCGGCAAACTGAAGACAGAACGCTAAGGCGCTCTTTAGCGGGGGCTATGTCCAGCAGTGGTCTAGAGATGGCTGGTGAAATGTATATCTAAAGATTCATAACGGATATCAAAGACATAGACAACAAGAAAAGTAAGTCTGCAAAGTACCGAAGACTATATGACGACGTCTAGTATGAATAAACAAAGAAAGCTTACTTCAAAACGGTTGAAGATGACAAAGAGAATATAAAGTTTCTTGCTTTAAATTACTTTTGTATTTGATAAATTGAAAGCAGGCTCATTTAGATCTGTTTGTCAACCATCGACAGAAAGAGTAATATTAGTTTGACGTAACTGTGTGTCTATCTCTGGAATCGTAGCTCCTAAACGAATGGATCGATTATGATGCGTGCAAAATAGGTTTTCTAGCGGTAGTTTTTAGACAATGTTTTCCTATTGACGGCATATTTTCATCCATCGTGGATGGATTGTGTCACATACACACACAGACACACATTGAACTACACCGCTTCGGAGTGCTGCTGTTCAAAGAAGAACCGGCAAGAATCTCTGTAGTTACTTTTTTTTGACGGGTCTAGAATACATAGTGTCACCACCCCATTTCATCCAGAGGGTGTCGTAAGAGCCGATAAAAGGAAATAACAAGGCCGATAATCTAGCCGCAAGAGAAGGAATACTTGATACAAACCATGTGCCAATCCGTCTTGCCAGCGTGGCATAGTAGGCTAATTTCCCACCATGAACTTGAAGGAGGTCCAACTCAGTAGTGTATTTCAGCTGAAATGATGATGAACACATTTTTTTTAATTCTTTCTAGTTTACACAAAAACACTATACAGCATACTGTAAGCAAGTTCGATGAGAGAAGCACCTAACACGTGCACATCATAACGAATAGGCCAACGTAACAGGGCCAGTTATATTGGCCAGTCATACGACAACCGGCTGAGCCAGACATTACTTAACCTGCCCCTTAAATAAATAAATAAATAAATATCCTTGGACATTTCACACAACGCCATCTCGTCCCAAGTTAAGCAACTTAATGCTTGTGTTATGGTAACGAGATGGATGATAAACTACTTAAATACTTTTTTTTTTTTGTAAATACATACATATTATAGATAGAAATGACACCCAGACTCCGAGCCAGTGCCTCTGGTTTAGACAAAGACACTGGCCCGACCCCGGAATCGAACCCGGGACCCGTTGATCCAAAGACGGCACATCTGACCACTAGACCAACGAGGCAGTCAAAGCATTCCCCACTAACCGCTACGCAAATATAAGTTGTAAATGGACGGCGTTTTCGTTTGTACTACTCAGCCCATAAATGACCCACTGCTCAGCCGGGCCTCCTCAAGTTACATGGAGGGAAATAAGCCTACTATGCCACGCTGGACAGACGGGTCGGCAGAGTTTCGTATCAACGTTTTCTTACCTTAGATTATCGGCCTTTTCATTTGGTTTGTCGGCTCTTACTACACCGTCACGATGGAGTGCGCTGGTGACCCCACATCATCATCATTTCATCATCATCATCAACATTTCAGCCAAAAGACGTCCACTGCTGGACATAGGCCTCCCCCAAGGATTTCCACAAAGGCCGGTCCTGGGCCGCCCGCATCCACTGCTTTCCGGCGATCTTAACCAGGTCGTCGGTCCAACGTGTGGGAGGCCTACCAGCACTGCGCCTTCCGGAACGCGGTCGCCACTCGAGGACTTTTCTGCCCCATCGGACGTCGGTCCTGCGAGCTATGTGCCCTGCCCACTGCCCACACAATCCGGTGGGCTATGTCGGTGACCCTGGTTTTCCTGCGTATCTCCTCATTTCTGATTCGATCTCGCAGGGAAACTCCGAGCATAGCCCTCTCCATTGCCCTTTGGGTGACTTTGAGCCTTCTGATGGAGCCCATAGTGAGCGACCACGTCTCTGTTCCATAAGTCATCACTGGCAACACACATTGGTTGAAGACTTTTGTCTTCAGACACTGCGGTATTGTGGACGAGAAGATCTTTCGCAGCTTCCCGAACAAATGCAAAAGCAAATGTAAAATTGACCCCACATAATCTAAATCAATTTTACATTTGCCTTTCTTCGTCTTCTTCAGCTATACAGTGTTTTTTGTAGAGCAAAATATATTAATCTTAATAAAAAGGTAATGAAAAGAACACTGAAACATCCAACTGTGGCCATAAATGCGTTCATCGTGAAACTTCTGATAAACAAATAACTTTTTGTTTGCCTCGAATATTGATAGTCAATCAATACCAATAGTATTCGATATGGAACACAGCGGAACACACCACAAACAGGCGAAACATTGTACGTATAGTTGTATACAACCTCTTTTAAATACCATCATAAAGAGGGGTGTTGTTATATGAATAGTTTAATATTTTGATGACGACAGTAGACTTTCTTCCATTCCGAGTGGTGACGGATTTAGAATACACAGTGTCACCAACCCATATGATACCATCCTGAGGGTGTCGTAAGAGGCGACTAAGGGAATGCAAGAGGCAAATCACCTAGCCGCAAGAGAAGGGAAACTTGATACAACACCTGTGCCAACCCGTCATCCCAGCGTGGCATAATAGGCTAAATTCCCTCCACGAATTTGGAGGAGTCCCGACTCAGTAGTGGGTCATTTATGGGCTGAAACGTCCAGTAGACTTTCCCGGGTTTGTTCTAAGACATGTTGCATTAAATGCTTTTTCACAAATGTATATTAACAAAAAAATATTTCGCTATTACATAACAATAAATAAACAACAAATTAACGTCGGTGTTTATTAGGTAGCTCTCGCCTATTAGTTTTTATTTCTTTTGTTTACAATATTTATTAAAAATTTTTTTCAAATCGGTTCAAGTATCTTCGGCCGACATACATAAATAGGATTCCATAAAACTAAGAAAATCCTGTTTTTAAAGTCGGTTAAAATTGATTTAGCAGTTTCAAGGTCCTACATTATATCAGGGATGCTTTAAAATGTTTAATGTCTCAACGTTACTGGCGACTGTCTGTCTGTCTCTATTGATACTGTGTTCATTTGGGTCAACATTCTTCTGTCAATGTTTAACGGTGTACTGGTGCAGTAAAGTCTTGTGTCAATTTTATTAAATTTAGAATAGAATAGAAGAGAAAAAAGTTTTATTTGTAACAAATACACTCGTGGCATACAAACACACAGTATAAACGACAGAGAGAAAAATTACAATCTAGCAATAACTTGTAATAGTAATGTTTTATGTTTTATATTGTTTCGCCCTCCAACTTGCTTTTATTTATTTTCCACAGTTTCTGAATTCGTAGTTTGATCTACCTACGACCTACGGCTACGAGCTGCCATAATCACTTTACGTAACTTAGACAGCCCGTCTATGATATTCTCTTGTTATTTAAAAATTAAACTCTTACTTTGTAATTTAATTAAACTCTACTTTGTATAATATAATATATCGTACAGCTCTTTGTTTTAGTTTCTTTTAGTTTTATAATCTGTTCGAGATTTTTTTTATATGATCCTCAAAATAATGAAATCGTATTTTAATCCCAATACGAGTATTTATTCGTACACTATTCGAGTGAATATTCATGAAAAATTTGAAAATCAAATATAGAATACTCGGATCCAGTTCAATATCAGTGTTTGTTATTCAAATACAAACAATATTTTTACCTTTTTCTGCAATATCCTACGTTCGCCGACGGCCTTGAAAAGGCTAAACCGATTTTGAATTAGCCTGTCTGAGACCACTTCACCTATTTCCAAATAATAAAAACGCATCTTAATCTAGTTTTTCTCTGCTTCACCCAATGGTTGACTGTTAGAGAATGCCCCTCGGCATTAAGTCCTCCAATGTAACATGTTGCATAAAGTTGCATGTTTAGGCGCTACTATAAAACATACCGAGACATAGAGACGACACGTCAATAAACGTAGCATTACCTAATTGAAATAAACACCTCGGCAATTAACAACTGATGTTTATAGAGAATATTCTTGTTTTTTTTTAAATGCTAACACACGATACACTCAGGGTGGAATGGTCTGGTGACATTTTGTATTTTCAATCCGTCACCGTAAATCCGTCACCGAAAAGTTATTTCTGAACATGCGGATGTGAATCTTTTTTATTAAAATTTTAAAGTAATGCTAAGTTATATCTCTTTCCGTTGTCCATATAACAATTGTAGGTTTCTAGTGCTGTGGGTGAATTTCCACACAAAACATTCCGAGTATCGACTATCGATTGCAAATTGGAACAGTTCGATCTTTATTCGATATGGCGTCCTGTGCGCGTCTAGAGTTGCCCGTGGCTCGTTACTAGCGAGAAATAACCCACCACCGTTCTATTGTATTGTTAAAGGCGCTTTGATGCATTGAATATGGAATCGCCAACATTTCCCATTTCAATGTATTGAACATAGTGTAACATAGTCCAGCTGGTGACGCATTTAAAATGCATGGTGTCACCACCCCATTCGTTACTGAGGGTGCCGTAAGAGCCGCTAAAAGGAAATGCCAAGACCGAAAACCTAGCCGCAAGAGAAGGAAAACTTGATACAAAAACCCGTGCCCACCCGTCTGCCTCCTGTGGCACAGTAGGCTAATAAACCCTGACCTAAGGCCTTTTTTTTTTTTTTGCCCTGCCAGCCTGGAGATGACCAACAGGGGGTGTGTGGGAGTCCCCCCCGCCTCTGAGGAGACGGACCCACTAAACGTCCCCGGGGTGCACCGTCCCGCGCTTGCTGCCCCGTGGGCCCTGACTGTATCTCCACGGGGACCTAAGGCCTGACTCAGCAGTGGGTCATATTATATGGGCTGAATAGTAGAAGTATAAGATTTGAAAATGGAACTATAGATTTTCTTTTGTCATCTCGTTTCTGAGCAGCATTCCAAACTTTGACGATTCATAAGACTTTTGTGAAAAGACCTACACAAAATAAAGTTACTCATCTTAATTTAAGAATTCATACAGCGTAAACTGTAGTCAATGGAAATTTTGGAATTCGTGGTTTAGGTGCAAAGGGTCATCCAGCTAGACGAGGTGGTATGTCTGGCTAGTAGTCGGCAAAACGTAACTGTCCGAATTGCTCTTGAAATTTCGCATCGCGTTGTAGGACTTTTTGGTAATTCTCGCATTTGTAGGCGATATTTCTTGATTTAATTAGTTCAGATTGTAGCATGTTGGTCGCTACAGTGGAAATCCTTGGGGGAGGCCTATGTCAAGCATTGGACATCTTTAGGCTGAAATTATGATGATGATGAAACTGTATTCAAATGTTGCCGATGATGAAGCGACGACATAATCGGTGTATTGTTGAACAGGAGCACAAACTCCATGCTAAACGCCGAAAACCATACGTGAATTCGACTATTTGCCAGTACGACGCATTCTGAATTGCAAATTTCTAAGCCCTGAGCTCTGGTGGAGCAAACATTAAGTACACGTGAGGTAACTGAGGTATAGATGACGAGTAAATTTATGCAAAAGGGCACATGAATCTGCAACTGTAAACCAGCTTGCAGTATGTTTGTAGACTGCAAATAAACAGAATTATTAACGTGAATTATTTATTAATCTGCCTCGTTGGTCTCGGGTCCCGGGTTCGATTCCGGGCCGAGCAAGATTCTTTGTGTAAGCCAGAGGTACTTGCTCTGAGTCTGGGTATGATTTGTGCTCGTGAATTACATGTTTGTAAACGGCCACCGCAATACAGGTTATACCTTGTGCAGGGGTTTCGTTTTAATTAAAAAATAAAGAAATATGTCGTAGTTATTCGTGATATTTTAACGGATATATAGCGTGTGTTTAACATTATTTAATTCCTGACGTTTCAAATGCTTTGCAGCAGTCGTGTCGCGGGAAAGACTAGATGACCGTTGTATTTAAAAGTACAAAAAAAGAGTTAAATATACCACCGATAATTTTGTTTTATTGAGTTTCCTTGGCAAGGATTTGAGGTCTATCAAAGTGAATGTAGTGTTGTTTATGTTGAAAGTGTGTTAATAAACTGCAGACTTGGTCAAGCGTCTGTTTTTCATGTCAGCTAAAAAGGAAAACCACGATTAAAGCGATTAAAAAAATATCAAATTTAAAAATAGAATATTGATTGTTGGCAAGAACTGGCTACTCGGAAACAAGTCATATTAAAAAAACTAAACGCTGATTATTTAGCTGTTTATAACCTGTATCGGGGCAGTTTACAAACCTGAACTTCACGAATACAAATGACACCCAGACTCCGAGCAAATGCCTCTGGTTTAGACGAAGACACTTGCCCGACCCAGGAGTCGAACCCGGGACCCGTTGATCCAAAGGTGGCACATCTAACCCCTAGACGGGGTATGTACTTTTATTTGCCTGACGTTTCCGCGTGGGTTGCACCAGCCGTGGTCACAGGCAACCCTGGTGGCCTAGTTGAAGATACTCAATATGCCGCATGTTTATAAATTCCAAAACATATTACAGCAATCTTCTTCTAGTAGGTACAAAGTATGACAATATTTGTCCGTGTACGAGTTACGAGTGCACACTCGACACTGGTCGCCAAACGTCCGGCTATTTGCCAGTTCGGATGCAATGGAATTGCAAATTTGGTACCAGCCAGCCAACACTCTAGTTTCGTTACAACGTAACAATGTTTTTTTTATAGTACTGCTTCTGTTTATAGGTATTATTAGCTGACCACGGTATCGACAGTGTTATCTATCTATCATAAATATATAAATAAAAATTAATTGCTTAAACGCTTAAACTCTAGAACGGGTGGACTGATTTGGCTAATTTTGATCTTGAAATATTCGTGGAAGTCCAGGGAAGGTTTAAAAGGTGAGAAAATATTAACTACAAAAGAAAGAAAGAAATATAATACTCATTATTTTTGTTCCAGTTAAGTTTTGTAATATTTTATTTTATTAATGAACACTCTGGAATAATCATTCAGATTTTTTATTTATTGATTTTGAGGCGATACGAAGTTTGCCGGGTCAGCTAATACAAGATATATTTTTCAAGTGTAATAAGTAACGAAAAAAAAATGATTCTGAAAACCCCAGCCTCGCTTTGATGGTAGTAAGATGGTTTCCACATCAGGGGGCACATAAAGCCGGCTTCTTAATTCAAAAACTAACTGCTAAGCCAACCAAATGATTGGTTGGGTGAGTGGTGACTGATTTAGAATACGTAGTGTTACCACCCCATCTTGGAAATGGCGGCCGAAAACCTAGACGCAAGAGAAGGAAAAACTTGATTAGATACCCTGTGCCAACTCTTGTTGCCAGCGTGGCACAGTAGGCTAACCTAATTGTACGCCAACATGGTTTTCTAATAAGTCCCTATAAAAAACGTTGGGAAACTCTCGGACCGCAGCCACAAAGAAATGTTCGCCTTTTAATTGTTCAAACCATTGTTTGTTCGCTTTTCTCGCCATCTGTTCGATAAAGGTCAAAAGGATACGATTAGCAAAGTTTAAGTTGCATTTTAACATAGTATTTTTCAATCATTATTAGTATTTGAAATTAATAAAGAGCGTACATAATTAATTGGCTGATAAACTAGCACAAAGAGATAGAAAACTTGATAAGAATCACTGCCTACCCGTCTAGCCAGCGTCGTACGTAAGGCTAATTGCCCTCCATGTAGTTAGAAGAGGCACGACTTAGCGGTGAGCTGAGAAGAAGACGTTCGTATTTTTATACCACACCTGAAAAAAAGCCAATTAAGCTTCACCCATTAATTTGGTTTTTGGATTATCGTGAGGGCTAGGTCTGCCGCCGCTAGCAGCAACTAAGTGCCTGAAAGACGCACATGAAACGTCCTTCACGTACCTCCCAGTGGAGTTGGAGATTGTCTAGAGCTTCCCATCAAAACGTGGGGCCTACTGAAAGGTGGACCAAGGCAAATCATTATCGCTGATCATGTTTCCCCATTGGGCAGCGAAACCCGTAGCCCTGTTACGGGCAGTTGAGGGCTGGTTTTAGTGGATAGTTCGGGGCCCAAATTTGCAACTTTCCGCTACCTGGAGTCCCACATAGGCCCAGCTAGTGTCCAGGGGACTTAATGAGGATTTTCAGCGTAAAGAAAAAAGTCAGTTAAGCGTACAACGAGGACGATCGATCGATCTAAAAATAAGAATGTTGCATCAAATCGATTGTATGTAAGTCATTTCAGAGTCCGGCAAATGTTGCACCACGTGTCTTCATCGCGTTTAATGTACAGGATGTAACAAAAATTATAACATAAATAATATTATTACCCTACAACTAAGTTCCACACTGTTTCAAAAGAAGACGATCGTAATTTTATACCACACCTGAAAAAAAGCCATGTTTCTTTTTCTCGAATTAACTATAATTTCTTCACCAGCTAGTGATCAAAATTTTAAAAATATACCTACTACTGTGGTCGGCTCTTACAACACCCTCAGGATGCAATGGGGTGGTAGCATAATTCTTTCTTATTCCGTCGCCATACGGACCATAGTGTACAAGCAACATAAATATCCATTGGATGAAACTTTATTACATAAAATTGTGGTCTGGCCATCTGGGCACTTAACTTTCAATAAACGATCTTTGAGAGATAGTTACAGTTGTTTCATGTGATATATGGCACTTGTGGCCGTTTTATAAATTGTTACTGCACGGAAACTCTAATATACTTTCACAATATTCTGTTAAAACTTTGGTGACCGACCAAAGTTCTTCGACCTCTGATCAAGAAAGAAAGTAAACATATTAACTTTGATCGAGGTCCCACATAGCATGAAGCTGCTGCACCGGGAGGGTGTTATTGTACGGGTTAACAGTGGTCACTCTGACTAGGCTGCCAGACTGGACTGGTTATTATAATTACTAGCGACCCGCCGAATTTAGAGGTTCATCATTGCACCCGTGCGTGCGGCACGTGTGCAATGATGAACCTCTAAATTTATCAGTGTTTCTCTACAATATTATGGATGTATTATACATATAAACATCATGTTTCTCTGAAGGATAAGCTCCGTAATGAGATTATCCGGCAGAGAACCAAAGTCACCGAAATAGCTCAGAGAATTAGCAGACTGAAGTGGCAGTGGGCTGATTATATCTGTAGAAGAACCGACAACCGCTGGGGTAGACGAGTTCTTGAGTGGAGACCGCGAATCGGCAAGCGTAGTGTGGGACGGCCCTCTGCTAGATGGTGCGACGATCCGCGAAAGGTTGCGGGCAGCAGCTGGATGCGTCAAGCTGAAGCCAGGGCGCTATGGCGCTCTTTAGGGGAGGCCTATGTCCAGCAGTGGACTAATGTGGGCTGATGATGATGATGATACATATAAACGTCCCTTTTGAATCATTCTATCTATTAAAAAAACCGCTTCAGAATTCGTTGCGTAGTTATAAAGATTTAAGCATACATAGTGACGGACAGACGACAACGACTTTGCTTTATACTATGTAGTGAGTAGTGATAGTGATTACTACTCAGCCCATAAATTACCCACTGCTGAGTCGGGCCTCCTCCCATTACAAGGAGGGTAATTAGCCTACTGTGCTACGCTGGCCAGACGGGTTGGCAAAGTTTCCCTTCTCTTGCGGCTAGGTTTTCAGCCTTGTTATTTCCTTTTGTCGGCTCTTACGATACCCTTAGGTTAGAGTGGGATGATGACACTGTGTATTCTTAATCCGTCACCACTCAGATCAGATTATAATGGTTATTAATTTTACGTTTTATCCGTTTTATCCGAGTGGGGCCTCCTTCAAATTCATGGAGGGAAATTAGCCTACTGTGCCACGCTGGCAAGACGGGTTGGCACAGGGTTTGATCAAGCTTTCCTTCTCTCGCGGCTACGTGATCTGCCTCATGCGTTGAGGCAGATGAGCGCGTGAGTCGCCTCTTACGACACCCTTGGGATGATATGGGTTGGTGACACTGTATATTCTAAATCCGTCCCCACACGGAGAATTAGTGTTCACAATAATTAAAGTTAATTTTAAAATTTTCAAACTTTCTATGAATATTTTCTCAGTACGCCCAAGTAATGCCAATTTCGTATTTCTTTCAGTTGCAGTCGCGGTGACTATTTGAAGGTCTACTGGGAAGGACCAGGGCCTCCTGGAGCAGTCAACGAGAGGTCTGGCTGGGCGCGGGAGCTATGTGGTAGCAGAGCTGATGCTCCACCCGCGCTGTACTCCCCGGGTCCATCTCTGGTACTGGAGTTCCATAGTGGGCCAAAAGCTAACAATGCGACCGGATTTCTTGGGACCTTCAGCGCAATCGACACACGTAAGTACATAGTATTTAAAGTTAAGGCTGCATTACTTTCATTTTTTTTAAGAAAACCCGAAAATAAGCGCCCATAAATGACCCACTGCTGAGCCGGGCCTCCTCCCTTCACAGAGAAGCCTACTGTGCCACGGTGGCCAGATGGGTTGGCACAAGGTTTCATATCATGTTGTCATTCTTTTGTGGCTAGGTTTTCGGCCTTGTCATTTCCTTTTGTCGGCCCTCAGGATGGAATGGGGTGATGACCATAAATGTATTCTTAATTCGTCACCACATTGAACAGAACGAAGGCTTCTAACATTTATATTAAAAAAGGATGCTTATGTCACAGTGAGCGCCCTCCAAAGCATATTTCATGGAAGTAAGTAAAAATCTCTACACTATTGCCAAACGTCGGTACTTTGTTAATGGCAAACTTGCACTCATTAATATTTTTGTACATTGAATAACTAGCCAACTCTCCGCAAGTATTCCTCTAGCATAAAGGTCGTACCTCCCAGAATCACGTAAAGCTTTCTCAATCTTTTGAACAACAGCACTGTTAACAGCAACAGCAGTAACAGGAGCATAATATGAGTCCACGTGGAAAATGTGGAAAATTAATCAAAATTAAGGATCTTTTCAAAAATAATAACTATTTGGTCTTATGTGAAGGAAAACTTAATACAAACCAAATTCAAATCATTTATTTTGTTTGGGTCACGATGGACACTTACAAAAAGTCAACATACTATTAAAAAAGGTCTACCGTCTAACCTAACCCTGTTCCAACCTGTGTTGCCAGCGTGGCACAGTAGACCAATCCCCCTCTATGAATTTGGAGGAGGCCCGACTCGGTAGTGGGTCATTTATGGGCCAAAATGATGAATTATTTGATCTGAGTTGTTTTCATTAAATATAACGGGTTTGGTAATTACTCAGTGTTGCAATAGGATACATAAAGTAAACTAAAGCCCGAAAGTTCAACCTCGACGGTGCTGCCACCTTATTGTGGCTTACGTGCCATTAGGACCCGGTAGGGCCATATCGACTCAGTGTCATATCGACAAAGAGCGACACACAGAGTCGTGGTGGGTTTTGGCTCTGAGGACTCCTCTGAACTCAGAGGCACAGTCTAGATGTAATGTGCGTTCGTTAATTACATGTTTGTAAACAGCCCCCATGATACAAGTTATTTGTAGAGAAGGGAGCAAGAATTCCTTTAAAAAAAACGTATTATTGTTGCAGGAGCTAGTCTAAGGCTGTAGAGAAAATTAAACCATTGATAAATGAAAAAAATCAGTTCACTAAGAAACATTTATTGGATTGACTCTCCACGTTTTAAATTAAATACTCCGTCCGCGCGTTATTAAGCCTTTTCCGCATTTTATTCACATGGAACCAGTCCATGTTTGAAGTACTTAAATTTATTACCCTCCGCCAATAAAGTAATATTTTCCATCATGTAGCCTAGTTGATTTACTGTTAATTAAATCTGTGTCAATAAGTCGCTCCATTAATCTTCTTTCTTTTCGTTTCCTCATTGAGTCAGCATCGGCCTTACCTGCAATGGCTAACTTATACGTCTATACACGGAGTGATTGCGGTTTCTGGGTGACGTAATCACCAACCACTAGTCACCAACCCATTCCATCAGATGGATGGCGTAAGAGCCGACAAAAGGAAATAACAATGCCGAAAACCTAGCCGCAACAGAAGGGCACCTTGATACGAAACCCTTTTTTGATTTCGCTGGGGAAATGCTTTAGGGCTCCCACACATAAACACGATAGGACGTCGCGTCGTACCACGATGCAGCGTCGTTTGACGATGCGACGTCGCGTCGTGGAAATCTACGACGCGACATCGAACGTGTTGCTATGCACGACAGGAAAGAAAATGAAAAAAATGGGTGAATCCTGTATCTTCTGAGTATCTGTTTTTCTTTATCCGTCTTCTTAATAACAGCATGAGAAGAACACGTCTAGTACCGTCAATTTTTCTAAATTAATTACGACAATTCACGCGTTATTTTATCCAGGGCGTCGTGCCGTGCTTCATGGCACGTTGCGATGATTTCCACGTACGCGACGTCGCATCGTCAAACGACGCCGCATCGTGGTACGATGCGACGTCGTATCGTGTTTATGTGTGGGAGCCCTAAAGCATTTCCCCAGCGGGAGCCCTTATGCATACCACCGTCTACCTCGTCTACCCACTAAAACCCCAGCGGTATACCGTTACCCGGGCCACTGGCACGCCCTTAGACATTGAGGGTTTCGTCGGTGGCGGGTGCCCGACGCAACACCGGCCACTAAGGTGAGGACAGAAGGGGGTGTAAAGTCACGGCAAGGTAGCAGCAAAGTCAAGGGGGATGATACGAAATCCTATGACAATCCGTATGGCCAGCGTGGCACAGCAAGCTTTTAATCAGAGATGGCCTGACACAGCAGGGGGTCATGTATGGATATCAAGATTTCCTTCTCTTGCGGCAAGGTTTTTTAGCCTTGGCATTTCCTTCTGTCGGCTCTTGTGACACCCTCAGAATGACATGAAGTGGTGACACCTTGTATTCCTATTCCGTCTGTCTGGCGACTGGTTTGATAAGCCTTACAAACTTTTTCCTGATTATAATCCAAACTTTCGCTATATTGTATTAAAATATCTAGAAGAAGTAACTTGGACTTGAGAGAACAGTCGTCATCATCAACCCATAGGTGACCCATTTATCTGTCGGGCCTCCACCAAATTCATGGAGGGAAATTAGCCAACTGTGGCGCAGTAGGCTTATTTCCTGACTGGAAAAGCTAGTTGGCACAGGGTTTGTATCAAGTACTCCTTCTCTTGCGGGGAGGTGATCCTATTGTCGCCTCTTATGACACCCGCAGGATGATTTGGGTTGGTGACATTTTGTATTCTAAATCCGTCACCACACGGAAAGACTTAATACTTAATCAAATGTCAGTGAAACATCCGTGTGTCCAGTAAATTATTACATGTGTTTAAGCGGCAAACATACAGTCCGCGCCAATCTTTATGGCCGCTCCGCATGTTAAAAATGTACGAACTTGCGCATCGTACATTTTTTAACCAATACGAACGTAGCTCACTCACACTATCGCGCCGGATGCGTCCGCGCTTGCGGGTGGGAAACGGCGCACGCGGGGGTGCCCTGCCTTCACGCCCCGCGTAAGTCCCGTTTATACCTGATTTTGTGTTCTGCGCAGCGTAATGCGGCTACATTCAGAGCGGTCATATAGATTGGCGCGGGCTGTAGTATGTTGCTCAAACCCTTTTTCAAGTCCTGTTGTGATTTGTGCCGCAACATAGCACAATATGCTGAGTCTTGACCTTTTTGTCGCTGAATACGGCATCATGCACACGTAATATATTATCCATTTAGTTTTAAGCACCTATTATTATAACACAATATGTAATAATGTATGTACCATATTATTATGTTTCTCTGTAGTACGCCGTGTTCTTTGCACAATAAATATTTTTTCTCCCTCTCTTACTCTCTCTCTTTCATAAACTCATCATATTTGTGTGCTCCCGGACCTAAACTTCACGGAACTTTCCGAAAGTTCCGTGAAGTTGACTCATGATCAGTTTATCAAACTTTATATAACTTAAGCTGACGGGAAACTGTAAAATCCCACCGAACATTCCGGCCATATTATTATATGTACCTTTCTCAAAACTATTTAATAAATATAAATTACACGTCACGTCGGTTGTCCGCGGAGGACTCCTAAAATCCTCAACTTATTTTAATTAAATTTGCACAACGTGTGTAGCTTATAAACCAAATTAATAAATTAATTAAATTATTTTTGCAAATTAATTACTTAATTGTTATTTGACAAACAGGTGGTGATATCTGTTGACTGGGCTGAGTAAGTATTCAATAGATGACGCTATGTTTAAATTTAAATTAATGAATTAAACTAAAATTTTAATTAAATTTAAATTAATAAATTAACGTAATACCACAAAAACCTTAGCAACGCGTAGGTACATGGGTCTACTAGTAGTATGTAATAGTACACATTAAATATATAGATATATAAATATATTAGGTTAAATCACGTCAATATATTGTCTTAAACATATGTTTAAACAATATACTACATCCTTTGTTTTCGGTGTGGTGATGATTTTAGAATACACTATATCACCGACCCATGCCATCCTGTGAATGTCGTAAAACTAAAGATTATCTAAAAACGGCAGATCAGCTAGCCGAAAGGTCAATACAAACCTTGTGCCAACCCCTCTCGATAGCGTGGCACAGTAGGCTAATTTCCCTCCATGAATTTTGAATGGAGGAAATTAATCAGATTCACAATTTCAACAAACTCCGAAGTCAATATTAAGAACGATAAATTTTTCATGTATTGACCTACAAATTGCTTTTTGTTCTGACCCAAAATGAATGCTCAGTTACCTAAGCCGCGTTCTACATCAGAACATTAATCCTGACAAAAATGTACGCCGAACCAACTCCCAGATAACGCTCTAAATCTTTGTCTTCGCTTCCGCCAGTCATTTCGTGAAACATCGCTGTTGACCGTTTACATTGAGTTTTATTTACGACCACGAGCGCTAACGACCACTTTTTAGACTCGTTGTCAAATTGCCGTCATTTTTGTTTTCTGAAACGGTGTCTTAACTTTTCTATCAGGTTATCATATTAAGCTGTTGAGATGTTTTATAAAGTACGAAGTAAAACTACGAGCTACAGTCCGCGCTAATCTTTATGGCTGGTCTGAATGTAGACGCGGGTACGAACTTGCGCATCATACATTTCATAACCAATACGAACGTTCCTCACTCACACTAACATGCGGGTGGCGAGGGCGCTTGCAGGTGAAAAACGGCGCGCGCAGGCGTGCCCTGTCTCCCCGCCCCGTGTACGTCCCGCTGATACCTGACTTTGTGTTGTGCGCAGCGTAATGCGGCTACATTCAGACCGGCCTTAAAGATTGGCGCGGACTGTACTTAATGTTTACAATTTTTAAAACCTAACGCATGCGGCGGACTACCGAAACTAAACGAGGACTTAATAGGAGCTCATTGAGAACAATTCCTTTATCGCAAAGGCCTTTGCGGTGAATGTACCCGTATCCTTACCGGTCGTTTTCATCACTTTGTCAGTTCGTAATTCCGAAACTTTAGTTTTGACCCAAGCGAATTTCAGCAAAGCTCTCCGTTATAAAATGTTATATAGAGGGTGTAACAAAAACTCTTTAGCCTTCCAAAGTGACGGCAGAGAGCTAGTCAACAGAAGCAGTTCTGTGTTTATAATGGTTTAAAAAAAGTATGAGGAAGCAATCGAGGTTTTTCTTAGCCAGCATTTAATACAGTTACAGCTAGAAATTTGACTGGTATGTTTCTTCAATTCTCATTCATCATTGCATATTTATGTTTTTGGACTCATGAAACTTAATAACCGTTTACTACTACTGAAATAACTTTCACTACTACTACTGAGCCCATAAATCATCCAATGCTGAGTGGGGCCTCCTCCAACTACGTGGAGGGTTATTAGTGTACTGTGCCACGCCGACCAGACGGGTTGGCACAGGGTTTTGTATCAAGTTTTCCTTCACTTACGGCCAGGATCGGCCTTGACAGCTCCCTTTGTCGGCTCTTACTGCACCCTCAATATGGAATTGGGTGGTGACACTATGTATTCTAAATCCGTCACCACATATCACTTCAAATCTAAAAGTCCTCGAGTGGTGACTGCGTTCGAGAAGCGCAGAGCTGATAGGCCTCCCACATGGTGAACCGAAGACCTGGATGCGGGTGGCCTAGGACAGGCCTTCGTGGCGATCCTTCATCATCATCATCATCATCAGCCCACATTAGTCCACTGCTGGACATAGGCCTCCCCTAAAGAGCGCCATAGCGCCCTGTCTTCAGCTTGACGCGTCCAGCTGCTGCCCGCAACCTTTCGCAGATCATCGCTCCATCTAGCAGAGGTCTCCACTCAAGAACTCTTCTACCCCAGGCGATCCTTGGGGTAGAAGAGTTCTTGAGTGGAGACCGCGAATCGCCAAGCGTAGTGTGGGACGGCCCTCTGCTAGATGAAGCGATGATCTGCGAAAGGTTGCGGGCAGCAGCTGGATGCGTCAAGCTGAAGACAGGGCGCTATGGCGCTCTTTAGGGGAGGCCTATGTCCAGCAGTGGACGTCTTTTGGAAGAAATAATGATGTTGATGAATGCAGTCTATAAATAGCACAGTACATACGTACATACATTTTCATACAAATAGCACAGCGCGATTTTGTATTACCATATATATGGGTGATATTACGAGAGATGCTTACGACATTTTTATACGCGTTACGCTCATTGTATAAACTTCCAAGGGAATATTATTAAAATGCGATACTGCTTTCATAACAAAATATGCAAGACACCTTTTAAAATTTCACTTTACTGAACATTCTTCGTTTATATGTGTGGCTACGGCTTGAGAATACATGATGTCACTTCCCCATGACTCGTTGGTCTAGTGGTTAGATGTGCCGCCTTTGGATCAACGGGTCCGGGGTTCGATTCCGGGGTCGGGCAAGTGTCTTTGTCTAAACCAGAGGCACTGGCTCGGAGTCTGGGTGCTATTTCTATCTATAATATGTATGTATTTACAAAAAAAAAATATATAAGTAGTTTATCATCCATCTCGTTACCATAACACAAGCATTAAGTTGCTTAGCTTGGGACGAGATGGCGTTGAGTGAAATGCCCAAGGATAGTTAAAAAAAAAAAAAAAATAGGCCGCTAATCTAGCCGAAAGAGAAGGAACACCTGATACGAAACCCTGTGCCAATCCACCTGGCCAGTGTGGCACAGTAAGCTAATTACCCTCCATATGACTGGAGGAGGCCTGACTCAGTAGTGGGTCATCTATGGGCTGAGTAGTAGTAGTAGAACATTCTGGATGACCCTGAGCCGGTATGGCCCCAACGTATCCTAAAGGCACGTAAGCCCCCTCACCACAACAAGGTGGCAGCACGGTCGAGGGGGTTTGTTCAAACACTGTGCCAACCGGTGTTGCCAGCATGGCGTAGTAGCCTAATCTCCTTCTATAATTTAGAGAGGGCCAAGAGGTTGTTGACGGGCTGTAATGATGATGATAAGTAAAATAACTATCAAAATACAAATTCCCAATCTTTGTCCCGGCAACACTTCGCAACCTAACATAGACAAATGTTTGCTCGGAGTTTCCACACCTGTGGCTCCGTTGTTTGTCTCTGTCTTCGGGTTACTCGGAGTCACAGTGACAATGATGGAAGGCTCCACAGATTCCATCATACATGTAAATATAGTGTGAATATCCCACTTATTATTGCCGTATTATATTCCACTGCGGTTTAGCCCACGGAGAGTTCGGGCACTGTGATTGGCTAAAACAAAAGTGTCCCACTTGTACCGAGACTAAAAGTTATACCGTGAATATAGTCCATTAGTGAGTATAACAACCGTGCAGTTTCTTGCCGGCTCTTCTCTGTGGAATGGCGTTCCCATCCGGTGGTAAAGACTGATAAATTATTAGTTTCTTTTTTTTTTTGTATATTCTTTATTCATATTTCTTTTACATAATATTTATAAAAAATAGAAAAACATTTTTTTAAATATTATATAAAAAACATAAAAGCCCTAGGGGCGGAAATTATTTTTCAAGCCGCCTAGTGGTTAGTGCTGCAAAGAGAGGAACCGCCTAACAATGCGCGCCGTCTCAAGTAAAACTTTTTTATTATTACTATTTGAAAGCATTCTTAAGAATTTATTCGAATAAAAACATTATGATTTTAGTTACTATTACAGATTATAGCTATCGCCTTTCTAAAAATTATTACGATCCGCTCAGTCACACTCACGTAATAATATATATACTCTTAATACTGGGCACCAAAACTTGTTCAAGTTTGCCTTCTCTTCCGGCTAGGTTTGCAGCCTTGTCATTTTGTCCTTTTGTCGGCTCTTCCGACACCCGGAGAATGGAATGGGGTGATGACACAATGTTTTTTAAATCCGTCAAAACACGGACACAGATACTGTAAAGTACTTGTAGCTCCTCCTTGTTTTAAACACTCCCTTTTAACTTTAACTTTCCATTGTTCCTTTTCAAATCCAAAAATCCTCATGGATGCCGAGCCCGTGGGGACTAACCGGGTTATGTGGAACTGGGATCGGTCCAGGGGGCGGAAAGATGGTAATTAGCACCCCGACCTACCCACTAAAACCAACGGCGTTCCTCGGCTGTCCACTTCAGGGGTTTCGGTCTCCAATAGGGGAACATGCTCCGCGAATTTCCTATTTTACATGTTGAATGAAAAAAACGTCGGTCTCTCTCCTCATACTTCAATACAGAAGAATTATTTATTCTTAAAACTGCCCCTTTCATTTGGTTCTTTTTAGGGAGTATTCTCTTCAGATGTATATAGGATTTATCTTACACCCTATGCTTAAAGATGGATATAAACACCGTTGCAGAGCTCTTCAGTACACGAACAAAGTACCTTATTCGTCAAGAACTCTAAAGAAATGATACAAGATTTTACATTTACGTGGACCCCCCAATACAATGTAAACGTAACGCTGAAATAGGCCTTCATAAAGCAGACTTATGTGGCCAGGAAGGCTTAAATAGGATCTAATGGGATTTGCCGGCCGAACTTATCGCCGACTACATTCATATTAAAGTAGTAGGTAGAGAGGTGAAACCTACAACTATAATAACATTGAGAAAGGAAGATAATACTTTTAGCACACACGCAAACAGAACACAGAGAAATAAGATACCATCTTTTTTTAGCTATGTGTATGCCTATATAAGCTAAACTTAGCTGTGGGTGTTTTCTATCTATAATATGTACGAGTATGTATTTACAAAAAAAATGCATATAAGTAGTTTATCATCCATCTCGTTACCCTAACACAAGCATTAAGTTGCTTAGCTTGGGACGAGATGGCGTTGTGTGAAATATCCAAGGATATTTAATATTATTATTTATGATCTAAAGGTGGCACATCCAACCCCTTGAACAACATGGCTATTTGATCAGTAAAACCCAACAAAACATTTTATCTTCACTTTAGTTACACGTTGCAGTTGAACGATATAAAAGAACATTTGTGTTATGTTTGCGAAAAAAAGTGAAAATAATGGTTCTATGTAAAGAGTCATAAGCTCTCGAACAATATAACGTTATCCACTGACCTAACGTTTCTGAATTCTGTGTTTGTGCTGAAAAATATATTTACGGGAAAGTTACAAATACACACCGGTGGCGCTGAGAAATTGAAGTTTTCATGTGGAACTTGTGGCTTTACGAGAATACAAGAAGGCTGCTTTAGACTTTCACGGTTTTTGTATAAATTACAATTAGCACTTATGGAGACTTATATCCATTATATACAGCGAGATCGGAGGAGCGGCAAAAGCTGCTTCCAGTTTGAGAAGCTGAGCGCTACGGTGGATCTGCAGCGCTCAGCTGGTTGTCTGAAAGAGGTACGTGCATGACCTGCCGTTCTGTGGGATTTAGGTGTGCCCAGAGCTTTCTATTAAAGTGAGATCCGCTGAAAGGTCGCGGAGCATAATGCCTTTTTAGTATTTTTGTGGGTAAGGGTTGCTGGTGCGTCTTAATACGGCCACACATAACCATAAAATGGATTGGTAGTAAAATGTATTCTAAATCCGTCACCAAACATGAGCGGTGGTCCACGAGCGATATACTATGTGCTGTACGACTTGATATAACTTCAGACTGAATTTCCACTCCATGTATAGTAAAAAAAGTAAAATAAATGTAACATATTTATTTCCAATCTACACAATCGTCATTATTTACAACATTTGAAATAATCTCATAGGTCATTCACTATTGCGATGGCTGCCTACAGCTTCTTGTTTGTCATTCGGTCATCCTTATTTTGGTTTAGCGCCTTCGAACTGCAAAAGAAAGAAAAGTTATATCTTGGAATACGAATTTAAAAATAAACAATAGACAATTTAAAAAGGGAGTCGATGATAGAAATACTTTAAAGTGTGATTTGTGTCGATGATAAAAATACTTTGAAGAGTGATTTGAGTCGATGTTATAAATACTTCATTACATAGTATAGAACAAAGTCGCTGTTGTCTGTCCGTCCCTATGTATGCTTAAATCTTTAAAACTACGCAACGGATTTCGATGCGTTTTTTTAATAGATAGAGTGATTTTATCACAGGAACAGGAACAGGAACAGGAAGGTTTTTATCTATATCATAATTGCACCCGTGCGAAGCCGGGCCGGGTCGCTAGTTGTAAATAAAACAATCACATTTAAAAAGTGATTTTGTCAATTGATGCGACCAAAAAAAAATCCTTATTATATCTATGTAGGTAGAAAATCTGACTGACATAGAAAGAAAACTTGATTTAGAACCCTGTGCCAACCAATTTCGCTGGCATGATGCAATACGCTGATTTTCGTCTAAGCTATATGAGGCTAAAATTGAATAATTTATAGGCCGAGAGACTATTAAATGCGAATGAAACAAAACGGGGCATTTCTGATAAAATCAAGTTGGTATTATTGTCAAATAAATTTAATATGCTTTCATGAACCATTCCGTTTATAATTAAATTTGCTCCCTTTATCCTTCATTGCTGTCTATTCTCACGAGAAAATCAAATTTAATTTCTCATCTAGAAACTGATATTTAGATACACTTATCACGGATTTTTTAAATCTCGAATTTGGGCTATCTTGTCCGAATAATGATTGCACTAATAGAGAAGCTATTGGAAATGATTATTATTTGTCCCCTTAATTATTATCTTAGAGTGGAATAGACTCTCTGAAGTTGTAGTAACAGCACCGTCACTGAACTCTTTCAAGATTATACTTGACTCAATCCTTAAATCGGAAGACACACACTTTTCTTTTGTTAGTGATTTATATAAAAAGAAATTGCTGTTCGTAAGTCTCGCTAAAACTCGAGAACGGCTGGACCGATATGGCCAATTTTGGTCTTGAAATATTCGTCGAAGTCCAGGGAAGGTTTAAAAGGTGAGAAAATATTACTTTTTACGCATTATATTTGTTCCAGTTAGGGTTTGGTAGAAACATTCTGGAATTATAATTCAGGTTTTTTATTTATTGATTCTTAGGCGGTACAATGTTTGCCGGGTCAGCTAGTTTTAAATTAGAAACTGATAGCTGTTTATTTTAAACTAGCGCCCCGTCCCGGCTTCGCACGGGTGCGATGTTACCCGCGGTTGACGCCGCGGGGCGAAGCTAGTCAAAAGAAAGTAGACTAAGTTACTCCTTATATCATCAGCCGTTCCAGAGATTAGCCGGAACAAACAGACAGACAGACAGACAAAAATTTTAAAAAAGTTATTTTGGTCTATGTTCTAAGTATACATACTAATGCATTTAGTAAAAAGTGATTATTTTATTATTACAAACAGACACTCCAATTTTATTTATTTGTATGTATATGTATAGAGTATAGATGTATAGATTATATAGATGTATAGATTAGAATAAAATGTTCACAATGTCATGTTGCTACATAGAAGTCATAGATTTCTTCTTAGCCGAAATAAGATACTCACTGCTGATCATTATGCACCTACATGGAAAGATATTAGCCTATGCCACGCTGGTCACGTGGGTCGGCACATGGTTTCGTGTCAGGTTTTCCTTCTCTTAAAGGTAGATTTATTCTGACATCGTCGGGATGGAATAGAATGGTGACACAATGTATTAAAAATCCTTCGAAAAAATACTTGGCTTCGCGCCTACTCGAAATCGATGTGGTGACGGATTTAGAATACACAATGTCACCAACCCACACTATCCTGAGGGTGTCGTAAGAGGCGACTAAAGTATCGTAAGTGGCAGATCAGCTAGCCGTATGAGAAGGAAAATTTGATACAAACCCTGTGCCAACCAGTCTTGTCAGCTTGGCACAGTAGGCTAATTTCCCTTCATGAATTTGGAGGAGGCCCGACTCAGTAGTGGGTCATTTATGGGGTGAAACGATTAAGTCGGTGGAGGCATTTATCGAGTTTTCATTGTCTTATGTCTATGATGTGTGCGTGCGTTTAATAAATACCGCTTTGTTCACATTGTCAACGAAGTCATTGAAGTTCTTCTTCATTTTCTCTGGGTCGAAAGCTTTTTGGAGTTCCGCATTCACATTCTTGCCGAATTCATCGAGGTTCTTCTTCATTGTCTCCATGGTAAATTCGTTGTCTGCAGGTTTGGGCGCGTCACGTTTCACAAATGCTTGTACCTATAAAATACATTACTATTGGTGCTGAGAAGTTACAAATAGATGTAATGGACATTTTCTTAATAGGGGGGAAAAGAGAAGTATCACTACGTTGTGATGAAATGTTGATATCAGTTCACAACTGAAATCAAAATCAATTGTAGTTATTCAAATGGGGTTCTTTGGAAACGCTCTTGAATCAAAGAGCAACAATCAACCTTTTTGGTTACACTTCTACAGATAATTATTAGCTAGAAACTTGTTGAGGTCATTTTTTAAAAAAAACGGAATCCCTGCACTATGGCAGTTTAAAGACACGTAATTCATAAAGAAACAAATGATACCCTTATTCAGGGCAAGAGCAGGACTTCCTCAAAGTCACTTGCCCGATCCCGGAATCGAACCGGTAACCCATATTCCAGAGCACATCTAACCTCTAGCCCAACAAGGCAGTCAAAAATTAGTACAAGTATTATAGAAGTGTCCCTTCTTTTGTAGATATCTCTGTTTCTGGCTCATACGGTTTCCAACAAACTAAATACTTTTCCAAAGGCGACCATCATCACGATACTACTACAAAACAGCCCATAAATGACACACTGCTGAGTTGAGCTAATGGGGGGGGTTAATGAAATAAATAAATATCCTTGGACATTTCACGCAACGCCATCTCGTCCCAAGCTAAGCAACTTAATGCTTGTGTTATGGTAACGAGATGGATGATAAACTACTTATATAATTATTTTTTTTGTAAATAAATACAGCTTATAGATAGAAATGACACCCAGACTTCGAGCCAATGCCTCTGGTTTAGACAAAGACACTTGCCCGACCCCGGAATCGAACCCGGGACCCGTTGATCCAAAGGCGGCACATCTAACCACTAGACCAACGAGGCAGTGACAAGACATAGCCGTAAGAGAAAGAAACTTGATGCGAAATTCTGTGCCAACCCGTCTAGCCACTCAGTATTCCCGACTTAGGCCCGACTCAACATTAGGTCATCTAATCTCGGGCTTAGTAGTAGTAGTACCCAATTAATATGCGAATCTTTTGTTGTCTCGGTAGATTATATAAAAATCAACAAAATAAAATATCTTTAAAGAAAAAAGGTGTAATCAAGTTTTTAATTTTAATCGATTTGATTAATATACTTACTGAACGGTTTTGATGCCGTTCGTATTTATTTAAAAAGGTCGTGAAGGATTTACACTTTTAATTATAAGTTGCCAGACCGGGTTTGCCACAGAACATATTTAAAAATACAGGTACTTATTTATTATTTTTTAAGTCTACACGTTCAATTTTCAATACTTACGCTGACCAAGCAGACTGCTAACAGAACAATTAGGAGTTTGTTCATGTTGTATTATGTTTATTGCACGACTCGCGGACTCGATCGATTAAGATGCACTAGCCCCAGTGGACCAGATATCCTTTTTATCTAGACGTTGTCCGACAATCAATTTCCCTGTTATCGTAATGACTAGAGTCCGGTTAATGTTTGAGTATAAAAATTCGGCTTCGCCTTACATCTGCCGAATTTCAACCCATAAAAAACCCGTCTGCTGCCTCGGCCAATTACAAGGGGGTAAATGAAATAGCTGCTTACTTTTCATACTAATTTCATGTGGTGACAGATTTAGAAACACTATGTCACCTACCCATATCATCCTGACGGTGTGGTAAGAAGCTACCAAAAGAACGCAAGAAGCAGATCATAGGTAGAGTTTGTGTCAAGGTTTCCTTCTTGTTTAAACTTATAGGGGTGATGTCACCACTAAGCGATGAAACTTTTTTTTTTCAAAAATAAAAATATTGTGATTGTTTGGATACTGTAGGCAAGTCTCTATTTTTTGAAAAAAGGCACTTTTTTATTTTGGTCAATAAGTAATGATAGTGTCATATTTCGAAAACTGGAAACTTAAAACACAAGCATCATTACGGAACTCCGAATTCTAACCTTGTAAGACAATAATAACGATTGCTCGTTTATAATTTTTACTGAAACAGAAAATCTATCTATAGGAATTTCCATCATACTTCAAAATATACAAACATTTTAAACACATATGTTTTCGAATCGCTTTTGTTTATTATTCGGCCTTTAAACAAGATAGAGGCCGAATATTTGAAATTAGAACTCGGCCGAACTTTACTTTATCTAACAATAGTCAGTCGGACTCTAATACTCCGGTAATGATCCCCAGTCGATGAAGTCTAAGTAATTAATTAGTTTGCAACTCCAATAATTGGGGCCGCTACCCTAACCTTACAAAACAATGTATTGCTTAGCCAATACTCCCGGCTAGTACGATATTATCATTCTAGATGAGCATGACCTAAACGTTATCATTATCAGGGTTGGCGTCGCATTACGGGTAGTACTTTTAAAACAAGATGTATTCGATAACGATTGTAAACGCCATGATTGGTTTAAGCAATAAAACATTTTTCTATTATATTCTATACTTAGCATAATGAAGCCCGCTGCTTAGTCGGACCTCCTGGTTACAAGAAAAATAACCTACTGTGCAACGCTGGCTCAACGGGATGGGACAGGACTTTTTATTAAAAAAAAAAGAAAAAAAAAGGACTTTTTATCAAGATTTCCTCCGCTTGCTAATGTTGTCAAGTTTTCTGCATTTTCTTTAGTTGGCTCTTACAGAAATCTCAGGATTGAATCGGAAGTATTCTAAATTCGATAACACATCGAAACACACATAAAATTCCGGATAGGTTTAATTGCGCTTATGTAAAATTATTAGATAAGCGCAATTAAACCTATCCGGAATTTTTAAAAATTGAAATTGTAAAATTATTAGATAGACAAAATGTTGTCAATAGACTTTCCATGTGGTAACGGATTTAGAATACACAATGTCACCAACTCATACCATCCTGAAGGTGTCGTAAGAGACGACTAGAGGAATGCAAGACACAGAACACCTGGCCGCATTGTAACCCTTGTATTTAAAAGAACAACCATGGAGTTTTTTGCAGGCTCTTCTCTGTGAAATGGCATTCCGAGCCGGTGGTAAAAACTAAATTATTATTAATTTTAAATGCTTATGTTATAATTTTTAAATATATGAATGCATTCATATATCGAACAAACGAATAAAAAACATTTTGATTTTGCAGGAGTAGGAAACTAGATGCAAACCCTGTGCCAATCCGTCTTGCCCGTGTGGCCGAGTAGGCTAATATCCTTCTTAGGATTTTGGCAGGAAACTAACTCAGTAGTGGGTCATTTATGGGCTGAAACATTTATGGATCACTGGTGTACCAACCATCAATTGTATTTTCATATAAACTTCAAGATCAGTCAGCTTTCAGCTTTTATAAAACAACGAACACCTGGCGCCCATAGGCTTTTAAACTATCTATAAATGAGAAGGAACGTAAAATAAAAGTAGTTTTTTAAATAATTATAAACAAATTTTTAATTTCTTGCTGTTGCATATAAATTAACTGTCTTATGAAATATAAAACAGGCTCATAGGCGAAGGCGAAGACACTTTTATATCTACTGTGCGGGTGTGTTCTTGGGGTGTATCTGCAAAAAAAAATACACAGTGTAAATAAGTTAAACAAACACCTTTAACCATAACCACAACGTCGATAGTACTGCGGCTATAGATACTGTAACTAATACTGATACAAAAAAGTGCAAAAAAAAAAACATAACTTTTTTAAACACAACTCCTGCTCAAGGTAACCTTTATCGAAGGGGCAGTTTAGAAACATGAAATTCACGAACACAAATGACACCCAGACTCAGAGCAAGTGTCCCTGGTTTAGACAAAAACACTTGCCCGATCCCGAAATCGAACCTGAGACCCCGTGATCCAAAGGCGGACCCCTAGACCAACAAGGCAGTATATCGGTGGTGCAATTCTTAATGCACACCGCTACCGTGGTTATGTGGGACTCGACAGAGGCATACCCTCACACGTCTCTTTGAGACGCCACAGGTTCGCGAGGACGCATTGTGTAATAAAAAACCAAATCGGTTTGGTTCTATGTGTCCGTTTCATATGTATACCTTTAATTGCTTCTTACGACACCCTAAGAATGGTATAGCTTGGTGACATTCTGTGTTATAAATCCATCCCAACCCAACACTGTCCATGTAATGAATGGCCTCGTATCAGCTGTACCGATTTCGATAAAATCTATCTTTCAAATAAAAAACGCATCCCAATACGCCTCCATTTGTTAAGGAGCTATGCAGGAAAAGACAGACACGCGGTTTCGTAACATTTCTCTCTTTGTCAGGGGTCAAAAACAGCGTAATCAACGACTACTTACCATCGTATTTACACCATCGACGAAATCATTGAAGCCTTTCTTCAGTTTATCAGGGTTAAGATTGGTTTCCACAAATGATTTTACGTTCTCCCCAAATTGTTCCAACCCCTTTTTACCAGCGTCAATGATGTTGGTATCGGGGGCATCACGCTTTACAAATGCGTGGACCTAAAACAAAATAGTGTTTTAAATAAAAATGTTTATGAAAGACATCAGGGTCGCGGAGCATGCTCCGTATCGGGGGAAACCCGTGCCCCTTTTTCGGTCAGTTGAGAGACACCGTTGGTTTTATTGGGTAGGTTGAGGCGCAATCACCGCGAGGCTTCACAGCCCCATTTGACCAGCCTCTTATACAGTTAGGGGAGCTCCGGCCGAGGCGGGCCCCTCCCATAGGCAGCGCTATCCCGAGCCGAAGAAAGCTGGGGTATATCGTCTACTATAAAAAATTCTTGTGTCATGTTTTAATGTTTATACTCCTCCGAAACGGCTTGACAGATTTTGATGAAATTTCATGTGTATATTCAGTAGGTATGAGAATAGGTTGATAACTAACTTTTACACCTCTAAGTGCTAAGGTAAAAACCTTTTTTTTTTTTCGACTAAAAAAAATTTAGATTTTTTTGTGATACTACATACAAAAATACATACAACCCTGAAGTTTCACCCCCCAACGATCAACCCCTATTTAATTACATGGCAAAACAACGTTTCGGGTCAACTAATACTTTATAGAAATTATTTTTTTGCATCAAAGGTACTTACATTGACAAGGCAGACGGCCAGAAGGATAATCAACAGCTTGTTCATCTTATAGGAGGTTACGTTTCAAGTTCTAACAACCTTTCAACCCGGCAGCACAATACGCACTATTAAGATTCTGCCAAATTGTCACTATTTCTTTCCGTCGTGAACAAATGTTTGATCGTCTTATCGTAATGACCCGGGGTCGGACGGATTACCAAAACTGATCATTCCGTTTGCAAATAGCCGTAATTGGGCGTTCAATTAGGAAGTCATTTGTTCGTCAATTAGGTTCGTTTGTTTTTTCCGTGTGGTGACGGATTTATAATACATAGTGTCATCACCCCATTCCATCCCGAGTGTGTCGTAAGAGGCCACAAAAGGAAATAACATGGCCGATAACCTAGCCGTAAGAGAAGGAAACTTGATACGAAGCCCTTTGCAAACACATCTGGTCTAGTGGTTCCTTGGTCTAGTGGCCTTTGGATCAACGGGTCCCGGGTTCGATTCCGGGGTCGGGCAAGTGTCTTTGTCTAAACCAGAGGCACTGGCTCGGAGTCTGGGTGTCATTTCTATCAATATATTTGTATGTATTTACAAAAAAAAAATGCATATAAGTAGTTTATCATCCATCTCGTTACCATAACACAAGCATTAAGTTGCTTAGCTTGGGACGAGATGGCGTTGTGTGAAATGTCCAAGGATATTTATTTATTTATTTTACATCTGGCCAGCGTGGCACAGTAGGCTAATTCGTTTACCTGCTAATACTATAGTCACAGTATAGTAATTACGTAGTATATGTATAGTATGTTACCTATTCTTATAGGGTTCGCACAGGAGGATTAAAATAAATACACAAAAGTGTGTTTACATCTATTTGTCATTTAATAATTTGAGACATACTTTTAGTCATAAACTTATCACATAATTTAAAAAAGTCTTCTTTTGTCTTTGGGATGATTAAAAAAAGATATGTTTTTATTTTTTCGATTGTTGTTCATACACACAGTACAATAAACCATATTTACACTCTTTCTAATTTATTCAAATTAAGAAATTAAACGGACACGCACGACGCGACACACAGCGAGCGGTGAGGTAGCCCTTTGTTAAAGCACTGGCCGAACCAGTATAAACCGGTTTCGTTCCGTACGTGACGAGCCGCCAGTGCCCCCGCACACACGCGCATCATACTTGTAGTTGTGTGCCTACCGTGGCGCTGTTCTTAGAAGGTTTCTCTCTGTCCTTTATCTACTCCTGTGCTATAGAGTCAGTTCGAGGCGTATGCCACATGTGTTTAGCACGAGAACTTGGCAAGAACTTTTTAATTTAGCAGATTAATATTAGAAATTGCACTGTTTTAGATGGGCACTCAATAAAAATGACCGTGTGGTGCCGAATTTAGAATACACAATGTCACCAACCCATACCGTCTTTAGGGTGTCGTAAGAGGCGACTAAAAGAACGCTAGAAGCAGATTACCTAGCGCTGTGCCAACCCGTCTTGTCAGCGTCTCACAGTAGGCTAATTTCCCTTTGAAGAATTTGGAGGAGGCCCGACCCAGTTGTGGGTCATTTATGGGCTGTAACGACGACGACTCAATAAAATGAACTCAGATTAGCTAATGCTACATAACCAATTTAAATAAGATCCACAGTTCAAAATTATCTCGTGACATCGGAATGCAAATTACTTTTTTATCTCCTTACAATTGAAACCCGCCTTTAGCTCGATGAACAGTAAAGTTATTCAAACAACGGATCGTTTACTCGAACTTGAGACCGTCTAAAACAGATTATTAAAAAAAGGAGAGGCATCATTTAAGTTTTTTCGCAAACATACTCAAACGGAGACCGGGGATAATATTAAAATTCCTTCTTGGGTAAGAGCAATTCCGACTGTCAATCCGTATTTGCCGGAAAATTCTTTGTTTAAATAAGTTTACGGATCCTGAGAAGCTGATGGGATTGGACGGTAAACAAAATTAAATTTAAAATTTAAATAAACCCCCGACACAATAACCTTTAAAAAGTAAAAAATAAAAATAAATACTTCGCGTTGGGGGACCACTCCCACATATTTATTACCTGACCCCTGGTCCCCCAACGCGAAGTATTTATTTTTATTTTTTACTTTTTAAAGGTTATTGTGTCGGGGGTTTATTTAAATTTTTAATTTAATTTTTATTTTATACTTTTTATAGGTGCATACTTATTATAATGTGGATTTTGTTAAATTGCACGTGATGCGCTTTCATTTGAGACCCCACTCGATTATATTTGCAGACATTCGGTTTTTCTTCCCCACTTTCACCCCTCATAACTTTTAAACAGATCACCCGATTTTCATCAAACATGTCTAAGAACACTCGCCCGTAGCTCACCTTTCATACAAAAAAAACTTTATTGAAATCGATTCATCCGTTCGCGAGCTACGGTGCCACAGACAGACAGACAGACAGACAGACAGACCGACAGACAGACACACAGACAGACAGACAGACACGTGAAACTTATAACACCCCTCTTTTTGCGTCGGGGGTTAAAAAAAGAAAGTGTTGCAAGTCGAAATAATCATATTGGTGAGAAAAAACCCCTTTACGAATTGTGCTCAACTCAAACTCAAAAGGTACTATAATTACGTAAGTTTTATTACAAACCTCTTATAAATCGTCATATTTAAAATTACCAATATCAACTTACGACCCTTGTCCCATGCTAGGTAGTAGTCTCCTTAGATACCTATCAGTCGCCGTATCACATTCACACTTCCTCATTCTAACAATCCATCCATCTCTTTTCATCTCCTACAACCGTTGCGTCCCCCACATTCAATCTGAAACTACTACCGGTTCGGAATGCTGCTCTAAAGAGAAGAGCCGACAAAGAAACTACGCAGTAGCTATTTTTTGAGTTATTGGTCTTGTTTACAAATAAGACTGAACAGCATAGTGAGAGTAAGTTCGCCAGATGAAAGCAAAAGGCTACACGACCTTGACCAATCAAAAACAAATCGGCGAATATACAACGTTTAAATAATCAATTGTTTTTCACGGAATCATCAATTCAGTTCTAGTTCAAATGGGTGGCCAATGTGAACACAGAATTATCGAGATATAGAAAACAAAGAAGCTTACAGATGTATTACGTCACACATATAATTATACTAAACATTATGTTGTAGTTTGCAAGAACATATTGATAACATATTTGACAGATTTTTCAGTCTAAATTGTTCTATTCTGTAAAATTATATAATCTATACTGTAAACCAAATGATACAAACCCTGTGCCAACCCGTCTTGCCAGTGTGGCACAGTAGCCTAATTAGCCTCCATGAATGTGGAGGAGGCCCGACTCAGCAGTGGGTCATTTATGAACTGATACAACGACGACGTCGAATAAGCATACTGTGCCAGAGTTGTGCAGTAGGCTAATTCCCTCCACGTAGCTGGAGGAGACCAGAGCCAACAGTGGGTCATTTTAAGGCTGAACAGTTGTAGTATACATTAAATAAAATGCACTTGAACGGAAGCATGTATACATTAAATAAAACTTTAACGGTAGCATCAAAATGATATCATAATGAAATGACCTTTGATTAAATGTTTTTAGAAACGAGCTCTGATAACATTGAGGTCTACGCGATAAAAGTATTGAACCGCAAACAAATTTAGAATATTTTAAAGTCTCCGGTTATTGAACTGATCCCAATATTCTATCTACTACTACTCAACTCACTGCTGAGTCGGGTCCATACCCATCGCATGACCCTCCCAGGGTAATTAGCCTACTGTGACACGCTGGCCAGATGGGTTTACACAGGGTTTTGTTTCAAGTTTTCCTTCTCCTGTGGCTACCTTTTCTGACGTGTCATTTCCATTAGTCAGAGTCGGCCTTACGACAACCTCAGGACGGAATAGGGTGGTGACACTTTTTCTTCTTCTTCTCAGCAGTGGGTCATCTGCTGAGCAGGGCCTCCTCCAACTACATGGAGGGTAATTAGCCTACTATGCCACGCTACTATGTCAGAAGGGTGAGCACAGGGTTTTGTTTCAAGTTGACACTATGTATACTAAATTCATTTATCTTAATTAAATTATTTAGGCCTAAGATAACAGTGGCAGAACGTCCAACATGATTCCTCAACGTGTTATCTTTACTCTGTACACGTAGAGACGTTTGTTTTGTGAACTATGTATACATTTATATGACGGTATAATGTGTTCTTGTGACCTCAGATGCTAATTGGATGTCGTTACGCAGAACTGAACCAAGTACTGTGACATAGCGTTTCCTGGACTATTGTGCTATTGTAAATGTAGTTCCATGCCTACTGCGTGGAGACGGGTCAGAATACAAAACTTCCTCACCGCACGCCGGTAAAAAACGCGTGTTGTAAAATTAAACAAAACCCAGCACGCTTGGTGGTAGGATCTAATGATCCGCCCGGATAGCTACCACACACACATCTAAGTCCGCCGTAAGCAGTTGTCTAGATATCTCCTCTACTCTACTAGAGAAAAATCCATGTGGTATGTCTAGTGTGGCGCAATAAAATCTTTCTCTTCTTGGAGGAGAAACGAAATGTTTCGTTTATTTAAAAGACGACCTAGGCTTGCGTGATGGAATGCAACGCCAGGGTCTAAGATGGAGCAGGCAATTCAAGGAAATGCCCTGTCGGGCACCGGCACTCACATACACACGACCGAACACAGTAAAACTGCTTGGCGCCGGACCTAGATGTGAGGGTGGTAGCTAGCCGGGCGGACCAGTCGATCCTACAACCAATCGTGCTGGGTTTTGTTGACATTTACAACACGCGTTTTTTCCCAGCGTGCGGTGGGAAAGTTTTATATTCTGACCCGTATAATGGCACGGTTGTTTTGACTACACTCCAGTGATTATTACAATTGGTTCACTCTTTCATAATATAAATTCGACAAAACAAAATTAATACCTAAATTGCCTCGTGCGAAACCAATAAGCCTGTCACAAATATGTACACAACTATTGTCACAATCTTGGAAGGTCACGGTGATTCAAAGAATATCAAGAATACATAAATCACCCATACTACATCTTAAAATCCGCTTTTTAAACATAAAAACAAGGTTAAAAATACAATGATTCATTCTTTGGAGATTTCATGTGGTTTTTAAATTATGCCAATATTTTACCAATTAAAATATATATGATAACGCTTATCATGCAATGTCCGTTCCGTGTGGTGACGTATTTAGAATACATAGTGTCACCGCACCATTCTAACTTGAGGGTGTTGCATGAGCCGACAAAATGAAACGACAAGGCCGAAAACCTAACCGCAAGAGAAGGACAATTTGAAAAGTAACCATGTGCCAACCCGGATGGTGGTGAAACTATGTATTCTAAAATCATTACTAGTATTAAAACGAGAAAAAAGAATATATGTATTTATGTATCGAATATACTCAATAACTGGTAGGCCGATTTCAAAGAGTGCTATAATATTATCCATGAGTATCATATTTTTTCTTTGGCAAGCTAGTATTTGTACAAAATGGATAAGTTTATAACAGCCATGGATATTGAATATAAGCAAACAATGATGGATAAATAGTCTAGAAAACATATATATATGAGCATTTTTTTTTTATCGAAAACCCTGCGCCAGGTATAACCTGTATCGCGGGGACAGTTTACAAACATGAAATTCACGAATACAAATGACACCCAGACTCAAAGCAAGTGCCCCTGGCTTAGACAAAGACACTTAACCGATCCCGGAATCGAATCCGGGATCCATTGATCCGAAGGCACCAAGCGAGTCAGGCAAAGTCATTGATAGACTAGGACGTGGTAGGAAGAAAAACAACAATTAATTGTTATCTTGAATGAATTTATTAACTTGAAATAACACAACATAATGAATTAACATAATACGCGGTTGATATTTGTAAAGAATGCGCCATAGGTGTAAATGTAAATAAATATAAATTATTTAAACATATCGTTACACAGTATTGTAAGGATTTTTTATAGGATTAGGATAGGAAGGATTGACATTCGCACCTACAATCCATTCTACAACCTGTTTGCATGTAGCAAAAAATTATGAAAAACAGAAATGGAAAATTTTGACAGATTAAAACTAACAGAAAAAACATTCAAATTTACTAATTGATATCAATACCAATATACATTTATGTTTTACTAGCTGACCCGGCGAACTTTGTTTCGCCTTAAAGGCAATAAATGAGCAGATTTTTTATTTTATTAAATTCAATTTTTTTATCAGGATGAATATAAATAAAAAATCTATGATTTTAATTATACTTTATTGGCCATCTATTTTAGTAACTGCACTTTTCAGTGAATCACCTTGTGACAGACGACATTTTTCGGTTTATTATCAGGCGCATGAACAAATAACACAGATGGTCTTCTGACCCGGAGCATGCCACATATAATTGATCTTAGGAAATACATGAATTTTCTAGATTTAGGCCACAAACTTTCCAGGATTGGCCCTGTGATTTATTAATGTTCACGGCGAATGCACGACGGATCGGAAATCATTAATTTAAAACGGTATATCAGTTGATATCGTCGGGATCCTCGGATGAGAACTTCCTCACCTTCCAACTTTACTTTGAGTATATTCCATTGTTCATCAATTCACTTACCACCAAACGCGTTCCGTTGCACAGGTTTGGTGGTTTTGGTTTATATTTGGAAGCAAACTTAGTACTTAGCCAACCTTTAGTCGTAAATTGTGCGGTGGTAAGCCAGACACATCCAAGGAGTCTTTTTTTACACAGTTATTATATTTGAATTAATGCAGTGCACCAATGATTTCATTCTGAATTATGTTAGTTACTTTATATCATCTTCATATTTATTCTTAGCCGCCAAAACAGCTCGCTTAGTCAACCATTCATTATTTTTGTGTTTGTGAGTTCGTCCTTCGATGAACAGAAATTCTGAGAAAATAAAATCAATCCACATATTTCGATGATTGGAGGCAAGCGCTTATTTCGGCGGTAGCAGTCGATCTTGGAATTAGTGGCAGTGTTTGGCAGAAATAGCCAGACAGTAAAATCATTGCGCCTCCAAAACGTCTCGAGTCATTGCGTAGGTGTTCGGTCGGATCGGATAAGTGCTTCCAATGCACGTGTATACGCTATTGTACATTCGTCCCAGGTGACGATTTTCCATGTTAATAAAACTTTAGCCGCTGAGGAGTGTTTTGTAATATTACATGGCATCTATTGGTCCAATGCGGACGCAAGTATGCAAGCAGTAATTAGTGCTGCCACCGTATCGAAACGTTGCTCGATCCAAATTATGTAGTACCTACTTTATAAAATTATTCTTGTGCCTCGAAATATCTAGTTGTTGATCTCTTAAATTTGCTCGACGATTTTGCATTCCCAATCGATCCGTTTCACGGGCAGCCTCGATTTGCTCTTGTGATTGAGAAGCACGGATTCAAGCCATACTAATGCGGCGATCTTCACCTGCATTATTTAGTTCTTCTTCATTGTTCGGCACAATAAGCTAATATTTACTCGAAATAAATACATCAACCGGTCAACTTCAAAATTTCTAATTGTCAAATTTGTCAAACTATAGACAACATAAAGTTTAGCTGTCGGTGACGTTTTGTTATTCCAGCAGTTGCATTTTGATAAACGATGTTTTATATCACGGAACGGGATTACACACATTTACACTTTCACGTTTATAATATTTAGTATGATTTTGTGAATTGTCCAACATCTATATATATAAAAGAAAGTCGGACATACGATACCTAAGATTTTTATCTCGTTTCCGTAGAATGTGATATAATACCTACGCGGTGCAACTGACAGCAAAATCTTATGTTGTCTATTATTTAAATATGGCTGAAAATTTTACAATTAGAAATTAAAATTTTACTTAATCTCTATTAATTTACACACAATATCTTTATAAATTGTAGCCTATGTGTTATTCTGATGTATAAGCTATATTATTATAAAGTTTCATTGAAATCCATTCAGTCGTTTTTACGTGAAAGAGTAACAAACATCCATCCATCCATCCATCCATCCATCCATCCATCCATCCATACATACTTACAAACTTTCACGTTTATAATATTAGTAGGATATTATGCAATGATTAACTCCGGCAAAAACGACCTTAAATTATTTTACAGTTTATAAAGATATTTTAGTCAATAATATTGATATCGTTCTGTACCGGGACTTGTCAATTTGGTATATCTGAATTTAACGGTGGGAGCTGAATGACAATGTCTTTGCTGTCCACGGCGAGAGGATTTTCTCTTTTAGCTTCCTCCACCATTACCATCTAAACACAATAAAATCTCTTTTAGTTATGATCAGTGTGGTGACGGAATACAATTTAGAATACAAAATATCATAATATCCTGAGGGTGTCGTAACTTTGCTGTATGTGTAGAAGATCTTGGTAATTTGCATAACCTACCCACTAGAACCGACGGCGATCCTCAACTGTCCTAACTAGGACCACGGGATTCACTCCCTGATGAGGAAGTATGCGCCGCGACTCTGGGGGCCGTGGCCCACCTCATTAAGTGGAGTCCCTAGCTCCGAGGTGGGGCTCTCCGATAACGGGGGTGACTATTACTATAGTATTGCACGGATGCCGGACCTCCCAGCTCAATCGCCCGGAGGCCCATAACGATTTAGGCACTGGCGGTTTGGATGCTGGGAAGTCAGGAGCTCCCTGGCCCGTTCGGCCACCTCTTTGGTCGCCATCACGGCCTCGCTGAACGAGGCCTCGACCCTCCTCGCTCTGGAACATTGCGCCGACCAATCTGGCAGCCAAAAGCGGTCCACCTCACAAATGAGAGCCTGATGGCGCTCCTCACACAGACTTCTAGTGTGTGCACCACTGAGTCTTTTGCGCCAGTTGCGCAGTGGTGGCACGTTGTACTCTCCTGTTGACCGATGGGACACAGTTACTTGCCAAATCACCCGTGCTCAGTGAGGATCTGCATCAACTGGAAGGAGATACCACCATGGCAGCTTTCCAGCCACTCTGCGAATAATGACCGGATAGCCTCGACGAGAGCTTGCCTAGCTTCTTAGATTTTCCATGAGGGCAGCCCACTGTTTTCTCACTGTGAGCTGGAGTTCATTCGTTTGCCTTTGCAGTTCTTGTCGTATTGGTCGCCATCCACCTTGTACCTCCTCGCTCCACCACCCGTACAGAGTTCTCCTTATCAACTCGGAAAGGGATCGGCACCGTATCAACTCGAGGTGTTCAGTATTATTTGTATGAAACTCCCTACTGCAAAGCACACTAATTGGATTCGTAACGTAAACGCCTCGCCTCGGGACAAGCTCACGATCGCCGTACGGCGGCGGTTCCGATACGTCGCCTCGGCTACGGCTAGGCGAGCCGTAGCCGAGGCGACGTATCGGAACTGCTGATCCGGTTTGGTTACGTGCTTACGTTAGTTGACGCCTGTTTGACGGCGAGGCGAAAGGCGATACAGTGCCGATCCCTTTCCGAGTTGATATGTCTGCTACGTCCTTTATCCTGACTGCCGTTGTACGCTACGCAATAGTGCAGCGTTGCGTGCCGTCAGGGCATTTTCCATACTGGGGCTACATAGAGGGCCATAAGCCGCACGACCCCCGTGTATGATCTTCTGAAAGAAGAATCCGTACCCAAAAGCATGGGCAGCGACCGTGTCACAACGGCCTCCTCAACCAACACATTCACTTCACAATTACGCACTGTGGACCGTCCCCTACAGAAACCAAATCGGCTTTCTCCCAAGTCTGGTTCAATCTCTGTCATATGCATTTAGCGCTGGAATTCTTCCTGGCTTTAAATGGTTTCACCTCCCGGTCCAAGCTGCGCAGTTATGTGCTTGAAGACATCTGAATAAAATTGAGCTTGCAACCACCGTTGTCAAGGACCTCCACTTTTTCTTCAAGCTGTTTAGTGTAGGCTATTTCTTCCGACACTGACTATTGAAGAGGCCCGTCTTTCACCGCCAGGATGTAGGCGACGCACGGATTCAGGGTCTTTTGGCTGGTGCCCTTGAGACCCTTGGACAACCCGGCTACTTTCTAGATACTAGACAACCAGGTACAACAGCTACTGCTTGTTGTACCTGGTTATCTAACTCCAAGACAGACTTATCGTCCACGTGTCTCGTAATCGTCGATGACCTCTCCGATGAGGTATCAGTGAGCCGACTCAGTCTCGTGGACGTATGACTACCGATTCTGACGGTATTTTTAAGCAACTAATAACGTAATTGAACTTTATTTATTTGGTCATCAATATGCTGAAACACTATTTTTAATTCCATTAAAAATTCCTGTACAAACTCACCATAGTGTTCCAATAACTAAAAGAGCAATTCCGATTTCAATCCAATGTTGTCAGTATTGTTTTCAAGAGTACAGTAATTTGACAGTATTGATTATGAATTGGATCGGAATTGGCATTGTATTCAAATTGTTATTGGATTCAAGAGTAAGGTCCCTGTATTGCGCGGACGACGGACTTTCCAACTCCCTCACCCGCAGGACTATTTACGGCTGAGGCGCTTCCGGTTAGGGATCTAGGAGGTCGGGAGCTCCCAGGCCCGCTCGGCCACATCTTTAGATGCCATCACGGCCTCGTTGAAAGAGGCCACGGCCCTCTACGTACGCTCGCACTGGATTATTTTTTATTGAAAAAGAAAAACGTAACCCTTGCACTAGGTATAACCAGTATCGCGGGGGCAGTTAACAAACCTGAAATTCACAAACACAAATGACACCCAGACTCCGGGCAAGTACCTTTAGTTTACACAAAGACACTTGCCCAGAATCGAACCCGGGACTAAGTGATCCAAAGGCGGTGCATCCAAGCCCTAGACCAACAAGGCAGTATTCCAACGGAATTCTTTTAAAAAAGTCCTTTATAACTTACTGCATAACGAATAATTTCGTTATATGCTATTTGGGCCACGTCTTCTTGCATTTCACTGTCTATATTGAGATGTTTATGAATAATATCTAAAATATCAGACTTCATTGCGAGTTTCCATTTTTCATCTGATGCATCTTCGGAAAGTTTTGCTGAGTTTACCTATAACAAAATACAACCTTATTACAAAGGACGGTACCTATTACATTTTATTTAGACCAGGCCTAGTCGGGGACATTCCCCGTGGAGATACAGTCAGGGCCCACGGGGCAGAAAGCGCGGGACGGTACACCCCGGCGACGTTTAGTGGGTATGACTCCATTTCCCCACAGAGGCGGGGGGGACTCCCACACACCCCCTGTTGGCCATCTCCAGGCTGGCAGGGATAGTCCATAAAGGATTTTACCTCGGGTCAAAAAAATGCCTAGTAAGGTAAGGTTTTACTTCAGAACATGGTTAAAATGTGTCTTATTACAACACTTATTTAAACCCCAGAGTATAAAGAAGAATCATCAGTTCGACTGACATTGAATGGGAACCTGTCCGTGTTAGATTTACAGTTACGGTATACATACTAAAACCGATAGAAAAACAATAATAATTATGATATTTTACTGATATAAAGAAATAAACATCCATTTACTGACCTTAATGTTGATCATTGAATAAAATTTAGAAGAAAAATAATCAAAATGAGTGTCAGCACTAAAGGGTCACCAGCTCAGCATTACATTGTAGTAGTTGTCCGTGTGGTGACGGATTTAGTATACACAATGTCACCAACCAACACTATCCTGAGGGTGTCGTAAGAGGCGACTAAAGGATTGCAAGAGGCAGATCATGAAAAAATCATGATATTTCGTTTTTTGTTAATAACTCAAAAACTACAAATATTTAAGAAATTTTGAAAAAAGCTCGTCAAACAGGAGGAAATTACCAATAAAAAAATCCTGACTCCCGGAACTCTATCTCCATTATTTATAATTTTAATCTGACGTTAAAAATAGGGCTCCGCGCGGCTTTGACGGAATCCGCGTGCCGCAGCTAAAGAGAGATTATCAGATAAAATATTTTACATGTAACATAGAATGTCATTTTAAAAATTTAAAAAAAATCTAGTATGTTCTTAGCACTTGAAACAATCGATCCCCGTTGGAAACAAAGTTTTATCACCATTTTTCAAAAAGTTATTCAATTGTTAAGGATAAAAGTTATAAATAACTGAGTAGAGTGGTAATCAAAATTTAAACTTATGTGTTAAATTAATTTATAATACCATCCTGTAAAATGATATCAATTAAAACATTTTTACAATAAGTGATTTATTGATTAATGAAAAGGTGCGTTTTCTCTATATATTTAAGTAAATTAAATATATTAAAATACTATAAAGTATTGCCTAACAATTTAGATAGCTGGTCGAAATAGTAGCTTGAATACTCGAAGGTTCCGTTTGGTGCTTAAAAAAAACCTTTAATTTTCAAGTCACTAAACATTAAGCAGATTTTAACAAATTTAAAAGGGTACCCTTTTTAACAGAACACGTTCATCAGCTTACATATGAACAGGACCAACTATGGATTTAGTTATTTTCCCAAATAACAAAACTTACGAATTCACGCACAAAATACTCACAAAATAAAGTGTTGTTGCAAAAAACATTAATTTGAAAAACCTCATCCTGAAAAGACACTAGCAGTGATTTATGAACAAGATAGGTTTCAAACCATTTATAAGCAACCGTTCCTTTATGTTGTTCGTATGAATCAAAGAAGTCACGTATTGCAGGTGATTCAATATCATAAAGTTAATCTGAGGAACGTGGAAACAAAATGTCTTTACTATTAGTAACAGTTAAAAAATATTGTACCGTTTCATTGTTCAATTATGATGATATAAGGAAAACATGTTATTTTTTTTTAATACTAGCTTGCGCTCATGGTTTTGGCTTTTTCTTTCGATAAAGAAAACCTCAGACGATGCGTGTCGAAGGATGCGGTTTATGCAAGGCAATGCGCTATATCGTTCCATGGCGTGCTGTTCTATATTATAACCAGCAGAAGACACAAGTTTAGCTATATGTGCGGCTTTATATTTTGTAACGTACATACAAATTTACCTATCCATCCACACCCTATTATACACAGTGTTATAAAATCTCTTTAACCATAAAGAAAGGATCGACGTACGACTTGTCTCTGGAAGTCTTCACTCAAAAGTATGTTTTATTCACCGGGCATACAAAATTCGTGACAATAAAATCGTTCAGTTTATGAATTGCATCATTTGTGGACCACGACGAAAACCGTATTGCGAATTTGAAAGTAGTTGTTTCGATTCCAGATACTGCATAAGTTGGTTGTTTATAATCTTTTCTAATAGTTTATATAGTACCGAAAGAATAGAAATTGGCCGGTAATTGTTAACACAATGTTTGGACCCATTCTTATGAACAGGGATAATTTTGACCCTTTTGAGTTGGTTAGGGAACAAACCAGACGATATTGATAGATTAAAAATAAAACAAAGAGGTTCCGCAAGGATATGACAGTAACGTTTTAAGAAACCATTGGAAATTTTGTCAACTCCTGGGCTAGCATCAGTCTTTAAATTTAAAATAAGGGACTGCACTTCCTTTACATTTGTAGGCAATAAAACGAACGAATATGGAGTAGACCTGGGTATAGAAGTATGATTGATTAAAGGAGATGTAGTACCAGCAGATTCAGCAAGTGCCTTCCCAGCCGATGCAAAATGTATGTTTAGTGAATCAACAGATTTCCTTGGATTCTTGGGATCAAGAAGCTCTGTAGCTGGATGTTTTGGTTTCTTTAGGCCAGTTATGTTCTTAATAGCATCCCAAAGTTTTTTATTGTTGTTTCGTGCCGTTGACAATTTGTTGACTTCATACGCCTTTTTAACTTTTTTAAGAATTTCATTGCAATGGTTACGATATCTAAGGTATATTACTTTAATTGTATCATTATTAGGGTATTTTTTTGCTTTTAAATGTAGTTTATCCCTATTTTGCACACATTTAAGTAGACCTGGGGTAAGCCAGGGTTTCAGGATTAAGCTTCGTCTTGGCTTCGGTTTGGTCTTGGAACATGTCGATATGACCTGTAAGAGCATGTCTAAAAGGTAATCTAGTGCGTCATTGACATTATTTTTCTCATAGATAGGAGAGAAATCCATAGTTTTAATCTTATTATCAAGTAAATTGTAGTCAATAGATGTATAATATTTATGATGACAACTCTGTTGTTGCAGTGCTAAGCCTAGTGTCAAAATAACACTATAGTGATCAGTAAGTGTGGTTTGGGCAACATAACATTTAAAATGAAGTTTTGACTTTATAAAGGTATGATCAAGACATGTACGATTATGAGTAGGAATACTATGGGCAGAAACATACCATGAGAGGCAAGGAGGTTAAAGTATGTTTCTGATCTTGAATCTGTACTTGAACAACTATTATCAATATTTATGTCACCAGTAAGAATAATATTCTTATATGTACTTAATGTACTTAGCATATGATCAAGGGATTCTAAAAAAGATGTAATATTTCTAACACTAGGAGGTCTGTAAACTCCAAGAACAGCGGTATCATTATCAATTTCAACTAATAAGCAATTTGCATCTGTCAGATTTGGCTTCGTGATTGTATAATGGTGAGTATTTTTATAATAAATAACAACACCTTCATTTTGAGTTGTATTATTTTCTGAATGGTAGGAATTATATCTCGATAGAATGGGAATATGCTGAGACGACGGCAGCCAGCATTCTGTAAGTATGATTAGATCCCAACTAATTTGAGCACCGCCTAATAAGACACAGAATTCATCAAAGTTTTTCCTATGGCTTCTAATATTTTGGGTAATCATTTTCAAATCATCACTTTTACCGACCAAGGTAAAACAGTCGTCTATACTACAAATTGCACTGTTTGACACACACATATATCGTCTAAATTTTTATCTAATGTATCATCCATATTGAAAAATAATAAAACAAAGGGATCCAACACAATTTAGAGCATTCAAAATATCAAACATCAAGTAACGTTGATGGCAAGGTAATCTGATGACCTGCAGAGTTTTATTATCATGGTGTGGGTAGTAGTAATATGGAGATTGTGAATTAGCGGTGTGTGGGTAGATATGGTGTAAAATGAAAGATGTAAAACGGTGTGTAAAGTAACATTGTGGGTATATAAGAACAATTATTGAAAATATAAGAAAAAATAAAAAATTGAAACTTAGTCACAAATCACTTAATCTCTTAAAATCTAATTCTGTGTTAATCCTCATAGCAGGTAGTCCATCTTTTTTCCGCATATAAATATTTCCATGCCAAGTCGAACAATACTTGGAATTATTTGATTCCGCATAATCTCTTGCCAAGTAGAATAGGCGGTTAGTTTTTGACGTCAGGCATTCAGAAATGTAGATTGGTTTAGTTTGTCCTGTATATTTCAAATCGGAGGTTCAGCGGGAAGGATCTATCAAGCTATGTTGGCATCTTGTACCTTTCCGGCTGGGATGACATCTCATGCCTATCAAGCTATGTTGGCAGCTTGTGCCGTTCCAGCTGTGATGAAATCTCATATCTATCCAGCTATGTTGGGATCTTGTGCCTTTCTAGCTGTGATGACAGCTCGTGTCTATCAAGCTATGTTGGCATTTTGTGCTTTTCCAGCTATCATGACATCTCGTGTCTATCAAGCTATGTTGGCATCTTGTACCTTTCCGGCTGGGATGACATCTCATGCCTATCAAGCTATGTTGGCAGCTTGGGCCGTTCCAGCTGTGATGAAATCTCATATCTATCCAGCTATGTTGGGATCTTGTGCCTTTCTAGCTGTGATGACAGCTCGTGTCTATCAAGCTATGTTGACATTTTGTGCTTTTCCAGCTATCATGACATCTCGTGTCTATCAAGCTGTAATGGTATCGCGTACCAAATCGAAACCGTAGTATCTCGTACTCAACTCGATCTTCGTACGTTAGGTATCTCGTACCCGTACGGTAGTAAGGTGTCTCGCACCGACTAACCTGTTGTGTACTGCATGTTCCTGTTACAGATATCACGTACCCGCCTGCAGTAAATAAACAGGGTTTATTACTTTATGGTCATTTTGAGGTGTCGTTTAGGTTATGATCATGCTCTGAAGTTGGACGTTCCATAATCACATGCGCCCGCGTTGGGCTTTGTGTGTTTAAATACATATATAAAATTCTCGTGTCACAGTTTTAGATGCCAAACTCCTCCAAAACGGCTTGACCGATTTTGATGAAATTTTGTGAGCATATTGGGTAGGTATAAGAATAGGACAACATCTATTTTTCATTCCCCTAAATTTTAAGGGGGGGGTCAAAAAAAAATTGTTTATTTGTTAGAGAAAATTTCTTACTTTTACTTTTTTAAGATTCAGCATTTCGTGCGGAGGGGTTGCGCGGGGATTGGTTAATTATTTGGAAAAACAACGTTTGCCAGGACAGCTAGTTAAAATATATATGATAACGCTTGCAATGTCCGTTCCGTGTGGTAACGTATTTAGAATACATAGTGTCACCGCACCATTCTAACTTGAGGGTGTTGCAAGAGCCGACAAAAGGAAATGACAAGGCCGAAAACCTAACGGCAAGAGAAGGAAAACTTGAAAAGAAACAATGTGCCAACCCGGATGGTTACAACGATGTATTCTAAAATCTTTACTAATATTATAAAGAGGAAAAAAATATATTTATGTTTGTAACGAATAACCCCATTCCACCTTGGGGGTGTCGTAAGAGCTGACAAAACGAAATGACAAAGCCGAAAATCTAGCTGCTAGAGAAAGAAAACTTGATACGAAGCTCTGTGCCAACCCGTCTGGCCAGCGTGGCACAGTAGGCTAATGACCCTACCTGTGTTGGGAGGAGGCCTGACCCAGCAGCAGTCCTTTATGGGCTGAGTCGTAGTATATAACGAATAATCTCAATAACTGGTAGACCGATATCAAAGAGTTCTATAATATTATCCCTGAGTATCATAACTTTTCTTTGGCAAGCTAGTATTTATACAAAATTTATAAGTTTACTAGCGACCCGCCCCGGCTTCGCACGGGTGTAATGATGAACATGTAAATTTATCAGTGTTTCTTTACAATATTAACTATACTTATAAAAACTTCCTCTTGAATCACACTATCTATTAAAAAAACCGCTTCAAAATCTGTTGCGTAGTTTTAAAGATTTAAGCATACATAGGGACGGACAGACGACAGCGACTTTGTTTTATACTATGTAGTGATAACAGCCATGGATATTGAATATAAGCAAACAATGATGAATAAATAGTCTGGAAAACATATATGTATGAGCTATATCGCGGGGGCAGTTTAAAAACATGAAATTCACGAATACAAATGACACCCAGACTCAAAGAAATTGCCTCTGGCTTAGACAAAGACACTTGCCCGATCCTGGAATCGAACCTGGGACCCGTTGATTCGAAGGCGGCCCACGAGGCAGTAATAGTTGTTTGTTATACAAGAGTGCAAAGTTGCTTTTTAACCGCGTGTTCAATTTTGATGACCGAGCAAGCGAAGGATTCTAAAATTGAAAAATTAGAATCCTGAACGTTAGCGAGGGAATCAAAAGAGCACGAGGTGAAAAATCTTTGCACTCGAGTGCAACACGTAACTTTTCATTCCACCTCAGCGAGGAAATGACTAAATGCAAAAAAAAACGTTTACAATCACAAGATAGGTACACTTTTATTTCAGTTTAGGTATTAATTACTACATTATGACAGGTAAGTATTACAGAATAATCTTTACTTTATTCTCTAGCGAATAAAAACGGCTTTTGCACTCAGATATCGAAGAGCAAAAATACTTTATTCTCTAGTGAATAAAAACGGCTTTTGATATCGAAGAGCAAAAATACTCTTTCCGAGATGGGGGGATGAAAAAGTCATAGATAGTCTAAGACGTGGTAGGAAGAAAAACAACAATCAATTGTTATCTTGAATGAATTTATTAATTTGAAATAACACAACATAATGAAATAACATAATACGCGGTTGATATTTGTAAAGAATGCGTTATAGGTGTAAATGTAAATAAATATAAATTATTTAAACAAATCGTTACACGGTTTTGTAAGGATTTTTTTATAGTATTGGAAGGATTTACATTCGCACCTACAATGCATTCTACAACCTGTTTGCATGTAGCAAAAAAATATCAAAAACAGTAATGGAAAATTTTGTCCGATTAAAACTAACAGAAAAAAAATACTTACTAATTGATATCGATACTAATATATATGTATGTTTCATATTATGCAATGATTAACTCCGGCAAAAAAAACTATCAAAAATTATTTTACAGTTTAGTTTACAGATATTTAGTCAATAATATTGATATCGTTCTGTACCGGGACTTGTCAATTTGGTACATCTGAATTTAACGGTAGGAGCTGAATGACAATGTCTTTGCTGTCCACGGCGAGAGGATACGCTCTTTTAGCTTGCTCCATCATTACCATCTAAACACAATAAAATAAACTCTTTTAGTTATGATCAGTGTGGTGACGGAATACAATTTAGAATACACAATATCATGCTATCCTGCGGGTTTCGTAACTTTGCTGTAAGAGAAGAAGAACTTGGTAATTTGCATAACCTACCCACTTGAACCGAGGGCGATCCTCAACTGCCCTAACTAGGACCACGAGATTCACTGCGCGCCGCGACCCCTGGGGGCCATGGCCCAATTCATTTAGTGGAATCCCAAGCTCCGAGGCGGGGCCCACCGATAACAGGGGGCGACTATTACTATTGTATTGCACGGATGGATGATGACCTCCCAGGTCAATCGCCCGGGGGCCCATAACGATTTAGGCGCTGGCGGTTTGGATGCTGGGAGGTCAGGAGCTCCCTGGCCCGTTAGGCCTCCTCTTTGGTCGCCATCACGGCGTCGCTGAACGAGGCCTCGACCATCCAGGTATATTCGCTCTGGACCATTACGCTGACCAATCCGGCAGCCAGAGGCCGTCCACCCCACTAATGAGAGCCTGACGGCGCTCCTCACACATATGTCTAGTGTGTGCACCGCTGAGTCTTTTGCGCCAGTTGCGCAGTGTAGGCACATTTTGCTCTCCTCCCGACCGATGGGACACAGTTACTTACAGTTACGTTACAGGATCTGCATCAGCTGGAAGGAGAGACCACCATAGAACCTTTCCAGCCACTCTTCGAATAATGACCGAGTAGCCTCGATGAGAGCTTGCCTAGCCCTTAGATTTTCCAAGAGGGCAGCCCACTGTTTTCTCACTGTGAGGTGGAGTTCATTCATTTGCCTTTGCAGTTTGTGGTATTGCTCAACACCCACCTTGTGTCTCCTCGCTCCGCCACCCGTACAGAGCTCTCGCCTCCAGCTCCTAGGACGAATGTCCTGCCAGGAGAGTTACCACCTCATAGGATGTCGTATGGTATCCACGTATTACCCTGACGGCCGTTGCGCGCTACGGCTGTCGCAACAGTGCAGCGTTGCGTGCCGTCAGTGCCATACTGGGGCCTCATAGAGGGCCATTAACCGCACGACCCCCGTGTATGATCTTCTGCAAGAAGCATCCGTACCCACAAGCATGGGCAGCGACCGTGACATAGCGGTCTCCTCAACCAACACATTCAGGCTTTAAATTGCGTCCAATGTGGACCATCCCCTACAGAAGCCAAATCGGCCTTCTCCCAAGTCTGGTTCAAACTCTGACATATGCTAGACAAGGCGGTCAGCTAGGATGCGCTCGAAACGTTGGGCCGCCTCATCCATTAGCACTATGGGACGGTAAGCGGTGTGTTCAACGGGCGATCCTCATTAGGGCCAGTTTCCCAGTTTTCCAAGGCCGAGGAAACTGGCCGCACTCTAGACAAAGAGGGTGTGACAGTGGCGGGCGGAGACGGGACTCCAGCGTAATTCAGCGCTGGAATTCTTCCTGGCTTTAGGTGGTTTCACCTCCCTGGCCAAGCTGCGCAGTTTTGTGCTTGAAGACATCTGAATTGAGCTTGCAACTACCTTTTTCAAGGATATGCACTATTAATTATTATACTTCAAGCTTTTTAGTGTAGGCTATTTCTTCCAACACTGACTGTTGAAGGAGCCCGTCTTTTACCGCAAGTATGTAGACGACGCACTCCTTCAGGGTCTTTTGGTTGGTGCCCTTGAGACCCTTGGACAACCCGGCTACTTTCTAGACACCAGCTACTGCTAGTTGTCTAACTCCAAGATCTCGTGTCTCGGAATCAGCGATTACCTCCCCAACGAGGTGTCCATGAGCCGACTCAGTCTCGTGGAAGTATGACTACCGATTCTGGCGGTATTGCTAACCAACTAATAAAGTAATTGAACTTTATTTATTTGGTCATCAGTATGCTGAAACAGGTAAAACACTATTTTTAATTCCATTAAAAATCCTTTACACTCACCATAGTGTTCCAATAACTAATGATAACGTTTAATATTACGAGGTATATTTTTTCTTGCGCTTTACTGTCCAAACCATCTAGCTTCGTCTTCAAATATTTATTCAGTAGTTTTACCATATCAGGCTTGAATCCGTCCATTAATTTCTCATCATTTAATGCAACTTCGGAAAGTTCGGCTGGATTTTCTATTTGATCTATTTCCGCAATAACCTATAAAGAAATACAGCCTTATTACAAAACACAGTACTAACTACATTTTACTTAGACCAGGTTTAGTAAGGTAAGGTTTTACTTTAGAACATGGTTAAAGTGTTTCATAACACAACACTTATTTAAACCATTATCTTGCTAGTACCGTATTAAAATACTAATCCCAGAGTCTATAGAAGAATCATCAGTTCGACTGACATCATTCCATGGCCACGTTTCGTTTTCATCATGTTAGATTTAATGTTACGGTTTTATTACATAAAACATATCGTAAGCAATAATAATAATGATATATATATTTAATAGAGTGAATAATTTAAATTTTAATATAACTGAAATTTTTATAAATTATGTATATCGTCCCCGTAGTTGGAAAATTAACTCTGATTTTGTATTTCTGAGATAAACGCGATTTAGTATTTATTTTTGAGTTATTGTACATTTGTTAAAAATATTGAGAAAATGTTTAATAGAGGGAAAGAAAAATAGGTGCATTTATTAACACTAAGAACGAAAAATAATAACAAGAAAAATGATCAAAGTGAGTGTTAGCGCCAAAGGGCCACCAGCTCAGTATTATGTTAGGTATCGGCACAAGTACTAACACCTAACGCTGATTTGTAGCTACGACCAATTTTAATATATGTGTTAAATAAATTTATAATACAATCGGTAAAATTCTACAATAAGTGATTTCATAAATTTAAAAAGTGCGTTTTCTCTATATTAGCCATTAAGATGGCCAAAATAGTAACTTGATTACTCTCAATGTTCCTTTGGTGCTCAATAAAAAATCCTTTAATTTTCCAGTCACTTTAATTATTAATTAATTTAATTTAAAATGGTACCCTTTTTATCAGAACACGTTCATCAGCTTACATATGAACAGGACATACTATGGATTTAGTTCTTTTCCCAAATAACAAAACGTATGCGGTCACGCACAAAATACTCACAAAATAAAGTGTTGTTGCAAAAAACATTAATTTGAAAAACCACATCTTGAAAAGACACTAGCAGTGGTATAAGAACAAGAAAGGTTCCAAACCATTTATAAGCACCAGTTCCTTTATTTCGTTCGAATGTATCAGAGAAGTCACGTATTGCAGGTGATTCAATATGATAAAGTTAATCTGAGGAACGTGGAAACAAAATGTCTTTAGTATTAGTAACAGTAAAAAATAATGTTCCGTTTCATTGTTCAATTATGACGATATCAGGAAAACATGTTATTGTTTTGTTTGATACTTGCTTGCGCTCATGGTTTTGGCTGTTTAATTCGATGAAGTAACAACCTTAACGAAGGATGCGGTGTACGCAAGACAATGTGTTATACCGTTTCATGGCGTTTTGTTTATTTTTTTTCAAGGGACATAGGTCTTGTGATACAAAAAAGATTTTCAATAATTTAATCAATTAATTAATGAAATAATGATAATTAAAAGAACATGCTTTAATAATTTTTTTACTATTCTTTATCAATATTATGAAAAACTATTAATAAAGAATATATGACTATAATGAAAAGGACATCAGTAGTGGGTCATTTATGGGCTGAATAGTTGTAGTAGTAGTAAAAAGAACATCCATCTTAAAATTTAGCTGCGAATAGAGCTTAATGTGCACCATCAGAAGACTCAACGTCGCCCAAAAGGCAATAGAGTATTTCCTGTGAGATCAAATCAGAATCGAGGAGATACACAGGCGAACCAGAATTACCGACATAGCCCTCAGGATTGCCAAATTTAAGTGGCAGTGACCAGAGCACATAGCTCGCAGGACCGACTCCCGATGGGGCAGAAAAGTCCTAGAGTGGCGACCCTGTTTCGGAAAACACAGTACTGGTAGGCCTCCCACACGGTAGACCGATGACCTGACGCTGGAAAACGATGGATGTGGGTGGCCTGGGAACGGCCTTTGTGGAGATCCTTGGGGGAGGCCTATGTCCTAAAATGAAAATAAGATTATCGTTACCTTTTTTTTTGGTGTTTCTGGGACTTGCTTTCTCCATACCACCACCCCTCGGGGGTGTGGTCGGCGATTATAGTGGGACGCCCGGAAGTTACTCGTCTACCCACTAAAACCCCTGCGGTTCACTTAGGGCGTCAGAGGTTCGGGCAAGCGACTATCGGAGAACCTTTTTTTTATTAATAACTAGGCTTCCCTTTGACCTCAATCTCGCTCGATGGAAGGCGAAGATAAGTCCTGAGATGGTACACGTTTGCCTAGAAGGTATCCCAGGAAATTGGGAGGCCACAGTCAATGAGGCTTTCGTCGGTGGCGGATCCCCAGACCTGCCTCTATAGTGGGGGCAAGAGATGTGCGTAGAGTCGCCTCCTACTCCCCGGCAAGTACTACCGGCACCTAGGTAATGTTTTCGTTCATGGCCTTTTTGCAATCTTTTCATAGACACACATTACTAGCACCGTGACTTCTGACATATTCTAATTAAGGACGCACGGAGTGCATTACTCCGATACACTCACTAATAAATCTTATGTATCTTATTTATAACTAGCTGAGTCCCGCGATGTTACACGCGGTTATTAACGTACAGTACGGGTAACGCCGCGGGGCGAAGTTATATCCTTCAGTTACTCCGTATATCATCAGCTTCCTATCAGTGAAAGTCCCGTCAAAATCGGTCCAGCCGTGCCAGAGATTAGACGGAAAAAACAGACAGACAAAAATTAAAAAAAAAGATATTTTGGTAATGTTTTAACATTAAATAAGTACCTACATAATTGATGCCTAGTACTGCAAGTTTGGATTGGTCCCTGGTTCGAATTTAGGGTCGTATCCTTGTGTAAACCAGAGATACTTGTTCTGGGTCTGAGTATCTTTTTGTTACAAAATCAAACAAAAATGAATTATATAGTGTGTAACAAAATCCCTGTAGGCATCAGGCATAGTAACTATCGAGAGGAGCCGTTCTGTGCAAAAATTATGTTTCTATGCTGAAGTAGTGAGATATGAACTTTTATTGTACCTGACTTTTATCACAAACTGTGGGACGCAGAAAAAACCTAAATGACGTCATCAACCATCATAAAGGTGATTTATCACATATTCAAGAATACTAAAAATCCATAATCACTACATAGTATAAAACAAAGTCGATGTCGTCTGTCCGTCCCTATGTATGCTTAACCCTTTAAAACTACGCAACGGATTTTGAAGCGGTTTTTTTAATAGATAGAGTGATTCAAGAGGAAGGTTTATATGAATAATATGTACATGCATAATATTGTAGAGAAACACTGATAAATTTAGATGTTAACCCTTGCACCCGTGCAAAGCCGGGGCGGGTCGCAAGTTTGCTATAATAGCGGCTACTAGGTACTAACAGATAGAGTAGAACACGATTCGTGTAGTGACGGATTTAGAATACATAGTGTCACCACCCGATTCCACCCTGAGGGTGTCGTAAGAGCCGACAAAAGAAAATGGCAAGGCCGAAAACCTAGCTGCGAGAGTCGGAAAACTTAAAACGAAATCCTTTGCCAATTCATCTAGCCAGCGTGGCACAGTACGCAATTTTTTTTTTATGTAAGCGGCAGGCAAACGAGCAAGCGGGTCACCTGATGGTAAGTGATCACCGCCGCCCATGGACACCCACAACACCAGAGGGTTTGCAAGTGCGTTGCCGGCCTTTAAAGAAGGAATAGGACCTTTAAGAAAGGAATAGGAAGCCGTGGTTGGGGTTGGGGGGAGGGGGGGAGGGCCTCCGGCCCTCTCGCTCATCGAACGAAGCGCAGTGGCTAAAAGCAACTACTCAGAAGTCGGTCATCTGCGAGAGTGTGGTACTTACCCGGTCGAGCCGGCCCATTCATGCTGCGAACAGACAAAACAATTACCCTACGATATTAGGAGGCCCGGCTCAGCAGTGGGTTATTTATTGGCTGAGTAGTAGTAGTAGATACTACCGCATGCGTCATGCTTGTGAACAGGTGCCGTTGCTGGGGGTCGGTTGGCACGGGCATTAGAAGGTTACTGTTGTCGACTAGATCTGGCTGATGTTTGGCCCTTTGCGACTATTGCACGAGTTTGCTCTCACAAATCTGTCTTAAATCCAGTCTTGTAACCAAAAATCGCAATATAAAAAGAGCAACTACAGAGTTTCTTGCCGGCTCTTCTGTGTAGACGTGCATTCCGAACCGGTGGTAGATGGTAAATTTTAAATTTTATTTTATTGTTTGACTTGTCAAAAGAGCTCTAATGAGCCAACTTGATTAAATGAGTTTTGATTTGATTTGATAGAATATTGGGATAAGTTCAATAATCATTATCTTTAAGAATTCTAAATTTGACTGCCTCGTTGGTCTAGTGGTTAGATGTGCCGCCTTTGGATCAACGGGTCCCGGGTTCGATTCCAGGGTCGGGCAAGTGTCTTTGTCTAAACCAGAGGCACTGGCTCGGAGTCTGGGTGTCATTTCTATCTATATTATGTATGTATTTACAAAATAAAATGTATATAAGTTGTTTATCATCCATCTCGTTACCATAACACAAGCATTAAGTTGCTTAGCTTGGGACGAGATGGCGTTGTGTGAAATGTCCAAGGATATTTTTATTTACCTTCCATGTAATAGGATGAGATCCGACTCACCAGTGGATCATTTGTGGACTGAGTAGTAGTAGTGGCAGTAGTATCTCTACTTCTTGCGTTTGCATGTGAAAAATCATAGTTTTTTTTTACTGTTTACTTCATTTACTTTTTTTAAATACTTTAATAGAATAGAACAATTTATACTGATGAATTTGTCAAATATGTTATCAATATGTACAGTAGGTATGAAATAATATTATTTCTGAGTAATATTTTTTTTGTTATAAAATGAATATTGATCATATTGATATAAAATTATCAGCAATGAATATTAAATTAAGTATAGAATAATAAATAAATATTATACAAAACATATACAATATATGAGCGTATTGAAGAGACTAGGGTGAATGGTGATACAAATAACAAACAACAATCAATTTTTATCTTAAATGAATTTATTAACTTGAAATAACACGCCAATACACTGTTGATATTTGAAAATAATGCGTTATAGGTGAAAATATAAATGTACTTAAATGATTTCAGAAATTCTTCATTCCGATAATTAACTCATTACATATAGCGACCTTACATAAAGCGACCTTAGCTTTCAATATATTTTAGTCAATCATTTACATATGGGTCTGTACACGCATAAATGATTTTGGCACATTCGAAGCTAAGGATGGGTACTCCATGACAATGTCATCGTCGCCCAGGGCTTGAAGATTTCCTTTTTTTGCTTCCGAGATCACATCGTCCTAAACATAATAAAATAATCTGTTTTAGTTACAATAACGGTAACGGTATACAATGTATAATACACAACGTCACCAACCCATACCATCCTGAGGGTGTCGTAACAGCCAACAAAGGGTACCTAATTACGAAACGGAAAACTTAGCCGCAAGTGAAGAAATACTTGGTAATTCTGATTACCTACCCACAAAACTGATGACGATCTGCGACTGCTGACAACTAGGGCCACGGGAGCCGCTCCCGGGCCCCTCCATTTACGGGTGCCGCTCCCGGGCGCTCCATTTACGGGAGCCGCTCCCGGGCCCCTCTATTTACGGGGGCGGCTATAAAGCGATATCCACACATTTCCGGATACCTGGCCCTGCCATGTTCCATCAGGAACGGGGAAATAATCCGTTACTTACAATTTGTACGAACTTGTTCACATAGCTCCGTGTCAGGCGCATCCGGATCGTCAGTGTTCTGGAAAGTCGTCACTGAAACTCTTCTCACTTACTCGGAACACGGATAGCCCTGGCCCGGAAATGTGTGGATAGCCCTTAACCCTGTGGGCTTACTCTCGAACGTGATTCCGACCGATCGGGATTGTAATTTTGACGTTTCGTACTGAGCACACTTGACCGCGACGCTAGCGGTAAATTGTTTCAATATTGTGTGGCCATTGGATGAACTAATCACTACCGTACATCAACTATACCGGTTTTCGACTAACGTGGTATCTATCTCTCAAACGCAAATTTCATGTGTAATGACACAATCGCTAGCCTATACAAGAGCAATTCCGATTTCAATCCAATGTTGTCAGTATTGTTTTCAAGAGTACGGTAATTTGACAGTATTGATTATGAATTGTATCGGAATTGTCATTGCATTAAAATTGTTATTGGATTCAAGAGTAAGGGGTGTATTGCGTGGACGACGGACTTTCGAACTCCATCACCCGCAGGACCATTTAGGGTTGAGGCGCTTGCGGTTAGGGATCTAGGAGGTTGGGAGCTCCCAGGTCCTCTCGGCCACATCTTTAGCTGCCATCCCTGGCTCGTTGAAAGAGGCCGCGGCCCACAACGGAGTCTAGCAACGGATTAAAAAAAAACGTAACCCCTGTACTAGGTATAACCAGTATCGCGGAGGCAGTTAACAAACCTGAAATTCACAAATACAAATGACACCCAGACTCCGAGAAAGTGCCTCTAGTTTACACAAAGTCACACCTGCCCGGTCCTGGAATCGAACCCGGGACCACGTAATCCAAAGGCGGCGCATCCAACCCCTAGACCAACAAGGCAGTATTCCAACGGAATTCTTTTAAAAACTCATTTTATTACTTACTATATAACTAATCATGTCGTTACATGCTATGAAGGCCACGCCTTTTTGCGTTTCACCCTCTATATTGAGATATTTATGAATAATATCTAAAATATCAGACTTCATTGCGAGTTTCCATTTTTCACTTGATGCATCTTCGGAAAGGTTTGCTGAGTTTACCTATAACAAAATAAATCCTTATTACAAAGCATGGTAGTGCCTATTACATTTCATTTAGACCAGGACTAGTAAGATTTTCCTTTAGAACATGGTTAAAATGTTTCCTGTTACTTAGTTATACCACGATCTTGATACATAGATAGATAAACTCTTTATTGTACACGAGAGAAATAGACAGAACACAATAATATTCAACAATTTGTACAAGTGGCGGTCTTATCGCTGAATGCGATTTCTTACAGACAAATTCTCTTCATCATCACTACATAGTACTCGTATAAAACAAAGTCGCATTCTTCTGTCCGTCCCTATGTATGCATAAATCTTTAAAACTACGCAACGGATTTAGAAGCGGTTTTTTTTAATAGATAGAGTGATTCAAGAGGAAGGTTTATATGCATAACCCACCCCCGCTTTGCACGGGTGAAGCCGGGGCGGGCCACTAGTTATTAATATATTAAATACATAATATTGCCTATCCATTTAGATGGCTGATGGAGCTGGCTGAAATAGTAGCTTGAATACTCTAATTTTCCTTTTGGTGCTCAATAAAAATCCTTTAATTTTCCAGTCACTTTAAACATTAGGCAGGTTTTTACAAATTTAAAATGGTACCCTTTTTATCAGAACACGTTCATCAGCTTACATAAGAACAGGACCAACTATGGATTTAGTTCTTTTCCCAAATAACAAAACGTACGAAATCACGCACAAAATACTCACAAAATAAAGTGTTGTTGCAAAAAATATTAATTTGAAAAACCACATCTTGAAAAGACACTAGCAGTGGTATAAGAACAAGAAAGGTTCCAAACCATTTATAAGCACCCGTTCCTTTATTTCGTTCGAATGTATCAGAGAAGTCACGTATTGCAGGTGATTCAATATGATAAAGTTAATCTGAGGAACGTGGAAACAAAATGTCTTTAGTATTAGTAACAGTAAAAAATAAGGTTCCGTTTCATTGTTTAATTATGATGATGTCAAGGAAACATGTTATTGTTTTATTTAATACTAGCGGCCCGTCCCGGCTTCGCACGGGTACGATGTTATCCGCGGGGTGAAGCTAGTCAAAATAAAGTAGCCTAAGTTACTCCTCATATCATCAGCTACCTATCATTGTAAGTCCCGTCAAAATCGGTCCAGCCGTTCCAGAGATTAGCCGGAACAAACAGACAGACAGACGGACAGACAGACAAAAAATATAAAAAAAGTTATTAATGTTTTCTGTATACATACTTACGCATTTAGTAAAAAGTGGTTATTTTATTATTACAAACAGACACTCCAATTTTATTTATTTGTATAGAGTATAGATGTATAGACTAGCTTGCGCTCATGGTTTTGGCTCTTTCCTTAGAAAGACAACCTTAGGCGCTGGGTGTCAAAGGATGCGGTTTACGCAAGACAATGCGTTATGTCGTTCCATGGCGAGCTGTTATATATTATATATTCGACAGAAGACACAAGTTTAGCTACAAGTGTGGCTTTATATTTTGTAATGTACATATAAATATCCACACCCACATACACAGTGATACAAAATCTCTTTAACCATAAAGAAAGGATTGACGTACTAATGTCTCTGGAAATCTTCACGCAAAAGCTACATACTTTTATATTTTAAATATAGTAGAGAGTAGTCAAAGTTTTATATACAGGGTTGATACGACATAGGGGCATTTTTTTTAACTGCCTGTACTAGGTATAATTTCCAGGCTTTGTACCAAAAATCAATTAAATTGGAGTAATAGTTTAGCCGCAAATGATTTTTTTAATTTTTGCCTCATTTGAATATGATGTATCTTTCCTACCAGATGTTTATGCCTAACGCATCGTTTATTAACCTTAGGCGCTGTCCATTACTCACGTGATGTTTTTTTAACATTTTTTAACCCCTCCCACCCCCTTGGTGATACCTGGTGAGTTTTAAGACTACCCCTCCACCCCCATGAAAAATCACGTGTATTTTTTTTGTACCGTTTCGAATTCATACTAATCACATATAGTATACGTAGTGTAATTTAATGCCCCTCTGTCATATCAACTCTGTATAAGACAAAGAAGCTTTCCGTCACAGATATAATAATATACATTATGTTGCAAGTTTGCATTAATTTCATACAGTAGATACATAATGATAACATATTTGACAGATATATCAGTCTATATTATTCTATTCTTTATATTTATTTCATACTGTGAACCAAATGATGTATTTTTCATATGCAAACTCAAGTAGTTAAGATATACTACTACTCACTGGTGAGTCGGATCTCATCCTATTACATGGAAGGTACCTGGATATAAACGTTATGGAACACCGATAACGAAGCTTGTTAAATCACGATAACTAGACGGCTCATTGTAAATGGAACACAGGTCTTGTTATTGAAAAAATGGCCTTTGATTCATTTTATTAATCCATTTAATCTACTAATATCCTAGTAATATTTTTTTTCTTCCTTTTATTTCCTGCAATCTGTCTTTACTAATATTATCATCACTATCACTACATAGTATAAAACAAAGTCACTGCCGTCTGTCCGTCCCTATGTATGCTTAAATCTTTTAAACTACGCAACGGATTCTGAAGCGGTCTTTTTTAATAGATAGAGCAAGGTTTCTAAGTACAATACATCCATAATATTGTAGAGAAACACTGATAAATTTAGAGGTTATCATAGCACCCGTGCGAAGCGGGGGTGGGTCGCTAGTAATATTATAAACGCGAAAGTTTGTAAGCATGGATGGATGGATGGTTGAATGTTTGTTACTCTTTCACTTAAAAACTACTGAATGGATTTTAATGAAACTTTACAATAATATAGCTTATACACCAGAATAATACATAGGCTATAATTTATAAAGATACTAGCGACCCGCCCCGGCTTCGCACGGGTGCAATGATGATATAGATAAAAACCTTCCTTTTGAATCACTCTATTTATTAAAAACCGCTTCAAAATCCGTTGCGTAGTTTTAAAGATTTAAGCATACATAGGGACGGACAGACGACAGCGAATTTGTTTTATAATATGTAGTGATAAGTGATAGTGATATTGTGAATTAACCAGAATATAACGATACTAGCGACCCGCCCCGGCTTCGCACGGGTGCAATTATATTATACCTTTAAACCTTCCTCTTGAATTACTCTATCTATTAAAAAAAACCGCTTCAAAATCCGTTGCGTATTTTTAAAGATTTATGCATACATAGGGACGGACAGAAAAATGCGACTTTGTTTTATACTATGTAGTGATAGTGAAGTGTCAAATAAGCGCGGCTGGACGTCTTTTGGCTGAAATAATGGAAGCGCGGGTGAAACCGCGGGGCGCAGCTTGTTTCACAATAATAAAGAAAACACTTCTATTTTGTATAAATATTAGGTAAAAAAATAAGAATAAAGAATAAATGACTATAATAATCTTCTTAAAATTTACCGGAGACTGGAGCCTGAAATAGAGTCTGCCGCCCCAGAGGATACAGTCAAACACACCTTTGAAGTCTGTCCGGCGTGGCAGAAGGAGCGCGTGACCCTAGTCGCCACAATCGGATGAGACTTGTCGTTGCAGTCGGCCCTGTATAAGATGGCCGCATCCAAAACAGCATGGACTATCTTACGGACTTTCGCGAAATCATTGATGAGGCATATCAAGGCTGCGTAACATGAGAGGATGAGAGCTGGGGTGCACCCGATGCTGCGCGCCCGCACATGCCGGCGTATTCCGTCTACCCCCCAACCGCCTCCGGGTGGGTTGTAGTGGATCACCCCACCACTCTAGCCTCACCCTCAGGGGTCTCGGTTCTGAGGTGATATAACGGAGAAGACACTTTACCCTGATTTGTATTCGTAGGCCTACAGCAACAATTATTACTGTAATCTTTTCACGGATACAGATTACTAGCACCGTGACTTCTGACGTATTCTAAAATAAAACTCACTGATAACTCTTAAGTATCTCATTTACAATATAACCTAGCGACCGGCCTAGCTTCGCACGGGTGCAATGATGAACACCTTAATTTATAAGTGTTCCTTTACAATATTAGGCATGTAATCACTATCACTATCGCTACATAGTATAAAACAAAGTCGCTGTCGTCTGTCCGTCCCTATGTATGCTTAAATCTTTAAAACTACGCAAGGGATTTTGGAGCGGTTTTCTTTAATAGATAGAGTGATTCAAGTCGAAGGTTTATATGTATAATACATGCATAGTTAATTGCATCCGTGCGAAGCCGGGTCGCTAGTATACATATAAAAATACTTTTAAAGATATAGGCATACATAAGGACGGACAGACGGAAGCGACTTTGTTTTATAATGTGTAGTGATAGTGATGATAGTGATAGTAATGATAGTGATAGTGATGATAGTGATAGTGATGATAGTGATAGTGATGACCAAGCCGAAAACCTAGCCGCAAGAGAAGGAAAACATGATACGAAATCCTGTGCCAACTCATTTATCTCTCTAGGCTAATTACCTTGGGGGGGGGGTGCGATAGAAGGAGTCCCGTCTCAGCAGTAGGAATTTATGGGCTCAGTAGTAGTAGTAGTAGTAGATAGAATATTGGGATAAGTTCAATAACCATTAACTTTAAGCATTATAATTTGTTTGCGTTAACTTTGATCGCGTAGACCTTATATTGTAAGAGCTCGTTTGTAAAAACATTTAATCAAAGGTTTTATCATTGTATTTTGATATCATTTGGATGCATCCGTTAAAGTACATTTAATTTCAATCTTTACTACTACCCCTGTTCAGCCTAAAAATGACCCACTGTGAGTTGAGTGTGGTCTTCTCCAGCTAATTGGAGGGTAATTACCCTTTTGGCGCAGTAGGATTACCTTACATGTAATAGAAGGAGGATCATTTGTGGGCTGAGTAGTATATCTTTACTTCTTGAGTTTTCATGTGTAAAATACATCATTTGGTTCACAGTATAAAATAATGATAGATACATATAGACTGAATAGAACAATATAGACCGATATATCTGGACGACAGGGTCGCGCAGTGTATGAGCGATCGACTGCTGCGCAGCATGTCGCGGGTTCGATCCCCACACGGAAAAATATTTGTACGACCTACAAGTATTTGTTCCGGGTCTGGGTGTTTTTCTATCTATACTAATATATAAAGCTGCAGAGTTTGTTTGTTTGTTTATTTGTTTGTTTGTTTGTTTGTTTGAACGCGCTAATCTCAGGAACTACTGGTCCGATTTCAAAAAATCTTTCAGTGTTAGATAGTCCATTTATCGAGGAAGGCTATAGGCTATATTTTATTTTCAAAAGAATTAGGGATCCGTATGAAAATTACGATTTTGTAAACCAAGGTGTAAAATCGAAAACCTATTTATGCGTGCGCTGCAAAAACTATTGACAATAGAACAAAATGATGTACTACGGGTTTGTAGGTCTTATAAAGATCTACAAAAAAGTCCCCGAGAGCACATATCTAACTATCATAGTTTAGTCACAATAACCGATTTTATGTTCATAAAAAATATTAACGGGTTCGAACCCCACGCGGGCGAAGCCGCGCGCAATAGCTAGTCTATAATATGTATGTATTTACAAAAAAAAATGTTTATAAGTAGTTTATCATCCATCTCGTTACCATAACACAAGCCTTAAGTTGCTGAGCTTGGGACGAGATGGCGTTGTGTGAAATGTCCAAGGATATTTATTTATCTGTCAAATATGTTATCAATATGTACTAGATAATATAAACTTGTCCAAGTTTATATTCATCATTATCAGCCCACATTAGTCCACTGCTGGACATAGGCCTCCCCTAAAGAGCGCTATAGCGCCCTGTCTTCAGCTTGACGCATCCAGCTGCTTCCCGCAGCGTCGCTCCATCTAGCAGAGGTGTAAGTTTATATTACCAATGAATATTGAATATAAGCAAAACAACGATGAATAATTATTATACAATTATTTAAATCGCAAAGACTAGTGTGAATGGTGACAGGAAGAATAAAATATTGTTTTTATCTTGAATGAATTTATTAACTTGAAATAAAACAACAATACATGGTTCATATTTAAAAAGAATATGTTATAGGTTCAAATGTATTCGTAAAATAAATGATTTAATAAAATCCTCCTTCCAATTTTGCAGTGTTTAAAGATAATTTAGTCAATCATTTTGATCCGCTCTGTACATGGGGATATTATTTCAGTTCATCCCTATTTGAAAATGGGTCCTGCATGGCAATGTAGGTCAAGGCTTGAAGACTGTCTTGTGTTACTTCCGTGATCATTTCCGCCTAAAAATAATAAAATAAATTTTTAGTTATAATCCGTGTGGTAACGGAATACATTATAGAATACACAATGTCACAAACCCATACCATCCTGAGGGTGCTGTAACAGCCAACAAAGGGAAATTACAAAACCGAAATCAAAATCAAGAGGTTTTTTATTGGAATAAATTCTTGCGAATGCTTTCAAATAGTCTAAGAAAATAATTCAAAGGTCCAAAACCAAAATTTCAAAAATTATAATTTAATGATCATTTAGTTTTTACCACCGCCGGTTTGGAATGCCATTCCACGATAAGAGCCGGCAAGAAACTCCATGGTTGTTCATTTAACTATAAGGGTTACAATGATGGTGGTGCTTTGAAAAACGCGAAAAACTTACTAGGGCAGGTCCTGAGGGCCCTCTGGTTACTAGGTTACTATTATAAAATCCATCCGTCCATTAAAAATTACAAAATCCTTATAACTCACCAAATTATGTAAATAACTCATGAATTGGTTTGACTCTTCTTGTGTGTCAATGCCTAAACTGCCCACCGTCGGCAATTTATTTAATGCAGCTTCGGAAGGTTTTGCCAGGTTTTCTATTTGATTTATTTCCGGTCTTGCAATAACCTATAAAGAAATAGCGCCGTATTACAAAAAATGGTAATAAATTTAATTAGAATTTAATAAGGTAAGGTTTTACTTTAGAATATGGTTAGTATGTTTCTATTAAAACCTTCCTTCTTGAACCACTCTATCTATTAAAAAAACCGTAGCGAAATCCGTTGCGTAGTTTTAAAGATTTAAGCATACATAGGGACGGACAGACGACAGCGACTTTGTTTTATACTATGTAAAGATATATAATTTTTATAAATTATTTTAACTACCATCGGTAAAATAAAACTATTTCTAAATGCTTTGATTCATTGAAGAAGTGCGTTTTGCCTATATCTGCCAATAAGATAGCCACTTAGATGGTCGTAATAGTAGCTTAATATTTTTTTACTGAGCACCAAAAAGGACATGAGAGTATTTCATGTCCCTTTTGGTGCTCAATAAAAAATATTTAATTTTCCAGCCATTTTTAGCATTAAACGGATTTTTAATTTTAAATGGGTATCATATTTTATCAGAACACGTTCATCAGCTTATATATGAAGAGGACAAACTATATAATAGAGTTCTTTTCCAAAAAAAACTAAACGTACGAAGTCACGCAAGAAGAACAAGTGAATACTCACAAAATAAATTATTGTTGCAAATAACATTAATTTTAAAAACAACATCTTGAAAAGACACATGCAGTTGTGTAAGAACAAGAAATGTTCTAAATCATTTATAAGCCAACGGGTCCTTCATTTCGTTTGTATGAATCAGAAAAGTCACGTATTGTAAGTAATTCAAAATGATAAAGTTAATCTGAGGACCGTGGAAACAACATGTCTTTATTATTAGTAACAATACAAAATAATGTTCCGTTTCATTGTTCAACGACAATCAAGAGTTATCGACAAGAAAATGTTGGGCGTCTCATCAAAATTAAGCTACTCACGAAAAATTAGCTTGAGAGTAATCAAGTTAAAACAATGTACCGGGGATCCCGGACTATTATGCAGATTTTTAACAAATTTAAATGGGCACCCTTTTTTTAGAACACGTTCAACAGCTTACATATAAACAGGACAAACCATAGATTTAGTTCTTTTCCCAAATAACAAAACGTACGAAGTCTCACATGAAGAACAAGAATACTCACAAAATAAATTGTTGTTACAAATATCATTAATTTGAGAAACCACATCATGAAAAGAAACTAGCAGTTATGTAAGAACAAGAAAGGTGCCAAATCATTTATAAGCCAACGGGTCCTTCATTTCGTTTGTATGAATCAGAGAAGTCACGTATTTCAGGTAATTCAAAATGATCAAATTAATCTGAGAACCGTGGAGACAAAATATCTTAAGTAAAAATAAAAAATAAGTTTCTGGTTCATTGTTAAATTTAATACTAGCCTCCGCTCATGGCTTTGGCTATTTACTTCGGTGAAGTGACAACCTTAATCAGGTCGCTGGGTGTCGAAAGATGCAGTTTACGCATGGCAATGCGTTATGCCGTTTCATGGCGTCCTGTTCTATATTACATTCAGCAGAAGACACTAGTTTAGGCGCAAGTGTATTTTATTTTGTAATTTTGTACATATACATCTTTTACCATAGAGAAAAGATTTTTCTAAAGGTTTAGTCACCGGACATCCAAAATAATAAATATCACGATTCGATAATCACGATATGATAAGTGATTACCAGAGAGCGTTTTTATCTTTTATAAAAATATGCTTACGTTTGTTCTCAATCTCGCTCGATGGAACGCGAAGATGATCCTAAGATAATACACGTCCGCCTGAATGTGTCCCTGGCAAATGGGACGCCCTCAGTCAATGAGGCTTTTGTCGGTGGCGGATCCCAGACCTACCACCGGTCTCTATGGCGGGGGTAAAAGGTTGGCGTAGAGGCACCTCCTACTTCCCGGCAGCAATTATTATTGTTATCTTTTCACAGATAAAGATTACAAGCATCGTGACTTCTGACATATTCTAATTAAGGACGCACCGAATGCATGACTCCGATAAACTCACTGATAACTCTTAGTATCTCAATTATAATTATGAATTAATATCAATAAATTTGAGTACATAATTGATGCCTTGTTGGCCTAGAACTGATGCAACTTTGGATCGGCCACTGGTTAGAATCCAGGATCGGACAAGTATCCTTGTGTAAACCAGAGATACTTGTTCTGGTCTGGGTGTCATATTGTTCGTGAATTTTAAAGGATGTAACAACAAGTCTATGGCCATCCGAAGGCATAGGATTCCATAGTAACGGTGTTGAAGAGCCGACGAACGTAAATGACATGGCAGAAAGAATATTTTTGAATAAATGTATATTTTCTGTTTCTTTTGGTCCTTCTACATAACAGACTTTTAAATAAAAACATCGAGTATTGCAACGATTCCGCTAAAGAAATGGATGTTGGCCTTTGCAACATTGTGTTGGCTAGAGCAACTTGTAATGAGGTCAAATAACTTTATAAATTAGATCTAGGTCTTGCTAAATAACAAGTGACACAATAGTGTCCGAATATTTTAATTATATTGTTATTTGCCTTAGAGGGCAATGTGGGCGCTCAGCGACAAAGCCCACAAATAAATTAAAAAAAAGAGTATTGTAACAGTAATAAAAAGAGAATGAAGTCTATTTTTCTTACTAACGTGGCACACAATACTCGTAGGATAATTTCCTTCCAGGTAATAGGTATAGGCTCGACACTCTTGAGGCTAAACACTGACGTTCCTTTCCTTGGCTCTTACAACGCCTTCAGCGTGGAATATGTTGATGAAATTGCAATTTTAATTCCGTAACCACACGGACAAGAACAAAATAGTTGGCGCAGTGGTTGAACGATCGACTGCTGCGCAGCATGTCGCGGGTTCGATCCCCGCACGGAAGAAATATTTGTAGGACCTACAAGTATTTGTTTCGGGTCTGGGTGTTTTCTATCTATAATATGTATGTATTTACAAAAATTAAAAAGTATATAAGTAGTTTATCATCCATCTCGTTACCATAACACAAGCATTAAGTTGCTTAGCTTGGGACGAGATGGCGTTTTGTGAAATGTCCAAGGATATTTATTTATATTTATTTTATAGAACTAAATTGTAAACGCCAAACATCGTTAAATAGCGTAGATTTTATTACAAACAAAGTCTTCGCTTAAAAGTTAATAAATAACAAATTGTAGTTAAAAAGTTAGATATTTGCATTAACTATGAAGTCGACCGTGATAGCACACGTTTCGTTCCGTTTATTAAACGGACCAACCCTCGTAACGTTTTAGCTGGATCGCTATTTATTTAGGTTGCTACCAAACACTAGACTGATACAGAAAATAACATTATCATAACAGAATAGAGTTTGAAAGAGAAAGAAATAATACTAATTTGCGCCATTAAAACAAGTCAAAAGCTCATTACTTTATTTTTTCTTTTTGATTAGAAACGAAGCCCCTGTACTAGGTATAACCTGTAACGCGGAGGCAGTTTACAAACATGTAATTCACGAACACAAATGACACCCAGACTCTGAACAAGAGGCTTTGGCTAAGACAAAGACACTTGCCTGACTCCGGAATCGAACCCGGGACCCGTTGATCCAATCCAATACCTAGAGCAACGAGGCAGTCAAACTCTACTAAATCAATAGAAACTACTTACTAGATCACAACACACTTTAGTTACTAAATCGGGATACTCAGACAAACCTTAATATTTATTTTATACATTTCTAATATTTGTTCGTCATAATATTAAGTATATCATATTTATTATTTACATACTCTAAGCCTTATTATATATTTATCACCATCTCCTTTCGGGTCTACTGGAAGAGATTTCTATAGAAATAAGTATTACCTTTGTTTCTTAAAATGTCACTTTATTTGTTATTACTTTACGTTACTTTATATCTAACTAGCGACCCGCCCCGGCTTCGCACGGGTGCAATGTTAAACATCTAAATTTATCAGTGTTTCTCTACAAAATTATGCATGTATTATACTTATAAAACTTCCTCGTTAATCACTCTATCTATTATAAAAACCGCTTCAAAATCCATTGCGTAGTTTTGAAGATTTAAGCATACGGATAGGCATAGGGACGGGCAGACGACAGCGACTTTGTTTTATATTATGTAGTTATAGTGATAGTGATTTTCCTAAAATGTTACTTTATTTGTTCGATGTCTGTACGTAAATATATAATAAACCAGGGTTACATAGCACACAGAATTGCCAAACTTAACTAGCAGCGGGCAGGGCACGTAGCCGCTCGTGGTGGTGATTCCGCTCACGGTGAGAACAAAAATCTATGGAAGCGACGAGGAGACCTATGTCCAGAACTTGAATTTGATTAAAGCATCATTTTCTCACACGGAAGAAAGCATGGTGGTGTTAGCATGGTGCTTTACTTTTGTTACGAGCTGTCGAAAACGGACATAACATGCAGTTAGCTAAAAAAATGGTTTTCATAAATGAAACTTCTGTACAACTATTACTTATTCTCTTATCTCTAATACTTTGTAGTAACAGGGACAGTGTTGCGTACCTAAGAGTAATTACGAGATTTAAGAGGGCATTAAAAGTAGTTATTATTTTTAAAATTTTCCATGCGCATTATTTTTGTTTATCTTTGTTTTAAAAAAACAAACCTGTATCGCGGAGCAGTTTCATCATCATCATTTTTCATTCTTAAAAAGACGTCCACGGCTGGACGTAGGCCTCCCCCAAGGATCTCCACAAGCAGTTTACAAACATATAATTCAAGAACACAAATGGCGCCACGACCCAGAGCGCCTGCAACTTGCCCGAATCCGGACATTTAACCCCTTGATCAACAAAGCAGTCATCTTTTTAGTGATCTGCCTCATCTATACTAATATATAAAGCTGCAGAGTTTGTTTGTTTGTTTGTTTGTTTGTTTGTTTGTTTGTTTGAACGCGCTAATCTCAGGAACTACTGGTCCGATTTCAAAAATTCTTTCAGTGTTAGATAGTCCATTTATTGAGGAAGGTTATAGGCTATATTTTATTTTCAAAAGAATTAGGGATCCGTATGAAATTTGCGATTTTGTAACCCAAGGTGTAAAATCGAAAACCTATTTATGCGTGCGCTGTTAAAACGATTGACAATAGAACAAAATGAAGTACTACGAGTTTGTAGGTCTTATTAAAATCTACAAAAAAGTCCGAGAGAGCACATATCTTACTATCATAGTTTAGTCACAATAACCACTTCAATATTCATAAAAAAAAATGCATAGAGATAAGCACGGGTTTGAAGTCCACGCGAGCGAAGCCGCGCCCAAAAGCTAGTAAATAAATAAATGTCCTTGGACATTTCACACAACGCCATCTCGTCCCAAGCTAAGCAACTTAATGCTTTTGTTATGGTAACGAGATGGATGATAAACTACTTATATAACTACATTTTTTTTTGTAAATACATACATATCATAAATAGAAAACAAACACCCAGACCCGGAACAAATACTTGTAGGTCGTACAAATATTTCTTCAGTGCGGGGATCGAACCCGCGACATGCTGCGCAGCAGTCGATCGCTTAACCACTGCGCCAACCGTGTCGTCTTGCGTTCCTTTAGTCGCCTCTTACGACACCCTCAGGATAGTGTGAGTGATATTTGTATTCTAAATCCGTCAACACATAGAGATCTTTTGGACACATCCTTTTAGTACACAGTTAAAACCACGTCCAGGTCTGCTGGATGTCGGATCATTTGTATCATATGACCTCCTCCATGCTTTGGACGGCACTTAAAACCGTCGGTCCCGGCTGCAGTGCTACCGCTACAGCTCACCATACAATTACCGATAGTCCCACTAGATAGGCCACGGAGGGCAGACGGCAATCGCTCCCTCTAAATACTGGTAGTTAGCCAAATTAGGTTAGACTGAAGCTGACCCCAATGAGGGAAAGAAGGCGAGAGGAATAACATAAATATTCAAGTGCTAAGCACGAAGCCGGGGAGACGCTCTAAATGCTTAATCAATAAGCCAATCGAAAATGCAAATTAATGTATAATTGGCCGAGGGTGATCTTATATTCCAATTCCAGATCTCTTCTTAATTGCCCGTGGTAATTGTATTATTTCATTCTATGTGAAGCGATATCATCACATTAGCCAATAAATAATGGGCATTCTCTTTAAAGCAGCATTCTGTAAGCTGTTGACGACACGGCTTGCGCAGTGGTTGAGTGATCGACTGCTGCGCAGCATGTCGCGGGTTCGAATCCCGCACGGAAGAAATATTTGTACGACCTACAAGTATTTGTTAAGTATTGTTTGGTCTGGGTGTTTGGTATCTATAATATGTATGTATTTACAAAAAAAATATATATAAGTAGTTTATCAGCCATCTCGTTACCATAACACAAGCATTATGTTGTTTAGCTTGGGACGAGATGGCGTTGTGTGAAATATCCAAAGATATTTATTTATTATTTATTTATCCCGAACCAGTGGTAGTTTCAGCATGAATGTGGGTTGGGTGGACGCAAGAGTTGCGGGAGATCTAATGAGATGGATGGATTGTAAGAATGAGGAATTGTGTATGAAAGGTGTGACTGTAGATATGACGACTGACAGGTGTGTATGGAGACTACCACCTAGCGCGGGACAAGGGTCGTAAGATGATAATGGTAATTGTAAATATGACTTAAAAAAGTTTTGTGATAAAACTTACGTACTAAAAATTATACCATTTACTACCGATTGGGTATGTCGGAAGAGACGGCAAGAAATTCTGTAGTTGCTCTTTTTAGGTACATGGCAGGGATAATACAGATTTATGAGAGCAATAGTCGCAAATGGCCGTACATCAGCAACATTTAGTCAACAGTAGTAACCTTTTAATGCCTGAGCCAATCGACCTCCAGGAACCGAACCTGTTCACAAGCATGACGCATGTGACACTGCTACTGTTTATGTTCCTTCCTTTGTGACTATTGTGCGGGCTTGCTCTCACAAATATGTCAATACGTCTTTGTTTATAGATAATCTAATATATAAAATTCTAGTGTCGCGGTGTTTGTGGTTAAACTCCTCCGGCTTGACCGATTCTCATGAAATTTTGTGAGCATATTGGGTAGGTCTGAGAATCGGACAACATCTATTTTTCATCCCCCTAAATTGTAAGTAATCCACACCAAAAATAATTGTTTATTTTTTAGACAAAATTTTTTGCTTTTATTTTTTTATGGTGCAGCATACAATAATACAAACAACCCTAAATTTTCACCCCTCTACGATCAACCCCTATTTAATTACATGGCAAAACAACGTTTGCGATAGGAGCTGTTGTATAGATAGTTTGAGTCATCACGATATCTCTGGAACCATAAGATCTAGAGACTTGAAATTTGGTCGGGGGGGGGGGGTAATTATTTGGCAAAACAACGTTTGCGATAGGAGCTGTTGTATAGATAGTTTGAGTCATCACGATATCTCTGGAACCATAAGACCTAGATACTGTTTTGCGGGATCAGCTAGTTATATAGATAGAATCAAAGATGGCGATTAACAACACCCAGCCGAGTTTATATTATAATGTTTTCTTTTGTATTTTTTTTACCGTGTTTCTTAGCCAGATAAGAATTCTACGTATCTTGTGCATCGACTTTGATAGAGATTATGGTATTTTTAGGGGCAAATAAATGGACACCAGGTAATCAATGTTAGGCCGGCCACGGGGCTTGCCTGCCAATGATTTATTGTCGGTGATTTCTTATCCGTGCCCTTAGATGATAATGTGTTCCTATGGAGGCTTTTTTCGGAGCACAAACAGACACGGGGAGACAGCCAAGTCACACGCATGACACCCCTCTTTTTTGTGGAGTGTTAAAACAAATGGCGCCATTCTTATTAGACATGCGTGTCACGTAATCGCTTCGACTCCGATATCATATTCCAGTGGGATAAAGGAAGTTGGCAAACAGCTTTCGACGAAATATTTTTATTTGATTGCAAGTACGAATTCTGAAATCTGTAGATTAGATAGATATTAAAAACATATAAACACATATTTACCTGCTGTTTATAATACACCCGAAATATAAACAAAACAGAGAGCATAATCTCCGTGTGGTGACCGATTTATAATCTATTGTGTCACTACCCCATTCCATCCTGAGGGTGTCGTATGATACTAGAAGACTAATCCTAATCTAAACTAGAGGGAAAAAAAAATTGATACGAAATCCTGTGACAACCCGACTGCCCAACGTGGCTCAGCAGGCTGATCCCTCCAAGTAACTGGAGGAGGCCCGACTCATCAGTGCGTTACTGTTTATTGTAAACTATTTGACTGCATCGTTGGTCTAGTGGTTAGATGTGCCGCCTTTGGATCAACGGGTCCCGGGTTCGATTCCGGGGTCGGGCAAGTGTCTTTGTCTAAACCAGAGGCACTGGCTCGGAGTCTGGGTGTCATTTCTATAAATAATATGTATGTATTTACAAAAAAAAATGTATATAAGTAGTTTATCATCCATCTCGTTACCATAACACAAGCATTAAGTTGCTTAGCTTGGGACGAGATGGAGTTGTGTGAAATGTCCAAGGATATTATATTATAATAAAGATAAATAAATCTATCTATCTATCTATTTAATACCGATTGTGTGAAAACATACTGTGTACATAAAACATAAAACATAACATATACTTTAAACATACAGCTTAAAGTTGTTTTCCATTATAGGAGTTAACATAATATGTCTTTTGTATCGTAACACCTGAACCTATTTTGATTGATTTGAAAGATATGGTCAATCGAGTGTTCTTTCATGTTTGAATAAACTGTATTATATACGAGTATATATATTTTTTTGGAAACCAGAAATGAAAAATAATAAAAAAAATATAACCGTTCACTTAAACCAATTGAAATTACAATTAAAAATTAATTACACCACAATTAAATCAACAAAACCCTGAAATAAATTAACACCAAAATAAAAACGTTATTGCGCAGCAGCGCAACAGCACATCCGCTCCGGCAAGTGTCTGGCAGGGAAGTGTCCGTGCCGCCTCGTCGCTGTGCCTTATATAGGCAAGCTCGGATCGGCCAGAACACTCTCTTCAACTTGCTAACAATATTATATATAAATGTATTATTAGACGGATTAGACATTTATATAAATATATATATTATATATAAATGTCTAATCCGGCAACACATTAAGAAAATCTAAGGATAAAATGGGCGTTCGGATCAGCGGGTCCTGGGTTCGATTCCGGGGTCGGGCAAGTATATTCATCTAAACCGAGAGCAGAAAAATAAAAGAGGCACTTGGTTTGAGCCTGGTTGTAATTTGTTTTCGTGAATTCTTCTTCTTAAATTTAAGAGCGATGCTCTTGTCGGTGGAGTTTCTTCCAAGCATCTCGATCTTCTGCTAGCTCCTTGACCATTTGATACGAACCGACATTCACTTTTTCCTTAATTTGATCGAAAAAGCTTCTCCTAGGTCTTCCTCGTCCTCTCTTCCCTTCTACCTTCCCTTCTATGATAGTTGTCATAAGTGTGTCGTGTCGTATCAAATGCCCAATCATCTTTCCTCTTCTGTTGTCTATGCAGGTCAACAGGCTTCTCCTTTCTTCTACTCTTTCTAATACTTCTTGGTTTTCGTGAATTACATATTTGTATACCTACTGTCCCCGCGATACAAGTTATACGTAGTACAGGGATTAGGTTTTTTTTTAAATAAAAAAGAAGCCTCCCGCCGCACGCTGGGAAAAAATGCGTGTTGTAAAAGTCAACAAAACCCTCACATCTAAAGGTCTGGGCAAACAGCGGACGGGGCGGGACGGCGACGTGACGCTGGCGGGACGTGAAGAGTTGTAATGTATTAGTTAATGTAGAATATGTCACACAGAGCCGCCAGCGTCGCGTCGCCGTCCCGCCCCGTCCGCTGTTTGCCCAGAGCTTAAGTCCGGCGCCAAGCACTTTTACTGTGTTCCGCCGTGTGTATGCGAGAGCCGGTGCCCGACAGGGCATTTCCTTGAATTGCCTGCTCCATCTTAGACCCTGGCGTCACGCAAGCCTAGGGTCAAAGGCATTCAAGTCACTGATAAAAAAAAAAATTAAAAAAAAATGTTGTACCACGTCCATCCTAAGGGTGTCATAAACCGACTAAGAGTGATCGAATACACGATTTATGTGATTCGACGCGGACAGCTGTGCATTGTATGTGTGAGCAATGACGCAATGGAGACCGATAATCGCTAATTTATTTTTTGATTGGCCCTATCATGGCCTATTCGTCATTTAATGCGTAAACGTACAGCGTCTTTCTCTCACGTGGCGAACTTGCTCTCACTATGCTGTTTAGTGCATTTTGTAAACAGGACCAATAATTTGAAAAAAAAAACAACAGCATCAGAGTTTCTTGCCGGCTCTTCTCTGTAAAGCAGCTTAGACAAGTCTCACCCAACCTAACAAATTTTTCACCCAGGGATGATCTATTTAGGTTATTTTCGAAGCCTTTCCCCATTAAGTAGCGAAGCCGAGACGGTATTCCGCTTTGTCCTGCACTAAGTATACCTGTATCGGGGTGCAGTTTACACACATGTAATCCACGAACACAAATGACGCCCAGAGCCAGAGTGCCTCTGGTTTACACTAAGACACTTGCCCGACCCCGGATTCAAACTGGGAACCCGTGATCTAAAAGCGGCACTGACAACCCTTGGACCAACAAGGCAATTTTAAAGGTGTGAAACATACCTAAAAGTATGTTTGAAAAAGTCCGCCCGAATATTATAACTTCGAAGAATACGGGCTCATTAGAACGTCGGTGACCTATATCTAATATATAAAATTCTTGTGTCACAGTTTTAGTGTTTACACTCCTCCGAAACGGCTTGATCGATTTTGATGAAATTTCATATGTATATGCAGTAGGTATGAGAATAGTTTTATAACTATACACCCCTAAGTGTTAAGGGTGGTTCACCCCAAAAAATTGCTAAGGCGCTGGGTACGACAGACGAAAGGACAAAAAAGAAGAGCAAATAATTACCATTAATTGCTAAAAAGAACACGGATTACAAGTCTGTGGTGTTGTAACAAAATAATTAAAAAAAACGTACAAAAATACATACAACCCTAAATTTTCACCACCCTACGATCAACCCCTATTTAATTACATGGCAAAACAACGTTTGCGGGGTCAGCTCGTTATTAACATAAAAATAAACAATTAAAGTCATTTTTATTTGCAATTAACTACGTGTAGTTAATTGTGTAATTGCTGATTGCATCGAAACGTAAGTATGTACTTGAACAAATTGCGCCGGTGTGAAGGATCCTCAATTAACTCGTAGTCGCTTACAGCTGCTGAGCGCTTATAAAACTTGCGTCCGTTCGAACTAATTTGTGCTAAAGTGCAATTCGAGAACCTTCTTCATTTGTCATAGACTAGCTTTGAACTGCGGCATTTGTATTTGCATATTTGCGATCTGTTTTAAACCTCACTTAAATAGTAAAGCCTTATTATACGGTTTAATTATCACATAAATAGTAAAACCTATTATATTAAATAGTAAAATGATGATTATGTCAATTTATACTTGTGAAACCAAAATATGTATTCTTATTAGACATTGAATTAGTTATTATATTGTATTGAATTACTGTATTATATTGTTAACGTCAGTAATAAGAATCAGTCGCAGGTGTAGTTTGGTGTGATTCCTTGTGGTGACGGATTAAGAATACATAGTGTCACCACCCCATATCATCCTGAGGGTGTCATAAGAGGCGACTAATGGACCGTAAGAGGCAGATCACCTCGTCCCAAGAGAAGAAAAATAGTAGTAGTTTGGTGTACTTGAAGTAGTTAGATACTTATTTTTTGATAGCCAAGCCTTTATATTTTTTAACAACGCAACGTCGCCTTTATAGACACTGTACGTTTTCTTTACACTTACAGTGTTTGTTAATATTGTCCGTGTGGTGACTGATTAAGAATACATAGTGTCTAATTCCGTCCTGAGGGTATCGTAAGAGCCGACAAAAGCAAATGACAAGGTCGCTAATCTAGCCGTAAGAGAAGAAAAACTTGATACGAAACCCTGAGCCAAACCGCCTGCTTGGGACAGTAGCCTTACCCTCCATGTAACTGGAGCAGGCTTGACTCCGCAGTGGGTCTTCAATGGGCGGAATAGTAGTAGTATGTTAGAAAAAAAAAAATTACGGCAAGGCCGTTGTACTGTTTTTCCATTACTGCTGTTTTCGTTAGAAATATTAAGATCTCACACCTTTGGTCGTCGTCGCCTTGCCACGGAAGACGGATATCTTGAAGAGAAACCAAACCGTCTGACCAGCGTGGTACAGAAGGCTAATTTTCCTTCATGTAATTAAAGGGACTAAGGGAGCGTAAGAGGTGGATCACCCAGCCGTATGGGAAGGAAAACTTGATACAAATAATAAATAAATATCCTTGGACATTTCACACAACGCCATCTCGTCCCAAGCTATGCAACTTAATTTATTTATTTATTTATTTAACTTTATGCAAATTTTACATCGGCGGACTTAATGCCTACGGCATTTTCTCCCAGTCTACCTTCAGGTCATGCAGAGAAATATTAGGTAGGTGCACTTTTGAGGGAATCAGCAAGATAATTATAATAAAACTTAAACAATATATATCTATAAATATATATATACATACAAAATATTTTACATAAATACACAAATAATTATATCGATATCGATATATTTAATAAAATACATACACTACATACTGCTAAATGTTAGTGGTTCCAGAACAAGATGCCAGCAGATGCTCTCGGAGTTTCAGCTTGAATGAGAGACATGATTGTGCCATCCTAATTTCCTGAGGCAAGGCGTTCCAAAGCATAATAGCCTGAACAAAGAAGGAGGAGTGAAGGAAATTAGAATGATGGATCGGGCAATCCAGAAGACGATTATTATTGGAGCGGAGCTCCTTTCCATGTGTAGAGCACAGATAACGGAAGCAGGACATAAGATATTCAGGGCTGTGTGGGGTGAACAGTATAGAGAAAAGGGTCAAAGCCCTGAGTTCTCTGCGTTGCCGAATTGGCAGCCAGTTCAGCGTCCGTCTGCGCTCTGACACATGATCAAACTTACGTAAATTGAAGATGCTTGTGTTAAGGTAACGAGATGGATGATAAACTACTTATATAAATTTTTTTTTGTAAATACATACATATTATAGATAGAAAACACCCAGACCCGGAATAAATACTTGTAGGTCGTACAAATATTTCTTCCGTGCGGGAATCGAACCCACGACATGCTGCGCAGCAGTCGATCGCTCTACCACTGCGCCAACCGTGTCGTCAAATCAAATCCTGTGCCAATCCTTCTTGCCAGCGGGGCACAGTAGGCTAACTTCCCTCCATGAATTTGGAGGAGGACCGCCTTAGTAGTGGGTCATTTATGGCCTGAAACGACGATGAATTGAGGGGATGCCCGACCCAACAATGGCTCTTTTATGTGCTGCGATAATTATGATGATGATGGATTCAGTGCCTCAAACAAGAAATCAGAACAACTTTTATCAAACACAAACAAAACAAACCCAAAGCGCGTTTGCGTTCCAAGAAAAATCTTTCGAATTTAAAATATTTGTTCGTGCGGAAATAGTTTTTCAATAACTGCACGAGGTTTGTGTGGACTGGAACCATTTGGCCATTAGTTTTTCAATATTGCAAGCAAATAGTGACAAGCGATATAGTAAAGCTGAAAAAGACTTTTGTTGTGTTTCACAACCGTGCCACAAACGATTGCGAAGGCCCACTATGCTGTATTTTACCGCTAGATTGAAAAAACACCTTTCGATTTTAATATGATGTTGGTTCTTCTTTACTACCTATCTTCTTTGGATGTTGTTAGGTTAGTAAGTTTTGATGTAAAATTACGCTCGACCAAATAGCGGGCATTGCGTCTCACTCAAGTATGGGGCCAGATCCGAATTGCGTAATTGAATTTCGCAATTAACAGCTTACAATCTACTACTACTTAAGGTCTGGGCAAACAGCGGACGGGGCGGGACGGCGACGCGACGCTGGCGGGACGTGAAGAGTTGTAATGTACTAGTTAATGTAGAATAGGTCACACAGAGCCGACGCGACGCGCGCGCCGCGCGCCGAGGCAAACAGCGGACGGGGCGGGACGCGTCGCGTCGCCGTCCCGCCCCGTCCGCTGTTTGCCCAGACCTTAAGGAGAATGTTCCAGGGTAGCCCGCGAAATTCAAATTTTCGTACGATTTTTGCAATTTGCAGGTTAGTGCTAGGTTGTATGTTGATAAAATGTTATTCGCGGCTGTAAGACGTATGTAGTTATAGAATTAAATTCATCATACTCATCAATACAAGCCTCCAAGCTCATAAAGGTGCAAGAATGACTTTGAGCTTGAAAAAGACCTGCAAATAGCAAAAAACGTAAGAAAATTTGATTTTCGCGGGCTACCCTGGAGCATCCTCCTTAACCTATAAATGACCACTGCTGAGTCGGGTCTCCTCCCATCACAAGTACCCTCCTTGTTATTATTAGCCTCTCTCTCCTCTCCTCCTCCTTATTAGCCTAATAAATAGTGCAATCTGTGCAATACAATGTAATTACACAGTGACTTTCTAAATAGAACACGACACTCCAATAATCTCTATTTATTGCAAAGAACATTACCTGAATCGATGGATCTAAAAATTTATGATAAGTGAAGGTGAAGGAAAATGTCACCAATCCATACCATCCTGAGGGTAAAGTAAGGAACGCAAGTGGCAGGAGGTTCGATTCGCGGAATCGCGGGTTCTATTCCCGCACGGAAGAAATATTTGTACGACCTACAAGTATTTGTTCCGGGTCTGGGTGTTTTCTATCTATATTAAGTATGTATTTACAAAAAAAAAATGTATATAAGTAGTTTATCATCTATCTTGTTACCAGAACACAAGCATTAAGTTGCTTAGCTTGGGACGAGATGGCGTTGTGTGAAATGTCCAAGGATATTTATATTTATCTAGCGGCAAGCGAAGGAAAACTTAAAACAAAGCCTGTGCCAACCCATGTTGCCAGCGGGGCACAGTAGGCTGATTTCCCTCTATTAAATTAGGAGGAGGCTCGTCTTAGAGTGGGTCGTTTATGGGATGAAACGACGACTATACATAACAGTGCCTGATTACTACACTTCTGTCGGATAGCTTAGGAGAAAGTAATTTCAATCAACAATTATTTGTTGGGTTTAGATAAAAACAAACAATCTTAGAGAGGAATCACTTTCATCACAAATAAGTTGAAATAAAATAATGGACAGACCAAATTAAGTTTCACATCCAACAAATACTTTTGTTGTTATTTTCTCGAAACAATTCCATTTCAAATGAATCAACTTTATTAAATGAATCTCGGGCTGATTTGTCGTCCTTTTAGGTCTCTGTTAATGTCATACTTATAAAAGTCTATCTATGTATAAGATTTGAATCCTAATTATGTGTTTTGGACAATATTTCTCAATTTTTAGTGACTTGATAAAATGTAGATGGGGAAAGGAAAGCTTTGAATCAAAGGCGGCCTTTGATTCATGAGTCCCAAGAATTGAACTGGGATATGACTAGAATGCCTTTGACCCTAGGCTTGTGCGATGAAAAGCAACGACAGAGTCTAAGATGGAGCAGACAATTCAAGGGAATGCCCTGTCGGGCACCGGCTCTCGCATACACACGACGAAACACAGTAAAACTAATTGGCGCTGGACTTAGATGTGAGGGTAGCTACCCGGTCGGAGCATTAATTCCTACCACCCAGTGAGCGGTGGGTAAGTTTTTAACCCCCGACGCAAAAAGAGGGGTGTTATAAGTTTGACGTGTCTGTCTGTCTGTCGGTCTGTCTGTCTGTCTGTCTGTGGCATCGTAGCTCGCGAACGGATGAAGCGATTTCAATATAGTTTGTTTTGTATGAAAGGTGAGTTACGGGCGAGTGTTCTTAGGCATGTTTGATGAAAATCGGGTGAGCCGTTTAAAAGTTATGACGGGAGAAAGTGGGGAAGAATAACCGAATGTCTGCAAATATAATCGAATGGGGTCTCAAATGAAAGCGCATCACGTGCAATTTAACAAAATCTAAATTATAATAAGTGTGTACCTATAAAAAGTATAAAATAAAAATTAAATTTAAATTTAAATAAACCCCCGACACAATAACCTTTAAAAAGTAAAAAATAAATACTTCGCGTTGGGGGACCAGGGGTCAGGTAATAAATAAGTGGGAGTGGTCCCCCAACGCGAAGTATTAATTTAATTTTTATATATACTGCTCCGTCCCCACACGGAGAAAAAAAACAAAATATAAAGTAAACTCCGAACTCCTTCCGAGGAGAGGGTCTGGTACATGATCGAGTGCTTAACCTGCACCTACACAATATCCGCTAGGCTTTCTGTGTGACTCCTATAATCTTTACATAGTATAAAACAAAGTCGCTGTCGTCTGTCCGTCCCTATGTATGCTTAAATCTTTAAAACTGCGCAGCGGATTTTGATACGGTTTTCTTTAATAGATAGAGTGATTCAAGGGGAAGGTTTATATGTATAACCCACCCCCGCTTTGCACGGGCGAAGCCGGGGCGGGCCACTAGTATATGATTAAAATTTAACTGCCTATTCGAATACCGCCATCTGTCAATTATGTCCGTTTATCCAACAATTTATCCCAGTCATAAAAGTCGCTCTGTCCAATAAAGGCCCTCGTAAAAGACTTAGAAGAATTTGCATCAGTATTTTTTCGTGTGGCAACCAAATAGCCATTCATCTTCTTCAGTCATTTGTCAAAGTGAGTTATTTGTCGCCTGAATTTCCAAAGCTGCCGGCACCTAGATATTTGTCAGATGCTTGTCTGTACCTTTCTAAATGCTATTTACATAATGAGTGAAATTTTTTCGTGGAATAGGAACACTTGTTTTTTTTAGCAAGCTAGTACCAGTCATTTTCCGTGTAGGGGATTTAAAAAACATAGTGTCACCATCGCACTCTATACAGGACGTGTCGTAAGAGCCGACGAAAGGAAGTGCCAAGCGAAAAGAGAAGAAAAACTTGACACGAAACAACTTTTTTTTATTTTTTTGACGTTGGAATTCCTCTTGTCCTCGGCCGGGTCCACTAGACGCCAGCCGGGTTATGTGGGACTCCGGGGCGCGGAAAGATGGTAGTTGCGCCCCAACCTACCCACTAAAACCAACGGTGTCCCTTAACTGCCCGAGACAGAGCATCAGGGTGATGGGGCCTTGGCCCGCTTGTACAATCAGGCCCCACGTTTTGATGGGGAGCTCTGGATGCTCCCCAACCCACCAAGAGGCACGTGCGGGACATTGCACGTGCCCCCGCCGGATGAACTGTCGCCCGAAACACGCGGTTGCGGCGGCAGCCCTGGTGCGCCTGCCTGGCCGCCCTCCGCTGCTAGTGGTGGCAGCCCTGGCCTTGCCGCCTGGCCGCCCTCACCACGCCGTGTGTCGTGGCAGGTTAAGGCTTCCTCAGAGTCCTCAGAGCCAAAACCCACCACGGCTCCACTTGTGCCGCTCTTCGTCTGGCCTCTCCCCGTGGGCCCACCCGGCATGGGTGACCCTGAGCCGGTATGGCCCCAACGGATCCTAAAGGCACGCAAGCCCCTTCACCAAAACCGTGGCAGCACGGTCGAGGGGGTGACGCGAAACCCTGTGCCAACTTGTCTGGCCAGCGTAGCACAGTAGGCTAATTCCATATAATTTGAGGAAGCCCGATTCAGCAGTGCCACAACTCATAATTGTAGTCATGCTATTGAGCAGACTGAACCCTCTGGCTCTGGGATCCGGCAGTCGAAAATACCGTGGATCTCAGTGGTGGTAGGTTAGGGTGCTTATCGAAGCGCTCACTAATTGCTTCTAGTCCACATTGTCTTCGGCAGGGTATACCGCTGAGGTTTTAGTGGGTAGACGAGAGTCCCACATAATCGCTGGCCCGACCCCCGAGGGGCGGCGGTGTGCATTACGCAATTTTCCAGGGAAACAAAAAAAAATTCTCTTGCTCCCAATTTTTCTAGTACAACCAGTTTTTCCATATTCTCTATATAGCGGTTACGTCTCAGCCCTATATTACCAAGACAGCTCAGAACTCTTCGGTAAGGTTGATAGCCGTGACTTATTATTTATTTATTTGGATTCCCAACAGAAAGTGTACAAGGATTACAAGTATGAACTTAAAATTATTGACTAAAACTAGTACTTTCCCAATTACAGGGAACCACAGCATTCATTAACATTTAAAAAACTTAATATTATTTATTATAAATTGAACCTTTTAAAACTAAGAGTATTAATTATTTATTACTAAATTAAACTACATTACTTATTAAAGAAGACAATAAAAGACTTACAATTATAATTAAAATTAAAAATTTAAGATGGAATAATACAATATGTGCGTAGTCGTTTGCTATCAGCCACTGTCAAGTGTTTTGGTTTCTTTAAGTAAGGATTTAAACTTTTCAAGGTTATTATGAAATATATCAACATCCCCTGAAACATTGCAAATCCTATTGTAATGTTGAGACATTATTGCAATAGGGGCATGTTTACCCAAGTTTGTTCGACATCGCGGAACTGTTAGGAGTGATGCAGGGTGGCGTGTTAGTCTACTTGGTACGTTCAATGATATATCGCTCAGCAAGTCCGGGCAATCGATATCGTCATTTAAAATTTTATATAGGAATAAAAGATCCGAGATTGTACGACGAGATTCAAGAGACGTCAGCCGAAAATGTTCAAGTCTATCAAAGTAAGATCTTGTGTTATAATAGATACCAGACTTAAAAGCTAAGTGACAGACTAGTTACTTTTTTTGCAGTCTTTCAATCCTACTGACGTGCACCTGGTATGTGGGATTCCATACTGCATTGCAGTTGTCTAATCGGCTGCGAACATAGCTATTGTATAAAATTAAAAATTTCGACGGTAGCTTAAGTTCCTTTGTAGACTTAGTTGTAACTTAGCTGAGAATAGATATGCTGGTTCGTCCATCGTATGCGGAATATACTCCTCCACTACCACATTTCAAAGGCCTCAATCTTTTTCTGTATCGCAATAAATATGTGCAATGTCCGTATGGTGACGGATTTATAATACATAGTGTCACCATCCCATTCCATCGTGAAGGTGTCGTAAGAGCCGATAAAAGGAAATTACCGCTGATAACCTAGCCGCAACAGACGCCAATTATCCTCCATGTAACTGGAGGAGGCCCGACTCAGCAATGGGTCATATGGGGTGAGTAGTAAATATAACGTATGATTGTGTATGCAGCCCACAGAATTGCCGAACTTAAGTTACAGTTACAAGCCAAGAATCGTTGAGAAACTGCACAAATACATAAATTGATCACAATAGCATATTTTCCACAGGTCATTCAATTAAAACTACGTGTAACACCTTTATGTATACGGCGCCTTAGGGAGATGCGTCGTAAACATACACGAGCCATCCACAGAATGTTATAAGCGTTGCATTTCATGCAGACAATCTCGCCTATTGATAAAATAAAAAAATATCCTTGGCCATTTCACACAACGCCATCTCGTCCCAAGCTAAGCAACTTAATGCTTGTGTTATGGTAATGAGATGGACTACTTAGATACATTTTTTTATTGTAAATACATACATAATTATAGATAGAAAACACCCAGCCCGGAATAAATACTTGTAGGTCGTACAAATATTTCTTCCGTGCGGGGATCGAACCCGCGACATGGTCGTATTTAAACCTTTTATCGCATAATGACGATGCTTCAACTCGTCATGCTCACTGAAAGACTCATGGCAGTAATTGCGTCGTGTGACGGGACGCCCCGTCACAGTCTTCCCTGCAATATGGTTGACGAGGGCGATGGCTGTCTCGTGCGTCAATCTTGTGAACAGGTGCCGTTGCTGGGGGTCGGTCAGTTCAGGCTCGCAGTTCTAAATACTGACAAAATACTGCTGATGTTTGGCCCTTTGTGACCATTGCGCGGGCTTACTAGTACTAGTACTTAAAAATGGCGAATTAAAAAAAGAACAACTACAGCATGGTACAGTAGGCCAATTGCCCTCCATGGGGGAGGCCCGGCTCAGTAGTAGGTCATTTATGGGCCGAGTAGTAGTATCTATGGGCAATGATTTCGAAAACCGTCATCACACAGAGATCTGAATATAAAGACTTTAATTATGTATTTTTACTTAGAGGTCCTTCATTAAATACAGCAAGTATAGATCTCACGTACGAAGGGCGTTTTTGTTTATTTTTAAAATGTTCATGATACTCCTTGACTCTGAGGATTAGTGGCCTTCGGGGAGTCACTGAGGGTTGCAGCGAGAAATGTTCGTACAAGTCCTGTCTTGAGCCCGTGTAAGAAAATGCAAAGTTACTAATATAATTTATTAATACAGAGAAGAGCCCTAGAGCCATCCGCTAACCAATAAAAGTTTTATGGCTACAATGTTTTTAGCTGACTTAAAAAAAGGAGGAATTTGTAAATCGACTTTTTTATTTTTGTTACCTCAGAACGTTCGACTGGGTGAACCAATTTTGATATTTTTTTTATTTGAGAACTTGTCCTTTTCATGTTGTGCCATTTTAATTTGTTTTGAAATAGGTTTAGTAGTTTCCTATTAAACTTGTCTTGAAATAAGTAAATAAAATCATTCGGAAGGCAAGTTTGAGTATCCTTGGACAACTTACTAGTGGTTCGTTCCCAGTTATATATACAAAAATAAAAACATTTGGATGAAAATGTTAACCAATGTAACCAATTAAAATGTTAATTAAGGACTATACTTGAAGTTTCCCTGAAATAAGGAGATAGGCAGGCGAACCCAAGTTACAGACATAGCTCACAGGATTGTAAAACTTAAGTGGCTGTGGGCAGACTACATTGCTCGCAAGACTGACTGAAAAAAATGACGGGTGTTTTATTTTGTTGTTGTCCGTGTTTTGAAGGATTTTGAATAGATAGTGTCACCAATCCCATTCCATCTTGAGGGTGCTGTAAGAGCCAGCGAAAGGAAATGACAAGGCCGATAACTTACCCGCAAGAGAAGGAAAACTAGAAATGAAATTCTCTGCCAACCCGTCTAGCCAGCGTGGCACAGTAGACAAATTTCCCTCCATGAAACTGGAAGAGGCCAGACTCAGTAGTGGGTAATTTATGGTCTGCGTAGTAGTAGGATGAGATATGGTTTATGAGCATGGGGACAACGTGACAATGGAGCGAATGTAATTCGCAACGATGTTTCAAGGAACAATGTTACAGTAACATTTTATGATTTGAAGTTTTTACGAGCTAGTTTAAAGCGATTTTAGTTTATGACGTCATCGTTTCGTAATGCTTACGCGTCATCATCATTATCATCTCAACCTATCAAAAAAAATCAAAAATCAAAACTCATTTAATCAAGTTGGCTCATTAGAGCTCTTTTGACAGGTCAAACAAAAAATAAAATTTAAAATTTACCATTTAAAATTAATTATTTACCATCTACCACCGGTTCAGAATGCACCTCTACAGAGAAGAGCCGGCAAGAAACTCTGTAGTTGCTCTTTTTAGATCGCCATTTGGGTACAAGACTGGTTTTAAGACAGATTTGTGAGAGCAAACTCACGCAATAGTTCCAAAGGGCCAAACATCAGCCAGATATAGTTGACAATAGTAACCTTGTAATGCCCAAGCCAACCGACCCCCAGCAACGGCACCTGTTCACAAGCATGACGCATGCGGCAGCCATCGCCCTCCTCAACCATATTGCAGGGAAGAGAACGACCCGCCGCACGACGCCACCACTGCCATGAGTCTTTAAGTGAGCATGATAACTCGAGCACCAAGGAATTGAACATTTCAAAAGTTATACTAATAACGCGTTAGGATGCTCTCACATACTGTGTATAAATATCACATAACAAGAACACTATTTCTAATTACTTTGTCATTATTCTAAAAGTATTTAAATAAGAGCATCGGACTAGCAACAACACCGATCAGTTATTCCCAAGCATTTTTGTCTAAGATATAGTCGTTAACTTTATAGTACCCCTTAAAGATTAGCCGACTTTTAATGTGACACTTAAAGTGTTCTAAAGGCAAGTCTTGAATGCCTTTAGGTATTTTATTAAATAATCGAATACCAAGACCTGCAAAAGTTTTGTGAACTTTTTGCAGCCTGTAATAAGGGACTATTATGTGATGTCTATTCCTAGTGGACATTTTATTTTTATTGATATCGCCACTCCTTTCGTAATCGCAGATATTTTTACGAATGTACATTATATTTGTAAATATGTACTGCGATGCGACTGTAAGAATCCCAGTATCCTTAAAAAGTTCTCTTAGTGATTCTCTAGAATTAAGATTATAAATTGCACGCACCGCTCGCTTTTGTAAAACAAAAATGGTTTCAATATCGGCAGCATTTCCCCACAATAAGATACCATAAGACATAATGCTGTGAAAATAACTGAAATATATTAATCTAGCTGTGTCTACATTAGTAAGTTTTCTAACTTGTCTCACAGCATAAGCCGCAGAGCTCAGTTTAGCTGCGAGACACGTTATATGTGCCCCCCATTGAAGTTTAGGGTCTAAAGTAATGCCTAAGAATTTTGTTGATTCTACAATATCTACGCATCTATTGTCAATCATTAAATGGGTGTTACTAATTCGTACATTGGGCGTGACAAACTTAATACATTTCGTTTTTTGAGCATTTAATGCAAGGTTATTCGTCTCAAACCAGTGGCATACTTGAGAGAGTGCGCTGTTTACATCGTCATATGAACTTTTGTCTCTGTCAACCTTAAATATTAACGAAGTGTCATCTGCAAACAACACAGTATTACAAATATTTTCCACAAAAAGGGGGAGGTCATTAATATATATTAAAAACAAAAATGGGCCTAGAATAGAACCCTGCGGCACGCCCATTAACACATATTAAAAACAAAAATGGGCCTAGAATAGAACCCTGCGGCACGCCCATTAACACAGGTGAACCGGTCGACTGAACACCATTTACACTTACAAACTGAATCCTGTCATTTAGATATGAGACCATTAATTTCAGGGCATGATCGGAAATGCCATAATGACGAAGCTTTCTCAACAGTGTATCGTGATGAACGCAATCAAAAGCTTTTGACAGATCGCAGAATACACCTATGGCATTTTGACCATTTTCCCAGGCACTGTAAATATGCCTCAATAGAGCGGCCCCTGCATCAGATGTAGACCGACCTTCAGTGAAACCGAACTGATTCTTGTGGAGTAAATTATTTGAATATAAATGACCCCACTGCTGAATTAGGTATCATCCAAATTTACGCAGGGGAGGGGCTCGGAGTTAGGGACTCCATTAGTCAAGGTGGGCCGCCAAAGTCGCGGAGCATGTTCCCTCATTGCGGAGCGCAACCCGCGATCTCGAGGAACGCCGTCGGTTTAAGTCGGTAGGTTGGGGCGCTAATACCACCTTTCCGCACCCCACATACCCCGGCTAGACCCCGGGTATGAAAGAACTATCGCTGAGTCGGACGTCCACCAATTGCATGGAGGAAAAGTATCATGATATACCACACTAGTCAAACAGGGTTCGTATGAAGTTTGAGGTGTCTTGACATCTCAAAGTCAAATAAGTTTTTATGCACAGTTAAGGCTTTTTTACTGACGGCAATTATAAGATAATCTAATATATAAAGTTCTCGTGTCACAGTGTTTGTTATTATACATTTTTATGAAATTATGTGTGCATTATGGTTAGGTCTGCGTATCGGACAACATCTATTTTCATCCCCCTAAATGCTAAGGGTTGACCCCAAACCTTAATTTTTTCGGCAAGTTTTTTTGTTTATATGACACATTATACAAAAATATTTAATTACCTATTTAATTACAAGGAAAACAGCGTTTGCCGGGTCAGTTAGTAGTTTCAGTATATAAGTAATCAGTAACATTAAAAAAATTATAAAAATTATGTCATTAACAACATGCCTTAAAAGATCAAACCTGCCTTTCTTTCATCATAGCCATAGAATTTTCACCAAATATTCACCGTTAAACTAATTGAAGATGTTACTAAATCTTAATCCCGAAATCAAATTTAAAACTGAAACTGTATCCCAAACTTTTTTCTTGGCAGGTCTCTTTGCTACAGACGGTGTGCAAGTACCGGAGACATTGTGCGACTACCAGTTCAGCCGGTCCGGAAGCCGGCCGAGCCACGGTCGGTTCTACAGCCCCCGGTACCCGTCCATTTATCCCAGCAACGTGCGGTGTTCCTACAAATTCCACGCGCGGTAAGTTTCATTAATAACCCAGGCAGGTTGTGATGTCTTTTTATTGCTCTCCTGTTTCAAACCTGTACTTGGTGGTCTGTTGTTTGCAAGCGCGGCCTTGGAATCACGGGTCCCCGGGTAGTTTGTCTATCGACGAGTCAGACATACTTATACCAGCTCTGAGTTCCATTTGTGTAAAGACACGAAGTAGCCGAGCCGTTTATTTAATTAAAATCATGTTCTAAAAGTATCTAAAAGATATGAAATTTTAATGCAATAATGATACAATATCAAAGGTCAAAAAATTTTACGTTGCCAAATTATTTGAGTACTGATTGCTTTTATTGCCAAATAAAATTTAATTTATTATCTCTTTTCTACAGACCAAAGGAGCGTGTCAAAATTGTGTTCGACGAGATGTCTCTTCAAAAAGGTGACATAAGGTAATCAAATTTATAATTTATTTGCTGTACGCGGTGACCATCGCGTGGGCTTTTTTACTACACCATTCCATCCTGAGAGTGTCGTAAGACCTGACGAAGGACCTGACGAAGGCTTATTACCCTCCATGTAACCGGAAGAGGCCTGACACAGCAGTGGGTAGTCTATGGGCTGAGTAATAGTAGTAATGGATAGATAATGCATCTATTATGATGGTACATAGGTGTGAATTTATATTGGTACTGGAAATAATACACTTCAATTAAAACCACCATAAGTGTCATCAAAATACATCAAAAGTGTAAATAAATAAATAAATATCCTTGGACATTTCACACAACGCCATCTCGTCCCAAGCTAAGCAACTTAATGCTTGTGTTATGGTAACGAGATGGATGATAAACTACTTATATACATATTTTTTTTGTAAATACATACATATTATAGATAGAAAACACCCAGACCCGGAACAAATGCTTGTAGGTCGTACAAATATTTCTTCCGTGCGGGAAATCGAACCCGCGACATGCTGCACAGCAGTCGATCGATCAACCACTACGCCAACCGTTAAGATTCGAACTATATATGTAGTTCATAGCCGAGTTAACATAATAGTATTATGCACATGTGTGCATGAAACTATTGTTAACATAACATAAAATGCAAAAATGATATCTAAAAACTGTATCACTAATGGTTAAAATTCCATGGGGACTTCATTTAAAAAAAAAACAGTCTAGATTTTTCACAACCCACATAGTCTTATCCCTCGGCACACCGTTTTCTTAGAATAAAAGTCAATCTATAAAAATAAAATTGCACGTAAAATTATTCCATAAAGTCACCTTCGTATCCGGAGACTGGATAATAAAAATACGGAGATACGAGTCATAATGGAACCTTTGATCGAAAATATTGGAATTTGTAACCCTGTAATGTTGGATGCTGGTAAGGTCGGTTTCAATTTTGGTGCGGCTTTAAGGTTTGGAACACGGAAATTCCATATTTCATAGTCTCATTTTTGAGATGGCACGAGTAATAATATACTTTATGAAAACTAATTTAAAAGTTTGAGTATCTTTGGTAAACTTTTGTTCCTTTCCATCATTGTGTCCTTTTGTAAAAAAACACATTCTGGATCCATGATCTTTCGCATAACGGGGCAGCACTAGAGCTTGACTTAGCTCTATCCAATGGAATCTATTAGACTCTAAAAACTAATGCTCTCGAGGATACCTGCCCCACCGAATTCATAATATTCAAATATTCGAATGAAAATCGTGAAGCGATATGATTAACGAAATATAGACCAACACATTATCGCTCACCGAAGCGGGATACTGGCGAGTTTGTATAATTAAATTATGGATATAACATCGCACCGACGTTCCCATTATCACCTGGCTATAAACTACACGTTGTTTAATTACCCTGGATAATGTATGAGCTGCTTCTGAATGAAACAATATTTAAATAATCACATATTAACGCATTTATTATGTAAGTTGTAGAATATGTTGCACGGCTTTGAAATATGCAGTCGGACTTTACGGAACATAATCGATCTCTATGTCGTTGGGATCCGATCTCTTGTTCCAAACCCTGGTTGCAAGAAAGTGAGAGGCTGGCCAAATTCGCGGACGAGGTAATTATGAGCAAGAGAGTGAAAGGGAGAGAAAACGGGCTCCTGATGTGTCGCCGGCGGCTTGCAAACGTGCACACTCTACCTCCCTGACCAGGATTAGGGATCTCTGGGTGGAGAACTAGTGCAACATCCACTGCTGTAGTACTAAAGACCCTGGGATGAACAGTACACGTGTACCAGGCAGGCAGGAAGTAACGCGTGTTGTAAAAATCAACAATACCCAGCACGCTTAGTGGTAGGATCTAGGCCGGCTAGCTACCACCCACACGCATCTAAGTCCGGCGCCAAGCAGTTTTACTGTGTTTCGTCGTATGTATGTGAGAGCCGGTGCCCGACAGGGCATTTCCTTGGATTGCCTGCTCCATCTTAGACACTGTCATTGCTTTCCATCACGCAAGCCTAGGGTCAAAGGCATTCAAGTCACTGATAAAAAAACTGGGTTACCAGTAGAGCTGCCGCCAGACTCACAGTGTCGTAATTCGGGAAAATGTCCCTAATATCTCTGTGGGGCGAACCTAAGCCCCACACACCACGCACCAGTCTTCTCCGTCACAACACAGACAAAAACCGACCTAATAATTATATCAATGTGGACTAAACTTATTTACGGACGAGGCTTGTAGTTAGATGTTAACTATGTTAAAAGGAGCTGCCAACCGCAACCGCAGACCGCTGGCCACATTACGCAATAAAAAAAAAAAAAAATAAATCGTTTATTTTCATCAAAGTAGTTACATCGACTGTAGGTATACATTAAAATAAAACTTAGAAATAGTCTGCGATAATGCCGTTGTAATCATAAGGAACTCTGGTACCCATTGTAAGATTTAACTTGTGTTATGGATGCCAGGATTCTTCGTATCATATGCTTTGGAAAATAAATAATACAGACATTAAACACATGTGGATATTCACCCATATCGATGTTTGCTTAAATATGACTAAAACTAAAATTTGTACTAAGTATATCTAATTAAGTATGTTAAATGAAACAGATATATGCAGTGTGTTCGTGTGTGTATGTGTGTGTGTGTGTGTGTGTGTGTTTGTGTGTGTGTGTGTGTGTGTGTGGTGGTGCGCGCGCGTGTGTGTTTGTGCGCGTGTATGTGAGCGCGTGTACGTGCGTGTGTGTGTGTGTGTGTGTGTGTGTGTGGTGTGTTTGGTATATGAGTATTTGTATTTGTTGCTTGGAAATTTAAATCCCTTTATAGTTTAAGAAGATCTTCAGTATCTGAATAGGTTTTATTTAGAAGCCATTTGCTCGTTATTTTTCTACAAAAGTGATTACACAGTGGGAAAATATTACAATACTTGTTTACCATATTATATAAGTGATTGCCAATAACTAGATGATGTCGGCTGGCAAATGTAGTTTTGTATCTTTGTACAGGGCATACATTAAAGCCTCGTCGTTTATAGGTGATTTTAATCTTCATATTTGTGTAGTTTAAGGAGGCATGCTTTCTTAAAACAGTTTGAAGCACATACAATTGGCGCACCGTAAGTACCTGGCATTCACCATAAAGCGTAGTAGTAGGATATTTGTAGGGTCTGCTGGTCATAACCTTTAGTATAGCCCTCTGTGCCCGTTCTAATTTCAAGAGAACCGTTTTAGCAGCACCACCCCATACTGCAATGCAATATCCTAGGATTGACTGGCCTAACGCAAGATAAACAGTTTTGAGCATACTTGCATCTGCTGAGCTTCTTAATTTTTTAAAGATATATATAAGTTTACGGACCCTCTTAGTTAGGTTTTCTATTTGATGTTTCCAATTTAGCTGATTATCAATATATATCCCTAGGTATTTAACATTATCAGATCTGCTTAGAGTTGGGCAATCACAAGAACTGAGAGGGGAAACTGTCATACATGAATGAGTCTTTAGTTGATAATCTATATTAGGTTGAGTGCCAGATTTTAGAGAAAAGGTTAAGTAGGTTGTTTTAGAGGAGTTGAGTGTTAATACATTATTCGAAAGCCAGCCAATTACTTTGCTAAGCGCATTTTCAGCTATTTTAAAAGTGGTAGGCCAGTCAATTCCATGGACTATCAAGGCTGTATCGTCAGCATATGTAAAAATAGAACAGTTGTCAAGGGGAAGGTTACACAGAGCATTAATATAAACTAAGAAGAGAGTGGGTCCCAAGACTGAGCCCTGCGGTACGCCAAAAGTAAGAGAAGTTTCATTACTAACTGTTGAATCGATTTTTACACTCTGTGTTCTGCCAGATAGGTAGTCTTTAAAGATTTTTAGGACATGGCCACGTACACCCATCTGTTCCAGCTTAATTAGAAGATGCGGCAAAGACACGGTATCAAAGGCCTTAGTAAGATCCAGGAAGATGCCTATACATTTCTTGCTGTTATCTAGCTTGTCGACCACATGGTCAACTAGGGAGGTCACTGCATCTTCCGTAGACTTACCACCCCTGAAACCGTACTGATTTGGGGCCAAAATATTGTTGTCATCTAGGAAGCCAATGAGGCGAGAGTTCAACAATTTTTCAAGCACCTTAGAGAGTGCCGGCAATATCGATATTGGCCTATAATTGTTGACCTCATCTCTGGTGCCATTTTTAAAAATCGGGAAAACCGTAGCTCTTTTAAAAACCTTTGGGAATTTACCACATTCGATTGACACATTACAAATATGGGTAATGACAGGAACCAGCTTGCCACTACATTGTTGCAAAAGCCTTGCTGAGATGCCATCCCATCCCACAGCAGCATCGCTTCTAAGATTAGAAATTATCTTTGCAACTTCATACTCATCGGTAGGTAGAAGAGTAAGGGAATTTACAGGAGAACTTATATTTATAGGTATGGGAGAAGTAGACTGACTATTATTATGTTTACGAGCCAAGTCACAGCCGATGCTTGCAAAAAACTGGTTGACTGTATTTATAGATTGCGATTTGTCTGGATGTAGCTTAAGTAATTCTAAGGGGGGATTCACTGTGCAGTTGGTGTTTATAATCTTCTTGATGACTTTCCATGTAGCTTTGGAATTGTTTTTTGCCTTATAAAATTCTTGCCTTTCGTACGCCTGTTTCAAATTTTTGAGCAATTTGTTGCAAAAATTCCGGTATCTAGTATACGTGATTTTTAAAGTATAGTTATTTGGTTGCGATTTCAATTTAAGACCCATTGCGCTTCTATTTCGTATGCATCTTAACAAACCCAACGTTATCCAAGGCTTTATCAATCGATTTTTAGATGGAATATGTCTTATCATTGAATGTTGTTTGATCACTTGCCTAATTGAGGATACAAACATTTCTGCAGTTAGGTCAGGATCTTTGCAATTTAGTACTTGCTCGAAATCTAATCCAGTTATTGTTTCGTACACAGCAATGTAGTCTGTTTGAATACGAGTTTTGGTACATTTAGTGACTATTGATTTGCATTCTATGTTTAGGAGGATTGGAGCATGATCAGTTATGTTCGTTTCAAATACTATAGTTGTACTTTTACGTTCAGACTTAAGAAAAACATGATCGAGGCAGTTGTTATTACGAGTTGGCAAGACGTGGGTAGGTAGTAAACCATGTGATGCATTTAGTGTAAGATATTCATCGACTGAGTGGTTTTGGTATGTTGAAGAAATATTTATATTTATATCTCCCATTAAGATGATGTCATTGATACTGGCGACAGACTTTAAGACATTATCTAGGCTATTCAGGAAGTTGCTAGTATCACGGAAACTAGGTGGACGGTAAAGTGCTATAACAACCATATTATATGATTGTAATTTACATGTCAGGCAATTTGCATCCAGAAACACAGGTTCTGTAACCGAATGTTCTATATTTATTTTAACATAGAAAATAACACCATCATTCTGGTTTATATTATTTTTTGTGTGATAGGGTATATAACCTTCCATTATTGGAACAATAGGAGTTTTGCTGAGCCAACACTCGGATAGAATTATTAAGTCTGGTGATGTCTGGATGTTGGCCAAAAATACTTCAAGTTCATCAATGTTATGATTTACGCTCCTAATGTTTAATTGTAAAATTTTTATTGCATTTTTTGATTTTTTAAATAAAGTTACATATTCTTCCGGTTTACAAGATAGTGAAAGTTTGAGGCCAATTGTATCTAGTTCTTCAGTTATAGTATTTATATCAAGCATTTTTAAAGATATTTAATTCTCCAAGTATGTTACGCAAGGGTTTATATGTTTGTCTTAAGTAATTATTCGTGAAACGAAACGGGTCGATATAAAAAATAACAGTAGTTAACAGCATGAAATTATTAAGTGGGTATTTGTGTATTTTTATTGTCGTAATGTCAAGTGATATTGATATCGCTTGCTGTCGGCAGCGCATAGATTTTGTACTTTTTGTGTAGAACATTATACAAAAATAACATTTATTGTTTTTGGGCATGCATTTATTATAACAGTATGATGTAGGGATGTGGAAGTGTGGCTTAGTGTTATGTATAGTATGTTTGTTAGTGCAGAGGTTCTGTTTAGTATTGATTTTACAACATTTCATCTGAAAGTTATGCCTTTGGACTGTAAGTCTCCAAACAAAGCTTCTAAAACATAGGTCCATCATGTACTTGAGGGGAAATGACTGTATATTGTTTGACAAACTTAGTAAATATTGGTAAGTCCAGTTCTCAGCTGAGTTTATGATAAAATGTTTTTTTTTCGGATTTAACCATATAAACAATCTTGACAAGTATACTATGTGATTTAATTTCCTATAATATTTACTATTAGGGATATTGTTTACAATCTGTCTGGGTTGATTTATAGTTAAATAATAGCAAATATGTTTAGATAGTAAAACTAAGTAGTAAGAGTACTGTGACAGGATCATAGCGGTAATATGTTTACTTAAAATTATAACTATAAGTAAAAAGTAATCAGAAGATAAAATTAACCAGTAGGTGTGTTTAAAACCAAGTATAAATAAAAACGGAAATAATATAGGGGCTACATTTAACATGTTTATATAAACAGAGTTGCTGTAGGGTAAATTATTCAGTTTTCTGCAACTTTTTAAGACATGCAGCAGAGTTAATACAAATAGATTCCATGCCTTCTCGTTCTCTAAGAAAAATCTTACCATTTTGGTACCAACAAAACTTAAACTTATGAGTTTTACAGTAGCTTCTTGCTTCATGGTACAATTGTCTGCTGCTCCCTGGTAAGTATTCCGCGACATATATGGGTAGAAGTGGACCACTGATACCAATGTGTCTAGTGTTTAGTTTTTCGGATGTAGGCAGCCCTTTGTTGAAGGTGCGAGTAGCATTGAGTACCTGCGTTTTCATAGGTACACTGAGGAATTCTGCAACTATTGGCCTGTTTAATCCTTTTTTTCCGGGTAAGCGATAGACATCGCGCAGCTCAGTTGGTTTCAATGGAATCTGTACTGCATTACAGGTCTGTACTACTATGGATGATAGATCATTAATAGTTTCCTGATTATTTAGAGGCACATTTCTTATCTCAATAGCTGAAGAGCGGGACACACGCTGCAGGTCACTAACCTTTTTCTCCAGTTCCAGAATATAAATTCGTTGCTCTAGTTTTTCTTCTTCCAGTTTTAATATAGTATGTCTCATACTTTCATAGCCCTTATTCATAAATTCAATTGATTTCTCGATTTCATTGTTTGTAGCCTGAATATTTTCATTTTGTTGTTTTACCTCGGCTAAATCAGATGTTAACTTTTTTAGAACGACGTCCTGATCAGATTTCCATGATTTGAGCATGTTTGTAATTTTGTCCTCAAATGACCTAAGTTCATTTTCGGGGGAGAAGTTAGCTCGAGGGCGTTTTTTTCTAGCCGTAATATTTGTTGATTCAGACTCAGAGCTCATGTTGTATGTTTCTGGAGTTTCTGTTATAACCCTTGGATTTTCTATGCTTGCCGGGGGGGTTCGAATAGTTTTCGACATCTTCGCAGGCGGGGAACCTCAACTTATTATTTCGCAGGTATCAGTATTCGTAAAAATGAATATAGACTCGACCGTGCGATACTTCACCACTTTGTACGCCGTATTCGCGCTTAAGTCGTACACCCAAGAGCGACAATTCTGTGCGCTAGTCTTTGAAAATGGACACGATGATTGGCACTTTAGAATAATTTGTAGTTTATATCATAGATTTAAGATAATAATCACTGTTTATGGGTACACTTATTCACACAACTTTTCACTTGGGATTTTAAGACTTCCTTTCGAAAAGATTTAGTATTTAGAACACCAAAAACATTTAATAAAACGGAGCACGTTTAAAGACTGTATTGACAGTTGTATGCGCGACGAAGAAGGAATATAAACTGTGAGTGGTTGGTTGTGGTTGCATACGCAACAATACATGAATAATCACTCCATTTTCACCACTTACCTCTATGAATTCGGCCCTTAATTGACCCACTGTTTGTTCTGGGAATTGGGATTCCCCAATGAGAGAAATTGGCCTATTGCATCATGCAATCAGATAGGTTAGAATTTGGTATATCCGCGTGACGGATTAAGAATACACAGTGTCATCCTATTCTATCCTGAGGCTTCTATCAAAAGGAAATTAGAAGGCAGATCACCTAGCCGCAAGAGGAGGGAAACTTGATACTAACACTGTGCCAACCCGTCTGGCCAGTGTGGCACAGTAGGCTAGTTACCCTCCATGGATTTGGAGGAGGCCCGACTCAGTAGTGGGTCATGTATGGGCTGTGTAGTAGTTATCCGTGTAGTGACGGATTAAGAAGACACTGCGTCACCACCCCATTCCATCCTAAGGGTGTCGTGAGAGTCGACAAAAGGAAACGTCAATGCCGAAAACCTAGCCGCAAGAAGGAAAATTTAATACGAAACCCTGTGCCAATCTGTCTGGCCACTACAGTAGGCTAATTACCCACACATGTAATGGGATAAGGCCCTACTGAGCAATGGGTAATTTAGGAGTAGGGTATATTGTCCTTGTCATTTCCTTTCGTCGGCTCTTACGACACCCCCAGGATGGAATGGGGTGGTGATAATTTGTATCCTAAATCCGTTACTATGCGGGAAATATTAATACTACTAATCAGCCTATATATGACCCACTGCTGAGTCGGGCCTCCTCCAGTTACATGGTGGGTAATTGGCCTACTGTGCCATGCAGGCCAGACGGGTTGACACAGTTCATATCAAGTTTTTCTGCTCTTGCGGCTAGGTTATCAGCCATCATTTCCTTTTGTCTTACGACACCCTCAGGATGGTATGGGATGGCGACACTATGTATTCTAAATCCGTCACCGTGTGGTCTATATTAATACCACCTGTATTAATACGAGATATAATGTTTTTTTGCAGTTGTCTAAGACGAGCAGATATTGTTAAGGTGTTCGATGGAAGAGACGCGAACTCCCCAGCCATAGCTATGCTGTGCAATGAATTAACAGGTAATTAGGAAAACTTACTTTATCTATATATTATTAAGTTCTACTTTGGGTTATCCCTTTTCTACTAAAATTGCGGAGGAGTATGAAATTTCCCACACTTATAAAATAATTTTTAAGAGAGGGATTACAAAAATATTTAATTTTAATATGCCTAAAAAATGCGTTAAATCATTAAAACAAATATTAAACACGCTACCATGTATTTGACATACAAGCTTAAATGCTCTTTTGTTTATTTTTATCAAGCGACCCGCCCGTGCTTCGCGCGGGTGCAATGATGAACATCTAAATTTATGCATGTATTAAACACAAAAACCTTCCTCTTGAATCACTCTATCTATTAAAAAAAACCGCTTCAAAATACGTTGCGTAGTTTTAAAGATTTATGCATACATAGGGACGGACAAACGAATGCGTCTTTGTTTTATACATGTAGTGAAGTGATGATAATGATAATGAAGTCTGTGGTCAAATTGCAAATTGAACAATTTAAGGAAAAAAAATGATTCTGTCCGAACTTCTCGGTTGGTATCGCGTTCCGACCTGGGAATATAAAAAAGAGATGTTGACTTTTGTGAACGCCATGATTGGTTTATTCAATTCATTTTTGTATTCCATTCTATTCGAACTTTTACTTGATCCTTTATCGTGAAGTGGTATTCATCTAACATTTTACTCATATCGGATCTGTCGCCGTCTACGTCCAACGGTTCCCTATTTGAATGAATAATTTCGCCATAAAGTAGCTCTGGCTTTCAGCGGTAGGGCTGGTGAGTTTGAATTCAGAATTGCGCCTTTTTTAAACTGCATCGACCTAAACATGCTTTAAAAAAATAGTATCGAAACGTAAACTGCTTTCTTGCAATACTCTATAGTCGTATTTTGTATAGTAATTTCACCGTATTTTTCTTTCAAATATTAGACGTTCGCAGCACTCCTATTAACATCGGCTATCAGTAACATAATAATGACAGTAAAATTAAAATCATTAAATCTTTTCGGATATCATTCAGATTAAAAATACAAACAAACAATAATATAATAGTTCTTGGTATGAGTGTTATGGTAGGCGTAGATGAACAGAGACTATAATTTTATTTATTCCTATTAAGCTTCTTTGAACTCAGAGAAGCTAAAATTATTTTCTGTTTAAAGATTTAAGTCAAAGTCTTCAATGCTACTAATTAGATACTCAATTAGTGTTTATAATATTTCGTTACATAATGGTGAAGCTATTCCATCAAGATAATTATTTTGTTAATATCAACATAATGCTAGTGTCAAATTAATAGTCGAAATGAACTATTAATTTGAAGCAATTTATATCCATTTGACACTAATTTAACATGAAAACGGATGACATGACATATATTGCAAACAATTTACGGGATCTCAATTCAGAGCGTGGTTAAATTCATTATTGTTAGACATCTATAGAATGATGATTTAAAATTTAACAGTTATTCTTAGGAAATAAATAATTTCAGTGATCTAAACATTATTTACATAAACATCATTCGACTGCAGTCCACTGCTGGACATAGGTCACCCGCAAAGAACAACACAGTGCCCTGTCTTCAGCTTGAAGCATCTCGCTCCATCTAGCAGATCCTACACTACGCTTGCGAGTCATTATTATTTATATAAACGGACTTAAGCGATTATGCACACTACCATAGATTCCTTTAATGATTTACTTTTTAATAAACATAGAAAGCAAGAATGTTCGCCTTCTATTTTTTTTTTTCATTTTTGAAGCCGCGCCGTAAAAAGCTTATAAATAAAAAAAATCAACAAAGTGTAATACACACTCTAATTCTCAGCCCATAAATGTCCCGCTGCTGAGTCGGGCCTCCTCCTACTACCCAAGTACTAACCGTGTTACAGTAGGAGGGTAGTTACCAGTTACCCCGCAGAGTTTCGTGTCAAGTTTCCCTTGTCTGGGGGCTAGGTTTTCGGCCTTATCGTTTCCTATTGTCAGCTCTATCGACACCCTAAGGATGGCCCAAAATGGGCTGGCGATATTAAGTATTCTAAATCCTAAACCTCACATAATATTATAATACAGCTCCAATATGTAATAATTATTTTTAATCGACAACCCTGAATCTATTCATTCGTGCCCCAGTTTTTGCTACTGCGATTGCTTCTACTGGTATATCTGTTCTTTCTATACCTTGAATTTTAATTCTTGTGCAAATTGACATCTTTGTTCTTACATTTTGCAGTTTAAAATAAAATCTCAACCACCGCTTAGCCCGTTCGATTGACTTATGAACTGATATACCTACCTTAATGTTTTTTGAAGTTTTTGAAGCTACTTATATATACATTATATATATATATACATATAATGTATATATAAGTAGCTTCAGAAAACATTAAGGTAGGTATATATATATATAATGTATATATATATATATAATGTTTTCTTTGGTTTTAAAAGGCGCTCAACTGAAATATGAATTTTATAATTTAGTTACTCTGGTATGTAGTGAAGACTTATTAAAATAGGTCCTAGGTCTATTGAATACTAAAGCTTCACTACTTGAATACTAAACATTAAGGTATATCAGTTCATAAGTCAATCGAACGGGCTAAGCAGTGGTTGAGATTTATATATATATATTATATATATTATTGTAATATGGTGTTTAAAAAAGACAAGACTACTATGTTTCATCCAGGTCTTCTAAGTTGATGCCGTGTTCCAACCTGTTTAAAAAAGAGACGAGTTGACGATTATGAACGCTATCATTGTAGTACGAGATCCGGCTGCAGGATTACCACCATTCAGAATCGCAGTACTCACCAACCAATGCGTCATAAAACAAAGACGTGCAACTTCAATCGCTAACCCCTTTCCAAGTAACTTCAAGAATACATTACTTTAACAATAGTTTGTTTCACTTCGGCTAGAAGTCGCTCAGGTCCTCAGGTAGACAGCGATGATTTATATGGCACAAACACTAAGTATGGCAAAAAGCAATCAATCATGTCAAAACTCAATTTCGCAAACAATGGAAGTACGTAGCTTGGCAGAAGATATTTCTCCTTAATTGGTTCTGGATACCAACTATGTATCTGAGGTTAAATTCTACCGAGAACATTATAGCAAATATTTTATGATTGATGATTCTACAACCAAGTTTGCGAACTAGGACTGGGACAAAGAGCAGCAAACTTGGATATACAAATATGTATGTTTTTCTGTATTCCGTGTGGTGACGGATTTGGAATACAGAGTGTCACCCTCCATTTCATCCTGAGGGTATCGTAAGAGGCGACAAAAGGAAAAAATGAGACCGAAAACCTAGCCACAAGGCAAATTTAACTTTTAGGTATATGAAAAAATTAAATTAAACATTTAAATAAACCCCCACAATGACCTAAGTACCCATTAAAATTTCAAAAAAAAAAAATACATCGCGTTGGGAGACCGCTCCTACTTATTTATTACTTGACCCCTGGTCCCCCAACGCGATGTCTTTATTTATTTTTTTACTTTTTAAAGGGTACTTAGGTCATTGTGTCGGGGGTTTATTTAAATGTTTAATTTAATTTTTATTTTCTGCTTTTTGTAGGTACATAATACTTACTTATTAAGAAGTAGATCCCCACCACATATATTTTCAGATATTGGGTAACCCCCCCCCCCTTTACCCCCAGAGTTTTTTCAGGACTCAACTTATTTTCATGGAGCATATTATTTTGTAATGTGCACGTCATGTGCTTTCATTTGAGACCCCACTCGATTATATTTGCAGACTTTCGGTTATTCTTCCCCACTTTCACCCCCAATAACTTTTAAACGACTCAACGGATTTTCATCAAACATGAGAACACTCGCCCGTAACTCACCTGTCATACAAAAAAAACTGTATTGAAATCGCTTCATCCGTTCGCGAGCTACGGAGCCACAGACAGACAGACAGACCGACAGACAGACACGTCAAACATAGAACACCCCTCTTTTTGCGTCGGGGGTTAATAAAACTCAAATAAAAAATGGACACAAAAGAAACTTGTTAAAAACCAAAACTGCCTTGTTGATCTAGAGGTTATTAATTTCCCACCTTTGGATCAGGGGTCTTCCGGTTTGATCCCAGGCTTGACACCAGTGGCACTTGCTCTGAGTCTGGGTGTGGTTTCTGTTCGTGAATTACATGTTTGTGAACTGTCCCGCGATACAGGTTCAAAAGAAACGGATTTAATTGCAAGAAAAAAAAATGTCCACCCGTGCGATGCTGGGACGGGCCGCTAGTTGTAAATAAATGAAACAGGCCGCAATAAAAAATTGTTACTAGCTGTTAACCGCAACTTTTTCCGCGTGGTATTTAACAATGAGGAAATCTCAGTAATTATGGGTTCCTGAAAAGTTTGTGTCAATAAAAGTAGCATTAGATACTCCATCATCATTTCAGCCAAAAGACGTCCACTGCACATAGACCTCCGCCAAAAGATACTCCATGTTACATCACATTTCTGTTAGTGAAACTCCACAACCAAGATACCACAACAAAAGTACATATTCCACTAACTGATTTCTTAACAACGATAATTAGCATTGATAATACATATCACTTGAGGTTACGTAAATATAACCCGTTCTAATCACAGAATGTTATTGTTAGTCTTATAATATATAGGCTTGTTTGTTACCAGTCAAATGAGAAACATTCGATCCACCAATAATTGTATTACTACAAAACCAAAACTTTTCCTAGAGAAAATAGAGAATTACAGTTTCTGAACAACAACTACAATCCGACATTATTATAGTACTAAATGTTTCTATTGAGTATAAGTACATTCCGAAATAGGACTTGTTTGGCCAATCATTAACGAAACTTCTTTAATCCTATATGTATTACTTTTTTATGTATAGTTTATTATATTTTCCGTAGTAATAAATTTTTCCGTAGTTTGTAATAAAAATGGGGCAGTCTTAATACAAGTGCACTATTGCAAAACAAAAAAAAACTCATGGTAAATATCAATCTCTATGTTTCAATTTCATTATCGTCATCACTATCAATCACTATTACTACATAATATAAAACTAAGTCGCTGTCGTCTGTCCGTCCCTATGTATGCTTAAGTCTTTAAAACGACGCAACGGATTTTGAAGCGTTTTTTTAAATAGATAGAGTGATCAAGAATAAGGTTTATATGTATACCCGTGCGGAGCCGAAACGCGTGGCTAGTAAAGTAATAAACTTAATGCTATCCAAAATTTTATTTCCTACCACGACTTCCTCCAATATCGAGTATCGACAAAATAAAATTTCCATTTCGCCACTATCTGATTGCATCTAAAATCCAACAATAGATTCGCATTACGCCGTAGTCCGCCGTACTGATTTCAACGCCTCGCCAACCGAAAGCTTTCTGGCATGGGTAAAATGAAACCTTACATTTTACCTGTGACAAATCTGTATACCTGGTAGGAATTTGAGACCCATATTACAACTCAAACTCAAAAGGAACTTTAATTACGTAGGTTTTAACACAAAACTCTTATAAATCGTCATATTCATTACCGTTATCATCTTACGACCCTTGTCCCACGCTAGGTGGTAGTCAGTCACACACCTATCAGTCGTCATAATTATCTACAGTCACACCTTTCATACATAATTCCTCATTCTTACAATCCAACCATCTCTTTGATGGCAGCATTAATTGAAACATGACTATAGTATTGTACCATCTTGTGACGGATTTAGAAAAAAATAATGACACCAACGGGGCAGAATATTGAGCTTCCCTACCGCTGCTGGGAATAAACGCGTGTTGTAAAAGTCAACAATACCCAGCGCGAACCTACAAGAGGTTCTAGTGGCCCGCCCGTCTAGCCACCTACGCATCTTAGTCGGCGCCAAGCAATTTTACTGTGTTTGGTCGTGTGTATGCGGGAGCCGGACAGGGCATTTTCTTGCATTGCCTGCTCCATCTTAGACCCTGGCATTGCATTTCATCACGCAAGCCTAAGGTCAAAAGTCGGTAAAAAAAAAAGAAGCAGAAAGAAAATTGGATACTCTTTTTTTACTCTATTTGCTTGTACTGCAGGGGCAGCTTACAAACATGAAATTCACGACCACAAATTACATCCAGATTCAGAGCAAGTGTCCTTGGTTTAGACAAAGAGCCCCTATACCAACTAGGCAGGGTGCAAACCCGCGTGGTACAGTAGCCTAATTTCCCTCCTTAGCATAGGAGGGAAATTAGGAGGCCCGACTTAGCAGTGGGTAATTTATGGAGTGAAATTATGATGATGACAATATATTAAATATATACAGCCATCACAGTATTTGGACGGTACTTTTGTGTTACTGGAGTGACTGACTGTACTCGACATCAAATGGACTGCTGTCATAATATCAGAAAGAAAAATATTTGCTAGGATAGTAAGTGAAGGGAACACATTTCCGTCTACATGTACCTACAAGCCTCCGGCTTCGTCGCGACGTCCTTAATCCTAACTTCATAGGACAAAAGGCGAAAAATGATGTGTGATGTGGTTATCACCTTCAATAACGATCGATGGCGATGTGTGCGAAATTCAAACAATATTCTTTTCACTTCAGTAGCTCAAACATGTAGGTTTTGCCCACTGAAAACAGTGGACAAAATGCGATTTTGCCCACTGAGTGAGACAAAGTAACTTTTTAATTCTAATTCGAAACATTGACACTATCTCTTTCCCGCCAATAGAAAAGAGAGAGAGACAAAGACCAAGTGGCCAGTACCAACAGCTCCGATTTTTCTTCTTCTTCTTCATTTAGGTTTTAGTTCCATCGTTATACCGATGATTTTGCCAATGACAAGTGTGTTGTGTTAGAAATTTCATGTGATTATGAAAGTTAAATTAATTGGTAATAAGTTGCGTTAGAGTTATGAAGTTAAATGTTAGCAGGTAGCGCTATAGAAAACAATACAAAGCATTAAAGTACAGATTATAAATATTAAATTGATAGAGCAATATTAAGGGAACTATAGATATTTGATTAAATACAAACTAGACGTACTTTTAACAGTTCGATTGGATGAAAGGAGTTCGTTATGGGGTTACTCCGATTTTTAATTCGACCTCAAAGACAAACACGTTCGGAATTTCGTACTAACTAAAGAAATTTAGCAAAAATTATAATTATACCTTTTATTGTAATTCATTGAATTTTTAACTTATTGTTGTATTTAAACTATAATAAGTACTTACTGCTTAAAAAACTGATATTTAACTTAAAAATATTTAAATATACTTTCAAAAATGTTACGTAATATATTTCATTTCCTATAGTGTTCTCGCTGCTGAAGTGAAAAGTTATGTGTGTTACACGAGAGCAAAATTTTTCGCATCTCGTGCCTTTGAATCCCTCGCAGCACTCAGGAATCAACTTTAGAATCACTCGCTACGCTCGTGATTCAATCATTGATTCCTTCGCTTACTCGGGATTCAATATCAGCACTCGCAGCAAAAAACGACTTTGCTCTCTTGTTGCACAAATAACTATTTCACTTCAGTAGCTCAAACATGTAGGTTTTGCTCACTGAAAACAGTGGGCAAAATGCGATTTTGCCCACTGAGTGAGACAAAGTAACTTTTTAATTATATTTCGCAACATTGACACTATATCTCTTTCCCACCAATAGAAAAGAGAGAGACAAAGCCCCAGCACCAACAGCTCCGATTTTGAATTCGACCTCAAAGACAAAAAACACGTTCGGAATTCCGTACTAACTAAAGAAAATTAGCAAAAAAGATTATGTCTTATAATGTAAATTATTGATTTTTTTACTTATTGTTGTATTTAAACGAAAATAAGTATTTACTGCTTAAAAACCTGATATTTAACCTATAAATATTTAATTCTAGTTTCAAAAATGTTACGTAATATATTTCATCTCGTAAAGTGTTCTCGCTGCTGAAGTGAAAAGTTATGTGTGTTACACGAGAGCAAAATTTTTTTGCATCTCGTGCCTTTGAAAACGACTTTGCTCTCTTGTTGCACAAATAACTATTGTTTGCTTCGATCGAATTAAATCGCGGTGTTAAGATTTACAGATGCCTATGAAGGAATTAATTTTTGTTCTGTTACTTTCTGATGTATTAATTTGTTCCATTTCATCCTGTGGGTGTCGTGAGAGGCGATCTAAAAAGAGCAACTACAGAGTTTCTTGCCGGCTCTTCTCTGTAGAGCTGCATTTCGAACCGGTGGTAGATGGTAAATAATCAATTTCCAATTTTAAATGGTAAATTTTATTTGATTGTTTGACTTGTCCAAAGAGCTCTATTGAGCCAACTTGATTTTTTGATGATGACTTGATTTTAAACCTATCCGCAAGAGAAAGAAAACTTGAAACAAAAGCCTGTGCTAACCCGTTTGGCCAGCGTGGCACAGTAGGCAAATTTTAGACCAATTGGAGGAGACCCGACTCTGCAGTGGGTCTTTTATAGGCTGATATATATAAGTATTTATGTATAAGTATTATTTTGTATTAATTTAGTTAAATGATAAAAGTTTAAAGTAGGAATCTAGACTTTGGTATCATCGTATCTTTGTAAATCTATATAGTAGAAACGTGGTGTAGATTTTGGTGGTTTCCAAGTATATGTACACGCGGAATACTCCACAGCTTTCGTTGTTAGAAGGTTTTGAAGAGGGATATATTGTGAGAGCTGAATGATCCTTGTCTCTTTTGATTCGTACGCAGAACTCGAAGGTACAATAGAAATGTCATTTTAGCCGGTCCAATATGTAAATGATACATCATCATTATATAGAAAGAAAAACGAAAAAATTTGCAGACATTTCCTTAGGTATATCAAGAGCAGGGTTTTTACGTGGGTTTCTTTTTTTTCGAAAATAAAGTGTCTTTTTTAGTAATAAAGAAAACATCATCAACATAGAATAAGACACACTATTTGTCAGCACACTCCCAAAAAGACCAACCGCTACGGTCAATAATTACATCTGTGAAACTATTGAGGTTAAAAAACATCCAAATTTCAATAGAAAGGATGGTTGGTAACCACCTACTTAGAATCCAGTCATTAAATTCATCAAATCTCAAGCTCACCACTCCACTGCATGACCTCTTGACACCATGACCGATTTCTGCGTGCACAGGAACGTTAACAATAAAACAAAATTATAAGGGGTAGATTTCACTGTTTATTTATACTTTTATGACAACTCTCATCTAGTTTCATCGGTCGGGAATTAAATATGTAATGTTAAATACACGCTATAAATCCGTTAAAAAGTGTTTAATTTTAAGACTTCGATTTAACACAAACTAGTGTTCGTCTTGTAGTCGAAAATCGAATAATAATGAATTTAAATTATAGTTCCTTATTCAATTTGACCACAAACTTTAACAATAAAGAAAAGATATAATGTGTTAGTGTATGTACATATAAGTAGAGGTATGTGTGTGTGTTGCAAATACAAGTAGTCTAAATAATGTTATTTTTATTGATTTATTGTATGTTAATGCTTAGTTAAAAAAATAGCATTCTGCACTTCTTCGTAACTTTAAGTGTGGTAAATTTCATACCACTATAATTTTCTTAAACTAAAGGTACAGATAATATATAGATAACCGTATAAAAAGACCTAGGAGGTTTGGGGCAAAAATTAAATAACTTTAATTAAATTTGATAAGTATTAGTATAACTGAACATAACCCCATTCCGTGGCCCTTATACATAGATTTTTCATTTAGCTGTCCAACCATACTACAATTATGTTTCTTGACTTCTTTACAGGCTTTGAGGTGCTGTCAACAGGTCCAGCGCTGCTGGTGCAGTTCACAGCAAACTCAGCCACTCCTGGACAGGGATTTGCTGCTTCGTTCGTCTTTCAGCCACCCCCGGATTCAACGGCTGCTGGTATCGTTAACAAATACATAAAATTAATCTTACTTAGAAACCGCTGATAAATATTAGGAAGTACTACAGCGATAGATCAGCAATAATCTCACTTAAAAACGCAGGTCGAAGTTGACATTTACATAAGTGCTAGATAAAAAACAGGGTCATTTAAACGGTGGCAAGACGTTTTTTTAACTCTAATAGTGGTACAAAAAGCTTCCTATTAAGAGAATGGTGAAATTTACAAATTTATTGCCTTTGTATTGCTATTGGTGCTGGTAATCTTTCAAACGATTGGGCCGATTCTCACAAGACTGTCGTATCAAATTATGTTTTTTTAGAGTAAAATAGCTTACTAATGCTGCAATAAATCATTTAATAATGTATTTTTATCTAAGTAACTATCCCAAACCCTTATAAATTAAAAATACTTTTTTAAGTAGATCCATGCCAAATTTAAACTAAGAAGCGCCATCTATGAGATTTACTACAAACTAAAATATAACAACAACCTCAACCATAATTTGAAATTAACGAAACATTCCTAGATGGCGCTATTAGTTACATTCACATTGAATAATTTATAGTAAAATAACCTAACGCCACGCACACAGGTGACTTACAATACGCATAAGGTTTGTCTATTCTATGCAATAATGTAACGTCACATCGTAAGATCAAACCCGAGGATATCATGTCTTTGCATATCCACGGGTTTGAATATAGTGACGAAACAGTCACGGTGACAAGATTCACCCGTGCACACTAAGCCATACAGGTAAAAATTTTATAGCAAATATTTTCACAAAAACCTACTTAGAAATGTTATTAAAGGTAGCACATAGATGGCGCTAACACATAGTATACTTACTACATCACCTTGCAAATAGATGGCGCTAACACATAGTATACTTACTACATCACCTTGCAAATAGATGGCGCTACTGACACATAAACTTGTTTCAGACTCTGACCGTCTACTGAAATTGAGTTTCGGCAAAGCCTTCGAGTCTCTAGGCCCCGAAGTGAGCGCTACAAGTAAGTAAGCTCCTTACATATTATTAATTCAAAACTGTTCAATATTAGATGCCTAACTGCGTGCAAACAAGTCTAAGTTGCCAGGTAAGGTACGTAATGGGCCGCTGTAACTATTTTGTTACCACCTAGGTACTCGGAATTGTATTCTCTGTGTGATAACAAAGAAACCAAAAGTTAAATAAACACTGTTTTACTCAATTTATTGTGGAAATCGTACTAAGGATTAATTGATGCTCTCAAAACGTAGGAAAATGACCCACTATTGAAGTCCTTCCAATTTATTGCGGTCAGGTGGCAAAACTATTAATTTCATATCAAGGTTTCCTTGAAGACCAACATATAAGTTTAAATATGAAATATTTTAAGGATCTATTATCTATTAATAAATGGTAATTTGATCTACGTTATACCTACCTACTAAATAATGGTGCGTGCACGAAGTAACTATAAAAGGATGATGCCAAACAGAATCTCTGACTTAGAGTTAGCGGATAGACTCTAACTATATCGATGAAGTCAAATAAAAAAAAAACGACCTACTGATTTTTAATGTAATCTGTTATGCAAAAGCAGTAAGTTATTTTAGTATGTATGTGAATTTTTGTTCGCATATCAAATAAAAAATGTATTACATCGTATAAACTTTAAAATATGATTTCTCTAATTGCTGTAGGAGACATCGACACAGAATTAGCATAGCTTTTTACAGTGACATAGCAAGCCTAAATAAATTATACAGAATGTGTTGCCCCGTGTAATAATTACAAACGCCCCGGTAGAGTTAGCCAGCGACATTGCAACATTTAAGTTAATATTTAATGTCGCTTCCATTTTCAAATTATAACGAGGAATTTATATTCAACATTCAGTTCGTGAACTACTTAAAAAGGAATTTTTAATCTTAAAATTTTAAAATCTATGTTATTTGAAATACTTAGCGAAAAAAATTGCTACCATGTTCTCTTTTCAATGTTTGAAATTTTGAGAATATCCCATGTTTTATTTTTACACTTGATGAGAAATAATATTGTTTTTAATATTATATTATCTTCATAATTATTCTATGAAGGTAAATTAAAAATAATCATTGTAAGGGTGGCTTGAAGTTAATGACTTTAAGCATCACTAGCTTACGCGCGCGTCTTCGCCCGCGTTGGCGTTGATGTTACTTGGGGGGTTTCTTTATTGCAGCTTTTCTACAAAATCTTCTAAGAATCACCATAAGATTAAAATCTGTCCTTATGGTTTTGTGTTTTACGGTAGATAATAAAAAAACACTCAGTGTCACCAACCAACTTCTATGTATGCAGTTCATAAGAGCCGGCTAAAATAATTAGAAAAGTCAGCCACAGAAGTAAGAATACTTGATATAAAATCTGCCCAGTGTCGCATAGCAGATTCGAGTGCTTTCGTCATTAGTTTATTACAGTATCTTCTTTCTATCGTTCCTTTTTTTAAAAACGGCCCCTGCACTTGGTATCACCTGTATCGCGGGGACAGTTTACAAACCTGTAATTCACGAACACAAATGACACCCAGACTCAGAGCAATTGCCTCTGGTTATTGGTAAGACAAAGACACTTGCCCGTCCCCTGAATCGAACCCGGTACCCGTTGATTCAAAGGTGGCACGTCCATCCTCTAGACCAACGAGGCAACCTACGAACAGTATAGTTGTCAGTATAGTGTTGGCAAGAACTTTTGAATTTGGCAGATTAGCAATTAACTCTTTTGAGTCAGACTTGAATAGAAAAAAGAAAACGTCCCGGACCCTGTTACCTTTCGTGATGACGTTAATTAAGTATTGAAAACTCGAATTAATAATGCCTAAAGCTGTACACAATCCGTGTTGCAGTCAGTAAGCTATACAGTGGCACTGTAAATAAATGAAGAACGCTGCAGTGCGCGACTTGCGCGGGGGATTTGTGACCCGGCGGCCATTTTGTGTGAAAAATTTAAAAGGCTTCTCTTTTCAAATTCTAAATCCGTACAGAATCTGCTCGGTGTTGCTGGTTGAAAATTAAAAAGGCAAGTTTGGTGGTAGGCTACCACCAAAATTGCTTGGAACATTGTTATGCAAAATTTTGGTTTTGGTTTTACATCTGGTTTTGTCTATTGTAACCATCTCCGAAATGGTTATGGAATTTAATCTTACAATAATTACAAAAAGGAGTAAGGGTTCTGTCCTAATCTTTGAAAAAGTGATAAGTTATGGATAGGAATAGTGGAAGATTACAGAGAGGAGCTGGGAAAACCGCTATAATTTCCTTTTGACACAAGTTCCAGCCAGTAAACCACGCGCATTCATATATTCCTGACATGGTATGGCACTTCAGTTGGCTATTTGCTATATTTCACATTAAGCGTACAACAAATATCAAACACGAATAACGAACACAAATATCGAAGACGGATACCGAAAGTGAATATCCATATTATGAAACATTAGAAATCAAGATAATGCAAATGTCATCGTTCGTCTTTCAAAGAAGATCTGTACTTTTTTTTATAAATAAAGTGGAATGTTATTCCACTGGGTGCGTGTGTGGCCACGCGTGGGTTTACGACTGGTCCTACATTTATTTACACATTCACTTGAAACTACATACTTCGGGTATTTTCAATTTTATCTGCCCCTGTTACGTTGGATCTCGGCACCAAAATGTTGATGGAAATGTGAAAAGGTCTAGGGGATTGTTTTGTTCAACACGTTTTATTCGAGAACGGAATGTTCTAGATGTAACGACATATAAAATGTTTACTATAAATTTGCGCACGGTCGGGATGTATGCAGTTTTTTTACTTTTAAACGTTCTATAAAACTTCCGAATAAAAATCCGATCGATAAAATTACTAAAAAATGCTGCTTGTAGAAGACACAAAGTCGGGTCTTCCTTATAAATAAGGAGGGTATTGAGTTTATATGAGCCGAAATGATGATGACAACGTTAAAAAACATATTACAATATGTTCCGAACGCAATCTCCAGTTAAAAGCAACTCTGAGCTTAAATCATAAAGTTTTTACTCGCAGTGCCTGCCAAAATTGCCTTAAGCCAAATGTTCACTTTAACCCTACGCTCATTTGTTTTACTTTGAACATGTATATTTGAAAATAGAATTTGGACTTATATCCTTAATAGCCATGCATGCATGCGAAGGCGTTCTTGCTTAAATAAAACATTTTTCTTATCCCACTAATATTATACACTTAAAAGTTTGTAAGAATGTTTATTTGTTACTTTTTTCACGCAAAAACTACTGAACTACATCAGAATAACACATAGGCTATAATTTATAATGAAACTAGCGACAATGATGATGACGTGCAGTGATGAACCTATAAATTTATTAGTGTTTCTCTACTATATTATGGATGTACTTAAAAACCATCCTCATGAATTAAATAAAAATTCACTCCAAAATCCGTTGCGTAGTTTTAAAGATTTAAGCATACATAGGGACGGACTTTGTTTTATAATATGTAGTGATAGTGTGAATCATCCAAAATATAACGATCAGGCCGTACCTTTACCTAAAAAGCCAAACTTATAAAAAACAGAATAAAAATTATAACACGAAAATTATGAAAAATCGCAGAACATACCTAGGGGTGATTCGGGTACCCCTAGGGGTCCTCTATCTCTGGACTTCCGTTTGACACAATTATTTGTGACACCTGTATCTAAATATAAAAATGAAGGTTTGTCTGTGTGTCCTTCATAGAATTGTAAACTTTGCATTTGATCATGTGATGTTCTTTCGCAAAGCGTTGTGCTCGAGCCCACGAAAACTTCTGAACAAAACAAAATTCAATATCTGTGTAATATATTTTAGATAATGGCGTAGCAACTCACGCATGGTACAACTAGTACCTAATAAATGTAATCGAGGAAAAAACAATGTTAGCCAGCGACTTTGGTAATAGCGACACTCAAAAATATGTTTACCAATATTACTTTGAAATGCGCCTGGGGGAAATTCGGCGGATCTTCTGACTTTCAAACCTCGTCGCAAATTTTAAAACCGGACATCAAGCACCAGTCCTATTAAAAATATACGGTAGACCGAGTCTTGAGAAAAAAAAATCTGGTAACGATATATTTCAAAAGAAAATATCTGTGGGTGACAAAAGATTTTGCCTGACCGCTAACCATGTCGCTGTTGAAGAGTTTACAAATCACTAAGTCTTTCCTTTACTCCTTGTAGGGGAGAACTTAAGTATTACTGTGTAAGTAAACTAAAAAAAAATATATTTTATTGTAAAAGCGTGGGGTACGTGGTATCAATAGTTCTAAATATTTTATGAACAGATATGACTAGAAGGGTCATTTTGATAATATCCTGAAAAGCACCCCACACTTTTTACTATCAAATCATTTTTTCTGACACTATTTTTAATTCAATAATTTATTTTCTATTTTTTAATTCGATTTTCTATAAAAGCGTATTTTGTTAGTTTTTTTAAACTATTATTTATTTTTTAGTTCAAATATCATAAAGCTATTGCTAAATAATCACTAAAAAATATAGCAATAGCTTTATGATGTTTACATCTCTATTAGCTATTGCATCGAAGAGCGGTGTTCCACCTTAATCACCGTTATTATTATTATTCTATTAATGATAACGGATCAAAATGTTTAAAATATTGAATTGTCATCGGTCCTTAATAAGTATGCCAAATTTCGTGTTAATCCGACGTTTTTAACTGGGTCAAAATCATGTTCAAAGATTCCGTTACTTAAATAGATACATACAAGCGAAGCTAATAAAAGCTTATTAAAATACATACTATTACTAAGGCCATTGTATTCGGTAGAGTCGGCCCTACTCCGCCTTTTAACATAGTTTTAGTCATAACTAACAATGTTTTTTTCCTTATTAAATGAATAAGGGATTAACTAAATATGTATAAATAAAACTTAGAGAAAACACGCATGTCTCCGTGTAAATGGTACTTTTCCCTACCTCGCCTTTTACCAAATTTCGTCGTCGTCGTTTCAGCCCATAAATGACCCACTGCTGAGTCGGGCCTCCTCCAAATACATGGAGTGAAATTAACATATACAATGCAAGACGGGTTTGCACAAGGTTTGTATCAAGTTTTCCTTCTATTGTGGCTAGGTGACCTGCCATTGCGTTTTTAGTCGCCTCTTACGGCACCTTCAGAATGGCATAGGTTGGTGACCTTGTGTATTCTAAATTCCTCACCACACGGACCAAATGTCGTTGGGGTTGAAACCAGTTTGATCCGGTTAGGTTAGACCAGCTGTAAGTTTTTGACCCACTGCTGAGTCGGGCGGCGTCCAGTTACATGAAGGATAATGATGTCTTAGGTTTTCACGATCTTTACAAATTGCAGGAAATGATCTCTTCACGGTTATGATCGTTTTATTTTATTTTATTCCCAATGTTTCAGACACTTTGCAGTGTCCGTGGTCGCGGGACGACTGGATGGCAGTTGTCGCTGCGGGCTTTTATATACTGGCGTCAGTATCATAACCGTGAAGAGATCATTTCATGCTACATGAAGTGTAATTAGCCTACTGTACCTTTACAAACGTGTGCCAACCACAGTCATATAAAGTATTCCTTCTCTTGGAACTACGTTTTCAGCGTTGTTATTTCGCTTACGCTCTCCTTATACCAACAAAGCATATGAAGAGCGACAGATACAATTTCATTGGAATGTTCATAGTAATTCCTTCCTTGAGTACAGGAAAGCTTTGCAGAATTAATGGTCGATACATTTCAGTCCACACTATTATTAATATCTATCTCAGCTGCCAAGCGTAGTCTACCTATTAGTTTCCGAGCATCCGAGACGTTGAGGAATAACTATTGTGCGAGATTTACGGGTACAGCGGTTTTGTATGGATTTAATGCATAGCAATCATCGAAATCAAATGCACAGACTTAAGAATAAAAACTCTTTAACAAATAATGAATACCGACTTTAGGATCTATAGAAAATTTGGAAAATGACCAATAAACAACTGTTTCAGTCGGTCCTATGGGCATACCTACATCCTACTTAATGTCGGTGTCAATTTAAGTTGGCAACAACTTTAAAAGCGTGTGTATTTGTTTTTTTTTAAGTGTGTTTCGGTATTGAAAATTAAAGTAAATTTTGGTACATTATAAGAAATAAAGTCTAAAAGCCAGGAGCTCGGTATACTCTGCAGGTTTCTGCAGCACTGAGGTCTTTTCAGCTCTTCAGGAAACAATATTTCCCAAATAAATAGGTGTAGTGACCAACGCGCTACATACTTTACACAATTTACCCGATTTTTTTTAACTAATTACATCAAGAAATATCGCCTACAAAATGCGAGAATTACCAAAAAGTCCTAAACCGCGATAGCGAAATTTCAAGAGAAATTCGCACAGTTGAGATTTCCCCGACTACAACTATCGGGGGATAGGCGCTGCGACCCCTAGCCGGTCATCTGGCTGTATGATCATCCCTTTGCGCCTAAATGGGTAATGAAAGTAACAAATCAAACAAATCTCTATGTTACAGTGAGAGTGGTCAATGACAGATGAAGAATTACACATATGAGTCCAGATTATGATGATTAAATTCAGCCCCGTTATACTTAACCAACGCATGACAAGTTTTGTTCTAAAGTGTTAAACTCACTTCAGCGTGGAACATGTTTGCTTCCATTCCGTTTGTTTGCTTTGCCCGGGATTATAAATTGCGTACATATGCAATACGGGGGTAAAAGTTTTGTAGTATTTTACTTCCTGTAAACCGATTGTTGGAGCAAGCAGATATGACAGGATGAAAAAATAGACGTCTATTGGATCACAGAATTATACTAAGCTTTAAGTATACAAGGTGTCCTAAAAATAACACGCCACAGCGACACTGGCTAGCTCTAGGTCTACTCCACAAAAAAAAATGGCTGAAGAAAAGATTTAGAGTTATAAGTTTTTTTTAAAATCACCCGAGTATCAAAATCGTGACAAATACCTACTTAATGTTAATATTTTTATTCTGAACTCATTACTGATCAGTGGCGGATTTACAGATTTTCCGCACGTAGGCTTTTTATGCCGCCTCTACAGTTCTTGAGACGAACTTTTTTTTAGACGCGCCTTGATGTCTACTCTTTTGACGACCTTTTTTTAGACTCCCACTCTTTTTGACTACCATTTTTTTAGACGTCCACTCTTTTAGACTACCATTTTTTTAGACGTCCACTCTTTGTGAAGACGTCCACTCTTTTAGACTACCATTTTTTAGTCGTCCACTCTTTGTGAAGACGTCCACTCTTTTTGACTACCACTTTTTTAGACGTCCACTCTTTGTGAAGACGTCCACTCTTTTAGATTACCATTTTTTAGACGTCCACTCTTTGTGAAGACGTCCACTCTTTTAGACTACCATTTTTTTAGACGTCCACTCTTTGTGAAGACCTTCTTTTTGACGACCTTTTTTTAGACGTTCTAAATCTGCCGCCCCTTAAAACATGCCGCCCGCTCCAGCCTACTCAGCCTACTGGAGTTTTTGGAGTAAAGTAAACTAATCATTGGTCGGTAATTGTGTGAAATATAAAAAATGGCTATTCGGTGTTAACCTAGCCGCAAGAGAAAGAAAACTTGATAGGCAACTGTGTGAACCGCCTGGCCAGCGTGGCACAGCAGGCTTATTATCCTACATGTAACTGCAGGAAACCCGAATCAGCTGAGGGTCATATATGGGTTGAGTAGTAATAACAGTAAGCTCCGTGTTCGCCATTTCTTTAAGGTGAATTCCAGGATAGCCCGCGAAATTCAAATTTTCTTACGTTTTTTGCAATTTGCAGGTCAGTGCTAGGAATGACTTTGAGCTTGAAAAAGTTTTTCTTGCACCTTTATGAGCTTGGAGGGTTTTATTGATGAGTTTGATGATTATAACTCTGTAACTACATACGTCTTACAGTCGCGAATCAAATGTTCATCATCATACAACCTAGCACTGGCCTGCAAATTGCAAAAAACGTAAGAAAATTTGAAATTCGCGGGCTACCCTGGAACATTCACCTTAAGTGGTTATGTTTGGCAATTACTTCATCCACATTTATGACGTTTAAATATTAAATAAGGCATGGCATATACGCGAACACAATACCGAAGTTCCACTAGGTTCAAATCGTTAAAGGTAAAATAATAGCACACTTTTACGGATTTGGAATACATAATGTCACCAACCCATATCATCTTGAGGGTGTCGTCAGTGGCGACTATAAGGACCCAAGAGGCAGATCACCTAGCCCCAAGAGAAGGAAAACATGACACAAACCCTGTGCTAATCCGTATGGCCAACGTAGCACGAATTTCCCTCTATGAATTTGGAGGAGGCCTGACTCAGTAGTGGGTCATTTATGGGCTGACTACGACGAATAGCACACTTCGCCAAGCGGTACACGCAGCGATGCGCTGTTATGGAATGCTTGTGTGAGTTCTTACTGTGACGTCACTGTTAAGTCCTCTGTTCATACATAAAATATGAAGGTTATGTAATATAACCACAACAGAAAACGCCTGCAAACGGAATTCATCTCAATTGCGCATAGAACAAGAGGTAGTTTCCTTTCAATAATATTTAGGAGAACCGTACTGACGAATACGCTATATTATGTTAAAGTATTTCATCAGCTACGCCCAATATTGGAAGTTTGACATAGAATATTAATTTCCAGATTGTTAGTTTTAATACAATTAGGCCGCCTCGCGACCTTAATCCAATATTAAAGGCAATATGCTATGTACACAGCAAAGCTCGTTGTCGACGGTTAATAATTCTACATTCATTGTGAACTCAAGTATTAAGTTCCGTAAGACGAAGATATTTATAAACTGACTACTCCTCGGAATATGTTTTTGCAATGAAAATAATAAAAGCAAACTCTCCGTACTGGATAGAGCGATGACAGCATATGCATACGTCACGCAGATAGGATGCAATGGCGCTCATTAAAATTAAATTTATGAAAACAAATGAAAATGTCTAGTCTATATCTAATACTAGCTTTTGGGCGCGGCTTCGCTCGCGTGGACTTCGAACCCGTGCTTATCTCTATGCATTTTTTTTTATGAATATAAAAGTGGTTATTGTGACTAAACTATGATAGTTAGATATGTGCTCTCGCGGACTTTTTTGTAGATTTTAATAAGACCTACAAACTCGTAGTACTTTATTTTGTTCTATTGTCAATCGTTTTTGCAGCGCACGCATAAATAGGTTTTCGATTTTACACCTTGGGTTACAAAATCGCAATTTTCATACGGATCCCTAATTCCTTTGAAAATAAAATATAGCCTATAACCTTCCTCGATAAATGGACTATCTAACACTGAAAGAATCGGACCAGTAGTTCCTGAGATTAGCGCGTTCAAACAAACAAACAAACTCTGCAGCTTTATATATTAGTATAGATACACATGTAGATAAAACTGATATTATTTAAAAAAATCTTATTTTTTAATCCTTAGTAGTGTTATATGTTTCAGTGTAAGCTTGTGGCACCTTATTGGGTTGCGCATTTGGATGTAATAACTTTGACAATAATGTATTATGTACGTACTGGATGTCCTAAATAAATTAAAATTAAATTAGGGGGGGGGGCTAAATAAAGCAGAAGAAAAGCTAAAGATAAAAATGGTCATCTCTAGTGACTTATGCCAAATTGCAAGCCAAAACAATGGAATGCACATATTAAAAAAAAATCTACTACTACTCAGTCCATAAATGGCTGCCTACGGCTGATTCGGGCCTCCTCCCATCTCAGTGAGGGTATTTAGCCTACTGTGCTTACGCCGGGTTTCGCATCAAGTTTTTCTTCCCTTGCGGCTAGGTTTTCGGTCTCGTCATTTCCCTTTGTCAGCTCCTACGACAGCCACAGGATAGACACTAAGTGTTCTAAATCCGTCACCACACAAAAAAATATATTTTTTTAATATTAAGTATGTATGATACTAATTTTAAATGTAATCTGAATCGTTTAAGAAATAAAGGCTATTTAAATATGAAGTCCTGCAGTGGGCTATGTTATCAAATCAGTAATGTTATCAACATTCTTAGTGCCATAACCGAATCGAACAAATGTCTTAATGTGTCACTTTAATATTACTTGCTCTCGGTCAAGATGTATTCATGAGTGGCCTTTATCTAAAGAGCCCTACATGTCTGTCTGTCTGATGAAGATTTTTGAGCACATAGCGTCATGACACCATTCCATCCTGATGCTGTTACGCTGACTAAAGGAAATTAGTCAGAAAGGGCAGGGAATAAGGCAGAAAATCTTGCCATAACTCCGCCGGCCGGCGTGGCATATTTCTCATCTATGATCAAAGGAGGCCCGACTAGGTAGTGGATCTTTCACGGGCTATGAAGAAGAGGAAGTACCCAAGTTAGATGAACGATTCCCATGTGTAAACATTAGCAACTTTGAAGCTCTATTCATCAGTCGTTTCATTCATACCTACATTTATATTGTGTAGTATGGACAAAGCCCGCTGACTGGTTGACAAGTTCTCAATTATTTAAGTTGTCGATTTGACCCAGATACTGCGGCTCTGATGCTGTATTGCTTAAGGAAGAAAATTCAGGACAAATATGGTTTGAGACCTTTATATCCCAGAACACTGTTCACTTAGCATGAGAAATACAACGATGGACATGTAAACAAAATTATTAGCTACTTTTCATAACGTTCTTAGTAATAATTAACAATTTAAGTGTGTTCAACAATTAAAATATAAGTGACGGTTAGTTGAAAACAAACCGAAGCATACAAAGGACTTATTAATATGGGTGAATAAATAATTGGTATAAGGACGTTTTAATAGAATTTACCGTTTCAAAGTTTGTTTTATAGTGTATCGCATAGATTGTTTATTTTCTAATTCTAATTTCAAAGTTTCTCTCAAGTTTAGACCAGAGTAGAGATTTCAATCCACATCAAATCAATGAAAAGGGCATTTCATTTTCTTGCCTACCCACTAAAACCCCAGCGGTTAGGGTAACACGACACGCTTGGGGCACGCCACAGGTTCGCGTAGACGCATTCCACTGTGACGCCCAGACGAGGCAAGCGACAGTCAGAGGGCTTCCTGGGCAACGGTGACGCCCTCAGTCAATGAGGCTTTCGTCGGATAAGATACAACCCTGTGCCAACCCGTCTTGGCAGCGTGGCACAGTAGTCTAATTTCCCGCCATGAAATTGGAAGAGACACGAATCCGTTCTGGCTAATATATGGACATTGATCTATGATTTGCATTGAGCATATCCAGCGCAGGGTACGATCTATGGTAGCCCTATTGTGCTCTTAGGGTTTCCGTTCGGTTCAATTGAATAGTATATTGTCACTGGAATAATATTGCGGGACGTAAAGAAATTTTACTGCACTTGCCTTTCAAATAAAGTTTTTAAATTAAATTTTTGTTTGAATATTCAATTTTATTTTTCGTTATAGCTTTTGTTACAGTTTATGTTTTTGTTGAGATATAATTATTTTGTTACTTTTGTTATGTCCATGTGGTGACGGATTTAGAATAACAAAATGTCACCAATCCGTACCATCCTGAGGGTGTTGTAAGAGGCGACTAAATGAACGCAAAAGGCAGATCACCTAGCCGCAAAAGAAGAAAAACTTGAAACAAACCCTGTGCCAACCCGTCTTGCCAGCATGGCACAGTAGGCTAATTTCCCTCCGTGAACTTATTCTCCGTGATTCAACTGGTTTGGAATTTCGTCGTATGTATATCAGCAAAGATGTGTAAGATGGCTAAGTTAGAATTATTTCCATGATTCACATATTCGACCCCTGTACAAACCATACGTTTATTTGCACAAAATATAAAAAAAAACATAAGAGCTGTTTAACAGTAAACGTAAACACATTCATTAGGGGCAGCGCAGACGACAGACTATACTTGACGCACTTTTTATTATGTGAAAATAGAACCTAAGCAATTATATGCAGTAACGCATACGACACGCAAAAAGTCCAGCTCACAAAAAAACCGTGTCATTCTGGTAGATCTCGTGCGCGATCGAAGTGCGCAAACAAAATAAAACGTTTGCTTCAACGCACGGTAACGCAGACGGCGGCGCACACTTTTAGTATGCAATCTCTGGGGGGCATAACGTATGCGGTATAATACCATGGCGCTAGAGATCGATATTAATACAAGAAATACAAAACAGACCAGCAATTTATGAAACTTCTAAGCCAGAACATCATAATTGACATTAAAAAAAATGTGGGATGAAGTGTAAGGCGCTTCACACACTGCCCCGCGCTCCGTCGCCTGGAGCGGAGTGGCAGATTTTTCGTCATGTGCCCCACAGACTCGATCGCACATAAAGTGTGTCGTCTGCGCTGCACCTAATAGGCACTAAAAGGGAAAAATAAACATCCATTTGAAGGAAGAATCCAATTTAAATTGACACCGACGTTAATTAGGATAATGGTATGCCTAAGGCACCGACTCTTAATGGTTTAGTACCCATTTTGAAACGGGGTTACTTTTATTTTATTTTTATCTTTCTGTTGAAATAGAATTATTTTCTGTTTTTCTTGACACGGCCGACTTGCTTGTTGGTTACAAAATGCGTTAGGGTACAATATTCACTTAAGCTAACGGCCCAGTTTGCAACAAGACTGCAATATTTAAAGCCTAACCAAAACATAAATTGCTTAAACGAGCACACCAAGAATTTCTGGAATGTGCCTGCAGCTGTTTTTATGTAAATACAGAACCTATGTTCTATTAGAAATGTTAACCTAAAATCATTATCATTGAAATTAAACACTTTTTAACGGATTTATCGCGTGTTTATTACATTATTTAATTCCCGACGTTCGAATGCTTTGCAGCTGTCGTGGTCGCGGGACAGACTAGACAGTTGTCTTCAAAAGTACAAAGAAATAGTTAAAATCAATCGCCTATAATAATTTTTGTTAATTGATTACGTTTCCTGTGCACGCAGAAATCGCGAAAACCTCAGAAATCATTATTCGTCATCATTTCAGCCTCTAAATGACCCATTACAAGTGTAGATTATCTTCTCCTCTAATGAAAATTATTTCCATGATACAGTTCGAATGGGGCTTTACAGAGAAGATTTGATACCCAACACTGTTTAGCTGCAACCCTTTTTAAAACTTTTTAGATTTTAGAAATAAAATAAATAAATAAATATCCTTGGACATTTCACACAACGCCATCTCGTCCTAAGCTAAGCAACTTAATGCTTGTGTTATGGTAACGAGATTGGATGATAAACTACTTAAATACTTTTTTTTTTTTTGTAAATACATACTTATTATAGATAGAACTTATAACTAGCAACTAAATTAGTAGTAGTTTAGTTGCTAGTTATTATCTGTTTTGTTGTCCTATCAGTAAATAAACTAATGAACGGGCCTTCTACGAGCTCATAAGGGGAAATTAGTTGACTGTGCCACCCTGGCCAGACGGGTTGGGACAGCGTTTGTATCAAGTTTTCCTTCTCTTGTCGTTATCTGATCTGCTTCTTGCGTTAAGTTAGTCGCATCTTACGACACCAGGATCATAAAAAATGGTGTCATTTTTTTTTAATAACGTAACCACTGCACTGGGTTATACCTATATCGCTGTGGTGGTTTATAAACATAAAATTCACGAACATGAATGACACCCAGACTCAGAGCAAGTGACGCTGGTTTACACAATGACACTTGCCCGGCCTCGGAATCCAACCCCTAGACCAACGAGGCGGTCTATTATGTATTCTATATCCGTCACCTCACAGAAAAGAAAAGAAACACTAAATTGCATAAAATACTAGCGACCCGACCCGGCTTCGCACGGGTGCCATGATGAACGTCTAAATTTATCAGTTTTTCTCTACAATATTATGCATGTATTATACATTAGACCCTCATCTTGAGTCACTCTATCTATTAAAAAAACCGCTCCAAGATCCGTTGCGTACTTTTAAAGATTTAAGCATACATAGGGACGGACAGACGACAGCGACTTTGTTTTATACTATGTAGTGATAGTGATATAAATAAATATCCTTGGACATTTCACACAACGCCATCTCGTCCCAAGCTAAGCAACTTAATGCTTGTGTTATGGTAACGAGATGGATGATAAACTAATTATATAATATTTTTTTTTGTAAACACATACATATTATAGATAGAAATGACACCCAGACTCCGAGCCAGTGCCTCTGGTTTAGATAAAGACACTTGCACGACCCCGGAATCGAACCCGGGACCCGTTGATCCAAAGGCGACACATCTAACCACTAGACCAACGACCAATGATGAAGATAAAAAGTAATGAGTAATGGCGGTCTTAAGCGATTTCTTCCAAACAACGTTTAACCTACTTTGCCTCGAAGCTGTACCTTTTGAGGTTAGGTTGTCTGCCTTTTGCTTCTTCCCTTAGACACGACACCCTCAGGAAGAACAGGGTTTCGTATCAAGTTTCCTTCTCTTGCGGCTAAGTTAACGGCCTTATAATTTAAGCTCGGCTCTTACACCTTCAGGATGGAATAGGGCGTTGACATTATGCTACAGGATTAGTTTACATGAGTAACTCGAGAATGGCTGGGCTGATATTAATGATCCCTGATTTGTTGAATTCGTCTGTCCCTAGTAGATCTGTTGGTGGTAGCCTACACGTCTCCGGGGATTCTTAGCACCCCCTGCTCCGACGCTTGCCTGACCGCTACCGTAATCAGGGGCCTTGGAGCTACCGGAGACTGGGGGCCGTTGTTTGGTTTTCTTATCCATGGGGGGAATTTGCCCTAATCGCCACGCTGGGCAGGCGGGTTGGCGATCGCAGTAATAAGCTGACGTTTGTTATCCCTTAGTCACCTTCTACGACACCCACGGGAAGATATGGGGTGGTGATATTCTTACTCCGTCACCACACAGAATGACTAGGTGGACGGACGATCTTGTGAAGGTCGCTGGGAGTCGGTGGATGCGGTCTGCACGAGATCGTGCATTTTGGAAATCTATGGGGGAGGCCTATGTTCAGCAGTGGACTTCTGTGGCTGATAGATAGATAGTAGATCTACTACTTCAGGTCGACCCACTGCTGAGTCGGGCCTCCCCCCATCACAGAGAGTGTAATTAGCCTACTGTGCCACGCTGGCCAGACGGCTTGGCATATGGTTTCGTACCAAGTTTTGCTTCTTTTGCAACAAGGTTATCAGCCACGTCATTTCCTTTGTCAGCTTTTACGACACCCTTAGCATGAAATGGGATGGTGACACCATGTATTCTAAATATACTAAGATCAATTTTGAAAATATTTAGTGAAAACAACGGAACGGGATTCAAATCCACGCGGGCGCAGCTGCAAGCAGCAGCTAGTTATGAACAAATATATAAACACTAGCTGATGTTGTTTTAAAATAGCCAAAGCAATAATTAACCCCCAATCCCCCCCCCCCTCTTTCTCGGAATTCCGTTCTTAGCTGACCTCTACTCGGTGAAATAATATTCCTACCAAATTTCAATGTTTCCTTATGGTTCCAGAGATATCGTGATGATTCAATCTATGTATATAACAGCTCCTATATAATATATATAAATAGATAATATGTAACTTGGTTGAGTAACACCATTATCAGTTAAATAACATGAAAACCTTTTGTTCTTGGAAAATGTGTCGATCAACGTCGATAATCTCAATTTCCCTCTGGAAAATGTTTGTGGATGTTAATAAATTCGATACATGTTTGCCCTCCAAACGTCTATATTGACGTTGAAAGTTAATGTAACCAACATATTTTACGTATAAATAAATTTTTCGAAATAATAGCTTCAAGCTTCATCTACGTGATTTCTTTAGCAAAGTTCTTCAAAAACGTTTGAGCAAATTATGCGTAGCGAGAGTGACAGACCGGCAAAGTTACATTCGATCCATGTGGTGACGGATTTAGAATACAAAGTGTCACCACCCCATTCCACCCTGAGGGTGTCGTAAGAGCCGACAAAAGGAAATGACAAGGCCGATAACTAAGCGGTAAGACGGGGACGGATCAGAATATAAAATTTCCCCACCGCACGCTGGGAAATAACGCGTGTTGTAAAAGTCATAAAAATCCGGCCCGCTTGAAGCCCCTGGCGTTGCTTTCCATCACGCAAGCCTATATAGGGTTAAATAAAAAAAGACGGCTGGTCTTTTAGACTCTACGCAAAGGCTGGTCTTTTAAGGGCTAACACGATGATGACGTCTAGTCTATTTCTTTTAGGCTCCGAATATGAATTTGTCCCATTCGGTGTCGAGACCCTTGGTCCGTGGGGTCCTAGCGCTATAAGCCTTTTTAACGAAATAGCAAAAAGGTTAGTCGACATCACAGGAGACCGAAGAGCTGGTAGCTACCTCGGACAAAGAATCAGTATAGCGATTCAAAGGGGGAACGCTGCCAGTATCTTCGGAACCTTGCCTAAAGGGACTCCTTTAAATAATATATTTTAGTATTTAAGTTTTAGGTTAATTGGTATTTTTAGTCTTGTTTTATTACTTAAGTTAGTGTTTATGTAAGTACATATTACTTAAGTTAGTGTTTATTTAATAAAATTTCTTTTAGTTCTTTTTCATTTGAAATAAGTGTTCAAGTATGAGGATTAACAGATTTTTTTTTCAAAACTAGATATATAATTTTAATTCGTAAGTAGCGAAGCATTAATGTTAAGAATTAAGAATTATTTAGCGATTTTATGTAATGTTTTGTTAGGTATGTACCCGTAAAAGCAATAAGTATTTTTTTGTAGTCAGGTCTGGGCTGTAAACCAGCGCTCGGTGAAGCTGTGCCAAGTGCAGCTCCCTTCAGCATTTGCCCACGCCCGTTGCCATTGCTTTTTTTTCTATTATTATGTAAAATTTATGTACAAAATTAAGTGGCTATATACAAATCTATCTATCTATCTGTCTACATTTATTAGAACACGTAAGTTGACAAGTATCTATCATTATTATGATCCTACTAATCAGAGTTCCTTAATATTTTTTCAGTACTCTGGACTTGTGACACACACCAGCATACCTAAGTTTTTTCTGGAGTTAGGTACAAAATATCAGTATCAATAGTACTATTAAGAAGTATTTTTTTGACCTGCGATTAAATCCTTTAAGGACTATAACCACCAGCCAGCAGGGGGAGTGTGGGAATACCCTCCGCGTCAGTGAAGAAAGTAGGCGTACCCACTAAACGTTCCCGTTGTATGTACCGTCCCGCGCTTGCTGCCCCGAGGGCCCTGACTGTATCTTCACGTGGAGTACAATTAGACGCCGTCCTATTGCCATAGCTCGCGCGATGTTGCGTCCGTCCGACAAAAAATGATCGTGTGACCGTGCGATCAAACATACTGATTTCTACTGAATGTCCTATTGAAGGCCGTGCGATCATGCGATGCGACCAAATTGTTTAAACGTATCGTATTGATCAGACGACCGTGTGTTCAAATATTCTGATATCTACTAAATGTCATATGGCCAACCATATGACATTTAGTAGATATCAGAATGGGGTACCCATGGAATCCAAATTCCATGGATTCATAAGATGATATTGGAAGAGAACTTCTTCACTATCACTATCATCACTACATAGTATAAAACAGAGTCGCATTCTTCTGTCCGTCCCTATGTATGCATAAATCTTTAAAACTACGCAACGGATTTTGAAGCGTTTTTTTTTAATAGATAGAGTGATTCAAGAGGAAGGTTTATATGCATAACCCACCCCCGCTTTGCACGGGCGAAGCCGGGGCGGGCCGCTAGTAATTAATAAAATGCGTGTTCATCCCATTGTTTGGACTTAATGGAGTGAAGACTATAAAAACAGGCTTAAAAATGACAAAGAGTGGCTATTATTGCAATGATTTTGAATCAAATAAGAAGATTAAGTGAAAATATTTTAATAAAAGTTACATTATTATGATTGATTGATAAAACTTACAATATTATTATTAATCATCGTACGACCGTAATAGGACAAATGTTTTCTCATCGCGCGATCGGTTTCATCGCACGATAAAATCGCATCGCGACATCGCACGAGCGATGGCAATAGGACGGCGCCTTACACCAACTACTTCTACTTCCCAGCCCATAAATGACCCACTGTTGAGTCGGGCCTTCTCTGCGACGCTTGCTAGACGGGTTGGAATAGGGTTTCGTATTACTTTTTTCTTCTCTTGCGGCTAGGTTTTGGTCTTATCATTTCCTTTGCTCTTACGACACCCTCAGAATAAATTTGGGTGGCGACACTATGTTTTTTTAATCACCACACAATATTACACCTATTGTAAAGTATATATATGGATTGGTCTAGTGGTTAGATGTGCCGCCTTTGGATCAACGGGTCCCGGGTTCGATTCCGGGGTCGGGCAAGTGTCTTTGTCTAAACCAGTGGCACTGGCTCGGAGTCTGGGTGTCGTTTCTATCTATAATATGTAAGTATTTACAAAAAAAAAAATGTATATAAGTAGTTTATCATCCATCTCGTTACCATAACACAAGCATTAAAATTGCTTAGCTTGGGACGAGATGGCGTTGTGTGAAATGTCCAAGGATATTTATTTATTTATTTTCTTACAACCGAGTACAGTCGAAGCGATATTGAGAAATAACCGCGTCTATAGAACCTCTGATGAGCTCAAAGACTCACATTGTTCGATACGACCTGCATTGTACTTACAATCAATTGTATCACCCGAGTCTTTGTTCGTATTGTTTGTAGACCTACATACCGTTCAGATATCCAACATTTAATTAACCAGGTCCTTTGGTTGGTTTAACGTAGCAGAAATGATTTTAGGATGGTGGAATGGAGAGAATTTGCCTGGACTATCTCGTACGGTGTTTAAAATACTAATTTTATTCTGAAGTTTTCATATTTTCATAATGTTGGTCAAAGTTACGAAGCCGATTATTTTATGCTTCTAAGTACAATTCAAGATGATACAGTTTAAGAAAGAAAAAATGTAAAAAAAAGTCTTTTACTTAAAAAAAATGAAACTGCTATGAAAAATTGCAGAACATAAATGTGGGTGATTCGGGTACCCCAAAGAGTGCTCTATCTCTGGACTTCCACTTGACACTATTTTTTGGGACATCCTGTATACAAATAAATAAAATTGGGGTGTCTGTTTGTAATATTAAAATAACCGCTTCTAATAATAATAATATAACATGCATATATGTAATATGCATGTTATATACCAAAAAGAAATATTTTCAGTCTTTTTGCTCTGATTCTGAAACAGCTGGACCAATTTTGACGGGAATTTCATTTGACTTTTATTGACATCTCACGCTTTTCAGAAGCACTTACTTACTGAGTTTTCCACGTTATTATATACCACACGGTAAGTTCGCAAGTAACAGCTACTTTTTAATATATTAATTAACATCCAATCAGGGATTACAGCGATACACAATTTCTCGTTAAATTTTAAATCCTATTGTTATAATTGGCATTTACTATCGGGACCGCGATCGAGCTGCAATTTAAAGTAATTATCGAAAATAGCTGATGCCTGCATCATTTGTTCTCATGGATTTATTGAGTTTCAGTCTTCAGTAACGATTGGATAAAGTACTATCATGTAGCGAGTGGTGACGGATTTAGAATACATAGAGTCACCACCCCATTCCATCCTCCATCCCCCATATAACTGGAGGAAGCCCGACTCAGCAGTGGGTGATGTATGGGTAGAGTATTAAGAAGTACCGCCAAAATATTGTTGCCGAAGATATAATTTTATTAAACGTTACTTTCACTTATAACAAGACAGAGTGAGTATATTTACTTCGAGAGGCTATGTCAGAAACTACTAATAGAACTTCAAAATTATTTTCATTTTTACATAAGAATTTGTAAAAATGTTAATGCAAGTGCATTTTTTTTACCCGGGGTAAAATCCTTTATGGACTTTCCCCGCCAGCCTGCGGATGGTCAACAGGGGGTGTGTTGGCGTCCCCTCCACCTCTGTGAGGAAATGGAGGGGCATACCATCTCCTCACAGAGGCGGAGGTCTAGTGGTTAGATGTGCCGCCTTTGGATCAACGGGTCCCGGGTTCGATTCCGGGGTCGGGCAAGTGTCTTTGTCTAAGCCAGAGGCACTGGCTCGGAGTCTGGGTGTCATTTCTATCTATAATATGTACCTTAAGTTGCTTAGCTTGGGACGAGATGGCGTTGTGTGAAATGTCCAAGGATATTTATTTATTTGTTTATTTATACCTATCAAACGTCCCCGGGGTGTAGCGACCGACGCTTGCTGCCCCGTGGGCCCTGACTGTATCTCCACGGGACAACTGCATTGCCTAGACGAATAGGCAATTCAATCGTATATTACTGCAACTCAGCCCATAAATGACCCACTGCTAAGTTGGCACAGGGTTTCGGTTCAAGTTTTCCTGCGCTCACGGTTAGGTTATCGGCCTTGCCATTTCCTTTTGTCGGCTCTTACGACACCCTCACGATAAAACGGGGTGGTGACACTATGTATTCTAAATCCGTCACCACATGGACTAAAACTTACGGTACTTCAATAGTATACTGGGGACCCAGCAGTCATCACTACATAGTATAAAACAAAGTTGCTGTTTTCTGTCCGTCCCTATGTATGCTTAAATCATTAAAACTACGCAACGGATTTTGAAGCGGTTTTTTTTAATAGATAGAGTGATTTATGAGGAAGGTTTATAAGTACAATAGATTCATAATATTTTAGAGAAACACTGATAAATTTAGATGTTCATCATTGCACCCGTGCGAAGCCGAGGCGGGTCGCTAGTTTCATAACAATGCAATCTTTTCATCCGCTCCATAGAGCTGTAAACATTGTTGAATTTCTTCTTAGTAATATTTTTAACGTAGAGCCCGAAACGCAGATCTTTCTCGCTTCCATCTGTTGAGGAACATAACAGTATTTCACATTAATAACAAATGTTTGAGCATTAATTGCGACCGAACTACCATCACTCGTGCACTTTCCTAAAGCTGACTGCATACTGGAGGAATACAAAATATTCAATTAGTGTAAAATCGTATGGTAATTTGGTAACGTAGAATCACTTATATTTTTATATCCCCATGGTAATTTATAGAGCAAGCTACATTATTGTATTTGCACCCAAATTTTTATTACGGTTTTTATTACTGAAATGATAATGAAGGTTCTGACAAGATGACGATACAATATAACCAGATGGCTCTAAAATCGTAACTAGTATTTGGTAGAAATTCCCGCAGGCAACCTCCAAATTCAAGGCCTGCCTCTTAGGTCCCCGTAGGCGCCTCATCCGTGTGGTGGCGGATTAAGAATACATAGTATCACCACCACATACCATCCTGAGGGTGCCTCTGGCTAAGACAAAGACACTTGCCCGACCCTGGAATCGAACCCAGGACCCGTTGTTCCAAAGGCGGCACATCCTACCCCTACGATGCAGTCCATTGGATCCTACAATATATTATGCTTACTTCGCTAGTGTGAACCGTGCCTTACTTAACTAATGTCGTAGGACTCGTGGGTGACCGACAAATCTCGCTGCAATATAACGTCGAACATTTACATAGTTGCAATGTGGCAAGTCAAGTTTGGTCCGTAACTGCCCATTTCATGACGAATTTAATTTACATAGTCTTCAGTTTGTCGAGGAGGCTGATTGAGGTTACGGGGGAACTAAAGACTGGCTCAAGTCTCGCACCGAGATTGGGTATCGCTATTCAACGCGGGAATGCGGCCCGTCTTTTGGGACCCCTACCTTGCGGCAATGGTTTAGCACATTTGTAAATGTTTATTCTATGTAAATATTTATTTAAGGTAAAAATAAATTGGAATGAAAATAACCTACTTATTACATATTTTAATTCCAAATTATTTTTACCTTACCCTTAGGAGGAAATATGGTGGTGACACCGAGTGTCCTAAATTAGAATACATGGTATCACCACCCCATTCCATCCTAAAGGTGTCGTAAGAGGCGACAAAAGGCAATGACAAGGCCGTTTACCTAGCTATAAAATAAAAAAAATTGATACGAAATCCTGTCCATACCGTCTCGCCAGTAGGCTAATTACCCTCCATGTAACTGGAGGAAGCCTGACATAGTAGTGTGTCATCTATGGGCTGACAAGTAGTAATCACTATCACTATTACTACATATTATAAAACAAAGTCGCTGTCGTCTGTCCGTCCCTATGTATGCTTAAATCTTTAAAACTACGCAACGGATTTTGAAGCGGTTTTTTTTAATAGATGAAGTGATTCAAGAGGAAGGTTTTTATGTAATGTAATACCTGCATAATTGCACCCGTGCGAAGCCGGGGCGTGTCGCTAGTAGTAGAATACAATGAACTTCCCATCTCCTCGGTGTAGTTCTTTTAACGGATAATACCAAATCGCAGAAACACCGATGATGTATCAATATGAGATCACGTCAAAAACATTTCTAGTTCTCCGAGTACTCACTACACCACTTGAGGCCCTTTTTGCTCGAATGTAAACTTAGTTCTCTAGTGTCATTTTGTTCCGGGGATAAAATCCTTTATGGACTATTTACCCCGACATGGGGATATGACCTGGGTGTGTGGGCTGTGTAGGACTATATCATGAACTACTTCTAGCTAATTAAACTCCATGGAGGAAGCCAGACTCGGCAGTGGGTCATGCCTATGAGTGACCCACTACTGAGTCGGGCTGAGAAGTATACGTAGCCTTAATGACAATACGCGCATACTATTAGACAATACAGATTAATAAACTATTTAAGCTTATAGGACGAGGCATGTTTAGTGAAAGCTTTCATCGTAATAAGAAGTCTGAAGTGTTTTATTATTAGTTTTGTCAGGAATAAAATAACTACGCAGTGCGTCGCAACTTGATTTATGCGATAATTTATAAAACTAATTTGTGATACGGAATAATTTATTCGAAACTAGGCAAGTGTGACAAGTTAGCGCCAACCGTTTAACTTAATTAAAAACAAAAAAAGGCAACATAGAGCGAAAAATAAAAAACCATTTGAGGTCAGTGCCTACTACATACTACTCAGCGCATAAATTGCCCGCTGCTGAGTTGGGCCTCCTCCCATTCATCATCATCATTTCAGCCAAAAGACGTCCACTGTTGGACATAGGCCTCCCCCAAGGATTTCCACAGAGGCCAGTCCTGGGCCGCCCGCATCCATCGTTTTCCGGCGACCTTAACCAGGTCATCGGTCCACCGTGTGGGAGGCCTACCAGCACTCCACCCTACAGCCTACAGTGTCACGTTAGCCAGACGGTTTCGTATCAAATGTTCTTGCGGCTAGGTTTTCGGCCATGTCATTTCTTATTGTCGACTCTTACGACACCCTCAGAATGGAATGGGATGGTGACACAATGTATACTAAATCAATCACCACACGGAACGACTTTATGTTAAATGAAACTAAATTTATGATTTGTAAGGGAAAAATATTACCTTCATACATTTATTTTTTTATCACGTATTTCAGGTTCTATACCAAACTATGAACCGATTTTGATAAACAAATTATGGGAGTAATCTGAAAACAACAACACTGAATATTGTAAAACAAATAAATAACCTAAATTGGTTCAGGCGTGTTTGAGTACTCTGTGATCATAAATTAAAAACAAAAATCGAAGAATTGAGAAACTCCTCCTTGTTTGAAATTGGTTAAAAAAATCCTTGGAATTCCTCGTCCTGATAAATGTATGACACCTGAAGTTGCTTTGATTTTTCATGAGATGCATTAGTTACTATTAGGTTACTAAAACTCAATAGGTACCTACTTCCATTACCCCGCTCGCACACGAGTATTTAAAACCAGAGTCAACAACAACTGCAAATATTCTGTTTCAAACTTTTTAATTTTAAATTCAAAGCATTTTTGCACACGCAAAAAGCCAGGTATACCAGTCGAAATACTGGCGTGTACCTTGTTTTAAAATATAAAAAACGCAGCTCAACATTAAGCCGGGACTGCGCAGAGGTTCGTTTCTCCCGTTCTAGTTAGGGACGCCTTGCTCAGTCTGTGTTCACGAGTCGAGAACTCTCGACATTCGCCAAAGGAGTAATCGACACAAATACGCTGACATCCCTAGCGCGTTCCAAATTCGAAAACCCCGCGAAAATGTTTGGTGTCGAGTGAAGTTTATTAATTGTCTAGAAAAAAACATGTCGTATTAGTTGCCAGCTTTGAAAGAACCTGAGGAGCGATGATCAAGAAAACTTATCAAGGGATATTACTTAGCTTTGTCTCAATTTCTTTCTGCTGCCAAATTACTGAGACTATAGCGAAAAGCGCCAGTAGATTTATTGGTGAGTACGTTACTTTTTAACTTTTAAAAAATTTTAATTTTTTTTAACAATTACAGTTTATACCAGATCTCCTTCACGATGAACTATTTTAGGAATGATCTTAAACTAAATTTATAATTTTATAATATTTATAAATTTAATAATAAAATTTATAATATATATTTTAATAACGTATATCTTTAAGAATACCTTGTTGGTATAGGAGTTAGATTGGCCGCCTTTGGATCAGGGCTTCTCTATTCGATTCCGGGGTCGGACAAGTGTCTTTGTAAATCAGAGGCACTTGCTCTGGGTGCTCTGTCTGGATGTCATTTGCGTTCGTGAATTTTATGCTTGTAAACTGCCCCCGCGGTACATGTTACACCTAGAGTAGAGGTTTTGTTTATTTCAAACAAAAACGAAAAAATAACAAATATGTTTATTAACTTTTTCCTGACAATTACGAGGATATTAATACAGATTATCTCGTCGGCTCTTCTCTGTAGAGTAGAATTCCAATCCCGTAGTAATTGTATAATGTCCGATTTTAATTTCATTAGGCAACTATCAACATATTGTTGAATACAACAAAAGTTCAATTGATAAAGAAGTGATCATTTCGTATTATAAACAGAGTTTAAACTTTTGAAGCTACTCGTATTTCAAAAATAAGGGTGCACTAAATTGCTGGCAGGATCCATAATTTAAAATGTTAAAAGTTGGCTACTTCCAAGTCTTGTCTCCTCAAATTCGATGATAGAAAATTAGCCTATCGTGCCACGCTGCCAAGACGGCTTTTCGTTTCTAGTTTTCCTTCTCTTGCGGCTTTTCTGCTTTGTCATTTCCTTTCATCGGCATTCATCATAAGGATACCCTCAGCATGTAATCGGTGTCACCACACTGACTACAAATTCCTTTAATCCGTTTGGTCGCCATGGATTTAGAATACATAGTTATTCGCCACCCTAATTCTTCCTGAGGGTCTCGTAAGAACCGACAAAAGGAAATGATATGGCTCAAACCTAGCCGCAAGAGAAGGAAAACTTGATCCGAAACCCTATACGCAGTATGCTAATTACCCTCTATGTTGTTGGAGGAGGCCCGACTCTGGAGGAGGAGGGTCATTTATGGGCTGCGAAGTAGTAGTAGTGAATTTCAATGTGTAATAATCGCAAAAGCCTTATCTATGTGAATTTTTCCCCCGTATCTTCGACTTAAATAGTTTGGTCGCTTATATACACCACGCGTATAGAATAGACTGGTGACACTGTATTCTAAGTCTAGCGCCACTCGAGTACCTAAAGTAGAACACTAAAGTTTACTTACGCATGCATTATAAATTGGTGGCCATTTCGAGTAAATTTTGTACCCTAAATAAATTATTTATGCAAAAGGTCACGCGTGATTTAAAACTGAAACGCGTACGTAAACTAGGACAATTTAACTACTGGGCCCATAGAGAATGGCCCGAAGCACATCAAGTTTTATAGAATCAGCACTATAAAACGGTAATAAAAAGTTATATTGGCAAAAAGTGGAGTGTCATAACGTATTTTAAACAACTAGTCCGGGATTAAGTGCGCTTTTGTTAACGATAGATGGCAGGACCGTATGTGCAAATTGTTTTAACTATTCTCTACATTGCTGTTTTTATCTGTGCGGTTATCTGGCTGTCTGGTTCTTCGGTAAAGTTGGACTTTAATATAACATTTAATAATATAACAAAAATGGCCCTCGATATAAGTTTAAGTGCACTTCTGATAACTAAAAGATACCAGTGCACGGATGGTTTTCTTAATAGTGTGAAGTTTCTATTATAATTTCATTATAATACAGGGTTGATACGACCTAAGGGCATTTTTAACTGCCTATACTACGTTTCATTTCCAGGCTCTGTACCAAAAATCAATTAAATTGGAGCAATACTTTAGCCGCAAATGATTTTTTAAATTTTTGCCTCATTTGAACATGATGTATATTTCCTAACCTTTCCTATTTATTAACCTTAGGGGCGTGATGCGTTAATCACGTGATGTTTTTTTAACATTTTTTAACCCCTCCCTCCCCCTTGGTGATACCTGGTGAGGTTTAAGACTACCCCTCCACCCCCCATGAAAAATCACTTGTATATTTTTTTGTACCGTTTCGAATTCATACCAATCACATATAGTATACGTAGTGTAATTTAATGCCCCTCTGTCATATCAACTCTGTATAAAGCTTAGTGAATAAATTATTATTCTATTGTGAAGTATGACGCAGAAACAGAGGATTGTCTGAGCCCATGTTTTAAATGTTCTCTTACAAGCTTCGTAACCAGTCTTCGTTACCAGTTGGTTAAAAAAATGTTGTTTTTATGCACCAAATTCCTGCCGCCTTCTTTGTAGCTATAGAGACTTTGTTACGCCGTGTATTTAATTTGCATCCTGTTTATAATGTACATCCTGTATATATGGTAACTTTTTTCTGTAATATTGCTGAAGAAAGTGTCATATCTGGACTTGAGAAACGTGGTGGAACTTCGGATATTTACATTTATTTAGTTGATTTTCACTAGAACCCATGTTTAGTAATAAAAAACAGGTTCAGAACAATGTTCTGGTCAGAATTCTCTTAAACACGGAGCTGTTTTGTTTGTTTAGCTGTATAATCTCCCATATCGGATTCTCACATTTTATTCAGCGTCTGACCTATCGTCATACCTAACTTTTTGATAATTATATGCATGTATTAAAAAATAATCAACTCTCACCGACGACTTAAACCTATTTAAGCCCTTAACATTTAGAACTCTCGTGAATTTTCGTGTCTCACAACGCCACTCTTAAAGTTGCCTGTCGTTACATAGAAAAATAGATAGACATCGTCAATTATTAATTTGTTTTAATTACATATGGGTTTCACGTTTTCGAATTTTTGATCCTAACATGTGACGTCACAAAGTTATTGACCCCCTGCCCCTCGTCCCACAAGGTCACATTCCAATGATACTCTAGATGATACATTTTATGAAAATATTTCACAACTGAAAATTATGTAGAAGACCGGGCAAAGAGGAGGAAGCTCAGTCGGAAGGCGGACCCTGGCAATAGCTGGGATTAACGCCATATAGAAGAAGAAGAAGATTTCACAACGGCTAGCTTTGTGAATCCTACTGTTTAAATTACTGCTTGTTACACACGTCACACGATAAAGCACCCTCAACGTCTGACGTAGTTCAAGGATGACCCCTTACACCTTGTATTTGTAATAATGGGACATCATACATTTTCCAAGCCATACTGTAATTTAAACAGTAGGATTCATTAAGCAAGCTCCCGTTGTGAAATATTAATCAGCCGGCCGAAAACTGGCGTTTGATGTACTCTACACCTTAATAATACTTTTCGTAATAATACTTCTATCGTGACGTTACGTTTTCAGCAACGTTCTCTCGTGACACAGAGTAGCTATCTACCTGTCTCTGAATGTGTACTACTAATTAAATCAGGCATTGGTTTAGCTATTTGCTAAACTTTTTAATATTGAGGAGACTTAACTAGTTATTATGCAGGGTGGCCAAAAAGTCGTGGATCAGACGCAACCAGCGGTAAGATGGGGTCGTCAGCAGCAAAAAAATGTTATAAGGGAGGTCTTTAAGGTCAACCCCTGCAGAGTTATATTTGATTATATGTTTTTATGAGAAATTGTCTTTTTTTACTAAAACTTAATAAAATTCGATAAAATCTACACTTCACACATCGATTGGTACTGATGAGTCCTTTCATTAGACATTTATAGGCTATTTATAGTAGTTTATTGGGTGTGTTGAAGATAATATTAAGTTTTACGAAAGAAATAATTCTTAAATCAAAACTTGTTATTTACATACGACCCCGTGAAAAAAAAACTCTTTAATAACTTCATTAGACTAATTAAGATTTAAATTAGATTGTGTGACAAGTTTATGAAAATCACTTCAGTTGTTTTGAATTTGGAAGTAGAACCTTGCCTAAATGAACTACAACTTAAAAAAATGATATAGGACATATGTTTTATGAAAATAGAATCATTGTGTAAGTGTATTTCGTGCTAAATAGGTCTTTAAATACGTAATGTACTACTACTACTCAGCCAAAGATGACCCACTGCTGAGTCGGGCCTCCTCCAGTTATATGCCTACTGTTAGCCTACTGGGCCAGACGGGTTGGCACAAAGTTTCGTATCCAGTTTTCCTTCTCTTGTGGCTAGGTAATCTGGCTTGTCATTTCCTTTAGTCGGCTTTTACGATACCCTCATGACGGAATGGGGTGGTGACACTATGACACTATGACATATCTATACCAATATATAAAGCTGCAGAGTTTGTTTGTTTGTTTATTCGTTTGTTTGTTTGTTTGTTTGAACGCGCTAATCTCAGGAACTACTGGTCCGATTTCAAAAATTCTTTCAGTGTTAGATAGTCCATTTATCGAGGAAGGTTATAGGCTATATTTTATTTTCAAAGGAATTAGGGATCCGTATGAAAATTGTGATTTTGTAACCCAAGGTGTAAAATCGAAAACCTATTTATGCGTGCGCTGCAAAAACTATTGACAATAGAACAAAATGAAGTACTACGAGTTTGTAGGTCTTATTAAAATCTACAAAAAAGTCCGCGAGAGCACATGTCTAACTATCATAGTTTAGTCACAATAACCACTTTTATATTCATAAAATGAAAATGCATGATGCACGATGAGATAAGCACGGGTTCGAAGTCCACGCGAGCGAAGCCGCGCCCAAAAGCTAGTTTTATTATAACTGGTTAGGTCTGTAGCGACCAACATGCTACATACTTTACAAAATTTACCCGAAAAATCAGAACTGATATCATCAATAAATATTGCCTACAAATGCGAGAATCACCAAAAATTCCTACACCGCGATAGTGAAATTTCTAGGGCAATTCGCACGGTTGAGAAATATCTGGCTACAACTACCCGGGGATAGGCGCCGACCCTTGCCAGACATATCACCTCGTCTGGCTAAATGATTCTCCCTTTGCGCCTTAAGGTCCCTTTATGTTTTTTTAAGCAATTGCGCAAAAAGCGCGGAATGCTGCCAGTATTTTTGGTATTCAACCACATGGGCTGAATTTCTCAAAATTGTACAATAGTTTCCTTTATGTGGTTGCTTTGAATTCTATAAGTTTTAACTTCTCAGCCCATTAATAACCCACTGCTAAGCCTGGCCTCCTCCAACTACATGGAGGGTAATTAGCCTACTATGCCACGGTGGCCAGACGGGTTGGCACAGAGTTTCGTTTCAACTTTTCCTTGCCAACCCGTCTCAGGCCTAACTCAGCAGTGGGTCATCCATGGTCTGTCTAGTAGTAGGACTGTAAACTTAAGTGCATAAAGAGTAGGTAGTAGAAAAAACGTGAGTTATTTCAATTCAAGAATGCTGTAATAGAATTTCATAACCCGAAGTTTGGCGGGTAAAATTAAAATCCATACATTGCTCGCTTCAAAACGCTTCACATTTCATTCACTGCTTTTCGGTTTTACAACGGCGCACTAGTATTTCATTAATTTTCGTTTTCAACGGACAGAATGCGAAACCCGGAGCCCTCATGTTTTCCCGTTTAAAGTTTTACTTTTTCCATTTACTCTAAACCTAGCCGACAGTTTATGGTAGTACATGTAAAGTTCATTTATTACCGTACACTTTTACGTTATGTACATGAAGAGATTCCAATGGCGACACCACCTGTACGGACTGGGACGTAGCTAGCCCGTACTGTGTTTTATGCTTGTTAGAAAATGATAAAACTGGAGGACTTTATGATATACTAGCTGCGCCCCGCGGTTTTGCCCGCGCCTACTTGACTATTGCGTAACCACGGGTGACGCCGCGGGGCGAAGCTAGTCTAAAAAAAGTTGCCTTCGTTACTCCTTATATCATCAGCTACCTATCAGTGAAACTCCTGTCAAAATGGGTCCAGCCGTTCCAGAGATTAGCCGGAACAAAAAGTTAGACAGACGGTATTTCGTTTAATTAAAAAAAAAATATTTTGGTCTGTGTACTTACGCATATAGTAAAAAGTGGTTATTTTGTTATTACAAACAGACACTCCAATTTTATTTATTTGTAGTAGGTATGTATGTATAGATTGTTTATTGATAGTTTAATTATAGTTTAATAATAATCAATTAAAGTAAATGATAAGATGCTAAATGATAAGGTGATATGATTGTAGTACGCGTGCCCGACCGCGATACTTGAACTGAAAGCACTGCTTTCAATAATGTGAAAATTCAGCCGTGTGCCATAAAGTGCTTATCTACGAGCCAAACACCACTGGTGGTGATTACAACCTTTGGCAAAATTGTACATGCTGCATTTAAATCTGAAGTGATGGCACAGGACCTTCTTCACTACATAGTATAAAATAAAGTCGCACTCTTCTGTCCGTCCCTATGTATGCAAAAATCTTTATTTATACTAGTGCTTAAGTAATTATAGATTGTTTAAGAGGTAAATTGTACTGAATAAACCATTTTTCTTTCTTTCTTTCTTTCTTTCTTTCTAAAACTACGCAACGGATTTTGAAGCGGTTTTTTTTAATAGATAGAGCGATTCAAGGGGAAGGTTTATATGTATAACCCACCCCCGCTTTGCACGGGCGAAGCCGGGGCGGGCCACTAGTAATATAATAAAATATAAAATATCCTTGGACATTTCACAAAACGCCATCTCGTCGTTAAGCAACTTAATGCTTGTGTTATGATAACGAGATGGATGATAAACTACTTATATAATTTTTTTTTTTTGTAAATACATACATATTATAGATAGAAATGACACCCAGACTCCGAGCCAGTACCTCTGGTTTAGACAAAGACACTTGCCCGACCCCGGAATCGAACCCGGGACCCGTTGATCCAAAGGCGGCACATCTAACCACTAGACCAACGAGGCAGTCAAATAACCCATTCGAGCCTCTTCTACTTAGATGGAGGGTAATTATCTTACTGTACCACGTTGACCAAACGGCTTGGTAAACGGTTTCGTATCAAGTTTTCCTTCTCTTGTGGCTTTGTCATTTCCTCTTGTCGACTCTTACGATACCCTTAGGGTGAAATGGGATGGTGACACTAAATTCACCATGTGTATTATAAATTCGTCACCACACGGACATTCTGGTTCTCAAAGTAGCAGTTATGTGCATAAATTATTTTGAAGTAATATTATCCAACAAGCTTCTATCCGTGTATTTAGATATGTTTCTTAGATTCTAATGCTTAAATCTCTAGAGGCTTATTTGTTAGCTGGTGGCATTGTTTATTGGTACATATCTATACTAATATTATAAAGCTGCAGAGTTTTTTTGCTTATCGAGCAAGTTTAAAGGCTTTTTTTTCGAAAAAAATAATTCCATCACCAAACTGGAGCAGCTATTATTTTAATAAAAAAAAAATCATAAATTATTGGTACACGTTTTCCTAGCTTTCCTTCTATTGCGGATAGTTATCGGTCCTTTCATTTTATTATTTTGGCATTTCGTTATAGCCATAAGGTTTTTATAACACCCTGTTGAATATTACCAGACTTTCTTCGAATGCGACTTTTTTATAAAACTTTAATTCGCTTCCTCAACATATTCGCTAACGACATTTTATAAACGATAGCGGTAGTTAGAACAATGGGTTAACCCAGACCGCTTGACATATAGGGGCGCTGTTACGGTTTTGATATAGAAATTAATTGTTCGTTATGCAATTAGTCTGGCTTACTCGAGCGAAGGAAGATAGGACATCGGAATATCATGGCACTTGAAATATTATTCGATTGTTCATCTTGAAAGCGCATCGATTTTATCGTATTTTATATTCGTTTCTATAGTAAGTACCAACTCTTCTTTACTTGTCAGTTTTAAATATGAAGTGCTTTAATTATGAAGAAGTTAGTTGTCATTTAACACAATTTATGATAATTGATTTAATCATGGTGTAAACAATAATTTAAAAAAATACTTTTTACGAGTATTTCTTAAACGTCATTTCTTAAACGTCTCTTATGTAATTAAAGCTTCGTTTTTCAGCCCATAAATGACCCACTACTGAGTCGGGCCTCCTCCAAATTCATGGAGGGAATTTAGCCTACTGTGCCACGCTGGCAAGACGGGTTGGCATAGAGTTTGTATTAAGTTTTCTTTCTCTTCATTCTAATTAAAGCTTAATAGTAGGTAGGTATTTAGAGTTACAGTTAGGTAACATTAAACTATTGCCTCAACTTACAATGGCTTGAATAAATACACACCGCTATATTTCTACTAATTAGCATGGTATACATATATCTGAAGTTGTGCCGGAACATGCACACTGGCACAGAAAACTATCTCCCTACGTGCGCTTAACTCAGTGAGTTTAACCCCACGGCAATGTTTTCCATCCGATTTAATCCCTTATGTTGTTACAATAGAAAGGTAATACAATCTTATTTTCTTTCATCTACTAGCGAACAAGAAAATGATATTAAGTTATAATATAAAGCACTGCTTTGAATACGTATCCTTAGTGGTATGATGTTTACGATAATCTGCTTAACATCTTAAGAAGTTTTTTTCCGTTTACTGCTTTCTTTTAGTATGCACTTATCATATTGTAGTTCTATATGTGGGTGTGTGAACTGTGAAGTGAATCAAAATTAAAAATTTATTTATTCAAATTGGCTCATCTTAGCTCTTTTAACACGTCAATATACATTTTACTTTTACTATCGGTTTGGAAAGCTACTCTAATGAGAAGAGCCAGCAAGAAACTCTGTTGTTATTTTCTTCTAAATCAGCATTTTTTTTACAACGACTGATAAGACAGATTTGTGAGAGCAAGCACGCGCAATAGTCACAAAGGCAGAAACATCCGCTGTGTTTAGAACTGCACGCCTGAGCTGATCGACCCCCTAGCAACGGCATTTGTTCACAAGATTGACACATGTCATAGCCATCGCCCTCCTCGAGCATATTGCAGGGAAGAGGTTGACCCGTTACACGACGCCACCAGTGCCATGAGTCTTTGTGTGAGCAACTCGGGCATCCAGGGCAATTACAAAATTAAAACCATAACGCGTTAGAATGCTCTCACATACAAAATCACGGACCCACACGCTAAGAGTGGACTGTGTGTCAAGATAAGACGGTTATTCTTAGAGGACGTCGGAACGCGAGCAAGATGGATCTCACTCACCCTCGTTCTATAGTATGCCAACATTGGCAGCAAGTGATTGTACTTTGATTGACTTCGGTTGGGAAGTTTGGCCCACAAATCAAACGGAAAATGTATTAAAAATTTATTAAATTTAGAATACACAGCTCTCCGCCAAACAGGAATGTGAAAAAACTAACGATTACCGCTCTTCTATTGTTTTCACCAACGCGCTTTCGAATAATAGCCACCCATTGGCCAAGGAGCAAGCCTGCTGCATCGCATTATATTTAAAAACACGCCGAAATCCTGCCCACTTTGTTTTCTTTTCTCTTTTCGTATAGTTGATAGACTGCCGGTGAACTTCGAAGCGACGATAAAAAATCTAATACATTCTCTATACGAGTACATCGAATAAAGCTGGATTAGTTATTTACAACAAAATTAGTTTCTGGGAGCATCCTGTTTGTTGAGACGAACATTTTTTTTTTTTTGTTATTACTATTTTCCTTGTATTCCCTCGCAAAATTGATTTCTGAACGCATCCTGTTTCATGTATATTAAACAAACAGATTGTATGGGAAAATAAAATAGTTGTTTCTACTACTATCGTAGCAATTTCTTTATATCTAATGAACTTTTAAGCAAACATTAGCCAACTGGATCTAGCTTATATCAACTCTTTTTAAATATAAGATATCCTCTTACAAAATATTATAGGTTAAGTGATCCTACGTGTTGTGTTATCGTACTCTTCTTTAGCTTGGTTCATTTCTGACTCAATCTCTCGGAGAAACCTTGAATCCACACTCATTATTAACATAACTCTACTGTAAGATTAAGACTCTTCTGTTGCACCAATTCAATGCACCTACTGTGCTGGTGTGTGTTTTAATCACAATTTATTGTTGCCTCTAAGAGTATGTATTGAAATTCGCGAATTTATTTGCTACAAATTTGTCGTATGTCAAGAGATTCTATTCTTGATCAAGAGTAATTTTGTAGCAACAGGTGACATTATGAAATTTGTACATTGTACACAAATTGCGTCTTATTAAGGCAAACTTAGGGACCCTGAAAGGAAAGTTAGGGACAAATAGATTTTATTAACCAAAGTTGTCTTTCTTCCATTAGATGTACAAAATATAGACGTCGATTAATTACTCCGAAGACTAAAGTTGAGTTAATTGCCGCGTGGAAGTTCAGTGGAATCGATAAAGTTTCCGCAGAAGCTGATTCAACAAAGTTACGTTCCCAGACTTAGATAAACAATTATCACCTGTATTTCTCTTAGGAGTCCATCCATCATACTGGCCCTTCTTTAGGTTCGAGCAAGGTCGCATTGCAGGGAGGTCTCTTGGTCCTTTAATAATTTATTTCAACAAAATCGTCATTGTAACCTATAATGATCTTCAGCTAAGCGTATACAGGACCTCTTCTTTACAGCCCATAAATGACCCACTACTGAGTTGGGCCTCCTCCAAATTCATGGATAGAAATGAGCCTACTGTGCCACGCTGGCAAGACGGGTTGGCACAGGGTTTGTATCACGCGCCACTGTCGATTGGGATCGCGCGAGCTTGTGGCGCCCCAAGCGTGCCGTGTGCGGGTATACCGCTGGGGTTTTAGTGGGTATACGAGTTCTGTCTTGGGAGTCCCACATAATCACAGACCTCTCCCCGGGGAGCGGTGGTATGCATAAAGAATATCCCCAGAGACAAAAAAAAAATGTGTTTGTATCAACTTTTCCTTCTCTTGCGGCTAGATGATCTGCTTTAGTCGCCTCTTACGACGCCCTTAGGATGGTTTAGGTTGGTGACATTTGGCATTCTCAATTCGTCACCACACGGAACCAATACAGGACAGGACGTAATGAGTGATAATTCGACTGTGCAGTACCTACTGTGTGAAAGACAGGTGGGCAGAAATTTTAATCAAGTTTTCCTTCACTACGAAATTGTACAGAAAGATTTATGTCCCATGTCTCTGAATGTTCACGCCGTTGGATGGAATTGGTGCAAGGCGCTATTTAATTTTGATCTGTTATCACGCCGCTGTCCGTATTGTGATGATTTAGAATATATAGTGGCACTACCCCATTCCATTCTGAGGGAATGGCAACGCCGAAGACCTAGCCACAAGAGAAGGAAAACTTGATACGAAACCCTGTGCCAACCCGTCTGGCCAGCGTGGCACAGTAGGCTAATTACCCTCCATATAAATAGAGGCAGCCCGACTCAACTCAATATTGAAAAACTTAAAAATTGAGAATGGTATGTTGAGATAGTTTGGTCATGTCGAGAGAATGAATGAAGAACGAATGTCGAAAAAAGTGTATAAGGCGAGTGTGAATGAAAGTGTTGGAAGGGGAAGACCTAGGCGGACGTTTCAAGATCAAACCAAGGAAGTCTTGAAAAAAGGCCAGGTCAAGACTACTCTTAACCGAAGAGCATGTATGAAGGGAATAATAAAAGTGGACGAAGCGAAACAAGTATGTAAGGATCGTAGCGAGTGGAAAGAAGTGGTCTCTGCCTACCCCTACGGGAAAGAGGCGTGATTATAGTATGTATGTATGATTCATAATTCAAATATGTAACTCTTTGCCAGACTTCAAAATTAATTCTAACCTTATTCAGTGAATTCCTTCTACTAACATTTTATCGGCAGCGTCACATAACTATGACTCCGTGAATAGTCTTTGAATGAATGTGAAATTTGCCAAATCGCTTTTGGCCAGAGCAGTGAATACTATTCCGTTGAAATGTTTGGCTTGCAATTGGTTCATTATGACTACATAATGCACCGAAATAAGGTTCCGGAAAATAAACACTAAATTAATTTAATTCTTCGGAATCTTTTTTTTAATACATAGCGTCAACACTCCATTCCAGCCTATGGGTGTCGTAAGAGTCGACAGAAGGAAGTGACATGGCCGAAAACCTATCTGCAAGATAAGGAAAACTTAAAACGTATACCCGTGCCAAACCGTCCGGCCAGCACAGTAGGCTAATTCCCCCTCCATGTAGTTGGAGGGGGTCCGACTCGGCAGTGGGTCATATATGGGCTGAGAAGAAGAAGAATCTTTTTTAATGTGCGACAGATTCCGAATTGAATACCTCCTCATTTTTTAAGTCGATTAAAACTGTCGAAAACACTTTCGTGATTGATTAAATAAGATATAGCAATATTCCAGACGGCAAAATTATTATTCATCTATTACTATTGATTGATGCTGTGAAAGCACCTGTGACTCCTATAATTCAGATTCTCTCCGTAGGCTCGTATTTGTGTTTGATTGATTGAAACTAGAGTTTGACAGATTCGTCGATTTGAACCTTCTTCTTTAAATAATAAATAAATATCCTTGGACATTTCACACAACGCCATCTCGTCCCAAGCTAAGCAACTTAATGCTTGTGTTATGGTAACGAGATGGATGATAAACTACTTATATACATTTTTTTTTTGTAAATACATACATATTATAGATAGAAATGACACCCAGACTCCGAGCCAGTGCCTCTGGTTTAGACAAAGACACTTGCCCGACCCCGGAATCGAACCCGGGACCCGTTGATCCAAAGGCGGCACATCTAACCACTAGACCAACGAAGCAGATTTTATGGGATAGAAACCGTTTTTAATGCAACGTGATGCGAATTTGTGTGAACCAGATAATAAATTGGATTCAAAGGGAATGTAGGTATAATGTGTGTATTGCTAAGATAAGGCGCGATGGTGAGCCCACACAAAGCCATACAACCGTACTGAACCGATTGAATTAATTTTGAGGAGATAATCTCATTATGATTGAAGTGGCAATGGGCAGGCCACGTGGCCCGAAGAACGGATGGCCGCTGGGGCTTAAAAGTCTTGGAGTGGCGTCCACGTACGGGAAAGAGAAGCGTGGGAAGACCCCCGAGTAGGTGGACGGACGACCTTGTGAAGGTCGCTGGGAGTCGGTGGATGCGGTCTGCACGAGATCGTGCATTGTGGAAATCTATGGGGGATATGTTCAGCAGTGGACTTCTGTGGCTGATAGATAGATAGATAGATAGATAGAATCCGTGTAAATATAACAACAACTACTACTACTCAGCCCATAGATTACCCACTCCAGAGTTAATAGCCTACTACGCCATGCTGGCCAGACGGGTTGGCACGGCGGCGTGGTTCTGCATCAGATCCCACAATGCCGCAACAGGACGCGAGTTGGAGCACCCCGGGGAGGTTTAGTGGGTAGGCCCCCATATATATATGGGGGAGAGTCCCACACTCCCCTCGCTGGCCATCCCCGTGGCCGGCGAGGAAGTCGATAAAGGATTTTACCTAGGGCAAAAAAAAAAAAAAAAAAAAAAAGGGTTTCGTATCAAGTTTTCCTTCTCTTGCGGCTAGATTATCGGCCTTGTCATTTCCATTGCCAAAGGCCGGTGTAGTGTAAAAATTAGCCCATAAATTACCCACTGCTGAGTCGGGCCTCCTCCAACTACACTGTGCCACGCTGACCATACGGGTTGGCACAGGGTGTATCAAGGGCAGGACGTCGAGTGCTCGTAAGGAGCCTGAGGAGAGGAGGAGGGCCTCCTCGTCTGCGGCGGCGTGGTTCTGCATCAGATCCCACAATGCCGCAACAGGACGTGAGTTGGAGCACCCCGGGGAGGTTTAGTGGGTAGGCCCCCACTATGGGGGAGAGACCCACACTCCCATCGCTGGCCATCCCCGTGGCCGGTGAGGAAGTCCATAAAGGATTTTACCCCGGGCGAAAAAAAATAATAATAAAAGCGTGTATCAAGTTTTCCTTCTCTTGCGGCTAGGTTATCGGCCTTCTCCTTTCCTTTTGACGGATTTCACGACACCCTCAGAACGAAATGGGGTGGTAAAGCTTAGTATTTCAGGGCTCAGTAGTTACTCTCCATGTAATTGAAGAAGGTCTAACCCAGCAGAGGGTTAATTATGGGCTGATTAGTAGTGGTAGCGTTCGCGGAAAGGTTTCTGAATACTCAATAGAATATTGAGAAGATTCATCGCGTGAACCGTACAACATATATTGTAAGTCCCAGTAGTTGTAATCGTGGCAGAAACTTTATTCCGGACGTTTCTCGAAATTCCAATCGCAGAAACACAAATCTTAGTTTGTCAATAGACACTGCTCACCGTCGGGCATCGTTACGAGAACCACAAATCTTTCCCTTGTCGTTTGCATCCCACTGTATTTCAGTGACACAGGTAATAGAGCTATTTGGTACACTGGCAGCGAAGAAGATTTGAGTACACCTTTTATCTTGTGTGACCGTTGACTCGCCAGTTTTTTAATTATAACTATATGTGGCGGAGCGGCGTAGTCTAGTACTGGGAATGTGTCCTTGTGGTGAGGGATTTAGAATACACGATGTCACCAACCCACACTATCCTGAGGGTGTCGTAAGAGATGACGAAAGGAGCGTAAGAGGCAGACCACCTAACCGTATCAGAAGGAAAACTTGATACAAACCCGTCGTGCCAGCGTGGCACGGTAGGCTAATTTCCCTCTATGAATTTGGTGGACGCCCGACTCAGTAGTGGGTCATTTATGGGCTGACACGACGACGACTGGGAATGAGTAGTGTTCAGGTTGGGGCGCTTGCCCTCGCTGTTTGGTGCGAAGGCTTCCCTTTTCTTCTACAAATGACTACTCCTATAAATGACCCACCGCTGTGTCGGGTCTCCTCCAATCACAAGGGAAAAATTAGCCTACTATGCCACGCTGGCCAGACGAGTTGGCACATACCTTTCGTATCAAGTTTTCCTTCTCTTGCGCCTAGGTTATCTGCCTTGTTATATCCTTGAGTCGACCCTTACGACACCTGTAGGATAGAATGGGGTGTTGACACAATGTATTGTAAAGCCGTCACGTTCTAAAAAGTCGTTCGTCGTTTCAGCCCATAAATGACCCACTACTGGGTTGGCCCTCCTGCAAATTAATGAAAGGAATTTAGCCTACTGTGCCACGCTGGCAAGATGGGTTGACACAGGGTCTGTATCAAGTTTTCCTTCTCTTGGGGCTAGGTGAACTGCCTTTGCTTTCTTTTAGTCGCCTCTTACGACACCCTAAAGATATGTGTTGGTGACATTGTGTGTTCTAAATCAAAACAGACAGACAGTTCAAAAGTGATTAATCTTAATTCTAAGATAAAAAGAGAAAATAAGAGCAAAAGACATGCAGTGAGCCTTTGGCCACTTTTGCACTTTTCAGTAATGATCAATAAAGTCTCGACCCTTTTCTCAGGAGACTTACAAAACCAATCTTATTTATTTACCATCTCTTTAATAACTAGAAAAAGACAAAGCAGATAATATTTCATTCGCTAAAAACGTGAACCCAATTACCTTTCCGAAATTGGCCGTCTATGCTTCATTGAGCTGAAATGTCAGCTTTTAAACGCTTTGCCTATGCCACCGTCTAATTTGGAACGCCGAACGCTTTTCAAAGAGCTCGGCAGGTACGTCGATGGTCTTTTGGTGCATTTTTAAGATGAGAAATGCTTTGAAATAATACCTTTTGATCCTTTAAATAGAAATTGCCAATTTCACAATGCTGATTAAATAAATATCCTTGGACATTTCACACAACGCCATCTCGTCCCAAGCTAAGCAACTTAATGCTTGTGTTATGGTAACGAGATGGATGATAAACTACATATACACATATTTTTTTTGAAAATATTTACTTATTATAGATAGAAATGACATCCAGACTCCGAGCCAGTGCCTCTGGTTTAGACAAAGATACTTGCCCGACCCCGGAATCGAACCTGGGACCCGTTGATCCAAAGGCGGCACATCTGACCACTAGATCTGATCACTAGTTAATATATCATTAATATTTGTATGCCGTGTCATCCGAGATTTAGATTACATAGAGTCACCACCCCATTTCACCCTCAGGGTGTCGTAATAAGTAAGGAAATGACAAGGCCGAAAACCTAGCCGCAAGAGAAGCTTCATACGAAAGGCTATAGCGAAAGGCACAGGGTTTGCGTCAAGTTTACCTTCTCTTGTGGCTAGGTGATCTGCCTCTCGCGTTCCTTTAGTCGCCTCTTACGACACCCTCAGGATGGTAAGGGTAGGTGACATTATGTATTCTAAATCCGTCACCACGCGGAATAAAGAAACACTAAAATAGTCGTTACTTTTATCATACACTAGTGGCCCGCCCCGGCTTCGCCCGTGCAAAGCGGGGGTGTGTTATACATATTAACCTTCCTCGTGAACCACTCTATCTAATAAAAAAAACCGCTTCAAAATCCGTTGCGTAGTTTTAAAGATTTAAGCATACATAGGGACGGACAGAAAACATCGACTTTGTTTTATACTATGTAGTGAAGCTTTTAGTCAATCGAGTTCCATTAAGGTGAATGTTCCAGGGTAGCCCGCGAAATTCAAATTTTCGTACGTTTTTTGCAATTTGCAGGTCAGTGCTACGTTGTATGTTGATTAAAATGTTATTCGCGGCTGTAAGACTTAAGTAGTTATAGAATTATAATCATCAAACTCATCAATACGGGTTGTCCAAGCTCCTAAAGGTGCAAGAAAATCTTTTTCAAGCTCAAAGTCATTCTTGCACCTTTATGAGCTTGGAGGGTTGTATTGATGAGTTTGATGATTATAACTCTGTAACTACATACGTCGTACAGCCGCGAATCAAATGTTCATTATCATACAACGTAGCACTGCCCTGCAAATTGCAAAAAACGTAAGAAAATTTGAATTTCGCGGGCTACCCTGGAACATCCACCTTAAGTTTCAAAGGTCACCAAACATTAAAAAAAATTGCTTGTGTTTGCTGTATATAATGTTGTACACAGTATTCTTATCAATAGTTACAGCACTATAAATAATACGAAAATATAAGCCCGATATAGGAACATCTGCGTTGAAAATTAGCATTGAACGTGTACGAGTCCATCTATCGCCCACAGGTGTCCACTGCTAAGTATAGGCCGTCCATATTGATCGCCACAAACTACGATCCTTTTTTTAACGGTTAGAAAACTTTTATAGGTCCCCTGCTGGGGTATGTGGAAGTCCCGGCCGCGTTGCGTCCTTACTAAACGCCTTCGGGAAACTATCTATACGTCTCGTTCGGCGTTGGCTTAGATTAGAGGAGTCTGATGTTCTACCCTCATGTGTACTGATCATGGCCTGGTTGGAAAGGCAGGTGTCTCCGCCTGCGTGCCTTGGCCCTAGGAATGACTCCGACTTCGGAACCAGCTTCTAATCGCCAGATGTGCTCATGTTGGGACTGCCAGTCCCGTTCTTCTCGGGAACCAAGTCTCCAGTGGGTGGGGGTGTTCCCTGACAAACTGCGACCTTTATAAGATCGTCCGTCCATATAGTCTTCGTCGCTAGGGTAGAAGGCTTGAAGTAACCTCTTTTCAAAAGTGAGGAGCTGGCTATCAAGCACGTTTTGAATGATCCAAGTGATGCAAAAGCATCGGGTCAAGGTTACGACTCTGAAATATGTTTAAACATTCAGACAGCACAACGTATGCAGGAATCACCATAATTTTATGAGGCCAACTAGTTTTATTAAAACATAGTCATATTCCAAAACTAGTGACCCGTCACGGCTTCGCACGGGTGCATTTGTGAACCTCTAAATTTATCAGTGTTTCAGTGGAAAGAAGTGGTCTCTGCCTACCCCTACGGGAAAGAGGCGTGATTATATGTATATGTATGTATTCTCTACAATATTATGCATTTATCTTACTAATATTATAAACGTGAAAGTTTGTAAGTATGGATTGATGGATGGATGGATGGATGGATGGATGGATGGATAGATGGATGGATGGATGTTTGTTACTCTTTCACGTAAAAACTACTGAATGGATTTTAATAAAACTTTACAATAATATAGCTCATACATCAGAATAACACATAGGCTACAAGTTATAAAGATATTATGTGAATTACAACAATATAAACAAGTCGAATTCAAAATTTCTAATTGTCAAATTTTCGACCATATTAAACTATAGACAACATAACGTTTCGCTGTCAGTTGCGTTTTGTTAAAGTAGGTTTTATACGGACGGGATAAAATTCTCAGGTATCCTATGTCCAACTTTCTTTTTGTTTTAAATATATATAATGCGGAACAAAGTTCGCCGGGTCAGCTAGTTATACATAAAAACCTTCCTCTTTAATCGCTCTATATATTAAAAAAAAACTGCATCAAAATCCGTTGCGTAGTTTTAAAGATTTAAGCATACGCAGGGACGGACAGACGACAGCGACTTTGTTTTATAATATGTAGTGAGTAGTGATAGTGATATGATATGTCGTAAAATAAATTGAATTTAAAACAAGTGATTTAGAACGCCGAACGCTTCGATGGTCTTTTTGGTGCATTTTTAAGATGATAAATGCTTTGAAATAAAACCTTTTGATCCTTTAAATAGAAATTGTCAATTTCAAAATGCCGACTAAAATATATCTTTGTTTGTTGTGGCACAGATATAATAATAATAATAAAGTGCGTCCGTGTGGTGGCCGATTTAGAAAATATAGTGTCACCACCCCATTCCATCCTGAGGGTTTCGTAAGAGCCGACTAAAGGAAATTACAAGGCCGTAAACCTATCTGCAAGAGAAGGAAAACTTGAAACGAAACCCTATCCAACCTGTCTGGCCAGCGTGGCACAGTAGGCTACTTACCCTCCATTTTGTTGGAGGAGGCCTGACTCAGCAGTGGGTCATTTATAACCTGAGAAGTAGAGGATGGACACCTACGATACTCACAGACAGATACGTCAAACTTAAAGCCCTTCCTATTTCTCGAGGTATAAAAATGTTTCTTTGGCAAGACGCCCAGACATGTATCTTGTTCAGTTTTTAATATCGGTTACATAAAACCAAACGATATTTATGTCGTGTCCGTAGGTTTAAAATGCCTTTTAGTTTAAAGGGGCGCACAGTGGTCTCACTAGGGGCGGCACTCTTTAGTTATGCATGGATCGTGTCGCCTTTGTTAATTATGACGCTCGGAGCACCAACCATAAATTGGGTGTTTATGTTGGCATAACAGGTTTCGCTGTTTCACACAACGAATTCGAACACATGGCACGTGCGAGTTACGTTGATCTTCGTTAAGTATTATATAAACCAACTTGAGCAATTACAACAACTAATATATACTATTCGATACCTAGATGATCCGTGTGGTGAAGGATTTAGAATACGCAGAGTCACCACCCCATTCCATCCTGAGGGTGTCGTAAAAGCCGACAAAGGAAATGACAAGGCTAAAACCTAGCCGCAAGAGAAGGAAAATTTGATACGAAACCCTGTGCCAACCCGTCTGGCCAGCGTGGCACAGTAGGCTAATTATCCTCCCTGTGAGTCAGGCCTCCAGCAGTGGGTCACCTATGGGCTGTAGTAGTATAGGAGATAACAATTAAAAAACCTATTTCTTATCCCTTCTCTATTTTCCATGTAATGTTTAATTTGACACCGACGTAACCAACTGTATGTCATGTATAGTAAAAAGAATGGGGGCTTCACATCATTTCGGTTAACTCGTACTGCAAATAATTATAAAAGGACTGTAAATTTTTTCAGTTATTCACGAGTGTTGTATTTATCACCAAAATTAGCGATTCATTTGCATTTACACCTTTTTACATAATTACACAAAATGGAATGAATATATTTGTGGAGCAAAATCAATAAAAATGTCTTAGTTTTTCGCAATTATTACAAATTGAAATTGAACACTTTTTAACTAATTTAACTTTTCAAATATACTCTCGATAAATCCGTTAGGTGTTCAATTTTTTTTTGTTATTCTCACAATAAATAATATAGTAAACATTTTGTAAGGTTAAATGTTACGTTGGTAAAGCCACAGGTCCTACGTATAACTTTCCAACGAATAAAACATATTTTATTCGTTGGAAATTTATATAATCCAGTGCAAGTTACTGCTACTTCAGCAAAACTAAAATTGATAGGCAATCTCGCTGAACTGAAAAAACGTATATCGTTGAAGCGGCTACATTTAATATTCCGCTTGAATATATCGCCGTAAGCGCATTCGATTTACGTGTAAATAAAAGCTCTCTCACCGAAGACTATCGGAAACGTCGAGAACGAAATCAGTTCTGGTTATAGTTTTCATCTGTAACGTGCGAATCGTTGAGAATGGACGATTGACAATAGTATATTTCTTGAAGTAGATTGTACTATATCCGTGTGGTACGGATTTTGAATACATAATATCACCACCCCATTCCTTCCTGAGGGTGTCGTAAGAGCCGTCTAAAGGAAATTATATGGCAGAAATCTTAACACTCAAATACATCAAGAACAAAACCTTTTAAACGTGGCGTTGCATTTAAGAAACCAAAATAACACCGCATTGTTTATTTTCTTTTGAACGGATTCCAGAAAATTAGGCTGTTTTATAAAGCCGTGAGCGGTAAAAGGTAGGTTACGTGACTGCGCATCTTTAGCCTGAGGATTTTATATTGACCTCACTGTTGGCACTGGCTTAATTTGCGCAACCTTTAGTATTTTGCTTTAAATGCATTTTTTTTCGTTAAAAAAGGTTCTCCATTTTATTTTTATTTCACAAGCACACCAGTGACACAAATTACATTCAAATGAATATTGTAATAAAAAAAATTAAGCGCATATTCATCTTTCGACACATTAGCTCTGAATCAGGTGAAAGGGTCGCTTTTTGGTTGTAAGGCTGCGTTCAATGTGAGAGAAATTACTAGAATATGTATAAATTATTGATAATAAGAAAACATTCTTCATAAGGAATGATAACTATATTATTGTATAAAGAAAATAAAGAGATAAATTGAAAAATAAACAAAATTTTACAGTCATGCAAATTATTTTGATCAGTTATTTCAAGTTTTGCACGAAAGTATTTAACCGATTTCGATAAAATTTAAAAGAGGTGCCTAAAAAAAGACAACTTAATTAACACAAACGACTGTAAATTACATTCACGTATGGCAATGGATTTAGAATCCAATTTTTTACCAGCCCTTACCATCCTGAGGGTACCGTAAGGGGCGACTTAAGGAACGCAGATCACCTAGCCGCAACAGAAGGAACCTTGATACAAACCAGGTGCCAACCCGTCTTGCCAGCGTGTCACAGTATGCTTACTTCCCTCCATGTATTTGGAGGAAGCCCGACTAATCAGTGGGGAATTTATGAGCTGAAATGATGGTAAAATCTACTCTACCGCCCAAAAGAACGGCAGCACTGCAAAGATTTTAAGATAATTTGATGAGGAGATGTCATAATACAGTTAAATCCTTTATTTATTAACAAACCCTATTCGTTGTAACATTATTTTTCTGTAACATAAATATCTAATCTAAACAATTTTCGGAATGAAATCATTGCCCAATGAAATCAGCCTTATTCAAGGTTTGTCAACGCTCGCTATAATACTTCGAGAGAAAATAAAGCTAGGGGGCAAATAAATAAATAATTAACTGAGCACGTCTCTGACGAGTGGTCGTTAACTCAATTTATTCAGCCGGTCTGCTCATACGAACCACTCTAAGAGCCATGATAGTGCTTGAAGTTTAAGTGCTGCTAATTTATTCCATACTAGCGACCCACCCCGGCTTGGCATGGTGCAAATTATATTATAGATACCTATAAATCTTCCTCTTGAATTACTCTATCTATTAAAAAAAAGCTTCAAAATCCTTTGCGTAGTTTTAAAGATTTATGCATACATAGGGACGGACAGAAGAATCCGACTTTGTTTTATACTATGTAGTGATAGTGATAGTGATGATGTAGTGATAGTGATATCGTCGTCGTCGTTTCAGCCCATTAATGACCCACTACTGAGTTAGGCCTCCTCCAAATTCATGGAGGGAAAATAGCCTACTGTGCCACGCTGGCAAGACGGGTTGGCACAAGGTTTGTATCAAGTTTTCCTTCTCATACGGCTAGGTGATCTGCCTCTTACGATCCTTTAGTCGCCTCTTACGACACCCTCAGGATAGTGTGGGTTGGTGACATTGTGTATTCTAAATCCGTCACCTTATGGAACTTTCCATATATGCATGACAGGAATATGGACACTTAAGATATGACGAGTAAGCGACGTCTATACGTATATATATTGCAGGGGCAGTTTACAAACATGAAATTCTCGAACGCAAATGACACACGGACTCAGAGCAAGTGTCGCTGGTACACTTGCCTGACCCCGGAATCGAAGTTGTACCGCCTTTGGATCACGGCACATCCAACTGCTAGGCCAACAAGGTATTAAGGGCAATGCGTGGATGTAACATTTGACAAAAAATTCATACAAAAAGTGGCTGGCGGGCCACGGCTGCCACCGCAACTGCGTGGATCGGGCGCCAGTTCATACAGCGCCTTACGGGGGACGTGCAATGTCCCGCACGTGCCTTTCGGTGGTTTGGGGAGCGTACAGAACTACCCATCAAAGCGTGGGTCCCGCTTGTAAAAGCAGGCCAAGGCCCCATCAGGTTCGCGGAGCATGCTTCCCAGTGGGGAGTGAAACCCGTTGCCCTGTTTCGGACAGTTGAGGGACACCGTTGGTTTTAGGGGGTAGGTTGTGGCGCAACTACCATCTTTCCGCGCCTCGGTGTCGAACATAACCCGGCTGGTGTTTAGCGGTCGGGTATCCATGAGGATTTCCAACGTAACAAAAAGCGATACAAGTAAATAAAAAAAAAAAAGAAAAATATATATAATAAATCGACTGCCTCGTTGGTCTAGTGGTTAGATGTGCCGCCTTTGGATCAACGGGTCCCGGGTTCGATTCCGGGGTCGGGCAAGTGTCTTTGTCTAAACCAGAGGCACTGGCTCGGAGTCTGGGTATCATTTCTATCTATTATAAGTAAGTATTTACAAAAAAAAAATGTATCTAAGTAGTTTATCATCCATCTCGTTACCATAACACAAGCATTAAGTTGGTTAACTTAAGACGAGATGGCGTTGTGCGAAATGTCCAAGGATATTTATTATTTATTTATATTACCCTACAAGCTTCGTAATTCGTAACCTGCCTTCCGTAATGTTTTTATGGTTTCTCTGCACATTCCTCTAGTTATCACTTTAGGTACAAGTTGGTGACTAAAATGATAAAAAAAAAATTGCGTGCTTAAATTTTGCAGCGAATATCTATATCAGTAGTATTATAGATCCGTTTGTTATACCTGTAGGGCGTTTTTTACACCCTGTGCGCTATAAAATGCAGGCATATCGGATACCACTGCCGAGATTAGGGAAGGACCTTACAACACAACCAGTATATTTTATTTTTAACTAGCGACGCGCCCCGGCTTCGCACGGGTGCAATTATTAACATCTAAATTTATGCATGGATAATATAAACCTTCCTCTTGAATCACTCTATCTATTAAAAAAACCGCTTTAAAATCCGTTGCGTAGTTTTAAAGATATAAGCATATAGGGACGGACAGATGACAGCGACTTTGTTTTTTAATATGTAGTGATAGTGATTTAATCAAATATTTTGTAAAGGGTTTCAGGCAACAAGATCATAAACATCAAAAACGACTACTAGGTACTTAACCCACTGCTGAATCGGGCCTCCTCCAGTTAGATAGACGGTAATTAGCCTACTGTGCCCCACTGGTCAGGCGGGTTGGTACAGGGTTTCGTATCAAGGTTTCCTTCCCTTGCGTCTGGGTAATCGGCCTTGTCATTTCCTTTTGACGTCTTTTACGACACTCTCAGGATGAAACGCAGTGGTGACACTGTGTATTCTGAATCAATCAACGTCAGAAAGCCCACATCCAAATCGATCTAAACATCGATAAGACAAGCTAACACTCTATTAAGTCCGATTACCCAAATCGAATAAAAAATCTGCCTAATGCAATGAATAAGCGAAGCAATAATTCTTTTCTCGTCTCAAGTAGCGCCCTATCGGTATCTCAGAACTTAATTTCAGGCCACGTCCTAGCCAATTCTACAATTGGCGCAAACGAGCTGGGAAACCGGCCTTTGGCAAAGTTGTCGAGTTTCCGTTGACAATTTTGCGGCCAAGTTTTCGAATATAAACTACTAAGAGATGGAAGTACTCGTATATTAGGACTAATGTTAGCGGGAGTCTTATTAGTTTCAATTAGATGTGTCCGCAAACTTGTCTCGTATATAACAACTAAATCTAGTAAAAAGCATTAGTTTTATTTCAATAGTCACTTTTCTTCAACGAATGTTGGTCCAAATCTCCTTTAGTTGCTAAGTAATAGTTAGATCCATGTGGTGACGGATTTAGAATACATAGTGTCACCACCCCATTCCATCCTGAGGGTGTCGTAAAAGCCGACAAAAGGAAATAAAAAAGGCCGAATACCTAGCCGTAAAAGAAGGAAAACTTGAATTGAAACCCTGTGCCAACTTGTCTGACCAGCTTGGCACAATAATCCAAATTACCCTGTAACTAGAGATGGCCCGACTCAGCAGTGGGTCATTTACAGTCGGGGGCGGCAATTGTAGGTCATTTACATCATTTATCTACCTTCCTTCCCCGGTCCAACTGAAATGTAGATATATTTAGATAACGCTAAACTAGTCTTGCTCAGATCGCAATATCGATTCCCAGTAACCTTTAAAAGTTGGACGGTCCATGTAATTTCTTAAAATTGAAGTGAACCAAATCTCGCAATTCTTATAAAGTGAAATAAACAGAAGATTCAGAAGCTTTTATGAACATACGAGGACTCTCCCTATGGAATTTAAATAAAATAGGGCGTAATATCTTTAGATCGAGATTATATGTTTCCGTAAACTTATTTGTAGATAAGAACTTATCTAGTAAAGAAAGGTGTTTAAATAATAATAAATAATGAATAAATAAATATCCTTGGACATTTCACACAACCCCATCTCGTCCCAAGCTAAGCAACTTAATGCTTGTGTTATGGTAACGAGATGGATGATAAACTAGATTTAAATATTTTTTTTGTAAATACATACATATTATAGATAGAAACACCCAGACCCAGAATAAATACTTGTAGGTCGTACAAATATTTCTTCAGCGGGAATCGAACATGCTGCGCAGCAGTCGATAGCTCAACCACTGCGCCAACCGTTTTCTTTAAAATATTTCAGCTAATAAGCTATAGGCACGAATGCTCATACAACCAAGCGAATTGGTATGCCTGGAATATGTTATCTGTGAGACATGTTCTGTAAAGTTCGCTACCGTGGTATGGTTAGGCTTAACATTACTCGGAATATTCACGCTACTATATTTTATTAAATCCTCATAATATACAATCACGAGGCTTTTTAATAACATTTATTTATTTATGTATTTACTAGCTGGCATAAGACTAGAGTATGTAATCAATTATAATAAGCTAATAAGTACCGTGTTGTGACGGATTTAGAATAAAAATTGTAGCCAACCCATACCATCCTGAAGTTGTCATAAAAGGCGACTATAGGAACACAAGAGGCAGGTGATCTAGCCTGAAGAAAAAGAAAACTTAATACAACCCCTGTGCCAACCCTTCGTGCCAGCGTGGCACAGTGGGCTTATCTCTTATGAATGTAGAGGAGACCCGATTCAGTAGTGAGTCATTTAAGATGAAACTTAAATTTCACTAGACTGTCACATTTTCAGAAGATTTGCATCTGGTTTGCAAAATTTTACGCTATTGCGCTCCACTGATAAAGATAATCAGCTTGCAAATTCCGACAAATTCGCACAATTGTCGCAAATGAACGTGAATGACAAACTTTGTCAAAACCATGTGGCAATTTTGTGGATGAAGTTGCTGACGGGGTTTGGAGTCAGTGGCGGCTTTAGGATGAGGTGCCCTAGATGGTCGTCCGGGGCGCTAAGCCAATTAGAGTGCCATCTTAATGTCATTATAGTGATATCTCTGTATAAGTGACTTTTGCACAATTTTTATTTTGTTTTATTTATTTATAGAACAACAAAACAGGTAGCAACAAGTTGGTAACAAGTAGCAACTACAAAAAATAACTCTAATAAACGGATCTAACCTAGGATGTAACCCGTAATTATGTTCATCCATCATGTAATATAGTTACATATTATGGTACAAAGCAACTATTGTGAATAAAAATAACTTCTATTTGAATTGAAATAATTATTACACGCGTACATACGTTTGGATTTCTGATTATTGATTTAATTTCAATGTCACCACACTATTCTAGATAGAACTGTCAAATTCAGAAGTCGGAGGCGATGCATTTAGTTTGTAGGTGAATTATTCAATGACTGAAATTAACTATCTTCTTCTTAGTCCTTAAAAGACCCACTGCTGAATCGGGCCTCCACCAATCACAGGAGGAAAATAAGCCTACTGTGGTATGGCACAGGATTGCGTATCAAGTTTTCCTTGTCTTGCGATCAGGTTATCGGCCATATCATTTACTTTTGTCGGTTCGTGCATCACTTATTCATAGACATTTGTAGACATCATGGTATTCTAAATTAATTTTCTATTCTAACTACAAAACACTCATATTCGACTAGCATTATGATGGTGACATAGGCGCAAGCGTAAGATATCTAAGTGTGCCACGACTCACCTGGGGCGCCAAATGCTTGACATTTATACGCTTAAGTCCGGCCCTGGGTGGAGCTGAATTAGTTATTGCGACATATGACACTTTGTACGGTTCATGAAATTATTGTTATGAAATGGCTTCTGTTCCACTTTGTTAAGTGTAGTAAACTTAAATGTAATTTATTTTACATACATTTGTGACAAGCTTAATACATACACTCGTACTTACGTTACATGATACATTGTAGGTAATTGTATAAATTCTATTAGCTTATTTTGAAATGTGTTCTATATTACTGTTACATTTTAAAGAACTGCATTAATGTCCTGCAGTCCGTTCCGTGTGGTGACGGATTTAGAATACATAGTGTCACCACCCTATTTTATCCTGAGGGTGTCGTAAGAGGCGACTAATGTAACGTAAGTGTATCAAGTTGTCCTTCTCTTGGGACGAGATGATCTGCCTATTTCGTCCCAAGAGAAGGAAAACTTGACACAAACCCTGGGCCAACTCATCTGGCCAGGGTGGCACAGTAGGCTTATTACCCTCCGTATGATTGGAGGGGCCCGACTCAGCAGTGGGTCTATTTTGAGCTGTAGTAGTAGTCCATTGTGACCTACACAAAGGCCATTTTGCTCGACCCTAGAAAAATAAATAAATAAATATAGCCCCATCCAGCCACAAAATAAGTTATAATCCCAGCAGATTTACTGCAAAAATGAGAACTTACAGTAAGTGCTTCTAAATATGTTTATCGTTTCAGTAGATCTAATTCTACAGACATACATTAAAAAGCTCTGTTTTACTCTTACATACTGTACTTCTACTAGTCAACTCATACATGACCCACTGTTGAGTCGGGCGTCGTCTAACTACAGGAAGGATAACTATCTTACTGAACCACGCTGGCCGGGTTAGAACAGTTACGACACCCTCAGGATGAAATGGGCTGGGGACACTATCGATTCTAAATCCTTTTGTAACTTATTCCGTACACGGAATAATTTCTGTCGAGTTCTAAACTAATATCAGCTATTTTTTCAAACTTCTGAAATTTATCTGCTCGAAGGGCCAAACTACATCCTTATATCACATGTTCGAGTCATTAGTAGAAAGGGGTGGGCCTAAAAAGAGACCCAACACATGCACTGTGCACAAACAAGCGATATATCTCCCGAACAATGAATGGACCCACAAAAGCACGTGAATTATTGCCCCTGCAAAGAATCATAACGAAAAAATAGAACCATGTTGTGATTTGTCTGTACTTACATGTTGTCGTTGTTTTTTTTCTATAGGTACACAATGAAGTGCTTTTATTTAATAGTAATAACATACACCCTAAGGCGAAAGTAGCATCCACGATAATAACAGGTAGTGCAGCAATAAAAAAGACCAAAAATAATAAATATGATATCTATACTAATATATAAATCTATACTCTATACTAATAAATAAAGCTGCAGAGTTTGTTTGTTTGTTTATTTGTTTGTTTGTTTGTTTGTTTGTTTGAACGCGCTAATCTCAGGAACTACTGGTCCGATTTCAAAAAATCTTTCAGTATTAGATAGTCCATTTATCGAGGAAGGTTATAGGCTATATTTTATTTTCAAAAGAATTAGGGATCCATATGAAAATTGCGATTTTGTAAACCAAGGTGTAAAATCGAAAACCTATTTATGCGTGCGCTGCAAAAACTATTGACAATAGAACAAAATGATGTACTACGGATTTGTAGGTCTTATAAAGATCTACAAAAAAGTCCGCGAGAGCACATATCTAACTATCATAGTTTAGTCACAATAACCGATTTTATGTTCATAAAAAATATGCACGGGTTCGAAGCCCACGCGGGCGAAGCCGCGCGCAAAAGCTAGTACTAACATAAAGGTACTTTTTTTCGTCGGAAACCCTCATGGTTTCCCCACCGTTGATAAACTTACAAACACTTTTTTTTCGTCGGAAAACCTCATGCTTTCCCCACCGTTGGGGACTGGCCGCGTTATCTGGGACTCTGGGGCGCCTGGAGATAGTAAATTGCACCCCGACCTACCCACTAAAACCGACGGGGATCCTCGATTGCCCGACTCCAGGGCCACAGGGTGCAGTCCTCCCGATGAGGGAGCATGCTCCGTGACGCCTAGGCCTTAGCCCGCCTCGTATAGTGGGTGGCCTCCGAAAGTGAGATTTTTATGTTTTCTTAAAGATGTTCAGATCCTCAGCGCATCAAATAGTATCCATCAAAGAATTCCAGAGCAAGACACTTCGAGCGGTAAAAGAATTGAAGGAGAGAGGAGAAAAGATTTAGAGGATTAAGAAGGAGTGTTCACGAGATTCAGTTAAGGGAACGAAAGAAAGATTGAGTTAAGTTAAGGAGGATCAAACAATCTGTTTTAACATGACCCTCTTTTCCTCGGGGGCTACTCATAGTATAAATTTGACGTTTGTGGCATCATAGCTAGTGAACGGATAACTCGGTTGTGAAGTCATTTAAGTAGATTTATTTGGATTAATTATTTCTTCATGCAAAATTGTAGACTGTAGTAATGGAACCATTTGAAGTCCAATTTAAGTTGGCACTGATTTCAAATGCTTGTTTTTTATTAGCTTTCTAGTGTCTATTTTGAAGTCGGTTTGTATTAGTAGTCAAAACGTTTAAAATGTTTCTTAAAGGACTCTAATAATAAAGTCGTTGATATAATACAAATGTTGCCTTATTACAAATCTGTGTAGGTCACTAATTGATGATTTCAAATTTTCTGCCAAACTACTAAACCCACTTCGATAAAATGTATATGAAAACAATTTGAAACCAATACCCATCAAATTGTAACATTTTTAACAATTGCTTTACAAGTGACGGCAACACATAAAACCGAATTGATTATCTCCTTTTGAAGTCGGCTAATAAAAGGAATTAATACCTACCTTACAATACGTTGGAGGTTGGAAACTGTGCCAAATGGTCTTTCCTGGGAGGTACCATCTCTCCCCACCAAATTAAAATTTAAAGTAAGTTCTACATTATACACCATTAAAGTGTTTAAAATAATGTGTTTATATACCCTACTACTAAAGAGAAAGCATATTTAAATTATCTTAATGTAAACCAGAGGCGTTGCTGAGTCTGGGTGTCATTTGTGTTCGAGAATTACATGTTTAAAAACAGCACCCGCAATACAGGTTATACCTTCGTTTCACTATCACTACATAGTATAAAACAAAGTCGCTGTCGTCTGTCCGTCCCTAATTCCTTATGTATGCTTAAATCTTTAAAACTGCGCAACGGCTTTTGAAGCGGTTTTTTTTAATAGATACAGTGATTCAAGAGGAAGGTTTATAGGTATAATACATGGACCCGCACGAAGCCGGGCCGGGTCGCTAGTTAAAAATAAAGAAAACCCTGTGATGGTTGGTGGCCCGACCCTGCAGTGGGTCATTTATGGGCTGAGTAGTATTAGTAAACATACCTTATTCCCCAATTAATCAGTACCTCACGAAAGTTGTTTTTACCAATGATTCTATCTACGAACTAGCGGTGAGAGAAATCCAATCTGAAAGTTTGGCCGCCGGCCGCAATGCCGTCATAATTAACTGTGGCCCAGGGACGTCTATGAATAACAAAAGCCACAAGCGAGCCAAATTTTGTAATGCCTACCACCTACGCAACGGTATACTGTTTACAGCAATTTTGCATTTAATGCGTACCTGACTATCATCCGTGTGGTGACGGATTTAGAATACACAATGTCACCAACTCATATCTAAAGAAAGGCAAAGGGAGCAAGAAAAGGAAAACTTGATACCCTGTGCCAACCAGTCTTGCTAGCGTGGCACAGAATGCTAATTTCCCTCCATGAATTCGGAGGAGGCCTGACTGATGGGCTAAAATGATGATGATGAACCCATTCCTGACTGAGTGTCTTACTAGGTGTTAAGAGGAATCAAGTTAAAACTACACAGTTTCTTGCCGGTTCTTATCTGTAGAGGTGCATTCCGAACCGGTGGTAGATGGTCAATTTTATTTTATTGTTTGACTTGTCAAAAGATCTCTAATGAGCCAACTTGATTAAATGAGTTTTGGATTTGAATTTGTGGCAAATATCCAGAAGCGAAAAAGAAACAAAATACTCGTAGAATAGATTGCGACGTTGCGGTCACCGCTCAAGAACACGTCTACCGCAGCGGCTTCTACAGATACACAGCCCACTGCCACTTCAGTTCAGTAATTGCAGACATTTTTATAACTCTAATATCGTGATTTTTTTATTGCCAAAACTATTAATTTCGATCTGTACAGCTTAGTAAAATACTACAATTTATGTTTCTAAACATTAACAATTTAATTCCGGCAGTTGCGTACATAATTTCAAAATACTAAAACACACACCTTCAGTATTTATAATGCAAGCAAGACCCATTCATAATAGTATATTAAACTAGTTCCATGACAAATCCTAAACATTCACAACATTTAAGAGGGACATAGGATGCAAACTTATCCACGCAGCATATATCACGATTCAGTGTTCCCAACAGACCATTAGCACTGCACTAAATTGTGCTATCACTCCCGCATATTAAACGACAAATTCGTTGAATGTTCGTTAAAATGTTGCGGATTTAATGCTACAAAGTAGCTATGCAGAACTTATGCTCATTCTAGTGTGAAGTTTACATGAGTTTCTCTAAGTGTGCTGGTGGCGAGATTTTCCATGTATGGCTGTGCAAACATTTATTCATCAAGAAAGACTTAACGATACATTGTCGCGTTGAGTACACTCTTACAAATTTAAGTAACATTGACGATATCGATAAAATAAACTATTACATATTGCAGTTACATTGACGCAATGGAGTGAAAAATAACACATTGAACAAACATTGCCGTAATCGAGTAATTAAAGAACTATTTCACATAGAAGTTGCACTATCGCGATCGATTAAAAAATCCCATACTAAACTTGATCTTGCTCATGAGCTAAATATTTTCAATACAGTGGTGATATTTTCAACCCACCACGAAAAAGAGCAGTGTTATAAGTTTTGTAGCTCCAGATCGATCAGATGATGCCAGCGTGGCACAGTAGGTTAATTAGTAATTAGTAACTGTTTTCAAAATCAAAATCCGTTTCATCTCTACTAATTACCCTCCATGTAGGTGGAGGAGGCCTAACTCAGCAGTGGGTAATTTTTGGGAGAAGTAGTAGATCGGATGACCTTGGTTTGGTTTTTTTTAACTCACGTACTACGTAGAGGTACTTAGTAAAATTGCATCCCCGTATTTCAAAATAGCATTTGGCAGTTTAAAATAATGCTCCTCCACGCAGTATCTCGTATGCAGACGTGAACGGGAATCTCTTATAAATATTTGATACTTCGACGCCGAGTGCTGTGACCATTTATATGGAAATTTATAAAAAAATCCAACTGCCGCTTTAAAGCTTCTTATAAATGTGTCCAAAATAAGAACTTAATAAGAAAAAGCTATTGGAAGATACTTATGGATCCAACTTGGCTGGGCAGCGTTCGGGAAGCTGCGAAAGATCTTCTCGTCCCCAATACCACAGTGTCTGAAGACAAGTCAGTCAACCAATGTGTGTTGCCTGTGATGACTTACGAAACAGAGACGTGGTCGCTCACTATGGGCTCCATCAGAAGGCTCAAAGTCACCCAATGGCGAGGGCTATGCTCGGAGTTTCCCTGCGAGATCGAATCAGAAATGACGAGATTCGCAGGAAAACCAGGTTCACCGACGTAGCCCACAGGATTGCCAAACTTAAGTGGCAGTAGGCAGGGCACATAGCTCGCAGGACCGACGCCCGATTGGGCAGAAAAGTCCTCGAGTGGCGACCGCGTTCCGGAAGGCGCAGTGCTGGTAGGCCTCCCACACGGTGCACCGATGACCTGGGTAATGTCGCCGGAAAACGGTGGATGCGGGCGGCCCAGGACCGGCCTTTGTGGAAATCCTTGGGGGAGGCCTATGTCCAGCAGTGGACGTCTTTTTGCTGAAATGATGATGATTGGAAGATAGCTTTTTAGTCCTTAGCCCTTTCGATACTGCATGATGAGCGAGTTATGTTATCATTTTATACCTCATAAGCCCTTTACTCCACTGCTGGGCATAGAACTCCCCGTAAGAGCATCATAGCTTCACGCAGCCAGCTGCTGCCCGGAACTTTTCGCTGATATGCCTCCTCTCTGTAAATTAACTATTTGTACTGTTTGTTTTTGACACCGTCAACTAATTTCTCACCATTAAATTATTTCTGGCTGCGATGATAATGACGAAAAACCTACAACGTAGCTTGTATTGATTCTACAAATAATTATATGATAGTTTTTTTTAAGAATGTTTGTTTGTTACTCTTCCACGCAAAAATACAAAATTAACTTTGATGAAACTTTACATTGTATAGCTTATCAGGATCATTCATCAGGATAACACATAGGCTATAATGTATAAAGGTATAGTTTGATTTATCCAAAATATAATGATAAGTTTCAAGTAAGCACGGGTGAAATCGCGGGACGCAGCTAGTGTCAAATAAATTGCATCATTCAAAATAGTTAAATACGCACTTAGATTTTTAAAAAAAAACTAAGTTAAACGTAAACAACATTTTAATATGCTACGATATTTTTCTGTTATATTTCAGAAAAAGAGGCAATGTAAAACCTTAAAACCAGTCGAAACACTTATACCTCCGTTCTACCTACAGTTGACCTCATTCCCGAAATTCCTCGCTACAACATGGCCACTCTATCTCCGAAATATTTGCTTACTTGACTCGCTACACTGCTCGCAATAAGGCCGAATCTCCGTGCCTACGGTTAATAGAATTTTCATTTCAATAGCAAATCGTTGAATAGAGGACGGGTAAAGCATAAATGGCGGTAGACAGGAGTTTTGTGTAACAATCAACTCAAGATAAGGCTCGGGTACAACCTTCGCCATTTTACTATTCACGTCTTTATAAAAGGTTGAGGTGTCTACTTATAAACAGTGTTTGAGGGAATCATTATTATATCACTATCACTACATAGTATAAAACAAAGTCGCTGTCGTCTGTCCGTCCCTATGTATGCTTAAATCTTTAAAACTACGCAACGGATTTTGATACGGTTTTTTTTTAATAGATAGAGTGATTCAAGAGGAAGGTTTATATGTATAACCCACCCCCACTTTGCACGGGCGAAGCCGGGGCGGGCCACTAGTTAAAATATAAAGAAAATAGTGAGATAAGGAAGCGTTGCGGTCTGAAAGAAGATGTAGTGACAAAAATTGAGAAAGGTATGCTGAGATGGTCTGGCCATGTCGAGAGAATGAATGAAGAACGGTTGACGAAAAAAGTGTTTAAGGCGAGTGTGAATGAAAGTGTTGGAAGGGGAAGACCTAGGCGGACGTTTCAAGACCAAATCAGGGACGTCTTGAAAAAAGGCCAGGTCAAGAGTACCCTAAACCGAAGAGCATGTATGAAGGGAATTATGAAAGTGGACGAAGTGAAACAAGTATGTAAGGATCGTAGCAAGTGGAAAGAAGTGGTCTCTGCCTACCCCTACGGGAAAGAGGCGTGCTTATCTTACTAATATTATAAACGTGAAAGTTTGTAAGTATGGATGGATGGATGGATGGATGTTTGTTACTCTTTCACGTAAAAACTACTGAATGGATTTTAATGAAACTTTACAATAATATAGCTTATACATCAGAATAACACATAGGCTACACGTTATAAAGATATTATGTGAATTACAACAATATAAACAAGTCGAATTCAAAATTTCTAATTGTCAAATTTTCGGCCATATTAAACTAAAGACAACATAACGTTTCGCTGTCAGTTGCGTTTTGTTATAGTAGGTTTTATACGGACAGGATAAAAATCTCAGGTATCCTATGTCCAACTTTCTTTTTGTTTTAAATATTTATAATGCGGAACAAAGTTCGCCGGGTCAGCTAGTATATCAATATAATTAATAAGACAAACATGAATAATTGTTATGACTGGTTTAGAACCTAGCTGCAAGAGAAGGCAATCCTATGTCAACCTATCTGGCCAGCATAGCACAGTGGGCTAATTATTCTCCATGTAGGAGGAGAAGGAGGAGGTCCGGCTGAGTAGTAGTGGTAGTAAATAAATGTAGATTAGAATTGAAGAAAACATAATATTTTACCGACCTGAAATCATTATAAGTGATTCAGAAATCCATGAACTACTACGATCTACAGCTCAGGGAATGCTTCACTCTTTTATTTTTTACTAGTGGCCCGCCCCGGCTTCACCCGTGCAAAGCGGGGGTGGGTTATACTTAAAAACCTTCCCCTTGCATCACACTATCTATTAAAAAAACCGCTTCAAAATCCGTTGCGTAGTTTTAAAGATTTATGCATACATAGGGACGGACAGAAGAATGCGACTTTGTTTTATACTATGTAGTGATTGGTTATTACGATTGTCCTTTACTAAAATAGATCAGGTTTTGTTCTAATCCATAGGACGAGATATTGGAACGCCCATGGGCAATTCTCCGAAGTGGGGGTATGTACCGCGAATGGGAAGATAATAAAAAAATACATGAAAAACTATATTTAACTGCACATTAATGAAAACTTTTTTATGCACTTAAATATCTGTACACAAAATTTTACATTCATACAAATATATTTGATAAAATATTTAAGTTTTATACCAAACTACCTAACCGATTTCCTTCAAATGTACATAGGTAAAGACGTCTTCGAATAAACGCTGGACATGCATGAAAAAGATTCTCATCATTTGATGAACTCATTTAAACAAATGCCCCAAAATAACTACAAATACAACGAAATACAGATCAAAATAATAATAACTCAAACAGTTTCAAACTCTCAACTCTATTAAATTAACGCGAAGCACGAGACTATTAGTGCAAATTATATTCCCAAAATAGCTAGAGAGTTGAATTTTATGAAAATGTTAATGTGTTGTATGTTTTCCAGATAATATTCGGAATATGTAAACACTCGGTTCGTTTTAGCGAGCTCAACTCCATGTGAGCATAAATAATTAATTTGTTTTTGCGCATACAAGGAGGCCTGTACTTGGTAGCAAGTTGTTGAAAGTTTAAAGCCTACGCTCTTGCTTCGGGCGTTTCAGTGGTTATGAACCATGTTTTAAGGTGACCCTTGACGCCGTATCGCGTAAACGGTGCTCCGGTACATATTTGAGTAAGTCTTATAAGGGCACACAGGTTTTTCCTCTTTTAAGTGAAATGTTAAGCTGTTGCCTTAAGGTCTAGTTTGGAATGTTTTAATTATTTTTTCATCTACCGAATATAGTGCAACCTCGATATAGCAAATCGGTAGGGAACAAGTAAATATTCGTTATGTCAAGTAATTCTTTAAACTCAGGTTTGTTAAAAACGCCTTTTTATAGTTCGCATAGCGCAGGCGCGTCCCCCATGTCAAAAACGCAGCAGTATGACAGTTTCGGGTACTTTCCATAGCTATGGCTGTGCAACAAGCATTATCACACATCACATTTTTAAATAAAGTGCCCGAAAAACATGACAGAAGTTCGGGGCATGCCCGAACTTCTGTCATGTTTTTCGGGCACAAAATATTTTCAACTATTACAAGGACTAATAGGGTTAGATTGGTTTACAATTTGTTGTAAAGAGGTAAAAAAAATATTATTCAGCTCAACATTACATACTCATCGTTCATCAATGTTATAAAAAGGATTTGGAATGATAAAATTTGTAAAAAGATACATTTTAACTTTTTTGATAGTTGAAAATTCGTTTTAAAGAGGTTGGAGGGGTTGAAGGTTATATTAGTCGTTATATTAACTCGAATATAAAATGCCTCTAAGATGATATTGAATAATTACAGTATATAAGTATATAGTTACATATTATGTTCAGAGTGGTGACGGATTTAGAAAATACAATGTCGCTACCCTATTTCATACTGAGGGTGTCGTGAAAGGTGGCCAAAGGACCGCAAAAGGCAGATCACCTAGCCGCGAAAGAAGGTAAACTTGTCAACCCAGTGCAAAACCGTCTTGACAGCGTGACACAGTAATTAAGTAAGCCATTTCCCTCCATGAAGGAGGCCCGACTCACCAATGGGTCATTTACGGACTAAGAAGTACTACATAGTAGGTAAATTTACAACATCTTTCTTGTATTAATCACGTGATGTTTTTTTATATTTTTTAAGCGCACCCCCCCCCCTTGGTGACACGTGGTCAATTTTAAGACTAGCCCCCCACCCCCCATTCATAATCACGTGTGTTTTTTAGTACCTACTCGTAGTAGAATCTTACACTCAAAGGATCCACTACACGCCGCTTTTCGGTTTAGAAATCACGCGTTTGACGAAAAAATAAATACACGTCGTGATATTTTACTATACCCCCCTCCCCCCTTGTGGTATTTCGTGATTTTTGCCGAACCTTTCCCCCGCTTTCAAACCTCATGTGATTAATGGACAGTCCCTATATAGTTAACTATCTTCTACTTCTTCTACTTCTCAGCCCATAAAAGACCCACTGCTGAGTCGGGCTTCCTCCCATAACAGGGAGGGTAATTAAAACGTTTTAAAACCTCAACTTGCAAGTAGAGAGTTAGAGTTCAACTTATATTGGATCTTTGTACGAAACAGTTGAATCAGCCTCGTTAGATTTTACGAGCCCTCTTAACTGACTTTGTGTGTTCTGCTACAGTTAAATTTTTGATTAAATCGCCTACATGTTTGCGTTCGTAAAATTGACCGAGTTAGCGCAGCGTTGTTTTAGTTACCAAGTCTATATTACTTGTCATCACATACATATTAAACTAGCGAGGTGACGAGGATCGGGTTTGTTTTAGTGAAGCTAGTGTTATTTCCTTTCTTGCGGCGATGCCTTAAGCCCAGTTGTTGCAAATTGAATGTGTGAATTACTTTAACTAGAATGTGTAGACCAACCTTTATGGAGTCTAATTTAGTCTATGGACCATGTTTCAACACTATTGTAAAAAATTAAGAAATAAAAACTTTTTTCTCTATGCTTTTATTGGTGAAACTGAAAACCGGGAATTCTTAGTCCCTTTTCGAATAATAATATATTTAAAATAAAGAACCTGCATTATAAATACGACTGCCATCACAAACCCAGTCACCAGTTTTAGCAATCGAACAGTTCGTGATTTCAGTTCTCCGTGTGGTGACGGATTAAGAATGCATTAAGTCACCACTCAATTTCATCCTAAGGCTGTAGTAAGCCGACAATAAGAAATGACAAGGCCGAAAACCTAGCTGCAAGAGAAGGAAAACTTGTTACGAAACCTTGTGCCAACCCGTCTGGCCAGCGTGGCACATTAGGCCAATTACCCTCCATGTAACTAGAAGAGGCCCGACTTGGCAGTGGGCCATATATGTTAGCAGCTGTATGTTCTCACTTTGGATGGCTAAAGATTTTGTTACTGAATAGCATTACATGTATTTACCAAACGTAGTTCTTTGTTTCGTAAATGTATTACAGTATTTAAACAAGACGAAATCGGATACAATTCTCAGTTTCGTTTGTCAGATGTAACATTGAAACGGGTACTCACATATTTTATCTTTGCGCGTAATCCTGGCGCTAAGCTCCTATTCCCTTATTTATTGTTTTGTTTTACAGTTCCCTTTGATATTTCTTTAATTATTTATGCATTTAAAAGTGTATATTGTTTTCTTTGTGAAATACGTGTACTGCAGGTTTTCTCGAGTTTAAAAAGAGTGTGTACATATATTCTATGTATTTCTACTACTTCTCCCTTGCCTTATTCCTAATTTTATTGGGCTCGGCAGCAGTCTATCCTGGCTTTCTAACTCGTATTCATTTGGTTAGAGCATCTATCACTTTTCACGGTACTGACTACGTGTAGCAAACACTCGAAAGGTCTTCCTAGAGATGTGGTCTTAACTTAACTGTTTTGGTTTTTTTTCTTATTTGCGTAGCTTCACGTTCCGTTTTACATCGAAGGAAATGTCGTCGTAATTTCCGCCAAAATTACGACGACATTTCCTGCGTTATTTACAATCATTAATACTTCGTTTTAAAGATAAATACCACGAAGTATAGGCTGACTATTGTTATGAATTTTAGGTTGAGTATTGTTACCTTTTGCAATTTTTCGTAGATGCTAATTCGCAGCTATATTGGGTCGTAAAATATGAACAGCTTCCATTTGCAGCTGTTGCAACCTCAACGCTCGTTTGTTTTTTAACATAAATGGGATTTTTAGCCTTTGCTTGTCGGGACTAGGTTATTTGGGGCTCCGCTGTGCGAAAAGACAGTAGTTGTATCCCGTAAGCCCCACGTTATACCTCGATTGCCCTGCGACAACCCTGGTGGGCGATTTTCCAGTCCCTCAGAGTGTATATTTTTATATACCCAACCTTAAATTGACTAGAGTGGTACCAGGTGCGCTTAACGTTCGTGAATTTCATGTTTGTAAACTTCCCCCGCGATACAGGCAATACCCAGTGCAAGGGTTTCGTATTCTAAAACGAAAAAATAAAGTAAGAATAATATTAATTTAGTATCATCACATTCATATCTATTAATTGGTGGGCCATTAAAGACGGAATCTGATTCATCGGCTCAGGACCGGCCTTTGTGAAATTCCTTCGGGAGGCCTATATTTCCAGCAGCAGACTTCTATTGACTGATATGATAACGATGATGATGATGACGATGATGATTCATCATCCTCATCATCATCATCATCCATAAAAGATCCACAGCTAAGCCTCCTCCAATTCCATAGACGGAAATTAGCCTACTCGGTCCCGCTACCCAGTCGGGTGAACACAGGGCTTTCCTTATCTTACGGTTAAGTTCTACGCCTGTTGCGTTCCATTAGTCACCTCTTACAACACCTTCGGGAGTAGTGCCTGCGGAATTATGTATTCCAAACCCGTCACACACGGACCACACGAAACATAATTAATTTCAAATTAATATTCAAACTGAGGGTGTTTGAATATTAATAATAATATATGAGAGCGATCGGATAGATCTCGGAGGAAACGGGCGTCTGGAGCATAACTTTACAAACTGGAAATTTATCGTTTTATAGGCCCAGTGTCATCATTTTGGCTGAGATAGCCAAAAGACGTCCACTGCTGGACATAGAAGTCCTCAAAGGATTTCCACGAAGGCCGGTCCTCCTTAATTAGATCGTGTGGGACTCGAGGACGTTTCTGCCCCATCGGGCTTCAGTCCTGCGAGCTATGTGTCCTGCCAATTGCCACTTGAGTTTGGAAATCCTGTCGGCTATATTAGTAAATCTGGTTTTCCCGCATATCTTCTCATTTCTGATTCGATCTTGCAGGGAAACTCCGAGCAAGGCCCAGTGTACTTTACTTTAAATATAAAAGTACATAAAGTTTTATTATACCTATGCTCGGAGGTTCCCTGCGAGATCGAATCAGAAATGAGGAGATACGCAGAAAACCAGGGTAACCGACATAGCCCACCGGATTGCCAAACATAAGTGGCAGTGGGCAGGGCACATAGCTCGCAGGACCGACGCCCGACGGGGCAGAAAAGTCCTCGAGTGGCGACCGCGTTCCGGAAGGCGCAGTGCTGGTAGGCCTCCCACACGGTGGACCGACGACCTGGTTAAGGTCGCCGGAAAGCAGTGGATGCGGGCGGCCCAGGACCGGCCTTTGTGGAAATCCTTGGGGGAGGCCTATGTCCATCAGTGGACGTCTTTTGGCTGAAATGATGATGATGATGATGATACCTGCATGGTGTCGCTCAAGCATACAGTCTGTCCGCTGGAAGCAGAGGGAAAATGGTCACCATGCTTCCCCGTTCTTTTATTATTATTTTTTGGTATCCCTGGGGAAATATATAGTACGCTAAATTCCCTCCATTACCTTATTGGTCTTGGAGTTGCACATGCTGCCTTTGGACTAGATGGTCCCCGGTTTAATCGAAAGTGTCTTTGTGTAAGCCAGAGATACTTGACCTGGGATACGGCGTAGTTTGTGGCGTGAATTTAATGTTTTCGTAAAGTGCCCCGCGACACAGATTATACATAGTACTGAGGAGTATTTAAAAAGAACTTAAATTTTCTTTACGAAAATTTAAGAACTTTTGATTCACAAAAACAAGCCATTATAATAATTTCTCGGGCACGCAACGTGAAAAATATCTATCCGAGTAAAAACGTCCGAACTTTGTCCGTAGTACTCGATGTCGATAAAATTTAATACCCCAATAAAAATCTATAACTTTCCGTTACATGTACCGTATGTATGTTGATAACAAATTCGGGGAAACTTTTTGTAGAAAACTCTTTCTCTAGGGACTATTAGTTTTCCTAACCATAAAAACGTGGTTTGAAAAGGCTTGTAGGGTAAAAACATCTATAAGACGATCTAAGACGGAAGGCTACATTCACTAGTTGACGACAGTAAGCTTTAGATACATCAGACATATTATAAATATAATGTTCATGTTTTTATTAACTGCATTGGTCCTTCTTGATTATTTTGCGAAAACCACAGTTGCTTAGCTTGGGACGAGATGGCGTTGTGTGAAATGTCCAAGGATATTTATGTGTACACTTTATGTACTTTATGTGTACAGACGATAGTAAACTTTGAGGTAATCAAAATACATAATTAAAGTAAATGAAGGTGCAATGGTTGAGAAGAAATAACACTATGAATAGAAAGCGTGAGAGTGTTTGTGAAGAACACCATATGCCTGATCCGAATATATAAGTCTCAAAAAAGAAAATTGACCTTTCTTATTATTTGAGAGACTATACACATAACTTTTGATACTTTAATATTGTATTTAATATTTTATTTCTATCTTGGAGAGCTCGATGGGGCTGACATAGTCACAATGCGACTAAAAGCCCCTAATTAACATCAGAATAATAATTGAATAAATGCGACCAGTGATTTAAAGGCGGCACACCTAACCCCTAGACCGCAATGCAAACACTCTCAGCAAAACTGCAACTGCACGATAGCGTTCCCCATGCTGTAGTAGCAGTTTCAAGACACACTGAGAACTGCACATACTACACAGACAACAACAACGACGCTATTGGAAGACTTATAAAGCAAGCCCTGGCTGCAGACGACCACACCATCCAGGAATACAACATGAAAATGGCAATAAAGGCCAGGAACAACAAGGCGATCGAAAACCTTGATCAGCAGAAAATATCACGGACACGGAATATAATTTAAATATCAAGACCAAACAGCTATTACCAAACATAAGCTAAGGAAGCACCTACTGAGAGTAGGTTAAATGAAACACCAATGTCCCAGGTGCCGAGGCGCAGGGTACGACAGACGAAACAAAAAAAAAAGAGCAAATAACTACCATTCATTGCTAAAAAGAACACGGACTACAAGTCTGTGGTGTAGTAACAGAATAAATAAAAAAAAAAAAAAAAAAAACCCTAGACCGCTTTTAGCTATAGAAATCAGAAATTATAAATGTTGTCACGATTGTATTCAAGTGAGGCATTAAATCTTTGTCCCCTGGAATGGCACGGCATCAGCTCAGCTTAAAGGGGTCGCCAGGGGTCCCATTTACAGATTACATACATGGTTAGTTAGCCTACCCCTTTGTGCCATGGCGCACAGAGGCGTTCAGGCAATCTTTTTTGAGACCTTTACAAAACCAATGAACCTTGGACAAAGACTATTAGTTCCTAGGTAACGCATATTTATATTGATTCGTTTATAGAGAACTAGCGCCTCGCCCCGCTTCGCACGGGTGAAATTATATTACACCTACCTATAAACCTGCCTCTTGAATTACTCTATCTATTAAAAAAAACCGCTTCAAAATCCGTTGCGTAGTTTTAAAGATTTATGCATACATAGGGACGGACAGAAGAATGCGACTGTGTTTTATACTATGTAGTGATGATGTAGTGATGATGGTTATCAATTAGGGCTAATTAAAAGACCAAAAGATTTCCATGCAATTGTGTTGAAGTTTCTTTGGTATTCCTTTTTGGGACAACATTTATTGACTAGCTTCAATCCATAGTTTCGCACAATATTGAGCTCTGTAAAAAATTAAAACAAATGCAGGTATTTTGTATATAATCATAACCTATGTGCACAGACATATATATATCCTTCCTTGGACATTACACACAACGCCATCTCGTCCCAAGCTAAGCAACTTAATGCTTGTGTTATGGTAACGAGATGGATGATAAACTACTTATATACATTTTTTTTTGTAAACACATACATATTATAGATAGAAAATGACACCCAGACTCCGAGCCAGTGCCTCTGGTTTAGACAAAGACACTTGCTCGACCCCGGAATTGTGATTAATATGTGATTTCATTCAGGGTGTGTATTTGTGACGGAGCTCTTCCTATACTGCTGTACAGATTTTGATGAAATTATGCATGCATCAATGCAGAGATTGGTTTATATTCACAATTCAGTCCACCATTGAACTTATTTTTCATTTCAGTTTAGATACGAAAATCAATTCAATTTATTACAATTCAGTGCCTATTCTGAATAACTACGTAGCTATTGAACTTTTTTAATAATAATGACAGTAGATATAAAGTAAAAAGGCACTGAATGAAACTTTTTAAAACCTAGGTACTTAGGTCTCAGGGAGCAAATTAAAAATTAAATTCCATTATCTTTTACTCCGATGTGTGGAAATTTTAACAGAAATGTTGACCTAAAAACCCGGTAACCTTTCCCAGATGCCTGTATTACGTAAATGCCTAGGACCCCAAATAAAAGCCTGGCCTAACTGTTATTACGAAAACTAAAATAAACTCGGGAATTTGGGCTCTAGGAACTGTAGATAAGTTTACCGATATTGTAAAGATTAGATTTATCTATCAACTAGCGACCCGCCCCGGTTTCGTACGGGTGAAATTATGCAGGTATTATACTTAAAAAACTTTCTCTTGAATCGCTCTATTTATTAAAAAAAAACCGCTTCAAAATCCGTTGCATATTTTTAAATATTTAAGCATACATAGGGACGGATAGACGACAGCGACTTTGTTTTAAACTATGTAGTGATAGATTCTTGACTAGTGTCGAGCTCGAAAACTCTTTAGAAGATTCTATGATTCCGTGACAAGGAAGCCCAAATCGAATAGGATTGCCGCCTTGGAATCACTTGTCCCGATTCGAATCCGGGGTCGGGCATGTATCTTTGTGTAAACCAGAGGCACTTGTTATGAATCTGGGTGTAATTTTTGTTCCTGAATATCATGTTTGTAAACTAGCCCGGCGATACGGGCCAAAAATAGGGCTTCGCTATTGTTTAAAAAAAAACTGAATCTGTCTGAGAAATTCGTATCTAATAGTTTCATAAGTCTATAATAGCTCTATCGTGTATTATATCTGTTGCTGTCCCTTTCGTTTGGCTGTCCTATATCAAGACCTGAGACATATCTTAAATCTTCGAAGAAAAGTCAGACAATGATATCCTCTATTTGGTTATGCCATAAAATTCCCTGAAAGATTAAAAATCAGGTCGCTCGGAAACGCCACACCGCCCAATGATCAGGAAAATCCTTGAATTTTAAACTTCTGCCTGATTGCGCAGAGTACCTGCTTGTAAGGTGTGATACCTGTAGGTGTTATAGTGATTTCTGAGTCTCATAACGCCACAAATAAGCCAATGATGATGAATTTCCCGGTTGAAAACAATAAATGTAAATGTATAGGCTATATTGTCCGTGTGGTGACGGAATTAGAATACATGATGACACCATCCCATTCCATCCCGAGGGTGTCGTAAGAGCCGGCAAAAGGAAATGACGGTTGATAACCTAGCCGCTAGAGAAGGAAAACTTGAAACGAATCCCTGTGCCAACCCGTCTGGGCAGCGTGGCACAGTAGACCAAACCTCCGTGTGACTGGAGGATGCCCGCTAAAGGAAATAACTGCCTCGTTGGTCTAGTGGTCAGATGTGCCGCCTTTGGATCAGCGGGTCCCGGGTTCGATTCCGGGGTCGGGCCAGTGTCTTTGTATAAACCAGAGGCACTGGCTCGGAGTCTGGGTGTCATTTCTATCTATAATATGTATGTATTTACAAAAAAAAAAAAATGTATTTAAGTAGGTAGTTTATCATCCATCTCGTTACCATAACACAAGCATTAAGTTGCTTAACTTGGGACGAGATGGCGTTGTGTGAAGCCTAGCCGCAAGAGAAGGAAAACTTGAAACGAAACCCTGTGCCAACCCGTCTGGCTAGCGTGGCACAGTAGACCAACCCTCCGTGAGACTGGAGGATGCCCGACTCAGCAGTGGATCATGTATAGGCTAAGTAGTAGTAGAATAGGTTATATATATACATGGCTACCATGTATCTAGAAACCTAAAAAAAAATGTTACTCAATATTTTTTATTATTAGTTCATACCTACTTTGTGATCCAAGCTCTTGGTCTCATTTCACAAGAATAAGGTTGCAAGGAAAACTTTGAATTTAAACGACGGTCCAACGTAGATTTTTATAATGTAAAACGTTTTACGGAATAATTAACTATGCCTAAGTTATAAATCATTTTGCGTCGTACTAAAGCGTAGGCTTTATATTTTAAAGACTATTAATAAACCTTGTTTTATAGGTTAGTGTAACATTTTTTTTTTACAAATCTCCGGCTACCTCCCGCAGCTTCCCCAGGTGGATTACAAATCCTTCATCATCATTTCAGCCAAAAAAAACACTGCTGGTCAAAAACAGTTATTTTTTCTAATTTGACACTCACAGGCACAAGAGGAGGCCCGACTCAGCAGTGGTTCCTCTGAGTAGTAGTTACTCAGAGGAACCACTGCTGAGTCGGGCCTCCTCCAGTTACATGGAGGGTAAATAGCATACTGTGCCACGCTGGCCAGACGGGTTGGCGCAGGGTTTCGTATCAAGATTTCCTCCTCTTGTGCCTAGGTGACCTGTCTCTCGAGTTCCTTTTGTCGGCTCTTACGACAGACCTCAGGATGGAAAGGGATGGTGACACCACGTATTCGTAATCGTCACCTCGCAGACAATACAAATAATTAAATAAATAAATATCCTTGGACATTTCACACAACGCCATCTCGTCCCAAGCTAAGCAACTTAATGCTTGTGTTATGGTAACGAGATGGATGATAAACTACTTATATACATTTTTTTTTTGTAAATACATACTTATGATAGATAGAAATGACACCCAGACTCCGAGCCAGTGCCTCTGGTTTAGACAAAGACACTTGCCCGACCCAGGGACCCGTTGATCCAAAGGCGGCACATCTAACCACTAGACCAACTTTGGTCAACCCCTATTACCTCAGCTACTAATCAGCCTATAGTTGAACCACCGCTGAGAAGGGCCTCCTCGCCAACATTTATGATTATGGCCGCTCTGAATGTAGCCTGTCGGTAATACGAATACGAACGTAACAAACTCACGCGGGAGGCGAAGACGCGCGCGGGCGTGCTCTAAAGTTTAGCGAGGACATGATAGGTACTTTTTTAAGTTTAAAAAACAAGTAACAAAAACAGCTTACTTCACCACGCTCTGGTTCAGTTACTGGTACCTACTGGAGGCTTGCCTCAATAGTGGGTCATTTAGGAATCTTAATTATGTTCTGTTTCATACGTTTGCACCTAATTGAGCTTTCTAGGCAGATAGCCGAGGTATTTCCGTGTGGTGACGGACTTGAATACATGTCACCACCCTGTTCCATCCCGAGTGTGTCGTAAGAGCTGACAAAAGGAAATTACTTAGCCGCAACACAAAGAAAACTTGATACACACCTTTTGTTTCCCTCCATTGCAAATTTCCCTCCATGAATTTGAAAGACGCCCGACTCAGCAGCGGAACGTTTATAGGCTGCAATTATGATGATGATGATGATTCTGTAAGGTTCCCATTCGGACAGCTAAAGCGAGCTCTCAAAAAGATTTAATAGAAATAAAACATTTAAGTAACACAAAATGTATATTCAACATTCATCAGTAATGATTTACCAATAAATTATCACAATACCTAAGGCTCAATACAAACTGTATATTTTTTCGTATCACATAAAGCAAGATTTTGTATACATTTCATCAACCAATCTTTATGAACATGTCTCACATTTCCATTCAATCTCTTAGTTAACTTTTTATATTTATTATACTCAATAGTATTCTTATTATGAAGTACATAATCGACATCCGTTAAACGTATAGATTTGACCACAATTCCACCATAAGCAATCCAATGCCTTTCAAAAAACTTTCTTTCGTCTTCAGAAAAGCTAATAAAGTCAGGATAGAAACCTAATCTTTTATCCTTAAATAAATCTGGTAAAGGATTTTCAGGAAGAAAATCACTGTTATCTATACTCATTCTACTACTTTCTACTGAGTCTTTTAGACCAGAATTTGATGTTTTCTTTCTTTTTGCACCTTTAGAATCAGTTTCATCTACAACTATATCATCATCAGCTTTGCTTAAATCAGATCTTTTACGTTTCTTTTTATCTTTTGAACTTACACTGTCAGTGCTCGTATTAACAATTGACGAGCTAGACCGGTCCACTTCTTTAGAATCTTTTTCATCGACTTCATCATGCTCATCAGAGGCTTTCGATTTTGCCTGTACGTCAGATGTATCTGCATCTTCATCTTTAACCTTTCTTTTAGTTGTTTTTTCTTTACTGAAGAAACTATCTATTTTAACGTTTTTCACTGGACTAATCTTAGCGTTCGCCCGACCTTTCTTTGGACTGTCAGTTTTACTAGTAGCTTCGTCTAATTCTGAAGCAGTGGCGGCCAATTTGTTCAATAATGATACGTCGGTTTTCTCTTTTGAGGTTTTATAAAGCTGTTTGAGCTCTTCCAAGCTTGTAGCTGTCTCCCAGTCTTTATCATCTCTTATTCTCGTCACTCTTGGGAACCGCACAGATATTCCATCTGCCGTATGTAAGTTTGCCTTGGTCAATTCAGTGCCTGAAATTAAAAAATGAACATTGTAGGTTGACTTATGTGGATTAAGCAGAAGACATTCACGGTTGAAAATCGCTATTCAGTACGAGTACAGATCTTCTTTAAATACGAGATTGCATCCACCGTCTCCTACAGTCATTTTTCGAGGTATTTCTTTAGTACATTAAAAAAATACATCCACGTTCTTAATAAGCAAACTCGTTATAGAATAATTTGATTGGTAATCCAAGTAGAATGTTACTAATGTAATGGTAACTAATCTCCAAACAACAAAGACCTTTGTCTGACGAAGGAGGCAAATCTCCACAACTATTTCCTCAAAATGTTTAGTATAATTGTAATATACTGGCTTTGTAATAGCTTTCATTAAGCATAAATAGTCAAGTCCTTTCCTCATCATCGACATTTCAGCCACAATAAGTCCACTCCTGGACTTCTCCAAATGATTTCCACAAAGGCCTGTCCTGAGCCGCCCCTATCCATCTGAGTCCTGTTGAGCCTATTACAACATAATAATATGTACATACCAGTGATCTCCCAAACAGGTTGTTTCTTTGGATCAGCTGCAACAAAATCTGGCACCATTCCCTTATTACAGTCCAACCACGATGGCACCTTATTGTAGTCTTGCGAAATCTTCACCATAAGTGGAGATAATTCTTTCTGTAGCCTCTCTAAAGTGGCATCATCGTGGCCTGTGTGCACTTTGGTGACAGTGACCCAGCGACCACGGCGAGTGTCGTGACATCCCATGAGGAATACAGACATCATTCCCCCTTTTTTTCCGGTACCTGGAATGGTGGGAGTATTTTTTTACTATTAAGGTCTACTCTCGCTTCGGCAGCCTATTTCAATACCACTGGAGTGACTCAAGAATACGGCCTGCCTGATGGTATGGTAATAGTATTGTGTTGTTGATACAACACAATACTATTACGTTTTCCTCCAACAAGATTTAAGTGTACATTTTCTTAACTTCTTATTTTCTTTTCATCCATATTTTATATTTATTTCTGTTCTTTCAGAATCTCAATCAGAAAATAGATTTGTCTCGGCCCCAAATGATCTCCCATTAACTATTAGAAAATCAAAATTATTGAACTTGATACAACACTTGAGCAGCTATCACGCGACAATGGCAAAAATTTCCGAAGACTCCGGCAGATTGCCATAGAAAAGAGACAAAAAAAAGTTTTCCTTCTCATGCGGCTAGGTTTTTGGCCATACCGAAAATCCGTCACCGCACGAATAACAATCGTCGTCCGTCGTTTCAGCCCATAAATGACCCACTACTGAGACGGGTCTCCTTCAGTTACATGGAGGGTAATTAACCTACTGTGCTACGCTGGCCAGACACGTTTCGTATCAAGTTTTCCTTCTATTGTGGCTAAGTTATCAGCCTTGTCATTGCCTTTGGCCAGCTCCTAACACACTCTCAGGATGAAATTGGGTGGCGACACTAGATATTACTATGCTTTATACACTTCTCATCAGAAAAATCGAAACACCTTGCAAGTTTATGTTTTGTAAGGATTATCAGAAAAATATATATATTTAGGAATATACATATGTCAAAAGTCGTCTATCATTGAACATTAAAACGTTTTCAAATCTTAATGTTAATTTTCTAAATCCAAATTAAACTTTCATAAGTTGTTTAACAACCTTCGATTTTTCTGATGAGAAGTATATTTACAATATAATATCTGTACCTTTTACAAGAGTGATTTTTTAACTAATGGTCTTGAAATGTATCTGATTGCTGTCCTACCCATCCAACGTCTAGCAGAGCTAGACATTACCTAACCTGCAGATTGATTATGATTACAGATAATATGTAATGGTGATATTACCGAACCATGCTCCTAAGACCACTAAGTCAGCAGTGTCCGCCATAGCTCCATCAAACAAATAATCCTTCTTCACCTTCAACCAGTGTCTTTTGCCAGGTTCATATGTTGATTCCAAATCCTTTAGTACCAGGCCTTCAAGACCAAGCTCCAACACCTGAAAATTAAAAAGGACCATTGTTGTATTTCTTGTCACTTGACTTAAGAACAACTAAAATAGAGGAAAGATTGTTTGTATCTCAAAAACTGATTTCAAAAAATCTTTCATCATTTGAACTAAGACAAGATATGTTTGGAACCATGTGCAAAGGCCAGTTAAAAAGAGACCCATTCTAACCTGAAGGGACTAAAAACCTGTGTTTGGTTTCATTCCTGTTGATTGAATAATCATCAGTTTTACCCATAAATTAACTACTGCTGTGTCAGTGCCATTTCATGGAGGAAAATTAGATGAGATTGAACTTTGCAACCAAACAAAGTGTATATGCACTTTGGTTTACTAAATTAACTGAACAAAATTTTATGTGATTGCCATATTTTTCTTGAGGAACATTTGAGTCATTTATATTAAGTGTGTACAGGCTGGCTGAACAGTTACCCAAAAACAATACCATCAACTATGGGATTGTAATAACATTAATTCATGTGCAATATCACCAAAAAAAATGGTTATAAGTCCGTGAAAGTATAAACTAATAATAAGTAAACTAAACACAGATACATTACCTCAGCAATCATTTTTGCCAAGTCCGCTGGCTTCTTAATTAATTTCTGCTCAGAGAACATAACATGATTCGTCACTTCCACCATGTTGTCATGCAATATCTGCCTTCTCTTTCTAATGGGCAGGTCTATAAGTACCTTGTCATTATAATACAAACAATCAAATACATACAAACAGACTTGTGCATCTTTGAACTCTGATTGCTTATGTATGCCAAGAGTGCCAAATGGCAAAGGTTTACCGGTGTTCACATCAACCATCAAGACCTCGGCATCTAATATTAAATCCACACCTTTTGGAAAAGCTTTTGGCAAATAATCCTTAAAATGGCTGACCTTGTGAGCCATGACAGGTTTTAATGCCCGGGAATAATATTTAAACTCATTCCCTTTTTTATGGACTTGTACTCGTTCACCGTCATATTTAATTTCGGAAAACATTCCGTTTGGACATTTCTTAATGGCCATTGATACAGACTTACATGCCTCAGCTAACATAGGTAATACTGGAGTCATGAGACTTAATTTAGCTTGGACGGTCTCCTGGGTAGCATCTTTATGTTTTACGGAACTATTACCCGCCAGCACTCTATCCAATACCATGTCAAGATTCTGAGACGTTTGAAGTATGCTGTAAGCATCTGGATGCACACCTTCTAAAATATGTTTTGGGCCAGCGTTGATTCGTAAATCACCTTTAATTAATCTGATTATCATTCTAATGTCATCTTCTGTACATTTTTTCACTATCTTCTTAAAATGATATATTTGTTCTTCTTCTTTTGTTAATTTAGAAAGCTCATTAAGAAAATCTTCTACATCATGTATTGTTAAAGTGCTTTCTGTAGCTGGGTTGTAAAATCTGGACTTTGAAAAAAAGCTTTGGACTGTCATAGCTACATCCCCTTTCTCTAAATGAGTCAGCATATCATCATGATCTGTACCAAATATTTTAGAGAAAAGTTTAACCAACTGCTTACTTTTTAAATTGTAAACTCTTTTTGTTACCTGTGGTAGTAACAGTTTGCACCATAGTGCCAAATCACCCTTAAAAGAGTTATTGTCTCTGCCTTTAGTGAAAAATTTATTAACCACTGCACTTTTAGCTGTATATGCATCAACTTTAGAAATGTTTTTGCACAATTCCGAAAAATAAACGAAATTATTATCATCAGTTTTCACAATTTCTTCATCACTTTTCACAGGCAAAATGTTTTTTGCTGGTGGATTGGACACATTTTTAATCACTTTAGCGACGTATTTTCCGCTATTTTTCTCTGCATACAGCTTCTCCGTCTCGTTTAATTTCTTGAGAATAAATTCTTGATCTTCTTTACTTACATTCTGCCAGTTGCCAATGTCGTCAATTGAATCCACCCGTTTTGTAGCCGGGCGTTGTTTCAGCAAGGCAGTCATGAAGCAATCTACGTGGTACCATGATTTCATTTGCTGATTTTCTCCGTAAGGACTAGCCACAATCTTCGCAAGTCTAAGTTCTCCACCAGGACAATTGCTTTTGCAGCCCTTGCAAGAAGCCCTACCACCTTTGGCTCGGTCGACGAAGAATGGTGTAAACTCTGACATGTTACTAACTTATCATACTATATCAAACATTTAATATTATTAAAACATTTTTGTAACAAGATCAACTGGGAATAAACAAAGACATGGCAGATTCTAAGCAAATAAAATAAACACACATTTTCCTTAAATTTTCGACTGTTTTGACCAGCTGAGATGGTGCAGTTTGAACGAATGAATGAGAAGCCAGTTGGATTGGATGACGGTTGTATTTTTTTTAAATTGATAGTTCAAGTAGTCATAAATACTAGTCTTTTAGCTCATTTAATTTACTTTTATTACCCAATTAACTTATTTCTTAGTCTATTGACTACGTCCACGGCTAACGAGAAAACACTATAATGTGAAAACAACATTCTGTGTCTATTCTCGTATTGACTTTTTTGTTACAGACATGCGCATTATTGCTTATAAGAAAGTTTGTTTTTCTTTGGTACAGAATGCGTTTGTATTATGAATCGTATATATCTATTTACTAATAACATGTTACTGTATTAATGAAATACTTTTCCCTAAGTTAATTTAATAAACTTATTAATTTACTCCAGTTGCTATGAATTCGGTGTGGATTATGTGGAATAATAAAGTTTAAGATAATAAATAAAATTACCTTTTTTAATGATACGTTAGTTATCTATGCATTATATTTAGTTTTATTCAATTACAAATGATGAATGATTGTATCCTATTTTTTTCAGTATAGTGTATAAATTTATGTGTGTTCATAAATAAATAAGCTTAGTAACTTTGGGCAGTTGATCCGCGTTGTGACGGATTTAGCAAACATAGTGTCACCCATTCCATCCTAAGGCTGTCGTAAAAGCTAACCAAAGTAAACGACACGGCCAAAAACCTAGCCGCAATAGAAGGAAAACTTGAAAGGAAACCCGTCTCGCCAGCTTAGCAGTAGTATATTAATACCCTCCATGTAATGGGAGGATGCCCAACTCGGCGGTGGGTCATTTATAGCATGAAATTGATTTTAACATCTAAGCAAACCCTCATTTCCATACTTTTGTAAGCAATTTTCGCCAAAAAGTGATTTAACAAAGTTATAATTACATTTAATAACGCGAATATTAATCTATCAAATGTAATAAAAATAGCGATGCATTTCTGCTATACAAATACATATCATTAATCATATTAATTAATTATGTACTTAATATATTGTTGTCTTTTTCAGCGTCATCATGCCATCAAGAATTCAGCAGCGATGGCACGAAGCATGGTACTCTCACTTCACCACATTATCCTGCGCCATATCCTCCGAATACTCATTGTCACTATGAGTTCTTTGGAAGAGGAAAGGAACGAGTTAGATTAGTATTTCAAGATTTTTATTTGTATAAATCTTCTGATGGATCGTCGAGGTGAGAGTTTGCTATAAACAAACTTGCTATAAATAAACGACTGCCTCGTTGGTCTAGTGGTTAGATGTGCCGCCTTTGGATCAACGGGTCCCGGGTTTGATTCCGGGGTCGGGCAAGTGTCTTTGTCTAAACCAGAGGCACTGGCTCGGAGTCTGGGTGTCATTTCTATCTTTAATATGTATGTATTTACAAAAAAAATATGTATATAAGTAGTTTATCATCCATCTCGTTACCATAACACAAGCATTAAGTTGCTTAGCTTGGGACGAGATGGCGTTGTGTGAAATGTCCAAGGATATTTATTTATTATTATTTATTTATTACACAACTATTTTCAAAATATGTAGTAAATTATTTCTAGATTCTGGTCAGTTTAAACCAATTGCATATGATTTTCGTCTGTATAATTCAGATTTTAACCACCGATAGAAGCCAAAGAGTACCAAAGAGTGGTGCTATAAACCACGATTGGATCACAGGGCTCTGGTTTGATACCAGGGTCGGACAAGTGTCTTTGTGTAAACCAGAGATACTTGCTCTGGGTGTGGGTATCTTCACAAATTAGATTTATATGGAGGGCCCCCGGATACTAGGTTAAAACGTAGGGCAGTGGAGTCACTTTAAAAAAGAAAAAAAGGAAAGAAAGTAATTTGGCCTGCCATTTAAAAGATTGATTGTTTATTTGTATTATATTTCAGGTGTGCGAACGTGGATTCATTGCAAGCTTTTGTAAATGTAGATGGAAGACTAGAAAAAGTGGAGACTTTCTGCGGGATTGACCTCCCTAAACCTATTATGTCAAATGGCCCAAAATTGATGCTAGAATTTCGGGGTACACAATCGGCGAGGTATTCCAGAGGTTTTAAAATATCCTATTCATTTTTAGAAAGTAAGTATACTTTTATGGACTTGTATATTCTATTAAAACTAACGCAAAATAATAATTGTATTACAATTTGACGTTAAATTGTTGGTGTAGATTATAGGTTGCATGCATCGTCTTTAGATCACGTATCCTTGGTTCAATTGTGGCGACGGGCAAGCGGTAGAGCAGTGGAGACGACTTTGAAAAAACATACGTACCTATTTAGTAGTTTTATAGTTTCGTTACACATAAACGAGTATATGACCCTCTCAAGTCGATTTCGTCATTGGGATACTTTTGTTTTTTAATGTCTCTATGACAACATTTAACTTAAGTATAATGAAATACATAAAATAATACCTAGATTCAAGTGGTTTAAAAATTACTTCTCTTTTTCAGATTTTGGTATTACGACTGGGAGACAGCTGAAAGAATTTCCCTGCGCTTTTGTGTATAACAGTAGTGAAGCGAGGAACGGTACATTTGCATCTCCAAACTCTCCGGGACCATACCCTCGAGATACAGAATGTACTTATTTCTTCCACGGCAGTGAAAGCGAGAAAGTTCATCTTCACTTCACGAATTTTGATGTTGAAGGAGTTTCCCCGTAAGTATTTGAACCATACCTCATTTAAGCTTAAAACATGAAGGTACCAGTACCCTTCGAAACACCTTCCACGATTAGTTCTATTTTTAGGTTTTCGCGATTATTACACATTAAAATTCAACACTTTTTAACAGATTTATCGCATGTCAATAGAACAAAATTATAGGCGGTAGATTTAATTGTTTTTTGTAATTTTGGAGACAACTGTCATCTAGTCTCTCCCTTGACCACGACTGCTGCAAAGCATTCGAAAAGTCGAGAATTAAATAATGTAATATACACGGAATAAATCCGTCAAAACGTGTTTAATTTCAATCCCCCATGAATGCCAAAATCTAGCAATGGTTTTTTAGTTATATTCTGAAATGACATACCTACAACTATTAAATTAATTTCTGTTGTTAGCATCAACTCTGATACTTTCCTTTCCTGGAAACTTTGCTGTTTATATGACATTTTTTATTTCTAATTTCTGTTACAGTAATGAAAGCCAAATTACCTGGGAAAGTTGTGAAAACAAATAGATACATAATAGAGTAGAGAATTGTGAATGAAACAGGGGTAGACAGCGATCACATCCTTCCACTTGCTACGATCCTGGCTCACAACTTTCGCTTCTTCCACTTTCATCAACCTCTTCGTGAATGCTCTTCAGTTTATGGGGCTTCTGGCCTGACCTTTCTTTAAGGCATCACCTATTTGGTCATGGAATGTCTAGAAGGTCTGCCTGCCCCTTTCAACGTAGGGAGTGTGAATTCTACTCATCTTTCAAAATGTATATTATTTCAGATGCAGTGCCGATTCAGCTAGCGATTACGTCGAGTTTTCGAACTATATGACTGAAGATAATAGTTTTGGTAGATATTGTGGGCTAATGAAAGAATTTCACGTCGAATCTCAAAGAAATTTCTTCAAAGTAACGTTTCGTTCTAACGATAGACTTGATGGTACTGGCTTTAAAGCAGTCTACCAGTTTTTGGAAGTTAATGACGAATACCAAGCTCCTCAAGAAAATAATGCCTCTAACACTTTATGTAAGTTGTTCACAGTTAAAGTACGTGTGTTTTTGAATATAATTAATTATGTTTTCATTTTCCTCTCGGCTCTTCAAAGGCTTTTTGTTTACAACATCTAGCGAAGGCAGTCAATGGTATGGAAAATAGACAAAAGATCTACATTACCTTTACGCAATTTCATTGGGACACCAGGGTAACGTTATTTGGATAACTAGCAGTATTTACACAGAACGAATTCTATCTGCCCTCATAACCCTTCAAGTTGAAGCACCAGTAATCATTTATTTAGACTAGCAGCTGTTAGTTCATGTTCGAATCACTGCCTGGACAAGTAGACTTAGGTGCCCTTCCAAGTAGGGTGGGATCAGATATTATCATGATCACCCATTTAGCAACTGGCTGTGGCAGTCTTGCCTTAACCTGTAGACTAATTGTATACTACACCATCTGGTAGATTTTGTAGTATGATCTATCACGTCGTGATATTCATTTATATACACGCCCATTTTTGAGTATAAGATGTCAGGCATATCTTTATAATATACATGTTGGTAATTTTGTTTGTTTTAACTTAAATACTTTTATTCACAGGTATATTTGAATACTTTTTAGTGCTGATCACCCTCGCAACGCAGCTGCATCATCAATTATATCATTAAAATAAAGTGATATTAGATTAAATATTATACATAGTAAATATTCCTGTATATTTTGTATTATAGTATGTGCCATACACTTGTAATAACGTAGTTCGCAATATTTTCTATATTGTTTATGTTATTCTCTTATAAGAACTAAAATCAATACCATGCAAACACAATATGGATTTATTATTAAAGGCACGTCGTGAAAATGAAATAAATTATTTGGATTTACCCATTTTAAATTGTTTCTCTGTATTACTCCTTTCTCACATTGCTAAGGGTTTTGAAATATGTTGGTACTGTAAGTAGTTCATAAAATACGAACTGGGATGTTGGTGTTCAAGAACAAAAATGCCTCAATAAGTGTTTGATTAAAAAAAAAACCAGGAATAACCACTATGAATAAATAGTAAAGCGTGGCACTATTTCAGATAGTCTAAAACTACGGTTATACAGTACCTATCTGCAATAGTGCCACGCTTACCACAATACGCTAAAACAACAATACATGATACACCAATAACATTAGATATAAATAAAAACCTTATATTTTTTTTTAAATACTTTATATTTTACACCGGTAGACAATGATGTTACAATTAAAAGGTGTAGATACGTTACCTGTACAACATTCGGTCTATAAAAATGGCAAGCGAACGCACACATAGTTAACTTAATATGCAATATGCACACTGCATTAGATGAATCGTGAAAGTAGGATGGTATGATTTAATAATCACGTGCTAAATAGAGACAAATATAATTTGTTGTGATGCGTCGTCACATGCACTAGAAACAATATAGATTAATTAAATCAGACATAACATTTTGCCCTACAAAGTTTTATGCCTAAAAATATTTTGTCTCGTTAAGTAAACTTAAATGTTTCTAACATTTAACGGCAGTTCTTTTTTTCGCAATTTCAGGGTTGTTCCCATAGTAAAAGTGGTTTATAATCTTGAGAGCTCCACCTTCTGAGATGTATGTTAATTAAAAATTTGCCCTGTGGTAATAGTTTATTTATTACTCAAGTAACACAGCTCAAAAAATTAAAACAATTTAATTTAAATAACAACTGCATTACAAAAAATAACATCACCTAATAACCTTCCCTGTGTACCTACTCCGTTAGGCAGCTCACATGTCTGTTACTCTATAGTCTGTGATGCGTAATGACATCTATCTCTTTTGCACTTGGTAATGAGGATACTTTTGTTCCAATCATTGATTTTTACCGCCATAATTTACGAATAACATTTTTAATATGTAAAAAATATTTATTATATTACGGAAATAGTGATAGTTACGAATGATAAGTGATTCCTTGACTTTTAGAAGTTTTGTTAGAGTAGTTTGTGCAATATCTCATAACACACGACGGCATTTTCAATTGTTTTATAGCACTTTTTACACACGGCTCTTGACGTGCATCTGTTGACGCCAGCGACGCAACACTGAGGTCAGGTTTGCTAATTAGCCTACTTTTAACGTGCCGCTTGCTCAACGCTTATAACCCATCTACACATTTTTACTTCTAACATCATTGCCGGTAGATAAAAAACATCGATAGTTAGAGTAGGCGAATATTTAGCATTTCACAGCTATTAGAGGAGGTAGCAGATTATGTAACGTCTGGCTATTATATTTCCATTATATTCATCACACCAACAAGAAAAGGTAAACTAAATTACACTTAAAAAATAAGAGTTATTTAAGACGCATATTTCTAAAAGGTTGGAAGGTTTAATTTGTTTTTAGTGTACCTACACAAAATAAAGTCATTTCAACACCAAGTATATGTATACACAAAAACGCGCAAATGTACGTCGATCCGATTCAAGTTTCAACTGATTTAACTCACTTTTATAGCAATAGCAGTAAGATTTAATTTTAATGGAAAGTGATGAATTTCACTTTGTCACCACAACTTTAATTTAAAAATCGGCTGAAAAGTCTTGCTAACAGGTCTTAATATAAGGAAGGCTTTTAATATATTCGTTCAGAACGAACGAACTACAAACAGCCTTCCTATCATAAAGAAATAAGGTGCCTACTATGAACTCAACCTGTTCATTTCGTCTTTGCAAGAACATGTAAATAACCACTTTTGTTAAAAAAAAGCAAAATAGGTAATAAGAAATGTATTTTACTTCACGTTGTTTTTCCAAAGAAGTTAGTCATGCGACTGTATTAATATGATATGTTACTTAAGTTAGTCGTTATCCACTATGGTAACTGAGATACATTTTCGACTTAATTAATTTTACTATTTTGATGCTAATACTTTTAAGCTCACTCAATACATAATGCTTACTTTAATTTTTTTAACTCGCTTATACTATTTGCGTTGTAGCATGGTGCGGGTGACAGTTGCCATTATGACGTTACTAGGGATGTGGCGTTATGCAATTCATTTTTATCGCTAACGATACTCGCAGCATAAATCTGGTCCTCTTTAATATTGTCATAGAAATTAGTGTGTTATTCAGTTGTCTAGTGTAACTACGTGTATAAAGTTGTCGATATAAATGTTTTATGGCTACGTTATACACATAACACTTTGCGTTACGTTATACACATAACACTTTGCTTAATTTTTCATTCTATTTGATTTTATTTGTAAACTAGAACATTCTGGTTGGTTTCATTTAATTTTCTAAAGTTATTAATGATTAAATATACCACGAATACGAATGCGGTACAGCTGAAATACGAATGTCATAATATGAAAGTCTTAATTTGTAAATCGCGGCAACTTTCAAGAGTGAAATGAAATGTTACCGAAACTGTCACCCGCACCATGCTACAGCGCACAAACTATAAATAACTCTATTTTTTAATCAATTAAGATATGGTCAACAGGCTAAAGAACCTCAAAGAAAGAATTATACGTGATGAATGAGAAGAATTAGTAATTAATAGTTCAATTAAGAAATATGCCCATATTTTAAGATATATTATCTATACATCTTCTATACATCTATACAAATAAATAAAATTGGAGTGTCTGTTTGTAATAATAAAATAACAACTTTTTACTAAATCCGTAAGTATTTATACACAGCACATATACCGAAATAACTTTTTTAATTTTTTGTCTTTCTGTCCGTCTGTCTGTCTGTCTGTTTGTTCCGGCTAATCTCTGGAACGGCTAGACCGATTTAAACGAGACTTTCATTGATAGGTAGCTAATTATATAAGGAGTAACTTAGGCAACTTTTTTTAGACTAGCTTTGCCCCGCGGCGTCACCCGTGGTACGACAATAAGTAAGAGCGGGTGAAACCGCGAGGCGCAGCTAGTTTAAAATAAATTTTCTCTGTCTGTCTGTTTGTTCCGGCTAATCTCTGGAACGACTGGACCGATATTGACGGGATTTTCACTAATAGGTAGCTGATGATATAAGTCAAAGTCAAAGTCAAATAATTTATTTTGCATAGGACACAATGGACACTTACAAATTGTCAACATATTAATAAAATTTTATACAATGCAAAGTAATATTCTTTACCACCAGTTCGGAACGCGACCACTGCTGAGAAGAACTGGCAAGAAACTCAGAGGGCTTGTCATTTTTCTTTTTTATTACTTTGCGGTCCTATTCATAATCTAATATGTATATATTTACCCAACAAATTCCTTAAAACAAACTGTTCAATCGAATCTGGAAGGCGTCAGCTGAAATCTGAATATTAAAACAAAACAAAACAAACTTTAATGAAATAAAATAAAATAAAATAAAATCTTCCTTGGTCCAGTGAGCCGACCAACCCCAAACAGCAGCACCTGTTCACAAGTATAACGCATGTGACAGCCATCGGTCTCCTCAACCATATTAAAGGGAAGTGACCGACCCGTCACACGTCGCTACCGCTGCTCAGAGTATTTTAGTGAGCATGACAACTCACAAAACCGAGCCCGATTACCGATAAAGCAATAGAAAGTAAAGCTCGAAAGAAATCAGTTCCAGCAAGACTGCAGTTTCAGATCCAAAGATACATTTGTTCGTATATGTATTCATAGTATTTGAGCTCAGCAGCTCAATCCCAAGCTACCGGGTCATTTAAATAGTCTGTAATACTATAGTAGGCTTTCTTACAAAGTTGAAATTTTATAAGCTTTTTGAATTTATTAATTGGAAGTTCTCTTAACTTCGTAGGGATTTTATTGTAGAAGCGAATACATTGACCTACGAAAGAGTTACTAATTCTATGGAGACGAGTAGCATGTAGAACAAGATTACTTTTATTCCTAGTATTAACAGAGTGAGTATCACTTAATTTATTGAATTTTACGACATTCTTACGAACATACATTATGTTTTCGTAGATGTATTGGGCAGCTACAGTAAGAATGCCCATCTCTTTAAACTTGTCTCTAAGGGATGTCCTGGGAGCTAGGTTATAAATGGCTCGTACTGCTCGTTTCTGGAGAACAAATATTGTATCTATGTCTGCAGAGCATCCCCAGAGTAATATACCGTAAGACATAATACTATGGACTAAGGAGTACCTAACTTAGGCTATTTTTTTTTACTAGCTTCGCCCCGCGTTGTCAACCGCGGGTATCATCGCACCCGTGCGAAGCCGGGACGGGCCGCTAGTAAGATATACAAAATACAATTTATATACAAGTTAAATATTTTTCACTTTATGTACGTGTAAGGCAAGTGGTCCACTGCGACTATGATATAAAATTGTTTTACACAAACATTACTTATAGTATACCCCAAACATACAGAAGGCTGACAACGACAGGCGAACGCGGCTACCCTGTCCCCTCCGCCCTTTCGTTCGTGTCCCCGACCGATAGCTGCGAGCGAGCGATTGTTTGCCGCGAGTGAGTTGACTGAGTTGGTTTGTCGTTATTGTTCGTGGTGGTTGGATTTAAGTTCGTTTAACGAAGTCCGCGAAACTTTCTTCCTCGATATAAAAGGCGTAACTTAAAATAATCTGTAACGTGTTTTGGTGTGATTTATACTGTGTGGTACCGTTAATATTTTTTTCGTTATCGTCTGTGACTCGGAAAAGTGGGAGCTTGTGGTACTGTGAGTGTGATTGTGGTCACAGGTGTCGCATTCCCGGACGCCGACACAGCCTCCGCAATACGAGGCAGGTGGACCGCTAGACAACCCTCCTTTTTTGTAAGTATTTCCTTGTCTATTTTAATACTAGGATAGAAAACATTGTTCCAAATTATTGTAGATGCAATCAGTCATACCCACGTCTGTTAGAAATGTAGTTTTCGGTACAATATGTAGTTATGTCGAATTAAAGTGATAGGCTATGTGGTCTAACTAGAATTAAATTAAAATTAGTATTTTAGTCTAGTTAAGTAATAGAACAAAATTTATTTTCTTAAGTTGCTTTTTAATTTGTATGCATTTATTTTTTACATTGGAAGGTAATTGTATGACTTCAAGTACTTGAATCCTTCATGGGATGATTTAATTTCTATTCCTATGATGATTTATGGCCCCCTGAAAAATAATAACAAGGGAACATACCACAGGTCAAAGACCGACCTTTGTGGTAATCTTTGGGGGAGGCCTATGTCGAGCAGTGGACGTCTTTTGGGAGAAATGATGATGATGATACCTTATAGTAACTATTTAAATTTACCAGACTTTAGTGCAAACATTTATCCTTTCATATTCCTTTCATTACATTATAATATTTGGGGCAGGTTTTAATTTGACAACTTCGATACCGGTTTTGCACACGACAACCTTTTGGTTGTTGGGTATTACCTGATCATTATAATATCCCAGTCCGAAGTCACGCATTTAGAATACTACATTAAAGAATTGAGAAGAACATTGTGTCACCACCACATTCCATCCTGCGGGTGTCGTAAAATGCGGCTTATGTAAATAATAAGTGTGATAACTAAGAGCATGACCAGAACATCTTGAAACAAAAGCCTGTGCCAACACGTCTGGCCAGTGTGTCACGGTAGGCTTATTTCCCTCCATATAATTGGAGGCGGCCTGACTCAACCGTGGGTTTATAATAGGCTGCGATGCTGTTATCAACCCAGTGAAGCTGTTTGAAGTAGGTTTTTTAAAGAACGATATTTAGGTGTTATTAGATTGTCGCGGTGCAGATTCCGACCTCTTATTTACCACAGATAAACTAAACCAATCATTATAGTCCTCTACAAACATCTTGAGCCAACAGCTACCTTGCGCGAAAGTCAATTGAGCAGAAGGGAGCAAGCCGCGTGATTGGTTTCGGTTCAAGATGTTTTAAGCTGTTTCATCTAACTTTAGATTTTACTGTAGGTAGACGGTAATTGTAATATGGCGTTTAAAAAAATACAATCCCACCGAGTTTCTTCCGCCAGGTCTTCTCGGCTGGTGCCGCGTTCCGACCTTTTTGGGTAACTTTTTGTAGGTCCCCAGCCGGAGCACTGGGGTTGGGGTATGTGGGACTCCGGGGCGCGTAGAGATGGTAAATTGCGCCCCGACCTACCCACTAAAACCGACGGCGATCCTCGAATGTCCGTACCAGGGCCACGGGATTCACTCTCCGATTAGGAGAGCATGCTCCTGGGCCCTGGGGACCTCGGCCCGCCTCGTTTAGTGGAGACCATTTTAATGCTACATTATCCCTGATTAACGTAACCTATATTTATGCGAAACCTAGATAAACACTAATTTGAAGCCCACGCCGACGAAGCCGCCCGCATTTAGGGTACTATGCCGCAATAGAGACCAATTTAAGGAGACCGAACAGGTTTGATTATCCATACAAGTAGAATTAATATTCTCACGAGAATTCAATCGCTAAATAGGACCGATTGTGCAAATACGCATTCCTTAAGCCTGATAAATATTTAACTTGCACCGTGTGCTGTTAGAGGGGTTTAAATAGACTATCAATATGCAGGTGTCCTACATAATCGTGTTTTTGTTACACAAATTGGAAACTATTCGCATTTTTGGCTTAATTACAGGTTGTACTTGCTGAAGCATAGTTATGCGTTTTCTGATCACATTTTAAGGCGCTTACATGTTTTATATACATGTTTTTTAAGGTTTGGTAGTCCTCGTGATTTCAGTCAGTACGTGAGTCACGCTAAGAAATATTCGTCACTCAGTCGTTTTAATAGATTTTTACGGGGGTATACGATGTTCAATCGACGTTTAAACAGTACTATATCTCATTCAAGTTACGAAAGCTGTGATTGCTCGCCGGTTTAACTACGCCCCGTAAAAAAGCAAATCGTTCGAAATAACCTTTACAGTAACCAGTTGAAGGCATACTTTTGAACGCAGCGGTTGTGACATGTCCTTTACATATATAAAATACACCTTTACTTACTTTTTAACGCGAATTAACAATAGCAATCAGACGACTGTAATTTAGTAGGTAAACACAATCTGCCAGTTCACAATATCAGTGACGATTAAGGTGATTGCCCAAATTAAATAGTACGGATGGGTGAATTTGTATGGAAGCATTGATATATTTTATATTGTTCGTCGTCTCGTTAGTCTATGGGGAGCCGGCTCTTCTTTTGGATGACAGGTTTACGGTACAATTCCATGTTCGAGGAAACGAGCGTATTTTGTTTGTTAATCGGAAACAGAGACACACGGTCTTAGACTGGCTGTTATTGGTTTATGTAATTTTTTTGAAAGATTGGATTGAATTGTTTTGAAAGAAAGTAGATGGATCTATGGATTGATGGAAGGGTAGACCTTCCATCCAAGGAGACATCCAAATTCAAAATTCCCATGCTCCGATAGAAGTGGAATAATAATAAGGAAAAGAATGTGACCCGTAAGCCAAAGATGACGTATTAGAAATTAAAGTACATGATTATGATACATTTTGTAGAGGTACACGATATGTTATATTAACCAGGCTAAGGTGTCATTACTCTGATTTCAAAATGCGGTGTCGATAATAAATGCTGATGACATTTTTAGCTACATCGATATGAAATATATAACAATTCGAAATCATTGGGACATCTCTACTTACCTGTTCATGTTTCCTTGGTATAAATATGCAATTATATGCATATTAATCTACGTTCTTTACATAATGTGACCTTTATGTAATAAAGTGATCAAGTCTTCTTTTGTTAGACATCTCGGAGCATCTGTTTGACAGCATACAATTATTAATTTGCGAGTTTCACGAGGTACTCATTAGGCGTTCATTTTTAACGCTAAGTTGCGTAATTCATATTTCCTTTAATACCAATGCTAAAACGGAATTTCGCAAAGCAATAATGCATCTGGTATTAAACTTACGACTAATACCAGTCCATGAATTAGAGAACGGCCGACACAGCAGCGGTCTTCTATGAGCTGAGATGTTCGCCAGAAATCCGCCGATGGTTTTGTTTTGTCTACTTAATTTACTTTAACATAGAATGCCATGTAAATACTGTAACATGTTTAATACTAGTATCACACTGTCTGAATTGTTTCTATCTTTGTCTTTCTCTTGTATTGTGTGCATCTACCGTCTCCTACTTGATAGTATAACTCTGCAAATATTGATCCTAGCGTAAAAATGATGATTTCCAAACTTGTGGGAAATTAAATTTCCAACAACTTTGGATAACACCATTTTTGCGAATAAGTTGAAAATTGCTCCCCGGATTTTTTTCTATTTAAATGTCTATTTCGACTAGACTATACTGATACCCATAAATCGACTATTGCGCTTTGCTCAAGTTCTTTGCGAATCATTGTATGAATTTTGGTCTTGGTTCTAGGTGTATGTTTTAGGCATATTAGGATCAAGGGTTCATAGTTTCATTCCGGTTTTGGGCAAATGTTTGCTCTAGGTCTAATGTGTGTAAAGAACCTCCGCAATTCAAGATTACACATTAGTGCAGGGCAGATTAGGGCCCCTTACAATTAGTTTTTGTATTTGCAGCCAGATACAAACGTCAAGATTATGCGTCATTATGGTGACATAGTAACGTTGACGCATTAGTGCAAAAAGTATGGAAGAAGACATCATCCATCGTCCATTTAGTCTGAGCGTTGGCCTCTCGTACAATCGTAATTAGAGATCCGCACTCACGAAGCTGATTTATTTCTAGCGGTCATTGAACTCTTGTTTGTCAGCTGGTAAAATAATAAAGCGTTATAATTTAATTAATCCATTTTTAACAGTAATACTCAAACTCAAAAAAATCAAATCAAAATATTTGTTATTCGAATAAATTCTTGCGAATGCTTTCAAATAGTCAAATGTAATTGTAAAGATTATAACAGAATATTTAAAAAAGTTTTTGTCTTCGAAATACGAAAAACGCTTCTAAATCGTCATGTTTAAAACTACCATCATCCTCATATAGCCCCTGGCCCACCATAGGATACTAGCTTTTTCTCTATTTCATAAGGTACCTACCTTGCTCCGTGGAAAATAAAACGATAAATTTTAATTAATACAGATTCTGATAAAAAAAACCCACCTGCATCCATCATCCATCCATGGCATCCAGTGTACCGATTGATTATCAAATATCAATACCTTCCCCATAAAATAACAAGGATGCTACATTTTTTAATCATGGAAAGTTATCGTAGGTAAAACTAAACGCTGTATAAAAAACTCGCGATACTTTCATTTTATAATTATAAACTACAGAACCATCAATTCTAAAGGCACGTACACACCTGCGCGGTTTTTCGTTGCCGGTTTTGAAAAAGTCAATATTGTGCGCCATGTCTAATGGGTCTTTTTGTGAGCGGTTTGATTCTGTACATTATTGGTAAGTACTCTTTATAGGGAAGTACGCAGTTTTGCGTGGCCAATCGATCTTTAATGGATTTTAACACTGAGACAGCCGGAGAAACTTGTTCGCAGAGTTCAAGGGTAAAATGGCGTTTATTTGTGGTTATTCAACCTGACGAATTAGAGACAGGATATTGTTTAGTCTAACACCAATTTCACGAACATAGAGCCAGCAAACAGCTATTAGAATTAATTTTATACAACTCCGAGCAATAATTCCCGGGTCGGGCAAGTGTCTTTGTCTAAACCAGAGGCACTGGCTCGGAGTCTGGGTGTCATTTCTATCTAGAATATGTATGTATTTACAAAAAAAAGATGTATATAAGTAGTTTATCATCCATCTCGTTACCATAACACAAGCATTAAGTTGCTTAGCTTGGGACGAGATGGCGTTGCGTGAAATGTCCAAGAAGAAAAAAAAATACTGGTATTGGAACGTGTGCCACACGCGTGACGTCACTGTAATATTATATGTAGTTGAAAAACATATTCGAAACTAGCTTTTGCCCGCGACTTCGTCCGCGTGGAATAATGACTTCCGGAAAAAAACAATTTATCCCCGTTTTCACCCCGTTGGGAGGGAATTTCCAATAATCCTCTCTTAGTGGTAGCCTACTCCTCCCAACAAACACACAGGCCAAATTTCAGCTCTCTACTGTCATTCGTTTCCGCCGTGCGTTGTCTGTCAGTCACTCATTAACGGAAGAGTTTTATATATATAGATAGCTGTGCCCGCAACTCCATCAGTGTGTAATTCCTTGTGTATTATTAAGTTAATGTATTGGTAATATTGTTTAGATCACGTTCACATGAGGCTTAAGTACCTATACAACGAAAATACTTCAGCGCATAGCTTCCGGGTAAATTATCCTACTTCACTTAAAACTAAATACCTATAACATAATTAATAATACCTATACCTTTAATTAATAAAAGTACCTACGCTTTTACTTACTTATTATTATTATTAAAAAAAACTGAACATAAATTAACCAAAACTTACCTACTACTAACTAACTACTACTTAACTTCACCTAAAAAGAAATAACTATTAATAATTTGTAATTTGAACGAATATAACACGCCACCAAAATAACTAATACCTATTTTATGAAATAACAACAAAAGAAAATTAAATAAACTAAATTATTGTAAAGACTAAAAGTCGCGCTGATAAACAATATTGCCTGTCAATAAGGGCGAATACTCGGAACGTCTACTCGCATCATCAGCCAAATCCAAATATTGTATGAAGTTCGCGTTTGGATCCCCCGCCCTTTTAAACCTCCCGCGACGACCCGATGCGACGGTTACACAAAAATAATCCTTAAAGCATGATTCAGTAATCACGCGCGATGGTTTATTAGCGTATTTCATGAATAACTTTGGTGTTTCTGTACCGATTTCTATGATTCTTTTTTTATTAAATAGGTAATAATGTTAAAATTTATTAATTAGGGATGATTGAGAGTGTTATAAACGTAAGAGTAGACAAATATAATCAGAAAGCTCTGAACTGCTAAGCTATCGGGAGTTACACGTGTTATTGTGAGTCAACCATAAAAGATAGACATTTGCTGTCTTGGAATATTTTTTATATAATTTTAAGGAGAACATTTCCGTCATACATGATTTCTGTGTAGCTTTAACTATTAAGGCTGCACACGCGACGGAAGCTTAAAAAATGGAGTAAGTTCTCCTGTTTTCCCAACATTTCCCTTCACTGCTCTGCTCCTATTGATCGTAGCGTGATGAAAAGTATACTATAACCTGCCCAGGAGTATGAAGAACAATTGTACCAAGTTTTGTTGAAATCCGTCGAGTGGTTTTTGTTTCTATAACGAACATACAGACAGACAGACAGACAGACAAAAATTTTACTGATTGCATTTTTGGCGTCAGTATCGATCACTAATCACCCGCTGATAGTTATTTTGGAAAAATATTTCATGTACAGAATTGACCTCTCTACAGATTTATTATAAGTATAGATGTATCTAGAAACTTCCAGAAACTATGGTGATGGTTAAAAATACGTGACGTCACTAATCCATTCCATAGTAACCTTGCTGTGCCACACTAGACAGAGACGCAACATAGGGTAATGTGTGGATATTTTCCCTTCCTATGGCTAGGTTTTCTGTTTATCTAGTTCCTTTTTTATCTCGTATGGCGCGCTTAGGAATGGATTGGTGAATAATGTGGTGACGGATTTAGAATACAAAATGTCACCATCCTGAGGGTGTCGTAAGATGCGACTAAAGATACTCAAGAGGCAGATCACGTAACCGCGAGAGAAGGAAAACTCGATACAAACTCTGTGCCCTGGCAAGAGGGGTGCCTTGCCAGCGTACACCGTAATTCCCCTCCATGAAGTTGGAGGAGGCCCGACTCAGTAGTGGGTCCTTTATGGACTGAAATGATGAGTTCTGAATCTATCATCACTTCTTCTTTTATCAAATGAAGTATTGACGTTATGATAAATCGTAGGCAACTATCGATATGCGTATAACATGCTACACTATCAATTAAAGACCTACATGTCTTCATACCAAAATGTGCCATTATTGTTCTGTCATGTTAAGGCCAAGTCGGATTCAATCGTCGCCCTTGCACCATATATGATACTTCGTACGTAACTCAAACAAGTTTCGATGTAGAGCTCAGTGGGAGTTCAACGGAGTGGACCTCTGTCTCACTCATTTGTTTTGATGCTGCCCCGACTAACCAGGTACGAAAGCACTGTACGTTGATTGGGTGGTTTTATGAATAACGTTTTTAGTTGGTTTTTAAAAAAACGTAATCCCTACAGCTACACTATGTTTGACATGTGTCGCGCGGGCAGTTTACAAACATAAAATTCACTAGCACAGTGTCATATACACCGGCGAGTGCCTCTGTTTTACACAAAGACACTTGCCTAACCTCAGAATCGATCCTATGTGATCCAAAGGAGACATCCAACCCCAAGACCAACAGGTGCGTTGTCAGTGTTGCCAATTATTTTATAAGTTTGATGTGTCTGTAGCATCGTAGTTCGTAAACCGAAATCTGCATGATAATCGGTCTATTAGAGACCGATTATCTTGCAGATTTCTAGTCTTGTTAGTCATGTTTCATCAAAATCGGTGCAGCTGTTTCAAGGCTCAAGCTTTTGCTTTAGACTTTGTTTTAGTTAGGTTTCCTTCATATTTTTATATTTTGGTTGTTTAAGAAAAATATTAAGGGGTAATATTCGTAGTTTTTTTTGAGGAAGTTTATGGGACAGACTGATGATGATTATGAAATGACGATCGTACGGATTCCTGTTCCTTTCTTATCATGGAGCAGCATGTTCGATCTAGTCGTACTTATCTTTATAGGAGGAAAACATCACGGCACATCTGCGGTAGTTAGTTAAACCCCAAATATTATCGTCCCACCCACAATACATCTCGAGGGTCCGAAAAGCTATAACTTGTATGATAAAATCAGATGCAGACTCAATAAATCTCCATTTACGTCGCTTGTGGCTAAAGATTGTATCAATCTTCGAAAGAAGAAACTTCTTCGAAATAGCTTCGGCGTTCTATATTGGCAGTTTCGGACAGTAAATTCTAGAACGTTCTTTTATTTCTCCGTTTCTAAGCAGACCAGATAACAGTTCGGTTATTACGGGTGGTGCTCCCCTATTGGGGGAACATTCTCCGCGATCCTGGGCGCCCTGGTAGAGCTTCAAGCCCCAAGGCGGGGTCCTCCGCTGACGAGGGAAGTTACAACAACTAGATTAGGCAACGGAATATTACGACTAGTCATTTCAATACTACACTTAAACTGACCTATTAAACTATTTTATCTACGTCATAAACACTTCGGAATGCGACTAAAGCCAGTGCTCTTATAGAAACCGTTCTTCTATATTTGTGTGCCTAGTAGAATTTATATTGTTGAAGTAAAAAGCTATGGCGCTCTTTAGGGGAGGCCTATGTCCAGCAGTGGACTAATGTGGGCTGATGATGATGATGATGAAAAAGCAAATCCTCATAAAAGACATCAAAAAACTGTACGCAATCTTTATTGGGCTATAGAGAAAGCGTAGGCGATTTTACTGTGTTTTTTAATGTTTTACTAGAATTGTTAAGTGACATGGTGCACACTAGTATTATGAAATTTCGGAATTATGTATACCCTACAGTTTTGAGGCAAATATGTGTAGACGGATAATCGTGTTTTACCATGTGGAATGGATATTGAAACTGCATAATTTGCAACTATCGTACGAGGTTACATTGGACAGATAGAACAGTTTTTTTTTATGTATATTATTAAAAAATCAAATCGTTTTTTGCATGGGTGCTTAAGCTTATCATACATTCTCCCGTAGGCTAATAATAAAAAAAAAATAAGCTCTCGCTAGGCTCCTGGGTGAAGAGTCTGATCCAAAAGGTAGTACTTTTGGATACGGCACGTATTATGCGGAGGTTCCTCACTCTGGATCCCTGACCACCGGCGGGTTGGGCCTTTGGCTCCGCCATGTATAAGATATTTCTATTTGGTGTTTTTTTTTTAATAAATGTATTTTTTAAACTTTATTTAAAGAAAATATTTATGTAATATGAAAAATAAAGAGATGATATTTTCGATGAATTTCAAAAAGGAGTTTTCTTCAATGTCCGAGAGCTAAGGGTATTGTGACACAAGACAGACAAAGGCAGACAAAGTAGTCGCAAGAGAAGGAATATTAATACTGACCCCATCAGAACAGCGTGGCACTGTTGGCCAGTTTTCCTCCACGGAACTGGAGGAGATCCAGCTCGGCAGTGGAACATTTATGGGCTGTCAGGATAAGAAGCTAAAAACATCATCAACATCGTACTCTGCGACTAAAGTACTATAGCCTAACTACGAGGAAAGAAAAGTTGGTAATGTATTATTATTATATTAGCGCGTCCATGTGGTGACGGATTTAGAATACATTGGTCACCACCTCATTCTATCCTGTGGGTGTCGCAAGAGCCGACAAAATTAAAGAAGACTACAAGGCCAAAAACCTAAATATCCTTGGACCCTTGGACAAATAAATATCCTTGGACATTTCACACAACGCCATCTCGTCTCAAGCTAAGCAACTTAATGCTTGTGTTATGGTAACGAGATGGTTGATAAACTACTTATTATACTTTTTTTTTTGTAAATATTATAGATAGAAAACACCCAGACCCGGAACAAATACTTGTAAGTCGTACAAATATTTCTTCCGTGCGGGGACCCGCGACATGCTGCGCAGCTCCACTTGAAACGAAGCCCTTTGCAAACCCGTCTGGCTGGCGTGGTGCAGTAGGCTCATTACCCTCCATATAATGGGAGGAGGCCAGACTCAGCAGTGAGTCATTTATGGGATGGGTAGTCGTATATTAGCACTGTGCTGGTAGGCCTCCTACACGGTGTACAGATTAACTGGTTAAGGTCGCCGGAAAACGATGGATGCGGCCTTCTCAGGACCGGCCTTTGTCTTTTGGCTGAAATGATGATGATGAAAAGGGCAATGGAGAGGGCTATGCTCGGAGTTTCCCTGCGAGATCGAATCGAAAATGAGGAGATACGCAGGCAAACCAGGGTCACCGACATAGCCCACAAGATTGCCAAACTTAAGTGGCAGTGGGCAGGGCACATAGTGCGCAGGACCGTTGCCCGATGGGGCAGAAAAGTCCTCGAGTGGCGACCGCGTTCCGGAAAGCGCAGTGCTGGTAGGCCTCCCACACGGTGGACCGATGACCTGGTTAAGGTCGCCGGAAAACGATGGATGCGGGCGGCCCAGGACCGGCCTTTGTGGAAATCTTTGGGGGAGACCTATGTCCAGCAGTGGACGTATTTTGGCTGAAATGATGATGATGATGATTTACCTACATCAAAATTCAGGTTCTGTCTGCCTCAGCAGTGGGTCATTTATGGGCTGAGATTAAGATAGATTAAGCCGTACATGCATTCTCATTTCAATGTATTATCCGTCAGACGTTAAACATTGTGGAATGTTGCAATCATAATTGTTTATCTCAGCTAACTTGTCGTGGAATGCCTGGGTCTGCCTAACGTCTTCTGAATGTCATTGCTCATTATCTGATGTGGGCGTTAGCATTGTTTTATGTAAATTATTGTTCAGTGAAATTTTGTATACGAGTACGTTTTCAAGTTTTATGGGATTTAAATGTAGCATTGTCATGACGATTTAACCGGAACCGCTTGTTTAAGCGTAAATTGCTTCTTTAGTTTAAATGGCTTGCTTTGGATTATTCTATCTACTGCATTTGCTGGTTTTTCGAACTTGTAATTTCTGTCATGTCCGTATGGTGACGGATTTAGATTACACAATGTCACACTACCCTGAGGGTGTCGTACGAGGTGACTAAAGGAGCTTAAAAGGCAGACCACCTAGCCGTATGAGAAGGAAAACTTGATGTGCCAGCGTGGCACAGTAGCCTAATTTCCCTCCATGAATTTGGAGGAGGCCCGACTCAGTATTGGGTCACTTATTGGCTGAAACTATATTTTTGTTGAGTTAAAATATATTTTAACTCAATGTGTAGCACACCACGCTTAATACTGATTGTTATTTAACTTGTGGATAACGTCGTGGGTGGTACATTTAAGTGTAATACTTAAATATTACTAATATATTTTTATGTTTTTGTCAATGTACTGTTTGTTTGTCCTAAATAAATAAGAAAAAAAAAAAGAAACGAACGAAACGATTCAGTCATATATTCGAAAATACAAGTAAATTGGGTTTCGTTTATTTGGGCAAATAATTTAGGGCATGCTCAAATTATTTACGTAGGTTATTATATTACGTAGGTATGAGCTAGTGATAGTGGGAAGTACGGTTTTAATAATACGCAAGTTAATCTAAGGTAAATTTCCAAACCGTTGCTCTACGTCTATTGCATTGTGGTATATCTATTCTTGAAGATGATAGAGATAAATTAGCTAATTTAAGTTAGAATCACGATTTCGTGGTTGCGTCATTTACATGACTGGCAGAACGGTAAGTCGTACATTTTTATTAATGTTCACAGCTTCAGCGAGGCTAGCGAACTCTTCGAGTATACATGCAAAATGAAACATTAATAAAACCAACACATAATTGCATTTTTCAGTCAGAACTGGAACACTGGAAGTATATTTTTAATTTATTTATATTTCGTCTAATTTAATTTGTCCTGGTTTTAGAATACATGGTGACTCCATCCCATTCCATCCTGAGGGTGTCGTAAGAGCCGACAAAAGGAAATGACAAGGCCGATAACCTTGCTTGCTTTGGATAATTCTATCTACTGCATTTGCTGTTTTTTCGAACTTGTAATTTCTGTCTGGTAAATTTCTGTGGTGACGGATTTAGAATACACAATCACCAACCCACACTATCCTGAGGGTGTCGTAAGAGGCGACTAAAGGAGCTTAAGAGGCAGACCACCTAGCCGTATGGGAAGGAACACTTGATACGAAACCCTGCCAACCCGTCTGGCCAGCGTGGCACAGTAGGATATTTAACGTCCATGTAAAGGAAGGAGGCCCGACTCACCAGTAGGTCATCTATGGGCTGAGTTGATTTAGGGATTAGGTTACGGGTCCCCGGATCGGGCAAGTGACTTTGTCTAAAGCAGAGGCACTTGCTCTGGGTGTGGGTTTCATTAGTGTCTGTGAATTACATATTTTTTAACAGTCGATATAGGGATGGGGACTGGGTTCTTTAAAAAAATGTATCCATGTGAATATGTCGCAACATTTTAGGCCCTTGTTTCTAATGGTGATTTAATTTGCAGATTCGCTTCTAGTGTCAATTGACGCCTGACCACTAAACATAACATCTATGTTTCACTGAATTACATTAACTTGAGCTTGTTATTGGTAGCTAAACGTTATCCAATCGAGTATTAATAAGCCCTCCAAACGTAAGTAGGTATTATTTCTTTGTAAGTATATTGTATCGTTGTAACTACCAATCAAATATGAGTAATCTATAGTGTTAATATTATATGTATATCTCTAATATTTAGACTAATCCCAGATAATCTGAATAAAGTCTTCGAAATCTAGTAGACACGACCTGTGATTTCAATAGAGTTTAATAAATCGTTAATGGTAGGACACGTGTCTATGTTAAAGTTTATCTGTTGGGAGTGGCAAGACATCGTTGTTGGTTAGGTTAGTTTGGTTAGATAGTCATTTCTACTGAAGCTATTGTAGTATGGTCGAGTTTTGAACTGACTGCTTTATGAAATGAGAAATTGTCTTCTCTGGATGTCCTAAATGTTCTAGAATAATGGTTTTAAAAAGGTTAGTCGCAACTGACTAGCCTATACCAAACTAAATAAGTCTTTTATGTAAATAAGAATATTATAAAAATAACCCTTCATCATTCACTTTAATGGTTTCTTGTGTTCTGGAAATACGAACACATGATAAGATTTTTTAAACGGCCAGAATAAACATGACGAAGTTTATACGTAGCTCTTCAGATATTTCTTAATACTGACACTTTCTACTATGAGTATCGTAAGAATGGGTTACACGAGTCATAATGATTTAGAGACTGGAATCTAATGACTAACTACTGCACCATAATTCACAGATCATAGTATCTTCTTTCCCGTCCAACATCGTGTCCGAGGATTTCTTTTTACAATACCTTTAATTAATTGTACACAGTTGTATTGACGCTATCAGTTAATATTAAGCGTCAAACGGACAGCAAGTTTGTCCAAAAGTAGCCCGCATTAAGTGTAAATAATGTACAATTCAATTGTAGACAACATAAGCACAAAATATGTCATTTCTGTCACAATATTTATTAGGTGTCGTGACTCGAAGTCAAAGTGTTTACGTAAACTCACGGACAATAGGAAAATGTAGTTGACTTAGTAATTTTGGACTTATACGGTCATAATCTTGTGCTGGACCACTTCGGTGGTCGATAAAATTGTCATTTGTGCTGATAATTCCCTATTAGGCGCCTGTTAATGCCTATTTTCTTCACTTTCATTCCGCTGTTTCTAAACTGGAAAATGTATTGCATCTAGTCTCATATCTATCATATACAATTGATCCAGACCCCTTTTGCGTTACTAGAACATGGTTGTTTCTATCATTTTAATCTGTATCATTACAATACAACAATACAGTTTCCTGCCGAGTGAGATTTTCTCCAATTTGATTGAAGGAATTGCCTTGCTTGCCACGTTAGCCAATCCGATTGACACAGGGATTCGGGGACTACTACTTCTCTACTATGACTTACTGCTGAGACAGTCCTCCTCCAGTTACACGGAGGAGGCAGTCCTCCTTAGCCTAGTGTATTAGTGTATAGAGACAGTTCTCAATACACTAATACACTAGGCTATACTGAGACACTGACCAGACGGGTTACCACATTTGACACCAAAAAATAGTAGTGATGCACGCAGAATGAACTGCTCTTTGGTCTGTTCTGTAGAAACTAAGGAAGTTTCTCGGACGAAAGACTTCGGTGAAGTAAAGTATCTGAATCTTATCTACTACACGGGAGACTAAAGTTAATGATCATGAAATAGTTCTTCTCATCTATCGTTAACAATGACAAAATTAGAATTGATTTGGGAACTCAAATGTTCTCGAAAAACATCGTTTGATTTAATTGTAAGCTAATCAGCTGTATCGATAGGTATCAGCCTTTCAAGAATGTAGGTTGATAGTTGTTCACCTCAACAGTGATCGAGGACATTACTTTTACTTTTATTAATATTTAGTTTTAAATCTACCTCAGGTTGTTTTTCTAGACTTGTTAATATGCTGTTCACTTGCTGGATATTTACGAAAATATTATTGTGACTGATGCATACTGAGCGTAGATGATGGGTTACAGTCTTTGTAGTAGTACTTACTAACATTATTTAACTAGATGTTGCAGAAAATATGTCAGAAATATATATCCTGAAATTTATCATTATATATTTGTGATAGGTACTTCAAATCCTCAAACTGATCGTGATTCCAATAACCTTGTTCTGTCACACACATCCCAGTACACAGTGTTGTGAGAACGCCGAGTGACTAATGTAGAATTGGCACCTATAAATGATGGCAAATAATCCTTTGGCACAAATACCACTTTGTTAGCATTGGCATTCGCGAGGTCATATTCTTTGAATGTCACAAGAATGTATGATCAACAGAAACAGATGTTTTCTGCATCACGATCATACAGATTCTTGCTGAATGAAGTGTTGAGGATATTTACATATATTATGGCTAATTTATGTGAAAACCATTTGTTGATGATAAACTTGGATTCAAATTTTATGAGAGTTTATAAGTTTCCTTCGTGTTGATCCCCTGTTTAATCCGTTTCCTTAGTTCTTTCAGGTTTGACAGTGACCTTGTCTTATTTATTACTTCATTGCAATATTTGGTAACTGTAATATCTAACCTTTAAATTCGATTTCTCTCATTACACAGAATTTCAAATTGAGGAAATCGTTTTTGTCATAGAAACCTTTTGCCTTAAGTCAAAACTCAATCTTTATTTTTACATTAAATCATTCAACCCTGTTGTGTCTATTGCAGAGGTAATATTTTCTGCTTGCACATCGCCAGGGGAACTTGGGAATCGTACGTGATGAGTGCTACTCTACAATCATTACTTAGACTCGCTGTGCCTTTTATTTAGTAAAAAAGGCTGTATTGAACGTGAAGCCATGCGGTCTATTATTTACTGCTTACAGTTTTTGTAGAAAATAAACTCGATCTGTGTCTTTGTATTGCAGAATGTCAGTTATATTCATTGTTGCTTGTACTCGTACATCTATCTCTTTTACATACATTGGTGGTCCTGTCTTTGTTTCGCATCGTCTCAAACTTGATCATCAACCTGTTTGTTTAGCTGTTTCAGCACGAGTTTTAGAAACTTCTTATAATGTACAATAACTTTTGTAAATACCCATATAAAGAAAAAAAAGCCAAGGCCCATTAAAGTGACATGGTTAGTTCGAATGTCTGATTGTAGTTCTGTGGGAATTGGTTGGGCCATAATGACATTTTTGTGGCTTAATTAATGTGTTTAACTCATAGTTGGTCGGACACCTTTGTTCCCATCCCAGGCCTTTATTCAACTTTCAAAAGCGACATTGTGAGGACAATACTACGTGAAGGTTATTCCTTGAACATTCTCTATTAATTACCATCAACGATGCTTTTTACTCCTACGAACACCGCTATTTGGATCATATGGAGATACTTTTATCTTTTGAATATGTTATATGTATGGAAAAACAAATTAGGTAGGGGCTTACCTTCTCGTTTACGACCTCGCAAAGACCTGCCTTTCTATTGCTTAACTTCCTCAGATAAATTGATAGTGAACATACAAAACGTTAGTTTGTTTATACACCGAATCGTTTATACACCTGTTATGTTCAACTCAGTCGAAGAATCTTCAATTAAGGCTTGCTCAACATTTTTCCGGTCGAGCGCTCTTTGTTTTTGGATTCCAATCTTTTTTGTCTCCGAAACGTCTTTATTTCGTGTCATTAGAGTCCACTAAATAGTGTGAAGGAACGGGAATATTTCAATTAACACTGACGACAAATGACGTTCGCAGCTCAGCGAACAAGAACACAGGCAGGATGAGATGTCCGTCAAAGCTCTAGACTATAGACCGAAGAAGACCATAGACTTGACAATGCTTTGACAAATCTTCATGAGAATTAATTCTTATGGGTGTGTAACTGTTGCTAGATGTTGCTTTGTGTTCCGTTTTCACATACGGATTTGTAGTACTGTAGTACCAAAATATTTCTTATGATACAGTTCCATTGCATTGCTGTAGCTGTAGCTGTTAAAAAAGTGACTATAATCCATACACCAGGTCCAAAAACCCCAAGTTTTGTAAGTATTTGGTAAAAAGTTAAATGTAATTTCACACCTTTCAAAAAGTAACCCGACCAAGTATTCTGATATTTTATTACCTTGTGGAACAAAATCGAATTTCCTGTCACCTCTAACCACAGAGGCTCTATCCTGCGGCTTCTTTGACTGCGCGCGCGCACCGTGTCGTATCCCCTTTCCCCCGCCGTATCCCCCAATGCACCGATCCACGGCCAATCGTCTTTTGTTTGTTAAATAGTATACAAAACCAACACGTACACGGAATACGGCTCCATTCTTTTTTTGTCGATACTATTCGTGTTGGACTTTACCGTCCGAGCAAATAAAAGGTGTTCCAGATCGGTATCTTTGTACGAGCAGCGATCTACGTCTCGTGTTGTAATTGTGTCTTGGAAAGTGTGATGTAATTCAACAGTGAAATCATGACGAGAATATTACACAGGCTTTTGCGAATAATAAATTCGCAGTCATTTGATTTTGAGGACTGTAATTAAATTATTACAACCACTGGCTATTTGGCTACTATGTATTGTTTAATTTATTTCAATAAGTAGTGCGTTTGGGATTGTGTAATAAAATCTCAATCTGTTATTATATTATGCTTTTGGCAAAAAAAAGGAAAACTACCGCCGCACGAATCGGTCAAAGCAGCCATTGAAGCGGATAATAGATCTAAATTTTGTAATAAAATCACTGTTACAATAGTAAATACTTTTGGAATCGTTCAGTTCTCTAGATTACACAATTTACCAAAAATTACTGCACTATAAGAGTTACATTGAACTGATAAAAAGTACATTATGTTACGTTCGGAGTTGTTTTCCAGAAGTTACTCCTTGACATGTCTCTTTAGATGCCGCTCAATCAGGTTTTAAACGATCGATTTTAGATAGAGATAGATACGAATATTAATTTTGTATTTGTCTGATATGTCCCAGTTAAGAATATTGTTTGTATCGTTGTAATTGGAGTTTTATAGCATCAGCTTTTGATCTATATTACAGTAACTTTTTGTCTCATTTTACCACCGTTTAATGATCTCCCAAATAGATTGTTTGAGTATGATGTCTTTTCAAACAGGATTTGGAGTCCATACAATTTATCTTAAATTATATAGACAACAAATAATATTATAGTTGAGTTCTTTCCATACGGTTTATCAATAAAAAATTTCTCTAAAGGTTTATCTGCATTGAGCGACTTTGAGATGTTTGCCTTATCTATCATTATCGGGTCTTCACTATCACTATCACTACATAGTATAAAACAAAGTCGCTGTCGTCTGTCCGTCCCTATGTATGTCCCTATGTATATTAAATCTTCAAAACTACGCAACGGATTTTGAAGCGGTTTTTTGTAATAGATAGAGTGATTTACGACTAAGGTTTTTATGTATCATACATGCATAATATTGTAGAGAAACATTGATAAATTTAGATGTTCATCATTGCACCCGTGCGAAGCCGGGCGGGTCGATAGTTTAGGTATATAGTTTAATTAAATTAGGTGAATCAAACCATTGAACATTGATCTCGGCTGTCTCGGTACTGTGTTCTAGGTATTTATCAATTATGTTTATCAGTAGTTTACTCTCATTATGCAAATTTAACATCGATCTGAATATTCATTACTTACAAGAGGTGTTGTGTATCTAGATAATGTTGAATACGGTCGGCGATAGAAGTAATGTTATGCCTTAGATCTCTATCATTACCAAAAGGCGGGATGACTCCCAGCAAGCTCGGTTGCCGAACATTTTCGGATCGACAAAAAACTTTGGGCTTGGTTAATCGTGGGAATTTATATGACTTCGGGTTAGACTTATTATAGTTTGAATAACTCAATTCATAGATGGTGGTCCAGTGACTGCTTTTGAATACAAGAGGCTATTGGATAATATTTGTTAACGAGACATGCTATTGCTCTTTTGAAAAGAAATACAACATTTCAAAATTGCTATAATCAATGTACATTACTGCTAGTCTTATAATTTAACCAGAAGAAAACAGAAGACTTACTTGTATGTTACCGACGTCCTTTCCTTACCCCAAGTCTGCTGCTCAATAGAAAATTGAAGTATCCATCCGACACGATGCAATTCCTAGCTTGTTAAAATTCGTAAACTGATAACTTCAAAAGTGCTTGTCTCAAAAGCGTGTGGTAGTTTCCGAATTGACAGAAATGTACGGGCATATGTATTAATAGGTTACAAGAACTGTCAAAAGCAACCGTCACCGTGACTCCGATTTTGACATTTCTGGAATTAGCAGACTTGGCGACGACTTCAGTTTTCGCACTGGTAGATCTAGTTGACACCTTAACAACTTTTGATTTTTATCATCATTATTCCATCCATACCATCATTACATTTATGTAAGTTCCTACTCATATCTATGTATATCTTGTCCCACTTTGACCTTTGTCTTTGTAAATGAATTTGACTCATTCTTCTACGTCTTCTTTTAAATGTGCTAATGCCAGCCTATTATCCGAAGTCGTATCGAGCACAGTTGCTTTTCGAGGACAATCTTTTCCCTGCACACTAACCGCAAGATTATCCAGTGCGTCATCCGGATGTGGGCTGTGTCATGTATCTAGAACCAGTTCCAAGACTGTGGCTTTTTGTCTCATTTTATCTCGCCCATTTGTTTGCCATCGGCGGCAGTACGCCATTTAACTCACGCTAATGTTAGATGCTGCGATAGAGGTTTGGGTGGGGTTTTTGTACCTGAAACTTTGGCGCTTCGCAGAATGAAAGTCTAGGATGCAGAATAAAAGACGGCTTGGTGTCTGCTACTTTTGTTTAAATACTTTTTTAGACAAGTCATTTAATATGGAAAACCGTCTGTAGACTCTGAACGTACCTTCATCGGCAGGGTGATGAGGAGTTCTATCATCATTGCCAGTCAAATAAGTTTTATACACCATTTCAGCCTATACTGACCATAATGACACGGTGTCGGGTCTCCTTCGAATACATGGAGCGAAAATAACCTACTGACTGTGCTAACAAAAATGAGTTGGAAAAATGTTTGTATCACGTTTTTCATCTCCTGTGGCTTGGTGGTCTGTGTCTTGCCTTTCTTTAGTCGCCCTTTACGATACCCTCAGGATAATGGGGATTGGTGACAATGTGTATTGTAAATCTATCACGTATTTTTATAAGCTAAGTGCCATCAAAGAAAATAGATATGAGTTGTATTAAATACACACGAAAAATATATCCAATCCGATATCGTATGCCTTCTTGATTTAGGGGTTGCCGGCGCCGTCTGTGGATTTCGGTCGTCAGTGAGATACAAGATTGGACAAGTTTTATGATATTCCACCTCTTCTCAATCCGACCCTAATGATATTGTGGACTGTTGATGTTTCTAGTTTGCCTTCTCTTGCGGGTATTTTAATCGTCTTATATGACACCCTCAGGATGGGTTGGGGTGGTGACACTACGAATTCTAAATCCGTCACCACACGAATACCAAGTTTATAAAAGATATAACGTATCCCATCCGATTTGCAATAAAGGATCATCAATGGATTGAAACTTGCACATAAAGATAGCGGTATACCGGAAAATACGACCTTTTCTATCCATTTAACACTTAGAAGGCGCACTCTACGTTTCCGTGTGTAAACGGTCTATTATAGCTTTAACTGAAACAGAGATACAGCTTATAAACGGCGATTAAAGCACGATTCACATGTTCCATATTCCTGTTCTCCCACGTTTGTCTGTACTTTGCGTACGAGTACGCGTACTCTACGCTAGTACCATCCCACATCAATCTGGGGCCGGAACAATAGGCTTCGTCGCGTTCCGTTTCACGGTGCATGTTGCTAATTTTTAGCGTTCCGTAACATTTTTGGTACAATTTTTCAGTGTTTTTTTGCCGTAATTAATGAGAATTGGCCGGCTTTAACAGTCAGCTTTTTGACAGTCTGAATGGGATTGTCGGCATGAAAAAATCGTAGGAGGCTAAGTAAATAAAAATATATTAAAAAAAAATCATTGAAAATGTATGTACCATGTCTTTAATGTAAACGATCTGTACGAACATATGATACAAATAAACGATTGATTGGAAATGTGATATTATAATGTCCATTAACGGGTGTCCTAAGAGGCGAATAAAATAACAACTACCTTTTGCAGCGAGAGTTAACTAATTCTACGGAATTCATGAAAATAAAATTAATTAGAAATATTTTTAAAAACAGAAGTCCAAACATTTTTGTGAATACGGACCCCTTTACTATTGTATTTAGATTACCCAGTTCCAGAATCAAATCTCTGACACGTGTGAAATAGCGTCAAACTAGTGTATGACTTTCGATTTTATTGTTGTGAAAGCTTTACACTCTTTTGATAATGGAAGTTTTATGTTTAGATACAAATAAATAGCGTTGAACGAGTATCAACGTCGTCTATTGTTTCGTCTTGTGTGTTTGAAATCGGCGATCTAAAGAATTCGCTTTATTGTAGGTTAGGACGCCAGTGACGGACGTATTGACGGCTTTGTTCAACGAAGTCGGCCAATAACAGTATGGTGTGATGTTTGCTTGTAATAAAGTATTTACCTGCATACTTGTATTGCATCAATGTCCAAATGCTGTTTACGGTCTACGTAGTTTAGTTCTTCTCAATGGCATTACAATTTTTGACTAGCTTCCAACGGTATCGCCTGCACAAAACAAATCTATTAAAAAAATTACTTATAACAGCCGCTATCTGCCCTATCAAAATACGTTCAGCCGTTTAAGAACCAACAAAAATCATATGAATTTTGTTTAATCTCAATTTGGTAGTACAACAGGCACTTAATATTAACTTTTATTTTATATAGCCGTGATGCTGACGGATTTAGAATACACAGTCAGTACCCCATTGCATCTTCCGTGATCGTAAGAGCCTACAATAGGAAGTGACAAGGCCGAATACCTAGCCGCAAGATAAGGAAAACTTGAAACGAAACCCTGTGCCATTCATGTAATGGGAGAAGGCCCGACTGAGCAGTGGGTCATGTATGAGTTGAGTAGTACAGAAGGTCCCTCTTTGTTGTTCTCCTTATCGTTGTGTTTTGATACGAAGATGTATAAAATGGATACGATATTTTCAGCAAAAATTACCTTTCTGAAAAATTTCGACTTTCGTGCTAAGACACCTTCAAAATACTTAAAACAAAAGTAATTTTAAAGTATTATAATTCGAACGCCATTAAGATTGTTATCTCTTACTATGCATATATCGTTTTTGGATTCGTGCTAAAAAAACTATGGGCTATAATTGGTTTTGTATTTCCAGTTTTGTTAGCATGTTATTTTATGCACCTTTAAGTCCTGTTTGGTTTTTGTGTGATTGTGTTTCTCCGAATGCAATTCCAAAGACTAGAAAAACAACAAACTAATCAATCATTCAGCTTGATGAACTACAAAAACTTAAAGCTCCCTCGTATATTATAAGCACGACACGCGTCTAAATAAGGAATATTAGATATGAACAAATCTCAATCTTTCGCCACAAAATGAACATATTTAAAGATGATATTACTCCATCGGTTTGAGCGTGAATATTAAGTCTATGAATATGAAGAATGAGGAAACAAAGTTGGTTAAGGGAGAAAGACGCCCCAATGCAATGAATTCCCATAGCGAAAATTAAACCATCTGGCTAGCGGGATGAAGTTGTTTAAGACACCAGCAAGGGGTGTATCTATTTAATCCAAATTATGCTGTCTTTATGACGTCCATTCTTCGGAGGGAGGGTACGTAAAATCGTCTGCTGTCAATCTAACACCTGTATAATCGAATGCTTACCGGTAGTTTCACTACGTGGTCGGAGGACAGACAGCAATCGCTACGAGCAAATAGTTTGATGAGAAACTACCAGTATTTACATAGAAATGAGAAAATGCAAGATATTAAATTTGCCATTACATTACTCATTTTGATTAACAAATAAGAACGAGAGTGATGGATAGCCTGTATTGTGTTGTAACGGACTCGGAATACACAATCTTACCAATCCATCCCTGAGTGTGTCAGCTAAACGAACGCAAGAGGCAGGTCCCCAGTTGCAAGAGAAGGAAACCTTGATGCAAATTCTGTGTCAACCTATCTAGCTAGCGTTGATAGTGGATCAAGTATATGCATCAACTTAAGCATCATAAACCCGATTTTGCTGAGATGAACGAGAGTGATATTTTAGAAAGTAGTCATCAAAGTATCACACGCTAAAAGTAAATGTGGAAGGCTAGGCCTAAATAGATGCAATGTCTTTGTCTATTTATCTCACGGACCGCGTGTAACGGAACGTGGCTAAGTACTGCTAAATGGCGGTTAAAGATGTCGTGCGTGTGAATTATTGTTGATGCAAATCTCACTTGTATTAAATTAGTGGGATCGGAACTGTATTGCGACATTGTTATAGCATCCATTGCCTGTGTGCTGACCACCCCATTCCATACCAAGGGTGTCGTAAGAGCCGACAAAAGGGATTAGCAAGGCCGATAACCTAGCTACAAGAAAAGGAGAACTTGATTGGAAACCCTGTGCCAACCCGTCTGGCCAGTATGGCACAGTAGGCTAATTACCCTCCATGTAATAGGAGAAAGCCTGATTCAGCAGTGGGCTGAACAGTAGTAGTAGTTATACCACTAAGGACACTGCGAATTCAATTAATCAGCATCATAAGTAACTTTTGACTCTGGTTGGTATAACTATGTATATCAAAGGATCCCCTCCGTGTTTCGGAGTGCACTTAGGGTTGTCTCGTATCTATGGCAGTCAATAGGCGATACCCAGAGAAAAATGGCAGCCAAACGATTTTTTACATTCATGCAACTTTAAATAGTGTAGATTGTAAAAAAAGTTTGGATCATAAAAAACCTGCCGCTGTCTAGAATTGTCATAACTGGTTTGAGAAGTTAGTCCAGTTTCAAAATTGCCAAGTGAGAGATACATATAACATATATTACATGAGAGTAACATGATACTGCGTATAGTTTTTTAGTGACGATAAAATCTCACTTACTAGAACTTGGGCTATCTTTTTCCTGCTAAATTCGAGGGATATAGAGACACATTTTAAGTTAGTGAGAGTTAAAAAAAAGTTGCAGTCGCACTAGTGATACTTTATGTTCCAAAATTATTTTAAACGCACGTTGTCGGCACACACATCTTCCCGGAGTGCCGGGAGTTTTTAAACGCCGGTGAAAAAGTGTTGTCTTTTGTTGCCATCGATGATCTTGAACGGATGAACCATTCATAGTTTTCGTGTGTTGATCAAATATTCTTCGGCTTGAAGATAATCTGCTAAGCTAGTCCATCATATTTCGGTTTATTCATATTTTTTAATTTCGACATTATCGAATTTGATCGACAATCGACATTTTATATTAATATTATGTTTTTAGCCTAAATAAGTAATAATTCCATAATATGACAGGTTCGATAAATCTTTGCTAATGCCAGTGAACAAGTAACACGTGTTGTATACTCAAGAGCTATAAAACGCTACTTTATGCGAATTTCATGCTTGAACAAGATAATTTCCACAGAAGCTGACTAAAACTCAACATTGTAAAGGTGATAAAATCTAAACGTTTTTAACTATTCTCAATTTACAACAATGAAATTGTATACTACCGAGAAAGTTATGTAATAAATAACTGTAACTTTTTTGTATTATATTTGAATCCCGCGAAACTATAATGTTAATAAAGCAAGTATAATTTGTAAAATAACGTTGGTACACTAAACATATAATAAACATTGAGACTTTGTACCGAAAGGATTACAAATGAATTATTTTCTATTCAACTGAAGTACCTATATATTTTTTCTCTAACTTGTCTATAACATTTAGAAGCTTAGCTTCCCAGAGTCTGCGTATACCTCGAACCCGTGTTCACAAACAGTTTCTACAACAGTATCATAAAAAATGTGATTAAAATACAAATCTCGCTCCCCTACTTCCAAATATTCAATTTATATCAACAACACAAAGTGACCTGGCTTTCTTGACAGTATACTATAAGTCGTGTATCTTGTGTCCCTATTAAGAATCAAACTTATCAGCCAAACCACCCATTTCATAGATCCCTTTAAAAAGGATTGTAAGGTTAATATATTTCCATGAATCAAGGAAGTACAATATATTTACGTTCAACCACAATAGTCGTGCTGGCCACAATTTTGTAAGAGTGCGGAACTTGTTATGCACACCACCTAAATCCCGTCATAAAATACCCAATATTATTCAGTCATCGCAGACAACACAACCACTTAATAGAGATATTATTAAACGTCATTTACGTACATTGCGCATACGTAATGATGGGTTGCTAGACGAAATTATTGTTTCCATCGACAGTTTCGTAACATGCAGTTATTGGTATGAGATTTTACATTCCAACTGGTATGGTTCCTGCATTAGTTCATGGACTAACCACTAATAATTATCAGCCCACTCTAGTCCACTGCTGGACATAGGCTTTCCCCAAAGAGCGCAATAGTGCCCTTCAGAATTATGAATTAAGCTGTGAAATTCTTTTGATTAAAAAGTTAAAATGTTTGGTTATTGCATACAAAGTAAGTCCGATCAAGATAGGACGTATAATCGCAGTGCGTGCAGGTTAGTGAACAGTGCTTGGGCGTTATTTGGTGACCCCATTCCATCCTTAAGGTGTTGTAAAAGCCGATACATAGTGATGATAAAGTCGAACAGCTATCCGCTTGATGCGAAGCCCTCTGCGGCCCCTGCCAACACGTCTGGACAGCGTGGCACAGTAGGCAGTAAATCTATGCAACTGACTCAGAATCGACTCAGCCGTGCCTAAACATCCTACAACATTATTGCCACGATGGCATGAAAATATTCCTTAGTGCCAGAAGTTGAGCGGCCAATGCTATCCTCACAGACAATAAAAACCCAATAAAAACGAAATATCACCTAAATCACCGGTAAATAAACCAATATGGACAATTCCTCGACCAAGGTGTCTAGCTAATGGAAAAAAATACTGAAGTCCAAAATAATGGGGCGATTGAAAAGAACGGAACCAGTTTGACTACTTTTCAATACGTCCCGTCAATCACGTTAAGCTCTGCCACCAATCGTCCATTCTCTGCCAATACTTAAACGACTGCAACAATCTGATTCCCTCACGGCTTGCAAGTTTATCGTTTCCGCCTTGCTGCGCTGTCGCTGAGAATACGAGCAATAACCGGCCTTATCTGAGACAAAAGAGCCGACTGAACAGAGCCAATTTCTGGGTATTTACCCTATTTATAGGGCGTGATAATGGGATAATGGGAGAGATAGCTATAATCTGTAAATCCTAAAACTTGAAATTTGATAAGAGTCTTTGTGTATACTACCTTGGCATGCTGTCTGTCATTATTTTCTTTAATAATATTCAAACCGTAGATTCTATTTTTCGTCGTTATTCAAGTTAGAAGACATTGGGCTTGAATATTGCATTTTCAGTTAGTAATGTGTCGCTTCATCATCATCATCAGCCCACTGCTGGACATAGGTCCCCCTAAAGAGCGCCATAGGCGCCCTGTATTCAGCTTGACGCATCCAGATTTGTCATTTGCAACAAAATAAATTCGTTCTTGGTGTTTATATATTTCTTGTTGTTATTTCTAACTTCTACATCAACTCAAAATCTCTCCACAAAATGTCCATTATATTCCATAGGGTTGGTCATGAATTCCTGTGACATTGTGAACATGTTCCGGATTTCAAATGCAGAAGAATGCAAGGATAGAATATATATGGGAATACAGATAAATTCTATTAAGTGGGCAGTCATAAAGGTAAAATATCGTCTATTTTACTGTTAGACTTACAAGAAGCTATGCCATTGAATGAAATACCATAACGTTAGGCGATGCACAATGTTGAAAACGGTGTAATTTTATCCCAACAGCGTTATGCACCTGCTTCCTGTGAGTTTATGAGGTTTCATGGCAGATGTTGTAATATTTCGCTATTGATTTTCCCTACGCCCTTTATCATAGGAGAATCCGCTTTTAAACCGTGAACTACTGGAGTTTACAGATCTTCCGAATATTCTTTATAGAAGTATAAAATAGAAAGATACAATAGAAGTGCATAATGTTTCTTCTTCAATTAAACTTAAAGCCTGTGGCATTAAAAACAATGTAGTGATTGCTACAATACGTGTGATTTTCGTTGTTTGCAAGTTTAATTTTGAATATAACTCCTTTCCAGCTAGTCTCTTGGGTTCTAATACATCGTTTGAATTCTTTTTAAGAGATTGATTGGTGTTAAGACATCTGTCAAAGTAAAATGCCACAGTGCATCTCATGCATAATCTTGTCCATCGGGAGTCAAAGCACGTGCTGTTTGGTATGCAAGCGGATTGCGGATAACATCGCGAACGTTGGTCCCTCTTCGAGTGATAACCTCTGGGGTAAACAAAATGATGTCATGAAAAATCTGGATACTATGTATTTTAAATTGCGTATATTAAACACTAGCGGCCCATCCCGGCTTCGCACGGTCGGGCATTTATTTTTTCTTGCAATTAAAGCTTAAATTATTCTGTGAAAATGTAGCATTCAAATGGTGTAAGAAGTTTTTAAATAGAGTACTTTTTGAGGCAATTCTTTACAAACATACTTACATACAAATCTTTCCTCTATATAATATTACTTTAAAGATAGCACCTTATTTTGGCCCTTGATAGTCCACAGATTTTAACTCACAAGAAGATAGCGTTGGAACAGTTAAAGCAATTATAGCATACGTCAAGTAATGACAGCAATAGAGTTCCTTTATAAAAAAAACTACTTTAAGAAAATGTACGGGTGACGCATGTACGAGGCTTCGACAGCATATGTTTTATAACAGGAGCAAGTTCCCGTGTATCTTTCACGTCCCGCCTTTCACTGAAAAGCTAGTTTCATCACAAGTATTAGACCAAAGCATCGAAAAGAATCTAATTTCGAACACTATGATAGTGTTGTAGATTTGCACTAGTTAATATAACTTGATTCCGAGTACACAATTACACATTGTATTTATAAATATGGATGTGATATGAAGCCATCGACATTCCTATTAGAAGAAACGTAATACAGCGAATGGAGGTACTGTTAACGTAATATTTATCCGCTATTATTTTTTATTGACTAACGTCGTTGGCTATTAAATATTTAACGGTTGAACAAACAAATTCATATTTAATGATTCGTCAAAACATTTTGAGAACGCATCAGTATCTTCCGCATTCTTATTCAAAGCAGCAATTAAATCGTGTTGGGGCTATCAATTTTCTTAATCTAAAAAGAAAAATACAAGGCTTCCCTAATTGTGTACTCCAGTTTTGGTTCGTGTTGCTTCATAATGACCATAATGGCATTTCCTCAAATGATAGTATCACTCCAGTAGTTTACTTTAATATATAAAAGTTGATGTAAAGACAAATTTAAAGGAAATGATCAGTGAAGAACACGATCAGTAAGACCAACCTATATTTACCGATATAAATGTACAGGGTACTTATATGTTAAAAACAAATACAATCTTAAATAATCTCATATAGATACACACATATTAATAACACGATCAAAATCCGTAAATTAAATAAATTTACTGCTTCAACACAGTTATGTGTCTAATCTATGGAATGGCATTCCGAACCGGTGGTAAAAACTAAATTATTAATTTTATTTTATGTTTTTTTTTTCTCTTAAAATCTTTGACTATTTGAAAGCATTCGCAAGAATTTATTCGAATAAAAAACATTTTGATTTTGATTATGTTATACAGCAAAAATGTGGTCTAAATGATCATATACTGTCAGTTCTATTTCAAATTTCATCCTTTTACTAATTTGAATTATCATTAAGTTTGGTATTTATACGCGCTTTCGTCCTAATCTCTTTGTGTAATTGGTAATAGTGTCGACGTCACGGTACCTGCCAGTTGCCGGGTCAGCGCCCGTGAACCCATGTGCGTTTCCTCTGTTATTGGCTTACTGGTTTATGTGGAGCATGAACTCGATGAACGCGTGCTCGCTAGAGGCGCGAGAAAACTGCCATTATTTTGTGGTTAATGTATGTCTGTTCGTATGAATTATAAAATCGTGTAGTGATTTTGATAAAGCCTACTGACAAAAGGAAAGACTATTGGAAGAATATAATTTTGTAGTAAGTCAAATAAGATTAGCTTTGGGGTTGAAACGCTGGGGTCATGGGGTCCGAGTGCACATCTCCTATTCAGGGAGATCTCTAGGAGACTTGTCGACGCTACTCGTGACCAGAGGGCTGAACTTTTTTTTGGTCAACGCATTGCTATCGCAATTCAGCGGGGCAATGCTGCCAGCCTTCTAGGAACGTTCCCCGGTGACAGCGATGTGGAGGATTTTTTTTATGCTTAGTTTTACTGTAAATATGTACGTAGTTTTAGTTTACTTTTATTGTTATTTTATATGTAGTTAGATTTCTTTTATACGATTTAAAATAAGCTTTACACTAGCAACTAAAATATATCTCTTCTGTTGACATGTTTTGTAAAGCTGAAGAAGCTGTTACTATGCTTCGACTTAAAATTGAGCACGTTCAAGGCGTTTCGCTCACAAATAACGGCCAATTGTTTAGCAACGACTACCTGTTGCATCTTAGTAATTCGCCTATCATCTATCTAATGATCGCGTGCGAAATATTCATCTACTCGTGGTGAAACCTGCGCGCGCCCGACCTTTGACACTAAATCCAAGATGGCTGCTGAGTTGTCAAACTAAATACTCTTACTTTCCTTATCTGCTAACGAATCACATTTACTGTTGTGTTACCGCTTTGGGAGATTCATTGTATATCCGATCCGTAGATAGAATTGTGAAATCTTTTTAAAAGAATTACCACTTTTTATTCGGAGATAAATGATGGCCGACTGCTGGTGGGCGTTCAGAATTGTGCAACATTTATATCAAATGCCATTCTGTATGATTGTGATGGGAAAGATGGACAAATAAAAATTAACAATGGACATGTACCAATAGTTATAATTTTAGTTAGAGTAGCTTGCGAATTCTTGAAGAAGAATAAGATAGTAAATCTATTAGGTGGGAGAATATTTAATGGTTACGAAACTGCTTGGACTGTGGAACGTTAAATTATTAAATAGTAGATACTTATTAAGACAAATTCATCACTTAATTGAGCCTATCTGAAGGCTATTTATTAGTATCGAGGTTACTGAAAATATTGTAATGAAGTACCTGCCTACATAATTTGCTTGATTGTGATAATATATCTAACTAAACCATTGTTGTGTGGAATCAACCATGTCAAATTCCGTTGGTCAGATACAAATCTCGTGTCGAGGGAAAGGTTTAGCTACGATTCAGAAGTTTAAACAAGTGTCCGTCACATTGTAATAGTTTCTTAGTAATTGATGTGAACCTTGAACACAACATGATGTGCTACTACTTTCGACTTAACGATTAGTATTCGTCGCGAGAATGTCTGGAAATCATGATGAAACGTGATTTTATTATATTTACCCTATCATTAGATCTAAGAATCGTATTTATATGTTGCATATTTTAGCAAATTTTATTCTGGTGACTAGATCGTCTCTTTCATGTATTCTAGTCTGTCTCATTTCTTATCACTGTTGACAGCCAAGACAGTTTAATGCAAGAGTTTTTTTTATTGGGAATTATAGTATATGATTGAAACGTTTCTGTTTTATAGAAATACATTAGAATTAGCTGATCTAACGAAAGTAGTGTGTAAAGAAACAATATTTAGTACCTGTATCATAGTAGTAACGACAGTGCGACTGACATAACAAAGCTGATAGGTAGTGCCAAGGTATACAACGTGGCATTTAAGTTACAAGCTTTTGTCAACCGCAACTTGGATCAAGGCATAACCATAATGTCTGTTGCGTGTCATTGTGAACTAGCAAAGTAGGTTACACTTTCCACATCTTTGATAAACCTTGGGAACATTTATCTCACGCAAAGGTGAAATGGTCAGTCTATTGGACAAGCAAACATGGCGAATTCAGAAGGTAATGAATTTATTCACTTGATAAAATACGCGTTACCGTACATCTACGCCTTGGATCCGAATTTGTATCGTTTACATTTACTACCTCGACTGCCTCGTTGGTCTAGTGGTTAGATGTGCCGCCTTTGGATCAACGGGTCCCGGGTTCGATTCCGGGGTCGGGCAAGTGTCTTTGTCTAAACCAGAGGCACAGGCTCGGAGTCTGGGTGTCATTTCTATCTATAATATGTATGTATTTACAAAAAAAATGTATAATAAGTAGTTTAACATCCATCTCGTTACCATAACACAAGCATTAACTTGCTTAACTTGGGACGAGATGGCGTTGTGTGAAATGTCCAAGGATATTTATTTTTTATTATTATTTATTATTATTTACTAATGTTCCAGTACAACTATCTATCTAAATAAATAAAAATGAAGTGCTGCCGTTAGTCTCGCTAAAACTCGAGAAGGGCTGGACCGATTTAGCTAATTTTGGTCTTGAAATATTCGTGGATGTCCAGGGAAGGTTTAAGAGGTGAGAAAATATGAAAAAACATTTTGTTTAATATGCATTATTTTTGTTCCAATTAAGGTTTGCACATATTTTATTAAAGTTGAAACACTCTGCAACTATCATTCAGGTTATTTATTGATTCTGAGGCGGTACGAAATTTGCCGGGTCAGCTAGTATGATATAAAATACTTATTTATATGTCCCTCAAATATTGCCATATTTCAAATTCCTATTTGATGTTACCAAATTATGCTGACATAGTCAGTTTGGTTTCTAGATCGATGTTGCGTTCCATTGCTATTATCAATTTTGCTAATGTTAGCATTACTAAAATTTTGAAACTATTCTGTTGGGTTTATTGTGAACCAATAAATAACCCCGATAACTTGCCGGTTACGCGGAACCACTATAACTAGAACGAAAACCAATAGAATAATGGCTACCTGTCGTTTATTAAACGACATATTATTAATATTTCTTGTATGCACATTCTGTAATTGTATTGGACAACGTGCAACAAAACATTATTGATATTACAGTAATTGATAAATAAATAAATATCCTTGGACATTTCACACAACGCCATCTCGTCCCAAGCTAAGCAACTTAATGCTTGTGTTATGGTAACGAGTTAGATGATAAACTACATAGTTTTTTTGTAAATACTTACATTATTATAGATAGAAAACACCCAGACCCGGAACAAATACTGGTAGGTCGTATAAATATTTCTTCCGTGCGCGTATCGAACCCGCGACATGCTGCGCAGCAGTCGATCGCTCAACCAATTGTCTTTCAGATAGGCCAGCAATTTGATTTTAATTTGAACATTCGATCGTGATGTGGGGGTGGTGCCAGGAGTACACTTATGATTCATATCTTATGTATGGACAATTGTGAATCAAACATTTTTTTGACCCATGTCGAGACGCCCTACTAATGTACCACCAAGAACTGAATAGTGATATTATCATCGCTAATGATAGAACCCATTATAAAAATCACTGAGTTATTGAACAACGTATTTGTAAAAGTATAATTAGTAAACTGTGTCCAGTATAACCTATACTACCTACCGAAGATTGTCATTGAACGGCTATTCTAAGAAATCCTGGCCTCTAAGTTACTTAGTTAAAATATGCAGAAACGTGAATTCTAGTTGGTGCTCAGAAAAATACTAACCACAAATGACTGTCTGACTAGTTAGGCTTCACTTAGAACGAGTGACTTGCTCATGGCAAGCCGTTTTGTGTGCTAAGATTTTCGTAGGGCTGTATTTTGATTAATTAAAGTCAATAATATTAAAGATTTATAATAGTTTGCTATCCATTCACAGATAAATTACGTGGAATTATGTAAAACGAAGTTCTCGCAATCTAGAAAACTGTGTGCTCATGGTGCATATACAAAATTCCACGACATTATGCCATTCATTTCAGCCAAAAGACGTCCACTGCTGGACATAGGCCTCCCCCAAGGATCTCCACAAAGGCCGGTCCTGGGCCGTAATTATGCCATTACAGAAAAATATTGTGCAGTTTGAGATAGTAGTCAAACTAGTGCCATTTATATCCCGTATTTCCGTGTGGTGGCTGTGACGGATTTAGAATACATTGTGTCACCATCCCATGCCAAGTAAGAGCCGACAAAAGGAAATGATGGATGTTAACCTAGCCGCAAGAGAAGGAAAACTTGATACGAAACCCTGTGCCAACCCGTCTGGCCAGCGTAGCGCAGTAGGCCAAATTACCCTCCATGTAACTGGAGGAGGCCCGACTCAGCAGTGGGCCATATATGGACTAGTTGGTAGTAGTAGTGCCGTTATTAAATATACATTTAAATATGTTGATGATTCCAAAACAACTTCTATCACATATCTATTGAAAGTGGAATACCAGCGATCGATCATCTGTGTTTCAACTTGAGAAGGATTTCACCATACTTCGTAATAAATAGAGTAATAAGATTTCGTTTAGTTTCTTTTTTTTTTAAGAGTAAACAAACAGGCACGCAACAAGCGCAATCAACTAATCTTATTCGCACTGTGTTTGAAATCACGAACCATGGCCTATCTTATGCAAGTTCTAATAGAATTGCTCCACATTTAATTCTGGATTATATTTGAAGCTACCAATGGACATGCATACCATGCCGTTCATATTGATCATTTATTTGTATTCCAAATAGTAAATTTGCGAGGTTTTTTTTTTAGCAACTTTATTAAATAGATCTACTGATAAAAGGTTTTTGACCTTCGAGAGATTGAAAAAGAGCTCTCATGTTTGTATGTAAAACTGCCACATTTTATATTGTCCTAAGAGCGCCCGGAGAATTGACAGGACCAAGGTAAATAATTAATGACAAGTAGACTTCGTAGTGCCACAACCCTGAATTAAATTCTAGAAGCGTGTGATTTTCTAAATCCAAGCCGCAAGCGACAGTTTCTAAGAAGATTAAAGATTGCATTAGTTCACAATGTATTTAGACCACCTTATTTATTTGCCTAATACAGCACGACAATTGCATTACTTGAGTTTTCCGGCCGTAATTGGCGATTGTTTAGTTTCACCCTACGCGAATTGAATTCTGTGATATTTAAGATTCAAGTGGCTTTACTTCTACCAGTACTTAGTTCAAAAGTCAAACGTTTTGCTGATAGTAATACGGATTATACCGCCTCGGTTTCACAATGGTAAGCGTGTACTCCTGATATGCCACAGGTAAATAATGAAAAGGTCAAAATTAATATCTCAAATCGCCTATTACTTAAGTACTAAATATCTGACTTGTTAGCCATAGACATTGCTAACAAGAGAACTTGTAATTTGCTCTATACTTTGTATTTATGCAAGTGCTGGTTGTGATCTAAAATGCTAATATAAATTGCCGTTGGAACCTATCAAATTGGTTAGACTTTAATCTCCAGTGTTAATGCAACAGTGTAAAGCTGAATTAACAATATAATTCGTTTGTTTGTGTAACCTAGTTCTCAGTAATTAGATTATATCTTTACCGATCATATGTTTTAATGTCTCCCACGAAAAATATTCGACGCTATTAGAACAATTAATATTTTTTTTTATGAAATTTCCATCTCACTTCGTCTGTCATAATTTGCTAATCAAGATGACGTGCAACTTTTTTTTATTTACCTTAGCTGCGTTATTAGATATTTGAAGTTTCCTTGCACAATCATCTACACAATTAAAGATACAAACACACAAAAATAACTATTTGAAAGATATATGTATTGTTATTTGTTTATACGTAACCGTAACTGACATTCACTTTGATTGTGTTCAAAGTCGCTATCCGAATCGAAACAAGTGTGATAGATAGCTCACAATGTTCCTATATGCCAACACTCCGCCGTATTAATACTTCCGGCACGTGCTAAATCAAAAGTGTTCCGCGATATGTGCTTAGGTCAAGGAGCAGGAATATATATTGCCTTGTGCAAGTGCATGAATTATTTTTAGACAACAGTGTAATAAATGTGTATAGGTGTAATTATAATTGTGGTGACAAATGTATAGGAGGTAGAGGAAAACTTGACACGAACCCGTCTAGTCAGAGTGGCACATTAGGCTATGTTCTCTTTATGAGTTTGGAGGAGGCATGAATCAGCAGGAAGTCATGTATGGGCTAAAATGGTGACTAAACTCTCAGAAGGGTTCCATATTCAAAGGATTTAAAAGTTCTTCTCTAGCTTATATTCTGGCCGAGATAAAGGATTATGAGATGTATTAAGATACATTAAGAATCAATATTCTCAGGGCTCAGACAAGATTGATTCGAATGTTATTAGTCCACGCGTTGACTAAACCAATGTACACTTGCGTTCCTGAAGATATGTAAATACGACTGAGGACCGAGGTAAACACGATATTCTGTAAGCTTCGTTCATTGTATCTCATAAATTATCCTTGTGCTCCCTTACAGTGCCGCTATGTTGGTGGTCTAAGTGATAGAAGGCTGAAATAGAGTACGCTAATCGAGAAATGTGATGGTTTTCTGCATGTAAACATTCAAGATGCTATGTAAGGTGTGTAATTTTCTTCTCTTCTTTAAATGAAAAGTACAAACACTAACATAGATTAGTCGTGTCGGATATGTTACATCAGTACCGGTATATCAGTTTATGATCATAAGCAACTGATGACTTGTGTGGTAGACATCATTCGGATTCATAAATATCTCAACTGAAGATAAAAAGACTTAATCTCTCGGTAATTTTGAGAATCTCGGTTTCTTAAAAAAATAAATTATAATATTACATTTATTTTATGAAATTATGGCACGTTTTGAACATCCAGTTCAATAAAATTAATTCGTTGTTACAAAACGCTCCGCCTTCTAATGACATTAATGACCGAGTAGAATTGTGGCCCATGTACATTTGCTACACAAATAATTTAGTAATTCATACCTCGTAAATTATCTCTGAGCATTAATTGCTTTATGTAAACGTATCGTAGTCTATTAGATGTTTAAGATTTTTATCGCCACCCACTTGTTACTTGGGTCGTAAATAAGGAATCTGATGCCCGCCCATTCTCTGTCAACTAACATCGCAAGGTGTGCGGAAACCAAAACGGGTTGACGTGTGCATAGTCTGAAACACGGTTTTCCACTTAGTGAATCTTAATAACATTGTTATAAAGACTATAACTGTATCTTTTAATATAATTGATTAAGTATATCCATTATAATTACTAACTATGACTAAACTAATTATGAACTCACAAAATCGTAGGTTACGGGACTGTCCCCAAGAGGCTTATGCTCTTCGATACATCGTGAAAATTAACTGTTTCTGCAGTGTTGATATTAGCAGTGATATATATTTTTAATTACATTATAGAATTCCAAAACGCTTCACTGTGGGACACCCAGCAATTGTAATTAATATGGATAACTTAATATTGTGTTTTGTAAATCAGTTTTAACAACAAGATGTCACTATAATACTTTGCTTCTGTAATATAGTGCCAATTATTCTACAAACAGTAGTATTTGAAATTGTCAGTGTTTAAGTTATGCAAACGCTTCACACTAATCATACCAGTCGAGTTGACAGTCGTTGCGATATGATTGAGACCATTCACGTCTTCCCAACTTCAAACCCAGACGTGCGCCACGAATGTGATTGCGTTTCAGAAATTACCTGCTCGTGACAACACGTAATAGCTGCGTTATGGTGTCTATTGCTCACGCTTGCTATGATCAATAGTTTTTGGAGCAAATCTAATAGGCCTGGCCGTTGAAAGAACTAAGCGTCATTCGCTACACTGAGCATCCTTCTGACCTTATCCGATATAAGCGATGCCATTCATGAAGCTAAGTATCGCAGCAGATGGAGGGAAATCGTACGGGAGAAACTGATGCAGCGGGGGAGTCACGACCCTCAGTAATGACGTGAAAAGGGGTGTGATAATGATAGGAAAAGACGCGAGGAGGAGGAGGATATTTCAATAATTCCAATATAAACTTAAAGATCCGAAGCGGTTACGTAAAGTGAAAACTCTGTTGCCATTCAATGAATGGCTAGTTACCATAAGCGTTTGTTTATGTTCCGTAATAGGAATAAACTTCCATACATTAGTCACGAGGTAAAGTATGCGTAAAAGTTGCATTCGCTTTCGGAATCACGAGTTTTGCTCTCGAGATCACACCCAGGCAGACGAACTATTATTTTAAGACTTATACTTTCTCAATTATAACGTAAAGCTAGTCACGGATTTTAAATCCGTATTTAGTACGTTTACTCTTCACCACCTGTCACCAACCCTTACCATCCTGAGGCTGTCGTAAGAGCCTAAAAGGATTCAAGAGGGAGATCACCTAGCTGCAAGTGACGGAAAACTTAATTCAATTCCTCCGCCAACCCGTCTTGCCAGCGTGGCACAGTAGGCTAATTTCACCCCATGAATTTTGATGAAGCTCCCTTAGTAGTGGTTCATTTATGGGCTAAAATGCTGATGATGAAGTAATACAATATCATTAGTTACAGCCAATTTTGCTAATCAATGAAATGCAGTTATTCAGCTCTTATAGTATACCTTGAATTTACTCTCGGACATGATTTTATTTGAATACTAGCTGACCCGGCGAACTTTGTTCCGCATTATATATATTTAAAACAAAAAGAAAGTTGGACATAGGATACCTGAGATTTTTATCCCGTCCGTATAAAACCTACTTTAACAAAACGCATCTGACAGCGAAACGTTATGTTGTCTATAGTTTAATATGGTCGAAAATTTGACAATTAGAAATTTTGAATTCGACTTGTTTATATTGTTGTAATTCACATAATATCTTGTGTTATTCTGATGTATCACTATCACTACATAGTATAAAACAAAGTCGCATTCTTCTGTCCGTCCCTATGTATGCATAAATCTTTAAAACTACGTAACGGATTTTAAAGCGGTTTTATTTTATAGATAGAGTGATTCAAGGGGAAGGTTTTTATATACAACCCACCCCCGCTTTGCACGGGCGACGCCGGGGCGGGCCACTAGTAAGCTATATTATTGTAAAGTTTCATTAAAATCCATTCAGTAGTTTTTACGTGAAAGAGTAACAAACATCCATCCATCCATCCATCCATCCATCCATCCATCCATCCATACTTACAAACTTTCACGTTTATAATATTAGTAAGATATTAAAGTCAGTAGCAAAGTACTTGATGGACTGTTCCGATTAATGAACCAATTATAATGTCTTCTTGACAACCGATGTCTGCGCCGTGAGTGATGGGTATTTTACTGTCGTCAGTCAGTGCTAGTGATAAAATATGGTCTGCTAATGTTGTGGAGTACGTTAACTGGACTGTGACTGTTAACATAATGTAGCATATAAAGATAGTTACGCTCGCCAGTTATAACATTAGCATAAATATCAAGTCCAAAGTCAGTGCTTATGTGTTTTTAGGGCAGCTTACAGACACCACCTACATAAACAAGAAGAAGAATATTTTATCTGTCGGTAATGAACTACTGTTAATAATTTCTTTGATTAATTCTGTACACAGAAGGAAGACGTATTATACTAACATCTTGGTTGTATTTAAATTTGTAATTTAACTATGTTGTGAACTCGCTTTAACTTACAATCACTATCACTACATAGTATAAAACAAAGTCGCTTTCGACTGTCCGTCCCTATGTGTGCTTAAATCTTTAAAACCACGCAACGGATTTTGAAGCGGTTTTTTAATAGATCGTGATTCAAGAGGAAGGTTTATATGTATGTATCATACATGCATAATATTTTAGATGTTCATCATTGCACCCTTGCGAAGCCGGGGCGGGTCGCTAGTTAAACTTTATATTGCATATTGCAAAGATAATGCTAATCTTTTTGTTACACGGATTGGTCAAAGCAATAGTCTTACCATTCACATAGATGCTCTAATCTGTCTGACAGACTTACTGTCTCTTGGATTTGTAGACTTAAGTCTAACCGACATGACATGCTTTTATCTGCTTCCATGTTTATCAAATCTAGCGTTTATGCCCTTGTACGCTAAGTTCAATGTTGGCTAACAGTCTCGGGTTCGTCGATGAACTCCCGTGGTTCCGTTACTCACCTGTGCCCGCGCTTCTATAGTTATGCTAAATGGAACATATTTTATTTTGTTGTGGAACGTGAAAATAAGACTTCATTGTCTAATAATGTGGCAGACGTGACTGTCTTTTTCATTGTCTTTTGTTTTTTACACATCCTCCTTATTTCTTTAGCTTTCTTAATTACAGGTTTCTTTCTTAATCTTCTTTCCTCCATTTCCATGTTTAAAAGTGTTAGTAATACGTTGACACATTTACGATGGCAAAGCTATAAATTTCAAAACATTTCATTAGGAATATAGATTTTATTAACTAAAACTACATCGGCAATGATAAGATTAAGCGTCAAAATCAGGTTTCTTGATGTTCTCAGAGTGGTTGTATGTGTCGAGGAAATATTAATATTTCTGTTACGCCAACGGGATCGCGTACGTGGGTGGACGTGAAACTTTAGCGGATATCGGTACATGTTCGGTTTAAATTGCATATTAAAGATAAAGGGTGTTTTATCAAGTAAGATCTTAAGTGTTTACTGACTTCTGCCAGCTGTGATTGCGTAGACATCGAAATCTTGTTAATACCAGTTTATGCTATTTGCGTGGAATCTTGAATATTATTTTTTCTGATATCTGCTAAATGTCAGAAAGACACAGAAAACAGACGCTTGTAATATAATATATTACAAGCGTCTGTCTTCTGTTTTATATTATATTACCATTATATTATAATGGTGTCTATGATATGCATATTGATTTTTAAGTTAACTTTCCTATATATTGCTAGCAATTGATTTCTCAATGGTTTGATGTTCTAATAGAAATTATAACTTGTTTGATCGGGAGATATTATTTGTCCCGATGTGTCCGTGTAAAACGCGATGACTGTTTCCGGAAATTGATTAAAAGCCGTAATTTACGTAAAATAAACGTGTCCGTTACATGACTCATATACTGCAATTATAATTGTGCAAGTAAACTGTTATGTTACCTCAAATTAAATTATGCGTTAACTGCTTAGTTTACTCGTTAAAACATCATAAATCATAATATAAACGGCTCGCTACGGTATAGTTAAGATTACCAACATCAGTGACGACCATATTAAGAATTATTTTTAGACATATGAAGTTTCTTCTCGGCTATTATTGAATCAAATTGCATTATCAAAACTCGATCAAACTCCAAAAAACCTTTCTCAAAATTGTCGTATAATAAAAATCAGGATTGGTTTCATATAATATTAATACAGTAACCTTGCCGTAAACAATGTAATAAAATTTCATAACGGATTATATTATTAATGAAAGGCTAATTCAAAATGTGGACTAACAGAAGCTCTTTGCGCAAGCTTGAAACATCTTAATGGTTCCAGTCAAATGCGATTACCTCGTATGCATCGAGAGCATCTCGCGTTGACTCGTGAAATCGATCAATGCCATGGAGCGAAGCTTGATCGATTTGTGACGTAACTTTTTACACTTTGCGGTTTTTGTTATGAGATCAGCAATGTTGATTTACCGGCGATACAAATAGTGCTGTTATTACTGTAATATGATGTATGACGGCGAGTGCAGGTGAAGCATGAGAGCTAATCTATGGATGCGGGATTGCGTAAACGAAATCAGGTTATTTGTTCATCGCTTGCACAAGTAATTCTGCCGATACGCTTAAGTTTACGCGCTCTAGACTTTAAATTTCTTCTTAAATAACGTCACTGCCGTCATTTTTTCATACATATAACCAAAAAATATTTTTTTATGAGACTTCCATACAAGAATGTAGTAGAATGAAAATTTTTTTTTTTTTTTTTTTTTTTTTTTTCTCTTCTATCTGCAATCAGCCTGTAGCTATAATCAGATTTGTTGTTTGTATTTGTTTTGTTTTGGAGATATGCACATCCAATGATGTGTCATCTCATATTAAAATGGCTAGATTGTAGCCAGTCGCGATCTTTTAAGCCGGAAAACGCAGTCGCTGGTGTTCAATAGCGACGCCGCGAGGTGATTAACGTGTAGCCCAAGTCTTTGTTTATAGGCTTTGCAAGCCCTTTCTATTTCTTCTCGTATTGTGCTAATTTGAAGATACTCATGCACTTCAGCGTTTCGTATAAACCATGGGGCACTGGTCACAATCTTTAGTGCTTTGTTCTGGAAACGCTGGAGGATTTCTATGTTTGAGTGGCTTGCTGATCCCCATAGCTGTATGCCATATGTCCAAACTGGCTTTATAATGGATTTATAAATGAGGAGTTTGTTTTCTACGCTTAGTGATGATTGCCTACCCAGTAGCCAGTACATGTCCGTAAATTTTTTATTAGCCTGTTCTCTTTTCTTCTTTATGTGATCTCTCCATGTTAGCCTTCTGTCTAGATGCATGCCAAGATATTTAACCGTCGTATGCTGCGGCAAGACAGCTCCGTCAAGTGTCACAGATGGGCAGTCTCCTCTTTTCAGTGTAAATGTTATGTGCACTGATTTTGAAGGACTAGCTTTGATTCTCCACGCCTTTAGCCATGATTCAATCTTATCCAGGTGTTTTTGTAACTTCAATGATGCCATATAAGGATCTTTGTCGCAGGAGAGGACTGCAGTATCATCTGCATAAGTTGCAGTTACAACCCCTTCTGTAACGGGTAGATCAGCTGTAAAGATGGTGTAGAGCGTAGGTCCCAACACCGAACCTTGAGGTACCCCTGCTTCTATTTGACACAAAGATGAGAGGCAATCTCCACACTTGACCTGAAACATACGTTGTTGTAGATAGGACTTCAGAAGCAAATACGCCGTGCTTGGCAGGTGGAGTTTTAGCTTATAGAGCAGTCCCATATGCCAAACGCGGTCAAAAGCCTGCTGTATATCAAGGAAGACAGCCGAGCAGTATTCTTTCCTCTCTAGTGCCTGTCTTATTGTGTGCCCTACTCGATGTATTTGCTCTGCCGTTCCATGATGTGCACGGAAACCGAATTGGTGATCTGGTATTACTTTTTGTTCACTGAGGATTGGGATTAAGCGCCGGAGAATAAGTTTCTCAAGAACTTTTGACATCAGTGGTAAAAGGCTTATGGGTCTATATGATGTGACTTCTGTGGGAGGTTTTCCTGGTTTAGCCACCATATTTATGATGGACACTTTCCACAGCAGTGGGAAGTATTGTACTCTGAGTATAGCATTAAAGAGAATTGTCATTAGTACTATTCCTTTTTTTGGTAGTTGCTTTAGGACTTCTGCTGTTATAAGGTCAAAACCAGGTGCCTTCTTTTGCTTCTGTTGTGTTATAACTTTCTTCACCTCTCTTGGTGTAGTTGGTTTTAGTGGTAAAGACATTTGCTGGTCTCTGTTCAGTACTTCATTAATCTCTCCCTCTATGTCAATTGAATCAACTCCATTTGGTTTAAATACATCTTTAAGGAAGCTAGCAAATAATTCTGCTTTGTCTGCAGGTTTCCTTGACCAGTTACCATCGTATTGCCTTAATGGGGGCGTATGTTCCTTCGGCCTTTTTAGAAATTTTGTTATTTTCCATAGTGAATAGTCGTCAGCTCTGTGTGGTGACAAGGTTCGTAGCTTATCTTGAAGTGTCTTGTTTTCATTTTCTTTAAGTAATGATTTTAGATCTTTTTGGGCTCTGTTGAGTGCTGTTTTATCTTGTCGATTCCTGCTAGTGTGCCATTGTCGTCTAAGTCTTCTCTTCAGAGCAATCATCTCCTGTATTTCCAAAGTGGTATCTTGGTTTTGTGGTTTTGATTCTAAATAGGGAGTTGATAGCCAAGCTGCTTTTTGGATTAGATTGGTCGCATACCAAGCCACATGTTCTATATCTCCCTCCGTTTTTAATGGTATGCACAGATTAGTATTTTGTTCGATGTAGTTTTGGAAAGCTTGCCAATCTGTTTTATGATTGTATAGGGTCTCACGTGGCTCGATAAGGATGATTTCAGTGCTTATTGTACATATCACCGGTGTATGGTCGGAGGAACCGTCGAGGCATGATTCCACTTTTGTGTAGAGTCCTGATACTCCATTGGTAACAAAGAAGTCTATAAGATCTGGGGTTTTATTTGCGTCGGCTGGCCAGTATGTTGGTTCTCCTGTTGAAAGTACATAGAGAGCATTACAATCTATAGCCTTTTTTAGCTCTCGTCCTCTTGTTGTTGTTAGCCGAGAGCCCCAGAAGGTATTTTTGGCATTCCAATCACCACCTGCTATATATCTGTTACCAAGAGTATGGAAAAAATCAGTAAACATTTCCTGATCTATTCGATGTCGTGGAGGGCAGTATACTGCAGCCATGTTCAAAGCTCCCAGCCAGTCGTCAATTGAGATTATGGCAGCTTGTATATGTGGATGTTTATATTGGGATAGCATATGGTGCCTTATGTTATCTTTGATTATTATGGCAGCACCAGCATGTGATGTACCATCTGGATGGTTGGCGTAATATATACTGTATCCTTTGATATTAATGATTCGTTGGTCGGTCATGTGTGATTCGGAGATGAAAAGGACGTCTATTTTATTGTAATTTATAAATAGTTCAACTTCCTGCTTGTTCGGAGACAAGCCATTTATGTTCCATGTAGCAATTCGTAAGAATTTCATTTTTCCTGCCGAGCTACAAGCGTCGTTAGGAGACTCATTAGGGTTCCTATTTGTTGAATAAGAATGTCTATCTTTTCTGATTGTTTAATTATAATTTGCTCTAATGAGCGTGTTGACTGAGATTGTAAGTTCTCTATATTTCTACTCCAACATCCAAAGTTTGCTGTGTCGGATTTATTTTCAGGTGGTCTTGATCTATTTTCTTCGTGACTGCTAATGGGCTGTTGCCTATAATACTTGCTAGGTTGTAGGGGAGGAAAATCGTCTTGAGAGGCGGAGGGTGGTCTTATTGCTTTGGTGAATTGCAAATGGGCATCTTTCCTGTTTACCGTGTGAGTCATTTTTCGTGCTTTAATCTCCTTATAAACTTGACAGCCTTTGTAGTTGGCAGGATGATCTCCATGGCAGAGAGCACAGGTTGCTGGCGTGTTCTTATCCTGTTTTGGACAATCTGTTGTTTTATGCCCTTTAGCACATTTCACACATCTGTAAGGGCGCATGCAGTTATTTTTTGTATGTCCATACTGTTGACATCTAGTACACTGCGGAAGTTCTGTAGATTTTTTTGGATCCTCAATCTTGACTCTAGTGTGGTATATGTATTCTATGCTCTTAACTTTTGGGTTATTGGGGCTTGGCTCTATATTAACGAAGAACATATTTAGAGGTTTTTTATTTTTTTTAGATATTGCACAGATAACCTCTCCTCTAACTCTGTTCTCGGTTCTCTCAATTTCCTCTATTATTGCCGATTTTGGGGTGGTATGATGAAGATTTTTTACTACAATTCTGTAGCATTTATTTTCCTTTGGTGTAAACGTATGTCCTATTAAGCCATTAGTTCGAATGAGTTCTATTATATTTTTGTATATTTCTGTGGTCTGCGTTATTATTCTTAGCTGATCTCTATTTATTATTTTATATGAGTAGCTACCACTAGGCACATGACTATTTATGAGCTCCGTTAATTTTGAGAGGTCTTCTATTCCATAAAGGATGATAGATGGTGGTTTGTGATTTCTTAGATGCGCAGCTGAGTCATCCACGGCTTCTTCAACTTCATCTACTGGTAGACCACTGAACCTGTTAGCATTAGCATCTATCTGAGTTATTCGGGCTGGTTTTAACACTTTTGGTGGGCTTTGTGATAGTCTCTTTCTTTTAGGGTTGCGTGCTGTGGGCACTCTTTGCCATGTGGGTGGGCAAATATTATTAGGATTGTTAATGACATCTGTCACTATAGGTGTTGTGGGCAGATTCCTCTTATCAGTTATAGCTCCTAATGAAGATGATCTCGGTCTTGTGTGAAATAAGCTTGGATGGAAAGCTTGCTGAATAAATTTTTTGTTTGTGCTGCCAGTAGCATTCACCGTCACGGGAGCCTGGTCGCCTACTCCCGCGCAGTCTTCGGTAACATATTTCTCACTCGCAGGCCCGGGTACCTGTGAGCGCCGGGCGTTAGCCGGATCGCATGACAAATCAACATTCGTATTACTCATATTACCATATTTAGTTGGGAAGTACGCATGCCGCTTTCCCAAGGCGACATGGCCATTATTTTTAGGAGGGATTTGGTACTCCTTGGTTTATGGTAAACCAGGTATGACAGGTTATTTAACCGCCGCCTGTGGCTCGGCGTTATTGCTCTTTTAGCACCACCCAGGGGGCACGTGTAGGGTGGGCCTAGGAGAAGGTGGTAAGTCCTACGGACGCGAGCAACATAACCCCCCTGAGAAGTAGAATGAAAATGAAATGTATAAAGAATGTAGTACATATGTTGAAGAATGAAGATGTTACTTCCTTCCAAACGACTAGGAATACACCGCAAAGTGTCTGAAACGTTGGGAATTAAATAAAATAACACGATCAGAACCGTCACGAAACCATTTCCTGCAATATTCACACAAGCCTAAACGAATAAATGTCTAATCTTGATGTACAACAAATTTAATGATACTGATACATATAATCAAGCACAGAACCAGTTCTATACACTTAACCATTTTATTGCTGGGAGCTAGTTTTCGATCAGAATTGCTGAAAGCTATTAACGATACTTTCTAGTTTTTATTCACCACATAAGTAACCGTTGCGAAGGTTTGCTTGTGTTATGTGGGTTTAGTTTTTGTGAACATTTAAATGGATGGTTGCGATAGATGTCGTTTAGAATTCTTGCAAATTGCCTTCGAGGAAACGATTAGTCTGTAGCCCTAGATATGTCGGCTGTTCTGGACGTAGTTTGAATCGTTTTACATGATATCCACATGTCAAAATGGGTGATAAAACTATATTATATTAATTTATATATATGAAATGGCAGATATGCCAACTGTGATACATAGTGTGTTGAATTAATAATGTTCACTGTCGTTTCATCAGCTTAGGATATAACATCAAACATTTGGCCAAGTAGCCATTTTACGTCAAATTTACGTCTACCTCTTTCAATTAGATAAGCTTCAAAATAAAGTCGCGTTTTAAGAGAATACCTGTTACCGTTCGTACTGGGCTTACATTTTCTAAAATTAATTACGTTTCTGATTGCGGAAGCTCGTGCCTTGATTAATAATTAAAATATGTAATCTTTTAAGATGTTTGTGCATGAGCTACTTTAGACAGAGGGCCCTTGCCTTCGGCAAAGTCCGGCAGGTACTCGTCAATCATCGTGACTGGTTCAGTGAATGTCGTGTCTGATCACAGCCCACCCAGCAGGAGTGTGCGCATAACTGTTAATCTGCATCACGGCTCGTAGAAAAACAACGAAATAATTATGCTTCTTCATCAAAAAGAGAAATAGCCTACGCGGTGTAGGCTTTTTTAATTCACTGTAAAATTCGTGTACTGAAGTGTCTACAAACGAGTCCGAAGTTTGGAAACTACTTCGAAAGCCCGAAACATTCACAGTCAGAGTAAAGTATCAATATAATAATTTTGCTACAAACAGCGTAGCATAATCAACTCATAACCAAGGAAGTCTTCTGCTAGATATACGCCTCTTCCATAATTTCACAATAATCACATAATTGTTACATTGCTAGGCTATAACCGCATTTCATTGAATTGATAGATACCTCCGATTATATCTTGTTTGTTCCTTATTTATCTCTGCATACTCTTTTCGTAGCCGTTCAAATCCTACCTTTTATCCAGTTGTCAAATGCATATCGTTTGCTTCTATGTATCTTTGGCATTAGCAGACAGATCAACAGACACACTTACTGGTTCGTTCAGTTGTGTACCGGTCTATCGCCCTCGTTTTACTTCGACAAACATGAGTGGGAACTTCAACCGGATTCTTGCTAGTAAATTCATTAATTTATGTCTGCCTATTGCAATAATAATTGTTGCTTTACGCTTAATTAATGTCACGTAAATTAAAATTAAATACATCTCCGATTTCATGAGGAAGAAATACGTAACATACATAAAAAATATTTGTAATCACTACATAGTATAAAACAAAGTCGCTTTTGTCTGTCCGTCCCTATGTATGCTTAAATCTTTAAAACTACGCAACGGATTTTGATGCGGTTTTTTTTAATAGATAGTGTTTCAAGAGGAAGGTTTATATGTATAATACATGCATAATTGCACCCGGGCGAAGCCGGGCCGGGTCACTAGTGCTTAATAAAATAAAGATTATCTGTTCAACACAGTCACACAGAACGAAGAGGATTCCTGGACACAGTGCCAGATTCGCTACAGAACTATCTCTAGCTCATGTAGTTGTTCCCAAGCCGACATTTATAAACAAGTTCTTATAAGTATGTGCATTTACGAGTACATTTCCATTCTATTCTAAAACTACTTTAATACATTTCATCATATTTTAGTAATTTAGATTATATACGAGCTGATGTTTTGCACAATTTAGAGGTATGCAGATCTTTCAATACAGCATTGTTGACAGCTCATTGTTTTATTATTTCATCAGTTCAAATAAAACATGACACAGTTTTTCTGTTGATAAACGATGGCGTAATTGTTGTGACAACAATTGTTATTTATTTTTCTACGCAAATAACTATTATTGTAGTGAGTTCATTCGCCTTAATTGAACATTCCAAATGCCTTGTTGATTTATTCTAAACTATTCTCGTCAGGTTTGCGATGGATTTATATTTAAGTGACGTTAGTGAATATAAATATATCGTTTTACAAACACTATACGATTTAACCATTGCTTGGGGCTATGTTCCCTTTAAACGTTGTCAAAATCTCGAGTACAATAGGCAGATCATAAATGTCGAAACACTGATGTTTTCGATCACCTGTGTACTTGATTTGACCTATTTCCAAACAATTGAAGATGAAACGAGAAGCAAAATACAATCGAATGTTTGATGCAGCATTTAATCACCAACAATAATACCCATCACTACCTCATATTCCAATCGATTTGAAATGCAAAAAAACGTCGCATTGTCGGTTGAGAGATGAGCGAGCTCTTGCGCACGCTGCCGTCTGTGCCATTGACCCACTACAACTTTTTGTACGTATAACGGGTCGACACACTTTATCTCCGTATTGATTATACAGCTAATGATTTCGAAGTATGGATTTTTGAAATTTCATTGCGTGAGTAATTGTATTTTTATGCTTGTTCATCAGTTTATCGCGCTTGTAAATCATACGTCGTACTATTTGTAATCGATTGATTATCTTTTTAATTACTTGTTCGGTGATAGTGACACTATCATACAATTAATTTTCTAAAAACTATACTCAAGTCATCCATGATAATATATAGATACATAGTAGGCACTAACATCTATATTATCTATGCCACAATTGGCCAAGGTAGACAGCATCTTCAGTTTCTAATTTGACACTTGACTAGTTTTAAGGTCAAATTGTAAGTTTTTATGGACATTCATTGCAGCTGTACTACATCAAGAATCAGTGCAAGTTTTATTAATGTTTGAGGAAGCCGTGTACATATCACTATCACTACATATTATAAAACAAAGTCGCTTTTGTCTTTTCGTCCCTATGTATGCTTAAATCTTTAAAACTACGCAACGGATTTTGAAGCGGTTTTTTTAATAGATAGAGTGATTCAAGGGAAGGTTTATATGTATAACCTACCCCCGCTTTGCACGGGCGAAGCCGGGGCGGGCCACTAGTTTAGTATAATTAGAACTAAGACACGTATTATTTTATGATTTGGTTATTTAAAATTATCGTGGCCATTTACTCTTTATTACAGTTGTCAATTGCACTTCGTTGTTGTTGACATTTAATAAATTAGATATTTCCATAACGGTGGTGCTCCTATTCTAGGCTGTGATTGCTGATCAAAACAGATTTATTACCACTTTGTGCTTTGAAAGATGTGGCCAGATAGTGTCAAATAACACATTTACTAGGTGTGATAATTAGATGCGGTACGATTTTCACGAGAACGATATGTGTATTTTGCAACCAAAAACAAGTTATCAGGGTAGAACCTCAGGACAATAGAGAATGATAACATTAAAGAAAATCTTCCATAAAGCTATTCAGTATTTTTGTCCTACGATACCACACGCAATATTCAATAATGTAGTCCTATTAAATGCTTAAAACCTATCTATTCTTGATAATACTATTAGATGTTGAACGTTACGGTGGCTTTATGCTAATAACTATTCCTTATTGTCATGCAATACTGTTTTCTCCTATTCCCGGAATAGCATTGAAACGGTTCAATACAGCGTGTTTTGTTCACATTAACAGTTATTTATTAATATTCCATGGTGTATCATGTTACTTATTCAAATGAAGCCGTTTAGGCGGTTCCGTTCACAAAGTTGGATGCATGTTAAAGGTTATAATCTGCTGTATCTGATTAATTGTAATATGTACTAGCTTTATTGGAAGGCAAGTAGACAAAAATACAATTGTGAGATAGTTTTTAAGAAATGGTAGTTTCTTCATTCAATTAACATTTGTATTCATAAAATTAAAAGAGATACAAATACCGCAAAGGAACGAACGTCCCTGTCTCCAAAACTTTACCATTTTAGGAGATATTTTTGTATACAGAGCACACTTGTGATGTTTACCTGTACATTTTATCATTCTGGTAAAATTATATTTTCAACAAATAATTTCACAAGAATATTCGTTTGGCGAGACATTTTGACGCGGAGTTGAGTGCGCGAATAGCAAACACTTGTATGTAGCTCTCGACCACAAGCACATAATGTGTGCGTACTACTCATGCAGGTATTGCGCGTCTTTACTTGCTTCAGTTTTTGCACCATGAAAAAGTATGTAAACAAGTAACTTGATCCAGTAGCTTGTGCATGTAACGCACCTTTACTTGCTCGAGCTTACACCGTGTGCAAGCACGCCTGCTGTCCGTAGTTAAAAGCCTTTCCTAATTGTAGGATAAATACTTCTTCACGTACAATCTTTGTTACCTCAATAATTCTCACTTTTGTCGCAATCTCCATATCAAATTTACCTCGCCAAGGCATTGCGTAGTCGGGAAACCTGACCACGGCAGCCGCGTTCACATCGTGATAAAAGTCACATAAACCGCAAGACAGATATTTTAAAAGCACTTTGTGTGCTATTAATAATGACTATTTTCAATTGACACCGTAACCTCCAATGTTTATGGGTGGCCAAAGTATATACTTTCTTATCATAAAGTATTAAGGATAGTTTTAGTCTGAAGCTGGACAAAGTGGCTAATAGAGTGCTGTGAGAAAGAGACGCTCTGAAAACCGCGGATTTACTTACGCTGTGCAATTGTATAGGAAAAGTCTCACAGGTGTAATAGGAGTCCGCTTAGTAAGGTATGAAAATTAAAACCTTTGAGAATGTGTTTTGCCGACAATGTTTGCAGGAAGCTCGACGCTTGAAGTAAGATTATCTATTAATTTTTCCTGCGTCTTGTAGTTGTTTAATTAGTTTATATGTAGATGAGAATCGTAAATATGCGTGTTATTGTGTGTTATTGCTTTCACAAATCTGTAAGACTTGTTTGTACCACCATCATTGTAACCCTTTTATTTAAAAGATCAACCACAGAGTTTCTTGCCGGCTCTTCTCTGTGGAATGGCGTTCCGAACCGGTGGTAAAAACGAAATGATTAGTTATTTTATATTTCTTTTAAATTTAATAAAAAAAATTTGACTATTTGAAAGCATTCGCAAGAATTTATTCGAATAAAAAACATTTTGATTTTGATCGTAAATATTTACTGTTCCAATGGATTAGTTATTGCAATTAAATTCTATTATTACTCAGCCTGCTTAAATGACCCACTGCCCAGTAAGGGCCTCCTCCGTAAAGGTTTTCGTTTCATGTTTTTCTTCACTCGCGGCTAGGTTGATCATTATATTTTGTCAGCTCTTACCACATCCTCAAGATGAAATGGGGTGATGAAACTATGAATTATTGCAGAAATCATTAACACGTACTATTGACTGGTATGTATGGACGTATATGAAAACACATTCCATTAGTTCACTTTGCATAACTCTGACCCATGGGTGACCTCTCATGTCGGCGAAATTAATGGTGAGGTATAAAAATATTGGTAACTCTTAAAGTACTTTGGATTAAGGTTACTATTTAAATAACGTCATTCAACTAGCTAGACTATAAGTTGTACTTTTAATGAGATCCGGGGGCTTACTAAACATATTAATAAACACGAAATTTCGAATTTATGAATACAAATATAGATCACATGTAATATTTATGATTACTTAATTAATAATTTAACTATGTAGCTACTTTTATTGTAAAGTCTGTGGAGTATCTTCTACGTCATTAGCTTTCTTGTCAGAAAGTCAAAAAATTGGTTTGTAAGCCACGTCGTTTGTGAAGCCACTAAAATGTCTCCGATATTCCTACTTGTTTGACTAAACATAAGTTTTAGTCACGTAACACTCATTACGAATACAATACTTTTGCGATCACAGTAGATTTACAATCTACCATCTGTGCTAATGTATAATGAAGAGTTTACTCAAATGCGCTAATGTCGAAACGTTTTGTTTTAATTAGGTTGACTCAATAAATCAACCTAGTTATTTTCACACTTATTGGTTTCATTAAATAGCGTCTTTTTTGCTCGACTTTTAGCAAAGGATATAAATTAAGAGACACCTGTAGATTGTAAACCAGTTGAAAATATCATTTTATTTGCGGCGGCAGTAAAGGCGGCCGGGCGTTCTATTGAGATAAACATTTTTTCCTTTAAGTATGCGCTTACACACCAACCGGTAGATGTAAAGGATGTGATTGTTTCAGCTCCACATATACCATATTAGATTTATCGCAATTTCTGTATTGATGAAATGGAATAAAGTGTGAATTCCTGTGCAGTTTTATAAAATTGTTCATTGGAAACGAACTCACGTATCGGGTATATGAGACGTGATCGGCAAAAGAAAGACATCCCAGGGAATTCCTGGAAACATGTTATCGTTTCTTAGTGTACAGAAAAACTAAATGTACGATGCCGACGGCGTTTACCAATTGCTATCATTATTTAAAATTAAATTATTACATTACCAAGAGTGGACGTGTTCAAAGGGGCATGTGTCGCCGTTGACAAATCTAATGTATCTAAAGGATTTGCTATTATGGTCAGCTTTCTGCTAGTTACAAGCCATCTTAAGGTGCAATCAATTGGGACTAAATCTATAAAACATGGTTTTTATAATGATTCCTTTGTTACTTTCAGATTCCAAGATGGCGGTGCGATTATGAGACTAAGCCGTTTTCGAGTTTTAGGTGAGTCGAGAATGTAAATTTATAATGATTTCTTAGGTTTTCGCGATTATTACACATTGAAATTAAACACTTTTTAACGGATTTATCGCGTGTATATTACATTATTTAATTCCCGACGTTTCGAATGCTTTGCAGCAGTCGTGGTCGCGGGAGAGACTAGATGACAGTTGTCTTCAAAAGTACAAAGAAACAGTTAAAATCTACCGCCTATAATTTTGTTTTATTGATAACGTTCCCTGTGCACGCAGAAATCGCTCACGGTGTCCAGAGGTCTTGCAGATGAGTGTTTTGCTTGAGATTTGATCAATTTAATGACTGGATCCCAAGCAGGTGGTACTTGCCAACCATCCTCTCTATTGAAATTTGGATGTTTTTTAATCTCAATAGCCTCGCGGATCATTCTTGGAATGTAATGATTTTCCTTGGCAAGGATTTGAGGTCTATCAAAGTGGATGTAGTGGTTGGTCTTGTTGAATGTGTGCTCACAAACTGCAGACTTGGTCGAGCGTCTGTTTTTCATGTCAGCTATGTGTTCTTTTATGCGGATACCGACACTTCTCTTTGTTTGCCCAATGTATGATAATCCACACTCACAGTCAAGTTTATACACACCAGCATCTTGTAGGGGGATGTTAGACTTCACTGGTCTTAAAAGTTGGCTGATCTTCCTGTGTGGCTTGAAGTAAGTTTTTATTGAAGCACGTTTCAGAATATTTCCAACTTTATCAGTGATACCCTTGATGTATGGTAAGACAGCAGGTAGTCGCTCAACTGTAGGTGCTTTGGGCCGGCTTCTGTGATGCATACGTGGGAGTTTAAGGATGTTGCTCCGCAGGACAGATTTGACATACAGAAGCTCCTCCTCCAGGTGGTTGCTATCACAGATGCAAATCTTTGTTACAGAGAGCACGCGGCATCTTACTTACTTCAAGCCAACTTACTTCAAGCCACACAGGAAGATCAGCCAACTTTTAAGACCAGTGAAGTCTAACATCCCCCTACAAGATGCTGGTGTGTATAAACTTTACTGTGAGTGTGGATTATCATACATTGGGCAAACAAAGAGAAGTGTCGGTATCCGCATAAAAGAACACATAGCTGACATGAAAAACAGACGCTCGACCAAGTCTGCAGTTTGTGAGCACACATTCAACAAGACCAACCACTACATCCACTTTGATAGACCTCAAATCCTTGCCAAGGAAAATCATTACATTCCAAGAATGATCCGCGAGGCTATTGAGATTAAAAAACATCCAAATTTCAATAGAGAGGATGGTTGGCAAGTACCACCTGCTTGGGATCCAGTCATTAAATTGATCAAATCTCAAGCAAAACACTCATCTGCAAGACCTCTGGACACCGTGAGCGATTTCTGCGTGCACAGGGAACGTTATCAATAAAACAAAATTATAGGCGGTAGATTTTAACTGTTTCTTTGTACTTTTGAAGACAACTGTCATCTAGTCTCTCCCGCGACCACGACTGCTGCAAAGCATTCGAAACGTCGGGAATTAAATAATGTAATATACACGCGATAAATCCGTTAAAAAGTGTTTAATTTCAATATGTAAATTTATTATGCTAACTCATTTTGCAACCACATTGTAGTTATAATTTACTACATATATGGATAATGCGTATTGCTACAGTTAAAGGAGTGGCGAAGCTTAAATTGGTTTAAGATTTCACGACCCACGCTTCTTGACAAAATACAGTCGTATGTTTTGACAGGAGAGTGGTTTGACGATGATTTAGTGCCGGTCTACATTCCATGTATAGGCAGATATGTTTATGAGTTGATCCAACTTGATGTTTGTGTTAACGTTAAGTTGCTACTGTTTTGTCTTTATCTTGAGCTTGAAAACTATTATTCGTTTCATAGGCAGATACATTTTTCATCTATAGCTTCACTATTGGATTCTGTACGATGTAAGGAGATTTTGGGTTCCGTCTAGTTCAATGTTTGTAATTGGAATGCTTTAGTTACGTTTGTTTGTTAGGCACTTGTTCGTGAGGTAATGAATCAGTTACATTCTATTACTACTCAGCCCATAAATTACCTACTGCTGTTACAGGCCTCCAACATTTTTTTTTTAAACGTAACCCTGCATTAATAATTCCTGCACTAGGAATAACCTGTATCGCGGGGCAGTGTACAAACATGAAATTCACGAACACAAACGACACCCAGACTCAGAGCAAGCCTCTGGTTTACACAAAGACACTTGCCCGGCCCCGGAATCGAACCCGGGACCCCGTGATCCAAAGGCGGCACATCCAACCCCTATTAGCCTACTGCGCCGCACTGGCCGCACAGATTGGGTTTCATATCAAGTATCTAGCGGCTAGGTTTTCGGACTTGTAGTTTCCTTTCTGTAAACTTTTACGACACCCTTAGGATGGAATGGAGTGGTGACACTGTGTAATATTAATCTGTAACACCGCTAATCTGATCTGTTACCTAGCAATATAAAATTGCGACTAGGAACTAGAATATCCATTACTCCTCTGATAAAGACACTATTTTGAGCACATTTAAAGTGTCTAATGCTTTCAGCTTTTACCCAATGCACAGAAAATGACATATCTAAATTGTTCTTAACTTTAGTTTTGCAGGGTGCTTTTCCATAATGGTTGCCCATAATCGTTTAGCTTTGCATATCTCAGATTCTGCGCAAACGCAACGACTTACTTCAGTTTAACCTGTATTTTGAGCTGCAGTAACAGATCCATTATACCAAAATGACTTTAGGGCATGTAATCGTGTTTCTAAGTACTTTAGTAAATTGGCTCACCTTATTATAATTACCTCAGTATTACCATTATAATACCGTTAGATTTACCCATTTGAATACCGAGGTGTATTTTACTGTAGCGACCAGCATGCTACAAACTTTACACAATTTACCCAAACAATCCGAACTATCAACATCAAGAAAAATCGCCTGCAAATGTGGGAATTACCAAAAAGTCCTACACCGCGATAGCGAAATTTCCAGAGCAATTCGTTTGAGCAGTTAAGAAATCCCCGACTACAACTATTGGGGGATAGTTGCCGCGCACCCTTGCCAGACATACCACCTCATCTGGCTGGATGATCATCCCTTTGCGCTTAAATAATCATCAAGCAATCATCAATAATAATCATTTCAAGTATCCATTTGTTTTACTGATGGTATAGAGTGTTCTGTTTCCCTATTATATTAAGTACATCATGCAGTCCATTTTGCCCGTTCTCAGCAGTTTTGTGTGAGGTGTTACAAATTCTGCCTGTAGGCGCCTCGCTAACAATACACCATGTTCGGAACTGTGTACTGTGCAAATTGGCTATGCCAGTTAGTTACGTCTACTGAATAAGTAATGCAGGATTGTGGTGATGCTCTTAACTGTGAACAGGTTCGCGCAAATCATACGGCGAAACTCTCAATCCGTATGTTTGTTTATCAAGTGAAGTAGCTGGTATTTCTTGGAATCTCTTATTAAACCCACTGAGTCGGGCCTCATCCAGTCACGGAGGGTAATTAGCCTACTGTGCCACGCTGGCCAGATGGGTTGGCTATGTATATATTTTTTTCTTCTATTGCGACTAGGTTATAGCCTTGTCATGTCCTTTTGTCGGCTCTTACGACACCTTCAGGGTGGAATGGGATGATGATGTATATTCTAAATCCGCCCGAGCATAATTACCCTCCATGTAATTGGAGGACAACTCAGCAGTGGGTCATGTATGGGTTGAGTAGTAGTAGATTAGATGGATTTATTTATAGAACTACTACCGACCCGCCCCGGCTTCGCACGGGTGCAATTATGCATGTATTTTACTTAAAAACCTTGCTCTTGAATCACTCTAACTATTACAAAAAACCGCTTCAAAAATCCGTTGCGTAGTTTTAAAGATTTAAGCATAGGCACATAGGGACGGTTAGACGACAGCGACTTTGTTTTATATTAAGTAGTGATAGTGATGATTAAGACTATAGTATTCTGTTGGAACGTATCTGTAGTATTGGCTCTAGAATGAAATAAATAAATATTTCCTACAATGTACGTATCTATCTACACGACGTTTCAGTTTATTTTAATCCGAGACCTGATTATACAGTGTGCGTGCACATGGGTATCACATATCTTTTTACACAATTACAGAATACACAAATACCACCGATATTGCTGCAAATACTGTTGACTCATCAAAGAATCATAATTTATGATGCTTTCACGCTGTTCGTATGTATGTTTTACAAACAGCTTAAGGTGGATGCTCCAGGGTAGCCCGCCAAAATCAATTTTTCTTACGTTTTTTGCAATTTGCAGGTCAGTGCTAGGTTGTATGTTGATTAAAATGTTATTCGCGGCTGTAAGACGTATGTAGTTATATAATTATAATCATCAATACAACCCTCCAAGCTCATAAAGGTGCAAGAAAAACTTTTTCAACGTCAAAGTCATTCTTGCACCTTTATGAGCTTGGAGGGTTGTATTGATGAGTTTGATGATTATAACTCTGTAACTACATACGTCTTACAGCCGCTAATCAAATGTTCATCATCATACAACCTAGCACTGCCCTGCAAATTGCAAAAAAACGTAAGAAAATTTGAATTTCGCGGGCTACCCTGGAGCATCCACCTTAACAATTAGAATTACTAACTACTACTAGTCCGTGTGGTGACGGATTTAGAATACACAGTGTCACCAACCCATACCGCCCCAAGGGTGTCGTAAGAGGCGACTAAGGGAACGCAAGAGGCAGATCACGTAGCCGCAAGAGAAGGAAAACTTGATACAAACCCTGTGCCAACCCGTCTTGCCAGCGTGGCGCAGTAGGCTTATTTCCCTCCATGAATTTGGAGGAGGCCCGACTCAGTAGTGGGTCACTCATGGGCTGAAACGACGACTACCACTCGGCCCATAAATGACCCACTGTTGAATCAGTCCTCCTTCAGTTAGAGGGATGTGATGGATTAAGAATACACGGTGTTACCACCCCATTCCATGCTGAGGGTGTCGTAACAGCCGAAGAAGGAAATGGCAAGACCAAAAACCTGACCGCAAGAGATCGAAAACTTAATACGAAACCCAGTACCAACCAGCCTGGCCAGAGTGCCACATTAGGCTTATTACCCTCCATGTAATTTGAAGAGGCCCGTCTCAGCAGTGGGTATGTATGCCTGAGTAGCATTAGTCGTCGTTTTAGCCATTATTGACCAACTCGGGCCTCCTCCAAATGAATGGAGGGAAATTCAGCCAACTGTGTCACGCTTGCAAGACGGGTTGGCACAGGGTTTGTATCAAGTTTTCCTTCTCTTGGGGCTAGGTGATCTGCCCCTTGCGTTCTTTTAGTCTTAAGTATTAGTAGCATATTACAATAATTAAAATAAAAGCCTTTCCGTTATTCAGTTTTTAGAACCATTTTCATTAACCTATCATTAAGCACAAAAATCACACGAATAAATGATTTAAGAACATTGTTACACGAAAGTTCACGATCAAGCACTCAACTCGATAATAATGACATCAATGTACGCATTCTTCATACTAATGTCTCGTTTTTTATTCGAATCATTCACTCTCCAGACACCGTGCCTTTGATCACGTACGGTGTCGTAACGAATGTTTAAATTAAACATGTAACTGTGTGTGCCTATTTCAATGTTCGTGAACTCCGACCTGCGGTCATTTATGAAAAATTCTATCTATAATAACGGTCTGTAAATTCATTAACGTTATTGTGTTTTCGTGTTGGTTTGTTATTCGATATGCCCATTATATCATAAGCTCGCGATTTTAAAATTGTCTGCATCAAGTACCCTTTTTATGTTCCTTCCCGATTTTTTGTTTATAAATGACGCGACTAATGTTTATCTACATCCAGTCACTAACACTTATAATACACTTATAACCATAATGATTGATAGTTTTCCTGATAGGTATATAGATCTCTGCTAAATTACAAAAGAATATTAATTAAAAAAATAAAATAAAAACGGTTCACATTCAATGAAACACGCGTTTTGTAATTAAAATTGGATCAGTAAAACGTCTCTTTCTCCCTCACACTTCAAAATACAAACACTTAAAAAAAAAGTACACAGCACTGCTCCTTTCGAATTTAAATTCGCATTTGAATACTTAAATTGCGGTTGTCAGGAGAAACCTGCCACTTATGCGAGCATATGCGAAAAATTATGGTCTAAATGATCAATTTGTCACCTTATTTACACTGCGACGTCGTGAGTACCTACGCATCGGTGTGTTTCCAATATCAAGTTTCATAACGGTAAGAGGCTGGCGCCCTCCTTTTGAGGTGATAATGCCTCTGTTACAGATATCTGATTGGTCCTAGGGAATTTATAAGACTACATGTAAGGGGAATTTTATTCGTAACTTGAAATTAAATTGTGATGTAATGAAATGAAAAGTCTTATTACATTCTGGTCTGCTGTAACAATGCATGTGCTTATCGTGTCTGTATGTACCTGTGACATCGTAGCTCCCAAACGAATGGAACCGATAATGATGCGGTTTTTATTTGAAAGCAAGTGTTCTACTGTTGGTGAATGTGTTATCAAAATCGCACTGATAATGAACACATGAAATGTCCAAGGATATTTATTTTTTGATTTTTTATTTTTTTGTTTCCTTCCAACTAATTTGTAACTGTAAGTAACTCAAAATCATAACCAGACAGAACTTCTAACCTCATTTTTTATAGAATCATCATCATCAGCCCACATTAGTCCACTGCTGGACATAGGCCTCCCCTAAAGAGCGAATTTTATAGAATCCTTATGTTTAATTATTGTATTTTTTTTAATCATGTAACTATCCCTCAGATGGTATTATATAAATATCTTAGAGTACAAAACGGGACTGTTACAATTTAATTCTGGTATTTAAAGTTCAGTTTAGATCCAAAGTGCAATGTTCTTTTTAGCATAATTTATACGACTGAAGATTTATCTGGAAGTTCCCTATTGCTGTTTGTTGTGTATCTAAAATCTCATTCCCAGACTTCATTACAATATTGTAATGTATGTACATGTACAATGTATTGTATGTCAGATAATATGTCTATTTGTAAGTCACAATCGTATCTTTCGTATGTCGCGGCAGCTATCATTTGCCTTTACTTTCGCATACAATTCAATCTACATATGCGAAAGGATTACTTAAGGACTGACATATGGACACAACACAGCCTTATGCCACTAGGAATAGGGAGATTGGTGATCTTCTTGGAAGATTCATCCTTAAAATGTTGAAATGAGACGAAAATTTGTTGGAATCGATTCTTTTGAGGATCGGCTTAGTCTGATTGGCTAAGATTAATGTCCTGCCAAGGTGTCTAAATCTACAACTCTACAACATGCCCCATAATTTGCATTTATAAAATGTACATGATCGTAAGGACAAGTTTGTGTGATATTTAGAAGTATGAATTTACACTTAACATTGAAATTAAAGGTTTTATACGGATGGTAAGATTTAACTGCTTCTTTGTACTTTTGAAGACAATGTAATCTAAATGACAATGAAATCACTATGCAATGTAGTCTCTCACGTGACCACAACTACTACTAAGTCCATAGATGACCCACTGTTGAGTCGGGCATCCTCCATTTAAATTGAGGTTATTGAGCATACTGTGCCACGCCTGGGTTGGCTCAGAGTTTCGTATCAAGTTTTCCTTCTCTTGCGGCCGGGTTATCGGCCTTGCTATTTCCCTTTGTCGTCTCCTACGACACCCTCAGGATGGAATGGGGCTGAGACACTATTTATTCTAAATCCTTATCTACACAAAGCATTCGAAACGTCAAAGATACACGTGATAAATTCGTTAAATATGTAATTTCAATATGTAATATAAAGCGCAGTGCTGGTAGGCCTCCCACACGGTGGACCGATGACCTGGTTAAGGTCGTCGGAAACTATGGATGCGGGCGGCCCAGGACCGGCCTTTCTGGAAATCCTTGGGGGAGGCCTATGTAAAGCAGTGGACGTTTTTTGGCTGAAATGATGATGATTATGAGTATGTGTGTAATGGTCGCGTAAACCTAAGACATAATTAAAATTACAATCTTGTTTGAATTATATTATAATCCATTTAATTGTTGAGGTAATAAATATAATCACATAAGGCGACTTTTAATTACCCAATAATTGAAACGAGTTTGGACGGAAATCTTAAAAGTACCTTCAATGTTAAATAACTTGACCAACTTTTGTGACACATAATAAACATGTTCTTATCGCATGTTTACTTAATCAGAACCTTTTAAAGTTATAAGTAAATGGAGTGGGCTATTTATTTAAAAGCTAAAATAAAACTAGTTGGCCGATTCAACCGTAAAAGCGTTATGATCTTTGATCAACCGTTATTGGATCTGCGGGTTTGCCAGTTTTAATTGAGCTGAAGTTTGATGGCCTTTGGAAATTATAGCACAGTTATATCACAGTTCGTTTGTAGGCGATTGCACCGTTTTTAATACGCTTTTATTGGTATGTTGCTTCAATTGATATTTCGTCGATGGATCCTAAAACATATGTGTACTTAAAATTTTCGCGTGACTATTCAGTTTGCTAATTTTGTGACGTTCGAACTGAATGCACATAGTTAAAGATATTAATAATTACATTTTATTTCAATTTATTATTTACTAGCTGACCCGGCGAACTTTGTTTCGCCTTAAAGGCAATAAATGAGCAGATTTTTGATTTTATTAACTTCAATTTTTTATCAGGATCAATATAAATAAAAAATCAATAATTTTAATTATACTTTATTGGCCATCTATTTTAGTAACTGCACTTTTCAGTGAATCACCTTGTGACAGACGACATTTTTCGGTTTATTTATCAGGCGCATGAACAAATAACGCAGATGGTCTTCTGACCCGGAACATGCCACATATAATTGATCTTGGGAAATACATGAATTTTCTAGATTTAGGCCACAAACTTTCCAGGATTGGCCTTGTGATTTATTATTGGTCACGGCGAATGCACGACGGATCGGAAATAAATAAAACTGAAACGGTATATCAGTTGATATCGTCGGGATCCTCAGATGAGAACTTCCTCACCTTCCAACTTTACTTTGAGTATATTCCATTGTTCATCAATTCATTTACCACCAAACGCGTTCCGTTGCACAGGTTTGGTGGTTTTGGTTTATATTTGGAAGCAAACTTAGTACGTAGCCAACCTTTAGTCGTAAATTGTGCGGTGGTAAGCCAGGCACATCCAAGGAGTCTTTTTTTACACAGTCAATATATTTGAATTAATGCAAGTGTACCAATGATTTCATTCTGAATTATGTTAGTTACTTTATATCATCTACATATTTATTCTTAGCCGCCAAAATTGCTCGCTCAGTCAACCATTCATTATTTTTGTGTTTGTGAGTTCGTCCTTCGATGAACAGAAATTCTGAGAAAATAAAATCAATCCACATATTTCAATGATTTGAGGCAAGCGCTTATTAAGGCGGCAGCAGTCGATCTTGATATTAGTGGCAGTGTTTGGCAGAAATAGCCAGGCAGTAAAATAATTGCGCCTCCAAAACATCTCGAGTCATTGCGTAGGTCGGATCGGATAAGTGCTTCCAATGCACGTGTATGCGCTATTGTACATTTGTCCCAGATGACGATTTTCCATTTTGATAAAACTTTAGCCGCTGAGGAGTGTTTTGTAATATTACATGGCATCTATTGGTCCAATGCCTGCCATCGTATCGAAACGTTGCTAGATCCAAATTCAGTATTTACTCGAAATAAATACATCAACCGGTCAACTTCAAAATGTCTAATTGTCAAATTTGTCAAAATATAGACAACATAACGTTTAGCTGTCAGTGACGTTTTGTTATTCCAGCAATTGCATTTTGATATATACGATGTTTTATATCACGGAACGGGATTACACACATTTACACCTTCACGTGTATAATATTAAGTATGATTTTATGAATTGTCCAACGTCTTTATATATAAAAGAAAGTCGGACATAAGATACCTGAGATTTTTATCCCGTTCCCGTAGAATGTGATATATTACGTGGTATAACAAAACGTAACTGACAGCGAAATGTTATGTTGTCTATAATTAAATATGGCTGAAAATTTGACAATTAGAAATTTAAATTTAACTTAATATCTCTATAAATTTACACACAATATCTTTATAACTTGTAGCCTATGTGTTATTCTGATGTATAAGCTATATTATTATAAAGTTTCGCTAAAATCCATTCAGTCGTTTTTACGTGAAAGAGTAACAAACATCCATCCATCCATCCATCCATCCATCCATCTATCCATCCATCCATCCATCCATCCATCCATACTTACAAACTTTCACGTTTATAATATTAGTAGGATTTTTAAGTTTCTGAAGAATCTTCTTTATGCGTTTCAAGATTTAACACAGAATAATTCACTTAAAAATACTCAGACCGACTAGAATTTCTCTTTAAACATATTATGTACTAGCTGACCCGGCGAACTTTGTTCCGCATTATATACAGGGTGGTCAAAAAGTCGTGGATCAAACGAAACCAGCGGTTAGATGGGGCCATCAGCAGCAAAAAATTGTTATACGGGAGGTCCTTAGGGTCAACCCTTGCAGAGTTACAATAGATTTTGTGTTTTTATGAGAAATTGTCTTTTTTTTACTAAAACTTGATAAAATTTGAAAAAATCTACATCCTGTATCTATTTTATAATTTTCACTAGATTGGTACTGATGAGTCCTTTCGTTAGACATGCTATTTATGGTAGTTTATTGGGTGTGTTAAAGATAACATTAAGTTTTCCGAAAGACATAATTCTTAAATCAAAACTTATTACTTACTTCGGACCCCACTGTGAAAAAAAAATACTCTACAGAAAAGTGCCACTGTATCACAATTTTTGGCGCATTTAATAGGGATTCTAAAAAGGTATTACACATGGCTATACGTGGCTTCGATATCTTTCAAGGACGATCTTTCGTTGCAAGGCCAGAGTTAATTCATACATAAAACTCGGTTAGGCCTACTAACCTAACCTTACCTAAGCGTGATCGTTTTCCGGACTACAGGGTTTTTATCGTCGTTTCAGCCCATAAATGACCCACTACTGAGTCGGGCCTCCTCTAAATTCATGTTGGGAGATTAGCCTACTGTGCCACGCAGCCAAGACGGGTTGACACAGGGTTTGCTTCAAGTTTTCCTTCTGTTGCGGCTAGGTAATCTGCCTAATGCGTTCTTTTAGTCGCCTCTTACGACACCTTCAATATGGTATGGGTTGGTGACATTGTTTATTCTTTATCGTCTTCGTTTCCGCCCATAAATGACCCACTACTGTGTCGGGCCTACTCACAATTCATGGAAGGACATTAGCCTACTGTGCCACGCTGGCAAAACGGGTTGGCACAGAGTTTGCTGACCCGGTAAGACTCCCTCCATGTACGAATTATGTACGCACATAAAGAATACAATTCTAATAAATTTTCCGTGTGGTGTCACCAGCCCATACCATATTGAGGGTGTCGTAGGAAGCGACTAAAAGAACGCATTAGGCAGATCACCTAGCTGCAACAGAAGGAAAACTTGAAGCAAACCCTGTGTCAACCCGTCTTGGCTGCGTGGTACAGTAGGCTAATCTCCCAACATGAACTTAGAGGAGGCCCGACTCAGTAGTGGGTCATTTATGGGCTGAAACGACGATAAAGACCCTGTAGTCCGGAAAACGATCACGCTTAGGTAAGGTTAGGTTAGTAGGCCTAACCGAGTTTTATGTATGAATTAACTCTGGCCTTGCAACGAAAGATCGTCCTTGAAAGATATCGAAGCCACGTATAGCCATGTGTAATACCTTTTTAGAATCCCTATTAAATGCGCCAAAAATTGTGATACAGTGGCACTTTTCTGTAGAGTATTTTTTTTTCACAGTGGGGTCCGAAGTAAGTAACAAGTTTTGATATAAGAATTATGTCTTTCGGAAAACTTAATGTTGTCTTTAACACACCCAATAAACTACCATAAATAGCATGTCTAACGAAAGGACTCATCAGTACCAATCTAGTGAAAATTATAAAATAGATACAGGGTGTAGATTTTTTCGAATTTTATCAAGTTTTAGTAAAAAAAAGACAATTTCTCATAATAACACAAAATCTATTGTAACTCTGCAAGGGTTGACCCTAAGGACCTCCCGTAGAACAATTTTTTGCTGCTGATGGCCCCATCTAACCGCTGGTTGTGTTTGATCCACGACTTTTTGACCACCCTGTATATTTAAAACAAAAAGAAAGTTGGACATAGGATACCTGAGATTTTTATCCCGTCCGTATAAAACCTACTTTAACAAAACGCAACTGACAGCGAAACGTTATGTTGTCTATAAGTAGTTTAATATGGTTGAAAATTTGACAAATAGAAATTTTGAATTCGACTTGTTTATATTGTTGTAATTCACATAATATCTTTATAACTTGTAGCCTATGTGTTATTCTGATGTATAAGCTATATTATTGTAAAGTTTCATTAAAATCCATTCAGTAGTTTTTACGTGAAAGAGTAACAAACATCCATCCATCCATCCATCCATACTTACAAACTTTCACGTTTATAATATGAGTAAGATATATAATTTCAGCCCATAAATAAGTCGGCCCTCCTCGAAATTCATGGAAGGAGATTAGCCTATACTACTACTTACTACTGTATCACGCTGGCAACTTGATACAAACCCTGTGCCTACCCGTCTTGGGTTGGCACAGGGTTTGTATCAAGTTTTCCTTCTATTGCGGCTTGTTCAGTCTTGCGTTCCTTTAGTCAGCTATTACGACATCCTCAGAATGGCATGGCTTGGTGACATCGTGCATTCTAAATCTGTTACCATAAGGAAATTATGTTTAGACTATGGTGTATCTGTTATAAATAAATTGTATAATTCAATATTTTTATAACAATTTCAATAATAACATGACTATTGAAATTTTAAATATCATTTGGAAATCTGTTGTGACTGTATATATAATAGTCACAATGAGTAGCCGCTTATTTATAGTCGTATATATATATATATAATTATTACTTCTTCTGACCTTAAATTTAAATTTATGTTTTCTGCTGCAGTGGGAGTAGGTAAGTTTCATCATCGAAATTCTCGTGCATACAGTGCAAACCTAATGTGGCTTTTGGATGAAATAATTGCGTAAGATGTCAATTATTTAGAAATAAACCCTTAAATGTGGTGACGGGCTTATAATACATTGTATCACCATTCCATTCTATCCTGCGGTTGTCGCAAGAATCGACTACGGCAACGAAAGAGGCAGCAAAAACCCTAACTATGGCAACCGGCCTGGCCATCGTGGCGCATTAATAATAGGCTAATTTCCCTTGATAGGGAAAAGCCCAATTTGTAAAATTACGTACAGTCCGCGCCAATCTTTATGGCCGCTCTGAATGTAGCCGGGGGTACGAACTTGCGCATCGTTATTTTTTTAACCAATATGAACGTAGCTCACTCACACTAACGTGCCGGATGCGAGGGCGCTTGCGGGTAGTGCCCTGCCTACACGCCCCGCGTAAGTCCCGCTGATACCTGATTTTGTGTTCTGCGTAGCGTAATAATGACATTCACATTTAGAGCGGCCATAAAGATTGGCGTGGACTATACCGCACACACACACACACACACACACACACACACACACACACACGGCATCCGCTAGAAATCATAAAAAGGCTAGTGTTCCTAAAGCTTGTAATCAATCTTGGTGTAGGTTGCTCCTATGTTAATTAACGGCGACGCATTCGGGCGTAGGTACCTCATCCGACGGCTTCGGCAGTAAGTTTAGAGTGTCCCCGTTTCAGAACAACCTGTTTCAAGTCATCACCGCCACTCGTTTCACACCGTTTTTGGCGAACGACACGTGCTACCACGCATTGTCTGGCGAATGATGAGTGGGTTTTTGTTTTGTTGACATCAGGTTGATGACAGCGTTACGACGCATTTTGAATACATAATTGAATTTACTGTTATCGTCCTTTTATACCTTTTCTGCTTGTTGCTTCTTCCATGCGTTAACATTTCCGTTGTCATCTTAGTTAGACCTTTGGTGTCTCTGATATTAAGTAGTGTTATTTATTCATTAATGTATTTTTTTAATCAATCCTCTACTTCAGTGTTTCTTTTTTACTTTTTCTTAAAGAATTTTCAAGTGTTTGTCAGTAGTAGCGCAATTTTGGTTTATTGTTTCTGCAGTTTCTATATCGTCTTGACTTTGTTTCAAATATAAATCCACAGTAATGTTTCTTTGAATCTGCTAGGTCACCGCGGTATAGTTGGCAAAGGGAATATCTCAACGGTTCGATGCTTCAAGTAGATTGTAGTGTTCTTCGGCATCCGACCCTAAATTCCGATCGTGGCGATTCGCGATAGTCGATACGTAAACGTTCTCGATTGTCTAGTACCGTTTCGGTGGGCTATCGCTAAATTATCGCTCACGTTTCGCTACTGAGTCACTGCCACACTTTGTGCTCAGTATTGTTAAGAAACGATTGTTTTAGCAAAACCATATGCGACACGGTAACATTTTCGAAATTGGAAGCCTATTCGCACGGGCTTTCTCCCACTCGTTAGAGTTGATTTATCTCCTGCTGTCAGTACTCGATGTTAACTAAAGGTCGATAGTTCTTAGGTCCATATAATTTCACTTAAGTCTTTGTGTCGTAGTTGATTTTGTTTCGTTACGTATAATAATTTGAAAACGACGGTTAACAGGTTGATCTACAACTCAGCCTGTAGATGACCCACTGTAGAGTCAGGCCTACTTCAGTAATATGGAGGGTAATTAGCATTCATCATCATCAGCCAATAAATGACCCACTACCGAGCTGGGCTTCCTCCAAATCTATGAAGGGAAATTAACCTACTGTGCGATGCTGGTAAGACGGATTGGCACAGGGTTTGTATCAAGTTTCCCTTCTCTCGCGGCCAGATGATCTGCTCTTGCGTTCCTTTAGTCGCCTCTTACGACACCCACCGGATGATTTGAACTGGTGACATTGTGTATTCTAAATCCGTCACCACGCGGAATTAATTAGCATTAGCAAAATATAATTAGGTTTCGTTTCAGTTTTCTTTCGCTTATAGCTAGGTTTTCAGCCTTGTCAGTTCCTTCTGTGGGTTCCTACGATACACTCGGACAGGACAGTTTGCTGATCAAATAAGTATAATTTCTGTATTCGAGTTTCTATCGACTTCGAATAAATCGATTACTTCCATACGATTATGTGCAATATACCATTTCTCTATTATGTAACATTAACAGTGTTTAAGATATACGAGATATTTTCATGCTAGTCTAATGCATTTCTCGTGTTACGCGTCCATGTAACATGCGTCCACTTGTTAGTCGCTTACTATGTAGCTTAGAAGAAAATTTGATGTAGTATTATGGGCACGTGGGCATTTTTTCTAAAATTGGCTAACCTGTACACCGTTACAAATAATGACGTCACGACGACGGCTTAAAACGTAGCAGTTGTGGGCGTTAGTAAATTGACTGAGCAGCACAGCAATTGAAAGCGAAGAGATTTGTTACAGCCATAAGCAATTCGGATTTAAAAATTGGTCTGTACGATTCGAATTATGAGTTTAAAAATAAATAACTGAATTCAGTATCTACTACTACTACTATTCAGCCCATAAATGACGCACTGCTGAGACGTGCCTCCTCCAAATACATGGAGGGTATTTAGCCTACTGTGCTACGTTGGCTTGGCACAGGGTTCAAGTTCCTATCAAATTTTCCTTCCCTTGCAGCTAGGTTATTGGCCTTGTTATTGCCTTTTGTCGGCTCTTACGACACTCTCAGAATAGAATAGGGTGGTGACACTATGTATTCTAAATCAGTCACCGGACAGACGGGATTCGGTATGTTTTCAGCAATTAATAGCCGAAAACTGTGCATTCCCGGAAAGATTTTATTATTTATCCTAAAATTCGTATGCCTTGATTACGAAGGTACGTACGTATGTCTTTATTATACCCTGAAACAACATATTTCGTGTGGTTACGGATTTAGAATACGCAGTGAAACCAGCTCATACCATCCCGAGCGTGTCTTAAGAGGCGACTAAGGGAAAACAAGAGGCAAATCGCCTAGCCGCAAGGCAAGGAAAACTTGATACAAACCCTGTGCCGACCCGCCTTGCCAGCGTGGCACAGTAGAGTAATTTCCCTCCATGAATTTGGAGGAGGCCCGACTCGGTAGTGGGTCATTCATGGGGTGAAACGATGTAAAAAATATTTACACCAAATTTATCACTTTGCCTTTAAGAATACTATTCAGTTAAGCAGTTCGTTACTTTCGAGTTTAAAATGAATTAGAAATGTTGACACTGATAAGAAGATTGCTTATCTCTGACATTTGAAATTGCATTGGGTACCGATTTAATTAGAGCAGTAGTAAATTTCATTTTAGTCTTTTTCATCTGTACCTTTCTAAATACTATTGAATAATGTTTGTGTAACCGACTTGTTGTACGAACAATGCGACTCTTGTATACAAATAACAAATTAGCTTCAATTGTGTTACAAAACTTATTAGCAAACATTTCAAAATAATATGAAACGATTAAATTACATATAGGAAAAAATAGTTCGAGACTATCGCAAATTTTAGGCGGTATCTTTTACAGTTCTTTGGCGTACCGATAGCGCTTTTCTTGGTTGTGCTACTCGAATTAAATTTTAATCACTTGTTACGTAAAAGTATCAATGTCATTGTTTCCTTTCGATTCAATAGACTCGATTGTTAGGGAATTATATCAATAAAAAATTTACGGCCGTGTAATTGGAGTAACGCGGTTATCAATAGGTATTTTTGTAGTGTGTCTCAAGTTGGCATTGCAGTTATATTACGGCGTTACTTAACTTGCAAAGTTTGTTTGTGTCTTCTTTCTAGTAGATAATACGTATAATCGTTGGGACACTATTTCTAAATCTAAAAAAAATAGTCATCGTTGATCTAATAACTAAGATTACTTCCTCCTTGTACTGAGATTTCACTTCAACAGCAATTTGAGTTTTACATTATTTTGCTTTCTTAGTAAGTTCTTATTATAGACGTTACAATTTCTTAATAGCCTGTTCGTTATATTGACTTTATGTTGTGTTTTTATAACAATTATTATCATAACGTTGTCTGACAAATACGGTATTCACTGTGTCCGGGGAACTACTGGAGCCGTTGACTAGACCTATCGCCCTGTAAAATCTGCGCAGCATCAAGGTAGCTGGGACTCTCTGCGGTTTCATATGTAGTAGGTCGAATGCACCAACTTTGGTCAGTTTCTACAAACATACTTTCACTTTGGCTTTAAGCTAGGATACATAAAATATTTTTTCTCTATAGGTTTTTAGGTTGTTGGAACTACTGCACTATGTAGGCATCTCTATGGAGATGCTCCCCATCGACTTGGTCGGGGCAGTCGCCGTCGGTTTTTAGTGGGTAGGTTCCACATAACCCGACTAGCCCCATGGCCGGGTATCCATCAGGATATTCCGACAAAAAACTAGACTGTTGTCAAAAACCGGTTGTGACGAGAAAGGCTTCTCCAAACTATATTCAAATATTGTTTTCTTTTGCATCCTTTTCTTTCCAATTTGAAAATGGGTTTATGAGCACTTTCGTACCTCATAACTTGAATGAGAGCGCGTTTTATAAACTATGCAAAGTAACCCGTTGGAACGTCGTTGCAATTCCAGCGGTACATGTTACTAATCGTACTCAGTACGTATCCCTATACTACATTTACATGCAAACCTTATCAGCTATAAGATAGTATGTCCTGTTTTGCATATCGTTTGAATGCATCAGACTCTTTAAAAGCTGGAATAGCTTTTTGTAACTTAGTTTTTCGTGATATTTGTGTTTTCAATTAGTGAAACCTTAATTCTGTCTTTTTAAGCCACTCGCTAGGCGAAGCATGATTTTCAATACACGGCTGTTACGTATTAAAAATAAATTATTGAGTTATGATTTCTGCTTATGGTGGCAGAATTAGTGATCTACTGAGAATCAAAATCATTGACACTTACATAAAACTGGCAAATAAAAAAATCTCTACAAGAACTTATACACTTCTAAGAAATAGTAGGTTCTTGGGCCTGGTGCCCACTGTATCATTTATACTTTTACAACAATAAATAACATTACCAGTTTTCTCCGTTAAATAATACCGATTACACTACCAGGGAAACCAAATGATACTACAATAGATGCAAATACTGGTCTTATCCGTTCAGAGATATCGTGTATTGCTTAGCATATCGCACACGCATATCGCGGTGCAATGTTAATCAAACTATCTAATGAATCAATTACTATCTGAAATGTGTTTTGTGCCCTTTATGCTGTTTTGTAATGTAGAATTAGTATTGTATTTCCTGTATTCTGTGCTGGTTGTAGATATTCGATAGTGTGTTTTATACTGAACACTGAATAGCCTGAATACGTGATTGGGACTTATAATGAAATAAAAAAGTAAATATCAGTAGTTACTGTTAAAAGATTTTGATGACATTTTAGCCGGTATAATAGTTTACAGAAAAAAAAACCTAATGTAAAAAGTCATGCTTGGTGGTAGGATCTATTGGTCCGCACGGCTAGTTACCACCCTCACATGTAAGTCCGGCGCCAAGCAGTTTTACTATGTTTCGTCGCGTGTATGTGAGAGCCGCTGCCTGACTGGGCATTTCCTTGAATTGCCTGCTCCATCTTAGATCCTGGCGTTGCTTTCCATCACGCAAGCCTATAGTCAAAGGCATCCAAGTCAATGACAAAAAAACATGAAGTGGAATCTTAACTGTACGACTTACTTTTTGTTAATTCTCGCATTTGTATAGGCGATATTTCTTAATGTAAAATAAGTTCTGATTTTTAGGTTAAATTGTTTAAAGTATTTAAGTAGCATGTTGGTCGCTACAAATTCAAAGTAGAAGTAATATTATTTGTTTTACTTTCAGGCCGTCAAAGATTCTTGTCACAAATAAACGCGAACGCAGCATGCTACGGCACTTTATATAAATGTTGTAGGAGTCATGATAATAGATTCCGATACACAGTTACAAGCGTAAACTTACAGATTGAATAGTTTACCGTTAGAGAAACCTAGCGTTTGGCATTCAATGTTGTGGCCGAAGTTATTTTCACTGATTGTATTATTTCCTGACGGCTATGTAGAATTTAACGCGGTTACGACAGTAGCAACAGATATTCCACAGCTTGTCATTTCCTATCCTTACCCCAGCTCTCATTATAGGGTAAAAAAAATTAAAACATTGGCTTCCTTTTTGTGGCCGGGCTTATTGTGTAAGGCTTATTTTCTTAATCTTCTTAATATATGTATATAAACGAGTCACTTACACGTGACGTTGTTTGTCCGCGATGGACTCCTAAACTACTTAACCGACTTTAATAAAATTTGCACACCGTGTGCAGTTTGATCCAACATGAAAGATAGGATAGCGCAATAATATTTTATTGCAAATTATTTGACAGTAACAACTATATTTTAACTCCAAACGATTCTAACAGATGGCGATGTCTGTTGACTGGATTGAGTTAGTATTCAATAGATGGCGCTATGTTAAAAGTACAGCCGTTTCATAGAAGCTACAATTTAATAGCATAACCACCACAGCAACGCGTGACCGGGTCTGCAAGTATTTATTAATAATAGTCTTAAAATAACACTTTTGCAATAAGTCGTCTAGATTTCTGTATCTCCTTAACATGCTGCCTACGCAGACAGTATTGCTGTCCTATAAATTGCACTTCGTTACGCTGAGTTGACGCGGAAAGCAGGTGGTCCTGACGTGCCTTCCTGTCTTGGACGATGATGAATCTGCGGTTTTACCGGTATTTAGATAAGCTGTGTAACTGCTATACACTTGCATTTTTCTCTCAATGATATATAACCTGCCATGTTAAAACTTCATCGGTATACTACATTTGTGTTTTCGGCATTTGAGAAAATTATTAGGGTTTTTTTTACGTCGGAGAACCACATGGATACCCGGCCGTTGGAGACTTCACGACTTTGGTGTGACTCCAGGGCGCGTAGATATGGTAATTGCGACCTATTCACTAAAACCGACGGCGATCCTCGACCGCCCGAACCAGAGCCACGGGATTCACTCCCAATGGGGGAGCATACTCCGCGACAAGTCTCCATACTCTCTTAAACCCAGAGCGTTCTTCGGATCCCCCGTTCTTGAGCCAAAATTTTGACTCCCCGCCTGGTACTATGCTTCGCGACCTTGGTGTGCCTCAGGTAGTGAAAAAGCCATTAGGTGGACTACATTCTTCTTAATTACTTCTTCACTTATTCGTTTGGCTAGGACCAGCTATCAGATATTGTGTCTTAGTCATTGGCAAATAACACTTGTGTCTCGTAATAATACAATAGAATACTCTTTATTGTACACCAATTAGAACAGGTGGCATCCGATAAATACAGAAAGAAAAATACAATGGGCGTTCTAATCGCACTAGGCGATTTCTTCCAGACAACCTTTACCAATAATTTTATGTTCACTACCTGACATTATCTACTGTTCTTATTATCCTGACAGTTGATAGCGTAAGCTTTGAAATTTAGTAGTAGATATTCTGGAGTATAGGATTTGTGTTTTGTGCTAAATCGACCGACGATCTGCGAAAGATAGTATTGTAAGATTACTTGTAAGATAGCCGGATACAAGAAGATGACAGGGGGTTCATCACGGAGGCCCAGTAGTGATGATGCTGAATCTTAACAGCTCCTAGCTGTGGGTAGTAGGTGGTAGGCTTGACTATTGATATTGCTACATCGTTCACATAATTACCTACTGATGCTAGAGCGCCAATACGATCAATATATCTCATAGTCCCGTTTATCTTCAAGGCACAATAAACGCTCTATTGTTGTTTTGCAATACGAATTATTTATTGCGTATTTATCCGGTTATTTGTGGCCGTCCACAGTCTTCTTGTAATTAGGTCCCACGATTCATGTGAAAGTCTACAGCACCATTAGTGTCTATGATTTGTAACTGTATATTCAAATATACACTTGCAATAAGCATATATACCAATTAGCTATACATCTCTTCTCTGTAGACATACATTTTTAAGCGGTGGTGTTTTAAATTGTATTTAGTGGTAAATTTTCGTTTATCTGTGTTATCTGCCCTGGTTTTTTTTTAAACTCTAAAAGCTCCCAAGATAATGCGTATATAGAAAGTATCGCCCAAATTTATGCTCCTAGACCACATTGGTTAGACGGATAGGCACAGAGATTCATACCCAGTGTTTGTACTCTTAAAGGTAGGTCCTTTCGAGTCACTAACAATCTAACCTTGGGCAAATAAAACCTTATTCCTTTGTCATACTTCAAATTGGAATCTGTTGACACGATGCAATTTTTAGCCAGTCAAAACCACTTCTACTTCTCAGTCCATAAATGACCTGAGTCGCCTGTAGTGGGTCATTTATGGTTGAAAGCCTTCAACTACACGCTGGCCAGACGGGTTGGCATAGGGTTTCGTATCAAGTTGTCCTTCTGTTGTGGCTAGGCTTTCGGCCTTATCATTTCCTTTTGTCGGCATTTCACACTCTCATAAATAAATATAAAATAAATAAATATTCTTGGACATTTCAAACAACGCCATCTCGTCCCAAGCTAAGCAACTTAATGCTTGTGTTATGGTAACGAGATGGATGATAAACTACTTATATACATTTTTTTTTGTAAATACATACATATTATAGATAGAAATAACACCCAGACTCCGAGCCAGTGCCTCTGGTTTAGACAAAGACACTTGCCCGACCCCGGAATCGAACCCGGGACTCGTTGATCCAAAGGCGGTACATCTAACCACTAGACACATCTAAAGAATTGAGGTGGCTAATCACCCTCCATGTAAATGGAGGAGGCCCTGCTCACCAGTGGATTATATATGGGCTGGGTAGTAGTGTATATGTATATGTTACATGCTTTAAAAGCAATGAAAAGTGGACACAACATAACTGGTACTGAAATATGTATTTCATAACGTGATCATGTTTCAAAGAAATCTAATCGTAAAGCAGTAACACAATTTTAATAGGTTTGAATTATTGATTTATGTTAAAGTCTATTCATTTGTTGAGCGATCTTTCTTGTCCGTGGCACAGGAAGCTCCCATCAGAGAGATACAGTCCCTAGGATTTATGGTTTTGATGTGTTAACAGACAGACAGACAAACCAGACGCTTAATACTTCTCTGGAAAAAGTACGACAGGTTATTTTCTGTAACTAATACAGTAAGGAAATAATTTGCTACGCGGGGCAGACGGGTTGGCAGTTGGCACAGTGTTACGTATCGAGAATTTGTTGTCATATGACTACGACTAGATGACTTAATTTTTAACGTGAAAACTTCTTTAGTGGCATTGAGCACTTTACTTGGGATGTGTATAAAATGTCAAACTAGTGTCAGGACACGTGACTTGATCGAAAATTCGTAAGACGAAGGGAGAGGTAGAACGCCGTAGGAGAGGAAGTAATATTATAATAAAAATTAAATTAACACTCCCACTTATTTATTACCTGACCCGTGGTCCCCCAACGCGAAGTATTTATTTTTATTTTTTACTTTTTAAAGGTTATTGTGTCGGGGGTTTATTTAAATTTTTAATTTAATTTTTATTTTATACTTTTTATAGGTACATACTTATTATAATGTAGATTTTGTTAAATTGCACGTGATGCGCTTTCATTTGAGACCCCACTCGATTATATTTGCAGACATTCGGTTATTCTTCCCCACTTTCACCCCTCATAACTTTTAAACGGCTTACCCGATTTTCATCAAACATGTCTAAGAACACTCGCCCGTAACTCACCTTTCATACAAAAAAAACTTTATTGAAATCGCGTCATCCGTTCGCGAGCTACGGTGCCACAGACAGACAGACAGACAGGCAGACAGACACACAGACAGACAGACACGTGAAACTTATAACACCCCTCTTTTTGCGTCGGGGGTTAAAAATAAATAATTGTAATAGTTCTGAAGTGTTAATTATTTTATGTAATACTAGCGAACCGCCCCGGCTTGGCACGGGTGCAATGATGAACCTCTAAATTCAGTGTTTCTCTTTAGTATGATGGATGTATTATACATATAAAGCTTCCTCTTAAATCACTCTATATTAAAAAACCGCTTCAAAATCGTTCGCGTAGCTTTAAAGATTTAAGACGGACAGGCGACAGCAACTTTGTTTTATATTAAGTAGTGATAGTGATAGTGATAAGCGATTTAGACCCCTCTTTCCTTGGCTAGATTTCTTGTCTAGTTCTTTTCCGTAGTTGGCTCCTACGACACCCTCGGGATGGAATCGGGTGGAGGCACTAACAATATACCTACGGCCTTTCATTTAGATTTGTCATGAGGTATTAAGCAGTACCTTGGACTACCTTGCTCTTTGATTCAGTGTTCAGGCTTCCAGTGTTGCCTTATGATTTATTGGAGCCCAAGCTACCATGTTAGGCTATGGTTCCAATACTAGACTGTTGTTGATTTAGTGCTATTGTATGAATCCCTATTACCATATGCTCCTCGCTGAACAATAATCTAGTTTGAATAAGATGTGTGTGCGTTTTCTGCTTCGGGCAATTTATTCAGAGCGTGGTTGTCGGTGCTTCCAATGTTTTCTATCTATACTAGTATTATAGAGGCTAGATTTTATCATCATCATCATCATTTCATTGGTAGTAGGATCTAATGGTCCGCCCGGCTAGCTACCACCCTCGCATCTAAGTCAAATCAATCAGTTTTACTGTTTTTCGTCGTGTGTATGTTATGCCAGCAATACACGTTGGCCGAGCTTAGGACAACGCGAGCGTAGGCAATTTACTACAAGGCAAGTGCTACTGCCTACACGTTGGGCAAGTGTATCGAAACCAACTAGGCCAGCGACACCGAGCGATGGCCAGACAATGCAAATATACCGTCTAATACGCTGGTATTGGCGTTCACTCGGCCATGCTGGGCCAACGTATATTGCTGGCTTTAGAGCCGGTGCGGGCATTTATTTGAATTTCCTGCTCCATCTTAGACCCTGGCGTTGCTATTCATCACGCAAGCCTTGGGTCAAAAGGATTCAAGTCACTGCTAGAATGAAATTGACTGAAATTAGTTTACTGCGCCACGCTCAAGTATGCCTTTTTTTTAAATATCCTTGGACATTTCACACACCGCCATCTCGTCCCAAGCTAAGCAACTTAATGCTTGTGTTATGGTAACGAGATGGATGATAAACTACTTAAATACATATTTTTTTTTGTAAATACATACATATTATAGATAGAAAACACCCAGACCCGGAACAAATACTTGTAGGTCGTACAAATATTTCTTTCGTGCGGGGATCGAACCCGCGACATGCTGCGCAGCAGTCGATCGCTCAACCACTGCGCTAAGCGTTTAATTGCAGCTTTGCAATACTTTGTACATGAAGCTATATCGTTTGTTCCGAGTCGGTTTTTAACGATATAAAGGTCACGTCGACTCTAATGTATTACCCTAAATACACTAGAATGACAGCCCGACGATCTTCGTAGTTACGCATCCAGCATCTGACTAAGGCAGACGTTTCTTAACTTAACAGAGTATCCTACGTTTGTCCACTATCCAATATAAACAAGCTTATTAGTATTGTGTCAAATCGACTTTTTGGGTGTAACTATTATTTATATTCCACTTGGTGACGGATTTAGAATACATAGTGCCACCCCATTATATCCTGAGGAAATGAGAATAATATTAAAATAAAAATAAATATCCTTGGACATTTCACACAACGCCATCTCGTCCCAAGTTAGGCAACTAAATGCTTGTGTTATGGTAACGAGATGGTTGATAAACTACTTAGATAATTTTTTTTTTGTAAATACATACATATTATAGATAGAAAACACCCAGACCCGGAACAAATACTTGTAGGTCGTACAAATATTTCTTCCGTGCGGGGATCGAACCCGCGACCTAGCCGTTAGAGAAAGAAAACCAGGCTATTTTCCCTCCCTGTGAGGGGAGAAGCCGCGACTCAGCACTGGGTCATTTATGGCGTGAGTAGTAGTAGTATTATCTAAAAGTATTGGCAGAGATCCAAACATGAACGCTAATTTATAAGAACACCAGATCTTGAAAGGTCAATAACATTGCTTAGCCATCTCATCATGGTATTTCGTGTGGTGACGGGTTTAGAAAACGCAATGTCACCAACCCATACCATACTGAGTCGTAAGAGGCCACTAAAGGAACGCAAGAAGGATATCACCTAGCCACAAGAGAAGGAAAACTTGATACGAATCCTTTCTTGCCAGCGTGGCACAGGGTTTCGTATCAAGTTTGCCTTCTCTTGTGGCTAGGTTATTGCCTTATTGGTAATTTCCTTTTGTCGGCTCTTACGACACCCTGAGAATGAAATGAGGTGGTGACACTGTCTATTCTAAATGTCTATTCGTCACCACACGAACTAAGTCATCTCATTACCACCTAATTTATTCGTTAATAGCGTTCAGGCAGACTTGCCTAATTTTACCAGCGGCTTTTTGTCAAGTTTCACAAGAACAAATTTGAATCTAAGCAATCTTGAATGTTAAACACTTGAGTTTTTTGGCCCATTGTATAACGGAGATAATGAGGAGAACGAGCCATAATGGATTGCGATTTTTTTTTTAAAAGCCATTAAGATGCAGTTTCAGATGAAGAGAGACTAATGTAAAGTTTCGGTCAAGCGTAAACCGACATAGGTTTAGTTTTGTGTAATAAATTCCTTTCTGTCCGTGTGGTGACGGATTTTGAATACACAATGTCACCAACCCACACTAGCCTGAGGGTGTCGTAAGAGGCGACTAAAGGATCGTAAGAGGCAGATCACATAGCCGTATGAGAAGGAAAACTTGATACAAACCCTGTGCCAACCCCTCTTGCCAGCGTGGCACAGTAGGCTAATTTCCCTCCATGAATTTGGAGGAGGCCCGACTCAGTTATGGGTAGAAACGACAATAAATTATTCTTATCGTCGCGTAGAATAGAGATGACGCTTGCAAGTCAATGTCTAGTGGATAAAAGCCCCTAAAAAAATAGTAAAAAACACGCTGGAAAGTTAAGGTAATCTCTACTCCACCACTTATCGAGAATTAATTATAAAAAAGAACTCTCTTCTCTCCACTCAACTTCTTCCCTCTTCCACATTTCTTGCTCAAAGATCCAAAGGCGGCCATGACCGGCATTGACCGACAAGGAAACCAATTCACTAGCGACTGCTAAAAATATATTCGTTCTTCGAATAAAATCATTTTACGGACTGGTTTTACCAATACATGCGAAGATACCATGTCAGAAAATATAAATAAAATAATCATAAAACACAAAACGACGCTCATTTCATTTTATTGTAATAAAAATAAAACGAAACGTCAACAACATGAAAGAAATAAATATTCGGATGTATTATTTAGCCATTATTTATTTTTAACAATCATACATTTTGAATCACATGAACTTTAGCGGTTACCAAGTGGATTGTAAGCGTGCTAACGTCATTTAAGTATTTCAATTAAGTGAACTCTTTTCTATGAAAGAAATAAGGGATCTTAGCAGGCTATTAAAATCTGCGTAATAGCCGTCGTATTAAAAGCCCAGTTAAATGGCATTCTTAATGGTTAACTGCGGTAGTTAACGCAGCGGGTGGCTGTCTGAAAATGCCTCCGGTAAAGCCTCTTTCACAATGGCAGAAATATTGCCGTTAATGATTAGAAAATGCGATCGGTTTGAGTGTAATTATAACTGTAAACGCTTAGGGTTAAACAAGTCTAGATTAAAACTTGTAACAGTTTCCTGAAACAGTCCTATTAACATTATAAGATTTTAATGTTACTTAATCACGTGAATACGAATGAATGTGTTTGGTTGTTACAGATAACTGTTAGGATATATTCTACTTCTCAGCCCATAAATGATCCACTACTGAGTCAGGCCACCAACTACACAGAGAGTAAATTGGCATGATGTGCCACGCTGGCCAGACGGGTTGGCACAGGGTTTCGTATCAAGTTTTCCTTCTCTTTCGGCTAGGTGACCTGCCTCTTGCTTCTGCTTCTTTTAGACGCCTCTTACGACACCCTCAAGACGGTATGGGGTGACTTCTTGATTATTTTAATGTAACTTTGCCAAAGTCTAAATGTATGTCACTGTTGCGAGGAAACAACATTAGTTTCAAAGTTATGTCAGCAGACCGGGGCATTAAGGTTGCTGAAGCTAACCCTTGAAGCTCATAAAGGTGCAAGAAAAACTTTTTCAAGCTCAAAGTCATTCTTGCACCTTTATGAGCTTGGAGGGTTGTATTGATGAGTTTGATGATTATAATTCTATAACTACATACATCTTACAGCCGCAAATAACATTTTAATCAACATACAACCTAGCACTGACCTGCAAATTGCAAAAAACGTACGAAAATTTGAATTTCGCGGGCTACCCTGGAACATTCACCTTAAGAGTCCCCTAAACCGAAGAGCATGTATGAAGGGAATAATGAAAGTGGACGAAGCGAAACAAGTATGTCATGTAACTATCGTAGCAAGTGGAAAAAAGTGGTCTCTGCCTACCCCTACGGGAAAGAGGCGTGATTATATGTATGTATACATATCTGTGTAGTTTTGTACCCTCAGAGTTGCATGGAGTGGTAACATGGGTAGACTTAAGTATAGTTGTATTTCTTATTTGACTATAATCTTCTAGCAAAATGTAAATCAAATGTAAATAAAATAAAATTAAACCGTCATCAAAATAATAATTACGATTGTTCACGATCGTTGTAGCCTTGGCGTAACATTAGCAACGTGGGCGCATCAAATTGTTGTGTCGATGGATTAAGATAATTACGTTTATTATGTCTTCATTCATATTGTATTGTAATGTAAAAACCTGTACTAACATTGAGTCATATTAATTACACGCTTCAATGGCTCCGTAGATTATTGCAAGTGCTTTAAAAACATTGACCTTGTAAATAGTCCCTTTAAGGGTCAGCGCCGACCAGCGGAGTGGCGGCGAAGAGGCTTTTTCAGTAACAATTTAATTTCAACCTAAAACGCTTCAGAATACAACTGTATTTGGTACAATGAAATACAATGACGGCGAGCGACGCGCGGCGAGCGTATTCTAAATACAGTCGTATTCTGAAGCGCTTTAGGTTGAAATTTAATTGTTACTGAAAAAGCCTCTTTGCCGCCACTCCGCTGGTTGGCGCTGACCCTAACGGCTACTATTATTACTATATAGTTGAGGAGGGCGATGGCTGCACAGGTGCTGTTGCTGGGGGTCGGTTAGCTCGGACTTATGAAGGTTACTATTTTTGACTAGATCTGGCCGATGTTTGGCCCTTTGCGACTATTGCGCGAGTTTGCTCTCAAAAAACTGTCTTATCCCGGCCTTGTACCAAAAAATGGCGATTTAAAAAGAGCAACTACTACCGAGAAGAGCCTACAAGAAACTTGTAGGCTCTTCTCTGTAGAGCTGCATTCCGAACCGGTGCTAGATGGTAAATAATCAATTTTAAATTTTAATAATTATATTGTTTGACTTGTCAACAGAGCTCTAATGAGCCAACTTGATTAAATGATTTTGTTGATTTATTCAGCTCATAAATGACCCACTGCTGAGTCGGACCTCCTCCAATTGATTACATGGAGGGTAATTAGCCTGTTGGTCCACGCTGGCCAGACGGGTTGGCACAGGGATTCCTATCAAATATCCTTTCTCCTGCGGCTAGGTTTTCGGCACTATCATTTCCTTCTGTCGGCTCTTACGATATTATAAGGGTGCCAGGATTTAGAATACATAGTGTCACCATACCACACACGGAAATATATCTTTGTATATTTAATGTCTTGGTGCCTCGTTGACTGCCTCGTTGGTCTAGTGGTTAGATGTGCCACCTTTGGATCAACGGGTTCCGGGTTCGATTCCGGGGTCGGGCAAGTGTCTTTGTCTAAACCAGAGGCACTGGCTCGGAGTCTGGGTGTCATTTCTATCTATAATATGTATGTATTTACAAAAAAAAAATTATATAAGTAGTTTATCATCCATCTCGTTACCATAACACAAGCATTAAGTTGCTTAGCTTGGGACGAGATGGCGTTGTGTGAAATGTCCAATGATATTTATTTATTATTTATTTATGGTAACAGTTCTTTAAATACACTATGTTGCTATAATACTTCATATACTAGCTATAATTTATGAAGTACGCGTATTGTATTAATTTAAAGTGTAGGTACCGAGGAAACATTCAAAACATTAATGTTTGGTATAGTGAAACCGTTCGGTGTGATAAAGGATATATAATGCACAATGTCACCAACCAATACCATCCTGAGGGTGTCGTAAGAGGCGACTTAACGGACGCAAGAAGCAGATCACCTAGCCGCAAGAGGAGGAATACTTGATACAAATCTTTTGCCAGCGTGGCACAGCAGGCTAATTTCCCTCCATGAATTTGAACGAGGCCGACTCAGTAGTGGGTCATTATGGGCTGTAATGAAGATGACTAGAGTGGTGCTCAAGACTTCCACCCCCCTTATGGTAAGCGCTTAACTTCGCCTATGGATTCCTTCAGCTGCCATCACCATGATTTCCCAAATGGAGTTCTGGTGCCATTAAACTTGATATGAAATTATATTAAATTTGAGAACGCCAATTGTCATGAAAGCGTAACCTGGAAAGCGAATGATGTATCGTGTCATTAATTAGTTCCGATGTCATTCGAATATGACGTAAAAAGTGTTAACAATGATGGCAGAAAGCTAACATTATCGATAATGTACCTAGTAGTAATGGATTTGAAATCCAACTGCGAATCGTCTTGTCGAAGAATAATCGGAATAAAATGATTCGATATCCAATCCATTGTTCTAAGTCGCGCCCTAAAGGATCAAGGTCCGCACTTTCACTTTCCCAAAAAGTTTTTTTACTCGAACTTCGGCCTACGTAACCGTGAACTGGAGCAAAAAAATATTTCCGAATTGCAACATCGAGTCATTGCAAATTATCTACTTCAATTCGATCGTTTAGAGTGTCATTTGGAACAAGGAGCGTGACTTTTGCAAGCGAATGACATTAGCGTTTCGTGTCTGGCCAAAAGTTAAACGTGTAACTGACCCCGTGGTTTAGGCGTTGTTTCTGTTGTCTAGGCGTTGTCTGGGAACTGCTTTGACAAATTTTATAGCTTTCATCACACAGCTTAGTCCGTTGTGGTGACGGATTTAGAATATATAGTGTCACCGCCAATGATAAAGCTGAAAACCTGCCGCAAGAGAAGGAAAATTTGAAACGAAACCCTTTTTTTTTTGTTCACCCGGGGTAAGATCCTTTATAGACTTCCTCACCGGCCACGGGGATGGCCAGCGAGGGGAGTGTTGGACTCTCCCCCATAGTGGGGGCCTACCCACTAAACCTCCCCGGGGTGCTCCAACTCGCGTCTTGTTGCGGCATTGTGCGATCTGATGCAGAACCACTTGATACGAAACCCTATACCAACCCGTCTGGCCAGCGTGGCGCCGTAGGCTGATTACCCTGCGTATAGTTGAAAGAGGCCTGACCCAGCAGTGGGTTATTTATGGGTTGAGAAGTAGTATAGCTTACACAAATGTGTGTGGTGTTATCTTACATGATCTGCGTACAACCCTATAAGGGGCTGTCCATTAATCACGTGATGTTTTGTTTATCATTTTTTAACCCCTCCCCCCTTTGGTGATACGTGGTGAGGTTTAAGACTACCCTCCCACCCCCAATAAAAGTCACGTGTATTTTTAGACCCGCGAAGAATTTTACACTCAAAAGTATAATGACAATACACGCCGCTTTTCGGTTTAAAAATCACGCGTTTGACGAAAAAATAAATATGTACACGTGATATCTTACTATACCCCCCTCCCCCTTGTGATATTTCGTGATTTTTGCCGGACCCCTCCCACCCCCTTTCGAACCTCACATGATTAATGGACAGCCCCTAAGATAAACAAACAGAGAGAAATAAAACAAACTATTGTTTTGTTTTCTACTACTGTTATATACCTATAGGACTGCTCACCAAGTTTTGTCAATTATCTTTCATGTCTATACATTACCAAATAGTTATTTAATGTGCTGCGCAGTACTAAATTGTTCAATAATGATTATACCTACTATTTAAACCCACTTGTTTCATTCTACGCATTAAGTTGATAACGACATGACAAATCAATGAAATTATAGTCCACTGTCAGTTTTACATTACATTCGAATGCAATTCAGACGTAATCAAACACTAAAAGAAATATTTGCTAATGTTATTGCAACATAACTCCACGCTACACTAATCTGAAAATCTTTAAGACACAATACAAGTGAATGGTGTCATTTATTTTAATAAAATATTTTGAGCAACGTCGGCAGTAATCGTCACAGTCTTATATGGTTGTGGTCGGCTAGCTCATTACTTACGATTTCATTCTCAAAGATCTTAATCGGAAACCATTATCGTCTGTTTTCTTACTAAAATGGCTATCAAATCTAAACTAGCTGTATTTGGTTCGTAAAATCGAAATTAAACAAGTGGGGTAAGGGCTAAGAGAGTTGTGCATGTCAATTGATACGTTTGTGGAATTCGTCTATTACGAAATTATTTAAAAAAGAAATAGATTTTTAAATTATGTTGTGCAGACTGAAGTGTTTCTGTAGATATTTATATAGAGTTTCTTAATCTGGCTTAGAATTAATATATTAGGACCAGAATATAGCAAATGCATATTTTGGTAACATCATAAACCTCCATATTTGATATATTGATATCTTAAAATAGTTCTTAAAATAGTAAATATCCGTAAACCTTTCTACTCCTTTCTAGTAGTGACAATCATTACGTTCGATACTATTGCAAGTAGCCAGTAGCATTATATTGACAACAAACTTTCATGTAATTTAAATGCTCCAGAATTACATCTTATTTGTCTTGTTTCAACTCATTATTATCTGCTCCCGTATAAAGGGAATGGCCTCCATTATTCCGTCCATCCTGCTTTATAACTGTAAATTCAGCCACTCCGGTTAGTCGACAAGCATTGACTCCTTGACTCGCTCTGATAATAAGTAAATGCCGCTCGTGACGTTGCCGATGTCTGTTTCCATTTGTATAAGAGCTAACTTACCGATGTTTTGAGACTTAGATGTATTTGTTCCTTTCAAGTAGACAGCGACACTGATAAGTTTATGTGCCTTTTTAGATTCCGTCAATTATGTCCTTCCTTAATGAGAGATCTTGAATCTGTGTTTGAGCAGCTATCAGTCTTAACGACTCGCCTTCATAGTCGAACTAGCTGCCTTTTCATTTAGAATAATCCCGTTCTTTCGTGTGTTCCTTTGTGGTCATTTGTACTGTCCTATTAGTGATTTGCAGAAGTATATCAATTGCAGTTTCATCTGTATTGTTCCTTGATTTATTTCGGATCACACTTCCTAGTAGTACTTCAAATATAACGTTATTTAGCGCAGTAGCTATTTCCATTATGTAATTTGATGTCGAGACATTACAATGGAAACCGGTAAAGCCGTGCATCCTAAGCTTCTCGTGCCGTCTTTGCTCCGATAACGGCGTCATTGGGACCTTGACTAGTCGAAGATTGAACTTAAGCAAATTGCACGAAAACTACTCATCTTTGAATAAATCTAAATTGTGATAACCACTTTTGATGAACGCACGAAGCTACTGGTAATACGACTACGGTGGTGGTACGTGGTAGTTGTTTGTTGTACACTGCATGACCAACTATTCTTGTGTTAGTGCCAGTGGTTAGTGAAAACACAGTCTATTGTAGCACCCTGACGGACGCTCTCAGTCAAGGAGATTCTGTGGGTGGCGACTCCACTGACCCACCACAGGCATGAGGTGAGGCTAAAGGTAGGCGCAACGTCGCTTCCTCCTCCCCGGCCTCCTCCCCGGCGGGCCAGCAAGACCATTATTTTCTCTGACCCGCTCCGCCGCCTCCTTCTGCATCTTAATGTCATCGTAGGAAGAAGCCATGACTTCCCAACACCCCTCGCTCTTGAGCCTCTAATCAACATGACGTGTGGTTCTGACATCAGAAATAGTCACCCCAAAACACCGAAACGATTTGATTTTTATTTTGTCTGTATCTTTCTTAATTTGGTGCAACGACTTGTTGTGTTTCTACAACACAAACAATGTACCAAGATGTTTTAAATGTCATAGCGCGAATTACCTTTACGTGGGAGATTCACATTTCCACGAATCACGATTCTGTTGAACAACACGATGTTCCGTTGTAAATTGACAGGTTTTTATGTTGTAAACTCTTCCCTTGTTACTTAAAGGTCTTGGAATTTCATAATTTGCGCCTTTTTGTATCGCACCTACTTGTGCGATCTAAGCTATTTGAATTATTTATAAGTACTATAATTAAATATTGATGAGATTTTGAATGCAATATTCTAGGAAGTAAACTTATCGTCAGTGCCGTGCGAAATTGCTGTATTATTTAGCAATGATTTAATTATTGTTACAGAAATAATTTCATCGACCTAGATGATGCAGCTAGATTAACAGTTCGTTATGAATCACGTTTTCGCAATACGACTTTTAAAACGATTAAGTTAATGGTTAGCGAATTACTTTCGTTTACGATTGTGCTTGATTGATAGCCTTCTGCGAGAAATGTACAGTATGGATCAATTAAAGAAGCTGATGTTATATGCTCGTAATTATATTGGTGAATTTTATATTTATTTTCTTCGTGTACCACTACTAAATGGCAGTTGATTCTACCTTAACATACTAACGGTTGATCACAAAAAAAAACGTGATATGTAGTAAACCTCTTCTCTGACTCATCTTGACAGCTTCCCCTATATTATTTTTGGAGGACCGACTCAGGGGCGGTTTTAAAGCACGTGTCAAATTCGAAGAAAAATCAGCACATGTAGCTTGTTTAGCACAGTCACACACACTGCACTGTTGAAATATCAATCACCTTGTTCAATCTACACGACAGTGTGTCGCAACAGCTTGTTAAAAAACTTCGGTCGTTACAAGAACCGACTAAAGGACAAGAGAATGGTCTGATAAAATTCCATATGAAGGAAAATGTCAATCGGTAACCGCGATTCAATGCGTTGATATGTTATTTTTTATTCTTGAAATGGTTTGTTTTATATCGAACCGGCTTCTTGTATTATAGTAGCTATTATTTTGTTATCAGATGAGACGTATAAAATAAAGGCCAAACTTGTTTGTAAACGGAGGCGACTACAATGGTGGCCAGTATTTTTATAGAGTCAGATTATACACGTAGATATAATTTAACTAGTAACTCTAGTGACGTCACTAAACACACACATACTCGTGCTACTTTCCGGGAAACTCTGAAGTATCAGAAAATCATTTTGTGGAATAGATGCACTTTAGACTGTAAAATAGTATCTAATACGATGACCATGTTAAGGTGAATGTTCCAGGGTAGCCCGCGAAATTCAAATTTTCTTACGTTTTTTGCAATTTGCAGGTCAGTGCTGGTTGTATGTTGATTAAAATGTTATTCGCGGCTGTAAGACGTATGTAGTTATAGAATTTTAATCATCAAAATCATCAATACAACCCTCCAAGCTCATAAAGGTGCAAGAAAATCTTTTTCAAGATCAAAGTCATTCTTGCACCTTTATGAGCTTGGAGGGTTGTATTGATGAGTTTGATGATTATAATTCTATAACTACATACGTCTTACAGTCTAGCACTGACCTGCAAATTGCAAAAAACGTAAGAAAATTTGAATTCCGCGGGCTACCCTGGAACATTCACCTTAACTGGCCTTTTTGTAAATCCTTGGGAAAGGGGTTGGGCGTGTTTTGGCTAAATCGTAAAGTATAATAGTAATTTTGGATGTTTTTTAAGAATTCAATTACTGGGGCGATATTTTATGATGACCATGGGACCATGTGAAGTCTCGTGATATTCGAATCAACATAAATACATTAGCACTTATAGCTTTCTGTGTAGTGAAGGCTTTAGAATACATAGTACGGAGGAGGTACGACTGCAGTGGGTCATCTATTGGGTGAGTACCTGGTAGTAGTAGTATTTATGTAGATACGCGTGTAAACACGATATAAATAACATTTATCACTATCACCACATAGTATAAAACAAAGTCGCTGTCGTCTGTATGCTTAAATCTTTAAAACTACGCAACGGATTTTGAAGCGGTTTTTTAGATAGAGTGAATCAAGAGGAAAGTTTATATGTATAATACATGCATAATATTGTAGAGAAACACTGATAAATTTTAGAGGTTCATCATTGCACCTGTGCGACGCCGGGGCGGGTCGCTAGTATTTTATATAAAAGACTCGATAATTTATGAATGTTGTAAAAATTGTAACAGTAACTTCTAGTTTTATGAGTCGTAAACATACGATCTTCAAGCATTTCTACATACGAAAACACTAGGCGTATTGCTTAACATGTTGCACAATACACAAACAAGGTTCCGCTTAGCTCATTAAAATTTGTCTAATGTCTTTGTGGAAGCTCAGGTTGCGTTTCTTCATTTACTTAAAGCGTTGTTTGTTCACAAAACGTTCAGCTATTTTAAATACCAAGTTTCTTCCCCTTGTGAGGTATTGCATAGTAAATGTAATTAGAACAGTAAGTTCATCGCAAACATCTCAGCCCATAATTTACCCAATCTGATACCGAGTCTTCTTAAATAACAGTCCATCAAATTAAAAAACAAAGGGTTTCATAAAAAAAACTACTTGATTTAGTCGTCTCGCACTATACTCTCCAGATGGCATATTATGATGACAGTATGTCTACTAAATTAGATGCTACTACTTTTCTGCCCATATATGACCCACTGCTGAGTCGGGCCTCCTCCAATTACATAGAGGGGAATTAGACAACCTGTAATACGCTGGCCAGACGGGTTGGCACAGGGTTTGCATCAAGATTTACTTCTCTTGCGGACTCTTGCGTTCCCTTAGTCTCCTCTTTCGATATCCTCGGTATCGGTTGGTGACACTGGTGTTACAAAATAGTAGGTTAGTGCCCTCTTCCAGATCTCCCATAAGAATTATACTATGAAACAAATCCAACCAGCGCTTGTCATTTCAATATCAATTTATTAGCGACCGCTCATCATCTCGCGGTATGCGCGTTTTCATCTTTACCTTATAATCCGTGCGCGCGACTGACTTAATCCTTATTTACACATTTTTTCTTGACATTACAATGAAGTGTTCCTACTGCTTATACAAAATCTCTGATTTAAGTGCCTTGTGGACATGTTAATTGGTTTTCATAACGGCTTTACTTATATTTGAAAGAAGTTGAAGACCGTTTATGTAACGTGGTGTTTGCATAATGCAAACTACGTCCATGCTAGGCATCTATTAATAAGGTCAGTCCCCTACGGCTCCTACAGCTGGTTAATAAAATAATATATTTTGAGATTGTTGTGCTATCATTGTTGTGGAAATGTAAAATTCGTGTCTATTGTTACGTCCTGATTGTGATTCTAAACCACCTAGACTCTGCGCTGTCATATAGTAATTTATCCTATTTCATTCATGTCAACTCACAAGCAATCCATTCAATTTTTTTGCTCTCCCTCTACCTTTTCATTAACAACACTGACGTCCATTTCTGCAAAAAGGCTTCTCCTATAGATTACTTCAAAATATAGTTCTAAACAATCTGTCGCCAAATTAATTAATGAATCTCATTACTTTTAATATGAATCTCATTTTGTATACATTGCGAAACATTCTTGCATAATAAATCCTACAAATCTTGTCTTGAATTAGTACTTAGTCATTATTTGTCCCACCTGTTCAAATGCATTTGACCGATTCTATTTGGTCACTCCCAACACCCACGCTCAATCGAAAGTGGAACTAAAATAAGCTTTATTGATATATTTTTTCTGTCTGCGCATGAAACGATGTACATCAATCGATTTCGTATACAGTTACATCGATTTGGAAACGTGGAATCAATTGTTGCGATTCTAAGATATTCGGGTGGTCCGATTTCTTGATAAGCAAGTTTCGAAAGGTATACTTTAGTGGTATCGAATTGCCGCTGTTATTGATAACACGTCTAAGCAATTTTGTAAAAGGCTTGTATTCAATTACCTGACGCACATGACATTCATTTTATGAATAGTAGATGTTTTGTAGGTCGTTGAAGATTGCTCTTATTATAAACATCGACATTTATTTCTAAAGACTTCTTGCAAAGCAAATATTGTTCGGGATATTTCTTTCTGGTAACGTCTTTAGTAGCTACAAGAATGAGTATACCAAAGAATATCACGCAATCGATGTAGACGGAAATAAAATGTCCAACGCAGATTGCCACCATCAATCAATCGATGATTCAAAAGCTGTAATAAAATCATCACATAAAACTAATTGAAATTTTACATCCATTTAGGTGCTAAATTGTGTCAGTTAATTAAAATGGTAATAAAAACGTCAGCGAGTCGAGTAATCATAGAACTGATAAGTCTTCCATTTGTTAATATATTCTAGAACACAATTTGATTAAACAATAGGTAGGTAACTTCGTTAGATATATTGCTGTAAAGCTGTGCTATTTTCCTTTAAAATATTTTTTGAATATCGTGATGACTTTATAAAAACCCGTTGTTTTATCCAATTATCAATTAATATTTTAATTATGTATATAATAGCTTTTTCGACTGGACTATTTAAAAGTGTTAGCGTGTCCGTCAACAAAATGAATGGTGAAACAATTTCGCAACCAGACAAGTAATGGTAATACCTGTACAATTATTGCCTACAACATCTAAACAATCAACCCTTATCCATAAACTTTGTGATGTAAGTTAGTCTATCAAAATTATGGTCCAATAAATGAGTCACTTGAACCGGTTCCCACACCCACTGAGCGCCTACGCACCGCTCCGGTTCAGGTTGACATCACCTTATGCAAGGGTTGTCTTTTTACTTGTTGTACCAATATTGGTATTTTCCTTTTATGACTAGTCGGCATTTGGGCCTTTATTCTAATAATTAAGTTGGTGTAATTTCTCGTATCGTTATTTTATATCTATTGTATTGAGTTGTGCAATGATCAACTAGCTAAATAGTTTTTGCAATCATTTTGAATCTCATGTTTTTTCTTCGATCATTATTACCACCATCAATTCAAGCACCAACTTTTATGTTTACTTCAATAAAATTAGTACATCAATACATTTTCATTCTTTACATTAACATTGTAAGCAAGTCTTCAATGCGTATAAAAGCATCAAGCGTTTTTGTTTACTAAAACAGTAGCATTGTTTTCTTTACTATTGATGTGAGTTAAATAGCTAGATGCATCTTTTTCTTTTGTTCCGCTAATCGAAAGTCTAAACAGAACATTATCTTATACAAATATTTAATTGGTATTGCTAATTGCTGAGTTGTTGCCATTGTTTAATTCGCAACTCTTTCTCACAATTGCCATTGTGGTTAACAATCTTGGGAGCTGACCTCAGATCATGAAGCAATGGCTTTTTGTCCAGTGCTATTGGGGAAGCCACTTCTTTGAATCCCGTCGAGGCTACATTTATGCTTAAAATATAATCTTTATTTTTTTAACTAGCAAAATAAAGCCAAGGTTGTATTCTGTATTCGGCATGTTGATGTATTGTCAATTATTGTTTTTAAGATTAGCTGCAAATTACATTTAGTAGAAAGTAACTATGTATCGCAAACTATATGTGAGCGGGATGTTATTTTTTTTAATAAACTTCTGGTACAATAAAAGCCTTACAGGCTTATGTTGGTGGAACTCGGCTTGTGTGTAGTCTTTTTAAAACTTAAACTGACATTTATCATATTCAATAATTGTAGAATGTCAACGAATCAGTCTTACAAAGCTGAGCTCTTTAGTTAAATTGAAATTTATGTGTAACAACATAATTAACCTTAATTTATAAATTTATCGCTGCATTATGGTAATCCTTTACAGTAACTATTCTTAATCTTGTTTCAGATGGCGTAGCGGAAGCTATAATTTAAGTAATGCCAATATACCGGTGTAATAATTTCTGCGTAAGTACATGCTTTACATACATATAAATTATCTAGTTAAGGCGTGATTTGAAGAATTGTAAGGTCATAACAGTCATTAAAGTTTGTATTTTGGTTTAATAAAGGCTTATCTTGTTGTTGTTGCCAATTAAACTAAAATTACTGCTGTACATGTGATTCCTGTTTGTACAATTTTTTGTTGTATAATATTTTTGTTTATAATGTACACTTTTTATTATCACACTAAAAGTGTGTATAGTTTATAAGTAAATTTATAATTGATGACTGACTATGTTTTTTTTTAATAATTATATCATTCACACCCGCGACTTCGTCAGCATTGACTTTAACTCTAAAACGATGGGCATCTAGTGGGACAAGCGGTAATCATTTAATTAGTTATTGACAAAATAGACTGTAGCATTGAAGACTGTTTTACGTGTCCTGTAATACATGTGCTCAATCATAAATTTAGCACACCCTTCCATCCCACAACAAGCAGATCCAGCAGACCAAGATCAGTTTCATGATGCATTATCCGCTAACGACTCCTTTTTCACACCAAAGTTTCTATACTGGGTGTATCAAAATTCATATAGTCTCAACGAAAGGATTGAGCTTCTATAGCATATTTTATGCGACCAACGAGCACAGATTACCCAAACATATTTTGGAACTCAGTTCACTAAGCTTGTCAGATAATAATAACGATAGCCAGTTGGTAGATTTTCTGTGTTTTACGCAAAAATCTAGTTTAGGAAAACGTTTATATCTCACTTATCCTTAGAAACACATTTCGAACTCAGAATTGCTTCTTTTGATTATGTCTGTCTGTCTGGCTATAGCGTATTTGTTAGACCCTGTATAGGATTCCTTTAAAAATATTCATTAATTGTACAGATAAGATTTTACTGAACAAATTTCATCAATTTGTATAAATATCTCAGTATGTTGCGTTTGAAAATTGTGCTTGGTTTACAATAATTTGACTGATTAAACTTTAGATGATCTTTAAGACCGTCGACTATCAAATATTATTTTTATCCCCACACTGTTATTCTCTATGGGTTTGATGAGAATAAAGATTACCTGACACCGAAAATTAAATTCTAGTAAGTCATGTGACTATTAGGTGTGTCGTTTGTGTTTTACTAGTTAAAACGTTATTTCATAAAGTAATAGACAGCTTTTTTAATATTTTCAATTTTATAATTTTAAAGTAACGACATAGTTCTCGATCGCTGTAGAAATTTGAAGGTGTGTCTATACCTTTGTTTGCCAGACGTTTCGTCATGAATTACACCATCAATAATGTTCAAATATGTTTATTAAAAACAATTGCTCCATAATTTATGTTCCCAAGATTGTGCATTGAAGAGTTACAGTGATCAGCGAATCTTGTACTCTGATAAACACCTATTGGTTAGACATTTCCGCTATTAATTTCAAATCTATTATGCGAGCGGACAGACTGACAGACACGTATGAACCTTCAAATTAAATTATTTGTATTGGGTAATTAATACTTCATACAGATTGATACATGGCTTTTTTGCGAGCATAATTCTTATGTTACATACGTTAACTCATTTTCGTCTTAATACTCAAATAATCAGTAAACACAACTTCACCTATATCTCAAAACTTTAAACTATAAATCATTCGAAACGTTCGTGATATTCACAAATGTTTCAAGCTATAATTTAATGGTTTATGTAGTGAATAATATTGTGGAAATGACTCGATTTACATCCATCGTTTATTTTTCGCGATACGCGAGCAATCAAACGTTTAGTTATTCCCATTTCATTTATAAATCTACTACATATTTCCATTAGCAAATAAATATTATAAAAAACAATTGCTGTTATTGAGGTTATTCAGTTAAAAAGTTTTCTTAAAACTACCACTTATCAGAAATTGTTAGGTTAAATGGTCATGGACAAAAATATGCTTCAACTTTACCTTCATTTAGTGAAGAACGTCGGAATACTTCTGTAAGATTATATTATTAGAGTTTCGTGTTGAAACCTTATTATTCTAGATTATTCCTTTTTATCCTCTTATAAAATGAACTACCGGTCTCACGATACGCAACAAAGGATGCACATGTACACCTGCCTTGCAAAACAGTTGTATGCCAACAGGCAAAATTCTTATTAATACATATAGCATAATACATATAGATGTAGGGAACATCTTAAAACAGTTGGTACTTAAGTAGCTAGTTTACTGGTTGGCTGAGTAGAGCTTAGTGCTCGAATAATAATAATTAAATTTCTAATAATCACGTCAAATACCAAAAAGTATTTAACTTTATATTGGCAGCTAAAAATTCATGGGATATTTTTAAGGCCAAAAATTAGCACATACGTTGTATCTAAAAAGATAGGTTCTTAAACGGTTAAGTCAAATGAAAACAGCTATTTAAGGTAGTATTTACTACTTACCAAAGCCAATGTTCATTGCCGTCAGTTGTCTAACATATTTTTGTTTTTATTTTAAAACATAAGAGACGTAGGTACTGCTCTGCGCTATTTCGCAAAGAAACAGAGATTTTATGACGGTCTGGCATTGTCTCACAGTATGTTATTTAGTGCTTGCTTGTAACTGTGTGAAGGCAATAAAATAATTCTCGTACATCGCACCTCCCATAGCTAGGATATGTGAAATTATTGTATTGCTTTTATACTTTTATGCGAGCATTTTATAGTTCTGGAAGCAAAATAGACGATTATGTGAACGTAACTTTGTATCCTAATGGTGACGGATTTAGATTAAATAGTAGTGGGTCATTTATGGGCTGAATGTATGTTGAATAATGACTATTTAGATACAGGTAATATTTAATCTATCTTTCTATCTTCTTCTTTTTATTTTAAATAAAAATGAATTGCTGTACGTTAGTCTCGTTACTAGCAGTTGGGCGTAAACAAAATGTTTAAAAGGTTTACCTTAAGACAATGAAAAGAATGTGCGTAGGACTTAAGTTTGTCCCGAACATTTTACCCATTGGACAGCACACCCCGGGGCCTTAAATCGGTCCGTCGTTAGGTTTAGTGGATAGATCGGGGCGCTAATGACCATCCTTCCGATCACCGGACTGCTAATGTTCGAGTATCCATGAGGCATACCAACGAAAAATAAGACAAGCATGGCTTGTTTAAAACGCGTAGATTGTCGCGTAGAACGCGTAATTTTCAAATTGTTACGTACGTATGTAGTAGGAAATAAAGTGCAAAATGAATGGTTATAATCGTAAAGGGTTGGTTGGTTCTACTAAATTGTAGCTCAACATGACCTCGTCGGCTGGGCGAAAGTAGCCGGCTGTCGCACGAACACAGCCATTGGATGCTGGCCAGCAAGACTATTTTAAGAAAAAAAAAAAGGTTAATTTAATGACTGAAGAAACCCTTTTATTATGAAATCAGAGCAGTAACCCTTCTTTGTATCTGTAAAACAAATTCAGGTGCGCATTCCGATAATCTATTGCATTATTTAAAACAACATTGTTGTTATTGACATTTATGCTCGAATTTACTATTCCTAGGTACAACGATAAATCAATTAAATTCCCCTTCAAATACTCCTTTTACGTTGGAAATCCTCGTTGATTTGCACCTTGCCGAATAGGAGTAATGAGGTTATTTGCGACTCCGTGGCCCGAAAAGATGGTAATTGCGCCCCGATATACCCACTAAAATCAAAGACTCTGGATTGCTTAAACAGGGCCACGGGTCGATCTATCCATAGTAGGGGAACATGCTCCGCCACCCGGTTTTAAGCTGGCTCCACGCTTTCCCACATTGCCCGTTCCAACGCAGCTCTTAGCTGCTGGGCCTTACACATGGCCGCCCCTCTTCTCCCGCTGTTGGGCGGAGATCCGCATACATCGGCATTATCGCCGGGCTGGTATTACCACCTAACTGTTTTTGTCGTGTTTCCCCAACCTACCCACTAAAACTCACGGTGTCCCTCGACTGCCTGAAACTGGGTCACGGGATTCACTCCCCATAATGGGGAGCATGCTCCGCGACCCTTATGGCTTGGTCCGCTTGTACAAGCGGGCCTCACGTTTTGAGGGGAGATCTGGACTCTCCCTATTCCATCGAGAGGCACGTGCCCGCCTGCCTGGCCGCCTCTTCGTAGCTAGCGGCGGCAGCACTGGCCCGCCGGCCTGACCAAACCTCCGGTGCTATCGGCGGCAACCTTGGCCCGCCTTTGTCACGGCAATTTAAGGCTCTTGAGGCAGCTCCTGAGGACAAAGGAGTCCCCGGAGCCAAATAACGCCTCTGTTTGCCGCCTCTGTTTGCCGTGGGCCCGCCAGGCATGGGTGACCCTAAGCCGGTATGGCACGGTCGAGGGGGCCTTCAAATAGCCTTAAACGACTTTAATTATCTATCATAATCCTACCTTATTAATTTTTAACTCAGTAGGAAACAGTCTATAGCAGCTGTAATTAAATAATAAAATGATAATAAAGTAAATCACCGTTTAATCATACGACAATAAAATCTTCTATTAACGATATGGCCCCTAACTGCGCACATTCACACGATTACCTTTAATCTTAGACATCAAATAAAGCTTGCACCGAGCGCGCCCAGCACGGCCTTTCGTTTCGTCACACCTTGCCACATTCCATCCTTCACTTCAGCCTAGGGTGGCCATGAATGCCACTTCCTAGCGATACTCTCGGATTCATGTTAAGTAAAATTACTTATACCTCCATTTGTCAAATTAGTCCAAACGTTTACGATATTGTTACGTCCATCTCAACTTATTACCTACTAGCTTTTGCGCGCGGCTTCGCCCGCGTGGGCTTCGAACCCGTGCATATTTTTTATGAACATAAAATCGGTTATTGTGACTAAACTATGATAGTTAGATATGTGCTCTCGCGGACTTTTTTGTAGATCTTTATAAGACCTACAACCCCGTAGTACATAATTTTGTTCTATTGTCAATAGTTTTTGTAGCGCACGCATAAATAGGTTTTCGATTTTACACCTTGGTTTACAAAATCGTAATTTTCATACGGATCCCTAATTCTTTTGAAAATAAATATAGCCTATAACCTTCCTCGATAAATGGACTATCTAACACTGAAAGATTTTTTGAAATCGGACCAGTAGTTCCTGAGATTAGCGCGTTCAAACAAACAAACAAACAAACAAACAAACTCTGCAGCTTTATATATTAGTATAGATATGACATTTTTATAATGCTTTAGACGCATCAGGCAAAACCAAAACATAACGTATGTATACAGATTTTGCACTTATTTGTGTTAAAAATTACATACTAGACGTTGCAGTTGAACGGCATGTCAAAGTTGGAAAATACAATGGAACTGTTTCTTAACCCACAACAATATTTTTACTCTTACTGTACCTTAACAATCTTGCAATTAATCAAACTCCTCTGAGACCAACGACGTAGCAATCTAGGACATGCCTAAGCGTACTAGGAAGCATGGGATTCCTATTCTAGCGTCGTCTTGTCTAACGTACCGACAAACATTGATTTATTACGCACTCAATGTTGTACCAGTTTTAGGGACACCGGCCAATTAACACAAAAATTACTATAGAAGATTTAGGCTATCGTAATTTGACTTGGTTTAAGACTCTGTGGTAAAGATCTTTCGATATCGTGTCGACCTATAAATAGAGAGTGTAAATTAATGGTTTTTCGCAACTGCAGCGCTTGAAGTATGCGAGTACTAGGCTTGAACTTATTTAATTTTATGATAGCACTTTATCTTGCTGCTTAGTTGTGAATGGACTGATTTTCCTTATTACGGGACAAGATATATGTTGCCATTGAGGCGCTGTGGAGTATTGTGAAGGTTTGAAAGCATATCACTACATAGTATAAAACAAAGTCGCTGTCGTCTGTCCGTCCCTATGTATGCTTAAATCTTTAAAACTATTTTTAGATTTTGAAGCGGTTTTTTTTAATAGATAGAGTGATTCAAGAGGAAGGTTTATATGCACCCGTGCGAAGCCGGGCGGGTCGCTAGTAAGTTATAAGACAGCGGCTCTGGCTAAAATGTTGTGCCACGGGCTATGATGTAGTCGTGTTATACAATACCTTTAGGAAAGTATTGTTCATGAGTTGATGCACCTATGTGTTCTATACTGGACCGAGTAAGTATTATAATACTTAATGCAACCTGTAATTTCTATTTACAACTGTATTAAATTTCAATGTTGTCTTGTTAAACAGTTTTAAGGAAGGGACTGAGTTAAAGAGCTCCCACTTTCCTTCATTCACTGCATTCCAAATAAGAGCATACAAAGAACACGCTTCACCAATCTAGTGGATCTTGTAAAAAATGACTGGAAATGAAAATAACAGCGGTCGGTTTTTGTTCGTCAAAAAAAGGGTAGGTTGTCGGGCGCGCTCTGTTTAGTGTTTCGGTATGAAAGCGAAAATTGTACGTGAGGTTTGTAGGGCTGACGAACATTTGGAGCGTGTTTGCGAGAATTTCCGTCAATGGTTTGTAATAAACAAGTAATTTAATTTGTCCGCCGTTTAATCCGAGTTGAACTTGAAAGTTTCAGAAGTGCTCAAAGGAGCACGATAGGAGTACTTTGTCGTAAGTGATGGAATAATCGATTTCTTTATGAAAAGAAAGAACAACAGAAAAAGATAAAAGCGATGGAAAAATGACTTATGTTTCTTTTTTGCATCCACTTTATCAATTTGTCATGTTTTTTGCATCTCCTTTATCAAAAATGACTAAATGAGTCTTGGTAATTTGGTTTTTACATAAATTTGATATGTTAGTTTTCGAAAATTCACATGTTTTGATATTTTTTTATATATGGAGAATTGCACGATTGAGATGAAAACACACTGACACATTTTAAACGAAAACAGAATCATTTCGCTATTTAAATAAATCATCTACAGTTTTATCTAAAAGTTGTATATAACCGATTTTCTATTATCTGTAATTAATTTTGTAGTGTTTATTATCATCATCATAATTTCCACCAAAAGACGTCCACTGCTGGACATCCGAGATTTCCACGAAAGCCGGTCCTGAGACGCCCCCATCCATATCGCTTTCCGGTGACCTTTGCCAGGTCGGCCCACCGTGTGGGCCTTGTCCATTTCCCTTTGGGTAACTGGCCTTCTGATGTAGCAACCACGTCTCTGTACCATATGTCATCAGTGTTTACAATGGATATGCAATGCCTAGTTTCTCATTTAATATACTCCAGACCGAAGCTAGAACGCAACATACAATACCTGACATCAAAATACCCGGGTCTTCCTCAGTTAATTTCAATGGACAAGTTGCTACTGGAATAAAAACAAATGGCCATACATTAATTCCAATCAGAATCTGTATAGTTGTAAAGAAATTCCTCTTTATAAAGAGTTTGAATGGGTCTTATTCCTATTGAAGCATAATTGCACATTACCCGTTTGATTGCTAATTCTAATTAAAGGTATACTGATTCTAATGGGCGATTCTTTTATAATGGTACCTCGGTCGATACTCAATGCGACGTTCAAATTTTTAATTTATTTCTCGACGCATATTGTTAGGTTTATCATGTAAGCTATTAAAAACTTATTGATGACCGTCAGTCACAGCTTTATCTCCTCTGTTGGGGAGCAAAACCCGGGACCCTGGTGCGAGCAGTGAAAGTAGCCGTCGGTTATTAGTGAGTGAGTCAGGGCGCTTATTATATGTACTTTCCGCGCTCCAGAGTTTACCCGACCGTAGGGGCATCCATTAGAATATTCCGGAAAAACAGGAGGTAAAACGACTCAACTTTACCATCTCCTACGTTATGTTAAGCATCGTGACCAAAAGGTCATTCTAGACACGACCTTCAGCAATGAAGATACCGACCAAGAAGAAGAAGATAACTATTCTGGAATCTTCGGGTTCGATTCCGGGGTCGGGTAAGTGTCTTTGTCTAAACCAGAGGCACTTGCTCGGAGTCTGGGTGTAATTGTTGTTCGTGAATTTCATGTTTGTAAACTGCCCCTGCGATACTGGTTATAAAAAACGAATACGTCGCTCTATATGTGAGCGACGTTTTCGTTTTTTTAAATAAAATTCTTTATTTCATCATGAACTAAAACTCAAAAGGAACTTTATTTAGGTAGTTTTTATTACAAAACTCTTATAAATTTAAAATTACCAATATCATATTTCGGCCCTGACAACTTTCACACACATTTTCTCATCCATATACTTTGATCTCCCACTATCCTTGTTGTGCACAATTCCCACTTTCATACTTCCACATACCACCGGTTCAGAATGCTGCTCTGCAGAGAAGAACCGGCAAGAAACTCTGTAGTTGCAGTAGTATGCTATTTGCTTTATCTATTGTACAAACAATAATTGATTATTATTCAATTTCGACAACCCTTTGCAAAATGTTTTGACCTCTTGACCACGGTACCATTGTTTTTACGTATCGAAAAAATGACCGCACGGTTATTATAAAGCTATTATGCTCGCGGCTCCATTTAGTGAAATTTTATTGCAGCGGTTACATCTTGGAAGCATGCTATTGTTTTATACTGGTAACAAAGGCAGATTAGCACTGAGCACAAAGCGTACTGATGAATATACGTCTGCGACAAACGAGCCTCGCCCAAGGGCCTTTCTTGTGACCCGTCTTAAGGCTTTTTTTGCGGGGGTAAAATCCATAACACTGACCTGGGGAATGCCGGCTTGGGTTGTGGGGGATTCTATAATATGAGGGGCGTCACCAAACCCACTAAAAATCCCCGGTGCACCATCCCACGCCGACTGCCTCGTGGGTCCCGACTCTGTCTCCACGGGGAAAGTCTTATGTCTATTCACAAAAGAAGGACCATCATCATCTTAGCCCATACACGACTCACTGTTGGGTATTCATTATCATTAAGGAAGAGATATCTGAACAGAGACTATATTATATTAGACACTAGTGGCCCGCCCCGGCTTCGCCCGTGCAAAGCGGGGGTGGGTTATACTTAAAAACCTTCCCCTTGAATCACTCTATCTATTAAAAGAAACCGCTTCAAAATCCGTTGCGTAGTTTTAATGATTTAAGCATACATAGGGACGGACAGACGACAGCGACTTTGTTTTATACTATGTAGTGATTTCAACCGACACGGTTGGCGCAGTGGTTGAGCGATCGACTGCTGCGCAGCATGTCGCGGGTTCGATCCCCGCACGGAAGAAACATTTTTACGACCTACAAGTATTTGTTCCGGGTCTGGGTGTTTTCTATCTATAATATGTATGTATTTACGAAAAAAAATGTATATAAGTAGTTTATCATCCATCTCGTTACCATAACACAAGCATTAAGTTGCTTAGCTTGGTACGAGATGGCGTTGTGTGAAATGTCAAAGGATATTTATATTTATATAGTCAAGCAGTAGACAACCTGGTCTTAAAAAAAGGTAAACTGGACACTAATACTGTACCAACTCGTCTTGCCAGCGTGCTAATTTCCCTCCCATGTTGGAGGAGGCCCAACTTAGCTCCTCTCCTCGAGGATCTAGAGAGAGTTGGTGTTTTCCAAGCACCTAGTCCACTTTCCTTAAAGACGTTGGGTGGCTCAGGAAAAAAGAAGGTTATTTATGGGCTAATATGGATGGAGATGGATACCGGTACGACACATTGACAACGAGTTTTATACGACAGTTTTCTTCTCTTGTGGTTTTCTGCCTCTTAGTCTCCTGGTGTATGTGATTCTTGCGATACTTTCGGGATAGCATTTATTGGTGACACGATGCATTGTATAGCGATGATGATGATGATGATTTTCGAATATACTACTTCTATAGGCTGGAGAGCCTCTAGAACTCCCATCAAAGCGTGGGCTCGTTCAAGGCCCGTCAGGGTCACCGTTCCTCCACTTGGGAGCAAAACCCGTGGCCCTATTTCGGACAGTCGCGAAACGCTGGTGGGTAAGCGCTCATACACACGAACGGCATGCAGTTGTCTGTGCCGTTCATGTGTATGAGCGCTAAAGAGGACAGGTTGGAGCGCAAATCACCATCCTTCCGCGAGCCACATAATCCATGAGGATTTCCAAATGTGGTTTACTAATTGCGCTAAACTCCATTATTCAAAATAGTTTGCAATTAAAATAAATCTCAATTGGTCAACAAAGGAAAACTCAATAATTGACCAATGATTAAGTATTTAATTGCCCAATTAAAATATTCTTGTTTCGAAATACGACGACATAGACAGCGAAGATCTTAAAATATTTATGTCAATTTATTAAAGTGACAATGCTCTTTTATACACGCGGTCTCGCCTACACTGGACAAGTAGCTGTATTTTATTGTATTTTGACTTCAGTATGTCACCAAAATACGCGCTTGAAGAAAATAAAGATAGATTTTTTAGATAAGTAATTTCTCCAGTAATTAATTCCAGTCTGAACATCCAAGTTTAACTCCCTTTGTATACCATCACGTTTTAGAAAACATATTTTTCTTAGCGGATATGAAAAGCAGACGCTCGATCAAGCACACATTAAACAAGACCAACCACTACATTCTCTTTGATAGACCTCAAATCCTTGCCAACGAAAATCATTACATAAACAAGAATGATCCGCAGGATATTGAGATTAAAATAGCTTTCAATATAAATCAAAAATCTTTTATATCCAGCCTTCAGCATCCTATCCTTTGTACATTCGGTTTTTACTCAAGAAAAACACAAGCAGCATATTTCTTAGAAAAGGTAGTTTGGTTTGGTAGCCAACAGGGAAGCAGCTTGTATAACATATATAAATGTACCAGTCGTCGATAGAAAATCTATTTAGTAATAAAGATACAAACAAAGGTAATTCATTCGTGCGCACAATATTCATATCAGAACTCCAACAATTATTTAGTAAACTAAATTTATGGTGGCTATTGAAATATGCGTGCTAGATAAAGCTGGATGGTCGGGTTCGCGTGCGTTTGCACAGCCGCTGAGTCATACCTTTCGCACGGCTGACAGCTGATAAATGCATGACTGAAGATGGAAAAATTTAAATGGTCCTTTATTTGTTGAACAATATTTAGGATTTCACGTTAAAACCAGTTTAGTGAAGTATCCAAAACAACACAGGTGCAGCCTCATGGGTAGCTAGTGTATTCTATGCAAAAAAAGTGTAATTCGAATGAATCGATTAATGAAATTAAAAAGAAACCAAAATGCCAAGGCAGCGCGACAGCAGCGCTTCGCAATATGCTAATAGAGTTGGCCGAATTGGTGGGCCCGGGTATCGATATCGAGGTCAAAAGTATTAGCACCTATTATCGACAAACGCCTACACTTCCTCGAGAAAGTTAAAACAAACAGTGAACATACGTACCGACACATCTAATGAAGCTATTGACAATTAATAATACGGGATCTATGTTTTTTTGTTTATTGAGAGAGTTTTACAGAACATTAGCAACTATGAATCTTACTAACGGTACAAGTATTTACATAATCATGGTATAAGTTACGAAAGATCTTCACACTTAGCTTCTTCTTATTTAAAAATATATGTTTGTCTGTGTGTCCTATAAAGAATCGTAAACTATGCATTTGATCATGTGATGATCTTCAGCAAAGGGTTGTGCATAACTCAACGAATTCTGAACAAATAAAATTGAATATTTGTGTAATGTCTTTCCTCCAAATTTGTTTTAGTTAGTGGCGTAGCAACGCGTGCAGGGCACAGCTGATATGATATACGCACTACATTCGTATTTTTTTAATCAAATTCCTCAGTACTCTGGTAATAATTAGTTATACTATCTCGTTTTTTGCCCGGAACTTATTATGGCATGTCTATAAGCCAAGTAGCACCCACTGTGCGCCCAGCACACTGCTATCGATTATTATTGATGAGTAGAAGAGAGTAGCGTCTATTTGCAATGTCTTGCTGAGTGTTCGATGTTGTAAACTATGTCTTTTTTTAATACTTAAGCCTACCAGTAATATAATTAATTAATTATTTAATTTAGAGCTTGTAGCACTATCCATCCGTGTGATGACGGATTAAGAATATCGCCGTCCATTTCATCCTGCGGGACACCCTCAGGATGAAATGGGCGGCGATATTTTTGAGAGCCTAGAAAAGGAAATGACAAGGCCGAATACCTTGTCGCAAGGAAAGGGCAACTTGATACGAAACTCTGTGCTAACCCGTCTGGCCAGCGTATAGTAGGCTTCCCTTCCCTTCCTCGTAAATGGAGAAGGCCCGACTCAGTAGTAGGTTATCTATGGGCTCCGTGGAGATACAGTCAGGACGCACGGGGCAGCAAGCGCGGGACGGTACATCCCGGGGATGTTTAGTGCGTATGCCTCTTCGGAGGAGAGTCCCACACACGCCCCGCTGGCCATTCCCAGGCCGGCGGGGATAGTCCTTAAAGGATTTTACCGCGGGCAACAAAAAAAATGGTCGTCTATGGGCTGAGTAGTAGTCGTCTTAATTACTGTTATTTTTTAAACGAAACAAACAGGAAGTCTTCCTACGATATGATTAGTTTCGGAAAGAGTCGTTCTTAAACAGAAAGCAATTAACAAAAAATCAACATCTTTCTCGACGTCGACGATTACAGATAGACATCAGCCAATCAGCCGCGAATATCGAAAAAAAGTGTTGGCCTCAATTGCATTTATCGATTTTATTGCACAATTCAGACACACGCACACGTGTGAAGTAATTCGGTTGCAGTAATGATTTAAATGGGTTGTATTACAGATACATGCATTCTACTCTTGTACATGTTTTTTGCCTCAGAGTGTTATAATTGCCAATGTTCCTGTACTACTCAGCCAAAAGATGATCCACTGCTACGACGCAGTTACTCAGGTCATTAGCATATTGTACAATGCTGGCCAGACGCTGTTTGGTACAGGGATTCGTATAATGTTTTCCTTCTCTTGCGGCCAGATTATCGGCCTTGAGATTTCCTTTTGTCGGCTCTTACGACACCTACATGTTGGAATGGGGTTGTGACACTAGGTGCTCTAAATCACCACCACGTAAGACATCACGTGGACTGTTCCTCTGATAAGGTTAATGGGTTTCCTCTAATAAGGTTTTACCCGTTCGTATTTAGTATGACAAAACATATACGTTAAGATAAAATAAATTTGACGCTCATTTGTGTGTGTGTGTGTGTGCTGCCTGTAACAACTGAGCTAATTGATTAGCTACTCAATTTTTTTTGTTTTTTCCTAAAGAATATTCGAAGATAATCTACGCAGCTGATTGAAGATTATCTTTTAACTAGTGGTGTCGGGGTTATTTTTTAGTACTACAGTATATTTAAACTTTATGAAACAATTTGTGACGTAATAAGTAAATAGTGTCTGATTTATTGCATTGCAAAACTGCATAACCGCATGATAATAAAGCTATTGTGGCGTTGTAAAAGCAATCACTGCTATGTTGATCGTAATATTGTATATGTTGATAGTATGATTAGGTTATTCGCAGTCTAATTATCTTTCCACGTCAATAAAACTTATTAACTGCTCGATTGTAAACATGTTTAAATTGTATTGAATCGGCGGTATGCAGACTTATCGTAATACCATTTATAATATGTTGCGAAATATTTTTATGATTTTGTAGTAACTTTATTGTTCATCTTCTCAGCTCATTGATGAAGTTAGAGCTGGGTAGAAAAATTAAATGTATAACTAGTTGCTTAACGTGATGAAAACCGCTTCCTCAGGATAACATAGATTGATGATGCCATACAGGGTGTAACGAAAACCATATGGCCATAACGAAAAGATGGAAATATCAGGAAAAGACGGCTGTTCAAGCCATTTATTTGCAAATAATTGCCAATGAAATGTCAAAACTCGAGAAAAGAGCACAGGCAACACAAGAAACATTATGAACTCAGATTCTATTGAGTCATTAAAAAAATCCGGAAGAAGAACACAGAACTGCTTCTTTTGCTATTAGCTTTATGCGTTTACTTTGGATCGCTCTATGGGTTTGACAGACAAAAACAAATCCAATTAACTATATTTTTGTACGAGCTTCTCATTAAAATATTATAGTAAATGTTATTTTGGTCATATACATATTTACGCATTTAGTAAAAAGTGGTTATTTTATTGTAACAAACAGACACTCAAATTTTATTTATTTGTATGTATAGAGAATGAAAGAAGTCGATTTGTTTTAATTTGAAGTTAATTTAAGGATATGTTACGAATTTATACTGACTTACACACATATGCGTTACAATGCGTCTTAATCGATAACACGAAATACATAATTGATAACATCGTCAGAGTAAAACACTTACGAGAGCGTAGGTGAACTCTACAATCGAAAGCTACAATAAATTACCTGTCGGCTGTGCCACTCGCGACGAGATTATCGATAAAATTGACGGCCAGCTCTATCCCGCTAATATATTGCCTGGTTTTATTCGAAACACAAAAGAGACAGATTTCGGTGTTAAAAAATGTACATACAAATGTCTTCTGATAAATATTAATCTTCGCAAAACACCTGGCGGTGATGCTATTCAGAAAGAGGTTCATAAATAAAGTGTATACGAGATAATATTTTATAGCCGGACGGTAACTCATTAGATACTAGTGCATGGTGGAGGAACTGGTCAGCAAATTATATACGTGTGGTTATGTATCCGGTGCTTCTTTGTTATTTATAGCATAGGGTAAAGCCAGTTAGTGACGTTTATGTGTGTTAGATATAGTTGCTTGGTTTATTAGAGTTTGAAACTTTGTGGACTTACATAAGAATTATTGAGAAAACACTCAATTCTTGTCATTCAACATAATGTACAGGGTCCGAAACCTGCTCATTAAACCGAGTCAAAATTGACAATCGGTGCCTTTAATTGTAGATTCTCAGAATCTAACTCGTTCTGTTCGAATCTGTTCGTAACTAAGAAGAGGCACAAAAGAGAAAAAAAATATTATTTTATTAGAAGGCTGGCTGTATTGCCACGCTGGATGGCAACGATAATGCCCTGAGAAAAGTAGAAGCACTGGCTTTGGTCACGCCTACTTTGGATGCGATGGACATGGCATTAGGACCCCACGCTCCGCGCGTCTCGAGTCCAAAAGGCACAAAGCATTCATTTTAAGACATTTCTTAAAATTATGACTATTTAAGTTCCTTGTTAAGCCGAACATCAAGTAACTATGAGTTAAATTGAGATTCATATAATATATTATGTACAATTTTTTAATCCCAGCTAACTAGCTCCTGATTCTTCAGATAATCTTACTACAAACCAAACAAGTTTAAGCTGATAAAGACTACTGCCTGCCCCTTATCTAACAATAGGGCAGCAAAAATGTCTTCATGTTGCCAACAATCTGGTAGGCAATCAGTGCTTATCATGGCGTCTAGTGTTTGTCTAGTAACAGAAATTCACGTACGAGATTGTTACGTGCGATGGGTTCAAAGTTTTCACGAATTATGTCATGGGTAAGACTGACTTCTGGTTACATTGAATTTTGTTTTCTAAGTTGTGGTTGATGCCTCCTGTATCATCATTAGTTTCGGAACTGTTTTCAAGAATAAAACGTTAATTAGAATTGGAGGTTTTTCGCTGCTGGTTCATAATTATTTAATAAACAACTATTCATGTATTTAAAACTAGTGTTTTAAATACATGAATAGTTGTTTATTAAATAGAGATAGTTCTCTGAACTTGCATTTTTAGGCTAATGATAACCAATTAACCATTATTGGGAGATAAGAGAGGTTGAAATACAATTTTTATATTTTAACTATCTGAGTCCCGCGATGACACCCGCGGTTATTGTCGCACCGCGGGTGACGCCACGTGGCGAAGCTAGTCCAAAAAAAAATACTTCTTATATCATCATCTACCTATCAGTGAAAGTCCCGTCAAAATCAGTCCAGCCGTTCCTGAGATTAGCCGGAACAAACTGACAGACAGACAAAAAATTAAAAAAAATATTTTGGTGTATATATGTCAACGGAAAACAACAAGAACCGGAAATTTATAAATTTCCTAGGAAATTTATAAACGTCCGTAGGATTCCAAACGAGAGATAAATTGTATTATTTTACGCCCACATTTTCGGAAACTTATAAACTTACGACGTCTCGTCGTAAATTTATAAACTAACGGATATCCATTCGTAAGATTCTAAACGGTTCGACCAATCACAGTAGAGCTTTTAATTTTACGCTTCTACAAGATACGGCAAATAACACACTGTTCTCTGATTGGTCGATGTTGATAGTGGCATGCTTGTGTCCATAGACATAGGTACATTTAGACTTGCCAAACTATAAATTTATCAGTACGTAACAGTATTTTTACTTTAAAACTAGGTAAGTACTTAAAATACAGGGTTACTGTTTTACATAATATGCTAATGATCCCTACTTCACTCTACCAAAATAAAACAATAGAAATAGAGTGATGCGAAGTTAAAAAGTTTTATTAAAAAGAAAAACAATCATAAAACAATAAAGCCGGCCTTCTGCCAAAAAAAACCAAACATTGTAAAGTTTAATTAAAAAAAAAAACGATAATTGCGAGCGATCGCGATTGGCGAATTGCCAAACGCTAAGTAATAAAAAAAAATGCTTAAAACATGTAACAAATTAAACATAATAAAATAAGGATTTAACTTAAAAAACCCCTGACGTCGGACTGCATTATGGCTGAGTACACACACAATGTTCACTACATTGAGAGTCTACTCAGCCATAAATGTCAGGTACCTAACGTTTTTATATCTGTTTCATTGATACCCTTACAGTGAGTCCAAACACGATCATCTACTGTAATTTGGTAAGGAGTTAGGTATCCTATAGATTCCTGATGATGCAGCAGTATCAGGTCTATGTTACCACAAGTAGACAATATCGAACAATGGCGGCGGAGAGGACGGAGAAGGAACACGTGACTTATTCAACCAATCAGAGCGCCTATGGCGTTTGGTTATTGCTACTTATTATTTTACGCGTGAGTTCAGTAAGTTTATAAATTTCCGAAAATGTGGGCGTAAAATAATACAATTTATCTTTCGTTTGGAATCCTACGGACGTTTATAAATTTCCTAGGAAATTTATAAATTTCCGGTTCTTGTTGTTTTCCGTTGACATATACATACTTACGCATTTAGTAAAACGTGGTGATTTTATTATTACAAACAGACACTCCAATTTTATTTATTTGTATGTATAGATTATGAAAACAAGAAAAAGAAAAACTGTGTAATGTATTATGTTTATGTCAACAATTTATTAGATATTTATTAGTTATAGCATTTATGGCTTTGGCCATCTGGTTCGACAAGATTATATTTCATTATGTATTTGGATCTCCACCAATCAACGAACTAACTATCTTCACAGTTTTGACAATTACATAAGTTCTATGAGAACTAGTTTGTTTTTGTATTTTGAGGTGTTAATTTGCATAACATGATTTCGCTGACTTACTCATTTGGGAGTGAAAGTTTGGTACCACGTTCCTTCATTCTGTATTACAGACGGTCGATTTCCAAAGCAGGTCCTTGCGAGTGTTACAATGTGTTATGTATTTGGAACTAATAATTTACCAAATGTCCATACCTAGCAAGAAAATAACGTGAAACATTATACTGCTTTAGCTCTCAATAGTAAAGGGTTTCTCTTCTAGAAAAAAAGGCCAAGTCTCTATGATTTCTGGAGGTGGTTAGAACCGAACAGTGCATTATTTATGTGCTAAAATAGATAAAACATATGAAAGAGCAATTAATCAACGTAATATTACTGCAATTTTTATATTTAATTAATTCATTTAAGACGTTACAATCTTAGGCCACCTAGTCATTGCCTGTATATAGACAAATTTACATAATACTAGCTGACGGGGCAGTGCCACCTAAACGCATACAAAAAAAAAATATTCAAATCAGTTCAGCCGCTCTATAGTTACAACGAAAAGTGGCATTGATTTTTTTATATACATCTTCGTTCTTGCATTAAACTTATGACATTACGTAAATGCTTTTAACGTATTTTTATTACGGCTCGGTAATTAACTTTGACACATAAAGCGACAACTTGGTATACTTGTGCGTAATTAGTTTTATATTTGCATGTTATATGCGCAAGCAATCACTAGTTGTATAAGTGACTGCCGATTTTATTGATTGTTTTTAAATATTTGATAATTGCAAACACTGACGGCATTTGTAGCGTCATGTATAACTGAGAATTTGGGGTAAGGTACTTATCTTTGAGTAAATAAGAGTTTACTCAAAGTTCTTATTTTGAAACATGGAGCAAAAGAACAAACCGGTTCGTTATTTTGCTATCGATAACTATTTAACTGTTTATTTCAAGCGTTGCTTGTTTTACTAGTTGTTAATTGACTAATTAAACGACTGCTGAGAGTTGCATAACTTAATTAAGTCTGGATGTTGCTGGCAGCTGTGTCCATGTAATTTACTAGCTAGACTTAAAAATAATAAATTACTGGAAACTAATTGTCCCTTTTTGACATAAGTTTTAAAAAAATTCATAAGATTGGTTTTGATAAGTGAGTAAATACCTACTTTTTTAAACCGTTATCTGTAGTAAAACTAAGCGTTGCATGAATATACAATGAATAAATAAGTATTATTTAAAATATATTTATCTACAAAAGTATTGTAAGCTTGTCTTATACTTCGAAAATGTTGCCTTGTTGGTCTATTGGATGTGTTGCCTTTGGATAACAGGTCCCCGGTTTGATACCGGGGTCGGGCAAGTGTTTTTGTGTGAACCAGAGGCACTCGCTCTGAGTTTGGGTGTCGCAGTGCAGGTCGGCCTCTCACACGGTGGACCGATGACTTGGTTAAAGGTCTACGGACAACAATGGACCGGCCTTTGTGGACATCCTTTGTGGAGCCCTAAGTCTGGACTTACAGTAGAAGTCTTCTGACTTAAATGATGGTGATGCCGATGGACTTTCTGCGAAGATTTTATTTTATTTTAAATTTGAAGATTACGCATAAGTAAATGATAGGCTCATAATTGCATCGTGTCTGATGAACACGTCAATATAAATTGGCAGGTAATTAGGGTCCTGATGATATACGCCGCGGTCTTCGCAATAAGATTATTGTTCGTTTGTTTGTCCGTGTGGTGACGGATTTAGAATATATTATATCACCACCCCACTGCATACCAAGGGTGTTGTAAGAGATGACAATAGGTAATGACAAGGCCAAAAACCTTGTCGCAAGAGACGGAGAGCTTGATACGAAACCTTTTTTTTTTGTTCACTCGGGGTAAAATCCTTTATGGATTTCCTCGCCGGCCACGGGGATGGCCAGCGAGGGGAGTGTGGGACTCTCCCCCATAGTGGGGGCCTACCCACAACCTCCCCGGGGTGCTCCAACTCGCGTCCTGTTGCGGCATTGTGGGATTTGATACGAAACCCTGTGCTAACCCGTCTCGCCAGCGTGGCAATAACCCTCCGAGTTATTGGAGGAGGCCCGTCTCAGTAGTGATGGCTGGGTTGTAGTAGTAGTCGCGTTTCTATGTCATGTTGAGGCTTCTCATTCTTGCGTAAGCAACTAGGTCCCAATATTTTAACGACAACCAAATATATGACAGGTGTCATCCTTGAGTTCATTGATTAAGGCCTAATTTTCAACACACTTATACAGATATTCTTGGCAGTCCATTTTATGATAACACCTACAGGTCTTCCTGTGTTCACGATAATTATTGCGCCCGATACAAGGAGAGCGCCAGTTCTCTTTGTTGGTGCTTATCAGGTGCTTGTTCGCTACGGTGAAATTGCATGACTGAGGTGTTATTAGTGGTGGTTTCCCGTTACATAATTCACAAATACCCTTTTTCTTGTACTCAGTGTAATTCTTCTAGGCCCATCGTGAAAACATTAAATATTGCTTCGTGGATATTATATCTATGGTGTTTTTATCATAAGCTTCTTTCTAGAATCATTATCTGTATATTTTTTTCTTATAAACGTTCCGGCTTGGAATGGTAGACGTGATTATTTTAATTGATATTAACTTTCTTATATAAGATCGGATTAATCTTCTCATTAACTCTGCCTATAAAAGACCCACTGCTGAGTTGGATCTCTTCCAATCACATGTAGGGAAATTGGCCTACTGTACCACGCTGGCAAGACGGTTTGGTAGGGTTTGTGTCTAGTTTTGCTTTTGTCGCGGCTAGGTTGTCTGACTTAGGGTCAGCGCCAACCAGCGGAGTGGCGGTGAAGACTACGGCGGCTTTACAGTAACAATTTAATTTCAACCTAAAGCGCTTCAGAATACAACTGTATTTAGAATACGCTCGCCGCGCGTCGCTCGCCGTCATTGTATTTCGTTGTACCAAATACAGTTGTATTGTGAAGCGCTTTAGGTTGAAATTAAATTGTTACTGTAAAAGCCTCTTCGCCGCCACTCCACTGTTCGGCGCTGACCCTTATGCGTTTCTTTAGTCGTATCGAAACCATCCTATTATGGACGAGGTGAGATAGGATCGATAACTCCACTAAAAGGCGCTTTTATAAAATAAATCTTGTATTCCGTTTTTCCATATAGAACCACAATATTAAAACATTTTTATTAGCATGCGTACATCTTACCACATTTTACAAAAGCCACTGACAAGAACAGAAAAGAAGCAACTAACATATAAAAGGAACACTATTTTAAATTATAATAAAAAGTATATAAAAGACCAAAAAGGTTGCGGGTCGCCAACACCATCCGGATGGTAGGTATAGGTTGGTGACATTGTTTATTTTAAATCGATCACCACCTCGGGCTTAGTTACATTAAATTGCAATTTCTTAAGTGAAGGTTTTTACAGTACAGTGGTGGTTCCAAAGGCGAAAAGAAATGTATAGGTCAAATTACTGTTTTTCTGTTGCCATATTCTATTCATTGCTAAATTCTATTCCGTTCGTGTAGTGACAGATTTAGAATCCATAGTGTCACCACCCCATTCCAACCTTAGTGTGTCGTAAAAGCCGACAAAAGGAAATAACAAGGCCGTAAACCTAGCCGCAAGAGAAACAAAACTTGGAACGAAACCCTGTGCCAACTCGTCTAGCCACCGTGACACAGTAGGCCAAAAACCACCCCGTGGTGGGAAGAGGCCCGACTCAGCGATGGGTCATTTATGGGCTGAATAGTAGTAGTATATATTCTATTCATTGATGAAGCCTTCTATATACCGACAGAGAAAAGTAACATAATGATCATGTGCATAGATAGTTGTAAATAAATATAAATAAATATCCTTGGACATTTCACACAACGCCATCTCGTCCCAAGCTAAGCAACTTAATGCTTGTGTTATGGTAACGAGATGGATGATAAACTACTTAAATACATTTTTTTTTTGTAAATACATACATATTATAGATAGAAATGACACCCAGACTCCGAGCCAGTGCCTCTGGTTTAGACAAAGACACTTACTATTTTCTACGCGAAGGCTGTGAATCAGAAAATGCATTGCATGAATCAATTAAGCTTCAACCTTTACGGTATTATTTCCCTCGACAGCAGTTATTTAACACTGCGCTTGACAGAACGTAACCCGTTTTATCTCCGAGTAATAACACTAATCCTGGGTTTTCCAAGAATCCCAGACTCGCCCAACTAACAATATACCCTCGCAGAGACTGAAATCTTAAATCGCCTTTACTGCGGCTTAACATTCGAGCTCTGAAGCTTTGCTTGGAGGTAAAATGTTCATTACGGATTTATCGCATCGCTTCGACAGACCAACTAACCTAACTTTTTAAAAAGTAATCAACCAACCTTTTAAAAAGTAAATCCCCTGAATTGGAAACCCTGGTTTAGTTTGTGTTTGAAGTAGGAATAAATAAATAAATATCATTGGACATTCCACACAACCCCATCTCGTCTCAAGCTAAGCAACTTAATGCTTGTGTTATGGTAACGAGATGGATGATAAACTACTTAATTTTTTTTTTGTATGTACATATTATAGATAGAAAACACCCAGACCCGGAACAAATACTTGTAGGTCGTACAAATATTTCTTCCGTGCGGGGATCGAACCCGCCCGCGACATGCTGCGCAATAAAAATTCTATTAAAAAAGGAAGATTTTTAGTTATACTGGTCGTTGCTTTATTTGGCTAACTTCCATATAATTATGGTTTGTCTAATAATAAAATAATATAATTGGTATAGGTACTTACTGGTTTTATGGTCTGACAAACAAGGTATGCTCGTAAAGCATGTATCAATCATTATACAGTATATATGCTTATAAGTATTCGAATAAAATCACACATCATTTAACGAATCCCTGGAAGGTCAAAACCTGGATGGCCCTAAAGTGGTTACTCATTATCCTCCCTTTGACATTTGCCTTCATTTATGGTAATATATCCAAGTGTTTCGTAATGGTTCCGTAAGTATTAACTCTTGAAATGTCGCCTTTATGTAAGAGTATTAAGGTACATTCAGCTTTATCGTTATTGTGTCCAGTACCCAGATTGCTATGTTCAGCTGATAGGCCGATATCTTAAAGATGGTATGCTAAATCGCTTGAGATGTTGTGATTGTAATTTATTCAGTAACATCATTGGCGTGATCAGCGCTAGTCCGTTAACAATAATACCTGCTAAAACGATCACGCAGCCCATAGATGATCCACCGTTGAGTCGGGTCTCCTCCAGTTACATGGAGAGCAATTAGCCTGCTATGCCATGCTGGCCAGACGGGGCACAGTGATTCGTATCACGTAAGTTTTCCTTCTCTTGCGGCTAGGTCGATAGCCTTGAAATTTACTTTTGTCGGCTCTTACGACACACTTAGGCCGGAATAGGGCGGTGACACTATGAATTCTAAATCCGTCACCATACGAACTCGTCACCACACAGATTACATCTTGATGCTTTTTGTACCAGTAAAAATGTGATAGAAATTAGTTTTTGATTGGTCTGTTATGGATTATGTATTGAATATGATCGGTGCAATGATTATTTTAATAGGTTAAGTTTTTGAAATAGAATCAAAATGTTACCAAGTAATTATTTATCACTAGCTGACCCGGCGAACTTTGTTCCGCATTATATATATTTAAAACAAAAAGAAAGTTGGACATAGGATACCTGAGATTTTTATCCCGTCCGTATAAAACCTTTTTTTTTTTTTTTTTTTTTTTTTTTACGTCGGAGATCCTCATGGATATCCGGCCTTTGGGGACTGGCCGGGGTATGTGGGACTCCGGGGCGCGTAGAGATGGTGAATTGCGCCCCGACCTACCCACTAAAACCGACGGCGATCCTCGACTGCCCAAACCAGGGCCACGGGATTCACTCCCATTACGGGAGCATGCTCCGTGACCCTGGGGGCCTTGGCCCGCCTCTTATAAAGCTAGTGGAGCCCCACGCTCCTAGAAGGGCCCCTCCGATAATGAGGGGGGTGGCTGTATTGCCCTCCCCCATTCCACCGCTAGGGGGCGCACGCGAATCGCGGCGCGCTGTCCTCCCGGGGCCTGTTTTGCGCAGGCGACGGACTTCCCAGGTCAATCGCCCGCAGGCCCACTTACGGCGGGCGGAGGTCAGCCAACGCCCTCCGGCGCCTGTTGCGGCGCTGGCGATTTGGGCGCTGGGAGGCCAACTCTCTGGCCCGTTCCGCCTACTCCTTGGCTGTCATGACGGCTTCACAAAATGAGGCCGTCTCTCTCCAAGCCCTCTCGCTCCCGACCACGGATCTAACGAGATCCGGCAGCGAGAGGCTCCCCACAACACCGACTAGGTCACGTCGCGGTCTATCCCACGCACGGCACACCTCCAGGGTATGCTGCGCGGAGTCCTCGTCCGTATAAAACCTACTTTAACAAAACGCAACTGACAAACGAAACGAAACGTTATGTTGTCTATAGTTTAATATGGTCGAAAATTTGACAATTAGAAATTTTGAATTCGACTTGTTTATATTGTTGTAATTCACATAATATCTTTATAACTTGTAGCCTATGTGTTATTCTGATGTATACGCTATATTATTGTAAAGTTTCATTAAAATCCATTCAGTAGTTTTTACGTGAAAGAGTAACAAACATCCATCCATCCATCCATACAAACTTTCACGTTTATAATATTAGTAAGATCACATTCCCCCCTTCCAGAAAGTAATAAGTGCAATCAAAATATGAACTGCAAATCCCGAGTAGCGAGGCTAGATTTTGCACTAAGGGTTTTCGGAGGCGATGTTTCCATGATAACATCAAGATCGCATCTTACTTGCGTGCCGATCGCATCTTCAAGCAACTGTTTTAATGAGGCAGTTTTGCCAGGTGATTCAGCGGCTGCCGTGGGAGTGGCCACACGGGAAATTGTCCGTTTTTATTACTGGCAGTTCTACAATTGCCATTTACTTTTAATGGTTCGTAAATACAGTGCTCTCATTTTCATTTTGACATTTGGGTTTGTAATTATGTATATTGTAGAATTTACTACGCCTACGCCTAAGGTGCCCTAACTTAAACAGGTTGAATTTTTGATTTTTGAATTTGAACTTTGAACCGTTGAAAGTTTGGTCATTTCACAAATAAAAAAAGAATAAGCAATTTACCAAGACAGCTTTGTACCGACCGTAAATTCTTACTGAATTTTCCAATCAGTTTATCAATTTTAGTACCTTCTTAGTCATCCTCTTCAACGACTTCGTTAGATAAGTGTTTTGAGAGATTTCATTAATAAAATCTCTTTTTTTTTAATGTGTGAAATAGACCTACAAAGTGTTTTTAAATTATATTATGATATAACTTCGCATACACATCGCATCAGTTGCTAATTCCATCAGTCACGATCACCACAAGTGGCCGACCCATTGAACTTTACCTGATGAAGCTGTTACGCAAACTTATGCAAATCGAGATGAGGATGCACCTCAAACATAGCTTTTATGTAAACACTTTCACGTTCAACTAATAGGTGTTTACTAGGCAATAATCTCGAATAAGGAAAGACGTGAAACTTTAGGTGTGGTATCTTAGACATTTGAATCATCGACTTATAGGTAAAATATTAGGCTTAGTTAGAATTATGTGGATGGTACCATTGGCGGATTGGGATTTCCCTAAATTTACAGCCCGCACCGTTGAATAGCACGGTACAGTGGTAGGTTTTAATAATTACTTCTCCTTTGACAGGATTATTTTCTAATTTCTCTGCATTACTTGAAATGTTTGCATTGTCTGATTAGGTAAAAATCAAAGGTAATAAAAAGTGATTAGGGATACTTAAAATGATTACTTTAATAAAATTGCTTATCGAAATCAAAATCAAATCGAAACGGGCTAATCCATGGTTATATTTTATTCATTCATAAATATACTTTTTCGACCTGAGGTGTTCATCACTACATAGTATAAAACAAAGTCGCTGTCGTCTGTCCGTCCCTATATATGCTTAAATCTTTAAAACTACGCAACGGATTTTGAAACGGTTTTTTGTAATAGATAGAGTGATTCGAGAGGAAGGTTTATGTGTATAATACGTGCATAATATTGTAGAGAAACACTCATAATTTTAGATGTTAATCATTGCACCCGGGCGAAGCCGGGGCGGGTCGCTAGTATATACTAAACTATGTACAGGGCAAACAAGGTGTTAAGGATATCGTAGTATATTTACATTTTGCAAGATGATTTGAAAACTATGACAGTTCTTTTAGTTGAATGGTATACCAAAACATTTGAGTACTTAATCCATAGACACATATCGTACAAGACAAATGAATGCTTGCCCCTATATGGGACCTTTATTGCTTGTACGTGTCAATAGTTTACGCAGTTTATCTTGTTTGTAGATAGTATCAACGACATAGGAAACGACCAATAGAACTTACGATGCAGATAACTACGTATTCAGTAGATTATTGGTTTTCTTCGTCTTGTATTAATTTGGGAGATGCTTTTCCGCGTTCCGGAAGGCGCAGTGCTGATAGGCCTCCCACTCGGTGGCCAGGCGGCCCAATACCGGCCTTTGTGGAGACCCTTGGGCCTATGTGTAGACATCTTTTCGCAGAAATGATGATGCTTTTTTAAATATATTTTCTTCTTGACGTCATCATTCTGATACGTTGTGTTATCTTGGTAGAGATCAACAATTATGCATTCATTACTCTCTGGTCTACCTTCTTCCGTCAGTCCTAGTTATAAACACGATTTTGATTTTGAATCCTGCGCATGTGTCCAACCTGTACCGCTCCATTTCTCGGTTATTATTGTCATGCCGGTCGTTCTTTGTAATGCTTAAAGTAAGCAAGAGAGACTGTGGTATCCAACGGTGGGTATCTTCATCATCATCATCATCAGCCCACATTAGTCCACTGCTGGACATAGGCCTCCCCTAAAGAGCGCCATAGCGCCCTGTCTTCAGCTTGACGCATCCAGCTGCTGCCCGCAACCTTTCGCAGATCATCGCTCCATCTAGCAGAGGGCCGTCCCACACTACGCTTGCCGATTCGCGGTCTCCACTCAAGAACTCGTCTACCCCAGCGGTTATCGGTTCTTCTACAGATATAAATATCCTTGGACATTTCACACAACGCCATCTCGTCCAAGTTAAGCAACTTAATGCTTGTGTTATGGTAACGAGATGGATGATAAACTACTTATATACTATTTTTTTTGTAAATACATACATATTATAGATAGAAATGACACCCAGACTCCGAGCCAGTGCCTCTGGTTTAGACAAAGACACTTGTCCGACCCCGGAATCGAACCCGGGACCAGCCCATATGACCAGCCCACTGCCACTTCAGTGGGTATCTTACATACTTTTTATTAGGAAATAACACTAGTTACTGGCGAGGCTGATAAATGGCAACTTAAATCATGTCGTGAAACTGTCTATTTCTTGAAACCAAACTCTATTCCTACAAGATAAAATACGATTTCAAATGGAATACCACCGCTACACCTGTCTTGCGAAGGATCAAGAAACTTTAATCTAGCTCGTGAGTCTATTTATTTCGAAAAGATCTTAAGTTGCTTTAGAGGCTAGCTCAGTTAAGGCGTTCCTCTTATAATTTAATTAGATCGTCTCGATAAATCCAAATGCCAAGCTACGAGTATCGACACTTCTATTTCTAGTATCACGATTTTGTTGATTACCTTTGTTTTGTGTTTAAAAGCGTCTATTAGTAAGATTGTAATGATAACTATTTCTTTTCAAATGCCTTTGATGTGTATATTTTTCGCCTATTAATCTCAGACATTCAGTTCTATTGTTAGCATTGCAAAAATCGCGAATGAATTTAGTTTTTCTTTTAAGACACATTTTATTTTATCTTGATAATAGCTGGTGTTACTTTCTAAATTACTTCTATTTATCAGCCTATCACTTATATTAAAATATTTTTGTTGACAATTATATCATTTTTATGTTTGACTTATTATGTACTCTAGTATGAGTAACATTGACAGTATTGTTGCTCACTTTTATTTGGAAGGTGTACCTAATTGTTTTGAATTCAATTAACAGCTTCTTAGTTTCCTACCAAAACAGTTTACATCATCAAGTCCTAAACAAATAGGCCCTTTTGTTTTGCCATTGCTACGATCCTTTGTCGTCTTGTCACAATAAACATAATATTTCTGCACAGGCATTGCATTGTGAAACGTTAATAGATTCATACGCGTGTGGGCCATTACAATATAACATCGATCATTTGGGTCTGCGCCGGCGCACTATCTCCGCCGTTAGCAAAGTAAATCGAAAGGAAGATGCGGAAATAGAGAGGATCATTTGCAATGAGAAATATCTATAAGCTGTTAGTTTAAATCTACCGTTATGTGGGTTTATAGTTTTTGGAGCTTTAGTTAGTGCTGTACTGTTAAGTGATGTACTGTTAAGGACACGAGATCTGAGGTAATTATGTTTTAATTACGCATATGATTATTTGTCTTTCAAAAACATGTATCCTGTTACATTTACTATCGCTGTATACCGATAGTTATACAACTACCTATACTTAGTTAGTTCCTTTGAAAATGTTGTTACTTATGAGTTTGAGAAATTTAAAAGCACATATGTGTAAAATCCCTCTGTAGGTACACTCCATGGACTAGAGAGAAAGCGCCTAGTTTCATATGTTTTCTTAGAATTATAATGTTTAGTTAGAATCTTACTTCAACTTGGCAACAAGTTACATGATCTTTACTTAACATCAGATGAGATAAGCTTATATATTCGTAATTAAAAAAGATGGATACGAACGAAGAAGCGAAAATCGTACGTGTATTATTGCTCTGTTTAAAATTCCTTTTAAAGCTTGTACCTTCATTATAACAGCATCAGTGTTAGAGTGCATAACCACGATTCCGTTAAACAATAGACGGCCATCCAGCTCGTATTGTAATATACATTCCGAGCTTAAATTATAATATATAGTGTTCTTCACCCGCATTATCCGTTTTACATTGTTCTCGGAGCAAATTGACCATACTTTGTGGAACTTGTGGTTTTGAAGTATGATTTATTAGCAAAAGATTGCGTTAAAGTTCTGGAAGACCTTAAAGCGAGTTGTTTCCTAATACATATAGTGTTTAAGCGAAGAATTTAATGATGAGTCCATTCCCATCAGTCCCATAGCTGAGTCAGGCTTCCTTCAATTACATGGAGGGAAATTATGCTACGCTGGCCAAGTGTTTTATATACATTTTTCTTCTCTAAGTTTTCTGCTTCGTAATTTCCTTTAGTCGGCTCTAACGACACCCCCATTAAAATGGAGTATTTCTGCGTTTCACAGTATTTTACGCTTTCCTAACATATTGTTAGTATTTTTACATTTGTTATGTTTGAAAATTGTTCCAGAGAATGATTAAAAGTACAGTGACCGCACGGATTATTTTTGGTAATTATTGTATTATGTGTGGTGATGGAATAAGAATACATAGTGTCAGTACTGCATTTTGTCCCGAGAGTGTTGTAAGAGCCAACAAAAGGAAATGACAAGGCCGATAACCTAGCCACAAGAGAAGGAAAACTTGATACGAAACCCTGTGCCAACCCGTCTGGCCACCACCGCGGCACCGTAGGCTAATTACCCTCCATGTAATTGGAGGAAGGTTGACTCAGCAGTGGGTCAATATGTGCTGAATAGCAGTGAATTATTATATACATATGAACTATAAATGATAGAAATGTAGTCCATTTCAAATATGGACCAGTATATTATTTTGATGACGTTTTTACTATTATAATAACACTAGCTGTCCCGGCAAACGTTGTTTTGCCAAATAATTAACCATCCCCGCGCAACCCCCTTCCCCGCGCAACCCCCACCCCGCGCAACCCTCTAGGTCTTATGGTTCCAGAGATATCGTGAACATCTCCTATCGCAAACGTTGTTTTGCCATGTAAGGGTTGATCGTAGAGGGGTGAAAATTTAGGGTTGTTTGTATTTATTATGCTGAAATTAAAAAATAAAAGCAAAAAATTTTCCCTAAAAAATGAACAATTTTTTTTTTGACCCCCCCTTTAAAATTTAGGGGGATGAAAAATAGATGTTGTCCTATTCTCATACCTACCCAATATGCTCACAAAATTTCATCAAAATCGGTCAAGCCGTTTCGGAGGAGTTTGGCATCTAACTGTGACACGAGAATTTTATATATTAGATGATCGCACTCTCTAGTTCGTTTGTCTTTTCAAAAGCATACCAATAAATATCTATACATATAATGCTTATAAAAGTCAATTTTATACGTTTGGCGATAACACATTGCAACACAACATCCACAGTCTATTTTTATTTCCATATCATCTCCACTTGCCGTAAAAGGTGTTAAGTCAAATACTTCATTTAATCTTTATTACTAAAGAATGTAGATACATTTATAGTGTGACAGGGTTTTGGAAGTTATTCTAGTTAATAGGATTACGGCGATCAACGTATCGGCTGTACCGTAATTTGTCGTAATACTATTAATGGATTACATCGAATGTAATCAAGGTAGAAACTATGTATTACGGTAAAGATGGGGTACCTTGAGGGATTAAAACCAGTATTATCTACGATTAACAGAACGGCAATTGATAAAAGAGAGAAATATCCAAAAATAAGACTGTTAAGGATGGAATATAATAATAACGTATTAGATTTTGCTCGGACTAAATCATTCCCAGTGGTTATTTTGTGCTCGGTATTTCGAAAGATGTGAGCCCCGTTTATTTCGTTGGTACTTAACTTCTGCTCCGGCACCTCAGCCCATACAACACCCACTGCTGAGTCGGGCCTCCTCCAATTACATGAAGGGATATTAGCCTACTGCGCCACACTGGATGGACGTGAACGCACAGGGTTTCGTATCAAGTTTCCTTCTCCTACGGTTAGATTTTTTGCAGTGTTATTTAGTCGGCTCTTACAATACCCTCAAGATGGAATCTGGTGGTGATATTATGTGTGCAAAACCCGTTACCAGATAGAAATCCTCCTGTTCGAAATAGAATATTATTATAGTTTTATTTCCAGATTCAGCCAGTCAGCGTCAGTTTATAGACTATAGAATATGTATAAGATTAGCCTTGTAGGCTGTTACAAATCTCCAGATAAATAGCGCCTCCGTCGATTAATTCTGTTGGTTTTTTTTAAAACATAAACAAATAGACGAGATTTCTATTAAATAAAAAAAACATGTATAAAAATTGTTTACAGTAGAACAAATTTACTCCAAACAATTTATCCGGAAATTTATTATGTTTGTGAGACACGCAGACAGGTGAGTTTAACAAAGTTCATCATCAATCATTAGTGTATGCTCTAGTCGTGAATTAACTGATATAATAATACTAATCGAAGAAATTGTAACTTCTTGTGGGATGTAAATTTGATCGTGACTTGTTTAAGGCGGAGTAATGTTTAATATGTCAAGCCGAAATAGCTCTTATTCCAATGCAATGTGTAAACTTGTTATGCAAATTTAGTTATAAATAGCTGTTAGTCGCGCTTCATATCTAACGGGAATCAATTCGTATGTTTGCAGCGATTTACAGCGGTCAAGTGTGTAGGTTCAACTTGTATAGGTATTTCGTTAACTTGACATGCCTCGGAAAACTGACTGCATTCAAACTTCGGAGATCTTGTATACTTGGTATTCTACAGTAGGTAATTTTCTTAAGGGTATATGCTTAAGTTGAATTGCTTTATTAAAATAAATTCCAAATCCACCACCAAACAGACAAGTACAATGGTATCTAACAATTCAACATGTCAACTAAAACTTTTAACCAAGAGCTCTTGTGATCTATTTGGCGAATTTCACTGCCATTCGCATGTCGCCCATCAAAGATTCAAAATGAAAACAACCATACACGCAATGATTTCTGTCTCGCAAACTAGTCCTTAACATGTAGAGTGAATTACTATTTTTTACTAACAGGTTGCTTCAGACCAGTTAAGCGCTCTTAAAGTACTATGATCAATTTGAGTTGCAAATTGTCCGTTGTAGAATGTAACTCATTTTTAAGGAGGTAAAATGTATTCTTACAAGGTATTTACTGCTGTACTTAGGGACTACATTAGAGAAGCAATAAAAAAATAAACAAGCGTTTAACAGCTCTAGCTTTAATCCCCTGGCTTTACTCGAGCGGATACCGAGAGCCATTCTAAACGTTTGTTGGTAAATTTAGAATACGTTTTGTTACCGGCACGTTTCAGCTTCTTCATATCGTAACATGCGACTAAATGTATTAGCTAGCGATGTAAATCTAGACGCATGAGAAGAAAAAAAAAGCTCTTTCTTTCTATTTTACTGGATTGAATCTTTCAAGGGTTGAAAAAGAAAAAGTTTGGTTTATGGTATTACGTTATTCCAGTTAGCAATCTTCGATACGCGTTATCCTGTCCTAATGTAAACATCCCAAAACTTTGCTGCTGACACACCTACTATACTATTATTAATTGCTATTCTGAACCATCTAACGACACTCAAGGCTACAGAATCACTTAAAATTTCTATCCAGGAAATTTTAGTGAAATATTTAACCACGAGAACCAGAATGGGCATCTAGGAACACTCGCAATATAACTTCTTAGATCCATGCTATTATAATTATAACCCGGGATGACATATAGGATTATTTATAGTTAACAGAGGATTATAAACGGCCTGTGGATCTGTACGTAGCAAGGCATTAGCGTCAATAAAATACTGAAGGCTTAACAACCACAAACGAGTGGTACGACGGTAAGGAGCCAATTTATAGAGGACTAGAAGCTCGAGGCTTCTTGGAAGATTCTTTTTAGTTAAGAGATAAACTTATATTAAGGGATTTCGTTTTGTGAAGAGTTTCGGCTTTCCTTGACGGTGATTGAGATACAAACTATGTCACTGTCTGTGGGTCAGGAAGTTTTATTTGGATTCCTGAGTTGCGCAGAGGGTGCCAAGGTTTGTGGTAAGCCCCAAATTCATTGTATTAATCAGGATTTATATATGCGTGACATAAAATACAAGAGATGTCGTCTAAAGATTAACGTCGTAATTGTTTTCTTAGATTTTAATCAAACCGTAAACTTCTTAATTTATCGGTGCTCAGCCAATATGAGTTTAATTATTTACTAAGACTGCAAATAATTTCGTGTGGTGACGGATTTAGAATACAAATTATCACCAACCCGATATGGGTTGGTGATATGGGTTGGTGATCCTCAGAGATTATTCATATTTTAATATGATAAGAATATTAATATTTTATTTATTTTAATAAACACTAACTTAGTAATAAAACAAGACTAAAAATACCAATTAACCTAAAACTTAAATACTAAAATATATTATTTCAAGGAGTCCCTTTAGGCAAGGTTCCGAAGATACTGGCAGCGTTCCCCCTTTGAATCGCTAGACTGATTCTTTGTCCGAGGTAGCTACCAGCTCTTCGGTCTCCTGTGATGTTGACTAACCTCTTTGCTATTTCCTTAAAAAGGCTTATAGCGCTAGGACCCCACGGACCAAGGGTCTCGACACGGAATAGGACAAATTCGTATTCGGAGCCTAGACCCCTGTATTTGTATGCTTTAGCTTTTTCAGCCGCTTCACAAGCCGCACCAGCTCTGTTGTTGGTTCCATGTAGACGGGAAGGGGCCAGTGTGTCTGAACAGGTTGCATACCACACCAGCACCCGACCCATCTTCCATGGAATCAAACTCATACCGTCCGGTCTCTTACCATCGTCTCTTGCGATGCCAGTCGGCTCAAGTAGACTGGGCACGTTGACGGTGGTAAGGGACCGGCGTATGATATCGTTAAGTGCGGCATGTCTCGAGAAGCGGCCTGCACTTTTTTGGCATGACAGTCCGTGATGTCCTAGCTTGTCGACATCACTGCTACAGGGACATTTATGAGGAGCGCAGACCGGAACCCCAAGCCGTACACAGGTTGCGATTCGAAGCGTGTCAGGCTCAAGAAATGTTCCTGTTTTTGACGAAGGGTACGCGTGAATCCAGTAGCCGGCCTCGTGCGTACCCACGGCCAAAAGCCTAGCACGCGCCGAACCCGTACTACAGCTTAAAAGGTTGTCATATGACAATTTGCAATTTATGTCATCCCAGCTCCTCTGCGAATTTGGGGAACATGGAAAATTTTGACCTGGACATGCAATTAAGAGTATCTTCAAAGGCGACTAAAGAAACGCAAGAGGCAGATTACCTAGCCGCAGGAGAAGGATAACTATTAAGTTGTGCCAACCAACCCTTCTCGTCAGCGTTGCACAGTATGCTAATTGCCCTCTATTCATTTGGAGGATGCCCGTTTCATTAATGGGACATTTATGAGCTGAATCGACTAACGACACTAAATAATATTGGAATAATAATTATAATCGTTTAAATACGATTTTCCATACCTGCCTCGATAAATTCAAGTCACTAAGCCTTTTCAATCCCCGCTTTAAGCCGATAATATCTATAGGCATAATTTATGCGACACTATTCATTTTTGTGCTTTAGCTTGCGGGATTGTAGTGTATGTAAATTACGTTAACCTGATAAATGAATTTGTTCCCAAGGTTCACTTGACCGTGGGAATCGGTAGTTGCATTTGTAAGTTTTCTACTATCGTATTAAGGGCACTTGTTTTGTAGATTGTGTTTAAGTACAATCTACCCAACCAGACCACCTTCAATCACCTGAGCTTGTTGTAGTAAGTGTAATATCTGAAATAATTGTTATGCATCGTCGGTTGAAGGTTTATCTTTACTTCATGTACAAAAGCAGTACTTTGTGAATATACCAAACTTCAATTAATTAACATGAAAATATTGATAGTGTTATGTTTATTTGCAGTATCAATATTTTACATTCTTCAAAAGCAGGATTTCTTTCGTTGTAAGAACCCCTTTTTTATCATTCCTTTTTTTTTTGTGATTTTCTTAGATTTCTAACTGTCACTCCTCATATGGTAGGCGGAGTCACGACACTATTAAGTAACACTTATAATTTATTTCTACTAAATTATTTACTTACATGTATTTCTTTTTGTTACAGTGAGATGGCGCGGTGGAGAACGCACCAGCATGGACGATCATCAGTATGGATATTCTTCTTCTATTTACTGCATACATCGAATGCGACACCTGGTGAGCAAATATATATTTTTAAAAAACTTTTGCCTGGAAGAAATAATTTCTGTTAGCAATAAGGCTGTATAATGTGTGTTATCTAATTTGTGTTTTATTGGATTGTCATTAAAGTGTTATCTAAATAGATTTAAAGATAATAGATTAATTAAAGATAAAAGATAATAGAATTTAGCATGAGAATATGATATGTTACGAAAGAGATGTACTAACCTTTATTATTTACTAAAATAGAGTCTTGTTTCGATATGCACCTGCATGCATTGATTAACGTGATTTAAATAAATTCCATAATTAAGGGTTCATTAGCAGTTATATCGTTTATACATCTAACTAAACATCCATTTCTTAAATTAATGTAAATGCAGCAATCATTTAAAGATTATACATCATCATGTAGCCCGGTAAAATTATTCTTAATGATTGTCAAGACATCGTCAAAATTCAATTTATAGTTTAGAATAAATAATCACATAATTATATTAAGCAGTGAATTTTGTGAAGTTTATGGAAAAGAAATGTGGACGTGAATTAATTGATATTCCAATAGTCGCCGTAAACAAACTTATATCCATTCAGATGCTAATCATTTTGACAATAAATTCGTTCCGATCATTGGAATGGCATTTTCATGCAATTCGATTGATTGAATGTAGTCTGATACAGTCACTGGCACAATACTGTATTGATCCATTCGTTGTGCGTTACAAACACGATTAAATCTTCTGATCTTGTTATGGTAGGCGTATTTACGTTATCCTATTTGCAGTCTTCATCCATCAGCATCTCTGCTTATAGAGGATCCACAGTTGAATCTGGATCTCCTTTAATTTCACGGAGCTAAATTATAGCTTACTGTGCCACGCTGGCCCAAGCTTTTGATATCAAGTGTTCGTTTTGACTAAAAGGTTCCTTTAGTCGCGTCTTGGAATATAATAGGTTGGTGACCATATTCTAAATCCGTACCCAGGCGGAAAAAAATCCGTTATAGCCCAGTCTTTATCGAATGAGTACCTACTTATTAGCATCGGAAAATATGAAGCAATCTGGCTTTTCTCGAGTTTGTCTATTGTACTCGTTCCAATGGCACTGGTAAAAAAATGACGATTCAGACTAAATCTTTTGAAACTGAATAAATATCCTTGGACATTTCACACAACGCCATCTCGTCCCAAGCTTAGCAACTTAATGCTTGTGTTATGGTAACGAGATGGATGATAAACTACATATATATATATATATATATTTTGTAAATACATACATATTAATGATAGAAAAACACCCAGACCCCGAACAAATACTTGTAGGTCGTACAAATATTTCTTCCGTGCGGGGTCGAACCCGCGACATGCTGCGCAGCAGTCGATCGCTCAACCACTGCGCCAACCGTGTCGTCAAATATATAAATCGTCGAATATATAAATCTAGGATTAATAAGAAAAGTTCCACTTTCAATATTTGCTATACATTACTAATTACGTTCGCCGGGAACAGCGTAATATAAGCCTAATGACCACTTATCTATCGGTATTCATGAATCCACATAGTTGTCAAAACAAGGTAATGGCTGTCCCTTCCAATTAGAACAGGTACTAAAAGGGCAACAGCTATCGGTGTTTACCATTACGGGAAGTGTACGTGGTAATTAAGATCGTGAATTAGTCCATTGGCAAGCGTATAAGGTAACATTTTTAATATCGTATTATAATATCCCTTGATAAATCAGTGGTTAATTGACAGATTTGTAGGTGTGGCCATAATATAGAATGTAGGGTTGCTAAGATTCTTATGCCGTTTGTTTTTCCCTCGTAAACTCTGTCTTTGGAAGCCAATGTCATTGATCATGATAAATGCATCAAACATGTGTCCATTAAATATTTAAAGTTTATTTTCTAGACCATTAGAATGTATGTTATTTAAAATTTTGAAAACATGCATCATGTAGTATCATATCGATGCTCGAGTTATATTGTGAATTCTGAACTTTTCGAATGCTTTGCTGCATCTATCTTTAAGACTCATATCGTAATGGACGCCAACGAAACGCCTTGGCTTCGATATTTAGGAACAAAATTTTAATTACATGTGGGAAATATTAGTTAGTAGGTACATATTATTTTGTATAGCTCTACCAAGGAACTATCCGATTAATTCAGTAACATGATACACTTGATCTTAGGATAGGCCTTTTCTCTGGGACGTGTCAGTTGCCGGTTTTATTGCAATGTTTTCCTTGACCGTCTTGAGCCATCTTGATAACCTCATACGTTTAGTAACCGTGCAGGAATTTTGTGGCTGCCAATTTATGTTGCACTGGCATTATGGAATCAGATGATACAACAGGGTTCTACATAAACAATTCTCGGTTTAAGTTCGGTTATTGAGAAAGGCAGGTCCTCTCATATGCTCCTGCTTCGTAGGACCTCTTTACGAGCATGCAATTAAAGGGATCACATTACATTAACACCCAGAACGAGTTTCTCTGGCTTACAGAAATACATCTTGCTGGATACTGTAATCGAGCTAATGATATGATTTTCATAAACATTTTTTTTAAATTATAATGGCTGTCATTAGTACGCTTTAAAATTTTGTTAATTATTATGGAAATTGAAAGTGCTAGTGACACACAGTAATAGAGATCAACGACTGATGGAGCGTAATATGTATTTGGGCACTAAGCGTCCCTATGCGTAAAATAACTAAGTAAATAGTATTGCAGACGTGGGAATGAAGAGCATCGATCTCAGATGTTGCTGTGTGTATCATTTTCCTCACAATTATGCTACTGGAAGGGTTAATAAGGGCACCGACTCCCACGATAGGTATAATGATAATGACGTTGATGTAGACACAAAAATAATGATCATAATCGACTGTTAAACAATGGGGCACCTTTTTTATATCAATCTGTACCATTTATCGTTCTTGTTTTTGTTAATACCAATCATCTTAAGTTAATGGTCGATAGTTGGTAAAACATTTAATATTTATACTAATAATATTGTGTCGCGAAAGTTTAAAATCTTTAATTTTCCCACAGTCAGAAATCGTTTGTACGAACATTTTTTCATTAGATTAGATATCAAAGTTAGCAAGGTTCAGTCTGGAGTGGAGTCATATGACTTGACGTTAAATTAATGGTCTGTCTGTTTCATGTTTGTTTCGTACAGAATTAACTATTATTCTAATACTTTTTCAACTTCAATTGAAATGGAAATATATTCTATTATCGAAGCATAATGTGAAAAGGAAAGGAAACCTTAATTAGCTGTGCAGACTAACGAAGCAAGGAGCTGTACACCTGTCGAAGCGGTTATTTATTACCGTTTGTTGGTTTATTGAAACTATTGGTATTCTCGAGACAAGTCTGTTTACTTTTGTTGCCCAAGATAATGGGAAAATAGTATAAGAGTAGCACAGACGGCGTGAGACCTACTTCAAAGAATAACTCGTGCCCAGAAAATAAAACGTTTTGGATATATTTCAGAGTTTCTTCGGATCGGCTGGATATTTATTGAGAAAGCTTGATTTAATTTGGGCGTGAATGGAGTTACTAATGTTCGCAAAATATTTAAATTTATTGGACGTGAACTAAGTACCAAAGCAACATTACAATGCAAATAACAACTTTTTTGTTTTATAAATATACACGGTTTAACAAAAGCCCCCATAGACTTCCGAAGTATAGATAGTAATAGTTCTGTGTTTTAAACTATTTTCTATCTCGAAGTATAAATGAGATTTCAACGTTTTTCCTAACCAGATTTTTACTATAAAACATAAGTTTATAGTGTTCCTTGGAATTTCTTAAGTTATATTGTAACACTTCAGTACATCAGCAGGAGGCCAAAATTTTGAGACCAAACGTTGCTTTGTTTTTCCTAAAACTTTGCACATAATATGTATCAGCAGTATCATCGATCCTTTCATTATGGCAATGGGATTTCGGTATAATATAAAAAAAAAGTTTTATTCTGAAATTGGTAGCATCCGTGGCATATGTCCGTGACATAACATCGTCTGTCGAACGCCACAATCAGGAAAATAGATTATCCGGCGTAAAATAGATCATTTCTTGTTTTGTAACTTTCTACATTTTATTTACAGGTCCATGTGAAGTGGAAACGGGACAATCCAGTATTATCGTAGACATCGAAGAAAGTAGAGGAGATCGTAAGTGATTTGCTTCCTTGTGGATTAGTGCTCAAACGAGTTATGAGCGTTACTAATCAAGCGAATAAGCGTTAATGTTTTAAAAGTCGTCAAACCGAAGCGAATAGACGTTCAGTTTTCGTACTAAAAAGCAAAACTGGACGATAGGGCGCAACTGAATTCCCGTCCCGGCCACATTAATGCTTTTGTTTCAGTTTTCTTAGTGTTCTTTTAACATCCACTGATGCTCCGATTATTCGGGACTGCTGATATTAGCCTACATTCCATTTAGTTCTCTTTCTCTGCTCGGAATCTATGAAATGACAAGAATGATTTCTTATTTAAAATCTTTAGTATCAAAAATGACTTCTTTAACATTCCTGAACTATGTTGCTTTTAATAGAAAATGGCAAAGTTCTTCGGTACACTCTTATATTTGCGAAACGACTAATCGCGACGCTAATATTCATAGTAGTATCCTGATTATAAATAGTTCAAAACATCTGACTTCACAAAAGTTCACAAAACATCGCATGATGTATTTTACATATTTTTGGATTATATTTTACAATTGCAGAAGTAAACCAAAGCACAGTGCCAGCAGAACTACCCGTAGTCGGAAAACCCGATGAAGACATAATCTTGTCTACGGTGTTCCCGAAGGGTCCTACATTATTTCAACTCGATGGAAAGCGCTTACAGCTGCTGCAGTCGCTGGATAGGGATGCCGACAATTTATCCCACATGGTATTTCAGGTAAATATATCATCTGCCAAAACTGATTCATTCGCCTTTAAACAGTAGGCTTAAGTGCCAAACTTAAGTGGCAGTGAGCAGGCCACATAGATCGTAGGACCGACCGACGCCTGATGGGGCAGAAAAGTGGCGACCGCGTTCCGGAGGGCGCAGTGCTGGTAGACCTCCCACACGCTGGACCTGGTTAAGGTCGCCGGAAAGCTATGGATGCAGGTGGCCCAGGACCGGCCTTTGTGGAGATCCTTGGGGAAGGCCTATGTCCAGCAGTGGACGACTTTTGGTTGAAATGATGAAACAGTAGGCTAACTTACATTCATGTTGGCCTAATCTAGCAGTTGGTCTTATATGAAATAAGATGATCATGACAACTCTAATGTTTGGATTAACTAGCCAAAACGGTTAATGGTAAATAATCGTAGTTTAACGATTATGAGGGATCGGTTGAAATAAAAAACAAAAGTTGGGTTCATTGCTTAGAGTCCTGTTCTATGTATGTAGGTATGTCGATGTAGTTTTAATTGATAGATACAGCCAATGTGCATATATCTACAAAACTATCTTACACAATCTTGACACTTGAATTTTACATATCATTGTTTTGTTACGAAATTTGAAAGCGAAATGTTTATTAAGCAATTGCACTGTTATGGTTCTCATCGCAGCTTTCAATCCTTTTCTTTTTCTATGAAAGATATTATTTATCAACGTTAAAAACAAATTATCCATCTTAATGCCATCTCATGGCAATTTGTCAAAAATAAATTATAAAGATCTCCGTATCTTAAGCAGTAGCAGCTATTTGTACTATTTTGGGGACCATTCGATTAAGAACTTTATTATTAGTACACAAAGATTTATTTTTGTTTTATGCCAATTTTGGGCCACGTCCGGTCATGCAAGACCAGTCTATTACTATAGCCCCTCAAGCTATACACTTATTAATCGATGTCAAAACTAATTTAGATGATAATTAATGGTCTCTGTTCGCAGTTGGTGTGCCAAGTGAAAGCCTCGAAGAAGCGGCGAACGATACCTGTGATAGTGAGAGTCTCTGATATAAACGACAATGCGCCGGTATTCCAGGGAACGCCCTATGAAACTAATATTACGGAGGTGAATAATCAACAGATGTTTAGCAATAGTCCATGTGGTGACGGATTTAGGATACATAGTGTCACCACCCCATTTTAACCTGAGGATGTCCTAAGAGCTGGTGAATGGAAGTGACAAAGCCGATAACCTAGCCTCAAGAATTGGAATGCTTGATGATGTCCTATGCCTTGATGAAATCCTATGCCAACCCGTCTTTCCATCGTGACACAGTAGGCTAATTACCTTTTTTTTTCAAATCAAACCCCTGCACTATGTGCTACCTGTGTCGGAGGGCAGTTTACAAACATGAAATTCACGATAACAATTGACACCGAGACTCAGAGCAAGTGCCTCTGATTTACACAAAGACACTTTCCCGACCCCGGAATCGAATCCGGGGCAACCAACGAGTCAATTTATGGGCTGCATGGTAGTAGTAGTCTTCTATAGGTCCTTAGATTATGTCTCCTTGTCCTATGTGATGAAATTTGGATCTGACGCAACGATTCCTACTATATCATAATCACTCTCACATTTCAGTTGATACCTATCGGCACAACGATATTCGATCGGGTCAGAGCAGTGGATATTGATGCTGGTGTCAACGGTTTAGCCGAATACTTCATAATACCTGGAGACAATAAGACGTTGGAGGAAGCCAACGCGGCTGACGGGTACGGCTTCTTTGCCATACCGTTGCCTTACCAAGGCCAGGTCACAGTGAACAGGAGTTTGGATTACGAGCGTACCCAGAAGTATCTAGTCACTATCATCGCTTCTGTAAGTAACCTTAGTCATAGCTACTAGTCGAAAATTCTAGGTAAAAGACCTAGGAAATGTAAGATAAAGGAAAGTTTATTTTAAAAAAAAACAGATGATAGTATGGTGTAATCGATAACCGGTTATCCTACTAGAGGGTCCTGGAAATCTAACTACAATGGCAATGTAAAATTTGGTAGTGAAAATGCTGCCCCAATGTAATTGGGAAAATGCTGGTTAGATGATAATGGCGAATGAGATGTGGTTGACGAAATGAATTTCATGAAAGCAACGTGACGCTAATGCTATTTTTTTTCGGGCTTCACTTCGCTTTCTGCACCCACAATAGAGTGCCTACTCTCTAATAATCTTACTAATATTATAAACGTGAAAGTTTGTAAGTTTGTAAGTATGGATGGATGGATGGATGGATGGATGGATGGATGTTTGTTACTCTTTCACGTAAAAACTACTGAATGGATTTTAATGAAACTTTACAATAATATAGCTTATACATCAGAATAACACATAGGCTAGAAGTTATAAAGATATTATGTGAATTACAACAATATAAACAAGTCGAATTCAAAATTTGTAATTGTCAAATTTTCGGCCATATTAAACTATAGACAACATAACGTTTCGCTGTCAGTTGCGTTTTGTTAAAGTAGGTTTTATACGGACGGGATAAAAATCTCAGGTATCCTATGTCCAACTCTCTTTTTGTTTTAAATATTTATAATGCGGAACAAAGTTCGCCGGGTCAGCTAGTACTTTCATACATTTATCGCCTATTCTTCGGACCATGTAGTCATTCTCATGATACCAGGTCATTCACCTAAATCCCAGGCTACTACCGTCTGAGTTCTTTAAGAAGATAAAGTCCCATGGAGACTTCCAAGGAATTCCTAGCTTTCCCTAAAATCTTCTTACTACTTCCAAATAGTATAGTAAACCTTAAACACTGATAAAAGTGAGATAGTAATAGAGATTTTTTAAAAGCCGTTCTTTAGACTCAGTCGAATAACTATACCATATCTTTTTCCAGTGCCTCTCTATGAACATCTGAAAGTTGACAGTAATTTCAGTATACTTTGTTTGCATATTTACTAACAACACCAAACTTTAGGATCGCGCTCGTGAAACGAAAAGGCGCATGTCCAGCACTACGACTTTGACGGTGAACGTCAAGGATGATGATGATCAGGATCCCTCCTTCATTTATAAAGGTTGCACTCTCCATGAAGGTGCATGTTTCAATCCGGAATATGCTACTTACGTGAGTAATTATCGAGAATAGCTTAGTAATATTAAAGTTTAAAAATTATGAAGAGAAGCCACATTTTATATTTGATGCCATAGTTCTCATTTACTTTTAATCCTCTTTTTTATTAGCTTATGGTAATGCTATTGGCGTAACCTTAAAGCCTTCACAAACTTATTTCTCCGTATCCTTAAAATAAATGGATCTTCGCTTATTTCTTTAAACAAAGTTTTACACTCACATTTTAGGTCAATAGTGGAGTTCTTGCCGGTATACTAACAATAGAACCAGAGAAGATACAAGCCGTTGACATGGATACCTTAGACGCTAGGATCAAATACAGCATAGAGAGTGGAGAGCCCGATTCTTGGGCCACTTACTTCGCAATAGATCCCAATACAGGCGCAGTCAGGCAGCTTGTACCAGTCGATACCAACATTGCCAAGAAGTTTCAGCTAGTTATAAAGGTAATGGCCGATTTTGCAAAAGAATGACGGAATCGTCTGAAGATGATTCTTCAGACGATTCCGTCATGGTGTATGTATAACCTTGTGGAAAGTTATAGTACAAAATTCTAAATTTTTCAACTTCTTTCATCAATTTTGGAGGAGCTCAGAAGTCAGCAGTTAGAAGCTACAACCCGAGGCATTTAATTAACCCACTCTATCCTACATACTTTCTTAACTTTCTCCCCCTTTTAGATTTTCTGTCATTTCCACATGAACGTATAGAACCCCGGCCATGTAAAACGTGGAGTAAGAATATATCGATGTGAATATGAACAAATCTTTCATGTTAGGGACCACATATCTGTCACGTCTTTTTAAGCACTATACGTTCTTTTAGGCCGAAGAAGTGTCGGAAGCTCGTCGGTTTACAACTGCAAAGTTAACTATAACAGTGCGCCCAGTAGACGCTAATCCACCAGAAGTGAAGGCGTCTTCTGATGAAGGCGAAGTACTGGAAAACTCGCCAAAGGGCACTAAAGTGCTGGACAGAAACGGAGAACCCATCAAGTTGACTGTTTCAGATCCTGATATAGTAAGTAGCCAATTCTTGCTCATAAGCTGTATTTGCGAATATTCTAGGTACATTTACAAGTGTATTCTCTAGTAAGTTATTTATATAATTTTACCATTATGTTTTTGAGGTAGAATTTAGGTATTAGTGATTGAAGCGCATCAAAGGTTAGATGTTATATGATAAAAGTGCCATCATATCAGGCCAGTGAGCTTAATGTTCCTGTAATTTTGGGATGAGCTTCGACTCGACAGTAGCTCTAGGATTGAGATGATGATCTTGACTGACTTCTTACTCGTTCAGAACGTAGACTGAAAGATTTAACATTAACAGGGCCCTGGGGATCCAGTGACGAAGTACACGTTCGAACTCACGACCAGTTTCTTTGATATTGATAATGACGGACACTTGGTGGTCAGCGACGAGAACCTCGACAGAGATCCGCCGAACCCTGGCAAATTTAGATTCCAGGTATGTAGTTTTTCTGTTGTACGAGTATAACTGATTTTATTTCACGTGGAACATTAACATTACATTTCTAAGACTTAATATGCTCGTCAATTTAACTTATGGTAAGGACTGAGATTGGCTCCTTGCTGAGACCGGTACAACAACTAGAAAATTTGCTTCCGATGTTCTAGTGAGGATTTGATGTGGATGAATTCAATAATGAAGCTTTAAATTTTAGTGTCCCATATGTACGAGAGCTAATTTACTTTATTTTCTTAATTATAATATGTGCGAACCTAAGCAAGCTTAACACTGTGGGGTAATTTCCCTCCAGGAATTCGGAAGAGGTCTGACTCAACCGTAGGTCATTTAACGGTATGACGATTATCTACATGCCGTCGAACATATCTGACCGACGTTTAATATTTAAAGATTAACAAATATAGAGCTGCTAATGTTTTACTTATTACAGGTTGTTGCTAGAGAAGTGAACGGAGGGGCAGCATCTGCGCCATATTCATTGTACGTACAGTTGTTGGATCAGAATGACAACGCACCATCTATACCGAAGACACAGCCCATTACAGTGCCAGCCAGCTTAGAACCTACTGCGGTTCATAAGGTAGAACTCCAATAAACAATACTATACATTACCTCAGAATCTGGTCCGGTTTTATTCAGCGACTTTTAGCGAATGAGGGATATTTTAGACAGAGAAGCCTGTCCATGTGGTGACGGATTTAGAATACGTAGTGTCACCACCCCATTCCATGTGGGTGTCTTAAAAGCCGACAAAAGGAAATCACTAGGCCGATAACGGAGAGGCAAGAGAAGGAAAACATGAAAAAAGATACGCCTTTCAAGCCAGATTTTGGAATTGATGCAATTAATTTTGATTTGTAATTCATTTTAGAATATTATGTTTATAAAATCACAGGAATGTTTAGTGAAATATGAATCTTATCCTAAGTGAATATGATTTAAAGTGCTATTTTTATGCCCCAGGTGGAGGCTGTAGACATCGATGAGGGTGAGAACGCTCGTATTACATACGGCATCTATCACATATCTAACAACGGCGGGAACAAATTCACTATAGATCCTAACACTGGAGTGATATGTGAGTTGCACAGTGTTTTTCTACTATTCTTAAACAGGGTGTAACGAAAATTGGTGTTCTAAACACAAATCTGTGGACACAAGAAGATTCGTTTTGTATAATCGGAATAAATAAATGTATAACCTATAATTTCATAAAGTTTCCTATTATTTGTAATACTATGATAAAGTGGAAAGATTAATATTTTGTATGTATGTTTGTAAGGATTCTTTCGCTATTAGAATGCAATATTATTCCTGAGTAATATAGGCCATACGCAGAACCGAGATTAGCGCGGGTTTGAAGCCCACTTGGGCGAAGCCGCGCACACAAGCTAGTAAATAATAAGAATATTTGAAGAAACCCCTGATGCAAAACACATAGGAACAAATCTGTCTGAAATAAAACTTCACACACGGGTTACAATCAGCATCTTTTATCAGATGCTGTTCAAACAGCTTAAAACATGTTTTTAAAAAACACCTTCAAAAAAATCGGAATCAGTTCAGTCGTTGACATGACGCCACAGGTAGACGTCAAACAACAACAATTAGACAGATTTTGAAGCACCCAAAAATAAGTATATTAGAATGTGTTTTGTTACACCCTGTATGTATAAAAAGTATATTTTTCTTATTACATGTTCATTGTATTGAATGCACGTTTTAAATTTCTTTTGTTGTTGTGGTGATTCACGCATGATAGGGTTTTCTGAAGGTAGCACAAAAATATTTTCATACACAGGTTTATTTAAAATTTCCATATACAAAAGGCGCGTTTCTCGACTTTGCATGCAACATGATTGGTTTGTCTAATCACACTATGAATGAAATTTTCTTGGAGAATATTTTTGGTGAATTTCTCTGATATTATGGAGTAACTTTTAATTATGCCAACTACCATAAAAAGCGTCCTACAAACATTCCCTCTCAATAAATTAGCACTCCGAACGCCTTGTGTAGTTCTACAGTCCCAAATATCTGGACCATGCCTGCTCGAGAGTTTGCCTTACCTCACAACCCAGTCACCGAAAATTGGACCTTAAGATATCCAGCACTCAGTACATTTTAGACACGGTTAACTCGTATACTTCGACCATTATATCGACATTAAGCGCTTCTCAAACGTTCTACCCGTCCTTGTGGTGAATAATTTACAAAACATAGTGTCATGGAATGGAAAATGGAGTGGTCACTTTATTCTGACTGTCTCGTAAGAGCCGACAAAAGGAAAAGGCCGAATTCCTACCCGCAAGAAAAGGAAAACTTGCAACGAAAGTTACTACCAATGCCCTGGCCAGTGTGGTACAGTAGGCTAATTATCCTCCATGTAAATGGAGGAGGCCCGCCTCAGCAGTGGGTAATTTATGGGCTGAGTAGTAGTAGTTTGATTGCCTCGTTGGTCTAGTGGTTAGATGTGCCGCCTTTGGATCAACGGGTCCCGGGTTCGATTCCGGGGTCGGGCAAGTGTCTTTGTCTAAACCAGAGGCACTGGCTCGGAGTCTGGGTGTCATTTCTATCTATAATATGTATATATTTACAAAAAAAATGTATATAAGTAGTTTATCATCCATCTCGTTCCCATAACACAAGCATTAAGTTGCTTAGCTTGGGACGAGATGGCGTTGTGTGAAATGTCCAAGGATATATAAAAAAAATCTACCTGGTTCGTATAAATCTAAAATTACATTTCGTCATACTATTTGTTTTTCTGTAGCTTATATGGTTAGGTCTTCGTTCTGTTACATTCACGCTGATCCTTGAACCGTGAGCACGCGTGGGTTCAGGGTTTGTTCCATCTACTAAAACATTTCCTTTATCATATAGCAAGCACAGGCCGCCTTCAAACTGGAGAGCAGTACAGTATAACTGTCAGAGCGATTGACTCGAAGGGGCTCAGTTCTCAAGGCATCGTTGAGTTGTCAGTCGCTCCTGGACCGAACACACAACCACCACAGTTTTCCTCCAGAGATTACTACGCTCCAGTATCCGAGGGAGCGGCTATCAATTCCACAGTCACCACCGTCACGGTGAGCAGTTTTTATGAGTACTAGGCAACTGGTCTTCCGTGTGGTGACGGATTTAGGATACATTGTGTCACCACCCCATTTCATCCTGAGGGTGTCGTCAGAGCGGATAAATGGAAATGCCTTTAAGAGAAAGAAATCTTTAAGAATTCTCTAATCAGCGTGGCACAGGAGTGTAATTACCCTCCTTTGATGGGAGGAGGTCCCGTCTCAGCAGTGGGCCAGTCGTTGGCTGAGCAGTAGAAGTAGTAAGCAACTACACTGTACATTTTATCATGTTATGATCTTCAGAAAATTGTTGTGCATGAGCCCACGAAAGAGTCGAATGTCTTTCCTTCAAGTTTCTTTTAGTTAGTGCGCGCGCGCAGGATAAAGCTAACACTGTACAAATACAAAAAATAAAGCTTTTTATTGTTGTATATGTATATGGTCGGCGCAGTGGTTGAGCGATCGACTGCTGCGGGTTCGATTCCCGCACGGAAGAAATATTTGTACGACCTACAAGTATTTGTTCCGGGTCTGGGTGTTTTCTATCTATAATATGTATGTATTTACAAAAAAAATATGTATGTATGTAGTTTATCATCCATCTCGTTACCATAACACAAGCATTAAGTTGCTTAGCTTGGGACGAGATGGCGTTGTGTGAAATGTCCCTGTGAGAAGATCCGTCTATTATAATTACTACTTTGATAGTTGTTACCTGATTTGTTGTCCTATGAATAAATAAATAGATCCCTAAGAGATATTTTATAGTGATATTCTGTAGGTACAATCTAGATTAAGGCACATCGCCCGTGTAGTAGTGAAATTTAAATGTAAACCTTATGGTTATAATACAACTACGTTATCAAAAAAAAGTTGTACAGCCAACGGTAAGATTTCATTATATCAAACTCATTAATTTAATTGTATTCCAGGCCAAAGACCCGGAGAATGAGCCAGTGACGTATTCGATCGTCTCTGGCAATGATTTGAGGCAGTTCGGGATTGGCTCCACAACTGGCATCATCACAGTCATCAGAAGCTTAGACAGAGAAGTTCTCACGCGATACCAACTGGTAAGTGTTACTAATCGGACTGCTTTAGACATTTTGCCAAATAAGGGTGCCCTCGGCCGTAAAAGCTGCTAATTCAATAGAATCGTAATTGACAATCAACGTGCCTTTAAATGACGATTTTGACGGTTTTGGTAACATTTAAGGGATTTAGATAACAAAATGTCACCACCCCATACCATCCTGACAGTGTCGTAAGAGGCGCAAGAGGCAGATCACCTAGCAGCAAAAGAAGGAAATTGCCGCATTGCTGATTATGTAAACGACACAGCTGCTTGTGACTAAGCTGTTCAGTGCCAGTATTTTTATGTTATTTAATTATGTTATCACTATCACTACATAGTATAAAACAAAGTCGCATTTTTCTGTCCGTCCCTATGTATGCATAAATCTTTAAAACTACGCAACGGATTTTGAAGCGTTTTTTTTTAATAGATAGAGTAATTCGAGAGGAAAGTTTATAGGTATAATATAATTGCACCCATGCGATGCCGGCGCGGGTCGCTAGTTGTATATATACATAAGAAAAAGGACCGCAATGCAAAAAAAAATGACAAGTCCTCTGAGTTTCTTGCCAGTTCTTCTCAGCAGTGGTCGCGTTCCGAACTGGTGATAGATGGTAGACCATTTTTATTATATAGTATCATTATAAATATTGTGTGGACTTTTTGTAAATGTCCATCGTGAGTCAAGCAAAAGAAATGATTTGAATTTGAAAAAAACCCTGAGCCAACCCGTCTTTCCAGCGTGGCACAGTAGGCTAGTTTCCCTCCTTGTACTTGGAGGAGACCCGACTCAGTAGTGGGTCATTTATGGGCTGAAATGATGATTAATACTAGTGTCACTAAGCGGTGTTTGATGATGATGATAGAAAAAGCGGTACGGGCTGATGAAAGTTTTCCTTCTTTTTTTTACTTTTATGCTCTATGTATAGCCTGTAGTGAGGGTAGATAACATACATGAAATTTACGAACACAAATATTATATTATGGTTAGTATAATTATGACTGTAATATTTTCAGATGGTGAAAGCTGAAGATCCAGGGAGGCTGTCCACAACGGCTACTGTCAATATTAAGGTTACAGATATCAACGACAACAATCCGAAGTTCGATGAAGATTCTTACACGTTTCATGTCAAAGAAGGTATGATAACTACTACTATTACTACACAGCCCGTAGATGACCCACTATTGAGTCGAGCCTCCTCCAGTGGGGTCATGGAGGGTCATTTATGATAACTACAATAATTATTAAAACCCAACGCTTAGAAACAAAACTGAAATGAAAAATAAATAAATGAATATGGGGCATCTTTAAAGTACTTCAGACGTTCAGGGGAGGGGGACAATGGAATGTGATATTTTGTCACGTGAGACAGGGTCAGGGAAAGGGAAAGCTTTGTGATAACATATGTTAAATTTACTATATGTCAAATACGCTCCTCATAGTCTTCATGCGATGTGTACTGTGTACCGAATGTATAATGGTAAGTCTACAAGTAGCCCAACAACAACGCCTCTGCAGCTGACTTGCTTATTGACTCAGTTAAGGAAAACAGACTTTAAGCTGAGTGGCACACAGTATATTTTTGTATTGTAACCGAAAACGTAATCTGTATTTTTTTATATAAAACGAAACCCCTGCACTAGGTATAACTTGTATCGCTGGGGCAGTTTACAAACATGTAATTCACGAACACAAATGACACCCAGACTCCGAGAAAGGGCCTCTGGTCTAGACAAAGACACATGCCCGAACCCGGGACCCGTTGATCCAAAGAAGCTTGTCGTACAATCAGTGAAAAAGGCGAAAAAAAAAATCTACACTTGCTTCCGCCAAAATTAAATTATTAATTAAAAAAAACTATCATCATAATATGACATAATCGACTATTAAAGACTATTATCATGTTGCATCTCAAACGGGATCCGCAACGCTAAAATGTATGGGATGACGTTTCAAAACGCTAAGTCACGTGACTGTATCATCCCATACATCATCAAATGGAGGGTAATTAGCCTACTTTGCCACGGTCTGACCAGATGGGCTGGCAAAAAGTCTCTTTTTAGGTTTGTCATATCTCTGTCGGCTTTTACGACACCCTCAGGATGGAATGAGATAGTGACACCTAAATCCGGTACCCCAAATTCACATCACAGCATCGCAAAGAACAGCATATCCCTTGAATTGCCATATAGTGCCTCAGGCTGATTATTGAACTTGTTTATGGTTTATCTTCAGGTGTCCAAGGTGAATTTGTGGGATACGTGCACGCCACAGACATTGATGAAGGCACTAACGCTATGATCAGCTATAGCATTCCACACCATCTACCGTTTAACATTGACAACTCCTCCGGACAGATCAGCACCAGCGTTAAGCTCGACTATGAGACTACTAAGGTAAATATTTATTCTACTACTACTAAGCTTATACATGACTCACGTTTGAGTCAAACCTCTTCCAGTTTCATGGAGGGTTTATCCTACTTACTATGCTATGCCAGACGATACTAAACCCTGTGCCAACCGCACAGGGTTTAGTATCAAGCTTTCCTTCTCTTGCGGCTAGGTTTTCACCCTTATCATTTTTTGTTGTCGGCTCTTACGATACCCTCAAGATGGAATGGGCTGCTGTCACTGAGTATACTAAATCTAATTATAACGTTAAACTGGTACGTATATATGTTGACAATTTGTAAGTGTCCATCGTGACCTAAGAAAAATAAATGATTTGAATTTATCAAGTTTTCCTTAAATTGCTGCACTGCAATAGCCTGTATCACTGGGGCAGTTTACAAAAATGAAATTCACGAACACTAATGACACCCGGACTCGTAGCAAGTGCGTCTGGTTTACACAAGGACACTTACCCGACCTGGGAATCGAACCGAGGACCTGAGGTCCAAAAGCGGCACATCTAAGCCCTAAACCAACAAGGCATATTAGCTTGTCGTAGCTATTAAGGATGTAGATGTTATAGTAGATACACATTTTCTATTGCAGGATTATGCGTTTGTAGTGACAGCGACAGATGGCGCTATAGACAAAAGACTGGGCACCGCGTCCGTCACCGTTCTAGTGCAAGACGTGCCCGACGAAGCGCCCGTGTTCGCTCAACCGTTATACTCCGTACACGTACCGGAGAATGCACCTAATTACCCTGTGGTTAGGGTCCAGGTTAGTATAACTTGTGAAATCTTAGACTGTCGTCAGCCAAGAAGTACGTAATGAGATAAAAGCTTGCGTGTTTACGCATGGCTATTCCACAAATTCAACTAAACGCAAAAAAAAATATATTTAAAAATTCTATATAAAATTGTCTATTTTGAAAGTGACAACGATTGGCGATGCTATTTTATGGAGAAGAGCCGAAAGGAAACACTAGTAACTTTTTTCAAATCATATGTCTGGTGTTAGAAACAAAAAACATTATACCTCACAGTGAGAGCGTGAACCTTAATGTGGTCATAAATTAGAAAAATATCATAGTAATTGATCGTTAGAATAGAATAGAAAAATGAATTATTGCATAAACCAAATATGGCGTCCACAATCGTCAACGGATACACCTTTTTTTAATAATACCAGGTCGGAACGTGTCGCCAGCCGAGAAGACCTGGCTGAGGACTTGTCTTTATTTTTAAAGGATATATTATTACAATAACCGTGTATTGAAATTAAACACTTTATAACTGATTTATCGCATGTATATTACATTATTTAATTCCCGACGTTTCGAATGCTTTGCAGCAGTGGTCGTTGTGTTTAAGTGTTTAATTTCAATGTGTAATAATCGCAAAAACCTAAGAAATCATTAATAACCGTGTAAATAGAATAATACCACTGTGTAATTAGTACGAAATCCTAAGATGCTCTTGTGACAATAGACTACTATTGTGTTCGTAGATGTACCACTACTTACATATATGTTAAACTAGCTGACCCGGCGAACTTTGTTCCGCATTATAAATATTTAAAACAAAAAGAAAGTTGGACATAGGATACCTGAGATTTTTATCCCGTCCGTATAAAACCTACTTTAACAAAACGCAACTGACAGCGAAACGTTATGTTGTCTATAGTTTAATATGGCCGAAAATTTGACAATTAGAAATTTTGAATTCGACTTGTTTATATTGTTGTAATTCACATAATATATTTATAACTTGTAGCCTATGTGTTATTCTGATATATAAGCAATATTATTGTAAAGTTTCATTAAAATCCATACGGTAGTTTTTACGTGAAAGAGTAACAAACATCCATCCATCCATCTATCCATCCATCCATCCATCCATCCATACTTACAAACTTTCACGTTTATAATATTAGTAAGATTGTATTGAGACTAAATACATTTTTCAGGCCGATGACCCTGACACTTTGCCAGAAGTTACTTACACCATCATGATGGGCGACAGAGACTTGTTCTCAATAGACCGCAAGACTGGCATGATTAGGACAATGCATCCATTAGACAGAGAGATCACTGCTAGACACGAACTGATTGTTGGCACCGAAGAGAACAATAACGAAGGACCCGGTGCTACAACTACAGTAGAGATATTTGTTGACGTAAGTATTACTGTAGTGTGGTGGCGTCGTGCGGCGGGTCGTTCTCTTCCCTGCAATATGGTTGAGGAGGGCGATGGCTGCCGCATGCGTCATGCTTGTGATAAGGTGCCGTTGCTGGGGGTCGGTTGGCTTGGGCATTAGAAGGTTCCTATTGTCGGCTAGATTTGGCTGATGTTTGGCCCTTTGCAACTATTGTGCGAGTTTGCTCTCACAAATCTGTCTTATTACTTGTCTTGTCTTACTTAGTCCTGTACCCAAAAATGGCGATCTAAAAAGAGCAACTACAGAGTTTCTTGCCGGCTCTTCTCTGTAGATGTGCATTCCGAACCGGTGGTATATGGTAAATAATTAATTTTAAATGGTTAATTTTATTTTTTTGTTTGACCTGTCAAAGGAGCTCTAATGAGCCAACTTGATTAAATGACTTTTGATTTCGATTATTCCATCAAAAACATATTTTTTTATTTTATCCTGAAGGTGTCGTAAGCGCCGACAAAAGGAAATGACAATGCCGTTAACCAAGCCGCAAATGTAGGCAAACTTGATACGAAAACCTGTGCTAACCCGTCTGGTCAGCGTAGGTAGGCTAATTACCCTCCATGTAACAACAACAGACCGACTCGGCTGTGGGTCGTCTATGAGCTGAGTAATAGTCGTTGACGATTTCGCCGACAAAAGCATTGGGTGCCAAGTTCTGTGTAGAAAATCCTAAAAAAAAGTTAAAATCGTTAGACACTCCACGTGACCACAGTCAATGTCTTTGGACGTGGCGTTGTCCACTGGCTGCATTTTGACTCAAGAATACATCCTGCTCTACCGTTGTAAAACCACCATACATAGTGTCACCACCCCGTTCCAACTTGAGGTTGTCGTAAGAGCCAACATAAGGAAATGACAAGGCCGATAACATAGCCGCAAGAGTAGGCAAACTTGATACGAAAACTTGTGCTAACCTGTCTGCGCGGCGTGGCACAGTAGGCCAATGGCCCAACCTGTGATGGGAGGAGGTCCGACTCAGCATTGGGTCATTTACGGCCTGATTAGTAGTAGTTACGCACTTCAATCGCAAATACCGCATTAATCAGTCGCGGGTTCGATTCCCCGCACGGAAGAAATATTTGTACGACCTACAAGTATTTGTTCCGGGTCTGGGTGTTTTATATCTATAATAAGTATATATTTACAAAAAAAAATTATAATAAGTATTATATCATCCATCTCGTCACCATAACACAAGCATTAAGTTGCTTAACTTGGGACGAGATGGCGTTGTGTGAAATGTCCAAGGATATTTATTTATTATTATTTATAACATCGGAGAGGTAGAGAAAACAAGAGGGTGATATTAACTGGAACGTCCAAAATTCTAGGACAAAAACGACAATACGCCAATATTCACGTCAGCGATACGACCGGTGACAGTCGAAGACTCCGCGTCAATTGGTAACTTGGTGGAAACCGTTGTGGCAATCGATGAAGACGCCACACCTCCCAACAATAAGGTTCGGTACCAACTCGTTGGTAGAGGCAAAGCGTCGATCTACTTCCACGTGGAACCGGATACGGGCGCCATTAGAGTGCGAGATGACTTGAGGAAGGAAACGGACAGTGAGTACACGGTAAGAATTCAAGTGTTAAAGCGTTTTATTTTCAATGTACAAGAGACAGAATATCTTTTGCATTTGTATGAAAGGTGTGAATGTAGATACGGCGACTGATAGGTGTGTATGGAGACTAGCACCTAGCGTGGGACAAGGGTAGTAAGATGATAATGGTAATTTTAAATATGACGATTTACTAGTTTAAGAGTTCTGTAATAAAACCTACGTAAATTAAAGACCTATGTTCAGGAGTAGACTTCTGTGGCTGATAGATAGAGAACTTTAAATATAAAAAAACATATTTTTTTTTACTAACTTTTTCGTCTTATTGTATTTTAAGGTGGATGTGCAAGCATATGACCAAGGAGAACCGGTAATGTCTTCGGTGACAAGTCTTACCGTCTACGTTAGCCACTCAGCTACTGTGCCTCCAGATGTAAGTATATGTTCCGCTAAAATATTTAAAATGACCAACCGACCGGACAGACGTTGTCCTACATGATATTCGTGTACCGACTGCGGCGCCATCTGTCCGGCTGATTTGTGAATCTATACCATCCTCGGTGCCACCCAAACGTATATAAAAAAAATCATTCATATCGGTCCAGCCGTTTAGGAGGAGTTCAGTGACATGTATACACGCGTACAGTATAAATATATAACATAAAGATTAACATTACAGGGTGTTTTCCTTCGCAGTGTTTTTGTAATCGAGTGTTTCCTGATATTCATTTTGTCACTCGTATTTGCACACCTTGCAAGATATTTTACTGCGCTGGCGGTTGACAACTTCTCTTCAATCTATGTCGTATCTTGCATGGATTGTGCACCTTTATTTCAGGATTAAAGACCATGTCTCAATGCGGGGTTGAACTCTGCGATCTGAAAGCCAAATAAATTAGTGTTTGACTGATGTTTGATTGTATGATTTAAAAACTAACTTAAACACTTACTGTCCTATTCACGAAAGTCGTCATTTTTATTGAAGCTTTAAAATATAAATATATACCTTTGTCATTTGCAGCACTTCAGTTATTGTTTTTTTTTCGAATAAGTTAGTACGGTCCTCGCCAATCTTTATGGCCGCTCTGAATGTAGCCTTATTACGCTGCGCACAACACAAAATAGGTATCAGCGGGACGTACGCGGGGCGGGGAGGCAGGGCACGCACCCGCCCACCCGCGTGTTAGTGTGAGTGAGCTATGTTCGTATTGGTTATGAAATGTACGATGCGCTAGATCGTACCCACGGCTTCATTCAGAGTGGCCATAAAGATTGGCGAGGACTGTATGTGTATAGGTAAGTTAGTATATGAGGCAATAAGGACTTTATTTTTTCTCAGGTTGGATTGGGTTTCGCTGACACAGTATACACCGAACACATTGCTGAGAACTCTGCGAATAATACTCTCGTAAGGATTCTGCCGCTGCTAAACAAGAGAGAACATTCACCCGACACTCCCCTCAAGTGCCTGCTTACTGACACTTCACAGAAAGGTAAAAAAGTCGGCATTATTTTACGACTAGCTGGTGCCCGCGACTTCGTATGCGCAGGATTGTAGTTTCGAGTAGCTTATATTAGCGAGGGGTAGAAAATAACTATCATTGTGACATCAAAATTATCACATAAATATTTTTTGGTTCGCATTTGAAAAGTATAACAGCTTGACAATATTGCGATGTTACAGTCGCACTTTAATAATGAATCGCTAGTGTCTTGAAATGTCTCAAAACGCACACAACCGTCAATGACGTCTGCCCTTACGCGTCTGCCCGCGCACTCAGCGATGAGCGTGTTCTTCCCCCACCTCATCCGCCGTGCGTCGGACCACCCATCCATCCATACTTACAAACATTTGCGTTTAAATTAGTAGTAGGATGTAGTTAAAAATTGTTGCTTAGCAATAGATCTGCAGATGAAGCATCTGGCTCAGCGTCAGGTTACACAGATGACCACCATACTACCAGATGTTTAATGCATTTTACTTAGTACCAACAACTAGTAAGTCGTCCAAGAATACCCAAATTTACCTTCAGAAAAATAGTCTGAACCTACTTCTCAGCCCATAAATGACCCACTGCCGAGTCGGGCCTCCTCCAACTACATGGAGGGTAATTTATCTACTATGCCACGCTGGCAAGAAGGGTTTGCACAGGGTTCCATATCAAGATTTCCTTTTCTTCACGTTTTCGGCCTTGCTATTGTGTACCATGTATTCTAAATACGCTACCACACGGAATACTGAACCCATTTCGATAAAATGAGGGATGAATTCATACCGAATGAAAGTCGATACCAATCGAATAAACTGAATTTTCCAAATCCGTTTAAAAGTGAAGGAGAAAATACACACTAATTAAGATCGTCCTCCTTTTTTGAAGTTTATTAAAAAGGTATTCTGCCCTTATATCAAAACACTAAATCGGATTTTTTTGGAAAATGCTATATTTTAACCGAGCTAATATTTCTTCCAGGCATATTCTACGTTAAGCTAAACGAAGACAGAGACTGTGCGATATACCTGAACACCAGTTCTTTGGACTACGAGACACTATCCGAGTACTCTTTGGAAGTGCAGCTAGAATCTATTCAAGGGCTTATCAATCCAGACAATAGCAAAGCAACGATTAAGATCCATGTGACTGACGCCAATGATAATGCTCCGATATTTGTGTTCCCTGATCAATCCAGTTTGGCAGCTGCTAAGGAGAAGTATTTCGCGATTGTTACTAAGGACATGTTGTTGGGCACGAATGTTCTGCAAGTTAAGGTAAGAATTTTGCATTTAAACTTACAGTCCTCGCCAAACTTTATGGCCGCTCTGAATGTAGCCGTCGGTGCGAACTTGCGCATCGTACATTTCTTAACCAAAACGAACGTAGCACACTCACACTAACGCATGGGAGCGAGGACGCTTGCGGGTGGAAGACGGCGAGTGCGGGCGTGCCTGATTTTGTGTTCTGCGCAGTGCAATGCGACTACATTCAGAGCGGCCATAAAGAATGGGGAGGACTGTATGTTATAAAATTATATCAAAGCTACTATGTATTATATATAAAAAAAGTTTTAGGAAATGCATATCGGAGTATGTAGGGTATATTTTAATAAACAATTAGTTTAGTAACTAAAAGTAGTTGTTCGTTTAATAGACTTGCGCCGATAACGTAGTATATTACAAAAAGTCAACTTCCAACATAGAACCAGAATGCACATAAATGTTGCCCCTTGTCTTTCTTTTTTTAAACGAACCGCAGTGTTTTCATTACTCTACGTATAACCTTAATCGCGGGGCAGTTTACAAACATGTAATTCACGAATACAAATGACACCCAGACTCTGCGCAAGTGCCTCTGGTCTACACAAAGGCACTTGTCTCCCCGGAATGGAACTGGGTGATCCACAGGCATCCAACCTCTAGACCAACAAGGCAGCTTTGTAAATGTTATTTAACTATTCTAGAATACATTTTGAAATATTGAAGAAGATTGTTTAATGTCGTCACTAGATGGCACTGTAAAGGGGATGTTTATGCTATATGTGCGATGAGCTTAATGTGTAAGTTTTTTTTTATAGAATAAAGTAATATACTTGCGATAAGCCCGTTAAAAGTGTGTGTATTAGATGGCGCTGTTTCGTGTGATAATTTTAGTGTTTAAATTGATCATCAGGCGAGAGACAAGGACAGCGGAGACTTCGGCAAATTAGAATACCAGAAAAATTCATGGACAAGACACGCTGAGGAATATTTTACTCTAGACGCGGACACTGGAGTCATAAGTAATGTAAAAACCTTTGAGAGCGTGCCAAGAGATGCATTGCCTTTCAAGTTTAGTGTGACTGCGAGAGACAATCCTAAGTCTTCACAGGATTACAATATTGCGAGGGCATCGGTGGTGGTAAGTCTATCGGCTTTACTACTTAGCGCCTTTAATTTCTTCTTCTTCTCAGCCCGTAAAATACCCACTGCTGAGGCCCTTTTCCAAATACGGGAGGAAAATTTGCCTACTGTGCCACGCTAGACAGACGGGTTGGCGCAGGGTTTCGTTTCAAGTTTCCCTTCCAATTTGGAGGAGGCTCGTCTCAGTATCACTATCACTACTCACTACTATTATAAAACAAAGTCGCTTTCGTCTGTCCGTCCATATGTATGCTTAAATCTTTAAAACTACGCAACGGATTTTGAAGCGGTTTTTTTTATAATAGATAGTGATTCAAGAGGAAGGTTTATATGTATAATAAATTCATAATATTGTAGAGGAACACTGATAAATTTACAGGTTCGACCCCGGAATCGAACCCGGAACCCGTGATATAAAGGCAGCACATGCAAGCCCTAGGCCAACGAGACAGGGTATAATAGATAATACTGTATTTTTCAGATAAACCTCCTTCAAAAAGAAAACCAATTAGTACTGGAAGTGTCAGACCTCAATCCCGACGCAATGAGACGCAGGTCTCGTAGTTTGCTCAACGCTATAGAGGAAAAGACCGGGCTAGTTGCTGGCTTAGAAAAATTGACATTAAGACACTACCTTGGGGAGAATGGAACTTTGGAAAGCGATGCCAAAGGGACAGACGTGTGGCTGTATTTGGTGGATCCGAATACTGGAGAGATATTGACGAGAGATTCAACTCCTGTTAAAAAGTAAGTTTTTCTTTTTTAACATTTCAAAGGGAATTCAAGACAGCTATTTTGTTGATGACATGTGGAACAGAGATGTGGTCGCTCACTATGGGCTCCATCAGATGGCTCAAAGTCACCCAAAAGGCAATGGAGAGTGCTATGCTCGGAGTTTCCCTGCGAGATCGAATCAGAAATGAGGAGATACGCAGGAAAACCAGGGTAACCGACATAGCCCACCGGATTGCCAAACTTAAGTGGCAGTGGGCAGGGCACATAGCTCGCAGGACCGACGCTCGATGGGGCAGAAAAGTCCTCGAGTGGCGACCGCGTTTCGGAAGGCGCAGTGCTGGTAGGTCTCCCACACGGTGGACCGACGACCTGGTTAAGGTCGCCGGAAAGCAGTGGACGCGGGCGGCCCAGGACCGGCCTTTGTGGAAATCCTTGGGGGAGGCCTATGTCCAGCAGTGGACGTCTTTTGGCTGAAATGATGATGATGATTTTGTTGAAATATAACTTCCTCGCCTTTTTACAAATTTGATTAGAGTCTTCTACTACTACTCAACATGTAATTGACCCACTGACACGAGGCTCCTCCCATCACAGGGAGGCTAATTATTAGCCTACTGTGCCACACTGCCCAGATGGGTTGGCACAAGGCTTCGTATAAGTATTCCTTCTTGCGGCTAGGTTATCGGCCTTGTCATTTCCTTTTGTCGGCTCTTACGACACCCTCGGGATGGAATGGGGCGGTGGCAATATGTACTCTAACTCCGTCACCACATGAATTTACTATAGTCTAGTAACTACTAAACAGATTTGAGAAAATTGCCTTGTGTTGCCAGATATCAGTAATTTCCCACAAATTTGAAGTAAACATTTCCAAATCTAGAACAACTTTTAATAAAATAAATAACAAATAAATAAATATCCTTGGACATTTCACACAACGCCATCTCGTCCCAAGCTAAGCAACTTAATGCTTGTGTTATGGTAACGAGATGGATGTTAAACTACTTATATACATTTTTTTTTGTAAATACGTACATATTATAGATAGAAATGACACCCAGACTCCGAGCCAGTGCCTCTGGTTTAGACAAAAACACTTGCCCGACCCCGGAATCGAACCCGGGACCTAAAACCACTGGACCAACAGGAACCATTTAATAGTTTCCACTTTCCAACAGAGCTATAGACAACGGTGTCCATAAAGCGGTTGCAGCGAAACTTCAGTCTCCAGTTAGCGAAGTGCGAGCGCCTTTAATGGCAGTCGAGCCTCCAAGAAAACCGCATATAGCGGCTGCACCACTTGCTTCAGCACTCCCAGCGGCTTTAATAGCATTAGCGGCAGTGGTACTAGTCGCTGCCACTGCTGCAACAATATATATATGCGCTTCATGGAATAGGTATGAGACTTAAGTCCTTAGTAATAAGATCTATTTTTAACTATATTTTTAGGATTTCCAAATAGGTTTAATTACTAAACTAGTAGTCAATGTTATTTCAAAAGACTATATTCTGTCCGGTAAAGCTTTGTCTGTGTAAATTCGTGACTTGATGCAAAACAGTATGATGTGATAAAAACAAAAACTTCACGTATAATCTATCTGGTTATCGTCGTTTCAGCCCATAAATGACTCCTGAGTCGAGCCTCCTCCAAATGCATGGAGGGAAATTAGCCTACCGTGCCACGCTGGCAAGACGGGTTGGCACAGGGTTTTTGTCAAGTTCTTTTGTCAAGCTCCGCATTTGCTCTCACGTGTCGACGCACTTGCACACATGCGGAGTATGGTACTGCGCCATAGGTTTTAAGTACTGTCACTCGCACGCGGCTTGTGACAGCCAATGCAAGTGTTAGCATATGCGGCGGGGCTTAGTCGCCTCTTCCGACACCCTCAGTATAGTGTGGGTTGGTGACATTGTGTATTCTAAATCCGTCGCCACACCGACATCTGGTTATAGTGGGGTAATTCCACAATCAATTTGATCATGAGTTCTGATTTAGTAATGGGTAATGTATAGGCTGTTATTAACTTAATAGTGTGCCATGTATACTGCACATCAATGCCAGTTCACAATTTGACTGTTTAACGGAAGTTGATTAATGCTACATGTATATATTTTAAGTGTATTAGGTTCTATAGCATGGCTTACAAAGGGCCAGCGATGACAGTGTACAATTTCGCGCGCTCAGAAACTAAAGGAAGAATCACACATTATTTTTTATTGTTTAGATACAAAAAGCACAAAGAGCGGTCGGTACAACAGTATGGTACTCTCGGCATGGCGATGCCTCCTCCAAGGCCGCCTTCTGGTTACGAGTCGAGTGAAGATGAACCGGCTCCCAGATACGAAACACAGGTAAGACTATAAAAAGAATATTTAAATAAAAAAATATTATTCTTAATTAGCAGAAATGTTTATTATTAAATTAACTATAGTATGACCGTTACCGCTGTACCGCGCCCTAGGTATGTGCGCGGCGAGGCGGGAGAGGGTACCGCCCGCGCCGATGTGTCAGTCGGCCGTCAACGCTTACGGTGGTGCTCTTACCCGTACGGCGGCGGTGCTTTTCTTACCAGTCCCACGACTCGCCGCACATACCTAGGGCAAGGTACAGTGGTAACAGTCATACTATAGCGTCTCTCTCTCTCTCTCTCTCTGTGTGAAAATGAATGAAATTATAATTGCCAGGAAAAAGGTTAATTCTTTTTTTAACCCCCGACGCAAAAAGAGGGGTGTTATAGGGAGTTTCACGACTGTGTGTCTGTCTGTCTGTCTGTCTGTCGGTCTGTCTGTCTGTCTGTCTAGAGACAGAAGAAGAATAACCGAATGTCTGCAAATACAATCGAGTGGGGTCTCAAATGAAAGCGCATCACGTGCAATTTAACAAAATCTACATTATAATAAGTATGTAGGTACCTATAAAACATATAAAATTAAAAATAAATTAAAAATTTTAATAAACCCCCGACACAATGACCTAAGTATCCTTTAAATGGTAAACAATAAAAAAATACATCGCGTTGGGGGACCAGGGGTCAGGTAATAAATAAATAGGAACGGTTCCCCAACGCGATGTATTTTTTTATTGTTTACTTTTTATAGGATACTTAGGTCATTGTGTCGGGGGTGTATTTAAATTTTTAATGTAATTTTTATTATACAGAGTGATTTATTGTGTAGTGTAAACCTGAAAGTAGTTTTAAAATAGGTTAAGCACAATGTTAAAAGAACAAATAATAATAACTATACCGACCGACCTCACTCCCGATATTAATTTAGTAGATAAAATTCATAACACTATATTAGACATATAGGTGATACTGAATGCGCACTTATAACACTTATTTGCAGAGAACATATCTAAATATACAGTCTTAAAAACGAAATCAATCAAACATGGCGTTGCTCGGCGCAAAAAGAAATCATTGTCCCAATAGTCATATCCGCTACAGCTTTATCCCAAACACCACACAGCCATTGGAACGTTAGATATGCCATATTCATGAAATACTGCAACAACCATGTAATGTAAAATGATGCTAGTTAAAAAAGTGGCAGACAACGAACTCCGCACCTAAAAATCAGTCATGTTCATTTGGATTAGGCGTGTTTGCATCAAATTAACGGCGCTCTAAAAGCTAAATTAACATGAAGTAAAATTCAATATAATAATATTTTAATCATCCTTTCATCCCATAAATGACCCACTACTGAGTCGGTCCTCCTACGAATTCATGGAGGGAATATCTTATATATTCCCTCCATGAATTCGGAGGAGGACCGACTAGGCTACTGTGCCACGATGGCAAGACGGGTTGGCATAGGGTGTGTTTCAAGTTTTCCTTCTCTTGCCGCTAAATGATCCTCAGTCTCCTCTGACGCTCCTTCAGTCGCCTCTTACGAAACCCTCAGAATAGTAAGGGTTGGTGATATTGTGTATTCGAAATCCGTCACTACATGGAAAATTATAATATTTTAATACCCAATACTAAATGTACTCTAATTTACAGGTTTTAAATATGGCTGTGGACGACACCGATTTGCAACTAGATTTCAGTCCAAACAATCATGCGTTTAACATTCATAGTGTTCAGTATATGTCCAAAGACAATGGTAAGTTTTCCATTAAAATTATAATTTCATTTACCTATTATTATTAGGCAAATTGATTAACAATTATAAAAACTCTTAAAAACTTTTAGGCGAAAGAAGCCCAACTTTATCAGAGACTGCCACAACAGCACGCGCTTCGAGCGTCAACGAAAACGGAGGCACGCTGAATAACAGACACACCGCAACGTTCGATCATATCGCAAACAACGCATCCATTGCTCGCAATACTCAAACTCTTAACCGAAGGATGCCTACGTCGCATCCATTGAACAACTCAATAGGAACACTGCCACGAGTTAGCAATAATAATATTGGTGGCGGACTATTGGCCTCTACCCTTGGAAGAAAAATAAATGGAGGAAATAATCATAAGAAAAAAGCCACACATCCTATCATGGCCTACGATGAAATTCCTGGATTGCAAACGTAAGTGGTTTTAGTTTTGAAGATCGACCCAGAATTATGATTATCTATCCCTTTCTTTTCTTAAAAAAATAAAAAGTATTTCAGTGTGGCATAATCAACTAGGTTTTTTTAATTCAACAAACACAAATGAGACACAATCAAATCGTCTAGTAAAGACACACCACAGTTTTTCATTCAAAAAGTCAAGTTTACAAAATACATCCTTCGTTTACTCTCCATAGCTATAGCAGCGAAATATTATACAATGTATCTTATTTCAGAGCATCTGACAACGATAACGTAATGTTTGGCAAACGGAATTTCACTGGCTTCGGCTACGATCAGTCTCCTGTAGAAACAACAACAGAATTATAAGTGAAACTAATACTAATTTATTAGTGAATAAAATTAACCCATATGTGAAGTGATCTAATATTGAAGTGACTAATACTGCCAATGTGCTTAAAGACTGGATACCGTCCATACCTAACGATATATTTTTATAAAACATATTTAAACACATAATGTGTTCAACGAATGTAATAATATTTCGTGTAAATAAAATCGCGACTGAAATATTAATAAAGATAAATAGTTTTAGCTATCGATATGAAATGTGAATAACGAATTTTTAGATACTTTTTCATGTACTTAATGTTATTTAGCCAAGGCTAGTCTTGTGTGCGAGGAAATTGCATAATAATGTAAATATGGCATTACATGGTGATGTGTCATCAATAAACATTTAACACACTTTCTTTTTCAAATATTGCATCTTAACATCAAAGATTTAAAGCTCAATATTCTGTAAACGTTAATGTGTATGAAATGGTTTTTGTTGGAGCTCATTTTAGGGTACCTGAAATGTTAGATGCAGGTACAAAATATTTTTCGTTTCAAGCATTTACTTCTTTGTAAGTAAGTTTCGCTTGAATTTCTCTTCTTTCTGATATCTTTAGCAACATGCAGGAAGAATGATAAATGCTGTCAAATACACGTAAGTCGTTTTGTCCCATACCCATTGAAATTTAGCACCTACATTTTTAACCGGTCTGAAAAAATCTAAATCAGATTTCGGCTTCAGTCGCTTGTAGATAGATCATTTGGATTCTTCTGTAGTAGTAGATCTCTGACATTTGTACTATACAAAGTACCACGTTGTATACATAACATTTTGAGGATTGCTTCTCGTAGCTTTCTTTAAACCTTTGACTAAATTCCTATTTATATTATGTTCATTTATTTGCTGTTAATATTGCTTTTATTAATATATTAACTTTGAAAATTAGATTTTTTTTATCTGAATATATAATCATACCAACATTTAGAACAAAGTATTGCCCGGTCATACTTCTGCATGTTGTATACATTCTTACGTTGTATATTTATGTATATCGCAATAAGCTCAGTCTCAACTCGAAAAAAATATATTATCTTTTAATGAACGATTCGGTTCAAATTGTAATTCTGATTCGAATAGTATATTTTTTCTGTGTTGTTACACTGTTTATTGAGCGATGCGATATGTAAAATATATCCAACATAAAATTATAACACCCTCTGTACTTTATTAAAAAAATGTACTTATACCTACTATGTATATATCTTTTGTAGATAATTGTATACTTACACCACCAAGTAGAAAACAATTTCTAGATCAGTTTTTACTATTTTTACTTTTTAAAATAAGAAAAGGTGTACCATCCATTTTAGTTTACTATCTTTCTGAATAGATATAGATTTTGTTTTCATCCTTACCGGTAGTACTACATACGAAAGTCTTTTAATTTTATGTAGTTTGTTACTGGTTATATTTTTACAGCTATTTCAATTTTTTCTCAATAATTTTATACCCACTATCAACCCGGCAAGGTTGAGAAAGAAATTCAACATTAATCTAATTTTTTCCATCAGGGTAATTAATTCATCAATGCCTTCGACATTTTTGACCTCATAAATCGTGTATATTTCCGAGCTGTGAATCTAATAGTCTCTATTTTCTTTTATTCGTAAATAAGCTTTTATTTTTTATCTTTTTTTACGAATTTTGTGCCAGTTACTGTTAAATTATAATTTTAAGGGTTTACGCTAAGTCTACATGTGCAAAATGAATTTATTTTTTGTATTGTTACCGAAAATTAAAGAAATGAATACTCATTAGCTTCATTAGCTTTTCAAGCACATTGAAGTAGTTTTAATAAACATTGAATTAAATGAATTGAAAAAAAACATTGAAGTGAATTTAGATAAGTAAATGGAGTCGCCATATGTTCAATATTTTCCACAATCTTGTGGTGGACACGTTCTAAGAGTAGGATTAATATTGTGGCGCTGGTGTAGACATAGCACTAAAGATTTTAAGCATAATAGAAATGTTCAGATAAATACTTACTACTATGTTTTGTTTTTAAATTTGGATCGGGCCTCTAAATGTGATTTGTGCCAAAACGGTTAGTAACGTTAATGGTAATTTAATTTTACTATTGGATTGTAAAGTGTTACTTAGTGTATCGCGTGTATAATATATTGTAATATAATAAAATGTTTATTTTACTCGTGAAAAATAGGTATGAAATATAATTTTGTGAATAAAAATTGTTAATATAATTTTTGAAATACATCAGATTTTATTATCGAAGCTGCGTGGTTTTATTTATTGTTTAGGTTTAACGTTCTATCAACTGCGTTGAGTATGCACCGAATTCAAATAGGTACATCATGAAATGTCTGTTTATTAACGTAATTCACATTTAATTATCACTTATAACAGAAATGAAGAGATACGCAGGAAAACCAACCAGGGTACCTGGGTGCCAAACCAGGGTCACCGACATAGCCCACAGGATTGCCAAACTTAAGTGGCAGTGGGCCGATGGGGCAGAAAAGTCCTCGAGTGGCGACTGCGTTTCGGAAAACGAAGTGCTGGTAGGCCTCCCACACGGTGGACCGATGACCTAGTTGAGGTTGCCGGAAAACGATGGATGCGGGTGGCCCAAGACCAGTCTTGGGGAGGTATATGTCGAGCAGTGGACGTCTTTTGGCTGAAATGATGATGATGGCTTTGGGAACTATCGAAATTATACCCTACCTACCCACAAAATCCAAAGGCATCCCTCGACTGCCTAAATCAAGATAAATGGCTCCGGTCCCCAATGAGACATGCTCCGCGACCTTGGGGTGAATCCTAAGGCAAGCCTAAGGTATGAGCAGCACATTGCACGTGCCTCTTTTAGGTGCCTGATGATGGTACTTGATGCAGCGGTGTGCAAAGTTGTTGCAAAGTTGTTGTTAGTCCACACCTAGCCGCTCCTCCATTCTCGCTGTCGCGGCATTAGAAGGCTCCCAAGTCAATTAAGAAGACCGAAGAGATCCCGGAGCCAAGAACCCGCCACGAGACAGAATACTGTCAGACGAATACGTCTGGGCTCTCACTCTCCCAGAGGAGTCCACCTTATCTTTATTTTGGTTTCGCTGGGGAAATGTTTTATGCATGCCGCTGCCCTTCGGGACTGAGGTCGGCGATTACTTACCTACTTCTCAGCCCATAAATTACCCACTGCTGAGTTGGGACTCCTCCAACTACATTGATAATTAGCCTACTGTGCCACACTGGCCAGACGGGTTGGCACAGGGTTTCGTATCAAATCCCACAATGCCGCAACAGGACGCGAGTTGGAGCACCCCGGGGAGGTTTAGTGGGTAGGCCCCCACTATGGGGGAGAGTCCCACACTCCCCTCGCTGGCCATCCCCGTGGCCGGCGAGGAGGTCCATAAAGGATTTAACCCCGGGCGAACAAAAAAAAAAAAAAGGGTTTAGCCTTAAGTTTTCCTTCTCTTGCGGCTAGGTTTTCGGCCTTGTCACTTCCTATTGTCGACTCTTACGAGACCGCTCATACACACGAACGCCACGAACGGCATGTTGCCCACGGCACGCCGGCTGCTGCTTAGCATGAAGTGGGGTGGTGACAAAATGTATTCTAAATCCGTCGCCACGTGGAATTAATAGTACAAAAACCAATATAAAAAAATCGCTACAATAACCATTATGCAACTTGTACTGGCATTTCATCGTACAATATTAGAAAAGTGGTATTTCAAGCTTGCCTAATAAGTAGTCAACGCATCCATAAAATACAAGCCTAGTGTCCTAATGGCGACATAAAAGCCTCTAAAATGTATCAAGGTAAGACCCCTGAAACCCTTTAAAACCATTTTGAATGGCGTGTCAAATTGAATTTTAATGTTCAAACGAAACCTTTCCCAGAGCCCATTTCACGAATAAATAAGAAAAGCATTAATTTCAGGTTGAACAGGTAGTGCGGGATACAGGTCCAGGTCTACAGGTTAAGCAAATGTCTTAGCCGCTGTTTGGATCCGTGGTTATTATATTAGTATTTGACCACCCTGCTACCGAAGCACGTAATTCTGTCGGCCTCAGCTGGCTTTCTTATGAATTAAATGATGAACAGCGTTTTCATTTCAACAAATACCTTTTATGTCACATCATGTGGATAATCTATACTTACTAATATATATTAGATATATTTATATTAGAGTATAAGTAATTATAAATAGTATTTAAGGTTAAATTGTGCCGAATACATTATTTTTCATTCTTCTTTCTTATAAAAGCTGCAGAGTTTGTATGTTTGTTTGAACGCGCTAATCACAGGACCTACTGGTCCGATTTCAAAAAATATTTCAGTGTTAGATAGTCCATTTATCGAGGCTATATTTTATTTTCAAAAGAATTAGGGATCCGTATGAAAATTGCGATTTTGTAAACCAAGGTGTAAAATCGAAAACCTATTTATGTTTATATATATATATATATAAAATCTATTGACAATAGAACAAAATGTTGTACTACGGGTTTGTAGGTCTTATAAAGATCGCGACAGCACATATCTAACTATCATAGTTTAGTCACAATAACCGCTTATAAGTTCATAAAAAATATGCATAGATATAAGCACGGGTTCGAAGCCCACGCGGGCGAAGCCGCGCGCAAAAGCTAGTGTATTATAAAAGGTATTTCATCCTGAGAGTGTCGTAAGAGCCGATATAAGGAAATAACAAGGCCTAGCTGATGACCTAGCTGCAAGAGAAGGAAAACTTGATACGAAGCCCTGTACCAACCCGCCTGGCAAGCGTGGCACAGACAGTTTGCTAATATTGCAAGAGGGCTGTTGGCCAGACGGATTGGCACAGGGTTTCTTACAGGGGCATAGCGTGCCTTGGTGGGGCCCCGTATAAACAATTATTTGTGGGCCCCTAGGAAGGGTAAAGAGTTCTCACAAAAGAAAAAAAATGTGCATAAAATTGATACACTTTTTCCAAATTTTTTTCACACAATTTAAATTAAATACTTTGGTCACTCTCCTTGCCTTTTTTTCGGCAAACTGATTTATTAAATGATTTATATCTGATGATGGTTTTTCTAAAGTTTCTACCTCTATAAATAAATAAATAAAATAAATATCCTTGGACATTTCACACAACGCCATCTCGTCCCAAGTTAAGCAACTTATTGCTTGTGTTATGGTAACGAGATGGATGATAAACTACTTATATGGACCTCTATGGACAATAGTGACAGGTCTGACAGGCGTTCAGCGAAGTTTTTATTATTGTTTGCTTACGCACGTCGGGGACCCCGAGGCCTGGGGCCCCCGTATAATTGATACGGCAGATACGGCGGTAGCTACGCCCCTGGTTTCTTACCAACTTTTCTTGCGGCTAGATTTTCGGCATTCCCTTTTGTCAACTCTTAGGTCACTCTCAAGACGGAATGGGGATTGAAATGGTTCAATCCGTCACCTCTCAAATGACTCATTCTGTGTCTTGCCAATGCCTTACTATTATACATATATAATCTCGTCCCAAGCTAAGCAACTTAATGCTTGTGTTATGGTAACGAGATGGATGATAAACTACTTAAATACATTTTTTTTTTCGTAAATACATACAAATTATTGATAGAAATGACACCCAGACTCCGAGCCAGTGCCTCTGGTTTAGACAAAGACACTTGCCCGACCCCGGAATCGAACCCGGGACCCGTTGATCCAAAGGCGGCACATCTAACCACTAGACCAACGAGGCAGTCATGGATTTAGCGTACGTACTTCCATAAGAGTAATAGCGCGTAAATCTGTTCCCTAACACTAAACTTACTCAATGCATTAAGCATTCTCACTCACCCCTTCAGCGGCTAGAATATCTGCAAATATTTCCACCGTACACACACTTCATAATAATTAGAGTGACCATCGTTTGAGATTTCAACGTTAACTTACCATCTCTGCCTTTTATCCCAACATCATTGCGATCAGCACCATCCAACCTGATTTGGCTAATTACCATTTATACAGAGTCAGAACCTTTGCGACCTACTCAGTGTGACCACCAGTATTTACACAGTTATGGTCACCTGATGTCCACGAGGCACCCACTGTGGTAATCGGTGATTATGTGGTTAAACCACCTGCCAGTTTTTAGGCCACTGCTTACATCTAACGACTGCTATAGATGTTAGAATGACAGCTGCGACCGACTACCCTCTGAGGCAAGGAGGAAGTCAGGGCCCAACATCCAGCAGACCCAGACGTTGCCTGCAGAGTGATTGTGTTCCGCACTGCCTGCTAAGCTATGCGACGTTATCTTAGCATTGAACATACCTTTTTTAAATTTCGCTGCTTTATACACACACGATTGTGTGTATAAAGATAAGTGAAATTGTAAATACAAATGTAAACTTATGAGGCGACATGATCGCTCAGCGACCAAGATTCTAAAATAAATAAAAAAAAAATACACACACAATTCGGAACACTCGACCACTAAAACCGCAGGTGTATACCTGCGGTTTTAGTTTTGAGGGTATCCTCAGACGTATCGCTTTTTGCAAATAAGAACTATATTTTGAAATACTGGTAGTCGGAAAGTCCATACCGATAGTTCATTATGAATGTGAGTGAACACAAGAGTTGTGAGAGACCAAAAGATATGGATGGATTGTGAGAATGTGGAAATGTGTGTGAAAGATGTGATTTGAAAAGATATGACGACCGATAAGACTGGATGAAGACTACCACTTAGCATGGGACAAGGGCCGAAAGATGATAATGGTATTTTTAAACATGGCGGTTATTAAGACTTTTGTGAGGTTTCATAATATCTTCACTATCACTATCACTACATAGTATAAAACAAAGTCGCTGTCGTCTGTCCGTCCCTATGTATGCTTAAATCTTCAAAACTACACAACGGATATTGATGCGGTTTTTTTTAATAGATAGTGTGATTCAAGAGGAAGGTTTATATGTATAACACACCCCCGCTTTGCATGGGCGAAGCCGGGGCGGGCCACTAGTTATGTGATAAGAGTTATAAGAGTTTAGTGATAAAACCTACGTAAAAAAAGTTTGTTTTGAGTTTGAAATGTCAAGTGTTTTCCAGTGAAGATGATGAAAATCAAAATGTCTGTCCTAGAATTCATATAAAAGTATGGGTTTCCTACTCACGTGCCCCGCACTGAACAATCTCCACTGCGTACATTTTTAAAATTAATATCTCTTTGTACCATGGTCCCTGGTGTGTATTACGTCAGGTAACATTACGGAATCGTCGGATACTTTATCTATAATTCTATGCAACATAGGTTTAACTGCTCATCTATCTTCTATCTATCTATCTTCTATTTAAATAAAAATGAATCGCAAAATGTGTTGGTAAGCGCATAACTCAACCAGGCCAATTCTTTTTTTTTAATGTTCGTTGAAGTTCAAGGATGATTTTTACGGCCAGAAAAAATCGAATAATTGCCTGCAAATCCCTAAAAACAGCGTTTTTCTTTCCCATACAAACGTTTTCTAACTAAAACGTAACTAAATCATTATTATTATATACTAGCGGCCCGTTCCGGCTTCGCACGCGTGCAATGTTACTCGCGGTTATTGTCGTACGCGGGTGATGCCGCGGGATGAAGCTAGTTTCAAATAAAATAATATAATAATCCTAGCGCTATAAGCCTTTTTAAAGTAATAGCAAAAAGGTTAGTCGACATCACAGGAGACCGAAGAGCTGGTAGCTACTTCAGACAAAGAATCAGTCTAGCGATTCAAAGGGGGAACGCTGCCAGTATCTTCGGAACCTTGCCTAAAGGGACTCCTTTAAATAATATATTTTAGTATTTAAGTTTTAGGTTAATTGGTATTTTTAGTCTTGTTTTATTACTTAAGTTAGTGTTTATGGAATAATGTGGGCAAATAATATATGGGACCCATCTGGAATAATAACCAGGATACATATTAATATGGGTTTTCAAAGCATGCCCGTGTAGTGATGTACTTAGAATAATGCCAACACCCCATTCCATCCTGGGGGTGTCCTTAGAGGCGACAAAATACAAGGCCGATAACCTAGCCGCAAGGGAAAGAAAACATGATTCAAAACCCTGTTCAACCCGTCTGGCCAGCGTGGCATAGCAGGCTACCCTTGAAGTAACTCGAGGACGGCTTGACACAGCAGTGGATCTTCACGAGCGTTTATGATGATGATTATGATTCATATAACACTGAATAAAATATTTGTTTTGTGTTTTTACTGTATAGGTATCGAGTAAATTATTCTTTTTTTCTTTGCGGAAAATAATGGAAACCTCTATTCATTAATAGTTAATTATTATGCAAAATAAACAATAACAGTTTATATTATTTAAATAAAAATGATATTTACTCAATATGTTGTTAAAAAGAATAATAAGCACATGTATAGTAAAATTATCCGAGTAAATTTAAGGAAAGAATCGGCACAGTGCTGTGAGCCCTCCCACACGGTAGACCGACGACCTAGTTAAGGTCGCCGGAAAGCAATGGAAGCGGGTGGCCCAGGACCTGCCTTTGTGCAGACCTATGTCCAGCAGTGGACGTCTTTTGGCTGAAATGATGATGAAGGAAAGAATCTAGAGACTCCTAAAAACTAAAAAGTTTCAGGAGTTGAAATGAAACAACTTAACAACAACGGATTTATCGCGCGTATTTTACATTATTTAATTCCCGGCGTTTCAACACTTATCTGGAAGATCTCTGGACAGCGTGAGCATGAAGTTTCTGTGTACAAATTTAACTGTTTCTTTGTAGTTTTTAAATACAACTATCATCTAGACTACAAAACATTCGAACGTCTGGAATTAATAATGTAAAATATACGCATTAAATCAGTTAAAAAGTGTTTAATTTCAATGTGTAATAGTCCTAACACATCTTAAATACACAAGTCAGTAGCGTTAAAACTCTAGTGGTCTAACCTTTGACGTTACCGGTAGTTCCTTTTGATGGGTCTCAGAGGGCAGCTGGTATAGGTATAGGGAAATTACCTTGAATGCGTCATGCTCGTGATCGGGTGCCGCCAGTTGGGGCCGGTCATCCCTTAACTGCTATTGACATACCTACATAGCTTTATATTGATCTCCTGGACACTTCTGTTGTGCAATATGTTACATTGTCCTCACATCTTAGCTTAGGTACTATAAATATACACGAAATCAATGTAACCCAATCAGATGCTTGTAACAGAAAATATGATAAAAAGAGTGTCCATGGAGTTTCTTGCCTGTTCTTCTCCATAGGATCTACTTTTTGGAACATGCAACTAGATTCCTAACTTCACTTTTGACTTTTCAAAAACACCAGTAAATAGGTTCAATTGAAATAAATGATTTGAGTTTGAGTTTGAATGATTTCCCAAAGTACTCGTGCAGTTCCGTGTGGTGACGGATTTAGAATACTTGGTGTTATCACCCCATTTCATCCTGAGGGTGTCGTAACAGCCGTTATAATAAAACGATAATTCCGAAAACATTGCCGCAAGACAAGGACAATTTCAAAAGAAACCCTGTGCCTACCTGTCTGGCTATCGTGACACAGTAGGCAACTACCCTCCATGTAGTTGGAGGAGGCCCGACTCAGCGGTGGGTCATTTATGGGCTGAGTAGTAGTAGTCGTCTCGCTGCGGGCCTGACATCCGTTGCCCGTCGTGTCGAATAACTAGAGTTAAAATAAAAATCAACTAGAGTTTCTCGTAGCCTCTTCTCTGTAGAGCAGTTTTTCGAACCGGTGATTATTTCAAATGTGTTTATGACACAAAAGACACATGAGAGCCAATTTGATGAAATTAATTTTAGATTTGTATTTTGAACCGGCCGGCGGGTTCCATGTCGTTGTCGTTACCCCCCAAAAATGACCCACTATTGAGTCGAGTCTCCTTCAAATTCATGGAGGGTAATTAGCCTACCTATATTCCTCAGTGCCTGAAGACAAAAGTATTCGAATAGTGCTTGTTGTCAGCGATGACATACGGATCAGAGACGTGGCCGTTCACAATAGGACTTATTAGGCGCCTGAGAGTCACCCAACGTGCAATGGAAAGAGCTATGCTCGGAGTTACTCTACGTGATAGAATCAAAAATGAGGAAATCCGTAGAAGAACTAGAGTGACGGACATAGCTAGAAGGATTGCACAGATTGCCACGTGGCCCGTAGAACGGATGGCCGCTGGGGCATAAGGGTCTTGGAGTGGCGTCCACGTATGGGAAAGAGGAGCGTGGGAAGACCCCCAACTAGGTGGACGGACGACCTTGTAAAGGTCGTTGGGAGTCGGTGGATGCGGTCTGCACGAGATCGCACATTGTGGAAATCTATGGGGGAGGCCTATGTTCAGCAGTGGACTTCTTTGGCTGATAGATAGAATTAGCCTACTGTGCTGACTATGCTGGCCGGACGGGTTGACACAGGGTTTCGTATCAAGGTTTCCTTCTATTGTGCCTAGGTTTTCAGCCTTGTCTTTTCCTCTTGTCGGCTCTAAGACACACTTAGGATGGCATGACCATCCACCCATGAATGAGCGTTATAAACATTACGTTATAAATCCATCACCATATCATCATCATACCACCGGTATTAAGTTTTCCTCCTCTTGATGCGAAGTCGTCTCATTGGTTGCCTCTCAAGATCAGGCACTGAATCGGTTGGTGACATTGTGTACTCTAAATCCGTCACCACATGTCCAACCTAGTTAACGTATTGATATCTTAGGTTTTTGCGATTATTACACATTGAAATTAATCGCTTTTCAACGGATTCTCGTTTATATTACATTATTAATGTACCGACGTTTCAGCTGCTTTGCAGCAGTCGGGGTCGCGAGAGAGACTAGATGGCAGATGTCTTTAAAAGTACATAGAAACAGATATAATCTACCGCCTTTAAATTTTGTTTTATTGATAACGTTTCATAAGCAGGCAGAATTAGTTTATTTAAACACTAGTTACTGTATTTTGAACTATCTATTTTCTATGTAAATGTAGCCGGAACTACGTTTCTGTATCTGAAACCCACAGAGCGGATATGACCTTTTAAGATTTGTGGAGAATCTGTAGAAGGTCACGCGAGCATTCATCAACAAACCCTTTTAAAACTCACTAAAAGCCTTTACGGTTGGCGTGATGGACGAAAATCGTGACGATAGGTGGCTATTTACCGTAAAGAAATAAACCTTTTATTGTTGAATAGCGACCCGCCCCGGCTTCGTACGGGTTCAATGATGAACTTCTAAATTTATCAGTGTTTCTCTATTATATTATTATGGATGTATTATACATAAAAACCTTCCTCTTGAATCACTCTATTGATTAATAAAAACCGCTTCAAAATCCGTTGCGGTGGTTTACAGATTTGACAGACAACAGCGCAGCGCGTGACACAGGCTTCCTCCAAGAATTTCCTCAAAGGCCGGTCCTGAGCCGCTCGCATCCATTATTTTCCGGTAACCTTAACCAGGTCATCGCTCCACCGTGTGGCAGGCCTACCAGTACTGCGTTTTCCGGAACGTGACACTCGAGGACTTTTCTGCCCCATCGGGCGTCAGTCCTGCGAGCTATGTGCCTTGCCTACTGCCACTTAAGTTTGGCAATCCTGTGGGCTATGTTGGTAATTATGGTTGCGAATCTCCTCATTTCTGGATCTCTCTCATTCAATCTCGCAGGAAAATTCCAAGCATAGCACTCGCAATTGCCCTTTGTGTGACTTTGAGACTTAAGATATCCCATAGTGAGCGACCACGTCTCTGTACCATATGTCATCACGGGCAACACACATTGATCGAAGACATTTATTTGCCTTCAAATACTGCCTAATTGTGGACGAAAACAAACTGTAGCGACCAACATGCTACATACTTTACGAGATTTACCCGACAAATCGGAACTAATTTCATTTCAATTTCATCGCTTTGTTAAAAATGTTTACCACCAACCACGCACACTACTGTTACGATAAAATAATTTACGACTGCCATTCATTTGTTTTAGTACAATGTCATGATTACCCGTTCAATTTGAACAGTTGTCTTGTTTGATAGTATTTTTTTAAATGTTCACCATTATTATTTGTATAGATATCGCTGAATTAATTGTTGTGGTTTACAGACGATACCTAATAAATACTTGTACTTGAGTAGAAGACAAACAGTGTCTATTAGCATGGTGATGTTATTACACGTATTTTTGATTGTTCTTATTGCTAACATAGCGGCGGCCAATTCCCCACCGCGGTGTCCACTTGATGGTAGATATGGACATTTTTATTTATGAAGCTTATGATAGCAAAATATATTAAACTTAAGTGTTTAGATTTAAAGTCTTAATTTGTACTAAGTGTTCTGTGAGTTGTTTCATTCGGAGCTCATACAAAGTTGCTAGCTTCCTTAATTATAATATTACCTACACTATGAATTAATCTATACAAATAAATAAAATTGGAGTGTCTGTTTGTATAATAAAATAACCACTTTTTACTAAATGCGGACTACATAGACAAATTTTATACTTGTGTGTCAGTCTGTTCGTTCCGGCTAATCTCTGGGACGGCTGTACCAATTTTGACGGGAGTTTTACTGATAGAAAGCTGACGATACAAGGAATAACATAAGCAACGTTTTTTTAGACTAGCTTCGCCCCGCGGCGTCACCCTTGGTACGACAACAAGTAAGCGCTGGTGAAACCGCGGGGCGCGGCTAGTCTTAAATAATTACAGTAGTTAATTTATTCAACTGTGCCACGCTGGCCAGACAGGTTGACAACAAAAAAGTTGTTGTTCAGATAACTTATTAATTAACTAGTGGCCCGCCCCGGCTTCGCCCGTGCAAAGCGGGGGTGGGTTATACATATAAACCTTCCCCTTGAATCAACCTATCTATTAAAAAAAAACCGCTTCTAAATCCGTTGCGTAGTTTTAAAGATTTATGCATACATAGGGACGGACAGAAGAATGCGACTTTGTTTTATACTATGTAGTGATAGTGATGAGCTCCTGAATCGGTATTTTCACTGGCAGTTACCTGTCCTGTCAAAATCGAGAGACTGATGTAACAAGCAGTAACTTAGGCTACTTTTCTTGACAACCCTTCCCCCCGATTTTCAGGAGCTAATAATAAGTTCAATCGAATTCATAAGGTCGACTTTCACTGGTAGATAGCTATCTGCCAGATAAAGGCATGTCAAAATCGACAGAAAATAATAGATTAACAGAAACTAAAAAAATACACTTTTATAGAAAATCTACCTAAAAAATAGAAAATAAATTTTAATAAATTTGAATTAAAAATAGTGTCAGAAAAAATATTTTATTGTAAAAAACTGGGTCAAAATCAATTCGCACAGTTAAGATTTCCCCGACTACAACTGTTGTGGGATATGCGCTGCGATCCCTAGCCAGACATATCACCTCGTCTGCCTGCATGATCATCCCTTTGCGCCAAAAGATCTTTCGCATCTTTCTGAACGCGTTCCCGGTCGGCTACAATCTTTCCGCACCCCGGAGTCGCACATACCATGGCTAGTACAACGGCCGGGTATCCAAGACGATTTCCAACGAAAAGAACACACCTTCCAAATTCGAACTTCGCCAAAACACGTGACCGCTTTGTTAAAAATGTTTACCACCAACCACGCACACTACTGTTACGATAAATAATTTACGACTGCCATTCATTTGTTTTAGTACAATGTCATTATTACCCGTTCAATTTGAACAGTTGTCTTGTTTGAATGTATTTTTTTAAGTGTTCACCATTATTTAATTTTGTATAGATATCGCTGAATTATTTGGTATGGTTTACAGACGATACCTACTAGATACTTGTACTTGAGTAGAAGACAAACAGTGTCTGTTAGCATGGTGATGTTATTACACGTATTTTTGATTGTGCTTATTGCTAACATAGCGGCAGCCAATTCGCCTCCACTTGATGGTAGATATGTACATTTTTATTTATGATAGCGAATCAAATTATATTAAACTGAAGTGTTTAGATTATAAAGTCTTAATTTGTACTAGGTGTTCTGTGAATTGTTTCATTCGGAGCTCATACAATGTTGCTAGCTTCCTTATTTATAATATTACCTACACTATGAATTAGTCTATACAAATAAATAAAATTGGAGTGTCTGTTTGTAATAATAAAATAACCACTTTTTACTAAATGCGTAAGTATGTATACACAGTCATCATCATCAGCCCACATTAGTCCACTGCTGGACATAGGCCTCCCCTAAAGAGCGCCATAGCGCCCTGTCTTCAGCTTGACGCATCCAGCTGCTGCCCGCAACCTTTCGCAGATCGTCGCTCCATCTAGCAGAGGGCCGTCCCACACTACGCTTGCCGATTCGCGGTCTCCACTCAAGAACTCGTCTACCCCAGCGGTTGTCGGTTCTTCTACAGATATGACCGGCTGGTCATATCTGCCACTTCAGTCTGCTAATTCTCTGAGCTATGTCGGTGACTTTAGTTCTCTGTCGGATAATCTCATTTCGGAACCTATCCTTCAGAGAAACTCCAAGCATAGCTCGCTCCATAGCACGCTGTGCGACTTTAATCTGGTGGACTAGTCTCACCGTGAGTGTCCACGTCTCGGCGCCGTAGGTCATGACGGGTAGGACGCACTGGTCGAAAACTTTAGTTTTCAAACTCTGCGGGATGGTCGACGAGAAGACCCGACGAAGTTTTCCAAATGCTGCCCAGCCCAGCTGGATCCTCCTCTTGACCTCCCTGTCGAAGCTGCTTCTACCTAATTGCAAAATGTGCCCGAGGTATGTATATTCTGAAACAGCTTCAACAAGACGGCCATTCACAACGATAGGTCTCGGATGAATGTGATCATTCATCATGATTTTGGTTTTATCCAAATTCATGCCGAGACCCACCCGTCGCGAGGCTGATGCTAAGCTGGTCAGCATCTGTTGCAGCTCCTCCAGCGATTCCGCCATTAGGACTATGTCATCTGCAAATCTCAAGTGTGAGATGTACTGGTCATTTATGTTAATGCCCTTATCTTTCCAGTCCAGCGTCTTAAACACATCCTCCAAAGCGCTTGCGAACAGTTTCGGGGATATGACATCCCCCTGTCTCACTCCTCGGCACAGTTGGATAGGTTTAGTACGCTGGTCCTGTACTTGGAGACACATAGAGGCCTCATCGTACAGACATCTCAACACTTGGATGTAACGATAGTCCACTTGGCATCGCTGAAGAAATTTCAGGATTCAAGAACAGCCCAGGCTTCGACGGAGTCAAAAGCTTTCTCATAGTCCACAAAAGCTAGACACATGGGCCGATTATACTCTTCGGACTTCTGTATAATTTGCCTCACTGTGTGGATGTGGTCTATAGTGCTATAACCCCTACGAAACCCGGCCTGTTCCGGAGGCTGAAATTCATCGAGCCTTATGGCGAGACGGTTCGCAATGACTCTCGAAAACTTATAGACGTGGCTCAGGAGTGAGATGGGCCTGTAATTTTTAAGAAGGGTGGTATCACCCTTCTTAAAAAACAGTACCACCAAACTCCTGCTCCACGCCTTAGGAGTTCTCCCGCAGTGAATGACGGAGTTAAAGAGTTTTTGTAGTTCCTGTATGACAGGAATCCCTCCTGCCTTCAGAAGTTCTGAAGTAACTCCGTCTTCACCGGGGGCCTTTCCATTTTTAAGATGTTTAAGAGCCAGCACGATTTCGTCTTGGCTGATATCGGGCAGTTCGTCGGTGTAGTGGCGGACCAGGGTGGCTCTTCCATCCTGGATAGAACGTTGAGGGCGAGTAGCATGTGCAGCATAAAGCCGGCCATAGAAATCTTCGATCTTGGCAAGAATCTCCGGCTTAGACAAAACGGTTCTGCCATCGCCTGTTGTGAGCTTCGCCAGGTGGCTCCTCCCAAGCTGCTTAATGAACACCTTGGACCCTCGGTTTCGCTCAATTGCCTCTAATATGAGGCGGGTATTGGAGCTCCGAAGGTCACGTCGTGTCATTTTAGCTACTAGCCGGTTGAGATTTGCCTTGTCTGACGAAGTGGCATGTGTAGCTTCTCGTCTTTTTGCCATAAGCCGCAGAGTCTCGTCCGACAGTCTGGACTTCGTGCCTTTACGCTGCGTTCTACAAAATTTAATGCCCTCACCCCTTAGTGCATCCAGGATGTTTTGCAGGGTCTCGTCGACGTCATCGGTAGGCTCTATGGCAGCAAATCTAGCGTCCAGTATGTTCTGGAAGAATTCGGTTCCTGCCATGATTTGGAGTAGGTCCGGTCGGAGCGTGGACTTCATCAGACGGTTTCTTTCGAGCTTTAAGTCGACATTCAGAGAGCCTCGGACAAGTCGGTGATCAGATCCTGTATTAAACCTGTTGATCACCGAGACGTGTCTGAATATGTGCTTCCTGTCCGTCATGATGAAGTCGATCTCGTTTTTGATCACAGTATCGGGGCTTTGCCAAGTCCACTTCCTGTGGGGCTTCTTCTTGAAGAAAGAGTTCATCAAGTAGAGCCCCTCTTTCTCTAGGAAGTCGACAAGCATTTGCCCCCTGTGATTCCTACTCCCATAACCATGGGGTCCCACTCGAGATTCACCACCAATCTATGAACCTACCTTGCCATTAAAGTATACACAGTATACACAGTACATAGACCAAAACAACAATAATAAAAAAAAACTGTCTATCTGTCTGTTTTTTCCTGCGATTTTGAAGGGACTTTCACTGATAGGTAGCTGATGATATAAGGAGTAACTTAGGCTATTTTTTTTACTAGCTTCGACCCGCGGCTTCGACCGTCATCCGCGGGTATCATCGCACCCGTGCGTAGCCGGGCCGGGCCGCTAGTCTTAAATAATTACAATAATCAATGTATTCAACTGTACCACGCTGGCCAAACAGGTTGGCACAGGGTTTTGTATCAAATTTACCTTTTCTTGCGACTAGGTTTTCGGCCTTATCATTTTATTTTTTACAACATCCGCAAGATCGAATAGAGTTATTCTATATGCGTCACCACAAGCAATATTTCAGTATGTAGTTTCAGTTGTTAAATTGTGTGTACAATAGCCGGCAAATAATGTAGTAGTCCATTTTTGTGTCTCATTGGCGGAGAAAGTGTTCGTTGGATTCTCAACGCGTTTTTTAGGTTGAAGACAAACGCAAAAATGTCCCCATCACGATACATTTGTCTTCCCCTCTCCTCAAAATTGACAAACGCAATAACAATACTGCAATTTTTCATACATTGCTTATCTCAGCACATCAGTCACCCATTGCTGAGTCGGGCTTCCTCCAAGTTCTTGGAAGACAATTACCCCACTCCTCCATGCCAAGGTTAACTTCTCATTAGGCTATATTGTCAGCCTCTTGTAGGTTTTTAATCACTTAGTACACACGCAGGTTCAAATCACTCGGTGACATTATGTTCTCTAAATGCATCACAACACGGACATTTCATTCACATAATAAATCACCAAAAAAAATCAAATATGTGGAAACATCGGCTAAACCGGGCTCCTGAAAAGCGGGGGAAGGACTTCTGGCAAATGGCTATCTTATAGTGAAATTCCCGTCAAAATCGACACAGAAAAACAGACAGACAGTAACAAGGAGTAACTTACTACTTTTATTGACACCCTTTTAAGGAGCCCATTTTATCCACTCCACAAGCCGCACCAAAAAGTCACTCGTAATGGGTGCATTGGCTCTTTAAGACTACGTGCGGGTTTTCTAAGCCCCAAATACTGCAATTTTGCTTACTAACGTACCCACCAAGATGAAGATGTGCTTCATATGCAAATATGAATTTTATGGCTAAATCGACATGCGCTTTTTAACCCCCGACGCAAAACGAGGGGTGTTATAAATTTGACGTGTCTGTCTGTCTGTCTATCTGTGGCACCGTAGCTCGCGAACGGATGAAGCGATTTCAATACAGTTTTTTGTATGATAGGTGAGTTACGGGCGAGTGTTCTTAGACATGTTTGATGAAAATCGGTTGAGTCGTTTAAAAGTTATGGGGGGTGAAAGTGGGGAAGAATAACCGAACGTCTGAAAATATAATCGAGTGGGGTCTCAAATGAAAGCGCATCACGTGCACATTACAAACACCATAATAAGCGTGTACCTATAAAAAGCAAAAAATAAAAATTAAATTAAAAATTTAAATAAACCCCCGACACACTGACCGAAGTATCCTATAAAAAGAAAATTAAAAAAATACATCGCGTTGGGGGACCAGGGGTCAGTAATAAATAAATAGGAGCGGTCCCCCAACGCGATGTACTTTTTTATTTTTTACTTTTTATAGGATACTTAGGTCAGTGTGTCGGGGGTTTATTTAAATTTTTTTTTTTTTTTTTCTACTAATTGTCTTTGTTTTGGGAATAAATTTCCAATAAATCCCAACGTTGCTCAAGCGTAAATAGATTCATTTCGTTCAGCGGAGATAGTATACTGAATTTTGTGACAGAATACGATAGTTATCAAATTTAAACCGATAGTTAGCCAACCCCTTACATCCAAATGTTTAGAGTTACATTTGGATATCCTTTACAGAACCGGCCTGCCCCTTCAACGAGCATTATGTCGTCAACAGCAATCGGTGCATCCCAACGTGTGGAAACCGTTTGACGGTCAATTCTGCGACTGCCGGAGCATGTGTCCCTTACACGGGATGCATATGCGACGACGGGCATGTGAGACAGTACGACAACGCTACCGGGCCTTGTATTCCGGAAAGCAAATGTGGTAAGCGTCACAGAGATCTTCTTTTAAACAATATTTTGAAACGGCACTGTAAAAGGCGGGTGATCCCGTGGGGTGTTATTAGTTGGCCGATATGTTTGTGGCATTACGTGTGGTGACGGATTTAGAATACATTGTGTTACCACCCCATTCTATCCTGAGGGTGTTGTAAGAGCCGACAAAGGGAAATGATAGGGCTGAAAACCTAGCCGCAAGAGAAAAAAACTTGTTACGAAACCAACTCAACCCGGCTGGCCATTGTGGCACAGTATCCTAATTTCCTTCCTGTATTTGGAGAAGGTCCGACTCAGTGGTCTTTTACGGGCTGAGAAATAGGTAAGAAAGTTTTGAAAAAGGCGAACTCGAAAGGAGCATTTTTTTAAAAAAATTTTGCTATTTATGCACAAAACTGGCGGTGGCTAAAAATAATTTTCGTTATTGATACTGTTGTAATATCTACAATAAAACACCCCTAGTACAACGAGGCAGTTTCATAGATGTCACCATGATTCTTACGAGTATATAGTTTATTACTCTTTCTGCTAAACTTTTTTTAATTGCAACATCATAGCTTTCTTCAACAAAAATGTTCGTTCGAATTTGCTGCAAATTGGGCGAACCCGGAAATTACCCTTTCTGTACATTCTTTAGCACCAATCCCAACCAACTGCCCTGATAACGAAGAACCATCCAGCTGTGCTATAGTATGCCCGCCGCAGACCTGTGAGAGCATTAACACTTCATATGACTGCCCTCAAAGGGAGTGCGAGCCAGGATGCAATTGCATCAACAATTATCTGCGCAAAAATGGAACATGCATCCCTTCTGAAAAATGTTCCGAAGATACTACCAGTAAGTCTTTAATTAGGAAACAGCTAGAAACTTCATGTGGATGTGTGTGTTTTTCAACTTCCGGGGATGATAGCGACTGTTGCGCCTTGCATATTCGATATACCCCTCGGTCCTTCACGTCTGTCATTTCGGTAACCTGTTGTTGTTTCAGTACATGCATGACCCTCTACTGAATCAAGCCTCCTCAAATTTCATGGAGGGAACAATACGAAACCGTCCGACGTGCCGACGCGTCAGGCCAGCGTGTCTTAATAGGCTTATTACCCTCCATGTAATTGGAGGAGGCCCGGCTAAGCAGTGGGTCGGGTATGGGCTGTGTAGTAGAAGTAGCTAGGGCAGTAAAAGAAGAAGATTTAGAATGCAACGTCTAACCTATTCTATCAGGAAGGTGCTGTTGCTACGTACTAACTAAAACAGAAGGAAAAGATTATGTTTAAAACCCATACAAACTTTTCTGACCAGAATCGTGCAGTAGCCAAATTTTACTCCATGTAAGGAGGTGGTAATGGAGGAGGTTCGACGTAGTAATGTATCTTTTATGGACAGTAAAAAACAAACATTTTTAATTTCTCAATTTTAATTACATGCAGCCCAACACATTACGTCGCGTACAAGCCTTTTTTTAATTAGGTTTATCACTCAATTCACGATGCATTTATTCTGGTACATAAAAATCGCCAAACTTTGGCACAGTTTGTTGGTGATTAAACTACTATCAACGAATGATTATGATAACTTTAATTTAACGTTTGAAGCCTTTTTTAAGTCAATGGGACCAAGTTAGCATTGACGGAAATTTAGTTTTTATAATATCCCAACCCAAATTTCACCCCATAAAGATGTGATATCATTCCTTTTTATGTTTCACCGTCAAAGCTAAGTCACGTGAGACTAATGGTATATAAATGTGTTTTTTATTGGCCGTGCAGCGTTGAGAAACAGGAAAATCTTCTTTGCTTTTGGTAAATCATTTTTTCTCTAAGACGCAAGAGAAAGGGAACCTTATAATTTTGTGAGTAATATTGTTATTGGTTAAATCCATTACTCGTCTGTTACTCTTTTGTGTAACGAGCATTTAGTGAGAAGGAAAAAAATTTCAGCAAAACCACACAGATATAAAATAAAATAAAAACTGCGAGCAAAGACATACTGAAAAATGTGCAAATGCAATGTTAGTAGTTTATTTTGTAAAAAAAAATAACTTATTGACACATTGTCACAAATACTGACCCACGCCTCGGCCTTCGTACGGGGCGTGGGTCAGCTAGAGCACGATAATGCCATTCAGAGTGTATCACTCTAGATCAATGCGGTGATATTCAAATGAAAGACATCACCTTTAAGCCACCTGATTAAATCATTAGTTGTAAAATCCTCGTTTAAATTTGAGTTATTTTCAAATAAACCGATTTCCTTTTCTGTTATCTATTGCGGTGTTTGCCGGAATGGAATTTGTAATTATTTTGACTGGTAAAACATGTAATTCATTAGTAATTACATTTTGAGTTGCAAAAAGAGAATTCTTCTTCTATTTTCATTATAACTAAGCTGCCTAACTTGCTACCTGTAGATGAGCCTTTAAACCTTAATAAAATCTCGTCAGAAAAAGGTACCATATCTGGGAAGCTTGGTTATTTTTAGCACCGATACCAACTAATTGCCCAGTAAATGAATAACTCACCAAGCAAAAGATCTTGGACACCAAAAACGTGTGAAAGTATGGTGACTACGTACCGATGCCCAAAGAAGAATGTCAGCCTGGCTCCGATTTCGTAAAGAACTATATACGAGAATCAAAGATGAAGTTAGCATTTATTCTCAGGACTGTTTTAAGAATGACAGTATGTATTGACGAGATCAATTGTTCTGTCACAGAAAAAAAAGGAATTAGTATTAAAAATGGCTATCGCAATGCACTTGCACAGAATGTGCAGAACGCTTGTTTGACGCTTAATCCTGAATGGTAACTATAGCTAATGTTATGCTAAAACATGCTTGGTAAAGATTTTAAATACTGTGTTATTTTATTAGTATCTAGGTTTCTCAACAATTAAAGTAACCGTCATTCACGCATGCTTTCTTAAAGTGATAGCTAGTCTAGGCGACTTATTGCCTCGATATATTCTTAACAATTCACAATGGCCCAAAGATGATTTGCTACTGACTTACAACTTTTTTAACAACAAAAGCTCGCTTTTCTACTGTGAATACGAATTCTCAAAGGGTCTTATTACACTGTTAGTGTATTATTACTATAATATATATTGGAAATTCATGATATGGGCGAAATTTTGATACTTCTATATTTATCACGTTTAGGTCCTCAGCCTCCAAAATGTGGTCAAAACGAAGTAGCAACGGATTGTGCAAGAGTTTGTCCACCGCAATCCTGTGACAGTCAATATCTAAACTACTTGTGTGCTATCGGAAATTGCTCTGCTGGATGCAATTGTATCGATGGCTTCCTAAGAAATGCTGATAATGTGTGTATACCAAGTAGTCTTTGTCCTCCCTGTAAGTATCAAGCCATCTATCATATTTTAATTGTATCAAGTACTTTATTTTTATTTTAGTTCATGATAGTGGAAAAGCATGAAAAATTTATGACCGATAATAATTCGTTAGTCATGTCCTGTCATTAAAATGGTTCGATTACTACTTACTGTCGTGATTCATGAAATGTCTATAATCTAGTAGTAAATTTTTAATAACTACCAAATCGTTGTTTGATACCAAGTCTTAAGAACAATTTGATGACTATAATATTAGTCACGCTGCTATCAAAATAATTCGTTTATATTTTCAATCGTGATAAATGTGAGTAGAAATTCTATTTCAAAACCTTGAATTTCCCCGAAAAAAATTATATATTTCTTTAGATTTAGACTTGACTTAAATTTTATTGAATTATTTGGCGATTAATGTGTATTTTATTGCAGCACCATATATGCCAATACCAATAGATGGCTCTCCTATTTCGCCAATAAGACTTCGACGGCCTCCAGGTATTGTTTTGTATACATCAGCATGTGATTACTTCTGATACATCAAATTTTTCAACTATATCTTTATGATCACCCGCTTCATGACACACCATCTCATGTCTATAAATATAATTTAACGTAATATTATTACTTTTAAAAATACAGCTTTATAATTTTGTCTCTAGCAAATATGCTTCAATACGCTAGCTTTAATATGATGTTTTATATGAATACTTTGTTACGCCTTTCAACATTTTTATTTAAGCCTTAATACTTTTAGTAAAGTATTCAAGAATGAAGTATTTCAACATATTTTGCTACCTATAAAATTTCAGTGAGAAGATGCAAAGACAGAAACGCAGTGTTTAAGAAATGTCCTAGTCCATGTGCTTTGACATGCAATCAGCCTAAACCCAGACCATGTTCTGCAGTGTGTCTCAAAGAAGGTTGTGAATGCAAACCTGGTTTTGTTCTTGACAAAATTGGAGGGACATGTATCAGACTGGAACAATGCAAAGGTAAAATTATGTATCAGTGCACGTTTTATATGTATGTTTGTAAAGTCTTAATTAGTGAATCGATTCCAAAAAATATTTATATGTAAAGGAAAATCGGCCTACTGTGCCACGTTTAGCAGACATTTTGCCACAGGGTTTGTATCAAGATATCCTTCTTTTGAGATCTAGGTGATCTGCCTCTTGCATCTGCATAGTCACCTCTCACGACAACCTCAGGATAGTGTGGGTTTTGGTCATTGTGTATCCCAAACCCGTCACTAAGCGGGCACTACTAACTGACTGATTACTACTACCACTTCTTAGCCTTCAAATTACCCACTGCTGAGTTGGGCCTCTTCCCTACTTGAAGAGTGATTAGCGTACTGTGTCACGCTGCCCAGACGGGGTGGCATAGGGTTTCTTATCATGTTTTCCTTCTCTTGCAGCCAGGTTTTTGGCATTTGAAGTTCACCTAACTGATTGTTATGTCTAAAATAATTTCAGGATTTGATAACTATATATTATTTTACAGAAGGGAATCCAACGTGCCCAGGAAATAAGACGTATGTGCATTGCAGAGTTGGGTGTCCGACTAATTATTGCCCAAAAGATGATAGACAAGCAAGAGTGATCTGCGATCCACCACGTCCATGCCCTTCAGGATGTGTATGCAAAGCTGGCTATCTGATGTTGAGCGAGATAGATGACACTTGCATAGACTCTTCTGAATGCCGTAAGTGAAATCACTTAGAACCTATAAGACACGACACTGAGCCAAGCCTCCATCTATCCATCATCGTTATTGCTTTGGCCAAAAGATTTCCATTTACGAATTAACTACATTGGTGTTGTGACGAATTTTGAATATCCCGAAGGTGCCTTTAGGCGACTAAAGGAGGGAAATGAAGGAGTCTGTATCATCATAATCTTAATACTTTAATCCAATAATGATGTGTTGAATAATGTAAACTTATATACAATCAAGAAGTATGGTGTACTATTTATCCGTAAAGTATAGCGAAAGTTAAATCACACAATTACAGCACCCGTCAAATGTACCAGACCAAACGAAGAATGGAATCCTCGGCCCCCTAGTTGCCGAGCAGAGAGATGTGAAGACCTGGGGCAAGATATGGCAATGTGCGTGCACTCAAGTCCATATGACCGACCTACCTGCCTTTGTAAACCAGGATTTTATAGGAATCAAAGTGATATTTGTGTTCCTGCTTCCAAATGTCGTAAGTGTTCTTTATATTGATGTGCTTTGTATTAGTTTATGTATTCATTATTTTGCTCTGTTCCACGTTGTCTTACGCCCTATTTAATTTGGGTATTACCGTGGTCACCAATAAACGGTGAAGGTACGCCTTGCCTGCAAATTTGGGTCTGTACTAGCCGCTGGCTACACTATCTTCTTTTTATTCGTTTCTGTATTCATTGTTTCGTTCCGTTCCACCTTGCTATATGTCATACTAGAGGCCGGCGTGTGATGTTACCCGGCGTGCGATTTTACGCCAGCGTAAAAATGTTATCGTCCAGATATTGTAAGAACTATCAACTTTTCACCTAAGAATATACTTAATGGTAACGCATAGTGGGCTGATTTCACATCGTCGTGTACTCTAATGTGACTGTTTTGCTTGCATCAATAAAAAACCTGTGCTTAATTCAATTATCCAGGCCGGATATAAAAAAAGACTACTGGTAGCGTCAGTAGATGAATATCTGGTAGTTAGTCAAACTACCCTGGACTAGTGCCGGTCTAAACGAAATGGCAAGGATAATGATAATGATGATATTTTTGCAGCTTGTAAAGGGGATCCTAACGCTGTTATGAGCACCTGTCCTACCGCGTGCCCTGCCACTTGTAAAGACCCTAGAACTAAAAAGATCTGTACCAAAAATTGTCTAAAGCCCGGTTGCGTTTGTAAATCTGGCTATGTTCTTGATGAGACCAGTGGAAAGTGTGTACTTGCTCGTGACTGTCCAGGTAATATAGTGTGTTCCGTTGATTTATTAAATAGTTTTAATAAGTTTATTTGGTCGTCTTTAAGAAGATAATAATAGGCGAACATGCTGGTAGGCCTCCCACACGGTGGACCGACGACCTGGTTAAGATCGCCGCAGAAAGCAGTGGATGCGGGCGGGCCAGGACCGGCCTTTGTGGAATTCCTTGGGGGAGGCCTATGTCCAGCAGTGGATATCTTTTGGCTGAAAAGATGATGATGATGATATGATATGACGACACGGTTGGTGCAGTGGTTGAGCGATCGACTGCTGCGCAGCATGTCGCGGGTTCGATTCCCGCACGGAAAAAATATTTGTACGACCTACAAGTATTTGTTCCGGGTCTGGTGTTTTCTATGTTTATTATGTAAGTATTTTCAAAAAAAAAGTATATAAGTAGTTTATCATCCATCTCGTTACCATAACACAAGCATTAAGTTGCTTAGTTTGGGACGAGATGGCGTTGTGTGAATGGTCCAAGGATATTTATATTTATCTAGTTATATGTCTAGTTATATGCTTCATCATCATCCCCAGTTCCTAGTTATAAGATCTAATGCTGAGTGTGTTTCTTCAAAGTTCATGAAGCGAAATTGGCCTACTGTACCACGGTTACCAGACATTTTGCCACAGGGTTTGTATCAAGATTTCCTTGTCTTGTGTCTATATGATCTGCCTATGGCATCCGCTTAGTCACCTCTCACGACACCCTCAGGATAGTGTGGGTTATGGTCATTGTGTATCCTAAACCCGTCAGTAAGCGGACCCTACTAACTAAGTGATTTCTACCAGTTCTTAGCCCATATATGACCCACTGCTGAGTCAGGCCTCTTCCAACTAAATGAAGGATAATTTAGCTTACTATGCCACGCTGGGCTAACGGGTTGGTATAGGGTTTAATATCAAGATTTCCGTCTATTGCAGCCAGGTTTTCAGCCTTATCAATTCCTTTTACCGTCCCCTCAGGGTGAAATGGGTTGGCGACACTATGTATCCGCTTACCTGACAGATTGTTGTGTCTAAACTAATTTCTAAGTTAATAATTTATAAGTTTGATAACTATACATTATTTTACAGGAGGGAATCCAACGTGCCCAGGAAATAAGACTTATGTGAATTGCAAAGTTGGGTGTCCAACTGATTATTGCCCAAAAGATGATAGACAAGGACAAGTAGCCTGCGATCCACCACAGCCATGCCCTTCAGGATGTGTATGCAAAGCTGGCTATCTGATGTTGAGCGAGACAGATGACACATGCATAGACTCTTCTGAATGCCGTAAGTATTTTTTATCTACTTTTCAGCCTATAAAAGACCCTACACTGAGCCTGGCCATGCCTCCTTCTATTCATCATCATCATTACTTTGGTCAAAAGAAGTACAATGCTGAACTTCCCCAAGGATAACATTGGTGTTGTGACGAATTTTGAATACACAATGTCATCATCCCTCACTATCCCGAGGGTGTCTTTAGAGTGACTAACAGAACGCAAGAGGTAGATAACCTAGCCACATGAGAAGGAAAACTTGATATAAATCCAGTAGGTAAATTTCCCTCCATGTATTTGGAGGAGGCCCGACTCAGTAGTGGCTCATTTATGGGCTGAAATATTGATGGTGATTGATTACATGCATGGAAATAAACCACGCTGGTCAGAAGACTTGACACAGGGTTTTGTACCAAGTGTTCCTTCACTTGTGGCTGGTTATGCCTTGTTATCTCCTAGTTGGCTTTTACGACATCCATATGGATGCGATGTCTCATTTTAATAACTCAGAAAACCTAGGGGAAATTTACTTTGTATCATCATAATCTTGATACTAATATCTATTAATGCCGTGTTGAATAATGTAAACTTTTAAGCAAGTTATACAATCAACAAGTATGGTGAATACCTACTATTTAACCGTAAATATAGCGAAAGTTAAATAACTTAATTTCAGCACCCGTCAAATGTACCAGACCAAACGAAGAATGGAATCCCCGGCCCCCTAGTTGTCGAGCAGAGAGATGTGAAGATCTGGGGCAAGATTTGGCAATGTGTGTGCACTCAAATCCATATGACCGACCTACCTGCCTTTGTAAACCAGGATTTTATAGGAATCAAAGTAACGTTTGTGTCGCTGCTTCCGAATGTCGTAAGTGTTCTTTATATTGATGTGCTTTTTATTCGTTTCTGTATTAATTATTTTTGTGCTGTTCCACTTTGCCTTATGTCCTATTTATTTTGGAGTTCGCTGCTTTAAAAAATACTGGTTTTGATAGCGACCAGTATTTACGCTTACTCTCCAGATGCATGTAGTGACTATCCAATCTACGTGTGTTGAGTGCTATTATTATGTAACTAAAGCACAGGCTTACCGCGGTCACCAATAAAAGGAGAAGGTCGGATGTATGCTTTGCCTGTAGATTGTGTTCCGCACTAACCGCTGGCTACGATCTCTTCTGTGTTATTAATTTTATTATACTGTCAATGTTACCCTTCCACCGTTCGACAGTGCAATGTGAGAAGAAAAATGCAGTATACAGTGAGTGCCCTAGTGCATGTCAAGCTACGTGCTCAGATCCGGATATTATCAGGGAATGCATGCAAGTGTGCATGTCCCCAAATTGTGTATGTAAAAAGGGCTACGTGCTAGACGAAGTCAGTGGATCTTGCGTTTTGCGTAAAAACTGTCCAGGTAAAGTTAAGATATCTTAAATTTTGTTATCTTGAATTCAAAATGTTATGGTAAGTGTATAAATGTACCAAGAATATCACTAAATATTTTGAAGGTTATATGAAATACATGCTTAAATCTGTTTCAGTTTTTCATTTCACGTCAACCCTTTCACATCCTATAATTCTGTCTCCAAACAGCAATGAGGAGATCTATATATCTTTATATGCTAAGCTAGCCAGACACCTTGTTACAGCGTAAAAAGTGTTATCGTCCAGATAAATTATTGTAAGACATTAACTTTTCGTATAAGAATATACTTAATGGTACCGCATACTGGGTTGATTTCACATCGTCGTCTGCTCTTAAATGCACAGATTTTCTTGCACTAATAACCTGTGCTTATAGCCTAGTTATCAATAACGGTAGCCTAATAGCGACACGTGTGTTTTAATATAATATTTTAAGTATACAATATCGTCTTTGATGGTTAATACATTTTAACACATATTAGTAAAATAGACAAATAATACAAAGTTTGCAAATTGTTGCAATATATCCGTAAAATTGGTATCGTCATTCTAATATCTCAATGGTAGTAATGTCTACGTATTATATTATACTAGCGACCCGCCCCGGCTTCGCACGGGTGCAATATTGACATATAAACATTCCTCTTGAATCACACTATCTATTAAAAAAAACCGCTTCTAAATCCGTTGCGTAGTTTTGAATATTTAAGCATACATAGGGACGGACAGACGACAGCGACTTTGTTTTACACTATGTAGTGATAGTGATATACGGTAGTCTATACGCGTCTAGCGTAGAAATTGATACCCGGGATAACCAAAAGACTACTAGTAGCGTCACTAGATGAATAGTTAGTTAAACTATCCTGAACTAGTGCCGTTCTAAACGAAACTGGGAAATGGCAAGGATAATCATAATTATTTATGAATATAATGTTTGCAGCTTGCAAAGGAGACCAAAACGCAGTTATGAGCAACTGTCCTACACCGTGCCCAGCCACTTGTAAAGACCCTAGCACCAATAAGATCTGTACCAAAAATTGTCTAGAACCCGGTTGCGTTTGTAAATCTGGCTATGTTCTTGATGAGGCTAGTGGAAAGTGTGTACTTGCTCGTGACTGTCCAGGTAATATAGAGGCATTCCGTTGATTTATTTAATATTTTTATTAAGTTAATTTGGTCCTCTATTAGAAGATACTAATTAAAAAGCGCGCATATAGATGTAACCAACTAAATTCCTTAAACTGAACATTTGTCTAAAATGATCATAAATGGTTTGAGTCGTGTGCATGGATGCTCTATCCCAGGGCTTCCTACAAGTTATATGGTTAAGATTCATTACAATCCCTGGCACTTAGTTGTTTCATTACGAATACTACAAAAATAAAGCACTTTTATCAGTTTATTAGAATAAGAACGTTCTGATTTAAATTTTGCCGATATTGTCGTCTTTATCGCGTCTGGATTTTCTGTCTACCTTTTACTAACTTAAAACACCGTCAGAATGGAATAGACTGATGGCATAAAATATAATAAGTTCGTGATCGTGCTAACAGCAATAGCAACAATGATAACAGCAATGTTGGCATTGTTGCTATTGCTGCTATCTTTTGTACTATTGTGAAACTGCCCTGGACTAGTGCCATAAAAAATGGGAAATGGAAGGGATAATGAGAATGATTTCTAAATATATTGTTCGCAGCTTGCAAAGGAGATCCTAACGCAGTTATGAGCAACTGTCCTACACCGTGCCCAGCCACTTGTAAAGATCCTAGCACTAATAAGATCTGTACCAGAAATTGTCTAGAGCCCGGTTGCGTTTGTAAATCTGGCTATGTTCTTGATGAGGCTAGTGGAAAGTGTGTACTTGCTCGTGACTGTCCAGGTAATGTAGTGCGTTCCGATGACTTATTTATTAGTTTTAGTAAGTTTATTTGGTCCTCTATTATATTAGAAGATACTAATTAAAAGGCGAACATCCAGCTGTCACCAAATTAGTTCCTTAAACTGAACATTTGTCCCAATTGATAATAAATGGTTTGAGTCGTGTGCATGAAAGTCTAGGTCCTCGATAATCACTCGATCCCAGTACTTCCTTTAAGTTATATGCTTAAGCATCATCATCCCAGGTTCTAAGAGACCCACTGCTGAGTCGGGTGTCCCTCAATTACTTGGGGAGAAATAATGCTAATGTGCCGCGTTGTCTAGATTGATTGACATAGGTATCCTATCATGTAGTTATTAGTTATCTTGCAGCAAATTTTGTGACTTGTCAATTCCTTTAGTCAGTTCCTATCACACCTTCAGGATAGAGTGGGTGATACTATGAACTCTAAGTCTATCTTAGATTAATGCTATCTTCATTTTGTTTTGATTGTAGCTGTGACGGGACAATGCCAGGATCCAAATGCCTCATGGAGAGAGTGCACCACGGCATGCCCACCTACTTGCAACAACAGATACATTCAAACGTTTTGTATAGCGATGTGTATGGAACCTGGGTGTCAGTGCAATCCTGGGTATTACCTTGATGACCAGGGCAAATGTGTTTTACCTGAACAGTGTCCCAGTAAGTTGCATTTAATGTATATGTTGCTATATGAATATAACTAGCTGTAGCAAGTTTATGTCATCTACCTGGTTCTTTTACAATTCTACTGGATCATTATCATCATCATCCGAGGCCATAAAAGAGTCATTGCTGAGCCTGGCTTCGTCCAACTTCATAGAGGGAAAAGTTCCACGCTGGATGGACGGGTGTAATATCGGCATTTAATAATAGCTACGTTTGACCGATTAGGATTTAAAAAGTTAAACCAAAAGTAAAATATTGTAACCATATTTAAATAGTAATGTTAAATTAACATTGCGATACAAATGTGAGATTTTTTACTCACTAACCATCTGTGTTTAACATGATGACATCATGATAGCACAGTTGTGTAAATAATGATATGTCGATGCTTACATCGGTATTTTCGTACCTAATATACTTAGTAGAATGTTAAATGACATTAAAATTTAAATTGTCATTATTCCTCTGCTTATTATGAGTAGATCCTACTGCTGGTATGCTATGACAAGAACTTCCGTCGATCTAGTAATTTTTGTCACACCGGAACTCGATGAAAGATTAAATTGACGATAAACTTTTGAAATAAGATTAACTTATTCCATTGTATCTCAAAATTCTACTTGTTGAGCAAGTTGAATTTTGCATACCGTCCGCCTAATGCGATGGTGTTATTTTTTAAACCCGTCGAATGTCATTTTATACAATGTGCGGGAATCGTGAAAGCCTGCTGTTTCATTAATGTAGAGTTATCTGACCGTATGGTGAGGCCGAGAGCCGACAAGGCCGATAACCTAGCCACAAGAGAAGGAAATTTTGATACAAAACCCTATGCGAACCCGTTTGAACAGCGTGGCACAGAAGGGTAATTACCTTTCATGTAATCGGAAGAAGCTTAACTCAGCAGTGGGTTATTTATGGGCTGAATTGTAAATAGTAGTAGTAGCGGTTGTTTGCAAAGGTGCACCTTTAAAATGTCCATTTCAAACGAGCAAGATTATAAGCAAAGAGCTCCCGACTGATGTTGTTATGCTTATAAAAAATATGTTTCAGCTTGCAACGGCGATTATAACGCAACTGCGAGTGTCTGCGCTAGCCCTTGTGCAGCTACTTGCGCTGATCCAGATAGCAACAAAGTATGCATTGCGAGCTGTGCGGAGTCCGGTTGTGCATGCAAGTCTGGTTTTATACACACTAAAGTTGGTGGTAAATGCATCGTTCCTGAAGATTGTCCAGGTAATTGCTACTTTAAAAAAATAGTTAACTCAACACTTGCTCTAGATTTTTAGTCAAAAATCTACAAATACAAATCAACACACATGCAAATCTATTTTCTTGAGCTAAATATTTATTTCTCTAATAAATGATTAGGAAAAATATTGGCATCGGTACTGAGAGTTAAAAAATCTCTGAGTGATAAGAAGTGGCCATTACGCACAAAAAGACAGTGTGAACCTTCTGACTAAGTGGAGAAACTGTCCGAAAAAAGTATAAACGGTGGAGCATGATAAGATAATACTTATAACTAAAATATTATAATTCTACATTATACGTTTGACAAAACATGGTTTTATGTTAATATTAGTTTTATGTTATGTTAATATAATCCAGTTTAATATAAGAAAGTTTTTAAGTACCAATGTTTGTTAGATTGAAACAACAAATACATACACAAAAGATAAAATATTGTAATATCCAAGGTCCATGTCAGTGATTTATTTTAATGCTGTTTATATTACCTTTTTGTTTTAAATAAGGTGGATCGCCGATCTGCCCAGCAAATGAAACATACGCTCAATGTAAAATTGGATGCCCAACGAACTATTGTCCTGTTGATGACACTCGCGCAATTCCCCAATGTTCCCCCCAAAACCCTTGTCCATCTGGCTGCGTATGCCAAGGTGGTAACTTGCGAAGAAACGATAATCAACAATGCGTTCCACCGACTGACTGCCGTGAGTATCAGACTTTTTGTATCAACAAATGTTTTTGCTGTGTACCTAATGCTTACCTAAACATAATCAGCTAATGTGGTGACGAATTTAAAATATATAGTGTCACCATCCCATGTCATCCTAAGGGTGTCGTAAGAACCGACAAAGGGAAATCACGGCTAATAACCTAGCTGCAAGAAAAGGAAAACTTAATATGAAACCCTGTGCCAACCCGTCTGGCCAGCGTGGCACAGTAGGCCAAAATTTCCATCCATGTTACTGGAGGAGGCCCGACTCAGCAGTGGGTCATATATGGGCTGAGTAGTATTATTAGTAGTAGAATCCATTTGTATTGTTATTAGATTGTATGAATATTATTACCCCTTTCTTTCGGAAACGCCACGCCCCGTTATACATCGACTCTACGCTATAGCCACGTCCCGTTATACATCAACTCGTTCCAAGTTAGAAAGTCACGTTCACAGGTTAACAGTTGAAGGCATACTTTCGAATGCAATGACTACTTAACGCGAACGAACTTTAGAATTTTATTCAGAGTACTAACCGACCAAATTAAAATTGTTTTACTTATTGAAACTGGCACGTCTTCTAAGCCTAAATGTATTACAGCACCCGTGACATGTACGCGACCAAATGAGGAATTTAATACTAACCCGCCGAATTGCTTGGCGGATCGGTGCGAAGACCGATATGGAAATTCAACCGATTGTCCTGTATTTTGGCCTAATGGAAGGCCAGCCTGCGTTTGTAAAAAAGGATTCTACAGAAATTCAAATGATACTTGTGTTCCCGAGTCAGAATGTCGTAAGTACCTATCTTTTCATGTTTGAGTAAGCAACTGTTGTGGTGGTTAAAGAAGACATAATGTCTAATACATAATCCATACAATCCTGAGGGTGTATTAAGAGGCGGTTAAAGGAACGCAAATCAACTAGCTGTAAGAGAAGGAAAACTTAATACAAACCCTGTGTCAAAGAGTCTTACGAGCGAGAGACGGTAGGGTTATTTTCCTCCCCCCTCGACCGTGCTGCCACCTTGTTGTGGTGAGGGAGCTTGCGTGCCTTTAAGATCCGTTGGGGCCATACCGGCTTCGGGTCACTCATGCCGTGCGGCCCATGGCGAGAGGCCCGACGAAGAGCGGCACACAGAGGCGTGGTGGTTTTTGGCTCCAGGGACTCCTCTGTCCTTACAGTTGCATCGAGAGCCTTAAACTGCCGCGAAACGCGGTTGCCGCGTATTAAAATGTTATCGTCAAGACATTGTAAGATACATAAACAATTTACGAATTTTTATGGTAATCCCATAATCGAATTATTTCACAACATCATCCTGTGCTCCTAAATATGCTGATTTCCTTGATGATAACCAGGCTATATACTCGTACTTTACTTGCAATTTGCTATTTTATTTTAATTCTCAATGCTGTGTTAAGTACTTGACTTTACTTGACTTAGTAGTGGGTTATAGACTGGATGTCTGGCGGATGGACTGTGCCACACTGGCAAGATGGGTTGGCACAGAGTTTGTATCAAGTTTTCCTTCTCTTGCGGCTAGGTGATTTGCCTCTTGCGTTCCCTTAGTCGCCTCTTACGACACCCTCGGGACGATAAGGGTTTGTGATACTGTGTATTCTAAATCAGTCACCACACGACAAAAAGGTATGACAAAATATAAATTGCCTTTAATCCAACCGTTTGAATGTTTCAGCTCAAATTTGTAATGTGCCAGCAGAATGTAGAAGGACGTGCGCTTCTCCGAACCCACCAAATTGCCCATACAACCCACCGGAAAGCAATCAAGATGGTTGTGATTGTCAAGAAGGATATATTCTTTCTGATATCAATGGAAAATGTGTTCCTATTCAAGAATGTCCAAGTAAGTTTCGCTTTTTTAATCACCGCTAAAAGGAGGGATGTCGCAAGTTTGACGTGTCCAAAGATCTGTCTATGGCATACAGGTTCTTAAAAGAAATGCGTAAATTCTGATGCATGGAAAAACAAAAAGGCCGTTAGCAGTTTACAGGTTAAGGCACATTCTAAGTTCCATTCCTACGTCAGGTATTATAAGGTCGACTCCTTGCACTGTATTGTAGCCTTGTATCACGGGAGCTGTTTCTCATAAACTTAATTCACAAACGCAATACTTGGGTGATTCCAGAATGGCACATACCCAATACTAACTGAGAAATATGTGGTAGCTATCTAACAGTTACAGCAAATATACGAAGCAAAAGCAAACACATTTTTTCATAAAATATTATAATTCACGACAAGCTAAACGTCAATACGCAATTGTAAACCTGATATAGAGCAATCAAAATATAAAATAAACCCGCCCCGGCTTCGCACGGGTGCAATAATTATGCATGTATTATACTTATAAACCTTCCTCTTGTACCACTCTATCTATCTAAAAATACCGCGTCAAAATCCGTTGCGTAGTTTTAAGGATATAAGCATACATAGGGACGGACGAGCGACAGCGACTTTGTTTTATAATAAGTAGTGATGATAGTGATAGTGAAGCTGCTAGTCACACATTACACTAACTAGGCGTCAAGGTAATTATATCGGTGCCAAACAGAAAAAATATTGAGCGTAGTGTCCCTCCGCCCAGAAGAAGTGAAACTTCGTAATGTGTAAATGATAATGGGAAGGGGTAGAAACAGATTTTTAGGGAAATAGTTTTTTTTTTGGAAATGTGTGTATCTTTCTTTCTCTTTCCCTCTTGTGCGTCTAACGTTTAACGCAACCTTGTTGGAAGTTGCATTAGAAGTTTCATTTCAAAAACAAAATGAATAAGATTTTCGTTCTCATTGTGTATCGGGAATTTAGAGGAATATGTATTGTACGAAATGAAAGGAAGGAAATAAATGCACGGTGTCTATCGTTTGGTAGGTGACCAACCATGCAATGGAGACCCACATGCTCGTCCAAAACGCTGTCCATACCCTTGCCCTGGCACCTGCGATGCCCCAGAAGCAGCTCCTTGTAAAAAGATGTGCGAACCCATTGGGTGCGAATGTGAACAGGGATATATATTTAATAAAGATGGCAAGTGCATTTTGCCAGATGAATGCCCAGGTATGTTTTAAGAACAAAGGATATTACTTAAAACCTATTTAACAGAAAAGAAACTGATTCATATTGTCCTACTAACCGCTGGTCCATTTAGGTTTCGGATTTAGAATAAATAGTGACGCTACTCTATTCCATCCTGAGGGTGTCATGACAGCAGACAAAAGGAACGAATAAAGCCAAAAACCTAGCCGCAAGAGAAGGAGATAAGTTGATACGAAATCCTATGCCAACCCGCTAAACACCGTCCATATAGCTGGTGGAGGCCCGACTCAGCAGTGGGTCGTTTATGGACTGTGAAGTGGAAATTGTCCATTTAGGTTGGCACCGACTTAATTTTTTTACTGGTTGTCTCTTCAGGAAGTCCAATAAAGACTCATTTAGATCATGTTTAGATATACTTTTTAAAAACAAACTGCGGACGACACGTTATTAGTCGTTTTCACTATTCGTATGCGCTATTCATGTGCGCCATATTTTTTATGACCGCCATTCACACATTGCCCTTAATGTCAAAAATGACAGATACGCGAAGTGTAAAAAAAGAATGACTAAATTATATTGCTGTATTAAATTGCTAATTTGATTGACTAGTTCGACTTAGTTTCTTCGTAGTTTCAGCCCATGAATGACCCACTACTGAATCGGGCCTCCTCCAAATTCATGGAGGGAATTTAGCCTACTGTGCCACGCTGGCAAGACGGGTTTGTACAGGGTTTGTATGAAGTTTTCCTTCTCTTGTGGCTAGGTGATTTGCCTCTTGCGTTCCCTTAGTCGCCTCTTACGACACCCTCGGGATGGTAAGGGTTGGTGACACTGTGTATTCTAAATCCGTCACTACACTGACTTAGTTTGTCTAGATTTAAATTATGAATGTCCATTTCAAGAAGATGCCCTCAAATTGTTCGTTTCATGTAGATGTAGATGGACGTGAATCCATTATTCATAGCCACAACTTCGTTCCACTGACAGCCAATGGTCATTTACCTTTCCTCGACCTAAATACTATCTTTATGACCTTCATCACTCAATCTTTTCAGCTGGCCGACGAACATTCTGCTTTATAGCCATGTTCATATTCTTTGCGTTACACTTACGAGTAGCATCACTCGGTTTTATTATTTCGTTTATTTGGCCACCAGATTTTATTTGGTAGCGGACATGTGGACTGACGACCGTATAAAGGTCGCTGTAAATCGCTGCATGCGTCCACAGTGTCGTAATTTGTGGCGATGTATGGGAGAGGGCGTGTTCGGTAGTGGATGCCGTATCCATTAATTAAAATTTATTAATGGAAAATAACTGGTATTTTAGCTGGAATTTGCAACCAGTGGTATCTGTATGAGTAGTGCGGATTCTTACATTATTGTCACACTATGCATAAGATCTCTAGGTAATATTAATGTATTTCGTAACAATCGTAAAAAGAAACTTTTTAGCAAGTAGAGACCGCGCCAATCTTTATGGCCGGTCTGAATGTAGCCGTTGGTACGAACTTGCGCATCGTACATTTCATAACCAATACGAACGTAGCTCACGTAGTGTGAGTGCACACACAAGTGCGGATAGCGAGGACGCTTGCGGGTGAAATACGGCGCGCCCGGGCGCGCCCTGCCTCCCCACCCCGTGTTCATCCCGCTGATACCTGATTTTGTATTGTGCGCAGCGTAATGCGGCTACATTCAGAGCGGACATAAAGATTGGCGCGGACTCTAATGTCCAGATCAAATTGTATGTTTCTAACGTTTCCAGGTGGGAACCCTTGCGGTAAAAACAGTTACTACGCGTTTTGTCGATTTGGATGTGGTCAAGACTATTGTCCAACGGATGATAATAGGGGGATTATTCTGTGTAAACCTCCTCGCGATTGTTTGCCGGGCTGTAGATGCAATATCAACCACAGATGGATAAGCTATGAGAACCGTACCTGTATTGAGTCTGCATCATGCCGTAAGTATAGTTGGTCTTACTTGTGTTGACTCTTGACCATTGCGCATTCTTCAAGTTGTTAAACTTTAACTGTGACATGCAATATGTCTAGAGTTACGTTTTCTCTTTCAATTATAGTAGCTAAAGGCTTTTGGTTTCATCGTCACGGCTTGTGAATGTTAAAGTTTTATAGTAAATATACCGATCGTAATCTACTTGAAATTATATTAATTAGTAGCGGCCCGACCCGGCTTCGCACGAGTGCGATTTTACCCGCGGGGCAAAGCTCGTAAAAATAAAGTTACTCCTTATATCATCAGCCACCCATCAGTGAAAGTCATGTCAAAATCGGTCCAGCCGTTCCAGAGATTAGCCGAAACAAAAATGAAAAGAAAAGTTATCTTGGTCTTTAAACTGTGTAAACATACTTTCGCATTTAGTAAAAAGTGGTTATTTTATTTTACAAACAGACACTCCAATTTTATGGATTAGTGAAGTGTTGGGTATTTGCCTTGCCAGTTTAATATGCAACCGCGGTCCAATCGCTTAACGCGGTTTCGCTTGAAGACTAAAATCGTTGAGTATCGAAGATTTGCGATGCCTTGTGTACGAAGGGCCTTTTATACACGTATAACTTATATCACTTATAGCACCAGTCGAGTGTACCAGGCAGAATGAAGTATGGGACGGATGCCCATCAGACTGTCTAGCCGAGATGTGTGAAGATGTTAATAATCCATACACTGCATGCAACACCCTGCTACTCAATTGTCAACCTAAATGCGTGTGTAAAAAGGGCCACTTTAGAAACAAAGACGACCTTTGCGTACCTGCAAATGAATGCTGTGAGTACGATTTACTTACTTGATGCTTTTAATACGCTTTTGTTAGCTTCAGACGTATGTTAGTATGTAACGGAATCTTTGAACACGATTTTGACCCCATTCAAAACATCGGATTAACTCGAAATTTGGCATACTTATTATGGACCAATGACAATTCAATATTTTAAACATTTTGACCCGTTATCCTTACTGGGATAATAATAATAACGGTGATCATTACCTCGCTTTTTTACAATAAAATATTTATTTCTGACACTATTTTTAAAACAAATTTATTTTCTATTTTTTAGTTAGATTTTCTATAAAAGCGTATTTTTTTAGTTTTTTAAACTATTATTTATTTTTAAATGAAACTCATGCTCTAGGTAAAACCTGTATCGCGGGGGCAGTTTACAAACATTTAATTCACGAACACGAAGGTTTACACAAAATTTAATCGAACCGGGGACCCGCGCTCCAAAGGCGGCATATTTAACCACTACACCAACAAGGCAGTCAAGTCAACAACTGCTTAGTGCGAAGCTTTTGCCTGTTAAGGCAACTCAGCTCTCGTTCTAGTTTCAGCCCATTAATAGCCCACTACAGCGTTGGGCCTCCTCCAAATTCATGGAGGGAAATTAGCCTACTGTGTCACGCTGGCAAGACGGGTTGGCACAAGGTTTGTGTCAAGTTTTACTTCTCTTGCGTTCCTTAAGTCGCCTCTTACGACACCCTCGGGACGATATGGGTTGGTGACACTGCGTATTCTAAATCCGCTACCACACGGATGCTAGTTTCATATAAAAAAGGATTCAGCAATGGGAGATTTTTATGCTGATAGTCTATGCGGTGCCGCAAACAAAATAACATCATCGAACAACTTCAGATAGTTCCAAACCGTCTGTCAGAGTGGCACCATAGGCTTATTGATTTCCTTTTTTCTACGTTGGAAATTCTCATGGATCGCCATGGCTAAAATCAACAGCGTTCCTCCCTTGTGGCCCCGTTTTTCAGCGGACCCCACGGTGTAATGGGGCACTCTGGACGCTCCCAAAGACCAGAAAGAGGCGTTTACGGCACGTAGCCATGATTTAAGCTTCCATGACAACTCAGAAAGATAGCGTCCCCTTAGCCAGTTCCACCACGACACTCTCCTGCGTCTGGGATCTTCGTCTGGAATACTGAGCCGATATGGCCCCAATGGTTCCTAAAGACACGCAAGCCCCCTTAACACAGCACGGTCGAAGAGTGGCTATAATTTCCTTAAATGAAATTGGAGAAAGCTTGACTGGGCTGAAATTATGTTAAAAATAAATAATACTAATTATGGTGCCATATCTCATCATCATCAGCCCACATTGGTCCACTGCTGGACATAGGCCTCCCCTAAAGAGCGCCATAGCGCCCTGTCTTCAGCTTGACGCATGACTTGAAGACATACGTAACTAATTAATTTTACGTCATTGATCCCGACTGTTGTTATTGGTATAATTCTGGTATATCAATTGAGGCAAATATTGAATTCAGTGCCAATTAGTACCACATTTCGACTTCGCGTAATTGTTTGATACGAACCTGAGAACAATAATAGTTGATCAATCAAACGCTAATTGATATAATTTGATGTTCTTGTACGTCTTGTATGCGTAGGACTTGCAAGCTCTTTCCTATTAATGTGTTCGATTTCGGGGATGGAAAAGTTACGTTGTAAGCTTGCATAACCTACACTCTCTGTTAGTGTTGGTGACGTTTTTTTCAGAGATTCATACGCTTATGAACTTGGGGTCCTTACCAAGGAGAAATGCAATACTCAAAAAATTTTTTTTTGCTGTTTTTCTGTATACATAAAATAACGACTAAAAAAAAATTCTTTATTATTTTTTTGATTGTATAAGATGTTTTTTTTATTTCAATTGTTTAAATAATTAACTATTTTGCTTTTAAAAATCATAATTGACATTGCTGAATAATTAGGCGAAAAAAAATTTTTTTATTAATCATTTTATAGTTTATTAATTTAACAATTTGTTATAAACAAATTTTGATCAAAAAAGGGTATTAAAAACAGCTAATAATGCAAATAAAAAAATCTTTTATAATTATTATAATAATAAATTTGTACTTTGCTGTATAAAGCTTTCAAAATTTCTTAAATATTATTAACAAAAAAATTAATTATAATTTTTTTTCGTCTTATTTTGTTATTAACAATTGCAATTTATTACCTGCACCAAAATCCATCCGATACATTTTACTAGAGGGGATTCCGAATCCAGTGAGCCATCGCATATATATTTTTGGGAACGGTTTTGAACTTTTTGACTAGACGGACGGGTTAGCATCGAGATAACAGAGTTAGGATCGAGATTTTTTTGTTGCAAGTTTGTTTGCCTCCGTCGTTGGAATGGGTTGGTATTTTTTTTTTATTTTCGTAACCAAATTGATAGTTTAATTTAATACGACTCATAAAAATCTATTTACAAAAAGTCGCCTTTGCCAGCCTAGAACGTACCTCAATGAAAATAGTTATCTATTATGTTGACAAAAGTCCTTGTTCTTAAAGTATTCCGACCCATAGAATACGATTTTAACACGTTCGCTGCGTTATGAGGTCATATTGGCTCAAAGCTAATTTATCTCTGGTGCGAAGCGAAAATAGCGTACTTTCCTCTGGTGCGAGAGGTATAACTTTAAGAATTTCTTTTACAGGAAAGTGATGAATAAATGGTATATTATAATCACCGCTTTACTGTGAACAATATAGCATTTTTAAATATTCGTGAGCTAATATGACTTCACCCGCACCAAAAGAAAAATATTTCATTCATGTGGGGTGTTAGTTCAATATGACCACACACTCCCTGCACCCCAAACCGGTTAGTGAACATGAGAGGGTAGACGCTACATCGTTTGCGCGCCTATTTTCGATCTTACCTGCTACGTTGAATTTTAGTATTTTATATTGGTTAGATAGTGTGATGTTCTCAGCAAGTCAAGAATGCCTGAACGCAGTAGAAAAAATCTAAATTATGACAGTGAGGTATAAACTGAAGAAAGGAGCAGAAAAGAAGAGAAGAAGAACCCAAAATATTTGTTAAAAGTGAACAGCAGGATAGCAACACATCAGGTATGAAATGTCAATTCAGTATTTCGATTGACAGAAATGTCAATCCAAACAAAAAGATAACTATATAAGAAGATTACGTTTTAAAGCCCGCACATAATTATGTTAACGAAGACATAGACAGTGATATGTATAATTTTTCACTCCAAGAAGCTAAGCCTGCTTCAGATAAGAAGTTAAAAGTTAATACCACAATAAGAGTTAGATGCTTATGCTCTAACTCTAACTTAAGCTACAACATTGCATTGAGAGCTATATATAAATGTCAATAAAATATTTTTTTGGATAATGTAGTCAAATTCGATTAAATTTTAGGAATAACATTTTTGTTTTGATGTAAACTATAATTTATGTAAACAATAAACTAATTTCATTGAGGAAGGAGGGCAGCACCGTTGAGGAACGCGCCGTTATACTAAAATAATCCGTTACTAAGTATTTGATTTTCAATTTTAAGCCTCTAAAATGCTAATGGTATAGTTTAACATAAAATACAGATAATTTATCGATCTGAATGGTAACAGAAGTGTTTCTCATCACTTGCTTTTTGATATCTCCAGTGCGTTGTGTGGTCAAAATGAACTCACAAATTGTTTCTGTTCTATAGCATAAACGAAACAAGGGAGCCGAGAAAGCTGGTAGTCACATAAACACTAAATAGAGGTATACACTAAATAGAATAAATTCAATAATCGCTATCACCACTGAATAAAACCCATAATAAACCTGTGTTTTTTATGGGTCGATGTAACCTCACACGCACCAAATGAAAGTACACTAAAAATCCCGCCGCAGCGAACGTGCATAACAAATAATAACATCACAAATAATGTGTGTACTAATGTGCATAACAGAACATTACCGGCTTGTTGCACGTGAGCGTCGATTTCTTTACCTATAAATTGAGTGACGCTGAAACAAACCGGCAAATTGCAACAATACGTGTCGTTGCCATGTTCTTCAGTTTATTCGTATTTTATTTGAGTCTCAATGTCAAGAAAGGTATTTATTTATTTTTTACCCCATTTTTATTGACCTTAAATGACCCACTGGTGAGTCGAGGCTGGCGCAATGTCATAAAGTTAACTAGGTCAACGGTAATACTGATTTTGGTACAGTATTTCTTAATATCTTGTTTTCCTGCAGTTTGTTGTGTCTATCGCATCAATGCTTTAGTACGTTACTCCTTTAATGGAATAGTTGGGTGGCTGCATGGACACCGTGCTGTGATCAAAGATCGTCAACATAGACTTAATGCCAATGACAAAACCTTGTTGCGATTATTTGTAGAAGAGAAGGTGTAAAAAAAGTAGATTGTTTGACAAGCAAGTTAAATACTAATTGTACGGCCGGAACTGTTTTTTAATCCAGAGCGAATTGAGGGAATCTAGAGTAGAATCCCGAGCGTAGCAAGGGATTCTTTAGTAGAATTCTGAACGTAGCGAGGGATGCAACTCTAATTTTCATTGTAATATTATTATTTAATAAAACATATAGTAGCGACTACATTGAAATTAAATAGTATCTAATAATAAAACAATTAAAAACTCCCTGTCGCTTGAACAATTAATTTTTCAAAACAAAACCATGCATATTTAGTCGTCCGTGAAAATTAATGAAATCGCGGGCTGTGTAGTGCGCGTGTTTTTAATTTTATAATTACACCGCACTTATAAACAGGATTAAAAGTTAAAAACCACCATCTTTGGGTGCACTTAAAGGCGAACCAAGTCGCCTGATTCGTAAGGGTTGAATTTAAATACCTTATAGCCATAACGAAAGAATCGATACTACCACTAATAGACAGGGTATTTTTGAAAACGTTAGAGGCGATTTAGAATCCCCCCTCGAACGTGCTGCCACCTTGTTGTGGTGAGGGAGATTGCGAGTGCGGAAAAAAAATGAAAAGAATAAAATGAAAGAATAAGTAGCTAGTAAGCTTTGAACTCACACACCAATGCATTGATTAAAGTTATCCACATATTGTAAGCAAAAAGAATAAAATAAAGTATACTTATATTATTAACTAGCTTTTGCGCGCGGCTTCGCCCGCGTGGCCTTCGAACCCGTGCTTATCTCTATGTATATTTTTTATGAACATAAAATCGGTTATTGTGACTTAACTATGATAGATAGATATGTACTCTCACGGACTTTTTTGTAGATTTTTATAAGACCTACAAACCCGTAGTACATCATTTTGTTCTATTGTCAATAGTTTTTGCAGCGCACGCATAAATAGGTTTTCGATTTTACACCTTGGTTTACATAAGGATCCCTAATTCTTTTGATAGAATGATGAATTGATGAAAAATAAATATAGCCTATAACCTTCCTCGATAAATTGTTTATCTAACACTGAAAGAATTTTTGAAATCGGACCAGTAGTTCCTGAGACTAGCGCGTTCAAACAAACAAACAATCAAACAAACTCTGCAGCTTTATATATTAGTATAGAGTATAGATAGTATAGATAATACTATTATTGTTTTTCACATTGTAAGAGATCTCATTGTATTCTGTATGAGAATTAAATATCATATAATATCAGAAAAACAAAAGCAACATTCTATCATAAAATGTTAGTCACAGCCTGACGATTCTACAGAAATACGCACGTAGAGAACATTACGGAAAACAGGTTATGAAGCTCGTGGTAATGGATAAGACGTTTTGTAATAAAAATGCACTTAAAACGTCTGTTATTAATATTTTAAACACCCTTTACTTGAAAATAAAAATATAGTTAAAATATAAAAAAAACACACACAGAATTATTAATTTTGATAGGCTTGTAGCAACCAACATGCTACATACTACATACTTTACCCGCACATTTTGAACTAATAACATCAAAAAATATCGCCTACATATGTGAGAAATACCAAAAAGTCCTACACCGCGATAGCGAAGTTTTAAAAGCAAGAGAGAGTTTAACAATAAACAAAAGAGTTTGTGTGAGTCGGCAATAAGCAAAAACTTTGTTTAAGAAATTTCTCACAGTTTTAGTTACGGATGGAGCATGAATGTTTATATATTTTTTTAACTATGCATATTATGTACATTCAGTCTTTAAAGAAATTTAAATGTATTTTTCTGTTTATCTACCAAGTTTGTCAGCCAGTCGCAAGCCCACCAAATAATATAAAATCATGTATTTGACATGAACTATAATTTAAATTGATAATGGTAGAATTACGACCGCCAAACGACCACTAATTTTCATAAATTCGTCAGTCTGGGCATTTGGTTTCATCTTTATCGTTGGAATTTTAGCTCAACATTAACAAATCTGTTCGCTCTTTCTAATAATGATCAAATATGATTTTCAGGAGTTTCAGGACTCAATCCAGCAGGCAATCCCATATGTTCAACTGGTATTGAAGCACCGTATGTTCCAGGAGTACCTGGAGTGCCAGCAGTAGCTGGTAGCCCAGTCGGTTCAAACAATCTTCTCGATTCGGGTGCACAAATAGCGATATCCAAGGATTCATTCTTCAAGAGTATCGCTGATTACCATTACAATGAAGCCATAGGCTTCTTGAAAACCATAAACAGTTTCGATATAGGAGGAAATCAATTAACTGACATTTTCAACCAATTGTTAGGTACTAAGTTTGATATTTTGACATTTGCTTACTCGCTATGGACCAACGGATCACAAGATATCGTTACCAAATACCTCCCAAAGGATGTTCAGGACATACTCCAAGGCAAGTTTGTCTACATAAAAAACGTTGGCTTCAATCAATATTTATCATACAACAATGGGGGCGACATGCAGATCCGAGCAGTGACTGACAAAAACGCTGATCAATCGACTTTTGAATTAATACCATCTGGAATATCTAACAATACTGTAGTCTTTAAATTCTTCAATGATAAACTCAAACTGTACATAAATCTTGACCCGACAGCTGATAGTATTGGAGATCGTCAACTTCTTGGTACTGAGGATCCTAATGATGAGAGCTCTAAGTTCACTATGGAGCCTTTTCAGACTAACGCTACAGCCCAACAGTATATCATTAATAGTGTCTTGTACGACCAGTCTACCAAGCTAGCAGTTGCTGCCAATGGCGATGGAAGTAGATACGCCTACATCAACGGCCACGAAAACGCTAAAAATTCAAGGGAAACCGCCCGGTTCCATTTTTTATTCGAACCTGTGTAATTTGCATTTGTCACAGCTATTTCAATGATGATGAATAAAATATTGATCTAAATCACTTTCTTTTTATAATCCAAGTAGCTAATATACATTCTACTACGATTTACTGCAACTTTTTAGTGACCCATTATAACAATTGGGATTTTGAAAAATAATATTAGTTTTTTTTTAGATAAAACGAAACCCCGGCACTATACCTGGCTTCAGGCGGTATAACCTGTATTGCTGTGGCAGTTGACAAACATGTAATTCACGAACACAAATGAAACTCAGACACCGAGCAAGTGCCTCTGGTTTAGACAAAGACACTTGCCCGACCCCAGAATCGAGCACAGGACCCAGTGATCCAAAGGCGGCACATCTAACCTCTAGACCTATTATTTTAAATTATTAATTTAACTTGGTCTAAGGGTTAGATGGGTTCGATTCCGGGGTCGGGCTAGGGTCTTTGTCTAAACCAGAGGCTCTGAGTCTGGGTGTCATTTCTGTTCGTGAATTAGATGTTTATAAACTGCCCCCGTGATACGTTAAGGAGCAAGTTCCCAGGGCCGCCAGACATCACGCATTTTCTGACGGACGAAATGTGGACCATTGAGTAGAATTAGTATATGTACTACGATCGCATGCCTACCTGCTAGCTTGGGCTAACTGCCAATTTCCAGGTATCAGGTGATCAAGGTATATAAAAACATTAATTAGTTCACGTAAATTCCGCTGGAGATTAAGACAAATGCATCCTGTTGGATGGGAAGTTCAATAGAAAATAGTAGGTATGGCCTAGACAGACATTATATTAAAAAATAAAAACCGTCAAATGTATAGTCTATTACTTTATCATCATTATAGTCCAATGGGCCTTCTCCAACTACATGGAGGGAACTTAGGCTTTATCAACATTGGCCAGTTACCATTGAGATTTTTTATCTAGCGATTTTGTCTGTCTCCGTCATTGTGGAATGGCTTGGTATTTTTTTATTATTTTCGTAACTATATTGATAGTTTAATTTAATACGACTCGTAAAAAACTATTTACAAAAAGTCCCCTTTGCCCAACCTAGAACGTACCATAATGACAATATCCGTTATGTTGAGAAACTTCTTATTTTCCTTGTTCATTTGTTTACCTATAAATTGAGTGACGCTGAAACAAACCGGCATTTAAATTGAAACAAGACGTCGCGTCGCTGCCATGTTGTTTAATTTATCTGTATTTTACCTAAGTCTCAGTGTCATTATTGTTTATGGAAAAGACGAGAAAGGTATGATTTTTTTTTACCACATTTGTATTGACCTTAAATGACCCACTGCTGAGTCGAGCTTGTCGCAATGTCATAAAGTTAACTAGGCCAGCGGAGACTCGGTAGGCAATGATTTTGGTACAGTATTTCTTAATATCTTGTTTTCCTGCAGTTTGTTGTGTCAATCGCATCAATGCTTTAGTACATCATCATCATTTCAGCCAAAAGACGCCCACTGCTGGACATAGGCCTTCCCCAAGGATTTCCACAAAGGCCGGTCCTGGGCCGCCCGCATCCATCGTTTTCCGGCGACCTTAACCAGGTCATCGGTCCACCGTGTCGGAGGCCTACCAGCACTGCGCTTTCCGGAACGCGGTCGCCAGTCGTGGACTTTTAGATTTAGTACGTTACTCCTTTAATGGAATAGTTGCATGAACACCGTGTTGTGATCAAAGATCGTCAACATGGACTTAATGCCAATGACAAAAACCTGTAACGTTTCTTTGTAGTATAGAAGGCGTAACAAATACCTTAGTATCTAACTATCTACCAGCCAGAGAAGTCCACTGCTGAACATAGACCTCCCCCATAGATTTCCACAATGCACGATCTCGTGCAGACCGCATCCACCGACTCCCAGCGACCTTCACAAGGTCGTCCGTCCACCTAGTCGGGGGTCTAACCACGCTTCTCTTTCCCATACGTGGACACCACTCCAAGACTTTTATGCCCCAACGGCCAGTCATAAATACCTTACAGCCATTACGAAAGATTCGATAGTACCACTGATATACAGGGTAATTTTTGAAAAGGTAGCCACATTGATACTGGATAATTGATCTTTGAAAGATAATCTTTTACAGCAACTGACGAATATGAACTGAAAATAATGAAATGGAAAAATAGTAAGCATTGAACTCACACACCAATGCATTGATTAGAGTTATCCACATTAATAGTTTGAACAATCAAAAATAAATTAATGAAATGATGGTTCACTCTAACTTTATATTAATGATATTAATAGGTATTGTTTTTCTCATTGTATTCTGTGTGAGAAGTAAATATCTTATATCAGAAAAATATAAGCAACATTTTATCATAAAATGTTAGTCACAGCCTGACGATTCTACAGAAATTAGCACGTAGAGAACATTGCGGAAAACAGATTATAAATGAAGCGTGTGGTACTCAGTTCCAATGGATCACACGTTGTTTAATAAAAAAATTGGCATATAAACGTTACTTATACTTTACTGAGTACCTAATGGACAAATACCAACTAACCTAAAACTAAAAACAAATTAAAAAAAACCATAAAACGAAAGATACTTACTTATTTTTTAAACATCATATACTTTAAGTTAGATATATAGTTAAAATAAAAAACACAGATTTTGTTTTATATGCTCTTCGGATGTTTCTGTTACATCTTGTGATAATGACCCTATCTTGCTCCTCGACCCTTAGCGTCTTAATAATACCGAAACCTATACAGCCTGAAATATCAGAATTTCTATTATTCGCATGTAATCAGGCCGTCTTTATGGAGCTCCCAAATGCGTAAATGACAGCCTCTGCGGATGATAGCCGGAATCCGGCTTAACGTACTTCGTGGAGCACGGATTTCGACTGAACTAGAAAATAGATTTTGCGGCTGAGTATTCGTGTTATGGGCGTATTTTTCCCAATTCACGGTGGAAGTTTCCAGAATATTAGCAATGTTTTTCGTTTCAATAGAAGCGTGACCTATAAACTTACTTTGCTTTTAGTTATTATATTTTCCCTATGCAGTTTTGCACCTGCATTGCCATTGACGCGAGATTTTCGGTATACGTCAATTTTACTTTGAAATGATGATAAGTTTTACTGTGAGGTCATAAATAGGAGTGAATACACGAGTTCCCAAAATCAGATGATGTGGAAGGAATAGCCAAAGAGGCACATAATAATAAGCGATTGTGCCTCTCAGATGTGTCTAAGTGAAATAGGTTATTGAACATAATTCTTTTTTTAATTTCAAGCTCAAAAATGCACCGTGCCCGCTGAATGCAGAAGAACCTGTGCAAACCCTAACCCAGCAAACTGCCCTTACAGTCCGCTAACAACCAACTTAGACGGCTGTGGTTGCCAAGAAGGTTATATCCTTTCGGAAGAAGGCGGAAAGTGCATTAAATATGAAGAGTGTTCTAGTAAGTTAGACTTAAATTACCCTTAAATGACCCACAGCAGCACGATCAACCCTTAAATGACCCACGGCTCAATTTGGACTACTTCCAGAATTGATTCTGACGTCACCAACCCGTTCGACATTTGCTATATAAGCTTTTGACTGAAGGGGTACCGTGGACTACCTAGCCACACGAGAAGATCTTCTTCCTCGTCTTTTCCTAACTCCGTTGGAGTCGCCATCACTCCAACCCTATTTGTATAACTACCAGTATTATCACGCAGTAATTGAGAACATAATTTTGATAGTTTTTTATAAATCGTATTCCATGATAAAGGTCCTTCATGATATTGGCGGATGATAGATGTCATCATTTAAGGTCAGATTGATATATGATAACGTAATTACAAAGTGGGATTGCGAAACTGTGTATTGTTAAAAGTCAAGGATACACTTATTTGGTTTTGAATATAATATTAATCTTTCAGCTTGCAAAGGTGATCAAAACGCAGAACTAAGGCAATGCCCAGCGGCGTGCCCTTCGACTTGTTCTAGTCCCAACGCTCAGCTTTGTGAGAAAAAATGTGAAGTAATAGGTTGCAGATGTAAGCCAGGTTTTATATTATCCGAAACCGACGGAAAATGCATTGAACTGGACACTTGCCCAGGTAAATATAAAATATTGTACTTCATCATATTCTCGTATTCGTAGTATAAAAATTATATTTTATTATGCAATAAAAGTATACAAATTATACTTTTTAAGTATGTACCATAGACCGGCCTCAAATAGACTCCTAAAATTTTTGGTTATTTTTCGTATTTTAATGCCTATTTTGCAGTCGGCTTACATTTCTTATTTTAGAATATTTTATTTATCTTCTCATCATCGACTACATCATTACTGATATGACCATTATAGTTATCACCCTCATAGTTCTGATAGTAATAGTTTTAGTCATTATCATCGTCGTCGTCATCATAATAATTATCATTATCACCACCATCGTTATCTTCATACTCAATATTATAGACTTTGTTATATGCACTGGCTACGCACATACTCCTGGGTATTTTGTACAATCACACACGGATAGAAAGTTAACTGAGTATCTTGTTTTCTTTATTAAAAGGTGGAAATCCATGTGGCCCCAATAGCAACTTTGCGACTTGTAAATACAGCTGTCCATCGGACTACTGTCCTACTTCGGACAGTAGGGGTATAATAGCTTGCGATCCAATCCCGTTCTGCTTGTCTGGCTGCACCTGCAAATATAACCATAAAAGACTGAGCTATAAGAAAAAGACTTGCGTTCCATCTTCAAGTTGTCGTAAGTATTTAATGATTCACCAGCATTTTCTTCGAAAGCTGTGTCTTAGTTAGACTTGAAATTTAATGACCTAGTCACCACACGGACATATTTAGAATATACAATGTCACCAACTCATACCATATTAAGTGTGTCGTAAGAGGCGACTAAAAGAACGCAAGAGTCAGATCAACTAGCCCCAAGAAAAGGAAAACTTGATACAAACCCTGTGCCAACCCGTCTTTGCCAGCCTGGCACAGTAGGCTAGTTTTCCTCCATGAATTAGGAGAAGGCCGTCATTTCTGGGCTGTAACGACGACTCGGTTCTAGCTTGTTGGTTGTCGGAAGAGGTGACATAAGGAAATAAAGCGACGGAAAACCTAGCCGTTAGAGCCATTCCACCTGGCCAGTGAGTTACATTAGGCCGAGTTCCTTATATTGGATGACGCCCGACTCAGTGGTGAGGCTTTTATAGGTTGAAAAGAAGAAGAAATTTCATTTCAGCCGTGATGTGAGTTTCTCAAAAACTAGCGCATTTTTATGGTGTCCAACACCACTATTAAAATGATGAAGCATTTTGATATTTTGAAGAAAACAAGTAAATTGATTTTCCCATTGAGTACAACTCTAATTTGTATCTGATGATGCAGTAACGTCGTTCAGTAACTGATATGCGGCGTATTTATTTACTAAATACAAATATGTCAACCACGATGTAGAATTGCCTTTCTTAATTGATCCCAGGTTACTATTTAGGTATAGTTGTTCCTCATTTAATGTCGTAGGCAATACAACTGGCTGAATATTTTATTTTCTTTCTTAGCTCTTTACCACCGATGGAATATCAGTATCCTGGTCCTAAAGTGTTCTTAATTTACTTCTAAGCTTTTTGAATCTTGAAGATTTGTTTTTTATTACCCAGCTCCGTTGAAGTGTACCAGGCCCAATGAAGTTTGGAACAAATGCCCATCTGCCTGCCTAGCCGAGGGCTGCGATGACGCAAATAATCAGCCAAGTGTCTGCAATACTCTACTACCTGTTTCTTGTGAGCCTAGATGTGTATGCAAGAAGAACCATTTCAGAAATGAATCGGATATCTGCGTGCCGGCTAAGGATTGTCCACGTAAGTGTGTGAGTGCGTGCGCACAGATGTGATAGTGACAATTATAAGCACATAAATGACTCGCGCGTACATCGGGCTTCTACTAACGCCACGCTGGCAATGAGAATCTCCCGCCGTGGGAAGGATCTGCAGCGCCACCTATATCACCCTTGGGTGGTGTTATGTTCTTCGTGTATCGGCTGTCGTTTGAAGCACTATGGCAGTTGATACACGAAGTCAGTAGCTTCTGTAAAATCAGTTTCGATTGTCACCGCTGGCCAAAGTGGAATGCATGATCTGCAATAAAAAAAGATGTTTATTTTACTTACATTTTTCAGGTAAACCGGAACCGGAGTCAATAGATTGCTGAGTTCAACGTTTGTAAGATCTTTAATCATGTATAATATTACATTTTGTTGCTTTTATATTATATATTTTGTGTTTTTGAACAATTCAGTTGTACATTTTGTATTAACTTATTTATGTGACTACGTACATTACATTAGTAGCATTACATTGACATAAATTTTATTCGAAAATTGTGACTTTTTTTTTAATAAGCACCGGTCTCTACATTCAAGTCCACTTTCATTGAAATAGCAAATTAAGTACTGAAATGTAACTTCTGTGCTGTTACGCATTTTTGGTAAAGTGGTGATGATACTATGAATTCTGAATCAATTAACTCACACAGCGTGGGTTCTCAATCTATCTATACTAATATATAAAGCTGCAGAGTTTGTTTGTTTGTTTGAACGCGCTAATCTCAGGAAAACTGGTCCGATTTCAAAAATTCTTTCAATGTTAGATAGTCCATTTATCGAGGAAGGTTATAGGCTATATTTTATTTCAAAGGAATTATCAAAGGGATCCGTATGAAAATTGCGATTTTGTAACCCAAGGTGTAAAATCGAAAACCTATTTATGCGTGCGCTGCAAAAACTATTGACAATAGAACAAAATGAAGTACTACGAGTGTCAGCGAGAGCACATACCTTACTATCATAGTTTAGTCACAATAACCACTTTTATATTCATAAAAAAAATGCATAGAGATAAGCACGGGTTCGAAGTCCACGCGAGCGAAGCCGCGCCCAGTAGATAGTATTTCTATATACCTATTCGAAGGTTTGTCTTTGGAACGTGTAGAACGTATCTAAAGAAAGAGATACGTTCTACTAACGTCTGTCGCAGAGTAGTATGATGAAATGGAAAATATTACAATAAATGCATGTGTTTTAATTGTCAACATTTATTGTATTTAATGGTTTCAATCTATTTACGACCAACGTTAAATAACTGCCTCGTTGGTCTAGGGGTTTGATGTGCCGCTTTCGGATCAACGGGTGCTGAATTCGATTCCGGGGTCGAGCAAGTGTCTTTGTCCAACAGTAAATAATAATAATAATAAATATCCTTGGACATTTCACACAACGCCATCTCGTCCCAAGCTAAGCAACTTAATGCTTGTGTTATGGTAACGAGATGGATGATAAACTACTTATATACATTTTTTTTTGTAAATACATACATATTATAGATAGAAATGACACCCAGACAGTAAACCAGAGGGACTTACACTGAGTCTGGGTGTCATTTGTGTTCGTGAATTATATGTTTGTAAACTGCCCCCCCCCGCGATATGGGTTATACCTAGTACAGGGGTTTCATTTATTTAAGAAAAATAACTATTACATCATTATTTCAGCCCACAAATAACCCACTACTGAGACGGGCATCCTCCAAGGAGGGAAATAAACCTACAGTGCCACGCTGGCATGACGGTATAGCACACACAGGGTTTGTGAAAAGTTTTCCTTCTCTTGCTGGTAGGTGATCTAATAATAATAATAATAAATGTCCTTGGACATTTCACACAACGCCATCTCGTCCCAAGCTAAGCAACTTAATGCTTGTGTTATGGTAACGAGATGGATGATATACTAGTTTTATACATTTTTTTTGTAAATACATACATATTATAGATAGAAAATACCCAGACCCGGAACAAATACTTGTAGGTCGTACAAATATGTCTTCCGTGCGGGGATCAAACCCGCGACATGCTGCGCAGCAGTCGATCTGCATTTTGAGTTCCTTTAGTCAGCTCTTACGATACTCCTAGGATAGTGTGAGTTGGTGACATTGTGTATTCTAAATCCATTCATCTAATTAAAACATAATTACAATATATTATTCTCCATTGAACTTTAGTACTTTAATAAGTTTGAAATTCGATGACACCTTTATTTACGAAAATAACTCCCGAACTTCAGAGTTATAAAAGTTTTAGAACAAAATATGGACGGGCTCTGGAAAGTTGGGGTGCTAAATTGTTATTTTAATAATCCCCTGTCAGTTTGAATCATATTTCAAAGCAGGCTTCATATTTATTTTACCCATGAATGTGCCGAGATTAAACAGGTACTTATTACGCTTCATCATCATCATAAACCGCACTCTAGTGGACTACTAGACGTGTTATATCACCTTGATCTCTTGAGCTTAATAAAATAAGTCTTATAACAGTTAGAGGCTAAATATTAGAAGAGTTACTAGCAAATTTGAAGAATGTTTCTTACAAAGAATTCTTAATTCGCTAACTTTTTAATTACAAATAACGCGACTGTGGAATGTCTAAAAGTTTTTTGCTCTTTTTCAAATAAGAAAAGTCGTTAGGAACACATTTTTGCGCTTAGTTCCGAACTCTGTGGAAATTCCAAATTTAATTATTATAAAATTGTACTCATATGTTTATAGTACGGGGCGGAATTGGCGTTATAAACGGCGTCAAAACCGTTTGAAACATTGCATTTCAAAATGCGTCAGCCGTTCCTCAAAAAGTCAAAATGTTGGTATTTTATAATGTTGGTACTCGTTCTGTCCGTGTGGTGATGGATATAGAATACATAGTGTCGCCACCCCATTCTATCCTGAGTGATCCGAAAGAGCCGACTAAAGGTATTGAGATGGCCAAAAACAAGAGAAGGAAACACTGATACGAACCCCTTTTTTGTTTACGCTGGGTAAATGCTTTATTCATACCACCCGCGGTAGGGTCGGCGATTATGGGGGTCCCGGAACTGCTCGCCTACCCACTAAAATCCCAGCGGTATGCCCTCAATCAACACGCTTGGGTTCGCTTAAACACATTCCACTGTGACGCCCTGAAGTCATAAGAAATCCTGACCCGTCTGGCCCCAACCCGTCTGGCCCCAACCCGTCTGGCCAGCGTAGCTCAGTAGGCTTATTACGGTCCATGTAATGGGGGAACGCCCGATTCAGTAGTAGGGCAGACTAGAGGAGTAGTATCATCTAATATTTTTATGTTATATTTCCCTCCATGAGTTTGGTCGGGGTTCCGACTCAGTAGTGGGTAGACGATGACTATTTTAATAATATGACAGTAAAACGGCTAACACTAAACGACAGTAATTATAATAGACGGATCTTATCTAGGTTGGAATCCTGAATGACACATCATGTCATAAGATTATTAAATAATAATATTCTGAATAATAGATAAGTTTTCTCAGACGAATACACAATACAAAGCGTATCGCGCAGTAAAATTTCTTTAGCATCCGCAACTCGTTTGTTACCTTAGGCATCTCTGCATCTATTGTGAAGACGGGACGGTTTTTCTATCATAAATCAATGTTGGGGAAAGTCAAGGAAGAAGTTTTTGCAGCGATCCGCGTTCAGATATTTCGATAACTTTCGCCCATAAATCAGTATTATTTGCATATTTGATTTTGTGTGTTTGAGGCGGCCTAGAAAAGGTTTTTTTAGTGGACTTTGGGTGTAAATAACATCATCATCATCATCATCGTCGTTGTCCACCAAGTACCAATTGCTAAGTCGGGCCTCCACCAATTGGAGGGGAATTAGCGAGTGACAAGAGGACCAGTGACCAAAGTGACCAGAGGAGTTGGCACAAAACCCTGGAACGAATTTATTGGTGCGACACAGTTGAATGCGTTCTTACATATTTCCTCATACACACAATGCATCCATTACTTTTGGTGTCCCACAACCCTTGCGTCCATTCACATTCATACTGGAACTAAATTTGGTTCTGAATGCTGCTGTACAGAGAATAATTCTTAAAATTATAGGTCTTGTTCACACAAAAGCACTATACAGCATCCGCATGTTCGGTAATGAAAGCAAGTCGGCCACATGAGAGAAACAAGCGATACGCACTAATGTGTATTAATCTTTATTTATTTATTTTGTGTGAAAGAGTAAGTTGAACATAGGCAGATTTTAATGCCTTAGGCATTCTTTCTAGTCAACCTTTGGGGGATGCAGAGAACAACATGCAAATAAAAAAGACGCTGCAATAAAAAAAGTATAACCACAAGATTAAATATTAATATTATTAATACCTTTATGTATAAATCTTTATGTATAAGAAGAAATTTAAACTCTAAATCTTTAAGTCACTAACCAAGAGAACAAAACATGTCCTCATATTATTGTGAGTTTAGTCTGTTTGTAATGTGTTTCGTATAAGCCGGTGGGCTGGAAATTAGGTTTTGTTAAGTCCCTGATTAGATTGTTTTCGAAGTAAAGTTAGCAAGTGAAGTATCAAAGATATATCAAAATAATTTATAGGTCCCTGGAATTAATGACCTCATTTCTAAGAATGCAACATAAACAAACAAGAATAATCGAACAGAAGAAGTCACAAAAACAAACAAATAACCGCAAATGTAATTACAGTTCCCCAAATAACATTTATTCCCGACAATCGTTTAGTTAGTTTACCAATCAAGGGGGAACTAATATAACTAATAAATAAGATATCAATAGAACATTACTCCGTGGAGCGTTTGGATTACTTTGCAAGTGGTTTTCCTTAAAGAATCATGTTTACCTTACAGGTAATTGGGACAGAGTGTTTATAAGTGTTGTTTGTATGCATAGCGTTCATACACGTATGTTCATACACGGGATGTACCTAATAAAAACTATAAAGGCAACCGAAGTGAATTGTTTTTTTAGATATGAAAGAAAAATCCAAGTATTTAACCAAATTACTATTATCCAAGTATATCCAAGTATTTAACCACGCAACGTAAATTCCTTAGGAAATGTTTCATTAATACCACATTAGATGCTTAGTTCTCAAACGAGCGTAATTTTGTGAGCCGCGTAACTTCGGTCGCGTAATTTCTGCTGCATACGGTTTCATACAAATGTCCAGTTCGTGCCACCAGAATTTCTGCTAGGCAGAATTACTGCGACCGAAATTACGCGACTCACAACTACCTACGGGTGAAGCTAAACGAGCGTATTTTGTGAGTTGTGAGTCGCGTAAGTTCGTAATTTTGTTGTGTGATTAATTTGTCACCAGACCAAAATATATGTCAGTAGTACTATCTCTTGTGATTTGAGTCAGTGGGTTTTAGAGACAACTATTTTACAGGTTGTTTCAATATTTCTGTCTCTCATTGATGTGGTCAATGTAGCCTCATAGTTATTTTAAACTGCACAATTACCACTGTTTCGAAAGAGTAGCCCTTTCAGCCGTAGACCAAGGAGAGCCGACAAGAATGTATGTGACTGCTATAATTATCGGTATTATTAAAAAATATAGAGTGCCGCAGTGTAAATACTAAACTATACATATAAGTAAACTAGCTTAAACTGGTCCAATGAAATCAGAAACATCAAAGTGAAACAGTTATTAGATTTTTCAGGTTTATTAGAAAAAACGTGCTTAATTACGTGTCACAATTAAATCAGTCTTCAGTTTTGTCATGTTCAAGTAGTTATTGCATCTCGCCACGCTGCGGTTTTCCTGCAAAATAAGTTGTCATAATTATTATTGAAATGCATATTCAAAAAAATATTTATGAGCTTGAGACACAACTGGAGTGGATGTAATCAATATATTCAAACGGGTCGGTGAAACCGTTAAACGGTTCTGATAATATGTACTCGTAAATATAAATTGATATCAACAAGATTTTCCTGAGATAATGTAGTTTTTTTTAATATGATACATGGTGTTAGTAAAAATATATTAGATTATTGTTAACGCTGAAATTAATGTTGTATTCGTTTGTATGTTTTTTTTATTATACATGCATTCATCGTTTGAGTCCACTGAGTAGAGCTTCCGCAAATTTCATGGAGGCAATTTTTTTTTATCATTGACTTTAATGCCTTTGACCCTAGGCTTGCTTGATGGAAAGCTACGCCAGGGTCTAAGATGGAGCAGGCAATTCAAGGAATTGCCCTGTCGGGCGCCGGCTCTCGCATACACACGACGGAACACAGTAAAACTGCTTGGCGTCGGACTTAAATGTGAGGGTGGTAGCCAGCCGGGCGGACCGTTCGATCCTACCACCAAGCGTGCTGGGTTTTGTTCACTTTTACAACACGCGTTATTTCCCAGCGTGCGGCACACGGGCTAAATAAAAACGGGCTAGCTAAAATCAGCTACAGTACCACGCTGACATGATGGGTTGACGTGGTTTGTATCCTGTTTGCTTTCTCTTGCGGCTAGATTACCTGCCAATTACGACACTCTCAGGATGGTATGGGTTGGTGTCATTTTGTATTCTGAAACCATCACCACATGGATCATGAATTAAAATAATCCCCTAAAAATAGTATCTTTTCTAAGAAAAAATATGCTTTTGACCATAGCTTTCGACATTACTTTGGACCCGTTGATCCAAAGGCGGCACATCTAACCCTTAGGGCTTAGAACAACGAGGCAGTAATTATAGATAGATATATAGATATACTCTTTATTGCACACGTGAAAAAAGACAGAACACAAAAAAAATACAACGCTTTGTACAAAGGGCGGTCTTATCGCTAAATGCGTTTTCTTACAGACAACCTTGGGATGGACATTAATTAGAATTTAAGAAAGGGTAGTAAAAGGTACAATAATATATATACGATTAATTACATAATGTTATTAAGCAATTATATTGCTTTATTATTTTACTTACTGGTTAACTTAAGTTTGTATTTAGTTTAAAGGGAGGAGTTGAATTTTTGAAAACGACAATGAACAAATACAAAAGCATTAATTACTAATCGTTTATTCAACAAGCAATTATGAAAGGTCAAACAACTGGTTATTCTGGCCTCAGCAATTTTAACAACAGCGCTCATTATCCGCGTCAAGTAATTTCTGACGCCATTTGCGGTGTACAATTAATAATGATTAACAATCGTTTTTTCATTAAACTAATGGGTATATCGGTGGTTTATTAAAATGTTATGCATCGAAAATTTTAGGGACATTGGTATGTAATAGTAAACGAGTAATTTTGTAGTGATATTGGCTTGTAAATAGTTGCTGGTAGGCCTCCCACACGGTGGACCGACGACCTGGTTAAGGTCCCGGTAAGCGATGGATGTGAATCTTTGGGGAGGCCTATTTCTAGCAGTTGGCTGAATTGATGATGATGATAAAGATTGGCTAGTAAAATTGACGAAGGTCAGCAGCCTAGCGAGTCAGCAGCAGGGAGCAGTCTGGTTCCCTTGGTCCATCGAACGAGGGGTATCCATCATTTGTAATATCTGACCTCCTTTGTGTTTCAAATGACATGTAAGGTCCCGGCTGCTATTCTCCCATCTATGGACGTGTAAAAGCGTGACAACTGACGGCTGGTCTATCCAACCAGTTTTTTTATGCATCCTACCTCTGGTGTAAGCAGAGCCAAACTTATTTTCCTTTCATACCAGTTCTCGCTTTTACGCCTCTCGTAATTCCATGCTACATACTTTATCTTTCATTCATTTATCATCTTTCGTTACAATGTGGGGCTCTCATTATCTATTTTAACCAACTATCCTTGTCGACTAACCAAGCGATTGTCACAATCTCTCTCTTAGTTTCACCCACACTCTCTCTTCCATAAAAACATCTAGGTATTCTCTTGTATTACTTACAACAATCAGCGGGTAATACACATTTCTTAAGTTTGTCTTGGAAAACATAACCGCTTTTGCAGTCACAGCTGTTGTATCGACAACCGCTGAAACAGGTTTTATTCAGCTCCATGTGGTCCGAGCAAGATTTGCCGCAGTGGTTTCCGCAACCAGTTGTCGCATTGAAATCGCCACCACAGCTCACTGCGAATTAATAATAACAGTAACATATTTAAAAATATATATAAAAAAATGTTTTTATTTTGGCCGCGCTGCCAATCTTTTTCTCATTTCACAACCAGCTAAAATTGTTTATGTTTTTTTACAATGTGCTAATAAGTAACTTACTATTTTTATGAATTGTAAATTGTATACTCGTTAAATAAACATAATAATTACCAAAAGTCCAAAATCATGCAATTGTCGATTTTGACTAAAGAATCAATCAATCAGGTCTTTATAACCCAGGTGAAAAACTTACGACATTCATCCTTAGGTATGCAAGTTCCATTGGTGTCCCGAACGAATCCGTCGACGCAAACACACTGTGGACTACATGGGGCATTAGCACCGCTACATTTGACCGGCTGGCCCAAGTCTTTGCACGTCTTCGGACCGCAATGATTGCATTCCACATGCATCTCGTTTTCAGGACACGTGGAACGCTTGACAACTGCAAATTAAATACTCACCATTAACAATTCCATCAGAAGGCTCAAAGTCACCCAAAGGGCTATGCTCGGAGTTTCCCTTTTTTTTTTTTTTTTGCTTGGGGTAAAATCCTTTATGGACTATCCCTGCCAGCCTGGAGATGGCCAACAGGGGGTGTGTGGGAGTCCCCTCCGCCTCTGTCAGGAGACGGAGTCATACATGCTCGGAGTTTCCCTGCGAGATCGAGTCAGAAATGAAGAGATACGCAGAAAAACCAGGGTAACCGACATAGCCCACCGGATTGCCAAACTTAAGTGGCAGTGGGCAGGGCACATAGCTCGCAGGACCGACGCCCGATAGGGCAGAACAGTCCTCGAGTGGCGACCGCGTTCCGGAAGGCCTCCCACACGGTGGACCGACGACCTGGTTAAGGTCGCCGGAAAGCAGTGGATGCGGGCGGCCCAGGAGGACCGGCCTTTTCGGAAATCCTTAGGGGAGACCTATGTCCAACAGTGGACGTCTTTTGGCATGATGATGATGAACAATTATTATGGAAATAATTAAAATAAGGCAGTATCCGCGAACGATTGTCTCAATATATAATACATTTTGAAAAGTCTACACTTTTTTTTTATATGATAGGACGACACACGTGCAGGCGGTCCACCTGATGGAAAGTGGTCACCGTCGCCCAGGACATCTGCAACCGAATGGGAGAAGATGCGTTGCCGGCCTTTAAGATGCCTGTAAACACCTCTTTTGAAGAGCCCCATGTTGTAGCGCAGAGGAAACACTTCGGGAGTTAGATCATTCCATATCTTGCACGTGCGCGGTAAAAAGGCGTTTATATATTGCACTCTAGATACGAGCATTACTACTGATACGCACTACACCAGTTCAAACGGTTTGCCCTTTTTAACATTTGTGGTATCGAGGAGCTGGATAAACTCGACATTCAGAAGAAGTGGAGAGGAAACCTATCTGCGTAAGTAACGGCGCTTTACTATATTGTACTGGCAGCAGAGTCCACTTTAAGATACCGGTGAAAGTCATTCGTTCGAATCTACCAGGGTGCGTTGACAATGCCCCCAAAAGACTTTAGACACGTTTGATAAACACAATTGCAACTTATTGCAACTGACACGTCTTTAATGTTATAAAATTTTTACGCACAAAGAAAATGACGTCATTAATTCGATAAGGCTCAATACTGCCCATTGTGTTCGAGCACGTGACATTTTTAAAGGCGCACTTTCAATTGGTCGCTCTGCTGTAAAAATTTAGGGTAATATTTTTTTTTTTTGTATACTCTGTCATAAAAAAATAAAAACAAATAATGTTGACTAAAAAAATATTTTGCTTGGACCCTTAACATTTAGGGGGATGAAAATAGACGTTGTCCGACTCGCAGACCTACAAATGTGACTATAAAATTTCATCAAAATCGGTCGACTCATTTCGGAGGAGTTCAATAACAAACAATGTGACACGAGAATTTTACATATTAGATTATAAGTACTGCATCCAGCTACACTTTACCTTACGGCATGCAATTTTTCCTGTTACATCCCGGCCTTGTACCGAATGGCTATCTAAAAAGAGCAACTACAGTGTCTTTCTGGCTCTTTTCTGTAGAGCTGCATTCCGAACCGGTGAGAAAGGTAAACTACAATTTTAAAATGAATGTTATGTTTGACTTGTCAAAAAATCTCTAATGAGCTAACTTGATAAAATGAGTTTTGATATTGATGATATCAGAAGTGATTAGAATATGACATTTTTACTTACTCGAGCTCTGTATAAAGTAAATCCCAAAGGTGAACACAAAGGCAGTGACAACGAGCCTCGCCATCGTCGTCCAGCTCACTCGCGGTCCAAAGCACAAATGCCACTTGTCAATTGTTATTCAGTTGAGAATGTGACATTAACAATTTTCCCTTTTGGTTTGCGTGGTTTTCCTATTTAAAGTGATCATTTGTTTGTTAAGTAGGGTTTTCACATGGTCGAAAAGATGTTTGTAATCCGCAAACGGTTTTCCTTATTATACTTTAGGCGCAAATGGATGATCGGATGATCAGCCAGACGAGGTGGTATATCCGGCTAGGGGTCGCAGCGCCTATCCCCCACGATAGCTGTAGACAGGAATTCTTAACTGTGCGAATTGCTTAAGGAACTTCGCTATCGCGGTGTAGGATTTTTTTTGGGTAATTCTCGAATTTGTAGGTGATTTTTGTTGATGATATACTTCAGATTTTTCGGGTAAATTGTCTAAAGTATGTTTTTTTTTTTTTTTATTTATTTATTCGTAGCAAATACATAGATTTGTTACATTGAGTGGAAAAGCGCAACATAAACTCATTCGAGCTTTTCTGTGCGCTAGTATCGTCGTTTAAAACTAGATCTTCTCACAAAGTAATCACGCAATAGTTTTCTTACAATATGAAGGTACTTAAAAACTAAACACAATTACAAAATATTATATTAATGGTGGGTAGTATATTCGATAAAAGTCTTGCGAATTTGTGTGTAATAAAAAGAATACAGGTTGCTCCCAAATGTGGACATCTTTTGCATGTTATGCTGATTAATTATGAAGTACGATTTTTTTGTAAATAATATTTCTTTAAAGTATTTTTAATGTTTATTTGTGTAATTTTGTCTTTTAATGAAGTTGGTAATTGATTAATGAGCCAGGGTATGAGATATATCAGTGTTCTTTTTCCATATAAATTTCTGTATTTTGGTAGAATTAGTTTACCGCTAGTGATTGTACGAGTGCTTCTTTGATTGAGACTCGGTATTTTTGTTTGCTTTAAGTTGGAATTGAAAAATTCTTCTTTTAGAAGTGTCATATTAACCTTATCATGTATCGGAATGATGTTGCAAAAATTGAATAAATGGTGGTAGTTATTTTCATATTTCTTTTTAATATTATTTGGAACAAGGGTTTTTAAAATTCGTAATTGAAGTGAATATATTTGGTCAAGGTGGGTTTTATATGTTCTACCATAACTAGATAGACCATAGGATATTACAGACTCTGCTAGTGATTTGTAAAGTAGTAAAAGTGTTCGGTACGGTAGTTTATATTTAATTATAGAAAATTTAGCCAAAATAATTCTTAATTTATTGCTTACGTTATTAATATGCTCTTTCCAGCAGAGTCGGTTGTCTATTGTCAGTCCTAGATAAGTGTGTTTTTCGACGACTTCTATGATCTTACATAAACAAGATACCGAGAACCGTTACTGCAACTTGAGCTGAGATTGCAGATGGTTGTATTAAGGATTTCGTCGCAGAGCACAGTCACCCATTCAGGTGCGCTCGTGGTCCTGAAGTTGGCGGTCGAAGAACGCTGTAGGTTTAATTTTAAGGTTTATATTATTTTAAAAAAAACAACAGAAATCCATCTCTCTGCGCCCCGAAGTCCCGCATACCCCGATTAGTCCGCAAAGGGTGAGTATCCATAGGGAAACCCAACGAAAAAAAAGATCATAGGGTTTCATAGAAACTAAAAACCGTTCATTGCTTCCAAAAAATATATCTTTCTTTCTTAAATGGTGTAATTTGTTTTGATACCGGAAAGCCGAGTCATGTGTGGCCTCAGGGTCACACAGGATATTGAGGAGCTCTATGTGAAATACCGCATTCTATCCTTAGGTGGTAAAATCCGACAAAAGGAAATGACATGGCCGAAAACCTAGCCGCAAGAGACGCTGTGCCAACCCCTGAGACCAGCGTGGCACATTAGGCTAATTACCCTCACTGTGATGGAACGAGGCGCGACTCAGCAGTGGGTCATTTATGGGTGGATTAGTAGTAGATATGAAATAGGGAACCTTGGGGTCCTACATAATCCGACCACGCCTGCCAGTAAATCAACAATGGATATATTTCTATCAGTACTGCTAGTCACACGAAGGCAAGTGTATATCAATACCGGTACTCGCACGAAGGCAAGTGTATCTTCAGGACTACCGGTATTCGTTTTGTTAGACCAGCTGTCCACTTTCTTATACTACTTACATATACTTTATTTACAACTTTATACACTCCGTGCTTTATATACTCCGTGTGGTGATGGATTTAGAACACCTCATTTCATCCTAAGGGTGTCGTAAGAGTCGACAATAGAAAATGGAGGAGGCCCGACCCAGCAGTGGGTAAGTTATTGGCTGAGAAGAAGAAGAAGAAGTTGCTACTTACATATACTTTGATTTTCGAATAACCGTCGGATTGCATTGCATATACAAACCTCTGTTATTTCTTGTATCGGACAGTGGACTCCACTCCAACTTAGCTCTCGTACATTGCAAACTACTTACAAGTACATCTTGTGAGTTCCCCTCAAGTCTCATACGACGATATTTATTTTCCTTGAAGTTGCCCAAACTACGCGTAGCTACTTCGTATACAGGGTGAAACATAGACCCTATAATAATAATTACATTTGATAATATTCACGACAGCTGAATGCCTTAAATCGGATTTAATAGTTGGTTCACAAAAACAGAACAGTATATTTTTGAAGCGAAAACTTCTTTAGCGGCGTTGAGCACATTTCTTGGGCTGGGTATAAAATGTCAAACTCGCGTCAGGACACGTGACCTGACCGAGAATTCGTAAGACTGAGGGATAGTTGACCGCCGGCGCGGCGTAAGAGAGGAATATTATAATCATATATAAAGAACGATTACAGTTATTTATTACATTTTAATGCAATAAAAAATTGTCGTTTCTGTGTACGATAGCACAATAAATAAATATTGTATTTAACCAAATCAATGCTAGTACTTTTGTACAGATAAATAAAGCAATTCATGCGTAATTATTTCCTAACCATTCCAAAATATTGTAAAATGCACAACGTTAAGATTCAAGTTTACACTTCTGCCGCCACTCCCGGAGTGCAACCTGTTGTTTTTTAATAACTAACTCCTTTCGGTTAGTTTTATGCCGTCCCTTGAGATGGCTGTGGGGTTTGTGTTACACCATGTATAAACAGTGAAAATAAATTACATTGACCCGAACGCTAAGTGGATTTGACCAAAACTTTTGCGCCACAGAAATATTGCTTGTTCGTTTGAAAATATTAATCTCGACGTGTCCGACACTTTTGCACGAAAAAATATTTTACCTGCGTTGTGTTTCTGAGTGTTATTCTATTGGTGTTCCGCGTTAATTGATTAATGGACAAGTTATTTTTATGCAATTATGCTGAATTGTTCTGCTGATATTTATTTATAGCGAAGGCACGTTAACTCATTGCTTTTTAAATAACATATGGAGCTTACAGTAAGAGAGGACTGGAGAGCTAGACAATGCAGCTTTTTGGAGCAAACAACTTAAGACATCGAGCTATTGCTTATTTCTCTCCTTCGAATTGTAGGTGGCATATTTGGCTATGGATTGATTTGTACCTTAGAGGCAGAAGGAGTTTAAACACAAGCCGTGATATAAAATATTATAATATTCTTTAGAATACTATCAGTGTATTTATTTACGTCAATAACTTACCACGCGTTCGGGAAGACTATACGCTTGTACTTCGCAGGAGCTCTCTGCAACACGTAGTACAAAGACGTTGAAGTCCTATACTTCAGAGCAAGGGGCTGTAACTTACTAGACCGTAGATGACTCACTGGTGAGTCTAGCCTCCTCCAGTTTGATGGAGGGAAATCCATCAAACTGGAGGAGGCTGGACTGAAGCCTACTGTGCTGCACGCTGGCTAGGGTAGACGGGTTGTCACAGGGATTCGTATCAAGTCTTCATTCTCTTGAGACTAGGTCATCGGCCTTAACATTTCCTTTTGTCGGCTCTTAAGGCACCCACGGGATGGAATGCGGTGGTGACACTATGTATTCTAAATCCGTCTAAACACGTCCTGTTACTTGTTTCGATTCAAATTAAAAGAGCAGGATCCAAAAGTAGTTCTGCAGAAGTAGAGCGCAACGATTTAGGAAACGTTATCAGAATAATAAGTCAGTTTTGCCGTAAGAAATTGTCGAGACTACGACCCTTCAGATATTTAATCTTTTCTTTGCAAGTCCCCAGCTTTTGGCTCAGTCCTTTTAATGGGGTCTATTGTTCCAAAGTTTTAATGATTTCTGCTACAGGTAAGCGTCGTTGTCGCCCGAAAACTTCTCGGCGCTGCTATCCAAAAGGTTTATCTTTTTGGAGTTTCCTTTAACGATAATAAAATGTTTGGGAGCATAGCTCGTAGGATGGATGATCGATGGGACACGCAAGTGTTTAAGGTGGATGCTCCAGGGTAGCCGGTGAAACTTCAAATTTTCTTACGTTTTTTGGAATTTGCAGGGCAGTGCTAGGTTGTATGATAATGAACATTTGATTCGCGGCTGTAAGAAGTATGTAGTTACAGAGTTTTATTCATCAAACTCATCAATACAACCCTCCAAGCTGATAAAGGTGCAAGAATGACTTTGACGTTGAAAAAATTTTTCTTGCACCTTTATGAGCTTGGAGGGTTGTATTGATGATTTCGATGATTATAATTCTATAACTACATACGTCTTACAGCCGCGAATAACATTTTAATCAACATACAGCCTAGCACTGACCTGCAAATTGCAAAAAACGTCAGAAAGTTTGAATTTCGCGGGCTACCCTGGAGCATCCACCTTAAATCAAAATCAAAATGTTTTTTATTCGAATTGATTCTTGCGAATGCTTTCAAATAGTCAAAGATTAAAACAGACAAATTTAAAAAGATAAATTAATTTAATTAGTCATTCAGTTTTTACCACCGGTTCGGATGCCATTCCACAGAGAAGAGCCGGCAAGAAACTCCATGGTTGCTCTTTTAAATAAAAGGGTTACAATGATGGTGGTACAAAAGTCTGACAGATTAGTGAAAGCATAACACTTAAATGGAGATAACATACAGTAAGCGTGCCAGTAGGCTGTCAAATCAATTGTCATAGTGAAAATCCTTGGGAATACTTTGCCTAGATATAGATGTTTGGACGAACTGAGAAAGATGAATTTCTGAACCTAATATTAGAACACCTATTATCTAGGATGACTTTATAAGTTAGTGTCAGATGTTATAAGAAATTCAATTTAGACTATTACCTATAGGAACATTAGGTAAATTTTTACAATAAATTATTTTCTTATTGTATTTTACCCACCACCATCACAGCCCATTAAAGACCCATTACTGAGTTGGGACGACTCCAATTATGTGGAGGGAAATGAGCCGCTGGCCAGACGTGTTGGCACCTTTAGCCGCATCTTACGACACATGGAACATGAGGTTGTATTTAGTGAGAATGTGGATCCCTTTTGTTATGTCACCGTACATATCCTTTAAACCGCACATATTGTATGTAATGTTGGTACTTCACTTGACTATTCGTAATTTATACTTGTGTTAGTTATTCGTGTTTGCTATTTTTGTATGTCTCTTTTGACAATTATTTCATCCACACATTGCATTTATTGTCAAAATTGCAAATGTCTTCTGAAAACCAGCTCCCCTTCGTGTGAAGCTAAGACGGGCTAAGCATTTTATTTCATACTTGCATTTGTAATTTGTTTTTTATGTTTTGTTACAATATTTTTGCGATATGTAAGCTATATAACTAATTAATTATAATTAATTTCAATTTCCATTATATTTTTAAACATTAAATTAAAATTAAATATCCTTGGACATTTCACACAACGCCATCTCGTCCCAAGCTAAGCAACTTAATGCTTGTGTTTTGGTAACGAGATCGATGATAAACTAAAAAAAATAAAATAAATAAATAACCTTGGACATTTCACACAACGCCATCTCGTGCCAAGTTAAGCAACTTAATGCTTGTGTTATGGTAACGAGATGGATGATAAACTACTTATATACATTTTTTTTTGTAAATACATACATATTTATAGATAGAAATGACACCCAGACCCCGAGCCAGTGCCTCTGGTTTAGACAAAGACACTTGCCCGACCCCGGAATCGAACCCGGGACCCGTTGATTCAAATATGAGAAGCCAACTGATGTGTCACCATAAAGGAACAACGTACCTACTAATGTTATGTAAATGTGATCCTCGTAATAGTATAGGCCTGTCCAGATTATACGAAAACGGTACTGGATGCAGTTAACGACCATTTAATATGCGGTGGGTAATGTAATATATAAAATATAGGCTCGGAGCGTATTAAGAAACAATTTGTCCATTCAAACGCTGGAATATTGTAACAGAACTTTTTGTCACTATCAAACCGCCGTTATCCATGTAATGACGGATTTGGTATACACAGTGTCACCATCTTATTCTATCCTGAGGGCGTTGTAAGAGCCGGCAGAAGTAGACGACAAGGCCGATAACCTAGCTGAAAGAGAAGGAAAGCTAGAAGTAGAAGTATATTGGTATACTGGAATGGAGATCAAAAGAGATGGATGGATTGTAAGAATGAGGAATTGTGTGTGTAGATATGATGATTGATAGGTGTGTTTGGAGACCACCTAGTCCTTGTTTCTTTTGTTTCTTAATAAGGTATTCTTTTACATAAAATCTGTATGGTGATAAAATATATAAATAAAATCATTATGTTCAATTAGTGGTCCACCTAAGTCCTGGAACCAGCTCAGGGGGGGGGTCATGACCCCCATGACCCCCCCCCCCTGGATCCGCCCTTGGCCGTAAGACGATATTGCTAATTTCAAATAAGACGATATATAAGAGTTTCGTGATAAAACCTACGTAAATAAAGTTCCTTTTGAGTTTGAGTGATTGGCTGAACTGAGTCCAACACTCAACACCGGCCTTCTCCAGGGTGGTATGAATAGTCCATAAAGGATTTAAATAAACCTACGACTTTTCTTTGACGCTATTCAGCTAAGATCATTAATTTGTTTCTCGATTGATTCAAAATCAAAAGTCGTCAACTTTTAAACTTCCACCGGTTGAAAATTGATGCTCGGAGTAACAAAATTGCTCTTCTTGATGCAATTAGAGCCGTCTCGCTGCAAAAAATCTGACTTGGCACTTACAATATGAAAGTTTATTATGAGGGAGAGAAAATTTTAATAATCCCTGGCGACAAGTTGAAGCCGGCTAAATACTGGGAATTACTACGAAGAGAACAATGCTACTCAATGTTAACAGTCTTAATATTATTATGGAAATCAATTAAGTGATGATGGCCGTTTTAAACTCGAATATTTATAAGAGTTTTGTTTTGAAGAATACATGAAGAGCGAGAAATAATTATGATGAGAAACTTATGAGACTCAATCATTTTTTACTTCTGTGGCTGTGGTCACCACCCCAGTTCAGCCTGAGGGTGTCGTAGGAGCCGACAAAATCAGAATGTGAAGGCCTATAACCTAGCCACAAGACAAGGAAAACTACGAAACCCTGTGTCAACCAGGCCAGCGTGGCACAGTAGGCTGACTACCCTCCACGTATTGAGAGGAGGCCCGACTCAGTTGTGGGTCATTTATGGGCTGAATAGTAGTAGTAGTAGTTATATCTTTGTTGTAAATATCTAATGCAGTTAGATTCCGAAGTCGCATCATCGTGTTTCTGTCATAATCTTGGTGTAGTGGTAAGATTGTTGCCGTTGCTCCAAAGGCGGCACTTTGGAGCAACGGGTCCCGGGTTCGATTCCGGGGTCGGGCAAGTGTCTTTGCCTAAACCAGAGGCACTGGCTCGGAGTCTGGGTGTCATCTGTGCTCGTGAATTATACCCAGTGCAGGGGGCACTTGTTTTTCTGTAAAAAAAATATATTAAGAAACTCAATCACTCAGAATGCAGCAAATATTATAAAAAAAAACAATTACTTGACTTTAAGACGTAAAACAATATTAGTACTAACACATTACAATCTATATCTATCTATCATTTCTATCTACAATATGTATGTATTTACAAAAAAAAAAAAATAAGTAGTTTATTATCCATCTCGTTATCATAACACAAGCATTAAGTTGCTTAGCTTGGGACGAGATGGCGTTGTGTGAAATGTCAAAGGATATTTATTTTATTACTAGCTGTACCCGCGACTTCGTCCGCGTGGAATTTAAAAAAAGTTAATTAGTTCATTAATATTTTTTTTTGGTTTTTGCATTTATTTTAATTATCATTTATTTTCAGTTTTTGTTGGCTTATTTATCGAATCTTCTTTGATATTGAGATTGTGAATATCATCATAAATACTATGTATTAAAGTTTCAGTGTCCACCACAACCTAACAAAGACTGGTAGGAAGTTCTATATCATGATTACTATTGACTTCTAGACACTTTCCCTCTCCAACATCAAGAAGAATTTTACTAAATTCTGAATCAGCTGAATGATGTGCTCTCATGTTTTGTTTTAAATTAAGTTTTTAACAATGTCTCCAAAGTACTGAACGTTTTAGCCGGAAAAACAGACAGACAGACAAAAATTTAAAAAAAAATATTTTAGTCTATTTGCTGTTTAAACATACTTACGCATTTAGTAAAAAGTTGTTATTTTATTATTACAATCAGACACTCCAATTTTATTTATTTGTATAGAAGATGTATAGACTAAATAAAAGTAGCCTAAGTTACTCCTTATATCATCAGCTACCTATCGGTGAAAGTCCCGTCAAAATCGGTCCAGCTGTTCCAGAGATTAGCCGGAACAAATAGACAGACAGAAAGACAGACAGACGGACAGACAGACAAAAATTTAAAAATATTTTATTTTGGTCTATGTGCTGTGTATACAGACTTACGCATTTAGTCAAAAGTTGTTATTTTATTATTACAAACAGACACTCCAATTTTATTAATTTGTATAGATGTATAGATTATGACATTAATAACAAATATACCCAATAGTTACATCACGATATAATTTACTAATCACTATCACTACATAGTATAAAACAAAGTCGCTGTCGTCTGTCCGTCCCTACGTATGCTTAAATCTTTAAAACTACGCAAAGGATTTTGAAGCGGTTTTCTTTATTAGATAGAGTGATTTAAGAGGAAGGTTTATATGTATATTACATGCACAATATTGTAGAGAAACACTGTTAAATTTAGATGTTCATCATTGCACCCGTGCGAAGCCGGGGCGGGTCGCTAGTATCTGGTAAACTAAACGTTATTACGATATAATAAACAACCTTATATCCCATAACTCTATGGTATGAATCCTACTAATATTATAAACGTGAAAGTTTGTAAGTATGGATGGATGGATAGATGGATGGATGGATGGATGGATGGATGGATGTTTGTTACTCTTTCACGTAAAAACGACTGAATGGATTTTAATGAAACTTTATAATAATATAGCTTATACATCAGAATAACACATAGGCTACAATTTATAAAGATATTGTGTGTAAATTTATAGCGATATTAAGTTCAATTTTAATTTGTAATTGTCAAATTTTCAGCCATATTTAAATATAGACAACATAAAGTTTCGCTGTCAGTTGCGCTTTGTTATACCACGTAGGTATTATATCACATTCTACGGGAACGGGATAAAAATCTTAGGTATCCTATGTCCGACTTTCTTTTAAATATATAGATGTTGGACAATTCACAAAATCATACTTAATGTTATAAACCTGAAAGTGTAAATGTGTGTAATCCCGTTCCGTGATATAAAACATAGTTTATCAAAATGCAACTGCTGGAATAACAAAATTTCACCGACAGCTAAACGCTACGTTGTCTATAGTTTGACAAATTTGACAATTAGAAATTTTGATGTTGACCGGTTGATGTATTTCTTTCGAGTAAATATTAGCTTATTGTGCCGAACAATGAAGAAGAACTAAATAATGCACGTGAAGATCACCGCATTAGTATGGCTTGAATCCGTGCTTCTTAATCACAAGAGCAAATCGAGGCAGCCCGTGAAACGGATCGGTTGGGAATGCAAAATCGTCGAGCAAATTTAAGAGATCAACAACTAGATAATTTTCGAGACACAAGAATAAATTTATAAAGTAGGTACTACATAATTTGGATCGAGCAACGTTTCGATACGGTGGCAGCACTAATTACTGCTTGCATACTTGCGTCCGCATTGGACCTATAGATGCCATGTAATATTACAAAACACTCCTCAGCGGCTAAAGTTTTATCAAAATGGAAAATCGTCATCTGGGACGAATGTACAATAGCGTATACACGTGCATTGGAAGCACTTATCCGATCCGACCGAACACCTACGCAAGGACTCGAGATGTTTTGGAGGCGCAATGATTTTACTGTCTGGCTATTTCTGCCAAACACTGCCTCTAATTCCAAGATCGACTGCTGCCGCCGAAATAAGCGCTTGCCTCAAATCATCGAAATATGTGGATTGATTTTATTTTCTCAGAATTTCTGTTCATCGAAGGACGAACTCACAAACACAAAAATAATGAATGGTTGACTAAGCGAGCTGTTTTGGCGGCTGAGAATAAATATGTAGATGACATAAAGTTTCAAATTACAAATTCAGAATGAAATCATTGGTACACTGCATTAATTCAAATATAATGACTGTGTAAAAAAAGAGAAAAATATATAAACCAAAACCACCAAACCTGTGCAACGGAACGCGTTTGGTGGTAAGTGAATTGATGAACAATGGAATATACTCAAAGTAAAGTTGGAAGGTGAGGAAATTCTCATCCGAGGATCCCGACGATATCAACTGATATACCGTTTTAGTTTTAATGATTTCCGATCCGTCGTGCATTCGCCGTGACCATTAATAAATCACAGGGCCAATCCTGGAAAGTTTGTGGCCTAAATCTAGAAAATTCATGTATTTCCCAAGATCAATTATATGTGGCATGTTCCAGGTCAGAAGACCATCTGCGTTATTTGTTCATGCGCCTGATAATAAACCGAAAAATGTCGTCTGTCACAAGGTGATTCACTGAAAAGTGCAGTTACTAAAATAGATGGCCAATAAAGTATAATTAAAATCATAGATGTTTTATTTATATTTATCCTGATAAAAAATTGAAGTTAATAAAATAAAATATCTGCTCATTTATTGCCTTTAAGGCGAAACAAAGTTCGCCGGGTCAGCTAGTTAATAATAAATGAGACCATACTTAATATGAATTATTTTACAACTATATAATATACTAGCTGTAACCGCGACTTCGTCCGCGTGGAATTTAAAAAAAGTTAATTAGTTCATTCATATTTTTTTTGGTTTTTGCATTTATTTGAATTATCATTTATTTTCAGTTTTTGTTGGATTATTTATCGAATCTTCTTTGATATTGAGATTGTGAATATCATCATAAATACTATGTATTAAAGTTTCAGTGTCCACCACAACTAACCTAACCTAACCTAACCTAACAAAGACTGGTAGGAAGTTCTATATCATGATTACTATTGACTTCTAGACACTCTCCCTCTCCAACATCAAGAAGAATTTTACTAAATTCTGAATCAGCTGAATGATGTGCTCTCATGTTTTGTTTTAAATTAAGTTTTTAACAATGTCTCCAAAGTACTGAATGTTTTAGCCGGAACAAACAGACAGACAGACAAAAATTAAAAAAAAAATATTTTGGTCTATTTGCTGTTTAAACATACTTACGCATTTAGTAAAAAGTTGTTATTTTATTATTACAATCAGACACTCCAATTTTATTTATTTGTATAGAAGATGTATAGACTAAATAAAAGTAGCCTAAGTTACTCCTTATATCATCAGCTACCTATCGGTGAAAGTCCCGTCAAAATCGGTCCAGCCGTTCCAGACATTAGCCGGAACAAACAGACAGACAGACAGACAAAAATTAAAAAAAATGTTATTTTGGTCTATGTGCTGTGTATACAGACTTACGCATTTAGTAAAAAGTTGTTATTTTATTATTACAAACAGACACTCCAATTTTATTTATTTGTATAGATGTATAGATGTGCTGTGTATACAGACTTACGCATTTATTTATTTGTAAAGATGTATAGACTAAATAAAAGTAGCCTAAGTTACTCCTTATATCATCAGCTAACTATCGGTGAAAGTAGCGTCAAAATCGGTCCAGCCGTTCCAGAGATTAGCCGGAACAAACAGACAGACAGACAGACGGACAGACAGACAAAAATTAAAAAAAATGTTATTTTGGTCTATGTGCTGTGTATACAGACTTACGCATTTAGTAAAAAGTTGTTATTTTATTATTACAAACAGACACTCCGATTTTAATTATTTGTATAGATGTATAGATAGATGTATAGACTAAATAAAAGTAGCCTAAGTTACTCCTTATATCATCAGCTACCTATCGGTGAAAGTCCCGTCAAAATCGGTCCAGCCGTTCCAGAGATTAGCCGGAACAAACAGACCGACAGACAGACAGACAGACGGACAGACAGACAAAAATTAAAAAAAATGTTATTTTGGTCTATGTGCTGTGTATACAGACTTACGCATTTAGTAAAAAGTTGTTATTTTATTATTACAAACAGACACTCCAATTTTATTTATTTGTATAGATGTATAGATGTATAGATGTATAGATTTCTTTATTACCCGATCAGGATGTCTTGTCGACTTTTTGCTAATCACTTTAGTATTAGAATTATCATTTTCAGAAACTCATACATATTACTACTATCACTCAGCCCATAGATGACCCACTGCTGCGTAGGGCCACCTCCAGTTTCAAGGGCGATATTTATCCTACCGTGCAACGCTTGCCAGATGGGTTGTCACAAGGGTTTCGTAGCAAATTTTCCTTTTCTTGCGGTTATGTTATCCACCTTGCCATTTTCTGTTGTCGGCTCTAACGACACTCCCGGGATAGAAAAGGGTGGTGAAACTATGTATTGTAAATTCGTCACCAGACAGATAAGCCGTCATATATTTATACTTATTTTTAAACTAATTTTACCAAGTTGAAATCATACCACCATATGTCAGGAAAACTTTCCGAATACTCATGGTAGGAACTTAGGTAAAATCTCATTTCACGACGGTTAACTTTTATTAATTATTACGGTAATAACTTGAAGTTTGTTATTGATGTGCCCACTTAAAAATTTCTGACACCGATCTGCCAGGCGCATTAGGAAAATGAATCCAATTCGTAAAACGAGGAAAAATGTTGAAGAAACTCTCTATAGAACAATATTGTGCAGGGATTTTGATCTTTTTAAGGAACAAAGAGCTGCTAATTGTGGCTTGCAATTTATTCAATCTCATTTGTTATATTAGGTGCTGATTTTTTTTGTTAATTAAATGTATTGTAATGAACAGAAAACTTAAAACTTAAAAAAAACAATATTTAAATTATAATAAAATAAAACTAAATTAGGCACATGTGGTAATGTGCCTAAAATACTGGCTTATCCTCTATTTCGCCCCAAGTCGCATAATTGTAATTAATTTAAATAATGGTATAAAAGGTAACATAATATGTTATTACACAGATATGTGGTCGTTCACTATGGGCTTGAGCAGAAGGCTCAAAGTCACCCAAAGGGCAGTGGTGAGGGCTATGCTTGGAATTTCCCAGCGAGATCGGAACAGAAATGATGCAGGCAAACCAGGGTCACCGACATAGCCAAACTCGAATGGATAAATAGCTCGCAGGACTGACGCCCGATGGGCTAGAAAAGTCCTCGAGTAGCGACCGCGTTCCGGACGACGCAGGTGGACCGACGACGTAGTTAAGGTCGCCGGAAAACGATGAATGCGGGCAGCCCAGGACCGGCCTTTGTGGAGATCCTTGGGGAAGGCCTATGTCCAGCATAATGATGATGTTATTACACCGAAGAGAACTTGATCTATGTACGCCTTAGCGGTAGTTTTTTTTTTAATAGTTGTTATACTCAAGAATTAGATTATACGTTTCTTTTTTGGTACAGAAATATTGCTAGTAAAAACTTGACGTTAAAAATTAAATAAGCCTTTAAAGATCGTCGTTGAAAAAGCTGAACAAAGAAAAGTAATAAATTTAAACTAAATTATACGGGGGGGACTTATTATGGGACTCCTTTGGTCCTTGACTCTTGTTTATTTGGCTTGTATCTCTTATGATATTACAATTTTTCTTAGTTCGCTACTTACACCATCATTTTTCCATCACAAATCTCTCTCCCTTTCCTACACATCGTCCGCTTTCACTCACTCATCTTGTGTTCCATTTTACCTAAATATTTGCGACTGCCTCGTTGGTCTAGTGGTTAGATGTGCCGCCTTTGGATCAACGGGTCCCGGGTTCGATTCCGGTGTCGGGCAAGTGTCTTTGTCTAAACCAGAGGCACTGGCTCGGAGCCTGGGTGTCATTTCTATCTATAATATGTATGTATATTTACAAAAAAAATGTATATAAGTAGTTTATCATCCATCTCGTTACCATAACACATGCATTAAGTTGCTTAGCTTGGGACGAGATGGCGTTGTGTAAATATCCAAGGATATTTATTATTATTTATTATTTATTTAATGATAGTTTTTATTGTATACGCCTTTGTAAACTGCCCCCGCGATACAGGTTATACCTAGTGCAGAAGTGCGGGGTTTCGTTACATAAAAAAAAAGTTAGGATCAAAAGCCTACATTGATTCTAGGCTTTCATTTCAAAGATCTCCTTTAAGGCTATCCGTTTGTTTCAGTTCCTTGATATACATCTAGTAGGCATAATTTTCAGTTGCTCTGGGAAGCTCCTAGATTAAAAATTTCCCCGAGAAACTGAAATTTTACCCGATTAATCGTTTTAATTTTGACACCTCTACTACCAATACTAGCACAAATCTCTCGTCGTCAATCGTAAGTATACCGATCGGCTTTATCATCATCATCATTCATCATTTCAGCCAAAAGACGTCCACTGCTGGACATAGGCCTCCCCCAAGGATCTCCACAAAGGCCGGTCCTGGGCCGCCCGCATCCACTGCTTTCCGGCGACCTTAACCAGGTCGTCGGTCCACCGTGTGGGAGGTCTACCAGCACTGCGCCTTCCGGAACGCGGTCGCCACTCGAGGACTTTTCTGCCCCATCGGGCGTCGGTCCTGCGAGCTATGTGCCCTGCCCACTGCCACTTAAGTTTGGCAATCCTGTGGGCTATGTCGGTGACCCTGGTTTTCCTGCGTATCTCCTCATTTCTGATTCGATCTCGCAGGGAAACTCCGAGCATAGCCCTCTCCATTGCCCTTTGGGTGACTTTGAGCCTTCTGATGGAGCCCATAGTGAGCGACCACGTCTCTGTTCCATATGTCATCACTGGCAACACACACTGGTTAAAGACTTTTGTCTTCAGACACTGCGGTATTGTGGACGAGAAGATCTTACGCAGCTTCCCGAACGCTGCCCAGCCGAGTTGGATCCGACGATTGACCTCTTTCTCGAAGTTGGACTTACCTAACTGGACAGTGTGTCCCAGGTAAATGTAATGGTCAACAACTTCGAGGGTAGAACCTCCGATGTTAACAGGAGTGGCTTGAACATGGATGTTAGACATGATCTTCGTCTTCTCCATGTTCATCTTAAGGCCGACTCGTTCGGAGGCTCCACAGAGGCCATCGAGCATCGTAGTGAGGTCCTCCATGGTTTCAGCCATTACGACTATGTCGTCAGCGAATCGAAGGTGAGTGATGTACTCGCCGTTCACGTTAATGCCCAGCCCTTTCCAGTCCAGAACCTTGAAAACATCTTCCATCGGCTTTATAGAGTAAATATATACTCCTTACTGTAAACTATTACTAATACTACAACTCAGCCCATAAATAGCCCACTGCTGAGTCAAGCGTCCTGCATCACACGCTGGCCAGACGTATTGGCACAGGGTTTCATATGAAATTAGGCTAGGCTTTCGGCCTTGTCATTTTGTTTTAACGACTCTTATGACACCCTCAGGATGAAATGGTGGTGATTACACTATCTAGGTATTCTAAATCCGTCATCACACGGAAACATATACCACTAAGCTATACAAATACTGGGAAAGAACAGAGAGAAGCAGCGCGTAATATTGAAAGGCGTCATAATATCTTAGATGTTAATACTGCTATAGTTTAAACCATTATAGTAACCAAGGTACGGCGAATGACAGCGAAAAGTTCAGTGGAGTGTTAATAATGGTAACTAGCTTGGCTAGCGACAATCCCTCGGGAACTAGTTTAAGTATAGTTTCAAACACGAACTTTCTAGAAACAAAATAACTAGATAGCTGTTTTTTTAGTTAGTTTTAAAACTAGCAGAAATGACATTCGTATTTTCCTTCATCTGATGGTACGGTATCATGGAAATTTATACTGTTAAAGGCCTGATTTTAATATCGTTATCGCACACTCAATTTTTTCTTTCTCAGCGTTTCCCAATTTCTTTGGGATCAAAAACAAAATCAAATTTCATTTAATCAAGTTGGCTCATTAGAGCCTCTTTGACAAGTCACAATTTAAATAATAATTGACATTTAACTTTAAAAATTTAGGTTCGGAATGGAAGCTCGGCAGAGAGCAGCCTCAACCAACCATGTAGTTGCATTTTTAGATCACTTTTTTAGGCACAAGGCATGCTCGTATTTGTGAGAACAAACTCGCGCCATAGTTTCAAAGGGCCAATAATAGTAACCTATGAGAGGCATTTGACCTACAGCAACGGCACCTGTGCATGATACATGTGGCAGCCATCGCCCTTCTCAACCAAATTGCTGAGAACAAAACGATCCGCCATATCCGATTAACTAACTAACGTATTTTTACGGAGCGAATGCGAATGCGAAAGGATTTTGCCCCTGCATATAAAAGGGGGAAGTCTTGGAAGTCTTAGAGCTTGTTAATGGAATCTATGGTTTGACTGCCATAATTTGTATAATACATTATTAAGTAAATTCGTATCTAATTAATTAATTCTATCTCGCTACGAGATAGAATTCGTAATGAAATCATCCGAGCGAGAACGCGTGTCATCGACATAGCCCATAGGATTAGCAAGGTGAAGTGGCAATGGGCTGGCCACATCTGTCGTAGAACTGACGGCCGCTGGGGCAAACAGGTGCTACAGTGGAGACCACGTACTGGCAAACGTAGGGTGGGACGCCCCCCTGCTAGATGGAGTGACGATCTGCGACGGGCAGCCGGCAGCAACTGGATGCATAGAACCGAAGACCGGGTTCAGTGGCGAGCCTTGGGGGAGGCCTACGTCCAGTAGTGGACTGAAATAGGCTGATGATGATGAAGTAAATTCGTGGAGTAAAACTCGAAGGGTGTACCTAATGGTTCACGATGAGACTTTAAAATAAGATGTATAATATGATGTTAACGACTTGTATGGTATAACTATGAGTCTAATAATAATAATAATAGCGGAAGAAAAATATTTTTTTTTTTAAAGTTGAAACCCCTGTATAACTTGTATCGTAGAGTAGTTTACAAACACGAAATTCACGAACACAGATGGCACGCAGACTCGGAGCAAGTGCCTCTAGTTTCCTCAATGACGCTTGCCCAGCCCTGGAATCTAACCCGTGCACCAAAGGGAGCTCATCTTACCCATATAATAATACTAGACATATAAGAAGACAACTTAAAGTATTTATACGTACGTTCTTCCCACACGGTGCCTCTTCACGTCACACTTCACATAATGGCCGAATAAACACAAGTGTTTTTGTTGGTTTTTATCAAGACTGCCACTGGAACCATGTTTTTAAGCTCTTTGTACACGTAAATGTAACATTTTATCATTCGTGACAAAGCATTACCTCCAGAATAGTGGTTAGACACGTAGTAAAAGTACACAGTAATTAAATCTAGTAGAGAAATTCTGTAATCGCCATTGCTTTTTAAATATTGTATTCCGTGTTTAAATAGCGGATTTGCAGCATACAGCCTACTGAAATGGGTTGATCTCTTCATAGATTATTTCAAAATATAAAAAGTGCAGTCCGTGTGCTGACGAACTTAGAATACATACTGTCACTATCCCATTTTAATCCTACGAATTTAATCCTGAGAGTGGCGTAAGAGCCGCCAAAAGGAAATAACAAGACCGAAAACCTAGAACAGAAGGGAAACTTGATTCAAAAGCCTTTTTTTTTTTTTTTTGCCCTGGGTAAAATCCTTTATGGACTTCCTCGCCGGCCACGGGGATGGCCAGCGAGGGGAGTGTGGGACTCTCCGCCATAGTGGGGGCCTACCCACTAAACCTCCCCGGGGTGCTCGAACTCGTGTCCTGTTGCGGCATTGTGGGATCTGATGCAGAACCACGTGCCAACCCGTCCGACCAGCATGGCACAGTTGGCTAATTACCCTCCATGTAGGTGGAGGAGGCAGGGTATGGGCCGAGTACTAGTAGTGAACTTTAGTGTGATAATTAAAATAGACCGGGTGTCATTTGTGTTCGTTATTAGCCGCGTACTGACTTAGAGAGGCAGCCTCGCGAGGCAGCCGCGCGAGGCAAAGCCTCGGTATGTCAGGACGTGCCTCGCCCGAGGCAAACGCACGCGCTGCCTCGCCCGAGCGTGCCTCGGCCCGAGCCGAGCGTTGTCGGTTTTTGTCCATGATCAAAGGTGCCTCGGCAGGTTTGCCGCGCGCACTCAAGACGGTTGTGTTTTGCCTCGCTTGTTTAACGAACGTTCGAATCGTTCCACTCTGGCTCAGCCTCGGCTCGGCTCGGCTTTGCCGCGCAAGGCAGCCTCGGTCTGTATTAATGCAGACCGAGGCTGCCTCGCGCGGCAAACGTTTCGAAGCAAACGTGCCTCGCGAGGCTGCCTCGGTAAGTCAGTACGCGGCTATAACATACATAACATACATAATAACATGTTTGTAAACTTCCCCCACGATACAGGTACATAATATATAAGTACATATATGGTACATGGGTTTCGTATTATATTTTAAATATCATGTATGTAAATTGCTCAATAAATATTTGCTCTATAAACCATCTGGTACATAATTTTATGCAAAATGTCATACGACCCGTGTTACCAAGTGCCGTGTGTAGGAATCTTTACGACCACATTTTAGTTTTTTCTGAGCCACAAAATATGAATGCAGACCCCTCTTCTCGTTCCCGCCTCATAAGGTGGATGATCCAGGGTAGCCCGCGAAATTCAAATTTTCTAACGTTTTTTGCAATTTGCAGGGCAGTGCTAGGTTGTATGATATTGAACATTTGATTCGCGGCTGTAAGACGTATGTAGTTACAGAGTTATAATCATCAAACTCATCAATACCACCCTCCAAGCTCTTAAAAGTGCAAGAATGACTTTGACGTTGAAAAAGTTTTTCTTGCACTTTTATGAGCTTGGAGGGTTGTATTGATGATTTTGATGATTATAATTCTATAACTACATACGTCTTACAGCCGCGAATAACATTTTAATCAAGATACAACCTAGCACTGACCTGCAAATTGCAAAAAACGTAAGAAAATTTGAATTTCGCGGGCTACCCTGGAACATCCACCTTAATATAGTTGAAGTACTCATTTCTTTTCAGAAACAAAAGCCTTGAAAATGATATAAAAGAAGAGTACTGCGGAGACAAATCCATTTAAGGACACTACAGAAATAATGTAAGAAACGCCACCTTGTTGTTTGGTATTCGCCAGATTTGGATCAAGGGTAGATAGATTTCAGGGTGGGGCAAACGTCTTTTTGTAACCCAAATATCGTCAGTCTCCAAAAACATGTAGTTAAATTTCGACCTAAGCTATCAGCAACTTAAGTTGAAAATGGCCAAACATTTTTCGTAGACTTAGTTACTTCTTCCTCTACCGAGACGATATACTTGATCCTGTTCTGTGTTTAATAATAATACTTTAATGCACTGTACTGCAATAAAACAAAAACCATTAGTAGTTATGTATTGTACATAATGATGGATTAAGAATACATTCCATCGATCCAAGGAAGAAATTTGGAAACTCGTACTCCCTTCCTGCACACGTATTTCCACCAACCTACAATCTCTTCAATCGAAGCGTGAAGATGCATCTTGCGGACCGGCAGCGCGAGGATGGATAGTGATATACGTATAGGCATCCTCACTTCTGGACTGCATTTCCACGTAACGTCAGGCGGATTGCAGTCATCTGCCTAGCTATAAAAACATATACCAACTCATTCTATCCTACCCAGTCACTTTAGAGACGATATCAAGAAAATCGAGAAGCAGAAGCCTTTAAGGACATATTGCCGTCTCATTATTGACGAGGCCCTTATGAACCATTTTGGAGCCATCGTAATGGCCGCGCAACTGACGAAAAGCAAAGAAATTGTCCTACTGGGAGACGTAAATCAACTGCCTTATATAGAAAGAGAAAACCTATTCTCACTGACCTATAAACTTCCAACAAGCGTCGCAAGAATCAGCGAGGAAATGCTGTGTACTCACCGCATCCCGATGGACGTCGCATACGCCCTAAGTGAGGTATACAGCGGAATTTACTCCTCCAATCGCAAAGTCAGATCGCTGCAGCTGAGAAGAATAACTGGAGTAAGAATACCCCCCGCCCTAGGAAATACCCTTTTTATCGTCCACACACAGGCAGAGAAGGAGGCCCTAACCATGGAGGGCTACGGGAGAGGGGAAGGCTCAATCATCCTAACAATCCACGAAGCTCAGGGATTAACCTACGCAAACGTTCTCATAATGCAAACACTCTCAGCAAAACTGCAACTGCACGATAGCGTTCCCCATGCTGTAGTAGCAGTTTCAAGACACACTGAGAACTGCACATACTACACAGACAACAACAACGACGCTATTGGAAGACTTATAAAGCAAGCCCTGGCTGCAGACGACAAAACCATCCAGGAATACAACATGAAAATGGCAATAAAGGCCAGGAACAACAAGGCGATCGAAAACCTTGATCAGCAGAAATTACACGGACACGGAATATAATTTAAATATCAAGACCAAACAGCTATTACCAAACATAAGCTAAGGAAGCACCTACTGAGAGTAGGTTAAATGAAACACCAATGTCCCAGGTGCCGAGGCGCAGGGTACGACAGACGAAAGAAAAAAAAAAGAGCAAATAACTACCATTCATTGCTAAAAAGAACACGGACTACAAGTCTGTGGTGTAGTAACAGAATAAATAAAAAAAAAAAAAAAAAAAGGACATATTGCTGCTTAAAAACTAAATGCCCACAACCCATTTTCTTTCTCGGAGACCACATTTTAAATTGATCTTTTTTAATGACTTACTAGTATTTACTTACTTGACGTCCGATGGGGCAGAAAAGTCCTCGAGTGGCGACCGCGTTCCGGAAGGCGCAGTGCTGGTAGGCCTCCCACACGGTGGACCGACGACCTGGTTAAGGTCGCCGGAAAGCAGTGGATGCGGGCGGCCCAGGACCGGCCTTTGTGGAAATCCTTGGGGGAGGCCTATGTCCAGCAGTGGACGTCTTTTGGCTGAAATGATGATGATGATGACTAGTATTTATAACTCTATTATGACGGATTTTGCGGTAGACTTTTAGTACACAATCGTCTCTGTGAAACACCATAATTGTGGTAATACAATGTAAAGTACGTAGGTACAGTGTCAACTTTACTACGGTCGGTGGACACTTTGAAATACATTATTATTATTATTTCTGTTAGGATTCAGTTACGGTTGGCTGTTACATTTTGGTTGTGTAAAGGCAATTATACCTGTGTAATTAGGGTAGCGGTCGAGTTAGAGACCCTTACAGCGATTATAATATATAATGGGTAATTTAAAATGCTAGCGACAAACTACGGTTTTATGTTTTCAGCTTATGGTTTTAGTTTTCAAATTGGATCGCTTTCATTGATGTTTATAAGATATGTTCTATTAAGAAGCTCAATTAATTAATCTCAGGAGAGCGAAGAGCTGGCAGCTACCTCGGACAAAAATCAGTCTAGCGATTCAAAGCGGGAACGCTGGCAGTATCTTCGGAACCTTGCATATAGGGACTCCTTTTAATAATTTAGTTTAGTAGTTTTTTAAGGTTTTTTATTTTTAGTTTCTTTGGTATTTTTAAGTATTTATCCATTTGTTATGTTTATACTAATTAATGTGCAAAGTGAAAGTATTTCTACTACTAAGCCCTTAAATGACTCATTGTACATAACATGAGGGTTGGTACAGGGTTTCGTTTCAAGTTTTCCTTCTCTTCGGATAGGTTTTCAGCATTGTCATTCCCTTCTGTCAGTTCTTATAACACCCTCATCATGGAATGGGGTGGTGAAATTATGTTTTCTTTATCCGTCACCATATGGACCCGACTCAGTAGTTGTTTGTCTATGAGCTAAATTATAAAGTTCATACAAAAAACATTTTCTATTCGAACGTTTTATAATTAGTCTAGTACGATGGAGTATCGATTCTTTCGTTATTCATATAGGGTATCTGTTACACCGTATACAAACATTTCGTGAAATCAATTTCCATTCAAAATTGATTTCCGCGCTCGTTAAATACCCCATCATTTTCATGTTAAACAATAAGTTATTTACTTTGAGATTCATGTTAATTCGATTTAAACCGTATTGCTTTCGACTCAGAGATTACAATCCATTGAAAGGGTGTTAACAGAAAGGTATTATTTGGTTTTGAATAACAGGGAATACTGAATAAACAAGAAGCGTTTAGATTGATGGAACATTTCAAGAGTTCATAGTTTTGAGGGAAGCAAAGATTGTTTAAATGTGTGCCAACAACCCATCTTGCCTTGCTACTATCTACTACTGCTATTCAGCCTATAAATGACCCACTTCTGAGTCATGCCTCTTCCAATTACATGAAGGACAATAAGCCTACTGTTCCACACTCGCCAGACATATTGGCACAGGGTTTCGTATCAAGGTTTCTAACTTTATTGGAGTGTCTGTTTTTAATATTGAAATAACTACTTAGACTAAAACATTTCTTTTTCAGTTTGTCTGTCTAGTTTTTTGGGGTAATCTCTGAACCAGCTGGAGCGATTTTGATGGGACTTTCACTTAAAGATAGCTGATGCAACAAGGAGTATCTTAGGCTACTTTTATTGACCCCTGATTTCCGGGAACCCATAGTTAACTGAGTTTTTCACGTTGTTTAATACCACGAGAACGAAGCCGCGGGTAACAGCTAGTACACAATAATCATAATTATCGAAACCAGTTTGAACTGAATATGACTCAGAACGTTAATTATTATATTTATTGTCTAATTCAGCAAATAATTCCTCGCGATACACAATGGGTTGACGTCATATTCCTATTTGTTCTTGGTTAAGCCCCCATATATATCATCGATATAAGGGGCTGTCCATTAATCACGTCATGCTTTTATATAATTTTTAAACCCCTCCCCTTTAACCTCTTGGTGATACGTGGTGAGGTTTAAGACTAAAAACCCCTCCATAAAAATCACGTGTATTTTTAGTACCTACAACAAATATATTTTATAAATAAAAAGATATGTTAAGCGCACGCCAAGTGAAGACACGAAAACAGGCCAATTGGGGTTATTTTTTGTTTAATTATTTGTAATTGTTTAAATATATGTTTTAATATTTGTCATAGACCAGGCAGAAAAGAAATATATTAAATCTATTCGAAGGTGTTTAATTATTGACTATTGTGTTACTATGGTAATTATTTGTTGGCGATGAAAATGGCGATCTAAAAAGAGCAACTACAGAGATTCTTGCCGGCTCTTCTCTGTAGAGGTGCATTCCGAACCGGTGGTAGATGGTTAATTTTAGATTTTATTTTATTGCTCGACTTGTCAGTACTACTTGACAAGTAATGAGGCAACTTGATTATATGAGTTTTGAATTTGAATTTAAATGGATAATAAATAAATATGTATTACCCATCTATACATATCGATCGACCCACCCACGACTGCTTGCAAAGAATTAGAAATAATGTATTATACGCTATAAATCCGTTGTGTTTAATTTCCTTGTACATATTAACTGTTTCAACAAATTTTGTTTCTTACCTAGTTCCTATCGAAATATCCTTCTGTTCAACAAAATCGTAATCTATGGTTCGACATAACACTTGAAGTGCAATCGTTCCATTAAAGCTATCTTTTTTACTCACGTAAAAACTTTTCATTAATGCTACTTGTCAACATTGCGCACTATATCGGTATGTATTTATGGCGGGATCAGATTTGAAGAGTCGGTTAGTATGAAGGTAACATATCTAGTAATATAAAATCATTGACCTACAAAGAATCTTACACTCAACGGTAACGACAATACACGCCGCTTTTCGGTTTAAAATCACGTGTTTGACGAAAACCCCCTTGTGATATTTCGTGATTTTTGCCGGACCTCTCCCTCCCCCCTTTCGAAGCTCACGTGATTAATGGACAGCCCCTAAGTAGATATTTAAGACGAATGAATTAATCTGAATCATTTACACAGGTGTAATTTTAGTATTGTAACCAAATAAAACTGCCTTGTCATTCCCTTTTGTTGACTGTTACGGAATGGGGTGGTGACACTGTGTAACCTAAATCCATGACCATACGGACACGTAATGAAGTATGTGCCTATAGATAGCCAATGCTGAGTCGGGCCTCCACTTCACAGACGGGGGAAGTTTTCCTTCTCTTGCGGCTAGATTATCTGCCTTGTGACAGCTCTTACGATACGCTCAGGATGGAATGGGGTGGTGACACCATGTATTCTAAACTAGCTTTTGCGCGCGGCTTCACCCACGTGGGCTTGGAACCCGTGCATATGTTTTATGAACATAAAATCGATTATTGTGACTAAACTATGATAGTTAGATATGTGCTCTCGCGGACTTTTTTTGTATATCTTTATAAGAACTACAAACCCGTAGTACATCATTTTGTTCTATTGTCAATCGTTTTTGCAGCGCACGCATAAATAGGTTTTCGATTTTACACCTTGGTTTACAAAATCGCAATTTTCATACGGATCCCTAATTCTTTTGAAAATAAAATATAGCCTATAACCTTCCTCGATAAATGGATTATCTAACACTGAAAGATTTTGAAATCGGACCAGTAGTTCCTGAGATTAGCGCGTTCAAACAAACAAACATACTCTGCAGCTTTATATATTAGTATAGAGTATAGATCAGTCACCACACAGTGAAACACACAGAGAAATATAAAGTCATCAAATAAGAAATCCAATCAACCAATAGAAATAACTCGGCGCGTTTATATTTATGAAAATTATAAATCACGCTTTATCTTTTATTTTGTCGATTTCATCTCTCTATTGTTTGGGAAAAGCGACGCTTTGTCAACCAAGAAATGATTTTGATTTCCTTGTAAAGAGATCAAAGGAAAATTTACCTTGCCTTGAAAGAGTAGAGTCGAAAATTAAACGTCGTGTATTTTGAGTGTAAAGTATTTGCGGTACCCGAATCTTCCGTATAAATCCTAACGTAGATTGGATTCGACGAAAAATGGTATATGACGTATACCAATAAAATAGTCTTTTCTTTATTTGCCGTCGTTTATTTCAATTTGATGAACACGATGACAGTAAGGGCCCTCTTTCTTTGCAGGTTTTCTCTAACATTGACATCGTTTTATTGAGGTACGTGTTATATTCAAAAAGCTCCAATATTCATACAGTACACAGTACTACTATTACTAAGCCTATAGATGACCCACTGCTGAGTTAGGCTTCTCTCATGTTACATGGATACTGTGCGACGCTGACCAGACGGGTTGGCACAGTGTTTCGTATCAAGTTTTCCTTCGTTTGCACCTAGCGATGTATATTACCGCGATCACCGCGTCATTTCAAGGATAAGGATATAACTTAGTAAAATTAATTATCACTATCACTATCACTATTCACTATCACTATCACTATCACTATATATTATAAAACAAAGTCGCTGTCGTCTGACCGTCCCTATGTATGCTTAAAAATTTAAAACTACGCATCGGATTTTGAAGCGGTTTCTTTTAATAGATAGAGTGATTCAAGGGGAAGGTTTATATGTATAACCCACCCCCGCTTTGCACGGGCGAAGCCAGGGCGGGCCACTAGTATATTATAAAACAAAGTCGCTGTCGTCTGTCCGTCCCTATGTTTAAATCTACGCAACGGATTTTGAAGCGGATATTTTTAGTAGATAAGAGTAATTCAAGAGGAATCCATAATATTGTAGAGAAACATTGATAAATTTAGAACTTCATCATTTACCCGTGCGAAGCCGGGGCGGGTCGCTAGTTATAAGATAAGAATTTATGAAAATGTTTAATTGAACCCTTTGAAAAACCTTGCTTAAAGGGCATAAAAATGCTATGCTTGGAGTTTCCAGGAAGTGCGAGATCGAATCGGAAATGAGGAGAAATGAGGGATTGCCAACATAAGTGGTAGTTAGTGGGCAGGGCACATAGAAGAAAAGAAAAGAAAGTGCAGTGCTGGTAGGCCTTCCACACGATGGACCGACGACCTGGATATGGTCCCCGGAAAACAATGAAAGCGGGTAGGTTTTGACCGGAGCGCGTCTGAGATGATGACCTTTCTAAAATCAACACTTTTGCAAAGGACTTAAATCTATGTAACAGAAAAAGTGTATTTAATTGACAATGAAATATGAATTTATCTACAGAATCGATGTATTAGCTAGACTATTAACTAAACGCATAATTGACATTAACTTAAGTAATATGTACTTACAAAACACTAACTCAAGTAATAAAACAAGACTAAAAATACCAATTAACCTAAAACTTAAATACTAAAATATATATATAAAATATATACTTTTGCAAAGTACATGTACAACATGTACAGTGTTAGTCTCTACGGTGTATGTCGTTTTACTTTTTTTATGACTACACCTACATAATAAACAACGGTCCATTAGTGAAATGATATTCCTCTTAATGCGTCCATGGGGCGACGAAATTGTAGCATATGTAGCACAGATTACCCGAAATTCTGGATGAGACACGAATTATTTACGGTTGATAATGTCGTATTGAAACTTGTGATAAGAAAAAACCGACTTCAACCACTTAAAGCGAAATATATCCAATAATCGACTACCCAATAATAACTATTTTTATATCACTACATAGTATAAAACAAAGTCGCTGTCATCTGTCCGTCCCTATGTATGCTTATATCTTTAAAACTACGCAACGGATTTGGAAGCGGTTTATTTTAACAGATAGAGTGATTCAAGAGGAAGATTTTTAATTATAATACATGCATAAATTTAGATGTTCATCATTGCACCCGTGCGAAGCCGGGGCGGGTCGCTAGTTATATTATATAAAAAAGGTAACTTCGGCATACCTACATCCTAATTAACGTCATTGTCAATTTAAGTTGGCACCCGCTTTGAAATGGCTATTTATCGCTTATACGTTTTTGAGGTCGGTTTAAGTGTTTTGGCAAGAAGTTTATTTTCTGTACCACTACTACTAATGCTCAGGCCATAAATGACCCACTGCTGAGTCGCGCCTCCTCCCGTCACGGGGAGGGTCATTAGCCTACTGTGCCGCGCTGGTTAGACAGGTTGGCACAGGGTTTCGTTTCAAGCTTTCCTTCTCTTGTGGCTAGGTTACGACAACGTTAGCATAGAATGGTGGTGACTCTATGTATTTTAAATCCGTCACCACACGAATGAAGGTTTTTAATTAGGTGACGTATTATGTCTTTTGTTTATTTATACTGATGGTGTTGATGTGCTGGTGAAAATCGTACTATGTGAACACCCTTTACCAAGTGGTTTAAAACATATTGTGGATTACAGTATAAAATACGTTTGGTCATTCCATTTTTATCAAGTTAGTCGTAACAGAAAGAAAAGTAACATTAAATAAATTGTCTCTTCCATTAACTCTACGTAATACAGTATGTCATAACACTAATGGATTCCCACAAAGAAATTGCGAAGTGATACCTAAGATTTCCGGAACTGTGTTATCTCGTAGCAAAATTGCAAGTTTTTGCCTACAATAAGGCTGTTAATTGCACAGATTTTTTTGTTTCTGTGCTATTATTACTACAGTTTGTCTCCTTCGTGGGACATTCAGAAGTATGTTGGCTTTCGCTTTCGCTGGCTCGCTCAGTATGTGACCTGTGTCACATCCTCATTGTTTAAACAGTAGTTATATTTATTATGATTGGAAGACCTAATGTCTTGAGGTATTTTATGCTTTAATCGTCGCGCTTTGTTGTGATTCTCCATTAGTGACCCAGCCAGAGAATTTGGGTGTTGGTGGATTCATTCTATATAGGACTTGGTATAGCGTACGATTTCCTGTCTCACTGTGGGCATTCGTAGGTCACGGTGTAGTAGTTCGTTGGGTACAAACCAGGGCGCGTTGATTATCATACGCAAAACTTTATTTTGAAACCTCTGTATGATGTCTATGTTTGAGTGAGATGTGGTGCCCCATAATTGTTGTACAATTACATTGCATATATTATAATTATACATTACATACATTATATTATATAATTGTATATAATAAAATATAATGTATTCTATTTTATTTATATGCAAATATGTTTGTATAGGTTACAGAATTTGAATAACGTTATTAACTGATTCATAAAAAAGGTCAAGTAAGAAGTTCTCTACAAGTAATGTGATAAAACGGGTTTATGGCGTAAGCACTCATTATTTTTAATCGTGACTTATATAATCGTGTAATCGTGACTCGTGCCACGTCAGTAAGCCTGTCGTATTTATATGTGTACACTTATTGTTACATTAGAGTACACATTTATTTATTTACTAGCTTTTGCCCGCGACTTCGTCCGCGTGGAATAATGACTTCCGGAAAAAAACAATTTATCCCCGTTTTCACCCCGTTGGGAGGGAATTTCCAATAATCCTCTCTTAGTGGTAGCCTACTCCTCCCAACAAACACACAGGCCAAATTTCAGCTCTCTACTGTCATTCGTTTCCGCCGTGCGTTGTCTGTCAGTCACTCATTAACGGAAGAGTTTTATATATATAGATAGCTGTGCCCGCAACTCCATCAGTGTGTAATTCCTTGTGTATTATTAAGTTAATGTATTGGTAATATTGTTTAGATCACGTTCACATGAGGCTTAAGTACCTATACAACGAAAATACTTCAGCGCATAGCTTCCGGGTAAATTATCCTACTTCACTTAAAACTAAATACCTATAACATAATTAATAATACCTATACCTTTAATTAATAAAAGTACCTACGCTTTTACTTACTTATTATTATTATTAAAAAAAACTGAACATAAATTAACCAAAACTTACCTACTACTAACTAACTACTACTTAACTTCACCTAAAAAGAAATAACTATTAATAATTTGTAATTTGAACGAATATAACACGCCACCAAAATAACTAATACCTATTTTATGAAATAACAACAAAAGAAAATTAAATAAACTAAATTATTGTAAAGACTAAAAGTCGCGCTGATAAACAATATTGCCTGTCAATAAGGGCGAATACTCGGAACGTCTACTCGCATCATCAGCCAAATCCAAATATTGTATGAAGTTCGCGTTTGGATCCCCCGCCCTTTTAAACCTCCCGCGACGACCCGATGCGACGGTTACACAAAAATAATCCTTAAAGCATGATTCAGTAATCACGCGCGATGGTTTATTAGCGTATTTCATGAATAACTTTGGTGTTTCTGTACCGATTTCTATGATTCTTTTTTTATTAAATAGGTAATAATGTTAAAATTTATTAATTAGGGATGATTGAGAGTGTTATAAACGTAAGAGTAGACAAATATAATCAGAAAGCTCTGAACTGCTAAGCTATCGGGAGTTACACGTGTTATTGTGAGTCAACCATAAAAGATAGACATTTGCTGTCTTGGAATATTTTTTATATAATTTTAAGGAGAACATTTCCGTCATACATGATTTCTGTGTAGCTTTAACTATTAAGGCTGCACACGCGACGGAAGCTTAAAAAATGGAGTAAGTTCTCCTGTTTTCCCAACATTTCCCTTCACTGCTCTGCTCCTATTGATCGTAGCGTGATGAAAAGTATACTATAACCTGCCCAGGAGTATGAAGAACAATTGTACCAAGTTTTGTTGAAATCCGTCGAGTGGTTTTTGTTTCTATAACGAACATACAGACAGACAGACAGACAGACAAAAATTTTACTGATTGCATTTTTGGCGTCAGTATCGATCACTAATCACCCGCTGATAGTTATTTTGGAAAAATATTTCATGTACAGAATTGACCTCTCTACAGATTTATTATAAGTATAGATTTCTGTCTATACATACAAATATCGTTACAGGCTAGACCCAATGCGATAGCAAATTCTATAAGTCTTGTAAATCTTGGTCTTGTAAATTCACCCAAAGTGCAACAAAAAGTCCTCAGTCATCAAGTCCTCAGCAATGAGGTTGAGAGTGCGGAGCACGCTCGAGAGCGGAGCCTCGCGCAGCAAGTTTGTTCGCGCGCACGGTTCTACGACGATCGCGGCTGACGACGACGACCCACATATCCGTCCGGCACGGCTAGCTCCACCCTTCGGAATACATCTTCATTGTGTATCTTCCCTCTAATTATCTTGAAGGTATAAGTCACTAATGTGAGTTGCCTCCTGACCCTTAGTTCATTATATCCGACCATATCCAAGATAAATAGAGTTGGATACATCAATGGACAAAATGGATATACCAATTCTGGCGTTCTAAATCCAGTGGGTCCCGTCTGTATCTCCACGGGATATATGAAACCCCTAGACTCGGAGACTATCGAAATGAATATCGGTAAAATATATATATATATTAATAGACGCGGACCCACGTCGGATAGTCGTGGAGCAGGTTCTCACATTGTGTACCGTCATCTGAGACCCTGAAGCGAAGTCTTCACACTCACACACCTAAGCAGTTTTACTGTGTTTCGTCGTGTGTATGTGAGAAATGGTGCCCGACAGGGCTTTTCCTTGAATTGCCAGCTCCATCTTACAAAAAATCCAAAGAATAAAAAGGAAAACGTCGTTATGCGGCAAGTTGGTGTTTTTGTACCTAGAGGAAGGTTTTGTTGCCCAAATTATACTAGAACTCATTTTGTTTTCAATTGAAAAAAAGTCTTTAAAAAATAATGACTTATGGGTTGGATTCCTTACAGGATCACGGGGCAAGTATTTTTGTGTAAACTAGAGGCACTTGCTCTGAGTCTGTGTGTCATTTGTGTTCGTAAATTTCATGTTTGTGAACTGCCCCTGCAATGCAAGTAGTAAGTACGGGGTTTAGTTAAAAAAAAGAGGTTTTTGTATGTAATATTTGTTATTTATATGTGCGCAGACAAGTGTTGTCGTTACTTGTAATATTTATTTCCCCTTGACCAAAGGTAAATAAGAACGGTCGCGAACTATTCCATCACTATTTCGAGTGATATCATCTCGTAAGGTCTGTTAACATGGATTCTCGTATTCAAATTTTTTGCCTTTTCATATTTTTGGCAGCAGTTGCGTCTTGTATTCCGACGGACGACGAAATGACACCTTTTGGTGAGTGAGATGAAATAAAAATGATTGGAAAGTAATTTAACTTTCAATCATTTTTTTGATCGGTAAATTGTATGCGAAAGTATTAATTGAAAGGGTTGTGAATGAAACAGACGAATTAGAATGGGACGCACAAGCCGGATTTAGAAAGGGAATAGGGTGTACGGGTCATTTCTTTTCCTTCCGGTGCATAACCGAAAAGTGTTTGGCTAAAAACAAAAAGGTCTATTGCGCGTTCGTGGATCTCGAAAAGGCATATGATAGAGTGGCGAGGAATGAATTGTGGTCAGCATTGTCCGTGAACGCTGTGAGCAGTATCCTCATACGAGCAATGCAATTTTTATATAGGGATTCTAGAGTTTGTGAAATTATAGGGATGTGTAGCGTCACCGTGGCTGTTTATTCTATATATCTATATTATATATATCTGTTCATGAACAATTGCATGATAATTAATAAATACAGTTGAGATGAGAGCGTTAAGAAGTATGATAGGAGTTAAACTGAGTGAAAGGATAAGAAATAGTGACTTAAGGAAACGTTGTGGTTTCAAAGAAGATGTAGTGACAAAAATTGAGAAAGAAATGCTGAGATGGTTTGGCCATGACGACGTGAGAATGAATGAAGAACGATTGACGAAAAACGTGTATATGGCGAGTGTGAATAATGATTATGGAATAATGAAAGTGGACGAAGCGAAACAAGTATGTAAGGATCGTAGCAAGTGGAAAGAAGTGTTCTCTGCCAACCCCTTCGGGAAAGAGGCGTGATTATATGTATGTATGTAATTTATTTGATCTTCTTTACACAGTATAAAACAAAGTCGCTGTCGTCTGTCCGTCCCTATGTATGCTTAAATCTTTAAAACTACGCAACGGATTTTGATACGGTTTTGTTTAATAGATAGAGTGATCCAAGAGGAAGGTTTATATGTATAACCCACCCCGCTTTGCACGGGCGAAGCCGGGGCGGGCCACTAGTTAATAATAAATTAGAAATTATTCAAAGTTCTTCTGCTATTTATCAATCGATTTTCTGTCATATCGTTTAAAACATATTCTTAATAATCACAACTTTAATAAGATGAAAATTTTATATACAATAAATTATTTTAAAATTATTTCAATAATTTGTATTTTTTACAATGTAATGTTCTTCACTTATTTCACGTTTTGTAGCAAACTACTGCACCGATTCTGATAATGTGTCGACGGAAATTTCCACACCAGTTTATAAAATGATGTAGTTACGCGGTAGCATACGTATTAAAAAAACATACAGTTGTATTTTTTTAGACGAATGCCTTGCACTAGGCCTGTTTTCAAGCATTTAATTCTCGAATACAAATGACACCCGGACTCAGAGGCAGTACCTACCTTTGGTTTACACAAATACACTTGCCCGACCCTGGAAGCGAACCGAGGACCCGTAATCCAAAGGTGGCACATCCAACCAACAAGGCATTGATGTCGGTTTACATATTTTATATTGCAGATTGTCCACAAAATGAAGTATACTATAAATGTACTTTGGTGGAGTGCACTAAAACTTGTCAAGATCTCATTCAACCGCCACCATGTCCCAGCATAGCAGCTAATTGCTATGAGCCAGGTTGCTTGTGCCAAGAAGGTTATCTAAGAGATAGTGACGGCGTTTGTGTTCCAGAGGAAGAGTGTTGTGAGTAAATTTATTTACTAGCAACTCACCACGATTTTCCACAGATCATCTATATGTGTGATGTCATGTTTTGTCTATTTTGTAGACAAATCAAAGAGAAACTTAATTTTATTCTAGAAATAAATGCCTTGAGTAACCTCTAACTCGTCTGACTTTCTATACGGGTCTCTGAGACTGATCTTATCTTGATTATTATTTTTATTAATTAATATTTTTTTGGCTCTAGATGAAATTAAAAAAAATCAAATTTGTTTAAGTACATTATTTTAGATCAGCGCGGAAGCCTGAGAAAATGGTAAAAAGTGAAAAAAATATTGTAGGATGAAACCCGTTGCAAAAGGAAAAGAATATCCGTCCGTATAATCTGAGGTCGGGAAGAGGAGAGGGTGGAAGTTGTTAACGGTATCGACTTCCGGCTAAAAACACATCTTATATTGAAAAAAAAATGTATTTAATTTTTTTACATAACCTCAATACTCAAATTACTTAAAAAATCCGGTGGGCATTTTGTTCTTTGAAATCGATCCTTTCTGATGATGTACAAAAAAAATATACATTAATACTATGGTAAATTGTCTCAGAAAATGAAAACGAAAGAACAACTTTCTCAAAATATTGTAGATGTCTTATTAAATATTAACTTATTTTGTTGTTAATTATGAATTGTTAATATTCCAATTTTTATTTTTAAAGAACAGTGTAACGTCCAATCTTCCGTTATACAATCAATTAAAGTGTACTTACAAAACACTAACTTAAGTAATAAAACAAGACTAAAAATACCAAATAACCTAAAACTTAAATACTAAAATATATTATTTAAAGGAGTCCCTTTAGGCAAGGTTCCGAAGATACTGGCAGCGTTCCCCCTTTGAATCGCTAGACTGATTCTTTGTCCGAGGTAGCTACCAGCTCTTCGGTCTCCTGTGATGTCGACTAACCTTTTTGCTATTTCCTTAAAAAGGCTTATAGCGCTAGGACCCCACGGACCAAGGGTCTCGACACCGAATGGGACAAATTCATATTCGGAGCCTAGACCCCTGTATTTGTGTGCTTTAGCTTTTTCAGCCGCTTCACAAGCCGCACCAGCTCTGTTGTTGGTTCCATGTAGATGGGAAGGGGCCAGTGTGTCTGAACAGGTTGCATCCCACACCAGCACCCGACCCATCTTCCATGGAATCAAACTCATACCGTCCGGTCTCTTACCATCGTCTCTTGCAATGCCAGTCGGCTCAAGTAGACTGGGCACGTTGACGGAGGTAAGGGACCGGCGTATGATATCGTTAAGTGCGGCATGTCTCGAGAAGCGGCCTGCACTTTTTTGGCATGACAGTCCGCGATGTCCTAGCTTGTCGACATCACTGCCACAGGGACATTTATGAGGACATTTAAAGTGTAAATGTTACTAAATAACTCAAAATTTTACGTAATGATTTTTAAAGAAAACTCGCAAAGAAAGGAGATCGTTATATTAACTACCACAAATTAGTTAAAATACAATTTAGACGTATTTTAGAGCAACAAGTGTAAAAATCTGTCCCGAAGAATAAGATTGTGAATAAGAATACAAGATGCCATCCCATATGCCTCTGAGGGTGTCATAAGACGTGAAAATGCCAAGGTGGAAAATCCAGCCACAAGAGACGTGAAACTTGATACCCTTTGCCAAGCCGTCTGGCTAGCTTGGCATAATAGGCTGATTACCCCCCATGTATGGACATGTAGGAGCGGTAGTGTGAAAATTAGAGATTATTGATATGCACATTAGTTTAGGGACTAATAGACCAAAAAGTCAGGATTGCCAAACTTAAGTGGCAGTGGGCAGGGCACATAGCGCGCAGGACCGACGCCCGATGGGGCTGAAAAGTCCTGGGATGGCGACCGCGTTGCTGGTAGGCAGTGCTGGTAGGCCTCCCACACGGTGGACCGATGACCTGATTAAGGTCGCCGGAAAACGATGGATGCGGGCGGCCCAGGACCGGCCTTTGTGGAAATCTTTGGGGGAGGCCTATGTCCAGCAGTGGACGTCTTTTGGCTGAAATGATGAGACCAAAAAGTAAACCTTGTTTTTATTGTTTCAGGATAAAATGGCGATCAAAATGAAGATCGTTCCAATGGGGTTTTTAAAGAGTCTTGTTCGTATTTAAACGTAATTTTCTATGTAACGCACTTGCAACATTTATTAAGAAATCTATTACATATTTATAATCCAGTCCAGTCCAGTAAATTTAACAATTAAATTAAAAAGAAGCAATGTTTGTTGTTTTATTGTCTTGTTATTATTTATTTGCCTTCTTCTTCGTCTTATTACCCAAATTCATGGAAGTCTAAATGGTAGATTTTGCCCAACTACCGGTACTTACTATAATGTAACAAGCTGTAGTTATATGGTTAGACCAGCTTTCAGCATATTGGGGGAGGTCAGTTACTACTACTCAGCCCAATCATAACCCACTACTGAGTCGGTGCCACGCTGGCAAGACGGGTTAACACAGGGTTTTGTATCAAGTTTTCCTTCTTTTGTGGCTGGGTATTCGGCCTTTTTATTTTCTGTTGTCGGCTATTATTTCGGCACACAGACCATGTCAGTTACTAATATAGTGTTACGGGAGCAGAAAGGATCAAGGTGATCTTTGTTTTTTAATTTAGTTTCAAAAGTGTAGTAAGGGCGCGTTCAGTTTTTTATGATTTTTTTATCATTTATTTGACCCTAGGCTTGCATGATGGAAAGCAACGCCAGGATCTAGGATGGAGCAGGAAATTCAAGGAAATGCCCTTTCGAGCACCGGCTCTCGCATACACACGACGAAACACAGTACACAAACTGCTTGCCGCCGGGCTTAGATGTGAGGGTGGTATCTAGCCGGGCGGACCATTAGAAGCCAAAGCGGTGCGTTAGGGAATCCATGAGGATTTCCAACGAAAAAAAGGAAACATCGTTATGCGACAAGTTGGTGTTGTTTATCCGTGTGGTGACGGATTTAGAATACGTAAAGTCACCACGCCATTCCATCCCGAGGGTGTCGTATGAGTCGGCAAAAGGAAATGACAAGGCCGATAACCTAACCTAACCAGAAGATTTGTGGATTACTATTTTTCTCCCGGGATTCACCTTTGCATATGTTACTTGCTACCTGATCTGCCACGATCCTTATTGCACTGTTTTATGACTCTTTGTATGCAAATATATCTCGTTGTACTGAAAACGACATATTCTTGATAATATGAGACTTTAATACTCCTAAGTCTCCTGGTTTCTACTACTTCCCAGTATATCATGCGACTATAAAGCTCGTTTACTTTCTGATTGCATGACTCTCTGTTATTTACGACAATATCAAATCATTTAATAAATTCTAATAATAGTATACTTAAATAATATGAACATATACTATACTATCAGAATGTTAATAGATTAAGATTGAGTAGGTAGTAGTAGTAATGCGAGGAAGGTTTTTTACCCAAATTGTATCGACTCGAGTTTTTTCTACGTACAACATTTAAGATTGTTCTATGTAATATTTGTTTAGTATATGTGCGCAGACACGTATTGTTTAAACAGGTTTTCGTTACTTGTAATATGTATTTCCCCTTGGTCAAATGTAAATAAGAACGGTAGCGAACTATTTCATCACTATTTTGAGTGCTATCATCTAGTAAGGTCTGTTATCATGGATTCTCGTATTCAAATTGTTTGTCTTTTGTCAATTTTAGCAGCAGTTGTGTCGTGTACGATGACGACCGACCCTTTTGGAGAGTGAGAATACAATCAAAAACGATTGGAAAGTAATTACGAGTAGTATTAATTAATCTAAGACCACAATCCAGCAAGTGTATGTTGTTCACTTATTTCACTTTTATAGCAAACAGACAGTTTGTTAACGTGTCTACGAAAATTTCCACATCAGTTTATATGTGACTAGCGACCCGCCCCGGCTTCGCACGCGGTGATAAACCTTCCGCTTGAATCACTCTATCTATTAAAAGAAACCGCTTCAAAATCCGTTTCGTAGTTTTAAAGATTTACGCATACATAGGGACGGACAGACGACACCGACTTTGTTTTATATGTAGTGATGTAGTTACGCGGTAGCATACATATAAAAAAAAGAAAAAGAGTGTGTGCTTAAGACCGCACGGCAGAAGTGAAAACTTCATTGGCAATCATAATCAATTGATATCGTATTAGTAATATCAATTGATATCGTATTAGATACAATGGGTTTGTGATAACTAAATCATCACTACATAGTATAAAACAAAGTCGCTGTCGTTTTTCCGTCCCTATGTATGCTTAAATCTTTAAATCTACGCAACGGATTTTGAAGCGGTTTCTTATAGTAGAAAGAGTGATTCAAGAGGAAGGTTCGTCATTGCACCCGTGCGAAGTTGGGGTGGGTCGCTAGTAAGAAATAACTACTTTAGATTGAATTTGACTTAAATATCTAGATAAAGTAAAAGTTAACGGAGTATAAAAGTTAGAGATATATATATATATATATATATGGATATATAAACATGAAGTGACTTACCTATACGATCTAATCAGTCTTTACAATAATAATAACAATAATTGTGATTTTTATAATGTTTTTTCAATATATAATATTAGCATGATAAATCGCTAATTACACACACTTACCTCACAATGTAAACCAAATAATTGTCAATATATTTTTTGTTACGTACCAATAATATCTTATATCTATTAAATTAATAAAGAAAATTATTAACGTATGAATTCAATATACTAAACACAGCGACACAACAGCGAAGAGTAGCTGGCTGTATCTTTCTCGCTCGGCTACATTCGGTGGTCCCGAGTTCACCCGATCTAGACTTTCACCTCAGAGCGTGACGGATCAGCCTAACTTACTATCTACGAAAAAATTTGTGTGCAGTGCGCCAATAGAAGTTTTCACTTCAATAAACAATTTCCCTGCACTAGGCCTGTTTATATGTACCTAATTCACGAATATAAATTACACCTAGACTAAGAGTAGCCTCTGGTCTACACAAATTTACTTGCTCGACCCTGCAATCGAACTGGGGTCCCGTTATTCAAAGGTGGCACATCCAACCAACAAGGCATTGATGTCGGCTTACATATTTTATATTGCAGATTGTTCTCAAAATGAAGTATTCTATAATTGTACTTTGGAGAAGTGCACTAAAACTTGTCAAGATCTCATTGATAACCCACCATGTCCCAGCATATCATCTGATTGCTATGAGCCAGGTTGCTTGTGCCAAGAACGTTATCTAAGAAATAGTGACGGCGTTTGTGTTCCAAATGAAGAGTGTTGTGAGTAAATTTATTTAAACTAGCATCTAACCACGGCTGTCCACAGATCATCTTTAAGTGTATAATGTTTTGTCTCTTTTGTAGACATCTGAAATATAAATTACTTTTATTTTAGAAATAAATCACGTAACGTCTAAAACGTCTGACATTCTATACGGGTCTTTGAGTTTTTTAATATCTCGATTATTATTAAAATTCATTTAAAGTTCTTAGCCGTGTGGTGACGGATTTAGAATACACAGTGTCATCAACCCTTACCATCCCAAGGGTGTCGTAAGAGGCGACTAAGGGAACGCAAGAGGCAAATCACCTAGCCGCAAGAGAAGGGAAACTTGATACAAACCCTGTACCAATCCGTCTTGCCCGCGTGACACATTCGTATAAGGACTTATAGACCAAAAAGTTTACCTCGTTTATTTTGTTTCAGGATAAAATGGCGTTGAAAATGAAGATCTTTCAAATAGAGTGATATAAGAGTCCTTATCTTTTCAAAATTAATGACATGTATTTAAATGTAATTTTTTATGTAACGCACTTGTTGCAACATTTATTAAATCACATATTTGATCCAGTCTTGCAAATGCTAATTAAAACATTCAAATTAAAAAGAAGCGGTTTCTGTTATTTTATTGATTTATTTGCCTTCGTCCTCGTGTTGACCGCTGTTTTGACATTCACAGCATCTCTAGGCGTGGCTCTAGCGTTTTTGTTACACATCTATTCATAGCCCATAGCATATATAACCCACTGCTACGTCAGGCCTCTTCTTGTTACATGGAGGGAAATTAGCCTACTGTGCCACGCTGGACCGTTGGGTTGGCATAGGTTTTCGTATTAACTTTTAATTCTATCGAGGATGTGTTTTCTGCATTTTAATTAGTCGGCCATTACGACTCCATCAGGATGGAATAGGGTGGTGACACTATGTATTCTAAATCCGTCACCACACAGACAGTTACTCGCCAATAAAGACTGAAATTTTCGAGAACAGACATTCTCAGAAGCATATACCGACAGTTCCGACACCCTGTTAGAGAGTTACTCGCCAATAAAGACTGAAATTTTCGAGAACAGACATTCTCAGAAGCATATACTGACAGTTTCGAAGTTCCGACTCACTGTTGCATTTTATTATTTAATCCTTTTTTTATTATCCTCGGTTCAGGGCCCAGAGAGAGGAACCTCCCCCCGATCCTCGCCGAATCCAGGATGACAGCCTTTTGTATCCGGCCCTTAATCATCATCATCATCATCATCATCATCATCAGCCCACATTAGTCCACTGCTGGACATAGGCCTCCCCTAAAGAGCGCCATAGCGCCCTGTCTTCAGCTTGACGCATCCAGCTGCTGCCCGCAACCTTTCGCAGATCGTCGCTCCATCTAGCAGAGGGCCGTCCCACACTACGCTTGCCGATTATTGCCCTTAATTATTGTTACGTATATTTGAATCGATCTTACCGAAAGCGATCTCCATAAGTTTTTTTTCCTATTATATTGGAAAAGGCCTAAGTGGATAGTGGGTCAGTTTTTGACACAATAATATGGATACAATGACTATAGTTATTTGTGCAACAAGAGAGCAAAGTCGTTTTTTGCTGCGAGTGCTGATATTGAATCACGAGCAAGCGAAGGAATCAATGTTTGAATCACGAGCGTAGCGAGTGATTCTAAAGTTGATTCCTGAGTGCTGCGAGGGATTCAAAGGCACGAGATGCGAAAAATTTAGCTCTCGTGTAACACATATAACTTTTCACTTCAGCAGCGAGAACACTATAGGAAATGAAATATATTACGTAACATTTTTGAAACTATAATTAAATATTTTTAAGTTAAATATCAGTTTTTTAAGCAGTAAATACTTATTTTCGTTTAAATACAACAATAAGTCAAAAATTCAATAGATTACAATAAAAGATATAATTATAACATTTGTTAAATTTCTTTAGTTAGTACGAAATTCCGAACGTGTTTGTCTTTGAGGTCGAATTAAAAATCGGAGTAACCCCATAACGAACTCCTTTCATCCAATCGAACTGTTAAAAGTACGTCTAGTTTGTATTTAATCAACTATTTATAGTTCTCATAATATTTCTCTATCAATTTAATATTTATAATCTGTACTTTAGTGCTTTGTATTGTTTTCTATAGCGCTACCTGCTAACATTTAACTTCTTAATTCTAACGCAACTTATAACAAATTAATTTAACTTTCATAATCACACGAAATTTCTAACACAACACACTTGTCATTGGCAAAATCATCGGTATAACGCTGGAAGCCAAAACCTAAATGAAGTAGACTTTATTATTCGTCATAAAATTATCTTGTCAATTTTTTTTTCTATAGCAAAAGAATTTTACTCCTAGCTAAAATATCATTGTTAAATATTAAAACACATTTTATGTTCTTACTGGTGTCAAAGGTAATAACATTTTTATGGTGTCGAGTAAGTATGAATAAGATCAAATAAAATTTTATTAGTTTAACCTTAACAAAATAGCAGTTCAAAAGCAAAACTTTTTATGGATTTCTGAGTGTTCTTCGGCAACATTTTGGATGTTAACTTAGAGTCAGCAGTGAGTTCCCCCTCGACCGTGCCGCCACCTTGTTGTGGTGAGGGGGCTTGTGTGCCTTTAGGATCCGTTGGGGCCATACCAGCTTAGGGTCACCCATCCCGTTCGGGCCCACAGGGCGAGGCCAGACGAAGGGCGGCACACAGAGGCGTGGTGGATTTTGGCCCTGCGGACTCCTCTGTCCTCAGAGTTGCCTCGAGAGCCTTAAACTGCCGTGAAAAAGGCGGGCCAGGGCTGCCATGGCTAGCAGCAGATGCACAGCCAGGCCGGCGGGCCAGGGCTGCCACCGCTAGCAACGGAGGGGTGGCCAGGCAGGCGGGCACGTGCAATATCCCGTACGCGCCTCTCGACGGGTAGGGAGCGTCCAGAGCTGCCCTCAAAGGGTGGGGCCCGCTTGTTCAAGTGGACCAAGGCCCCATCAAGGTCGCGGACTGCGGCCCTGTTTCGGGCAGTCGAGGGACACCGTTGGTTTTAGTGGGAAGGTTGAGGAGCAATTACCATTTTTCCACGCCTCAGAGCCCCACATAACCCGGCTGGTGTTTAGCGGTCGGGTAGCCATGAGGATTTCCAAATTAAAAAGGGTTTCGCCTCAAGGTTTCCCTGCGGCTCAGTTTACTGCCTTGTAATTTATTTTGTTCTGACGGCACCCTCAGAATGGAATGGGGTGGTGCCACTGTATTCTAAATCCGACACCACCCGTTCATCAGTTCATTAAGCGGATATAAATTTATTTTATTTTCAAATAATTGATTTCTGTAGTCTGAAGAAGAATAGTTTAAAAATGGAAGTCTATGATTTTGGTTATGCCAGCGGAACCCTGATCGGGAAACTTTCTCTGCGCCCGCATTTTATTTCGTTAACCGCAAAAGAACTTTCTGGAAGCCGCACATTCCACCAACATTAATGGCATAATTTTCTGCCAACATTTGTCTGACCAACGCGGAATTCAGTGTGCATTTTTGAGTCAGCTGTTTAAATAATTTCTTTGTTATTCATAAACAGTCAGTTGTGGCATGTTAAATTGCGTCATGAATACAGACGGGACATTTGGTGTAGTGTAATTCGTACCACGTACGGATGAGCAAGTTCTATTAATACAAGTATTTTTGTAGTGGATTAAACTATGTTCATTCGCTCTTTGTTGTTCAAACAAATTCATTTTGCGGAAAATCGGCCTTGAGCGAATATAGATTAATACTAGTTGCTGGACAGGTTACTGTGTGTGTTACAGGACTTATGCCAGCAATACACGCTGGCCCAGCATTGCCGAGTGAACGTCAATACCAACGTATAGACGGTATATTTGCATTGTCTGGCCATCGCTCGATGTCGCTCGCCTAGTTGGCCGAGTAAAGGCAAGCGCCAACGTGTATAGAACTCTTTTGGCGTAGCTGGTCACAATTGGCGCTCGCTCGCCACCACTCGCCTCACTTCGGAGCGCTGTCGGTTTTTCTGCACAGATCAAAGGCGCTCGCGCACACTCGCCCAATAGTGCCCACACGTTTGCCAGCGCGCCATTACGCGGTTTTCGATACACTGGCCCAACGTGTAGCACTTGCCTTGTAATAAATTGCCTACGCTCGCGTTGGCCTAAGCTCGGCCAGCGTGTATTGCTGGCATTAGAGGAGTGAAAATTTAGGGTTTATTGTTTTATTTTAAGGAATCTCTACAGCTTCTTAAAGATGTACATGTAAATGTTACTTAAACCTTACAGTAATCTAAGCCAATTACAGAGATCCACGACACTGCAATATGAGTTAGAAATATAATAAACTAGCGACCCGCTCCGGCTTCGCACGGCTGCAATGATGAACATCTAAATTTGTCAGTGTTTCTCTACAATATTATGCATGTATTATACATATAAACCTTCCTCTTGAATCACTCTATTTATAAAAATCGCATCAAAATCCGTTGCGTAGTTTTAAAGATTTAAGCATATATAGGGACGGACAGACGACAGCGACTTTGTTTTATAATATGTAGTGATAGTGATAGTGATGATGATAGTGAAGTAATAGTGGTGATTAGATATTGTCTAATATTGCAGGCATGGCAGCAGTACTATGGAGCTCTTAAACAATATTTGCTTGATCGGTGATGTAAATTTCCAAATAAAGAATGCTATATTACAATCTAATCACCAGCTCTTCGCTGTTTTTTTTAATGCGCAATGTTATTAAACTTGAGAGGGTATTTTATGTTAAACTAAAGCCTAGAACCTAATGCCATTCCAAATTATGTAAATAAGCTTCTAGATCCCTATCAAGTCTTATCTCTTATTCATAAACGTCCGATCTCCCGTTCAGTCCTCCCGAGTGGGTAAAGGGTCCGCGAACACAAATATTTATAACTAGCCGAGTCCCGCGATTCTTAACGTACCGCGGGGAACAGCGCGGGGTGGAAAAGCCCCGCACCGTTCCCCCTGAGAGCTAGTCTAAAAAGTTGCATCAGCTACCTATCAGTGAAAATCCCGTCAAAATCGGTCCAGCCGTTTCTGTGATCCGCCGGAACAGACAGACAAAAAAAATGAATTGCTATTTTGATACAGGTACCATTTATACTTTCATCTATTATATAAAAATGAATCGCAAAATGTGTTGGTAACCGCATAACTCAACAACGACTGGACCAATTTGGCCAATTCTTTTTTTGAAATGTTCGTTGTAGTTCAAGGATGGCTTTTACGGCGAGAAAAAATCGAATAATTGCCGGAAACCCCCTAAAAACAGCTTTTTTATTTATCCCATACAAACGTTTTCTAACTAAAATGTAAAGACAATTTGAGCTTTATTACTATTGTATAAAGTTCATATTAAATGACAACACTGACTGTTGTCTAAGCAATGTAGGTGTGTTCCTAATGTCAAAATGTCAATTTGCACTTTATTACCGCTATCTTTTTGACAGGACGAAATCTGTCGGGTTTTACTAAATCCTAAAAAGGGATTTAGGATTTAGTAAAAAGGTGTTATTTTGACATTACAGACACTCCAATTTTTAACCCCCGACGCAAAAAGAGGGGTGTTATAAGTTTCACGTGTCTGTCTGTCTGCCTATAAAAATAAATACTTCGCGTTGGGGGACCAGGGGTCAGGTAATAAATAAGTGGGAGTGGTCCCCCAACGGTTATTGTGTCGGGGGTTCATTTAAATTTTTATTTAGATGTATTGATATCTCTTGCAATCTCTGAATATAATGCACTTCTTCGTGTTTCTCCTATACTGTACTGTGAAGATGGCATTCACCAATTGAAAAGCTCTTTCAATATTCACAAAGGAAATGACGTAGCTAGACCTAGCCGCAAGAGATGGATAACTGACTGCCTCGTTGGTCTAGTGGTTAGATGTGCCGCCTTTGGATCAACGGGTCCCGGGTTCGATTCCGGGGTCGAGCAAGTGTCTTTGTCTAAACCAGAGGCACTGGCTCGGAGTCTGGGTGTCATTTCTATCTATAATAAATGTATGTATTTACAAAAAAATAATAATTATATAAGTAGTTTATCATCCATCTCGTTACCATAACACATGCATTAAGTTGCTTAGCTTGGGACGAGATGGCGTTGTGTGAAATGTCCAAGGATATTTATTTATTTATTTATTTAACTTGAAACGAAACCCTGTTCCAACCCGTAATTCCAGCCACTGCTGGATATAGACCTCCCCCAAGGATTTCTACGAAGGCCGCTCCTGAGCCACCCGCATCCATCGCTTTCTGGCGACCTTAACCAGGTCCTCAGTCCCGCGTGTGGGCCTACCAACACTGCGCTTTCCGGAAAGCAGTCGCCACTCGAGGACTTTTCTGCCCCATCGGGCGTCTCGGTCCTGCGAGCTATGTGGCCTTCCCACTGCCACTTAAGTTTAGCAATCCTGTGGGCTATGTTGGTGACCCTGGTTTGCCTGCGTATCTCCTCATTTCGGATTCCATCTTGCAGGGAAACTCCAAGCATAGCCCTCTCCATTGCCCTTTGGGTGACTTTGAGCCTTCTGTTGGAGCCCGTAGAGGGCGATGTATTCATACATTTTGTAACTACTTGTCAGCCGGTCATATGCGAAAGCCACATCTGGGGTAAAAATTGTATGCAGGACACTTAAGAGCTATCCGGTGATAGGTAAACAGGCGAAAGTATGTGCGAAAATTTGCACTAATTCTCGTTGAATAGAAGCTGATAGAAGCTAGCGTAAACTATTAGTTATAACAATGTTCAATGAATCAAAAAACCTAACACATAGTCAATTTAAAAATTATCTGATAAGATTTCTTTTGCAAAAATGTTATTATTCCGTTTCAGAGTTTCTTAATGAATGAGTTTACAACATAATATTGGATATAATTGTATTTTTTTCCCTTTGTTTATAACTTCAGATACCTTTGTTAATTGTTTTAAATCTTGTATAACATAAACTTAATATAATATAAAAATTGCATGCCGGAAGGTAAAATGTAGCTGGTTTTAGTAATACTTTTAATAACTTATGTAATGTACCTACATTGTGCGCAATAAATGATTGATTGATTGATTGATTGATTGAATGTTATATCCCCATAATTTAGTTAATCAACCCATAATAATCAATGTTAACTTTAATTTATTGTTATAGGAACTTTTTTTTATTCTTCATGGAGGGTTTCATCACGTAGTGATGACGTCACCCCGTATACGAACTTACTTTATGTGAAGTTAAAGCAAAGTTACACGATATGCATATCATTTATTTATTTAATACTTTATGCAACGTGCATAGGCGGCCTTAATAACATTTGGAATTCTCTACCAGTCAACTATTGGGAATGCAACCTACACGAAAAAACGTATGGGAATGTGGTTGAGATCAAAGGAAAATAAAAATAAAAGATTTTTTTTCAAATCGTAACCCCGCCTCTAGTTTTAAACCTGTATCGGAGGGTCAGTTTATCTATCTATCAACCACAGAAGGCAACTGCTGATCAAAGGCCTCCCCCATAGAGTTCCACGATGTACGATCTCGTGCATACCGCATCCACCGACTCCCAGCGACCTTCACAAGGTCGTCCGTCCACCTAGTCGGGGGTCTTCCCAAGCTTCTCTTTCCCATACGTGGAACCGTTCTCTTTCCCAACTGTGCAATCCTTCTAGCTATGTCGGACACTTTAGTTCTTCTACGGATTTCCTCATTTCTGATTCTATCACGTAGAGTAACTCCGAGCGTAGCTCTTTCCATCGCACGTTGGGTGACTCTTAGCCGCCTAATAAGCCCCATTGTGAACGCCCACGTCTTTCATCGACACGTCCGTATGTCATGGCAGGGGCAGTTTCGAAACATGTAATTCACAAATACAAAAGAAACCCAGACTCAGGACAAGTGCCTCTAGTTACACAAATTGCCCTGCCCCGGAATCGAACCAGGGACTCGTGATCCCAAGGCGGCACATCCAACCCCTAAACCAGCAAGGTCTAATATTATATAAAACATTCCTATTACCAACATTTATTATATACCACATACAAAGGTACATCTATCTATATAAATTAAAATTAATTGCTGTTCGTTAGTCTCGCTAGACTCGAGAACGGCTGGACCGATTTGGCTAATTTTGTTCTTGAAATACTCGTGGAAGACAAGTTTAAAAGGTAAGTAAATATAGAAATGCTCAGAATTAAATAGAAAAAAATATGCTTTTCTTGTGATGCTTGACGATTCCTTTTGTTTGTTTTAAGTTTTTTTTTAAAGTTTTGGTCTTTTATTTATTTATCGATTGAGGCAGTAAGAAGTCTGCCGGGTCAGCTATTATAAAATAATTATAATCCATATTTTGTGTACAATGTACAAAATAGTGTACAATGTGAGAATTATGCGATAGTAGCAGTTATACCTACTTCAATAGTACGAATATGTAAATAAAGAAAGAGAAAGAAAGAAAATAAATAAAAAATAAAAATGTATATGGCATTATTGTTATAACAACAACTCGCCATAACTCGTACGGTGCAAGCGCGAATAAGGCTTTGTTCGTTAATTTCGGATTTGCTTATGCAAATTACCCGCTCCATTGGGGTTCAACAATGGAATGCGTCCAGCCTATATTTACGGCCGCAAATCAGTATGCGCGTTGAATAGGACATTTTCATCAACCTTAGGGCTTGTGAATGTGGCCTATTTTATAGCTGCCAATGGAGCACGTGACGTCACTACCGTGGTTGTTGATATATTTTGAATTGATAACTGCCTCGCTGTCTGTGTTCCTGTTAATTATTTAGAGTAGTGAGTGAGTCGACTAATATGCGGCAAACTAATAATGACGTAATTACAATTTACGTATGTGTATGTCTATTCATTTGGTTCGTTGTCACTTGAACGAATGATGATTATTCTCTCTGTAGACTCTGTTGGCTTATTTCCTTCTATAACATTGGAGAATTTCCCAGGCACTAAAGGGTAAGTATTGGTTGGAATGTTGATTATTCTCTCTGTAGACTCTGGTGGCTTATTTCCTTCTATAACATTGGAGAATTTCCCAGGCACCAAAGGGTAAGTATTGGTTGGAATGATGATTATTCTCTCTGTAGACTCTGGTGGCTTATTTCCTTCTATAAAATTGGAGAATTTCCCACGCACTAAAGGGTAAGTTATGGGTTTAGAAAAAAGGTTCTCCATTTATTAATTTTGTGGCAACACGTCTACCCAGCGTGGCACAGTAGGCTACTTACCCTCCATGTAATTGGAGGAAGCCCTACTCAGCAGTGGGTCAGCTATGGACCTAGTAGTTTATATGTACATTACATAGTACTACTGCTCAGCCCATAGATGACCCACTGCTGAGCTTAGCGGCCTTGTTGTTTCATTTTGCCGGCTCCTACGATACCCTTAGGATAAAATGAGGTGATGACACTGTTTTCTAAATCAGTCACTACACGGATACATAACATTCTGCTAATATAATGATAAACTTAAGCTTATGCTAATATAATGCCAAACTTAAGTGGCAGTGGGCAGGGCACATAGCTCGCAGGACCGACGCCCGATGGGGCAGATAAGTCCTCGAGTGGTGACCGCGTTCCGGAAGGCACAGTGCTGGTAGGCCACCTGCAAGGTCGCCGGAAAGCAGTGAATACGGGCGGCCCAGGACCGACCTTTGTGGAGATCTTTGGGGGAGGCCTATGTCCAGCAGTGGACGTCTTTTGGCTGAAATGATGATGATGATAAATATAATGATAATAATATTTTTTTATCATATCCACCGTTGCTTAGCCCCGCCGCACATGCTCAGACTCGCATTGGCTGTCACGAGCCGCGTGCGGGTGGCAGTATTTAAAACCTATGGTGCAGTACCAAGCTCCGCATTTGCTCTCACGTGTCAACGCACACGCGTACATGCGGAGTTTGCTACTGGGCCTCGCACGCGGCGCGTGGCAGCCAATGCGAGTTTGAGCATATGCGGCGGGGCTTATAACGGCAAAAAAGCACTCGAACATAGCAATACTTTTATGACACCTATTCAAACATTGTCATCATAATCAGCGCCATTTAGTCGACTACTCACCTCGGCCTCGTCAAGGACCTCATCAGATTTATTTGGCACATTTGACAACTACATCAAAACAAATAAAGTTTCAGCAGAATTTACACCCGACAGTGACGTCTCACACTTGCCAAACGAGGATGCAGTATTTCCAAATGTTTCCTCAAAGTGTCATTCCGTCGAATGCAAGCGTCTCAAGGAAAATGGAGATTGCAAATACCTCATTTCGTCGGTTGCAGTAATATTGTCGTGAACACGACAAATATGTAACTGTTCTTTATACATACTGATATACTGAATCCTGAGGGTATTCAGAAAAGGTAATTTAATATGAAACCCGCTTAAGCACACGAGCCGTCATGGTAAGCAGTTACGGTCGCCTATAGAAGCTTGCAACACCGGAGTGAAAGCATGACATTAGATTCCAATCACAAACATGATAATGCTTCCTCTAATTGAGCTACGGCGACCTCACTGGCGGGTTTACTGGTATCTGTGTGTAGCGCATGTAGAACACAACATGTCACCAACCCACAACCTGAGTGAGGGTGTCGTAAGAGGTGGCTTAAGAAAAGTAAGAGGCTGATGAAATTGGAGGAGGACCGATTCCTCCGATTTATTAATGAACTGCAATGATGGTAAATGATGACCTTACTCACGCGTAGGAACCCTGGGAACCCATGTAGCAGAAGAATAATAGGTATTTGCCTGCAACTAAATTTGATGAGGACTTACTGAGCCGTACGTCACTTATAGGCTGGAGTGATGTTAGACAGATCAGGCATAGTAGCTGATAAACTTAACCAAAAATTACCGTGGTGAGTTTTCTGCGCTTTTCCATACGTGGTCGTAATTTTATTTTTTAATTGTTACCGGTCCTTAATAAGAATGCCAAATTTCGAGTTAATCCGAAGTTTTGAAGGGAGTAAAAATCTTGTTCAAAGATTCCGTTATATACTAACGTCTGAAGCTAATAAAAGCGTATTAAAATACTAATAGTTATTTGTTATACAAGAGTGCAAAGTTGCTTTTTAACCGCGTGTTCAATTTTGATGACCGAGCAAGCGAAGGATTCTAAAATTAGAATCCTGAACGTTAGCGAGGGAATCAAAAGAGCACGAGGTGAAAAATCTTTGCACTCGAGTGCAACACGTAACTTTTTATTCCACCTCAGCGAGGAAATGACTAAATGCAAAAAAAAAAGTTTACAATCACAAGATAGGTACACTTTTATTTCAGTTTAGGTATTAATTACTACATTATGACAGGTAAGTATTACAGAATAATCTTTACTTTATTCTCTAGCGAATAAAAACGGCTTTTGCACTCAGATATCGAAGAGCAAAAATACTCTTTCCGAGATGGGGGGATGAAAAATATATTATTAAAAGGCAAAGTCCCTTTAGGCAAGGTTCCGAAGATACTGGCAGCGTTCCCCCTTTGAATCGCTAGACTGATTCTTTGACCGAGGTAGCTGCCAGCTCTTCGGTCTCCCTCCTGTCTCTTAATATGATTTATTTGCACATCAACTGATGTACAAAGGCCTTTTCTGATAATGTACCTTATAGTAAAATCAAAACGGTAATGATATCTAATTACATCATAATATTAAAAAAGTAATACGTGTTTATAAATTTTGATAAAATCTAACACGTATAATAGATTTATATTCAATACGTGATTGACTATACCTTCATGTGACTCCATAAATAACTGAAGTTACCTATTCAATTCACTTTGGCGCATATCGTTAAAAGTCAATGGTCTGTTATTTTCTTTTCGGGTATATTTATTCCCCGAATGGATAGAATAAATCTTTTTATCGTTGAGATAAAAGGGTAACCGATGCGTTTTCAATAATTCTACGAGTGATACGACAATTGGATAAGTTTTCTAAGTACATTATGTATTGTTATGCTTGTTTTGATCTATGGGTTGACAATATTACGTTGTCACTCACTACTGTGAAGTTCTATGATGTCAAATTACATTGTATTCATGATTTGAATAGGCCGAGAGAATTTACCTAAACTTCGAGTTACAGAAAGGACATTTACTTTGTCGCTTCAATCCATTTAGATTTACAGATTAGCCTACTGTGCCCCGCTGGCAAGTCGGGCTGGCACATGGTATGTATCAAGTTTTCTTCCTCTTGCACCTAGGTGATTTGCCTCTTGCTTTGCTTCAGTCACCTTTTGTGGCACCGTCAGGATGGTATGTTTTGGTGACATTTTATATTTTTGTTGGTCTAGTGGTCAGATGTGCCGCCTTTGGATCAACGGGTCCCGGGTTCGATTCCGGGGTCGGGCCAGTGTCTTTGTCTAAACCAGAGGCACTGGCTCGGAGTCTGGATGTCATTTCTATCTATAATATGTATTTACAAAAAAAAATGTATAGTAGTTTATCATCCATCTCGTTACCATAACACAAGCATTAAGTTGCTTAACTTGGGACGAGGTGGCGTTGTGTGAAATGTCCAAGGATATTTATTTATTATTATTATTTATTATTCTTTTTCCGAAACGGAAATAATGTAATACATCTTATTATTTTCATATACAAGTTTTCTTTTACAACTAGTGGCCTAAAAATATGATAATGAAGAGACTTAAATTATCACATCAGCAATCGTGATAGTAGATTTATCGCCAGTTCAAAATATTGTTTTATTTTAGTATTACAATGACATAGAATAAAAAAAAAAAACAAAAAAATTAAAACCAGAAACAATCATTTTTATACGGAGAATTTTACAGTAAAAAAAATTCAATGGGATTAAGAATGGCCTGCAGCCATTTTATGTTTTTCCTAGTTGGTGCCAATGCCATACTTTCCTTTTCGTATTCCTCTGTATTTTTCCGTCCATGAGCGGCAGCAGCCTCTTACCACCAGATGGTATGCGTGACCGCCACGTTCATGGTATGTAAGGAAATATAAGCTTCAAACATTTAGTTATCCAACTCATAGAAGCTTAATCTCCCAAACACTATATTACTTATTTCAATTACTCCATTTAAGATAATTGTTTTACTCAATGCTGTTTTAATTCAAACCACGTACGCTTTCCGACATCTTGTTGCTGTAATGGCTATTCCACACAGCGCCGAATAATGGTGATCAAATTAAAGTTCATTGCTAGTATCCAATAATTAAAGCATTTAAATGAAATGAATTCATCATCATCAGCCATAAATCCACTATTGCTTTGCCACCTTATCCAAAAAAATTTTGGACTTAATATGGACTGTAATTAGCCTACTGTGCCACGCTGGTAAAACGGCTATTGCGGCTAGGTTTTCGGCCTTGTTATTTCCTATTGTAGGCTCTTACCACACCCTCAGGATGTAATGGGGTGGTGACACTATGCATTCTATATCCGTCACCACACGGCCAGATACCTTTTTTTTTTTGTTCGCCCGGGGTAGAATCCTTTATGGACTATCCCCGTCGGCCACGGGGATGGCCGAAGGGGGGGGGGGGCGTGTAGGACTCTCCCCCAGAGTGAACGCCGCAACTCGCGTCCGTGTTGCGGCATTGTGGGATCTGTACACAGTACACGGGCAGATACCTTTTTTTTTTTACCGCTCGGGGTAAAATCCTTTATGGACTTCCTCGCTGGCCACGGGGCTGGCCAGCGAGGGGAGTGTGGGACTCTCCCCCATAGTGGGGGCCTACCCACTAAACCTCCCTGGGGTGCTCCAACTCGCGTCCTGTTGCGGCATTGTGGGATCTGATGCAGAACCACGCCACGGAGAGATACCTAACCTAACCTAAACCTAAACATACTAAATTACTTAAATCCAAATAATAAGTTCAAGATTTTTTTTATTCGGTGATGTGGGATTTTTTAAATTCAAATCATCAAAGGCATCTGTGGATTAGCTATTACAGGAAAGTAATGGCTAATCCACACGGCGCCCATTGAATATTGGTGATCAAATTAAAGCTATAATGCCAAAATCCAATAATTAAAACCATTTAAAATAAGCACTTGGTAGAAAAAGGATTTATCGTGCCTTTCAGTCACGAGAAAAAGAATGGTGTTCTATTTCAAAGCAGGTGGCATTCGTTTTTTTTAAAAAACTATGTCATATTTGGTTTAGGCGTTATTTTTTTAATTTTAACTAGCGACCCGCCCCGGCTTCGCATGGGTGCAATGATGAACACCTAAATTTATCATTGTTCCTCTACAATATTTTCATACATATAAAATTTCCTCTTGAATTACTCTATCTATAAAAAACCGCTTCAAAATCCGTTGCGTAGTTTTAAAGATTTAATATAACATGAGACGACAGACGTCAGCGACTTTATTTTATTATATGTAGTGACATTACCCCTGCACTAGTGTATCTGTATCGCGGGGCCTGTTTACAAACATGTATTTGACGAACAGTGAGATTCACGAACGACAACACTTGCCCAAAGACGGCACATTCAACCCCTACAGTCTCTATGTAGAAACATCAACAAGGCGACAGCTTTTTCTCGTTGTTAAACATTATTTCATCATACAACAGCCGATTGTTTTATACAGGGTAAACTACCATTTCTCAGCCCATAAATGACCCACTGTTAATTCAGGCCTCTTCCAACTACATGGAAGATAATTAGGCTACTGTGCCACGCCTGGCCAGAAAGACAAACGGCCTTGTAATTTCGGTTTGTCGGCTCGTACGGCACCTTCTGGATGGAATGGGGTGTGACACCATGTATTCTAACCGACACCACACATACATACTTTGACTATTGAATAAATAACAAAATCTTTTTATTTATATAGGAAATATACAATGTTATTTTAATTAAACTAAACTATACAAATACACTGACATTATTTAAATATAAGTGCATATTTTAATTGTGTTTTTACATCTATTCGAACAAAAAACTACCTTAATCTAGAATTACGGAAAAAGAAATTCTGATAGATACATTTTGTCGAAAACCATTGAATTACGCCGTAGAACAAACAGATTTGGTAACTGGTTCTAATTGAAATTAAATTTGTAACAATACAAGGCGAAAAGCAACAAAGGCCGCAATTGGGTTGGATGTAGACAAAAGCAGTAACGCCTTTTTGAGGTTAGAGGGATTTGGTCTTCTTAATCCGTACTTTTCAATTCGTCCTACCAAAAAATATATATACAGGATGTAAATAAAACTATAGCCATAAATAAATAACTACAGAGAAGGTACTCAAAATCAAACTAATTTAATCAAGTTGGCTCAATAGAGCTCTTTTGACAAGGAAAACAACAAAATGAAATTTAAAATTTACCACTTAAAATTTAAAATTGATTATCCACCATCTACCACCGGTTCAGAAGGCAGCTCTACATAGAAGAGACGGGAAGAAACTCTGTAGTTGCTCTTTTTAGATTCATTTTTAGGTACAAGATTGGATATAAGACAGATGTGTGAGAGCAAACTCGCGCAATAGTCGCAAGGGGCTAAACATCAGCCAGATCTAGTCAACAATAGTAACCTTCTAATGCCCGAGCCAACCGACCCTCAGCAACGGCACCTGTTCACAAGCATGACGCATGATCAATATTGCATTGTTTACTTATTCTTGAAATTCACTCATCACAGTCCTCAAATTGAGATGTGTCCTGTGGCGATCAGTCAGGCCAGCAAAATTTAGGGTTATTTCCAACCAGGTAAAATGGTCGCAGCAGACGGTGAAGATGAGAGCTGAAAATATAAGACTTAAGTTATCACTTCAGAAATTTCAATAATAGATTATTATCACCAGTACAAAAGATTGTAATGCCACAGTCTCGAAAAATTTGAAGTAAAGTTTTAGTATGTTGGAAGATAGCAAATTGCCATAATATAGATTTGTGAGAATAAACTCGTAAAACCACAATAAACCCAAAACAAATTTAAAAGCATATTATCAGGGCCATCCGCAAATTCGTAAACATGATATATCCATTAGCCTCTTCAAGCAATTTTCAGAGAAGTTAACAAGGTCGCAACTGCCACACCGTCTTGTTAACTTCAGACTGAGCATTCGAGTTCAAACACAAAACTATTATTCATTAGTTATTTTACCTTTGGCGATTTTTCACAAGTATAACCAGAAGAAACTACGGTTAATTTTGAAGTCTATTTGATATATACCTACCTTTGTTAACGACCTGCTTGTTTCTTTTCATGCAAAGAAATAATTAATTCTGTGTGATATTTGTCATTAGGAAAATATAATTAATATGATTTATACCGAATGTAGGCAGATAACCTAGCCCCAAGAGAAGGAAAACTTGATACAAACCCTGTGCCAACCCGTCTTGCCAGCGTGGCACAGTAGGCTAATTCCCCTCCATGAATTTGGATGAGACCAGACCCAGTAATGTGTCATTTATGGGTTGTAACGACGACACCGAATGTATTTTATTTCACACTATTGATTAATTAGTAGTATAAGGCTTAAAGCCTGCGACAGGTTGCCGATGCGCAATTAATGTCATCGAATGGTGATCGTTTACTGGAAAGTGTAGAACTGGAAGGCTGTCCATACAGTAAACCGATGGCCTAGTTAAAGTCAACGGAATCCGAAAGATGCGTGCCCAGCTTAGAGTACAGATAGGTTTTCAATGGCTGCCTGCTACGAGAACACACATGAGACAGAATACCAGTGGTCATTTTGACCCTCAGTTGAGGGCTGCATCATCGTGTCCCATATACGAGTACCCCGTAACAGCCGTATTCGGGCTACTGTCGACCCAAAGGATTTCATTTACTGAATATAAAAAACTCAGGACATGTCGTTGTGGAAATTTTTGGGGAATGTAAACTTCATTTGGCTAAAACAAAAACACTTGGAGATGGTATTAAATGTATCGTATTGGGAAAGGACGTGGTTAGGATCTAATTGTGAACGATGAAATAAATATTAATTACCCGTTGCCAGCAACATTGTATTGTTATTGCCCGAACAAATTGTGATGAAAGTTCCCTTATACATACTAGTAATTGTTTACTGAAATTGGTCTAGATAACATTTCTAATAGTTTTATAGAGTTTGCTTGTTGTTTTACAGTTAGAACTTTGTTGGTAATTGAATCCCAATGCCCTTGAGTGTATGTAACATTTAAACTCTCAAAATAATGTTTTGTTATTCTTCATCATCATCAGGGCTACCTCCAAATTCATGGAGGGAAATTAGCCTACGCTGTCAAGACAGATTGGCACAGGTTTGGTATCAAGTTTTCCTTCTCATGCTAGCCGCGTGATCTGCCTCTTGCATTCCTTTATTCGCCTTTTACGACACCCACAGGATAATTTGGGTAGGTGATACTGGGTTGTGTTACTACTGAACCCTGGATGAAAAAGGGGTGTATTCGTTTGCGTATCCATGACGTGTCTTTAAGTGGAATCGTAGCTCCTAAGGGCAATGGAGAGGGATATGCTCGGAGTTTCCCTGCGAGATCGAATCAGAAATGAGGAGATACGCAGGAAAACCAGGGTCACCGACATAGCCCACCATATTGCCAAACTTAAGTGGCAGTGGGCAGGGCACATAGATCGCGGGACCGATGCGCGATGGGACAGAAAAGTCCTCGAGTGGCGACCGCGTTCCGGAAGGCGGAAGGTTTGTTTTATAATATGTAGTGATAGTGATGATGATGTTGCATTTTGAACACGTATTTGAAATCTTTGTGCACACCAACCCATTACATCCTGAGGGTGTCGTAAGAGCTGACAAAAGGAAATGACTAGGCCCATAACCTAGCCGCAAGAGAAGCACAACTTGATACGAAGCCCTGTGCCAACCCGTCTGGCCAGCGTGGCACAGTAGGTTAATTGCCGGCCATGTAATTTGAGCGACTCTGAGTAGTAGTATATCGCCAAAAAAAATCGTGAATCTAATTTTATTTAACTGTACTCTGTAAATATTTTTTTACATTTTCTAGCATTTTATAGATAAACTAGTGGCCCGCCCCGGCTTCGCCCGTGCAAAGCGGGGGTGTGTTATGCATATAAACCTTCCTCGTCAACCACTCTATCTAATAAAAAAAACCGTTTCAAAATCCGTTGCGTAGTTTTAACGATTTAAGCATACATAGGGACGGACAGAAAACATCGACTTTGTTTTATACTATGTAGTGATAGTGATCCACAAAATCAGGACTAACTAAAGGTTACTCTTGCGTCTGTTTCCGCATACCTAAACAGTGAGTTAAAAACACTGTTTAGGTATGCGGAAACAAGTTAATTATTCAGTAACGTAATACAGCGTGAGCTTAACCGTAGTCTAACTAACAGGGAAAATGTAAAGACTGAGTGGGTTTCAAACAAATTAACAAGTTGGCCAACATCACGTAGTTCAGAGTAGTTTCGAAGCAGTTTTAGAAAAAGTGAAAAAGGCCTTTGTGGAGAACTCTACTTTTAATAAGCAATTTTGTAACATTTTTAACTTCCTCATAGACAGTTGATATAAAAAAGCTTGTTTCTTAGCGGTAATGGAGAAAGGCCATCAATCTGCAGGTTATCCATCATCAAGCAACGACTGGCTTTGCCGTATCCTGGCTGTCATTCTACCATCAATGACAGTCGTTACACTAAGTGATTGGCGTGATAACTGATAGCTGTGGCGTGATAACTGATAGCTGTGGCGTGATAACTGATAGCTTTGGCGTGATAACTGATAGCTGGCTTATTCCTACTAACTACTGCAGTGGGTCATTTATGGCTGAGACCCCATAAATGACCCACTGCTAAATCAGGCCTCCTCCAACTTCATGGAAGGTAATTATCCTACTGTGCCACGCTGGCTAGACGGGTTGGCACAGAGTGTAAAAGCGTAGTAGTAGTAGTAATAAAAAATATATGTATCCGTTTTAATAAACAGCTAATTACATTAAGCGACCTTTATTGGGCATTGCCCTAAAAATGTCACGTTCATATTCAAATTATAATGTAATTATATACGTGAAACCTAGCGTTCGCGAACTCGCAACACATGCGTACTTACATGACGTAACAAAATAGGTTTTAAGTTCTCTTACGTTCACTCCGAATTACTGAGGCGCAAAATTCATCAGAGCCAGACGTTAATTTGCCTGTAAATCGATTCAAAACGTTGATTTTATTAATCACTATCTTCACTGACCAAAATAGCTATCGATTCACGTGCGAACCCCAATAAAGCCGTTTCTTGTCTAATAAAGGACTCCATAAAACTCCCGTCTTAGACAAGGGTTCTGTAGCGTGAAATGCAACTTACATTGTCTGCGGTGATCTAAAGGCTGTTTAGCCACATAATGTGGAAAGGATATTACGGATAGGAATGGAACATTATCGATACTTTTTATCGATATATTTTATTTGGTAGCGGTATTTTTGGCAAAATCTAATCAGCAGTGACTGTAATATTGATGTTACAACTGTGAGTTATAAAGTTACAATTGTTTCGATTTAGAAGTGATTTTTAATATGTTATTTTAACACTTAATTGATTAATGATGTTAGGTTTTCACGATCTTTGCACGCGAAATTAATTCATTTTCAGCAACTGTATGTTAAAGTAAGTATTAAGGAATATCGATTTATTTTGGCACTCGGTGTCCACTGAGTTATTAAAGCTTCACAATGATTCATAAATACTCGTTTATGATAAAAAATAATATTAAGGAATTTTCAAACCAGGGTTACCGACATAGGCCACAGGATTGCCAAACTAAAGTGGCAGTGGGCAGGGCACACAGTGCGCTGGACCGACGCCCGATGGGGCAGAAAAGTCCTCGAGTGGCGACCGCGTTCCGGAAAGCGCAGTACTGGTAGGCTCCCCACGGTGGACTGATGACCTGGTTAAGGTCGCCAGAAAACCTTAGATGCGGGAGGCCCAGGACCGGCCTTTGTGGAAATCCTTAGGGGAGGCCTATGTCCAGCAGTAGACGACTTTTGGCTGAAATGATGATGATGATGAAGTAATTTTCATCAGTATGAGAATTTTAAGTCACGCCTGAGAGAGAATATTAAATGGTTTTGGCTTGTGACTCCGTATATAGGAATTTCAGTCGTGAATAATTTGGGTTCTGAATGAATAAAATCCTCTAAAGTTTAAAGTGCAATCCTATAGACTGCATATGATTTCATGCAAACATTTTCGCGTGTTGTCGATGAAATAGTAAACTTAACTAAAAACCGTATTTTTGTTCTTAGTTTTTATGTCCATGTGGTGACGGATTGAGAATACAAAGTGTCTCCATCCCATTCCATCGTGATGGTATCGTAAGAGCCGACAAAAGGAAATGACAAAGTGGGCCGGGTAATCTTGCAACGAAACCCTTTTTTTTTTTTTTTTGGTTTCATTGGGGAAATGCTTTATGCATACCACCGCACCCCGGGGGAAAGGTCGGTGATTATGTGGGACTCCGAGAAGGGTCGTCTACCCAAGAGTCGTTTACCCACTAAAACCCCAGCGGCATACCCTCACACGACGCGCTTGGGGCGCCACAAGTTCGCGTAAACGCATTCTACTGTGACGCCCCGGCGTGGTGCCCGCAACGCGGGCAAGCGACTATCAGAGAGGGCGTCCCGGTATACTGGGATGCCCTCAGTCATCGAGGCTTTCGTCGGTGGTGGCTCCCCCGAACCACCACCGGCCTCCTAGGCGAGGGCAGAAGGGGCCCGCATCGTCACGAACCCCCCTCCACCCCCGCCTCCGTCTGCGGCGCGGGTCACCCGGAGCTCCCTCCCTTGCGACCCGCCCCGCTGCCCCCTTCTGCGACATCGGCCCCGCAGAAGGAGGCCCGTCAGCCCTCGGGCCGGCGCCAACCAGAGGACACCGGCGCACCGCAGCCGTCCAGGGCCCGCAGGGAAACCCTTAGGACAGGGTCCACCGTCTACCCAGGTCCCCGGAGCCGGCCGGCGCCAACCCGAGGACGTTGAGTGAGGACTCGGTTTGACGGCCAACTAAGTTGAGCGCCAACCCGAGGACCTCATGGTGCGCCGCAGCGGTTTACGACTCCCAAGGCAGCTCTGAGGACAGAGGAGTCCCCGGAGCCGCAACCCGCCACGACGCTGGGTGCCGCTCTTCGTCTCACCTCTCCCCGTGGGCCCGCCCGGCATGGGAGGCCCTGGCCGGTATGGCCCCACGGATCATTGAGGCACTCAAGCCCCCTCACCACAGCAAGGTGGCAGCACAGTCGAGGGGGTTGCAACGAAACCCTGTGCTAACCCATCTGGGCAGCGTGGCATATTAGGTTAATTATAATCTACATATTAGGAGGAGGCCTAAGCCAGCTGTGGGTCATTTATGGACTGAGTAGTATACTGAAGCATGCTTAACATTATATCTTATATATCTTTAAATGAGCAATTCTTGTATATATATAATTGGAATCTCGGAATCGGCTCCAACGATTTTCATGAAATTTAGTATATAGGGGGTTTCGGGGGCGATAAATCGATCTAGCTATCCTGACATCTATTGGCGAATTGAGCACAACAGCAGATGTCGTTGTTAAGTAACAGGAAGTCAATGAGTGTTTGGTAAAAACTATTTAATTTTTATTTTTATTTTGGTTTAGAGTATTTTTTTTTAATTATTTGAAAGCATTCGTAAGAATTTATTCGAATAAAAAACATTTTGATTTTGTTTGCTTTGAGGTTAGATTTAATTCCTGACATCTATTGGCGAATATTAATACAACTTTTTTGTGAGCACAACAGCAGATAGCGTTGTTAAGTAACACGAAGTCAATGAGTGTTTGCGTTATTAGTACTTAAATATAATTTCCAAAAAACCAAATTTATAAAAAAAAAAACATCCAGATATAATATTAAACAGGCAACAAACCATTATAATTTATGTTAAACTTATACAGCCCTGTCACAATTAACATACGAAAAACGTGTACAACCGTACGTAATGTGACGTCATTTTGTAAATTTTATACGTCATTTTGCAAAATTATACGTCGTTGAGCAGATTCTCGTATAAAATGTAAATTTTCTTCGCGAGGTGTGATCATTAAGGGACAATGGCGACATTTGTATCAAGGACCTTTAAGTAATAATGTTATAATGATTAGGGATGTTCCTTTTTCTTTAAAGGGAATTTATAAATCATTCATCATCATCATTTCAGCCAAAAGACGTCCACTGCTGGACATAGGCCTCCCCAAGGATTTCCACAGAGGCGGGTCCTGGGCCGCCCGCATCCATCGTTTTCCTGGGACCTTAACCAAGCTTGGGACGAGATGGCGTTGTGTGAAATGTCCAAGGATATTTATTTATTCATATTTAGATTGCTATACCCCTTGAAACGTTATGGAGGACAGTTTCAGGATGATATTTACTGTAGATAGATAGGCTCATTTCTGATGGAACACACATTTTGTAATCCGTATTAGAGTATAAAACAAGTACCTTTGACTCGTAATTAAAAAAAAAAACAAGAATATTTTGTACACAGAATTACGGTAGGCTCTACGCTCTCACTTGGGACGACTATTTGGGTAACACACATTACACCTATAGTGAAAAAAGAGGACATATATTTTATGTTATAAATATCTTGAAGAAATGTATCTAGCGCCAACCCTAATTATCGCCGCTTCTTCCTTTTATATCTTTCTCTGAGTGGTCGTGATGAAAATTATATGGACGCAAAAGAGAATACTTAATTTAATGTGCGGTCGGTGTTATCACAACGAAGATGAAGTCTAAGTCGCGGATATTCTGGTTTTTTCATAACTTTCCTTTCGGAATTTTTGCTATACATAATTATATCTACTTTTCAGCCCATAAATGACCCACCGTTGAGTCGGGCCTCCTCCAATTAAATGGAGGATAAGTAGCCTACCTTGCCACGCTGGCCAGACGGGTTGGCACAGGGTTTGTATCAAGGTTTCCTTTTCTTGCGGCTAGGTTTTCGGCCTTATTATTTCCTTTTGTTGGCTCCTACGACACGCTCAGGATGGAATGGGGTGGTGAAACTGAGTATTCATATTCTGTAACCACACAGAGGTTATAGTTACTTGGATTTTTTATTAGCTTCTTTGTGATAGCTTATCGGGATATTCATCGACCTGCCACTAAATAAAAATATAAATAAATATCCTTGGACATTTCACACAACGCCATCTCGTCCGAAGCTAAGCAACTTAATGCTTGTGTTATGGTAACGAGATGGATGATAAACTACTTCTATAAATTTTTTTTGTAAATACGTATTATAGATAGAAATGACACCCAGACTCCGAGCCAGTGCCTCTGGTTTAGACAAAGACACTTGCCCGACCCCGGAATATCCCTTCCGATTGTCGCTTGCCCGCCTAGCAAGCCGCTGGCAACCGACTATGTCATAATTGGTCAACTGAGTTGGGCCTCCTCCAATTATACGGAGGGAAATAAGCCAACTATCCCACTCTTGCTAGGAGGGTTGGCACAGGGTTTCTTATCAAGTTTTCTTTGTCTTGCAGCTGGGTTTATAGTTTATTTATACTTATATTTTTAGTCACCTTTATCGATACCCGCAGGATAGAATTGGGTGGTGGCACAATATTTTCTAAAACCGCTGGTGTTTTAGCGGCATACTTCAAAAAGTTCCGTTGTAAACCATAAAAACCCCAAAAGAACATTTATATTTATAAAAAATCTAAAGGAATTGTTACCATTTATTTGTGGGTGGAATAATTAAAGTGAAAATGGAATGAATACCATTTAGAACCGTTATCCGCCTACCCAAAAAATTACCATGATTACAAGTAAAAAAGATTAGGAAGCAATGACCTTCTTTGAATATTCATTAAGTTTAAGTCAGGAATTTTACACTGCAGGCAACCAAAATGCTTCCATGTAACCAATTTTCTTTAATTTGTTCACTTTGTAAATTATTATCTTTATTTAACGTGCGTGTAGTGTCGGTTTAAGAATAGCTACTGTCACCATCCTATTCCATTCTGAGGAGTCGTCAGTGCCGATAAAAGGAAATGATAAGGCTAAGTTACCTGGCTAGGTTATCGGCCTTATAATTTCTTTTTGTCACCTCCTACGACACCCTCAAGTTGAGATAGGCTGGCGGTGGAATGTATATCACAAACACTAAAATCACCGTATTTCTTAAATATGTTATTCATAAACTCAATCTCAAAAGGAAGTTTATTTACGTAGGTTTTATCACAAGACTCTTATAATCATCTTACACCTATCTGTCGTCATATCTACATTCACACCTTTCATACAAAACTCCTCATTCTTACAATCCATCTCTTTTGATGTCCCTTGCGTCTACCTACATTCATACAGATAATAGCCGACAAAAACTATGTTTTTTTTTCTAGTCAAATTATTGGTCTTGTTTACTAAAAAAACACTAAACAGCATAGTGAGAGTAAGTTCGCCAGATGAGAAAAACACTATCTATTTATATATTTTACGTAATCAGTATAATAATTATTATCTGTAAGTTAATTATAATCTCACATAAAACAATTTAAAAATACTCCCGAAACCATAACCTTAAGAACAACTCCTATGAATCCTTTTTGAAGTCGGTTGCAAAGGAAGTGAAATACTCTCTGCAGTAATTCTGTTCGTTAAAATTCGTGGCATCGATTCAAACTGCATTTTGCATCAAAAGAATTCCGCAGATACTGATTCCCCTGAATACCAAGTCCTTCCAATTGATATACAATGAATTTTCGATTGAATTTTAAATTGGTTCAGTTAACAGCGTCTCTTCAGCGCGTGGTTTTCCTTTTCGAGAGCGTGAAATTGCTTACAACGATCCTTTAAGTATATAGAAAATCTGGCCATTTACTTAAAAAAATGATATTTGGCTTTTTGTCTTTCTTTCTAAATTTGACAAACCTTCTGACATTAAAAAAACAGAAAATAGATTTTTCTCGGTAAGTATCGATTTAAGTTAAGTAAACATACATTAAGCGTCATAAAACTGAAAATATAAACATTATTAATATAAAACAAATTTAATTTCATAATAGAAAGATAAATAGTAAGTTTTTTTTTACCACACTAAAACTGCTTTCTACTTCTTTCGAGAAGATTTTTTAAATCTGAGGGACATATCGATATGTCTACCTTGAATTTAAAGGTATTGATAGAGTAGGTCTTCTACTACTCAGCCCATAAATGACACGCTGTTGAGTCGAGCCTCCTCCAGGTACATGGCGTACTGCCACGCCACGCTTCGTAACAAGTTTTCCTTCTCTTGTTGGCTCTTACGGCACAAGAGTAGAGAGTAATACAGAGCGAAACCTTCTAAGAACAGCGCCACGGTAAGTACACTACTACAAGCACGGTGCGCGTGTGTGCGGGGCCACTGGCGGCTCGTCACGTACGGAACGAAACCGGTTTATACTGGTTCGGCCAGTGCCTTAACAAAGAGCTACCTCACCGCTCGCTGCATATCGCGTCGTGCGTGTTTGGTTAAAATTGAAATTTGAATAAATTAGAAAGAGTGTAAATATGGTTTATTGTACTGTGTGCATGAATATAAATAAAAACATATCTTTTTTTAATTATTCCAAAGACCAATGAAGACTTTTTGAAATGATGTGATTAGTTTATGACTATAAGTATTTCTCAAATTATTAAATGACAAATAGATATAAACAAACTTTTGTATTTAAATTTAATCCTCCTGTGCCAACCCTATAAGAATAGGTAACAATTTTGCTCACTCTTTAGAAGGTTTCGCTCTGTATTACTCTGCGCTTACGGCACTCTTAGGGTGGAATAGGGTGGTGAAATTATTTATTCTAAATCCGTATCCATGCGGACTTGATAGTCTAGGCCCAGCTAATTCAATAGGCTCAACATTGACGATCAAAGACACGTTGATTTTGGATTTTGAGAGCTTTGGATTGGACACGAAACCACATGATTTCAATAATCTTATATGACATTTTGATCAATGACGGTGACGGATTTAGAATACACAATGTCACCAACCCACACTCTTTCTTCTTCCGAGGGTGTCGGAAGAAGAAATAATGGAATGCCAAGGCCTGATTACCTAGCCGCCAGAGCAGGAAATCTTGAAACAAAACTTGTGCCAACCCGTCTTCTAAGCTTATTCCCATCATAGTAATTTTTCCTCCATGAATTTGGAGGTCCGACTCAGTAGTGGGTAATCTATGGGCTGAAACGACGATATGACATTTTGCACTAAATAGTAACTTTTGTAAAATACTAATTACCATATTTCCGCGTCCGGAGTTCCACATACCCTCGTTAATCCGTTTGGGATTCCTTGGATGGCCCCGGTATCCATAAGGACGAAAGGTTTTGTAAAATAACTTCAGTTAGTGCCGTGTATGCCAATTTTATCAATAAGGGATCATTTTTGTTATTTAATTTAGTTTTACATTTTAGTTTAATTTTGTAATATGGATTTTAAATCTGAAATAAAAGATTATTTTTCAATAAATATTAAATAAAAAAAAAAAATAATATATCGATTGTCGAAATTGTGATATTGTCATTACCACAATTTCAACAAGTCTTGAATTTTCGATTTGTCAGATGGAGATGTCGATAGAAAATATCAGGAGGCCCTGCTAAGTACTTACAGAGCTGCCACAAAAAGAAGTTATGTAATACGTTTAAAGCTCGTTGGCTTAACTTCTGAAGATATGTTCAACGTAAACATTTTAACTAAATCTCAATATAAGATTACCGTCCGCGCCAATCTTTATGGCCGGTCTGAATGTAGCCGTGGGTAACTTGCGCACACGTCATAACCAATACGAACGTAGCTCACGTACACTAACATGTGGGTGGCGATGGCGCTTGCGGGTGAAAAACGGCGCGCCTGGGCGTGCCCTGCCTCCCCACCCCGTTGACGTCCCGCTGATACCTGATTTTGTGTTGTGCGCAGCGTAATGCGGCTACATTCAGACCGCCCATAAAGATTGGCGCGGACTGTATATTTAATTTAAAGTTGAAGCTGAAAACAATAATTTGAGTATGTTTTGTCCATCAACATAACAAAGGGCAATATTTAGGGAGACCTTTGATGAAAAGCCCCAGTTAAAATAACTCTTAGGGTTTCTTCAACTTTTTTAATAAAGTCCCCTTTTCATCCCCTATGTGAACCTGACGGGAATAAATTTAGATCAAGAATGGACCTTACGAAAAATGCGGGTCGGCAAATAATCTATGTTTGGAAAGGACAGAAGTTTTGCATAATTAAACGGGTTTTTGTCAACCAGTTGAACGGGTTGTTTGATATGCTATAAGAGTGGTTTTCATTTGGCACATAAATGGACAAAACTAAATGTGTCTACTACTCAGCCGTGTCGGGGCTTCTCCAGTTACATGGATGGTAGCCTACTAAGCCACGCTGGCCAGTCGGGTTTCGTGTGAAGTTGTCGGCCTTGTCATTTCTTTTGTCGACTCTTACGACACCCTCAGGATGAAATAGGGTGGTCCCACTATATATTTTAAATCCGTCATCACATAGAAATTAAATCTAAATAAATTTATCAGTAAGTCAAGGACATATTAGTGATATATCCTTGAAATAAGTTTTTTATCTTAGACATGCCTTGGAATCCTGCATTCCCAGACAAAGAAAAGAAGATAAAGAAAGACAAAACATTTAGGCCGATTTACAAATAGTCACTAAAACACGAAAAATAAGAAACATTTAAAGTCGGTGCGTTAGGCAAACTTACGAGTATAGTTTAATTAATGTCAGTGTCAATATTGGGTTTAAATCAGTTTAGAAATGACGGAGCTATGTGGTAATAAACTTAAAAAAAATATGCAACTGAAATGAGATCGCTTAGAAGGGAGTTTAAATAAATATAACATAGCCAATTGCAAAAAAAAAACTTTTACTAATATAGAATCTCTCATGTCTTCTCATTTCTTATTTTTACATATATTTAAAAAAAATACAAAGTTAAAAAAAATACATAAAAATAGACAAAACGAAAACGAGGTCGATGACCTAAGCTACCGACGGTTCAGGGCTCCAGAGAGAGGAACCTCCTCACGATCTTTGCCAAGTCCAGGATGACAGCCTTTTGAATCAGGCCCTTAATCCAGGAACCCAGCGAGAGTTTCTTGAGATGTTGGTCGAAACTCTTCGCAATAAGACCGTTTACTGAAACAACTATCGGCACAATGATTGTTGAATCAACATGCCACATTGCGGTAACCTCGTGAGCCAAATCGACATACTTGGTGAGTTTCTGTAACGTGAGTTTCTTTTATTAGTAACGCTAGTGAGCTTACCATCAGGCTGGTCGTAATAAATCTATGTACAGAAACTTAACTTATCAAAACCTTAATTAATTAATATTCATCTGCGTTAATACTTCAGCAATTTTAATTATATCTGTCTTTGCCGACGTTTGTTAGACGCCAACTTTATGTTTCGGATAGAACGATAATATTTGAAACAAACTTGGTAATTAGGCGCGACGACGTTACTTAATAATTCTGAAGATATATCTTCTTAATTTGGTCGCATATTTTGGCGGGGAATTTCTTGTGAATGTAAATTAACTGCTAATTTGTGGTTATAATATCTCTTTTCTTTAGGACTTTATTAAATAACTGGTGAATATTCAGACATTGTATTCTGGGTTATAAACACCGGACATCGCGATTGTTGTTTCAAACAATTTTTACGGACAATTTGATTATATTTTGCCAGTAATTTAAGAGCACATTTTGACCAAAAGCCATCTCTGGTTCTAACAAAGACAATTTCCCAACCAAAGATCCGTGATTTCAAGCCATTGGAGGCTTGAAATCACCAGCGTGGGCGTCGAACTAGATAATAATATGCTTTAATTAGTAAATGTTATGTATATAGGCAGTTTACAAATATGTAATTCACGAACAAAAATGACACATAGACTCTGAGCAAGTGCCTCTGGTTTAGTCAAAGACACTTGCCCGTCCCCGGAATCGAACCCGGGGTCCGTTGATCCAAAGTACTAGTGTTTTATTTAAAAAGTAATAATGATAATTCCAGCTAAAGACAACCATATACCTGCATAAGCCATTTGTTCTCATATTACCTCAAACAAATTTGAGCGCTTGTGCCCATATGGTCCCAACGTCTCAACAGCAAACAGCTCAAATAAACACCTGCAGTCTAATCTCCTGTCTAAGGTTCCTGTGGTGACAGATTTAAAATACATAGTGTCACCACCCCATTCCATCCTGCCGTTGTCGTAAGAGCCGACAAAAGGAAATGACAAGGCTGAAAAGCTAGCTGCAAGAGAAGGAAAACTTAATACGAAACCCTGTGCCAACCCGTCTGGCCAGCGTGGCACAGTAGGCTAATTACCCTCCCTGTGATGGGAGGAGGCCTGATTCAGCAGTGGGTCATTTATTGGCTGAGTAGTAGTAGTCTAATGTCTAATATTTGCGCCTTCTGTGTGATTTGGCTAAAAGTGGCAATCCCGGCTTAATAGCTGTCTGTTGACACATGTTGCATCCAATACAAAATGCCGCTTCATCATCCAAAGAATAATTCTCGTCCGTATTTTTTTTTAAAGTTAAACGTTACCCCTGCTGTCGGTTATATGTATGTCGTGGTTGATGAAGTTATGGTGCGAGAGACAGCGCCATCTAAGGATTATTTTAGTGAACCAATAAATTGTTACCGGAAACGCAAGCGGCGCAGTACCTTCCGCTTGGACACGATCGTCGATAGAGCGGATGTAGCGAGACGGCGGCTAGATGGCGCTAGTAGAACGTGAACCGGATGCACCATTGACAGCGATAGTCTTTATAAGGAGCCGCGCTGTTGAATCGAGACACACTTCTATCTGAGGCGTCGCGGGGTACGGACCACTGCCTCAGACAATCAGTACTGTCTTTATTGTGGTGCGCTTTCTACGTCGGACGGTCTTGCATTACGCTCGGTGTCGACGCACGTGTTTGTTTCCATAATGTAGGAAGTCGTTAGTAAAAGAAAAATAAAGTTACTTTGATTTAAATTATCTTTCGTTCAAGTACCCAAGTCAGTGCCCACATCCATCTTAAACTATGTCAGATTATGATTAAGACCGGATGCTTCACATCTCGGCCACCCATCCATGATCTCATGAGGGGTATCTGCGACATGTATATATAACCTGCGTCGCGGGGGCAGTTTACAAACATGAAATTCACAAACACAAATGACACCCAGACTCGGGGCAAGTGTCTTTGGTTTACACAAAGTCACTTGCCGGCCCCGGAATCAAACCCGGAGCCCCGTGATCCAAAGGCGGTACATCTGCGCAAATGATGTTATTAATTGCGATATAATAAGCGATCTTGTAACACGGCACTTAAGCATCTCGCCGGCCGACGGGAACCGAACGAACCGAGTGGACCCGAGTGCGCTGCGCTCGCACCTGATCCACAGTCCGCCGGCCGGCAGTGCATTCGCGACGTCATTGTGGTATGCATGTGCCTCTGGAGCTTATCTCCAACATTAGCATTAACTGTCGTCTTTCGTTTACTTAAATTCGTATTTGTGACATTTCTCCTTTTGTTTTTTATGTACGTGTGGAAGGAATAAATCGGTGTTAAAATTTGTTTCGGACTTTCACTCAGCTTGCTCATACGTAGTGAACATTTCACCACCACCGCCACTCGACATACAACATTGGTGACCCCGAGAAAAAACACGGTATGCCAAACGAATTGGAAATGAATCGCGTGGGAGTCAGGGTACCACCATTTTACCCTGAGAAGCCGGCTTTATGGTTCGCACAATTAGAGAGCCAGTTTGTGCTGGCAAATATAACCACAGACTCCACAAAATACCATTACGCGATGGGCCAGTTAGATCCCGCATTTGCGGCAGAAGTTGAAGATATTATCACCGCCCCAGCAGCGCCGGATAAATACGAGCGATTAAAAGCGGAACTTATCAAACGGCTTTCGGCTTCGCGCGAGAAGAAAGTTAAACAACTACTGACTGACGAAGAGCTTGGGGATCGAAAGCCATCCCAATTTCTTCGCCATCTGAAGCATCTAGCTGGTCCCGGTGTCCCAGATGACTTCTTACGGACAATTTGGACCAGCAGACTCCCAAAAAGTACGCAGTCAATTATTGCATGCCAAAGGAACATCGCATTGGAAGAGGTAGCCGAGTTAGCTGACCGAGTGCACGACGTGGTCGCTCCCAACTTCCAGATAGCTGCAGCATCATCATCGTCGACGCCATCAACATCATCAGCAACAGACCCAATGAGCAGGGAAATCGCCGCATTGACCCGACAGGTATCAGCATTAACCGCACAGGTAGATCGCATGGCACGGGAAAGAGGTCGATCCAGGCTCCCCAACACGCACCGTCGCCGCTCATCGAGTGCTGCGGGGCGATCAGCATCAAATTACCGAAGGTTTCCCGTTTGCTGGTACCATCACAAGTTCGGAGGTGACGCTAAGCGGTGCATAAAACCCTGCGACTATACGGGAAACGGAAAGGGCGGAATGTAATGGCGACCGACAACCGCCCAAATACTGGTCGTCTTTGCGTGACAGACAGTACAACCAAGGTGCAATTTTTAGTGGACACGGGAAGTGATGTATGTGTATACCCTAAAGCTAATTTAAAAGAGTGTCGTAACAAAACAGATTTAATATTAAATGCAGCAAATGGGTCAGCTATTTATACGTATGGCTGTATTAATATTGTGCTTAATTTAGGTTTACGCCGCGACTTCGCTTGGCGATTTATTGTAGCAGATGTCACGAGAGCGATAATAGGCGTGGATTTCCTGTCCCATTACGGCCTAATCGTAGACGTCAAACGCCAACGTTTGATGGATGGCAACACCTCGCTCACGACTCCGGTGAAGCTCTCCCACAGAGCTGATGACGTCACTTCGTTAAAGGTAATGTCTGGTAATTCGATCTATCACAACATACTCGAACATTATCCACAGATTACACGCCCTCCTGGAATACAGAATACATTGACACATAACACAGTACACCATATTCGTATTACACCCGGTCCACCAGTAACCAGCACACCCCGACGACTCGCCCCTGATAAATTAAAAATAGCAAAGGCCGAATTCGAGGTCATGTTGAAGAGTGGCATATGTCGTCCGTCTGAATCCCCCTGGTCATCACCTCTTCACCTTGCGCCCAAGAAGAACGACGGCTGGCGCCCCTGTGGTGATTATCGGATGCTAAATGCCAGGACAATTCCTGATAAGTACCCGATTCGCCACGTCCAGGACTTTGCCCACAGTTTGGCCGGCTGTACCGTGTTCTCCACCATCGATTTGGTCAAGGCCTATAACCAGATTCCCCTCCACCCAGAGGACATTGCGAAGACCGCGATCACAACGCCATTCGGACTTTACGAATTTCCGTTCATGACGTTCGGACTTCGCAATGCCGCTCAGACGTTCCAGCGTTTTGTCGATGAGATGCTCCGGGGGCTGGATTTTGTATATGCATACATAGATGACTTCCTAGTCTTCTCCCAGGATCTGGAGACCCACCAGCAGCACCTGCACCAGGTCTTCACCAGATTGAAGGAGTATGGGATGGTAATCAACCCAGCGAAGTGTGTCTTTGGTGTATCTGAAGTGAGTTTCCTGGGACACCATATCACAGCTGCAGGGACCACCCCGATGACGGCAAGGGTGGAGGCAATTAGGAGTTTCCCCACTCCGAAAACGGTCAAGGAGTTGCGTCGTTTTTTAGGAATGGTAAATTTTTACCGCAGGTTCATACCAAGCGCAGCAAACCACCAAACTTCCTTAAACGCTCTTCTGACTGGCTCCGTAAAAGGTAGCCATCCTGTCTCCTTTACCTCAATAGAAGCGGAAGCCTTCGAAAAATGCAAGGAAAGCTTGTCCCAAGCCGCACTGCTTGCCCACCCTGACTGTAACGCAAATCTAGCGCTGGTCACAGATGCTTCGGATACAGCCATAGGTGCAGTTCTGCAGCAGATGAAAGATGGCGCGTGGCAACCACTAGCCTTCTTTTCACGAAAGCTGAGCCCAACCCAGAGCAAGTATTCACCATACGACCGCGAACTCCTCGCCATTTACGAGAGTGTAAAATACTTCCGGCACATGTTAGAGGCCCGTGACTTCACGATCTATACAGATCACAAACCTCTAACATTCGCCTTCCACTCTCGCAAAGAGAATTGTTCCCCGAGGCAGTTCCGTCACCTTGATCTGATTAGTCAATTCACCACTGACATCAGACACATATCGGGCAAAAATAATGTAGTGGCAGACACACTCTCACGCATAGAGGAGATAGTCCAGCCTGTTACCGCGGAACACATAGCTCGGGCTCAGACTTCCTGCAGCGAACTTGACCAACTGCTGTCTTCAGAATCTGTCTTACAACTAAAAACAATTAGTATCCCTGGTTCACAGAGTCAGTTGTACTGCGACGTTAGTAGCTGTACTCCGAGACCTTTTATACCCAAAGAGTTACGCAGGCAGATATTTGACAGCCTACACTGTTTGAGCCATCCTGGAGCGAATGCTACCGCTAGGTTAGTCGCAGAACGGTACGTCTGGCCAGCCGTTAGGAAGGACTGCCGCGAGTGGGTACGCACTTGTCAGGCTTGTCAGCGCTCAAAAGTAACACGGCACGTCTTTTCCCCGGTAGGTCGTTTTAAACTTCCCCAATCCAGGTTCGCATTTGTACACATTGACCTGGTAGGCCCATTGCCACCATGTCAAGGCTTTCGTTATTGCCTCACGGCAATTGATAGGTTCACTCGCTGGCCGGAAGCCATACCCCTGGCAGATATTTCAGCAGAGACCGTGGCGAAGGCTTTCTTAGGCGGATGGATAGCACGTTTCGGCTGTCCTACTGATATCGTATCAGACAGAGGAAGGCAATTCGAGTCCGCTCTATTTCAGCAACTGTCATCGATTGCAGGTTTTCACCATCGCAGAACAACTGCGTACCATCCAGCGTGTAACGGACTCGTGGAGAGGTTCCATCGGCAACTTAAGGCTGCCATCACCTGCCACGGCAACAGCAGTTGGGTGGAATCTCTCCCATTGGTATTGTTAGGTATCCGCAGCGCCTTTAAAGAAGATGTGCAGGCTACAACGGCCGAGTTAGTTTACGGCCAACCTCTACGTCTCCCAGGCGAATTTTTTGATCCCCGCATTGATGAAACGATGGATATGGCAGATTATTTGTCACGCTTACGTGTTTTCGCGAAGAATTTGCATCCAACACAAACGGCACAACACGGCGACAAACGCAAGACTTTTATGTTTAAAGACTTGTCTTCATCGTCGCATGTCTTTCTTCGAGATGACACTATTGGGGGTTCGCTCAAGCCGGCTTATACAGGCCCATACCAAGTTGTCACAAGAGGTGACAAGACATTTAGGATAGTGGTGAAAGGGAAACCTATCACAGTTTCAGTGGACCGCATTAAGCCGGCCTTCATTCTCCGTGACCCAGCCACCACACATCATTCACAATCTGACACGCGTATTCATAAACAGCATGCACACAATAACACACACCATTCGGATAACCAGATAGTATCAAAAACAAGTGACGACGCGGTAAAAATAACGCGGTCAGGACGTAAGGTACGGTTTCCCGACTATTATCGCCCTTGACGGTCTCTGGAAGGGGGTGGTGTAGCGATCTTGTAACACGGCACTTAAGCATCTCGCCGGCCGACGGGAACCGAACGAACCGAGTGGACCCGAGTGCGCTGCGCTCGCACCTGATCCACAGTCCGCCGGCCGGCAGTGCATTCGCGACGTCATTGTGGTATGCATGTGCCTCTGGAGCTTATCTCCAACATTAGCATTAACTGTCGTCTTTCGTTTACTTAAATTCGTATTTGTGACATTTCTCCTTTTGTTTTTTATGTACGTGTGGAAGGAATAAATCGGTGTTAAAATTTGTTTCGGACTTTCACTCAGCTTGCTCATACGTAGTGAACATTTCACCACCACCGCCACTCGACATACAACAGGTAACTTGATTCAACTCCATCGGAATAAACGGGGCTGCCAACACTAACGAGAACAACTTTCCGAGTTCTTCTCATTATATCATAGTTATTAGTTCGAAACTTTGTGTTTGCCAATAACTAATTTAAAACTGGTAAAACGAAGGTAATTCCCACAAAGTATAATGAACTCATCCGAAGTTAGATGCAGATTTGTATTGGTATTGATATATTGGCGTAACAAAAACTCTAAAAGGACCCCAGCGTGGGACATGGGCCAAAAATGATGATGGTGGTACGAGTAGTGGATGACGATTTATAAGACTTTTGTGGTAAAACCTACATGAATAAGGTTCTTTGAAACTTGAAGACGAGGGCCATAGAGCCAAACAATAGACATAGAATAAGAATCCAGAAGAAAACTGACCAACTATCCATCGTTATTATTATCCTAAGAGCTATAAGTGTGTAAGGTCCACAAGAGTTCAACATTTTATGGGAAAGAGAAGTTGTTTGTATTATTTTTTAAATGTTTGCAGACGGTATCTATCAGTAGTACTATCGGTCTTTTATTTATGGTACGAGCGGTGACAGATTGATAATAATATGTGTCGTCACCGCATTCTATCCTGCGGGTGTCGTAAGAGGCGACTAAAGAAAGAAAGAAAGAAAGAAAGAAAGAAAGAAAGAAAGAAAGAAAGAAATTTAATTGTAGCTCTCAAGTGACATGATCTTAAAGAGAAGGAAAACTTGAAACTCTTTGCCAACCCGTTTGGCCAGCATGGCACAGTAGGTTAATTACCCTCCCTGTCATGAGAGGATGCCCGAATCAGCACAGGAAACACCAACGCTGTCAACCTAGCCGCAAGAGAAGGAAATTTTGAAACACACCTGCGTGCCAACCCGTCGGGCCAGCGTGGCACAGTAGGTTTATTTCCGTCCATGCAATAAGAGGAGGCCCGATTCAGCAGTGGGTCTTTAATGAGCTGTGATGGTGGTGGTGGTGATGGTGGTGCACAGGGGTTTTGTTAAACCACACCTAATAAATAGTTAACAGACTTAAAGTGAAGAAAAACGTCCGTTCTGTTTGAGCAGTAGACTGTAATAACGAGTATTTGACAATAGGAACAATAACCATATCACTATCACTACTTACTAAAAAACAAAGTCACTGTCCGCCCCTATGTATGCTTAAATCTTTAAAACTACGCAAAGGATTTTGAAGCGGTTTTTTTATAGATAGAGTGATTCAAGAGGAAGTTTTATATCACTATCACTATCATTACATATTATAAAACAAAGTCGCTGTCGTCTGTCCATCTCTATGTATGCTTAAATCTTTAAAACTACGCAAAGGATTTTGAAGCGGTTTTTTAATAGATAGAGTGATTCAAGAGGAAGGTTTATATCACTATCACTATCATTACATATTATAAAACAAAGTCGCTGTCGTCTGTCCATCCCTATGTATGCTTAAATCTTTAAAACTACGCAAAGGATTTTGAAGCGGTTTTTTAATAGATAGAGTGATTCAAGAGGAAGGTTTATATCACTATCACTATCACTACATATTATAAAACAAAGGCGCTGTCGTCTGTCCGTCCCTATATATGCTTAAAACTTTAAAACTACGCAATGAATTTTGAAGCGTTTCTTTAATAGATAGAGTGATTCAAGAGGAAGCTTTTATCTTTATCATCATTGCACCCGTGCGAAGCTGGGGCGGGTCGCTAGTGTATAATAAATTCATAATATTGTAGAGAAACACTGAAAAATTTAGAGGTTCATCATTGCACCCGTGCGAAGCTGGGGCGGGTTGCTAGTTTAATTATAAAAAAAAACACCAATATCAAAATACTCTTTTCTTATCAGCCAGTTGTATACAGCATCAAGTCTCATAAGACTTGACCTGGCTTTTATAGCACCTACTCGAAGTAAAGGTAGTTAATAGGGTTATAAACATTTTATGAGCTCTTTGAATGTTTGCTTATAAATTAGCAGAACTATTAGACTGGTTTTTTCATAGAGTTAAGGGCCTCCGCGCATTATGCGGCCAGGCCGCGCGGCCAAGTCGCTGCGGCCAACTAATTCTTCTACGATGTATATAGCTGCGCGCATTACGCGGCCAGGCCGCGCGGCCAAGTTTTGGTCGCGCGGCCAACGAAAAACATCGCGTCACATACGCGGCCTATTGGCCGCCGCGACCAATCCGCGCATTATGCGCGACTGGCCGCGTGGCCTGGCCGCCTAAATGCGCGGGGGCCCTAAAGACTTAAAGTTAGCTGTATGTGAATAAGAACCCACTAAACCCAAGCAGTATATCCTCATTTGGAATACCACAGGTTTGTGAGGATGTATTCTAGTGTGGTGCCCCGACCGGTTGCAACTACCTGAGGAGGGGAGGGAGGGGTTCCTGGTTTAGGGCTCGCGGGGCTGCTCTGAGGACAGAGGAATCCCCGGACCTCGAACCCGTTACGTGTACTGTTCTTCGTCTGGGATTTCCCCGTGGGCCCGCTTAGCATACCCAGGGCCCCAACAGATATTGAAGGCATGCAAGCCCCAGCCCCATGGCACAGTCGAGGTGGGTCGGTATTTTTTTTTTTAACGATACTCATACGCTGGGATCCTGTATGGCGGGGGCAGTTCACAAACATGAAATTCACGAATACAAATGACACCCAGGTGTCAGACCAAATGCCTCTGGTTTCACAAAGACACTTTTTTTTTTGTTTTTTTTTGTTGTCGCTGGGGAGATGCTTTATGCATACCACCGCCCCCCGGGGGAGAAGTCGGTGATTATGTGGGACTCCGAAAAGGGTCGTCTACCCAAGAGGCGTCTACCCACTAAAACCCCAAGCGGTATACCCTCACATGGCGCGCTTGGGGCGCCACAAGTTCGCGTAAACGCATTCTACTGTGACGCCCCGGCGTGGTGCCCGCAACAGGCAAGCGACTGTCGGAGAGGGCGTCCCGGTACACTGGGACGCCCTCAGTCATCGAGGCTTTCGTCGGTGGCGGTTCCCCCGACCCACCACCGGCCTCTCAGGTGAGGGCAGAAGGGGTTCGCATCGTCACGACCCCCCTCCACCCCTGCCTCCATCTGCGGCGCGGGTCAGCCGGAGCTCCCTCCTTTGCGACCCGCCCGAGTCGCCACCCAGACACAATAAAGTAATTCCTTACCACTTGCGGTGTTTCGGATTGAGTTGAAGATAATTTATGGCTGTAGTATTTTATGTCTACAAACCTCGTAGTTATTTCCAATTCAAATGTTTTTTTTTTAATTTTACATCGCGTCCAACTTCGCAGAGGGTACTGGAGATGGGCATCCGATAATCCAATTAGCGGCCAAAAATGACATCGCTCAGTAAAAGCTAATTTTAATAAAGTCCCCGGACAAGTTTGAAACATTGTCGGATGGATTGAAAAGTATACTTTTCACTCAGACTAATTGGTGATTCTCAAGATTCAGCTTACTGTGGAGCATCACTTTTAATTTTAAAGGAATCCCGATGTTGCAAACAAATCGAATCATATTTCATTGTAATCATGTCCGTTTGCAAGCGAGTAGCGTTTTAGGTTAAATTAAAATATTAAATGAAAGAAGGACTATTGGAAGATATTTCTTTAGAAATAAGTATTACCATTGTAGGTACCTAATTTTCCTAAAATGTAACTTTATTTGTTCCATGTGTGTACATAAATAAATAAATAAGAATTTTAATTTAATCGCAGGTTGCAAGGAAAATAAATTAGCGTTTGGAACTGTCAAATCCCATATTGTTGCGGTGGAATAATTGAAATGTGAATTTTGAATAATGTACGAGTAGTACTAAAGAATACATTGTTAAAGATTACATACATTTCAAGGATAAATATGTTAATAACCACTAGTATAAATTATTAAAACGTTACTATTCTAAATCATTTTGTGACTAATTGGAAAATTAAAAAATAATGTTTGTAGACGATGGACTATTCATACTGGCCAGTGTTGGGTGAGTGGGGCTCTGGTGTGGCATGAACGGCGTCCCCACACCCACAAAACACTCCCGTCTGTGTCTACAACCTGACGCATACTTTTATTGTAAAACAAATTATGGTATTTATTCTTTATTATCTTATTGATACATATTTTTTTATAAAAAGTAAAACATTTAAAAAATATATATATACAAATAGATTTTACCCGCCGAGGACGAAGTCAACGACCCAAGCCAATGGCGGTTAGGGATCAGCAGAGAGGAGTCTTCTTACAATCCTCGCAGTCTCGAGAAGGAGGGCTTTCTGAATCAAGCCATCCTTCTGGAGACTGCTGCCCAACCCAACAACTAAGCGAGAGCTTTTCAAGATGACGGTTAAAGCTCTTCGCTATCAGACCGTTTACCGACACTACAATGGGCACAATGATAGTAGAATCAACATTCCACCATGAAGTAATCTAATGTGCCAGGTCAAGGTATTAAAAAAATTATCATTATCATTATTTATTATTTATTACATAGTATAAAACAAAGTCGCTGTCGTCTGTCCGTCCCTGTGTATGCTTAAATCTTTAAAACTACGCAACGGATTTTGAAGCGGTTTTAATAGATTCAAGAGGAAGGTTTATATGTACCTATAATATATTCATAATATTGTAGAGAAACACTGAAATTTAGAGGTTCAACATTGCACCCGTGCGAAGCCGGAGTGGGTCGCTAGTTATTGATAACATACTCGAATAAAGCTATCGGAACACAATGACAGTTTTTTTTAATAATGTATTTATATCCGCTAATCGCTTACGGTTGCACGTAACACATTTTCCTATAGATATTAATTCGAGAGGAGTTTGGCTTTTACGCTGGCTGGGCTAAAGGGGCTTTATTTGGGCAACTTTATTTTTCCGACAAAAGTGCTTTGAAACATTGGGGTTTTTCTTCTTTGGAAATAATGTAATTATTTATCGGTAATGTGATGAAAGATTTGAAAGTAATCTAAGCAAAATTTGTATTGTTTTACTCGCTATATCATCATCATCATTTTGGCACATAAAGGACCCCATGCTGAGTGAGGCGCCCTCCAATTTCATGGAGGGTATTTGATACACCACTCTGCCATCCTCGTTTCATTTATTTTTTTCTTCCCTTGCGGCTTGCTTTTGCCTGTTTACTTTCTTTAGGCCTTTACAGATTCCTGTGTATTATGAGATGGTGACACTATGTATTTCAAAGCTTTTTTATTTTTTGGTGCCTGGGGTAAAATCCTTATCCCAGTTCGTCCCGAGGAGGACCGACGAGGGGAGTGTGGGCCTCTCCTCCAACGAGGCATACCCACTAAACTCCCCGGGGTGCTACCTTCATCGCATCCACGTTTGTGACATCATGGGGACTTGCCTCTGAGGCGCTTCCACGATGTCACAGACTGGAGGCTCACCATCTCCTCCGTCTCGTGCTCTTTGTTGAGTTGAGTGTAGAGCACTCGATCCAACTACTGAGCGGGTATTACCCGCTCTGCCGACGCCTGCCCAGCACGTGACAAACACGTCGACCAACTCTCTAGATCCCATGATGTGAGGCAGGGCTGTCCTCTCCTGTCGTCCCTGCCCCGGGATCGGTAATGTATTTCAAACCTGGTATAATGATTGCCAAAGAACATAAGCATCAAGTGCCGCGGTGTCATCTTCTTCGCGCATGTCATCAACTAATCACGTTCTTTTCTCAGCCAATCAGCGCCAACACAAAAATCGGCTATTGCGCATTGCTCAAGTTCTTCGATAATCATTATACTACACGGCAAGAACAAAATGTTGTATGTTTGTTACTCTTTCACATAAAACCTACAGAATCGATTTTGATGCAACTTTAAAATAATATATAGCATAAACATCAGAATAACATATAAGCTCTGATTTGTCACCACCCCATTCCATCCTGAGGGCGTCAAAGCCAACAAAAGGAAATGACTAGGCCGATAACCTAGCCGCCAGAGAAGGAAAGCACATAAAACATGGGTTTTGATACAAAACCCTGTACCAACCCATCTGGCCAGCGTGGCACAGCACAGGCACAATTACCCACTCTGGGATTCCATGGGATTCCATGGGATTCCCTGGGATTCCATGGGATTCCATGGGAGGAGGCCTAAGTCAGCAGTATGTGTGAGGTGGAGAGTTGTAGTAGTAAGTCCATCAATGACATAGAGTGGGTTGATGATCATGATGACGATGAGGTTTTTTGTGATTACAAATTGGAACACCAAATCTTTATCTCCCTCGCACTTAAAATTCTAAATATAATTTAATATTGAACAATTCCTTTCACTAGATTCTGTACCATCACTTCACATGTCTACAGGCTTTTTATACCACCCTGTATATACTAAAAACAGGGCTCCAAACTTGCTATTTTCCACGAATTTACTAATACGGTGGTGACACAGTTAGAATACATAATTCTAAATTGTCACCACACGAAAGGGACATAGACTCATACGGAGATTAACATTTCAGCTCGAAGCTTAACGTAAAATTCCGTGCTGCAATCTCGGCGAAGCTACAACCTCCAAACAGACAATGGTGATAATATTATACTCCCAGAACTACCTCACGTCACAACCAACCAAATGAACTGGTAAAACCTAATTACAACTAACGTTGCTCAAAGCTCGTGCATCTGACCGCTAGCGGTAAACCTGTACAAAGCTACAGTTAAATTTATAGGGTTTTCATACGAGATTTATGGACATAATTTATTATTCACTATCTGTGGTGCAATCAGAATTTATGACACACTTTTCTATATGGTTTTGTTTGAGCAAATAATTTTGTTCTGATATCGTGGCGAGGGCTCTTTTGGGGAGGCCTATATCCAGCAGTGGACTATTGTGGGCTGATGATGATGATGATCTTGGCGAGATGTGATTAATGTTTTCTCGGTGGTCAATGTATTTTGTTTTTGTTTTGGGCAATTGATAAATACATATAAAATCTTAATGACAACATCTGGGTGTCGTCACAGCTGAGAAATGGAAATGACAAAGAGGCACAGTGACGTCATGATATAGTAGTTAACGTCTATAGATGAAGTTGACTGCCAGTCCTGTAGTATATTTTTTAGAACATAAAATGAACACCTTAAAATAAACACTAAAAGTAGACAACCATTGAAGTCAGTGCATCAGGGATACCTGTATCCTATTTAATGTTTGTGTAAATTTTAATTAGGACATTCGAAAGTCGATTCGAACCGATATCCGATTTTACCCGAAAAATGTGAACTATTTTGAGAGAGAATAAGTCCTAGACCGCGATAGCAAAGGTTACACTGTCCATGCACCACGATAATGCGATTCACGTGACTTTACTTTACACACTTAAAAACTTGTTTAAATATAAAAAATGGCTATTTTACTTATAATATATTTAACTACTACGCTACGTATGACAATATGACCACCACAAAAAAAACCAGTTAATTCGAAATTCAATTCCACACAGGCGTCCAGGTGCTGCAATAAATATTCATAGTGGCCACATAAATAGAAATGCTCACTTCATCCCTAAGGATAGGATGGGTATCAATTGATAAAGACGAAACCCGCTCCCCGGGCGTTATATTATATGTTTTCATTCGCTTCGCACGAAGTGCTGTGAGAGATCTTTTGATCAGGTTGATAACTCGATTATTCTTTACTCCAAATCATCAAAATCAAAACATTTAATCAAGTTGGCTCATTTTTTGACAAGTCAAACAATAAAATAAAGTATAAAATTTACCATTTAAAATTACTTATTTACCATTAACCCCTGGTTCTTAATGCACCTCTACAGAGAAGAGACGGTAAAAAACTCTGCAATTGCTCTTTTTAGATCGCCTTTTTGAACATGAACATGAAACCAAGCGTGGATTTGAATGAGATTTCATTATATTTCCATTAAATTTGTTCAATATTCTATTTCAGATAAAACTCTTGACAATATTTTCTAATACAAACTCACTTTAAAATGAGAATATTTTGCTGATGAAGGTAATCGAAATTGAACAATATCTACTTAAGCTACTGCGCAGTTCTAACGGAACATATGAAATAGCAGAGCAAATTGTACGATATCCCGCGTTTATGCGACTGCTATGCTCCATATTCCAATAAAATTGTGAGGCAATAAAAATATAGGTAAGTTTAACCTTTATTTGCCACTTTATTATCTACCCAACGGACTACCACCGATCACTGTATCGAACTATTATAAATAATAAATAAATATCCTTGGACATTTCACACAACGCCATCTCGTCCCAAGCTAAGCCACTTAATGCTTGTGTTATGGTAACGAGATGGATGATAAACTACTTATATACATTTTTTTTTTGTAAATGCATACATAGTATAGATAGAAAACACCCAGACCCGGAACAAATACTTGTAGGTCGTACAAATATTTCTTCCGTGCGGGGATCGAACCCGCGACATTCTTAAATGCGAGGGCACACTGTTGTAGATTTAGAGATTTTTTTTCTGTTGAGTAACGACGCTACCGTTTGGATCAGTGTTTCATATAAATTTGCCATTTCTTGTCCGGTCTGCCATTTATTTTACCACCACCACATGACCCAGTAGTGAGTTGGGCTTCCTCCAAATTCATACAGGGAAATAAACCTACTGTGTCACACTGACAAGACGGGTTGGCTCCGGGTTTGCATCAAGATTGTATTCTCTTGCGGCTAAGTGGTCTGCCTCTTGCATTTAGAGCATCTCACACCCTCAGGTTGGTGTGGGCTGGTGACATTGTTTATTCTAAATCCGTCACCACATGGTCATGAGTATTATACGCAGTTTTCATAGAGTTTTTGTGCTTGTTTTTCAGATTACACACACTAGTCAGGGTGTGAGACACAGTCCGGATCCACGAGGCAAGTGGCGTGGGTTGGTGGACCGGGGGGGGGATGTTTAGTGGGTGTTATCCATAACACTGATTGGTGGACCAGAGTCCTACACACACCACACTGGCCTTGCCCCAGGCAGGTGTACATACTTCAGAAAGTATTTTACCGTCCGTGAAAAAAGGTGTTTTAAAAAGGGTCTATATGTCCCAAGGATAGCATAGGGCTGCCTTGTTGGTCTAGGGGTTTGATGCACCGCCTTTGGATCACGGGGTCCCGGGTTCGATTCCGGGGCCGGGCAAGTGTACTTATGTAAGCCAGCGGCACTTGCTCTGAGTCTGGGTGTCATTTGTGTTCGTAAATTTAATGTATGTAAACTGCCCCCGTGATTCAGGTCACATAATGCAGCAGTCTCGTTAAAAAAAACAATAATCACAGCTTGGTAATACACGAACAACCTGCAACCAATCTGCCCTGCTGCTTTGAACAAAACAATTATTACATCATTCTGTTCGAGCAGCTATCAAAACATTTCTGGAATGATAACATTCGCGGGTGTTGACGGCCGATGATATTTATTGGGAACAGCTGGAAGAGATAAGATGAAGCAACGGAGGTGTTTGGAATCAAATTCGTGACTTACAGGAGCAGTAATTTGTATTCATTCGCCGATGAAAAACAGTCGGCTATATAATATTTGTTAGAGTTCCACTCGGATGAAGCCGCGGGCGGCAGCTACAAAATATATTTTACAGCCAGTAAATAACTCAAAGGATACTAAATGCTATTAGTGTATTTCACACGTAGGATTTTTACTGCGGGAAGGATCGAACGTGAGATAAATGTGTTTAGCGGTCGCGTAAAACGAATTTGGTCAATTTAATTTCATCGCTGTACAGTATAAATTAGTGTAAATATTAATGTTATTAGTGGTTAGCAGTTGATGAGGTTAAGCTCTGACTCAGTCAATTATTGAATACTAGCGAACCGTCCCGGCTTCGCACGGGTGCTATTATGCATGTATTTTACATAAAAAACTTCCTCTTGAATCCCTCATCTATTAAAAAAATTAACTTCAAATTCCGTTTCGAAGGTTTAAAGATTAAAACAAAGTCGCTACCGACGACAGCGACTTTGTTTTATACTATGTAGCCAAGTAATTTATTGATATATTAGCTGACCCGGGAAACTTCGTACCGCCTCAGAATCAATAAATAAAAAACCTGAATAACAGGAACAAAAATAAGGGGTATTAAAAAAAAGTTTATTTTAATACTATTTTCTCACCTTCACTGAACCAAAATTAGCCAAATCGGTCCAACCGTTCTCGAGTTTTAGCGAGACTAACGAACAGCAATTCATTTTTATTTTTATAGATCGATAGACAATGGAAGATTTCCGTGTGGTAACGAATATAGAATACGCAATACCAACAACCCAGACTATCTTGAGGGTGTCGTAAGAGGCCACTAATTGAACGCAACTAGCCGCAGATAAGTAAACTTGATACCAACTCTGTGCGAAACTGTCTTTCCAGCGTGGCACAGAAGGTTGATTTTCCTCCATGAATTTGGGGGAGGCTCAGCTTAGTAGTGGGTAATTTATGGACTGAAATGATGACTGGAATTTATTTTAATACTCATGGTAGTCATGACATAAAGTAGCGTGAGAATTGAGTGCCATATATTACAACATTGGTTATATTATTTGCCAGTGAAATTTCCCTTAAAATATGTCAAATGATTATAAATGCAAACAAACAAACAAAAAATGCTCTTCTACATGATTTTTTAATCCAATGTTCAATTCTACTCGGTCATAGTAACCCTGCAAACACGTCTCTTTGATCAAGATCATTTCTGATATACCATTTGACAAGGTTGCTGTTTTTGAAATAAATTTAAGCCACAATTCGACCTTTGTTACAAACTCAACTTCAGAATCATCGAGGTATGGTTCAATTTTCGGAAACACTACACTTAGGTTAAATCGTTGTTGGTAAGCAGATTTCATTTTGTGCTGGCAGTATTGACAAAGGTGCCTATGCGACGAAAAATATTGAGTGAACATAATATTGAGAGGATTATTCTTGTGCTGAATACAAAAAGTTTTTGCTTCATGCCAATTCACGTAGAAATTCCTTATAAGAAAGAACCAATGCTGCAATAAATGACTTGTTTAATGGGCATCCACATGATTTGAATTCTCAATTCGCCATTTTATCTTACTAATATTATAAACGTGAAAGTTTGTAAGTATGGATGGATGGATGGATGTTTGTTACTCTTTCACGTAAAAACTACCGAATGGATTTTAATGAAACTTTACAATAATATTGCTTATACATCTGAATAACACATAGGCTACAAGTTATAAAGATATTATGTGAATTACAACAATATAAACAAGTCGAATTCAAAATTTCTAATTGTCAAATTTTCGGCCATATTAAACTATAGACAACATAACGTTTCGCTGTCAGTTGCGTTTTGTTAAAGTAGGTTTTATACGGATGGGATAAAAATCTCAGGTATCCTATGTCCAACTTTCTTTTTGTTTTAAATATATATAATGCGGAACAAAGTTCGCCGGGCCAGCTAGTATAACAATATTTTTAATGCTCAATGAGCATGCATTTCAGTCTACATTTTGATAATTTTTATCTCCACAATTAAAATAAATTACCATAAGTTTTTCTATATTTTCTGATTTCAATCTATTTCTTTTGACTTCTAAAATCGATTTGGTAGCGGGTTAGCGATAAAATATTAAGAATATAATATATCATATTGGTCATATTAATACATTGCAAAATTCCCGTGAAATGTCCATACTAATACCTTTCAGATTAACCCTAATTCAATAAACATAGTTCGATAACTTATAATAACCGGTGACGATGAGCGAAGCTTGGAAAAAAATATTTAAACAACATATTATTTAAAATTTCGTGTATTTCGATTTTTTTAATAGACTCGCTTTTTGCAAAGTTATTATCTATACAAATAAATAAAATTGGAGTGTCTGTTTGTAATAATAAAATAACAACTTTTTACTAAATGCGTAAGCCTGTATACACAGCACATAGGTAGACCAAAATAACATTTTTTTTAATTTTTGTCTGTCTGTCCGTCTGTCTGTCTGTCTGTCTGTTTGTTTCGGCTAATCTCTGGAACGGCTGGACAGATTTTGACGGGACTTTCACTGATAGGTAGCTGATGATATAAAGAGTAATTTAGGCTACTTTTATTTAGACTATACATCTTCTATACAAATAAATAAAATTGGAGTGTCTGATTGTAATAATAAAATAACAACTTTTTACTAAATGCGTAAGTATGTTTAAACAGCACATAGACCAAAATATTTTTTTTTTTAATTTTTGTCTGTCTGTCTGTTTGTTCCGGCTAAAACGTTCAGTACTTTGAATGAAAACAAAACATGAGAGCACATCATTCAGCTGATTCAGAATTTAGTAAAATACTTCTTGATGTTGGAGAGGGAAAGTGTCTAGAAGTGAATAGTAATCATGATATAGAACTACCTACCAGTCTTTGTCAGGTTGTGGTGGACACTGAAACTTAGTATTTATGATGATATTCACAATCTCAATATCAAAGAAGATTCGATAAATAAGCCAACAAAAACTGAAAATAAATGATAATTAAAATAAATGCAAAAACCAAAAAAAAATATTAATGAACTAATTATCTTTTTTTAAATTCCACGCGGACGAAGTCGCGGGTGCAGCTAGTAAAAAATAAATTTATTGGAGTCTTCTTGCGGTCATTGTCGTTTACTACTCAGCCCATAAATGACCACTGGGTTACTGGCTTAGTCAAACTTCCCCCCATTAATGGCATTCCAACCAGCAAAGTCAGACATTGTTTACCCTAAGGGTTGCATTACGCAGTCCGCTAGACTGAAACCTCCTCGAATATTGAACGCGACTCCAATGTTATATTACTATGAGCTTTGTGCAAATCCAAACAAAAACTAATTTAACTTGGTTTTCTTTTGCAGAGTGATAAAGTACAAAGTTGCCAAACGAAATTGCCAGTGGCGACGGATATAGCGTACACATTGTCACTACCCCAGTTCGAGCTGAGGGTATCGTAAGCCGAAGGCCGAAAACCTAGCCGCAAGAGAAGGAAAATTTGGTACGAATCCCTGTGCCAACCCGTCTGGCCAGCGTGGCACAGTAGGTTAATTACCCTCCATGTAGTTAGAGGACAGCCGACTCAGCAGTGGGTTATTGATGGGCTACGATGAAGATATTAAAGAAATAAAAGTAATAATAAAAAGTAATACAAATCCTAGGCATAGCTGGCCTTATTATCTACCTAATCAGTCGGGACTCTATTATTTTTCGCTGTATAGTGCCTATTTTGAAGTAATTTCTTTGTTTTGTAAAACATATTAAATTTATAATACACTAGCGACCCGCCCCAGCTTCGCACGGGTGGAATTATATTATACCTATAAACCTTCCTCTTGAATTACTCTATCTATTAAAAAAAACCGCTTCAAAATCCGTTGCGTAGTTTTAAAGATGTATGCATACATAGGGGCGGACAGAAAAATGCGACTTTGTTTTATACTATGTAGTGATTTCAAAGTATAATTTCTAAAAAACTCGGATTGTTACAAAATCTATGATAAACACATTATTGTACCTCAACACAAATGTCTTAATCACTTATTTCAACTTCTTAATCACAAACCAACGTGTGGGGCGGGGTTTTCGGTAAAACAAAAAACATACAACCGAGCTGAACACCTCCTCCTTCTGAAGTTTGTTAAAGAGGTTATATTTTTCGTCGAGCTATATTAAGTACTCGAGGTAAACATTTATTATCTCTACGAAATGTCTCAGAAAATCCTCTCCCTTGGCCGGGCCGTTTTCTGTTCATACTTATTAACCACTGATCTTATCAGGAGCGGTCAGCTAGATCGCCTTAGTGGCTCATTTATCTTCAAGCAATTTGTCTATACTTCATTGTAGGAATTTCCTATCGTAGATGAACAAATTTCTTAGATCTTAGACTAGATCTTATTTTTCTTCGATGAAGGACGAAAATTGGTTGGTATTGTATTTTTGGATATGTACGGCGATGTAGGCTGAAAAGAACGCAGGAGGCAGATCACCCAACCCCAAGAGAAGGAAAAATGTATATGTAGCGACCGCATGCTACATACTTTACACAATTTACCCGAAAAATCTCAACTAATTGCATCAAGAAATATCGCCTACAAATGCGATAATTACGAAAAAGTCCTACACCGCGATAGCGAAATTTCAAGAGCAATTCGCAAGGTTAAGATATCCCCGACTACAACTATCGGGGGAATAGGCGCTGCGACCCCTAGCCAGACATCACAACTCGTCTGGCTGGATGATCATCCCTTTGCGCCTAAAGTGGTGACCCTGACGTGATGTGAACACGCAAGATCCTTGAAGTGGTAACCCTCGACATTGGACTCCAGAGCAACCTTCCAACGAGTCTGCAACATCCTCCTGCCTGGTCAACCTGGTAAAGACGAACACTCCTCAGCAGCATCAGTCACTTAGCAAGCCAAGACGTCAGCCTTAACAGGACCACGCCCAGCCGACTCACCGTGCTACCTGGTTCTGCGGCACGACACTCAACCGCGCCCAGTGAACTCCACTACACAGTTGAGGTGCTCAGTCTCGACTCACCGTAGACTCCGAGCGCTCCTGGCACTTGCAAGCTCATCACACTGCAGCAATCCAAGAGGATCGACCTCCAGTCTTGGGGGGGAGCCATGTAGCGACCGCATGCTACATACTTTACACAATTTACCAGAAAAATCTAAACTAATTGCATCAAGAAATATCGCCTACAAATGCGATAATTACGAAATAGTCCTACACCGCGATAGCGAAATTTCAAGAGCAATTCGCAAGTTAAGATATCCCCGACTACAACTATCGGGGGAATAGGCGCTGCGACCCCTAGCCAGACATCACAACTCGTCTGGCTGGATGATCATCCCTTTGCGCCTAAATATACAAAACCTGTGCCAACCCGTCTTGCCAGCGTGGCACAGTAGGTCCCGGGTTCGATTCCGGGGTCAGGCGGCTGTCTTTGTCTAAACCAGAGGCACTGACTCGGAGTCTGGGTGTCATTTGTGCTCGTGAATTGCATGTTTGTAAACTGCCCCCGCGATACAGGTTATACCTAGTGCAGAGGATTGGTTCTAACCGCAAGAAAAGGAAATCTTGACAACAACAACAAAACATCCAATATGGAGGAGGTCCAACTCAATAGTGGATCATTTATGGGCTAAAATTACGATGAGAATGATACCCACTGCGTCAAGCTGTTATTTAGCTTTTTATTGATACAATCTGTGCTAAACAAACGGTTTTAACATTCACGTTCCTTCATACATGTCATGTAGCCAGGATTTGGATCAGAAAATGTCTTTTTCCCTAGAATTTCTGCCTATTTAAGTATTCTTACTCTGATACTTGTATACTCACTACTCTACTACTCAGCCCATATAGACCCACCGTTGAGTAGGGTATCCTCCTATCACTTGGAGGGTAATTAGGCTACTGTGCCACACTGGCCGGACGGGTTGGCATGAGGTTCTGTTTCAAGTTTTCCTTCTCTTGCGACTAGGATATTGGCATTGTTATTTCCTTATGACGACACGACACAATTAAAATAATAATAAAACAACTGAAAGCTTAAACAAATTAACATTTGAAATGCTGAACACTAAGATGTTCCAAATTCAAAAAGTGCGTGGCTAAGTAAATTGCGGAGCACTTGCGCGCATAAAGAGGATTAAAAACTCATTACTGCCCGCTAAAAAGTCTAGAAGAGAAAAAAGCTACTTTGCTCCCACATAAAGAGGAACAAAACGACACTTTTCGAATAGATGGGATGAAAAAGTTATTATATACGGTGGAGATTTCTGATCCCTGGCCACATCAGAAGTGTGTAAAAGCGATCGACTGCTGCGCAGCATGTCGCGGGTTCAATTCCACCACGGAAGAAATATTTGTACGACCTACAAGTATTTGTTCCGGGTGTTTTCTATCTTTAATAAGTATGTATTTACAAAAAAAATGTATATAAGTAGTTTATCATCCATCAGGTTACCATAAAACAAGCATTAAGTTGCTTAGCTTGGGACGAGATGGCGTTGTCTGAAATGTCCAAAGATATTTATTTATTTATTTTGTCTGCTGTTACGACACCCTCAAATTGGAATGGGGTGATTACACTATGTATACTAAATCCGTCACCACGTCACATCATGTCACCACAACGACAGAAAACGAAAGGTACGAACATTGTATACATAAAGAATTTATGCATGACTTATACGACTCAAACACTCCGAGCAACGAGAAATAGAGCGTTAGTAATTACATTACCGACTCATTTCCATTTGTTGACTCTTCAAACTCGAGTTGGATTTAATTTCATCGTAGTATTTCTATATTAACTTCGCATATATTACGGTGTGTGGTGTACAATATGCGTTTTAGACGTGGGTTTGTTACTGGATGAATTAGGTTTGACGAACGATGTTATAAATGATGCAGAGGACTGGAAAGTGCTATGTAGCGGTCATAGGGTTGGCAATGATCTGCAGGAGATGTAAATTGCAGGTAGAATTCTATTAGCGTGGTTCTGCATCAGATCCCACAATGCCGCAACAGGACGCGAATTGGAGCACCCCGGGGAGGTTTAGTGGGTAGGCCCCCACTATGGGGGAGAGTCCCACACTCCCCTCGCTGGTCATCCCCGTGGCCGGTGAGGAAGTCCATAAAGGATTTTTACCTCGGGTGAACAAAAAAAAGGTAGATTTCTATTTTGGTTACGGATTTAGTGACATAGTGTCACCTCCCCATTATGTCCAGAGGGCGAAAATCTAGCCGTAAGAGAAGGAAAACTTGAAATGAAAAACTATGCCAACCTGGCCAGCGTGGCATAGTATCCGAATGACCCTCCATGTAATAGGAGGAGATCCAACTCAGCGGTGGGTCATATATGGGCTGAGTAATTGTTGTAGTAGTACCATCTACTCGTTTCTTTCTGTGGGTTTCATTGAAGGTAGCTGAGGGATGCGAATAAGCAGAAACTGGAAACATAAGGATATTTTTTTGGTTTCAAAAATATAATGCATCTGAATTTTAGACATTAAAATAATAACTGGAAATAAAAGTAGATTTCAACGTGATTTGTGGCTGTATAGTGACGGATTTACATTGTAAATAATTATAGTTCAGAAAATATGAATTGAACGTTTGTAAAGATGGCAAAGTAGATAAGAAGTGACCAATTTATATTTCCCGAACTATACCAACCCATACGATCCTGAAGATGTGGTAAGAAGTGACTAAAGGTACGTAAGAGGCAGAGCCTACCTTTGGTCCTTGTGGTGACGGATTTATAATACATAATGTCACCTCCCCATTCTGCCCTGAGGGTGTCGTAAGAGTCGATAAAAGGAAATGACAAGGCCGAAAACTTAGCCGCAAAAGAAGAACATCTTGATACTAAACCTTGTTCCAACCCGTCTGCTAATTGCCCGCAATGTGAAGGTGGGAAGGTGGGTAGTAGTGACTGGAGGAGGCCCGACTCAGCAGTGGGTCATTACGGGCTAAATAGCAACAGCCCTGCTTCTCTTGCCTAGCTCTATGTATATATAAATATATATATCTCCCTACTTAGAATGGGTATAGGTTTTTTGTTACACCCTGTATATAAATTTAGTCGGAAATGTCAGTCGCTGACAGGTTCCATTGCCAAATATTCGGAGCAATTACGTCATCGGAAACCTAGTTAGCACCCTGTCCATATTGATGACCTACTTTTGAAGAAGTTGTGGCAGAATGCGAAGTTGCCTAGTCAATATGAACGCATAAACTATGAGTGGCATCAACAAGGGAACTTATGGAATACGAAAGTTTACTTGAGCTTACAATATCCGGGACTAAAGGAGTTTTGGGTGTGTATGGGTTACGCAGGAAACTTGCGTAAGCTTTCAAGTACAAGGGGTAGACATCTTAATTGATTCGATAATGCATTTTTTTAACAGATCACCAAAATACAGCCGTGTGGTGACGGAGTCACCAACCCAAACCATCCTGTGGGTGTCGTAAGAGGCGACTAAAGGAGCTTAAGAGGCAGATCACCTAGTATGAGAAGGAAAACTTAATACAACCCGTCTTGCCAGCGTGGCACAGTAGGCTAATTTCCCTCCATGAATTTGGAGGCGGCCCGACTCAGTAGTGAGTCATTTATGGGCTGTTAATGATGATGACGAAAATAATTCTTTGATGATTTTGACAAGTCTCTGTCTGTAGCATTGTAATGATTTCATAGGTTATACATGAAATTATACATTATACATTATACTCGTACAAATAATGTTATATACACGCGAAAAATCCGTTAAAAGTGTTCAATTTCAATGTGTAGCATTGTAGCTCCTAAACTTGTGGACTGGTTATGATAATTTTTTTTTATTTAACAGTAGGGGTTTCATTGTTGTTTCTTAGTCATCATCATTTCAGTTGGAATTTCCTTGGACATTTCCTTGGACATTTCACACAACGCCATCTCGTCCCAAGCTAAGCAATTTTAATGCTTGTGTTATGGTATCGAGATGGATGATAAACTACTTATATACATTTTTTTTTGTAAATACATACATATTATAGATAGAAATGACACCCAGACTCCGAGCCAGTGCCTCTGGTTTAGACAAAGACACTTGCCCGACCCCGGAATCGAACCCGGGACCCGTTGATCCAAAGGCGGCACATCTAACCACTAGACCAACGAGGCAGTCATTTGAGTGTGTTGTAAGAGCCGAAAGGAACTTACATGGCAGAAAGCCACAAGAGAAAGAAAACTTAAAACAAATCTGCCAATCCGCCAATCCGTCCGGCCAGCGTGGCACAGTAGGCTGATTTCCCTCCTGTTTTTTTGGATTGGAGGAGGCCCGACTGAGCAGTGGGTCAATTATGAAGTGAAATAATTATTACAAGTTTTTAAATACAAAGTAGTTTTTGAAGAGAATTTTGTATTATTCAGTAACATCTTCACTACACATAGTATAAAACAAAGTCGCTGTCGCCTGTCCGTCCCTATGTATGCTTAAATCTTTAAAACTACGCAACGGATTCTGAAGCGGTTTTTTATAGATAGTGTGATTCAAGAGGAAGGTTTATATATATATAGTACATCCATAATATTGTAGAGAAACAGTAATAAATTGAGATGTTCATCATTGCACCCGTGCGAAGCCGGGGCGGGTCGCTAGTTCTTATATATAAAATTATCGTGTCGCAGTGTTTGTGGTTAAACTCCTCCGAAATAGCTGGACCGGTTCTCATGAAGTGTCGTGTGCATATTGGGTAAGTTTGAGAACCGAACAACATCTATTTTTAATCCCCCTAAATTTTAAAGGGGGTCCACACAAAAAAAAAAATTTTGTTTTTATTTTTTCATGATATGATCAAAATACAGACAACCCTAAATTTTCTCCCCTCTACGATCAACCTCTATTTTTTAAGAGCGATATTTATATAGCAAAATAAGGTTTGCTTGGTCAGCTAGTTATGTATAAATGTTGTACTCAGGCCTTAGCGTAAACGAATTATCATAAGTCTATAAAACATGTTCCTAAGGTTTCTTACTAACCAAGCTAGCGCTCCGTGAAACATAATATTACGACTTTATAGCATAACATTTCACTTCCATAAAGTATATATGAAATTCCCATTTCTTTTTCTATAGAAGGTGTAGTACAACCCCTAGATACTACTCAGCTCATGCATATTCCACTGCTTAGCCGGGCTTCCTCCAATTACGAGGGAAATGGCACAGGGATCCGTATCAAGTTTTCCTTCTCTTCTATTTTCTCAGTTTTAAGCTTCTATTTTAGTTTATGTAAATTCATTTTTTAATTATTTTTTTTTCGCTATTTTGGTGATTGAGTGTCTGGTTGTATGTGTAATATAAGTCGGTAATTTGTAACATACATATGTAAATGTGTGACGTCACCCGCCGCCCCTGACGGAAGACCAGCGTTGGTTGCTTGCAACCAGCAACATGCTGAGTTTGGGACGGTTTGTGGCAGGAAGGCTTTACATTGCATTTAGTGTCTAGTTTTATTATTTTTGTATATTCTTGCCACAATAAATATGATGTCTATGTCTATGTCTCTTACGGTTATAGGCCTTGTTAATTCCTTCTGGCGGCTCATACGACACCTTCAGGATGGAATGGGTTAAAATAATTCTTTATTTTTAATAATAATTCTTTATTTTCTTTCCACAAACAAAGACTAATTACACACTGAATGGAACTTACGTGGCTAAACTTAATATAAACTTTGTTTGTGGATCGCTGGAGCCTGTGGTAGGTAAGAAACCTGTGTATATTGTGTGTATATGTGTATATAGATGATAACACTATAGATGCTTAATCTGTCACCACGTGGACAAAATACACGCTAAATACATCTTGAAATACATTTAGATCGAATCCATTATAAAGGCGTAGAATCGATTGACTCGTTGGTCACGTGTAAGATGTAAATAAGAAGAAGAAATTATGTATTTATCATTAAGGATAGCATCTTCTATAGCGCTGCGTTGCGGTTTCATTTGAACTTTAAGCTGTGAAGCACAAAGTATATTTTACAGTAAAAGTTATCTGTAAAAATGTTAAAATGGCGATGAGAGCTGTCCAGCAAAGACTGAAATTACGATGATGTTTGTACTTTGTCTTTTTGTTACCGCCTGTACCTTGAATATATTTATTCAGTCCATATATTCATAAAATTACACATCATTCGGTTATATTATTGCTTACTTAAAAGATTATATTTTTCAAGGTACGTGCTTTATGCAATATTAATAGGTACGAAAGCCCACGAGGTTGTAATAGACGATACAATATTTGTAATAGACTGAATTGATTTAGTAAATTTGAATTTTTTCAGTGAAATAATGATTTTTTTATACAATGATGATTTCAAATAATGTAGAGAACATTGTAAATGGAATTAACTACATTTTGGGTTATATAACACAGAAGAAATGATTAAGAGCAGTAGTAATAAATCTAGATATTAAACTTTCCGTGCCTTGGAATTAAACACTTTTTAACGCGAGCATATCACATTATGTTACCCTCGGCGTTTCGAATTAATTGCAGCAGTGATCTCAGAGGAAACTAGATGATATTTGTCTTTAAAAGTACAAAGAAACAATTAAATTGTTGATTTATCATTTGTCTATCGTTTTTTTTATTGACAACGTTCCCTCTACACGCAGAAATCGCTCAGAGGTCTTGCAGGTGAGTGTTGAGTTTGATCAACTTAATGACTGGATACCAAGCATTTTTATTTTGTCAAAACCAATAAACATCTATTAAATGACTAACAAGTAAAAGGTGTAATTTCAGGCTGTATATACCGAAACATAAAACTGCCTTGTTCTGTAAGGGTGCGTTTTATGTACGGCAAAATCACCCAGAAAATACGCATAGTGGTAAATTTTATTTAAGAAAAAAGGTATCCGATAATGTTTTGAATAAAGCATAAGACACATATGATGAATATTTTAATGACTAGCTGCGCCTAGGGGGTATCAACCACGTGGTGGTGAAAAATTTGTGGTCATGATGATAGAAAGTATTATATTTTAAATAATTCACGCTTTATTGTTTCCCTACAATATTATGCATGTATCATACATATAAAAATTCCTCTTGAATCCCACTATTAAAAAACCGCTTCAAAATCCGTTACATAGTTTCAAAGATTTAAGCATACATATGGACGGACAGACGACAGTGACTTTCTTTTATACTATGTAGTGATTCTGATGCGTGAGCTATATTATTGTAAAGTTTCATCAAAATCCATTTAGTACTTTTTGCGTGAATGAGTAACAAACATACATCCAAACATTCTTAAAAGATTTCACGTTTATAATATTAGTAGGATAGTATAATTTGAAGTGATATTGAGTAATTTTGTTAGAGAAAATTTAAATATTGATTTTATAAATGTCTTTAATGAAAATAGTATGTGAATAGTTTATATCATAGAAATAAGAACAAATTGTAATTTTCATGCCTAATTAAGAAATATTGTATTCAACAAATTTATTACAATAAGAACATGCAACTACAAATAGCAAATAAATAAATTCATTAATTGAATCGTTCAATTTTAAAGTCAGCATCCTCTTTATATCTTTGCAGACTTTACAGAAAATGTCGTATTTTAAAATCGAATCTTATATAAATTAAATCTTATAATATTTACGGAAGAAAAATAATCACACATTAGAATTATAAGCCGATACAACTGTGATAGAGCTGATCAGACATTTATCACACCGGCTTTCACATAAAAAAAAACATGTTGTAATCTCTCCATTTGTTTAGGAGATAGGATGCCACAGACAGATTCACAGAGATGTCAAATTTATAATACCTCCATATTTTCAATGGTAAAAATAGAGTCAGGAATGTTATGTCATTAAAAGTTCCTCAGACTACAAACATTATCTAAATCTGTATGCCGACGTAGCATAATAACTATAAACTTGATCTAAATCTTGATAGAACCCTTTATGATATATGTCTTACACAATTATAGAATGTTTATTACTAAACTTTACTCATCTGAGAATTATACTACCTAATTCACGATACAACAAAGGGTATACCTATATTCATAAATAGAGAAAAAAATATGCAATAATAGTGCCACTGAGATGACTATGATATGGTTTTTATATCACATGATTATGATATGAATATGATATGATTATGATAAGATTATGATATGATTACTATATAGTAATTATTATGATGTGATTTTATTAAAAAGTAAAAGTTAATTTGACTCACAGTTCGGATTAAAAGATAAGAAGATATTCGGGTATTTTTTCAACACTCTTTGTTTTGAAAAAAATACCCGAATATATTTCTTCTTCAAAAAGTCACATAAAGCAGTTTTAAGTTTATTTTTCCATGTGTGGCTTTTCTGTTACAATCTATACTAAGCAAGATAGTTACAATTTGCACATAAATCTATTCATATCACCACAAGTTACTTGAATATAGATCTAAAATAAACACACCCTAACAAACTAGTGTCGCAAACGCAAAATATTATCAATATAAAATATTTTAATACTTTACTTTACATTATACTAAACTAATTAACGTTCAGAAATACGAGTACGTCGGTGTGCTGTTATAATATTTGTATGACAGTAGTCTTTGTATTATTAAATAGATCACTAAGGTCTATTTTGGATTGGCGCTGGCGCAAAATAATGATTTTAGTTTAAAACGTAAAATTCACGCGTAATGTACTCTATCATAATCCATGCGGGCTTAGATTAGCCGAGCTCTCGGCCAGTATAGCTTTTACGCTTTCCCGAACGGACGTCTACGGCGTAGCGGGATCTCGTAGCGTGTATCGCGTAGTATCGTGCTACGACATTAAAGAGCGAAACATTTGTTTTCATTAAAAAATTAAAATTACTATAGTATTAATAGTGTAAAATTATGTGATTTTGTGATGTATTGGTTTGAGTTTCCTGGACAAGTAAGCATCTTTAATATTTTTATTTGATCAGCTGTCAGCGTTGTTTTAAGTTACTTAATTATTATTTTATTAATTAGAAAAAGTTTCTTAGTAACAAGTAGGAAATATTTTTATGGTGCATTAAACCTAGTAAGGATAAATATGTAGGTATTAAAACCATTGTCTGAAAGAGTAAATAGTATTTTTTCAATTTATTTTAATGATCAATAATTTATATTAATAAAAATATATCTTTATAGCTAAATCACACAGTGTTATTTATTATTTATTTAGTTACTCTTAATGTACAAACTAGGTACAGAAAGCGGACTTGATGCCATGCGGAATTTTTATGTTACAAACAAGAATGTTACAAACAAGAATTACAAACAAGAATGTAAAATAAATTCCAACTGACTAAAGATTATTTGCATTATAAAGCTGATAGTGATAGGGTAGAGAGGTCCTCGAATAAGTCCCTTAAGGTGGACCGACGACCTGAGCAAGGTCATCGGAATCCGATGGCTCCGTGCGACTTGGGACCAGCCTTAGGTGAAACCTTTGGTGGGGGGGGGGACGGGTGGCGATGGACTATGTTCAGCAGTAGGCAGATATTGGCTGAAATTACGATGATGACGTATATTTTCCTTATATTTTTCCATAATTTTAGTTATGCTTAATGTTAATGCATGTACTTACGTCTTATCACTTATGGGCCGAATTTCTTTAAGTCCTAATGGTTGTAGAGAATGCCTATGGCATTAAGTCCGCCTCTGTACAAATCATGTGCACAAAGTTTTTTAAAAACTATTTAAAAGAAACGACCACTAAGTTTACTTGCCTTCTCTTCTCCGTAAGCTTTCAAAGCAATTAATCATGTGTCTATTTGAAATCTTTCTATCCTGAGAGTGCTTGCTTAGCGGTTGTGTGCATAACCATCCCGAGGGTGTCGTAAGAGGCGACTAAAGGAACGCAAGAGGCACTTCAACTAGCCGCAAAAGAAGGAAAACTTGATACAAACCCTTTTTTTTTTTTTTTTTTTTTTTTTTTTTGGCGGGAAAAAATGCCTGACCGCACTTCCCGCGTCCGGGGTGACTACAGGGTAGTGTGGGGCCCTCACCCACTAAAATAACCCGCCGTGCGCCGACACCCGCCCTCACGCGCGGACCACGGGTACCGCGTACGTTGCTACCGTGGTCCGCAGGCGGCAGCCCCTTCAGGCACCCTCTCCCGTGCGACGTCCCGCGCACTTGGACGTCACACCTTCGCGGTAGGCTATACCGGCGGACGGTGGGCGATCCCCGACCCAACCGTCCGCAGCCTCGGCTAGGGCGGCATCAGGCGCATGTGAGCGCGCCCGCGCCGCCCCGCGCGCCGGCGGCGAATCGGGTCCGAAAGGAGTGAATCCTCCCGGGCCCTCTCCGCCGCCTCCTTCTGCGAAATGACGTCCTCGCAGAAGGCGGCGACCGCGGTCCAGGCCCTGTCTCTGCCGACCATCACTCGCGCAACGGCCGGCAGCGACAGGTCCATTCCAATGACTGCAGCGAGTTCTCGGCGCTGCTCAGCCCAGGCTGGGCATGACTCGAGCGTGTGCTGTGCCGAGTCCTCGCTGCAGTCGCAGTGGTGACAGCCCGGAGTCGGCTCCCTCCTTGCGACATCGTGCAGATATTTGCCGAAGCAACCGTGCCCCGACAACACCTGCACGAGTCGGAAGGTGAGGACTCCGTGCTGCCGCACCGCCCATTCTTCCAATATCGGCTGGAGTGCCCCCACGGTCCGCAGACCAGCCCGAGGCGTCTCCAGCCGAGCCTTCCACCGTGTGAAGGTGGTGCGGCGGGCGTCATCCCGCCACGCAGTGATCGCGCTCGGCGGGGGATTGGAGCCCCCCGCCCGCGCCGTCGACACCCGCCGATAAACGTCGGCGAGCACTTCCGCCTCCAAATCCCACGGGGGGGGTTCCGGCCAATGCACACGCGGCCTCGACACCTACCGTGCGGTAACCGCGTATGGCTCTGACCGCCACGACCCTCTGCGGACGCCACAGACGGGTTCTATTATGGGCAGTCAGGGACTCCGCCCACACGGGGGCGCCATAGAGCGCCATCGACCGGACCACCCCGGCGTAGAGTCGTCGGCACGCTAGACTCGGTCCGCCCAGATTCGGCATTAAACGACCGAGGGCGGACGCCGTGCCAACGAGCCTTGGCGCGAGTTGGCGAAAGTGCTCGTCGAAGCACCACCTTCCGTCGAGTACCAGGCCCAGATATTTCATGTGGGCCCGGATACCGACCACAGTACTCACAACCGATATCGAGGCGCCGGCGGGTGGGCCGCGTCGAGGCCCATGGAAGAGCAGGGCCTCAGACTTGTTAAGGGCCACCCGAAGCCCCAGCGCCTCGATCTTCCTGACCACCTCCGCGGTACCTGAGGTGGCCAGGGCTGCCGCCTCCCCGAAGGTCCCGCCCCGGGCTGTAACGAGAGTGTCGTCGGCGTAACAGATTACGCCCAGCCCAGGGGGAAGCCGGCCGCGGAGCACCCAGTCGTACCCGATGTCCCACAGGAGCGGTCCGAGAACAGAACCCTGTGGGATGATACAAACCCTGTCCCAACCCGTCTTGCCAGCGTGGCATAGTATGCTGATAGACACGTAAACTAATGAATGAATAAATATCCTTGGACATTTCACACAACGCCATCTCGTCCCAAGCTAAGCAACTTAATGCTTGTGTTATGGTAACGAGATGGATGATAAACTACTTATATAAATTTTTTTTTTGTAAATACATACATATTATAGATAGAAATGACACCCAGACTCCGAGCCAGTGCCTCTGGTTTAGACAAAGACACTGGCCCGACCCTGGAATCGAACCCGGGACCCGTTGATCCAAAGGCGGCACATCTGACCACTAGACCAACGAGGACAATGTTATGGAATACGTTTTACGTGTAGAGATTCCATTTGCGTGTTTGCTATTAGTGATGTTTATCACAATAAAAAATATTGGACAGGAACTTGCTCACGTACTATAAATTAAAAGAAAATTCTAAAGGAAACTAAAACGAAAGCTACTCGGCTCATAGATGACCCAGTGCTGATTCCGGCATACTGTGCCACGCTGGCCAGTCGTGCTGGCATAGGGTTTCATATCAAGATTTCCGTCTGTTGTGGCTATGTGATCTGCCTCTTGCGTTCTTTTAGACGCCTCTTATGACACCCTCGGGATGGTGTGGGTTGGTGACACTGCATATTCTAAACCTGTCACCACACGGAGTGTAACATAATATAATTTCCACAAAAACAAATCAACCCTTCACCGCGGTACGCCATCGGGAAAACAAGCAAATTTATAATACAACCATTTGCCATTTGAGTGGGGCCCACAAAAATGTATCCATTAAAAAAATATGGCCAAGTCACGGTAAAATTAGGCACACCCTGTAGCCGTTATTAATGACTTTCCGATATTGCCTCCGTCCAGCCTCCGAATTTAATAACCTGCTACTGAATTTTGAAAATCGAGTCCTCTTTTTATTATCAGTTTCCACTGAATATTTTCTCATATTTGTGACTTAATCTGCGACCCTCATTTTGTCGCTGACAATTCAATATTAAGTCACACTTTTGGCAGGATGATTAGAAGACTCCTATTTTAAAAGTCCATATGGTGACGGATTTAGAATACATACTGTCACCAACCCGAACCATCCTGAGGGTGTCATAAGAGGCGTCTAAAAGAACGCAAGAGGCAGATCACATAGCCGCAAAAGAAGGAAAACTTGAAAAAATCCCTGTGCCAACCCGACTTGCCAGCGTGGCTCAGTAGGCTGATTTTCCTCCTTCTACTTGGAGGAGGCCCAACTCATTTGTGGGTCATTTATGGACTAAAATGATGATGATGACTATCACCACCCCATGCCATCCTGAGAGTGTCGTGAAACCTGATAAATGACAAAGCCGATAACCTAGCCGTAGCAGAAGGAAAACTTGAAACGAAACCCTGTGCCGACCCGTGTAGCCAGCGTGGCATAGTAGGCTAATTACCCTCCCTGTGATGGGAGGAGGCCCGACCCAGCAGTGGGTCATTAATGGGTTGATTAGTAGTAGTTTGACTTAATTGTTGTTCTAGTTGGATTTTCCGCCTTTGGATCATTTGCTCTGAGTTAAGATTTTTTAAAACTAGTGGCCCGCCCCGGCTTCGCCCGTGCAAAGCGGAGGTGGGTTATACATATAAACCTTCCTCTTGAATCACTCTATCTATTAAAAAAAACCGTATCAAAATCCGTTGCGTAGTTTTAAATATTTAAGCATACATAGGGACGGACGGACCGTCAGTGCCAGTATTTTTACGTTATTCAATTATGTTATTGTATATATACATAAGAAATAGGAACGCAATGCAAAAAAAAAAAAATGACAAGCCCTCTGAGTTTCTTGCCAGTTCTTCTCAAGAGTGGTCGCGTTCCGAACTGGTGGTAGACGGTAGACCATTTGTATTATATAGAATCTTTATGAATATTGTGTTGACTTTTTGTAAGTGTCCATCGTGACCCAAGCAAAATAAATGATTTGAATTTGAATTTGGACGACAGCGACTTTGTTTTATACTATGTAAAGATAAAGAAGATAAAGATAAAGAAAAAAAGAAATCCCTGCACTAGCTATAAACAGTAACGCGGAGGCGGTTAACAAACATGAAATTCACGATTAAAAATGACACCCACACTCGGAGAATGTGCATCTGCATTACACAAATACACTTGCCCGGCCCCGGAATCGAACCCGGGACCCGTTGATGCAAAGGCAGCACGTCTAATCCCTAGACCAACGAGGCGTTTTTTCATCTAAAAAAAAAGTAAATGGCTAAGGCACTGGCTAAGACACCTCAAATGGTTGGTTTTTCAATTTTTGTTTTTTAAAAATCTTTTATATAGGCTGAATAAGATCAACATTTTAAGTATCCTTAAAGAGTCCTCTTTGAAAGGCATAACGGAATAACATCAAATAAGCTTGTAGATTGACGGTCCAATTTTAAACTAAACAACCTGTCGTTTACGAGATTGCCCGTTCTGAAATTTTACGTTAAGTACGAGATTAATTCGAGCCTTTTAGATATTGTTTGACCTTCAGCTTAACGCGGTACGATGGTCAAAGGTCCTCGATTAATGAGTTCAAACTATAAAGGCACTTAAACATTACCTCTTATGTACTTCTTAGCCTGTAAAAGACTGAGTCGGGAATCGTCAAATTTTATTTCAGCCCATAAATGACCCACTACTGGGTCGGGCCTTCTCGAAATTAATGGAGGGAATTAAGCTCTCTGTGCCACGCTGGGAAGACGGCTTGGCACAGGGTTTGTATCACCCTAAAGATGGTATGGGTTGGTGACATTGTGAATTCTAAATCCGTTACCACACGGACTCTTTAAATTACAGGAGAGAAATTAGCCTAATTCGACACGCTGGCCTTCTGGCGTTAAAAGGTACCTTTTCTCGCGGTTAGGTGTCCCGCCTTGTCATTTCCTTTAGTCGGCTCTTACAACACCCTCAGGATGGAATGGGAATGGAACTTGAAACAAAACCCTGGTCAACCTGTCTAGCCAGCTAATTACCTCAGCAGTAAGTAATTTTTGGGGTGAATAGTATTAGTACGTATTATAAAAGTTATAAATGTAGTTTTATTAAAATTCAATTGTGATAAATGTTTTATGCTATTGCGTTCGTATTGTCTTTCTAGATATGTAGGAAGTGTTTTTGTGTATGTGATGTCAGGATATAATTACCTAATGATCACTATCACTATCACTACACTATCACTTCACTATCACTATCACTACATTTGACTGCCTCGTTGGTCTAGTTAGATGTGCCGCCTTTGGATCAACGGGTCCCGGGTTCGATTCCGGGGTCGGGCAAGTGTCTTTGTCTAAACCAGAGGCACAGGCTCGGAGTCTGGGTGTCATTTCTATGTATAATATGTATGTATTTACAAAAAAAAAATGTATATAAGTAGTTTATCATCCATCTCGTTACCATAACACAAGCATTAAGTTGCTTAGCTTGGGACGAGATGGCGTTGTGTGAAATGTCCAAGGATATTTATTTATTTATATTATATTAAAAAACAAAGTCGCTGTCGTCTGCCCGTCCCTATGTATGCTTAAATCTTTAAAACTACGCAACGGATTTCGAAGCAGTTTTTTTTAATAGATAGAGTGATTTAAGAGGAAGGTTTAAATACGTATAATACATCCATAATATTGTAGAGAAACACTGATAAATTTAGAGGTTCATCATAGCACCCGTGCGTGCGTGTGAAGCCGGGGCAGGTCGCTAATACAAAATAATGCAAAATATTAAAAAAAATATATAATATGTATGTGAATTATTAAAAGATTTCATGTTTAAATACATGCACTAAAATCAGTTTAAATATTACAGGATCTGTTTTGTAACAGATCCTGTAATATTTAAACTGATTTTTAAAAAACAAGGCATCTTTTAGATGGCTATGTCCACTCACCATAAACTTGATGTATAATAACTAAAAATAAAGTTATAACGTGTTCTTGATATTATATAACTTTCCTTAATCTAGGACTCCAGTCTGAAAGCCCTTTAAGAAACGATTTGAACTAAAGCCTCCTTGCGACTTGATAAATCCTTCCCAGCGTCCAAAGTGGCTTTTGTCTTCGTAGTTTTGGTCTTAAGGCCATTGAAATACAGTGAATACGAATTCTAGAGACTTACAAAGAAGTCTTACATATATCTTTACAAAGAAGGAAATAAATGTCTTATTATTAATGGCTACAAAGTCCTTTTTAACCCCCGACGCAAAAAGAGGGGTGTTATAAGTTTGACGTGTCTGTCTGTCTGTCTGTGGCACCGTAGCTCGCGAACGGATGAAGCGATTTCAATACTGTTTTTTTGTATGACAGGTGAGTTACGGGCGAGTGTTCTTAGACATGTTTGATGAAAATCGGTTGAGCCGTTTAAAAGTTATGACGGGTGAAACTGGGGAAGAATAACCGAATGTCTGCAAATATAATCAAGTGGAGTCTCAAATGAAAGCGCATCACGTGCAATTTAACAAAATCTACATTATAATAAGTGTGTACCTATAAAAAGAATAAAATAAAAATTAAATAAAAAACTTTAAAAAACCCCCGACACAATAACCTTTAAAAAGTAAAAAATAAATACATCGCGTTGGGGGACCAGGGGTCAGGTAATAAATAAGTGGGAGCGGTCCCCCAACGCGATGTATATATTTTTTACTTTTTAAACGTTATTGTGTTATTGGGAGTTTTTTAGTTTTTTTAATTTAATTTTTAACTAAAAAGTAGAAGTAGTGAAGACCACCAACTGGGTTGGTTGTGCCAATGGTGTCCAGTTTGATTCCGGGAAAGTGTCATTGTGTAAACCATTTACATGTTTGTAAACTGCGCCCGCCATACAGTGCAGTGTAGACGATTCCTTTTTTTTTAAATCAAAAGAACTATGTAATTAAATAATAAGAAGTTGATCTTATTTTACTTTTTTTCACAAAGTCAAATGAAAATTGTTATTGATTTGACTGAATTTTAATGAAATACATTAGTTTAAAGTCAATTTATTTAAAAACCCTGATAATTTTGATCGACTTTCGACAATGTTACTACGAGTAGGAATGTTCTAATTTAACGCTTTTTCAACTGTGTATAATTACACTCGAGAGCAATGAATCCGGGTCACTTAAAGAATCCTAAAAATCTCGGAAACTAAAAATGCTAGGTTAATGCAATAAATCGTATTTAAGACAATGTAATACTCCTTAAATGAAGGTATTAAAACTTCTTAGTTATTGTAAAGTTATATCATAAAAAAATCAAACATGAAAAAGGGCCACTTTCGAAGATGGAACTACGAAATTACAGCATTTGGTTTTGCTTTTGTTTGTAATCTGTCATTTATGTGGGTACATAAACCATGTTGATAGTGCTCTATATACATTATTCAAGCTGAAATTATGTCGCTTACGCCTGAAGAATGCACCAGAATACTTACAATGCTGGAAACCGGCCGGAGTCAGCGCGATACAGCCAGGACTGTCGGTGTGTCGCTGTCAACAGTACAAAGAGTTCTCCGACGTTACGAAGAAACTGGTTCTAACCTACGCAGACCAGGAACGGGCAGAATCAGGTGTACCACAGCACGAGAAGACCGATACTTGGTGAACACCATGCTTCGAAATCGCTTTCTCACAAGAACTGAACTCACAAATCAGTTTCGACGCCTCGGAGGAAGTAACCCAAGTGCATGGACAGTAAGACGTCGGCTTGCTGAATCTAACTTAAAACCTCTTAGACCTGCAAACGGCCCTAAACTGGAGCGTGGGCATCGTATTTCAAGACTAAGATATGCCCAGAGCCACGTAAATTGGAGTATTGAACATTGGTCAAAAGTTATGTTCTCCGACGAATCAAAATTTATGCTCTACAAGCACGATGGAAGACACAGAGTGTATCGAAGACCAGGGGAAAGATTCAAGCAAGCATGCATCGAAGAAAAAGTAGCCTACGGTGGTGGGTCTGTACTTGTGTGGGCCGGAATTTCTTCTGAAAGTCGCACAGAGCTGGTGATCATAGAAAACGGCTCTTTAACTAGCGTAAGATATGTGGAAGAAATCCTCAATGATCACGTTGGTCCATTTATGGTCAATTTAGGTGAGGATGCTATATTTATGCATGACAATGCCCGACCTCATACAGGTAGGATTGTGAATGACTACCTTCAAGAGATGAACATTACTAGTATGGAGTGGCCAGCGCGCAGCCCGGATATCAACCCGATCGAGCATGCTTGGGACGAGCTAGGCAGATGCGTAAAACAACGAAACCCTCCCCCAATCATGCTTCGTGAGCTCAAAATTGCTCTCACAGAGGAATGGGAGAATATTCCCCAAAATCGTATAAGGAACTTGGTGTACAGCATGCCAAACCGCGTAAACGCAGTAATGGAAGCACGAGGAGGCAATACGAAGTATTAAAATTCAAGAAAATCGTAATATAGTTCAAAAATTTCATGTTTCCTATTTTTGTTTTAAGGAGAGATCAGCAGTTTTTTTCTTTATGTAATTTTGTGTTAATAAAATGTATGGTGACTCATATTTTTTTTACTTTCATTTAAGGAGATTCACTATTAAATACAATTTATTGCATTAACCTATCATTTTTAGTTTCCGAGATTTTTAACATTCTTTAAGTGACCCGGATTCATTGCTCTCGATTGTATATGACTTTATACAATATTAATGCTTCTACGTGACCCGATTGTCTTTTTTCAGTGGTCGTTTATGTATTTTCCCACAAAAAGTACATTTTCTGTACTTGACATGTATAACGCTGTTTTTTTTTGTTTCAGAAATAGAATGCAACTGAATTACAGATACAAAAACATGAAGGTAAGTAATAGCTGATACAAATGATATTGATGATGACAGATTAAGAATATACAACGTCAGCAACCCATATCATCCTGATAACACAAGGCTCCTGCCTCCTACCCGCCAGAGAAGGAATATTAATTTAGGGAAGGTCCAACTCAGCATTGGGTAATTTAGGGTCTGATTTTTTTCTAAAGCGCGGAGGACAAATACAGACGCACGTGAAGTCAATGGCCTAATCTGCGGCAGTCGTAACACGTGAAACCAGACATCTGGTCTATGCCTACTACCAGTGGTCCCACTAGATGGGTCCCAGAGGGCAGACGGTATTCGCTCCATGTGAGTACTGGTAGTTAGTAAAATCAGGCTAAACGGCGCCGACTCCAATGCTACAAATGTTACGAAAAAGGTGAGCGAGATATGCTATGGTGCTGCCAAAGTTGAATTGTATTGCCTCAAAGTTTCAAGTAATTAAAACCATTGCTACCAATTAGTTAAGCTGTGGTAAATAACACTTAAGGCCGGCTATAAGTTGAAGTAGTTACTAAAGTAGATTTCTAACTGCTTAGAGTACTAAGTTTTGAATGTCAATTTGAGTGCCAGTGTTTAAGTCGTTACTTGAATCGTATTAATTAAGTTCAAAGTCGAAGTTTGCATAATCACGATACGCACTGACTCTATTTCCATACTTAACTTTACTGAAGCATAATACTCGTAATGCAGCACATATTAATATAAACTGTATGCTAACAGATTTAGAATATATATTTCGTCAACTTGTAATATAAGCTGTCATAAAAGGCGGTTAAAGTATGCAAGAATTCATCTAGCTGCTGGGTAATATGAATAAGAAAAATATTCTATACAGTAGGCTACTTTCCTTCCACAAATTGTAAAAATTGACTTTTACTGGTTAAAAATAATGATTATTACACTGATGCCCGATGGGGCAGAAGGGTCCTTGAGCGGCGACTGCGTTCCAGAAAGCGCAGTGCTGGTAGGCTTTCCACCGGTGGACCCATGACCTGGTTAAGGCCCCGGAAAATTATTGATGTGGGTGGCAACGGAAAGGCTTTCGTGGAAATCCTAAGGGAGGAATACGTCCAGCAGTATATGTCTTTTGGATGAAAAAATTATGATGATGACTCAGCTATAATTGTAAAATAAAATGGTTTGTTGTTTAAATAAATTCACAGAGATTCATGAATATTAAATGCTTTCTGTTATTGACAGCGCGTTGATGTTGAGTTTCATTCATACTATACAAGGTGGATAGTACAAGGTAGGCCTCCCACACGGTGGACCGACGACCTGGTTAAGATCGCCGGAAAGCAGTGGATGCGGGCGGCCCAGGACCGGCCTTTGTGGAAATCCTTGGGGGAGGCCTATGTCCAGCAGTGGACGTCCTTTGGCTGAAATGATGATGATGATGATGATACAAGGTGAAACAAAAACCCTTTTTATATCGGTACCCTTGCACTGTGACCATAACGATAATATCGATAGCGCTAGTGTTATACATAGATGCTCTCTGCAACTCTGATCTGCAACACAAAGCAACTTAATTTTTGGATAATTTTGGTCACCAGCTAATGACAAAATCAACTAGAGAAATAAGCACAGAAACTCAAAATAAACATCTTGGAAGATGTGAAGAAGTTTGCAGGAATATACTCACGATAGACGCTCCATTTCCAATGGAACATTCCTTTTTGTGATTAAAAATTGGCTTCATGATCTAATTGAAACGTGATAGTTTCAATGAGAACGTGGATGGAAGTAAGGTGTGTGGGTAAAGAGATGAATGAATTGTGTGTATAAAAGGTAGGGATGTAGATATGCCGGCGATAGGAGTGTATGGAGAGTACCAACTAGCCGGGGACTAGGGGCGAAAAATGTTAATGAGAGTTTGAAACATGAATAGAGTTCATTTGAATTTATTTCTCTTCAAAAGAGAATAATAATGTATACCTTCACCTTTCGATAGACTCTTATGTCCTCACTTCGAATGACTATAGGTTTTTTGTTACACCCTGTATACATACAATATCATGGTAATTACATTTATATGTGAAATTTTTCGTGTGATGACGAATTTTAAACTTAAAGTGTCACCAACCCATTTTATCCTTAGGATGTCATAAGAGCCGACAAAGGGACATGACAAGGCCGATAAACTAGCCGTAAGAAAAGGAAAACTTGATAGGAATCCCTGTGCCAGCCCTCCACGTGAGTAAGGGGGGCCGACTCAGCAGTAATATATGGACTAAGCAGTAGTAGTACACGTGTTCTACTAATTCCCACTACTATATCGGCCTCCTCCTAATTAATAGAGGGAAATTAACCTTCTTTGCTACGCTGGCAAGACGAGCTGGCACAGGGTTTGGCATCAAGTTTTCATTCTCTTGCGGCTTGGTGGTATGCATCTTGCGTTCTTTTAGTCACCTCTCAGGATGGTGTGGTTGATGACAGTGCGTATTTTAAATTCGTAACCACACGAACATTATGAAAATTATTATTCACAATGAAAATATTTATTGACGCTTGATTGAGAGTGTCTTTGGTTTCTGGAAAAGGAATACTTAAGTGTAAGCCCCTTGCCCGCCCACTTGCGATCATGGAAAGATTTTCTTATCTAAATAGATTGACAGAATTGGTCCAGATTGATTCGGCTTGCTAATTAATTATATTCATTTATGGACTAATGTGGGCTGATGATGATGATGATTCATTTATTACGTATTTGCAGCTCTAAATTGTTGGTAATTTTAGATTTCCCAGTATTTCCTTTTTCATCCTTCCTCGTGACATATTTTCTCTTTCACACATTGACCTTATACGAACCTTGAACCAGCTTTGACCTTGTACAAGCGATGTGGACTCCCAGCTCTTCTACTACTCGGTTCATACATGACCCACTGCTGCGTTGGGCTTACTCCAGTGACATTGAGGGTAATTTAGCCTACTGTGCCACGCTGGCCAGACATGTAGGTACAGGGTTTCATTTATTGCCTTGTCATTTACGGTAGGTTTTTGGCCTTGTCATTTCTTTCTATCGATTCTTACGACACCCTCACGACGGAATTGGGTTGTGACACTGTGTATTCTTAAGTTTGGCAATCCGGTGGGCTATGTCGGTGACCCTGGTTTTCCTGCGTATCTCCTCATTTCTGATTCGATCTCGCAGGGAAACTCTTGCCAAACTTAAGTGGCAGTGGGCAGGGCACATAGCTCGCAGGACCGACGCCCGATGGGGCAGAAAAGTCCTCGAGTGGCGACCGCGTTCCGGAAGGCGCAGTGCTGGTAGGCCTCCCACATGGTGGACCGACGACCTGGTTAAGGTCGCCGGAAAGCAGTGGATGCGGGCGGCCCAGGACCGGCCTTTGTGGAGATCCTTGGTGGAGGCCTATGTCCAGCAGTGGACGTCTTTTGGCTGAAATGATGATGATGATGATGATGATGATGAGGACTGTGTATTCTAAATCCCGCACGGTCACCACGCAGATATCCTGCTCATCAATGTGTTATTATGATTAACGTATGATAACGATATAAATACAAAGCATTTATACAAATATAGGTCAATTGTATACATAAAATCATTATTCTATTGAAATATCTTGGCCCGTTCTAGAGGGGATACAAATAAAGCCCATTTTGATCGGCTATTTACTTTGAATTCCCATCAAAATTTGCTGAGTAAGTGACTCACTTGCGATGGTTGATATCAAGTTTCGGAACGTCCATTATACCTGGGCCTATGAAAATATCCTTTCGACGTTAATTAATTGAAAGGCTTGATGTAGATGAATTATTTATTGCTTAGATATTTTGGTTTGTTCATTATTGTTTAATGGAAAATTGTTATTAGTTTATGTTTAGCAAGGGTGCTTTTGAAGCTAATATTTAAGGGTGTTCTTTACCTCACTGCTGCCTAAAGCCTCCTCCAATATAATAATGGCTGCCTAGTTCGTCTAGATAGAAGACACAAGATAACTTTGCAAATACGCTGTTCGACATGTGTTGGTTTATGTAAATAGCATTGGTAGAACAAATCTTGAACATGACAAATATGAGGTAAACATAAGGAATGAACCGATAGATAGTACAATTGATGGAGGGTATGTAAATTTTTTGGGAAAAAATATAACCAATACTACAAGAAATATTGTAAAATATACATAGATTACTCAGTTGGTGGGTGAGAATCGCAATAATCTCATTTTTAAAGGCCAAATGTTCACTGACTTGTTGGTCTAGGGATTAAATGTCTCACCTTTGGATCACGGGTCCGCGGTTTGATTTCTGCGTCGGGCAATTTTCTTTGTGTAAACCAGGGTCTGGGTCTCATTTGTGTATGTGAATTTCATGTTTGTAAACATCTCCCGTGATACAGGTCATACATACGGTTGCGTTTTTTAAAAAAATACTTCCTATGATTGTCCCTTTGGATAAAATGTGCCCTGTAATATCATTTTATAGGTATTTCTTTATCAATCATCAACAACTAAAGGTTGAAATTAATTGTGGCAGTGTCTTTTTTTATCTGTGACTTGGATGCCTTTGACCCAAGGCTTGCGTGATGGAAAGCAACGCCAGGGTCTAAGATATATCAGGCAATTCACTACTATTTCTTTCGTCTTTCTTCTTCTATGATACGCTGAAATTTAATTTAGTGAGACTTCTCTGTCAAGATAGCTGATGTTCCGAGACGTAACGTTCAATATTTCATACACAAAGACGCCATGAATTTCATTAGTGAGAACATTTAGTGGGTAACATCCCCTCTTTTTTTCTATTCTTCATTTGACACATATATGTCGCACTCTGTCTGTAGCTGAAAATTAGCTCTATAGGAATCTATAGCATTATGCTGAGACGTAGCCATTAAGACAGATCGACCGGTTTTTTTGTTGTTGTTTAATTGAATTGTTTCTCATAAACAGTTTTCTTTTCTTTTTATAAGCAACAAGAGAAAAACATAAACTACGAGTTTTATTAAAACTTACAAATTGTACACAGATTTGTGTTAACAAACGACTCTCTTTTGTCTTCACTTAAATTTTATTACATTATCATTTAGGCAATTTTACAATTCGAACGTTGAAATAATTTCGTCGGGCGTAATTCTTTTTTAGGACTAAAAGGTTAATTTAATTCTAGACCTGCCCAATAAAATTTAAAATAACATTGTCTTTTGGCTGTGGACAAAAACGATTTGTTGAAGGCCAATTTGTACAGACACCTTCAGGGCAAACGTGTACCGTCTTAGGCATCATCTTCGCCGTCCATCAAGCGAGATTGAGGTCAAACGTAAGCCTATTATATTTTAAAAAATAACATTGATAGCTGACTTTCGTAAATACGAGATTGACGATATTTTTTGGTTGCTAGAGCTGTGCCATTGGGGTGGCGCTACCTAACAGAATACAGGTGATAAATAAAATCACCATTGGGTGTTGTTGTGTTCGTGTACTATATGGTGATAGTGGAGTGGAGTGTGCGCAGCTGAAGGCTGGCCAGCCTTTGATGCTGGCTTAATAGGTATACTTAAAGCGGGCGTCACAGTTGAATGCGAACCTGAGGCGCCTCAAGCGTAACGTGTGAGGGTATACCGCTGGGGTTTTAGTGCAATTCGAGCGTTCGTACAATTCATACACGTTAAACAACCCTTTTTTTGTTTAACAAATAAAGGGTTGTTTTACGTATTGACACAATAGTTATTTTCTTCATAATGGACAGTTTTAAAACTCTTTATTTATTTTTAATTACTATTCATATATATCCATTCATTAATTATAAATCCACTCGGAGTTTCGTAAGAGCAATCAAATGAAATGCCGAGACCCCATCTAGCCGCCGGAAACTTGATACAAAACCCTGTGCCAACCCGTCTGGCCAGCGTGGCACGGTCGGCTGATTACTCTCCATTTTGTGAGGAGGCCCAACTCAGCAGTTGGTTATGATATGAGTAATATGTATGAATAAATATGGGTTCATACCTAAATTAAATTATTATTATTAACGGTAAGTATAATGATATCTATAATTATACAGGGTTGATACGACATAGGGGCATTTTTTTAACTGCCTATATATTGTATAAATTGGATTGGTATATAAATTGGAGCAATAGTTTAGCAGCAAATGATTTTTTTTTAATTTTTGCCTCATTTGAACATAGATGTATCTTTCCTAACAGATATTTATGCCTAACGCATCGTTTATTAACCTTAGGGGCTGTCCATTAATCACGTGATTTTTTTTAACCCCTCCCTCCCCCTTGGTGATACCTGGTGAGGTTAAAGACTACCCCTCCACCCCACATGAAAAATCACGTGTATTTTTTTGTACCGTTTCGAATTCATACTACTTAATCACGTATAGTATACGTAGTGTAATTTAGTGCCCCTCTGTCATATCAACTCTGTAAAAGTAATACTGTATGTAGAAATAAGTTGAAACAACCGATTCTATGTTAGGTTAACCGACCACCTTCTAAATGGAACTCAAACATAAGCGATAGAACTTCTTCATCAAGTAGTACTTAAGCTGTACAAGCTGCAAAGTTTATAAACTGCACATACTAATCGACTCACAAAGTACTTAATGTATACAGGGAGTAACAAAACCCATATACAGGGTGGTCAAAAAGTCGTGGATCAAACGAAACCAGCGGTTAGATGGGGCCATCAGCAGCAAAAAATTGTTCTACGTGAGGTCCTTAGGGTCAACCCCTGCGGAGTTACAATTGATTTTGTGTTTTTATGAGAAATTGTCTTTTTTTTACTAAAACTTGATAAAATTCGACAAAATCTACCCCTGTATCTTTTTGATAATTGTCACTAGATTGGTACTGATGAGTCCTTTCGTGCTACGAAAGATCGTCCTTGAAAGATATCGAAGCCACGCATAGCCATGTGTAATACTTTTTAGAATCCCTATAAAATGCGCCAAAAATTGTGATACAGTGGCACTTTTCTGTAGAGTATTTTATTTTCACAGTGGGGTCCGAAGTAAGTAACAAGTTTTGATTTAAAAAATATTGCTTTCGTAAAACTTAATATTATCTTCAACACACCCAATAAACTACCATAAATAGCATGTCTAACGAAAGGACTCATCAGTACCAATCTAGTGACAATTATAAAAAAGATACAGGGGGTAGATTTTGTCTAATTTTATCAAGTTTTAGTAAAAAAAAGACAATTTCTCATAAAAACACAAAATCAATTGTAACTCCGCAGGGGTTGACCCTAAGGACCTCACGTAGAACAATTTTTTGCTGCTGATGGCCCCATCTAACCGCTGGTTTCGTTTGATCCACGACTTTTTGACCACCCTGTATACAGCAAAAGTTCTGAGTTTTTTTTAGATGTCATATATGTATAAAAGACTGTGTAGTTGGATGGTTTTCTTATCCAATATTAACCATGTATAATGTTATACTTTTTCTTTAAACGAAGCCCCCTCCTGGTTATATCCTGTATCGCAGGGGCTGTTTCTATCTATCTATCTATCTATCAGCCACAGAAATCCACTGCTGAACATAGGCCTCCCCCATAGATTTCCACAATGTGCGATCTCGTGCTGACCGCATCCACCGACTCCCAGCGACCTTTACAGGGGCTGTTTACAAACATGTAATTGACGAGCACAAATGACACCCAGACACGGAGCAAGTGCCTCTGGTTTACACAAAGACACTTGCCTGACCCTGGAATCGAACTGGAACCCGTGATCTATAGACGGCACGGGATTCGACGCCTCGGGGCGAAGCTAGTCAAAAAAGTTACTCCATATATCATCAGCTACCTATCAGTGAAAGTCCTGTCAAAAGATTAGCCGGAACAAACAGACAGACAAAAATTAAAAAAAAATTTTTTTTGGTCTTTGTACTGTGTATACATCCTTCGCATTTAGTAAAAAGTGGTTATTTTATTATTACAAACAGACACTAATCTTATTTCTTTGTATAGGTTAGCAGTAATTTTTTTTTACCTTTATTTTCACAAAATTTTTACAAACCCTTACTACATCAATAGTTCTTTCGTTGTGTATACACAATTTTTGTCATGTTTGAGCTTTGTTCTAACAAATGCGATTTACATAAACCAACCACTAATGTCCAACAGCGTACTTACAAACGTCTCTCGTGTCTTCGAGAAACGAACTTACGGTATTTATTCACCGAAACTTCGGTAGTGAGAACTTTTAAAGTAGTTCACTTCTGTTCGTATAAAGGTAGTTGGACGAAGTTTTGTCTGTGAGTCTGACAAATGGCCATCGGAGGCAACTAAATGGCGGGGAAACGGAAAATCTCTCAGGTCTCTTGTTATGTTGATATCTAAGAGCGAGTATAGGAGCGTGTGGCATGTTACTCACCACACACATACATACATACTTACACACATAAATACATACATACATACACACACACATATATACATACATACGGTTTATACATAATACACAAGCAATGTTATTGTCGTGTCGTGCAATGTGGTTTTGCAGCGGTACGACAATAATATCGCACAGTGCAACGGTGCCTCGGAGACAACGCCGGAGTTTTATATGCGCGTTCCTGCGCCCGCTCCGAGCCGACCGATTTGAGCCGAGATGAGCCGAGCGAGCTCGCCCGGCGACAGTGTCCAACCGCCCGTTTGCGACGCGAGACGTATGCCCTATGCGCTGTGCTTGTACCTACTCTGCCATCTCGCGATCTAGTACGCTTTTGCTTTGTATACTAATTGCCTTAGTTTTCTTCGCCTTCTTATCATATGGTTCGGTCCTCTACCGTACAGTATTGCGGTATATGTGTATAGTGCAAATACAGTGTGCCTGTGACTCGGTGCTTTTTATTTCACCAATTGCACTCCCGCTCAAGCAGGACCACCAGCGGCCATACCGGCGACCAGAACCTAATACCGGCAAGTCTACCGATACACTTGCCTCCCGGTGGTAACGTGGTAAGTGTGTTCCGCTATTATACACGACCGACCACGCCCAACTACACCTACCACCAAAGTGGTGACCCCGTTCAGAGCACCTGAAGAGGACAAGCAGGACAATGAGCGACAGCAGTGGATCAGTCAGAACCGCTGGATCACGCACGGACGACAACGTGTCAAGAAGGAAAAAACGTTGTGCGCGTGTTTCCACCGTCCGACACGACCACGACATGGATTTTCGACACCGGATTAAGGTCCCTCCATTCTCGGCCGAAGACCCGAAACTTTGGTTCGCATTATTGGAAGGTCAGTTCGCGAGTCATGGTATCACGGATGACAACATCAAATTTAGCAATGTCACCAGCAACTTAGACCTTGAGTATGCAAAAGCCGTCAAGGATCTTATCATAAATCCCCCGGTTACTGATCGATACCACAAGATCAAGCACGAGCTCATTAAGCGGCTATCGGCTTCGCAAGAAAGGAAGGTGAAGCAGCTTCTCACCCACGAGGAACTTGGTGATAGGAAACCATCACAGTTCCTACGCCATCTCCAAGACCTGGCTGGACCTTCAGTGCCGGACGACTTTCTGCGCTCCATATGGAGTAATCGCCTCCCGCACAGCATCCAGACGGTGCTAGCCTCACAACCCAGCCACTCACTGGACCAACTGGCAGATCTCGCAGACCGGATCCAGGAGCTAACTTCACCGCATCAAGTTGCCTCAACGTCATCGGCCAGAGTCCCACACCAGTCCGATGAAATTGCGGAATTGAAGAAAATGGTACAGCACCTCACGCTCAAGTTTGAGGAGCATACCCGAGCGGGCTGCCACTTCACTGAGCGTGCCAGACCACGTGACCGCCGTCAGCGTTCTTCTTCGCGACAGCGAAGTCGGTCGAACTCCAGCTACCGGAAGTACCCAGTATGCTGGTATCATAGTAAGTTTGGAGCACAGGCCAACAAGTGCATAAAGCCGTGCGACTACACCAAGTCGGGAAACGCTGCAGGCAGTCGGTAGTGGCGACAAACGATTGCCCAGCATCCAAAGGTCGCCTATTCATCACCGACCGCAACTCCAACACCCAGTTCCTGGTGGATACCGGCAGCGATCTGTGCGTGTACCCACGTGCAGCAGTCCGAGACCGTCGAGCCAAGACGAACTTCGAGCTCACCGCAGCCAACGGATCGACCATCGAAACCTACGGTTTTATCGAACTGAACTTAAATTTAGGTTTAAGACGTAGTTTTGTTTGGCGCTTTATCGTGGCTAATGTAACAAAGCCAATCATTGGTGTTGACTTTTTAAGCTTTTATAATTTAATTGTAGACTGTCGCAACCAACGTCTTTTGGATAGTACGACGACACTGTATACCAATGCTGTAATTGATAATTCAAATGTGTGTTCTGTTAAAATCTGTACAGGTGACACGCGTTTCCACGCGATATTAAAGGAGTATCCAGAAATTACTCGCCCTTCTGGCTCTCCCTTGTCTCCGACGCACAACACTGTACATCACATCAGGACTACACCCGGACCACCCACCTCGTGCACCCCTCGCAGATTAGCTCCGGACAAATTGAAGATCGCGAGGCAGGAGTTTGAGCTCATGATCCAGAACGGCACTGCGCGGCCTTCTGAAAGTCCCTGGGCGTCTCCCCTTCACCTCGCGCATAAGAAGGACAACGGATGGAGACCTTGTGGTGACTATCGCATGCTCAACGCTCGCACCATCCCCGACCGTTATCCTATTAGGCACATCCATGACTTCTCCCACTCCATCTCCGGTTGTACCATCTTCTCCACCATAGATTTGATGAAGGCCTATAACCAGATTCCAGTGGCGGAGGAGGATATCCCGAAGACCGCAATCACTACCCCCTTTGGCCTGTATGAATTCCCATTCATGACCTTTGGTCTGAGGAATGCAGGTCAAACCTTTCAAAGATTTGTGGATGAGATGACGAGAGGTCTCGACTTCGTCTACTGCTTCCTGGACGATTTTGTGATCTTCTCCAGGAACGCAGAAGAGCACGAGACCCACCTTCATCAACTTTTCACCCGCATGAGGCAGTACAACGTACTGGTGAACACTGCCAAGTGCGTTTTCGGTGCATCCGAGGTAACCTTTTTAGGATACCGAATCTCTGCATCTGGCACCAAGCCTCTAGACTCCAAGGTCCAGGCCATCAGAGAGTTCCCCGCCCCCAAGACAGTCAGAGAACTCAGACGTTTCTTGGGGATGCTCAACTTTTATAGGCGATTCTTACCCCATTCCGCATCCATCCAAGCGCCTTTGAACGCGTTACTCATGGGTAACGTCAAAGCGTCGCATCCAGTGGACATCTCAGGGGAAGCCTTGCAAGCTTTCAATGCATGCAAGGATAGTCTCGCCAACGCTGCATTACTTGCCCACCCAGATTGTCAGGCCGACCTCGCGTTGGTAACAGACGCGTCCGACCTGGCAATGGGAGCAGTATTGCAGCAATTTAAAAATGACATATGGGAACCACTGGCATTCTTCTCGCGGAAGTTGAGTCCTTCACAACAGAAGTACTCTCCGTATGACCGCGAGCTCCTTGCTATATACGAGAGCATCAAGTACTTCCGACACATGCTCGAGGCTAGACATTTCGTCGTGTACACGGACCATAAGCCGCTCAGTTTCGCTTTCAGCGAACGGAAAGCCAACTGTTCGCCTCGCCAGTTCCGTCACCTCGACTACATCTCGCAGTTCACGACTACGATCAGACATATCTCTGGGAAAGACAATGTCGTCGCTGACCCACTGTCTCGTGTCGATGAACTGCAGATGCCAGTCGACCTCGACGTCCTAGCCTCAGCACAGTCCACAGACCCGGAATTGACTCAACTTCTGGGAGAAGGATCGTCACTTCGCCTAGAGAAGTTGAGTATCCCTAACTCTCGCCATGAGCTCTATTGTGACGTCAGCACTTCGTCCCCAAGGCCCTTCGTCACAAAACCATTGAGGAGACAACTCTTTGACAGTCTTCACAGTCTCGGCCACCCAGGCGCCAACGCCACGGCTAAGTTAGTCGCCGAGCGTTTTGTTTGGCCAGGTGTGCGCAAGGACTGCAGGGAGTGGTCTCGTCAATGCGTGGCGTGTCAACGCGCCAAGGTGCATCGACACGTGTCCGCTCCATTGGGCACTTTCGAGCTCCCGCGCGCACGATTCGCATTCATCCACGTGGATATTATTGGCCCTCTACCCGTATCGCAAGGCTACCGGTATTGCCTCACCGCGGTGGATCGTTTCACTCGCTGGCCAGAGGTAACACCCATGGCAGACATTACTGCGGAAACGGTTGGGAAGGCAGTGATATCGTGGATATCCAGATTTGGATGTCCATCCGATATCGTCACTGATCGCGGACGACAGTTTGAATCGGCACTTTTCCAATACCTTGGAAAAGTGATCGGATTCAAGCATCGCAGAACAACCGCGTATCACCCAGCCTGCAACGGGCTAGTGGAACGTTTCCACCGCCAGTTGAAGGCAGCCATAATGTGTCATGCGAACGCCAATTGGGTAGACACACTACCCCTAGTGCTACTAGGCATACGAAGTTCGTACAAGGACGACCTTCAGTCGTCTTCTGCAGAGTTGGTGTACGGCGAGCCACTACGGCTACCTGGAGAATTTTTCCAGCCCTCAGCTCCAGCCTCCACCGATGTATCGGATTTTACCACCCGCCTGCGCCAACTCACGTCCAAACTCCAGCCGGTGCCAGCCACGCGTCACAGCAAGGACAAAATCTTTGTCCACAAAGACTTGACTTCGTCGAGTCACGTCTTTGTACGGGACGACACATTGCGAGGTGCCTTACAGCCTCCTTACACCGGCCCGTACGAAGTTCTCGAACGAGGGGAAAAGACCTACAAGATACAGGTCAAAGGGAAGAGTGTCACGGTATCGGTGGACCGCCTCAAGCCGGCCTACATATTGGTGGACACAACCAATCCCACTCCCTCCCCCATTCCCATTCCTACCCCTATCCCTCCACCTAGTTCCCTACCTCACCCTGCCCCCATAGGGCAAAATGCCCCAACCCAGGATGACGTCAGGAGGACGCGTGTGGGTCGCAAGGTCCGCTTCCCGGATTTTTATCGCCCGTAGACACGGTCTCTGGAGGGGGGTCATGTGGCATGTTACTCACCACACACATACATACATACTTACACACATAAATACATACATACATACACACACACATATATACATACATACGGTTTATACATAATACACAAGCAATGTTATTGTCGTGTCGTGCAATGTGGTTTTGCAGCGGTACGACAATAATATCGCACAGTGCAACGGTGCCTCGGAGACAACGCCGGAGTTTTTTATGCGCGTTCCTGCGCCCGCTCCGAGCCGACCGATTTGAGCCGAGATGAGCCGAGCGAGCTCGCCCGGCGACAGTGTCCAACCGCCCGTTTGCGACGCGAGACGTATGCCCTATGCGCTGTGCTTGTACCTACTCTGCCATCTCGCGATCTAGTACGCTTTTGCTTTGTATACTAATTGCCTTAGTTTTCTTCGCCTTCTTATCATATGGTTCGGTCCTCTACCGTACAGTATTGCGGTATATGTGTATAGTGCAAATACAGTGTGCCTGTGACTCGGTGCTTTTTATTTCACCAATTGCACTCCCGCTCAAGCAGGACCACCAGCGGCCATACCGGCGACCAGAACCTAATACCGGCAAGTCTACCGATACACTTGCCTCCCGGTGGTAACGTGGTAAGTGTGTTCCGCTATTATACACGACCGACCACGCCCAACTACACCTACCACCAAAAGCGTATGATCACTATTAAAAGGCACCTGCTCGCTAAGCGCTCATACACAGTGCCGTCAATGGCAGCCGACGGCAGTCAACGGCTGCAGTCGGCTACCGTCGACAGCCGTTGACGGCAGCAGTTGTCTGTGCCGTTGACAAAATGCCGTTCGTGTGTATGAGCGCTAAGGTAACGTAAAATAAATATTATTATGATATGTAATTTTCCATGTCAAGATTAAATGACAAAAAGTCGCCAAGTTGTTAATATTTAAGACATACCAGAGTATTATTCAGTATTTTGTTAGATATATCTATAATTCAGTACGTACATAGCTAAAAAAATGTTATGACCAAAATAATATAACAATTATTTGGCAGGCGACGATGTCTTCCTAAACTCTAAAAAAAAAGCTATTTAAACACGAAAGTATAATGCGGTGACGGACTTATAATACACAATATCACCAACCCATAAAATACTGAGGGTGTTGTAAGAGGCGCCTAATCGCAAGGGGAACTTGATACAAACCCTGTGCCAAACCGTCTTTCCAGTGTGGTACAGAAGGCTAATTACCTCTATTAGTTTGGAGCATATCTCAATGTCTGAGTTATTTAAGGGCAGAATGATAATGCCAGTCCAACTTTGATGAATTTGTATCTAGAGGTCCAATGCATCTTGGAACATTTGTAGAAAATAAGTATTTATTAAGGCAGGGATTTAAAAATAAGTATATTAAAGTAGCCAGATACACAACTATTATAAAGACAATTATCTTGTAATGTCAAAGCACACCCTGTCATAAATAGATTAGACACTGAGATTAAAATCGATTCGAGTTTATAGTTGGTATAAAATAATAAATTATTTAACTCTTGAGCTGCCGCACTATTATGAGTATGATAAATTACAATGCATTCATAATAAAAAAACTACGTAACATGTTCTTTGAGAAACGTAGTTGTCTAGAAATATAAGGGGCGTCTTTTGTTGTAGGTAGTATTTTCCATTATGATAATGTTTGTTGGTAGGGATTTTCTAATTTATTCTTCCTAACCCGTAAATGACCCACTGTGACAATGACACTGGGTCGGGCTTCCTTCAAGCAAGGTTAATAAATTGGTTGGTTCAGGGTTTGGTATCAAGTTTTCCTTCGCATGTAGCTAGTTTTTAGGCCTTGTCATTTTTTTGAGGAGTTGTGTGTGAAAGGTGTGAATGTAGGTATGACGACTGATAGGTGTGTGTGGAGACTACCACCTAGTGTGGGACAGGGGCCGTAAGATGATAATGGTGTTTATAAATATGACGATTTATAAGAGTTTTGTGATGAAACCTACGTAAATAAAGTTCCTTTTGAGTTTAAGTTTGAGTTACTTTGTAGCTCTTACGATGCCCTCAGTATGTAATAGGATGACATAATGTATTCTAAATTCTAGATGGCTATACACTATCCTTACCTTATTGTATTCTAAATCCATTACCACAACCAGCCACCAGCTGGCTTTAGCATTGGATTACTACAATGGCTGAAAAAATGATTCCATTTTACTTCCAACAGAATTTAATATCGATACACACACATCAAACGAAATAGCATTGCGTGTAGTGACGAATAGCTAGCAATTACATTGCATACTAAATTAATGTATGCTTCATGATACTCACATACCAATTAATCTGACATAGACCCGGAGAGTCTAAGCCCTGATATCTGAAGCACAAACAGCTATGCCACTCAGTCGCTTGAGTCATATGTTTAATTGATAGGTACACAAGTAGTCTGAATTATATCACTACTACTTTGCCTATAAATTACTGCTAAGTCAGGCCTCTTCCCATTATTATTTGTTCAGAATCCTTTCTAGGCTCATGCACAACTTTGCTGAAGATCATCACATATTCAAATGCATAGTTTACGATTCTATGAAGGACATACAGACAAATATTCATTTATATAAATAATAAGCAGTTATTTATTTTATTTTATTGAGTTATATTTTACTAGCGACCCACCCCGGCTTCGCACGGGTGCAATGATGAACATCTAAATTTATCCGTGTTTCTCTACTATATTATACATAAAAACCTACCTCTCAAATCACTCTATCTATTAAAAGAAACCGCTTCAAAATCCGTGGCGTAGTTTTAAAGATTTAAGCATACATAGGGACGGACAGACGACAGCGACTTTGTTTTATACTATGTAGTGATGATAGTGATGATGATATGAATTAATATTAATGATATCTGCATTTTTTATGTTTCTGATTTTTTGTGCGGTTATTTCTCTAGTCGTCATAAAAAAATCGTACTACTTAAAAAAGTAACTTATATTTTTCTTGAGATTTTGCACACAGTTTCATATCAGCAATACTGTTGATCCTTTTGTTTTAGGGTTCTTGTGACAACATAATGTACTGGATTTAGCAAAACTGTCTCCAGCTGCTAAAAAAAAAGTGACGCTACCGTTAAATCTCAGTGAATCGAGTCGTCGGCCAAAGCAATATAGCCGAGAGAAATGTTAAAAAATAACAGCTTTTCATAAACGAAACGAAAACCTAACATTCCCGCGTGGACCCATTTTTTCAAGGTGTATTTCAATAAATTTTCTTTATGAATGTGCCTTTAGGGAACTTTGAACGAGATAATCTCAGATTTTCTTTGCATGTTTACCCAGCCTCCTACGTTGATGCGAAAATGCGAAACACATGTTGAGAGTTGGTGATTGTAGTTTATGCAGATACCAATGCGGTGTCGGAAATTCCCGAAAGAGCATGCAAAGATTTCGGACAAATTCCGGTTTAAGTATATGGAACCTTCAAACGGGTCCCTCGTAACCTTTTTGGTTTATTTTGCTGGAATTCGATTATTTTCAATCGTGATGTTTCTGAAAGATTTAGCTTTAGAGAACGCGGTAAGATGAAGGTTCTTTATAGTCAGGCAGCTTCAAAATCAAAATACATTTAATCAAATTGGCTGGTTGGTCTAGGGGTTAGGTGCGCCGCCTTTGGATCAACGGGTCCTGGGTTCGATTCCGGGGTCGGGCAAGTGTCTTTGTCTTAACCAGAGGCTTGCTCTGAGTCTGGGTGTCATTTGTGTTCGTGAATTACATGTTTGTAAACTGCCCCGGCGACACAGGTTAAACGTAGTGCTTGGGTTTCGTTTTAAAAAAATGTAAGCTCTTTTATAAGGTGTCTGCTGAGTCGGGCCTCCTCCAGTTACATGGAGGGTAATGAGCCTACTGTGCCATGCTGGCCAGACGGGTTGGCACAAGGTTAATAAATAAATACTTCGCTTACTTTTCAGGCCATGTGGACTATATATGTAGGTATTCTAAAATCCGTTACCACACGGAATAAATCCTTATGTACCAATATACCATATTTTGTCCTTGGTTCAGAATTCAGCTCTACAAAGAAAAAGCAGCAAGAAACTGTAATTGTTTTTTTTTTTAAATCGCCACTGATAAAACAGCTTTATCAGAGTAAGATCGCAAAATAGTAACAAAGTGTCAAACAGGAGTATCTAGTCAATTACAGTATCTTTATGATGTTTGAGCCAGACTACTCTCAGCAACGGCACCTGTTCGCAAGAATGACGTAAGTGACAGCCCTCCTCAACCTTGTTACGAAGAGAACGGCCTGCCACTCGACGCCATAACTGCCATGAGCCTTTGAGTCTTTAGTGAGCATTATACCCTAAATATATTAATTTCTGCTTCTCGCAATCATATTGAAACAGGCGCGACTGTGTTATGGGAAGGTGTGTGAGAGAATGAATGAAGAACGATTGACGAAAATAGTGTTTAAGGCGAGTGAGAATGAAAGTATTGGAAGGGGAAGACCTAGGCAGACGTTTCAAGAGTAAATAAGTGACATCTTGAAAAAATGTCAGGTCAAGAGTCAGAGGTCAACCCTAAACCGAAGAGCATGTATGAAGGGAATAATGAAAGTTGACGAAGCGAAACAAGTATTTAAGGATCGTAGTAAGTGGAAAGAAGTTGTCTCCTCTACGGGAAAGAGGCGTGATTATATGTATGTATATGTATGAATTGCGTATATATTATTAGATAAAATGTTATTGGATTTGTTTTGTGAACAGTTGTTTAGGCCTCGGTAAGAGCTATAAATATCTAGTTGTCTAAATCGACAAATAAATCTACTAGGTCGTCTAGACAATGTTTCAGTTTCTTTTTTATTTACTTCTAATCTTTTTATTGGATTTGGAAACTAAGTTAGACATAAATTGACAGGACTATACGTGTGTATTTTTTAAGTGTGTTACCTGTAATAGCTTAAATAGTTTGTTTTATTTATTTCACTTACTTACATTGGTACATAATACACGCTGTATACAGTAAACTTTTGAAAAGTAAATAATATAATGACGATTTGGATTTAATCGAAGTCCTCAGTGATATATCGTCGTTTCAGCCCATAAATGACCCACTACTGGGGGTCGGTCTTCCTCCAAATTCATGGAGGAAAATTAGCCGACTGTGCCACGCTGGCAAGACGTGTTGGCACAGGGTTTCCTTCTCATACGGCTAGATGATCTGCCTCTTACGATCCTTTAGTCGCCCCTTACGCCATGCTCAGGATAGTGTGGGTTAAAGACATTATGTATTCTAAATCCGTCATGATATATAAACAGTGACAAAAATGTCTTTTATAAAAAGAAATGGCTTTTTAGATATGAGTAGTTTTGTTATTAGTATCAATGTTTCAAATTCGTTAAGTTTTTCATTTAACAACCATTTTAGTTTCATAAACTTTGCCAGAGAACTACGTCAGTCAATATACATCGTAGAATTATAAATATAAGTTGGAGTTTCAAGAACATACAGTATAATGTTGAGATGGATCTTCAAAGAGATGCTTATCGTATCCTAAACTTCCATAACAATATTACGACAAATTGTAGCTTGATACAATTCTCTTTCCGTTATCAAATCTTCAATATGAAACTGCAGCTGACAGCCTTTGAAGAGATTCAAGTTGAATAAAGCTATCTGGTGTGCGTGTATCAGAAAGAATATATCTTGACAACGAAACGTTATATTAAATCATTTGAGCCTCTAACAAAATTTCATCGAATTTGGAGTATTGGAGTTCGGTTCGGAATGCAGGTCTACAGAGAAGAGCCGGCCAGAAACTCTGTAGTTGCTCACTTTAGTACTCTGTTGTAGATACCTTTTCTAAAGCCTGGATGACATATTTCTGTTATTTCCAAAAACAAACATTTCAAACAGCAAATTGAATTTAGAATATTTTCTAAAGCAACATGGTACTCTTTACAATCAACCTTATTTTTCAGTTAATAAGGTTCATATTGGCAATATTCAAATAAGAGGCGTGCCTTCTTCGATTCGTAAACATCCTTCGAAACAGCATCTATCTATCAATGTGTAATGGCAGTTTTCGGCTGATCAAAGTGTTTGCGAAACCCTTTAAATGTTGCCAATTTTTATCGTACGTTCGTTTTTGTAAGGCGTTCTTCCAATTTGAATACGAGTTTTATTAGATCGAAAGAGTTATGGAACCTGCAATGACTGAGGGGATTTATCAGGGCTTGTTTGACTTTATTGATGTCTTGAGAAAAGGTACTTTGAGAGCAAATAAAAGCCACATTTCACCATCTGATAAGCAAATAAAAACTTTTACATAAAGATACCCTCAGTCCGCGCAGTTATGGATTTACAATGTATTGTGTCACCATCCCATTGCATCTTGAGGGACGCCCTGGCAAAAGAGCTGACAGAAGGAAACACACGCAAGAGATGAAAACTTGATTCTAAACCCTGTGCCATTCTTTCAGACTTTTTGGCCACCGTGGTACAGTAGGCAAAGTACCCTCCATGTAGATGGAGGAGACCCGTCTCCACTCCACCAGTGGATCATTTATGGGCTAAGTAGTAGTAGATAAAGATATTGTTCTTATACGAAAACTAATTCGATTGATTTAATTGATTCTAAATAGGATGTGGATATGTTTGGGTGAAATGATGATGATGACGTAAGTTGTTTAAAGCAAAGCAAAAAAAGACTAACAATAAAACTCCTTAAATATGTGAGGGTAGAATTGATTGAATAAAACCAATGCATAAATGTGAGTAATGTTTGGTCCTTCCGCGTTCGTAGTCGAACAAAGACTACCCGATCGAGCCGCTGCGCACTCTTTTATACTGTGACTTGCTTGTCAGTGGTCGTGACCGAGTAGTCAACAAGAGGACTTTTTTAAACCGGAAGTTGCTCATAAAATTGCACTAATATTGTTAAATTAATACAAATTCTATATTTCTCCCACAAATACTTACTTACAATAATTTAACGTTTTTTTTTTCAATAATAATGCCATATCATTACTCAATATTGAAATATTTCATTATTAACTAAACGCATAATTGACATTAACTTAAGTAATATGTACTTACAAAACACTAACTCAAGTAATAAAACAAGACTAAAAATACCAATTAACCTAAAACTTAAATACTAAAATATATTATTTAAAGGAGTCCCTTTAGGCAAGGTTCCGAAGATACTGGCAGCGTTCCCCCTTTGAATCGCTAGACTGATTCTTTGTCCGAGGTAGCTACCAGCTCTTCGGTCTCCTGTGATGTCGACTAACCTTTTTGCTAGTTCCTTAAAAAGGCTTATAGCGCTAGGACCCCACGGACCAAGGGTCTCGACACCGAATGGGACAAATTCATATTCGGAGCCTAGACCCCTGTATTTGTGTGCTTTAGCTTTTTCAGCCGCTTCACAAGCCGCACCAGCTCTGTTGTTGGTTCCGTGTAGATGGGAAGGTAATGATCGAAAATGGAATCAACATCAATTTATTTAACGGTGCCACAGTGCATATCGGCTTAAAGCAGAATCTTATGTATAATAGTAGGTACTAGTATAATTTAATTTTCTTCTAAAAGCCAAACATTTTGTCAGGGAAGGTTTGCTGCAAGTCTGTCATATGAATGCGTATTTATACCAGTACATATGAGTGGCCGAAAAATTTATTAACTATACGGTTCTTCGAGAGTGTTGGAGATATTCCGCAACAAACATTTTTGCGCGTCACAGGTTTTGCTTTGCAGCAATCAGGGTTATGTCAGAAACTCGCGGGAAGCGAAAATGGTAGATTTAAAATATATTTAACTTGAACACGTTGAAAATGTAAAATGCTGTGGTACCGGGTATGACGATCAATGTTAATTAAGAAGTTTTAGATTTTTTCCCAAAATAAAAATTGTCTTGGTATTTGTAAATTTCATTGTTCATACTGCTTCAAATATATATTTACTGTGAAACTTCAATGTAATTTCACTCTGATTACTTTTGTACTCAGAATTGGGTAATACTATCTTACCACAAATTTGTTTTATCCTAATATTCTCAGTAGCAAAATATAATCAAATCTATTTTTGTTTCGGGATTAAGACGAAATATAATTATTTATTTGTATGTCTTAACTTCGTGGTTTGATTCTGAGAAGCTTTTGCTTTGCTTTTTACTCTGTAAGTATTAATTGGAGAACTTAAAAATATACGTTATTAGTTTATGGTAAGATGTGCCGCCTTTGGATCAACGGGTCCCGGGTTCGATTCCGGGGTCGGACAAGTGTCTTTGTCTAAACCAGAGGCACTGGCTCGGAGTCTGGGTGTCATTTCTGTCTCTAACTAGCGACCCGCCCCGGCTTCGCACGGGTGCAATGATGAATATCTAAATTTCGCAGTGTTTTTCTACAATATTATGCATGTTTTATACTTAAAAACCTTACTCTTGAATCACTCTATCTATTAAAAAAAACTGCTTCAAAATCCGTTGCGTAGTTTTAAAGATTTAAGCATACATAGGGACGGACAGACGACAGCGACTTTGTTTTATACTATGTAGTGATATGTATGTATTTACAAAAAAAAATGTATAAAAGTAGTTTATCATCCATCTCGTTACCATAACAAAAGCATTAAGTTGCTTAGCTTGGGACGAGATGGCGTTGTGTGAAATGTCCAATGATATTTATTTATATTTATTTTTTATTTCCAAAACAAGAACTAACTACTACTACTTCTCAGTACATAAACGGTCCAATTCTGAAACAGGCAAATACATACCATGTGCCAACCTGTCTGGCCATATTGGCATAGTAGGCCAATTTCCCACTGTGAACCACTTCTGAAAAAGGCTTCCTCCAGCCTTTTTCAGAAGTGGATCATTTATAGACTAAGATTATGATGGTAATGATCTGATATCTCCTACTACTACTCAGCCGATAAATTACCCACTATTGAGTCAGGCCTCCTCCCACTACATAGAGGGAATTTATCATACTGTGCCATGCTGTCCAGACTGGTTGATAAAGAGGTTTCTTTAGTCTTTTTCATTTTTTTATTTATTTAGGAAAATATACAGTCATACACAAGTATTATATAATAAGACTTATATAACAAATAGACCTAATAGTTATTACTAATTTATCCAATAATTTGTACTTTACCAATTCCTGCAAGTTATTATGCCAAAATTTATACAAAAAATCCAAAAATTAATATGACTTGCAAGTTGCCCTTCCTTTACGGCTAGGCTTATCATTTCCTTTTGTCGATTCTTACGACACCCTCAGGATGGAACGGGTGGTGTGAGTTATAGGCTTCTTCCCAAGGCCCAGCAGCAGATTAGGGACAAATCACTGCTCATCACACAAGGCCCAAGAGGTGGAGTGACGCAATGTCACACACAAACGTGATGAAAGGGTTGAGCACAATGTCTTCACCCTTGCCAAGCTCATCGCCTCGCGAGACGTGATAATGCATTCCCGCAGGCGATTCGGCATGAGGCAGAAAGTTCGTGGTAGGTTTTAGTGGGTATACCGGTCGCATCTCACCATCTTCACGCGACCGGGACTCCCACATACCCCAGCCCCGTCCCATGGCTGGGAACCAATAAAAGAAAAAAAAAATGGAACGGGTGGTGACGCTATTTATTCCAAACGGAAAATCTGTTAAACTACCTTTTTTCGCAACCCTACCCAAGAATGTAATCCATGTATCACGCGCCATTTACTCTTTACATAAATGCGGACAAATTTCATTGTAGGCGCCGGGGTTTCTTATAAACTTCTTGCGAAGCGAGAACACGCGATACATAATCGCGTCCCAGGAATAAAATATGCAGAGATGGGCTAAATGTTTGGAATACCTGAGGTGTTTCACGCACACCTTATGCGTACATTTACTTAGGTAGTTACTAAACTTTAGATGTAGAATCAATGAACATGTTGAAGCGAACTACGATGTTCTGGAGAGTAACACTTTTGAGTCTTCAATTAATATGACTTGTGTTAGGTTATACTAGCTGTACCCGCGACTTCGTCCGCGTGGAATTTAAAAAAAGTTAATTAGTTCATTCATATTTTTTTTTGGTTTTTGCATTTATTTGAATTATCATTTATTTTCAGTTTTTGTTGGATTATTTATCGAATCTTCTTTGATATTGAGATTGTGAATATCATCATAAATACTATGTATTAAAGTTTCAGTGTCCACCACAACCTAACAAAGACTGGTAGGAAGTTCTATATCATGATTACTATTGACTTCTAGACACTTTCCCTCTCCAACATCAAGAAGAATTTTACTAAATTCTGAATCAGCTGAATGATGTGCTCTCATGTTTTGTTTTAAATTAAGTTTTTAACAATGTCTCCAAAGTACTAAACGTTTTAGCCGGAACAAACAGACAGACAGACAAAAATTTAAAAATATTTTATTTTGGTCTATGTGCTGTGTATACAGACTTACGCATTTAGTAAAAAGTTGTTATTTTATTATTACAAACAGACACTCAAATTTTATTAATTTGTATGTATAGAAGATGTATAGACTAAATAAAGTAGCCTAAGTTACTCCTTATATCATCAGCTACCTATCAGTGAAAGTCCCGTCAAAATCGGTCCAGCCGTTCCAGAGATTAGCCGGAACAAACAGACAGACAGACAGACGGACAGACAGACAAAAATTAAAAAAAATGTTATTTTGGTCTATGTGCTGTGTATACAGACTTACGCATTTAGTAAAAAGTTGTTATTTTATTATTACAAACAGACACTCCAATTTTATTTATTTGTATAGAGTATAGATGTATAGATGTGCTGTGTATACAGACTTACGCATTTATTTATTTGTATAGATGTATAGACTAAATAAAAGTAGCCTAAGTTACTCCTTATATCATCAGCTACCTATCGGTGAAAGTCCCGTCAAAATCGGTCCAGCCGTTCCAGAGATTAGCCGGAACAAACAGACAGACAGACAGACAGACAGACGGACAGACAGACAAAGATTAAAAAAAATGTTATTTTGGTCTATGTGCTGTGTATACAGACTTACGCATTTAGTAAAAAGTTGTTATTTTATTATTACAAACAGACACTCCAATTTTATTTATTTGTATGTATGTATGTATAGATGTATAGATGTGCTGTGTACACAGACTTACGCATTTATTTATTTGTATAGATGTATAGACTAAATAAAAGTAGCCTAAGTTACTCCTTATATCATCAGCTACCTATCGGTGAAAGTCCCGTCAAAATCGGTCCAGCTGTTCCAGAGATTAGCCGGAACAAACAGACAGACAGACAGACAGACAGACGGAGAGACAGACAAAAATTAAAAAAAATGTTATTTTGGTCTATGTGCTGTGTATACAGACTTACGCATTTAGTAAAAAGTTGTTATTTTATTATTACAAACAGACACTCCAATTTTATTTATTTGTATAGATGTATAGATGTGCTGTGTATACAGACTTACGCATTTATTTATTTGTATAGATGTATAGACTAAATAAAAGTAGCCTAAGTTACTCCTTATATCATCAGCTAACTATCGGTGAAAGTCCCGTCAAAATCGGTCCAGCCGTTCCAGAGATTAGCCGGAACAAACAGACAGACAGACAGACAGACAGACGGACAGACAGACAAAAATAAAAAAAAATGTTATTTTGGTCTATGTGCTGTGTATACAGACTTACGCATTTAGTAAAAAGTTGTTATTTTATTATTACAAACAGACACTCCAATTTTATTTATTTGTATAGATGTATAGACTAAATAAAAGTAGCCTAAGTTACTCCTTATATCATCAGCTACCTATCGGTGAAAGTCCCGTCAAAATCGGTCCAGCCGTTCCAGAGATTAGCCGGAACAAACAGACAGACAGACAGACAGACGGACAGACAGACAAAAATTAAAAAAATGTTATTTTAGTCTATGTGCTGTGTATACAGACTTACGCATTTAGTAAAAAGTTGTTATTTTATTATTACAAACAGACACTCCAATTTTATTAATTTGTATGTATAGAAGATGTATAGACTAAATAAAGTAGCCTAAGTTACTCCTTATATCATCAGCTACCTATCAGTGAAAGTCCCGTCAAAATCGGTCCAGCCGTTCCAGAGATTAGCTGGAACAAACAGACAGACAGACAGACGGACAGACAGACAAAAATTAAAAAAAATGTTATTTTGGTCTATGTGCTGTGTATACATACTTACGCATTTAGTAAAAAGTTGTTTTTTTATTATTACAATCAGACACTCCAATTTTATTTATTTCTATAGAAGATGTATAGACTAAATAAAAGTAGCCTAAGTTACTCCTTATATCATCAGCTACCTATCGGTGAAAGTCCCGTCAAAATCGGTCCAGCTGTTCCAGAGATTAGCCGGAACAAACAGACAGACAGACAGACAGACAGACGGACAGACAGACAAAAATTTAAAAATATTTTATTTTGGTCTATGTGCTGTGTATACAGACTTACGCATTTAGTAAAAAGTTGTTATTTTATTATTACAAACAGACACTCCAATTTTATTTATTTGAATAGATGTATAGATGTGCTGTGTATACAGACTTACGCATTTATTTATTTGTATAGATGTATAGACTAAATAAAAGTAGCCTAAGTTACTCCTTATATCATCAGCTAACTATCGGTGAAAGTCCCATCAAAATCGGTCCAGCCGTTCCAGAGATTAGCCGGAACAAACAGACAGACAGACAGACAGACAGACGGACAGACAGACAAAAATTAAAAAAATGTTATTTTAGTCTATGTGCTGTGTATACAGACTTACGCATTTAGTAAAAAGTTGTTATTTTATTATTACAAACAGACACTCCAATTTTATTTATTTGTATAGATTACAAACAGACACTCCAATTTTATTTATTTGTATGTATAGAAGATGTATAGACTAAATAAAGTAGCCTAAGTTACTCCTTATATCATCAGCTACCTATCGGTGAAAGTCCCATCAAAATCGGTCCAGCCGTTCCAGAGATTAGCCGGAACAAACAGACAAACAGACAGACAGACAGACAGACAGACGGACAGACAGACAAAAATTAAAAAAAATGTTATTTTAGTATATGTGCTGTGTATACAGACTTACGGATTTAGTAAAAAGTTGTTATTTTATTATTACAAACAGACACTCCAATTTTATTTATTTGTATAGATGTATAGATGTATAGATGTGCTGTGTATACAGACTTACGCATTTATTTATTTGTATAGATGTATAGACTAAATAAAAGTAGCCTAAGTTACTCCTTATATCATCAGCTAACTATCGGCGAAAGTCCCGTCAAAATCGGTCCAGCCGTTCCAGAGATTAGCCAGAACAAACAGACAGACAGACAGACAGACAGACGGACAGACCGACAAAAATTAAAAAAAAAATGTTATTTTGGTCTATGTGCTGTGTATACAGACTTACGCATTTAGTAAAAAGTTGTTATTTTATTATTACAAACAGACACTCCAATTTTATTTATTTGTATAGATGTGCTGTGTATACAGACTTACGTATTTAGTAAAAAGTTGTTATTTTATTATTACAAACAGACACTCCAATTTTATTTATTTGTATAGATGTATAGATGTGCTGTGTATACAGACTTACGCATTTATTTATTTGTATAGATGTATAGACTAAATAAAAGTAGCCTAAGTTACTCCTTATATCATCAGCTAACTATCGGTGAAAGTCCCGTCAAAATCGGTCCAGCCGTTCCAGAGATTAGCCGGAACAAACAGACAGACAGACAGACAGACAGACGGACAGACAGACAAAAATAAAAAAAAATGTTATTTTGGTCTATGTGCTGTGTATACAGACTTACGCATTTAGTAAAAAGTTGTTATTTTATTATTACAAACAGACACTCCAATTTTATTTATTTGTATAGAGTATAGATTGTAAACTAGCGGCCCGTCCCGGCTTCGCACGGGTGCGCCGCAGGGCGAAGCTAGTCAATAAAACGTAGCCTAAGTTACTTATTATATCATCAGCTACCAATCAGTGAAAGTCCTGTCAAAATCTGCCCAGCCGTTCCAGAGATTAGCCGGAACAAACAGACAGACAGAGAGACAAAATTTAAAAAATATATATATTGTCTATGTACTGTGTATATGCGTATATGTACGCATTTAGTAAAAAAGTGGTTATTCTATTATTACAATCGGGCATTCCAATTTTGTTTAATTGTATATATACATTTGATTTTGATAACCCGTGTACCATAACGCCTATAGACATACCAGAAGATCTATAGTACTATTTAAGTACATACTGTGTAAATATATAAAAATAAATAAAATAAAATAATAAAATTCGACCCTCCCATAAAGAACTGCTCGATCACGTGGTCGATTTCGTATGGAAGGTTTGAATTTTTTTTTTCACTTTTCCACTCGTGTTTCTTGAGGAAAGTTGTTTACTTTCATGGTCTGAATCACCTATTTAAATTGGGCAGGTGTTCTAAAAATCGCCTGTATTCAATAAATACTCATTGGTCTATTCGTTACTACGATAGCGCAGACCGTCATACAAGCGTGTCATACTTATACCGGCTACTTTATGTCGTTTCAGTTCATAAATGATACTACTGAGTCGAGCCTCCTCCAAATTCATGGAGGGAGTTAGCCTACTATTCCACGCTAGCAAGATGGGTTGGCACAGGGTTTGTATAAAGTTTTCATTCTCATATGGCTAGGTTATTAGTCTCTTACCCTTCTTTAGTCGCCTCTTGCGACACCCTCAGGATAGTATGGGTTGGTGACATTGTGTATTCTAAATCCGTCACTACACGGACTTTATGACAGAGGGTAAAAAGCGCAAATTAAATTATATGTTCACTGTTTTGACTACATAATGAGATTCGTAATCAACTTAAAACAGTTAATTGAGTTTGCGACTACAAGAATTCTTTCCGTGGGACCCAGGCCCCACAGGCAGTAAGATAATAGAATTATCAAGTAGTCTTTAATTAAATATTATTTTTGACGAAAGGTGAAGAATGTACCTGTTATTAGCTCGTTGGAAGGTTGTTTATTTATTTTCCCATTGGTCTAGGGTCTAGGGGTTTTTTTTTGTGACAACACCACAGAATTGTAGTCCGTGTCCTTTTTAGCAATGAATGGTAATTATTTGCTCTTCTTTTTTTTCCTTTCCTCTGTCGTACCCAGCGCCTTGTCACCTGGGACATTGGTGTTTCATTTAACCTATTCTCAGTAGTGCTTCCTTAGCTTATGTTTGGTAATAGTTGTTTGGTCTTGATATTTAAATTATATTCCGTAAGGTCTAGGGGTTACATATGCCGCCTTTGGATCAACAGGTCTCGGGTTCGATTCCGGGGTCGGGCAAGTGTCTAAATCAGAGGCACTTGCTCTGAGTCTGGGTGTCGCTTGTGTTCGTGAATTACATGTTTTTAAACTGCCCCCGCGATACAGCTTGGTCTAATTGGTCTAGTGGTCAGATGTGCCGCCTTTGGATCAACGGGTCCCGGGTTCGATTCCGGGGTTGGGCCAGTGTCTTTGTCTAAACCAGAGGCACTGGCTCGGAGTCTGGGTGTCATTTCTATCTATAATATTATGTATGTATTTACAAAAAAAAAAGTATATAAGTAGTTTATCATCCATCTCGTTACCATAACACAAGCATTAAGTTGCTTAACTTGGGACGAGATGGCGTTGTGTCAAATGTCCAAGGATATTTATTTATTTATTTATAAAGTGCAGGGGTATCGCTTAAAAAAAAAATACGATAGACGATCTTATTAGTAATGTTACTTGTTACCTACTAACTTCTCTGCCCATAAATGACCCACTACTGAGTTGGGTCTCCTCCAACTACATAAAGGGCAATTAGCCTACTGTACCACGCTGGCCACACGGGTTGGCACAGGATTTCGTATCAAGTTTTCCTTCTCTTGTTCTTCTTTCCCTTATCTGTGTCCTTCTTTCCCTTATTTACTTTAATCGGCTCTTGCGACACCATCAGGATGGAATGGGGTGGTGACATTGTGTATTCTAAATCCGTCACCACACGGACTTTATGACAGAGGGTAAAAAGCGCAAATTAAATTCTATGTTCACTGTTTTGACTACATAATGAGATTCGTAATCAACTTAAAACAGTTAATTGAGTTTGCGACTACAAGAATTCTTTCCGTGGGACCCAGGCCCCACAGGCAGTAAGATAATAGAATTATCAAAGGTCTTTAATTAAATATTATTTTTGACGAAAGGTGAAGAATGTACCTGTTATTAGTCTAGGGTTTTTTTTGTGACAACACCACAGACTTGTAGTCCGTGTCCTTTTTAGCAATGAATGGTAATTATTTGCTCTTCTTTTTTCCTTTCGTCTGTCGTACCCAGCGCCTTGGCACCTGGGACATTGGTGTTTCATTTAACCTACTCTCAGTAGGTGCTTCCTTAGCTTATGTTTGGTAATAGTTGTTTGGTATTGATATTTAAATTATATTCTGTAAGGTCTAGGGCTTACATATGCCGCCTTTGGATCAACAGGTCTCGGGTTCGATTCCGGGGTCGGGCCAGTGTCTTTGTCTAAATCAGAGGCACTTGCTCTGAGTCTGGGTGTCATTTGTGTTCTTGAATTACATGTTTGTAAACTGCCCCCGCGATACAGGTTATACCTAGTGCAGGGGTATCGTTTAAAAAAAAAGTCTATCTTTACAAGCTTACCCAATACGATAGTCGATCTTATTAGTAATCTTACTTGTTACTTACTAACTTCTCTGCCCATAAATGACCCACTACTGAGTTGGGTCTCCTCCAACTACATAAAGGGCAATTAGCCTACTGTACCACGCTGGCCACACGGGTTGGCATAGGATTTCGTATCAAGTTTTCCTTCCCTTGTCCTTTTTTGTCCTTCTTTCCCTTATCTGTGTCATTCTTTCCCTTATTTACTTTAGTCGGCTCTTGCGACACCATCAGGATGGAATGGGGTGGGGACTTTGTTTTTTTAAATCCGTTACCATGCCTGCTATTTGAATAACTAATTAGACGCGCTAATATTTTGTTGGTTTTCGAATTTGTAACTACAAAATATCGTCTCTGTATAGGAAGAATTAACTGTTTGGCCAAATTCAACCTAAGTCGGTGATACCTTAGGTCGAATATAACTACATATTTTTGGAGACTTACTTACTTCTCGCTCTACAGGGACGATATATGGAAAACATTTTGAAATGTGAAAGTGGTCGTGGGTGTTTTATATTAACTGCCGCTTCAATATCCCACCTGATGGTAAGTGGATTCCGTCGCCCATAGGTTTGTTCTCTGTATAATTACAGGCGTTGGTCGCAGTCTAAAAAGCATCGCAAGCGCCGCAAGACGTGAGGTCTGCAATTGCAATGGGACTATTACTACTACTGAGCCCTTACATGACCCACTGCTGAATTGGGCCTCCTCCATTTACATGAACTACTGCTAATAATCCCATATTATATGACCCACTCTTGAGTCGGGCTAGCTCCAGTTACACGGAAAAATAGTCTAATGTGCCACGCTGGCCAGGCGGGTTGGCACCGGGCACCGTTTCAAGTTTTCCTCCTCTTTAGTTTCCAATAATAATAATTTGGATGCTTTAAAACCACATCCAAATTATTTTATAAATAACTAGTGGCCCGCCCCGGCTTCGCCCGTACAAAGCGGGGGTGGGTTATACATATAACACTTCCCCTTGAATCACTCTATCTATTAAAAAAAACCGCTTCAAAATCCGTTGCGTAGTTTTAAAGATGATTGCATACATAGGGACGGACAGAAGAATGCGACTTTGTTTTATACATACTATGTAGTGATAAATATCATTGGACATTTCACACAACCCCATCTCGTCCCAAGCTAAGCAACTTAATGCTTGTGTTATGGTAACGAGATGGATGATAAACTACTTATATACATTTTTTTTGTAAATACATACATGTTATATTTCTATCTATAACATGTATGTATTTACAAAAAAAACACCCAGACCCGGAACAAATACTTGTAGGTCGTAAAAATATTTCTTCCGTGCGGGGATCGAACCCGCGACATGCTGCGCAGCAGTCGATCGCTCAACCATTATTTAAAAGTGTTTATTTATTTGTTTTACACAGACACTTGTGGAAGGCAACAAAAATAAAATAAACTTGACTTAAAAAAACTTTTATTATAACCCTACCATTAAACTTAATCTATAATAATATACAAATATTAGTTAATAGAGAGAGATAGAGAGTTAGATTAATTGTTCTCATTCCCGTAACTATTTTATATACCCTTATTTTAAGTTTTAGTAATAAATAGAAAAGGTTTACTAATTAAATTGTCAACATAGATTAAATTCACCCCTGATAATGCTTCAGATCAAGGGAACCTGTTACATTAAATACCTGTTACATTAAATACCTGTTACGTTAAATGAATGGCAATCCTTTTGCTCCTAATTGAACCCCGTGAGGAAGTTTTATGCGTTTTGTAATCGCTTGTAATCTTATTAGACGTTTGCAAATACATTTAAAAATAAAAAGAGTTTTTTTGGTGAAATTGATATCGTATCGCGTGGTCAATTAGCTTCATTTTAGCCTATAAAATACCCGCTACTGATCCCTCCTCCACGGAGGGGAATTAATCTATTCTGTCTCACCAACCGTTTTCTTTCTATTAAGGCTAGCTTTTTACATTGCTTTTTAATTCGGGTCCTACAACACCCTCATGAATGGAATAGGGTGGTTTAAAATGTATCTAAAATAGGTCACAGCATTAACTTAATTTGTGCATTTTATGCGACAAGTTAGATAAGATACACTTAATTACCGACTTCAAAAATAATGATAAACCTAAAAACTGCAAAATATTAATGCAAATATAAACAACCATTTGAAGACAGTTCGAACTTAAATTGACACCGACGTTAATGAGATTAAGGGCCTCCGCGCATTATGCGGCCAAGTCGCTAGGGCCAACTAATTCTTCTACGATGTATATAGCTGCGCGCATTACGCGGCCAACGAAAAACAGTTTTGGTCGCGCGGCCAACGAAAAACATCGCGTCACATACGCTGCCTATTGGCCGCCGCGACCAATCCGCGCATTATGCGGCCAGGCCGCGAGACTGCCGCGCGGCCTGGCCGCCTAAATGCGCGGGGGCCCTAAAGGTATACGACTTTCCCGACGAGTTTTTGTTTTTGTTTTTCATTTGTAACTAGCCAGTTCACCCCCTCGCAGCACGCGCTGGGCTGAACCTGAGTCCCGCACGCCCCATACCCCAGGCTGATGTAGATAGTCCATAAAGGATTATACAGCGGTAAAAGATACAATACTAGTTATGGTTTGTAACTGGAGTGATGTCGAGTAATCGCAAGTCATATAACAGCATACTACTTGACATTTTTGGGTTTAAGTAAGTTAATTTTTTTTTAATGAAACCCCTTCCCTTTGCTACGCGGGGGCAGTTCACAAACGTGTAATTCACGAACACAAATGACACCCAGACTCAAAAGACCAAATACCTCTTATTTAGACAAAGACCCTGGAATCGAACCCGGGGCCCGTTGATCCAAAGGCGGCAACTTCTACAATATTTTTATACCATCGGTTATGCTTAAAAGATTACTGTGTATTATATTGTAATACTTTTTAGATATTTTTTTTTTAAATGATTTATTCAAATATTTTACAAATGTACCACAATGCATCTTTCTGCATATAATATTGATTAAAGCTTTTTCTTGACACTAGTTTTTAACTGCTTCAAAAATGGTAGTACTAGAAGTTGCATTGCTATTTGCAAGTCTATGGTCTAATTTAACTTTCACTCTCACTTATATTCTTGTAAAATAGACCGCACGTATAAAATAGACCGCGTTGAAAAAACCTTTTCTTTTATCACGAAAAGTAGGTTTTAAGTTGCTCTATCGTATCGTACCCAACTGTTAAAATGTGACAGCATCGCACACGCCTTATCTGATGACGTCATGTGAATTATAGGATATCTGGGCCATTCCCAGATTGGACAGGGGCGTTACGAGGCGCTCATAGAATTCCATAGAAATAGTTCTAAATTTCGTTTCGGTTGACTCGGATCTGCGTTCACTACAAATGTATAACATAGCGAACGTAACTACTAGAATTTAATTTCGAATATTACGTTGAAACATTAATCACGTTGGTGAAGATTGATTCACATCAGGGAGTTGGGATTATGTAATGTCGCCATTAATCTGAAATTGAATCCTTATACCAATATAATAGGCCAGTAATTGGCATGTTAGGTTACGTAACTGGCACCCAAGTTAGGCATTTCATGTTTAAATCCAGTACCTTTGCCTTGTTTAATTATCTATAATTGATTGGCAGTAAATTATTTAGATGGATTCATCATCATCATCCTTTCAGCCAAAAGACGTCCACTGCTAGACATAGGCCTCCCCCAAGGATTTCCACGAAGGCCAGTCCCTGAGCCGCCCGCATCCATTGCTTTCCGGCGACTTCGACTAGGTCACTCCGTTTTCCGGAACGCGGTCGCCACTCGAGGACTTTTCTGCCCCATCGAGCGTCAGTCCTGCGACCTACGTGCCCTGCCCATTGAAACTTAAGTTTGGCAATCATGTGGGCTATGTCGATAACTCTGGCTCTCCTGCGTATATTCTCATTTCTGATTCGATCTCGCAGGGAAACTCCGGCTTTGCCCTTAGATGGATTATTTAGTAAATATACGTGTGGTGTTTTTTTTTTAAATAACATTTTCCTCTCTGACATTATCAGTTTTCCTTTTTTCCGGCACCTAACTGCAAAGGAAGGAAAACGAAACCCTGTGCCAACCCGTCCGGCCAACGTGGCAAAGTAGGCTACCCTCCATGTAATGGGAGGAGGTCCCACCCAGCAGTGGATGATTTATGGGCTGACGATTAGCGGCAGTATTTAGATAGAGGTTATATATAATTATTTCGATAGCTGATGCGTCTGCCGAAACTAGGACGAATATAAGTTTTACTATTAAAAAAAAAAGTCGCCTTTTCATTATGCATTTTAACTGTGTTTCGTCGTTCCCAACCACTACTGATTCTACCTTACCATCATCATAATTGCCGACGCCGGATAAACACATTATTATTAGTATTAATATATTGTGAAAGCAAGCCCGCGCAGCCAGTTATGGCCAAACATCAACAGTACCTGGTAAATAGGAGCAATCTTTAACTAAGAACGTCATGCTTCAGTTAAGCCCTGAGCAACGGCACCTGCTCAAAATCATGACGCATGTCACAGCTGTCGCCCTAATGTGCCCGCACCTTTACGGTAATATGAACACCAGACCCAGATCGTATTATTATTCATACCCATATTCAATATCGTAATCAAATTGTGTTCCTTGCGTTAATTAACCTGTCATGATATCATTATATGGGTCTTATATTAGGAAGGAAGTCGAAACATAAGCCGTGTAAGTATCACAGGTGGGCCAAATCAGTATTATTTCCGTGTGATGACGGATTTAGAACACATACTGTCACCACCCCATTCCATCCCGATGGTCTCATATGAGTCGATAATAGTACCTAAGTGATCCCGTATCCGCGCGGAGTGTTAAATGCAATCAATAATAATGATCAAGTACATCATAAATCTGGTATATGCATTTGGCGCAGTGGTTGAGCGATCGACTGCTGCGCAGCACGTCGCGGATACGATCCCCACATGGAAGAAATATTTGTACGACCTACAAGTATTTGTTCCGGGTCTGGGTGTTTTCTATCTATAATATGTATCTATTTACAAAAAAAAATGTATATAAGTAGTTTATCATCCATCTCGTTACCATAACATAAGCATTAAGAATAAATATTTTTGGTATTACCCAATAAAGTTTTCTTTAAACACTTGCTGTTCATTACGATAATAAACCACAAAAAGAATATTGTAACATCACATTATGTGGAATACTTGGAACGTTAATCCCATTATGGTGTTAGATGCCATGTTAGTAAGTACTTCAAAGGCTTCCGAGTAATGCTGAAAGCGTGTACTAGGTTCCTCCGGATGATATTGAACTATAGACGTTGAAAGATACTAGGCGTTTTGTTCTATTCGGTATTTGGAGTGGATTGATGTGACCTGTGCTGACCTGAGATAGTCCGTGTGATGTGATATGTTATATGCCATTAATTAGGGTTTCGTAAGAGCTGACTAAAGGAAATAACACGGTAAGATATCAAGCGGTACGAGATGGAAAACTTGATACCAAACCCTGTGCGAACCCGTCTGGCCAGCGTGGAACTGTAGACTAATTACTCTCCATGTCATGGGAGGAGGCCCGACTCAGCAGTGGGTCATTTATGGGCTGAGAAGAGTTAGTTTTTAGGCGCAAACGGATGATCATTCAGCCAGACGAGGTGTAATGTCTGGCTAGGGGTCGCAGCGCCTATTCCCCCGATAGTTGTAGTCGGTGAATTCTTAACTATGCGAATTGCTCTTTAAATTTCGCTATCACGGTGTAGGAAAAAAATAGCATTTTTCTATTCTATTCTACGACTTTTTGGTAATTCTCGCATTTGTATTATATTCAGATTTTTCGGGTAAATTGTGTAAAGTATGTAGCATGTTGGTCTACATCATGTATATATACTGTTTTCCCTACAACAATGTGTCAACGTTCAACAAATGAATTCTATTTTGTCAAATACAAACAAAATTAGGGAACCAAAACGACAAAACAAACTTGAATCCCAAGTTTACCGAGCTAACAAACAAACTGAGATCAAGTAATTCGAACGCGTGTGGACTACTGTGGATACTCGGAAAAGGTCTGACAATGTGTTAGTTAGACCTCTTTCGGTCTCTATTGAGTTGCCCCCAACAATGTTGATATTTTTACTGCTATTGTCCGAGGTAGGCAACGTTTTATGTCCCACCAAGGCTATTGGTGTTCACGACACCTTGACGTCAAATTTAATTAAAAACCAAAGACCTGAATACAAATCATGTATAAAATAGAAATCATGCAAATTCAAATAATTTATTTTACTTATATCACGATGGACACTTACAAATTGTCAGCATATTATTGATAACATTTGTATAATGCATATTGTCCATGTGGTGACGGATTTAGAATACACCATGACTGTATTCTAAATCCGTCACCACAAGGACCCCATTCCATCCCGAGGGTGTCATATGAGCCGACACAAGGAAATTACAAGGCCAAAGAGCTAGTCGCAAGCTCTTTTTCCATTCGAAGCATTCAAGTAGAATACACAGCAAGATTATTCTTGTAATAATATTATGTACTAACGGACCTCGTCCTGTCAAAAAGATAGCGGCATTAAAGTGCAAATTGACACTTTGACATTAGGAACACACCTACATTGCTTAGACAACAGTCAGTGGTTGTCATTTAATATGAACTTTATACAATAGCAACAAAGCTCAAATTGTCTCTACATTTTAGTTAGACTAGCGGACCCGACAGACTTCGTCCTGTCAAAAAGATAGCGGCAATATAGTGCAAATTGACACTTTGACATAAGGAACACACCTACATTGCTTAGACAGCAGTCAGTGGTTGTCATTTAATATGAACTTTATACAATAGCAATAAAGCTCAAATTGTCTCTAAAAAAGAAAAAAAGCTGCTTTTAGGGAGGGGGTTTCCGGCAATTATTCGAATTTTACTCGACGTTAAAACCATCCTTGAACTACAACGAACATTTCAAAAAAAGAATTGGCCAAATTGGTCCAGGCGTTGTTGAGTTATGCGGTTACCAACACATTTTGCGATTCATTTTTATATTATAGAAGATTATAGATATCACAGTTTTTAGCCCCCGACGCAAAACGAGGAGTGTTATACGTTTGACGTGTCTGTCTGTCTGTCTGTTTGTGGCACCGTAGCTCGCGAACGGATGAAGCGATTTCAATACAGTTTTGTATGACAGGTGAGTTACGGGCGAGTGTTCTTAGACATGTTTGATGAAAATCGGTTGAGTCGTTTAAAAGTTATGGGGGGTGAAAGTGGGGAAAAATAACCGCAAGTCTGCAAATATAATCGAGTGGGGTCTCAAATGAAAGCGCATCACGTGCACATTACACACATCATAATAAGCGTGTACCTATAAAAAGCAGACCGCTCCTATTTATTTATTACCTGAAACCCTGGTCCCCCAACGCGATGTATTTTTTTATTTTTTACTTTTTATAGGTTACTGTCGGGGGTTTATTTAAATTTTTAATTTAATTTTTATTTTTTCCTATCATTAATATTTTGTATACTTACATCTAATGTGTATAACTACTACTACTTTTCAGCCTAAAATCACACACTGTCGAGTCGGACCTCCTTCCATTACATGGATAATAATTAGCCTACAATGCCACGCTGTCCATATGGGTTGACAGAGGGTTTCGTGTCAAGTGTTCCTTCTCTTGCGGCTAGGTTATCGGCCTTGACATATCATTTTGTCGGCTCTAACGACACCCTAAGAATGGAAGGGGTTATCAGGTGGTGACACTATGCTTTCTAAATCCGTCACCACACAAAACTGTGTATAAATGTGTATCTAAATATTGAGATGGTACGGTCAGAATATTGATACCTTCGAATTTTCCTCATATGGAAGTTCCAGGAGTAAGATTTATAGAGGAGCTGTTTACAGCCCTATATAAATATGCTATTAAGGTCTGTACACCATCCTTAGAGGCGTGAGTCCCTATTCAAATTTTATAACAGTAAATGCTTAGCCAATCTAGCTTCATATTATATTAGATAGCTTTTCTATGTGTGAATATAGTAGAAACATAGCTTATGATGCGATTTTTATTTTAAAATATGCCAACGGTTTTTCTTAGAATTGTTTTATCAATATTAATTCATCCCTTTCCATCGATTCTTTAGTTGAATCGTTCGAGTTCGTGTTTCGTTGTCATTATTGATTTTGAATAATACTCGTAAATCAGAAGTCATATTTTTAGTAAAACCTGTAATATACTACGTTCCTGAGATTAACACGTTCAAACAAACAAACTCAACAGCTTTATAATATTAGTATAGATGTTAAAACTCTAACAAAAATGTCTCCACATATTTTTCTTCCATCGTTTTTTTACCGACAAATATTTACACATGCAAAGTTATTTTAGGATAACACGAAATTACTCCACCAAAAGAGACGAATAAATACTTAGTTTCTGTTCAAATAAGGTTTCTGACGTCATAATTGAAATACTGACAGTGATTCCGTACTGTAAATATTAGGTAATATCGTTTACATTACGAGAAGTGTTTTCAGAGATAACGATTTATTCTTGCGAATACCATCATCAGTTTGTTATTGAGTAAAATATCGTGATGGGGAATGCATTTCGCGCTTTTGCTATCACGATGTCATTTGTGATTGAAACATTTTCTAAATTCCAAATTTAAATTACTTTTAGGCCCTAGAGACGTCAACACCAAATTGTAGCCTTTGTTTACATGCCAACAAATCAGCCCCTTTTTAACCCCCGACGCAAAAAGAGGGGTGTTATAAGGTTGACGTGTCTGTCTGTGGCACCGTAGCTCTTGAACGGATGAAGCGATTTCAATATAGTTTTTGTATGAAAGGTGAGTTACGGGCGAGTGTTCTTAGACATGTTTGATGAAAATCGGTTGAGCCGTTTAAAAGTTATGACGGGTGAAAGTGGGAGTGGGGTCTCAAATGAAAGCGCATCACGTGCAATTTAACAAAATCTACATTATAATAAGCGTGTACCTATAAAAAGTATAAAATAAAAATAAAATTTAAAATTAAAAAAAACCCCCGACACAATAACCTTTAAAAAGTAAAAATAAATACATCGCGTTGGGGGACCAGGGGTCAGGTAATAAATAAGTGGGAGCGGTCCCCCAACGCGATGTATTGTGTCGGGGGTTTTTTTAAATTTTTAATTTATTAATAGATGCGATAAAAAAAATTAAAATATATGTTTTAAAAATATAAATATTCTTCGTCTCAGCCCACAACTGACCCACTGCTGAGTCGGGCCTCCTCCAATTACATGTAGGGTTATTAGTCTACTGTGCCATGCGTGGCTAGGTTACCGGTCTTGTCATTTCCTATTGCCGGCTCTTGGACCTATTGCCGACACCCTCAGGAAGAAATGGGTTCAACGGGTCCCGGGTTCGATACCCGGGTCGGGCAAGTGTCTTTGTCTAAACCAGAGGCACTGGCTCGGAGTCTGGGTGTCATTTCTATCTTTAATATGTATGTATTTTCAAAAAAAAAAGTTTATAAGTAGTTTATCATCCATCTCGTTACCATAACACAAGCATTAAGTTGCTTAGCTTGGGACGAGATGTCGTTGTGTGAAATGTCCAAGGATATTTATTTATTTATGTATTCTAAATCCTACACCACACACATTTGATACAAATGTTATAACACATTATCTTAAATAGCCGTGAGCCCGCTATACCGTTATATTTTCACATAAACGATCAGCGAGGTATTACGTTGATTAAGAAGGTAACAAAATTATGTTTTATGTTTCAGACGTCGACGACGCTTATTCTCCTTCTCCACTTATCTCTTCATACAGTTGATGAGGGCCACGCCATAAATCCTAGTAAGTATAAAAGTACTCATACTTTGTCGCTTATTATCATTTTGTTTACTTTGCCCGCAATTTGTGGTCTTTGTAGCATTATAAAGGGGATTTAAACTTTTTAGGATGTCATAAAAGTTTAATCTTGAAGCTTCCACTTTGACCGTATTTGGTTTCTTTGTGTTGTAATCGCTATTTGTGTATCCATTGCAGTTGCCTCCTTAATAATTGATATAATAATTCATAATTGAAGTATTTAATAATGGCGTGCCATAGAGCTTAAAATGTGCCAAGCTTTTGGAGTCTTTGGCCCATTTGTCTTATAATCTTTTGACATATTCTGACTACTTTCACTTTTTTTTTTGTTGGACATCGTCAAGGAAAACTGGCCATTGAGGGTCTAGCTGAGGTGCGGTAAGTATGGTGGAAATTAGCACCCCGACTTACCCACTAAAAATGGTGCCCACTCCAGGGGGAACATGTTACGTGACCTTTTTACTTCTGACTTTCATTCCTTCAACGTACGCAAGTATCATGATGATAAAAATACCAATAGCTGTGTCCACACCAACCGAGCAAGGCTCGCGGCAGCCTCGGGGCTGTTGGGCGCAGATTAACTTTTTTTTTGTTTCGCTGGGGAAATGCTTTATGCATACCACCGCCCCCCTGGGGAGAGGGCGGTGATTATGTGGGACTCCTGGGACAGAACCCGTATACCCACTACAACCCCAGCGGTATACCCTCACACGGCACGCTTGGGGCGCCAACGGTTCGCGTAAGCGCAGTCCACGTTGACGCCCCGACGAGGTGCTACGCGGGCAAGCGACTATCAGAGAGGGCGTCCCGGTACACTGGGACGCCCTCAGTCATCGAGGCTTTGGGCGTAGTTACCTCGGCCGAGCAACCCCAAGACACGTCGCGAGGCTGCCGCGCGAGTCGTGCTCACAAATATCCGTATATTGACGATAAAAAGAGCATTTGTTAATAAAAATTTATGATTTACGAGTATTTGTATACATGATAATTACTCATATTTCAGTTGAGCACCGTTCGGAACCAAATTAAACTATGTAGTTGTATGATCACGGTCTTGAAATGGCGTTTAAAAAAAAAGACGAACCCACTTACTTTCTTCCGCCACGTCTTTCCCCGCTCGATTGGTGTCGCGTTCCGACCTGGGTAGGTTCTAAAAAAATATGTATCCGTTCACCATGGTGAACGCCATAATTGGTTTAAACAAAAAAACATTATTCTATTCTACTCATATAATGCGCCTATGTCAATATAAAATCCACTTTAATGAGGAACGGACATTAGCTTGGGCTCAATCGTATAACAAATACAAAACACTAAAAAGTAACAAAAAAATAGGACCTTTATAAATCATTTGGTATTTATTATGGTTACATTTACTAAGTCAAATTTAAAAAAGAAATGTGCAATGGAATTACAAGCTACGATTTTTTTAATTTATCTAGTCATTTTAATAATAACGTTTTAAATGTTAGTTTGTAATTTCATTGAACATTTCTTTTACAATTTTAGATTAAATAAGTATGTCTCTTTTGTCTATATTAATAAAAATGTTGAGAGTGAACAAAAATCTGATGCCTTTTTGCGAGTTCCCTTTGAAGTTGATAATGAGGTCATCTAACTTAGAAGATTTTTAAGACAATTTCCGTGCCCCTTGAGTTGATTTATATAAGCAATCTTTCTCTTTTTAACCCCCGAAAAATGGGAGGTATTATAAGTTGGGCGCGTCTTTGTATTTGGCAGTGGTTTTGTCAAAATCTATTCGTTTCAAGAAGATTCACGATTTTCTACTGATATCGAGATTTCTAAATAAATGACATATAACTTAATTCAATATGAGTTTCATAGCAAACTATTAATCCGGTTTCGAAAAGTTTTTTTAAATATATGAAAATAATTCTTCCGAGCCGGCTGCTTCCAAAAAAATTGAGCCCCCCTTATATAATTAACGATAAACTTTTGCATGCAGACGTAAAACAACTGAGTCATTAAGCTTTTTACGAGCTATCTCATCAAAATCATTAAGTTCCTCATTCATTGGCAATAGCTTTTTTACTAGGACACCCGTAAAACGTCCCAGTGGCATATTTTATAACGATGAGTAATTAAAAATACAGCCTGTTAAAGTTTTAAGCTTAGAAAACGGCTTTAATGAAGGCAGACGCTTTATTAGGCTAATTACCCTCCATGGAGGAGGTCGGACTCAACAGTGGGTTTCAAAAGATTTCGATCTATTCTTTACATGTATAGAGTTCTTGTTACACACTGTAAAAAGGTTCACGAGACCGGTTTGTGAAATTAAACCTACCGATTTATCCCGTGAGCTTAAAAATGTTCAGATCACTCCCCTTGATGCCAGATGTAATAAATTTAAGCGTTTTATGAAACCCTTTTAGGGGACCTTGCAAAAATAATAAGCTTAATTTAAAATGTGGAACGAGCTAGGCTGTGTTTGGAGTATTAAGGCTTAATTATTTTAATGTACAGTCAGAAAATAAGTGACAGCTAGAAATATTGTAAGGAATAAATTATTGATCATCATCATTTCAGCCAAAAGACGTTCACTGCTGGACATAGGCCTCACCCAAAGATTTCCACGAAGGCTGTTCCTGAGCCACACGCCGTCCGGTGACCTTAACCAGGTTGTCGGTCCTCCGTGTGGTAGGTAGGCACTGCGCTTTCCGGAACGCGGTTGCCACTCGAGAACTTCTCTGCCATATTGGGAAATAAATTATTGACTATATTGAATTTTTACCTAATTCCACGAACTAATGGGTACTTTGGGCGGTGCGTGAAGCTATTCGTGTTGACTGCCGTGCGTGAAATGTTGACAGCTGGTCTGCCTTAATGATTACCAGTTATGCTTCTAGATGGGCCTCGTCTCGGAATCGGCAATGACTCCGAGTAAATACTACTGATTATCAAAATCAAGTTAGACTGGTGTCCTTTCCAATCGAAGTAGGAAAAGGCGAGGTATATAATGAAAATTCTACAAACTAACTACTACCACTACTACTACTCAGCCCATACGTGACCCAGTGTTGAGTCGAGCCTCCTCCAATTACATGGAGGGTAATTAGCCTACCGTACCACGCTGGCAAGACGGGTTGGCACAGGGTTCGTATCAAGTTTTCCTTCTTTTACGGCTAGGTGATTTGCCTCTTGCTTCCCCTGAGTCGCATCTTACGACACCCTCGGGATGTTATGGGTTGTTGACACTGTGAATTTTAAATCCGTCACCACACGGACATGATGATAGGTAATGAAACGAAATATTTCTATTTCTATATAAAGTACCGTATTGTTACGTAAGTATTGTTGCCATGAACACATTATATGAGGGTGGATTGATAAGTTTCCGTCCTGACCAAGAGATAGCGCCACTAGGCCTACCTTAAGGTGACATTCTATAGTACCATCCTTGGATAGCTTGTAGCTATAGTTTCAGCCCGATCGCCTTGCTAGTGTAGGTTTGAGAGCATGCTGAACAAGACACCTTTGTGTTTTTCGTAAAAATGGAAAAGCAGAAAAATCGTGCTGTCATCAAATACTTTTATTTGAAGGGGTTAACGCCGAAGGAAATTAAAGAAGAGATGGACTCAGCACTGGGGACATCATCCCCGTCATATTCAACCGTTAAGCAGTGGGTTTCCGAGTTTAAAAAGGGTCGTGTGAGCACCTCTGATGAGCCTCACTCAGGACGCCCCGTTGAGGTCACAACTCCAGATATAATCGAAGAAATTCATCAAATAGTGCTGGGAGACCGCAGATTGAAAGTGCGTGAGATAGCTGAGACCTGTAAGATGTCATATGAACGTGTGCAACATATTTTGCACCAACATTTGCATATGGAAAAGCTCTGTGCAAGATGGGTGCCGCGTTTGCTAACAGTCGACCAAAATCATCAATCGTTGCGACGGCTAAAATCAACGATCTAAAGTTTGAATTGATGCCGCACCCTCCTTACTCTCCAGACCTAGCCCCGAGTGACTATTTTCTGTTCCCTAACCTCAAAAAATGGCTTGGCGGTAAGAGATTTGCGGACAATGAAGAACTAATCGAAGCTGTAAATGGTTATTTTGAGGAGCTTGACGAATCAGTCTACAGAGATGGCATTAATAGACTGGAACACCGCTATGAGAAATGTATCAGCATTGGAGGAGATTATGTTGAGAAATAAAAAAAAAATTAAAATATCCTTTTTTTTCTTAGTCAGGCCGGAAACTTATCAATCCACCCTCGTATACAAGGAAATACAAGCTCTTCTGTAGTTTCAAAACCTACTGCAGTTTTTTTTATATTCTAATAGTAGATTCGGCAGAATTAATTAAGTACTACGTTGATCTCGAATAGAAATTAAATTATTAAGTCTTTTCATTAGACTTGAAAAAGGAACTGTAAATAAACATCCGCAAATTCTATGTTCGAATGAAATGAAAAACACAAATCCTATGGGAGAGCTGTTAAAAAAGGAGCAAGACCCGGGCCAGCCTAGTTTTTTAATATCACCGAATTCTCATTCATTCCCTGGAGATCAGAGTTGGTGAGCCATCAAAGTGTCAGCGAGACAGCTCCCTCAAAATTATTCGGCAAATAAAATTCGGTATATCGCAAGTTTATCTTCAATTCCGTTCGGAATATCGCCTTGAATATATCATTTGATACCGCGAAGATTACCGGGTTGTTGTTGACGGTACAGGATTTTTACATAAAATATTCATCGTTGCTAAAGCCCCAAATCGCGTGCGACGACCATCATTTTTTTCTGACACTTTATTCCGTTGCCTGTTTCATTAAGCATTGTCGTTATAGCTTTTATTATATCGTGGAAAGGTAATTACTGAATACAATGAGGGATTTTTGTATTTTTTTATGCCGTTCGTCGTGCCAAGTGTCACATGTATTCGGGGAACAATAGAATTCTTTTTGGGTTTATATTTATTTCAATTTCATTCGTACCGCACGTTTCGGGTTGTGGTGCGTTGCCATGAAATTGTTCGGTTGATATTAATTTGAAGTGAAATTTCGAATTTATTCAAAACAACTTCATAATACATGTGCTAATAATGATAATATGGGTTGGCAGTTTTACTACTCATAATAGGAATCGAATGTCATTTTAGTGCATGTCTGACTATATTACTCGTGTGAATCAGGTATAACAAAAACTTTTTCAAGGCAGATTTAAATTTATAAAACAACTATCGACCCGCCCCGGCTTCGCACGTGTGCAATTATGCATGTATTATACATATAATATAAACCTATAAACCATATAAACCTTCCTCTTGAATCACTCTATCTGTTAAAACAAACCGCTTCAAAATACGTTGCGCAGTTTTAAAGATTTAAGCATACATAGAGACGGACAGACGACAGCGACTTTGTTTTATACTTTGTAGTGACGTATAATCGGTTTATTAATTTAAAACAAACACCTTTAGGTTTTAGCCCCGCTTTATAACTCAACGTTAGTTGAAATTGGTAATAGTTTCGCGGAGCATGGTCCCCAATGGGGAGTGAAACCTGTGGCCCGGTTTCGGGCAGTTAAGGGACATCGTTGGTTTTAGTGGGTAGGTTGCGGTGCAACTACCATTATTCCCACATAACCGCGTTCAGCGGTCGGCTATCCATGAAGATTTCCAACGTAAAAAAGGGGTTGGATGTGCCGCCTTTGGATCAAGGGGTCCCGGGTTCAATTCCGAGGTCGCAGGGGATTTTGTCTAAACCAGAGGCACTTATTCCGAGTTGGGTGTTATTTGTGTTCGTGAATTACATGTTTGTAAACTGCCCCCGCGATACAGGTTATAATTAGCCCCGCCGCACATGTTCACACTCGCATTGGCTGTCACGACCCGCGTGCGAGTGGCAGTATTTAAAGCCTATGGCGCAGTACCAAGCTCCGCATTTGCTCACACGTGTCGACGCACACGCGTACATGCGGAGTTTGGTACTGCGCCTCGCATGCGGTGCGTGACAGCCAATGCGATTGTGAGCATGTGCGGCGGGGCTAAGTGCAGGGGTTCCGTTTTAAAAAATACCACTCACCGGTTAATATTAAACGATGTTTTCGTCCAGGCTGTTCGTGTATCCGCTTCACATCAACGTACGGCAAAGAGCGAGGCACTTTCAGCAGTCCAGACTACCCACGGCCTTATCCACCTGCGATCGACTGCCTGCTCTACACCTTCGTTGCTGCACCCCACGAGATCGTCGAGCTCGTTTTCACTGACTTCGACATCTTTAAGGAACATCTCGAGTAAGTGTTTTTTAGTGTACAATTCAACCACTGACTTTTTGGTGCAGGAGTATGATGTGCCGCCTTTAGATCAAACAGAAGCAAGGAATTATAGGCATGTACAAAACACATATTTGTGTTATAATATTCGACAGAAAAAGTAACTTTTTTTTACAGTGGGGGAAACCTTTTATAGGTAGGATAGGGTTGAGCTATATGGGAGTCGCGTCGTGTGAGGGTATACCGCTGGGGTTTTAGTGGGTAGACGACTCTTGGGTAGACGACCCTTGTCGGAGTCCCACATAATCACCGACCTCTCCCCCGGGGTATGCATAAAGCATTTCCCCAGCGAAAAAAAAAATGTGGGAGTCCCGGTCGCGATGAGACCCACAAACATCTACCACTATTTGTCTGCACGGGCCATCTCACGTTTCGTAAACGATCCATTCGACAGTGGCTTAGAGAGAGGAGCCTTGCTCTACCCTCAGATGTTAGACCAAAACGCTTGGAAGCACTTCCCTCTAGGACATTGGGGGGTGTCCTTACCTGTGTTCTGGTGTACCCGTGTACGGATCACACCTCAACTCGTCTGTAGAAAGCCATGTTTGATCCAGAAACCACTAACCAACTCAGGAACTAGTTACTCCGATGGGCGGGACCGTTCACTACTCCCCCGACCGGAGGCATCTAAAACGTACCAACGTAAAACACGATGTTTTGTTATTATCATAACCTTCTACGATGTAGTTACACGTATCGTTTCGCCATTGTCGAAGGCGCATTGAGCTACATCTCCATACATGCCACGCATAATAAAGTGAATCGTACAATTTGAAAGTCGCATGTACAAAGATGTTTTTACACTCCAATGAGTATTATGGAGCTCACAAACATCTTCTACGGCTCGCATTGGCAACTTTATTGCCTTGAATGTGACGAAAATGTAAATGGGACCTTACTTCTGTTCGGCAGCACGCTTAAGCCGGTTATTGTCGAGTTAAAAGACGCCAATATTCATGGTTCTTCCCGTTTCATTTGTACCTATAATAAAGGAAATAATATATTTACGTAATTGTCTTGAGTAAAGCTGTCTTGACCTATAAATACAGTATTGTTGAGACGGCCTCCTCGACTTCTATGAAGTATTTGTAGGCATAGGGTATTCTTTAGGTATTCTGAAGTCCACATTCAGGACTTAATAATTTAATAATGTCATAATTTAAGCTACGACTATGACAATACGAGTATGTGCCTCTTTTAAAATGTTTCATACAATTGCTGGTCATATTTCAATACTGCCGTATATGTAAGTGTGCAGTGATTTGTAACAAAGACAGGTAAGCTATTTCCCTCTCTATGTATTAGAATACATTGTATCACCACGCCATTTCACCATGGGTATCGTAATAGTGGACAATAGGAAATGAATAGGCCGAAAAGCTAGCCGGAAGAGAAGGAAAACTTAATACTAAAACCTGTGCCAACCCGTCTGGCCAGTGTGGCACAGTAGGCAGTGAGTAATTAATGGGCAGAGAAGAAGAAGAATCACGAAAATAAAAATGTACTAATTTCATCCTCCATAAACGAATCAAGGACTCAAGGAAAAAAATAAAAGGAACTCTACCTGTAATTTACTTAGACTTCCTCGTAGGATTATTATCTTCTTTGTATTGAGTCGCTGAAAGGAAAAAATTAAATTAGATGGCTTTCGCTTCGTGTTCCACATTCAGATGTAATTATATAGTGGCCGTACAAGACATACGGCTTCCTTTTGCTAACACGAAATACATGTCTGTGTGAGTGAGTTGTTATTGTAGTCAGTATGCAGTTACTTTACTGCCTACAATTTTACCCAGTGTCGAGACTGCCCTAATTTCGCTAATGAAACAATAACTAAAGCAAGGCAATCAGCGTAATGGCGAAGGGTACGTCGGAATAAATTTACCATTGGGAAAACGGTGATTTTTCAATTTCCTACTGCAAACAGGTAGTTATTGTAAAACGTTTCCATCCTCTCTCTAAGACTCACACAATAGTGTAATATCGGCAGTCGGCGGTTGATTAAGGGAGCTGTTAGTTTTCGTAACTTCATCCCATAGATGGATTAGATATCGAATATTGGATAGATCATAAGGTTTTTTTCTCAGGTTTGTCATCATACATGTATTAGATAATGGACGGCCGTCCAACATTTAACATTTTTTTAAAACGAATTCCCTCATCTACGTGTCGCAGGGGCAGTTTGCAAACATGTATTTATTTTTTAATTGACATCACGCCGAAACAAAGACCAAATGTATCTGGATCACGGAAATCTTGTGACGCTACCTTGAAATATATATTTCAAAATGTATACAAATATCATTAATCTAAAAAGTCTGCCTCTGATTTACAAAAAGAGACTTACCTGACCCGGTATCGAACCGGTGACCCCCGAACCAAACGCGGTACCTCCAACCCCTGCACTACCAAGGGCTGCTCGCCTGGTGGTGACCGGATACCATTGTCTATGGACGTTTCCAACATTGGAGATGCCATGAAAGCATAACGCTGCCAGTCGAGGGAAAGTGGATTCCATTTTTACGTTACTGGCCGCGTATAGCAACTACCTTATATTGCAGCCCGTGGCATGATGTAATTTTAATCTCATATCACAATGGGTGCTTCGTAGTGAAAAAAATCATCTCTGAATTGCTCCATTCGCTTTGTATTTCGAACCAATTACGTAGAAATTAATGTGTCTCCAACCTACACCGTGAATTTGGTATACTAATGGTTCTCACTCATTACTCACTTTAAAAGAACTTTATATTTTTATAAAAATATCCGTTAAAACCATTTCTTTTGATCAATGTCGCGTCAAATTTTCTATAAAAAATTCGTGCTCAAAATTTGGTTTTTATTGTTACAATCATATTCTTATGATATAGATTTCGTTAGAGTTGTATTGCTGTTAATTTTACGTATATCGGGTCGAAGTCGAACATGGCAGTGGCATATAACATTTTTACACGTCACAAACGCACTTGGTAAATACTACTTTGATATTATGTAATTTAAACTTTGTTATTTTTATTTAAACATAACCACATAAATAAACACTGAAGTAATTAAAAAATATTTTATAATTTAAAATAAATCAGACTATACTTTCAAAAAGTTTAATAGTAATAAGTTTAATATAAATCATACTATCATAAACTATATAATAATACTAGCTTTTGCGCGCGGCTTCGCCCGCGTGGGCTTTGAACCCGTGCATATTTTTTATGAACATAAAATCGGTTATTGTGACTAAACTATGATAGTTAGATATTTGCTCTCGAAAACTTCTTTGTAGATCTTTATAAGACCTACAAACCCGTAGTACATCATTTTGTTCTATTGTCAATAGTTTTTGCAGCGCACGCATAAATAGGTTTTCGATTTTACACCTTGGTTTACAAAATCGCAATTTTCATACGGATACCTAATTCTTTTGAAAATAAAATATAGCCTATAACCTTCCTCGATAAATGGACTATCAAACACAGAAATATTTTTTGAAATCGGACCAGTAGTTCCTGAGATTAGCGCGTTCAAACAAACAAACAAACAAACAAACAAACACACAAACAAACAAACTCTGCAGCTTTATATATTAGTATAGATATAGATTTTCAAAAAGTTTAATAGTACCCAATCACTGCTAATCACCCGCGCTGGATAGCCATGCTAGTCCTTTACGCGAGATACGTGCCAGCGCTCTGGAAGTGTTGACCTACCTACACGATAGGTCTCTGAACAGATTTATTATTCAAATAAAACAAAATAGATAATGATTTATTTAAAAACTTCGAGTAGGTAACTCTATGTAATTATAAAGCTGCTTACAATCGAGTACAAAACGAAAGACTCAATCAAAGGAGAAAGTTTTTAACGTGCATTTAAAAGTTTAATCTGAGTTTCAAGCTGAATTGTAAACTCGAAGAACTAAAGCAAAAGACCTATTCAAACAAATTCCCAACTCGGAGTGAGTACCAGTGGTAGCGCTCATAGCTTACAAACTATCTTTTGTTTGGTCACCGTTTATCTCTGTCCCGGTAACACTATTGTTGGCTATAAATATAACGTTTTCACGTCGCTGCGAATGGAAACTGTTCTACGAAAATATTGTATGATATTTTTGGCTATACATATTTTATTTACATCTCGTCGCAGTTCCATTTGTGAAAATCCCTCAGACCTTAGAAATTAGATATCTGGTATTGGACTGCCTTCACAGAGTATGAAGTTTACTATTGTAGTGTTGTACGATGTAAACATAATTAATGTTATAGCGGCGATATTTTATAACTATACGAGATATTTCGAAACTTCAAAAATATTGTTTTTGGACAGCCAAACAAAGAGGACAGCAACATATCTAAAATATATTTAAATTAAACTCTTTTTGCATGCACGGGTAACGTTATCAATAAAAGGTTTATTTATTTTTTATACTTTTAAATACAGCGGTCGAGAATTAAATAACGTTAAATACGACCGATACGTTCGTTACAAAGTATTTAATTACAATGTGTAATAATCGCGGAATCCCAAGACATCATTATAAATAAAAGCTGTTTTGGTTTAGAAGGCTTAGTAAACTTTTATGAATTAAGGGGATAGGCTTAACTTAAATCTTACCCTTGCACAATTTTTACAACCGAAATACTTTAACATAATGTCAATATATAAGCAAGTAATACGAACAACTTGTCTAATACAATTTCTTCTTCAAGTCTTTCATCTGCAAAACCTTTTTACTTTAATAAACTATCAGCACTTTTGTCTCACGTTCTCATTGTAGCAAAAACTACTTCCACAACTGTGTGCTGTCATCAGACGGATTTACGGTTGCTTTGTTTTATTCGACTACGAGAAACAATGTTGCCCTGGCAATTTGTACAGAAACATCTGTTCGAATTTTAGAATTTCCTTTTGAATTAGTTTTGAGTGTATTACTTCTCTGTTCAAAGTACTGTTCCTTTAGATATATCATTTCTAATTTTCAAAGTGAAAGATGAGTGCTACAAATTCGACACTACATCTGTAATATCTATGACATAGTCGGTTTCTTTTTCTTAGTAAGGTGTCTTGATGTTCTTAATTTGAAAACAAACTGCTCAGTCGTTTGATGATAAACCGTTCCTCTTTAAATTGCATTGAGCACCCGAAGTGGTTGAACTGTTTTTACTTTTGTTAGCAGTGTCATCCTTTCCCTGTTTTTAGGCAGTGATACATGACTAAAGCCTCTGGTTTTCCAAGTTTCCAAATGCAACGGCACCTTCAAGTGTATATAAAAAGCATATCAAAGAAACTACTATTGCTATTCCCCACATAAATGTCCCACTGTTCAGTTGGGTCTTCTCCAATTACATGGTGGGTAATTGCCTACTCTGCCATGCTGGCCAGATAAATACCCTGTTTGAATATCTTTATATATAAAAATTGCTGTTCGTTAGTCTCGCTAAAACTCTAGAACGGCTGGAGCGATTTGGATAATTTTGGTCTTGAAATATTAGTGTGAGTCCAGGGAAGGTTTAAAAGGTGAGGATGTATGGGAATGCTCTTGACGCTTGACGATTCCTTTTGTTTGTTTTAAGTTTATTTTATACGAAAGTTTAAGTCTTTTATTTATCGATTGGAAGTCTGCCGGGTCAGCTAGTATACAGAATAAATAAATCGGCCTTATGTCGATTCATCATTACAAAATACTCGTTGTTAAGGCTGGCGTCTTCCATGTTCAATTAAGATTTCCTTCTCTTGTAGCTAGGTTGTCTGCCGCTTGTGATACTGCAGTTGGTCGTCCTTAGTAGTATGGGTAATAGTCAAATGCATGTGTTCTGTATAAATAAATGCATATTCTATTCTAAGCCTTAAGGAGCCCAGTATAGGCCGTCTTTTAGTTTGAACTATGATGTTAAGAAAACAAGTAACAGCAATTTAGGTGCAAGTATTGTACTTGAACTATTCGGAAATTTTCTCACTATCTACGATCCCATCGAGCCTCATAGATCACGCGTCGCGTTGCGGTGACGTGCCTGTCGTGTGTTCGCGACTAATCTTGTGGAACTAACAAACAACATACGTTATATATGGCTGTATTTGCCTACTTAGTTTCTACAGAACAAGTCATCAATCAACATTGATTTAGAAGGTTGCGAGTACTGGAAGTGGAGAATTTAATGCCTTTAATTTGTACCGGAATAGTATATTTCATTACAAGTGCGGAAAGGCTGTCATTGTAATGAAATAAAACGTATTCAATCAAATCATTAAATCTGATATTGAAACAAATTAGTACGTAGTTTCTTTTTAGAAATATACGTATTTGCATAAATCATAAAAACTTCTATGATTTTTTTTAGTAACAACTTCATGGTTGGTTTTTCCTTTTAATAGACATTATTTTGACAGTTGGGAAAGAAAACGCACTAGTGCGGGAATGACAAAAAAAAGCACGAGTGTGTAAATAGCCCACTTCCCGAACGCTATACGTCCCTGCAATACGCCACTTTTTAAACAACTGTATTAAAAATAATTTATTAATCCTTAAAAGACTTACCGCTTCGTCACCTGTTTTCTAATTTGATAGAACTACTCTACTACTTGCCAGCGTGGCACAGTAGGCTATTTCCCTCCACGGATTTGGAGGAGCCCCGACTCGGTAGTGGGTCATTTGTGGATTGAAACGACGACTCTACTACTACTCAGCCCAAAAATCACCCACCTCTGAGTCGGGCCTTCTCTCATCACCGGGAGGGTAATTAACCTACTATGCCACGCTGGCCAGATGGGTTGGCATTAGGTTTCGTATCAAGTTTTCCTTCAATTGTGGCTGGGTTTTCAGCCTTAACTGACTCATCATCATCATCAACATCAGCCCACATTAATCCACTGCTGGACATAGGCCTACCCTAAAGAGCGCAATAGCGCCCTGTCTTCGACTGACTAGCTTTATTTAATTTGGAAGAACCTGTTAATATAATATACAAGCCTTTTTATTAATCTCGAGTTCCTTTTGTATAAGCGTTCCTCTTAACCTTATATAGTTCTAACGGCTTATAACTAGTCAGAAAAAGAAATAAAACGTGCTCGTACTGTGGGTAATGCTTAGCCAACAAGAACGGCCAATGTCCCTATTCCGTACATTAATTTGGTAGTTTTAAAACGGTTTACGAAGCGTAAACCGCCGGTTTTTATACGTTTTCTTTCCATTTTATTACCCGGTGCTATGAATAGACGGAATGAATTAGAAATCAGATAGAGACTTTTATGGCTATGACTCAGCTAGCACTGCTTTTTATGCGAAAATACTCCATACATTTAGAATGCACAAATTTTGTGCATTATAAATCAGGACATTTCCACAATGGGTTTAGCAGAGACCAAATTTTCTTCTTCTTCTTCTATTAGTCAGCCCATAAAGGACCCATTGAGTCAAGCCTCTTCCAGTTACATGGAGGGTAATTAGCTTACTGCGCTACGCTGGACAGACGGGTTGGCACAGGGTTTTAGTGCTTCTACCTTGCCATGGTAAGGGGGCTTGGGTACCTTTATGATCCGTTGGGGCCACACTAGCTCAAGGTCACTCATGCCGGGCGGACCTACGGGGAGAGACCAGATGAAGAGCAGCAACCGGTATCGTAGCGACTTAATGAAAGCTTAAATCGAAAGCCTTAATGTCTAAGGGCGCCCCAATTGCCCGGGACGTCCTCCGATAGACGCTTACCCATGTAGCGGGCACTATGTCGGGGTGCCACATTACAATGCGTTTACGCGAACCTGTGGCGCTCCAAGCGTGTCGTGTGAGGGTATACCGCTGGTATTTTATTGCGACGTCAGAGAAGCTACAAGTGCGTTGCCGGCCTTTCTCACGCGCTGGAACTCAACTCAACCAAGGACAGTTCAACCAAGATGATGATATGGCTGCAGTTTTTAGTGAGGCGCTTCCCAAGTCAGGAGCTCCGCTTCGAGATGCCTCTCTTAAGTCATGGCTTCGTTATATTTTGTTCACCAACTTTATAATAAAGTTCGTTGGGTGTGGTACCCTGGACCGGTCCCTCAAGTCTGTTATATCTATCGAAGCATGCTTGCTAGTTAGTGAAAATCCTATATCTATACATACATACATACATACATACTACATATATATACATATATATACTACATACATACTACATACAAATAAATAAAATTGGAGTGTCTGTTTGTAATAATAAAATAACCACTTTTTACTAAATGCGTAAGTATGTATACACAGTACGTAGACCAAAACAACATTTAAATTTTTTTGTCTGTCTGTCTGTCTATCTGTCTGTCTGTTTGTTCCGGCTAATCTCTGGAACGACTGGACCGATTTTGACGGGACTTTCACTGATAGGTAGCTAATTATATAAGGAGTAACTTAGGCTACTTTTTTAGACTAGCTTTGCCCCGCGGCGTCACCCGCTGTACGGCAATAAGTAAGCGCGGGTGAAACCGCGGGGCGCAGCTAGTATAATATACAAATGTTTTTTTTTTGTATGTCCTTTATAGAACCGTAAACTATGCATTTGATCATGTGATGATGTTTATGGAAATTGCTGTGCATGAGCACTCGAAGATTAGTGAACAAAAAAATTAGTTTAGTTAGTAGCGTAGCAACGCGTGCAGGGCACAGCTAGTCCTTAATTATATTTATTCATTCATAAGTAAATTTTCATTGCGTTATTTACACAATGTAATAAACAACGAAGTGGATTCACCTTCTCTTTTAAACTTATTAAATGTTAACACTTGTAAAAACTATCGTAAAACTATTAGACTTTTTCGTTTAAATATTTATGAGATTAATACATATTTTTTTCGTTACGATGAAATCCTCAACAACAGTCTTTCGGTGTCCATCGCCACGCCGAACAATCTGGCTAGATGATCATCATTTTGCGCTTAAAAATATTTTCTTCACACCCTACGCTGATGCGAACCTTAATGGAACTGCGAAAAGCCAAAGAGGTAAGTCACTCGCTAAAAGAAAATATAATGTTCAAAATGTTAAATTATGGCTGATGATGATGACGTAGGTAAAACGCGTCGCTAATGTTATTTGTCATATTTTCACATCATCCATCATGTCACTCACAGAATACACCTGCGTTAATAATTTTTAATAAAAGGGACTTAATTGTTATTTAGGACAAAGTTCAATTTATGTGGTGTTATTTGTCATATTCTATATCATAATTATTTTTATAATACATACATACATGTGGTGATTTTGAACGGTCGGTATACCATAAAACTTTAATTGTTTTTTAGGCCATATTTCAGAAGGTACTGCAACAGTATATAAACAATGAATATTTACAGAGTTAAGTATTATAGTTTCTATAAATCGTTTGTATTATAAAAATAACTGTGTTATACTTTGTTCTGTATCGATAAGTAATAAACCACCAACCATACCTGGTATTTTATTACATACATTTTACTAACTACCTGGTATTTACATCAAACTTCAAACAAATTTGTCATTGTTCTGTGTTCGTTATACTCATCCGTAACCAATCAAATCAAACCAATTTTCCGAAACACAGACCAAAAACTGTTGATATATCTTTTCTAGTAACAATGTAGAAAATTTTACTCTACCCACCACTGCTGAGTCGGTCCTCCTCCAGTTACATGGAGAGTAATTGGCCTATTATGCCAAGCTCGCCAGACGGGTTAGCACAGGGTTTCGTATCAAGTTTTCCTTGTCTTGCGGCTAGGTTATCAGCCGTCATTTCCTTTTGTCGGCTCTTACGACACCCTCAGTATGGAATAGGATGGTGACACTATGTATTCTAAATCCGTCACCACCGTCAATTTTTACACAATGTTCATTAAGTCTTTGCTTTCAGCGTAACTTAACAAAATATAGGCTTTAACTTAATCAACTAAGTAACCAACTAAAACGGGTAAAGCTTTTTAAAAGAATAAAAGCAGGACTTTGTTAAGTTTCATAATGTAAATGGTGCCATTATATTAAGTCCAAGCTATTTGTAGCGACAAAATATATGTACGATTTAATCCTACATTAATGCTACTCGCATGAACGAAATACAAATGATACCTAGATAATAATAGTGAGATATTTTCATTGTAATTTAATATTATGGCTAGTTTAATATCAAGACGGTGTAGTGACGGATTTAGAATACATAATGTCAACACCCCATTCCATTCTAAGGGTCTCGTAAGAGGTGACAAAAGTAAATAACAAGGCCTAGCCCAGCCGCAAAAGAAGGAAACTTCATACCAAACCCTTTTTTTTTTTGTTTTCGCTGGGGAAATGCTTTATGCATACCACCGCCCCCCGGGGGAGAGGTCGGTGATTATGTGGGACTCCCGGGACAGAAACCGTATACCCACTAAAACCCCAGCGGTATACACTCACACGGCACGCTTGGGGCGCCACCGGTTCGCGTAAGCGCAGTCCACGTTGACGCCCCGTTCATAACAAACCCTCTGCCAACCCGCCTGGCCAGAGTGGCACAGTAGGCTTATTACCCTCCATCTAACTAGAAGAGACCCGAGTCAGCAGTGGGTCAATAAGGGATGAGTAATAGTAGAAATCGATTGTATATAAGAAACATTGTAGTTAAATTGGAACTATGTAGTGTTGGTTTTGAGTGTATTTAGGTTCCGAGTTTATTTACGAGTCATCATCATCATCATTTCAGCCAAAAGACGTCCACTGCTGGACATAGGCCTCCCCCAAAGATTTCCACAAAGGCCGGTCCTGGGCCGGCCGCATCCATCGTTTTCCGGCGACCTTAACCAGGTCATCGGTCCACCGTGTGGGAGGCCTACCAGCACAGCGCTTTCCGGAACGCGGTCGCCACTCGAGGACTTTTCTGCCCCATCGGGCGTCGGTCCTGCGCGCTATGTGCCCTGCCCACTGCCACTTAAGTTTGGCAATCCTTTGGGCTATGTCGGTGATGCTGGTTTTCCTGCGTATCTCGTCATTTTTGATTCAATCTCGCAGGGAAACTCCGAGCATAGTCGTCTCCATTGCCCTTGGGGTGACTTTGAGCCTGCTGATGGAGCCCATAGTGAGCGACCATGTCTCTGTTGCATAAGTCATCATTTACGAGTAGCAATGTTTAAAAGCTCTCTGTCTCTCTCCCATTTTTCGATTCCTCTCTCTATCTCCCTTTCTTACACTTTAGATGACCAAGTGCAGCCGTGTCTCGTCCAAGTAGTTGGAGGGAAAACGGCATATTTTGAATTATAGAATTAAATATTAGGCATTTTTTCTTTGTGATAAACATTGAAATTGGATCTAAGGACACTGTTGTTTATAGTGCGCTTTCATCGCTTTTTTAGTAAACAAACAGCGAGGTAGAAGCACTTAAGTAACGTCAACAACGTTTTGTTATTTTTGTGGAAACAAAGAAAATGTTACTACCTAAAATATTATAACAGAAAATTGAAAGTAAATCCCTTTACAATAGTGACGGAGTCACTACTACTACTCAGCCCGTAAATGACCCACTGCTGAGTCGGGCCTCCTCCCATCACAGGGAGGGTCATAAACATACTGTGCCACGCTGGCCAGACGAGTTGGCACAGGGATTCGCATCACGTTTTCCTTCTCTTGCGGCTATGTTTTGGGCCTTGTTATTTCCTTTTGTTGGCTCTTACGACACCCTCAGGATGGAATGGTGATCTGCCTAAACATATGTAGAAATCTACAAAAAATTATAATTTTTCCATTAACACTAAATATCGCGTGAAAGAAATCATTGATACCAACAGCTGTACTGGCGAAGGTTGCCTCGACAATTGGACCTTACATTACAAGATTTTTCTTTGCCACTTCTGATCGCGGAACGCAGTAAACTTTCCTATTAGTTATTCAACTTAGTTTTTATGGAGTTCGAAGAGCTACTCGCTGAATATTTTTACAGTATCCTTTGTGTAAATGTTTGACTATTCTGTTTTCGAGTCACGTATCAAATGACCTTTGCATGCGTTGTGTGAAAATACATATAACTATTTTTTGTTAAAACTAGTTAGTTCTATTTTATACCATCATCATCCTTTTAGTAAAAAACTCCATTACTGGACAAAACCGTCACCAAAGGATTTCCACAAAAGCCGGTCCCGAGGCCGCCCGTATCCTTCGGGTTCCGGTAACCTTAAACTTCATCGGTTCACCGTGTTGGACGCCTACTGGCACTGCGTCTTTGCGTGGTCGCTACTCGAGAGCCTTTCTAGTTAAATATTATATATTTATACATATTTAGTCCGCGTTACGGAAAGCCTAGTGCTGGTAGGCCTCCCACACGGTGGACCGAAAACCTGGTTAAGGATCCCGGAAAGCGATGGATGCGGGCGGATGAGCCTTGTCCAGCCTATGTCCAGCATTGGACGTATTTTGGCTGAAATGATGATGAAGATAATAGTTTATATAAAAATTATATTATGTTTTTTAATAGTACATATTTTGTTTAATGGACAGCTAAGTGAGGTAATTATTTGGACTTTTTGGAGATAAGTCCTGACTATCTGACATGGATTATATTTATTATGTACTAGTGGTCGCCCGGCGGTCGAAATGCGACAAAATAGTTTAGATAATACTTCTATAAATATTACACTATTCTCAATTTCACCTCAGACTTCACTATCACTATCATCACTTCACTATCACTACATAGTATAAAACAAAGTCGCTGTCGTCTGTCCGTCCCTATGTATGTTTAAAACTACGCAACGGATTTTGAAGCGGTTTCTTTTAATAGATATAGTGATTCAAGAGGAAGGTTTATGTGTATAATACATCCATAATATTGCTGAGAAACACTGATAAATTTAGAGGTTCATCATTGCTCCCATGCGAAGCCGGGGCGGGTAGCTAGTTAACAATAAACAAAAAAGTGTATTATTATGCGTGTGTGTGTCATACACATGCTAGTGTGGGGTTCTTTCATTGATTTAATGTTTAATTTATGCATAGATAAAAAAAAAACAAATCTTAAGTTCACGCCATATTCGTTAACGTAAACGATAGGATTTAAATATAGACTTTATTCATATTATTAGTACTCTTTGTGCTACATCTTGTAGGTTATTGCGCACTGCATTCAGGTATATCGAGTAGAATACTAAATACCAATGCTGAGCAAATGCAATCGGAATAGAGTTCACTTTATCGATGTGACTTACGGGCGTGTACATGGGCGCTGGAGACAGTAACTGCACGAGATACGAGTCCATGTTTTCCTATTACTTATTGCCAATAATATCTTTTGAGAATATTGAAGCGTATTTTTCATATTCGAAGTAAGTTACAAATGCATGAAATTTTAAAAAAATAAACCACGTTAGTATAAATATTTTTATTGTAGCAACATCCAGTTTTTGTGGTGAACTAAATAAATAAATATAGGAACTCACCCAGTCACAGGATAAGGCAAACTTGATAGAAACCATAGATGGCAGGAGAGTAAATGGGATGGGCCTATGCCAAGGCCAACCCATCTACTCTCCATGAATTCGGAGGCCAGACTCATGGGTCATTTATGTATTGAATTCATAATGATGGTGTTCTAGCTAGTTTGTTTTAGGTGTTGTTTAAAACACATACTATAAGTCTTACACGTGGCAAAGCTTACTCAGTTATTGTTCAGACCTTGGAAGAAAACCGGCCTACAAAGGCCGCGCTTGTAACAACAAACCACGCTAACAAGACCTTTCAATGAAAGTGTATCGATAACGTTTTGCCAGAAGGTTCACTCACAAATGACCTTTTGTCTCATTACAAAAAAACACAGTTCACAGTTGTCTTACCTCTAGCTGTTACGTTGGCTGGCTTGTGCATATTGTTGCCATAATTGGGTTCATAAATTCCCATATTTTTCATGGCCTATCATTTATGATTGTGGTGAAACAGGACCAGGGCTTGTATTAAAAAACATTCCAAATCAATTTAATTCCCAACTAGCGACCCGCCCCGGCTTCGCATGGGTGCAATTATGCATATAAACCTTCCTCTTGAATCAGTCTATCTATTAAAAAAAGCCGCTACAAAATCCGTTTCGTAGTTTTAAAGATTTAAGCATACATAGGGACGGACATGTAATGTAATGTATTATGATATTATGTAATGATGATAATAATGATAATGAAGCATTATATCCATTGCTTATTTTGTAAGATTAAACGGTAATTTTCCCTAAGCACACAGTTCTTTACCGGTTGCCTGAAAGAGATCGCTTGTCGATCGATAAGGCCGCCTAAATGTACTTTAATTATTACTTTCTATGTTTGATGTTTATAGTATTAATATACAAAAAAGTTTAAAAATATATATTATTATTTATCGTTTCTATGAATACTTTAATTTTGATTTATTTTTTAATATGGGTGAGTAATATGGGTGAGTGTAATAACACCACATAAACAAACTGGACTTGGTCACGTCAATCGGCTCTCACACACTGTGTATAATATTGTGCAAGTAAAATAAACGAAAGAAACTGATCCTAAGCAGAAAAGCATCACTAACATATTCATCTACATCTTATTAATATAATTAGCGAAAAAAAATACCTACTAAATAAATGGCTGATAAAATAGAGCCCAGGCACAAAACAGGCAGTTCCTTCCGCGAATCAATCAAAAAATGCTAAAGATCTATCAAGTAATCGCACACGAAACTTGAATCGTTGTGGCAGTTTACAAACATAATATTCACGGCAACAAATGACATTCGGACTGAGAGAAAGTGCCTCTGGTTTACGCAGAAACACTTTCTGTAAACCAGAGGCACTTGAACAACATGTACAGACCGGGACCCCGGAATCAAACTAAGAACTCGTGATCGCCTTTAGGCGGAACATCTAACCCCTAAACCAACAAGGCAGTCACAAACAATCTAAACTAATATTATAAAGCTGCAGAGTTTGTTTGTTTAAATGCGCTTAACTCAGGAACTACTGTTCCGATTTCAAAAATCTTTCAGTCTTGAATATTCCATTTAAAGAGGAAGATATATTTTATTTTCAAAAAAAATAGGAATCCATTAGTAAATTACGAGTTTGTAACCCAAGGTGTAAAATTTTATTTTATTTTGAAATTCATTCACAATTTAAATATTATATTGTCTTTACGTAGCATAGGCTATATGCGAAGTGGACATATGCAGGGATTTGAAGCCCACGCGGATGGAGCCGCGCGCAAAAGCTAGTAGTCAAATAAGTATGCCGTGATGCGCTTACAAATATTCGGCAATTGATTGTGATTCATAAATATTGCATATCAAAATTTCACTTCACCACCAATGTTCAAAATCTTGCTATACAACATCAATATAGCTCTAATTACCTTGTACATACAACTGTGTAAACAACGTATTAATTAGTTTAATCGAATTAATGTATGTAGTGCTTGTATAATTAATACACTTGAGGTTGAATAAGTACTTACACGGATTAAGCCATAAGCTTCCTTGGATTAGACATAACAGATGGCTGTAGGCCTCAAAGATCTCAGAAATGCCAATGAATTTTTGGGCTAGGCATAGGCAACAGATTTTTAAGAGAGGTACAGTAGTAAGTAATTTCATGTTTTTTTTTTTTTTTTTTTTCATATTTGTTTGAATACTACTTAAATCCGTGTGGTGACGTGTCCGTCTGGTGATGGATTTAGCATACACAGTACCTATCACCAACCCACACTATCCTCAGGGTGTCGTAAGGGACGACTAAAGGAGCGTAAGAGGCAGATCACCTAGCCATATGAGAAGGATAACTTGATGCACATGGTTTTGTTTCAAGTTTTCTTTACTTTGCGGCTAGGTTTTCGTCCTCGTCATTTCTTTTTATCCGCTTTAACAACACCCTCAGGATGGAAGGGGTCACCACTTGGACAACTAAAAAATCACTTAGCCTAATATTATGTCTGGAACATAAAATCTCTTTGCTGAATAAACCGGAACAATGGACATTAAATCTTCCATTGTATTACGATGACATAAGTAATATGAATATAGCTGACTGGTATTGTACTCAAATACAGTTGGAATATGCAACGCTTATGTGGCCAGACGAATGCCAGTTATTTGTACCAAGTGCCAGAGAATAGCCACTTCAGTACACAATTAAATTGTAAAGGATGTATGTTTGTTTCAATGAAAACTTTTTTTGTATTTTCATGATTTATTATGGGGCGGCTGAGAGCCTTTCAAGTGTATGCGGAACATAAAGCTTTGTTTATTGGAGGGTTTCATTGGAGCCCTAGTTTCAGCAGGATATGCTAATGGATAAAATGAAAATGAAATGAAATGAAAAATATCTATTCAGATATACAGAACCAAACATAAAAAAAAATTGCGGCAATTGGGATAGTTCGGTACAGTACAGTTATTTTGTTATCAAACAGTATTTTGTATGAAAGCATATATACAATTGTCCGTGTGGTCACGGATTTACAATAGTGTCACCAACCCATTTTACCCTGAGGGTGTCGTAAGAGCCAACAAGTGGAACTGAAAAGACAGCTAACTTAGCGGTAAGAAGGATATCTTGAAACAAAACTCTGTGCCTACCCGACTGGCCAGCGTGGTGCAGTTGGCTTCTTACGCTCCATTTAATTAGAGGAGAACGCGAAGTATATGTCAAGAACTGCTAACTAAAAAAAAAATTTATTCATTTCAGATCTATCTTAACAACACTATAATAATAATAAAGATTTATTTATTCCTTACACACATAGTATACATGAATTTTAAACATTATTTGTAGTGTTACTAATTTAGTTACTAATTTGTTTTTTTTGTTTTATATTTGTGTTTTATAATTTAGTTACTAATTTGTTTTTTTGTTTTATATTTGTGTTTTTTTTTAACTGCGCTAACTCGTTTTGTTGTAAGGACTGCTCTGGCGGTGAAAGCCTCCTCCATTTCCTTCCATTTCGCTCCTAACAACCCTATACGATACACGAATTTAGACCCCTCTATTCATTGCCAAGAATGGCTTTGTGCAAAAGTCATCCCCTAATTATATGACCTTTGGTAGGTCTTCCATTCACCTATTCAGGGATCATATCGAACTTTTTGGTAACGATAATTTTTGGACTGAAGCTAAAGATAGCGTCAAGAATATTTACTACTATTTCTCATTCCATATGTATCTCATTCATTAAAAAAACCCTTGCCAATTTTGTTTTTTTTCTGTTGCGGCTGGGTTTTCGGCCTTGTCATTTCCATTTGTCGGCTCTTCTGACACTATGATATCTTAGGTTTTCGCGATTATTACACATTGAAATTAAACGTCGGGAATTAAATAATATAATGTATACGCGATAAATCAGTTCAAAGGTGTATAATTTCAATCTTACGTCACTCTTAGAAAGGAATAGGGTGGCGATACTTTACATTTTAAAATCCGACGATTTAATGTGATCATGTAATCATGAAAATTATTTTATAATCTAATAGTTTTCACTATGTTTTGAAAGTGTACTGTAGCCCTACCCTCCTTCCCCTCTCATTAAAGGCGGTCTGCATTTGGTTGCATAGTTAAAACTAAAAATAAAAACAATGAAAATATTTCAAACTAGCGACCCGCCCCGGCCTCGCACGGGTGCAATGATGAACCTCTAAATTTATCAGTGTTTCTCTACAATATTATGAATTTATTATACGTATAAACCATCCGCCTGAATCACTCTATCTATTAAAAAAATACAGCACCAAAATCCGTAGCGTAGTTTTAAAGATTTAAGCATACATAGGGACGGACAGACGACAGCGACTTTGTTTTATACTATGTAGTGATAGTGATATTGATTACTTGCTTTAAACAATAAGCAAAGTAATCAAAGTATCTAGTTACCGTGGTTAGTATCAATAAAAGTGTACTAATAAAATGTACTAATAACTGCACATCACATTAGTCTTCGTATTGAACAAGTCTGTGAGTTTATTCCCTTAATAAGTATGCGCCAACTTCAGCCAGTTAAGCAGATAATGTTTCCGTAAAGAATATATCACTCTCGCAGAATGTGGGGCGTTCGTTAATTAAGGCAGCGACAATGTACCGTTCTTTAACCGTGTACCATATACGTGTAGTATACTAATAAATACTTGATACTAGCACGAGACCCTTCAACGCAGTTCATTAATTCAAGTGACACATCTGCGTTGGTGTTGATTAACATGCATTTGCATTGATGTATACAAGGTTATTTTCAACAGGCAGGCCTGACGGTGCACCGGGGGATGGTTAGTGGGTATGGGGACGCCGTTCTTAATATTGATTGGCGGACCAGAGTCTCACACACGCCACACTAGCCTTCCCCGGGCTGGTGTGAATAGACCATAAAGGATTTTACCTTCCGGAAAAAAGGGCTGATGTCTGATAAGGCTGAAGTTGGCCAAGTGGCGAGCAACCACAGTGCTGGTAGGCACGCGGGGAGCGATTGACCTGGTTAAGGTCATCGCAATCTCATAGATACAGGTGGCTCCGGACCGGCTTTTGTGGAAATCCTTAGGAAGCCTTTCCCTTTTTTATTACTCCTTACCCTATCGGAGCTCAGTGAGAGGGTGGTCCTTACCAACAGTACCAGGACCCCGACCCTGTTGCAAGTGAGTTATAACCCCACAGGCATCTGCCCCGCCGGTTTCTCCGGTGGCTTGGGCTTCCGCACTGTGCAGCCGATGCCACACCTGTGGTGCACTTTATAGCCGTCAAGCCCACACCTGTAGCAAAGACCTTTAAGCCTTTGGCTAGTATTGAACTCCTTTTGGCTAAAACGATGAGGATGAATGGTTTTAAAAATGTATCACCAACCGATAGTGTCTTTAGTCACGTCTTCAATTATGGTGTTATTAGGGTGTTATATTTTGTCAGGTGAAAGTTGTTCTGTATTTTTTTTTTATACCAAGCGGCGCTCAGGGTATGCCTGAGGGTAAACAACTACCGTCGCTATGGATGTTTTTTACCCTCAGGCGTCTTTTACTCCTTCATATTGGAGGAGTCACATAAGTGTCACCACAAAAATGAAAGCAGGATGCTGCGAGCGGAGGTGGGGTAAAATAAATTAATTCAAATAAAAAAAATGCCTCATTTGAGCTTTCTTGACCTGTTAAAATACATTTAACATTTAACATTTACCTCTGGTTCGGAAGGCTGCTCTGTGGAGAAGAGCTGGTAAGAAACTACGTTGCAATCCTATTGCGCCACGCTGGACGGGGTAGCACAGGGTTTCGTATCAAGCTTTCCTTCTCTTGCGGCTAGGTTTTCGGCCTTAACATTTACATTTGTTAGCTCTTACCTTCAGGAAGAAATGGGGTGGTGACACTTTTTATTCTAAATCCGTCACCACACGGAATACCCACCCAACGCTGTAGTCTTTATGGTTCCTTCCCAATGGGGCAGCTCCTGGGAGCGGATGTTGCGAGTGAGCTCTACTTCTGCCTTAGCTCTGGGTGATTATTTGGATCACATATCGTGACATCAAAATCCGTTGCGGGACTGATTTAATCTATTACGTTCATATATATAAAGTTATCCATGTGGTGATAGATAGCGTCACCACCCCATTCCTTCCTGAGGGCGTCGTGAAGCCGAAAAAAGGAAATGACAAGGCCGATAGCCTACGCGCAATAGTAGGAAAACTCGATACGAAACCCCACGGGGATGGCCAGCGAGGGGAGTGTTGGACTCTACCCCATAGTGGGGGCCTACCCACTAAACCTCCCCGGGGTGCTCCAACTCGCGTCCTGTTGCGGCATTGTGGGATCTGATGCAGAACCACGCCCGATACGAAACCCTTTTTTTTTTTGTTTGCCCGGGGTAATATTCTTTATGGACTTCCTCGCCGGCCACGGGGATGGCCAGCGAAGGGAGTGTGGGACTCTCCCCCATAGTGGGGGCCTACCCACTAAACCTCCCCGGGGTGCTCCAACTCGCGTCCTGTTGCGGCATTGTGGGATCTGATGCAGATCCACGCCCGATACGAAACCCTGTGCTAACCCGTCTGGTACGCTGGCCACAATAGGCTAACTATCCTCTATTGATAACTGGAGGAGGCCCAACTCAGTAGTGGATAATCTATGGGCTCTGCCCATAGATGACCTAGTACTAGGTTTGAACTTAATCGACCAAATAAATTGGACAAAAGAAGAGATGGGGGTTGTTAAATGATATTGGACGCTTTTTATCTAATTAAATTTTTCCCGTTCCATCGTCCCGGGTGCAGTGTAATTTGGCACTTGTTCAATTTGCAGCCTTTTGTTGATCCGTGGAGAGCCAAAAAACGTGTCGTAAACGAAACCAACTAAAACCGCCAAATTAAATTTGTTTTTATTTTACGTTGCCAGTGACTGTACTAATTGAACGGTGTTCAAAGCGAAGGTTTGTTTTACAGCTAGTCTGTGTAGAGTAGAGTAGATTGAAGAGTGAGTCCATTAAAATAAATAAATAAAATATCCTTGGACATTTCACACAACGCCATCTCGTCCCAAGCTAAGCAACTTAATGCTTGTGTTATGGTAACGAGATGGATGATAAACTACTTATATACATTTTTTTTTGTAAATACGTACATATTATAGATAGAAATGACACCCAGACTCCGAGCCAGTGCCTCTGGTTTAGACAAAGACACTTGCCCGACCCCGGAATCGAACCCGGGACCCGTTGATCCAAAGGCGGCACATCTAACCACTAGACCAACGAGGCAGTTGAATTTGTGATGAGAAATTACTGATCGAGAATACACAGTAGATTGTGATGATTGATTTAAAATACACAATGTCACCAACCCTCACTATCCGGAGGGTGTCGTAAGAGGTAACTAATCGGACGTAAGATGACGGCGCCGTCATGCAACCTCTTTAATATTAGAGGAGGCCCGACTCAGCAGTGGGTTATTTATGGGCTGACTTGTAGTTGTAAGAGTCGACAAAATAATGTTACAAGGCTGATAACCTAGACGCAAGAGAAGGAAAATTGTATACAAATCCGGGGCCTCCCGTCTTGCCAGCGTGGTCCACACAGCCTAAGCTCCCTTTAGGACTTTGGAGGAGGTCCGACTCAGCAGTGGGTCTTTTTAGGCTGGTAATAATTATGATGATCACTCTCATAAACTGGACAATGCTTTAGAGTAACCGAGTTTTAAGATTAAGAAAAAACTACTGAGTTGAGTATTAATAAAAGTGACCCACCCCGGCTTCGCGCGGGTGCAATGATGAACATCTAAATTTATCAATGTTTTCTCTACAATATTTTGCATGTATTATACTTAGAAACCTTCCTCTTGATTCTCTAAATCTAACAAAAAAACACTTCAAAATCCGTTGCGTAGTTTTAAAGATTTAAGCATACATAGGGACGGACAGACGACAGCGACTTTGTTTTATACTATGTAGTGATGATAAAGTAAATTCTCGTAGTTTTAAACATGAAGTTGTGTAAAAGTATCCAAAATAATAATCATGCCTCTTTCCCGTAGGGGTAGACAGAGACCACTTATTTCCACATGCTATGATCCTTACATACTTGTTTCGTCTTCTTTAATAATTCCCTTCATACATGCTCTTCGGTATAATGTACTCTTGACCTGGCCTTTTTTCAAAACGTCCCTGATTTGGTCTCGAAACGTCCGCATAGGTCTACCCCTTCCAACACTTTCATGCACACTCGCCATTTACACGTTTTTTCGTCAATCGTTCTTCATTCATTCTCTCGACTCTCAGCATATATTTCTAAATTTTTTTCACTACATACAAAATTCGACAGAGGTCAGTTTTATTCTAAGAATTGATGTCTGTAGTGCTCAGGACGGCTCAAACTGTTATTGTTCCTAAAATTATAGCATCTCCAGCACTAGATAGATACAACCTGAAGCGCGATGGAAGATAGCTGCTAAAGGATAACGGACCACTTAATGATTATCAGCATTCCGATTTGTACAATCCGATGTCGTGTCGGAAAGTGTGGGGGAGTTTCCGAGCCTGAGGGCATTTCAACTAATGTATACCATTTATCTAGCAGTTTTCCACTTGTACACACTGTTTTGGAGGTTTAATTAATTCGGTTGGCTCAATTACAGCATTATAAGCTAGGGCTGGCAGTTCTTATGGCACAGTGGTTGAGCGATCGACTGCTGCGCAGCATGTCGCGGGTTCGATTCCCGCACGGAAGGAATATTTGTACGACCTACAAGTATTTTTTCTGGGTCTGGGTGTTTTCTATCTTTATTATGTATGTATTTACAAAAAAAAATGTATATAAGTAGTTTATCATCCATCTCGTTATCTTAACACAAACATTTAGTTGCTTAGCTTGGACGAGATGGCGTTGTGTGAAATGTCAAAGGATATTTATTGATATTATAATTTATTTTATAGTCTACGACATGTAGATGACCTAATTCACACTGCAATCGTGTAGCAACTACATTATTTATTTTTATTCGATTTCATTTGCCATCATTGTCACTAACCAATTCCATCCTGAGGGACACTGTTGATGTACCTCGACTGTTAGTGGGAAGGTTGGGGCACAACTATCATCTTTCCGCACCTCGGAGTCCTTCTGTTGCGACTAGGTTTTCAGCCTTGTCGTTTCATTTTGTCAGCTCTTACGACACCCTCAGGATAGTAATGGGGTAATGACACTGTGTATTCTAAATCCGTCACCACCAAAAATATGGTTCTAATACTGGCAATTATCAAAATCGGATTAGTCGCTATCCGACCACGGTAATAAATATTCGTATAAATGAATATTTTTTCAGATAACTGCGTAACTACGTACAAAAATACTGCGTTGTCGGTTTACTAAAACATAATCTGTTTCATTGCTCTGTTAATGAGAAATGTTTTATGCAGTAGACGCTTTACTTTACTTGAGTCGGGCCTCCTCCAAATTCATGGAGGGAGATGAAACCTGTGCCGGATGAGTTTGTGTCTTTTCTTTCTCTTGAGGTTAACTGTTATTCCCCTTACGTCCCTTCAGTCACATTTTACATTGTGCAAGTTAATTAAATCATGTTTTTTCTATTAGTTGCACCCGTGGAGATTACCTTAAGGTCTACTCGGAAGGGGGGGTCCATGGGCCAGGCCCCCCTGGGGTCAATGAGTACTCCGCCTGGATTAGAGTGCTATGCGGAAATCGAGCCGAGGCGCCCCCGGCCTTGTATTCTCATGGACCCCTGATGGCCTTAGAACTGCATACTGGGACCAAAGCAGCAAACGCGACTGGGTTCGTTGGGACTTACCGGTTCATTGATAGACGTAAGTTTTTCTTTTATTTTACTACTATTAGTTTTAAGCGCTGGTAACAATACGGTATTGATGTTAAAATTTGTAGTGGAAATAAATGTTTGCTTTTTAATAGATTAGAAAAATACAATAGTCGAAATAATGTATGGAATTGACATTGTCAGGTCGCGTGCCGTAAATTTGTGTTGCTAATCTAATAAAAACTGTGATACGAAAGTCACTTGGCTTCAGACCCAGATGTAACCAACCTGTACGTTGGACATTCATGTTTGTCACACCATTATACTCCATAGACATTTGACATAGATATCATCATCATCATCATTTCAGCCAAAAGACGTCCACTGCTGGACATAGGCCTCCCCCAAAGATTTCCACAAAGGCCGGTCCTGGGCCGCCCGCATCCATCGTTTTCCGGCGACCTTAACCAGGTCATCGGTCCACCGTGTGGGAGGCCTACCAGCACTGCGCTTTCCGGAACGCGGTCGCCATTCCAGGACTTTTCTGCCCCATCGGGCGTCGGTCCTGCGCGCTATGTGCCCTGCCCACCGCCACTTAAGTTTGGCAATCCTGTGGGCTATGTCGGTGACCCTGATTTTCCTGCGTATCTCCTCATTTCTGATTCGATCTCGCAGGGAACTCCGAGCATAGCCCTCTCCATTGCCTTTTGGGTGACTTTGAGCCTTCTGATGGAGCCCATAGTGAGCGACCACGTCTCTGTTCCATAAGTCATAACTGGCAACACACATTGGTTGAAGACTTTTGACATAGATATACTATACTAGAAGTTCAAGTAAGGTATTTTATTAATGTATACTGTGTATACTAATGTACGATGGAACTTACTAATGTAAAGTTGGTTGATTTTACAACCAAACTTTACATCCAATTACGCGTAACCCAACAATTTGTTGGGCGAATGCCTCAAATTAATTGGTACAGTAACATTTACTGAACTAGACACTGATTTGATTGGACACAGACGAAAAGGGGACCACGAGTGACTGTAATAAGAATTAATGACGGCCATCGAGAAATAAAGCGGTACAGAAAATAATGGACTTGACTTAAAATTAATTGAATACACAAAGTACAGTTCCAGCAGTGGACGTCTTTTGGTTGAAATGATGATGATGAATTAGTACATGAGCTTGAAATACTGCAAACAGTACTTACTTAATTTAGGTTATACTTTTTGACCGACTTCAAAAAATATCAGATTCTCAATTCGTCACAAAATCATACGTTTTTATATACCGACATAATAAGGATAAAGGTTCAAATGGTTGTTTTTTTTTTGTTTTGACGTTGGTTTACTTTTTTTAAATAAATTTATCATTGTTTCTGGAAATAAACGTAGGCACGTACGTACTTATAAAAGTAACGTAAACGCACCTAATAACGACCCCTTAAAATCCGCGCCCATTACCGCCCTATTCAGAAAACTAGATTTTTAATGTGATGTATTAAAGGTTAACAAGTGGTTGCTTTAGAAAAAAAATAGATGTATTTGTATTGCAAATGTTCATATCTTATTTGTGTATGTAACTCAACGATTTAAAGAATAATTGGTCAATTCGTCGGTGAACGCCGGTGATAGTGCATTTTCCATAGTGTGGCGTTCCCGACGACGTAAGAACTCTTGTTTCTTTCTTAGCAGAAGATTATATCTTCAAGCATTTTAATGTTACTTCTAATTCTTTTGATGCATTTTTCATACTTTCAGAAACACAAATAATAATTAATTTTACTTAGATACTATTACATATTGCTTAAAATTCAAAATTAAAAATAGGCGGTAATAGGAACAAAAATCACAATTTTATTCCCATTACCGACCCAGTTGTTAAACATGTCGCTGATAAGTACATTTCGTATCATTTTTGTGCCATGATTTTTGTTAAAATGCTTTAATTAAAAGGCAGGAGGATACACCAACTCAGTTCCTTAGTATGTTAACTTGTATTTGAGCTATTAACGCCATATATTTAAGAGCATTAGTATCCGTAAAAATATAAATGTTCTTCTTCTAAATATTTAGTAAATATTTTGATGAATAAAGGAGGTATAATTTTTCTAATATTGTATTTTTATAGTTAAAATATGATTATTATTAAAGATTTATAATAACCACACCATTTAAAATCATACAAATGTCCGAAAACCACAAGTATTTAGGGTCGGTAATTGGTTATACGATTTCCTTTAATAATACCTATTACCGATCTACTTGTACATTTACAACGAACCCCCTTACTACCTATTTATTTTCAAGTTATCATAAAGTTACCTAATTAACATTATAGTATTCCCTAATAAACATACATATTTTACATACAAATTTAAAATACCATATGCTTTATTATATAGTAATATATAACTCAATGCAAAAATCGCCTTTTAAAGATGTTATTTTCTATACCGGAGATCAAGATCTAAAACATCATCTCCGAAACCATCAACATCAACTTCGAAACCATCGACACCAACTCCGATACCATCAACATCAACTCCGAAACCATCAACGCCAACTCCGAAAACATCAACATCAACCCCGAAACCATCAACATCATAAATTCAAAGTACACGCGTGAATTTGAGCTCTGAATCTCTTGATATTACTATTATTAATAGATCAGAATATTGTAAAACTCCACTAAAATCTACTACAATCAGTAAAAATATTCCAAAAGAACATTATATTTTCCCGAGAACAAGACCACGAAGAATCGACATAAATTTACGGCATATCAGAAAAATATTGAAGCAGAGAAATTATAAATAGAAGAAAAAAAAATGAAACGAAGATTTGGAGAAGAAACCAAAAAGATAAAGTAAGCAAACAAGGCAATCCAAAATAAAAACTACTTCAAAGGAAGATACAACTAATTCCGAAAATGATTACGAGATATGATCTTGGATTTCATTCTGAGAGTCTGTTGAATCAATTTCTTAATCTTATTTTTTTCGCCAAAGTTAAATTTTCTTAATTTATTTTATTTTTAATTGATATTCTATTTTGATTCTGATTTGACATGGCTGCCAGACTTAAAATTGTATAGTATTTTTATATTTCTATGTTACATTTTGTAAATAATAGATACCAAATGCCGCATTGATTATATAGTATAATCAATGCTGGCCTTTTGTAATTTGTTATACATAATTGGTTTAAAGAAGATTTTTTGACTGATTTAACGCTGTTATGTATATAATATGATAAGAACACAAATAATTTGTTATGTGTCGATAACATTCCGTACTGTATTGGAGCATTTAAATAAATAGTTGAACTATACTAAATACTAACTATACACGAGCATTTTTATTTAACTTTAACGGTTTCATTTATTTAGTGGTCAGTATTAGGTGTCACATAAACGGTATTAGGCACACACCCTATATTTTGGATCGGTAATAGGGACATGGCCCTTTTTTCTTTTAAGTTGTATTTAATTTTTAAGTAATTATTAGTATAACTATTTCTATATAAGAATAGATAAATGGATAATTTCAGTACTTGAAAAACTATTTTGATTGGCACCACATATTATGAAAGTGCTTATTTTTTGGACATCAATCCGAACTCGGCTTAAACTGGCGGTAATGGGTGCGTTTACGTTAGTACTAAATAATTATACTTAATAAAAGGTGTTTGTTACATAATAATGTGTTACAAATTGTAGAGACAGCCAATAATTCCCCAGGTAACTTCGAAACCGATGGAGTAAAAGTGCTGGATACTTGGTGTGATTACGTGTTCCACTCACAGCCGAATAGACCGGCTCATGGTCGGCTGTACAGCCCCCGATATCCATCGAGTTATCCAAGTAATGTGCGGTGCAATTACTACTTCAACGCCAGGTATTTATCGATGATGAAAATGAGGAATGTTTCGGCTATTTCGAAGTGAATACGAAATCTATCGGCAATTGGTAGTTAAATTGATGCTTGATATTCGATTTTAATTTACTGCTTACATCGTTTTTTTTTCAAGTATTTATTGTACTATCGAATTGTGTATCCCAATGGTTTATATATTTTTTACATAATATTCTTTATAAAGGAAACTTTTATTGTTAATATTATTAAAAAAAAAACATTACTGCTATAGGGGCAGAAACGTATTCAAGCCACCTAGTGGTTAGTGCTGCAAAGAGAGGAATAATAATATACGCGGTCTCAAGCAAAACTGCCTTTTGTATCAGATATATTTATATTTAAAGAGTATATCGAAAGTTGATTTAGATTTTCATCAAAATTTTCCAACTTAAAACCATGCACTGTACAACGATTGGAATAATACTGGTTGACTCAACAATCCACATAAATAAATATTACATTACCTTTTATTTTTCCGCCATCACGAGGTTCTCATCTTATGGAATGGTGATGTCAACCATAATAATAAATAAATAAATATCCTTGGACATTTCACACAACGCCATCTCGTCCCAAGCTAAGCAACTTAATGCTTGTGTTATGGTAACGAGATGGATGATAAACTACTTATATACATTTTTTTTTTTGTAAATACATACATATTATAGATAGAAATGACACCCAGACTCCGAGCCAGTGCCTCTGGTTTAGACAAAGACACTTGCCCGACCCCGGAATCGAACCCGGGACTGCTACCCTAACCATTTATATTGCCAGTTGTCCCACTGACATGTGTTGCGAAGAGAAGATGGCAATTGCTTCGTGGAAATACTGGTTATAGCCAAATTAGGTTAAACTGGGAAAAGGGCGAAGAAAGAATTAGCTGAACTAGTATTTTTTTATAATGTTTCGTTAAAATATTTTTAATTATAACAAGAATATATGCATTCCAAAAAAAAATATTTACAATATAACGTGTTAGTAATTTGTTATTTCAATTTAATGCTTCTTATGTTTTTGCAGACCAAATGAAAGGATTAAATTAGTTTTTGAAGAATCTTTTCTGCAGAAGGGAGACGAAAGGTATTTATTTCATTCGTATTTTCAACGGCATTAAACGCTATTACAAAATTAATAATATCTTGATCATAATCAGACTTTGTTGGTATTGTGAGGGATTTAGAATACGCAGGGTCACCGACCCATTTTATCAGTGCTGACAAAAAGAAAATAACGACAAAGTCTATAACGTAGTCGCAAGAGAAGGAACATTTAATACAGCGTGGAACAGTAGGGTAATTTCCCTCCTTGTAACTGGAGGAGGTCCGACTTAGCAGTGGGTCATATATATAGCAGTAAGAATATACTACTACTACTCGTAGTAGTATATTCTTAGCACAATGTCTTTTACGATTGCTCGGTTAAATTGTTTTACAGTTGTCTCAATCGTGCGGATATTATTAAGGTGTTTGACGGTCGTTCGCCAGCTTCGGCGGTATTAGCAATGCTCTGCAATGAGATTATCGGTAAGTGGACCAGTCTAAGAAAACGGACATTTTTAATTTGCCAAATGCTCGAACTATACCTAGGCGAAGACGCGGGGTAAGCTGGTATATATTGAGTATACTTTATCATGATAAGAATACAATTCACTTAGATGAGCATTTTAGTTACATTAAATTAAAGGAATTATTTCATTGCGATGTTATACATAGCAGAATCATTTTAGACTAATAAATAATCAACACAATTTAATAAAATAAATTTACTGAATAAAGTAAATGACCGAAAATCAATTTAGTAGAATAACTATTAACAATTTTTTTTATCGGTTATCATTTCTTATAATAAATATAATTTAATAATATTAAAAGTAAAACTAAAATAAGTATAATATATTAATATTACACAATTTTTAAAACCACTTTAAATAGATTAAGAATTTGGGCATGGGGTGTAATTTGCCTAAAATACTAGCAGCATTTCCCCTTTTTATGGCCAGTCTTATTACAGGCGGAGCGAGCTAATTATATGTAATTTTTATAATTAGTTATATAAAATGAACTTATATATATATATATATTTGTATAACTATAATTATAAAATTCCCGATTTAGGTTATGAGATCCTGTCAACGGGACCTGATTTGCTGGTGCAGTTCACCGCGAATTCTGATACCCCCGGACAGGGGTTCAAGGCAAGCTACCAGTTTCAAATGGATGATAATTCTAATACAGGTTAAGTAAACACAAGTGTGTGTTTGTAATTAAAATCTTTTCTAGCTATACTTCTCATCAGAAAAATCGAAACACTTCCCTTTTTAAGGTTGTTAAACAAAATACGAAAGTTATGAAAGTTTAATTTGAATTTAGAATATTAACATTAGGATTAGAAAACCTTTTAATGTTCACTATTAAACGACATTTGACATAATGTATATTCCCAAATAAATTGTTATTTCCGATAATCCTTACAAAACATAAACTTGCAAGGTGTTTCGATTTTTCTTATGAGAAGTGTATTTTATCGGATGATTTTTACGTAGGTATGTGTGCAACACCAAAGGTATCTTACGTGTCAGCCAGTCAGTATATCTATGTCATCATAGCTCGTTAACAGATAATTTTGATTCAGGTTTTGTATTTGTTTTTAGTTTTCAAGTAGCTTCAAATGGGAGGAGAACCTATACTAGTATATACTAGTTAAATGTATATTGATTATATAATCTATATACATTTTTTTTATAGTTCATAAACCTTTCTGGGTTCGTGCACAAAACTGAACTGGTGAAGATCATAGATCAAGTTTATATATTGACTAGCGACCCACCCAATGATGGTGCAATGATAAAGTTCTAAATGTATCAGTGTTTCTCTACTATATTATGGATGTATTATACACATATACCTTCCTCTTGAATCACTCTATCTATTAAAAAAACAGCTTCAAAATCCGTCGCGTAGTTTTAAAGATTTAAGCATATATAAGGACGGACAGACGACAGCGACTTTGTTTTATACTATGTAGTGATGATACAGGGTCGAACAAAAGTTCTACAGCCATAATTATAGGGTCGATAGATACTTTATATATCCGGGTGGTGACGGATTTAGCATACATAGTGTCATCACCCCATTTCAACCTAAGTGTGTCGTAAGAGCCGGCAAATGAAAACGACAAGGCCGATTAGCTAGCCGCACAAGAAAGAAAACTTGATACCGAGCCCTGAACTAACCCGTCTGGCCATTTTTATTACCATCGATGTAATTGGAGAAGGGCCGATTCAGCAGTAGGTCCTTTAAACTGAGTACAACAAAATTTGAGGAAAACTAAAACCACTTTTTTCCTTGAAATGTTGGTCATCAGTTGGTGATGCGTCATATCTCGATAAATGAGCACAGTTAAAAGTTTCCTGTGAAAATTGAAAACTTGTAGGTCCGCTAATCACAGTTCTTTTGATAGCCGATTTTCACCGTTTTGGTTTAGGTATCCTTTTGTTAACCTACTACTACCCACTCCATATTTAACCCACTGTTGAATCGGGCCTCCTCCCAAAATTAGCCTACTGTGCCACGCTGGCCAGACGGGTTGGCACAGGGTTCCATATCAAGATCTCCTTCTTTGCGACTAGGTTTTCGGCCATAGTTTCCTTTTTTCGACTCTTACGACACCCTTAGAATGGAATGGGGTGGTGACACAATGTTTTCTAAATCCGACACGGACGGTCGGTTTGGTAATCTACTAAACTATCGATCTATATCTATCTTTTTCACTATCACTACATAGTATAAAACAAAGTCGCATTCTTCTGTCCGTCCCTATGTATGCATAAATCTTTAAAACTACGCAACGGATTTTGCAGCTGTTTTTTTTAATAGATAGAGTGATTCAAGGGGAAGGTTTATATGTATAACCCGCCCCCGCTTTGCACGGGCGAAGCCGGGGCGGGCCACTAGTTATATATAAAAATGAATTGCTGTTCGTTAGTCTCGCTAAAACTCGAGAACGGGTGGACCGATTTGGCTAAGTTTGGTCTTGAAATATTCGTGGAAGTTAAGGGAAGGTTAAAAAGGTGAGAAAAAGAGAAAAACATCATTCGTTTTGTTCCAGTTAAGGTTTGCACATATTTTAATAAAGTTAAAATATTCTGGCATTATTATTCAGGTTTTATATTTATTGATTCTGAGGCGGTACGAAGTTTGCCGGGTCAGCTAGTACTTAATATGCAAGCGCTTAATAGCATGCATCATGCTTGTGAACAGGTGCCATTGCTGGGGGCCGGTTGGCTCGGGTATTGGAAGGTTACTATTGTTGACTAGATCTGGCTGATGTTTGGCCCTTTGCAACTATTGCGCGAGTTTGCTCTCACAAATCTGTCTTTTATCCATTCTTGTAACCAAAAATTGCGATCTAAAAAGAGCAACTACAGAGTTTCTTGCCGGCTCTTCTCTGTAGAGGTGCATTCCGAACCGGTGGTAGACGGTAAATTTTATTTTTTATTTTATTGTTTGACTTGTCAAAAGAGCTCTAATGAGCCAACTTGATTAAATGAAATTTGAATAAATAATACAGTGTCAGCTCGGGATGAATGGCGGAGATGAGCATACTGAGAGAATAATCCAGTTGTTTCTTTATTAACTCCTTATTTCCTTCTTTAGATGGAGAGATTAATAAGAAGACAAGTTCGCTGGAAGTAATATCCGGCCTAGGACCCGCAGTCAGCGCTGCCAGTGAGTAAAAGTAAAAGAAGTAAAACTACTATTACGACTTCTCAGTATATACATGTCGCACTGCTGGGTGGGGCCTTTTTTTTTTTTTTTTTTTTTGTTTTTTTTTTTTTTTGGTTTCGCTGGGGAAATGCTTTATGCATACCACCGCACCCCGGGGGAAAGGTCGGTGATTATGTGGGACTCCGACAAGGGTCGTCTACCCAAGCGTCGTTTACCCACTAAAACCCCAGCAGCATACCCTCACACGACGCGCTTGGGGCGCCACAAGTTCGCGTAAACGCATTCTACTGTGACGCCCCGGCGTGGTGCCCGCAACGCGGGCAAGCGACTATCAGAGAGGGCGTCCCGGTACACTGGAACGCCCTCAGTCATCAAGGCTTTCGTCAGTGGTGGCTCCCCCGAACCACCACCGGCCTCCTAGGCGAGGGCAGAAGGGGCCCGCACTGTCACGAACCCCCCTCCACCCCCGCCTCCGTCCGCGGATGGAGGGTAGGCCTACTGTGACACGCTGGCCAGACGGGTTGGCATAGGGTTGGTTTAGTGGGTAGGCCCCCACTATTGGGGAGAGTCCCACACTCCCCTCGCTGGCCATCCCCGTGGCCGGCGAGGAAGTCCATAAAGGATTTTACCCCGGGTGAACAAAAACCCTTTCGTATCCATTTCTGGCCAGTGTGGCACAGTAGGCTACTTACGTTCCATGTAGTTGGAGGCGGCCCGGCTCAGCAGTGGGTCATTTATGGGCTGATTAGTAGTAGTAATTATATTGAATCCGTGTTTTACACGTTGGTATTATTTTCACAAAGCAAAGTGTACGTGATATAATAAAATGCTTTTTATTGTACACATATTTAAAGGTCAACATGGCAGTCGACAAACACAAAAAAGAACAAAGTGATGTTAAATATGTGTGTGCCCACGACATACATGGCGCAACAAAAACACTATAGCCATCAAGTGAGGGCTTAAAGCAAATCAAGAGATTTGTGTTTATATTCGACGTTTTTTTAATTATAATTTTACAACATTTTTTGACGTTTATATATATATATATATAGCGAGAAGACGGTTGCGTATCAGTAATGAAGCTTCGACACACATGCCTTTGGCCCTAGGCTTGCGTGATAGAAAGCAACGCCAGGGTCTAGGATGGAGCAGGCAATTCAAGGAAATGCCCTGTCGGGCACCTGCTCTCACATACACACGACGAAACACAGTAAAACAGCTTTGCGTCAAACTTAGATGTGACTTAGGGTGGTAGCTAGCTGAGCGAACCATTAGATCCTACCACCAAGCGTGCTGAGTTTTGTTGACTTTTACAACACGTGTTATTTCCCAGCGTGTGGTGGGGAAGTTTTATATTACTATAATATTGCTAATGTCGGACCTGATTAAGGTCTCCGGAAAACGATGGATGCGGGCGGCCCAGGACCGGCCTTTGTGGAAACCCTTGGGGCAGGCCTATGTCCAGCAGTGGACGTCTTTTGGCTGAAATAATGATGATGATGATTGCTAAATTAACAAAAAAAAAACATTGTTTCCGGTAGAATTGCATAGGTATATTTATAGCAATTGCATTACAACCCTTAACATCAACAGCAAGAAATATTTTATATTCTAACCATCTAAGACTGAGATGAAACTCGTAAACCAAGGTTCAGGTTATATTTTGAAGCGTTTCGTTCCAGCGTCGTCATGCCATCAAGTATTCAACAGTGATAAGAGTAAAAGCGGGAAACTGAACTCGCCTTCATATCCGTTGCCGTATCCCCAGAAAACACAATGCCATTATGACTTCCTTGCCCGCGGGCGGGAGCGGGTCAAACTTGTGTTTGAAGACTTTAGTTTGCAACGAACAACTGACAGTATTATTGAGTGAGTATTAGAATTGATTATTTTCTGTCGTTTCCATATTTCCTGTCCTTTTTGAATTTGGAACTGCTCTATATTCGAATGTTTTAACATTTTTAATTTCAAAACAGTTGAAAGTATTAGAATTAATGCTATTATTGAGTCACAGCGTCGCGTCGATTGGAATCTGTCAAGTTACCTAGGAAATTAATAAAATGTACGTGCAATAATTTTTAACAACTTTAGAAGAGGCCTGACTCGGGTTTAGTGTTTTGAAGAGCTAACATCTGTGTTCAGTGATAAAGCCCCATGTCTGTGGACTGTCGCACGCTGGTATTTATAATTCCAGCGTGAACACTAGTGTTAGGCCGTTTGTCCACCGCCCGCCGTCACCGAACCGTCACCGAGAACGAGATTATTTCGGGCCGAGTTTAAGATGACGTGACAGCGATCGTTTTTCCACCGCGCCGATACATCGGTGGTTCAGTTAAAACAAAAACCGGGCGAACGGCGCGGCGCGACGGTATTGTGTGGACAAGAACAAACCTGTTTTGTATTGCCGGCACATCGGCCCATCATAAAACCGTGCCGAGTTCTAGCGGTCACTACGAACTATATGACAGTTCTCGGGTGACGAGCGTGCGGTGGACACATGGCCATAGTAAATGTATGTATCGCTAACTTGGCGCCGTCATCTCGTTCTCGGTGACGGCCCGGTGATGGCGGCGGTGGACAAATGGCCTTAGTGACAAATCTCGCGACGGACGCCCAAAATCTGCCTTCACTGAAGATAACACCATTGCTGTGAGGCAACTAATTCTCGAAGATCGTCATGTGACGTATAGAGTGAGATATGGACTTTGACATGGGGCAAATTTGGAACCCATACCAATCGAATAAAAAATCGGAATTAGCATAGATTGGTTCTAAAAAATTTTTATCCGAAATTTCTTCAGAACTATAAGGCTTCAACTAAGTGATGAAAACCATTTATCGGAAGCTAAATTTAGGTGTCTTTTAGACAGTAATAAGGTAATATCCTCAATATCCAATAGCTTAAAGTAAAGCAGAGTATTTTCTTTCAGTTGTGAGAGCATGGATTCTCTCGACATATTTTTGTACGTAGACGGCCGACTCGAAAAGATGGCCTCATTTTGCGGTCAAGATTTACCGAGGCCTATAATGTCGAATGGACCAAAGCTATCTATGGAGTTTCGTGGATTGTACTCATCAAGATATAGTAAAGGATTTAAGATATCGTATTATTTTGTTGAAGGTAAGCGTGTATTTTTGTGTGGTGGATTAATAGTACACCAGCACATTCCATACTGAGGGTGTCGTAAGAGTCGACTAAAGGAAATGACAACGCCTTAAACCTAGCCGCAAGAGAACGGAAAGTTGATAGGAAACTCTGTGCCAACTCGCCTGGCGCGTGGCGCAGTAGGCTAATTACCCTCCATCATGGACGTATAAAAAAAGTCGGACAGAGTCTCGCTAACTAAAAACTGTGACATCATAGTCGGCCAGATCAGCTATATGTACAGGCCAGCACGCACACTTTCACACATTAGTCGGCCATTACACGCGTGAACATCGATGCTTAAAGACGCAATATGCGGCGAAAAAATAAAAACTATAAATCATGTCTTGCGTGGTAAAATGGTGTAAAAACCGTAGTGACCGAAAGAAAAACAATCCAGGAATCACGTTTCATGCGTAAATGAATAATTCAATCACTTATTTCCAGTTAATATACATTAAAATCAATTTGTATTTGCTAGAACAAAACAATTAATTTTAAGTTCAGTGTTGCCAATATTCACGTGTGCAAATTAACCGAAATGTGGGCAATTTTCGTTTATTATTAAAATCCTATTTCCTATATCCTATTAAAATATATTATTATGGTTAATTATTTAATAGTTACTACTGGGTATTTTATTTTATATTCCTTTTGCTAGATTTTCTAAGGAAAATTAAGTATGGAGAAATGATTGAATTAAAATTACTTAGTAGAAATTGTAATGGTGAAAACGATTGGATTCCAAACAAATACAGTGTCATTTGCAGTCTATATTTTGATGCGGATGACTTATAAACAACTAAAGGAGGACTCCGGCGTGTTGTTACTTATGCAGTACCTTAAAAGGTAAATTAGCAATCTACCAAGACATGGATAATACAAAACAAAAAAAATGAAACTATGCCGCTTATTTTTTCAAAATTTAAATGTACATTGTAGCTATTGTGTCGGTATATAATAATAATAAATATCCTTGGACATTTGACACAACGCCATCTCGTCCCAAGCTAAGCAACTTAATGCTTGTTTTATGGTAACGAGATGGATGATAAACTACTTAAATACATTTTTTTTTGTAAATACATACATATTATAGATAGAAAAACACCCAGACCCGGGACAAATACTTGTAGGTCGTACAGATATTTCTTCCGTGCGGGGATCGAACCCGCGACATGCTGCCCAGCAGTCGATCGCTCAACCACTGCGCCAACCGTGTCGTCGAATCGTAAACTTAATCATACATTATTTTAATCCCCAGTGCTTTATTTTGTTTTAATATTTGTTTGAGTCAAGACACGTGGTACAAGACAGTTCCTGTTACTGTACCATTTAATACCAGTGCTTCTCAAGAGGTGCGCAATAAATTATAGTTAGGCAACATAAATATATTATAACAAAAAAATGTTTGGTAATGAAAGCATTTCTTTTAATTTAGAATCGTTTTCAACACATCTCGTTATTATAAAAAAGTTAAAGTATAGTAGTAATATAAAAATTTAAAAGACGTTATTATAAAAAAAAACTCAGCATTTAGGATGTTAAAGTTAAACAACAATTTGGAACATTTTTTTTTTATGTTTTAACCATGTTTTTATTGCAAAATTTTGTGTATCTTGGCAACCCCAAAATTAACTCACACATACAGAGCTGCCGCCATTTTGGCGTCTCACTTTTGTCTTAGCCAGAGTTCCGTCCGCCTTTTTTTATACGTCCATGCCCTCCATGTAATTTTTAGATAAATAAATATCCTTGGACATTTCACACAACGCCATCTCGTCCCAAGCTAAGCAACTTAATGCTTGTGTTATGGTAACGAGATGGATGATACACTACTTATATACATTTTTTTTTTGTAAATACATACATATTATAGATAGAAATGACACCCAGACTCCGAGCCAGTGCCTCTGGTTTAGACAAAGACACTCGCCCGACCCCGGAATCGAACCCGGGACCCGTTGATCCAAAGGCGGCACATCTAACCACTATAACTTTGGATCACAAAAACATCAGTTTCTCCCTCATATTTCAAAATAGAAACATAATTTATACACACCTGTTCCATACCCTTAGTTTGGCTGGCTATAAATGTTTTGTTACAACCTGTATAATATTTTATTAAAAAAATTAACGTTATATTACATTGACTTTTACAAGCTAGTAATACATATTCTTGTCTGCCAGTATATCAGGATTACTTTTAACAGTGAGTTGTTCAGATAAATATAATTTATTACCTAAACCTGATTTATTGTAAAAGGTACTTTAAAACTATATATAATCTTGCTTAGTTAGGCAATAAATTGCAACTTTTAGCTATAAATTTTATTCTTGTATTATGGATTACTTTTAACACGTTGCATTAAGTTTGGTTTGAATTCGAAGTTAATTTCAAAATAAAGCTCAACTCAAGATGTTCTTTTCAATTTAATATAAGACCCCTTTCTGACATTCGTCTCTGAAGCCGGTTAAGGATATAATTTTTCTATTTGATGTTATTTTATGTATTAGTACAATGTACCCATTTATAAAGCAAGAAGTTGTACTCGTACTTGACCAATCAAGTATTTAATTTCAAAAACTCGACTTATTCGAATTCGTACAAGTTTAAACCAGTATATTTATGTAGACATAATAAAAACATAAAAAGACCTTAATAGCATCCGTGTGGTGACGGATTTAGAATATATATATGTCAACACCCCATTCCATCCTGAGAGTGTCGTAAGAGCCGAGTAAAGAAAATGACATAGCCGAAACCAGGGTGCAAGAGAAGGAAAACTTGAAACATCTTTGCCAATGCATCCGGCCGGGCGAGGTCGTACAGTAGGTTAATTTCCCACTTATAATTGGAGGAGGCCTGACTCAGCAGTGGGTATTTTATGAACTGAGAAAAAGATCAAAAAGAATCATTTCATTGTGCAATAGTACCAATAAACCTAAATTAACATGAAAAAAAAAAACATTCATAACTTTCAGACTTTGGGATCGCAACTGGGAAACAGCTGTTAGAATTTCCATGTGCCTTCGTATTTAATAGCAGCGAGTGGGGGAGGGGATCTGTGACGTCACCGAACCACCCTGGCCTATACCCAAGAGACACGGAGTGCAATTACTTCTTCTACGGAGCCGAGAATGAAAGAGTTCATTTACACTTCACTTATTTTGACGTCGAAGGTGTAATGCCGTGAGTATTTACGGCTCGATACATTTGTATTTTAATTTTTTTAAACGAAACCATGTGTTTAGCCTTTATCGCGGAGGCAGTTTACAAACATGAAATTCACGAATACAAATGACACCCAGACTCAGAGCAAGTGCCTCTGGTTTACACAAAGACACTTTCCCTACCCCCGAAATGAACCACGTGCCTGCACATTAATTTGGCCTCCTTTGCAGGATCCTCTGTTAGGGCCAAGTCGTCTCACCATATGGCAGATGGCCTGCTGACAGTTGGGATTCTTCTTTGCCCGGTTCTTGGTTGATACCGTGCATACAAGTCCTGGCCACCCCATTTCAAGCATGCGATCCGGTTTCTCCTTCTTCTCCATTGACTTCCCTTTTATCAAAATAATGAATACCCTTAAGTATGCCTTTAACTTGAACTCTGTCCATTTCTAAATAAGTTTGAATTTAATCCAATCCTGTTTAGAGCCTCAAAGGATTGATAATAATCTGGCTGGGCAAACCTTTACTTTGTAGCTTCAGATTTATGTAATCGGTTTATGATAGGATGTCCTTGTTTGAGCGATTTGAGACACAACTCGAAAAGTAATGTTTTGCTTCTGTAAGGATCTTCTTGATTGTTATTACACAATTGAGGTCTTCAAGAAATACTTAAATGGTTAAATAGGGTAATTTTCGAAGTGGTGGTGGTGGTTTAGAATCAATAATATTGTGGATCTGTGGAAGAAAACCAGGTTGCGATGCTGAAAGAAAGAAAGAAAGAAAATTCATTTATTGACACTAATAAAACGAAGTTAACAAGAAATGTAATATCAAAATGAGTATTTTCGCCAAAGGCTTTGAGCTGGTGACGCTCAGTATTAAGTTAGGTGTCGGCAGAAGTACAAATACCTACCGCTGATTTTTAGCTGGGACCATCAGTGACATACGCTCCAAACTGACAAATGAATTTCAATGACATGTATATGATACACTTGTAATATAAACGAATCAATGCAACATCAACATTTGCATCAATCAACATTTGCGAATCATATATTTATTTTATTTTATTGGGCGGTTTTGACGAATTCCTCTTGAATAAGGCTGACAAAATGCGATTGATGATCTTATGGTGATGGCTGTCAATTGCTATCAACAGTTAAGTATGCCTGAGTATAGTGCTTATTAGAATATCAAACCTTTATCCACAAAACAAAGCATAGAAGCTAACTGTGCTTCTGAATTCTGAAACCCTCGACATAAAAAGAGACGCTGTGTAACATTCGTGTATGTGGCATTGTTTTTAAACGAATGCCCTCTACTTAAAACCTGTATCGTGGGGGAAGTTTGCAATGTAATTCACATGTAGTTCACGAACACAAATCACACCCAGACCAAGTGCTTCTGGTTCACTCAAGGACACTTGCCCACCCTGGAATCGAACCAGTGACCCGTTGGTCCAAAGGCGGTATATACGACCCCCAGACCAACAAGGCAGTATCTCCTAAATAAATAGCGCAACCATCCTTTAATTGAAAACATTTATTTAACAATTTCTGTACACATACATAACATAAGTCGAACACATGAAAATATAAGACACATTATAGCAGTCCGTCTAGTCCATTGGTGACGAATTAAGGATAAATGGTGTCACCATACCATTCCATCCTGAGGGTGTCGTAGAAATTGACCAGCCTAGCTACATTAGAAGAATAACTTGATACGAAACCCTGTGCCAACCCATCTGGCCAGCGTGGCACAGTAGGTTAATTATATTCTATACATAATTGTACCGTGTGGTAGCAGAGTAAGAATACTACTACACCATATCGTCCCATGGGTGTCGTAGAAGGCGACGGGACAACATACGTTGGGCAGCAGGGTCGTTCTGTCCAAAAACACACCATCCGATACTGCGATCGCCAACCCGCCTGCCAAGCATGGCGATTATGGCACCCCCCCCCCAAATGAATGGACACAAATACGGCCCAGGATTGGCCTTTGTGGAAATCCTCGGGGGAGGCCTATGTCCAGCAGTTGACGTCTTTTGGCTGAAATTATGATGATCATCACGTCGCGTCACGTCTAAGTCACGTTACATAATTATCAAAGGCATATAGAGTCGCGATGCTCTACTCAACGAAAGTGTATTTATTAGAAAAAAGTCTTATAACACTTATTTTATTTAGATTCCAGACGAATGAGAGTGACGCGGTCTAAAACAAATTAATGTTGAACTTCGACCTCGTTCTACCGCAGACTTGTGTTAAGCCTTAATAATCCTTGCTTTGTTCTCTGTATCCTATTAAATATTTTTATGTTTATTGTTTTTGTTTTCAATCCCGCGTTCAGGGCGATAACAGCTAGGATTAACTTCATATGTAAATGAATTCAAATGTATCTTCATTTATTTACTCAGTTGTCCCTAAAAACGTATTACTGTTATTTACAACTCTGGGTAAAATCACGTACGTTATCAATCGATGCGTTGTAAAAATTCTTGGGGCCATCTCTGTTGACAGTGGAGCTCGTTTAGCTGACATGACGATGATGATGATGATATTGTAAACAAACGGAGCGAATACCATGTGTTTGGAAATACAATATTATGTGACTTACGCGTCAAGTTAAGCCCTTCTATGCCCATTACACATTTTGTTAGAGATCTGATTACCAAGTCGACTAGTTGTCGCCAATCAATTTTGACTTCCTGGTTGATCTAAGTGTTGGATGTGACGCCTTGGGATCACTGTCTCCCATTTCAATTCCGGGATAGAGAAAGTGTATTTGTGTAAACCTGAGGCACTTGCTCTAAGACCTGAGTGTAATTTGTATTCGTGAGTTACATATTTGTAAACAACCCTGTTATGTACTATCCGTATAGTAACGGATTTAGAATACACAATATCTTCAACCCATACTATCCTGAGGGTGTGTCCTGAGCGCAAGAGGCAGATAACCTAGACGCAATAGAAGGAAAACTTGATACAAACCCTGTGCCATCCCGTCCTGCCAGCGAGGCACAGTAGGGTAATTCCCCTCCATGAACTTGGAGGAAGCCCGACTCAGTAGTAGGTCATTTATAGGCTGAATTGACGGAAAAGCCCCGCGATACAGGTTATACCCCAATACCTAGCTGTTGAGTCAGCCTCCGACTTCAAAGCCAGACAGAACAAAACCTACCGTGAGGTGCGAGATGGGTAGGCACATGGTTTGTTCATAGCTTTCCTTCTCCACAGCTAGGTTTTCGACTTTGTCATTTCCATCTGTCGGCTCCTACGATACCCTCACAATGATATGGGTTGCTGACATTACGTATCACTACATAGTATAAAACAAAGTCGCTGTCGTCTGTCCGTCCCTATGTATGCTTAAATCTTTAAAACTACGAAACTGATTTTGAAGCGGTTTTTTTTAATAGATAGAGTGATTCAAGAGGAAGGTTTATATGTATAACCCACCCCCGCATTGCACGGGCGAAGCCGGGGCGGGCCACTAGTAGTAAATAAATAAATAAATATAATAAATAAATATCCTTGGACATTTTACACAACGCCATCTCGTCCCAAGCTAAGCAACTTAATGCTTGTGTTATGGTAACGAGATGGATGATAAACTACTTATATACATTTTTTTTTGTAAATATATACATATTATAGATAGAAATGACACCCAGACTCCGAGCCAGTGCCTCTGGTTTAGACAAAGACACTTGCCCGACCCCGGAATCGAACCCGGGACCCGTTGATCCAAATAGCTGTCAGTGTGGATGGATTTAGAATACCATAGTGTCACCACCCCATTCCATCCCAAGGGTATCGTAAGAGCCGACAGAAGGAGTAGACAAGGTCGATAACCTAGCCTTAAGAGAAGGAATACTTGATACGAAACCCTGTGCCAACCCGTCTGGCCACCTCACGGTAGGCTTTGTTCTGTCTGCCATGGTTGAGCGATCGACTGCTGCGCAGCATGTCGCGGGTTCGATTCCCGCACGGAAGAAATATTTGTACGACCTACAAGTATTTGTTCCTGATCTGGGTGTTTTCTATCTATAATATGTATGTATTTAAAAAAAAGTATATATATAAGTAGTATAACATCCATCTCGTTACCATAACACAAGAATTAAGTTGCTTAGCTTGGGACGAGATGGCGTTATGTGAAATGTCCAAGGGTATTTATTTATTTATTAGGCTACTTAATTGTGCTAATGTATGTATGAGCTGAATAGAAGTAATACCTTGATTTGTATCTCCAGTTGTGAAGCAGTATCAGCGAGCGACTACGTTCAATTTTCGAGTCAGATGGTTGACACCCAGAGCGAAAGGCACTGTGGCCAAGAGAAAGAAATGCAGGTGACCTCACAGAAAAACTTCTTGAGAGTAACGTTTAGATCCAACGACAGACTTGACGGTACAGGATTCAAGGCGGAGTACATTTTTCTTCGGGACTCCGAAATGCACAGTATAACTATGCCGGATGATACTGACAGTGGTATGTATGTGTTATACATTTTTAGACAACGTTATTGTTAGATTATGTTTGTTTTAGTGGGTAGGTTGGGACGCAACTTACCATCTCCACGCGCCCTGGAGTCCCACGTAACCCGGCCCGTCCCCGGCCGGGTATCCATGAGGATTTCCGACGAAAAAGAAATGCTTGTTTTATTTATTTAATTGAAAATATTAAAGTGTGTACACAAATTGAAAGTATTAAAGGGCTATGCTCGGAGTTTCCCTGCGAGATCGAATCAGAAATGAGGAGATACGCAGGCAAACCAGGGTCACCGACATAGCCCACAAGATTGCCAAACTTAAGTGGCAGTGGGCAGGGCACATAGCGCGCAGGACCGATGCCCGATGGAGCAGAAAAGTCCTCGAGTGGCGACCGCGTTCCGGAAAGCTCAGTGCTGGTAGGCCTCCCACACGGTGGACCGATGACCTGGTTAAGGTCGCCGGAAAACGATGGATGCGGGCGGCCCAGGACCGGCCTTTGTGGAAATCTTTGGGGGAGGCCTATGTCCAGCAGTGGACGTCTTTTGGCTGAAATGATGATGATAATGATGATGATTAAAGTGTCATTATGAAACTTACCATTAATACCCACGACCGGGTATTTAACAAAAATCTGTTATAGTTTGTATATTATATACTAGTGGCCCGCCCCGGCTTCGCCCGTGCAAAGCGGGGGTGGGTTATACATATAAACCTTCCCCTTGAATCACTCTATCTATTAAAAAAACCGCTTCAAAATCCGTTGGGTAGTTTTAAAGATTTATGCATACATAGGGACGGACAGAAGAATGCGACTTTGTTTTATACTATGTAGTGATAATATATTATATATACCTATATCTTTATAAATTACTAGCTGACCTGGCAAACTTTGTTCCGCATTATATATATTTAAAACAAAAAGGAAGTTGGACATAGGATACCTGAGATTTTTATCCCGTCCGTATAAAACCTACTTTAACAAAACGCAACTGACAGCGAAACGTTATGTTGTCTATAGTTTAATATGGTCGAAAATTTGACGATTAGAAATTTTGAATTCGACTTGTTTAAATTGTTGTAATTCACATAATATCATTATAACTTGTAGCCTATGTGTTATTCTGATGTATAAGCTATATTATTGTAAAGTTTCATTAAAATCCATTCAGTAGTTTTTACGTGAAAGAGTAACAAACATCCATCCATCCATCCATACTTACAAACTTTCACGTTTATAATATTAGTAAGATATCCGATGTTTATTCTTGTAAAGATTCATAAAAATCCATATTGCAGTTATTGCGTGAAAGAGTAACAAATATACATCCATTTAAACTTACAAACTTTAAAGTTTATAATCACTACATAGTATAAAACAAAGTCGCTGTCGTCTGTCCTTCCCTATGTAACTATGCTTAAATCTTTAAAACTACGCAACTGATTTTGAAGCGGTTTTTTGTAATAGATATATAGAGTTTATAAGTATAATAAATGCACCCGCTCGAAGCCGGGCCGGATCGCTAGTTAATAATATAAGTAAGATGAGGAAAGATTAACTGTAAATATTGTGAACAAATTTTTAAATTTCTTTTACCATTCGTGTTCTACTGTATCCTAGATTAATGCGAAACTAATATAAGTACGGGTTTGTACCCACGCTCTCTTCACAGCTTGTAAAAGACCCACCACTAAGTCGGGCCTCTTCCTTTTACAGAAGGGAAATTAGGCTACTGCCAACGCTGGCTAGACGGGTTGAAACAGGGTTCTGTTTCATGTTTTCCTTCTCTTGCGATTAGTTTCTGTGCCATTTTATTTTCTCTATATGCTCATTTACATGCCAGCTCTCAGCTCAGTCTTTTGTTTCAGGTACAACGCACCACCAAACAGAACATTTTCAAATGTTTATATGGGTTTTTAATGTTCTCTGGAGTGTAAGATAAAAGATACGGAAAACAATTGGAAATAAATGTTCATGTTATTATATTTTGTTGTTTAACTGTAATTAGTTGTCATTTTTTTAAATTGACGACGTCATTACCCAGCAGATGATCTGCAGGTCAATCAACGTCTGGCTAAGCAGGATTGTGGATGGGTGTCCGTCATTGGGTGCCATTCTACCATCTATGGCAGGGTAGCCGAAATGACCTACTTATGAGTAGGCCTTATCTCATCACAGGGAAAGTAATTAACCCACTGTGCCACGTTGGCAGAGGGTTTCGTTTCATTCTGCGAACCGTAGGGGCGCTCCAGCCGATATTGGAAGAATGGGCGGTGCTGCAGCACGGAGTCCTCACCTTCCGACTCGTGCAGGTGTTGTCGGGGCACGGTTGCTTCGGCAAATATCTGCACGCTGTCGCAAGAAGAGAGCCGACTCCGGGCTGTCACCACTGTGACTGCAGCGAGGACTCGGCGCAACACACGCTCGAGTCGTGCCCGGCCTGGGCTGAGCAGCGCCGGGAACTCGCTGCAGTCATTGGAACGGACCTGTCGCTGCCGGCCGTTGCGCGAGTGATGGTCGACGGGGACAGGGCCTGGAATGCGGTCGCCGCCTTCTGCGAGGACGTCATTTCGCAGAAGGAGGCGGCGGAGAGGGCCCGGGAGGATTCACTCCTTTCGGACCCGATTCGCCGCCGGCGCGCGGGGTGGCGCGGGCGCGCTCACTTGCGCCTAATGCCGCCCTAGCTGAGGCTGCGGACGGTTGGGTCGGGGATAGCCCACCGTCCGCCTGTATAGCCTACCGCCAAGGTGTGACGCCAAAGTGAGCGGGATGTCGCACGGGAGAGGTTGCCCGAAGGGGCTGCCGCCTGCGGACCACGGTAGAAACGTACGCGGTACCCGTGGTCCGCGCGTGAGGGCGGGTGTCGGCACACGGCGGGTTATTTTAGTTTGTGAGGGCCCCACACTACCCCGTAGTCTCCCCGGACGTGGAATGAGCGGTCAGGCATTTTTTCCCGCCAAACCAAAAAATAAAGTTTCGTTTCATGGTTTCCTGCTCCTGCGGTTAGGTTTTTTTATCTTTATTACCCCTGCACTAGGTATAACCTGTATGGTGGGGGCAGTTGACAAACATGTAATACACGAACAGAAATGAGACCCAGACTCAGAGCTGCCTCTGGTTTAGACAAAGACTTGCCCGACCCCGGAATCAAACCCGGGAACGCGGCATTTTTGGCCCTGTCATTTTCTTTTGTCGGTTCCCTCAGGATGAAGTTGTGTGGTGACACAGTGTATTCTATAGTATATTTCATTACAAGTGCGGAAAGGCTGTCATTACAACGAGTTCCGACAAATGTCTACCCGATCCGAAGCGCAGCCGAAGGCGAGGGTTGACAGTCGGAACAAGTTGCAATGACGGTTCCGCACGTGCACTGAACGACTATTTTTAATACAGTTGCGAAAAAATGAAGCAATTTAATAAAATATCATAAACACAATAAACTCAACTAACTAATCATTTCTGAAAAATGGCGCCGACCGTAGAATATAAGCAGGTTTTTTTTTTCTTCACCCATTCTGGTAGGCAAAAGGAACAATGCCCATACAGCCAAGTCTTCAGTAGAATTTTTTTATTGATATGAAATGAAATTTAATTAGATGAAATAAAACACATTCAATCAAATCATTAAATCTGATATTGAAACAAATTAGTGCGTAATAGCCCACTTCCCGAACGCTATACGTCCCTGCTATGCCACTTTTTGAGCAACTGTATTAAAAAATCCATTACCGCACGGACTAATTACTTATGTTAAAAATATAAACATCTTTATCTAACAATATTTACCATAATTCTCTAATATTTTTCTCTTTTAGCCCCATTTCGCTCAAATTTACGAAGGAAGTTTTGTAGACAGTACGGATATTAGATGACGTCGCAGAGCTTAGCCTAAGCCCTAAAGCTGTAAAGCTATGGAGAATTCCGGTAGATCCTAACATCTTACAAAATTCAAGGACTAACGCCTTTTAAATTTAGTTATTTTAAACGACCGTTGTATCCGGTCACAATCCCTTTGATGGTGGATTGAGAGTAATATCACCTCGTCCAATCCTGTGAGTGTCTTAAGAGCAAAAGGAAATGGCAAGATAGAAAAACTAGCTGAATATTTGATACGAAATTCCTTACTAGCGTGGCAGATAAGTGCGTCGCGTGGCAATATGCAGGAGACAAGAGACTCATATCTACTTAGCTCATAGATGACCCACTGCTGAGTCAAACGGGTCCTGCTATTACCTAAAAGGTAATTAGCCTACTCTGCCACGCTGGTCATACAGGTTTCATATCAATTTAGCCTGGTCTTGCCGCTAGGTGTTCGGTCTTTTCATTTCCTATTGACGCCTCTTACGATATCCTCTGGATATTATGGTGACACTATTTATTTTAAATCCGTCACCACACAGACATAATGCAAACTGGAATATGTTTATTTAATTTCTAAACTTTGGGTAAAACTCACAAATTTTTTTTGTCCCTTAATCATCATGTCCTTTAATCATCAAAAGAGATATTTCGGAACAATGCACTCAATTCGGATGTAGATTATTTTATTACCCACACTGTCTCAACAAAAATATTACGCTGCAACGCCTGATAGCTTCGTATGGTCCGCCCGGCTAGCTACCACCCTCACATCTAAGTCCGGCGCCAAGCAGTTTTACTGTTTTCCGTCGTGTGTATGTGAGAGCCGGTGCCCGACAGGGCATTTCCTCGAATTGCCTGCCCCATCTTAGACCCTGGCGTGGCTTTCCATCACACAAGCGTAGGGTCAAAGGCATACAAGTAATTGGTAAAAAAAAAAAGTTTAAATCTTCTCCTTCGTCTTCGTTTCAGCCCATAAATGGCCCACTCCTGGGTCGGGCCTCCTCCAAATTAATGGAGGGAAATTAGCCTACTGTGCCACGCTGGCAAGACGGGTTGACAAAGGGTTTGTATCAAGTTTTCTTTCTCTAGGGGCTAGGTGATCTGTCTCTTGCGTTTTTTTGGTCGCCTCATAAGACACCCTAAAGATGGTAGGGTAAACCCTATGGGTTGGTGACATTGTGTATTCTAAATCCGTCACCACACGGACAATCTTCCACATGGTATAAAATAGTAGTTTGTCGTATAACAGCTTAATTTACGGCGAAGTTCCCTGTGGCTCTTAGCGCTGAATTTGCTGTGTAAGTTATTATGGAAATGAATCTCCGTAACGACCCCAAGCTTGAGTTATAAGTTATGTAACGGTTGGGGATCTAGATTAAGTTTGGATCCAGTCTACGGGGTGCCACAAGTGTTGACCAAATACTTTATTACAGACCTTGGTTTGAGAACCCATATTTAATAAGTGGTTTATGTAAAGACGGTGACGGATTTAGAATACACAATGTCACCAACCTACGTCATCCTGCGGGTGTCGTATGAGGTGACTAAAGGAACTCAAGATGCAGATCACCTAGCCACAAGAGAAGGATTCGTCCGGGTTCGATTCCGGGGTCGGGCAAGTGTCTTTGTCTAAACCAGAGGCACTGGCTCGTCTGGGTGTCATTTGTGCTCGTGAATCACATATTTGAAAACTGCCCCCGCGACACAGGTTATACCTAGTGCAGAGGTTTCGTTAAAAAAAAGTCCTGTGTCAACCCGTCTTGCCAGCGTGGCACAGTAGGCTAAATTCCCTCCATTAATTTGGAGGAGGCCCGACCCAGTAGTGAGTCATTTACGGGCTGAAATGATGATGATTATTTTATAGACCTGCTTATAGGATTATTAGATCTTAGGGTGGTGAGGAATGCAATCGACGTCTGGTCCTGATGGCTGTGGAGGGCTGTCCATATTTTTTTTAATAAAAAAATACTTTACTTGGGGAGCAAGCTGGTAAATGCGTGACGAGAGCGTTACAGAAAGTGTGATCGGGCGAGGCAAACGGACGATGAGAGGGAGATGAAAGTTAGTGAAGATAGAAAGAGAGAGAGCTACGTTTCGTATATTACTGTATGGGCCAGAGAGAAAAACGTGAGCACAGATTTTATTTCTCTCTTCCTCCCATAGCCAGTTACGTTTCGTATATGTAAGACTCGTTGTAGGCCTATGTACGTTTAATATGAATAAAATTGTAAATTCATGTTGAAGTTTATTTTTTCTTTACTAAGTTTTATCCACACTATCCTGAGGGTGTCGTAAGAGGCGACTAAATGATCGTAAGAGACAGATCACCTAGCCGTATGAGAAGGAAAACTTGATACAAACCCTGTGCCAACCCGTTTTGCCAGCGTGGCACGGTAGGCTAATTTCCCTCCATGAATTGGAGGAGGCCCGACTCACTAGTGGGTCATTTATCGGCTGAAATGACGACTTCAGTCGTACTACTACTATTCGATTCCCCGCACGGAATAAATATTTGTACGACCTACAAGTATTTGTTCCGGGTCTGGGTGTTTTCTATCTATAATATGTATGTATTTTCCAAAAAAAATGTATGTGAGTAGTTTATCATCCATCTCGTTATCATGACACAAGCATTAAGTTGCTTAGCTTGGGACGAGATGGCGTTGTGTGAAATGTCCAAGGATATTTATTTATTATTATTAATCAACAGATAAGCGACCCATTTCTGAGTCGGGTGTCCTCCTTACATGGACGGATTGGCCTACTGTGCCACGCTGGCCAGTGAGGCGACGGATTTGACGGTGATTGATTTAGAATACGTTGTATCACCGCCCCTTTCCATCTTGCGGGTGTCGTAAGAGCCGACAGAAGGGAATGACAAGGCCGAAAACATAGCCGCAAGGGAAGAAAAATTTGATACGAAACCCTGTGCCAACCCGTCTGGCCAGCGTGGCACAGTAGGTTAATAATAAATTGGAGGAGGCCTGACTCAGCAGTGGGACATGTATGAACTGAGTAGCATTAGTAGTGGCAGATGGGTCGTGAAGTACTTAGTCCAGTCGAGATAGACATTTAAATAGAAAAAATTCGAGGAGCGTTTTTTTTTTACCTTGGGGGGGTGGGGGTGTAAGTATAAATCTCGATTTTGGAACTAATCCCTGTAGAGAATTCGCCGCCATCTTGTTTTAAAGTTATTTTTTTCGTTTTTCTGAAATAACTCGTTAATTTTCAACTTATGAGCAAAAATGGCAAGATCCAAAGCTGTTGGAAATTTAATTTCTCACAAGTTTGGTTATTATCATTTTTACGCTAGGATCAATATTTGCAGTTTAAACTTTAAAACGAACCCTCTACTGGGATTAGTTCGAAAATCGAGATTTATACTTCCAACCAACCCCACAATGCTTAAAAAAAATTTTTTTTCGATTTGATGCTACTTTTATGTCTATCTCGACTGTACTAACTGGTAGGTAGCCAAATCACGTTAGAGTGGTTCCTATGCCAATGAAATTGTACAGCTGCGACGAGATATGTACAGCTGCGTTCTAGTATAATCACTGAATCTGCCATCTTGATGATTGATTACATCGTCAATGTTTGAACATGATCGATGATTGTTCTCGAGTTTGCAGGTGTCGTCACATTGACGGGTCTATTATGTTTGGTAAATATTTGCTGCATCGTATGAAAATCCTCATAAGTATTGAAGATTCAGTTTGAACAAGAGACAGTGACCAGTTATTTTAGTTAATTGCATGCAAGTACCGTGTGATGACGGATTCCATCTTGTTACTATAACACAAGCATTAAGTTGCTTAGCTTGGGACGAGATGGCGTCGTGTGATCCAATTCCGATCCAATTCATAACCAATCTTGTCAAATTACCGTACTCTTGAAAACAATACTGACAACATTGGATAGAAATCGGAATTGCTCTTGAACAGGCTAGCGATTGTGTCAGTAGTTTTAGTCTAGTAGTTTTATTTCGGGATCTAGGCTTTTTCATGCAGAAGACGATTCCAGTAGCCTAACACAATGCCTATTTTACACTTTCATCATCATCATAATTTCAGCCAAAAGTCGGTCACTTTTGGACATAAGCCTCCCCTATGGATTTCCACAAAGGCCCGTCCCGAACGCCCGTATGCATCGTTTTCCAGCAACCTTAACCGGGTCATCCTTCCACCGTGTAGGAGGCCTAACAGCACTCACGCAGTCGCTACTCGCGGACTTTTCTGCCCCGTTGGACGTCAGTCCTGCGAGCCCACTGCCACTTTAATTTGGCAATCCTGTGGGCTATGTCGGTAACTCTGATGCTCCTGGGTATCTCCTCATTTTTAATTTGATCTCGCAGGCAAACTCCGAGCATAGGCATCTCCATTGCCCTTTGGGTGACTTTGAGCCTGTTGATAGAGCCTACAGTGAGCGATCACGTCTCTTTACCATTATGTTTTTAAAATTTTGGTTATATTGTATTATTCTATCAAGTAAGTATCTCCTTTTTTTATGACGCTGGGAAAATGCTTTATGCATACCGCCCCTCGAGGTTGGGTTCGGCGATTGTTGTGGGACTCCGGAAACTATTCGTCTACCCACTTAACCCCCCGTAGTACCCTCACACGACGCCCTTGGGGCCCCACAGGTTCGCGTAAACGCCTTCCACTGTGAGGCATTTTAGTTATCGGACTAAACTTTTTAATATAACTACTATTCAGCCCATAAACGGCCCACTGCTGAGTCAAGCCTCCTCCAACTTCATGGAGGGTAGTTAGCCTATTGCACCACGCTGGCCAGACGGATTGGCCCAGGGCTTCGTATCAAATTTTCCTTCTCTTGTAGCTGGGTTAACGGCCTTGTCATTTCCTTTTGTCGGCTCTTACGACACCCTGAGGATGGAATGGGGTTGTATGTATTCTCAATCCGTCACCGAACGGACAAAAATGTAAATACACTTTAAATTCAAATGAAAAATCAACAAAATTGGTGGAAGTGGTAAAAGAGGGTGTAATTTTTTTGTGAAAAGTTAAATTTTTAGTGTGTTAATAATTGACCTGTGCTGACGTATGAGCTGACCATTGACAAGGCCTAAAACCTAGCCATAAGATATGGAAAACTTGGTAATAAACCTTGTGCTAACTTGTGCTAGTGTAGTACACCTTTGATCCCAGGGCGGGGCTCGGGGAGGCCCCGCCCCTCGACGGGATCAGGATGGGTGCCCTGTCATGTGTACTGGCAGGGCACCAAGCCTAGCCGTAACAATTTTGCTCCCCCCCCCCCCCTGCGCGTCTGCCTCATGGTGCAGTTTCTGGGCCCACGAGGCAGATCCTGCGCGGGATTGTACACCCCGGGGATGTTTAGTGGGTAGGCCCCCAGTGGGGGAGATTCCCACACGCCCCTCGTTGGTCCTCCCCGGGACCGACGGGGATAGTCCATAAAGGATTTTACCCCGGGCACCAAAAAAAAAAACAAAAAAAAGTGTAGGACACCTTGCACATACACACATTCATAGTCATGCGTAGTCTGAGTAGTACTAATTACATGGTTATAAATACTTTTTTTTTTTTTAAACCTGTAAATGAGCTTCGGACCTTGGGAACATAATTTATTATTCTGTAAGTAGTACGCACACGGGAGTAGTAAAGTTAAGTGCGACAGGACTGCGAGCCCTCGGTCCCGCGCAATGAATAATTTAGATCACCTCCAGCTCTGTTCGCGAAACATTGTGGATATAGGCATTATATTAAACATTTTGCAATTTCTTAGATAATCTATCATTACCTACTACTCCTACACAGCCCTAAAGATGACCCACTGCTAAGTCGGGCTTCCTCCATTTACCTGGAGTGTAATTAGCCAGTGCCACGCTGGCCAGACGTTGGCACAGGGTTTCGTATCAAGTTTTCCTTCTCTTGAGGCTAGGTTAGGTTTCACGACACCCGTGGGATGAAATGTACTATGACACTATGTATTTTATATCCGTCATCACACGGACAATTATAATATATTTCAGCTACAATAAGTTAGCTTAGATATGACACCCCATAGGTTTCCAAAAGCCCTGACCTGGTCATCCGTCCTCCGTGTGGGTGTGGTGCTTACCAGTTCTGCGTTTTTCAGTATGTGGTCATCATTCTAGAACTTCCCTGCTTTGTTTCTACCTTATTTTTTGTATTGATTTAAATGGAAAATCGGGTTCCTGGATGCTTTATGGGTGTGTCACCTTTGTATGACTAGTTCCCTGTTTGATTCCGGGATGGAGCAAGTGTGTTTATATAAACTAGCCCGTATATTGAGGAAAGGCTTTAGGCTACACATAATCACGTCAATAACCAAGAGAGCGCAGTATTTACGATGAACGTCTACAAAACTGGTCTTCTATAAATTTGCATACGTATGGAGGAATACATTCTGTATGTTGATTAAATTAGAATACAATACGTCTCCATCGAGATCGTAAGAGGTGACTATAGGAACACCATAGGCAGATCACCTTGCCAAAAGAGAAAAGGAAAACTTGAAACACACCCTGTGGTAGTTAGATGAATGAATGTGTGTGCACGTGACGCAAGATCAAAAGAGATAGTTGGAATGTGAGAATGAGAGAAGAGTGTGCCTGTAGATATGACGCCCGTTAAGTGTGTGTGGAAACTACCACCTAGCAAGGGATAAGGGCCATAAGGTGGTATTGGTAATTTAAATATGACGATTTACGAGAGTTTTGTGATAAAACTTACGTAAATAAAGTTCCTTTTGAGTTTGAGATCTGTTTGAGTTTTTACCAGCGTTAAACAGTTGGCTAATTTACCTCCTTGAACTTGGGGAAGATTCGACTCAGATGTGGGTCATTTATGGCCTGAAAATATTAAGATCATATGAGATTGAGTTAAGTTATAAGTAAAGCACCATCTTCCTTACCAGTCAGCAACTACGACGTATTGCAAGTCATTCGAACGTCACTATGTTGGTTCTTCATCTAGTTCATGCAAAGTGCAAGAGATGGCGCTTCAACTTTAGAGTCCACCATAACCTCAATTGTAAACGCCTTATTTTTTAATAACTAGAGGTCACCCAATAGTCGAATTTTGACCATAGTTAATTCAAATTATAGTTATACAGTGGAACCTCGATAAGTTTAAAACCTCCAAATCTTGACAAAATGTTTTGTTCCCTTCCCAACCTCCAACCAAAACCTCCGTTACTCGAAATCTCAACCCTCTATTAAGACATTCGTAAACATGTGCAGGAGGAAGCGCAAACAGGTTTGCGAACCCATTCGCGAATTGATATGCGAACCCATTCGCATAGCCGCTAAGTTTGCGAATGAATTTGACGGTCCTTCACATGCGCGCAAACATTCGTACAATGTACGAATGTTTGCGCGCATGTGAGTGGCCCCGGTTAGTCTAAATAATCAGTGAGTCCCACCATGCCATTTTGGCATATACTTCAACAAATCTAGGGCATTTATCCAAGTTTTTTTTTAAACTGTACTACGTATAACCTGAATCAGTAGCGTGAACACTGACAAAGTAATTACCGATTGTCCCGCAATACGGGGCACGGTTGTCAGACGGCAATTCGTCCGTCAAAATACTGGTAGTACTAAGTCTGCGGGCACGACACTTGCAATGGCCGCGCGATGGTGGCAGCGTCACGTGACGCGATCAGGCAGCGATTTCTCGCGCGGGCACGTAACAAGCGATGGCGGGCAGGACAAAGTCTGCCCGCCGCGGGCAGTCGCACTCAAGCAGTGTTGTGAGAAACATGAGTTTACGTCGAAGAGAACTATTGGGGCCTAGTCTCCTAATGAGGGAATTTAATAATTCCTTCATTAGGAGACTAGGCATTACCTAGAGACGGTGTTCATCCAAAAAAACAACGAAGACGCAATTTGGGAGAATTTTCTACGCTTTATTTATTTATTTATTTGGACAATGTAACAGAAAATAATCAGAAAAATAATAAGATATAAATATGTGGGTGCATGAGCTAGATTAAATTCCAAAAGGCATTGACACATCATTATAAAACATAATAAAAGTTAAAGTTAATTAAAGTAAAAGCTTCCTAGCTAACAGTTTAGTTTTCATCAAATTTAGAAAGGTATTGACATAATATCATTGTAAAACATAATAAAAGTTATAGTTAATGAAAGTAGCTAACAGGTCTGTTTCAGGATGTTGCGAATTCTAGTTTTAAATGCGGTAAGACTAGGGTTGAAAATGTCTAAATCCACGTTATTCATTGACATCTCGTTATATAAACGACACATTCTTGTAAGAGGATTGTAATACGAAGTATTATTAACATAAGTTCGTAAGGAAAATGTACGATCAGGAACACGCATGTTACGCCTGGTGTTAATGGTAAGAGTACTTAATAAGTATGAGGAGTCAATAGTACTGTGCAATAATTTATGCAAGTATAATAAATCGTATTGCACACGGCGCACGTGCAGAGGAGTTACGTGAAATCTTATTAATCTCCTATTATAATCAGGCTCAATGCGACCCAAATCAAGTTTGCGACATAATATTCTTAAGCATTTCTTTTGGACGCTCTCTATATGATCAGAGTGAACAGAGTAAGAAGGATACCAAATAACACAACCATATTCCAAAATACTGCGGACTAGACTATAATATAGAGTTAAAAAGCTACGTGAATATTTAAAATCTTTAGTGGTTCTATTTACAAAGCCGAGTATTTTTAGACTTTTGTTGACAATGTAGGAATAATGATCCCTAAAAGTAAGCTTCTGATCAAATATGATACCAAGGTCTTTGCAAATATTTTTCCTCTCTAGCGAAATACAATCTAAGGTATAATTATGTACGGTGAAGTAGCGTTTGTTGGTAAATGTAATAACAAAGCACTTATCAACGTTGAGAAACATAAAGTTATCACGGCACCAATGCGATATCCTAAAAATATCTTCTTGCAAATCAAGGCAGTCATTGAAGTTATTAATAGCTTTGAATATTTTTAAGTCATCAGCGTAAAGTAAACAGCAGTTACGTAATTTAAAAGTTAAATCATTAATAAATATATTAAATAACAACGGGCCAAGATGACATCCCTGGGGCACCCCTGATTTAATAGAGGCCGGTGATGATTTAAACCCTTTATTACGAGCTAAGGTGTCGTTCAATGAACTTTAATAACTTTACTTTTCGTTCACTTTTACAACTATACAAGAATAACTACATAGAATATAACAAAGGCGCTATCGTCTGTCCGTCCCTATGTATGCTTAAATCTTCAAAACTACGCAACGGATTTTGACGCGGAAGAGGAAAGTTTTTATGCATAATACATGCATAATTGCACGCGTCAAAGCCGGGGCGGGTCGCTAGTTTGATTATATTTTACAGAAAACAAGAGATAATCTGGAATCTAATATCTTCGGAATTCCTACTACCCGCGCAAGCAACTAAACCAAACTAACTAGTTTGTTCTCATAGCTTCCGAGTCGCCGTCGCTCCATCGCCGCCTGTACATCGCTCCATCGCCCCGCTCTGCCCGTCGCCCTTTCGTGGCTGTATACCGTGCAATGCTCTTGTACACATAGCCGTCGCCCCGCTGCCGCCATCGCTCCGCCGTCGCATGTTTCGTGCCCGCAGACATAGAGTTGGCCACATCAAGTTAAACTAGTGTGCAACGCAATGAAATTACGGACTAGGTGAAGAAAAAAACTCAAATTATAATTAAATACAAATGTTTATATAAATATAACATAGCTCAATAATTTCTACATAAACCTGCTGTTCATCGTCGATACGTACGTCCCGTATTTGTATATCCACTAGGGGCAACCTGTTTGACACGAGGCTTTCTACAGTGAAGTCATCTTAGGCTGGTTCAGTTCAGGTACCTGCAAGACAAAATACTTGTTAATTAAACCCAAGAATGGGGGACGTAACAAAAACAGTTATAAAAGTCATACTACAAGTGCTGTATAAAATAAAAAAATAATGCTTATTTATCCTGAAATTTTGCACTCATCATCATCATCATTTCAGCAAAAAGACGTCCAGTGCTGGACATAGGCCTCCCCCAAGGATCTCCACAAAGGCCGGTCCTGGGCCGTCCACATACACTGCTTTCCGGCAACTTTAACCAGGTCGCCGACGACATGGTGCTGCGCCTTCCGGAACGCGGTCGCCACTCGAGGATTTTTCTGCCCCACCGGGCGTCCGTCCTGCGAGCAATGTGCCCTGACCACTGCCACTTAAGTTTGGCAATCCGGTAGGCTACGTCGGTGACCTTGGTTTTCCTGCGTATCTCCTCTTTTTTTATTCGATCTCGCAGGGAAACTCCGAGCATAGCCCTCTCCATTGCCCTTTGGGTGACTTTGAGCCTTCTGATGGAGCCCATAGTGAGCGACCACGTCTCTGTTCCATATGTCATCACTGGCAACATACATTGGTTGAAGACTTTTGTCTTCAGACAAAATGTCTTGCGGTATTGTGGACGAGAAGATATTTCGCAGCTTCCCTTACGCTGCCCAGCCGAGTTGGATCCGACGATTGACCTCTTTCTCGAAGTTGGACTTACCTAACTGGACAGTGTGTCCCAGGTAAAGGTAATGGTTCATGGTGCAGCTTCTGGGCCCACGAGACAGTTCTGCGCAGGATGGTACACCCCGGGGATATTTAGTGGGTATGCCCCACCTCTTCACGGGGGCGGAGGAGAGTCCCACACGCCCCTCGTCGATCCTCCCCGGGACCGACGGGGGTAGTCAATAAAGGATACCTTGGGCACCAAAAAAAAAAGGTTAATGTACTCGAGGGTAGAACCTCCGATGTTAACAGGAGTGGCTTGAACATGGATATTAGACATGATCTTCGTCTTCTCCATGTTTATCTTAAGGCCGATTCGTTCGGAGGCTCGACAGAGGCCATCGAGCATCGTAGTGAGCCATTACGACTATGTCGTCAGTCAATCGAAGGTGAGTAATGTACTCGCCGTTCACGTTAATGCCCGCCCTTTCCAATCCAGAACCATGAAAACATCTTCCAGTGCAGCGGAGAACAGTATCGGTGAGATAACGTCTCCCTGTCTAACACCTCGCTGCAACTGGATCGGTTTCGAGGTCTGCTCCTGGAGTCGGACTGACATGGTGGCGTTTTCATACGATAAAATGTAATTTAAAACATTTGAAAAAACTTCTAGTATCTTCTTAATACTTGTAAAAATCGAGCCCTGTTGGAAGAAAGTCCTATTACCATTTTTCAAAAAGTTACTCTTACTTAGTATACTTAGTTAGTATACTTGTTGTTGACTAGACTATGAAACCGAGAACAATCTTAGACCGGGCAGTCTAAGATTGTTCTCGGTTTTATAGTCTTTTATAGTCTCGGTTCAAGAGCCACGGGATTGACTCCTCCCGGTAGCGGCAGTATGCTCTGCAGCCCTGGTAGGCCGTGGGCCACCTTGTTAAGTAGAGCATGGAAAGCAAGCTAAATAAACCAAAGAACGAATAAACCACGAAATCACTTGATTTGGTCGTTTTAGGCAGTTTGTCATTGAAACGAGTGACGTAACATAGAGTTTTACCTGTATCGATCCTCCAGTTACGTGGAGGATAATTAGCCTATTGTGCCCTGCTGGCCAGACGGGTTCGAACCGGGTTTCGTATCAAGTTTACTTACGGCTAAGACAACATAGTACATTAGTATAGTTATATTATAGTTTGTAAAACAATATATAGTACGACTTTTCGTCCTTAGGTCTACAAAAGAGAGATTTTTCTCACTCCGGCCTGCCTGACAAGCCGGGGCCTGTCGCTTGTTGATAATCATAAATTATAGTTACATTGAGTTAACATAAGATGAAAGCTTACCCGTTGTAGAGGAGCACAGCATTGTAACGGCCAGAAAAATGACACAGTGTAAATTAAACATTTTGAAAATGGCATAGTTATTACATCAATTGTGACCACTCAGTGTAGTGTACACTGAGAGAATAACGGAATAAACACAATGTGGACCAATATATATGCTTTCCTGTACCTATGAATTCGGTTAGGCGTTTTCCTCTGAATATTATAAGATTATTTAAAAATTACCTTGACGAATAAGCTGAGTTGCCCACTTTCATTATACATATGGAACATATTTTTAAAAACTTCAAAAATTGGTGAGATTCAAATTTCGACTGTGTTGTTTTTTTTATACTTCAAAACTTTCACCTGGGTGAACCGACTTTGATGATTATTTTGTTATTTGAAAGATGGTGCTTTCCGTGTGGTCCTATTTGTATCAAATTCGGTTCAGTAGTTTGCTGTTAAACTTGAATTGAGGAAACAATAACATTTGTCGGAAGGCAAGTTTGGGTATTCTTGGACGACTTACTAGTTGCTTAAACTGAAAAGCCAAAAATAATAAACAAATAATTTGAAGCCAAGTTAAATTGAAACTGACGTTAGTTAGGATGTAGGCCTCCTTCGTGCTTTGGAAGGCAAGTAAAACCCCGCTGGTTACGGTTCTACCCCATGGCAGTGGAAACACGTGCGTCAGTAGCGTGAACACTGACTAATGATACCGTAATGATTACAGATTGTCCCGCAAGATGGGCAGACGGCAATTGCTCTGTGTAAATACTGGTAGAAGAAGAAGAAATACTGGTAGTCCTAATAGTTGGATAATTTAAGACTAGTGTCGGACGTAACGAAATTGGAAAACGGTGAAGAAAAAAAACTCAAATCATAACTATATCCAAATGTTTATTTATTGATAACATAGCTCAACAATTTCCACATAAACCTGCTGTTCCTCCTTGCTCGAATTTGTATGTCTATTATGGGCAATCTGTTTGACAGGCTTTGTACAGTGAAGTCAGCATATGCTTGTTCAGTTGCTGTCATCTGCAAGAAAAATACTTGTAAAATTAAACCCAAGAATGCGGGACGTTACAATATGTATATCTAGACACTGTTTTTGTATAAAAATATATATCGTATATGTATATATCTTATTGACAAGGCAAGTTTGATGCAACTTGAAAGACTGGATAGCTTCTATCTCAAGTTAGTAATATTATTTCATTGCAAATGCTTTATCTATTATTTGACGGTCACAATCATAATGTTAGCTCCATAAAAAGGCGATATCTGTTTACTAGTTTGTAGTAAGAATTCAATAGATGGCGCTTTATACACGCAAAAAAAACTAAGAATATTGTATAGTCATCATCATTTCAGCCAAAATACGCTGCTGGACAAAGGCCCCCCCAAGGATTTCCACAAAGGCCGGTCCTGGGCCACCCGCATCCATCGTTTTCCAGCGACCTTAATCGGTCATCGGTCCACCGTGTGGGAGGCCTACCCGCACTGCGTTTTTGGAACGCGGTCGCCACTCGTGGACTTATCTGCCCCATCGGAAATCGGTCCTGCGAGCTATGTGCACGAATGAATGAAGGAAGAATGTTGTATATCATAAAGCATAAGGATAATAATAATAATAATAATTTATTAAAAAGAAAAGAAAAACACATATACAGTGAGGATAGCTTATACAGTCAGGTTGTTAGGTATGGAAGGGTGGGCGGACTCGTTCTAACTAAGCCACAGCTTGTAAAATAGACACGAGGAGACCCATTCTTCCATCATTATAGTAATATCACTCAAAGTATTAAAATAAGTAATGCGAAAAAACAAAAATATTTCTTTTAGTTAGCTAGGTGGTAATAAACAAATGACTTATATTAAAAAAAAAAAAAAAAAATAAAAAAAAAATAATATATAAAAAAAAAAAAAAAAAAAAAAGGATAATAAACACTTTTTTTTATTAATTATACCAATTCGAATTCAATATTCATAGTTAAGACAGGCCAACGTCTGTCCGGTCCGTTAGTAAATATATCCGAGGATCCGTTGAGGACCATACAAAACTATTTTTAAGATAATAATTATGATATCCTTAGCTTTCTTACTTCCAAAGGCCCGTTAAATGCTAATAATCGATTCAGGAAAATGTTGTTTCGTGCTTTATATTTCGAAATAGTGTAGTGTAGAAATAGTGTGTAGCAAAATATATAATAGCCATAATTAAAGGATCGATAGATTATAGAGAGTCTAGATACTGTGTGCACAATTAAAGAAAAAACAAAGACGGAGTGGATTTGTGACATTAAGGTATTATAAATCTGTTTCTACACGGACAGCCGCCTAATAAGGCTCACTCTGAACTTAATCCCTGGGCATTTCTCCTCCATTATAGGTGATGCTGTTTCAACTCTCCTAAGTTGAAACAGCATCACTGATTATTTTTTACAGATTTGTAAGTAACACATTCATCCTAATCCTTTTATTTGAAAGAGCAACAATGGAGTTCCTTGCCCGCTTTTCTCAATGGAATGCCATTCCGAACCGGTGGCGGTAAAGACTACTCGTAAGTGTTTTTTATTTAATTTTTGTGCAATCGGTTTCTATAGACTGTTTAAAAGGATTCTTAAAAATTTATTCGAATACAAAACATTTGTTTTTGAAGAGAATTCAGTGTGACACATCAGTCTTTAAACTGAAATTAACGACAAGTGTTTCAGATATAAAACAAATTACCTGGCATTCATTTGATAGCACATTATAAAATAATGGGTTATTGTCACTTCCAGGAGGTCCTATCACCATATCTTGCCATGTCAATAGCCTTATCGAGTTCGTCTCATTTCCGGAGTACGGCACGGAGTTCTTACAGTGGTACCTCAATTTCAATCTCGCAGACTTAGAATTTTCTTGCAGCCAAGCTATTTGTCTTTTGTTCAACTGAAACCAATAATATAATTAAAAAAAAACTAATTGTGGCACTCGGGGACTGCCACGGTAAAGCTATTGCTTAGGATTTTTTATCAACTTATTTTTTTTTTATCAAGATTTTTGTTATTTAACGTGAAGGACATTCATTTTATAATATGTCCTTGGTGGGCGGTATGTTTAATGTAGAGTTGTATTAACTAGATGGCGCTGGCTTCAAGTTGCCCGCCGATATGGTTTTGATTTCGTCCAGCGTTAGGTTTTCATTTTTAATTTACGGAATTTCTTAGTTCGGTCGCCGCGCTCGAAGCCCGCGATAAAAGCTATTACTTTACTATAGCTTAAGGTGGATGTTCCAGGGTAGCCCGCGAAATTCAAATTTTCTTACGTTTTTTGCAGGTCAGTGCTAGGTTGTATGTTGATTAAAATGTTATTCGCAAGGTAGAAGAATGACTTTGAGCTTGAAAAAGTTTTTCTTGCACCTTTATGAGCTTGGAGGGTTGTATTGGTGAGTTTGATGGTTATAATTCTATAACTACATACGTCTTACAGCCGCGAATAACATTTTAATCAACATACAACCTAGCACTAACTTGCAAATTGCAAAAAACGTACGAAAATTTGAATTTCGCGGGCTACCCTGGAACATTCACCTTAACAATTTAAAGGTTGTAAACTACAGAAATGTCGTAAAGGGAATTATAATTTTGAATTGGGGGGGCTAAAGCCAAACGCTACCTAACTAGTAATTAATGGTGTTAGTTAAATACTAGCCACACATCCTGCATGGTGGAAACTATTACTGTTGAGTTTGGACTTGCTATATTAGAGGTGACTCACGCATTGCTAACCATGTAAAAGCCCATAAAGAGCTTTCTATCCTGCCCCACCTACCACCAGCCTCCAGCCCTCAAGCGCGGACCACAGATACCACATACGTTGCTACCGTGGTCCGCAGGTGGCAGCCCCATCGGGCACCCTCTCCCGTACGACGCTTCGCGCACTTGGGTGTCACAACTTCGCGGTAGGCTATACCGGCGGACGGTGGGCTATCATAAGATAGCTGGTCCACCCATATTTTTTGAATTGAGAAGTGAGAGGTAAGACAGTAATTGCTTGGGTATCAGCTTGGAGTGGGTCTGGGACCCAATAAAATTGGAAAAACGCAGATAGAAGACATTTACTTACACGTGTCTGTTGTTGTATATCGATTCCAATTTCGCTCAACCAAAACGGCTTATCCATGGTTTGGTAAGTTGTAAAATTAAATTTAGGTTCCCTTTTTATATCTACGCAAGTCTCTTTTTGAGGTATTGTGCAGTTGACACCTATGGGATCATACTTAGGTCCGACGTACACAATTTCTGTGAACTCTGAAAAAAAGACAAAAAATCCTTTATTTTGGTACAGTCAGTACTTTGCTACAAAAAATGTTAACCACGAAATCGACTCTACTGAGTCGTGCCCACTGTTCCATGTTGGCAAGTCGTGTGCCAGGGTTTGTATCAAGATTACCTTCTCTTGCGGCTATCTTATCTGCATCTTACAACTTCCTGTTGTTGTTTGTGTATTCTAAATATGTCACGATATGTACGAATATAGAAACATGAATGGTTCCTGAATAAGGAAAAAAATACCAAATTGGACAAAGCCATTTGTCGTTATTAAGTTATTCCCGAAGATGCATGACATACTTTATAGTGCGTATGAAAGTATACCTGGCAGAATACTGCAGATAATAGAGACTTCCTCAATTAGGGGAAGCATAGGCTTGGTAGCAGAATGAAAACGTCTTTCTTGTGGTGTCAGCGTTAATCTCTAGTTTTAGAGGAACGATGACACCCTAATAAAACCTTCAATGTTATACTTGTACGATGACTCAATGCTGAGGCGGCCTCCAATCACAGGGAGGGTAAATTCGCCTACCTCGCCACCTTGTTGGTCGGACGGGTTGGCACAGGGTATCGTATCAAGTTTTCATTCTCTTGTGGCTGGGTTGTCGGCCTTGTCATTTCCTTTTGGTAGCTCTTACGACACCCTCAATATGGAATGGGGTATAGGATATAAAGGTGCAAGAAAAACTTTTTCAACGTTAAAGTCATTCTTGCACCTTTATGAGCTTGGAGGGTTGTATTGGTGAGTTTGATGATTATAACTATGTAACTACATACGTCTTACAGCCGCGAATCAAATGTTCATCACCATACAACCTAGCACTGCCCTGCAAATTGCAAAAACGTAAGAAAATTTGAATTTCGCGGGCTACCCTGGAGCATCCACCTTAACTAATTACAACAGTATACATTTTTAAGTGACTTGTACAATAGGCGGCCTTATCGCTGAAGAGCAATCTCTTCCAGGCAACCCACACATTCAAGGAGAATTCTAATGACAATCTTACCTTTTGGAATATCGACACATGGCACATAGTATGGATTATCCTTGCTGCCGCGTTCTGGTGAACCAGAGTCTTCTTCCTGAATATCTAGTAAAAAAAATATTATAATAGATATTGTATATATTTTTAAATATTTTGGAATACATTTGTTTTCTTCAAACGCAAATACAGAAGTTGTTCTCCCCAAGCATCAATCGATTTTAGGTGACCATGTCATTGTCTCATCATTGGAAGGTACCATCACTGCGCTTTACGCGGTACGTGGTCGCTATACGAGAACCTTTCTGCATCATCGACCCTCAGTCCTGCTTACTATCTGCGGTGCCTAATGCCAATACTGTGGGCTATGTCGGTAACTCTGGTTTACCTGCGTATTTCATTTGGTTAATTAAGAGTTTGCAATTTAAATAGAAATTTAAACTGTGCTCAATTAAAAAGATTTTGCTAAATGCTTGTGTTAAAATGACTCGTATTTATCAATGCAACTTTTGCTAAAATATGTTATATCTTCGAAACTATGCTTTTTTGGACCATAATATGCTCTTGGACTTTTTGATTAATTTTAGTTTTACGTAGGAAATCCTCATAGATAGCCGACTGTTGAGGCCGGCCGTTTAATGTGGGACTCTAGAGCGCATAGAGATGATAAATTGCAATCCGACCTGCCCACTAAAACCGACGGCGATTTTCGACTACCCAAATCAGGGCCACCGGAAGAGCCAACTTAAATAAACAAACACGTTGTTTAAAATAACATAGTTTAAAATAAAATTAATGTCAGAATAATAAAAATAAATACTAGTGTCGTCGTAAATAATTGTAGTGTTGCAACCACACACGCCTGGCATCCCTGGCAGTCCACGCGGCCCCTGCAAAAATGAGTTCAATCAATAAACACTTATTCGATACGGACCATCTACAATTGGTATATCTGAGTGCGTGACTACCATTTAGTAGGGCACCAATGGCAGTTTATACCCGTATTCAGTTACGTGGAAACTGACAGCTTGTCGCACCAAAAATTACCCCATCAGATGGAACGGCTCCGTGAGAATACTTCACTACAAGTATTCTCACGGAGCCGTTCCAGTGGGCTCTGTGCCGTTCCAGTCTGTCTGTTGCGTGTAGTGACGGATTCACAATACACATCGTCGCCACCCCGTTCCATAATGAGGGTGTCGTAAGAGCCGACAAAAGGAAATGACAAATCCGATAACCTATCTGGAAGAGAAGGCAAACTTGATACGATATTTGTTTTATTAGTACCTATTGTTAATCTATATGGAATATGATATATATTTAGTTTAGTAATGTTTTTTTTTCTGTATCCCTCACATACAGAAAAAAAAACATTACTCCTAACATTACATTACTTCCTGTGCCAACTCTCTGGCCAGCGTGGCACAGTAGGCTAATTACCCTCTTTGTAGTTGGAGGAGGCGCGACTCAGCACTGGGGAATTTATGGGCTAAATAGTAAGTAGTAGTATACTATTATGGTCAATATCGTTACAATAGCAAATACATACCTTATCACCCTGAGGTCCTTGAGATCCTTGAGGCCCTGGGAGTCCTTGGGGTCCCTAACCAAACACATTCAGAATTAAATTATATGATATAAATACATACAGGCTATTAAGGTTTGCTTAGAATAATGCGTCAGATAATGATTGACAACGTTTGGAGACTTGGTTTTATGTAATAAATCTTCACAAGATCTCTCTTCCTATCAGCGCTAAGTTAAGATCAAACTGACGTAGCAAACCATGATTACGAAGAGAATTTTATATTATCTTCTATTTTTATGAATAACTAGCGGCCCGCCCAGCTTCGCACGGGTGCAATTATGACATATAAACCTTCCTCTTGAATCACTCTATCTATTAAAAAAAACCGCTTCAAAATCCGTTGCGTAGTTATGAATACATACATACATAGGGACGGACAGACGACAGCGACTTTGTTTTATACTATGTAGTGATAGTGCAAATGAATCGCAAAATGTGTTGGTAAGCGCATAACTCAACAACGCCTGGACCAATTTGGCCAATTCTTTTTTTTTAATGATCGTTGAAGTTCAAGGATGGTTTTTACGGAGAAAAAATTCGAATAATTTCCGGAATACCCCTAAAAACAGCCTTTTTTTTCATACAAATGTTTTCTAACTAAAACGTAGAGTCATATTATGTTATATACTAGCGGCCCGTCCCGGCTTCGCACGGGTGCGATGTTACCCGCGGTTATTTTCGTACCGCGGGTGACGCCGCGGGGTGGAGCTAGTTTCTAATATAATCTCGTGGTACATAAAAATGGTTTCGTAATAAAGGAAGATTTTCATGAATCTACTCTACTTATTTTTCAGTCTATTCTGCTTTGTTGATGAATACTAAATATAATATAGCATATTTTTTTTTAACGAAACCTCTTCTTTATTTATATGCTTTACCTTGGGGGCAGTTTACAAACATGAAATTCACGAAAACAAATGACACCCAGACTCCGAGCAAGTGCTTCTGGTTTACACAAAGATACTTGCCCAACTCGAGAATCGAAACATGGACCAGTGATCCAAAGGCACATTCAACCCGTTTTTTTTTTTCGCTGGGGAATTTAATTAAGCGTACTGCCGCTCCTCGGAGGTGGGTTCGGTGGTTAGGTGAGACTCTTGAACTAGTCGTCTACGCACTTAATCCCCAATGGTATACGCTCACACGACACCTTTGGAGCGCCACAGGCTACCGTATCAGAGGGCGTTCCGCACATCCAAGAAAATTATTTTTTTCATCCGGAATTCTCATGGATACCCGGCCGTTGGGGTCTGACCGGGCTATGTGGGACTCCGGGGCGCGTGTAAATGGTTCACCACCTTGTCGCGTCCGGGAGTTCCACATACCTCAACACCCCATCCCCTGGCTGGGGGATGGGATGTAAAATGTTTCCACACTTTAAAAAAAGGCAACCTATATCAGACCGCAGTATTATTTGACTATAAATATTTTTTCATCCCCCCATCTCGGAAAGATTATTTTTGCTCTTCAATATCTGAGTGCAAAAGCCGTTTTTATTCGCTAGAGAATAAAGTATTTTTGCTCTTCGATATCTGAGTGCAAAAGCCATTTTTATTCGCTAGAGAATAAAGTAAAGATTATTCTGTAATACTTACCTGTCATAATGTAGTAATTAATACCTAAACTGAAATAAAAGTGTACCTATCTTGTGATTGTAAAAATTTTTTTGCATTTAGTCATTTCCTCGCTGAGGTGGAATGAAAAGTTACGTGTTGCACTCGAGAGCAAAAATTTTTCACCTCGTGCTCTTTTGATTCCCTCGCTAACGTTCAGGATTATAATTTTGAATCACTCGCTGCGCTCGTGATTCAATTTTAGAATCCTTCGCTTGCTCGGTCATCAAAATTGAACACGCGGTTAAAAAGCAACTTTGCACTCTTGTATAACAAATAACTATTATTCTTTCAGTAAGTGCTATCAAGCCTTACTTTAAACCATGTATTTATTTGAATATAGGGTAAAACCGGGATAGATGCCCCACTTTTAGAAAAAGCCACCCATTTCTTGATCTATGTGTTTTATACGAATAATTTCTACGAATGTAGCTAGCCCAATCCTTTATGCTGAATTATTATTATTAATATTTAACCTATCAAATACAGATTTTGCACAAATTGGCTTTTCGTAGAATGTCTTTTTTGAGGATAGATGCCTACCTGTATGGATAGTTGCCCCACCATGAAAATACTGAGAAGGATAGATGCCTGCAGTGCAGGATAGATGTTCTTTTTACCGTGTAAACTAAAAGCCTAGCCCAAACGTTAGGTATTTCTAATCCTAAAACGAAACAGGGGTCATAGTAATGAAAATTATATTTTTTTATTAATAGTGTATTGTTATTACCCATAATAATATTTTACAGAGTTTGTTTAATTAAAATATAAATTATTAAGTTTCAACAAGCATTATCATGTTCTTTGTTGAATTAAATTTTATAAGCATTTTATTTATTTAACAAAAATATAAATTCTTAATTGTTTCTACACAGAGTTTTACTTAAATTCTGTAATAATTTCTGAAAAGTGTACAGCTTCAGTCCAGATTCAGATCCTGTTGGATAACGATTTCGTATTTTTCTTTCAAAACATTCAATGGAAATCCTATTTTACTTGTATCTTTAGGGTTATCCTTCCGTTGTGTGGCATAGTTCTACAATAATCTTAAATAACAGTTTATGGAGGGATAGATGCCCCTAAGGGCACCTATACCTTGAAAAATCAGGGCAACTATCCTTTGTGATAGGGATAGATGCCTAAGTATTTTTTTAATATTATAATAAACTAAATAGCAATTATTTACACCTAGATGCAGACTTAATGAACCAGTATATCGACTTAAGAAAAAATATAAAGTAATTTATTAATAATTATAAAGTTATACAACACAGAATACTAACGTTTCAAACTTTGACGTGTTCGTGAATGTCGCCGCGCAGATAATTACATACACGTCCAAAACGCATCCTCCTACACGACTGTCCATGGGTAACTAAGGTATGGGGTGACTGTGGCTCCTACTTATACAATTAACTCTGAGTCACGAGTTCGCGAAGTTAGGTTTTTAGAATATGGGGCATCTATCCCACTGGGGCATCTATCTCGGTTTTACCCTATCTAAAATATCTGGGAAAACCTCACCTCCTTTCCTGGATCACCCGGAAGACCATTAATTCCATCATGCCCTCGTGGTCCCTGTGGTCCTTCTGGCCCTGGAGCTCCTTGAAGTCCCTAAAGTAACTCGAGAGTCTGAATGAAATGGGTCATATACACTAACGCGCATTTTATAAATCTATAGCATTTACGCGTATATCTAACACGGTGCTTATTTCTACAGTTCTTGTCCGTCCGTCTATTTGTTTAATGTCATTGACACTCCCCCGCTTTTCAGGAGCAATATTACCCAGTTTTTCCAAATTTTTGAGTGGTTTTTCACGCGAAAATCTAAAATAATAAGTTGTCGTAAACTCAGCGAACCGAACAATATATTTTTTATTAAATACCACGCGGACGAAGTCGCGGGTAACAGCTAATTAATGATAATCCTTTAAGGTGAATGTTCCAGGGGAGCCCGCGAAATTCAAATTTTCATACGTTTTTTGCAATTTGCAGGTCAGTGCTAGGTTGTATGTTGATTAAAATTTTATTCGCGGCTGTAAGACGTATGTAGTTATAGAATTATAATCATCAAAATCATCAATACGAAACGTAAGAAAAAAAAACGAAAGAAAAAACGTAAGAAAATTTGAATTTCGCGGGCTACCCTGGAACATTCACCTTAACTCGTTAGCATTAAGAATACAGTGAGCTATCATTGCCCGCTGGCTTAGCCACGTTTCGTACATCCAAGTCGTTCCAAGTAGAAAGTTAGGTTGACAGTGACCAGTTGAAGGCATACTCTCGAACACCACGGTTGTGTCCTGTCCTTTATCCTGTAGACCACCGTAAATATACTTTTACTTACTGCATTCCTAACACGAACGAAGTATAGTTAATTTAAATAGTTTTTTTTTAATGAGGATTGATTGAATTACTAAGCTGTGCTATTTTATTATTCTCTAAAGGCAATATACAAGTTGGTATAGTTTCATCTAATCTATAATATATTGGTTGAGCTTCTATGGGAGAAAGAGCCAATATTGCACTTGGCTCCCTTATTGTAAATGTATTCCTTATTATATGTGGTGACGGATTTAGAATACGTATTGTCAATAGGGTATTCGAACCTGGGGGTGTCGTAAGAGCTGACAAAAGGAAATGACAAGGCCGAAAACCTAGCCGCAAGAGAGGGAAAATTTGATACGAAACCCTGTGCCAACCCGTCTGGAGCGGCATGGCACAGGATGGTGACCCATTCTGCGATGGGAGAAGCATTGAATTATTTATGGGCTGAGTAGTATTGTACATTTCTTTTTTCTATTTGTTTGACCCTTTTTATTAATGGTGTACAATAAATATGTAGTATTCTATTCTATAATATAGACAATAGCCGTACCATAGATGATACTCACCACTTCACCCTTCAATCCCGTAGGTCCCGGAAGACCATTAATTGCATCATGTCCTCGTGGTCCCTGTGGTCCTTCAGGTCCTTGGGATCCTTGGGGTCCTTGGGGTCCTTGCGGTCCTTGCGGTCCCTTATGAACATTCTAAATTAAATTCAAATACCAGAACAAATATATCATGATGTTAAGATATGAATGTTGATTTAATATGTTGATTTAATATATATTATAAGGTATCTGGGTTCAAAGTTTACACGAGATGGAAAGTGTGAGAGTGATATCGAAAGAAGAGTGAATGCAGGGAACATGGTGAACGGAGCTTTGCACTCCTTTATGAACAGTCGGAAGGTGTCTAACATGGCTCGTTTGGCTGTGCATGAGGGAGTGTTGGTTCCGACACTCATGTACGGAAGTGAAAGCTGGGTATGGCAGAAGAAACATGAAAGCAGAATAAATGCAGTTGAGATAAGAGCGTTAAGAAGTATGATAGGAGTTAAACTGAGTGACAGGATAAGAAATAGTGAGATAAGGGAGCGTTGTGGTCTGAAAGAAGATGTAGTGACAAAAATTGAGAAAGGTATGCTGAGGTGGTTGCCATGTTGAGAGAATGAATGAAGAACGATTGACGAAAAAAGTGTATAAGGCGAGTGTGAATGAAAGTGTTGGAAGGGGAAGACCTAGGCGGACGTTTCAAGACCAAATCAGGGGCGTCTTGAAAAAAGGCCAGGTCAAGAGTACCCTAGACCGAAGAGCATGTATGAAGGGAATAATGAAAGTGGACGAAGCGAAACAATTATGTAAGCAAGTGGAAAGAAGTGGTCTCTGCCTACCCCTACGGGAAAGAGGCGTGATTATATGTATGTATAATGGACGTAACAAAAACGAAGATGTCAAAAGAATTTCTCGATAAATTTTAGTTCCTACACCTATCAGCAGTACTATCGATCTCGATCGTTATGACTATAGGGTAATAAAAACCCTATAGTCATAACGACATCGTTATGACTATAGGGTTTTTATTACCTCACATAGAACGTCTAAAATCAGTTTGCTCAGAATCATGAGTGAGCTATTGTATGACATCGTTATTAAACTTGGCTAATAGTGACAGATCCTTAAGGCCCATCCTCGTCAGTCACACTCATCATCATCATTTCAGCCAAAAGAGCTCCACTGCTGAACATAGGCCTCCTCCAAGGATTTTCACAAAGGCCGGTCCTGGGCCGCCCGGATCGTTTTCCGGTGTTTTCCGGCAACCTTAACCAGGTCATCGCTCCACCGTGTGGGAGGCCTACCAGCACTGCGCTTTCGGGAACGCGGTCGCCTCTCGAGGACTTTTCTGTCCCATCGGGCGTCGGTCCTGCGCCTCATGCGCCCTGCCTACTGCCAATCCTGTGGGCTATGTCGTTGACTCTGGTTTGCCTGCGTATCTTCTCATTCCTTATTCGATCTCACAGGGAAACTCCGAGCAAAGCTTTCCATTGCCCTTTGGGTGACTTTGAGCTTGATGGAGCCTTTAATGAGCAATTCACTCATGAAAGTTGATCTCAAAATTATAAACACGGTAGTACTATTTTTAGAATATCTTGAAACAAATAATGTCTTAGGTTTTAACGATCTTTGCACATTGTGGGAAATGAATTGTTGAGGGTTCTGATCGTGTTTTTTAAATTAAATCCCAACGTTTGAGATACTTTGCAGTGCTCGTTGTCACGGATGGCGGTTGTGGCTGCGAGCATTTATGTACCAATTAAACACTAATGAGCTATCATCATATTGGTGGGCGCATTATGACGTACAGTCCTCGCCAAACTTTATGGCAGCTCTGAATGTAGCCGTATTACGCTGCGCCGAACATAAAATCAGGTATCAGCAGGACGTACGCGGGGGGCGGACGCAGGGCACGCCTGTACTCGCCGTCTTCCACCCGCAAGCATCCTTGCCTCCCGTGCGTTAGTGTGAGTGTGCTACGTTCGTATTGGTTATGAAATGTACGATGCGCAAGTTTGCACCGACGACGGCTTCATTCAGGGCAGACATAAAGTTTGGCGAGAACTGTACGTGAGTCATGTTATTGGTCACGAAGCCACGTTGCCGGTCACACATAGCATGACTATGCTATGTGTGACCGGTGTAATGTGCCATAGTATCTTGCAGTCTTGCATTTTTGTGTTGGGATTGGGATTTGATTAATTATATAACCGCGACCAAAGCAGGTAGAATTTGCCGACCATCTTCTCTATTGAAGTTTGAATGTTTTCTGATTTCATTAACCTCAGCCTCCAAACTGTAGACTCAGCGAAGACTGCAGTTTGTGAATACACTACAAACAAAACCAATCAATATATTTACTTCGACAGGCATCAAATACTGGCAAAGGAAAACTAGCACATACCAAGAATGCTCCGCGAGGCTATTGAAATCAGAAACCTTTAATATATATTTCTTATTCTTCTTAGGGCGTTAGTTATTTATTTGATAATTTACCGCAAGTCAATATTTGCCTAGTTGGAAACAGTTAATTACTTAAATTCGTAAAACAAATATGAAATATGAACTTACGGGTACAACTGCATCTTTTTTTCGTATGAAATCGGGATCGTCCTGAAATGTTTTGTTATAATGTTGTATTGGATTGGATCGATATAATGTTAGAGCATTTCATGTTAGATCATTTTGAAAATCAGGCTGATAAATTTATGCGTGTATTTTGTAGTTGGATAATCAACAAATGAGATTGCATTCGTTTCGTTTCAGCCCACGAATGACCAACTACTGAGTCGGGCCTCCTCAAAATTCATGGAGGGATATTAGCCTACTGTACCACGTTGGCAATACGGGTTGGCACAGGGTTTGTATCGAGCTTTCCTTCTCTTGCGGCTACGTGATTTGCCTCTTACGTTCCCTTAGTCGCCTCTTACGACACCCTGGGGATGGTATGGGTTGGTGACACTACGTATTGCATAAAACCAGTTAACCTTCTGATACAATCGTCTAATAATCAAATGTGCAGAATCAGAATGTAATAATTATTATTTGAAAATAAATACTCACGATTATCAATTTACAGGTACCTGAAAAATAAATATAGTTATAAAAATTAACATTTACGCATCATAAGAAATTGGAAATCAGACATTGAAAGCAGTACCTAATCGCATTTGCCGTAAAATTCTTTGGGCAAAAATAATATGTGAAATACCCCGGCGCCTTCTTACAACAATACTGGACTATTACAATCTACCCCCCGCTTGCATATGCAGGGACCAGACGCGGCTGGTGTCATGCCAGATGTCCCGGGCATGGCACCAATGGAATTTCTGTTTACTGGGCCAAGAACAAAACACCCCCAAAATATGCAGTAGCGTGAACAGTGAACTATTTCAAAATCAAAACTCATTTAATCAAAATTTAACTACAAACACACTAAAATAAAAATTTAAAATTTACCATCTACCACCGGTTCGGAATGCACCTCTACAGAGAAGAGCCGGCAAGAAACTCTGTAGTTGCTCTTTTTGATCGCCATTTTTTGTTACAAGACTGGATATACGACAGATTTGTGAGTGATTTAGTAAGTCACTGCTGCCCACAACAGGGTATGAGGTAGGACATGAGTAGGGTTTTAGTGGGTGACGGGGCGGCCGTCTCTACATCACCGGAATAGAGAGTCTCCCGATTCCGCGCAAAACTCGACCCACCAAAAGGGCTTCCCCACTCTCAATGAAAATGAAAACAAATGTTAACAAATGAAAAACAAACTCATAACATGGCGGTATTTACGGTTACCGGGCGGGTTATATATATATAGCTTTGTGTCGCCACTTCGGTGATTAAAACCAAAGGGCCACAAAATATAAAATCTATCTGAAAATAATTTTATTTAATATGTCAGGCTGATATCGGCCTTATTTTTATATTAGTAACTAGCGACCCGCACCGGCTTTGCACGGGTGCAATTATGCATGTATTATACTTAAAAACCTTCCTCTCGAATCACTCTATCTATTGAAAACCGCTTCAAAATCCGTTGCATAGTTTTAAAGATTTACGCATACATAGGGACGGACAGGCGACAGCGACTTTGTTTTATACTATGTAGTCACTTGTCGAAATTGGCCGATAAATCATTATATTATGCCAATTAAAAAAAACCAAACGCATTTATAAATCTGGTCTCCTGAAAAATAGCTTTTGAGTTAAGGCCCTTTAGTTTTAAAGCCGCAATTTGTTAAAACTCTCCAAATTTAACACACAATTCGGGTCTCCATTAAATTTGATGACAAATTAAGCTACCACGTAATTATTTTTTGTTATAGTAGTAATATTAATTGTAGTGCTGACTTACTTATTTTCGTTGTACATTTTTGGTTATTTTGATTGGCTTCCTGAAAAATAAGGAAAATAGACTTAATTAACTCGGCAATACGGTATGATAAAATGGTTGAGCGGAAAAAAAATACAATAAATTTGATGGTAGGTTCTCTTTATAGGAAGAGTCTGTGAGTAATTCGCACATTATTAGCCAGTTGCTCCTTCTCATTTGTTCCTAATTTTAGATGTATTTCTAAGGGGAAATAAAAATAAGTACCTACTCTATTATATTACTCGGGGATGTACTCCAATTCAAAAAATGAATCCTAGTTAATGTCGATTGTGTCAGAACCACTCCTATTACCCATCGACCATGCTGCCATCTTGTTCTGGTGAGGGGGCTTGCGTGCCTTTAGGATCCGTTGGGGCGGGCCCACTGGGAGAAGCCAGACGACGAGCGCCACAAAGGGAGTCGTGGTGGGTTTTGGCTCTGGGGACCCCTATGTCCTCCGAATTGCCTAGAGAGCCTTATACTAACGCGAACCAAGATGCGGTGATATGAGTGAAGGGGCGGCCTGGCGTTGAGGCAACGGCTGCCGTCCCTGGCAGTGGAGGGGAAGCCAGGCAGGCGAGCCAGGGCTGCCACAACTAGCAGTGGAGGGGCGGCTATAGCTGCCGCCGTTACTACCAGAAAGGCAGCCGGGCGTTGGGCCTCTTACGACAACGTCAAGATGGAATGGGGTGGTGATACTATGTACTCTAAATCACTGTTACTATCTGCGTACTGTACTGTATTATGATATGTCAATATTATGATATATCACATTTTGGGGTTCTCGGTCTGTTGTGCTCCTTTATAAAAGACTTAAATCTTTTATAAAGGAGCACAACATGCGACACCGTCAGGATGAAATGGGTTGGTGTCAGGCATTCCAAATCAGCATACAGACTAAAAATATTATTAGAAAAAATAGGTATTGCAATGTAGCGCCCAGCATGTTACATACTTTACGTCATCAACCCGAAAAATCTGGACCAATAACACCAATAAATATCGCCTACAGAATGCGAGAAATACCAAAAAGTCCTACACCGCGATAGCGAAGTTTTTAAAGCAATTCGCACGATTTAGAAATCCCCGACTACAGTTAATGTAAGATAGGCGCCGCGGCCCTCTGCCAGACATACCACCTCGTCTGGCTGGATGATCATCTCTTTGCGCATAGAGTAATATTATCCAACTTACCACCTGTACACCATTAACTTCGATACCTGTAACATAAAAAAGTAAAACTATATAAAATTTAACTCTTTCAAACGATACCTACCGAAGGGACTATGTGACATTTTGTGGTGTAATCATTGATATACAAAACCCAAGATACACAATCAGCGTCTCAAAACCGTCCCCGTAAAATGAAGGCACAATTAGGAATTGTGCCTTCATTTCAAAATAGTATTCAAGCGGCTCGCGTCACGTACGCACGGTGAAAATGCCAAAGTGTTCATTTAAAAATTGCAAAAATATTACGTCAAGAACGTTAAAAAAGGATGGGATATCCTACTTTCAGTAAGTAAAAGTGTTTATCAATTTATTTTTGTTGTTTATATGAGTAAATATAGTGAGTATTATGCGATTTTGATTTAATTTGTCTTAAAACTTTACTCAAGGATCCAATTATAAGACGTCAAATTTTAATCAAAATCAATGGGTGTAATGGAGAGTTGTCGTTAATCGGATTAAAGAAAAATCTCAATTATAAAAAAGGTTGATTTAAGACTACTACTACTATTCAACCTATAAATGACCCACTGGCAAGTCACGCCAATTACGTGGAGGGTAATAAGCCTACTGTGCCACGCTGGCCAGACGGGTTGGCACAGGGTTTTCTTTCAAGTCTTCCTCCTCTTGTGTCTAGGTTGTTGGCTGTGTCATTTCCTTTTGTCGAACCATACGACACCCTTAGGGTGGAATGGGGTGGTGACAATGTATTAAATATTTATAACAATTTTATCACATAAAACAATGTTATTTGAACGCTATTGTCTATAATATGTTATATTTGTGTAACTCTGTTGCTACCCTAGTATTTTTTTCTATTTTTTACTTATTTTAATCGAATCTTGCTATATTGAGGCATCTTGGTGATAAAAAAGTACTTTTCCAATAATTATGTTGCTTCCAGATCTTAATTGTTGTCGTTATTGATAGTGGGTGTAATGCTTTAAAGAGTGTATAATTCTTTAAAAAGCAAGATTTTTATAACAGAATTTCTCTTATACTCCCGGCCGTTGGGGCTGGGTTAAACTTTGAGGTTTAAAAACATGAAAGCTTACCCGTTGTAAAGGAACACAACATTGTAACAGTTATAAAAAAAACAGAATGTAAATGTAACATTTCGAAAATGATATAGATATTACGTTAATTGTGACCACTCAGTGTAGTTTATAAAGAGACAATAACGGAATAAATACAATAATGGAACATTAAAACTGTTTTCCTGTATCTATTTAAGTCGCTTAGTCACTTAGTCATTTTCCTCTGCATTTTACAGGATTATTTAGAAACGATCTAGATGAATAAGCTAGCTCAGTCGCCCAAGTTGATAAACCGAACATCTTTTTAACCGACTTTAAAAAAGGACGAGTTTCTTAATTCAATTTTTTTTTAATTGAAACCTGGTGCTTCCCGTGTCCTGTGGCCTGGTCCCATATGTATCAAAATCGGTTCAGTAGTTTGCTATTATACTTGAAATAAGTGAACAAAACCATTTGTCGGAAGGCAAGTTTGGGTATACTTGGATGACTTACTCGATGCTTTAACTTAAAAGCCAAAAATAATAAATAAATTATCATTTGTAGTCGGTGGCAAATTAAATTCACACTGACGTCCATTAAGATGTAGGAATGCCCAAGTCAAAAACTTCAAATGGTTTTTAGCTTTTAATTTTGAAGTTTGTTTACATCTTTGTCAATGAGGTTTTAATTAAAACAATGCAATATATTGTTAACCTAACTTATTAGTGACATTAAATTATCAATATACTAAATATATTTGTCAATATTTATTTTATTTTTTTTGTTGTTGTTGTTATAATATCTATCTATCTATTATATAAATAAAAATGAATTGCTGTTCGTTAGTCTCGCTAAAACTCGAGAACGTCTTAGTAAGGTCGTAAGGTTTGCACATATTTTTATAGAGTTGAAACATTCTGGAATTAATCATTCAGGTTTTTTATTTAATAATTCTGAGGCGGTACGAAGTTTGCCGCGACAGCTAGTCAAAATTAATCTTGAATAGCGTAACTTGAGAAACAGCTACAGAAAAGCCAAGAAACATCGGTGAACTTAGATTACTAAGCTTGTAGGATAATAATAAAGATTTATTAACTTAGATTACTAAGCTTGTAGGATAATAATAAAGATTTATTATTATCCTACAAGCTTAGTAATCTAAGTTCACCGATGTTTCTTGGCTTTTCTGTATTCACTTTAAGGATAAAAACACCCATCCTAAATAAGGATAAATCAGATCCGTGTTTAAAATATATTTCTATCCTGAAAACCAACTAGATATCTATCTAGTTGGTTTTTACTAGAACACATGCTTTGTAATAAAAATTTGGTTTTTAAAAGGTTTAGGTACTACTTCAGGATAGAAATATATTTTAAACACGGATCTGATTTATCCTTATTTAGGATGGGTGTTTTTATCCTTAAAGTTATATTTTTACCATGAAAAATGTCGCACTAGATACACATTCGCACAAACATGTTAGTTTACGTAAATGAGTGTCAAATACCTGTCGAGTGCAACGGCTTATTCATTTAATCTCCAATGCACCTTTAAATTATGACACATTCTACATAAACATTAACTATTCCAACAATCATACGTTTCAAATGTTATTGTTCACAAGATGGTTATCAAATAAATATACTCTCCAACCTCTTCTAGAGCAAACTTGCTTTACCCTAGACCATTTCTAAAATGTTGTTCAGATACTTTCCTGGGCTCATGCACAACAATTTTTATGAAGATCATCACATGATCAAATGCATAGTTTACGATTATTTATAGGTCATATAGATAAACATTTATCATCATTACATAATATAAAACAAAGTCGCTGTCGGCTGTCCATCCCTTTGTATGCTTAAATCTTTAAAACTACGCAACGGATTTTTACGCGGTTTTTTTAAATAGATAGTGTTTCAAGAGGAAGGTTTATATGTATAGTACATGCATAATTGCACCCGTGCGAAGCCGGGCCGGGTCGCTAGTTTTTTTAGACAAGAAGAATATATTAGCATAATTTACCACCATTATATTAGTGACGTGTTTCGCATGGTGAGGAATTTAGAATACACAATATCACTAACCCACGCTATCCTGAAGAACTTGTAAGAGGCGATTAAAGAAATGCGAGAGGCAGACAACCTAGACGCAATAGATGGAATGGCTCCTAAAAACCCTGTGCCAGCACGTCTTGCCAGCGTGGCCCAGTATATTCAGTCATGGGGCATGTCTCGTCTAGTTACACGAGCAACAAGTCTGTGAACACTGCCCTCTATACGAGAATGGTGGAACTAAAACAACGTTTAGTAACTTACTGACATAGTCTACCTTTTCCTGGATTGATTTTAGTATCTAATGTTAATAATAGATGGCGCGAAAAATACATTTAAATTCGGAGTCTGATAAATAATACTTTTACAGAGTGTTTAAAGAGTAATCACAATAAATGCGTTCGAAATGAGGGCCTACCGATTGGAGCAGCTCATTAGCCTTTCGCTTAGGAGCCATGATGACGCAGATAGATACTGCCTGCTATAGATATAGCCTACTGTGCCGCGCTGGCCAAACGGATGGCACAGGGTTTCTTTCCTTGCCGCTAGTTTTTCGGACTTGTCATTTCCTTCCCCTTTGAATGGAATGGGGTAGTGACACTATGTATTCTAGATCCGTCACCACACGGACAATGATAGATCTTTAAGATCTCGTTTAAGTCTGGCAGGTTAAATTTAAATAGATATTTAATCAGCGCTACATACTTTATTTCTTTCAAAAACATCTGCCCTACTACTACTACGAGTCTCTCTTTGCGTCGTATTCCTTAATGTTGAGGGTCGTGACCACCCTTCAGCATCACTTTCTCTTGTATGATGTTCTTCCATCTGTTTCTGTTTCTGGCGGTGTGGAGCGCATTGTGGACCGTAGAATTGAGAGTGGTGCGGATTTGATCGGACCAACGTGTAGGACTACGAGTACACAGCCCATAAATGACCCACTGCTGAGTCAGGCCTCCTCCCATTACAGGGAAGGTAATTAGCCTAGTGTGCCACGCTGCCTGGATGGGTTGGCACAGGGTTTCGTATCAAGTGTACCTTCTCTTGCGGTTAGGACTGCGGTTAGGACTGCGGCGTTGTAATTTCCTTTTGTAATCTTTTACGATACCCTCAGGATGGAATGGGGTGGTGACACTATGTATACTAAATCCTTCATCACACGGAACTTGAACAGTTCCAATTTCCCACCGTCCATTTTGAGGTCTGATCACGATTCTTGTATAAAGGTCCCTCAAATTGTGTTTTAAACAGTTTTTTCTTTTTCGTGACAAGTTAATTCAGCGTAATCGCCGCATTCGGGTTACGAACTCGGCGTCAACTTTTCTTTTAAACAAATTACCGCGGCACGCCTTCGCTGCGTTTAAGAAAATTTATGTTAGCAACTTAAACAAGAGAATGAGGGCGTCAGTTTATGTTCTATGGAAGTTTTGATTTTGTGGGCTAACTGCTTTTGAAACGCAAAAATTGTTACATAAAATAAAAGATGTTCAGCAAAGTGATTTACAAGACTGACTTGTTGTTACATAGGCATCAAATTAAATACACTTAAAAATGGCTTTAAATGGAGATAAAAGGAAATCGGCAGCACACTGAAAGCCTCGGCAGCATGGCTACAGCCGTGTCTGTAAGGTAGTAAGGTTTTCTGTAAGTGAAACAAAACTTGATAATACTGTATCTACCCGTTTAGCCAGCGTGATATTACGCTATTCCCTGTAGGTAATTGGAAGAGACCCAGCATTGGGCCTTTTGTGAGCTGAGATGATGATAAATCACAACCCAGACATGGGTATAGATTTCATTTATTTTTATTTATTATTAAACTAGATCACCCGGTAAACTTCGTACCGCCTCAGAATCAATAAATAAAAAACCTTCCCACGAACATTTAAGACCAAAATTAGCCAAATCGGTCTAGCCGTTCTCGAGTTTTAGTGAGACTAACGAACAGCAATTCATTTTTATTTATATAGATAGATAGATAGATTGAATATACTTTTACTGGATAGGTACAATTAGACTCATTAAAACATCAGTTTCTCGATCATATTTCGAAAATATAAATGTCAATTTTTACACAGGACTGGTCCTTTCCTTAAGCTATATGGACTGAATTTGTATGTGTTTAAGGTTTTTTGTATCATACTGTACATTCCTACTTAGAAGTTCCCGGTGTCAGTGAAAAATTAAATACACTTTACGAGAATTGGCTGAGAGAGACGATCCGGTACATTAATCATCGTTATCTTGTTCCGGTAAAATCGAATTTTCTCTCCACTTCGCTGGCCAAGGTAAAAAACCAACCAACCATTTAGAATGCCAAAAAATCCTTGCAGTTTTTGTACAAAAAAAAATATTGCTTTCTTTCTTTTAAGTTAATTTACACTGGTAGCTAAGGTGGAGGTTAAAATTTAAATGTGTTATCCCGTTCTGAAATCAAATCAATCTTTAAATTAATAACAACACAGTGGTCGAATAAATAGTTGCAGCTGAAAAGACATATATTTAAGTGATAACTAATTTAGTGTACAAACACACCAACGCATACAATGATGTTACTAGAAATAAAGGTGAAAGTACACAGAGACCAGGGCGGACATAGTTGTTAGTTCGAATTATTCTTTCATACTAAATATTAAAACAAAACAACTCCACATAACCGGTGTCTGTGTGTTATCGCCTTAAAGCCTTTATTTAATTGTTCAAATGCAAACAATATAGTGTAGATATTGACAGAACGAAGTTCTCAAGTAAGCTTTAGGACTTGCTGAAAACGTTACACTGAGCCTAACACTTCCAATCGTTTTCTTAATGTTTCTTATGACACCCAGATTCAGACCAAGTGCCTCAGTTTTAGACAAAGATACTTGCTGGACGCCGGCATCGAACCCGGCACCCGTTGATTCAAAAGTACATCAGACCTGGCAGAAGAAACACAGTGGGCTTAACTTCCTTCACCCCATTTATATATTATTATAATATTTTGGAACAAGTCTGATTAAGTGTCTTGATTTTTCACAATGTCGTTTATTCCATTTAAATTAAACAATAGTTCTCGAGAACCACCCGCTCTGTTCGAGCGCTCGTTATGCTTTAGGTCACCGACCAAGAAGCGATCGAGTACAAAATTAAGGTTCAATTTCACGAACCCTAACAATCGATTAACACTATACTAACCAACTTGCATCTTAAAACAATCTTACAAATTCAATCCTGATTTCACTAAGCACATAATAATTGTCACAACAAAATTCTTGCAAGCTTAACCAATCCATTTTGCCGTACAATGTGTGTACAGAAGTCAAGACCTATTCACAGCCATGTATTCAAATAAAGACAGAGATAATTCAAAAGTCATAAAACAAGAGACGACAGCGGCATCTGGTATTCAGATTTTTATTCCATCTTCATATTGACAGAGGAATTTCTCGGAACGATGATGTCAAATGTTGGGCCATATTGGTTCTTGTTACAGTGCTTTAGCACCACTGCACATGGCTATTTGTATTCGGTATTTGTGTCCGGAATTCATGGTGGATATTTTTTGTGTGCCGTTCTTGATAAATATTTCATGCACATAAATACTGTTCTTCTCTTTTCAGCTCGTAAACTTGGTATTTTACGAGCAGAAAAGAGAAGGAGTCAGGCTTCCGCTAATTACGGGAGAGTAACTAGCGGGTTGGCAAAGGTTTTATTTAAGTTTTCTTATCTTGGGGCTAAGTTTTCGGCCTTGTGATTTCCTTTAGGCCGTTCTCCCTCTGGGTGGAATAGGGTGGTGACATTATGTATTCCAAAACCGTCACCACACGGATAATGCAACCAATCTCACGATATACGCGAATATAAAGCCAAGTGAAGTGCCAAGATATTATTATATGAAAGTGACAAACAATTAACAATCCATTCTGTGTTATGCATCAACTTGTATATATGTAGTTATATCTCATAAAATAGTAGCAGCGCCATCTAGTTACAAAAAAATGGTACTAACAACATTTCTGTTCTCAACGCCATTTGTAACAACTTTTTTTCCCTAGAGTAATAAACATCCTTCAAATCAAATCAAACTCTTTAATTGCTGAATATCGGTACATGTATCGTGGTTAAAAATATATATATTTAGTCCAATTCCTTAATTTACCCTTGTGGGTGTGCAAAAAATACATAAAACAGTCTTACGTACATTAGATTAGATAATTAGTTTAATAGTATATTGTAATATAATGCTAGCCTCATACAAGAGTAGGGCAATGTCCTGAATAAACCAAGCTCATTATAGTAGATTTTTAAAGTCAAAATTATCCATATCCTTATCCTAACAGTTAGAATAACTAATGTATATTGCTCCATCTTCGCAAAAAAAAAATGAAGCGGATCTATTAAAACTACCATACCTCAACTCTGCAAAAAAGGCTAATAAAACGTAACCGATTATCTGACTGTTTTCAACTATCCTCCTCTTGTGATGAATTGCCTTTGTATCTAGTCACGACGTTCAACAACCATACAATCGAGATGACTGGTAAGTTTTAGTATTCAAAATCTCTCCACATGCGAACAGCTGTTTGGTTGGAGCGCAAAACTTTCCGCTTATACCGTGGCCATACACACTGAGAAATGTATGCTTATTCAATTTGACAATGTTCTCCGGTATGAAGACGTAATCTTGACTCTCATTCAATTTAAAACAGTGGTTCACCAGTTTAAATATTGGTACTTATACTGTACAAATACTTGAATTAACTAACAGTTGAAATACTTGTAATTACAAATATGACTTTGATTTCAGCATATCTTCTAGACATGCTACAAATAAATACAGTTGTTGTGTCTGTTTGTATTAATAAATGCGTGAGTACATAATATGTGAGTATACACAGTAAATAAACAACATATTTTTTTTAATCTTTTATTTTGTCTGTCTGTCTGTCTGTTCCGGCTAATCTATGGAACGGCTGGACCGATTTTGACGGGACTTCCTTCATTCAAAGGTAGCTGATGTTAAAAGGAGTAACTTAGGCTACTTTTTTTTGACTGTTTTCGTCGATACCCGTGCGAAGCCGGGACGGGCTCATATTTATCCATAATTTCAATTGTTGACCCGTGACCTTACGTCCTCCTTCTACCCTCGCCTTAGAGGCCGGTGCTGGGTCGAGGGACCTACCACCAACACAATCTTCATAAACTGAGGGCGTCCCAGTTACCTGTGGCTGGCATTCAATATTATGAACGGCGTCCACATACGTAATCAATCTCAAACGAAACTATATCAATAAACTCTAATAAATCGTCACGTTTATAATGACCATCATCATCTTTCGGCCCTTGACCCAACCAATTGTCATACGCTTGTTCTCATTTACACAATCCATCCATCTCTTCAACCACAACGTCCATCCACGTTCATATTGAAACTGTCACTTCACTACATAGTTTAAAACAAAGTCGCATTCTTCTGTCCGTCCCTATGTATGCATAAATCTTTATAACTACGCAACGGATTGTGAAGCGGTTTTTTTAATAGATAATTCAAGAGGAAGGTTTATAGGTATAATATAATTGCACCGTGCGAAGCCGGGGCGGATCGCTAGTCCTGTATAGATAAGAACCGACAAAGCATCTGTAGTTGCTTTTTTCAAATGATCTGTTTGTTTACAAAAAAAGCAATGTACAGCATATTGCGAGAATGGTCGCTAGATAAGAAAATTCGCGACATGTGCACGTAATAAAAATTCAAACAATAACAAAGCATGTCGCGGGTTCGATTCCCGCACGGAAGAAATATTTATACGACCTACAAGTATTTGTTCCGGGTCTGGGTGTTTTCTATCTATAATATGTATGTATTTACAAAAAAAATTAATATATATGTAGTTTATCATCCATCTCGTTACCATAACACAAGCATTAAGTTGCTAAGCTTGGGACGAGATGGCGTTGTGTGAAATGTCCAAGGATATTAAAATATATATATATATATATATATATATATAATGAGGTCTTTTTAAACAAAGCTCCGTGAATAAAAAGGTCCTCGGTGTGCCATTTCTCACACATACAGTGTACAATAATTTCAATCCAACCAAATCAGGAAAGCGTAATTCAGAATCAATATCTGCAACACATAAAAGGTAGAGTGGAGTATAGTTTCTAAACGATTACTACTACTCAGGCCATAAATGACCCACTACCGACTCTGGCCTCCTCCCATTACATGGAGCGTAATTAGTCCGTGTGGTGACGGGTTTAGAATACACAATGTCACCAACCCATACCATCTTTAGGGTGTCCTAAGAGGCGCCTAAAAGAACGCAAGAGGCAGATCACCTAGCACCAAGAGAATGAATACTTGATAAACCTTGTGTCTACCCTTGCCAGCGTGGCACATTAGGCTAAACTCCCTCCATTAATTTGGAGGAGACCCGAAGCCGTAGTGGGTCATTTATGGGCTGAAACGAAGACGAATTAGCTAACTGTGTCAGGCTGACCAGACTGGTTGGCACATGATTTCATTTCAAGTTTTCCTTCTCTTGCGGCTAGGTATTCTGCCCTGTCATTTCTTTTTGTCAATTCTTGCGACACTCTCAGGATGGGACGGGGTGGTAACATGATGGTATTCTAAATCCATCACAGGGATGACTCAGTTTTTAAACAATTAACATTTACCGATCCTAGGTAGGCAGGAACATTGATGGCTAGCCTACCAGCGCTAGTAGAAAATAAAACTCTAAAATATGATAAAAGTATATCCACAAAACAATTTCTCTACAAACTTACGTAATTGCAAACAGAAGTCATACAAATTAACGCAAAGGCCAAATATAAAAGAATTTGGGAATAAAGATTAAAGCGAACAAACAGAACAAAATTAAACTTTTCTCCACTTATCAAAGGAAAACCTTTTCGTGCAAATATATTTCCATGGAGTTAAATTTACTTTTGTCTATCTTTGACATTTATTTTTGGTAGTCAAAGTTATTTATTATCTTGGCTATCTACCGATCGCTGTTTTACGAAGTAGGGCGCCAATTAAAATTCACATGAATAAAAAATATTTTAAAACTATCAAAATTATGCGCGCTATCCGTGTGGTGACGGACTTAGAATATGGTGACACCACCCCATACTATCTTGAGGCAGTTAGAGCGGCAGTAAGAGCCGACAGAAGGAACTGACAAGGCCGAAAACCTAGATGAAAGAGAAAAAAAACTTGACACGTAACCGTGTGCCAACAGGTCATCTTTGGGCTAAAAAGATAATGATATGATAAGATAATGGTGATGTGAGCTTGGATGGATTCATGGCCTGACCTCCTCCGTGATTTGGACGGCACGTAAAGCAGCCAGGCGCGGCTGGCCAAATCTATACTAATATATAAAGCTGCAGAGTTTGTTTGTTTGTTTGAACGCGCTAATCTCAGGAACTACTGGTCCGATTCCAAAAAATCTTTCAGTGTTAGATAGTCCATTTATCGAGGAAGGTTATAGGCTATATTTCAAAAGAATTAGGGATCTGTATGAAAATTGCGATTTTGTAAACCAAGGTGTAGTAAAATCGAAAACCTATTTATACGTGCGCTGCAAAAACTATTGACAATAGAACAAAATTATGTACTACGGGTTTGTAGGTCTTATAAAGATCTACAAACCCGCGAGAGCAAAAGTCCGCGAGAGCACATATCTAACTATTATAGTTTAGCCACAATAACCGATTTTATGTTCATAAAAAATATGCACGGGTTCGAAGCCCACGCGGGCGAAGCCGCGCGCAAAAGCTAGTAATTACTATAGTGGTACTGTTACCGCTGTACCGCGCCCTAACGGTACAGCGGTACGGTGGTACCGGTCGCGCCGATGTGCGCGGTGCTCTTCTTACCCGTACGGCGGTGCTCTCCTTACCCATCCCCCGCCTCGCCGCACATACCTAGGGCGCGGTACAGCGGTAACGGTCATACTATAGTGGTTTCACTAAATGGGTCGCGGAGGACAGAAACCAATGGCTCCGTGAATACTGGTCGTGAGCCAAATCCGAGGAAAGACCAAAGACGAGGAAGAAGAATATGTAACCTAATAGAATGCAGTAAATAAAACTATTTAGTTACGCAGTGAAATACCCATATTATATTTTTTCAGTTGATAGGAACAGTTAACAATGACAAAACCATGGAAACCAATATTGTCTATAAATATACATTGCCAGCTACATTATTTGATAATAAACCTATTTTAACACCCTCAAGAGAATGAAAATAAGATAGTAGTAGAAGATTCTTTTGCCAATCCATCTGTTGAAATAAAATATAACAACGAATGTATGTCTGTATGTCCTTTATATAATTGTAAACTATGCATTTGATCTTCAGCAAAGTTTTGTTTATGAGGGCACGAAGGTTTCTGACCAATACAAAAAATACAACACGGGTCATCGATTTGATTCCAGCGTGAATGTAAACCAGAGGCACTTGCACTGAGTATGGGAGTAATTTGTATTCGTGAATTACATATATGTAAACTGATTTGACGGATTTAGAATACACAATGTCACCAACCCATACCATCTTTAGGGTGTCGTAAAAGGCGACTAAAAGAACGCAAGAGGCAGATCATCTAACCCCAAGAGACGGAAAACTCGATAAAAACCCTGTGCCAACCCGTCTTGCCAGCGTGGCAGAGTATGCTAATTTCCCTCCCTGAATTTGGAGGACGCCCGACCCAGTAGTGTGTCATTTATGGGCTGTAACTATGAAACTGCCACCTCGATAAATGATAAAATCAATGATGTTTGTGTCTATAAATAGATCTTTTAAGGACACTTTTACAAGTCAATGTTTTTATCTTTTTAATGTCATTTTAGTATTGGCATAAATAGTTATTCTTGATTGGTTTTTCAAATCCTATGACCGTTACGACTTTTATCTTACCTAGTGCAATGGTTGTTTTTTTATTATTTTTATCAAGATTTATTTTTATTATTTATTATTTTGGACATGTTTGGTGTAGGATATTAATCAGATTTGTGACGACTATAACTTTTAAATTTGCAGCCATAAACTTACCGTCAATCTCGTAAAAGTGCGGCCATAAAAGCTGATATCAAAACGATTAGTTTAAGCACAGGAACGACATCACATTTTTAGATTCCCATATGTAGTCTACAATAGCCCGCATATTAGCCGATAGCTGAATCAAGTATTTCTTTTAGGTTTACTAAAAATCATGCCAAAAGACAGGCAGCAAAAATAAAAGACGAAAAATTTTGCAGAAAAGATATGAAAATAATGTGATATCAAATTTTCTATGAGTATTAATAAACAAAGCTTACACTAATATATTATTTTTATAAGGCCGTTAATGTTTTTTTTAATACAAATTGCGATCTTTGTTGCTGAAAGAAGCAGCGAAAAGAAGAAGAGCTCGCGAACGGCTGGACCGATTTGGCTAAATTTGGTCTTGAATTGTGGGTGGAAGTCCAGAGAAGGTTTAAAAGGTGAGAAAATATGTTTTTTTTTATTTTCTGAGGCGGTACGAAGTTTGCCGCGTTAGCTAGTCATTTATAAGTTTGATTGAATATCCAAAACATATAAATAAAAACCAGATCAACCCGGTGGTTTCATATCAAGTCTTCCTTTTCTTGCAGCTAAGCCTGTCTCAGTCTCGCTGCAAGAAAAGGCTATCTATCAGCCTTGTCATTTTCTTTTTTCATGTGACACCTTCAGGATGACCCTCAGGATGACCTTCAGGATGACCCACTGTTGAGTCGCGCCTCCTATAATTACACGGAGGGTAATAAGCCTAATATGCCACGCTGGCTAGACGGGTTGGCACAGGGTTTCGTATCAAGTTTTCTTTTCTTGCAGTCATGTTATCAGCCGTATCACTTTCTTTTGTCGACTCTTACGATTCCTTCAGGGTGGTGACACAAGGTATACTGAATCTCTGGCCTCTCTAACTCATAGCACTTGCATAATAAGTTTGAATAAATATTTACAGTGTAAGGAAACAAATTAAAGAGATAAGGCAATTGCTTCTGTATTTAATCAAAACATGAAAAATCTGTTTGGGCGCCTCACTTCATCGCTCAATGTCAACTTGAGGTTGGAGGCTTTTGTACAGCCTTAAATGAAGATCGTCGACTGTTACAACGAGGCCTTAAATATTTTTGATGTATAATTTTCCTAGCGGATAGTGTTAAACGCAATCAATCCGCAGGTTAAGTGACATCTGTTTTTTTTTCTGCTAGATGTTGATTATGTCCATCATTTTCGGCACCCAGGGTCGCGAAGACCGCTTCACCATTGGGAGTGAATCCCGTGGCTCTGGATCAGTCAGTCGAGAATCGGTGTCGATGGGTATAGTTTGGGGCGCAATTTAATATCTCTACCCGCCCCGGAGTACATAACCCGACCAGTCCTCGACGGCCGAGTATCTATGAGGATCTCCAACGTACAAAAAACGTCTATAACTGTAATAACTAGCCTCCTGTGCGCTTCATAGCATAGCTGGTCTAAGCAAACAATTGCAGGTTGTCCCACATGTTGTCGCGTGGGGTCAGACGACAATTGCTTCGTGTTAATACTGGTAGTTAGTCATATCAAGCAAGACTTGTGCTGAAGCGAGGAAGACCATTTCTTGTTCTTAAATTAAAATTTGATAAGCCCTTAGCTTCGTCCTATTGTATTTCGATCCACCACTGCTTGGCCTATTTTTTTTGTTGTCAGAATACATACTGTCACCACCCCATTCCATTCTAAGTGTGTCGTAAGAACTGACAAAAGCAAATGACAAGGCCGAAAACCTAGTGGCAAGAGAAGAAAGCCTTGAAACAAAACCGAAACCCTAGCCTCGAGTAAAGTAAAATTTTAAAGAAACCCTATGCCAACCCCTCTCTGGCCAGCGTGGCATATAAAGCTAATTAACCCCCCCCCCCTGTAATGGGAGTAGGCCCGACTCAGCAGTGGGTCGTTTATGGGTTGAGTAGTAGTAGTTCTATTCAAGTAAAGTAAAATGATGACAATTATGCATCTGTAAACTCAAAGCAAAGTATTTTGAAACTGAAATGGAACTATTATCCAAAGATTAGCATTGTCAGACGAACGAACAAATCTGCTGCTCGTATATAATTACTTATCAAAATCACGGAGAAGACAATTTACTCAGTACATTTCGGCGTCTGGTGAATTATTTACGGAGAAACTAAATAACAGAAATTACTTTAGAAGAACCCGAGCCAACTTGTATGAAAACTTCAGATGACGCCAGTGGCATTTATCAAAGTTTGATTGGCAAAGTACCCAGTGAAAACAGATCGTAGAGAACAATCTGATATTCTATTTAAAGGAAATTTATTTATTAAATAGTATTACCCTTGGGTGGTGTTGTGTTCCTGTATGTCAGTAAGATTAACCTGAGCTTGCTATTAAAGTGCCCATCCGAGACGATGCAATTGCTAGCCAAATCTAGACCGTAAAGTTACCTAAACTTTTGTTTAGTGTCCTGAGGAACGGAACGGAACGGAACATCAATAAGGTGATACTTTAAAAAGAAGTAGAAAAGTTGAGTTGCAAAAGCCCAGCTATCACACCGCCCGACTCATTAGGGGATCATTCATGGGCTTAAATGAAGATGAAGATGAGCCAAAACCCGACCCTCTACATGGGTGACTGAAAGAAGGTGCTAATAGGTCCGTGTCACGAGTTATCCAAATCACCTTAGACTGGTGGCGATCCCAATGACATTGGAAAAGGCAAAATAGTTATTCACAAATGGATCTATAAAAGATATATAATAACCAACAAGATAATAACTTTCCTCGGTGTCATTTTGTCATATTTATTTGACTCCTTAACCATTAATAACCTCAAGTCTCACAGAAGAGCAACGAACAATACGGATCGGTATCATTCATGTCGGTGTAAAGGTTGATAATTATCTCTTCTTTCAGGTGTACCGCGCTTGGAATAGCTTGCGAAGTTCCGACAGTGTAGTGTAGGAGCTAGTAACATTATCGTCTTCGATTTATTACTAGTGAAACCAAAGCAGTTCAGAGTTAAATCGTAACAGGTAAAATCAAAATAGGTGACCCCCTATTGAACCGGGCCTCCTCCAAATTCATGGAGGGAAACTAGCCTACTGTGCCACGCTGGTAAGACAGGTTGGCACAGGGTTTGTATCAAGTTTTCCGTCTCTTGGGGCTAGGTGATCTGCCTGTTGCTTTCTTTTAGTCGCCTTTTACGACACCCTAAAGATGGTATGGATGGGTGACATGTGTATTCTAAATCCGTCACCACACGGACATCTAAATCCGACACACCACACCTAGTGTTAAATAATTCTGTATAATACGGCAATGTTACTGTTCAATAAATATGTATGTTGCACAATAACTATAATCGTTTTATTAGTTTTTCCAGTTTAACTCAAAATAACAATAATACAGGCGGTAAAAAAAGCCCTGCAGCCACAATGACACGATCGATAGTGCTACTGATAAAAATACTCTGTGCAAAAATTCAGGCATAAGTAAAGATTTTTCTTAATATTTTGATCACCAACTTGTGATGAAAGTGTCATACTTCAAGATAAAAACTATTATAGACACAGATCTGCTTATTTTGATCCTCTGGTCAGTGCCTCTGGTTTACACAAAGACACTTGCCCGGCCCCAGAATCGAACCCGGTGACCCAAAGGTGGCACATCTAACCCCCAGACCAATGAGGCAGGCAAAAAACCAGGCAAAACAAAACAGGCTGGAAGCAAGTGTCTCTATTACAAGAAATCTGTCTGACTTCGGAATAGACCTGAAAAATCTTTAGCAAAGTTTTTTGCTTTAAGTAAGTTCAAGTGACTTTTCGAATAATGTCTATTCACGAGTGTATGACAGGTTATATGGTTAAATAAAAACTGGAAAGTTTTAATAATTAAGAAATGCCACAATGTTCTTTCCAATTAGGTGCCAGCTCTCACACTAATGCCAAACAAAGCGATGAGTTTCGTATTGTGTACATTGAAGTACTTTCCAATTACATGTTTGTATTGGAATGCGTAGGCTATTGTTGAAAATATGCAGGCAATTCTGAAACAAAAATGTACGGTTTTTTGTTAACCCAGGATTAACAAAAAAAATATATTTTATTGTTATGGCTTCAATAACCTGGTGAGGGAAACCTGTGATTAGGACAGCTTACGTTACAAGTTGACATGTTTAATTGTATTCTTGACTGAATTGAAAGGTGACCTTATTTTAGCATGTCGCGGGTTCGATTCCCGCGCGGAAGATATATTTGTACGACCTACAAGTATTTGTTCAGGGTCTGGGTGTTTTCTATCTTTAATATGTATTTATTTACAAACAAAAAATGAATTTAAGTAGTTAATCATCCATCTTAATAAATTAAGTTGCTTAGCTTGGGACAAGATGGTGTTGTGTGAAATGTCCAAGGATATTTATTTATTTATTATTTATTTCTTTCTTTAAACAAAATAGACTATTGTATTGGCCCTAAATTGTCATCACGCTAACATAATAATAAACATAATACTACATGGACTCACCTACTTAGCCAGTACGGCAGATAAATTTTCATAAATTTAATTTGGAAGAGGAATGAATTTCATCATCATCATCATTTTAGCCAAAAGACGTCCACTGCTGGACATAGGCCTCCCCAAGGATTTTCATAACGGCCGGTAATGGGCCGCCCGCATCCATCGTTTTCCGTTGACCTTAACCAGGTCATCGGTCCACTGTGTGGGTGGCCTACCAGCACTGCGCCTTCCGGAACGCGGTCGCCACTCGAGGACTTTTCTGCCCCATCGGGCGCCGGTCGAATTTATGTTGGGTTATTTATTGGCTCTAATGGCGAAGTAATACTAACTATACATTACTTTCGTAAGTTATAACGACAGTAATTATATTGAGCTATTTTGTTTTTTATAAGTTAATGACCTCTTACTCTTAAAGGATAGAGCTCTTGCTTTGCTTAGTTCTTACCTGAGTAATAGAGTCCAGAGGGTTGAAGTCAATGGTAAGCGTTCCCAAGGCTCTCGAGTGACCATTGGCGTCCCTCAGGGCTCTATTCTCGGCCCATTTCTGTTCCTTGTATACATCAATGACTTACCATTCTATGTTCAAAATAGTCATGACATTGTTTTGTTCGCGGATGACACATCTTTATTATTTAAGATAAGTAGACAGCTAAAAGACTATGACGATGTGAACAATGCACTGTCCAAAGTTATGCATTGGTTCAACACTAATAATTTACTACTTAATAACAGTAAAACCAAGTGTTTGAAGTTCTCAATGCCTAATGTTAAACACTTAGCAACCAATGTGCAACTAAACGGAGATGAATTGGGATCTGTGGAATCCACTGTTTTCTTGGGTATCACTATAGACACAAAATTGCAGTGGAGACCTCACATCGATAGGCTGGCAAGCAAATTGAGCTCCGCAGCTTACGCCGTGAAAAAAATTAGACAGTTAAGTGACGTGGCTACGGCCAGAATAGTCTATTTTAGTTACTTTCATAGTATAATGTCCTATGGTATACTACTTTGGGGGTGTTCTGCAGATAAAGACAGAATTTTTGTTCTCCAGAAACGAGCAATAAGAGCTATTTATAACCTGGCTCCCAGGACATCCCTCAAAGATAAGTTTAAGGAGATGGGTATTCTTACCGTAGCTGGTCAGTACATTTATGAAAATATATTGTATGTCCGAAAAAACATTGAGAAGTTTGATAAATTAAGTGACACTCACACTGTGAATACTAGGAATAAAAGTAATCTTGTTTTACATGCTACTCGTCTCCATAGAATAAGTAATTCATTTGTAGGTCAGTGTATTCGCTTCTACAATAAGGTCCCTACAAATTTGAGAGGACTTCCGATCCATAGATTCAAAAAGATAGCTAAATCTCAACTTTGTAAGAAAGGCTACTATAGCGTTACTGATTACCTGACTGACCCCGTAGCCTGGGATTAAGCTGCTCGAGCTCATGTTACCACATATAAAATAGAAAAATAATTATATATTTTTACTAGTTTGGATTCAAAGCGGCAAGCTTACTGGAAATGAATATTCGAATTTAACCTCATTTAATTTTGTGCGTCTATCCTGTGAGTTGTCATGCTCACTAAAATACTTTGAACAGTGGTAGCGACGTGTGACGGGTCGAACACTTCCCTTTGATATGGTTGAGGAGATCGATGGCTGCCACATGCGTTATGCTTGTGAACAGGTGCCGCTGTTTGGGGTTGGTCGACTCACTGGATTCATGACTTATAATTTCATTTTTAATTATTCTTTTTTTTATTATAAAATTCATATTTCAGTTGAGCGCCTTTCGGAACCAAACGAAACTAATTATAAGATAACGGTTATTGTAATATGGCGTTTAAAAAAAGAGACAAGCCCACCGAGTTTCTTCCGCCAGGTCTTCTCGGTTGGTGCCGCGTTCCGACCTGGTTGTAGTATTTTATAAGTGATGTATCCGATGACGATTGTGAACGCCATAATTGGTTTATACAATAAAGCATTTTTCTATTCTATTCTATTCTATTCTATTCTATACCTAAACCGTGAAGGCGTCAGAAGACTGTATCCAAAACGTTTTCATTCATACATTTTTCGTTTTCATTTGGGGCATATTTGGCCATTGAATTGACAGTCAGTGCATTATTTTCATCCAAAATGTTTCAGTGCCTACTTAATTGAAACTTAGCAAAGTTATTTCTTGAGTCTTGCGTGTTTCTCTCATCTGGCGAACTTGCTTTCACTATGCTGAGTAGTGCTTTTTGTAAACAAGACCAATGATTTGAAAAAAAAACAACTACAGAGTTTCTTGCCGGCTCTTCTCTGTGGAGCAGCATTCCGAACCGGTGGTAGTTTCAGCATGAATGTGGGTGAACGCAAGGGTTGTGGGAGATCAAAAGATATGGATGGATTGTAAGAATGAGGAATTGTGTTTGAAAGGTGTGACTGTAGATATGGCGACTGATAGTGTGTATGGAGACTAGCACCTAGCGTGGGACAAAGGTAGTAAGATGATAATGGTACTTTTAAGTATGACGATTTAAAAACCTACGTAAATAAAGTTCCTTTTGACTTTGAACTTTGAATGAAATGTTGCAGAGCATAAAGAGCGCAACCCATGGTCTCGGAGCAGGGAGTCGAGGAACACCGTTGATTGTAGTGGGTAGGTTGGGCCGCTAATTTCCATCTTTCCGCGCCCCGGAGTTTCCAAGAAGTTTTCTAACTAAAACAAGGTATCCTTTCCACAAGGGATAAGCTTCATAGCTCGGTGTTCCAATTTGCCCTACCGCCTCGAATGCCTAAGGCGTAAACACACGAGTGTCTGGTTATCTATCCTATTTTCCTTGAAAGTTGTTTGTGTAGGTCTGCTGCCCCATCAGCGATTCTTGTTTGAAACTTGAGATTACAGAAACTTAACTCGCAAACTGCTGTTTGCGTTAATAGAGATTCGGTAAGGAGATTTGTGTGTACTTGACTGTATTCAATTAGTGGTTCGTCGTCGTTTCAGCCCATAAATGACCCACTACTGATTCGGGTCTCCTCCAAATTCGTGGAGAGAAATTAGCCTACTGTGCTACGCTGGCAAGGCGGGTTGGCACAGGGTTTGCAGCAAGTTTTCCTTCTCTTTCGGCTTGGTGATCTGCCTCTTGCGTTCTTTTAGTCGCCTCTTACGACACCCTCAAGACTAGGTATGGATTGGTGACATTGTGTATTCTAAATCCGTCACCATACGGACAGTGGTTGGTCGGATATTATTGACAAACACTTACACACTTGTCGTCTCAGAAGTGCAATTCGAAGGATGGTAATATTGTCAATATTGGTAACTTTGGTAACCTTTACTCATGTTTCCTCTATGTGATTCTGTGTCCTAGGACAGGCTATTTGAGTTACATTGCAGGGTTTCTAGTTTGGGGGAGGGGGGCGCTCCACAATCATCTGAAGTTTCCCCAGTTCCGTACGTAGCCCGGCCGTTTCAGTCGGCAACGCGCTATTGCACTTGCGCTACATTAAATTAAATATTTAATGAATCCCCGACCCCTTAAAAAGTAAAAAAAAAATACATAGCGTTGGGGGACCGCTCCTATTTATTTATTACCTGACCCCTGGTCCCCCAACGCGATGTATTTTTTTATTTTTAACTTTTTAAGGGGTCGGGGGATTAATTAATTTTTTTATTTAATTATTATTTTCTGCTTTTTATAGGTACACGCCTATTAAGATGTAGTTGTTGTTAAGTTGTTAATAAATAGATTCTTGTCGCATCCTCATTTGCTCCCCATCACATCTATTTGCAGATATTGGGCAATTGGCCACCGTCTTTACACCCAGAGTATTTTCAGGGCTCAACTGATTTTCATGGAACATATTATTTTGTAATGTGCACGTGATGCGCTTTCATTTGAGACCCCACTCGATTATATTGGCAGACATTCGATCATTCTTCCCCACTTTCACCCCCCATAACTTTTAAACGACTCAACCGATTTTCATCAAACATAAAACATCTAAGAACACTCGCCCGTAACTTACCTGTCATACAAAAAAAACTGTATTGAAATCGCTTCATCCGTTCGCGAGCTACGGTGCCACAGACAGACAGACAGGCTGACAGACAGACACGTCAAACTTATAACACCCCTCTTTTTGCGTCAGGGGTTAAAAAATTAAATTTACCCCACTGCTCTAAGACTCTGTGATCTCAGATCCCACAATCAAAACGATTTTACAGAGTTATGATTTTATTCATAACTCTGTAAAATCGTTTTGATCGGGGGATCTTATAGGTGTCGAGAGTGACCGTAGCTATGTTGACGATACTAACTAAGGTTTAATTGGTAGGTATAAACTATCCCTGCACTGGGTACTTATAACCTGTATCGCAAAAGCTGTTTAGAATTATGTAATTAACGAACACGAACGTCACTCACACTCAGAGCACTTGCCTCTGTTTCACAGAAAGACTTGCCCGACCCCGGAATCGAAACGGGGACCCGTAATCCATTGAAAGCCCATCCAACCCCTAGACCATCCAGGCAGTTTCTTGGTATTGTTACGAAAAAGAACACTGTTAGCGCTTGGCCGGTAAACGTCCGTGATATTTTTTAAGGTTAATATTTCATTCCTATCTGTTCCTTTTCATTATACTCAAAACTCATCATCATCATCATTTTAGCCAAAAGACGTCCACTGCTGGACATAGGCCTCCCCCAAGGATTTCCACAAAGGCCGGTCCTGGTACGCCCGCATCCATCGTTTTCGGGCGACCTTAAACCAGGTCATCGGTCCACCGTGTGGGAGGCCTACCAGCACTGCGCTTTCCGGAACGCGGTCGCCACTCGAGGACTTTTCTGCCCCATCGGGCGTCGGTCCTGCGCGCTATGTGCCCTACCCACTGCCACTCAAGTTTTGCAACTCAAAACTCAACTCATATCATTTATTTCAATTGAACCTATTTACAGGTGTTTTTGAAAAGTCGAAAGTGAAGTTAGGAAGGTAGTTGCTTGTTCCAAAACGTAGATGGAGAAGAACATGCAAGAAACTCCATGGACGATCCTCATAGATTATCAACTATTGTCGTGTGTAGTACAGATTTTATTTATTTTGAACTACTTTACTACTGATTTATTAAACAACCAACCAACTACGTGTCACCATCGTATACTTTCATCAGTCCACTTGCTCTCATTTAATCAATAATTAATATTATTTCATCGGTTGTGTAATTATTGGCCAAAACACAACTAAACTTCTAGCAAATAATGTTTAAAACGTTTTTAAGTTGAGTTGTTCTCATCATATAATAGTGTCGAGATGATGAAAAACTATGGTGCGATGGAAGTCAGGACCTCACGGACGAAGTAAAGTAATGAAAAAAAGAATGATAAGCCCTCTGAGTTTCTTGAGAGTTCTTCTCAGCACTGGTCGTGTTCCGAACTGGTGGTAGACTAAAATTTTATTAATATTGTTACGTCCGTGGGTAATGAAATGCCGATTACTACGAGAAATTATTTTTATTTACAAAATCAGACTACAACCATCGATCTATTAGTGATCGATGACTACAACACACAATAATTCACAACTAGAACCGAAACACACTGATACATCCACTAGCACTTGCTATCGCCCGATAGTTCGCACTCATAACGCAGTTAAACGGTAACTGTTCTGTTGCGCGGGTCGACCGTCCCTATATTGTAAATCTTTTCGAATATTCCCGATTACTCGAGATTATTCACACACTAATTACCTGGTGTTACGTAAATAACATTCAATAAAACCATCAAAATGCAACCGTTAACAAAGGACTGCACAAACAAACGTTATTGTTATCACACAAAAGAATTTGTAAGTGTCCTTTGTGTCCTATGCAAAATAAATGATTTATCTTTGACTTCAGTTTCGATGGCTCTCCATTATTATCTGTGCAAGAGCTACTGAACTTTGACTCTGTTATTTTAGTGCCAATTTCAAACAAGATAGTTCCTTTAATCAGAACTCCAATGTCCACCCAAACGCTAATAAACGCCTCAGCACTAAAAGTTTAACCGTCCGACTGTTAAACTTCTAGGAAATATGCTCTGAAGTTATGTCTTAAGCTCACTTAATGTTCGCCTTAATTATAAAATTAATTAAGACAGTATAGCACCTTGTTGACTGTTACTTGAGCAAGTTTCTTGGTTACTTTAATACGTCGCCGTGGCTTTACAAATTATATTGTTATCCAGGAAATTTTAAAAGAGAATAATTTTATTTTATAGTCTGTGTGTTAACGTATTTAGAATACATAGTGTCACCACCCCATTCCATCCTGAGGGTGCCGTAAGATCCTTAAGAGAAGCAAAACTTGATATGAAACCGTGTGCCAACCCGTCTGGCCAGCGTGGCACAGTAGGCTAATTCCCCTCCATGTAACTGGAGGACGCCCGACTCAGCAGTGGGTCATATATGGGTTGAGTAGTAAGGTAAACTTTAAATGGTTGTTGTATTCGCCTTTAAGTCCCTGATGATATTTTTCGTACTCATGTTAGGAATGTAAAGATGATGACTAAATTAATCCACGTTTATTTTCTGACATATTTACATAGACAGTCCAAAAGAAACTGAACAAAATGTATACCGATTTTAAAATGTATAAATATTTGAGGCCAGCACAACGCGCTGCGTCATTGCAGGTTTTACATTTACGGAAACAGTGTATATTTTTTTATTTTTAAACTCTTAGGTGCACAAAATATTTTTTATTCTAAAATGTTGATAAAATCTATTCAGTTTTTGCCCACCATAATGAAAAATCCTAATGGTGGTAGTATTTACATTAGACTGTTATAGTAGTGTGGTGACGGATTTAGAATCGTGAGGGTGTCTTAAGATCTTACAAAAAAAAATGGCAAGCACGATAACCTAGCCGCAAGAGAATGAAAACTTAAAATAGTCACTACATTATACAAAACAAAGTCGCTGTCGTCTGTCCGTCCCTATGTATGCTTAATTCTTTAAAACTTAGCAACGGATTTGGAAGCGTTTTTTTTAATAGATAGAATGATTCAAGAGGAAGGTTTATATGTATAATACATACATATTAGTGAAGAGAAACACTGATAAACTTAGATCTTCATCATCGCACCCGTGCGAAGCCGGGGCGGGTCGCTAGTATCGTATAAAATAAACTGTCAACCCTCCATTTTTCAAACTATCGTGAAACTTAACTACAACAGTAGGCTAAAGACCCCCATGTACCTAACTATGGGACCAATACTATAATAGACCGGTCTTTAGGCGCAAAGGGATGATCATCCAGCCAGACGACTGGCTAGGAGTCACAGCGCGTATACCCCCCAATAGTTGTAGTCGGGGAAATCTTAACTGTGCGAATTGCTCTTGAAATTTCGCTATCGCGGTGTAGGACTTTTTGGTAATTCTCGCATTTGTAGGTGATATTTCTTTGATGTAATTAGTTCATATTTTTCGGGTAAATTGTGTAAAGTATGGAGCATGATGGTCGCTACCGGTCCATCCTCATAAATAGCTCTAAATTGCCGTCGAATGAAACAACCTTAAGATAAAGCATATTTTTAAAACAATCACATTTCTCAGCATCACCTATCTCATTCCTCTTCTTCTCTCTTCTTCTCGCAATATGACTTTAATAATAAATTCAGATCCTGATTACATTTTCAAAGGAAACTTAATCCGGAAACGGAAATACAAATATGAATCCGTACATGAAATCCAAGACATATGAATGACTTATTTTTATTGTTAGTCGTATTTTTTTCCTGATTACATGAATTCGTTGCGGGCTTTCAAGAGAGCGGCTGAGTGAATTAGGCAGTTCCCTGATTTATTATAGCCTTCTTGGTTTCCTTTTTTTTTTACATATATTAAACGATCAAAATTTAAATCATTTATTTTGTTTGGGTCACGATGGACACTTACAAAAAGTATCAGCTTTTATCACTCGAATCGATATACCCAACATATATTGCCATACAAATCGTACAAGTGGCTGATTTCTTATTGTAGTATTTTGCGATATAATGCAAACCTAAATTTTTAATTATAGTGTTTTGGTGACAGAATTATCTAAATTTTGTCATTTAAAAAAGTAAATTTGTAAGTCCAGGACTTTTAAAGTATTTTTCTATTCTTTCAATGTTAACTAGACCGGACCGGTATTTCGATCGTCACCTAAATGATTCGCTACATAACAACATTACATTGTTCTTCAGAAGGTAGAATCTTAACTACAAATTGCAGTTTAATGAAAAATATCATAACCTTTTTATTCCCTAAGACATTTTTAGCCCAGCAATATTACTGTTTAGGACAAAAATGTTGTTCTAGATAGGTACACATTTGGCACGGAAAATTTTAATTTAAACTAAGCAAGATATGGACATTGATCGTCCTGAGCGTAGTTTGCAGACAGCCTAGTTTCGTAGTAAATATCTTCCTTGAAGAAGGGGTTTAATTCCCAGGTGTACAAAGTTTCTTACCAGGTCGTACACCAGCACCGTAGTCATCTCCTAATTCTAGGTTATAGCTGACTAGCCAACCGCCCCGGCTTCGCACGGGTGCAATGATGAACATATAAATTTATACATGTATTATACTTAAAAACCTTCCTCTTGAATCACTCTATCTATTAAAAAACGCTTTAAAATCCGTTGCGTAGTTTTAAATATTTAAGCATACATAGGGACGGGCAGAAGAAAGCGACTTTGTCTTATACTATGTAGTGATAGTGATAACTAGTTTATCCGTGTGGTGACGGATTTAGCATCCATAGTGTCACGACCCCTTTTCATCCTGAGTGTGTCGTAAGAACCGACAAAGAGAAATTACAAGAGAAGGAAAGAGAAGGAAAACTTTAAAGGAAACCCTGTGCCAACCCGTTTGGCCAGCGAGGCTTGCGGCTTGCGGCTTGACACAATGTATTCTAAATCCGTCCCTACAAGGATTTTTTCCCAAAGTAGACATGAATTATAAATCAGAAAACGGCCTTATTAAAATAAACAGACTGAGGTTTTATTGCACCATTGTCGGATGAACTTTATGGCTTAATCTTTCATTTTTTTATGTGCTAGAAATGCTTGATGGTATAAATTTGATGCACTGGTTTCTTAAACATACAAAGAAGAAAGACTACTAAATTATTCCACTACTATTACTTCTAAACCCATTATGACCCACTGATGAGTCAGGCCTCCTCCAACTACATAGTGGGTAATTAGCCTACTGTGCCTGTGTACTGTAGGGTTTCGTAAAATATATAATAAGGGTATTGCTTTATAATATACTAGCGACTCGGCCCGGCTTCGCCTGGGTGCAATTATGCATGTATCATACATATAAACCTTCCCCTTGAATCACTCTATCTATTAAAAGAAATCGCTTCAAAATCCGTTGCGTAGTTTTAATGATTTAAGCATACATAAGGACGGACAGACGACAGCGACTTTGTTTTATACTATGTAGTGATGCTTGCAAAAGAATTGAGCGTTGGGGTGATTCCTTTGGGGAGCTATGTGATTATTACGGGTTGTTAATATCTATACATCCCATGGTTGGTTATAAAAAATCGCCAGGGATACACAGTGGTTGGGGAGATTCCAGAGCTTTCAAAGCATGAGGCCCGCTCCCCATCCCCATAAAGAAGCACGTGCGGGACGTATCGCGAGTCTCTTTCAGGCGTAGGATGTGATGTTGCCTGATCCTTCCAGTCAAGCGCTTAGCTCTGCTGCTGCTAGCAGCGGCAACCCTGGCTCTCACGCATGGCCGCTCTTCTTCTCCCGCTATTGTTGGAGGAGCTGTGGCTGTTTGGGCAAATTTAATAATTATTATGCTACACACATAACGTAGCTCATTTTGTTGGCACAATGCTCTCAATCAGACTGCCTCGTTGGTCTAAGGGTTGGATGTGCCGCCTTTGGCTCTGATTCTGGGTTTCATTTGTGTTCGTGAATTTCATATTTATAAACTGCCCCCGCCGTTTAGACATAGACACTAGCCTGACCCCGGAATCGAACCCGGAACCCGTTGATCGAAAGGCACATATAACCCCTAGACCTGTATACACGATCTTATACGCGTATACAGCGTAAAAAAATATTTAAGAATGTTGTATATATCATAAAGCATTCGAATAATAAATATTTTTTTACCTTTATATTTTACTAGCTGTCCCGGCAAACGTTGTTTTGCCAAATTATTAACCATCCCCCGCGCAACCCCCACCCCGCGCAACCGTCTAGGTCTTATGGTTCAGAGATATCGTGATGACTCAATCTATCTACAACATTGTTTTGCCATGTAATTAAATAGGGGTTGATCGTAGAGGGGTGAAAATTTAGGGTTGTTGGTATTTTTATATGCTGAATCTTAAAAAAATAAAAGAAAAACATTTTCTCTAAAAAATAAACAATTTATTTTTTTTAGACCCCCCCCCTTAAAATTTAGGGGGATGAAAAATAGATGTTGTCCTATTCTCATACCTACCCAATATGCTCACAAAATTTAGTTATGACAGGACAACGTCTGTCGGGTCAGCTAAGGTATTTCGACTACTTTGAAACCATTTTTAACTTCATATTATATTATTTAAAAGAAGAATAGAGTTGAAAATGGTTTCAAAGCAGTACCTATTGCAGATAGGTCTTTATTCTTCGGAACAGTCGATTTATAAGTTAAAATATAAGCATTTTCGAACAGCACTATTATTGTAAACAGCATTTAGTCAGTGGTCAATTGGAAGACGGTACAGCTGCAACTAGATACATGTCTTAATGAATATTCAACACGCCAAAGCTCGTAAAGCCGTCTGCAACGTTATGTGTACGTGATTTAACTAAAACATAGCGACGTATAATTCGTGTATCTGCAATCAGAATAGCAGCAACGAGGCGTCTGTGTTATCAAAATCGTAGCCGCTCTGCGTTACGGTTGGATGTGCCGCCTTTGGATCAACGGGTCTACGGTTTGATTCCAGGATAAGCCAAGTGTCTATGTAAACCAGAGGCACTTATTCTGAGTCTGGGTGACATTTGTGTTCGTAAATTACATGTTTGTAATAGCCCCCAAACTTAAGTAGGTGTGGGCAGGGCATATATCTCGCAGGATCGACGCCCGATGGGGCAGAAAAGTCCTCGAGTGGCGATCGCGTTCCGGAAGACGCAGTGCTGGTAGACACGGTGGACCGACGACCTGGTTAAGGTCGCCGGAAATCAGTGGATGCTGGCGGCCCAGGACCGGCCTTTGTGGATATCCTTGGGGGAGGCCTATGTCCAGTAGTGGACGTCATTTGGCTGAAATGATGATGATGAAATAGCCCCCGGGTTACCGGTTACCTAGTGCAGGGGATTTGTTCTTTTTTAACCCCCGACGCAAAAAGAAGGGTGTTATAAGTTTCACGTGTCTGTCTGTCTGTCGGTCTGTCTGTCTGTGGCACCGTAGCTCGCGAACGGATGAAGCGATTTTAATACAGTTTTTTTTGTATGACAGGTGAGTTACGGGCGAGTGTAGAGAGAAAATGAGAGAGAAAATAAAAATAAAATACATCATTTTATTTTTATTTTCTACTTTTTAAAGGGAACTTAGGTCATTGTGTCGGGGGTGTATTTAAATTTTTTATTTAATTTTTTATACAAACTAATTAAATAGTTGAAACTAAAGTTCTCAATTATTCGTATCCAGTCGTGTGTAACTTTTAACACCGAGTTTCAATTTTATAGAAATTTATGACCACGGCATCTTTTCTTAGAGAAGGCAATCGTGAGTGTCTTCATCATAAATTTAAAAGCGCGATTAGCGCAATTTAAATTCTTCCGCGTGGTGACGAATTCACATTTAGAATACACAGTGTCACCAACCCATTCTATCCCGAGGGTGTCGTAAGAGCTGACTAAGGGAACGGAAGAGGCCGATCACCTGGCCGTATGAGAAGGAAAATTTGATACAAACCCCGTGCCAACCCGCCTTGCCAGCGTGGCACAGTAGGCTATTTCCCTTCACGAAATTGGAAGAGGCCCGATTCGGTAGTTGGTCTTACTATATATTCTAAATCCGTCAATGCACGGACCACAGAAATAATACCTCTGAATGAATTATTTCGTGTGGCGATGAATTAATAATACATAGTATCACCACCCCATTACTTTTGTGGTAGAGCCACGCTGTTCGCAGCATGAATGGGCCGGCTCGACCGGGTAAGTACCACACTCTCGCAGAAGACCGACCTTTAAGTAGTTGCTTTTAGCCACTGCGCTTCGTTCGGTGAGCGAGAGGGCCGGAGGCCTTAACCATGGCTTCCTATTCCTTCCTTAAAGGTCCTATTCCTTCCTTAAAGGCCGGCAACGCACTTGCAACCCCTCTGGTGTTATGGGTGTCCATGGGCGGCGGTGATCACTTACCATCAGGTGACCCGCTTGCTCGTTTACCTAGGTCTTCCATAAAAAAAAAAACAAACCCCATTCCATCCTTAGAGTGCCGTAATGCCGACAAATAGAAATGTCAAGGCCGAAATCCTAGCCACTAGAGAAGGATAATTGCCAAAAGGCCAGCGTGGCAAAGTAGGCTAATGGCCCTCCATGGCCCAACTCAACAATTGCTCAATGAGCCGAGTATTTTTAGTAGTATCCCTTTGAAAGTTAGTAGGTAGACTCAAATAAAAAGTAAGTAGAAAATATTGCATTTGAGTCAAACACTACTTATTGGGATAAATCGCTTTCTAAGCGTCGCACACATAAACAACTTTAATGCTTACTCAGTGAAAAAATATCTCTCGTCAGAAACCCAATTCACTTGACTAAAAATATTTTACGTGACCTGCAAGTGAAACTCCTCAACTTGTATATGAAGATACAAGGCCTAAAATTCTTCTCAGTATCACCTCATCCGAAGAGAAGGAACCCTGTGCCAACCCGTCGGGCCAGCGTGGCACAGTAGGCTAATTACCCCATATGTAATTGGAAGAGGCCCCACTCAGCAGTGGGGGTTTTTATGAGCTTAGTAGTAGTATTTTGGTCTAGTGGTTAGATGTGCCATCTTTGGATCAACGGGTCCCGGGTTCGATTTCGGGGTCGGGCAAGTGTCTTTGTCTAAACCAGAGGCACTGGCTCGGAGTTTGTGTGTCATTTCCATCTATAATATGTATGTATTTACAAAATAAATATATATATTTAAGTAGTTTATCATCCATCTCGTTACCATAACACAAGCATTAAGTTGCTTAGCTTGGGACGAGATGGCGTTGTGTGAAATGTCCAAGGATATTTATTTATTTATGTCTATAAACTTGCTCAGTTGGGATATCTAAGGTTTTCACGATCTTTGCACATTGCAGAAATGATTTCTTGAGGATTCTGATTAACTAGGTTATTTTCTTTATATCCCAAGTATCCCAACGTCACAACCAACCTCCAGTCATCCCGTGACCACGGACACTGCAAAGTGTCTGAAAGGTTACGATTTAAATAAAAAAACAGGATTAGAACCGTCTAGACGGCTCTAATCCTGTTTTTTAATATTTCTCATCTCAATCTCATTAATAATTTCTCAGTAGTTCTAGTGTTTTAAATCAAATACGACACATTAATTAAAACAGACCCATAAACAATAACCCGCACTTAACCAAAACAAAACAGACTCAATCTTTCTTGTGTCAATCATGAGGAAAATCAGTTTACTTTGCTTTAGAGAACCTGAAGCCTTTTTTAGCCATTTGTCTGTTATTTATCCTTATAATAGTTGGTCCATTTAGATTATAATAAGTCCTTCACAAATGAGGTCTTGACCTATCGCATATGAACTATTATTTTTTGTATTTAATATGAAATATTATTTTATTTATTGCGAACTGCAATAAAATATTTTTTTACACAAACCATTGTTTTATATGTATAAAGTACTAGCTGACCCGGCAAACTTACCGTACCTTACTTACCTCACCTTTTAAACCTTCCTTGGACTTCCACGAACATTTTAAGACCAAAATCGGTCCAGCCGTTCTCGAGTTTTAGCGAGACTAACGAACAGCAATTAATTTTTATTCTCAAAACTCAAACTCAAAAGGAACCTTATTTACGTAGGTTTTATCACAAAACTCTTATAATTCGTAATCGTAAATAAATAATTACCATTATCATCTCACGGCCCTTAATCCACACTAGGTGGTAGTCTCCACACACACCTATCAGTCGTCATACCTACATTCACACCTTTAATACACAATTCCTCACTCCTATAATCACTCCATCTCTCTTGATCGCTAGCAATCCGTGCGTCCACCTACATTCATGCTGAAACTACCACCGGTTCGGAAGGCTGCTCTACAAGAAGAGCCGGCAAGAAACTCAGTAGTTGTTTTCTTCCAAATGATTGGTCTTGTTTTCAAAAAGCACTAAACAGCATAGTGAGAGCAAGTTCGCCAGATTTATAAGAAGAAGAAGATAAATAGAGTAAAAAATGTTTGGTTCTAAAATGTAAAACTGTAACAATCTTAATCCGTTGAAATTAAACCCCTTTCAACGGATTTACGTTTAGCAGTTGTCTAGACTCTCCCGTGACCACAGTGAGTCTAGACGACAGTTGTCTTTAAAAAAAACAAAGAAACCGTCAAATCCATTAGTGTTTAATTTAAATGTGTATTAATCGAGAAAATCTTAAACATCGTTACCCTTTATCCAGCCAAGAATTACCTGCAACTTTATCTTCTAGGAGAGCATATTAAACAATAAAAAAAGTGTTTGGGTAGAATCACTATCACTACATATTAAAAAACAAAGTCACTGTCGTCTGTCCGTCCCTATGTATGCTTAAATCTTTAAAACTACGCAAAGGATTTTGAAGCGGTTTTTTAAATAGATAGAGTGATTCAAGAGGAAGGTTTATAAGTATAACTAGTGGCCCGCCCCGGCTTCGCCCGTGCAAAGCGGGGGTGTGTTATACATATAAACCTTCCTCGTGAACCACTCTATCTAATAAAAAAAACCGCTTCAAAATCCGTTGCGTAGTTTTAAAGATTTAAGCATACATAGGGACGGACAGAAAACATCGACTTTGTTTTATACTATGTAGTGATAGTGATAGTGATACATGCTTAATATTGTAGAGAAACACTGACCAATTTAGATGTTCATCATTACACCCGTGCGAAGCCGGGGCGGGTCGCTAGTATAAAATAAAACAGAAATTAAAATCCTGCGTTTCAGAAAGCGCAGTGCTGGTAGGCCTCCCACACGGTGGACCGATGACCTGGTTAAGGTCGCCGGAAAACGATTGATGCGGGCGGCCCAGGACTGGCGTTTGTGGAAATCCTTGGGGAAGGCCTATATGTCTAGCAGTGAACGTATTTTGGCTGTAATGATGATGAGGATGACACTATATGTTCATATTTTTACATTACATTTATAAAAAGTAATTACTACTACACAAAGTACCTATATAAAACTCATGGAACCCCCAGGTCCGAAACTACCTTCAAGTCACCCAGTGGTCAGTGCTGCAAAAAGAAGAACCGCGAAACAATGCGCGCCGTCTCCAACAAGACTGCCTTTTGTTTCAGACGCATAACTCAACTGAATTTCATTACTATGATAAACGCAATTTAATTAGCGATTCTAGAACTTAATGTATTAAATAAATAAATAAATAAATATCCTTGGACATTTCACACAACGCCATCTCGTCCCAAGTTAAGCAACTTAATGCTTGTGTTATGGTAACGAGATGGATGATAAACTACTTAAATACATTTTTTTTTGTAAATACATACATATTATAGATAGAAATGACACCCAGACTCCGAGCCAGTGCCTCTGGTTTAGACAAAGACACTGGCCCGACCCCGGAATCGAACCCGGTACCCGTTGATCCAAAGGCGGCATATCTGACCACTAGACCAACGAGGCAGTAAATGTTATATGTTGTAACAGAACGACGTCGATTACGCCTAGAAAACGATTTAAAGACGTCTGATAAATCACTTTTTTCCTGCTGTAATTAAACGGTACTCTATTTGAAAGGTCACTTCATAAAGCTCGTATAAAAAGAAAATGTTCTCACTATTGTAAGAGACCGATGATAAAATGGTGTCTTTATATCGTAATGCGAACAATATTTCAAAGTAAACAATGCACCATTATGCTTAATTATTCCATTTCATTAGTCAGCTACATTATGCTCGAAAATCTACTTTTTGAAAAGTAACGGCCTGGATTTTTTAAATGTTTTACTCTGAAGAAAATTAATGTTTAAGTATAATTTCCACAATAACCTTTTTTATTATTGTTAGGCGTAGGTCTCCATATTGCCCGAGCTCAAGATTTCCTCGCGGTTATCTTCCGGTCTACTAAAATAAGTGTGCAAAGTCCCTGATTTATAAAAAAAAATTTTTTTTTATATTTTTGTTTGGGTTATATTGTTAATTTCTTTCTTGTGTGTCCTGTGGGAATAAATATATTTTTCTTTCCTCTTTTCTTTCTTTCCGAATGTCTACGCAGAGTCTTCGAATATTTGAATATTGGCGCAGTGGTTGAGCGAGCGCCTGCTGCGCAGCATGTCACGGGTTAGATTCCCGCACGGAAGAAATATTTGTACGACCTACAAGTAATTGTTCCGGGTCTGGGTGTTTTCTACTATAATATGTATGTATTTACAAAAAAAAATGTATATAAGTAGTTTATCATCCATCTCGTTACCTTAACACAAGCATTAAGTTGCTTAGCTTGGGACGAGATGGCGTTGTGTGAAATGTCCAAGGATATTTATTTATTTATTTATGTCACATTGCAAGGATAGATGGTAGTTACCTCGAAAGGCTTATTGTGATCGTCAAAGTGGATGGAAGACGAGCCCTACACGTTGGCCTACGGTCCACAATGGGCTCCACACCGCCAGAGACAGAAATATATGGAAGAACATCATACGAGAGAAAGTGATAGTAATGGGTGGTCACGACCATCAAGGCAACTCCTATACATACTACATCATTTAAGCTAGAATAAGGTTATGTATTATAAATAAGATCCCCGTTCGGCAATGGTGCTTGTAATATTTTCAATTTGCTGCACATAAATATTTAGAGAGCGTTTCCAATTTCATCCAAGATGAAGTACATTACTCGAATGAAATTCTACGATATTAATCTCTCCCAAATTCTCAAAGCAGTTGGGGTATTAACCTTTATGAGCGCGATAGATTGAACGTTGTCGTGACATTGCTTAGCGTTTAGGTTTTTTTTTATACCACGTGGATGGCACTAAAGCGGAAGTTAAGAGGGTTTGTTTTTCTTTTTTTAAGAGGTAGGCAAACGGTAGACTTCCTTGTAAATCAACCTTGGCGCCATGTACACCTGCAACACTAGAGGAGCAATAAGTGAACCACTTTTGCTGTTGCTGGATGCGTCAAGCTGAAGAAGGGCGCTATGGCGCTCTTTACGGGAGGCCTATGTCCAGCAGTAATGTGTAGCAGTAATGTGGGCCGATGATGATGTTGATGAGGATTAGGAAAATGTATTTTAAAAAGGGAAGCATAACACTGGCTACTCTGGTTCGAGGGGTTATCCACTATGCCACCTTTCTTCGGCTTTTGTCGACCTAACTACTCAGCACACACATGACCTACTGCTGAATCGGGCCTCCTCCAATTACATGGAGGGTAATTAGCGTACTGTGCCATGCTGGCCAGACGGGATTCGTAACAAGTTTTCCTCCTCCCTTTCTTTTGTCGACTCTTAAGAAAACCATTGGATGGAATGGGGTGGTGGCATAATGTACACTAAATCCGTCACCACGAGGATTGGTCGACCTACGCGTCATGGACCCGGTAAAAACGAAGCTTGTATGCTTTTACTAATAAAGCTCTGGCAACCTTACTCAATGGTATATTTCTGGGTGAGGTGTGGTTGAGAGCTTATTTTGAATTCATCTCTGGCAATAACTATGTACTTGTATTTCATCCACAACAATTCATCTTCATCATAATTATTCCTGCCCATAAATAACCCACTATTGAGTCGGGCCTCCTCCAAATGTTCAAAATGAAGGGAAATTAGCCTACTATGCCACGCTGGCAAGATGGGTCGGCAAAGGGTTTGTTTTAAGTTCTCCTTCTCTTGGGGCTAGGTGTTCTGCCTCTATATCTGTTACCTACTCGTAAATAATAAAATAAATTAAAATTAAAAGTCAGTCAAATCAAGAAGTATTTTCATTTGACTTCGTGAACAAAAAGTAAAATTAAATCAACTTCATAATACTTAATTCCATTGTTCTTTTGATTTAAAAAAAAACGACGCGTCAACTGTATAACCTGCATCGCGGGCGCAGTTTACAAACATGTAAATAGTTTAGGCAATGACACTTTCCCGACCCTGGAATCGAACTGGAGATTGAAAGGTGACACATCCAACTCAGTTGGTAGTCTACACCGTCAGTTAAAAAATACTTTTTAGTTAAAAATTACTTTTTAACCATCACTACATAGTATAAAACAAAGTCGCTTGCCGTCCCTATGTATGCTTAAATCTTTAAAATTACGCAACGGATATTGAAGCGGTTTTTTTTATAGATAGAGTGATTCAAGAGGAAGGTTTATGTGTATAATAAATGCATTATATTGTAGAGAAGCAATGTTAAATTTAGAAATTCATCATTGGAGCCGTGCGTAGCCGGGGCGGGTCGCTAGTAATTAATAAAAGTAAGTAATTTTAATTTATTTAATACATATTGAATAAAAAGTTTAATTGTACCCAATCGCAGCCACTTGGCAAAGTACCAAGAAGCTAAGAAGCGTTCCAGCAATCGATAGCTATGCTAAACCTTTGCGCGAGTCACGTGCCACCCCTCGTGGTCTTGAGAAGTGTCGACCATTCTACGCGATAGACAAGTCTCTAAGCAGCCGATAGCCATTAGGATCCCACGGACTCAATGTCTCAACCGTAAGCCCCTCAAAACAGTAGTCTTCGTCAAGGTATTTGATAAGCTGTATTGGTCCATTTACGGTTTTCTGATTAATCCACAGCACTACTAGCCTCAAAATATGTTCTATGAAGATAACGACGGCAAAGTGACTACACATGTGACATCGCAGACAATTTTCTAGACAACGTAGTAAGATGGTACTAGATATCAAAAAGAACCTTATACCAGCTAGTTTTGACATTAACCCTACTAAGTAGGCCCTAATATATGAAAATATTTGTAATTCATGCTACCTTTGTGTGTAAAGTTACAATATTGTGAGAGATTACACGAGGACATCTTGGAGGATATTGCTTTTTTTGGTTAATATTAGAAAAGTCGAAGCCTGTTTTAATAAGAGGAAAATGGAAATACCTGCTCCAGATTGGGCACGATATATTTAGATAAAGTGAATACTTTATTTTATTTTACTACTCCTCAGCCCATAAAAGACCCACTGCTGAGTCGGGCCTCCTCCACACGGAGGGTAATTAGCCTGCTGTGCCACGCTGGCCAGACGGGTTGGCACAAGGTTTCATTTCAAGATTTCTTTCTCTTGCACCTAGGGTTTCGGCCTTGTCATTTCACTGGAGGATAGTATAGCCATATAGCCTCAACAGTGGGTCATCTATGGGCTGAGTAGTCTATCTATTATCTATCTATATATAAATAAAAATTAATCGCAAAATGTGTTGGGAAGCGCATTACTCAACAACTCTTTTTTTTTTTTTTTTTTTTTTTTTTGCCCGGGGTAAAAATCCTTTATGGACTATCCCCGTCACCCACCCTCCCCCAGAGTGGGGGCCTACCCACTAAAACATCCCCGGGGTGTACCGTCCCGCGCTCGCTGCCCCGTGGGTCCCGACTGTATCTCCACGGGGGCTGTATCTCCACGGGGACTCAACAACGCCTGGACCAATAATTAGGCCAAGTCTTTTTTTAAATGTTCGTTGAAGTTCAAGGATGGTTAGTACGGCGGGAAAAAATCGAATAATTGCCGGAATAACCCTAAAAACAGCCTTTTTCTTTTGTTACGTTTTCTAACTAAAACGTAACTAAGCCGCCGCACATGCTCAGTGTCGCATTGGCTGTCACGAGCCGCGTGCGAATGGCAGTATGTAAAGCCTATGGCGCAGTACCAAGCTCCGAATTTGCTCTCACGTGTCGACGCACACGCGTACATGCGGAGTTTGGTACTGCGCCTCGCACGCGGCTCGTGACAGCCAATGCGAGTGTGAGCATATGCGGTGGGGCTAAATCATTATTATTTTAAACTAGCGGCCCGTCCCGGCTGCGCACGGGTGCGATGTTATTGTCGTACCGCGGGTGACCCCGCGGGGTGAAGCTAGTAGTACATAAAAATATTTTCTCTTTCAAAGTATATTTGAATGTTTGCTATAGTGCTCACGACGTTTATATGATTATTTAACATCAATTATTCCACCCAAACACTGCGACTATTGTCAAATAGAGTAAACGCCGCCATTACAGAAAACGAAAACTTTAAATGAATTAGGTGCTTATGAAATAAGTAAATATATTAATAAGTAAACGTTGATATCGTTAAAACCGTAACCATAAGTCATGTGACATCCGCATTTATATCTTTAAGCTTTTGCATTAAACCAGTAAGTCCGTAAAAGTACTATAAAATTGCATTTGCCAGTTATGAAAAATGGATGATGCACCCAAGGATTTGAGAGTTGCTTGAGATATTCCTGAGATGGACGATAAGATTGAACACTTCGAGCGGGAAACGGACATCAAAATTTAATGATGTTCTATGAAATGCTTCGTGCTAAAGTTTCTCTCATTCACCATCATCACTTCACGCCAATTTTAAGAGATCAAACTCAAAAAGATTTTTTTTGTTCAAAGATGAACAACTAAATTTATCTCTACAATATAATGCATGTAATAAACATATAAACCTTCATCTTGAATCACTCTATCTATTAAAAAAACCGGTTCAAAATCCGTTGCGTAATTTTAAAGATTTATGCATACATAGGGACGGAAAGATAACAGCGACTTTGTTTTATACTATGTAGTGATAGTTATAGTGAAGAATGCATTAATTTTGTCAAATATATTTAAAAAGAAACCGCAATATTTTATAAAATATATCACCATTCCACAGAGAAGAGCCGGTAAGAAACACCGTTTTTTTTAATTTAGAAAGGGTCACAATTATGGTGGTACAAACAAGTCTGACAGATTAGTGAAAGCAATTGCACGCAGAAGCATACATACAGAATAAACAAGAAATAATAACCAACATTATATCGAGTGGAGTTCGTGGTGACAGATTAGAAAGAAGAAAGAAAATGGTTTATTCAGCACAATTTTACCTTAAATACTATCTATAATTACTTATCTCTATAATATAAAAATGAATCGCAAAATGTGTTGGTAACCGCATAACACAGCAACGCCTGGACCAATTTGGCCAATTCTTTTTTTGAAATGTTCGTTGTAGTTCAAGGATGGTTTTTACGGCGAGAAAAATTCGAATAAATGCCGAAAACCCCCTAAAAACAGCCGTTTTCTTTTTCCCATACAAACGTTTTCTAACTAAAATGTAGAGACAATTTGAGCTTTATTGCTATTGTATAAAGTTCATATTAAATGACAACCACTCACTGTTGTCTAAGCAGTGAAGGTGTGTTCCTTATTTCAAAGTGTCAATTTGCACTTTAAAGGTTCAAGCACATTAGTGACGGGCCAAGTCGCAGTGCATTGACGGATTTTGAATTCTTTATTCATTTATCTGCACACCACAGGAACACGGAAATACCAAAATATTTCCCACCAATCCGCTTGCTTTATAGCACAGTTTGACGGGGCGCAGCGGGGCGGGTCGGGCCGCATCGCACGGACGCAAATCGGCGTCGCAATAATAAGAGCCGCTGCGGCCCGACACAGTGTGCGATAATTCTTACAAATTGTATTGAAGTGATTTGAGAGGATTTTTGCGCTCCGCCCAAGGTCGCTGCGGCCCGGCATAATGTGCTCGAACCTTAATACCGCTATATTTTTGACAAGACGAAGTCTGTCGGGACCGCTAGTACTCTAATATAAATTGCGCTGAAACGGCGCTGGTTCAGCATAAGCCAGACGGAATGCCTGACGCTGGTTTATACATGTTGTCACAACCAACAGCCTCCTGGGGGTGTCACAAGAGGTAGACAACCTAGCCGCAGAGACGGAAATCTTGATCAACCCTGTGCCACACCATCTTGCCTGTGTGGCACTATCTAGTCTAGTCGACAAGTTGAAAATGGTTCAAAATAAATTTAACGCTGTAAATAGGTCTCCGCGTGATATTTTTAGGTTGGACGCGTTAAATTAAAATCCATACTACTAATATATAAAGCTGCAGAGTTTGTTTGTTTGTTTGAACGCGCTAATCTCAGGAACTACTGGACCGATTTCAAAAAATCTTTCAGTGTTAGATAGTCCATTTATCGAGGAAGGTTATAGGCTATATTTTATTTTCAAAAGAATTTGGGATCCGTATGAAAATTGCGATTATGTAAACCAAGGTGTAAAATCGAGAACCTATTTATGCGTGCGCTGCAGAAACTATTGACAATAGAACAAAATGATGTACTACGGGTTTGTAGATCTTATAAAAATCTACAAAAAAATCCGCGAGAGCACATCTAACTATCATAGTTTAGTCACAATAACCGATTTTATGTTCATAAAAAATATGCATAGTTATCTCTATGCATATTTTTTATGAACATAAAACCGGTCGGCATGGGTTCAAAGCCCACGCGAGCGAAGCCGCGCGCAAAAGCTAGTTATAAATAATGGAGGTAGAGTTCCGGAAGTTAGGAGCTTTTAATGGAAATTTCCTCCCCTTTTAGAATCTTTCCAAGAATCTTTCCAGAATCTTTTCTTTTCTTGAATTTTCTTAAATATTAATAGTTTATAAAATATTGGAAAAAAACATAATGCCAATTTCATTTCATCTTTAATTGTTTATAACTTTTGCAATTTTTTATGTGCTAATACACGCTTTTGGCACATTTTTCTAGGCGTCATTCCAAATCCAATGAGCTATCGCACATAATTTTAAGAGCAGTATCTCTATTTTTTACCATTATCAACTTGTCGACTAGACTAATCGTCTAATATCTCTCCGTGAATTTGGAGGAGCACCGACCCAGTAGTGGGTCATTGTGGACTGAAAAGATGATCAAATGAAATCTATAATTAAGTTTCATGTAAGCTTTTTACAAATATCATTATAAAAAGGATTTCATACAAAATAGCTTACCAAAATCTGTCCCTCGTCATAAAACCTTGAGGACGAAAATAATATTAAAAAGATATCCAAAAAGCCTGACTTTATTAAAATAATGTCCGGATGTCATAATTTCTTCCCTCATTCAAATGACTAAATAAATAAATAAATATCCTTGGACATTTCACAAAACGCCATCTCGTCCCAAGCTAAGCAACTTAATGCTTGTGTTATGGTAACGAGATGGATGATACACTACTTATATACATTTTTTTTTGTAAATACATACATATCATAGATAGAAATGACACCCAGACTCCGAGCCAGTGCCTCTGGTTTAGACAAAGACACTCGCCCGACCCCGGAATCGAACCCGGGACCCGTTGATCCAAAGGCGGCACATCTAACCACTAGACCAACGCGGCAGACTGAATGTGGCTTAACAATTGCTAATCTGCAGACCTTGTAGGGATACCACTATTTACCACATCAGTGAAAGAAGAAGATATAAGTCTTCTGCAATATGATTATATTCATCACATTTGCACTTACGCATTTTGTTTTATCGTATCATAAACGTTATACGAGTAGAGTTCAGATTGTTGAATTAGACGACCGTCCGTGTGGTCCAACCCATTCCATCCTGAGGGTGTAGTAAGAGTCGACAAAAGGAAATGACAAGGCCGGAAACCTAGCCGCAAGAGAAGGAAAACTTGACACGAAACCCTGTGCCAACACGTCTGGCGGTCTGGCACATTTCCCTAATGGGAAGAGGGCCAATTCAGCAGTGGTGACACCATGTATCCTAAAGCCGGAAGTTGAATCTTATATGACATTAAATGTATAAAAATCCCGGCCAAATTGTCGCTTGCTGAAATTCACACAGCCTCAAATTTCATATGTGCCTTACCTTATAACGTATATTTAGGCGGCCTCGCCTAAAGGCTTTCACGAAGCAATCATGACACCCTTATACCGCCCCAGTCTCATATACTGTAAGCCACAACAAAGCCAACGTTTAGCCGACTGTGAAGAAAGTAATTGAACTTACAACGTGATTGGAATACCACGCCTTCGAGCTTAGCTACCGGCGAACCGATGCGTAGTAAGCCTTTTGAAAAAATAATAGCCCACCAAGCTTTGGGGAAGTATGCAAATTACTTGAGTGGAATTATAAAGAACTAGCTTTTGGGCGCGGCTTCACTCGCGTGGGCTTCTAACCCGTGCTTATCTCGATGCATATTTTTTTATGAATATAAAAGTGGTTATTGTGACTAAACTATGATAGTTAGATATGTGCTCTCGCGGACTTTTTTGTAGATTTTAATAAGACCTACAAACTCGTAGTACTTCATTTTGTTCTATTGTCAATAGTTTTTGCAGCGCACGCGTAAATAGGTTTTCGATTTTACACCTTGGGTTACAAAATCGCAATTTTCATACGGATCCCTAATTCCTTTGAAAATAAAATATAGCCTATAACCTTCCTCGATAAATGGACTATCTAATACTGAAAAAAAGTGCTGTACTTGAGTGGAATTATAAAGAATTTCTTCATTATTATGTTAAGCGTTTATCAAATGATTTCTAAAACACATTATGCATACAGTACAGTATTTATGGAAAAGTTGCTTCCGCTACTTGTATCTTACTTACCTACAGTTGGAGTTGGCAGCATTTGGAAACTTCGTCGCGTCTTTTGGTTGCCCATCCCACAGAGCTTGAAAACGAAAGCTTTCGAATAGTGCAGCCCATCATCCTTCATGACCTACGACGCCGAGACGTGGACACTGATAGTGAGTCTATTCCACCAGTTTACAGCCGCTCAGCATGCAATGGAGCGAGCAATGCTTGGCGAGTGCTTGGTGCTTTTCCATAAATGCTGTACTACAACGCAAACATTCCTCTAGTTTCTTAGCATACAATATAGCATAATAACTCTATATCCCAGTGAGGTTTTGCTCGATAACCGATCTCGAGTTGTGCGACCTATTTCATGAAAATCCGGCCATTACATGCTACGCCACATTTGAATGAAACGCAAGTTCGATAGGGTCACCAGAATTTGTGAGCCGTAAAATATTACCAGCACTGACAAGGACTGGAATTTTACCAATAACATATGTTCACGTTTGTTGCGGAACATCTTTGCTACATTTCCTAGTTATTTTTTGTTTTTTTTTTAATTGTTTTGAGGCATATAGTCAAGATACCATTATCATCAGTCTCGTCGAGGTCACTAAAAAGTTTATGCTGCGCTATACAGCATAACATTTTACATAACATTTTACTATAACATTTTACTAATTTCATACACTCCCGGAATAGAATCAGTTAGCGACACTAAGTTAGTACAATTTTACACTTAAAGATTCTGTTTGAAGCACGTTCGAAAGTTTTCGCTTCCCTCGCAAAGTAGACTGAAGTTTCCAACTAGGAATTCGGAAATGTCCAATAAATTGTAGCACCCCCCGTAAAGGATCCTTACCTGAAACGTATGATTTTATATACAAGTTGTAACAAATACCGAGTCAAGTCTCCTCCAAATTCATGGAGGGAAATTAGCCTACTGTGCCACGCTGGCAAGGCGAGTTGGCACAGGGTTTGTATCAAGTTTTCCTTCTCCTGCGGCTAGGTGATCTGCCTCTTGCGTTCTTTTAGTCACCTCTTACGACACCTTCAAGACGGTATGGGTTGGTGACATTGTGTATTCTAAATCCGTCACCACACTGACTGATTTATAATGTATGCAAATAGCCCCGGTATAAAAAAAAGAGTTAACCGTATTTATTTGTTATTTTGCCACTCTTTGTCACACAGAGGCATGCTGGAGAAAGTGTGTAAAATAAATCTTTTCCGGTTTTGTCTTCTACACTGACAAGAAAAGAGTCGTTATGATCACGTTTGTATTCCTTTTTCAAAACATTCTTCAAATTGTAAATGCGGGTTAGACGATAGTGATGTCAGCCATGTTGGTGATAAAAAAACATGACCATTTGGAAAATTACGCTCTTTCAAAATTAAAAATCCCTTTCCCATTTTATATTCCTTCCATACCAACCAATAACATGCTTAGAATAAATTATAACTTAAAATAATATACGAGTATGCCAAGATGATATACCTAATTATCCTCGCCCTATTCAAACACTAACGGATTGTTTTCCTTTATCTTACTTATTTTGTTCTGTTCTCTAGTTTTCAATTCATGTTTATTATACAGGATGGTCAAAAAGTCGTGGATCAAACGAAACCAGCGGTTAGATGGAGCCATCAGCAGCGAAAAATTGTTCTACGTGAGGTCCTTAGGGTCAACCCCTGTGGAGTTACAATAGATTTTGTGTTTTTATGAGAAATAGTCTTTTTTTTACTAAAACTTGATAAAATTCGGAAAGATCTACACCCTGTATCTTTTTTAAATTGTTCACTAGATTGGTACTGATGAGTCCTTGTAGAGATGAGGCTGTGTAGTAGTAGATGTCAATTTGTGAATTATTTGCCTTCATTAGTCCGATTGGCACAAACCGTCTCGTTGTAAACGTTGACGGCTTTTTCGGAGGTAAACAAAATATTCACAGGCTGTCCGACCTTTTCCCTTGTACGGGTGGGTCGTGAGAAAATGACCAATCCTCTTACAGAATGATATAAAGAACACGTGATGAAATAGTCTATTACATGTGTTCTTTTTTTTTTATCTACGACTTTAATGCCTTTGACCCTAGGCTTGCGTGATGGAAACCAACGCCAAGGTCTAATAGAGCAGACAAATCAAGGAAATGCTCTGTCGGGCACCGGCTCTCACATACACACGACGAAACACAGTAAAACTGCTTGGCGCCGAACTTAGACGTGAGGGTGGTAGCTAGCCGGGCGGACCATTAGATCCTACCACCAAGCGAAGTTTGCATGAATCAAATGTTTACTATAATCTGACGCCTAATCGATCCAGTGCTTGTTACAAGAGCTGACTTTAGGAGCCTGGTTCGATTCCAGGGTGGAGTAAAATGGCGGCTCCGGGCCTGTGTGACATTTATGTTGATGAAAACATGTATTTAAAATAATGAAAATGAAACATATTTTACTTATCAGCTCCTCTGGCCAGCTTCGACTGGCTGGATATCAGCGACCCATTCCAACTTGAGGCCATCTAACCTAGCCTCGATGGAGGGTTTATTAGTAAAATGATTCAAACCCTTTCCTAATCTATCTGATCAGCGTGGTACAGTGAGTTTGTCTAGAGGTTACATGTGCTGCTTTTGGATCAACAGGTCCAGGGTTCGATGCAGGGGTCGGGCAAGTGTGTTTGTTTAAATCAGAGGCACTTACCCTGAGCTTGGGTGTCATTTGTGTTCGTGAGTTACATGTTTGTAAACTGCCGCCGCGATACAGGACCTGTATCGGTTATATCTGTTTATATCTAGTGCAGAGGATTCATTTAAAAAAAAAGAGGAAAGTTTTCCCTCATGAACTAGCAGGAGCCCATCGCAGCAGTAGTGGTTCATTTAAATGTAATATTGTGTACCCACTAACATAAATATAAGATCTAGGTGTAAACATAATATACAGATAGATATCTTCTATACAAATTAATAAAATTGGAGTGTCTGATTGTTATAATAAAATAACAACTTTTTACTAAATGCGTAAGTATGTTTAAACAGCACATAGACCTAAATTTTTTTTTTTAAATTTTTGTCTGTCTGTCTGTTTGTTCCGGCTAAAACGTTCAGTACTTTGGAGACATTGTTAAAAACTTAATTTAAAACAAAACATGAGAGCACATCATTCAGCTGATTCAGAATTTAGTAAAATTCTTCTTGATGTTGGAGATGGAAAGTGTCTAGAAGTGAATAGTAATCATGATATAGAACTACCTACCAGTCTTTGTCAGGTTGTGGTGGACACTGAAACTTTAATACATAGTATTTATGATGATATTCACAATCTCAATATCAAAGAAGATTCGATAAATAAGCCAACAAAAACTGAAAATAAATGATAATTAAAATAAATGCAAAAACCAAAAAAAAATATTAATGAACTAATTAACTTTTTTTAAATTCCACGCGGACAAAGTCGCGGGTACAGCTAGTAAATACATAAGATACGTGTTTAAATAAGATAAAGGAGCGCCACTATCGCCAACAAACTGTAAAACAGTATGGCGATGTTTATGTAAACATATAAAAAAAATGCTGTTATGAGAGATGAAATACACGTATATCTAACATACACTGTAGCTATTCGAGATAATATTATTACTCTTTGAATTTCATATTTGAAAATCTGTTTACGTCTCAAACATCCAGCAATATGATTTTATAACAAAGGTAATTTAATTTTGTTTCACGTAGTCCGGGCGGGTCGTTGGCGTAATATTTATATCCTATCTATTCTTCCCGTTCATTCCCGGTGTTTAAATTACATATTTCGAATACTGAATGAGACGCTGCTATTTTGGGATAAGGCTTTTGATATACTACCCCAAACCTTTGAGTAACTTTTTAAACGACAAAATGAGAGATGTTTTGAGTTTATCGCGTTGACAACGAAGCGCCTAAAATAATGAACCGATTATGATGCGGCTTTTTAAATTTGGACGCAGGTTTTTAGCATACCGTGGGACATGGGCTGAAAGAGATAATGTCAATTTAAAAATGGCGATTTATAAGAGTTTTGTGATAAAATTTACGTTAATAAATTTCCTTTTAAGATTAATGTTGAGCCCACAAATTACCCACTGCTAAGTCAGACCTCTCAGGATGGTAATTGGCCTGCTATGCCACACTGGCCAGACGGTTGGCACAGGGATTCGTTTCAAGTTTTCCTTCTCTAGCGGCTAGGAATTCGGCCTTCTCATTGCCATGTCTCTTACGACACCTGAAAGGTGGAATGTGGTGGTGACTGTATGTATTCTGAATCTGTCACCACGTGGAAAACACACACGGGACGGTATACTAGAGGCATTTTAGTAAGGCTAAGAACCACACCTGGTTATTCTGGTTTAAAAATCGCGCTATGAATGGTCCATTTCTTTAGGAGCTACGATACCATAGACAGAGACAACATTTATAACACTGTTCTCTTTGTCAATGGTTAAAAAGTCCCACCACTTAAAGCATTTAAATATTTAAAAGTGTATGAATAAATATATTGTACCTCAAATTTGATTTAATACTTAGCAGTACTGCACTACCGAGGCAATACTAATAGTTTAAAAAAAAAAACAAGTTTAAAGGAATGCTTTCATAGATGTTTCTGACACGCCACGGATATGAGGAGAGAGCATCTCCGTGGTACGGATATGAACTGGTCCAAGCCGCAAATAAAACGACCGGCTATCTTTAGCGAAATAATTTTCTCTTTGAAAGGATGCATCGACCTCCCCAACCGCTGCACTTAAAATGGACAGACAGCAATATGTATCTAGAAGAAACATATACAGATAGATACTCTTTAATGTACATGTACACAAAAGAAACCTAAACACGAACATTGTACAGTACAAAGAGCGGTCTTATTGCTAAAAGCAATTTCTTCGAGACAAATGTTGGATGGACTTAGCCGGAACAAAAAAACAATATGGGTAGTCGCAGTGTACATATGATATACATTCACAGATTATAACAATAAAACATATACATACCTATAAACAACAATTTCCAATAAAACATATAAAGTACGACTTTAACAGAAAGTCAAGTAATGCTCCTTCACCATACTTTTAAAGTTCGTCAGGGATTAAGCACACTGGCCTCCTCCAGTTACATCTATACTAATATATAAAGCTGCAGAGTTTGTTTGTTTGTTTGAACGCGCTAATCTCAGGAACTACTGGTCCGATTTCAAAAAAATCTTTCAATGTTAGATAGTCCATTTATCGAGGAAGGTTATAGGCTATATTTTATTTTCAAAAGAATTAGGGATCCGTATGAAAATTGCGATTTTGTAAACCAAGGTGTAAAATCGAAAACCTATTTATGCGTGCGCTGCAAAAACTATTGACAATAGAACAAAATGATGTACTACGGGTTTGTAGGTCTTATAAAGATCTACAAAAAAGTCCACATATCTAACTTTCATAGTTTAGTCACAATAACCGATTTTATGTTCATAAAAAATATGCACGGGTTCGAAGCCCACGCGGGCGAAGCCGCGCGAAAAAGCTAGTGGAGAATAATCAGCCCACTGTGCCACGCTGGCTTGATGGGCTGGTACAGGGTTTTGTATCAAGTTTTCCTTCTCTTACGGCCAGTTTATCGGCCTTTTCATTTCCTTTGTCGACTCTTACGACGCTTTGGATGGAATGGGATGGTGATTCTAAATCCGTCACCACACGGAGAAAAGTAAAGTAAAACTGGTCATGCACAAAATCTCAAGAGCTATGTTTAGATAGATAGATAAATAGAGTTTCACTTTATTGATAACCCAATAACAAAAATCATGTTTATAGATGAACATAAAAGTTGAAGAATGAACTTCCGAGTGAACATTTAAGTTTAACCGCATTGCTATTTTCATTGTATGAATATCTTGCAAGATTTACTCCAAGTGGCGCTAAAGTAATGTAAGATGATATAATGTTTGTAAGTAACTAGAACGAGAAACGCTGCAAAGATAAATGTTGTGATCTAGATAAACCCAGAACGTCATAACTTAACTGTCTTGTTTTTCGTAGTTGAAGAAATAGCATGATATGAATGAATACTCATGTACACTGAGGTACCTTACATATTACGATCGTATCAAACGAAAACGAACTTCCAGCGACCTTCATAAGTCGTCACCTAGTTCACCTACCGTCGTTTTCGATAGAGTAGTAGCCACCCGCGGTATTTTGTTTCCCAATGGTCACCAGCTCTTCGGTATATCACGAAGAGTATCACTGAGCATAGCTCTCTACATTGTTCGTGGAGTGATTTTTGACCGTCCAATTAAGCCCGTCGTGAAGAATCTTAAGTAGGTGATACTTCTGCTGCCCGCGGCTTTGCTCGCCTTATCTGGAGTTTTGAACATAATGATAGCCACACGCCGCGACTAAATAAATTAAACTACCATGTCGTGGGCTGCTGATGTCAATATACATATTTACTATCCTAAATATGTATAAATAGCGATAAGACGACATGTCCATGTAGAAATATAATGTAGCTATATATAACCTTGCTAGAGCTTCTCTACGAGATAAATTCAAATGCTTTTAAAAAGACGGTCAAGACAAAACTTTAAAATAAAGCGTAATACCGCATTGCTGATTATGTAAACGACACAGCTGCTTGGGACTAAGCTGTTCAGTGCCAGTATTTTTATGTTATTCAATTATGTTATTGTTTAAATACATAAGATATAGGACCGCAATGCAAAAAAAAAATGACAAGCCCTCTGAGTTTCTTGCCAGTTCTTCTCAGCAGTGGTCGCGTTCCGAACTGGTGGTAGATGGTAGACCATTTGTATTATATAGAATCATTATGAATATTGTGTTGACTTTTTGTAAGTGTCCATCGTGACCCAAGCAAAATAAATTATTTGAATTTGAGAAGCAAAATAAATAAACTGTCTATTGTGTATTAAGTGGGCTGGCTAAAATTATTTTGGGGTATTACTAGTGAGATTGACAATGTACCCTATTTTTGTTCATATAGTTTTGCTTCTACACTGAACTTGGTGTTTTACTTTACTATCATGTATCTTTACCCAACTGTGTTACTATCAATCTAATTCTTTTGTATATACTCTATTCCGAACATCTTGTCAATACACTATGCCAAAATCCTATCAAATCATGTACCTAATGTTATTATTCGTTATCAATAGGTTGTACTTATATAAATAAATAACACAAAAGTTTCCTTATGGAATCATTCAGGGCCGTAGGAAATCTCAATACAATCATATTAGGCGGGTCTTATAATCGTACGGATCTCTCCAATTTCTCCTCGCTTCATCTCAAAAGGAAGCAATTAGGTAAAGGTGAAAGCAATAGACATTCTAGTTTTCATGTCGCTATACTCGCTATCTGTTATATAGCGTGTTATATAGGTGACTGGTAAAAGATTGTTCGAATTAAAAAACAAGACAATTAATACATTTTCAGAAAATATATATATTTTTTTAAACGTAGCCACTGCATAAATTTATAACCTGTATCGCGGGGGGCAGTTTACTAACATGAATTTCACAAACACAAACGACACCCAGACTCCGAGCCAGTGCCTTTGAAGAATAGAACCCGGGACCCCGTGATCCAAAGGCGGCACATCTAACCTCTAGCTAGACCAACAAAGCATTAATTACTTAACTCTGCAAATAGCTGCCAGTGGTAGTGCGTGCGCATTGACTTGCGACTCACAAGGTCTGCTAAGTGCTGTTTGTAAACAATCAATTTTAATTCTATATTCTTTTCTATTCAAATACTGCAGTCCGTACATTAATATTTTTAAAAGGTGATTAAAGTAAATTTTCAAGCATCATTTTTTTTATTCAATTACTAAAAACGCTTCATATTATTTTGAATACGGAGCTTATTCAGTACTCGATATAGACAATCTTTTACCAGTCAGACTGTATATCATTTTCCTAGTAAATTAAAAATAAACTGCAAATTATTACACAACTAAAGAAAAGGCGGTAATTGTTATGCAACTGCTGAGCAGATCTTCATCGAACTTTCAAATTCAAATTCAAATCATTTATTTTGTGTGGGTCACGATGGACACTTACAAATAGTCAACACATTGTCATATTATACAATATAAAAAATCGACCGTCTACCACCAGTTCGGAACGCGACCACTGCTGAGAAGAACTGGCAAGAAACTCAGAGGGCTTGTCATTTTTTTTTTCATTGCGGTCCTATTTGACTAGTAACATAAATAAAGAACATAAAAAATACACTGACACTGAACAGCCTAGTCCCAAGCAGCTGGGTCGTTTAAATAATCAGCAATGCGGTAATATGCTTTTTTGAAAAGTTTTGTCTTAACAGTCTTTTTAAAGGCATTGCGAGGCAATTCTCTAAGTTGCATGGGCAATTTGTTATAAAAGTGTAAACATTGACCCATGAATGAGTTACTTATTCTGCGGAGACGAGTACAATGGATAGCAAGATTATTCTTGTTTCGTGTATTAATATTATGTATATCACAGTTTTTTCCAAAGTTATTAATATTTTTATGTACATACATCAAATTTTCAAATATATATTGAGATGGCACAGTTAGAATATTTATTTCCTTGAATGTATCTCTGAGAGAAGTTCTAGGAGCAAGGTTGTATATAGCCCTTACAGCCCTTTTCTGTAATATAAATATGCTATTAAGGTCTGCACCGCATCCCCAGAGAAGTATCCTGTAAGTCATGATACTGTGGAAGTAACTGAAATAAACTATTCTAGCCGTATCAACATCTGTCAAAAGTCTAATTTTTTTAACAGCAAAAGCCGCCGAGCTAAGTCTATTACATAGCTTTTCTATATGTGAGCCTCAGTTTATTATCAATGGTTATACCTAAAAATACGGTTGACTCAATCGGTTCCAAAATTGTTCCATTCAGTTGTACATTGGTCGGATTCTGAACAACATTGGGCAGTGAAAATTTGATGCATTTAGTTTTCTTTTCATTTAAAAGCAAGTTATTCATACTAAACCAATGGACAACCGAAGAAAGTGCATTGTTCACTTCGTCAAAATTTTGTAGCTGTCGTTTAATTTTAAACAACAAAGAAGTATCATCCGCGAACAGTACAATACCGTGGTTATTTCTCACATGATAAGGTAGGTCATTAATGTAAACGAGGAACAAAAAAGGACCAAGAATCGAACCTTGGGGCACACCAATATTGACCATGGATCCTTGTGATTGTATGCCATTGACATCAACCCTCTGAATTCTATTACTAAGGTATGATTTCAGTAGGCTGAGGGCTTGTTTGCGGATACCGTAATGGTGTAACTTCCTGATGAGGATTTCATGATGAACACAATCGAAAGCTTTAGACAAATCACAAAATACGCCGAGTGCATCATGTGAATCCTCCCAAGCCTCAAATACGTACTTCAATAGTTGAATTCCAGCGTCAGTAGTAGAACAATTTCTCGTAAAACCGAACTGGTTGGGATGTAACAAATTGCAACTATTGAAGTGCGTTAGTAGTTGTAATAAAACAATTTTTTCAAAATTTTTGCTAAGCGATGGTAGTACTGAGATAGGTCGAAAATTAGCGGGATCTGAAGTACTACCTGATTTAAATAAGGCTACTGTTTTACTGTGCTTCATGAGATCAGGAAATTTACCATGTGCGACACAATCATTGAAAATACCTGCTAAGGCCGGTGCGATTACCTTAATTACAGGTGAAATGGTTTTAACGGACATTCCCCACAGGTCTGCAGTACTTTTCATGTTAAGAGAATTAAAAGCGCTAATAATATCTTTGTTGTTGATCCGAGTAAATTCAAAGATTGTGTTACACTTATTGAGACTGTTTTTCAATAGTAACTCAGCGGATGAAGGAGAGGACTGTAGCGATTCTGTAGTTTTAATGGGAATGTTTGTGAAGAACTGTTCAAATTCAGTCGCAACTTCTAAATCCGCTTTAATGTCCCGATTATCAACCTTTAGGTGATAATCAATATGATGATTCGTATTTTTACCGCTTTCACTATTTATAATATGCCACGTTGTTTTAATTTTGTTCTCTGCATGAATTATCTTATTTTTCAAGTACAATGCTTTTGCAGTCGAACAAGTTCTCTTAAATACTTTGGAATAATTTTTCACATATTCGTGAAATGATGGATCACAATTATACAACTTTTCACCATATAAGTCAAACAGCTTATTTCTACTTTTATAGATACCAGCAGTTGCCCATTCACAAAATGTTGCCCTGTTATTTATTGATAGTAGTTTTGGTTTGAAGATCTTGATAAACTGATCAGATGGAATAATGAATTATAAAGATGGTTGGGATCATTGTGACTAGGCAGCCCCGGTAAACTTTCAGCAATATTAGATTTAAACTGCTCAAGGCGGCTTGCATTAATAGGAATGAAACTGACATTTCTCTTATTACCGTTTTTAGGATGTCTACTAAATGATGCTATTTGAGCACAGTGATCTGAATCAAGGACGTTTGAGATTCTGCTCTGAATTGGTTTGATGGATGTAAATATGTTGTCAATACAGGTGGCGCTTGTAGCAGTCATCCTAGTCGGTTTCTTAAGAATAAACCAGATTCTGATTTCATCAAACTTTATGTTGACCTGGGTATCCTAGATAAAAGCTTCACATTGCTGAGACCAACCGTTATCGTGTGTTATTAAAAAAAAAATTCCTCTTACTCTAACAAAATTAACTTTCTTAGATTACCACTTCTTACGTCCCACGGAATTCACTTACACAGAAATGTCACTTTTATTTACTGGAGCTCTAGGTACTATTTTAGTAATACATCTCTTAACTTTATGAATAGTACGCGATAAAACGGTGAATCATAAAAATTCCTACACCTTCGCCCTCAGTACGCCTCAATTATGATATTACTCCTACAATAAACTCCCACACACTGACGAAAGAGAATACACCTGCCAAACAAACTAATCTAGTTAAAGAAAAGATACTTGAGAGAGTGCCCAATTTGCTTTGTGCTCTAGTCAAGTAAAATATAATGCCTTTGAACCGCAAGATATTGGATTAAACTTTTCTTTAGCAGTTTACAGGTTAATAAATATTAGATATTACTCAGTTTATCCGTATGGTGACGGATGTAGAATGCATAGTGTCACCACCCCATTCCATCCTTAGTGTGTCGTAACGTAAGAAGGCCGATAACAGCCCCAAGAGAAGGAAAACTTGATACGAAACCTGGCTCTGGTCTGGCCTGCGCCTGCGTGGTACAGTAGGCTAATTCCCTCCATTTAACTGGAGGAGGTCCGACTCAGCGGTGGGTCATCTATGGGCTGAGTTACTCGTTGGTTTAAGTACGGATTGACAGACGGTCTTGGTTCGGGGCTTTGTTTAAGGTGAATGTTCCAGGGAAGCCCGCGAAATTAAAATTTTCTTATGTTTTTTGCAATTTGCAGGTCAGTGCTAGGTTGTATGTTGATCAAAATGTTATTCGCGGCTGTAAGACTTATGTAGTTGTAGAATTATAATCATCAAAATCATCAATACAACCCTCCAAGCTCATATAGGTGCAAGAAAAACTTTTTAAGCTCAAAGTCATTCTTGCACCTTTATGAGCTTGGAGGGTTGTATTGATGAGTTTGATGATTATAATTCTTTATCTACATACGTCTTACAGCCGCGAATAACATTTTAATCAACGTACAACCTAGCACTGACCTGCAAATTGCAAAAAACGTAAGAAAATTTAAATTTCGCGGACTACCCTGGTACATTCACCTTAAATATTTCCTTCTTTAGCGGCTAGGTTATCGGCGTTGCCATTTCCTTTTGTCGGCTCTTACACAGATTTCCCATTTAGTGGTGACACTATGTATTCTAAATCCGTCGCCACGCGGACCTACGTTGCAACTTACATTGTGAGTAAAAGCCAAATAGCATTTTACATTTGAAGATACCTGTTGCTTTAAAATAGCAACGTTTCATATACCTACTCGGCAATCGAGGAAATGGCGTCCTAAAATGGTCGCACAGAAAGCATTGTTTACAAAGGATTTACGATCGCTTTTTACTGCCGCACTATGATAGTGCACGGGCCACATAAAACCTTCTGCTGTCATCGCAGTTACACCTTATCTTTGCTAGAGTTTTACAGTGTTGGCTTCTAAAGTAGATTGATAGAACATTATTGACTTTAAACGTCACGATTTGTATTGTGGCAGGTTACAGAATCATAATCGACTATATGGATAATGGATTCCCGACCGCTAAACACCGGCCTGGTTACCTATTTGGGACTCTGAGGCGCGAAAATATGGTAATAACGCCCCAACCTATCCATTAAAACCAACGGTGTCCCTCAACTGCCATAAACGACACACCAGTGTGTCCCTGCGGGGCACCGGAAGAGACGCGGGATCACGCACTGTGGGAGTGTCCACTGTACGATGAAGAAAGACAGGAACTGTTGTTGGCAGTCAGGGGCGACACGATAGGGCCAATTGGCCCCAGCGATTTGGTTAGTTCGCGGCGTGCGTACGCGCAGTTCGCACGGTTCGCCTTCCATTGGCATACTAAAAGAAAGGAACTGGAATAACATGTGAACCAAGCAGCCCGAGGACGAAGTCTGTGGTGTTATGTACCTGCCTCAATAGAGGCGGCGAGCAGCGTATAGAGAAGCGGGACACACGAAATCTGGCTGGAGTTGACCACGCGCCACGGGAAAGAGCCCAACGCAAGTACCGTGGCGTCTCCTATGATTGGGTCTGATTGCCGAAAGGCGGGCCAGACCGTGGGTTGGTGGTGGGTTGCCCTAAACAGGGCCACGGGTTTCACTCCTCCAGAATGGGGAACATGCTCCGTGACCCTGTTGGGGCCTGTTGTCCCACGATTTGATGGGACGCTCCACAATCCACGGCACGTGCGGGACATTGGATGTGCCCGCCTGCCTGGCCGCTTCTCCGTAGCTAGCGGCGGCCCGCCGGCTTAGCTAAGCCTCCGTTGCTATTGGTGACATCGCTGGCCAGCCTTTGTCGCGGCAGTTTCAGGCTCTCGAGGCAACTCTGAGGACAAAGGAGTCCCCGGAGCCAAAAGCCACCACGCCTCTGTGCGCCACTCTTCGACTGACCTCTCCCGGGCCCACCCGACATGGATGACTCTCAGACATTATTATATCTTTTTAATAATAAATGCAATTTAAGGAAAACCTCATGGATTCCCGACCGCTAAACACCGGCCTGGTTACCTATGTGGGACTCTGAGGCACGAAAATATGGTAATAACGCCCCAACCTGTTGTTCTATTTTTTTATGTATATTTTTTTACATATAACTATGTTTTTTTTAAAGAATATATGAAAAAAACTATGAAATAAAGAGATATATGTAAATGTAATAATATAACTACTTTTTTCAGACTGACTTCGGAAGAGAGTGTATAAATGAAAAACAGCTACTTAAACTTTAAACCCATACAGAAGAACGTGGAAAATCTCTAGTAACTAATGAGGTTTATTTAAATTTTCCAAATGAAACAGCAAATTAAAATTAATGACGCGTCCATGAAAACTTGTGCCCTAAAATTATGCTGACACTCAAAACAGACCGAAATTCTTGAGGATCCGGCAAACGTTGAGTATGGCGTAAACTTTGCCTATTATAATGAACCACTGAGGCACCCAAGTTTTGTGACTTTATTACAAGTACTTGAAGAAATAACACAGCATGGAGAATTGCCTGCCTCGTTGGTTTAAGGGTTGGATGTGCCGCTTTCAGATCAACGGGTCCCGGGATCGATTCCGGGGTCGGACATGTGTCTTTGTCTAAACCAGAGGCAGTCAGAGTTTCATTTGTGTTCGTGAATTACATATTTGTAAACTGCCCCCGCGAGACAGGTCACACCTAGTTCTGGAATTCCACGCGACCACTGCTGAGAAGAACTGGCAAGAAACACAGAGGGCTTGTCATTTTTTGTTCATTGCGGTCCTATTTCATAATATGTATATATATAGTAACATAAATAAAGACTAAAAAATACTGACACTGAACAGCCTATTCCCAAGCAGTTGAGTCTACTAATGACTATAAGAGAACATACTTAATCATTCTTGTCTTATACTAGATACAGAAAATTCTGAAAGCTAGAAAATACTTTATAAAATATATATACTAGAAACGGTATGGTAAAATGAGACAAATTTTAGGTAAGTGCACAGTATTCTAAAACTAATCAGAGGTATTTTACTTTAATATTATATAACTTCGTAAGACTAAGAAGAAGTCTTACGTAAGAAGTAAGAGCCGACAAAACGTAATGTCAAGGCCGATAATAATAAGATATTGACTTTTAAGCAGTCGTTTCATAACTATTATGATAATAGTTCAAGAGCGTAATGTAGTGTGAGTTCAAGAGTTAGTGTGACCACCCCTTTCCATCCTAAGGGTGTCTTAAGAAATTATAATAGCGATGAGAAACCCTGTGCCAACCCGTCTGGCCAGCGTGGCACAGTCTGCTAATTTCCCTGCATGTAACTGGCGGAGGCTCGACTCAACAGTGGGTCATCCATGGGATATGTAGTAGTAGAAGTTAAGTACTCGACTACGTACTTATGACTCTGCGACATAAGATCTGATGATCTACGAAGTGGATGGCACATAACGTTACTCAAAAAATATTGGTTGAGTAGTTGCCTCGTTCCTGCAATATGATGATTGTAAGCATTTTTTACGTTGGGAATTCTAATATATACCTGACTGTGGAGGTTATGAGAGACTCCGGGGCGCGGAAAGGATAATTAGCACCCCGGCCTACCCACTAAAACCATCAGCCATCCTCAACTTCCCGAACCAGGGTCAAGGGTTTCACTCCCTAAAGGCCCATTTAGACGGGGATAGTTTCTCGCACCATACGGTGCGAGAATCGTATGCTAGTATCGCAAGCAATAATCGCCATAACATTACCGCATCAAAATGTTTACACACAGGCAAGAAATAAATTCTCGCCTACGATTATGTCATACGAGATTCGAATGTGACATATCGCTAGGCGATAATTTCCTAAGTCTGTTTACACAGCGACATTTTATAGGAAGATTCTTGCTTACGAGAAACTCGACTCGATCTAGTATGACAGTTCTTCAAGTTCATACGAGTATCGTACAAATCGGTTTGAACCGTTTTGAGTGCGAGATTTGATCATTCGAGTTTAGTAATTACTAGGTTATTGTTCTCAAAAATGACACTATCATCGTTTAAATATGGTGCTGCCGATAATATTAAGTTGTTTCTTTGCTCCAAAATTCTTTCTTCTCGCTATCCAATTTTTAACCCAACATCTTTTTTCCGTTTCCGTTTAAGTAATTCTTGTCTTAGAAGAGCAGATATAATTAAAACACCCTCGCGCACCACACTCATGGTAGCAACTGGCACAAAAACTCGAAATACGATTATTGCTTCAAAATTCTGTTTAGACGGACACTGTCAATATTGTAATGCGAGGCAATTCTCGCCAAAGCGAGTGAGCGAGCTTTCGATAATCGTATGTTCGAGGCGAGAAACTATCCCCGTCTAAATGGGCCTTAAGGCTTGGGGCAGCTTTGGGGCAGGCCCCACCGCCAAAACGGGGCTTTCAGATTGTTAACATGAACCAACCTATCAAATTGGTCACAACTGTGGTATAAATAGCTGGTATGTCTGTAATTGGTATATGCTGAACCTAAAACTAGATTTATACATTTACCACATCCATTTTCTAAAATATCTTGCTAAAATATCGCCGTTAAAATATATTTTAGTTATGTTCGATTATCCCAACTATCAAGTTCTTAAAACAACTAAGGTTCAAAAAACAAAACGAACTCTTCAATAAAGATTAAGGTTCTTTTAGATTAAAGCTCTCTTTTTGATGTTCTTTTAAAGTAATCAGAGAGCTCGATTTCTTTGCTGTCTAACATTTTGAGAGTTTATATAAAAAAGAGATCACAGTAGATAAGAAGATACGTTTTATTACACTTTGATATGTTTTACTTAAAGGTTATGAAACAGGTTTATAAGTAGCCTAATAATTATAAACCTGTTTTTACATATAAAAATATTTTATAGCCACCTCATGCAGTATTCTGAATGATTGTATGCGCAAGCAGTTGTTAATTATCTAAAAATGTATTTAATTTTGATCTCACGACTTTAATAAGTATCTGACTAAGACTACACTTCTTTGGGTAATTGTAAAAACAACTAGAGAAATTGATAAAAATATATGTTCAGATAATCTATAGGATTGATGAACATGTGAATTATTGTTGCCGAAGAGTATCATCGACTCTTCGTCCATTTAATAACTTGTGTCGGCTCCATATTTGAACAAGGCATATCTTTATTTACTATAACAAAAACACAATTTATCCCAAACAACTTGTTATTACTAATTTGGTTGCTTGTAGACCACGGTTTGATTCCTTGGTCAATCTAGTCTTTGTATACCTACATAGCTTGCCATTTGTGTACTTTCGTTATAATTTTTGTTGAGATCCAGACACACCTCCAAGACGGTGGTTTCGGATATATCGAACTCAACTTGGAAACTTCCTTCCCTAAGGGCTGAAATACAGCTGCTTTGTAACTAATAGTTTGGTATCTAAAACTCCATGCTCGCCCTAGAGGATTTAAATAGGGATTATCTCTAGAAGAAACGCAGTATGGGAAGTTTATACAAAAGGTAGTCTTGCACTCTTTTCTGAGACAATCTCATGTGGTCCCACATGAGATTGTCTCAGAAAAGAGTGCAGTGCTAGGATCGAAAATAAAAGAGGGGTGAATAAAAGAACTGTGTTCATTTAACATTTAAACAGGGTAATTTTTCGATATTGACACAGACTATTTAGATTCGTTAATACTTTCCACACGTGAAATAAATATCAATTTGTTTTAGCAAAATTAAACTTCAATGAGTTTACTACTACTACTACTTAGCCCCTAAATTACTAATCACTAAATAGTATAAAACAAAGTCGCTGTCGTCTGTCCGTCCCTATGTATGCTTAAATCTTTAAAACTACGCAACGGATTTTGAAGCGGTTTTTTTTAATAGATAGAGTTATTTAAGAGGGAGGTTTTTAGGTATAACCCACCCCCACTTGGCACGGGCGAAGCTGGGGCGGGCCACTAATTAAATAAATAAATATAAATAAATATCCTTGGACATTTCACACAACGCCATCTCGTCCCAAGCTAAGCAACTTAATTCTTGTGTTATGCTTATGTAATGGTGGTGCAGATGGATGAAACTACTTATATACATTTTTTTTTGTAAATACATACATATTATAGATAGAAAACACCCAGACCCGGAACAAATACTTGTAGGTCGTACAAATATTTCTTCCGTGTGGGAATCGAACCCGTGACATGCTGCGCAGCAGTCGATCGCTCAACCACTGTGCCAACCGTGTCGTCAAATTACCCACTGCTGAGTCGGGCCTCCTCTCATAACAGGGAGGGTTATTAGCCTACTGTGCCACGCTGGCCAGACGGGTTGGCAAAGGGTTTCATATCAAGTTTTCCTTCTCTTGAGGCTAGGTTTTCGGCCTGGTCATTTCCTTTTGTCAGCTCTTATGACACCCTCAGGATGGAATGGGGTGGTGACACTATGTTTTCTAAATCCGTCACCACACGGATGAGTTTAATTAGGAAATACTTGTAAAGTAAATATAACGAAATTTTCAAATTTTGTTATTACCTGGGCCGTTTTTTTAGATATAATATCACATTTTCTTGTGTATTTTTTATTATAATTAGTACAGTACATTTTGGCAATAGACGGCGATCTTACTTTTACTTAAATAATTTCATATATTATATTACGTTAACGTAATCGGGGCCAACATAGTTCACAATCTGCATAATGTTTAAGGCATGTGCTCGCATTTCGGAAAGATGTTACTTAAATCTTTTACTACTAGAGTATTAAACAAAACAGTTAAATAAAATCTCGATCATAAACAGTACCGCTGTATTACAGTTAAAATTTAAAACTTATTTATTTTTTTGAGTTCTGTAAAAACTTTGCAAGACTGAACTAAGTAACACTATGTTGTCGGCCCGTAAAATTGTTGAGTTTAATTAAGATTCTACTGCGTATTTTAATACAATGCTTTAATTTTTTTATTGCAGTTCTTCAAAGACGTGCAGTTTTAATCTCATTTTTGTTCCAGCTGAGAGAACAATTCCATAAGTTTTTACTAAAGCATATAAAACAGCTTGCACAATAAATTATAGAGTATACTCATGCAGAAAATTGCATGATATTTTCTTTGTTCAATAATAAACTAGAGAAAAGGCTTACATTTTTTAATATTATTTCAAGAATCAGAACTTGAACCAACCAACCAGAATACTCGAATAAACATACTGAGAATTTTCTATCATTAATTAGTAATAGTAATTTCCTAAAAATACGTCAATTAAAACCGGATTGACCGTGTGTTTACAACATTTGTTCTATACGTGTGCATTATCTAACCACTCTAAGTGAGTCTATCATTATTTCTTTTTGTCTATTTTAACACATTATTCAATACTTGAGTTGACCGAGTGGTGACGGATTTAGAATACACAATATCACCTACCCACACTATCCTGAAGGTGTCGTAAAAGGCGACTAAAGGATCGTAAGAGGCAGATCAGCTAGTCGTATGAGAAGGAAAACTTGATACAAACCCTGTGCCAACCCGTCTTGCCAGCGTGGCACAGTAGGCTAATATCCCTTGACACGGAGCATGCTCTCTGCAATGGAAGTGAATCCCGTGGCCCTGGCTTGGGCAGTTAAGGATCGCCGTCGGTTTTAGTGGGTAGGTCGGGGCGCAATTTACCATCTATACGCGCCCCGGAGTCCCACACACCCCGGCCATTTCCCAACGGACGGCTATCCATGAGGATCTCCGACGTAAAAAAAAAATGATAATTTTCCTCCATGAATTTGCAGCAGGCCCGACTCAGTGAGTCATTTATGGGCTGAAAAGACGATTCAATGCTTGTATTGGTTGCATTGTAGTTAGTAGATTTTTATAAACTCGAAAACGTCCTTAGATTACCAGTTCTAGTTAGGACAACTACGTGTTCCATTCACGAGCTCCCATACAATTTTGTTCATTTAACTCTTTTCATAGTTTGACTTTTAGTATTTACGTCATACTCATCTAGCAGTGATTATGATAATACTAACTAATTAGTTTCTGCACGCAGCTTCGGCCACGTATTCATCCTGACTTCGTTGACGACGTTTTTCAATTTGAAGGAGTAGTTGCTGAGACGCGATCAAGCAATCAAACCAACTGTGTTTCTTTATAATTATTTTAGTAAAGAGAATAATCTTAGATGTCCATAATCACTCAAGAAACATAGCCAATCCTCCACACTCAGGGAAACGTATGGGACGAACGCAACTAAATGACAATTTTCACCCAAAGAATAAAAATATTGTTTAGTCATGTACTAAACGGTTTGGCCATACTCTACTCAAATCAAAATGTCTTTTATAAAAAAAATATCTTGTGAATGCTTTCAAATAGTCAAAAAATATAACACATAAATTTATTTTGAGAAATATAAATTTAAAATAACTACTCATTTAGTTTTCACTACCAGTTAAGAATGCCATTTCACAGAGCAGAGCCGGCAAGAAACTCCATGGTTGCTTTTTCAACTAAAACAGTTACAGTGATGGTGGTTCAAACAAGTCTGACGGATTAGTGGAAGCAATTACACGCATACTACTCAGTCGTGTGTCTTTTATGAGAATGATCTAGAAATCTCAAAAAAACACTGGCTTAGTTGTGTTACACTTAAAATTTGACATTTTACATTATGCGAGTTAAAAAAGTGGTTGGCTAAAATTGATATGTACGTATATACTATACTAGCTGACCCGGCGAACTTTGTTTCGCCTTAAAGGCAATAAATGAGCAGATTTTAGATTTTATTAACTTCATTTTTTTTATTAGGATAAATATAAATAAAACATCTATAATTTTAATTATACTTTATTGGCCATCTATTTTAGTAACTGCACTTTTCAGTGAATCACCTTGTGACAGACGACATTTTTCGGTTTATTATCAGGCGCATGAACAAATAACGCAGATGGTCTTCTGACCCGGAACATGCCACATATAATTGATCTTGGGAAATACATGAATTTTCTAGATTTAGGCCACATACTTTCCAGGATTGGCCCTGTGATTTATTAATGGTCACGGCGAATGCACGACGGATCGGAAATAATTAAAACTGAAACGGTATATCAGTTGATATCGTCGGGATCCTCGGATGAGAACTTCCTCACCTTCCAACTTTACTTTGAGTATATTCCATTGTTCATCAATTCACTTACCACCAAACGCGTTCCGTTGCACAGGTTTGGTGGTTTTGGTTTATATTTGGAAGCAAACTTAGTACGTAGCCAACCTTTAGTCGTAAATTGTGCGGTGGTAAGCCAGGCACATCCAAGGAGTCTTTTTTTACACAGTCAATATATTTGAATTAATGCAAGTGTACCAATGATTTCATTCAAACCAAATTCAACCATTCATTATTTTTGTGTTTGTGAGTTCGTCCTTCGATGAACAGAAATTCTGAGAAAATAAAACCACCCACATATTTCGATGATTTGAGGCAGAAATAGCCAGGCAGTAAAATAATTGCGCCTCCAAAACATCTTGAGTCATTGCGTAGGTGTTCGGTCGGATCGGATAAGTGCTTCCAATGCACGTGTATGCGCTATTGTACATACGTCCCAGATAACGATTTTCCATTTTGATAAAACTTTAGCCGCAGAGGAGTGTTTTGTAATATTACATGACATCTATTGGTCCAATGCCTGCCATCGTATCGAAAAGTTGCTAGATCCAAATTCAGTATTTACTCGAAATAAATACATCAACCGGTCAACTTCAAAATTTCTTATTGTCAAATTTGTCAAACTATAGACAACATAACGTTTAGCTGTCAGTGACGTTTTGTTATTCCAGCAATTGCATTTTGATATACGATGTTTTATATCACGGAACGGGATTACACACATTTACACTTTCACGTTTATAATATTAAGTATGATTTTATGAATTGTCCAACGTCTTTAAATAAAAAAGAAAGTCGGATAGAATACCGTAGAATGTGATATATTACGTGGTATAACAAAACGTAACTGACAGCGAAATCTTATGTTGTCTATAATTAAATATGCATTTACACACAATATCTTTATAAATTGTAGCCTATGTGTTATTCTGATGTATAAGCTATATTATTATAAAGTTTCATTAAAATCCGTTCAGTCGTTTTTACGTGAAAGAGTAACAAACATCCATCCATCCATCTATCCATCCATCCATCCATCCATCCATCCATCCATCCATACTTACAAACTTTCACGTTTATAATATTAGTAGGATAGGTATTGTATAAAAAACGCTATCTACTACGTGGGTTTTACCATCAACGTTTTACACTAGATCTATTATCGAAACTCCACCACACCTGGGTTCATAACGACGTATATACAGGTATCAACGAAATGGGCTAAGTGAATTACAATGGCAATAAATTGGCGACGGTTTTATCGTAACACTTTTGGGATAGACTGTACTTAAGCATAAGGGGTAGTAATTTTCGTTTTCTTTGGGGGTAATTTTAGAAAGTGGTTAGATATCAATAAAATAATTATCTACATAGTTATAACTAGTGTAAAATATTTACTTCTTTTTCATTTGATTAAATGACTGCCACTGATGCCCAATGTTTCTGTGCATCACAGAAACTTTGTTCTAAATTTCAAGTTTCTTACGATAGTTCACCATTAGGAATTATAACATATATTCTATCGATTTATATTATAATTTTTTTTTATAGAGACGACTAATTATATGTGGTGTGGTGACGGATTTAGAAAACACAATGTCACCAACCGACACCATCACTTTATGGTGTCGTAAGAGGCGACTAAAAAAACGCAAGTGGCAGATCACCTAGCCCCAAAAGGAGGAAAACTTGCTAGCCTTGCTAGCGTGGCAGCGTAGGCTAATTGCCCTCCATGAATTTGGAGGAGACCCGTCCCAGTAGTGGGTCATTTATGGGCTGAAACGAACACTTTAACAAAGTACTTATTAGTTACATTAAACCAATAACATTTTTTATAGATAAGCAAAATCCCAGTACCAAGTATCAGAACCTCTGCGAACCAAACAGGTATAGAATTCCCTTTGAAATTTCAGTATTGACATTGCCAGAGGCGATTCCAGATACGATAAAAGTATCTCCCGAGACTTCTTTACACAGTTTGAAGGAAATCCTTAACAAGGCGATGTTTGCTACAGCTGGAGCATCGATACTGATCCGATCAAAATAAAATAAAAATAAACAACCCTTCCGTGGAAAGTTTTAGTCTAGGATAAAATTCTGCGCTAGTGAAATAGTTAAAGCTAAAGAGCTGAGCCTTAATTCTGATAATTCAGTAGAGTCAAATTTGACAGTCACAGGTGCGGTGACGGTTACTTTTGACAGTTAAGATAGTCAAATAATACATAATGGTAGAGAGTGAAATTGGCAGACAGATTAATGTAGATAATATTAATGAAATGAAATGTTAATAAATGACGACGATAGAGAAAACATTTTCTGGAGTACGCATTAAAGTTGGTGGAGTTAGTGGGAAGAGAGCAAGTCCTTTTTAACGTGTTTGTGTAAAATTAAAATACTATATTTCTTTTATAGAAATTTACATTATAAAAACAAATAAAATAGGAAAGGAATGAGTTTGATCAAGGAAAAATTTTTTAGTTTTACATAGCAACACGAAGAAATTAGGAGATCCTTTAAAAAAAACAATAATTAATTATGGTAACTACTATGTCTATTCGGGAACTATGGCCAAGGTCAAATAAGAGCTTTACGCTAGGCCAAAGCCACATATTTCAATTCGAGATTGTTAACTTTATTGCCAACATCCTTTACAAAGCTTTGGTATTTAAAGACTAATATTTTTTATATCTCATATCATTTTACGGTTATGAAACACGTTTTAAAGGCGTTAACTACGCCTAAAAGCCATGAACTAAAATTGATTCTCCAAATTACAGAATACACGACCACAATGGCGCCAAAACTTACAAGTCAATTTGTTTGCAATTCGTGTAAACACGAAGCCTCGAACTCAGAGCAAAGTTACACAATAGGAACTATTCTAACCATTGTTCGGACCGCGGACGGTAACAGATGAGAGCCTTTAGTGTACAACCCCCTAAGGATAAACCGGTTTATGACAATTGCAAATTGTATGCCTCGCTACAAATGTGATATAGGGATGGCGTACTTTGGTTTCACGGAGTGATTACTTCTGTTTCTTGTTTGAATTTGCAAGTTGCGAACTAATTTATCATCGGAGTCGGATCCAGCTCGGCTGGGCAGCGTTCCAGAAGCTGCGAAAGCTATTCTCGTCCACAATACCGTAGTGTTTGGAGACAAAAGTCTTCAATCAATGTGTGTTGCCAGTGATGACATATGGTACAGAGATGTGGTCGCTCACTATGGGTTCCATCAAGGCTCAAAGTCACCAAAAGGGCTATGGAGAGGGCTATTCTCGGAGTTTCAATGTGGGATCAAATCAGAAATAAGAATATAGATACGCAGGGGAACCAGAGCTACCGACATGGATCACAGAATCATCAAACTTAAGTGGCAGTGGGCACCTAGCTCACAGGACTGACGCCCGATTGGGCAGAAAAGTCCTCGAGTGGCGACTGCGTTCCGGAAAGAGCAGTGTTGGTAAGCCTCCCACACGGCGGACCGACGACCTGGTTAAGGTCACAGGAAAAGTCCGGTCTCAAGACCGGGCTTCATGTAAATCCTTGGGGAAGGCTTAAGTACAGCAGTGGACGTCTTTTGTCTAAAATAATGATGATAATAACCGTAGCCAAATAGCATAGTTCTTGGGTGGCGTTGAGTTCCTGCCCGTGAGTAAGGTTGTTGAGTAAGACAGCAGTATCCACATTCCGACTATTGGCAGTTTAATGAAAAACAATTAGATTTTATGTGATGGGTTTAACTTTCATAACAGAGTGGATCTTCTGGAGATATCTTGTTTATAAATTCAAATCATTTATTTTGCTTAGGTCTAGATGGAAACTTACAAATTGTCAACATATTATTCATAACATTTACATAATACAAAATTCGACCGTCTTTTGAAAAAGTTTCCATATTGAGACTTTAAAAGAAACTCGTACAACAATAGGCACAGAACGGCATGAAAATCTAGACACAATGTTATTTCGGAATATGTAAAAAAATTAAGAAAATACAAGAACGTTTAGAATATCGTCTAACTTCCGTCCATGCATTTGGAGGAGGCCCGACTTAATAGTGGGTTATTTATGGACTGAAATGATGAAAATGATCATTAACAACGCCCAACGTCATCTAAATAATTATGAAATATATACACAGTTTTATTGAGATTTAGTAACATGACACTCTTGATCAGAGAGATAATCAATTCTGATATCTCACAAATCACCAAAGTTACAAAGTTATTTAGCTTCTACAATGTATCTATTTTAGTTAAGAAATGGTTAGTGGAATATAATATATGGGCAACATTGGCCGTGAAGCCTGGAGCTTCGTTATAACTCTTAACTTTTCCACAAGCGTGTAGCTTCGTAACAATTTAAATTGAATCAATTAATCTCTCTTGTACTGAAATTTTAACAGAAACATATAAAGAGAAAGTATATCGTATACTAAATTCTTGTTTAACTTATGTTTGGTTGGTGGACACAGTGACAATAGTTTGTTGACATTTACCTTGAAGCGCAAACATTTATGCCTATTGATAGTTAACATATTTTATTGAGCAATATTCAAAACGCCCTTTACTCTAAAATCATTATTATGTTTCTTTCATTATTTGCCATTATGATACATGTAATTTTACCCACGGTAGCTAGAAAAGAACCCCTTGTAACTGAAAGAGTAATTTTCGCCCATGTCCCGAACTGCTAAAAAGGTGGTCAAAAAGTAATTAATAACGTGACAGCTATATATCGAGACGATATTCAATCAGTAGTATATGCTTCTGAAATTTGACATCGTTATACATACTGGCCGCATATGTGTGCATATTATTTAAGGTTTCGAGGACTGTAATTGCAATGACCTGCGATTGGTGGTTTACAGGAAAAAAAAACAAAATGTTTTTTTTAGAACAATTAATGACACAATTTTACTACAAACCTTGTCTTATTTATTTTACTCTAGCTCTTATTATTTCAATGATATACGTAAAAAGCAGAAACTCCTAATCTTTGACTACAATTATAACTATAACAGCATACAAGCGAATCGTTGTGAACTCTTGATACATCTTTTTTAATTATGTATTCACTACTGTGCATGAAGCCAGCTTCTATCTACCTGGACTTGGCATTCAAGATTCATTATCTGTGTGATGATAATCTGAGTATACATTTTTAAATCAACATAAATGGGGATTGTTCCCAAATCCTTATCAATTCGCTTTGAACCAGAGAGAGAACTGCATGGAATGCTTAAGTGAGAGTTTTTCCACATGTATTTCCATCACGTAAGGAAAGAGAATGAGCGACATATGAGCACGCGTTGGCAATGCGGTCACGGATCCACCTGGCGCCAGCATTGGATACATCCTTTGTCTTGAAAATATACTGTTTGATATTGCGAACGGGCTCGTCCAAAACATTTACAACTGTTTACATCGATAATTAATTTCTTATGTCCATATCAAGTGCAGGGTCATTTGTCTTTGTCTGATTGCAAAAAAAAATCGCGAGAATATTTTATTATAAAACTCTTTCAACGTAATTTATATCATCGACATCTAAGATGCAGCTATGTATGTTCCAGGTCGATGGTTAAATTCGAAAGATAATCTAGACATATTAACCATGATTCTCTTCACTTTTCTTCTCTACAATATAGTTAAGGATGGCTGCCACATGCGTCATGCTTGTGAACAGATGCCAGGGGTCAGTCAGCTTAGGTCAAAAAGTTACTATTATTACCTAGATGTTACCAATATTTAGCCCTTTGCGACAATTTTCGTGTTTGCTCTCACAAATCTGTCTTATGTACATAAAAATGTTGATCTGTCACCACCCATTGCATCCTGAGAGTGTCGTAAGAGCCGACAAAAGGAAATGATAAGGCCGATAACCTAGCCGCAAGAGAAGGACAACTTGATACGAAACCCTGTACCAACCCGTGTGGCCAGCGTAGCACAGAAGGCTAATTACCCTCCATGTAACTGGAGGAGGTCCAACTCAGCAGTGGGTCGTATTATGGTCTAAGTAGTAGTAGTATAAACAGCTAAAGTATCGACCCGTATGTTTCCCGTACTTTACAAACCCATCAGATTCCGCACACGTAAAACTGTCTCACTTATATCGACGGTTCACGCCGAGCCCTCTGTATCTTCGCGGTCTATATTTATTTTTACAGAGACATGTTTACAACTCTTCGGAAGCCATGGGAATCCATTGGTATGGAGTTTTCAACTTTTGTTTGTTCCACATGTTTTCTTGTTACAGCTTTGGGCAAGTGATAGCAATAATACTTATGAATATGAAAATCTTTTCGATAAACTTATATTTTTATGTAACAATAGCTGCTATTTCAGATATCTAGGGTAAATGCCATTAATTTGAGTGAATAGTTTCTAGTAGTGGTTGCGTTCAGAACTAGTGGCAGACCCACACGATTAAAATGGACTATATGATAGGGATGGCAAGCTGGTATGAACGGACCAAATCAAAAGGAACTTTTTTCAAGATTTACCCCAATGCTCTTATAAATCATCATATTTAAAACTATCATCATCATCTTTTGGGCCTTGTACCACGCTAGGTGGTAGTCTCCATACACTCCTATCGGCGTCATATCTACACTCGTATCTTTCATATGCATGTTTTCATTCACACAATCCTTCCATCTGTTTTCCCACAAACCTTACGTCCATCATGCATTCATGCTATGCATACTGAAACTACCACAGGCTCTTCTTATTGGAGCGGCCACTGAGAATAGCCGGAAGCATGTATTTGTTTTATTCTAAATGATCAGTCTTGTTTACAAAGAAACATATTTAGAGCAAGTAGCCAAATGAGACAAAACACGCAACACGTGTACGTATTAATGAATAAGCCAATATAACAGGCAAACTTAGCAAATAAACTAGATTTCGGGGCTGCATTGGCTACATTATCCTAAGGATAACCGTGTTATCCTTAGAGAACGTCTCCAATACGTCGATATTACAAAACAGAACGCGAGCAACACGGCACTCACTCATCTTCACTTTGGAGCATGCCAACATCGGCAGCACGTGATTCTCAGACTGGGAACTACTTAACTTAAGCTCACAAACAAAACGTGTAAATAAATCAAAAACGAATTAAAACTGATTTTATAATAGGGAGCAGTCCACATTCCGTACCCGTATGTCAAATAAAAAGCGACAATCGCTTTTCTACTGTTTTCTTCACCGACAAGCTTTCGAATACTGGTCACCCATTGGTCAAGGAGCAAACCTATGCTGCATCACGTCATAATAAAAAAACACGCCCGAATACGGAACACTTAATGTTGGCTATTATAACTTAGCATTGTTCAATATTTAAAAAGGTTGGACTTATTCTAAATGCCTATAAAATTCTAAAAGTTACTGAAAAACTATTGGTTTTGCACAATGATGCCATTGTGCAAAAAAGCTATAGTGGGCGGCTTTCGTCTCTCCCAGAGTTTCTTGTAAAATAATAAATGTAAAAATTCTCTTTATATCATTAGCCAATACACAAAGCTTGGGAAAAGAAACTTGCTTTATTTCTGTAATATTATTTTACTAACGAAGCTACGGCTCTGTTAAAGTAGTTCGCATCGAATAGTCTTGAAACTCTAATTTGGATCACAAATAGTTGCAATTGTTATCAAATAGTATTTGCTTCCAACAAGGTTATGGTGGATATTTCCTTTTGTGGTGAGAAACCTGTGTGCTCCACACCTACAGAGGTTTGGGGGGATTGCGGAGCTCCAACCGTGCCCCTGAAGCGGGCAGTCGAGGAACGCTGTTGGTTTTCATAATCATCATCATTTCAACCCCTAATTGACCCACTACTGAGTCGGACTTCCTCCAAATTCATGGAGGGAAATTAGGCTCCTGTGCCTCGCTGGCAAGATGGGTTGGCATAGGGTTTGTATCAAGTTTTCCTTCTCTTGCCGCTAGGTAGCACGACCTATTGCGTTAATTTAAACCGGGATTATATTTAAATAATATTTCACAGGGATCACAGGCCTCTGCTACTGTTCAGCCCATAAGTGATCTGAATGAGATCCCATAAATGAGTCGGGCCTCCTCTCATCACACGGAGGGTAAATTAGCATACGGGCTTCGTTTGTACGTATTTAGCATACATGGTGTCCATCACCCTATTCTGCCCTGAGATTCTCATAAGAGCCGACAAAAAGAAATGATTAGGCCGTTAACCTAGCGGTAAGAGAAGGATAACTTTATATGAATTTCTGTACCAATTCGTCTGGCCAGCATGGCACAGTGGGCTTCTTTCCTTCATTTATTTGTTGAGGACAGGACTCATCTAAACTGTATCCACAAAAATGATTACCATCGTATTAGGTTACATACATACCAGATATTATGGCCCCGTAATTAAATAAATAATTAAAATATGATTATAAAAACTATGGTATGAAATAATTTGAAGGCCAAAAGACCAAATATCCATTGAATGGATATTACTTATTCAAATATCAAATTAGATTAAAATTGGCCCTTCAGTAATGAACAGACCGTAGTTCTATAAGGCATTCTCAATGTCGCTTTTAGGCAAAATTAATGAATATTGCCTGGGGTTCGTTTTGACACAGGTAAATTTGATTACTAGTAAGTAATCAAAATACCTGTCTTATAAAGATTGGGTATTTCGTAATTAGTTACCTAGTAGTCTAGTACGAATTATTCTGAACCATTCTCAAATTCTCTTGTTCTACAAAGCTATAAAATGTAACTGTTGCAATTCCTTGACTCTCTGAATAGTTAAGATCAGATCTACATTAGTTATCTGGTGATGTTTAAAATGCTCCCAGTCCATGCTTATGGAAGGAAATGAATCTACTGCCAAACAGGGTGGCACAGTTGGCTCTAACAAAATCTCTATAAAAATAACGAGAAAATTTATGAAACTACTGTTACAGATGTACTGTACATTTATTTCTCCATAATCAACAAGGCAACGTTTCTTGCAATTTTGATCATCAACTATTGACGAAAGTGTTGTAACTTGAAAAATAAACACAGTAAACATTACGAAAATCAGATTACTAAGCTTGTAGAATTATACTACTAAAACCCCAGCGGTATACCCTCACACGTCATGCTTGGGGCGCCACAGGTTCGCGTAAACGCATTCCACTGTGACGCCCCAGAACTAATAAGCCCTAGTGCAATGCCTGGGCCATGATGGCACAGTATACTAATCTCATTTCATGTCACTGTAGGAATAAAAGATGATGATGTATAAAAATGTGTCTTCTTTTATGGTGATACATTGGCCTTATTACAACCTTTGTTTCTATATGAAAATAAGCGGTAACGTCAGATGCTTAAATCTGACTCCCGTGGATCGCCTCAAGTCTTTGATGGTCGTTAAATCGTGAAAGCAAAGCTGACAGGGATTTCCTTTAAACTACGAGCCAGTTTGGTAATAAGTAACTTGAATTTCGAAACTAAACGTTTAACATATTTTGTAAATTGTTCATTAGATCGTAATTCATCGTCATTTCAGCCAAGAGACGTCCACTGCTGGGCCTAGCCTCCCACAAGGATTTACATAAAGGCCAGTCCTGACCCGCTGACATCCATCATTCTTTGGCGACTATAACCAGGTCATCGGTCCATCGTGTGGGAGGTCTACAAGCACGGCGATTCCCGGAACACATCATCATCTTAGGCCTTACTTCAGCTCCAGTATGTTCTTCCAGACAGATCTGTGCATGGCTTTCTCCTTCCAGCTTCTGACACCAATCACTTTGAGGTCCTGTTCGACGCCATCTAAACATCTGAGCTTTGGCCTGCCACGACTTCTGCGGCCATCCGGTTTGCCGTAACGCGCATTTCCGGAACGCGGTTGTCACTATAATACTTTTCTGCCTGTGGATTATATGCTTACTCAGCCCATATATGACCCACTGTTGAGCCATGTAGAGGGTAAGTAGCCTATTGTGGCACGCTGGCCAGACAGGTTGGCACAGAGTTTATTGCAATAAAATTGCAGTGTCTGTTTGTAATATTAAAATAACCGCTTTTTACTAAGTGCATTTGGATGTATACACGGTACATGTATCATAGCAACATTTCTTACACTTTTGTCTATTTGTTTCGGTTAATCTCTAAAGGATTGGAAGGAAAGCGTAGTGCTAGTAGGCCTCCCACACGGTGGACCGATGACCTGGTTAAGGACGCCGGAAAACGATGGATGCGGGTGGCCCAGGACAGGCCTTTGCGGAAATCCTAGGGGGAGGTCTATGCCAGCATAGGCCTTTTGGTTGAAATGATGATGATGATGAATCTCTAAAATGGCTGCACCGATTTTGACGGGACCTTCACAGATATCTAATATAACAAACAGTAGCTTAGGCTACTTTCATTGACACTCACCCCTGCTTTTCAGGAGCCCATAGCTACTGAGTTTATACCACACGGACAAAGCTGCGGGTGATACCTAGTATACTATAATTGACCGTATGTATGCAAAATGGAACCATAGGACAATAAGTGGGTGTTTGCTGGGTGGTTCCTTTTTGCATAAATGCGGACAATTACAAAAGCTATGTTCAATATCTTTAAAAGCAACGCTCAATACGTCTCAACTCTTGCCTCAATTAATTTAATTTTTGGTTTCATTGTTTCTCTAAGAGGTCGATTGCCAGCGCTTAAGCATTCTTCACTAATTGAAGCCCATCATTCTTTTGTTACATTAAGCGCTAATTCAGATCCAGCCATTATTTCAATTCCTTGTGGTTTTAATATTTTTCGTTCCGCATCATTTCTTTCGTAAATTACGAAGTCGAATACTTTCAGAGCATAATATCTTAGGACGTGGGAGTACACTCGAAATTGTTCCATAAGTCTATTGAGGTAAGAATTAAAATTTTTATACAGTGGACTCCCACATACGACCTGGTTAAGGTGGCAGATCAGCAGTGAAACTACTTGCGACTGACTTGCGACTGAAACTATGAACTGTCCGTGTGGTGACGGATTTAAAATAAATATTGTCACCACCTGATTCCATGCAGAGGGTATTTGTAAGAGCTGACAGGCAGACAACAAAAAAGTACAAGACCGCTAACCTTGCCCCAAGAGAAGGATAAATGATATGTACATATAATGCTGGCCGATAACAAATTTAAAAATGGAATGTCACGGCCTACGCTTCTGTGACTTCTTTTGTTTTTGGCGCGATTCTGGATTTTGCGAATTACAAGTTTGGTTGATTTCTAAAGAGTGATTTTATTTATTGACTATATACATTCCAATAATTCGATACGAAACCCCGTCAAGCCTAATTACCCTTCATGTTATTGGAGGAGGCCTCACTCACCACTGGGTCATCTATTGGATGAGTAGAAGCGTTAAAGATAATAAGTTTGTAATAACGTATATCACTATCACTATCACTATCATCATCACTATCACTACATAATATAAAACAAAGTCGCTATCGCCTGTCCGTCCCTATGTATGCTTAAATCTTTAAAACTACGCAACGGATTTTGAAGCGGTTTTTTTTAATGGATAGAGTGATTCAAGAGGAAGGTTTATAAGTATAATGCATCCATAATATTGTAGAGAAACACTTATAAATATAGAGGTTCATCATTGCACCCATGCGAAGCAGGGGCGGGTCGCTAGTCTAATCTAAAGTAATATTTAAAACGCTAAAATGACAAAATTGGTCTGTTACGCTTTCAAAGCTCAACCCCATTTTATTTTTTACTAGCTGAGACCCGCGGTTATTGACGTACCGCGGATAACGCCACGGGGCGAAGCTAGCTTAAAGTTACTCCTTATATCATCAGTTACTTATCAGTGAAAGTCCCATCAAAATCGGTCCAACCGTTCCAGAGATTAGCCGGAACAAACAGACAGACAAACGAAAATAAAAAATTATGATATTTTGGTATATGTACTGTGTATATATACTTACGCAATTAGTAAAAAGTGGTTATTTTATTATTACAAACCGACACACCAATTTAATTTATTTGTATAGATTGTTTCTCATTAAGTCGCCATCACGTTAAGTATCAGAAGCAGCTTATGTACTTCTGTTTACTAGGCAACACACAAATAGGACAATGGAAATGATCTGCCTTAGTTTTAGAATTCATTTATTTTCTCGACAAACAATATCAAACAACAACAGTAATCATGCAAATAAGTCAAAGAATAAAAGCTCTCTTTTTTGACACATAATTTAAAATTCCGTTTAAGCCAAAATGATATAACTATACAAATCCGTAGTGTAAAATTATTAACCGACTTAAAAATATTTGGCGTTTTGTATAGCGTAGTGTATATATGTTTGTTAGCGCATTCCGTCATTTGTAAACTGATTCGAAAAAGCCTTTATTACCAAACCGAAATTAAATAAAGATTCTTTCGGCAAGCAAAAATATTTTGTCTTGAATGTGACGCAAAGAAAAAAAACCGCTAGGGTTATTCGACAAAACTATACAGAAAAGAGATTCTTCCAAAAATTCTTGGACATTACTTTACCAGACTAGGTCTAGGTCATAGTTTATATATTATATATACATATACACTATGACCTAGACCTAACAATCTAGAAACTCTTCCCTTTATAACTTGGTTTCGCATTTCTTATTCGCACTATGAAATATAGCCTTCATCGATAGTTGGTGCTTATCCCGCCCAAGATATATAGCCGTCACGTCATATTATAAGAACATAAGAACGAGAAGCTAGGGGTGAAATACTAACCATAAGAGTTTTTTTAAAGCAATTGTGAAATATATACGAAAATGGTTGATAGGTTGAATTATGACGCACCACAGTTTATATATAACTATTGTGTGGTGACGGATTTAGAATACACAATGTCACCAACCCATACCGTCTTTAGGGTGTCGTAAAAGGCGACTAAAAGAACGCAAGAGGCAGATCACCTAGCCCCAAGAGAAGGAAAACTTGATACAAACCCTGTGCCAACCCGTCTTGCCAGCGTGGCACAGTATGATTATTTCCCTCCATGATTTTGGAAGAGGCCCGACCCAGTAGGGGATCATTTATGGGCTATAACGACGACGATTATAATATTTTAGGTAAAGTCCGTGTGGAGGTCATATTAGGAATACAGAGTGTCATCACCCCATTCCATCCTGAGGGTGTCGTAAGAGCTGACAAAAGGCCGAAAGCCAAAGCGCGAGAGAAAGAAAACTTAAAAAGAATCCCGTAGCTGGCCAGCGTGCCACAGTAGGCTAACTGCCTCGTTGGTCTAGTGGTTAGATGTGCCGCCTTTGGATCAACGGGTCCCGGGTTCGATTCCGGGGTCGGGCAAGTGTCTTTGTCTAAACCAGAGGCACTGGCTCGGAGTCTGGGTTTCATTTCTATCTATACTATGTATGTATTTACAAACAAAAACAAAAAAAAAATGTATATAAGTAGTTTATCGTCCATCTCGTTACCATAACACAAGCATTAAGTTTAAGCAACTTGGAACGAGATGGCGTTGTGTGAAATGTCCAAGGATATTTATGTCCAAGGATATTTAATTAGCATCAATGTAATGGGATGAGCCCTTTAACAGCAGTGGGTCATCTAAGGACCAAGTTGTAAGTGATTGTAAACTTAAATCGAATAGAAATTAGACCTGTTTTCAATTGCACCACAGCTTTTAATGTTTCGAGCGACTATCGTTCGTTCATAAAAATACTTTTGGGTACAAACATTTCCACACAAAGCATCTTAAGCCATCAAAGAAAATTTCCAATACCACTCAATAATATTACCAATGGGAAATAGAGAAATTTCGTATTTCTGACGCGAAACGTAAGGACAAACGCTTTGAACGTTTTTGTGTTGTAAAAGTAAATACCGACAAGCTGGGAGGGAATTGAAATTATTATTATTATAAGTGGATTTTGGTTATTCGGCCACTGGTCATACAAAGTATATTTGGCTTAGAGTAAAGTCAGCAAAAAAAATGCTCAACTTTACGCTGGATTGGTGAACATTATTTTGCTGTGCATTGTACATCTCATCTCATCTCATCTCTACATCTCATCTCTACAGAATAAGTAACTCCTTCATGGGTCAATGTATACGCTTTTATAACAAACTGCCCATGCAACTTAGAGAATTGCCTCGCAATGCCTTTAAAAAGACGGTTAAGACAAAGCTTTACAAAAAAAGCGTATTACCGTATTGTTGATTATATAAACGACACAGCTGCTTGGGACTAAGCTGTTCAGTGCCAGTATTTTATGAAATAGGACCGCAATGAAAAAAAAAGACAAGCCCTCTGAGTTTCTTGCCAGTTCTTCTCAGCAGTGGTCGCGTTCCGAACTGGTGGTAGACGGTAGACCTTTTTTATTATATAATATCACTATGACTGTGTTGACTTTTTGTAAGTGTCCACCGTGACCTAAACAAAATAAATGATTTGAATTTGAATTTAAGACTGTTGGTGTGGTGACGGATTTGGAATGCATAGTGTCACCACCCCATTCGATTCTGAGGGTGTCGTAAGAGCCGACAAAAGGAAATGGCAAGGCGGAAAACCTAGCCGTGAGAGAAGGAAAACTTGAAACGAAATCCGGTGTCAACCCGTCTGGCCAGCGTGGCACAGTAGGCTAAATACCCTCCCTGTGATGGGAGGAGGCTCGATTCACCAGTGGGTCATTTATGGGTTGAGTTATATGCTATGACTGATCCGTGTGGTAACGGATGTAGAATGCACAATGTCGCCACCCCATGTCATCCTGAGGGTGTCGATAAGGTGTGGGGACGGGGCAGAATATATGACTCCCCCACCGCACCCTGGGTAATAACGCGTGTTGTAAAAGTCAACATACCCCAGCATGCTTGGTGGTAAGATCTAATGGTCCACCCGGCTAGCTACCACACTCACATTTAACTCCGGCGCCAAGCAGTTTTGCTGTGTTTCGTCGTATGTAAATATAAATAAAATAAATATCCTTGGACATTTCACACAACGCCATCTCGTCCCAAGCTAAGCAACTTAATGCTTGTGTTATGGTAACGAGATGGATGATAAACTACTTGTATACATTTTTTTTTGTAAATACATACATATTATAGATAGAAATGACACCCAGACTCCGAGCCAGTGCCTCTGGTTTAGACAAAGACACTTGCCCGACCCCGGAATCGAACCCGGGACCCGTTAATCCAAAGGCGGCACATCTAACCACTAGACCATATTCACGGAGGGTATTTAGCCTACTGTGCCACGGTGGCAAGACGGGTTGGCACAGGGTTTGTATCAAGTTTTCCTTCTCTTGCGGCTAGGTGATCTGCCATTTACGTTCCTTCAGTCGCCTCTTACGAGACCCTCAGTATAGCATGGGTTGGTGACATTGTGTATTCTAAATCCGTCACCACACGGCTTATTAATTTGGTTACTGTAATATAATCCGGGTCGGATCTAACTCTTCGAGAGAGATCTTTTTGTCCACAATTGATAAAGTCTACAATCAATTTGTGTTGCCAGTGAAGGCATACAGTACAGAGACGTTGTCGATCAATATGGGCTACATCAAAAGGCTCAAAGTCACCCGAAGGGCAATGTAGATGGTTATCCTCGGAGTTTCCCTGCGGGATCGAATCAGAAATGAGGAGATACGCAGAAGAACCGGACATAGCTCTCAGGATTGCCAAACTTAAGTGGCAATGGGCAGGGCACATAGCTCACAGGACTGACACCCGATGGGGCAAAAAAGTCCTCGAGTGGCGACCGCGTTTCGGAAAGCGCAGTGCTGGTAGGCCTCCCACACGGTGGACCGACGACCTGGTTAAGGTCGCCGGAAAGCGAAGGATGTGGGTGGCTCAGGACCGGCCTTCGTGGAAATCCTGTGGAGGCCTATGTCCAGCAGTGGAAGTCTTTTGGCGGAAATGACGATAATAAATAATAATAAATATCCTTGGACATTTCACACAACGCCATCTCGTCCCAAGCTAAGCAACTAAATGCTTGTGTTATGGTAACGAGATGGATGATAAACTACTTAAATACATTTTTTTTTGTAAATACATACTTATTATAGATAGAAATGACACCCAGACTCCGAGCCAGTGCCTCTGGTTTAGACAAAGACACTTGCCCGACCCCGGAATCGAACCCGGGACCCGTTGATCCAAAGGCGGCACATCTAACCACTAGACCAACGAGGCATATAATCTGAATATAATCATAATGATGAATATAATCCCACGTCAAGTAAATAAAAACCAGGGTCGCATTATTATATTAACGACCCCTTGTCTCTTAGGGTTAGTGTCAGAACAAACTTTGGTGTTACGGACAAATGGAAAAGTAGGCATCGAAGCCAGTTTGGATTTCTGAGAATCTTAGCCTCAGACATAGGATTTAGTTATTACTTGGAAGTGGTAATTGTAAGTGTCAAATTATTAATCCAATCTGTACTGAAATGTCTGAATATAATATTTCCATCGGAAATATACTCGTAATTTTATTGATGGCGCCAATTTCGTAACGTGGAAAAAATATTATTAGAATACTTTTGTTATTATAGAACTTACTATTGAACTAACATAGTGTTACCACCCCATTCCATCCTGAGGGTGTAGTGAGAGCCGTCAAAAGGAAATGATTAGGCCGAAAACGTAGCCCTAACGGGTGATTTTCGTATCAAGAGAAGTAGAATTTCGTATCCAAATCAAGAAATTCTGTGCCACCCCGTCTGGCCAGTTTGGCACAGCTAGTAGTAGTAGTAATAATATTTTTTTCAATAAATCGTAAATTTTTTTCATACCATTATTTTTGTATAGACCTTTTAGCTTTTAAATGACTCACTGCCATGTTGGGCAACCTCCAAATTTGGTTTGACCACATAATTACCGATTGTCCCATTTGATGGGTCGAGGACGGCAGATGGCGGTGGCATCGTGTTAATTTTTTTTTTATGTAAAAATAGGCTTACGTGACCTCAATCTCGCTTGATGGAAGGCGAAGATGAGGCCTAAGATGGTACACGTTTGCCTAGAAGGTGTCTGTTCACTTTGGCCTTAAAGAGGTCCAGATTATATCAATCCGGAAAAACAGACCTCGGCAAAGAGTTCCACTCCTTAGCTGTTCGCATAATGTATGAAGACGCCAGGAAGAAGAGAATTTGCGCCTGTTTCTCGTAGAAGATGTAAATTCGATTAAATGTTGTCATACTGACCAAGTATTTTTTTAATAAGAGTGTATCTCCTGCATTATGTTATAACCTGTATCGCGGGGCAGTCTACAAACATGATATTCACGTCCACAAATGACGTGCCGTGACGAACATGCCTCTCGTTTATACAAAGACACTTGCCGGGCCCTGGAATCGAACCCGGGACTCAGTGATCCAAAGGCGGCACATCCAACCCCTAGACCAACGAGGCAGTCTGGCAGTCAACGAGGTTGCATGATATGTAAGTAAAAACTACACACACTTTTACACCACACACACACACACACGCAAAGTTCTGGTAATTGAAACTTTAATATTTAACCACATTGACATAATTTCTTATAAACATTCTAGACGTTTCCATTATATTTCTTTACTAAAAAGGGTCGACAATGCCTAATAAACCAGCCAAGCTATATAATCAACTCAGTGTCTAGAATATTCGGCGTCTGGCGTCACTTGAATAATAATTTTGTCTCAGTCTTAATATTATCATCTTTGACTTCCTCACCAAATGCTACAGAAATTACTAGCAAAAGAAAATTGTAACTAATTAATGTTCATTCATAAATTTCCGCATTTCCGCTCAAAGAGAGAGCATTGCCTAACCTCAACTACTTAATAAGATGGTAAGCTATCCTTCCCAAATGTATTCTACTTTAACATGACTTACTGCTGTAGTCATTGGTCCATGTGGTAGCGGAGGAAGAATACTACCACCCCATATCTGCCCGTGGGTGTCGTAGAAGGCGACTAAGGGACAAGAGACGTTGGGCAGCAGCGACGTTCTGTTCAAAACACACCATCCATCACTGCGATCGCCAACCCGCCTGCCAAGCTTGGCAATTAACCACCCCATGAATGGACACAAATGGAAAAACGGCCCCCAGGCCTCGGCAGCCCCGCTATTCCTTCGGCCACGGTAGCAGCCAAGGTAACGGTGGGGCAGGGGGTGCAAAGAAAGGCCTCCCTCACGGTGGACCGTTGACCTGGTTAAGGTCGCCGGAAAACGATGGATGCGGGCGGCCCAGGACCGGCCTTTGTGGAAATCCTTGGGGGCGGCCTATGTCCAGCAGTGGACGTCTTTTGGCTGAAATGATGATGATGAAACATGACTTACTGCTGAGACGGGCCTCCTCCAATTACATGGAAGGTAATTAGCCTACTGTATCACGCTGGCGACACATTTTGGCACAACACAGGCTAATTACCCATTAATGTACGTCAAGGAGCCTTTACTCAAAAGTGGGACACTAGGGCCTAAGCAGAAGCTGTAGCTATGTCAATCTTCTGAGATTTTTTAATTTCTCAATAAACCAAATAAAAAACATTGAAAATAATTTTCATTGGCTTGTATTCAAAACTTTCTATTCCTAAAAACCTAATTACGTATTTCATAATAAATTATCGATATTGCTTGCTGCATCGTAATAATCGTTATAGTCAAAGAACCAGACATTTTAGTCATTTTGTCATTCATAGGTTAATAACATATTTAAAGTTACTGTCTTTGTACGTTACATAATTATAGTCGTCCTATGACAACTAATGAAATTAGCACACCTGACAACTGTTATATTTTTTCTCTATATTAGAATATTATAAAAAGGAACGTTTCCATTTCAAGCATTTCCAAAAGGAACCAGCATCTATCGGATGTAAAAGATAATGTAGTTAATCTTTATTTTACCAACGTATCCTACGCTTGTTTATTAATCATAACATTAGTCAGTCCTGGATACTTAAATGTACATCATGTGATACAAGAAAAGAGATAAAACCAATAAATTTAAATAAATTTCTTTTAAGTATTTAATTCTTAAAATAAAATTGACGCTTGCTCCTACACTAGTAAGACACGAAGGAGAATTCACAAAATGAGTGAACATTTGGCAAGATTCCCAAGCCTTCGATATTAGTCTATCATTTGCTTGCTCATTTTAATGAGCTGTAGGTATGTATATCACTCGAATTTCACTGTCACCAAATTTAACTTTATTTTGGTATTAATATAAATATTATATTATAGTTTGCCCGGCCTCCCACTCGGTGGACCAACTTGGTTAAGGTCATCGGAATTTAGTGAACTAGAATAGAAAAATCTAGGAAAACACCATCTATTACAACACCCTCAGAATGAAATGGGGTGTTGACACTATGAATCCAAAATCCTATGAATATACCTATAATGTCTAATACCCATGCGAAACCGGGTTACGTCGTTAATATTCCTATAAAGTCCGTCATCTAAGGAACATTTATCACTGTTGTGAACCAAATAACCCTTAGTGCGTAAAGCCACATCATACTATAGACTTTTTGCTCAGTAATTAAGTTTTTGTAATGAGTTCTTGTTCCATTAACTTATTAAAATATTATTTTGAATGAACTATTTACAGTAACGTGGTCGCTCACTGTAGGCGCCATCAGAAGGCTCAAAGTCACCCAAAGGGCAATGGAGAAGGCTATGTCCGGAGTTTCCCTGCATCATCGAATCAGAAACGAAGAGCTACGCTACGCAGATACCATAGTTAGCAACGTAGCCCACAAGATTGCCAAACTTAAGTGGCAGTGGGCAGGGCACATCGCTCGCAGGACTGACCCTCGATGGGGCAGAAAAGTCTTCAAGTTGCGACCGCGTTCCGGACAGCGCACTGCTGATAGGCCGCCTATACGGTAGACCGATGACTTGGGTAAGGTCGCCTGAAAACGATGGACTTTTCTAGAAATCCTTCGTCACTTATGTCCAGCAGAGGACTTATTTTGGCTGAAATGATGATGATGATGATTTTAGTTAAAATAACAAAACAATTTTCGTGAAGGTTTATTAGTTTATTGGGTCAAGGGATCAAAACAAGTGTCTTTTGTATTTCTGGAGCGCGATTCCTGTCTGCGATACACAAAAACATCGTACAACAAAACACAAAAGAACAACATTGTCTACAGAAATGTACACAACATAATACAAGGTATAACACCGACAGAATGGATAGAAGTCGTCGTTTCAGCCCATAAATGACCCACTACTGAGTCGGGCCTCCTCCAAATTCATGGAGGGCAATTAGCCTACTGTGCCACGCTGGCAAGACGGGTTGGCACAGGGTTTGCATCAAGTTTTCCTTCTCTTGCGGCTAGGTGATTTGCCTCTTGCGTTCTTTTAGTCACCTCTTACGACACCCGGGAAGACGGTATGGGTTGGTGACATTGTGTAGTGTACCAACATATTAAACTGTATGCAATCATCATCATTTCAGCTAAGGATTTGCACAAAGGCCGATCCTTGGTGGACCGCAATGAATTCATTGACTAGCTTACGCACGCGGCTTCATCCGTGGCCTTTTTTATTAATACGCTTTTATTAGCTTCGCTTGTATGTATGTAACGGAATCTTTGAACATGATTTTGACCTAGTTAAAATCGTCGGATTAACACGAAATTTGGCATAATTATTAAGGACCGATGACAATTCAATATTTTAAACATTTTGACCCATTATCATTAATAGAATGATAATAATAACGGTGATCAAGGTGGAACACCGCTCTTCGATGCAATAGCTAATAGAGATGTAAATATCATAAAGCTATTGTTTAACGTTTTTGTGATTATTTAGCAATAGCTTTATGATATTTCAACTAAAAAATAAAAAATAAATAATTGTTTAAAAAAAATTAAAAATACGCTTTTATAGAAAATCGAACTAAAAAATAGAAAATCAATTTGAGTTAAAAATAGTGTCAGACAAAATGATTTTATTGTAAAAAGCGTGGGGTGCTTTTCAGGATAGTATCAAAATAACCCTTCTAGTCATATCTGTTCATAAAATATTTAGAACTATTGATACCATGCACCCCACGCTTTTACAATAAAATCATTTTGTCTGACACTATTTTTAATTCAAATTTATTTAAACAAAACCCCTGCATTCGGTATTACACTGGGTATCAGGCAGTTAACAAACATGTAATTCACGAACACAAATGACACCCAGACTATGGGCAAGTGCCTCTGGTTTACACAAAGGCAGCTCATTCCCAGAATCGTCCCGTCACCCGTAATCCTAAGGCGGCACTTCCAACCCTTAGACCACAATAACAATTGCAACACACATACGTTCTTTTATCTTTATCAATAAGTTACATTTACGTATCACAAAATGTCTCGCGTTGAGCAGAGGTCGTCCATTTTGTTACGCATCAGATTTCTTTTCGTTTTTTCAAGGAAAGAAATATAACCTCGATTCTTGTACAGTTTCATACGCTTGACGGGTCGTTCTCTTCCCTGCAATATGGTTGAGGAGGGCGATGGCTGCCGCATGCGTCATGCTTGTGAACAGGTGCCGTTGCTGGGGGTCGGTTGGGTCGGGCGTTAGAAGGTTAGTATTGTTGATTAGATCTGGCTGATGTTTGGCCCTTTGCGACTATTGCGCGCGTTTGCTCTCACAAACTGTCTTATCACGGCCTTGTACCTAAAAATGGCGATCTAAAAAGAGCAACTACAGAGTTTCTTGCCGGCTCTTCTCTGTAGAACTGCATTCCGAACCGGTGGTAGATGGTAAATTTTAAATTAAATATTATTTTGTTGTTTGACTTGTCAAAAGAGCTCTAATGAGCCAACTTGATTAAATGAGTTTTGAATTTTGAATTTTGACAAGCCAATATACAATTGTGGATAGATCCATTTATATTGCATTTTTTATTTAGGTAAGGACATATTCCGTTAGGTGATGGATTTAGAATACAGAATATCACCAACCCATACCACCCTGAGGGTGTCGAAATAGGCGAATAAAGGAACGCATAAGGCAGATCACCTATCCGCAAGAGTAGGAAAACTTGATCTAACCCGCCTTATCCGCGTGGTAATTTCCCTCCATTAATTTGGAGGAGGCATGACCCAGTAGAGGCTAATTTATGGGCTGCAATGATTTTACAGGTGGCCTGATTCAGCAGCGAACAATTCATGCCAGCCCTTAAGCCATTTACACTTTTTTCTTCTTACTTACTCTACAGGTACTCTAAATCCTACAATCATAACAATAGGATTGCCTATTGACTGCCTCGTTGGTCTAGTGGTTAGATGTGCCGCCTTTGGACCAACGGGTCCCGGGTTCGATTCCGGGGTCGGGCAAGTGTCTTTGTCTGAACCAGAGGCACTAGCTCGGAGTCTGGGTGTCATTTCTATCTATAATATGTATGTATTTACAAAAAAAAATGTATATAAGTAGTTTATCATCCATCTCGTTACCATAACACAAGCATTAAGTTGCTTAGCTTGGGACGAGATGGCGTTGTGTGAAATGTCCAAGGATATTTAATAGGATCGATAGTACTACAGACAATATTTACAAGGCAATGCAATTATTGGCACAGGGTTTATATATTTTTTTCCTTCTCCTGTGGCCAGGTTAACAGTGTTAAGGTGAATGTTCCAGGGTAACCCGCGAAATTCAAATTTTCGTACGTTTTCGTACGTTTTACGTTCGTACTCATCAATACAACCCTCCAAGTTCATAAAGGTGCAAGAAAAACTTTTTCAAGCTTAAAGTCATTCTTGCACCTTTATGAGCATGGAGGGTTGTATTGATGAGTTTGATGATTATAATTCTATAACTACATACGTCTTACAGCCGCAAATAACATTTTAATCAACATACAACCTAGCACTGACCTGCAAATTGCAAAAAACGTACGAAAATTTGAATTTCGCGGGCTACCCTGGAACATTCACCTTAACGGCCTTTGGTAATAGCTTTTGTCGACTCTTACGACACCATCTCACGATTTTTATTCGTTACGATTTTTAAAGTGCGAATTAATATCGCAAACGACAATAGTCCCTACACAAACGATTTATTGTCCTAGTGCGCGGAATATAGTGCTCTTCTATTGTTCACAGATTTGTGATGTTTTTTTTTTTTGGACATTTCACGCAACGCCATCTCCTCCCAAGCTTAGCAACTTAATGCTTGTGTTATGGTAACGAGATGGATGATAAACTACTTATATACATTTTTTTTTTGTAAATACATACATATTATAGATAGAAATGACACCCAGACTCCGAGCCAGTGCCTCTGGTTTAGACAAAGCGACTTGCCCGACCCCAGAAACGAACTCAAAAGGAACTTTATTTACGTAGGTTTCATCACAAAACTCTTATAAATCGTCATATCCATAAACACCATTATCTACTTACGGCCCCTGTCCCACACTAGGTCCCACAGTAGGCGGTAGTCTCCACACACACCTATCAGTCGTCATACCTACATTCACACCTTTCTCACACAACTCCTCATTCCTGCAATCCCTCCATCTCCCCTGATCGCTCACAATCCCTGTGTTGACTCACATTCATACCGAAACTACCACCGGTTCGGAAGGCTGCTCTACAGAGAAGAGCCGGCAAGAAACTCTGTAGTTGTTTTTTTTTTAAATTATTGGTCTTGTTTACAAAAAGCACTAAACAGCATACTGAGAGCAAGTTCGCAAGATGAGAGAATCGTAGTACTACTATTGCTCAGCCCATATATGACTCACTTCTGAGTCAGCGGTGACCTATGTATTCTAAATAACCACACGAATAAATACGAAAACACAAAGAACCTTAATCCCCGTACAGAATCTAATGATACCACGCAAACGTACAAAGAAGAGGGAAAAAAATAAGCTGACATGTAATAAATTGCAAGACGAAAGAATTCTCGTCCAAAGCTTATGTTTAATCGCGGACATGCAATTTCCTTGTTTCATTTTTATTCTTGCTAGTGCATTTCTCTGAGGTGAAATTTCTTTTCCACTTTTGAAATTAACGCCGCGGCCGTAGTTTGTATAGCTTGACCTAAAAACTTGCTGTGCGATAAAAATAATGTAAGTTTATAGATAACACTTTATTGCACATTTACGACATTAACATAGCTTACAGGAGAAATTATACAAAACACTTACAATTGGCGGCATATCTTCAGTTACATTAAACAAACTGTAATACACTTCAAAAACGCTATATCTACATATTCGAGCTCTAGCATATCTAACTTAACTTTGCTTTGCTATGTCCTTTAAACAATCCCTGTCTCATATTTAGATTTCATCATCATCATTTTAGCCAAAAGGCCTCCCTCAAGGATTTCCACAGAGGCCGGTCCTGGGCCACCCGCATCCATCGTTTCCCAGCGACCTTAACCAGGTCATCGGTCCAACGTGTGGGAGGCCTACCAGCACTGCGATTTCCGCTTTAGATTTATTTTACTTTAGTAAAGACGACTCCCCCTTCAACTTCTACTTTTCAGCCCATAAATGACCCACTGCCGAGTCGGGCCCCCTCCAACGCCATGAAGAGAAATTATCCTACTGTGCCACGCTAACCAGACGAGTTATAAATAAATAAATAAATATCCTTGGACATTTCACACAACGCCATCTCGTCCCAAGCTCAGCAACTTAATGCTTGTGTTATGGTAACGAGATGGATGATAAACTACTTATATAATTTTTTTTTGTAAATACATACATATTATAGATAGAAATGACACCCAGACTCCGAGCCAGTGCCTCTGGTTTAGACAAAGACACTTGCCCGACCCTGGAATCGAACCCGGGACCCGTTGATCCAAAGGCGGCACATCTAACCACTAGACCAACGAGGTTTTGAATCAAATTTTCCTTATCTTGCTTCTAGGTGTTTTCTATCTATAATATCTATGTATAAGTAGTTTATCATCCATCTCGTTACCATAACACAAGCATTAAGTTGCTTAGCATGGGACGAGATGGCTTTGTGTGAAATGTCCAAGGATATTTTATTTATTTATTCTAAATCCGTCACCAAACGAATCCAACCCAGCAAGGGTTTTATTAAACGAGAAGCTTTTACCAATAAATAATTATATCTTAAGCTTAATAATTATATCTAAGATAAATAATATCTTAGGCTTACACAAGAATCGAAACGGGTTTCCATGATCCAAATATCCAAGCCCTAAACCAACAAGGCACCCTTCTAAAAAACTTTCTAACACGAATATTATAGCTACTACTACCTACTACTACTCGGCCCATAAATGGCCCACTGTTGAGTCGGGCGTCCTCCAGTTACACGGAGGGTCATAAGCCTACACTGCCACGCTGGCCAGACGGGGTGGCAAGGTTTCCTTGTCTTTCAGTTTCCAGCTACGTTATCGGTCCTGACATTTCCTATTGTCGGCTCTTACGATACACTCAGGATGTAATAGGGTGGTAATGCCGGCCTAGTTGTACCTAAATCATCACTACATAGTATAAAACAAAGTCGCTGTCGTCTGTCCGTCCCTATGTATGCTTAAATCTTTAAAACTACGCAACGGATTTTGAAGCGGTTTTTTGTAATAGATAGAGTGATTCGAGAGGAAGGTTTATGTGTATAATACATGCATAATATTGTAGAGAAACACTCATAATTTTAGATGTTAATTATTGCACCCGGGCGAAGCCGGGGCGGGTCGCTAGTAATAAATAATTCACGAGCCGCAAGAGTAGAAAAACTTGATTTAAAACAAACCTTAACAATATCAGGCAGAGGGCCGCCCCAGCAGCAAGTATCTCGGTAAGCCAGAGATAATTACGCTCGTGAATCAAATCTTTGATCCAAATATCCAACCCCTAAACCAAAAAACACGAATATTATAGCAACAGTTGACTCCAATCGACAACCATTCGTATCTCTTCAAACAAAATATCACCTCTACCCAAATCAACACCCATCCGCCGCGTAAAAAAATTACCTTCAGAATAAGGTGGAAAATCGTTAGCCTCTAATGGAATCGAGTGCGGATTAACTTGCAGATCCTCCTAAAGGTCCGATTTAGATCCGACACTGATTGATGAACCGTCCGATCATTTTAGATAGACTCTATTTTAAATTATATAAAGTGCTTAACACACAGCAACGGGATTGTTTTAAAATACTCGCGGTGAGTAATTAATCACTTTTGTGACTCTTTCAGACTTAGAAGCTGTTTAAGCAAAAAAATATAATTAAAAATGTTTTTGTTTTCTTGATAAATAACAGTAATTACATAAGCTTGCGTCAAAATGTCATTTCAATCTACATTAGTTCAAATTGAGGAAAAATATGCTTGAATTTTTTTTATTTTAATACCCGTAAAGTTAACGTAATATTATTAATTTCACATTCTTATAAGCGACTATCATAATCACCTATCATGATCATCAAATCCACCAAAAGATGTCCACTGCTGAACGTAGGCCTCCCCCAAGGATTTCCACAGAGGCCAGTCCTGGGCCTCCCGCATACATCGTTTTCCGGCGAACTTAACCAGGTCATCGGTCCACCGTGTGGGAGGCATACCAGCACTGTGCTTTCCGGAACGCGGTCGCCACTCGAGGACTTTTCTGCCCCATCGGGCGTCGGTCCTGCGCGCTATGTGCCTTGCCCACTGCCACTTAAGTTTGGCAATCCTGTGGGCTATGTCGGTGACCCTGGTTTGCCTGCGTATCTCCTAATTTCTGATTCGATCTCACAGGGAAATTCTGAGCATAGCCCTCTCCATTGCCCTTTGAGTAACTTTGGGCCTTCTAATAGAGCCCATAGTGAGTGACCACGACTCTGTGCCATATTAATTTCATCATTGGCAACACACATTGTATGAAGACTTTTGTCTGACGCTCATAAATGAACATTCTACCCGTCTAATGCTAACTGGACCTTTGTTGTGGATGTTGGCACAACCAGTGGTATCACTCACATTATCTATTAAGGTGACCCTCTTAATGTGCCAGTATGATTTTGGCAGCAACAATGAAAAGTGACTGCTTTCCAATTTCCTGATCTCTGGCAAATTTCGTCGTCGTTTCTGCCCATAGCTAACCCACTACTGAGACGGGGCTCCTCCAAATTCATGGAGGAAAAGTTAGCTATTATGAAAAACCGCTGCATTACTACTAACATGTATCGCGAGGGCGGTCTCATCATCATCATCAGCCTATTTCAGTCCACTGCTGGACGTAGGCCTCCCCTATGGCTCGCCACTGAACCCAGTCTTCGGTTCTATGCATCCAGTTACTGCCGGCTGCCCGCCGCAGATCGTCGCTCGACCTAGCAGGGGGGCGTCCCACCCTCCGTTTACAAACATGAAATTCATGAACATACATTTCACCCAGACTCGGAGCAAGTGCCTCTGGTAAACACAAAGACACTTGCCCTAACTTGGAATCGAACCTGAGATCCGTGATCCAAAGGCGGCTCATCTAACCCCCAAACCAACTGTTAGTTACATTTTTTCTTCTTCTTCTTAGATTAATAGCTTGTCATTTTCATTTCTTTTCTCGTAAGAAATGTCACATTTCCAAAAAATATTATAAAGAAAAATCACACTGGCAGAATACGTCAATTCCATTCAAGTTTCCTCTGAGTCAGAAAAATAAACAAAGAAGTCATGACCCTCTTTAAGGTTCTATAATAAAGAGATTAAGGCACCTGTTGTTGCAAAGCTGTTATTTTGGCGCGTGACGGGATTAAATCTGTGGTTAGGGACAATTAAAGTTTTGAAACTTTATTGTTTCGCAAAATGTAACCATAATGGTAATGAAATAAAGACCTTTTAAGTAAAATGTGTTAATCGGAACATCGACATGCATGGCTTTTGGTATTTAAATATATTTTGGATTACTGTCTATGTGGCAAACCTCTTGAATGTTGTACTTTATTTATTATCTGACTTCTAAAAGTAGGGTATCAATACGGTTGCATGTTATTTTTTAATCATTAGTCTAATTAATAGTACTAATTATATAAACGCGAAAGTTTGTAAGTATGAATGGACGGATGTTTTTTACTCTTTCACATAAAAACTACTGAATGGAATTTACTAAAACTTTACAATAATATAGCTTATACATCAGAATAACCCATAGGCTACAGTGTATAAAGATATTTTGTGAATTGTTTAAAATATACAAACAGCTCTACACTCGCGGCGCGAACGGTCGCCAAAGCCCGCGACAACTGCGAATCACGAGCACAGGGTAATACAGAGCGAAACCTTCTAAAGAGTGAGCAAAATTGTTACCTATTTTTATAGAGTTGGCACAGGAGGATTAAATTAAATACACAAAAGTTTGTTTACATCTATTTGTCATTTAATAATTTGAGAAATACTTTTAGTCATAAACTAATCACATCATTTCAAAAAGTCTTCATTGGTCTTTGTAATAATTAAAAAAGATATGTTTTTATTTTTTCGATTGCTGTTCATGCACACAGTACAATAAACCAGATTTACACTCTTTCTAATTTAATCAAATTTCAATTTTAAACAAACACGCACGCCGCGATACGCAGCGAGCGGCGAGGTAGCCCTTTGTTAAAGCACTGGCCGAACCAGTATAAACCGGTTTCGTTCCGTACGTGACGAGCCGCCAGTGGCCCCGCACACACGCGGACCGTGCTTGTAGTAGTGTACCTATGGTGGCGCTGTTCTTAGAAGGTTTCGCTCTGTATTACTCTCTACTCCTGTGTCACGAGTGCAGATGTGGTTCACGCCTTTTCTTTCGCGCTTCGCACCGTTCCCCGATCAGTGACAGATTTTTGGCCCGCAACGAAGGATTTGCGTCAGAAATCACGTCGTCATCCATCATAGCCGCGAACAAAACCGTAAAACCTTGCGAATGTGGAGGGATACAGTTCACCCGCGGGTCACGGCGTTTAGTCACGGTGTGAATTCTCGGCACGACATCACACGTGAGTGTAGAGCCGGCTTAACAATGACTGTCAAGAAAGTAGAAAAAAATCTGACAATCAATTAAATTCCATCACCACGCGGGTAAAACCGCGGGTAAAACCGCTAAATCATGATAAAGTGCTGAAAGCTAAATTTTTATTCACGAAATGTGATTCAGATCCAATCGCTGGAATTTATTACTGGCCAGAGATATTCGGTCAGGGGATTAAATTGGTGAGGAACGACTGTTATGATAAATGTTATGCCCCAGGAAACAGCTACAGTTCGTTGCACACAACATGTCACTGATTTCGGCGGAAAAGGTTTTCCTTGACGCTTGTCGAGTGTACTTACTTACATCTCAGCCCAGAAATAACCCACAGATGAGTCGGGCCTCCTCCAACTACACGGAGGGTATTTAGCCTACTGTTTATGGTTAAAGGTTTCGGTCGGTTTGTAGGACCGTCATTCAAACAGGTTTTAATACAAATAAACTACCACTGGTTCGGAATGCTGTTGTACCGGAGCAAGCAAGAAAATATGTAGTTCAATTTTGGCTACACACTCCATAAAGTGCCCACAGAACCATGAGAGCAGGTTCGCTTACGTCACACAGATATTTTTACTTGTAACTTAAGCCAACATAGACTGGATTTAGTCGCGTCGATACAAATGTTGATCCAAATTGTTCAATCTGCAGTCGTCACTGAGGCGATAACCAAAGGAAGTCAATAGGTAGATTGGAGCGCAATTACCATATTTCCGGTCCCCGGAGTCCCACATAACTGGCTGGCGCTAAGCGGTCGGGTATCTTTATGGACTTCCATCGTAAAAATATGCTGCTTCACAGATGTTTGATATATCTAGGGCCTCAAAGAGCAACACTGATACGCTAGTTGTAATCAAACGGCTTCCATCATTATTCAGTATATTTTGAACTAGCGACCCGCCCCGGCTTCGCACGAGTGCAGTGATGAACATCTCAATTTATCAGTGTGTCTCTACAATATTATGCATGTATTATACGTATAAACCTTCCTCTTGAATCGCTCTATCTATTAAAAAAACCGCTTCAAAATCCGTTGTGTAGTTTTAAAGATTTAAGTATACATAAGGACGGACAGACGACAGCGACTTTGTTTTATACTATGTAGTGATAGTGATAGTGATGATGCTGCATTAAAAAACGGCATTATTTGATTTGCACTCTTATCAAGTATAGTATAGTTACAGTTTCAGCCCATGAATGACCCACTACTGAGTCGGGCCTCCTCCAAATTCATGGAGAGAAATTAGCCTACTGTGCCACTTTGGCAAGACGGATTGGCACAGGGTTTGTATCAAGTTTTCCTTCTCTTGCGGCTAATTGATTTGCCACTTGTGTTCCTTTAGTCGCCTCTTACGACACCCTCGGGATGGGATGGTACCTCATATTTTTAACACTCCATAATTTCCAGAGACAAAAAATCAGCTTCGTACAAAATAGAGAGGGCAAAGTTACAAATGTATGTGACAGTCCCGTTTCCTGAGGCCAGTCGCAAACTTTTATTCATGAACGCTGGGGTATGGTGTGTGGGAAAAATTTGAATGCGAAACTACATTTACGACAATCTCGCATGTTTTTGGCTCCGAACTTGTACTCGAAATGTTACGGGTTTATTTCCAACCGTATAAATTATAGCACTGTATTTGGACTCCCGATAAGCAAATACTGCACAGGGTGTAGCTTCGAAAACTTTGATAGTACTACTGATAAAGATTGGTCGTGTGGTGGATATGGCATACGTAATGTCACAAACCCACACTATCCATCCATCCACATATCAGGTGCGAAGAGGCAGATAAGAGAAGGCCATAAGAGAAGGAAAAATTGATACGAAACCCTTTTTTTTACGTCGGAGATCCTTATGGATTGGCCGTTGAGAAATGGCCGGGATATGTGGGACTCCGGGGCGCGTAGAGATGGTAAATTGCGCCCCGACCTACCCACTAAAACCGACGGCGATCCTTGCCTGCCCAAGCCACGGGATTCACTCCCATTGCAGAGAGCATGCTCCGTGACCCTGGGGGCCGTGCCAACCCGTCATGCAAGCGTGGCGCAGTAGGATAATTTCCCTCCTTAAATTTGGAGGAGGCCAGGCTCAGTATGGGTCGTTGATTCATATTGATGAATACTTTTTACCGATAAAAGTAAACCGACTTCCCAATAGGCACTAAAATATGAAAAATAAACAAAACACTGAAGTCAGTGCCTCAGGCTTAAGAAGGTTTTATTATTCGAGTCGAAATAATACAAATTTTGCCTTTTACATATCTTCCTGATTACTTTTCAAATTTTCTGCCAAACAGCTGAACCGATTTGTACCCAATAAAAACCGAATAATTTTTATTTATTTATTTATTTATATACTTTATTGCACAGACAAACAAAATTAACACAAACAATAAGAACCTTATGAGTATTTGTACAATGGGCGGCCTTATGGAGTAACCACTTGAGCTGTTTACGAAATTCGGAGACATGGTCATATTTCCTCAATCCAAATATGAACCGAATGCAAAAGTTTTGGAGACGCTCAAGCTTATCTAGAAGGTTTTCAGAGAGATCAAGATATTCAAGGATAGGGAGTAGTAGAGATTGAGCAAGCGCAATTTTTGTGGCAATAGGGAGGAAGTTACGTAGCCGTTTTAGTGAACCTGCTGACGCAAAAACCTTTTTTTTTGGAAACAGATTATAATTTACGGTAACAAAGATTAAAAAACATGCAACTGAAAGAGAAAATCGCTTTTGAAATCGGTTGAAAAATATTGTTCAAATGTCAGAAGCAGTTACCCAACTTTGTTCTATTTTTTAATTTTATTCATTTGGCACAGGCCTTAATATCAAGTTTTCGTTCTCTTATGGCTACGTTGTCAGCCTTATCATTTCCTTTTGTAGGCTCTTATGACTGACTCAATATGTGTTCTAAATCCGTTTCCACGCAGATAAATGTACACTGATCGCGATCCGATTCGAGCGTAAGTATAGTATACTTATATCAGATGACAGCTCGAAGCCATCTGCGTCATGTTCATTCAATAAGCGCTAAGTGCTATCCACAATGAAATTGGAATCAAATCGACCGTGTAACGCACCCTTTATGGCCCTTGCCTTTTCTTCGAGTCTCGTAATTTGAATGCCTTATGGAGTGTTACGTTGAATTGTATGGAGATCCGTGTTAGCAGATTTAAGAATCGGATTAACAAGAACCTTAAGTGCTGAGGATGAGACGAGAAATATTGTTACGCCTAAATTTTTTCGAATGGCCATACATTATTCAATGTTATAGGACCTGAAACTTTTTGGAATTTCTGGTTAAGGTTTAAATAAAGTAGTGTGTAGAAGTGGTTATAATTTAAGTTTAAGATATGAATATTTTTACAATGATTTTTGTTTTAATTAGTTCAGTGTTTTTATTGTATACTAGCTGTACCCGCGACTTCGTCCGCGTGGAATTTAAAAAAAGTTAATTAGTTCATTAATATTTTTTTTTGGTTTTTGCATTTATTTTAATTATCATTTATTTTCAGTTTTTGTTGGCTTATTTATCGAATCTTCTTTGATATTGAGATTGTGAATATCATCATAAATACTATGTATTAAAGTTTCAGTGTCCACCACAACCTAACAAAGACTGGTAGGAAGTTCTATATCATGATTACTATTGACTTCTAGACACTTTCCCTCTCCAACATCAAGAAGAATTTTACTAAATTCTGAATCAGCTGAATGATGTGCTCTCATGTTTTGTTTTAAATTAAGTTTTTAACAATGTCTCCAAAGTACTAAACGTTTTAGCCGGAACAAACAGACAGAGAGACAAAAATTAAAAAAAAATATTTTGGTCTATTTGCTGTTTAAACATACTTACGCATTTAGTAAAAAGTTGTTTTTTTATTATTACAATCAGACACTCCAATTTTATTTATTTCTATAGAAGATGTATAGACTAAATAAAAGTAGCCTAAGTTACTCCTTATATCATCAGCTACCTATCGGTGAAAGTCCCGTCAAAATCGGTCCAGCTGTTCCAGAGATTAGCCGGAACAAACAGACAGACAGACAGACAGACAGACGGACAGACAGACAAAAATTTAAAAATATTTTATTTTGGTCTATGTGCTGTGTATACAGACTTACGCATTTAGTAAAAAGTTGTTATTTTATTATTACAAACAGACACTCCAATTTTATTTATTTGTATAGAGTATAGATGTATAGATGTGCTGTGTATACAGACTTACGCATTTATTTATTTGTATAGATGTATAGACTAAATAAAAGTAGCCTAAGTTACTCCATATATCATCAGCTACCTATCGGTGAAAGTCCCGTCAAAATCGGTCCAGCCGTTCCAGAGATTAGCCGGAACAAACAGACAGACAGACAGACAGACAGACGGACAGACAGACAAAAATTAAAAAAAATGTTATTTTGGTCTATGTGCTGTGTATACAGACTTACGCATTTAGTAAAAAGTTGTTATTTTATTATTACAAACAGACACTCCAATTTTATTTATTTGTATAGATGTATAGATGTGCTGTGTACACAGACTTACGCATTTATTTATTTGTATAGATGTATAGACTAAATAAAAGTAGCCTAAGTTACTCCTTATATCATCAGCTACCTATCGGTGAAAGTCCCGTCAAAATCGGTCCAGCCGTTCCAGAGATTAGCCGGAACAAACAGACAGACAGACAGACGGACAGACAGACAAAAATTAAAAAAAATGTTATTTTGGTCTATGTGCTGTGTATACAGACTTACGCATTTAGTAAAAAGTTGTTATTTTATTATTACAAACAGACACTCCAATTTTATTTATTTGTATAGATGTATAGATGTGCTGTGTACACAGACTTACGCATTTATTTATTTGTATAGATGTATAGACTAAATAAAAGTAGCCTAAGTTACTCCTTATATCATCAGCTACCTATCGGTGAAAGTCCCGTCAAAATCGGTCCAGCCGTTCCAGAGATTAGCCGGAACAAACAGACAGACAGACAGACAGACAGACGGACAGACAGACAAAAATTAAAAAAAATGTTATTTTGGTCTATGTGCTGTGTATACAGACTTACGCATTTAGTAAAAAGTTGTTATTTTATTATTACAAACAGACACTCCAATTTTATTTATTTGTATAGAGTATAGATGTATAGATGTGCTGTGTATACAGACTTACGCATTTATTTATTTGTATAGATGTATAGACTAAATAAAAGTAGCCTAAGTTACTCCTTATATCATCAGCTACCTATCGGTGAAAGTCCCGTCAAAATCGGTCCAGCCGTTCCAGAGATTAGCCGGAACAAACAGACAGACAGACAGACGGACAGACAGACAAAAATAAAAAAAAATGTTATTTTGGTCTATGTGCTGTGTATACAGACTTACGCATTTAGTAAAAAGTTGTTATTTTATTATTACAAACAGACACTCCAATTTTATTTATTTGTATAGATGTATAGATGTGCTGTGTACACAGACTTACGCATTTATTTATTTGTATAGATGTATAGACTAAATAAAAGTAGCCTAAGTTACTCCTTATATCATCAGCTACCTATCGGTGAAAGTCCCGTCAAAATCGGTCCAGTCGTTCCAGAGATTAGCCGGAACAAACAGACAGACAGACAGACAGACAGACGGACAGACAGACAAAAATTAAAAAAAATGTTATTTTGGTCTATGTGCTGTGTATACAGACTTACGCATTTAGTAAAAAGTTGTTATTTTATTATTACAAACAGACACTCCAATTTTATTTATTTGTATAGATGTGCTGTGTACACAGACTTACGCATTTATTTATTTGTATAGATGTATAGACTAAATAAAAGTAGCCTAAGTTACTCCTTATATCATCAGCTACCTATCGGTGAAAGTCCCGTCAAAATCGGTCCAGCCGTTCCAGAGATTAGCCGGAACAAACAGACAGACAGACAGACAGACAGACGGACAGACAGACAAAAATTAAAAAAAATGTTATTTTGGTCTATGTGCTGTGTATACAGACTTACGCATTTAGTAAAAAGTTGTTATTTTATTATTACAAACAGACACTCCAATTTTATTTATTTGTATAGATGTATAGATGTGCTGTGTATACAGACTTACGCATTTATTTATTTGTATAGATGTATAGACTAAATAAAAGTAGCCTAAGTTACTCCTTATATCATCAGCTACCTATCGGTGAAAGTCCCGTCAAAATCGGTCCAGCCGTTCCAGAGATTAGCCGGAACAAACAGACAGACAGACAGACAGACAGACGGACAGACAGACAAAAATTAAAAAAAATGTTATTTTGGTCTATGTGCTGTGTATACAGACTTACGCATTTAGTAAAAAGTTGTTATTTTATTATTACAAACAGACACTCCAATTTTATTTATTTGTATAGATGTATAGATGTGCTGTGTACACAGACTTACGCATTTATTTATTTGTATAGATGTATAGACTAAATAAAAGTAGCCTAAGTTACTCCTTATATCATCAGCTACCTATCGGTGAAAGTCCCGTCAAAATCGGTCCAGCTGTTCCAGAGATTAGCCGGAACAAACAGACAGACAGACAGACAGACAGACGGACAGACAGACAAAAATTTAAAAATATTTTATTTTGGTCTATGTGCTGTGTATACAGACTTACGCATTTAGTAAAAAGTTGTTATTTTATTATTACAAACAGACACTCCAATTTTATTTATTTGTATAGATGTGCTGTGTACACAGACTTACGCATTTATTTATTTGTATAGATGTATAGACTAAATAAAAGTAGCCTAAGTTACTCCTTATATCATCAGCTACCTATCGGTGAAAGTCCCGTCAAAATCGGTCCAGCCGTTCCAGAGATTAGCCGGAACAAACAGACAGACAGACAGACAGACAGACGGACAGACAGACAAAAATTAAAAAAAATGTTATTTTGGTCTATGTGCTGTGTATACAGACTTACGCATTTAGTAAAAAGTTGTTATTTTATTATTACAAACAGACACTCCAATTTTATTTATTTGTATAGATGTATAGATGTGCTGTGTATACAGACTTACGCATTTATTTATTTGTATAGATGTATAGACTAAATAAAAGTAGCCTAAGTTACTCCTTATATCATCAGCTACCTATCGGTGAAAGTCCCGTCAAAATCGGTCCAGCCGTTCCAGAGATTAGCCGGAACAAACAGACAGACAGACAGACAGACAGACGGACAGACAGACAAAAATTAAAAAAAATGTTATTTTGGTCTATGTGCTGTGTATACAGACTTACGCATTTAGTAAAAAGTTGTTATTTTATTATTACAAACAGACACTCCAATTTTATTTATTTGTATAGATGTATAGATGTGCTGTGTACACAGACTTACGCATTTATTTATTTGTATAGATGTATAGACTAAATAAAAGTAGCCTAAGTTACTCCTTATATCATCAGCTACCTATCGGTGAAAGTCCCGTCAAAATCGGTCCAGCCGTTCCAGAGATTAGCCGGAACAAACAGACAGACAGACAGACAGACAGACGGACAGACAGACAAAAATTAAAAAAAATGTTATTTTGGTCTATGTGCTGTGTATACAGACTTACGCATTTAGTAAAAAGTTGTTATTTTATTATTACAAACAGACACTCCAATTTTATTTATTTGTATAGATGTATAGATGTGCTGTGTATACAGACTTACGCATTTATTTATTTGTATAGATGTATAGACTAAATAAAAGTAGCCTAAGTTACTCCTTATATCATCAGCTACCTATCGGTGAAAGTCCCGTCAAAATCGGTCCAGCCGTTCCAGAGATTAGCCGGAACAAACAGACAGACAGACAGACAGACAGACGGACAGACAGACAAAAATTTAAAAAAATGTTATTTTGGTCTATGTGCTGTGTATACAGACTTACGCATTTAGTAAAAAGTTGTTATTTTATTATTACAAACAGACACTCCAATTTTATTTATTTGTATAGACTAGCGACCCGCCCCGGCTTCGCACGGGTGCAATGATGATATATATAAAAATCTTCCTCTTGAATCACTCTATCTATTAAAGAAAACCGCTTCAAAATCCGTTGCGTATTTTTAAAGATTAAAGCATACATAGGGACGGACATACGACAGCGACTTTGTTTTATAATATGTAGTGATGTTGTGTAAAGTACTTTTCAAACTTAAAACTTTAATCAATTCAGTTTTTCAAGAACTACTTACTATAATTCTTAAATTATTATTATTATTTAAGAAGCACGATAGTTTTAGAATAGGCTGAAACGGGGGCAATAGATTTGTTTATAATTTCTTATTTTCTAATTTTAGTTAACAATCTGTGAAGTACAGACGTATTTATAAAGTTATCTGTTATTTAACGTAAGTAGCTTTTTTTTTAAAAAAAAATCCCCTTAGAAGTTTTTTTTAAAAAACAAATGAAACCCCTGCTTAGGTATAACCTGTATCGCGATGCAGGTTATACCTAGCCTACTGTACCACGCTGGTAAGGCTGGTTGGCACAGGGTTTGGTACCTATTAAACCCTGTTTTTTTTCTCTCTTGCAGCTAGGTTTTCGGCTTTGTCGATTTTTCTTTGTGGATCTTTCCATTTGTCGGCCCTTACGACACCCCAAGGATGGAATGGGTCTGTGACACAATATATTCTTAATCCGTCACCACATGGGGGCTGAACTGTTGATCATGGAACAAATATCTAATGCCTTATACTTTCGGCATAGTAACTTGTATTTTGTATCAAAAGTTACTTAGTACTTCTTCTAGCTCCAATCTCCAATGTGAATCCTATTATAATATTTAATGGTGTCATCTTGGCACGGAATACTGTGGCAAACATGGGAGCTGCAATAGCGTTATGTACTGGGTTATGTGACATCTAGATAGCTTCATAAAATGTTGGTTCGGGTTAAACCGAGTGGAACCGGTGAATTTATTGGTACAACTTCAGGTAGAGTTAATGCGATACGAACCAATCTTGTATTGTATCCAGAAAATGGCTTCTTTAAGTATTTGGTTTGTAGTATCATAAAGTCTATTTATACTAACCTTGCGCTAAATGCGTTCCGTGGGGTAAATAATTTAGAATACTAGGTGGCACCACCCCATTCCATCCCCAGGGTGTCGTAAGAGCTGATAAAAGGAAAAGTTAAGGCTGATAGCCTAGCCGTAAGAGAGGGAAAACTTGATACGAAACCCTTTTTTTTACGTCGGAGATCCTCATGGATACTCGGCCGTTGGGGACTGGCCGGGGTATGTGGGACTCCGGGGCGCGTAGAGATAGTGAATTGCGCCCCGACCTACCCACTAAAATCGACGGCGATCCTCGACTGCCCAAACCACGGCCACGGGATTCACTCCCATTACGGGAGCATGCTCCGTGACCCTGGGGGCCTTGGCCCGCCTCTTATAAAGCTAGTGAAGCCCCATGCTCCAAGGCGGGCTCCTCCGATTATGAGGGGGGGGGGGGGGGTGATTATGAGGTCGTGTGCCAACCCGTCTGGCCAGCGAGGCACAGTTGGCTAATTACCCTCTATGTAACTGGAGGAGGTCTGACTGAGCAGTGGGTATGGGCTGCGTAGTAGTAGTACTTTTTTTTATTTTTTTTTATTTAATTTAATTTTAATTTAATTGAATACTCTTAATTGCACGTCAGGAAAAGAATAAAACTTAAAACAAAGCAAAATACAACTGAATTAACCATTTGCTTTTTTGGTGACGCTGGTAAAATATTTTATGCATATCGTTGACCATCGGGGCTCACCCCTGAGGGTCGGCGTTTATGTGGGACTCCAGAAACTTCTCTTTTATCCACTAAAACCTCAATGGTATACCCTCACACAACACAGGTTCGCGTAAACGCATTTCACTGTTGCGCCTCGGGACCTATTTGCCCTGTATTGGTCACTGTCAAGGTCCGAAGACTGCCTGAAATAATGATATAAAACATATTAGATTATGAACCTGTCATACAGGTGTTCAAACAAAAAGAATTATCGTCAAAAGAGAGCACACGTCATATGGAAAATGTTCGTTTAACACAAAAACATCACTTCGCCTACATTCAATGAACCCTCAAGATCGACCCTTTGTCGCCTGTAAACGGATTTATTGTATTCATATATTGCAACGAAATATTTTACGACTCTGAAATAATATACATTTGCTTTTGGTGTCGGGAATGCGATTTGTATATTTATTCTTAACGTGTCGTATATAACGACTAACAATATTTTAGTCGCGATATGAAATAATTTTATATATTAGTAGGTATTTATTACTCTACATCTCTGACAAACCTAGAAAAAGTTTTTTTTTACTGTGTATCAAGTTTGCAATGACAATTTTATTCCAACAACACCTAGCTAGCTAGCTATAAATAGGTACGTAAACAATCAAACTAATGAAAATGCTATAAGCAGTTTCCATTACAATTACAGTCATGAAAGTCTCAAGAACATTTTTTAACTGTTGTGTTTGTGCACGTACATCGATTACAAAATTAAAAGTTTATACAAGGTTATACAGGATGTAACAATAAACCTATAGCCATCCGAAGTGAGGGCGTAGAGCTAATCAATAGAAGCAGTTCTGAGTTTAAAATAAATATAAATAAATAAATATCCTTGGACATTTCACACAACGCCATTTCGTCCCAAGCTAAGCAACTTAATGCTTGTGTTATGATAACGAGATGGACGATAAACTACTTATATACATTTCTTTTTAAATACATACTTAATATAGATAGAAAACACCCAGACCCGGAACAAATACTTGTAGGTCGTACAAATATTTCTTCCGTGCGGGAATCGAACTCAACTCAACCAATGTTTGTCTATTAGAGCAAGATCCCAGGGCCGCCAGACATCACGTATTTTCTGACGCACGGAATGTGGACGATTGAGTAGTGTATGTACTACGATCGCATGCCTACCTGCTAGCTTGATCAAACTGCCAATTTCCAGATATCTGGTGATCAAGGTACATAAAAAAATTACTTACTTCACGTAAATTCTCCTGACTGAGTTTCACGTATGTTTTCGGTCTTGTCATTTCCTTTGATCAGCTCTTACGACACTATCAGGGTGAAATGGGGGTAACACTATGTATACTAAATCCGTTACCACACCGACATATACCTGTCGCAGCCTTTAAATGGTTCATTGCTGGGTCTAACCAACTTCGGGATGATAGAAGAAATATTGGCTTTAAGCAATATTAATATTGTGTATTAGGTACATACCTACATGTTATTGTCAGTATTTCTCTGTAGTGCGCCGTGTTCTTTGCACAATAAAGAATTTCTCTCTCTCTCTCTCTCTCTCTCTCTCTCAAGCACTTCTGCTCTGACAAAACATTGTTAAAAATAAACCTTTCTATGTCTCAAATACACAGTGATTTTTCTTATTTAAAAATTGATGCTTTGGGTTCTTGGACTATATCTTGAAGTGTGAGTGAGACATCGATGTTTTTCTGAACCTGATTTTTATCATAAAATATGGGTTCCAGCGTTACCACACGGACATATACCTGTCGCAGCCTTTAAATGGTTCATTGCTGGGTCTAACCAACTTCGGGATGATAGAAGAAATATTGGCTTTAGGCACTTCTGCTCTGACAAAACATTGTTAAAAATAAACCTTTCTATGTCTCAAATACACAGTGATTTTTTTTATACACAGTGATTTTTTTTATTTAAAAATTGATGCCTTGGGTTCTTGGACTATATCTTGAAGTGCGAGTGAGACATCGATGTTTTTCTGAACCTGATTATTATCATAACCGTATGGTAACGGAGTAAGAATACATTACGTCACCCCACTGATGTGTATGCGGCCTTTTTTATAGTTTATACTTTTATACTTCTTTATTGTCTATTATACTATTGTCTATTATACTGTGATGTTCCTCACTTGAATAAATGATGGCTTCAACGTAGCACGCATTTTCACTAATTGGCGACGAGGAAAATTTTATTATCATGGCTGTCGGGATGATATCGGGAAATGATATTGACGGCGGGAACTGGTAACTCTGGATTGGCTGTCGGGAAGATATCGGGGAATGATAATGACGGCGGGAGCTGGGAACTCTGGCTTGGTGGTGGGGAAGGTGGCCAAGGAAGTGGTGAGGAGATTGTTTTACCATCTTCAGAGTCACCCGGTGTGGCTCAGAGTGGCTCACCGTCATCCCGGCGTTATCCCGTACGGCAACGTCGGTTTCCACGCTGATTCGGGTTCTCAAACGATAATTTAAGAAATAAGTGTGGGGGTGATGTGTATGCGGCCTTTTTTATAGTTTATACTTTTATACTTCTTTATTGTCTATTATACTATTGTCTATTATACTGTGATGTTCCTCACTTGAATAAATGATGGCTTCAACGTAGCACGCTTTTTCACTACCCACCAGACCATCCTGAGGGTGTCGTAAGAACCGACAATAGGAAATGTATGGGGGATTAAGTATACATTATGTCACCATACCATTCCACCCTACAGCGTCGCAAGAGCAGACAATAGGAAATCACAAAGCCGAAAACCTAGCCGCAAGAGAAGGAAAGCTCGATGCGAAACCCTGTGCCAACCCATCTGGCCAGCCTGGCACAGTAGGCTAATTACCCTCCACGTAGTAATAGTGGGCCATAAATGGGTTGAGTAATAGTGAAAACGAACCAACTAGCCATTGTTATTCGTTATTATTATCCTACAATATATTAGTCACTAGCGACCCGGCCCGGCTTCGCACGGGTGCAATTATACATGTATTATACATATAAACATTCCTCCTGAAACACTCTATCTATTAAAAAAAAAATTCAACATCCGTGGTACAGTTTTAAAGATTTAAGCATACATAGGGACGGACAGATGACAGCGACTTTGTTTTATAATATGTAGTGATAGTGATTAAGTTCCACAAGGTTTTTTACGGTATCTTAACTTATTTATCTAGATATAGCACATCTGTGTTACTCAAATTTTGGTGCCAAAAATGTAAGAAAATAACGATGCTTATTTTAGCATGTAGTATTATCGATTATTTCGCTATGGCTATTGGATTTTTGTTACATCCTGTAGATTGATATTATTTTTCGGCGTGTATAAACAGACCATTGACGGAATGATGCATGGGTAAAATTTGTTATGCTAACATATTTTATCGTCTTATAGAGAAATCGTTTCACTGCACAGCTAGGTTAGCATTCGTTTGCCTTTTTTATTCACTCATCGCATTCAGATTAATTTTTATACGTCTATGACATCATATCATTACGAGTTTATTGTATACTTTGTAGTAGATAACTATGAATTACAAAAAGTATTTAACGGCAAATCCAGCGTCACATACCTACTAGGATGAAATAATAAAATTACAATAATAAAATTTCCAAATACACTAACAAATAGACTAATCTCATGTTCTTTTATGTAAAAAAAACTAGCTATTCCTTGAAAGCGTTGCTACGCCACTATCTAAAATAAATTTGAAGGACATTACACAAGTTTTCTTTTTTTTTGGTGTTTAGAAACCTTTGTGGGCTCGAGCACAACACTTTGCTGAAGATCATCACATGATCAAATGCATAGTTTGAGATTGTATAAACGATCTACAGACAAACATTTATTTTTATTTATTGAGGGTTGCCACATCCTACCGGATCGGAAATATCTCAGCGTTTAATTTATCCCACAGACCTGGTCTTTTATCCCTCCATTTATCCTCAATTTATCCCACCAATTCATAATGCAACTCAGAAGAAAAGTGGTTGTATTTTTCATTAAAACAAAGTGGGAAATAGTGCAAGTAAAACTGAAACTTCTAGAATTATATGTTATCTGTTCTGGTTTTAGGTAGGTTATTTTAAAAATGTAAGGGAGATAAACCTTAAGATTATGTGTTTATCAAATCAAATCAAAATTAACTTCATTCAAATCGGTTTTGTTACAAACTCTTCGATTGGTCAGTTGTGCTTTGTAAAGTCATATCATTTATTTTGTATAGACACAATGGACACTTACAAATTGTCAACACGTAAATAAAAATTATACAAAGCAAAGTAATATATTTCCGTTGACCACCAGTTTGGAACGCGACCACTGCTGAGAAGAACTGGTAAGAAACTCAGCGCCTTTTTTTTATTACTTTGCGGACGTATTTAGTAATTCAACAGGTCCCGGGTTCGATTCCGGGGTCGGACAAGTGTCTTTCAATACCAGAGTCTTTCATTTGTCTGCGTGAATTACATGTTTGTAAACTGCCCCCGCTATACAGGTTATATATACCTAGTACAGAGGTAACTTTTAAAAAAAACTCCAAGAAATTCCTTAAAAACACTGTGTTGTTTGATCATACTCTGTATACACCTGTATACTGCGTTGTATACAGAGTTTTGTCTTTACTACATCCATAGCTTTTAATTACACCCTGTATTCATATCCACAAACTGGCAGCGTCAACTTGATGGACGGCGCGTGCCCAAGCATCCATCTTGTTTGACAAGTGCCGCCTATTGCCCATTGATTTCTATTACACGAGCGCCCCACTTCCGTAAACAGTTTCCAGCCTTTGCTTTCAACATTATTTCAAGCATAAAAATTTGACTGACTAACTTGTCTGATCCTTTGAAGATTAAATACCATTCATCCCATAAATGAACCACTGCTGAGTCGGGCCTCCTCCCTTAACAGGAAGGTTTTTTTTTCTTAAAAAATAATCGGAATCCATTCACTACGCATAACCTGTATCGCGGGGGCAGTTTACAAACGTGTAATTCACGAACACAAATTACACCCTGACTCAGAGCAAGAGCCTCTGGTTTAGACAAAGACACTTTACCCAACCCCGGAATCGAACCCGGGTCCCGTTGATCCAAAGGCGGCAGATCCAACCCCTAGACCAACGAGGCAGTCAATTAGCCTACTGTGCCACGGGCTTACACAGGGTTTCATATGAACTTTTCCTTCTCCTACGGCTAGGTTATCGACCTTATCGTTTCCTTTTGTCGGCTCTTACAATACTCTCAGGATAGAATGGGGTTATGTTACTATGTCACCTCACGGACTCGTATCATACTAGCAAAACATACTTCAAACATAAATCAAGTGAGTGGATAAGCATGTTGTAGAATGACGCCGCAAAATTTGCCTGTGTCTGAATTGCATACTAAGAGCTTTGTTATAATAGAATAGAATAGAATAGAATAGAAAAATGCTTTATTGTATAAACCAATTATGGCGTTCACAATCGTCATCGGATACATCACTTATAAAATACTACTACCAGGTCGGAACGCGGCACCAACCGAGAAGACCTGGCGGAAGAAACTCGGTGGGCTTGTCTCTTTTTTTAAACGCCATATTACAATAACCGTTATCTTATAATTAGATTCGTTTGGTTCCGAAAGGCGCTCAACTGAAATATGAATTTTATAATAAAAAAAAGAATAATTAAAAATGAAATTATAAGTCATGAATCCAGTGAGTCGACCAACCCCAAACAGCGGCACCTGTTCACAAGCATAACGCATGTGGCAGCCATCGATCTCCTCAACCATATCAAAGGGAAGTGTTCGACCCGCCACATGTCGCTACCACTGTTCAAAGTATTTTAGTGAGCATGACAACTCACAGGATAGACGCACAAAAATAAATGAGGTTAAATTCGAATATTCATTTCCAGTAAGCTTGCCGCTTTGAATCCAAACTAGTAAAAATATATAATTATTTTTCTATTTTATATGTGGTAACATGAGCTCGAGCAGCTTAATCCCAGGCTACGGGGTCTGTCAGGTAATCAGTAACGCTATAGTAGCCTTTCTTACAAAGTTGAGATTTAGCTATCTTTTTGAATCTATGGATCGGAAGTCCTCTCAAATTTGTAGGGACCTTATTGTAGAAGCGAATACACTGACCTACAAATGAATTACTTATTCTATGGAGACGAGTAGCATGTAAAACAAGATTACTTTTATTCCTAGTATTCACAGTGTGAGTGTCACTTAATTTATCAAACTTCTCAATGTTTTTTCGGACATACAATATATTTTCATAAATGTACTGACCAGCTACGGTAAGAATACCCATCTCCTTAAACTTATCTTTGAGGGATGTCCTGGGAGCCAGGTTATAAATAGCTCTTATTGCTCGTTTCTGGAGAACAAAAATTCTGTCTATATCTGCAGAACACCCCCAAAGTAGTATACCATAGGACATTACACTATGAAAGTAACTAAAATAGACTATTCTGGCCGTAGCCACGTCACTTAACTGTCTAATTTTTTTCACGGCGTAAGCTGCGGAGCTCAATTTGCTTGCCAGCCTATCGATGTGAGGTCTCCACTGCAATTTTGTGTCTATAGTGATACCCAAGAAAACAGTGGATTCCACAGATCCCAATTCATCTCCGTTTAGTTGCACATTGGTTGCTAAGTGTTTAACATTAGGCATTGAGAACTTCAAACACTTGGTTTTACTGTTATTAAGTAGTAGATTATTAGTGTTGAACCAATGCATAACTTTGGACAGTGCATTGTTCACATCGTCATAGTCTTTTAGCTGTCTACTTATCTTAAATAATAAGGATGTGTCATCCGCGAACAAAACAATGTCATGACTATTTTGAACATAGAATGGTAAGTCATTGATGTATACAAGGAACAGAAATGGGCCGAGAATAGAGCCCTGAGGGACGCCAATGGTCACTCGAGAGCCTTGGGAACGCTTACCATTGACTTCAACCCTCTGGACTCTATTACTCAGGTAAGAACTAAGCAAAGCAAGAGCTCCATCCTTTACGCCGTAATGGTGGAGTTTTCTGACGAGAATCTCATGATGAACGCAGTCGAATGCCTTGGACAGATCACAAAAAACACCAAGAGCATCTTGTTTCTGTTCCCAGGCCCCGAATATATGTTTCATCAACTCAATGCCTGCATCTATGGTTGAGAGGTTTTTAGTGAACCCGAATTGTTTGCCGTGAAATAGATGATTGCTGTTAAAGAATTGCATCATTTGTAATAAAATTAATTTCTCAAAAATTTTACTTAAGGCTGGCAACACAGATATAGGTCGAAAGTTAGAAAGATCTTCAGTGCTACCAGCCTTAAACAAAGGTAAAACTTTACTGAGTTTCAACTGGTCAGGAAACACCCCATTCATAATACAGTTATTAAAAATTATTGCTAAAGCGGGTGCTATGACATCTATAACTGAGGAAATAATATATACAGACATTCCCCAGACATCGGAAGTCTTCTTCATTTTTAAACTTTTGAAGGCGGTTGTGACATCTTTGTGAGTTACAGGCAAGAAGCTAAATGTATTGTTCGATGTACCCACACTTTGTTTTAAGATCGATTCAGCCAAACTAGGAGATGCGTCCAGAGTTTTCGTCGTTAATAAAGGAATGTTGGTAAAAAAGTTTTCGAACTCTGTCGCTACTTCCGAGTCTGACTTGACATATCGATCATCTATTTTTAAATAAAAATTACTTTTCGGCACTTTCGTTTTACCAGTTTCGTTATTTATTATATTCCATGTCGTTTTTATTTTATTATCGGAGTTTTGCAGTTTAGTCTTTAGAAATAATGCCTTCGCGCAGGCACAAACCTTTTTAAATATTTTTGAATATATCTTAGCGTATTCAAGAAACGATACACTATGATTGTATTTTTTTTGACTGTACAAATCAAATAAACGTTTTCTACTTTTGTATATGCCGGGGGTTGCCCAATCGTTAAAAGTGACTTTGTCAGATATCATAGCACTCTTAGGTTTAAAGACGGTCGCAAACTCGCGTTTAAAATACTCAAAAAATTTATCGTATTGCTTGTTTGTATTGGTATCGTGATAAGGCAGCTCCGGTAGCGTATACAAAAGATTATTTCTAAAATGTGCTAGGCGTTTGGTTGTAACTGGAATAAAAGTAATGTTTCTCCTTTGAATTGGTATAGATTTTACTGGAAATATGGCCAGCTGGCCACAATGGTCAGAATCTAAGACAGTAATTACTGATTTATAACAGGGTGTTATGTTGCAAAAGATGTTATCTATACATGTGGCACTTGTGGCCGTGATCCTTGTAGGTTCTAAAAAAATGTTGTACAAGTTATATGACTTAAACAATGAGATTAATTTAACTGACGCTGAACATTTCTCCAGCAAATTGATATTAAAGTCTCCACAGATGACAATAGTTTTATTGGATTGAGAGATCTTAAACAAAATTTCTTCCATTATGCTTTCAAACTTAATATAACAGGCTGTCGGCGGTCTGTATACGCTTAACACAATAAACTGTTCAAGCTCAATGCTCGCAATCTCAATAACTCGCTCAACAGAGTGACCCACAATATCTGCACGCTGTTTATATTTTAAATGCTTATGAATTATTATTAATGAGCCGCCGTGGATCATGCTTGTTCTGTTGAATGAGCTAGCAACTTGGTGATTACTGAAATTTAACATCACTTCATGACTTTTAAGCCAATGTTCAGTAATACATAAAATATCTATATTATTACAATTCAAGTATAATTCAATTTCCAGTTCCTTATTTAATAATCCTTGAATATTTTGATGAACCAAGTTGACATACTGCAGTTCTTTACTGTGGTGGAATTGCTTACCACAACATTCTTTTGTACTTATGCAAGAGATAATCTCTGTTGTCTTACTGTCTAATTTAAATTATTTAAAATGTCACAATTAGAAGAGGACATGTCAATGTCGGAATATAAATTGTTACAGCCATTATCCTTAACAATAATGGCTTTGTCCAAAGGCTCAATAAAGCCAAAAGTTTTTTTAGCCAAGTTTTTGGCTGTAATGTCAAATAAATAAGATAGCGAAGCTGCTATCTGTCTCCTATAATATAACGATAGATGATATCTATGGTTTGTCAAAAAAAATGGCTTTTTTATATAATTATTTAAGTCAATAAGATGCCACTTTTCATCTTTCATCATACTATGTCGAGACATTAAATTGTATAATTTAGTATTCAACTTAAACCTAAAATCATTTTCCGCCTGTGGCAAACTGTTACTGTAAGGAAATGTAAACATAATAATCTTTACAATATTTCTTAACTGCGAGAAATGTTCATAATAAGTCAATATACGATAATCTATATATCTGTCTATAAACTCGAGAACAGCTCGACCGACTTGGCTAATTTTGGTAATGAAATATTCGTGGAAGTGCAGAAAAAATGAAATATAATTTTATTAATACGCATTATTTTTGTTCCAGTTAAGGTTTGCACATATTTTAATAAAGTTGAAACATTCTGAAAATATAATTCAAGTTTTTTATTTAATGATTCTGAGGCGGTTCAGCTAGTTTTTAATATAAACTAGTTGTACCATGCGCGTACCATGTGCGAGTAGCAACGAATATCAATCAACGGCAAATAAAAAAAAACGCTTTTATAGAAAATCGAACTAAAAATATGTTATTTATTGCCAAGAAACATAAAAAAATATTGAATTGTCATCGGTCCTTAATAAGTTTGCAATTAAGTATTATTTTCGAGTTAATCCGACGTTTTGAAGTGGGTCAAAATCATGTTCAAAGATTCCGTTACATACATACGTCTGAAGCTAAGAAAAGCGTATTAAAAACAATCGCGTGCGTAGTCTGATTGCGATATAATAATTTACAATCACCTAAAAACTCCTGGGCTGCTCTGTTAAATAGTAGTTTAAACGAAAAAATAATACACATTTCCTTCTTTATAAATGCTTGTAGTATTAAACGTAACAGTTAAGATTTAAATCTTAACAGTTACAAGGAACTGAAATGTCGCAATGTAAACACATTGATCGTCGCCCGATAACTTACATGTTATGGACCATAAACGATATTAATAGTTGCTATTATGTAAAATGTAGCTTCACATGTGACTACGCCCTTAGGTAAACCACATCACAGTTTATGTAACATGGACAGTAGCTCAACTTGGAACTCTCTCAGGAACATCTACTTAGACCATAGCTAGCGTTAGTGATCAATTTAAATAAAACGATTGGAGCGTTGCGTATTCAAAGTTTATTATAAAGCTAACTACTGTTGTACTTATGACGTAAATGATAATTAAAATGATATTTAATTTACACCCAAACACTAACTATTGTTTCCTTTAAAACTTTTACAACTTTTTGTTACTTTATACGCAAAATATTTAGATTTTTTGGATATAATTACTAAAATATTATAACAAACTGTTCTAGATGAATTCTTTTCATACTTTTAAATAATGTTGCACCTTAAAACACACCTCTAAGCATTGATACAGCAAAAAAGGGCAGATAATTGCAGCTATTCTGAATTGGTGCGCTAACATATTCCTATGCCTGTGATATTGGAACTTGTATACGAAAATCTGGCAGTGACTTTTAAGTTCGCTGACTGTTTATAATAACTTTTTACCGCCAACTCATTCTATCGTTTGTTTATTTATTGCCTTATTTTCGCTTCAATTCAGGCTTAGGCCTGAAGTTTTAATAGCCTTTCTAACAATATGTATATTCGAGTGGAATAGGGTGCGATGCGGTTTTAATTAACGATTTATTAATATTGATTTTATGTAGGACTATAAGGGTCGCATGTAAATCAAAACGATGAAATATTTCGTTGGTATATTGTGAAAAAATAATAATAATAATATTTCTATCCCCAAGTTTCAAGTATAATAATTAGTAGGTACGGACTTTGAAGCCGACAACGGACAACGGATTTTGAAGCGGTTGTTTGTAGTAGATAGAGTCATTGAAGATGAAGGTTTATAAGGATAAAATAAATCCATAATATTGTAGAGAAACACTGATATATTTTGAGGTTCATCATTGCACCCGTGCGAAGTCGGGGCGGGTCGCTAGTTAAAACTAAATTAATCCCATCGCAGGACGATGCTTTTATAGGATAATTCCATCTTGTGGCATTTGCATCGATTGCCCGATTATAAATTCCATTACGAAGTTTTCCCAAGTGTAAAGTGAGAATGAGAGTTATTTACCGCCAAATATTTTTCATTCGTTTTCGCCTCATAAATATTTACAAAAGGCATTTTCTTAGCGTCAAAAGTTACTTTGTTCAACGCTGTTGGCCGACACACCTGGGATTAATTTAGGAAAACGATTTCACATCATATATTTGATAGTATGATGCTGTTTATCTATACATCTATACATCTATACAAATAAATAAAATTGGAGTGTCTGTTTGTAATAATAAAATAACAACTTTTTACTAAATGCGTAAGTCTGTATACACAGCACATAGACCAAAATAACATTTTTTTAAATTTTTGTCGGTCTGTCCGTCTGTCTGTCTGTCTGTCTGTCTGTTTGTTCCGGCTAATCTCTGGAACAGCTGGACCGATTTTGACGGGACTTTCACCGATAGGTAGCTAATGATATAAGGAGTAACTTAGGCTACTTTTATTTAGTCTATACATCTTCTATACAAATAAATAAAATTGGAGTGTCTGATTGTAATAATAAAATAACAACTTTTTACTAAATGCGTAAGTATGTTTAAACAGCAAATAGACCAAAATATTTTTTTTTTTAATTTTTCTCTGTCTGTCTGTTTGTTCCGGCTAAAACGTTCAGTACTTTGGAGACATTGTTAAAAACTTAATTTAAAACAAAACATGAGAGCACATCATTCAGCTGATTCAGAATTTAGTAAAATTCTTCTTGATGTTGGAGAGGGAAAGTGTCTAGAAGTCAATAGTAATCATGATATAGAACTTCCTACCAGTCTTTGTTAGGTTGTGGTGGACACTGAAACTTTAATACATAGTATTTATGATGATATTCACAATCTCAATATCAAAGAAGATTCGATAAATAAGCCAACAAAAACTGAAAATAAATGATAATTAAAATAAATGCAAAAACCAAAAAAAAATATTAATGAACTAATTAACTTTTTTTAAATTCCACGCGGACGAAGTCGCGGGTACAGCTAGTACAAAATATGTTTCAGCGGCATTTTCACCTGCATATTAAAGTTATGCTAAAGTACGTTCCGTGTGGTGACGGATTTAGAAAGAACCGGATTAGGTAAAAACGAAAAGCTTAGCTACTAAGGGTGTAACATCCGTATTGCGTCACCACCCCATTCCACCCTGAGGGTGTCGTAAGACCCGACATAAAGAAACCTTAAGGCCGATAACCTAGCCGTAAGAGAAGCAATACTTGATATGAAACTATTTGAACCCTCCATGTAATTGGAAGAGGCCCGATTTGATAGTGGGTCATCTATGGGCTGAGTGCTAGATACTAGTAGTGTACATTGTCTCATCAAGATACCAGGTCAAATAAATAAAAGTTAGAAGATATTTCTATACCAAAGTTGACCTAATACATGAATATATTATAGGAAATCCGAAACAGTAACTTTAAAAAAAATATACTTCACAAAAACAACCTAACTAATTTCAATTAGTTTACTACTAAAATAAAAGTAACCACAAAATGACTTTATGGTTAAGCAACTTATCCGAGTACACGTCCGTTCAGCGCGCCGGACTGGCAGCGACTGACTGAGCGCATCTCGCGGGTCATCTCTCTCGTCCCCCCGGGGGGGGATTGAGGGGATTCCGCCTCAGGGGTAATCCCTTCTGCGGAGGCAATCCACGCCGGCCAAAGCGTTGGCCGGGTCATTGGGTTAGCCCGGTTGGGCTATTTCAGGTGTCGTCGTCTTCTTCTTCCTCTTTCCGAGGCTCGCGGTTTCTTCATGGTCTTCCTGTCTTCAAGTCTTCATGGCGGCGTGGCGGTGACGGCGAGGGTCCTAGGGAGGACCCCGCGCGCGTCCGGCGGGCGGGCGTGCAGCGGCGCGATGCCGCGCAGGTGGGCGTGGTCGGACTCGTCCGCCCTCCGAAACATGTTGTCCCCGAGGCGCGCGACGAATTCGTCCAGGCTCTCCATCTTCAGGTCGCGGTGGATTGTCGCGTTTCTGACGTAACGCGGCGCGTCCACCATCGTTCTTAGGGCCTGGCTCTGCTGGGCTCGGAGTCTTTTCTTGTGAGTTTCGGCGGCGGTGGGGAACCAGGCAGGCGCGGCGTACGTCAGACGCGACCTGATGTAGGTCTTGTAGATGGAGAGCCTGGTCCGAAGGGGCAGCTTGGATGCGAGTACCGGATGCAATTTCGCCCTGGCGGCCTTGGCCTGGGCAATTGTGTGCTTGACGTGGCCCCCGAACGTGAGGCCACGGTCGATGTGGACGCCGAGATACTTGATATTCGGCGCCCATTGTAACGGTTGGCCGTTTAACAGTGGTGGCTGAGGCAGGTTGCGTTGTGACGTCATTAGCGCTTGGGTCTTTGCTGCGTTGGCGGTAAGACGCCATTGTTTTAGCCAGGTCGCCAGGGCGTTCAGCGATCGCTGAACCTTTTGAACGGCGTGGCGGGGGCTCATGGAGGCGGCGGAGTACGCGGCGTCGTCGGCGAACAAAGTCAGCTGGCTGCCCGCGTCGCAGGGCATGTCATCGGTGTATATGGCGTAGAGCGTCGGCGAGAGGCAGCTGCCCTGCGGAACGCCGGCGAGGGCGCGCCTGGTGGTCGACGTCGCGTCCTCCACTCCCACGCAGAACTCGCGATCCCGAAGAAAAGATGCGATCAGGCGGACGGTTTTTCTTTGTATCTTTGACTGTGACTGTGTCATCTTGAAGATGAGGCCGGGGTGCCATACGCGGTCAAACGCCTTCTCGATGTCGAGTGCCACTATCACCGACACCCTGTGCCTGTCCCGCTGCAGCATTAGATCCGTGACAACCTTGGACAGCAACAAGGTCGTCGAGTGCCCCTGTCGGAAACCGAATTGTTCCGGACGCGGGATGAATTGCATGTGTTCGAGCAGTAGGCGCTCGAACACTTTTGACAGGGCACTCAACAGTTGAATGGGCCGATTGTTGGCGGGTTTGGTGGGGTCCTTCCCCACTTTGGGGATCATTATCACCTTGCCCCTCTTCCACGGGGTGGGGTAATGGCCCTGACGAAGTATATTGTTAAACAAGTTCGTCAGGGCGGCGACGGCTCTGTGCGGTAGGTGACGGAGGGCGGAGCCCGTGATCCCGTCTTCGCCGGGGGCCTTCTTGGGGTTCACTCGGGCCAGCGCCTTTTTGACGAGGCCTGGCGACACGAAGAATTGGTGCTCGTGTTCGGGTGGGTCGTGGCCGTCGAGGAAGGCTGTAACGGCCTGTAAAACTGCCTCGCTGTGCTCCGGGTCCTCGTCCGGGTTGGGGACGAATTGGCTCTCCAAGTGGGCCGCGAACAGTTCCGCCCGGTCCGCGGCCAAGAAGATTGGGTGTCCGTCTCGGTCGCGGAGCGGACGGGTCGGCGGCGGCTTTTTGGAGAGCTGGCGGCATAGTCGGTGGACAGAGGGGACGTGGTCGCCCACCTCTGCGATATGGTCGTCCCACTGGTCGGCGGCGTGGTTGTTGAGGGCCTCCTTTACGTCCTCGGTCAGGCGGTTGAGCAGCGCCTTGGTGCGGGGGCAGCGCGTCCTCTGCCATCTCTTTCGCACCGCTCGCTTTTCACGGATGAGCGAGCGGATGCGCCCAGGCAGTGGGGGCAGTCTGGAACCGTCGGTGGGCGTGGCCCGTTTCGTTGCCGCCTCCATGGCTCTGCGGATGGCGGCTGCCATTTCCGTCGCGCGGTCGTCGATGTCGCCACCGGTATTCAATGTGCGTGGGGGAGGCACGTCCGCGTTCAACCTCTCGGCGAAAGCGGCCCAGTCCACTGGGGCCCGGCGAGGTCGGGGCAGGACGACCGCCGGCGACTCCTCGAGCTCGAAGAGGACGGGGCGGTGGTCGGACGGCAGATCGGGGAGCACGGTCAGTGAGTTGGGCGGGTTTCGGAGGCCCCTGTGGACCACTATGTCGAGGACATCCTCACTCTGGTGGGTGTAGTGGGTCGGCTCCTCAGGACCCAACACCTCGAAGTTGTGGTCCACAGCGCAGTTGTGGAGTCGTCTGCCGGCGGTGTTGGTGACCGCGGAGTTCCACTGACCGTGGGACTGAGCGCCGGCAGCGCACCGCTTTAAATAGCCAGCCGATCGGTTGTATTGCCAACTTATTTACTCTTATCCAATAATATATTAGCTTAATAGTGGCGATTATGTTTGTACAATATTATTCTGAATCTATAATGCTTAAAAAAGGTGTCTTATAAGCGACTAAAGTAACGCAACAGGTTTAGAACCTAGCCATAGAAAGAAACATATATGTATTATTTAATCTTTCTCTTCTGCCCAACATGGCATAGTCTAAGTTCTCTCTCTCTATTATACTAGCGCACAGAAAAACTCGAATGAGTTTATGTTGCACTATTGCACTCAATGTAACCAATCTATGTATTTGCTACGAATAAGTAAATAAAAAAATAACAAAAAGTAAAAAAATATTAAGTTCTATCGCTGGGTAATTCTTGAAAAGAAAATAATGCCCTGTCATGTTAAATCAATATTATTTTTATGTGAGTTATCAATAAAGTGTAGTCTTCAAATCTAACAATAACGCTGGTTTAGTTGGAATGCCAATAGTATTACGGTATCACGAAAGTACTTTCTTTTCGAATCACGATCTCACCACAACAGTTGCCGTCCCAAACACGACGGGCTGACCCACGCGTCGTACAAACGCTGTCCTCTAAACCCGCATTAATATTTACTACATGACCACACATAATGTTTACCTTTGTTCACTTTTGATACTGGGAGAGTACGTCGCCATTTTTGTTCATAATTTTTATCTCGCTGAATTCGATGAATTTTTGTGTCGAGTTTACAAAACAAATGGTGTCAAAACGGTTTTACGCGTGCTTCTCTGATGCGCAGATATTTAGACGTTTCACCATAAAACACGTAATTGAGGACTGTCTGAATTTTGTACAGGAATGAAACGGGTTGAAGTGATAATGTAATTTATCCTTTTGTCGTGAATTAAACACTTGACTATGTTATTTATTATGTCTTGATTATGAAAACATTTCAGGCTAAAGGAGTGCACCGCTGCGTATAAGATTCCTCAAAAGATTCCCTCTATTGTGTCACCGGTATGCATTCGATTCCAGTGCCCTTATCCCTATCGATAGTCTGTGTGGGGGGCCAAAGTATAGTATGCTGGGTATAAAGTAATCCCTTAAAAGATTTCGACGACCGTGCCACCCGTATGCATCGGTTTCCGGTGACCATATTCAGATCGTCATTCCGTGTGGAAGGCCAGAGTAAGTGCAGAGCTGGGTATAATAACTTCCTTCAAAAAGATTTCGAGGACTGCGCCATCCGTATTCATCGGATTCTCGTGGCTATATTCAGATCATTAGTCCGTGTAGGAGGCCAAAGTAAGTACACAGCTGGCTTTAAAAACTTTCCCCAAAACATTTCGCCTACTGCGTCACCCGCATGAGTCAGATTCCGGTCACTAGATCTAGATCTTAATCTGCGTGGGAGGCCTACCAGCACTTAACAATTAGGTCCATTTTAAATTTCAATGCCACCGAAATCTACCTTCGGTGACTCGTGCTGAAAATGCAGTGACCGTTGTTTTTGTATCGAGGGTTTGAACGTTCACATACTTCTTAAAATTACCTACAACTTTTATCTTACGACAAGTGTATTAATTCTTAAAAAAGTAACTGAACCTGTTAAAGCCAGTTTTCCGTCGACTTTATACGTTAACTTAACAACGCCGCATTCTTTGTAGTGTGGCTTAAATTGCGAGCTTCCAACGGTCTAGAAATATGCAAACGACTTTGAGACACACTGCCGTTAAGTAACGTTAGCATACTCTATCTCTCTCTAGTCAGTCCCTCATGACTGAGGATCGTGGTAATCAGTGAACGTGGTAAAATGGAGTAAATGATTTGCCTCCATAGAGTCCTGGCGATGGCTTCCCTTGCAATACAACTAAACTTGAAGGAGTGCGTGTCTTTCATTTGATCGGCCTATCTTGTTGTGGATCAACCTCGAGCTCGTTTTCCATCAGTGTTCCCAATTACGATCAGTTTTACCAGACTTTCGTGTACTCTTCACACTATGTGACCAAAATATGAAAGAATTCGTTGATGGCGTTGGGTTTTGATTTTTGGTTCAGAGAGTATCGATTTATTGGTTAACGCACCAATACGCGCATCACAAATAATTATATTCAATAAAACCTCCCTGGACTTTCTTCCAAATTCCATTGAGGTCAGCGACGGTTTACCCTGACTTTGCTGTGACCCATCTAGCGGGAGTACATGTCTATGTGGGTATTAAAATGGTTAAACCAGCTTTTAGTTTTTACGCTACGTAATACTACGGGTAACGAATGTCATAGATCGTAGAATGGCAGCCATGACCGACGGTTTTATGCGCCGCATACAGTCCGCTAGGCCACTACTACTACTCAGCCCATAAATAACCCACTGCTGAGTCAGACCTCCTCCCATTATATGGAGGCTAATTAGCCTAATATGCCACGCTGTCCAATCGTATTGGCACAGGGATTCGTTTCGAATTGTCCTTCTATTGTAGGTTTTCAGCTTTGTCATTTCTTTTTTTCGACTCTTACGACAATCTCAAGATGGAATAGGATGGTGACACTGTGTATTCTAAATCCGTTGCAAATCGGCAGGAGGACGTTTCAGACTCGTCGGAAGGTTGCTCTGGAGTCCAATTTCGGGGGTTACCACTTTAAGGATCTTGCGTGTTCTCATCACGTCGGGGTCACCACTTTAGGCGCAAAGGGATGATCATCCAGCCAGACGAGGTGTGATGTCTGGCTAGGGGTCGTAGCGCCTATTCCCCCCTATAGTTGTAGTCGGGGAAGTATTAACTTGCGAATTGCTTTTGAAATTTCGCTATCGCGGTATAGGACTTTTTGTCAATTCTCGCATTTGTAGGCGATATTTCTTGATGCAATGAGTTCAGATTTTTCGGGTAAGCTGTGTAAAGTATGTGGCATGTGGTCGCTACACAACGTTCAATTTCGCCTTTACGGTTAATTTTATAATTGAAAATGATGACCTTGATATGAGACGTATTAAAAAAGTAGATAGTAGTAGTAGTCCACATGGTGACGTAATTAGAATGCATATATTATTTCACCACCACATTCCATGCTGAGGGTGTTGTAAGAGCCCACAGGAGGAAATGATAAGGCCGAGAACCTAGCCGTAAGAGACGGACAATTTGATACGAAACCCTTTTTTTTTTGCCCTGGTTAAAATCCTTTATGGACTTCCTCGCCGGCCACGGGGATGGCCAGCGAGCCACGGGGACGAAACCCTTTTTTTTTTTTTTTTTTGTTCACCCTGGGTAAAATCCTTTACGGACTTCCTCGGGAGTGTGGGACTCTCCCCCATAGTGGGGGCCTACCCGCTAAAACTCCCCGGGGTGCTCCAACTCGCGTCCTGTAGCGGCATAGTGGGATCTGATGCAGAACCACGCCGCCGCAGACGAGGAGGCCCTCCTCCTCTCCTCAGGCTCCTTACGAGCACTCGACGTCCTGTCGGGTGCTCACGACGTCGCTTCCCCTCAGATCCCGTGTGGGGCGAGGCATCCCCGTACCCCGCCCCGGGATCTCCTATGTGTCGCCGTGTGCGTGGACGGCGTCTCCTCGGGACCTGATCTTCATTGGGTGGGGGGAGATCCACTGTGCACCCGCCCGGAGGCCCCGGTTAGGGAGGCAGAAGGCGCATGTGCGCCAGTCTGCGGCGCCCCGTGCGAGCGCGCCGCATCCGGTGCGCTTCGGGCGCTCTCTCGCTATCCCTTTCCGCCTCTTCCTTCTTTCTCATGACTGTCTCTGCAAACGTCCGGACCGCGTCCCAGGCCGCCACAGATGCGGCCATTCTGCGCAGGACCGTTTGCAGAGACAGGTCTCCTCCGATTACAGCGACGAGAGTCGCGCGCTCCTCCTGCCACGCCGGGCAGCCCGCTAGTGTGTGCTCTGCACTATCCACCGAGGCGGCACAGTGATGGCAGTTCGTGTTGGGCTCTCGCCCCGCCCTCTCACACAGATACCTCCCGAAGCATCCGTGCCCCGAGAGGATCTGCGTGAGGTGATATGTTAGTTCACCATGCCGCCTCGCAACCCAGCTGTCCAGCATGGGTCCAATGGCGCCCACCAGCTGATGCCCGGCTCTGGGATCCCGCAGCATCTCCATCCAGTCGATCAGCAGTGTGCTTCTCTCCTCTACTCGCCAGCTTTGGACAACGTCCGCCGCGGGGGGTTCGCCGTTAGCCCAGGCCTCGGAGACTCTGACGAACAGAGCGGTGAGGACCCGGACTTCAAGCTCCCACGGCGGAGTGCCGGCGAGAGCACACGCCGCATCGAAGGAGACACTGCGGTATCCCCTGACTATCCTTATCGCCATGAGGCGTTGTGGCCGCCTCAGGAGCGCGCTACTCTTCGGACTGAGGGCGTCCGCCCAAACAGGTGCCGCGTAAAGGGCCATAGAGCGAATCACCGCCGCGTACAGTCTCCTGCAGGCGGCGGTGGGCCCACCAGTATTGCTAAGCAAGCTGCTTAGGGCGACGGGGACGAAACCCTGTGCCAACCCGTGTGAACAACGTGCCACAGTAGGCATAAAGGCGTAAAAAAATAATACGAAGTTAAAATGTGTTTTGCGAAAATTGTCCCACATTCGTGCACTCGGTGAGTACGCTTAAAAAGCCTGATAACTCCGCCAACTGGATTTCTTGAATTTTTAAACAGCTTACTGCGATGTCGACGGAATAAACGTACGCATTCAAATTTAAAGAATGTTTTTATCCGTCTTTGTTGTGCTCGAGGCTGAAAAGAAATTCGTCTTTTCTCACAAATAACAGAGATTCAGCATGCATTTGAGCTATTTGTGTAAGAACTACATCTTTCTACTTCTCAACCCATATATGACCCAATGCTGAGTCAAGACTCCTCCAACTACTTAGAGAGTAATTAGTATGATGCACCATATATCCAGGCGGGTTTACAAAGGGAGTCGAAGGTCAAGGTTTCCTTCTCTTGCGGCTCTGTTTTCAGCCTTATCGTTTCCTTTTGTCGGCTCTTGGGATGAAAGGATGAAATGGGGCGACAGTATATTTCTCCTTTTTTCTATTTTAGATTTTATTCACCTTTTTATATCTTTACAAGCCTGTGCAATGTCATACTAACCATGTTCTGAATTTTTTGTGAGATGTTACAGACATTGTTTAAAGACTGCCTCGTTGGTCTAGGGGGTCTAGGGGTTAGATGTGCCGCCTTTGGATCCCCGGTTCAATTCCGGGGTCGGGCAAATGTCTAACTATCATTTGTGTTCGTGAATTACATGTTTGTAAACTGCATCCACGATACAGGTAATACGTAGCGCAAGGGTTTCTTTAAAAATTTATATAAACTGTTAACTAGTCTATCCCGTGACCACGACTCCTGCCATAAGAAACGTCGAGAATAAAATAAAATAAATAATATAAAAGTTATAATTCATACATTGAAATTTAATTTTATTTAATACTAGCTGTCCCGGCAAACGTTGTTTTGCCAAATAATTAACCATCCCCCGCGCAACCCCCTTCCCCGCGCAACACCCACACCGCGCAATTTTTTTACCCCCCCCCCCTTAAAATTTAGGGGGATGAAAAATAGATGTTGTCCTATTCTCATGCCTACCCAATATGCTCACAAAATTTCATCAAAATCGGTCAAGCCGTTTCGGAGGAGTTTGGCATCTAAAACTGTGACACGAGAATTTTATATATTAGATACAAACAGATAAACAAATATGAATAACATTAAAATACTTAAAAACACTAAAGACTAGGAACAAACTAAACCTAAAACTTAAAAATAGAACTACTTATTGTTGAAAAATAAAATAAAATATAAAATACTTCATCCAGACTGCTTCCCTTGGAGAGGGTGCCCAAAATGCTGGCGACATTGCCCCGCTGTATGGCGAGGCTTATTCGCTGACTGAAGTATGCGCCAGTCTTAGTATTAGTCTGATATAAGGAGCTGATGATATAAGAAGTAACTTAGGCTATTATTCTTAGACTAGCTTCGCCCGGCGGCGTTACTCGGGGTACGTCAATAACCGCGGGTAATATCGTGGGACTCAGCTAGTGTTTTATAAATAACTAGCGACCCGCCCCGGCTTCGCACGGGTGCATGTATTATACATTTAAACCTTCCTCTTGAATCACTCTATCTATTAAAAAAACCGCTTCAAAATCCGTTGTCTAGTTTTAAAGATTTAAGCATACATAGGGACGGACAGACGACAGCGACTTTGTTTTAATTCGTTTGATAATACTATGTAGTGATATATAAATAGTTTATAATAAAATCTTATAATGAAATCTTATAATAAATAAAAGTTTATAATGAAATCTCCACACTTTTGTTAGAAGTTTCGATAGTACGACTATCGAAACTTCATACAAGTCATACAATTTTGGAATAAAATAAGTGACTAAACCCCAAGCCATTAGTACCTACAGTAGCCAACGTTCTTCAGAAATGCCAAGGAAAGACCACTTAAGCGGTCGAAATTGCTAGAATTTGTCAAGAACTTGGATATAAGTAATAGCATCCATCGTGATGATACCCAAGGGGCGTAACCGACACGTTTCGAACGTTAACAAAGATTAATTTTATACAGTGAGTAAGTAGTTTGCTACTTAGCTTTATAAATTGAAGGTTTAATATTATTCTTTTGTAGGCTTTGTCTATGCGTTTTGCGGGGTAAGCTTTCTCTTCGGGGAGCAAAACTCGTACCTTGGTTTTGGTGGTGGAGAAACGCCGTTGGTTTTAGTGGGGCAGGGGCGCTTATTGCCATCGTTCTACACCGAGTGTCCTACATAACCCGGGTAACTAAAAAGATCGGGGATACAAAAAAAAAGTTGGGGATACACGCGGACTCATAACTTCCCCCTCAACCGTGCCGCCACCTTGTTGTGGTGAGGGGGCTTAGGTGCCTTTAGGATCCGTTGGGGCCATACAGGCTCAGGTTCACCCATGCAGGGCGGGCCCACGGGGAGAGGCCAGATGAAGCGCGGCACACGGAGTCGCGGCGGGTTTTAGCTCTGGGAACTCCTCTGTTCTCTAATTTGCCTCGGAAGCCTAATCCGCCGCGACACACGGCGTGGTAATGCAGTGGAGGGCGGCCAGGCGTTGAGGCCAGGGCTGCCACCACTAGCAGCGGAGGGGCGGCCATGCGGGCGTGCTACAGCTGCCGCCGCAACCGCGTGGGTCGGGCGCCAGTCCATCCGGCGCCTAACGGGGGCACATGCAATGTCCCGCACGTGCCTTTCGGTGGGTTGGGGAGCGTTTACAGCTCCCCATCAAAGCGTGAAACCCGCTTGTATAAGCTGGCCAAGGCCCCATCAGGGTCGCGGAGCATGCTCCCCAATGGGGAGTGAAACCCGTGGCCCTATTTCCAGCAGTTGGGGGACACCGTTGGTTTTATTGGGTAGGTTGGGGAGCAACTACCATCTTTCCGCGCCCCGGAGTTCTGCGTTCGTGTATCTATGAGGATTTCCAACGTAAAAAAAAACTCATAACTAAAAAAATATTTATATTATTTTTATCTGTGTCCCGTTTATCCCCCGACACGAAATGGTGGGTGGATGTTACAAGTTTAGAGTAGCACAGTAGCTCCATAGCGATGCAGCATTTTTTTGGGAGTTGTTTTTTGGTGGGTAGGTCAGGGCGCTTACTGCCATAATTCCACGCCCAGTGTTCATGATCCATGAGGATCCATCGGAAGAACCGACCAGAAAGAAATGACATGGCTGAAAACCTAGCCGCAAGAGAAGGAAATCTTGCAAACGAACCCGATTTTTTTTTTTTCGCGGGAAATGCTTTATGCATACCACTTGCAAACTAACCCTGTTCCAACCCGTCTTCGGTCAGCGTGGCTCAATGTATTCATAACCCTTCCTGTAATGGGAGGAGGCCCAACTCAGCAGTGGGTCACTCATAGGCAGAGTACACCAGAGTACACCGCTGAAGGCAGGCGCCGACGCGGGCCGCTGGTATTCACTTTATTACAGATTTAATAAGTAAAAAATTAAATTAAAAATTTAAATAAACCCCCGACACAATGACCTAAGTAACCTATAAAAAGTAAAAAATAAAAAAATACATCGCGTTGGGGGAGCAGGGTTTCAGGTAATAAATAAATAGGAGCGGTTTATTTTTTACTTTTTATGGGTTACTTAGGCCATTGTATCGGGGGTTTATTTAAATTTTTAATTTAATTTTTATTTTCCGCTTGTTATGATGTTTGTAATGTGCACGTGAATCGCTTTCATTTGAGACCCCACTCGATTATATTTGCAGACTTTCGGTTATTCTTCCCCACATTCACCCCCTTAACTTTTAAACGACTCAACCGATTTTCATCAAACATGTCTAAGAACACTCGCCCGTAACTCACCTGTCATACAAAAAAAACTGTATTGAAATCGCTTCACGCCTCGTTTTGCGTCGGGGGTTAAAAAGAGATTACATTTTTGTCATAACTTTACTCACAGTATGGTTCTTTTAACGCTGTGTGACCATTGTGTGTGATAAACATACAATATATGGTTTTCTTGTCGCCGGAACAAGTCTATGGGCTGTCAAAATGGCATTTTACGTAATCGGTTATAGCCTAGTCACTATCACTACATAGTATGTACGCAACGGATTTTGAAGCGTTTTTTTTAATAGATAGAGTGATTTAGGAGGAAGGTTTATATTACAATACATGCATAATTGCACCAGTGTGAAGCCGGGCCGGGTTGCTAGTATCATATAATTTTATAATAAGTTATTTGCGAACGCAGAGACATAATTTCCTCACTTCATTGTCACTCAATAGGAAGTTGACGCATTTTTACGGCCGACGATAAAATCTAAAGAACTAATTTCGTCTTTGAGGACATAAAAGACGGCATTTCATAGCATTATCCATTGAAACCTTAAATTGGTAACAAGGTACTTATTGTCTGTTATAATACTTAGCGTCCCCCCCCCTCATTTCCACCTTGTAGGGGTTGTAAGAGCCGACAATGGTAAGTGAACCTGGCCTCAAGAGAAGGAAACCTTGATACGAAACCCTGTACCAGGCTGCACCCAATTCCATGGAGCACCAGCCTACTGTGCCATGCTGGCCAGACGGGTTGGCAGAAGGTTTCGTATCAAGTTTGCCTTCTCTTGCGGCTAGGTTATCGGCTTTGTCATTTCCTTTTGTCGGCCTCAGGATGAAATGGGGTGGTGACACCATGTATTCTAAATCCGTCACCACAAGAACCATAGGATGTTCGTACCCTCTGAAGCAAGGCCAAAGTGTTAGTAGGTACAATGGCTACCATCAACCAGCAGAACCAGATGCTTAACTTGCAAATTAATTGCATTCCTCATTATACTTTAGGCTACACACATACTCAAAAATTGTACTTTTAAGTATGTGTGTGGCCTAACAGAATTATCCTTTGTTTTGGAAAGTTTATATCTAAGTAGATGAGTAACTTAGCTCTTACACGTATCTTATTTCACGAAGTGCACTGGACACGGCATTTAATCACTCCGACAAATGCAGCAGCGAATGTAATGCAACTTTAAATGTTAATTTCTTGCCCTTTCTGGAATTTTAAGTCTATGTTTTTGGTGTTTTGTAATGTCAAAGTCAAATCATTTATTTAGCATAGGACACAATGGACACTTACAAATTGAATAAAATGTATACAATGCAAAGTTTACCACCAGTTCAGAACGAAGAAACTCAGAGGGCTTGTTTTATTTGTGCATTACATTCCTTTTTTATAATATGGTTAAATACCCTTTAAGGGGTTTATACTTGTAGTATATTGCGTTATTTATTTTGAGACTTACCTACCACTATCAAACATCAAGATATTTTCAATAGACTTTATTCCTAACGAGCTGACCTGGCCACCCTTTGATGTGGCGGGCTCTTTGATTCATCATCATCATCATCATCATCAGCCCACATTAGTCCACTGCTGGACATAGGCCTCCCCTAAAGAGCGCCATTGCGCCCTGTCTTCAGCTTGACGCATCCAGCTGCTCTTTGATTAAGTAGTCGAAATTGTCTACAGCCATTATTCTTTTTTAATGTTCCTCAACAGAGACCTTGTCCTGATAATAAGTAACACAACAAAAAAAGATTGGTCCAATTTGGTGCAATTGTTCAGGCACAATCGAACTCCGTTTTCATTCAAGAAAAAGAAAAGAACGTCGATCGCGTTTTCTGCGGCTTATTTGCGACTTAATGATGCACGCTTAATGATCTCTGCTTTAGTAGTCTCCGCAGACCAACTGTACCATAGGACAATATCGCGGACTCTTTATATTTACTCTTATTTTTGACTGCCTCGTTGGTCTAGTGGTTAGATGTGCCGCCTTTGGATCAACGGGTCCCGGGTTCGATTCCGGGGTCGGGCAAGTGTCTTTGTCTAAACCAGAGGCACTGGCTCGGAGTCTGGGTGTCATTTCTATCCATAATATGTATGTATTTACAAAAAAAAATGTATATAAGTAGTTTATCATCCATCTCGTTACTATAACACAAGCATTAAGTTGCTTAGCTTGGGACGAGATGGCGTTGTGTGAAATGTCCAAGGATATTTATATATTACCCGTGCGAAGCAGGGTGGTCCGCTAGTTACAAAATAATTTTATCTTAATTACAATTCCAAGGTTTCGTGCATTGCTCACTTTAATACTATTTTACTATCGGTATATTTAATTTAAACTATTACTAAAAGTATTGATGAATAGGCTAGTCGATAAATTGTAAAGATGGCGGATTTAGAATACATAGCACACACCATTTTGAAGGTGTCATATCGTCGGGGATAGTGCAAATCCGCGAATCTACCATACGTAAAGCCGCGTATCCGCACAACTTGTAGTTTTACAGGAGATGGTTATAAGTTTATATTTTTTTTATTTCAACGGCTATTGACATCATTTTTACAGAGAGAGTAATAGTTTATGTGTTCTATGTATTGTTAACAGTAGAAATATTAAAGTCTTATTAAAAATTAGGATCTTGCGTGCATTTCCTGCGACATTTGAAATTGCCTATATTTGTCAGATACGCGGAATTATCCAATGCTATTTCCGCGGATTTGCACTATCCCCGACGATATGGACATTATGAATAGGACCGCAAAGTAATAAAAAAGAAAAAATGACAAGCCCTCTGAGTTTCTTGCCAGTTCTTCTCAGCAGTGGTCGCGTTCCGAACTGGTGGTAAAGTATATTACTTTGCATTGTATACATTTTATTAATATGTTGACAATTTGTAAGTGTCCATTGTGTCCTATGCAAAATAAATGATTTGACTTTGACTTTGATATGCGCTGACAAAGCCGAAACCGTAGCTGCAACAAAACTTGAAACGAAACCCTGAGCCGACCTGTCTAGCTAGCGTGTCTAGTGAGACATTTATGGACCGAGTAGTAGTAGTTAGGGTGTAACTAAGCATATAAGGTTTTATGTTTGTGACAGGCTCTGAGATAAGACACAGTAGTAAAAAGCGATCGTAAATCTTACGCAAACAATGTCACTTGGGTAATATATGACACTTTTAGTATAGTACAATAACGAAGGAAACAAATTCACATTTTAAAGATATGTTAAGTCTCAGAACGGTGTGCTGAACTCATCAACGGAGCTCACTACTGTGCTATATTGAGCAAGGTAGATGCATTGGCACAAGATTTTGTAACAAAATTGTTCTACAGTACCACGCCTTCTACAGAAGTCTCGCGATATAAATGTAGAAGTCTCGTGGTGACATTCAGAACCCTAAAACAAATAAAAAATACTACGTTCCGGTGAACTAAATATGAACTTTAAAATGAATTTTAAATTTTGTTCCCTTTAAATTCATATTTTAATTAATATATACGCGATAAAACTATTTAACTATAAGTTTAAGTGTTTAATTTCAATATATTTTATTTCATGAACAAAATATTGAATTATAATATTGTTCGAATAGGAAATCAAATTACGAATAAATCACCGTTCACGCAACGCTATTAAACTCACAAACGAATACTGACTGAGAGATTTACAGGGTTACTGGTAATTCGACGTATATTTACCCAAAATTTGAAATTTCATTCCAAATAAAAAAAAATACATATTTGAATGTGTACCATTAGAAATTATGTTGTAGCTGGCACTTCAATTAAGCTATGAGCATAATAAAAACTACTTAATTTAACAAAATAATTAAAATAATGATCTATTTAAGAATATTATAGAAAATGTTGGTAAGATAATACCAAAATGTTCTTTTTACGTTTCAAAAATATAGTCTCGTCAAAAAAACTACTATGACATTAATCGTACTACAACAACAACAAGTTTAGTATTTACAGAATACGAAGCTTTCCAAAAAGTTGTAAATGTCAAATTTAAATTACAAATAATTCCTGGCATGGCAATTGTTTGAATCGGGGTGCGGGGAGAGGAAGTTTCATGTGTGTGTAATCTGGCGTATATCCTATAGGTACTACACCGCATAAGTGAAGGAATTAGGTGATGGCTTCTGTTTTATTAAAAAGTCTTATGGAACTAGGAAGGATTAAGGAACGAATTATGTGAGCTATAATAATTAGTCTTCCTAGACATATTAGAATTTATCCACAAAGGAATACGAGGAGGTTGAGATTAATAGCATAGACGTTCGAATCACAGCCAGGACGGCTTTTCGTGCCCTTCAAAGCACGGAGGGAGTGAGACGGTAATATCATGATACCCAACAACTTGTAGATCCAGATGTTACTAGGCTACAACAGTCTAGTTATTCTTAGTTATTCCGTCTAATTATACGGGTTATCAGGTCGAAAATATTACAAAGCAAATAAAAAGTAACACGATTTTATTTGACCCGATTCAACTAATTGGGGACCAAGTTTTTTGGCGTAGCAGAATTTGTATTTCATTTCCAGTCACGCACTGCCAATTTGCTGCCTAAAATGATTCTTTGGTCACCGCTACCTTGGAAATCGAGTTTAGAAAAAAAGGTTGTTTGCTCTGTGGAAATAGACGAACCATGGTGCAGATAGAATTATGGTTTACGTGACGTTTTATTATATTTATTTAGTGTATAACCATAGGATTTTCAAGACGATTCCCTGCATACTTATAGCCTGTTTATTGGTGGCCTTTCAGTCAAATGAAGTCTACTGCAAAACATAGGCGTCCGGAAGACCGTTCCTTTGAATTCCAGGGACTTTAAATAGGTCATCGGTCCCTCGTGTGAGAAGTCCACGAGCATTGCGCTTGGGGCATTTCCAATATTACTAATTCCAGATGCAGGACCAGCATCTCTGGCTTCCAAAAAGACACTAATTCGACTTCTACATCAAACCAGTGACCTGTGATCCCATAGCAGTGCAACTATTGGGCCAGTGCCTACACAATACGTATCTACCTCAATCTACACTACACGAACAAAAATGGATTAAGTTGCTGATTTTAATGTATTATTGGAACTATTCCTTAGTCCAGTACATACATTTATTGGTATCCGTGTCACCACCCCATTTCATCGTGAGGGTGTTGTAAGAGCTGGCAAAAAGAAATGCCAAGGCTAATAATCTAGCCACAAAAGAAGGAAAACTTGAAACAAAACCCTGATCCAACCTGTATGGCCAGCGTCGCACACTAATCTAATGACCCTCCATGTAACTGGAGGAGGCCCGACTCAACAATGGGTCACCTATGGGCTGAGTAGTAGTAGTAATATTTTTAGTAGATTTACGGTGTATTGTAATGTATTACAACCAACAGTTTGGAGGAGGCCCGACTCAGTAGTGGGTCATTTAAGGGCTGAAACGACGATGACGACGACAACCAACATCACTAGTGACAATAAAGTCACGTCCACTCAACGAAACACGAATTTCTCGCACTTTGCACGTTAGTGGACACGACTGAGTAACTTTTGTAACAAGTTGCCCTTAATGGTCCCTTCAAATACTTAGGCTGCTTACATACGATCATGCCACTTTTTTTTTTTGTTCATAAGTCAGTGTTTATGGTATTAACTCTGAGGCAAAATCACCTACAACGTGCCCATAGAATCTATCTACTACCCTCTATTAGCAGATGATTATTTAAGCATATTTAATCTTGTAAGCATTTATTTACATGTAATATTACTTGACCTACCTCGTTCCTACCTATCTATATATATAAAAATCAATACCACTTTCCGTTGTAATGTTATAACTCAAGAACGGCTGAACCGATATGAATTTTTTTGTATGCGTTTCGGTGGCACCGAGGATGGTTTAGATTCACAAATCAGCCCGACAGATGGCGCTGGAGACGGTAAATTAATATAATGCAGGTCAACGTCTGCCTGGTCAGTTACTAATTTATATAAAGATTTCACTTTATTCACAAGGTTTTAAAATTAAAATTGAGCCGATGATTGCCGCCTTTAGATCATAGGTGTCTGAGTCTGGTACTGATTTGCAGTCGTGAATTTCTTGTTTGTAAACTACCCCACGATACATGTTACAGTTAGTGCAGGGGATTAGTTTAAAAAAATGAAATGACCTATTCTACTAATATTTAACTACTTGACAAACCAAAACAGTCGTATATGTGAACTAGCTTTTGGGCGTGGCTTCGCCCGCGTGGGCTTCGGACCCGTGCATATTTTTTATGAACATAAAATCGGTTATTGTGACTAAACTATGATAGTTAGATATGTGCTCCCGCGGACTTTTTTGTAGATCTTTATAATACCTACAAACCCGTAGTACATCATTTTATTCTATTGTCAATAGTTTTTGCGGCGCACGCATAAATAAGTTTTCGATTTTACACCTTGGTTTATGAAATCGCAATTTTCATACGGATCCCTAATTATTTTGAAAATAAAATATAGCCTATAACCTTCCTCGATATTGGACTATCTAACACTGATAGATTTTTTGAAATCGGACCAGTAGTTCCTGATATTAGCGCGTTCAAACAAACAAACGTCAGTGACGTCGCGTCGCGCAACTAAGTCGCAGTGTGTTAAGTCTGTTCCCAACAATAATATTATTAATGAGTGGTATTTTTCCCCTAAACAGTGCAAATAATTGTCGTACAATTTAAAATAGCTAGAGTTAAAGCCTGTTTGGCACAAAAATCTACAAATAATCACCGTTTAATGCCATTATTTATCAAAATACTTTTTATAAGACTACCATTCTAAGTGTTTTATGTGACTCGTTACTGTGTGAACAAAAGAACTTATTAGTGAATACCCGCACCACAGAAAGAATATCGTTCGAAAAACATTGAAATGGACGCATGCACCACCTAATAGAATCTAAATTTCAAGATCGTAAATTATCGTCACCGTGGTCCAGCGGTAAAGTGTGCGCTTTTTGTCTGCACGCAGTTGCATAGTTCTAGGTGCCGCTGGTTCAAATCCCCTCAAAGGGCAAATCTTTTTTCACATTTACGCCTCAAGCTTTGCAACATGTTCCATTCGCCAGATAAGAAAAAATTTCACTCCGACGAAACGGACACAAATGTAGCTACGGGATCAGAAATGAGTGGCGAACTAAATCGCAAGCGTAAACAGCCAGAGCCCGAGTGGTCGCATGCCATAAATGACCTATCAGCGGAGTTTAGAAATATTATAAATGAGTGGAGGCGCAATATGGATTCATGTATGGTTAAAATATCTGAGGATGTTGTAGTTATAAAAAATGAATTGGCATCTCTCACCCAAATCACCGTTGAAATAAAAAATGAGATTAATTCACTTCGATCTGAGCAAACAAAAATTCGCCAGCAAGTATCAAATTTGGACGCCAAACACAAAGATTTTGAGCAACAATTGGATTCCATAAAAGAGTCAATCCAACACGATCGTAGCGATCATGCTGATCTCTGTAAAAAAGTTGATGTGATTAGAGAACATACCCAGGAAACCACTGAGTTGAAGGCTACTGTTGTGGAGCTCGTCAGAAAAATAGACAACGTGGAACAAAATGCTCGAAATTGTAATATTGAGATATGTAATATACCTGAACGTCGTAATGAGAACCTTATATCAATAATGCAAACGATTGGGAGCGTTATAAAATGTAACATTCAACAAAGCGACATTATATCGGTTCATCGAGTCCCACATGCACACCAGCAGAATAATAGGCCAAAAAATATAATATTGAAATTACCATCGCGCATTTTGCGTGACAACATTCTTAGTGCTCAGCGTCTGTACAAAGGATTATCCACTGAGCAACTTGGCATGTCCGGCACATCGTATCCAGTATTCATGCATGAGCATCTTACTTTGAAGAATAAACAATTATTTCGGGAATGCAAAGAAGCCGCAAAAAAGCACAACTATAAATTTGTGTGGGTCAAGCACGGAACCATTCTTATTCGTGAAAAAGAGGTCACGAAGTCCTTTGCTATCCGGACACCCCAAGACATTGCTAAAATTAAGCCGGGATTGGCTTAAACCATTAAAAAATGATATATCAACAACAAATGTTTACTTCTATAATCGCTTTAAATTTATATGTGCATTACGATCTACAGTTTTTTTGGTAACAGGCACGTACTTTATTGGTATAAACGATACACCTATATTTTACAGGCTGCCTTTATTCCAAATACCTTTTATTATTATTGCTATGAGAGAGTTTGTTTATGTAATTTGCGCGTTTTTTATTTATTATCTAATCTCAGAGCAATGGATTTTTAATTATCTAATTTTACCGAACTTAAATACAACTGTTAGTCGTATGGGGCTATTGAATGTGTTGCCGAATATAATGCTTTATTTATCTTTATTCTATTATTGTTCTATTATAAATATGCTTCTAATTTTAATTGAATTCTATAATACATCCAGTGATCCTATACTATTTTTAAATATTCCTCGAAAGATAAGGATATCCATAATTAATTGTCGTATTTTTCCTGAATTTGCGTTTACAATTGCATACATATATAATATACACGTGTCTCAAATTTTAATAATATGTTCTTATTCAATATATGGTTTCATACTTTGTTCAATTGTGCTCCTATACAAACGGAATGATTTATTATGGCATATTACTCTGATTATTTCTAGAAATAAGTTTAAAACTGTAATAAATGTCACATGCACGTGTAAGATTCATATGTGCTTAATCTTAATGAAATTAATCAATATATTATTGTTAATTGTCTTGCAGGAATATTGTTTTTATATGTGTAGTATTGTTTTGATTACTGTAAACAAATTCCTCGACTTAAAGGGATGGCTTCATATTTACAATAACCCTGAGAATTTGGTAACTAAATCTCATGTCTTAATCAATAATTCTTTAATTAATCTTATAATTTTCATAAATATTCCAATTATATTAGTAAAATGCCTTTCGAGTATTAGGATTTCTCTGTTTGCAATGGATAAAATGGCTATAATTCTCATTAAATGTTCTATCAGTCGTCAGTTCAATCATTCCCTAATTTTAATAAATATATCACCGCTATCTGAAATCTCTTACATTTTTGTCTGGTTAAACTTGAAAATGTGGTCTATTGTTTATAATGCATTGCGTAGCTTTATTATATTTCTATTAATTAATATATCATTAAGTTACTCAATAGATGTATATATGACGAAAGCGGCGAACAGTCCTGGCCTGTTATTTTCTTGTAGAAAACCCTGCTTTTATGCTGAATGATTTAGTAGTTTATTACCAAAATTGTAGAGGGCTCCGCACAAAACTGCATATTTTATATATGAATATTCTAGTTAACTGTTATGATATCATAGTTCTGACGGAGACCTGGCTCACGCCTGAGGTATATGATAGTGAGTTCATTGATGAACGATACGTAGTTTACAGATGTGATCGTGATCGTACGGCCACTAAAAAGAAAGATGGGGGTGGAGTCCTTGTAGCTGCTCTTAAAGGCACAGGTTCAGTGAAACTGACTACACCGTTGCTCTTACACGAAAATATTGAGCATCTCCTCGTAAAATTGCCCAATACCAGGCAAGGTAAGGGTCAGATCATTGCAGCAGTTTACATACCGCCTAAAACTCCTGAAAGTGTCTATGTTGAATATTTTGAGTTATTGCAGACGTTGTGTGCTGATGCAGAGAGCTTCTATCTTTTGGGAGACTATAATTTGCCTGAAATTGATTGGATCACATGCATTACCAGTCCTTCACAGCATGCACAAATATGCAGAGGTGGCTCTCCCGTGTGCGGTCACTTGGATTTGTTTATGTCTTTCTTAAATGCTCACCAATACAATGCTATAAAAAACTCTAATGGGAAAATACTCGATTTGGTTATCAGCAATGATGATTGCATAGTTTCTCCACCACCAGATTATTTACTACAGCCTGACAATCACCATCCGCCCTGCTGTGTATCTATTTCAATTTGCTTACCCCATAACTCGATGACCCGCAACATAATAAAAAAGTTTAACTTTTTTAAGGCTAACTACGAAAACATTAATGAGGATTTAAAAGAAGTAGATTGGGGCGTTGCTTTGGATAACCTATCTGTCGACGAATCGCTGAATACTTTCTATAACATTATTTCCGCTGCCATTATAAAACACGTGCCATTGATTATTAGCAGATCCTCAAGATTTCCTGTGTGGTTTTCAAATTCCCTTAAACATATTTATAAGAACAAGGCTGACGCTTGGAGTAAATGGAAAATGTACGGAAATATTTCAGACTATGAACGGTTCTCACTATTCCGGTCTAGATTCCAAGCAGAATGTAAAAACTGTTATAGTAGGTATATAAATTCCGTTGAAGATGGAATTGGGAACAATATCAGGCATTTTTGGACTTTTGTTTCTAACCGAAAATTATCTCCAGGCATTCCCTCTGCTATGCACTATAATGGTCAGTCGTCCGATAATCCGGAGGACATCTGCAATCTTTTCTCAACTTTTTTCAATTCCGTCTATGAGGCACCTTCCTCGAACAATACATTGCCTTTGCACCAAGATTATTTAGACAACTGCAGTTCGTTATGTAACATTATGTTCAGTATAGAAGAAGTACTTAATTCACTCAAGGCAATGGATCCATCTAAAGGACCTGGACCGGATGGGTTGCCAGTGATTTTCATAAAAAAAACTGCTGTGAATCTGTGTGTACCACTGCAGATAATATTTAACTTATCATTGTCGCACGGTGTTTTTCCCCAAACCTGGAAGTTAGCAAATATTACTCCTGTACACAAGGCAGGGCCTAGGCAGGACGTGGAAAACTATCGCCCTATATCAATTTTGTCGGCTTTATCTAAACTCTTCGAAAGAATGGTACATGATAAATTATACCCTTTACTGCATAATAATATTATCCAACAACAGCATGGTTTTGTGAAGAGAAGGTCAACAACAACTAACCTTGTGACTTTTGTTGACTACTTGTTCAATAATATGGATTCTCGTATTCAAGTAGATACTATTTATACTGATTTCAGGAAAGCCTTTGATAAAGTGGACCATCAGCTGCTTTTGAATAAAATTGAATTTAATGGTATACGTGGGGATCTTTTGCGATGGATTTCCTCTTATGTTTTCAACAGGTCTCAACGAGTCGTTATAAAGGGGTTTAGTTCTAATATTGTAAACGTTACTTCCGGGGTCCCTCAGGGTTCAATTTTAGGACCACTCTTATTCATTGTATTTATTAATGACATCGTTACGTGCTTTCACAATTCAAAATTATTGCTTTATGCAGATGATTTAAAGATTTTTAGACCCATCAAAGACATTCGTGATTGCATTCTCCTACAGCAAGACCTAAACAGGTTATCTGCATACTGTATAGTTAACAAACTCCAACTAAGTATATCTAAATGCTGCTGTATTAGTTTTACTAAACGTATAAACGTCTTAAGATACCCATATTCATTAAATCATGCAATATTAAAACGAGAGTCACTGGTCCGTGATCTTGGGGTCCTACTGGATCAGAAATTGCACCTAGATGCCCATATTACTAAAATTGTAAATAATGCCTTCCGCATGTTCGGATTTGTAATGAGATCGGCAAAGGAATTTATGCGGCCATCCACATATTTATACCTCTACAAGTCGTTAGTCAGGTCACAGTTGGAATATGCGGTCCCTGTGTGGAACCCTTTTTATGGTAAATACGCGGAAAGAATAGAAAGCGTTCAAAGAAAATTTTTAAAAGGCATGCACTTTCGCTGTTTTCGAGCATATGCATCTTATACTGACTTATTAAATGAATATAAACTTCAGAATCTTAAAACCAGGCGTATAGTTCTTGAGACTATGTTTCTGTACGATGTTTGTAACAACACATACGACTGTATAGACATTACTAACAAAATCTGCTATGTAGTGCCTAGAACTACTATTAGCCGTGGGGTGCGCGCACGCCCTTTGTTTGCAGTAAACTCGTGTCGTACGAATGCGGGTCTGCGAGCTCCCCTACGTCGCCTTGCGAGTCAATTCAATACGCATTTTGAAAATATTGACATTTTTGCTGTATCCCCGAGTAGATTCAGGAATTTGATCAGTCTACCATCAATAACTTAACATTCAACACGTGGCCTTTCTGTTACTGTTTAACTTTTCTCTTTAATTTATGTAGCTTGAGTAAACTTTTATTTATAACTTTTGAATGCACTGTTATACTTAGACTCTAAACTTAATAACACTGTTACACTTATTTAGCTATATGTGGAAAATGTGGTTGGTTATGCATTTCTTAACTATGTAGTGGTATTGTTTTTTTTACTTGTTTTTTAATGTATCACCGTTTATTTTCCCAAATAAAAAAAAAAAAAAAAAAAAAAAAAAAAAAAAAAAAATCTGCAGCTTTATATATTAGTATAGAAGTATAGATATAGATAGTGGTAAATACGTTGGCTATAACTACCAAATATAATGGTAATCAAAACTACATACATCAATTCACGTCAAAGACATACAGAGTTCCAATTTACATTGAAATTATACACCCAATTAAGCAACTATTAATTGTTCGCGTGTGAGTTGCCTTATTGCTGCTCTAATTGTGTTTAGATGTGCGGATCTATAGTTGCAATTAGTGAGTTACTGATAATGAGATTTTTGTTGCGACAAAGCTCTCAACTTGTCTCGTTACTTAAGTGTAACATGGGGATGTTGATAAATAATTTTATTTGTTATTAGCGACCCGTCCCGGCTTCACACGGGTGCAATGTTACCCGCGGGTGACGCCACGGGGCGAAGCTAGTAAAAAAAGACTAAGTTTCTCCTTACAGCGTCAGCTACCTATCAGTGAAAGTTCCGTTTAAAACCGGTCCTGCCGTTGCAGAGATTAACCAGAACAAACAAACAAACAGAAACACATACAAAAATTTAAAAAAAAATATTTTGGTCTACGTACCGTGTATACATACTTACGCATTTAGTAAAAACTGGTTATTCTATTATTACAAACAGACACTCCAATTTTATGTATTTGTATGTATGTATAGATTGACAGTGTAGCACAGTAGTAATTTCTTCCTATGAATTTACAGTCTCCCAAAAATAACACAAATATACATTTCTATTGCTTGTTTAGGTAGATTCTGCAGAAATTCCTTTGACAAAATATTCTGGACTAGCTGCGCCCCGCGGTTTCACCCGCGCTTACTTATTGTCGTACCGCGGGTGAAGCAGCGGGGCAAAGCTAGTCTAAAAAAGTAGCCTAAGTTACTCCATATAGAATCAGCTACCTATCAGTGAAAGTCCCGTTTAAATCGGTCTAGCCGTTCCAGAGATTAGCCGGAACAAACAGACAGACAGACAGACGGACAGACAGACAAAAATTAAAAAAAAAGTTATTTCCGTCTATGTACTGTGTATACATACTTACAGATTTAGTAAAAAGTGGTTATTTTATTATTACAAAGAGACACTCCAATTTTATTTATTTGTATAGATTTGTATAGATGTATAGATGAAGCCACTGTGAGAGGGTGAAAGCTGGGTATCCCCTTTGCTGACAAACAAACCGTAACACCACAATAGCAATCTAGCCTCTACGCTTGCGTGTCTTGTACGCTTCTTCGGCTAAGTGCATTAGGCTTTGAGAGCACGGCATCCAAGGCACTATAAAGGTCATACCACAAAAGGGTCCTTCAATAAAAATAAACTACGATTAAAAAAAAGACTTCAAAAACTCAAAGGTATTTTTATATATATATATAACGCATTGCATTGTTTGTCCGCTATGGACTTCTACACTACTGAACCGATTTTAATCAAATTTGCACAACGTTTGCAGTTTGATACAACTTGAAAGATATAACTTAAATCTCAATTTATTTGTGTGTCTATTATTAGATTTTTTTTTACTTTTCAGTGTCTGTAATAGTTTGTTCTATATAGTAAGATTTTTCTAGATTACATCAGGCACACTTTAACATACAAAAATTAATTATATCCTCAACAACAATATTCATACAACGAAACTACTGACTGGCCAAACTCTGTTAAATTTTAATGGAACCAAATAGCATCGTTTCCGCTCCAAACAAATGGTTTTAAGAATCAGGTTAATCCGATCAATTATCTCGGCGTAAATATAACCAATAAAAAAAGCAATTTAATTGAGAACTTCCTAGTATAGTAATAGCACGGTAGAGGAGTGAGGCTAGACGTCACATCAAAAATGTACTAACTTAAACAAACAAAGACATTGTGTACAAATTTTGTGGCAACAATTACAAAGCAATCACAAAAATAACCAACATTTTCGTAACGTTTTGGTAATGAAATTGTTATAACTTGAAACATTAACACAGAGAACCAAAGTAACATAATTAACTCAAATACCTAAGCTTGTATCATAATATTAACAATTGCTTGTTATTTGGTATTCATTGGAAGACCGCCGAAAAAATCTGTTTCAAAAATACGCCAATTGCTCTCTCATACTTTACGTTAGGAAACCATTCGAAACGTGAAAATGCTTCTTTTGATTAGCTCTATGCTCGCTTGCTTGAGATGGCTGCAGGGATTTTTAACATCCTGTATATGACCTTAAATAAACGTGTTCTATATCCTGAGAGCGTCGTAAAAGCCAAAAAAATGAAATGACAAGGCCAAAAACTTAACGGCAAGAGAATTAAAACTTGTTACCAAACCCTGTACTAACCCGGCCAGCGAGGCACAGTTGGCTAAGTACCCTCGTCACAGTAGAATGCGTTTACGCGAACCTGTGGCGCCCCAAGCGTGTGCGAGGGCTTTAGTGGGAATAAGAATAGTTTCCGGAGTCCCACATAACCGCCGACCCACCCCCGAAGGGGCATACATAATTACCCCAGCGTCACCAAAAAGAAGCTAAGTAACCTCCATGCCCGACTCAGCAGTGGGTAATATAAGCTGAGTAGGAACTACCAAAAAAAAAAAAAAAATGCCACACATGGCTCATAACTCTGAAATCAATTTTTTTTATCTAGACTGCAAAATGATGATGAAAATTCTGTTCTGCTGCAATTCCGCGTCCCGCTTTTAATATGTTCTGAGCCTTATTTATAGCCTCAAAGTATTCTAAGGCAACGTGTGAGCCTTTAATCTGGCTAAGTCTACAAAGAGATGCAAGCATACTAGTTTACTCAACCAGATTGTAAAGATGAGTTATGATTTTGAATGTTTCGGGTGCTTGTTTCGGTAATTTATAAAAACATAAATGTGTACGTCAATGCTTCTGTAATGAGGTACACACACACTAAGCATTAGAGACATTCACAGACACGCCGATAAAAGAATACATGTTAATGGTGCAATTTCTAGACGTTATCTTCATCATCATTTCAGCCAAAAAAAAGTCCAATGCTGGACATAGGCCTCCCCCAAGGATGTCCACGAAGCAGAGGCGTAGCTACCGCCGTATCTGCCGTATCAATTATACGGGGCCCCCGGGCCACGGGGGGCCCCGACGTTCGTAAGCAAAAATTAATAAAAACTTCCCAATTTTTGTATTATTTCAGAAATAACAAAAGTAAAAAACGTTATTTATTTTTTTCTCGCGTGGAGCGTGCGTTCGAAAGTTGGCAACACCCTACATAAGTTTTTTTTAAACACATTTTTTTTCCTTTTGTGAGAAATATTTACCCTTCGTAACGGCCCGCAATTAAATTTTTATACGGGGCCCCACCAAGGCACGCTAGGCCCCTGCCACGAAGGCTGGTCCTGAGCCGCCCGCATCCATCGCTTTCCGCCGACTTTAACTAGGTCGTCGATCCACCGTGTGGGAGGCCTACCAGCACTGCGTTTTCCGGAACGCGGTCGCCACTCGAGGACTTTTCTGTCCCATCGGGCGTCAGTCCTGCGAGCTATGTGCCCTGCCCAATGCCACTTAATTTAGGCAATCCTGAGGGCTATGTCGGTAACTCCGGGTCTTCGAAAAAGTTTACATATTGCTGGTAACGAATTAAGAATACACCGTGGCACAACCCAATTCCATCCAGAGGATTTAATAAGAGGCTAAAGGAAATGATAAAGCCGATGACCTAGCCACCCTAGCCACAATAAAAGAAAAACTTGATACGAATCACTATGATAACACATCTGGCCAGCGCGACACTATAGCCTAATTACTACCACTACTACTGAGCCCATAAATGACCCACTTCATGTAAGGAAGCCAGACTCAGCTGTGGGTCATCTATGGGTGGTCATTTATGGGTTGAGTAGTATTTACAGGCTGTAGTCTTTATGTAATATTTTGATTACACCCTGTATGGTCAGATTATATATGTATAGAAATACAATATACAGAGCATCCATTGGCAAGCAAAACGCATATATCAATCACTATTTGACTTGCACCATCACATCTGTGTATGCAAACATACTATACATTTATGCAATTACAATGGAAATTGGTACTGTTCGTCTAATACATGTCCGTGTGGTTACGGATTGAGAATACATGGTGTCACCAATCCATTCTATGTAGAGAGTGTTGTAAGAGCCAACCAAAAAAATGAGAGAAGAGAAGGAAATCTTATTACGAAACCCTGTGTTAGCGCGTTCATCATCATCATCATCATTATCATCCCACATTAGCCCACTGCTAGACATAGGTCTCCCTCAAGAGCTCCATAGCGCCCTGTCTTCTACTTGACGCAGATCGTCGCTCCATCTAGCAGTGGGCCGTCCTGCACTACACTTCCCGATTCACGGTCTCCCCTCAAGAACTCGTCTAACCCAGCGGTTGTCGGTTATTTTACAGATATGCCCAGTCCACTGTCACTTCAGTCTGCTATTTATCTGAGCTATGTGGTGACTTTAGTTCTCTGTCGGATAGTCTCGTTACGGAGCCTATCTTTCATAGAAACTCCCAGCATAGCTCGCTAGACAAGGCCAGAAACTCCATGGTTGCTCAAGGGGGTTACAATGATGGTGGTACAAATAAGTCTAACAGATTAGAATAGAATAGAAAAATGCTTTATTGTATAAACCAATTATGGCGTTCACAATCGTCAACGGATACATCAGTTTTAGAACACTACTACCAGGTCGGAACGCGGCACCAACCGAGAAGACCTGGCGGAAGAAACTCGGAAGCCTTGTCTTTTTTTTAAACGCCATATTACAATTACCTTGTACATAAAACTAACTAGTTTCGTTCGGTTCCGAAAGGCGCTCAACTGAAATATGAATTTTATAATAAGAAAAAAATATATAGAATTTATAGAATAATAAAAAACTGAAATTACAAGTGTTGAATCCAGTGAACCGACCAGCCCCAAACAGCGGCACCTGTTCACAAGCATAACGCGTGTGGCAGCCATCGATCTCCTCAACCATATCAAAGGGAAGTGGTTGACCCGCCACACGTCGCTACCAGGTTAGGTAAAGCAATTGATGGATTTGTTGGATACCCATCCCACATCCAGCAGACGTTTCTTAACTTGCAGATCGATTGCGTTACGCACAGAACTGTTTATAGAAAGAACAAAAAAAAATACGTACAAATAAACATATTAAAACAGCCATAACATTAAGCTGATGTCTTTTAATTTCCTTCTTAAGTGTACTTGATGAAAAGGCACAGGTGCCGTACCCACATTTTGGCTGCTACCAGTATATTAATAAATGAACCTCGTTCTGCAAAACCCGTCTAACTTATTAAGAAATGGTTTTGATTTTGTACTTTAGACCCTTCAGGTAAAGTTTAAGTTTGCAAATCGAGCGTCCATAGCTTAAGTTCTTTATGCGACTTAACCGGATTTAATTTCATAGGATTTGTTTTCCTCGAGGTTCTTTAGTATGTTTTCTGTCATTATTATTTGAATTATATTAGACTGCATAGTTGGTCTAAGGGTTAGATGTGCCGCCGTTGGATCAACAGATCCTAGCTTCGATTCCAGGGTCAGGCAAGTGTCTTTGTCTAAACCAGAGACACTTGCTCTGAGTCTCGGTGGCATTTGTGTTCGTGAATCATAATGTTTGTAAACTGCCCACGCGATACAAATTACACATGGTAAAAGGATTCCGTTTAAAAAAAAACACTTATTTTCAGAGACATTAATATATTTGTATACATACATCAAATGTTCAAGGACCATACGTACTTAGCCTAATTACCACCACTTAAAGGAACAGTATAGTTGCAGTTGCCAGTTACAGTTGACTGCCTCGTTGGTCTAGTGGTTAGATGTGCCGCCTTTGGATCAACGGGTCCAGGGTTCGATTCCCGGGTCGGGCAAGTGTCTTTGTCTAAACCAGAGGCACTGGCTCGGAGTCTGGGTGTCATTTCTATCTATAATATGAATGTATTTACAAAAAAAAAATGTATATAAGTAGTTTATCATCCATCTCGTTACCATAACACAAGCATTAAGTTGCTTAGCTTTGTGTGAAATGTCCAAGGATATTTTTTATTTTATAATTTAGTTAAAGGATATAGTCGCTGACACGGCGCAGTCCGAGCCAAGGGTGACTTAAGAGGATAATAAAACAAAAAGTCGAAAAGCACACCGAGCCAACATTTCAACTGTTATCTAAACGTTACAGTGAGACTGAGCTGACTTCACTAATTTAGAATGCTTTGTATTTCTTCTGCAAATATAGAATTATATATTTAAGCTATTTAAGTACGGTTTATTTATTATTTATTTATTTATTTATTAATACTTTTTGCACATACATAAAAGTTATGCACAAAGGCGGACTTAATGCCTTAGGCATTTTCTACCAGCCAACCTTAGAGTGGTGCAGAAACGGAGCGTGGCAGGTGCACTACTACATTACAAAGATTTATCATACATAAACATACATAACATATACATATAAGACATACATACCTACTTATAATACAAAAATATTATATATATATATATATATATATATTATAGATACATACATATATAACGACGCACTCAGGTTAAACAGTAATAATAATAATTTGAAAAAGAATAATAATAAAATCTGCGATGATCAAATTCTGCGACAAACATCAAGCTAATTAGTAATGCTCAAATACTTCCGAACTTCCTTCTTGAACGTGTAGCGACAGTCGACCATCCTGATTTCCGGAGGTAGGGCGTTCCATAATAGGATGGACTGTACAAAAAATGAACGGTGTAGAAAGTCAGTAAAATGGGTGGGGCACTGTAATTGCCGATTATGAGAGGAGCGCAAATTTTTGTTATGGACGGAACAGGTATATTCAAAAAGAGAAGAAAGATAAGAAGGTGGGGTGGGGGAACAAAGAAAAGAGTGAAGAGTGGTCAACGCCCGTACCTCTCGACGCTGTCGAATGGGCAACCATTTGAGTTGAGCTCTAAACGCTGAAACATGGTCATACTTGCGTAGGTTGAAAACGAACCGAATGCAGTTGTTAAGAAGCCGGTCCAGTTTATTGAGGAGGTCTGCATTCAGGTCATAGTAGCACACATCACCATAGTCGATAAGGGGAATGATTAGGGACTGCACAAGCATTGCTTTGACGTTAGACGGGAGAAGATTCTTAAATCGATAAAGGTAACGTAAAGCTCCAGTGACTCTCTGGCTGACACTAGCCACTTGAGCACGCCAGTTAAGGGTGTTATCAATAATCACGCCAAGATCTTTAACCTCAGAGCTAAAAGGAACGACATTGTCATCAAACTTAAGACACGGTAATAAATTGTTATTCACTCTGCACAGCATCCGAGAACTCCCAACGATAATGGCTTGGCACTTAGTCGGGTTAACTGCAACACCGAACCTAGCTGACCAGGTCTTCACGACTTCGAGATCTTGGTTTAATTTACTGATAGTCTCAGGCAGAGTGTCCACACTAGCCTGACGATATAGCTGCAGGTCATCGGCATATAGATGATACGCACACTGAAGTTTGGGTGTAAGGAAATTTATGAATAGCGAAAAAAGAAGAGGAGATAAAATACCGCCTTGCGGGACGCCACTTACAAGACTTTTCCAGTTTGATGAACATTCACCAGAACGGACACTTTGCTGGCGCCCCTGAAGGTACGAGGAGAACCATTCTACCGCCTGTGGTGAGACCATAAGATGGGAGAGGATGGATAACAGGATATCGTGACTGACGGCATTAAAGGCATTGGAGAAATCAATAAGAACAAGAACTGTCAGTTTTGTGTCCTCCATACCTAACCTAATGTCGCCAGTCACTTTAAGGAGGGCTGAGGTTGTGCTGTGGCCCGGCCTGAAGCCCGATTGTAGGGGACTAATAAGGTTATTGGTATAGATAAAATGTGAAAATTGCTTGTGGACACAGGCCTCAAGCACTTTTGATAAGAAGGGAAGAATTGAAATTGGGCGGAAGTGATTGGAAAGTAAGGGATTGGGGACCTTGGGTAAAGGGCGAACATAGGCTCTTCGCCATATGTCAGGAAAGACACCGGACTTTAAGGAGAAATTAATTACGTGAGATAACGGAATAAGGACGTGGTCGAGGATTGTAACGATCATGCGGCGGGAAATGCTATCACTTCCCACCGCTTTGGATCTAATGGATAGGATAATCTTTTGGATCTCACCGAAGTCGACAGCAGAAAAGTGAAAAGGTGTGATATCGGGACTCGCTAGACCAGATATATAAGACAGAGTGGTGCTTTTAGTTAGATGATCTAAGGTACGAACTGTGGTGAAATGGTTGTTTAAATCATCTAAACTAATTGAGGATGGCAGGTCTAAGTGTCGCGGTTTGCCAACACCAAGAGTTCTAAGGAACTTCCAGATGTCAGCAGAAGATGATGAAGTAATATTGCTGAGAATGTGGCGGCGTTTAGCGTCACGTATCATCAGATTGCAACGATTTCTGACTCTCCGGTAGGAAGCTATATTGTCTTCTGTGCGATCCCTTCTCAGTCTCCTGAACGCTCGGTCCCGCAATTTCATAGCCAATTGTATGCCCTTGGTCATCCATGGAGCAGGTGGGCGCTTTATCTTCACTCTTTTGATCGGGGCATGCAAGTCATACAGTTTCGTGATCAGCTGGTTGAGGACATAAACCTTATCGTCCATTGTAGGAGCTTCATACAGGGCCGCCCAGTCGATCATAGAGGCATCGCTGTTGAGTTTGTCAATGTTCATACGCGCAAAGCAACGCTTGTACGTGATCTTGGGCTTGGGTTTGGGTGGTTTTAGGAAGTAGGATAGGAATAGAAGATCATGGTGTGAGAAACCAGGGGCAATTAGTTGACCGTGTGTTGATACCAGGGATGGATTAGATATGATGATCAAATCAAGCCACGTGTCATCACCAACTGCACTGGAGTGAGTAGCTTCTAGTGGCAACACGTGTAAGCTAGCTGATTCAAGGATATGCAATAGTTTACGGGTCCGAGGAGAGTTATAGGAAAGAAGGTTTGTGTTGAAATCACCCATGATGATGTGATGTGCATACTCTGAACCCAGGGATTCTAGAACTGATTCCAATTCAGTGAAGTAATCAGTCATTGGTGGACAATATACGACACCTATGACGGTTTTGACACCTTTAATGGATACCTCAAGGAAAAGAAATTCTGCCGAGGCAGTGTAAGTTGAAGGTGAAGATGCCAAAACCCTATAGCTAAAATCACTTCGCAAGTAAATAGCCACTCCTCCCCCGCCTTTCCCAATCCGGTCATTTCGGATGAGAACGAACCCGGGAAGAGGATAAGAGGTCGATGGAAGACATGGTTTGAGCCAACTCTCGGAAATCAGGATGGCGTGAACGTTGTTATTGGTGAACGTATCAAACAATTCACTATGGTGACTGGGGAGACTTTGTGCGTTTAGGTGACACACGTTGAAAAACATATTATTTTGTTCAGTGAAATTTTGTCGCAGTACGTCACCAAGGGTGCCAGTTAACGAGGAAAAGCTTTCATCGCCCGACGCTGATGCAGATTCATTAGCAGAATGGAACGAGTCATTGTCGGAAAACATTCTAAATTAAGTAAATAAATAGATATTTATAATAATATATAACAAAACTATATGATAAATAAATTATAAGGTATAACTAAAAATAATGCAAAGTGCGTTGCTTGCATATCTGCACCACCCGCCAGCTAACAACAAAATAAAATGAAATAAAAATTAAATATGACACTAAGCAAAATTTAACTAAATCGAGCGTTGAAAATTTTATATTTCCGAACGCACTAATAAATAACTGATGAAAACAAACAGAAACAGCAAGAAAAAAAAAACACAACATATTGTAATAATTTGTAAGGTATTGACTTGACTGACAAACAAAATTGACACTTGCTTGACAATTGACAGATGGAAAGAAAAGAATAATACAGTCTGCTGCAATCTGCAATTTAAAGTAAACACGAGTATTTTGTCCAATATTAAGAGAATGTCTGTTACCATTGACATAATACCAAATATAAAGTATTAAGTATTGGTTGAAATAAGAGCAATATGTGTTAAGCAAAGAGGGTGACAAAAATGTAAACAATTGCCAATGAAAGGACAATTTTGGAACAAAACAAGGTCCAGTTATTACTGGTCACTAACATTATGAGTGCATAATGCAGCAAGTAATTTATGTACCGGTTGCGTTATGTACTATGGTAAGTCAAAATTTACACAGTACTTACAGTGTAAAGATTAGAAAAGTACTTGGTTAAAAATATTTATAGCGACACTGAACACTACTGTTTATTTGCAGGTTTGCTTCTTCCCTCAGCCTGTTTGGTGTATTTGGCCAATAGCGGGTCGAGTTCAGCCTGAGATGTGATTTTGTGCCGTGTGCCATCGGAAGACTTAATAACAATGACGCCATCCTGCGTCCAGCAGGACCGCATCCCGAAATGCAGACGAGCTTTGCCGAAGACTATCTGCCTGGGCCTAGTCAAAAACTCTTTGACAGCGATAGAAGACCCCTTTAGAGCAGCCTTCTTCTTCCAGATAGCCGCCTTATCTTCCACCCGGGCCAAACGAACCAAAATGGGCCGTGGACGGTCCCTGTTAGTAGCTCCAAGTCTGTGGCAAGATTTGAAGCTGTCTGCTGTGATGTTGTTCAGCTTAATGTTCTTGTGCAGAATTCCCAAAACAACTGCTTTGCAGTCTTCTTTCTCAGCTTCTGGGGCACCAGTAAAAATGAGAGCTTTGCGACGACTCCTCATCTCCAAGCCATCAACAACTCTGGAGCATTCTTGGATTTGGGTTCGCAAGAGACCCAACATACCGAATATCAGCTCCCTGAAGATGCGAAATTCGTCCGCAAGCTTGGCCACAGTGTTTGCTTTTCCAAGACCAGCAGCTTGGATCTGTGATTCTATTTCACCCATCTTGTTCAAGATGAGCTCCTCCAGGTTCTTCTGGCTGGCTTGTACATCGGCAAGTTGTGCTTGTGACATAGTGCCAAATCAATATAGTGAGTGCAATATAGTGTTAAGCTGGCAGGTGGTGTAACAAAGATGTTTATATTTACATAAACACTACTTGAAGTAAGTAATTTTGTTATATATTTTGCCGAAATTAATTGAATAAAGTCTTTAATTTAATTATTTTACTATTATTTCAAGAGTGATATAGAAAAACATTGGCACTTCACACCTACCCACATAAAATATTTGTGTATAATAATAATAATAATAATAGCCTTTATTCAGATTTACAAAGTTTACAATTTCACGTATTTTATTTGACTCGCGTCTGTGTGCCTTTATGGGCAAAGGCCTCCTCCAACTCTTTCCACTTTGATCTATCTCCAGCAACTGCTGTCCATGCACCTCCAGCCACGACTTTTATCTCATCCACCCATCTTCTTGGTGGCCTTCCTCGCTTTCGCCTCATATGCCCTGTGAACCAGTTCATCACTGACCTAGACCATTTCTCTTTACCTCTGATTGTGTGTCCTGTCCATCTCCACTTAAGCTTTCTGATAGTTACTGTGACATCTTTTGTTCTTGCATAATTCTTTACGATGGTGGTTCTTACTCTATCAGAAAGTCTCTTCCCCATCATGCTTCTTTCCATTGCGTTTTGGCATGTTTCAAGTTTATGGATATGACTCTTATTCAGTGCCCAGGTTTGGCAGCCATATGTGAGGACAGGCAGTATGCAAGTATCGAAAAGTTTACGTTTCACAGTCATGGACATTTCCGGATTTTTCATAACTTCTTTTAAACTCCAGTATTGTTTCCATGCATTACCTATACGCCTGTTGATTTCTTTTGAGGTAAGGTCTATTGGCGAGATAGTTTGACCGAGATAGATGTATTCATCTACATACACAATTGTGTTGTTGTTCACGTGGATTGGTTCTTGGTTCCCGTTTGTCATGGCCTTGGTTTTTTCTGTATTCATGATTAATCCCACTTTACGACTTTCTCTATCCAGATCATTCAGCATAGTCTGTAACCCTGCGCTTGATTGAGAGATGATTATCAAATCATCAGCAAACCGCAAATGCGACAGGTATTCGCCATTGATATTTAGTCCACATTTCTCCCAATATAATTGCCGGAACACCTCTTCCAGGACAGCAGTAAATAATTTAGGTGATACTGGGTCGCCCTGACGTACACCTCTTTCTATTTTTATTTCCTTTCCAAGCTTTTCTAGCTTAATTTTGGCTTTGCTGTTTTCATAAATATGTTTAAAAATTCTAATGTATTTACATTCTACACCTTGGTTTTTGAGTGCTTGCCAAATCGCTTCGTGTTCTAATGAGTCAAAGGCTTTGCTGTAATCCACAAAGCAGCAGTAGAATGTTATGTTGAATTCTCTGCCCTTCTCAAATAATTGTTTTACTACGTGGATGTGGTCCAATGTCGAGTATCCACTCCTGAATCCGGCCTGCTCTCTCGGTTGGTTATCATCCAGTATTCGGGTTATTCTTTTGAGAAGAATCTTAGCGAATACCTTGTAGATATTCGACGTTAGACTAATAGGTCTGTAGTTGTTTATGTTATTTTTGTCTCCCTTTTTGTGTAGTAGTGTTATGGTTGAAGTTGACCATTGCTCGGGTATAGTCTCACTGTGCAAAACTTCGTTGAAAATGTCCGTAAGGGTTGGTACAAGGTGTTCTATGTTTGCTATGAGGAATTCGTTATTGATACCATCTGACCCTGGAGCTTTGTCTTTCTTTTGAGATATAATAGCTTTTTTCACCTCTGCATTTATTATGTCTGGTACAACTTCTCCCCCTGCTAATATGTTCGGTTTATTGTAGTTTTTCTTTGAGTATAAGTCCCGGAAAAAGTTTGTGGCTATTGACATAATATCTGGTCGTCTCGTTTTATGTTTCATATTTTTGTCATAGAGATTAGGTATCCAGTCTGTTTTTTCTTTTAATTGTTTGATTGCTCTTTTGGTGCCTCCAGTTTTCTGAATACATCTTTCCAGTATTTCAAGTCTGTATCTTACCCGGTCCTTTCTCATGTTTAATTTTATACTTTTGCTTATTTCCCTTATTTTAGTTCTAGTTATGCTCGTCTTTCCAGGCATAGATATTAGTTCGTATCTGGTTTTTAACATTTCTTTAGTTTCGTCTGTTAGCCATTTTACTGTTTTCTTTTCCTTTGCTGTTCTCGTTGTTTTTTGTGTTTTCATTAGCTCTTCCAACTTGTTATATTTGTGTTGGATATTTAGTTCTTTTGTATTTTCTGCAAAGTTATTGAGTTCCTTTTCTAATCTGTTAGTAGCTTCAGATATTATAGTTTTAGTTGGTTTTGCCTTAAATGGTCTATTTTTATTTATAGAATCGGTGTGTAGCAATTTGGCTCTTACCATTCTGTGGTTGCTGTTGAAGTTAAGATTGTTAACAACTCTGCAATCCTGAAAATGCTTGCTTTTGTTAGTGAGGATATAGTCTATTTCATTTTTGTAACGCCCGTCTGGGGATATCCATGTCCATCTGTTGTTATCACGCTTTTTGTACATACTATTAAGTATTTTTAAGTTGTTTTCGTAAGCCATTTGTGTAAGTTTTTCGCCATTTCTTGTTCTTTTCCCTGAACAGTATGGACCCAATATCATCGCTTCTCCATCTTCTCTACATCCTGTTCTTGCATTAAAATCACCCATCACTATTAGGTTATTGTAGGTACGTTCTTTTATTGTGTTTGTTAACATAGCATAGAAATTGTCAATTTCTGCATTACTGGATTGCTCAGTTGGAGAGTAAATTTGTATAATGGACCACATTTCCCTTCTGGGTAGTTCCAGGTTAAGTATGACAATACGTTCAGATATGCCAATAAATTCATCAATGTATGTGCTCAATTCTTTTTTGACCAAGAATCCTGTTCCGAATTGTCCAGGTGTATCTCCTTTGTAGTAGAAAATAAAGTCTCCATGATCTTCTATGCTCTCGCCTAGGCGTCGAACTTCGCTTAATCCAATTATTGACCAATTTATTCTTTCCAATGCCGTAATCAACTCTGACAAGCTTTCTGTGCTTCTTAGGGTAAGCGTATTATAGGTTGCAATATGTAATAAGTTGTTTTGTTGGCGATTTGTTGTCTGGATCAATTGTTTTTGTTTCTGGGGTAAATATTTTGGAGGGTAACGGTCTTCTTCCCCCACGGTGACCAGCCGGCTTGGGGTGCAATTTATGGGTGTTGGGTTTGGTAATGTGGTTGTTGGGGTAGTTTGGATCCGGGTGTCGCATATTAGTTTTTTGAGGGATTTGATAATGAAGCTGATCGCCCGCGCTCTACATAGTTCAGTATATTTGGTCTGATTATTTCCTTGGTCGCAGTTTTAGAAGGGGCGTTGTTATAGGTGGTCGATGTACTTTGGGTATGACATGCATTGACTTTCTTTTGTGATGGTATTCTCGGTGATCCTGAAGTCTCTCTTTTCCTCTTTTCTCTGTTGCTGTCATGTGTTTTCCTTATAACCAGTTTGTCGTATTTTATAAACGCTATATTCCCTTTTTTCTTTTCCTCTTCAACTTGCAGCTGCAGTTGTTTACGTTTTTCTAATATTTCTCTAGGGTAATCCTCTTTGATATATATACCTTCTTGTAGGTTAGATCTGTTTCGCAGAATTATATGTTTTTTCCATGTTGTTGTGAGTGAGACTACAACAGGGCGATTTTTATCAAGCTCTTTTTTACCGATTCTGTAAATGTTATTAATTTCAAAGACTTCAAAATGTACTCCCGTTTCTATTATAATGTCTTTTATGTAGTCTACAAGCTCCGTTTCTGTTGTTGCTTTACTTTCATCGATACCAAAAAAGACAAGGTTATTTTTGCGCTTATCCTTATCAACGAATTTGAGTTTTAACTCTAACTCACTTATTTTATTTTTGAGTTGCGCGTTTTCATCTGTGATCGCCTTAAGCTTTTCGTCCAGTGCTGCCATGACATTTTGTGTTACTGAAGTAGTTATAAGTTTAGTTTGTTGGTCTAACTTTTCGTCTAATTTTGCCAATAGGATTTCCATACTTTTATCCATCATTGGTAGTATTTTTGTATTGCTATGGCAACACTTGTTTCCATGTGGCAACCCTTGTTTCTTTGTGGCAACACTCGTTTTGCTGTGGCAACACTTGTTTTGCTATGGCAGCACTTGTTTTGTTGTAGCAACCCTTGTTTTGCTGTGGCAACACTTGTTTTGCTGTTAGGTTGGTACTGTTGAATTTGAATCTGGATGACACTTGCTTGACTTGACTTATTTATTTTTGTAGGTAGTAAGTAGGTAGTAGTAGAATTTTTACAATAAGCGGTTGATATGTTTTCGCACTATAACACAATTTAACACGCAATTTTTCACTGTTCTCGTATTTTGTTCTTTGCTGCAGTCAGCAATTCGTATGACACACTTTGTTGGCACTTATTACACTGTTTATTTTAATTTTTCGCGGAGCTCTGTGACGTGCGTATTGACTGATCGACAACCGGATATATGTACTTATGTATAAAATGCACAAAGATTTGTGTATAGTGTATATTATATAGTGATGACATATGGCACAGAGTCGTGGTCGCTCACTATGGGCTCCATCAGAAGGCTCAAAGTCACCCAAAGGGCAATGGAGAAGGATATGCACGGAGTTTTCCTGCGAGATCGAATGAGGAGATACGCAGGCAAACCAGGGTCACCGACATAGCCCACAGGATTGCCAAACTTAAGTGGCAGTGGGCAGGGCATGGGGCAGAAAAGTCCTCGAGTTGCGACCGCGTTCCGGAAGGCGCAGTGCTGGTAGGCCTCCCACACGGTTGACCGACGACCAGGTTAAGGTCGCTGGGAAACGATGGATGCGGGCGACACAAGACCGGCCTTTGCGGAGACCCTTAGGTCTATGTCCAGCAGTGGACGTCTATTGGCTGAAAATGATGATGATGATGATGATGCATACACACACACACACACTGAGCTCACTTATAGCATAATTTTAAGGATTATACAAATTTACACCACAGAATAGGTTTCTGAATAAGTTCTGAGCACAGGATCCTAGAAACTTCCTGCTTTCATTAATAAAAATCATTCCTCTAATCAAACAGTGAATCTTTAAAAAGCTACTAATCATATCTAGCACAGAAGAATATAAATTATAAAGCAGTGGAGTCGCGTTTAATTTTTGGATAAATATCTCTTGGCTCGCCTCGCATGGTGAATAATTCATGAACTGAATATAATTTGTTACCGATATTGCTTCTCTATGGCCACATCATTTTGCTTTGAGGCTGCAACCAGTAAATGGGTATTAATATTACAATGAAAATATTGAGGCTATAGTTCGAAATATATTATTTTAACGGGTGCCTTGTTATAATAACCGCCTACCCTTGATAATAATCACACTGAGGCATATTCAAGAAAGTTTTTATTTTTATGTAAAACTAGGCTTACGTTTGACCTCAATCTCGCTTGATGGAAGGCGAAGATGAGGCCTAAGATGGTACACGTTTGCCTAGAAGGTGTCTGTTCACTTTGGCCTTAAAGAGGTCCAGAATATATCTATCCGGAAGAACAGACCTCGGCAGAGAGTTCCACTCCTTAGCTGTTCGCATAATGTATGAAGACGCAAACCGCTTCGTGCGTAATGGTGGGATGTCTACAACGTAAGGGTGAAACTGCGCGCCGTGTCTAGTCGTTCGGTGATGGTAAGTAAGTAAGTAAAAGCAAGTTTCAGGAAAATTTTTAAAACATAAATATCCTAAATATATATCCTTGGACATTTCACACAACGCCATCTCGTCCCAAGTTAAGCAACTTAATGCTTGTGTTATGGTAACGAGATGGATGATAAACTACTTATATACATTACCATTTTTTTTTGTAAATACATACTTATTATAGATATAAATGACACCCAGACTCCGAGCCAGTGCCTCTGGTTTAGACAAAGACACTTGCCCGACCCCGGAATCGAACCCGGGACCCGTTGATCCAAAGGCACATCTAACCACTAGACCAACGAGGCAGTCATAAAGCTTAATTTTTTTTTAAATTTAGATTTTGTCTATTTTACTTCTACTATTTAGCCCATAAATGACCCACTGCTGAGTCAGGCCTCCTCTCATTACAAGGAGCCTACTGTTCCACGCTGGCGAGACGGGTAGTCATAGGATATCGTATCAAGTTTTCCTTCTCTTGCGGCTAGATTTTCGGCCTTGTTGTTTTCTTTTGTCAGCTCTTACGACACCCTTAGAAGATAGAGTGGGGAGGTGTTCTTAATCTGTTACCACACCAATCTAAACTGTCATCATCATCATCATTTCAGCCAAAAGACGTCCACTGCTGGACATAGGCCTCCCCCAAAGATTTCCGTCCTGGGCCGCCCGCATCCATCGATTTCCGGCGACCTTAATCAGGTCATCGGTCCACCGTGTCCTACCAGCACTGCGCTTTCCGGAACGCGGTCGCCATTCCAGGACGTTTCTGCCTCATCGCGCGTCGGTCCTGCGCGCTATGTGCCCTGCCCACAGCCACTTAAATTTGGCAATCCTGTGGGAATTGAATAATAAATCAAAGAATCTATACTAATTTAAATCTAATATATAAAATTCTCGTGTCACGGTGTTTGTTATTGAGATCCTCCGAAATGGCTCGACCGATTTTCGTGAAATTTTGTGTGCATATCGTTTAGGTCTGCGAATCGGACAACATCTATTTTGCATCACCCTGAATTGTTTATTTTTTATTATTTAGACATATTTTTTTTGTTTTTATTTTATCATGCAGCATTAAAAAATACATGTATAGTGAAATAATATAAAACACATATATATTGCAGTGTCAGCGGTTGCAGGACGACTGGATGGTGGTTGTCACTTCCTGCAATAAGATGATTAATAAAATGATTTTAATAGTTTTTTAAATGTTAGAAATATTTGAGTATCCACTACTTCATATACGACACGGAATATTAAAATAAATCTATGTTAAAATAAGGTTGTATAGATAGTTAATGATTCCACATTAGTCATCTGCTGGACATAGGCCTCCCCTGAAGAGCGCCCTGTCGTCAGCTCGACGCATCCAGCTGCTGTCCGCAACCTTAATGGGATGAATTAAAAATATTTAATTTGGTTTCGTGCTAAATAGACCAAGTTGCTTGTCATATTTTGATTTATATGAAGCATCGAAATTATAATTTTCCTTGTTTGTCGTTTCCAGAACATAGATTTTATATCTTTGTCAGATTGTTTTTGCCATGAAAAAAAACCCAGAGCGAGGACAAATTGGAGGGGAAGGCGGAACGATTACAGGGCCCACCTAATGTGATTGTACAAGGATTCCTGCGAAAACTTCTGTGGATTTTCTCCTAAGGAAGTGCTTTTATCAAAACATATGTTATTCCATTAGGAAAATGAGTGTTTGAGTTTAATTCTTTTGTTTGAGTTATACTAGCTCTGCTTTCCGACTTCGCCAGCGTACAACGGTGAAATGCATTTTTTTTATTACCATCGGTAAACTATAATACAAAAAAACAGAGTGATATATTGCTTACTTTTCTTGGCTTCTCATATAGCCTACGTTAATCGAGAATAATTTAGCATTCTAGTGGTGGAATTAATTTAGAAATCTGTCCAGAATTTTTTTGTCCAGTACACACAAAACGTCCGTGTGTTGGTGGATTTAGTATACACGATGTCGCCAACCCATGCTATCCTGAGGGTGTCGTAAGAGGCGACTAAAGGAACGCAAATGGCAGATCACCTAGCCGCAAGAGAAGGAAAACTTGATACAAACCCTGTGCCAACCTGTCTTGCCAGCGTGGCATAGTACGCTAGGCTTCCCTCCATGAATATGGAGGACTCAGTAGTGGGTCATTTATGGGCTTTTTTCCATCACGCAAGCCAGGGTAAAGGCATTCAAGTCAATGACAATCTTTTTTTTCTAGTCTAGTAGACTAGCTTGTCAAGTCACGTGGTTATACCCCTGCTACGCCCAACTAAATCGCATATTTTATGTAAATTATTTCCGGGTTTATTTGGCGCATACTTAATTATCTATCCCATTACATAAAACAAGCAAGGGTCACAGGGAGGGTACTTTTTTTTCTCGAAGAGTTCTTGAAGTTTAATGTCGCGTGAAATGTAACGACCTTTGCACTGAAAGCAACATTTTATGAACAACAAATGTATTAGCGCGCTCACAGACCCCGTAACGTGTATCGATGTAAAATTCAACTTGAACATATTTGTGATTATGTCTAAAAAAATGTAGGATGTTTAACCAAAATTTTATTCAGTTATATGTCATTGCTTTAGAGGAAACAACAACAGTGGCGTTACCTGCGACTTCGTCTGCGTGGTATTTAATAAAAAAAGTGATAGATTAGTTCGCAGAGTTTACAATAACTTACTAATTCTGTATTATGCGCGAAAGGTACTAAAAAATTTGGGGAACAGAACTATAATTTCAAAGATTAGGCGAAACAAACAGACACACAGATTGTTGATTGTTGTTGCGCTTTTAAATATAAGTTCTAAAGTATAAAAAAGTAAAAAAAGTATAAAAAAGTAAGGTGAATATTTGATTTCTTCGAATTACTCAAAACTAATATGTCATCATCATTAGGATATGATTCCACAAATGACCCGATATGACGATCTCTCTTGAGCCAGACGGATCGAGGCAAGTTTTTATATAAAAATTTTCTTCTCTTGCGGCCAGATTTTGGCCAGAGAGACCGTGAGAAACCCGTGGGCCTGGTTCGGGCAGTCGAGGATTTCCATTGGTTTTAGTGGGTTGCTCAGGGCATTAAGTGTTCTTTCCGTACCCCGGATTACTACATAACCCGGCTAACACCCAACGGCCGGACGTACTTTGAAGATTTCCGACGAAAAAAAAGAGAAACGGATTTAGTTCCTAGATAAATTGTAATATTCAATATTACAATTGTATCTTAGAACTAAGAATAGAATAGGTAACCATTATTCTGAGAACACCAACCAACAACAACCACCAACAACTGCCCGCAACAAACAATATCGCCGTTTCAGCCCAGAAATGACCCACTACTAGGTCGGGCCTCCTCCAAATTTGTGGAGGGAAATTAGCCTACTCTGGGGGCTAGGTGATCTGCCTCTTGCGTTCTTTTAGTCGCATCTTACGACACCCTAAAGATGGTATGGCTTGGTGACATTGTGTATTCTAAATCCATCACCACACGCACATACACACAATATAAGGTAATACAAAAAGATATTACTGAAATTACTGGTTCACTAAAACGGAACTTTGCCCTTCTAAATGTAGCACTTTGAGTTCGGTTTAAGCTCGAGCCATTGTTCAAACCGAAGTCCGAAGTAATGTTTCGTATTTACGCTACGTGACCTGTACCTGTATGCGATATATAAACTTACAAAACTTTAAATGACCTGTTTCAGGACTCTTAGGGATTCACATTTAAAACTAGCTGTTACTGAAAATGTATTTATTTGGTAACCATTCACTCCAATTTTATTTGTTTGTTAAATAAACACTCCCGTTTTATTTATTTGTTAAATAAACACTCCAGTTTTATTTATTTGTTAAATAAACACTCCAGTTTTATTTATTTGTTAAATAAACACTCCAGTTTTATTCATCTGTTAAAGATACCCTCCAATTTTATTTGTTTGTTAAATGAACACGCCAATTTTAATTTTTTATATAGATTAAACTGTAACCGGTATGGCTGTGGCTTTGTTTTGGACATGATTTTAGATTCTCGTTCAGGATTTCAACAAATGTAATTCTAATTGAAAGACGCGCTGAAAGAAGCCTGTAGCGCGCTTTTCTTGGCTGCCAGTATTTATTGTTTGCATAAACAGTTATAGACATGTTCTGTTGCAGAGTTGTTGGCGAGTACGCTTGGAATGGAAATAACTATGCGTAAATAACAATGTGACAAAGTAGACAAAGCCTTAGGCCGCTTCCTGACTACCGCGACTTTACTAATGTCGCTCAGATCTCCTCACTAGGCGGTATGCTTTCGGTATAAAACAGTAGGATCTTTGTCATCATTGAATTTTTGGTTCTTTCCGCCGCCATTTTGTTTACCAAATACACGCGGTGTGCGCTCGGCATGCAGGCTTTTACTGGCTGCCCGACCCGCGACGCGTTATGCCGCTCGCTTACCGCCCCGCTCCCGCGCAGCCCGCGCCAATCAGAAAGCGTGCATTCAAATATAGGCGCTCGGTAAGCTTTCGGTACCGATGCGGTGTACCGAAACGAAATCGTACCGATACCGCACCGTCAAGTCAGGAAGCGGCCGTGGGGTCCAAAAAGCCGACAAAATGAAATCTTAAGGCCGACTACCTAGCCGCAAGAGAAGGAAAACTTGAAACGAAACCCTTTTTTTTTTTTTTTTTTTGTTCGGCCAGGGTAAAATCCTTTACGGACTTTGACTCTCCCCCATAGTGGGGGCCTACCCACTAAAACTCCCCGGGGTGCTCCAACTCGCGTCCTGTTCGGCATTGTGGGATCTGATGCAGAACCACTGAAACGAAACCCTGTGCCAACCCGTCTGGCCAGCGTCGTTGCACAGCCTCAACAAGGCTCATTACCTTCCATGTAACTGCAGGAGGGTTATCTATGGGCTGAGCAGTAGTCTACACCAGATGATAGGTACAGAATATCAGATGCAAGCAAGCTTTAAAAACAATAGAAGTAATCTATACTCTATACTAATATATAAAGCTGCAGAGTTTGTTTGTTTGTTTGTTTGAACGCGCTAATCTCAGGAACTACTGGACCGATTTCAAAAAATCTTTCAGTGTTAGATAATCCATTTATCGAGGAAGGTTATAGGATATATTTTATTTTTCAAAAGAATTAGGGATCCGTATGAAAATTGCGATTATGTAAACCAAGGTGTAAAATCGAGAACCTATTTATGCGTGCGCTGCAAAAACTATTGACAATAGAACAAAATGATGTACTACGGGTTTGTAGATCTTATAAAAATCTACAAAAAAGTCCGTGAGAGCACATATCTAACTATCATAGTTTAGTCACAATAACCGATTTTATGTTCATAAAAAAAATGCATACGCGGATACGCGGGTTCAAAGCCCACGCGGGCGAAGCCGCGCGCAAAAGCTAGTAAGTAATAATACTCGTAAATCCAACAAATTTAATAAACCGCGCTCATTTGTTTCACCAGTTCAACGGTAAGACATTTGGTAAATTTCTACAAGCCCTTGTAAAAGCAGATTCCCAAATAAAGCGAGTCTTGTAGCACAGATAATTCTTCACAGCAGTAAGGTGCCAAGTTTATTATAATTGAAAGCTAGCAATTTCATCCGAGACTTTACTCAGCTAATTTCATTACCATCTCCGCGGCGTATCGTCTTATACAAAAATCATTTCGAAATACGCCCGAGTAATCAGCGTAATGTAATCTATGACAAACCCATTTGCTAATTACACTTTTGTATCATTACTGTGTGATGTGACCTGAATTTTCATACTCCTGTAGACGTATAATTCTCAGTTGCCGCAAAGATTTTCATAAAGGAAAATTGAAATGGATTGTTTTGAATGTTTATTCTTGTGCTACAGTAAAGATTATATTCTTTCTCACCTTTTCATTGGGTTGGACTCCAGTCTAACTAACTGTCCACCGACCCTCGTACTAAATACAGTCCTAGCCAATCTGTAGGGCCACTCTGAATGTCGCCGCATTACGCTGCGCACAACACAAAATCAGGTATCAGCGGGACGTACGAGGGGCGGGGAGGCAGAGCCCGCCAGCGCGCGCCGTTTTTTCACCGCAAGGGTCCTCGCCACCCGCGTGTTAGCCCCGCCGCACATGCTCAGACTCGCATTGGCTGTCACGAGCCACGTGCGAGTGGCAGTATTTAAATTCTATGGCGCAGTACCAAGCTCCGCATTTGCAATGTACGATGCGCAAGTTCGTACCCACGGCTACATTCAGAGCGGCCATAAAGATTGGCGAGGACTGTATACGTGTAGCGAGCGACTGCCATGTATGGTAGAATCACATGACCCCGAAGGTCAGATTTTACAATAATGAATTACGAGAAATCTGACAGTGCTATAATATATTACTTTTATATCTAATTTCTGTTCTAGGAACCATCAACTACATTATTCCTTAGAGGTATACTAGAATTAGTGAACAGGAGAGTCATTGTGGGTTTCCACTGTTACATTTACGGTATGTTATGACTTTTCACTAACTTAATATTCGTTGTCATTAGTACGTAAAAATTGTAGCGAACAGCATGCTACATACTTTACACAATTTACCCGAATAATCACCCGAATATCAACATGAAGAAATATCGCCTACAAATGCGAGAATTACCAAAAAGTCCTACACCGCGATAGCAAAGTTTATAGCACTTCGCACTGTTAAGTAATCCCCGACTACACTTATAGCGCGATAGGCGCTGCGGCCCCCTGCCAGGCATATCATGTGGTCTGGCTGGATAATCAACCCTTAGTGCCTAAAAAAGATAAAATATATAAATCGGGGCGTTTTAACATGTATTATCTTTAATTTGAATTAATCATGGTCAAAATGAGGTTCTAACCCATATGCTTAGATGTCGCTGTTTCTATAGTTTAAATTTCTAAACCCGCACACGTACGGATACCACTTGGGTTAAGCCAACGGCTTAAGTGAATTGACCACAGGACTAAGTTAGTTTTTAATTTCGTTCTATTTCCCTAACATAGAGTATACGATATCCACAAGTTGCAACAAATTTTAACCCAACCATAAACTTTTCAATGCTATCTTTAATTAAATCTTTGCAAACTTTGCGTTTAAGTGTAGTACTTTAAATACATATGAGTTTGCTTAATTTAATGCTTCAGTCCGATGGTAATCGTAAAATATTTCATTTTAATCATTGCGAATGATCGGTGTGGTATTTGATTTATAATACACTAGCGACTCGCCCCGGCTTCGCACGGGTTCAATGATGAACATCTAAATTTATTAGTGTTTCTCTACAATATTATGCATGTATTATACCTGTATATAAACCTTCCTGTTGAGTCACTCTATCTATTAAAGAAAACCGCCTCGAAATCCGTTGCGTAGTTTTAAAGATTTAAGCATACATAGTAGGGTTCATTCCCGGGAATTCTCGGCTCGAGAATTCCCGGGAAATCGTTGGGCTTTGTTCCCGGGAAATCAAGCTCGAGAAAAGTCGAGAACTCGAGAAATCATGTACGTTTGTAGAAAAAAAACTTGCAGTGTTTTAATTTGTTTATATTCTATTAACATGCCATAAATGGTGCTATGATTGTAATGAAATTATAATTTACATTTACTTTCTACCAGAGTTTAAGATATTAAAGATTTCTTTCGTGTTTTAAAGAAGCTATTTTGTTTACAAGATTTAAGTTGATTTTTTTTTCTAAATAACCAGCCCAAAATTGTGCTGTGATCCTAATGTAATGTCAGTTAAGATAATAGGTTGGGGAAAAAGATTCGTCGCATTTTTTACGAAATTTCAAAACATTTTTTAGTATCGTTTATTTACATTTAACTAAAGTATGTAGCTACCATTTTGTTCGATAACTTTTTGCCATCTTGTAGGTAGGGACATGATCCCATTGCTATAGAAATGTTGGGACTACTGATCAAAATACCGCGACAAGTGGTTTTGGCAGTCCTCTCGTGATGTTAACCTGACACTGCCTAAAGAATTCTAAAGAGACCGAAACATGTGGAAATCTGAAGGTGCAAGATCAGGACTGAAGATTTTATTACAAGTTCATACATACTATAATGCGAAATAGTATATTTCATTACAAGTGCGGAAAGCCTGTCATTGCAAAGAGTTCCAACAAATGTCTACCCGAGCCGAGGCGCAGCCGAAGGCGAGGGTTGACAGTCGGAACAAGTTGCAATGACGGTTCCGCACGTGTACTGAACGACTATTTTTAATACAGTTGCGAAAAAATTAAGCAATTTAATAAAATAATAAAACACAATAAACTCAACTAACTAATCATTTCTGAAAAATGGCGCCAACCGTAGAATATAAGCAGAGATTTATTTTTTCTTCAACCATTCTAGTAGGCAAAAGCAACTATGCCCATACAGCCAAGTCTTCAGTAGACATTTTTTATTGATATGAAATGAAAATGAAATTTAATGAGATGAATTGAAATGAAACCTAACCTAACTCATTCAATCAAATCATTAAATCTGATATTGAAACAAATTAGTAAGTAGTTTCTTTTTAGAAATATACGTATTTGCATGAATCATAAAAACTTCTATGATTTTTTTAGTAGAAACTTCATGGTTGGATTTTCCTTATAAAAGACATTATTTTGACAGTTGGGAAAGAAAACGCACTAGTGCGGGAATGGTAAAAAAAAAAGCACGCGTGTGTAATAGCCCACTTCCCGAACGCTATACGGCCCTATATTATGCCACTTTTTGAGCAACTGTATTAAAAAGACTATTTCCCCAACCTAATATTTACGTTTTCTTTCATGTTGATTTTTTGTTTAGTTTAAATTCTAAATAACCAACTAAAAATGGTGCTGTCATTATGATTATGAGCCTGAATAATATTTTTTTCTGTAATATTTTTATAAAACAATATTTATAAGATTAATGTTTTTGAATAACATCGATGAAAGTTTTATAATTAATTTGATACTTTTATTTGAGAGGAAAACCACTGATTTTTAGACGCAATTGGAACCAAATAATATGAGAAAACGTACGTAAATGTAAATTTCTCGACAACCCGAGAGTCCCGAGAAATTAGCCTCGAGAATTCTCGAGACCCGAGAAATTGAAAAGCTCGAGAAATCATGAACCCTAATACATAGGGACGGACGGACGACAGCGACTTTGTTTTATACTATGTAGTGATAGTGATGATAATGTCGCCATCCCGTTCCGTTCTGATGGTGTCGAACCGACATAAGGCAATGACGGGGCCGAGAGCCTAGGCTCGCTTGCAACTAATTGCAAAAGTATTACCCTCCAGCTCCTACATACTCATTGAGGGAAATTAACTTATTGTGCCAAGCTGGAAAGGAGGGTTGGCACATGGTGTATATCGACCCCCTCGACTGTGCTGCCACCTTGCCGTGGTGAGGGGGCTTGAGTGCCTCAATGATCCGTGGGGCCATACCGGCCAGGGCCTCCCATGCCGGGCGGGCCCACGGGGAGAGGTGAGACGAAGAGCGGCACCAACGTCCTCGAGTTGCCGCCGGCCGAGGGCTGACGGGCCTCCTCTGCGAGGCCGTATGTCGCGGAAGGGGGCTGCGGGGCGGATCGCTGGTGCGCTGCGGTAGATTGGGGCTGAGGGGACTTGTGGCGCCCCAAGCGCGTCGTGTGAGGGTATACCGCTGGGGTTTTAGTGGGTAAACGACTCTTGGGTAGACGACCCTTGTCGGAGTCCCACATAATCACCGACCTCTCCCCCGGGGGCGGTGGTATGCATAAAGCATTTCCCAAGCGAAAACAAAAAAAAAACAAAAAGAGGGTTTAAATCGAGGTTTTCCTTATTTTAAGGCTAGGTGATTCGCCTCTTGCGTTCCTTTTGTCCTTCAGAATAATATGGGATGGTTACATTGTGAATTCTATATCACGGATAGTGAAAAAATATGGTTTGAACTTAATTACATAAAGTTCATAACATCGCAGCCACCATTTTCTGAAGGCACATACTGCCTTCGGCTAGCACAAAGTGATCAGGTAGTGACGTGAACACTGTCTTACTAGATCGAGAAAGGCTAATCTCACCATCTATCGCGGCGGCAGTTTACAGAATTGAATTTCACGTACACAAATGACACCCAGCTCAATGTAAGTACTACCGGTATTAACCAAATTTGGTTGGACTAGTTTCGTACTAAAATTCAATAGGAAAGGCATGGTATGTTCTATGTTTAATACGTCATCATTATCATTTCAGCCAAAAGTCGTCCACTGCTGGACATAGGCCTCCCCCAAGGATTTCCACAACGGCCGGTCCTGGGCCGCCCGCGTCCATCGTTTTCCGGCGACCTTAACCAGGTCATCGGTCCACCGTGTGGGAGGCCTACCAGCATTGCGCACTCGAGGACTTTTCTGCCCCATCGGGCGTCGGTCCTGCGCGCTATGTGCCCTGCCCACTGCCACTTAAGTTTGGCAATCTTGTGGGCTATGTCGGTGACCCTGGTTTGCTATGTTTAATACACTGGCCAAAAAAATATTTTAAAGAAAAAAAGTAAGAATTCAAATGTTTTAGACACAATACAAGGAAACAGTAGGTTGGGTAAAAGGGAAATTGGTTGGTTAAATGCACTGAATAAACGTATTTTGGTTCTTAACGAACAAAGTCACAGGTAAGAAATTGCTAATATTATACAGAGTCTACTGGAATCGTAGTCTTTATTGATTGTTAGAAAAGAAATCGCATGACTTCGTTATCTTTTCACTATTTTACTGTACCAATTCAAAGTAAATTATTCCACGAAATGCAGTCAGATAACGATGGCATTTGAGCAATATTTTATTGGTATCAGTAAAGTTACCGTTTTAGAAAAATATTCTAGAAATCTATTCTCAAATTGACTACATAGACTTTAACAATAAAGAATAGAGTATACAGGGTTATTTTTGAACCTCCCGCCATATTTAAATAGGTGGTTCTGACCATGAAAGTAAACAACTTTCCCAGACACACGGATCGAAAAGTGAAAAAACAAATCGGACCTTTCATACGAAATCGCCCACGTGATCGAGCAGTTTTTTATGGGAGGGTCGAATTTTTTTTTCACTTTTGAACCCATGTTTCTTTGGGAAAGTTGTATACTTTCATTGTCTGAACCACCTATTTAAATTTGGTGGGAGTTCTAAAAATGACCCTGTATATGCGTGTGTATGTCAAATACATGGTAGTGCCTGTGATGTTTTTTTTATTGATTTCATTTAGATTAATGCAAAATAATAAAAAAATAATAGCATCTTGAACTCTTTCTCTATATGTATAAACTATAAGTGTGAGTAAATCATACTCCTTCGTGCAATTTTCGTAAAAAGGGTGCAAAGTTGTTGCTACACGTATTAGAAATAAAGATCTAGCTTACTCTTTTTAAATGCCAAATGAGTGTAACTACTATTCCTATTTAGCCCATAGATGACCCACTGCTAAGTCAGACTTAATCTAGTTACGTGGAGGGTAATTAGCCTACTGTGTCACCAAAACCACCAGCGATCGTCGTATGTTGGACGAGGCCCGACTCAGCAGTGGGTCATCTATGGGCTAAGAAGTAAGTAAATGAGATAACACTTAAACGAGCAATTTTTTATTATTATTTTTTTTAAACTAGCGGCCCGTCCCAGCTTCGCTCGGGTGCGAAGCCGGGGCAAAGCTAGTCAAACAAAGTAGGCTAAGTTTCTCCTTATATCATCAGCTACCTATCAGTGAAAGTCTCGTCAAAATCGGTCCAGCTGTTCCAGAGATTAGCCGGAACAAACAGACAGACAAAAATTAGAAAAAAAAAAAATTTTGTCTATGTATATTTACGCATTTAGTAAAAAGTAGTTATTTTATTATTAATACGAATCGAACCCGGGACCCGTTGATCCAAAGGCGGCACATCTGACCACTAGACCAACGAGGCAGTCAAATAGGTAATAATTCCTTGGCTACCTGGAAGAAATCCCTGTGAGCATTAAGGGTACCTATTGTACTACTTGATTATTTTAGTTGTAATATTGGTTTCTTTGATCACAATCATTCTATTCTATAATTCATATATTTGTTGTTGTAATTGGATTCTATGCCACAGCTTTTTACACAAAAATAGTCTTCTCAAAAAAAAAGTTCAACGTTAGATTGATTTTCCTTTGTCACTTCGCGAACCCAAGAGTCCTGTTCATATTTGAACTCCGAGGAATCGGAACTAAAACAATAACACTAGGATTGGGGTACGAATGAACGCGGAGTGTTTACCTACAAATATTTCTCTACCATTTTTTTCGTAGCGAATTTGTTCATGTTATAAATAAATTCCTGTATTTATTTAAGCTTCATGCAACAATATTTTGTCACCGTCATCGTCGTTTCAGCCCGTAAATGACCCACTACTGAGTCGGCCCTCCTCCAAATTCATGGAGGGAAATTAGCCTACTGTGCCACGCTGGCAAGACGGGTTGTATTAAGTTTTCCTTCTCATACTAGGTGATCTGCCTCTTAAGCTCCTTTAGTCGCCTCTTAGGACACCCTCAGGTTAGTGTGGGTTGGTGACATTGTGTATTCTAAAACCGTCACCACACGGACAATAAGTTTTGCATACTTGCATCCTACTAGTAGTCAGCCCATATATGACCCACTGCTGTTGGAGGTGGATTTAGTGCATATGCCTAACCTTTAAAGACTGGCAGTTTTATAGCAATTAACACTTAAACCATGTTGTGATGGATTAAGAATACATAGTGTCACTGTGTGTGTCACACACACCCTCAGGATGGAATAGGGTAGTGACCCTATTCCATCCTGAGGGTGTCGTAAGAGCCGACAAAATGAAATGATGGCTGATAACCTAGCCGCAAGAGAAGGAAAACTTCATACGAAACCCTGTGCTAACCATTGTTGCACAGTTAGCTATTCATCCCTCCCCCTGTGATGGGAGGAGGAATGACTCAGCGCTGGGTCATTTATAGGCTGAATAGTAATAGTACCAGAGTTTCATTAATCACGTAAATTTTATCACAATACTCTTTTATATCGTAATGTTTAAAACTACCATCTATTTTTGGGCCTTTGTTGGCGTTTCCATACATACCTATCGGCATCTATCTATATTCATACCTTTCGTATTCTACAGAGAAGAAATTTCTAGCGGGTAAAGAACCATGAAATTCACGAATACAAATGACACCCAGACTCAGAGCATGTGCCTCTGGTGAACACAAAGACACTTGCCCGGTACATGAATCGAACCCGTGACCCCGTGCTCCAAAGGCGGCACATCCAACACCTAGACCAACAAGGCACTCATTAAACATCGCACCCAAATGCAATGACATTAAAGTTGTGTATTACAATTACGATATGTTGCGAGTTGCTACGTTTCTGAATACGCAATCGACACAACAGTTATGACACGATTATACGACCTGTGTACATGATAATTAGGGTGCAAATCGCTGCATTGGGTAAATTAGTGCCTCGTTACAATATTCTGACACTCATAAAATACTGATGCGGTTACATTTTAACTCGGAAATAGATTCAAAATGACTGCAATTATATTGCTTTAATTCGTTGGAGTAACTATTGAGTTTCACATAATAGGTTCTCATCATTTCAGCGCATAAATATCTTGCTACTGAGGCGGGCCTCCCCCAATTACATGGAGGGTAATTAGCCTACTGTGCCACGCTGGCTAAACGGGTTGGCACAGGGTTTCGTATCAAGATTTCCTTCTCTTGCGGCTAGGCTATCAGCCGTCATTTCATTTTGTCGGCTCTTACGAAACCCTCAAGATGGAATGGGATGGTGACACTATGTATTCTAAATCCGTCACCACACGTACAAATAGAAATGTTTATAGTCAACTCTTAATCGCATCACAACAACCTCATTTCTTTGCACTCAATTTTATTTTCCCTTGGAATACGGGTAAAAGCACATTTCTCACCTATTTCCCAACAAAAACTCTACTTCAGCACACTTCAACCAATCTAGACCATTTCGCGCAGTTACTGCGAAGGGGCCCCTGAATGGAAGAGCTTCAACAAAGACTTTTGTTCACGTAGTTAAAACGCCCTTGAAGTATTTCGCCTCGTATTTGAAATTAATTTAGCTGAAACACTTTCAAATATTGCATTTTTTTTATGTTAATCTACATAAAAAATTATCATCATCATTATCAGCCTATACATGACCCGGGAGGCCCGGTTTCCACCAAACAAAATCTGATTGGTTATTCAAAACACATCACCTCTCTGATGTGTTTTGAATAACCAATCAGATTTTGTTTCCAGGTATTTCCACATTTCCGCTCCACTTAGCTTCGGTGGAAATAGAATAACGAAACCTGATTATGGGCCTCATTTACCTAAATAAGTAAAATAAATGCCTAATTTAAACGAAATAAAATCTCAAGCGGATCTTTGTAAACTTTCATTGAACAAATTATTTTTCATCCCCCCATCTCGGAAAGAGTATTTTTGCTCTTCGATATCTGAGTGCAAAAGCCGTTTTTATTCGCTAGAGAATAAAGTATTTTTGCTCTTCGATATCTGAGTGCAAAAGCCGTTTTTATTCGCTAGAGAATAAAGTAAAGATTATTCTGTAATACTTACCTGTCATAATGTAGTAATTAATACCTAAACTGAAATAAAAGTGTACCTATCTTGTGATTGTAAACGTTTTTTTTTTTGCATTTAGTCATTTCCTCGCTGAGGTGGAATGAAAAGTTACGTGTTGCACTCGAGTGCACAGATTTTTCACCTCGTGCTCTTTTAATTCCCTCGCTAACGTTCAGGATTCTAATTTTAGAATCCTTGTATAACAAATAACTATTATTGATGCTTAATGATTTTTTGCAGTGATGTTTTATTCGAATATATAAAATTCTCATGTCACGGTGTTCGTTAGTAAATTCTTTAGAAATGAATTTTGTGTGCATATCGATTAGGTCTGCGAATCGGACAACATCTATTTTTCATCCCCGTAAATGTTAAGAATGGTCCACGCAATTTTTTTTTTAAGATTTGTTTTATTGTTTTTATGATACATCATACATAATTTAATACAGCATACAAACCCCTAAATTTTCACACCTCTACGATCAACCCCCTATTTTTAACAACGTTTGCCGGGTCAGCTAGTAGACATACATATAATATTTGCAAGAATCTCTATTACCAAAACAAAATTCCAGATTCTTTTATACCGCTTCAAAGAACAGATAGAAAACTTAATGTCAAAGTATTAAGTTCTACTTTAAACAACTGACATTATAACTTTGACGGTGTTTGTTCCACAAAGCAACTAACATTAATAGGAGTTTCTGAGCCAAACTGTTGGCACAGAAACCTTGAAATAAACCCTTAAAATCCCTTGCAAGCCTTCTGGGTAAACATTGAACTTATAACAAACCTATTTCTGGAAATATTTCTTAAACAAGCCTGCATTGTATTCTCTTCACATAAAATGTGTTTTCCCTAAGGAATAATAGACACATTATAGCCATTGAAATCAGAGCTCACTCACTGAACGTGGAAGTTCTAAGTATAAATTATGGTTCAGTTCAGTGTGATAAATGGAATTGGTTGGAAAAATACATATTTACGTTATTATATAGGACCGCAAAGTAATAAAAAAGAGAATGAAAAGCCCTCTTGAGCTTCGGTAGAAATGTGGAAAGTGGTCAAAAGTCACAGTCATGTATGCTAAAGCTCGCCCAAGAAAGTTGGGCGTTACAGACAAGCTAAAATCCTATATAATGGATTGTAATGTTGTGCAACAGAACCTTTGAATGCGTATAGTCCTTATCGAAAGATCTAGCATCAAATTACCAAGAAATACTTGGAGTGACAACAGCTATTGTTCGCGACCTTTTTTCCATGCTTGTTGATTACCCCTGGTTGTTTATTCATGTTGTTTACGTGTCAGCATGTGGGCGCGGACACAAGATTGCATGTTTTATAACTGAACGATTAGAGCTGAAAATTGTGTGGCATGTCGAGATATTATCGAAATAGTTGTTTACGTCTAACCAACGTTAACGTTTAGCATGTTTATGTTTTTTTACTATGGAGATGCTCATGGATACCTGGTCGTTGGTGACTTGCTGGGTTATGTGGGGACGCGTAGAGATGGCGCCCCAACCTACCCACTAAAACCGACGGCGATCCCCGACTGTCCAAATTAGGGCGACGGGATTCTCTGCCATTGCGGAATAGCAGATAATTCAGGGTCATTAACTTAAGGAGCATGCCTACTTACGTTAATGACCCTGAATTATCTCGAGTTATCGGGTTATTCATAAACATCTACTATACGCACGGTAGACATCCACCTCGACACAGTTTAATTTTAACTGCGATACAAATGCGAAGTGATAAAGTGAAAACAAGTGACACTAGAAATACTAGCACTTCACTGCTAGTGTTTCTATCAGTTTTATTTTATTAGTGTGTATTTTCTTATTAGTGAATTGTTGTGTGTAAGTTTGTGTTGTGATTTTGTAAATAAAGTCTGGTCGTAACAGCCTGTTCGTGACGGGTCTTAAGAAAGCGGGGGTTGAGGATACGCTGCCCGCGACCGTCGATCGTAACCTCGTCCATTAATAGAGACGCGTAACTTTGGCAATTTTGTCAATAATTACATAGCTGACTAAAAGAATAATAAAACTAAACCCTCTTACAAATAATATAATTATATTGTCTTGATGTATATTTATTTAGTGTATGTAAACAAATAAATAAAATTGGAGTGTCTGTTAGTAATATTAAAATAAACGCTTTTTACTAAGTGCATTTGGATACCAAAACAACATTACAATTTTTATGTTTCTGTCTGTCTGTTTGTTATGGCTAATCTCTGAAATGGCTAGACCGATTTTGACGGGAGGTACTGGCATGGAGGCCACTTACAGATAACTGATGTTACAAGGAGTAACTTTTATTGACACCTCCGCTTTTCAAGAGCCCATAGGTATCGAGATTTCTACCTTGTTAAATAGCAGGCGGACGAATCGCAGGTAACAGCTAGATAAAATTAAAATGGGTCACAGAATTCATTATTACTCCTCAAGCACATACTAAGCTCAGAAGTATTTTTTTTGTTAAATAAATGCACACTGCGATGGTGTAATTATTGCTCAAAAGCCATTCAAAAGCATTAAAACTAGCTCTTCTTTTTCTTCTGCCTGCCGTTAATCCCGGCTATTACCAGGGTCAGCATTTCGACTGAGCTTCCTCCAGTTTGCTTGATCTTCTACGTCCTTTTCAATCAGGCAATTGGCCCTCATGTCAGACTTGACGACGTCTATCCAGCGCTTGCGACTTGCGACCACGGAACCTAGTCCCAAGGACAGCCATATCCATGCATGTCCGACCATCGTACTCCATAGGGCGGCGCATGATGTGGCCATATTTTCGCAGGCGAGATTCTTTCAGTTTTTCCCCAACGTCACCTACACCAAGACTACCTCGGATGAATGAGATGCGCATGCGATCGGATCGCGTTACGCCGCTCATCCACCCCAGCATCTTCATCTCCGTGACGCAAAGCTCCTGGGTGTGTCTGCTTAGTACCGGCCAACATTCGCTGCCGTATGATGCTTTTATATGTGCCCTTTGAGCTTCAAAACTAGCTTATGACGTAAAATTAAATTCTTCGGGGCTCGCGCGCTGTATTTTCTTTTGTTATATTGGATTGTAATATAAACTGAACGTATGCCTATAAGGCGTAAGATTTCTAGTAAAACACGAATTTGCCAACATCAAAGTGATACTCTCAGTCGTACAAAACGCACACTTTTCCGTAACAAAGCCACAAGCCGTACTTTTGTGTTTTATGAGTTTTTTTGTTTCTCGTATTCCGCATTTATTGTGGAATTTATTAGCTATTCATGCTCCTTATTTCATAAATTATACGGTCTGTTTCGTTTATTCATTTCCACTCTTGTGCTCGTGACTTTTTCGTAAGATTTGTTTTTATTATTACTATCATTTGGGACGTTCGAGACGTGATATTGTCTGCGCCTTAATTACTTATGCATTATAGAGGACAGTATTATTAAAATATACATAGTAAGAGGCTTATTATGTAAGTCTTCATATTCTTTAGTTCAAATAAAGTTGTCTGGATTTTCCCTTAAAAATTTTCAACGATACATCCACGCTGGTGTACATTTTAAAGTAGGTAATTCTAACTATGAGAATCGTAATCGCGGTCGGCTTAGTCCTACTAATACTATAAGCGTGAAAGTTTGTAAGAATGATTGGATGTATGTTTGTTACTCATTCACGCAAAATTTACTAAACGACTGATGAAACTTTACAATAATATAGCATAAACATTTATATACCCATGCAAAGCCAGAGCGCTAGTTAGAAAGATGAAGATATGAATAGTAGTAGAAGTGTCCAAATCCGAATTTGCCTAAGAAAATGCTGAGCTGATTATGTAGGATTTCCGTGACAAAACCATATCGAACTATTAGTTTATTTGCTTTTAAATCTGTATTTCAATTTCAGTATCCAAACACGGGTGAAACATTTAACATATTATATAAATAGGAATATTAAGCTCGGTCATGATATAAAATTTAAGCTCATTGTGTAATATTTAGTAGGAAAACAATGTTTTAGTATTATTCTAAGCCCAGTTGTAAGTTCCTTTTAAGACACATGAAGCTACCAAAGGACGGCTCTGAAATGACCAACAATTTTGTTCCTGCTCGTTACAGTGTCACAGGGGCGCATAACGTTATGGGTTTATTCGTCCTTGTGTTACACCGCAACATGCGGGATTCATCTTAAAATTACGTATGAATAAATGTTTATCTTTTTATGTATTCCATTAAAATTATCGGAAGTTATAGAAGGTGCTATTTTATTCCTTGTTTTATCCTGTCAATGACAGGTGAAGTACAAATATCATTCAAAAACCTGAGTTTAAAATATTTCTAAATCGTTGACCTATCGTCCAACACCATTACTAAAACCTGAAAATGAAAATATTTTAAATTTATTTAATCAATGATTGCTGTTTGGTTAACCAGTACTCTTTCAGGAGTGGCTGATAGTTTTAAAGCATTTCTCTGAGTGGCGTTGCTAAAGCAAGTTACATGTTAGTTGATAATAGCGTGCATAATACTAACATTTTATTTCTTCACGGACTAGTGAATTTTTTTGCGACGAAAGGAACTAACACTAATTTATTTAGCCTTCAACAAGTTAGGAAGGAATCTGCACAGTTCAATTACTATAAAACTGTTCATAAATACAGGTAATAGAATAGATAAACAAAGCATTGACAAATAAAATAGCTAGATAGAAGATTAGCAACTGTCTTTACTCGACGATATAGCCAGTGTCATTTTGTTGCGAGCTGTTTTGTTCAAGATTCGCAAATACAAACAAGAATTTGATTTGTCACGCTGCGGTGACATGGGAGGATTGTTTAAAAGGTTTCCTTGTAAATCTTGCTTAAGCACTGACCCACTCGAATAAATTGAATGTTGAAGCTCAGTCTGGTCCACATATTATAAGTTTATGGGCGTAAAACGGTTTTAATTTGGTTAATAGCTGTAAGTCCAGGATGAGAGAGAAAGGGTTGTTTGTAAATTTTCTTTTTATTCGTTAACTGTTATCATCATTACTTCCCGTTAATAGCCACCTCGAATTTTGTGGAGACATTTTTGCCTAATGTTCCACACGCTGGCCAGATGAGTTAATAATTGAAAGTTTCTTTCCCTCTGGCAAAATTGTCTACTTCATTAGTTACTTTAAATCCCACGATATACTAAAGCTATCATGTTAGTCTCCCTCAGGGCCATACCGGCTCAGAACCACGGAGAAAGGTCAGACTAAGAGCTGCAGATGGTGTCGTAGCGGGTTTGTGCTCCAGGGACTTCTATGCCCTCGGAGCACTAAACCGCTGCAGGGTACCAGTATTTTCGGGTTAACTGTCAACTTGGGTGTTCATTAAGCCGAGGGCTGGTGTGGCTTCCTTCTGCGAGGCCGTTATGACGCAGAAGGGGGCGGCGGGGTAGGTCGAAAAGGACGGAGCTCTGGCTGATCCGCGCCGCGGACGGAGGCCGGAAGGAAGGGGACGTGAGGTTACGCGTACTTTCTACTCTCGCCTTAAAGCTGGTGGTGGCTGATACAAGCCTCATTGGCTGAGGGCGTCCCAGTTATTCGCGTTGCCTTCCTGTTCGTGAGCCTACACTAAAGGTTATAACCCCAAAACTAGTACTGGGGGCTCCATACTTACCTTATATGTATACTAACTTAAACTTTATACATACGTAATTTAGAGCTTTTTTAAAGTACATAGTTGGTTGTTTTTTTGTTGCTATAATTTTTATTTGTTTTATGTGTCTTGTTGGTTAAATGTGTTCTTTCATCTTTTTATAACTACGCAAATGGTTAGTGAACATTAGTTGACAAAATATACTTCTTACTGAGAAGAGGTAAAAGATCCCACTTTTTTTAAATATAAGTGGGGAAATCCAGCGTCACTAAACAACTCTTTATCTAAATATTTCAGTATTAATAAGCTTTTAATAACACTCAGCTAAGAGATATCCAGATTAAAACTAACTATATCGTCCGACCACTGAATTAAAACGGTTTAACCAACTGTGTTCGTAAACGGATTGTCAGATCAATATTTCATTCGAGTCAATGCATGCCAATGTACAAAATAGTGCATCAATAAACCGGTTTAACCACTACAAATCCTCTGACTACGGAACCTATAAACCAGAGAGTAAATGCGATTACGCCATATAAATCTTCACTACAGTCACAATACTGTTTTATTTCGCCAAAACGGGCGACGTAAATGCACTCATGTAGTTATTCTATGACAAGTGTCTTACTGTGGCGTATTTTGTGCATACTCAAACTCAAAAGACCTTTATTTACGTGGGTTTCATCACAAAACACTCTTAAATTAAAAAAATTGATATTTAAAATGACCATCTTCATTTTCCTGCCCTTGTCCCACGCTATGTGGTTGTCTCCATACACACCCATCGCTCGTCTAATCAACATTCACACCTTTCTTAAAAATTACTCATTCTTAGAATCCATATCCATCTCTTTTGATCTCCAACAACCCTTGCGTCCACCCACAATCATGCTGAAACCACCACCGGTTCCGAATGCTGCTCTACAGAGAAGTGACGACAAGAAACTCTGTGGTTGCTTTTTTTTTTTCAAATTGTCGGCTTTGTGTACAATAACCGTATTATGGTTTCTACGTTCTATTTCCCTATTTCATTTCATCCCTATTTTGACTGCCTCGTTGGTCTAGTGGTCAGATGTGCCGCCTTTGGATCAACGGGTCCCGGGTTCGATTCCGGGGTCGGGCAAGTGTCTTTGTCTAAACCAGAGGCACTGGCTCGGAGTCTGGGTGTCATTTCTATCTATAATATGTATGTATTTACAAAAAAAAATGTATATAAGTAGTTTATCATCCATCTCGTTACCATAACACAAGCATTAAGTTGCTTAACTTGGGACGAGATGGCGTTGTGTGAAATGTCCAAGGATATTATATTATCCAAGGATATTATATTATTGGGGTAGGTACATATAAGTGGAGGCCTTTTTTTTTACTTCGGTGTTCCACTTGAAGTGGAGGACGCCCAACTCAACAGTGAGGCACGTCTAAGCTAAGTATGTAGTTGTATTATCAGATACTTTTAATTGAAATTTAATTTAAGTTTTTTTGTAATGAAACTTCTGCTATACCTGTATCTCGGGAACATTTTAAAAAACATATAATTCACGAACATAATGATAACCAGATTCAGAGCAAGTGCCTCTGGTTTACACAGAGACACTTGCCCGACCCCAAATCGAACCGGGAACCCGTGATTTGGAAGCGACACATCCAACCCCTAGACCAACAATTTATTTTCTGAGACAACTGGAACTAGCTAAATGCTAAACTTAGTTAAAATTACAGTATTAACGTTTAATGCATGGCAATACGTTTCTTACACTAAAATATCCAAATAGTAGCAAATATGGAAGTGATTCGTCGTCGTTTCAGCCCATAAATGACCCAATACTGGGTCGCTCCTCCTCCAAATTCGTGGAGGGAAATTAGCCTAGTGTGCCACACTGGCAAGACGGGTTGGCACAGGGTCCTTCTCTTGGGGCTAGGTGCCTCTTGTGTTCTTAAGTCGCCTCTTATGACACCCTAAAGGTGGTATGGGTTGGTGACATCCTGTATTCTAAATCCGTCACCACACGGACAATAATGATTACCACTAAAATATTGTTTTCTGTGTATTCTATTAGTATCACGATGACACGGTTGGCGCAGTGGTTGAGCGATCGACTGCTGCGCAGCATGTCGCGGTTTCGATTCCCGCACGGAAGAAATATTTGTACGACCTACAAGTATTTGTGTCGGGTCTGGGTGTTTTCTATCTATAATATGTATGTATTTACAAAAAAAATGTATTTAAGTAGTTATTCAATCCATCTCGTTACCATAACACAAGCATTAAGTTGCTTAGCTTGGGACGACATAGTGTTGTGTGAAATGTCCAAGTATGTCCAAGGATTTACACATCCTGTATACTTATCAAGACTACTACCAGATTACTCCAAGGAAGATGATTAAAAAAACATCTTAATCCCAGGTAAAAGTTCCTGATACAAAATATCCCGATTAAAATGTTGCCAGTATACTTAATAACTATCGGATTGAAAATTCAGTGCGACCGCAATTTTCTTAGAAGCTTCTATTCAGTCTCAGATAAAACCTTCTAACAGTGACTGCACTTAATAAAGATATATAAACTAATTTTAAAAATACACAGGTCGTTTCTCTGATACAATTTCTCATCTGAATATTTTATTTAGGTTTTAGTGTAACATATACAGATACATGATTGGTCAAACAGGATTTTGCACAGGGGTTTGTATCCATTTTTTCTTGTCTTGCGGCTAGGTTATCGATCTTGTAATATCTGGATGGGTGTTTGGCCAGCAAAAAGTAAGAAGACTCACGTCACTCCTCTCTTCGGTGTATGTCTATTACAGGATTCGGCTATCTGAACGCCCTTCCAATGTTTATATGCGGGTAGATATCTTCTATATTTGTATAGTTAAATAGTTGTGCATAATATCATTTATTCTTGAGGTTAAATATAGCGTGTTATATGTATAGTTTTTGGCGAATATGCGAATGTGACATACACCGTCAGTTCGGTGTTGTCTATACCTTCGCCGGCCAGTGACGAAGGAAAAGAAAAGAGTATATATGGCACAAACAATATCCTTACGACTCTTACGACACCCTCAGAAATAAATGGGGTGGTGACATTGTGTATTATTAATCCGTCACTGATTTTAAAAATAAATATTATGAATATCTGATGACCACGAGGGCGGAGCAACGGGCAGAAGCTAGTGACTAATAAATTCAAGCGTCCCCGAAAATGTACGCCCATTTAAAAAGTATTCGAATGTGAACGAGCGTAGTCAACATGTTTCCCGGCTGATTCCGCCAACTTTTTTAATAACGTTGTCATTATGTAAGTTTGGTACCACTTTAAATTTTACGAGTATATCAGCTATCGCTTTTTGCTCGTATGTAACATATTTTCTTATATTAGAAGATACAAATTTACACAACTTTATTTTTTTCAAAAACTTGGATTGAAGAGACTTTATGACTGATAGTATGATGATATATATGAGATATATTCAGTATAAGAGGTTATTTTATGGTACTTATTACCTCCATGTAACGGGAGGAGGCCGACTCAACAGTGGGTCGTATTATAATGGTGTGGGTATATTAACTAGTCACAATAATACATCATTATTTTATTCAATAATTTAACAGATATTTTTAAAGTACCTACAAACTGCTATATTTCTACTAGCCTTCTCGAAAATACTGATTTCTATACAGAAATTGCAAGTCGAATTGCATTATCAAATTGTAAAAGTTGTGTTGTTTATCGTGTTTACGCCACCGTGTTTGCCTTATAAAAATAATCCTACTCGCAGACTTACCACATACAACAAAAAAAACGGTCAAGCCGTTTTGCAGGAGTTCTTACATCCATAACGAATTTATTATATTAATGATATGGATGCACTCTGCCCTTTTTTTTTACATTTATCATTTTACTTTAACATCATCGAAAATTGTTAAAAACCTTGTAAAATAACATTCACGATTGTTAAATGGCCCATTTCCGAAAGTGTTGTGATTACAAATTGGATCACAGGAACGTCTGTTTCTCCCTCATACTTCAAAATATAAAGTAATTCTTATGCAGAACTACACCGATAGGTAAGCTCTATGTCTTTTTTACGAGTATATTAACCGATTCGGTTAGTTTAAACATGTACTGCAGCGGCAATTTTCAAAAATGCAATTCACTAACACAAATGTCACCCAGTGCTTCTGGTTTACACACACAGGCACTTGCCCGAAGCTGGAATTGAACTGGAGACTCGTGATCCAAAGACGACACATCTAACCCAAGGAACCTAATATTTCTTGATGCAAGCTGCTACTCGTATGTATTACTAGCGGCCCGTCCCGACTTCGCACGGGAGCGTTGTTAGTAAAAAAAAAACCTATGTTACTCCATAAATCATCAGCTACCTATCAGTGAAAGTCCGTCAAAATCGGTCCAGCCGTTCCAGAGATTAACCGGATCAAACAGACAGACTGACAAAAATAAAAAATAAAAAAAGTTATTTTGGTCTATGTGTTGTGTATACATACTTACCCATTTAGTAAAAAGTGGTTATTTTATTATTACATACAGACACTCCAATTTTATTTATTTGTGTAGTACATGGTAGTACATAAACGCATGAAGTGATAATAAGTAAACTATACGTTCTTATTACGGTTATGTACGAGTACTTGGAAATGTAGTCATTTATATTCATACCTATTTTATAAACTTTTTTCGTTAACCCCGCAGGGGTGCAATATCAAGATAATAAACTTTAAAAGCCACTTTAAAGAAAGCAACACGCTGCGTCCTTGTTTAATAAATAACTATCCTTTTAGCTGTATCACTATGAGTAACTTTGTTCTGATATTATAGTTCTTTTCATAAACAAACCTTCATGATGAATTAATGAAGCCGGATGTTCGCTAAAGGATATTTTATTTATTTATAAACACGGTTTTACAGTATTTAAAATAGTTTTCTATCTTAAAGTGTGACTGAGATATTGACGTTTTTTTCAACCAACATTTATTTCAAATCAGGGTTTCAACAACAACCAGAGACAACCAACCAACTAGGAATCCTTATTATATATTAAACTTAGTAATTTCTGTTGCACGACGTTTTTTCGGTTCATTGTCCTTATATCTCAAGTTACGTCACTTTTGTCACCAGTTGGTGATGTTAAGTTTCATATTTATGCCTGAAATTTTGCACACCAATAATATACAGGGTACAATAATATACAATCTAACCGCTGGTTGCGTTTGATCCACGACTTTTTGACCACCCTGTATATCAGTCGTACTATCGATCTTCTCCACCAGTTTAAAGTCACTAAGAGTGCTATGAAGCGATTTATACTCGAAGTTTCTCTGAAGGATCTGCAACGAGACTATCCGACAGAGGACCAAAGTCACCGACATAGAACAGAAAATTATCAGAATAAAGTGATAGTTGGCTGGTCACATCTGTAGAAGAGCCGAAAACCGCTGGGGTATACGAGTTCTTAAGTAGCAAACGCGATTCGGAAAGCGTCGTACAGGTAGGCCCGCTGCCAATTGGAGTAACAAAAGATTGCGCAGCAGGATGCTTCAAGCTGAGGACGCATCCAGCTGCGCAATGCAGCATCCAGTGCTCTTGAGGAGAGGCCTATATCCAGCAGTGGACTAGAGTGAGCTAGCTGATGATGATAATGTATATCGTTCCTTTCGGTTTTTGTTACACCCTAATGTATTATCTTTTCTCATTTACGTTGAGCAACATTATTTATACATCCCGAGATGTAATACAAATTACATTATACTCCGTAGTGAAAAGCGAGCTTATACGAGGATACAAGATCACGATTTTAATATGAACTCGCTTCTGTCTGTAGCATCAGCCGCGTGGATTCCGAGCCGGTGCTCACCTCGACCTTCCCGGTTTGTTTACATGATTACTTAATGCCCGTAATACTATAGAAACACCCCATATCCACCCTAGCTGAGGGTATATAGGTTACAGAAAGGTGCCGTTATGTGTTTAAAACCCTCTTGTTCCGATTTGTTGATGTGTGTTTACTTCACATGAAATTCTCAATAAAGATTTAAGTCAGTAAGTTTGGGGTCATCCATAAATTAAGTCACATGTTAATGGGTACACTTGCTGTTGGGAGTACACAGTGTTTAAAATACATTTTATTATATGAAAATGACAATTTCAAAAAATTTTTTATATTAAAGACGTCCATATTTGAATGAAAGAGGAGCTTTCTTAGTTGCCAGTATATTACTGTTTGCATAAACACTTGCTTTGAATTTTTATTGTAGTCTTCGTTTTCCAAAACACGTATTGCATCGTCAATAAACCGACTTGCTATTATTTATCTATTATCCTATACGCTTAGTAATTGATGTTTCACGTTGTCAGATATTTCGATAGTAATAACACTTTCGTCACCAATTAATGACAATGATCTCTTAAAAAATGTAGAAGTTTAAAAAAAAAGATTGTTTAAAATCAATTCAGTAGTTTTTTTATTATAGCTCTACAAACAACCGAATCTTTTCACATTACCAGTAAGGCGGCGTACGCGTGGCTTCGACTTGCTGGCCGTGCTTTTCTCAATTTCACAATAACCTACGTTAATCACAGATTGTGTAGTATTCCAATGATGAAACGATTACTGAAATCTATCCAGGCGTCTTTCAGTTTCGTTACAAATATTCGTAATATTAGTATAGAAATGACATTTTTATTGTATGCTTAATACGTGGTGAAACTGTCATTAAGGTTTCGTGTTACACTCCAACTGACAGCTAAATATTATCTGATGGATTATGTCGACGTACGTATCACCGAGTTTATTTATCAAGTCTTTATTGCTAATTACAGGCAACATAGTCACATTAAGGTAAAGTTAATATACACTTTACCTTAATGTGACTATGGTAGTCTTATCACTTCCAAATCAAGAGGTTTATTGTATGTACTTACTTACAAAAATCTCTTATTTGACATGCGTACTCACTTTCCTAAATTCGTCGTCATCGTAAACATAAAAGACCCATTACCAAATTTTAGTGTTGATTGATAAGAAAATAAGTGTTCCTTATATGCAAATTTCGGTAAATATTTTACTAATACATTTTTAACAATCAGCAATTCTATTTAAAATTCTGTCGTTCACAATTTAAAACAAAAGCCCATAAGCTACATTGTTATACGGATCTCAGTAGCATTATAATAAATTAACCATACAATGCGTCTTTTTGTGCCGGTGTAAAACAAAAAAGGTTTTCTTTCTTGAACCCAATATTCAGTGTAGTAATCAACAATTTACATTGCTTTAACAGAAAGGGATTGTGTGCAGAGGAAATATAACCCACTGTCCCTATTTCGAGATTGTTTTTGTGGTTCGGTGTTGGCATTTTATGTAATTTGTTGTTTATTTTTATACAGCTGTATTTTGTTACCTGTATGGTTTTCATAAGACCGAAAACAAACATTATAATTACACTTAAGTAATAGATTAAAAGCGCGTACTGGTAGGTAAACGACGTGTTTAAGGTCAGTGGAATCCGATGTATGCGGGCGGCACAACCTTAGACCAGTCTTTATGGATATACTTATGGGCGGCAAATATATATATTTTTTTTCATATTTATAATTCTTCTCAGTCCAAAGTAAACCTCAGCCGAACCTCTTCTTATTACAAGTAACTTAGGTCTCACAAAGGTACTTTTATTAAAGTTATTATAATGTTATGAACTGAAAGTGCTGATTTTCTTAAACTTGGCAACACAGAGACTACAAACTTCTTCTGAAGTTCTCTCTAATGACCAGAGTTTTGATCATATTTCAAAATAAACCAGGTATTCCGAAATTTCGTAGACAGAATCGTATGAACTATCGGAACAGAAGTTACTACGATAAAATGAAATGAAATTTTGTGTAAACGAAACTCCTTCACTAGGTATAACCTGTATTGCGAGGGCAGTTTACAAACATGTAATTCACGAACACAAATGACACTCAGACTCTCTCAAGTGACTCTCAAGTGCCTCTGGTTTACACAAAGACACTTGCCTGACCCCGGAATCGAACCCGGGACCCGCTGATCCAAAGGCAGCACATCTAACCCCTAGACCAACGAGGCAGTGGATCGAGACGATTTAAATACAATATTTTTAACCCTCCCGTGTGGTGATGGATTAAGAATACGTTCTTGTGACCCCATTCTATTCTGAAGCCAGCAATATACGTTGGCCTAGCATTGCCGAGTGAACGCCAATACCAACGTATAGACGGTATATTTGCATTGTCTGGCCATCGCTCGTTGTCGCTCGCATAGTTGGTTTCGATACACTTGCCGTGTGATACTAGGCAGTAGCACTTGCCTTGTATTAAATTGCCTACGCTCGCGTTGGCCTAAGCTCGGCCAACGTGTATTGCTGGCATGAGGCGTAAGAGTCAAGTGAAGGAAATGACAAGGGTGAAAACCTCCCTGCAAAAGATGAAAACTTGAAACGAAACCCTATGCCAGCCCGTCTGGCCAGCATGGCATAGTAGGCTAATTACTGTCCATGTAATTGGACGAGGCGCGACTGAGTAGATTATGTATGGTCTTAGTAGTAGTAGTGACACTTTTTTTTTAATAGTGTACACGTCTTAAGACTGCACCATTCTTATTACCATCTAGCTTAGGCTAATAAATAATTTGTATCTGTCCTAAATTGCTACGGAAATAAATAAAACCCTGACAAAAAAGTTTGCGGAGACGAGCCTCTGGCGAGTACGGTCCCACGCACGGAGAGTTCATAACCTTAGCGTGATCACCGGTAGAAGGTATGTAAAGTAAACAGAACACATTTTAATAATTTGTTATAATAATTGATCGAATAATTATGTATACAGTCTTTGTAAACTTACATGTGGAAACTTGTAATTGTGTAAGACGACACGGTTGGCGCAGTGGTTGAGCGATCGACTGCTGCGCAGCATGTCGCGGGTTCGATCCCCGCACGGAAGAAATATTTGTACGACCTACAAGTATTTGTTCCGGGTCTGGGTGTTTTCTATCTATAATATGTATATATTTACAAAAAAAAAAAGTGTATAAGTAGTTTATCATCCATCTTGTTACCATAACACAAGCATTAAGTTGCTTAGCTTGGGACGAGATGGCGTTGTGTGAAATGTCCAAGGATATTTCCAAGGATATTGTAATTGGCTTTTTGTTACTATGCCCCATTACGCACTAGCGGTTGAACCGCGGAGGTGGCTAACAGCGCTGCTTGCCGCTTTTCCAGTTTATTATGCAACCGCCTATGATTGTACGCACTAAACCACCACAAATTTTCTATAATATATATATAAACTAGCAACTAGGCGGCCAACCGCTAGTGCGTACGGGTACTTAGTGTGCTAACTTTCATTATGTTACCTAGCCGTTAGTTACCCCCTGAAAATAAAAATAAAATATTAAATAGTAAAGTACTTTGCTTTGCTGCACACTGATAGTAATTAAGAAAAACTCGTCAGCCATTATCCAACTACATAAAAGTTTAGCCAGTTAACGCATTGGCACGAAAATTGCATGAATTTGCCATAAAAGCAGAACTTTGAGGATAATTAAGGAAATTGCTAGGACTATCACCTAGCAATTTCCTTAATTATCCTCATTTTGCCGTGATATCTAATCTGCTAATTATTACCATTCCAACCCATAAACCTCTGCTGGATCACCAGCTTTTTTTGTTGTATAGCCTGCCATGTCATGCCGAACCTTTATGAGTGAATATTTGGCCAAAAACTAAATAAGATTTTCATTCTCTCGAAGCTAGATTCTAATATCACTTCCTGCAACACCTTTCGCAGTGACTTAACGAGGTGAAACTATATAGTTATAATACATGATCATTATTATCTCATTCACCATGCATAAATCTTTGGTGAGGTGACGGATTTAGAATAAATAGTGTCACCACCCCATTCCATCTTAAGGTAGCCTTGTCATTTCCTTTTGTCAGCTCTAACGACACCCTCAGGTGGTATAGGGTGGTGACATTATTACAATTACACAGAATTCTAATTAAAAAAGAACTGCGGCTATGTGGCACGTCTTCAGATAACATTTTAATTGCTTAGTTTCATGTTTACCATCTAAATGGATGGTTAGCGTGATTGAGGCCAAGTTTACGAGTTTCTAAACACACTCAAGAATCATAATCCTACCCGCATATCTGGCACGTAATTTACAGGTTCGGGTAGTTCGAGACACAGTAAAATATAAGTAAGCATAGCAGTAGCTCAACTTCTAGGCCCATTAAGGTGGATGCTCCAGGGTAGCCCGCGAAATTCAAATTTTCTTAGGTTTTTTGCAATTTGCAGGGCAGTGCTAGGTTGTATGATGATGAACATTTGATTAGCGGCTGTAAGACGTATGTAGTTACAGGGTTATAATCATCAAACTCATCAATACAACCCTCCAAGCTCATAAAGGTGCAAGAATGACTTTGACGTTGAAAAAGTTTTTCTTGCACCTTTATGAGCTTGGAGGGTTGTATTGATAATTTTGATGATTATAATTCTATAACTACATACGTCTTACAGCCGCGAATAACATTTTATTCAACATACAACCTAGCACTGCCCTGCAAATTGCAAAAAACGTAAGAAAATTTGAATTTCGCGGGCTACCCTGGAACATTCACCTTAATGGCCCACTGCTGAGTCGGGTCTCCTTCAACCACATTGAGGGTAATAAGCCTACTTTGCCACGCTGGCCAGACGAGTTTGGTATCAAGTTTTCCTCACTTGTCGTTAGGTTTTCTGTCTCATGATGATCGTTGGTGGTGGGTCGGGCGACCCGCCACCGTCAAAAGCTTCATTGACTGAGGGCGTCCCAGTTGCCCTCGACTGCCCGAAACAGGGCCAGGGGTTTCACTCCCCAATGGGGAGCATCTTCCGCCCCAGCAGCAACCCTGATGGGGCCTTGGCCTTTTTACAAGTTGTCCCCACGCTTTGATGGGGAGCTCACCCTCCGCAGCTACCGGCGGCAGCTCTGGCCCGCCTGTATCGCGGCAGTTTAAGGCTCTCGAGGCAACTCTGAGGACCGAGGAGTCCCTGGAGCCAATAACCACCACGCCTCGGTGTGCAGAGGTATAAAGAAAAAAATTATAAAAAAATGTATGAGTGTGATGTGGTCGTTTTTCTAAAGCAGATTTTTGCTATACACATGAGTTTCTATGAAAAATCAACCAACCAGATATGATTTTATTATTATCCTACAAATTTCGTTAAATTAGTTTCATAATGTTTCTTGGATTTTTCTACTTTTTTCTCAAGTTATGACCCTTACGTCACCAGCTGATAACCAAAATTCCAAGAAGAAAAAAGCTTTTGTTTTCCTAAAATGTTGAGATTAGTATCTAATCAGCAGTTATACTTATACGAGTATATTACTAGCGAACCCGACAGACTTCGTCCTGTCAAAACGATGCAAATTGACTCTTTGACGTTAGGAACACACCTACATTGTTTAGACAACATTGAGTTGTTGTAATTTAATATGAACTTTATACAATAGCAATAAAGCTCAAATTGTCTCTACGTTTTAGTTAGAAAACGTTTGTATGTGAAAAAGAAAAAGGCTGTTTTTAGGGTTTTTCTGGCAATTATTCGATTTTATCTCGCCGTAAAAACCATCCTTGAACTTCAACGAACATTTTAAAAAAAGAATTGGCCAAATTTGTCCAGGCGTTGTTGAGTTATGCGGTTACCAACACATTTTGCGATTCATTTGTATATTATAGATTATAAATCTATCCTTTCGTTATAGCTATAGAGTTTTTGTTACATGCACTATAATTTGATGGTACACTGACGTATTCTTCCTTATCATCGTCATCATAATTTCACCCTACAAATGACCCATAACGGGGTCGGGCCTCCGCCAAGTACAAGGAACGAAATAAGCCACGCTGGCAAGTCGAGTTGGCCCAGGGTTTTTTCAAGTTTTCCTTCTTTTGCGGCTAGGTGATCTGCCTCTTACGACTACTGAAGTATTCTTACTGCATATTAATTATATTATGTGCTTAAAAGGTCAGGTAACCCTAACTAATGTGACAGGAACGACGTTTACAAATGTAGGTTCATATGTTACAAAATACAAGCTCCTCCGTTATTAGTTTTAATTCTTAAGTAGCCATTTCATGTTTAAGCATAAACAAAGACACGCTCTTTATTAATTAAAATATATAAACAAGATGTAAAGAACATGAAGAAAAGAACATGAAGAAGATGAAGAAGATGAAGAACAAGAACACAGTACATTTATCATTTGTAATATCGAAAGAACCGATGGTGCTACTGATGTAGACACTCAGCAAAATTTCAGGCAAAGATAAGATTTATATTCCTTTTATTTAGTAATTGCAAATTAGAATAAATATTATAACCACACCACGTATGAACCGACAAAAGGAAATGTCAAGGCCGCCGGCCGGTAACCTAGCTGCAAGCGAAGGAAAACTTGATACGAAACCTTGTGCCCAATATCAATCAATCATCAAATGTCAATCAATGAATCAAAACTATCTTTTTTTAATGGGCAGCGTGGTAGAGTAGGCTAATTACCATCCATGTAACTGGAGGAGGCCCAACTCAACAGTGGGTCATCTCGACGTTTCAGACCACGAGTAACCCACTACTGAGTTGGGCCTCTTCCAAATTCATGGAGGGAAATTAGTCTACTGTGCCACGCTGGCAAGACGGGTTGGCACAGGGTTTGTATCAAGTTTTCCTTCTCTTGGGGCTAGGTGATCTGCCTCTTGCGTTATTTTAGTCGCCTCTTACGACACCCTAAAGATAGTATGGGTTGGTGACAATATGTATTCTAAATCATCATATACGGACTGGGTAATAATAGTAGTATAACCAGTTAACCAGATACGTGACGGTGCGGGCCCCTTCTGCCCTCGCCTAGGAGGCCGGTGGTGGTTCGGGGGAGCCACCACCGACGAAAGCCTCGATGACTGAGGGCGTCCCAGTATACCGGGACGCCCTGTCTGATAGTCGCTTGCCCGCGTTGCGGGCACCACGCCGGGGCGTCACAGTAGAATGCGTTTACGCGAACTTGTGGCGCCCCAAGCGCGTCGTGTGAGGGTATGCCGCTGGGGTTTTAATGGGTAAACGACTCTTGGGTAGACGACCCTTGTCGGAGTCCCACATAATCACCGACCTTTCCCCCGGGGTGCGGTGGTATGCATAAAGCATTTCACCAGCGAAAACAAAAAAAAAAAAAAAAAAAGGTATGTTAGTATAGATTTTCTCATTCCATCAGTGACCTAATTTACAATGCATTCTAAATCCATCAACATCCCTTTTATTTATGACATTTTTTCATTACATATCCCCAAGACTAAACATACAAAAACACAGATATACCATTACAAAGCCTCAGACTGACGTACAAACAGTATAATAGCGTTTTATAAGCCGTTCCCTCGTAACAAAACATCATAAAGGACAAAAATGAGCTTCTTAACGGGCATGCCACGGGTTTATCTGCTCTGAAAAAACACATCCTGAAATAACAGACAGACAAATTATGCCTGGGCTATTAGTAACAAAATGTTAATTACGACCAAAATAAAAGTGTACTTACGTGCATCACACTGTCGATGCTTAACCAGACAGAGATTTATGTGTTTGTGATCTAGTAGTGGTAGAACGCTTAATTCAATCTCATAAATCAAAATCATGACTAATCAATTATTATTATTTTTAACTATGCTACATGTTTATGCTTTCACTAATATGTCAGACTTGTTTGTACCGCCATGATCGTAAGCCTTTTATTTATAAGAGCAACCATGGAGTTTCTTGCCGGCTCTTCTCTGTGGAATGGCATTTGAAACCGGTGGTAAAAAATAAACGATTAATTATTTTTAAATTTTGTGGTTATTTATTTGTGTGGTTTTTACTTTGAAAGTATTTTGTAATAATCTATTCAAATAACAAACAAATTTTTGTTTTTCAATTATTGGGAAAAAGAGTTGCAATTACATACCAAATTAGTAACGTTGACAACCTATTTGGTACCTGAGCAGATAATAGGTAGGTAACTCCCTGATCAGTACCAACTCACCTCACAACTCTATTATAATTACCTTACAAACATCTTGAGCCAACATTGGCGAAGAAGCGAGTGATAAGCCACGAGATTTGTTTATGCACGAACTTTCCCCTACTACGGTGGTTTTGGCCAGATGTTTCTGTGATGCTATGCCTAAAAATCTACTATAAATTATGTAGCACATAGTACATCTTAGGATTCGTAATTTAGTAAATGGAAATAGCGATCGAAATTAAATATTTATAAGAAACAATGTTTGGTCAATATAAAATAACCCGTCCGGCTTCGCACGGGCGCAATGCTGATAATAAATACAACTACCTACTGCAGAGAGCTCCGATAAACGCGTCCGATCGCTGCTAATCATAAAGTGCTAAAGGGCGAAGGTGTTATACATATAAACCTTTCTCTTGATACACTTTAACTATTAAAAAAACGGTTTCAAAATCCGTTGTGTAGTTTTAAAGTTTCAAAATCAAAAAGTTTTTTATTCGATAAAATTCATGCGAATGCTTTTAAATAGTCAAAGGTAATGATAGAAAATTTTAAAAAGAAAAATTAAATTAATTACTTATTTAGTTTTTACCACCGGTCCGGAATGCCATTCCATAGAGAAGAGTCGGCAAGAAACTCCATGGTTGCTCTTTTAAATAAAAGGGTTACAATGGTGGTGGTACAAACAAGTCTGACAGATTAATGAAAGCAATAACAGGTTGTTTTATACTACGTAGTGATGTATAACGCAGGAGGTATCTGTAGTGTCACTCAAATTAGAACTTGAAAAGAAACCTATGTATGCTGTCTTGTCTATTTGTATAGAACCAAGCGACGGCGATATTTTGTGGTTCTTTAGATCAAATAAAAATATACAAGTAAGGTCAGCAGTGCGTCCGCAACCGTTTGTGATTTGTTACTGGGAGGGAACATATGTATTTTATTTCCAACAATTTTTGGACTCAGCATGTTTTTGGGCAACCTTATGCTTACATTCATCTATGTATTTCCACTATTTGTTTTATTAACTTTTTTTAAGTGCGACTTTACTTCTGTTTTTAACCGCAGTAAAATTTATAAATAGAACTAGCTGACCAAGCAAACTTCGTATCGCCTCAGAATCATTAAATAAAAAACCTGAATGATAATTCCGGAATGTTTCAACTTTATTAAAATATGTGCAATTCTTAACTGGAACAAAAAAAAATGCTTATTAAAAATAATGTTGTTATTTTCATATTTTCTCAACCTTTTAAACCTTCCTTGGACTTCCACGAATATTTCAAGACCAAAATTAGCCAAATCGGTCCAGCTGTTCTCGAGTTTTAGTCAGACTAACGAACAGCAATTAATTTTTATTTATTAGAAGATACATAGATAGAAGATATTTACTTACTTAGGTTCACATATGTAGTAGAACATATTATGCCTACACGTTTTGTCTGTCGTAGGGTCTCATTTACATTAAGGTGCATTAGACAGTGTTTTAGATTAAAGTTCCCAAGTGACCTAACATTTTCCCAAATCTTCCAACAATTATCTACTTATTTCAACTAATTTACAAATAATCAAAAGATGTACCTAAATCTTCGTTATTGTCCTTATAATTAATCCAATATAATTCTATTCTATTAATGCAATTGATATGATATTAATTAATTTGTACTTTTAAACTCTGTTCTTTTGACATGACGCCATCTATTGAATACTTACTCAATCCAGTGAACAGATATCGCCATCTGTTAGAATCGTTTGGAACTAACATATAATTGTGAATGTCAATTAATAGACAAATAATTTAAAATTAAATAATATTGCGGCTATAAATTGAGATATAAGGTATCCTATCTTTCAAGTTGGATGAAACTGAATACGGTTTGCAAATTTGATTAAAATTGGTTGAGTAGTTTAGGAGTCTATCGCGGACAAACAACGTGACGCGTAATTTATGTATTTATGATAATGATGACGGATTTGTTTATAAAAATAGAGGTAAAAATTGTAATATACGCACGCCAGTGTGTACAGAGTGTAACAAAAGCCCTAGGGGTAAGGTGTGCGGCCTTTAGATCAATGGGTGCCGGGTTCGATTCCGGGGTCTGGCAAATGTCTTTGTCTAAACCAGAGGTGCTTGCTCCGAGTCTGTGTGTCATTTTTGTTAGTGAATAACATGTTTGTAAACTGCCCCTGCAGTACAGATTATACCGACAGCAGATATTTCGTTTGAAAAAATAGGGCATAGACCCAATAAAAAAGAATCTATTCTATGTTTTAAATAGAGCATGAAATAAAAACTTTATTATTTTTAAAACAATTGCCGCTTTTCTGAAGCATAATTTTACCAACCCATAATTTTACCAACGCATAAAACCAACCAAGTAGCAATCGTTATAAATTGTATAAGAGCTCAGTAATTTGTGATCCATTATGTTTATTCGGTTCTTTGTACTAGTCTTCGTTACAGGTTGATGACCAAAAATACTGAGATAAACTTTGCCTAATTTTGCCAGAAATTTTGCACACAGTATCTCTATTAGTAGCATTGACCCTTTCCTTATGTGTATAGGGTTAGAGAAGAAGAAGAAAGAAGATAAGAAAAGTTTCTTTACGATATCTTAGACTCCTTTTAACACGACGCCATTTTCGTCTGGAAGTTGCACTGCTTACCTTGGATTCCTTATTCGTATCTAGGGAAAAGCCAGTATATTTGGAATCTTTTGTTCCTCGTCTTATTCCAATTTCTTTAGGGTTAGAACTAGTCTAACTTAATTTGTGTAACTGCCAATAAATAAATAAATAAATAAATAAATATCCTTGGACATTTCACACAACGCCATCTCGTCCCAAGTTAAGCAACTAAATGCTTGTGTTATGGTAACGAGATGGTTGATAAACTACTTAGATACATTTTTTTTTTTTTTTTTTTTTTTTTTTTTTTTAAATACATACATATTATAGATAGAAAACACCCAGACCCGGAACAAATACTTGTAGGTCGTACAAATATTTCTTCCGTGCGGGGATCGAACCCGCGACATGCTGCACAGCAGTCGATCGCTCTACCACTGCGCCAACCGTGTCGCCAATACTTACACGGCGACTGCTGGTTGTTCTCCACAAATAGAGCTACCATCCATCCGGTACTCCCCGGATTTGTCCTAGTTTGAAGGGCGTCCGGGGGGCGTCTGGCAGGGGGTTGGAAAAGTGTGTGTTTTGTTGTCAGAGGATATCGAAGTTTTTTATAGCTAAGCGATAAACGAAATAAATCTTAGTTAAAAATTGATCCACAATAACGCGCCTTCAAGAAGGCTCGGCTGTTTTTATTTTTTGTTACAAAAAATACTTTTTATAGGTGTCCGGGGAAAAAAACATATTCCTAAATGTCCGGGATTTTTGCCGTGTTTATCCGACGAGGTGATTGCCCTATCCACAACACATCTAGTAGGATAACAGGTAATTATTTAATATTTACCTCATAAATTATTTTTAATTAATTAGGTAATTATTTAATTGCTATATACCATAAGCGATAGAGTGGCTACTGCAACCGACGGCTTTATATCTCCAAATCACGGAAGACGTCATACTATATATATATATATATATATATAAAGCTACATGATAAGGGCCCCCGCGCATTTAGGCGGCCAGTCGCGCGGCCTGGCCGCATAATGCGCGGATTGGTCGCGGCGGCCAATAGGCCGCGTATGTGACGCGATGTTTTTCGTTGGCCGCGCGACCAAAACATGGCCGCACGGCCTGGCCGCGTAATGCGTGCAGCTATATACATCGTAGAAGAATTAGTTGGCCGCAGCGACTTGGCCGCGCGGCCTGGCCGCATAATGCGCGGAGGCCCTAAGGGTGGCCAGGGTTTTTATTTGTTCTAATGTATTTATATTAGTATCTGTGAAAACTTGTAATTGGCCTTCGTCTACTATTTAATGTTTTATGTTTATTCTAGCTGTAAGTTTTCTAAATCAATAAAATAAAATAAAAATAAATACTTTCGATATACGGCAGATCACCTAGGCCCCCGAGAGACAAAAAACTTGATACAAATCCTGTGTCAACCCGTCTTGTACAGTAGGCTGATTTTCCTCCATAAATGTGGAGGAAGTCCGACGCAGTAGTGGGTCATTTGTGGACTGAAACGATGATAATATATATTTGTCAATGGCTCCCACGATATAGGGTCGCTAGACCAGTCTTTATTGACAAAAACACTGCCATGTAATTTATCATGGGTTGATTCAGCCCGACGAAATGACTGTTCAAGTTTATTTACAAAAAAAACATGCTATAAGATTTATTAGATTTTATTTGATTATTACTCCGTCGCGTCGCGCCTCGCCATCGCCATAATCTCAACTTCCGAGAACCCACTCAATATAATAGCCACCGCACGGTTAGTGTGCGTGGCCGTGCGGTGGCTATTGTATTGCATTGCACACAACAATAAACACACACACACACACACGTTATGTACCTATTTTCATATTTATTTTATTTTATTTATTATAATACACGTTCATTATGTCGAGATACATAATATATACATTTTTAAATAAACAATTGTACGAATTAGTGTTGCGTACCTATATTAAATTTTAATTTAACGGTATATAATTCGTCGGTATAGGTCTGGTTGAAAACCAGCGCCAGGCATTCCGTCTGGCATATGCTGAACCAGCGCCGTTTCAGCGCAATTTATATTAGAGTTTAAGTAATTATAGATAGTATATAAGGTAAATTGTGCTGAATAAACTATTTTTCTTTCTTTTCTTTCTTTCTTTCTTTATTTGGACTCAACCACTTTCTTTAAAAAAATATATACCAGATGACCCGGTGAACTTCGTATATTTACGTTCGTTACACTTATTTGTGTAAACTGTGGTCAGACTAAAGAGAGAGAGACATACCACAGCTATGAAACAGACAAATTTCTGAACGCACCTATAAATATTTGACAGCCAAGTGTATTTTTTTTTCTAAATAGACAATAAATCGACATATTATATTGTTTCATAGCTTAATACCGTTTGCATTGGATAACTAAATGGTTGTTTTTAGTATTTACGTATACCTATTATTTATGTTTCTCAACGTTTATACCTTCTCTGAACTTCGTCAAATATTTCAAGATCAACATTAGCCAAATCAGTCCAGCCATGTCAATCATACGTGGTTATACTGTACTGAAAAGCCATTCTTTACACTTTTCAACTATTGCACAACTTAAAGTCCGTCCTCTATCAAAGCGAACGTAAAACACAATCCCGTTAAAGTTTTAGAGAGCTGTAAATCCGAGCAAATCGACACATCAATAGACGAATAAACCCTTTGTACATTCTTGATTTCATATCTCGGTTTTCTTCTGTTCTGATACCTGTCCAGGTGACAGATAGTGGTTCCATCCTACCACCCCACTGAAGGTGTCATAAGAGCCGACAAAATGACAAGGCTGATAATCTAGCCGTAAGAGAAGGAAATCTTGAGTCCTTTTTTTTTGACCCGGGAAAAAATTCTTAATGGACTATACCCGCCTGTGTGTGGGAGTCTCCTCCGCCCTTGTGAGGAGGCGAAGGCATACCCACTAAACGTCCCCGGAGTGTACCGTCCCGCGCATTGCTGCCCCGTGGGTCCTGACTGTGTCTCCGGTGAGAACGTTGAGAACCGTTCGAACCCAATTCGTCAGAGTTCCTTCAGGAGCATCCTCCTCTGGAGCCATTATTGCTCCGGTGCCATGCCCGGTACACGTGACGTGGCACCCTTCGCCCCGGGGTCTCTTCTACTATGGGGGAGGGATATCCCCTAATCCCTCACCCAGAGTTGCTCTCGTGGGCCAACCGCCTTCGTCCAGTGCGCGCCCGTCGTATCGGATGCGCGTCGGGAGCTCTTTCGCGGTCCCGCTCTGCCTCCTCTTTCGCTTGCATTACCTTCTGAGTGAAGGTGGCCACCGCGTCCCAAGCTCTCTCGCTTCCGATCATCTTCTCGACCAGGGTCGGAAGCGAGAGGTCACTTTTTTTTTTCTTTTTTTAATTATTCTGTTACAACACCACAGACTTGTAGTCCGTGTTCTTTTTAGCAATGAATGGTAGTTATTTATAAATAAATAAATATCCTTGGACATTTCACACAACGCCATCTCGTCCCAAGTTAAGCAACTTAATGCTTGTGTTATGGTAACGAGATGGATGATAAACTACTTATATACATTTTTTTTTTGTAAATACATACATATTATAGATAGAAATGACACCCAGACTCCGAGCCAGTGCCTCTGGTTTAGACAAAGACACTGGCCCGACCCCGGAATCGAACCCGGGACCCGTTGATCCAAAGGCGGCACATCTGACCACTAGACCAACGAGGCAGTCAAATTGCTATTTTTATATTTACTCTTTTTTTTTTTTTCCTTCGTCTGTCGTACCCTGCGCCTTGGCACCTGGGACATTGGTGTTTTATTTAACCTACTCTCAGTAGGTGCTTCCTTAGCTTTATGTTTGGTAATAGCTATTTGGTCTTGATATTTAAATTATATTCCGTGTCCGTGATATTTTCTGCTGATCAAGGTTTTCGATCGCCTTGTTGTTCCTGGCCTTTATTGCAATTTTCATGTTGTATTCCTGGATGGTGTGGTCGTCTGCAGCCAGGGCTTGCTTTATAAGTCTTCCAATAGCGTCGTTGTTGTTGTCTGTGTAGTATGTGCAGTTCTCAGTGTGTCTTGAAACTGCTACTACAGCATGGGGAACGCTATCGTGCAGTTGCAGTTTTGCTGAGAGTGTTTGCATTATGAGAACGTTTGCGTATGTTAATCCCTGAGCTTCGTGGATTGAGAGGTCACTTCCAACAGTCGCGAATAGGGTAGCGCGCTCGCCAGTCCAGGCGACACAGTCCCTAATTGTGTGGCCATCGCCATCGGCCGAGGCGGTACAGTGGTGGCAGTTAGGATTTGTCTCCCTACCTGCCACCCGGTGCAGGTACCTCCCGAAGCACCCATGGTTCGTGAGGACCTGCGTCAGGTGATAAGAGGACTCCGTGCCGCCTCGTGACCCACTCTTCCAGGATAGGCCTTAGGGCCTCTATTGTGGCTCTGCTAGCCAATGGCTCTCGAAGCGCCTCCCTCCATTCTCGCAGGAGCGTCCGTTGTTCCTCCTGTGCCAACCCGTGCGGCAGCATAGGCTCCATGTAACAGGAGGAGGCTCGACTTAACAATGCGTCATTTATGTGTTGAGAAGTACGTTAAAAACAAATTCGTGTGAACGAAGCAATAATCATATGAAGAATGCTTGAGGATTTTTTTAATATACCAGTAAAAGAAAGACCATTTAAATTACTGCAAAAACGACGGTATGCACATTTCTACATAGAAAAGCCACTGTAGGTCTGACTCATAAATTAAGACCATAAAAGCCAGCAATATTTGCCCGCCCTGCTCTTAGTGTGGTTTTGTAAAACATTACGGTTATATTAAGGCAGTATTTTATTTAAATTGGCTGAAAGATTCTTAGCCTTGTTTTTTTTTCGTTGGAAATACTCACGAATACCCGGCCGCTAAAAGCCAGCCGGGTTATGTGGGACTCCAAGGCGCGGAAAGCTGGCCCCAATCTGCCCACTAAAACCAACGGTGTCCCTTGACTGCCCGAAACAGGGTCAGGCTTCACACCCCATAATTGGGGAGCATGCTCCGCGACCCTGATGGAGCCTTGGCCCGCTTGTACAAGCCCCACGCTTTGAGGGGAGCTCTGCACGCTCCCCAACCCATCGAGAGGGACGTGCGGGACATTGCACGTGCTCGCCTGCCTGGCTGCCCCTACGTAGCTAGCGGCGGCGGCAACCCTGGCCCGCCGGCCTGACCAAGTCGCCGCTGCTATCGGTGGCAGCCCTGGCCAGCCTTTATGGCGGCAGTTTAAGGCTCTCGAGGCAACTCTGAGGACAGAAGAGTCCCCGGAGCTACCACGCCTCTGTGTGCCGCTCTACGTCTGACCTCTCCTCGTGGGCCCACCCGGCCCACGATGTGGTTGACCCTAAGCCGGTATGGCCCCAATAGATCCTAACGCACAAGCCCCCTCACTACAACAAGGTGGCAGCATGGTAGAGGGGGTAAAGATTCTTAGCCTGCCAATTGGATATTCTAGTCTCATACTTATGTGAAATGAAGACTCCAAATAAATTGATAGACTTTGAAAATAAAAACTTATTGTCGGATGTATCCCGTGTATTTACATTACATTATTTATTACCCAACGTTTCGAATGTTTTCCAGAAGTAGTCAGGAGAGACAAGATGACAGTTGTTTTTAAAAGTACAAAGAAACAGTTAAATCTGCCACCTATAAGTTTGTTTTATGGATAACGTTCCCTCTGCAGGCAAACGTAAACGTCGGGAAGAAAATAACGTAATAATACACGTGATAAATCCTATAAAAAGTTTTTAATTTCAACGTGTAATCTAATAATCACCAAAACTTAAGACATCATAATATTTAGACACTTTATAATGTTGTAAAAAAAAACTACTCAATCCAACGTGGAGAATAATTGGTAGTTATAAATGTATATAATTTTATTAATTAAATATCGCGAAAATTTATGTCGTTTTGCATATTCCCAGTAAACAATACTATAACTGTAAATAATACTCAATTTATGTTCAAAACATTTATTATTTTCTGTACTCGATGTTCACTAATTTCTGCTTTACCGAAAGTAAAGCAAAGTAAAAACAATTTACAAACGACATAAAACTAAAACATTTGGTTTTAGCAAATCGAAAGTACACAATTGATAAAGTATATCATAAAAATACAAACATTTCAAGAACAGTATACATTTGAAACATAAATTCATCAAGATTTGGTCGGAAAACTTCATAGCTGAGAGAATAAATAGAGATTTTTATAAAATTACATTGTTATTTTCATACAAATCTGATAGTACATCTTATCGAGTTAACGCATCTTACTTATTAGAAATTGAGACGCTTAAGGCACAGCGAAATTACATCTAACTAGAATATACAATTACTGTAGACACACTTGGTAACAAATTACGCAAATTGTGATATGTACAAAAATACTTTATTCCATCTTTACTATCTAGCATTTTATATTATTGAATTTGAAATAACTATACAAATAAATAAATGCATTGTGTTAGTGAAAATAAACTGTTTCGAATATGACAGACGTAAGAATGCATTATATAAACAAACTTAAATATATATAACTTAAATCCATAACATAAACCACTGCATATAACATAAATTAAAGAGATACAGAAGCCTCAGAAGAAACCCACTTACTATAAATTAAATATGTAGTAATAAACTAATTAAGAATGATTCAGTGTAATAAATAAAAATCGCGGAGCCCCAAAGCAATGCTGCTATCATAAAGTGCCCGGTAGACAGGCAGAATGTTAAAGGACAGTATCCTGAACATTATACGTTTAGTCAGTAAAACTTTAAATTAAAAGGTGCTGGGGCCTCACGATCCAAACAATTATAAAACTAAGCTGCACCAAAGAAGATTTGCAATCACACTTTGTCCGATATTTTGTTCTAGCATACCACACAACAGAGTTCTAGATTGCGTCAGTTGAGGTAAAATAAGTATTTAAAAAGCAAATTACACAAAAATACACTGAAAATATGTTTTCTTTTTTTAACTTTGCACGATTTTATTGGCACCATTTCACTATGTCCAAGTCTTATTATCTTAAATCGGTTCCACTTCTAGAACCGATATTCCTCAAATCAGGCATGTGTATTATCTCTCCGTTGCCTTTCCAGTTGTTTTCTGTGATTGTGACGTTTTCTTGCTATTATAGCTATTAATATCACAACAACTGCTAGAGCTACAGCTATACCTATCCACCAGTAAGTATTATATGAAGCTTCTTTCGTTGTAGATTCCTCTTTTGGATTTCCAGCTGCCACAGGATTTTTTATTTCTAACACACCAACCGTCGATGTTTCAATGCTAAACTTTGAGTTTAATTCTTCACCCGTTTCAATTACGTTTTCAAGAATACTTTCATGAGTTGAGGACACTTCTACTGGAGCATTTCCTTCTTTTTCTATAGACAGTGGAATATCATTTTCTTCAGTTACTGGAACATTTAGTTCAACTTCATTGTAATCATCAGGATTTTCTTCTAGTGGCGGTTCCAATTGATTATCTAAATACTCGTCTAAGAATTTATAGTAGTCAGTCAGCCCAGTGTACTCAAGCCCATATTCGCGTTTAGCTAATAGCTCAATAATCATCTCGGGCCAGATAGATCCATAACCTTGCATCATAATCTCCCTGTATAACAAATAAAAATATACTTTATTTTTAAGTTATGATTTTCCAAAAATATCCAAAAGCCATTATCATGTCAGAATTACTGATTAAAACAGTTAATAGCGTTTTTACTTACACTAAGCGTTCACTATGGTCGTGTACATGCTGTACTAAATCTGCATCATCAGACATAAGCTCTTCAGCAAACGAATGGTAGATTTGATACTTTAAGATCAGACCCATAAATTTTCTGAAATATAAACCATATATCATTACTATTCATCGTATCTTGTGATTAATTAAGTAGTAACATTAAAATAAAGTAATGTATCTATTTTAATTCTGCTAAATCTATCAGGTTTTTTCTTTACTCATATTTAAAGGAACATGATATGTTTACAACATCATGTTACAATTACTTTAGATGGAGGTGATTGTGCGTTTGTCAACTACTGACTGAAGTCTGCAGAATGGCTGACCTCCAAATTACTGTAATGTTTCTTTCAATTTGGTACTCACCCTACAAAAGGCTTATTGAATACCATGTACGGATCTCCAAGGAAATCAGTGTTCGAAGTTTCTATGAAGGAGAAATTTTTACGGAACTCGCTCCAACTGCTCGGTATTTTGGCGTACGGTATCGAGCCCATTAAAACTTTTATTCTCCATTCATCCGCAGCTAGGTAAAAATTCAACCTGAGAAAATGGAGCAACTTGTTACTTTCAAAATATTTACAATACTTAACATTTTGCTATTTAGGGCACACAATTTAAAAAATGGGCATATTTGAATGTTATAACGAGGTGAAACAGTTGAATACAAAAAGTTGGGTGAATAAGGTCTTAATTTTTTTATAGAAATAATGTTAAGGGGTAAACTAACTTTGGTATTCATCACCGAAACAAACTTTGGTAATGAAAGAGGTGATTATTTTTGCTACTGAAAATAAGAACAAATTTTAATTGAAAAATTCAGAATTTTAATATTGAACATTACATTTGAATAGGTACATAAGCATACTGAATTCAAATATTTATTTTAAAATACTTACTTAGGCAGATCTCTAAGAGCCATAATAAGTTGAAGAACAAGCCGATGATGATTCGGATTGTATTTGAACAATTCCAATGGAAATAATCCAGCGTTATTCAAAGCAGTCGGGTCCAGAGATAGCAGAGAGACGAATCCAGGAATTGCTTCATAAATAGCTAAAGACGAAAAAATGTTGTGTATTTTAGCGATCCCAGACAAAGAGGCTGCATAAAAATAAAAACGTTTACCAGCAAAAGGATAGTTTGAAATGTTTTCATTTTTATTTTTAAGAATAGGCTTCGCAACGCCTTCTTGCAAATAGATTATACAGTGTTGTACAATGTTACCATTAGTAAAGAGAAATACAAAATTATTTTGAATATTTTTTAAAAGTCCATTACTTACTAAGGTAACAGCAGGTCTGCATGTTTGTTATATTATAACAAAAATAAGACGAATTTTATTATTAAACATCTGACCGTATAATTATAAATTCTTACCAGAATATCTCGGTGCCTCCCGGAGTATATACGTATTATTGCTGTACAGATTGATCATCTGTTTGTAAACAACTTTCATTGCCGTTTCATGGGCTTCTATATAATTTCCTATACTGACATCTTTACAGGATATTGTTTTGACTTTATTGGGCTTGCACCAATCAATCATGGTTGAAGGACAAGTGCTGTTGAATATAGAGTCTGACCAAGTTTCGGGATCAGCTTCTCCCAAATTTAAATCGTTTATTAATTTCGTTGCTTGTTGAAATGCGTTCAGTCCACCAAGATCCTAAAATGAAGCCATTACATTTTTTTTTAAACTTGTGTTATAAAGTTACCTCACTGGTAATACTGTCATATCCTTGAGTCTAGTTTCCATACGGGGAAACTCAGTATTTAATATTAGATTCTTGACTGACTTTCTTGGTTGACTGGCTTGATGCGTCTTTTGACACGATTCCGCCAATATCACGTGTTGAAGATAAACGTTGGGGATTGATCCAAATTCACCGGGAGTAGAGCTAATATTCACGAAATAAGTTTTGAACTGGATACTGTCTGTATTCGTCACAATCCACAGGAACAAACAAATAATAATATTTTAAAGATATACTGTTAGCTAGGAACAGAATATTAGATTCTTATCTTCTTTGTTAAATATAAGTTCCTTAATCTATGGTTACATATATCACAATGTCACTAATATATCAACATGTAACATCATTGTAACCTTTTTATTTAAAACTAGCTGTACCCGCGACTTCGTCCGCGTGGAATTTAAAAAAAGTTAATTAGTTCATTAATATTTTTTTTTGGTTTTTGCATTTATTTTAATTATCATTTATTTTCAGTTTTTGTTGGCTTATTTATCGAATCTTCTTTGATATTGAGATTGTGAATATCATCATAAATACTATGTATTAAAGTTTCAGTGTCCACCACAACCTGACAAAGACTGGTAGGTAGTTCTATATCATGATTACTATTCACTTCTAGACACTTTCCCTCTCCAACATCAAGAAGAATTTTACTAAATTCTGAATCAGCTGAATGATGTGCTCTCATGTTTTGTTTTAAATTAAGTTTTTAACAATGTCTCCAAAGTACTGAACGTTTTAGCCGGAACAAACAGACAGACAGAAAAAAATTAAAAAAAATATATTTTGGTCTATGTGCTCTTTAAACATACTTACGCATTTAGTAAAAAGTTGTTATTTTATTATTACAATCAGACACTCCAATTTTATTTATTTGTATAGAAGTTGTATAGACTAAATAAAAGTAGCCTAAGTTACTCTTTATATCATCAGCTACCTATCAGTGAAAGTCCCGTCAAAATCGGTCCAGCCGTTCCAGAGATTAGCCGGAACAAACAGACATACAGACGGACAGACAGACAAAAATTAAAAAAAATGTTATTTCGGTCTATGTGCTGTGTATACAGACTTACGCATTTAGTAAAAAGTTGTTATTTTATTATTACAAACAGACACTCCAATTTTATTTATTTGTAGTATGTAGTATGTAGTATAGATGTATAGATGTGCTGTGTATACAGACTTACGCATTTATTTATTTGTGTAGACTAAATAAAGTAGCCTAAGTTACTCCTTATATAAAAAGCTAACTATCGGTGAAAGTCCCGTCAAAATCAGTTCAGCCGTTCCAGAGATTAGCCGGAACAAACAGACAGACAGACAGACAGACAAAAATTTTAAAAAATGTTATTTTGGTCTATGTGCTGTGTATACAGACTTACGAATTTAGTAAAAAGTTGTTATATTATTATTACAAACAGACACTCCAATTTTATTTATTTGTATAGACTAAATAAAGTAGCCTAAGTTACTCCTTATATCATCAGCTAACTATCGGTGAAAGTCCCGTCAAAATCAGTTCAGCCGTTCCAGAGATTATCCGGAACAAACAGACAGACAGACAGACGGACAGACAGACAAAAATAAAAAAAATGTTATTTTGGTCTATGTGCTGTGTATACAGACTTACGCATTTAGTAAAAAGTTGTTATTTTATTATTACAAACAGACACTCCAATTTTATTTATTTGTATAGATGTATAGATGTGCTGTGTATACACACTTACGCATTTATTTATTTGTGTAGACTAAATAAAGTAGCCTAAATTACTCCTTATATCATCAGCTAACTATCGGTGAAAGTCCCGTCAAAATCAGTTCAGCCGTTCCAGAGATTAGCCGGAACAAACAGACAGACAGACAGACAGACAGACGGACAGACAGACAAAAATTAAAAAAAATGTTATTTTGGTCTATGTGTTGTGTATACAGACTTACGCATTTAGTAAAAAGTTGTTATATTATTATTACAAACAGACACTCCAATTTTATTTATTTGTATAGATGTATAGATGTATAGATAGCAACAATGGAGTACTTGCCGACACTTCTGCGTGAAATAACATTCTAAACCGATGGTAAAGAATTAATTATTAAATTAAATGAGGCATTTTTTTAGGAGTTAGTGACATATAACTACTTTTATTACCTTTAATTGGAGATTTGCATGCACTTTTTGGTATATTCCAGCGTGTTTTGGTAATAGATTTTCGATTATATTTGACCAGTCATCGCCTGTTAGGGATCCTAAAATAATTTTTAAATCATTAAAACTTATATGCTAAACTAAAACTAGTTCATAATTTAAGGAAATTGAATTCATCCTCGCTTTTGTCCTAATTTCTTAGGGTTCAGCACCAGTCTAACCTGACCTGCAAAGGACAGAAGTCCTGCTAGTTGGCTCTTTGCGGTGCATCAAGCAAGTGGTTAATCCAGCTGTCAGTTTTCTCACTATTACGTGTAACGACTGACATTGGTGGTAAAATGGTAACTGGAACCGACGACTTTACGTGCCCTCCGAAGGACGAAGGCGATGATGACGATGATGGGATCCATCAGTGCTAGATATTGCTGCTACCGAAAATTTTATCTCACTGTTTGTTAGGGTACCACCTTTTCTGACATCAAAATTGTATCAATATAATGTTTCTAGAAAGCCTTGGAGAATTTTATGCCAGAGCCAAATTATTAAGAAGAAACTTTGTTAAAACAAATACACAGCACCTGATCAAAGCAGGAGCTTCGCGGTATTGTTATCTAAAAATTAATACTAGCTTTGATACCGGTGAAGTCTACCAAAATAATACAAAACTCATTGTTAAGAAAAACAAAAAGAAAATTAAACATGGACCTCTTTTGTTCTTTTGTAAAAGTAGCTACAAGTAGTCCTCGTTATGAGAAAAGAAAACAACTAATATTGTCTAGGCTTAACTTAGGCTTAACGTGCAATCCTATTTATTTTGTTTACCAGCTGCAGTACTATTCCTGTTTTCATTTTAACTTAGGCTTTCAGCTTTACAGTTGCAACAGAATATTCATCGGATATTACTAAATAAGATTCGTTGGTTATGTGCGTTAGATTATTGAAAGGGATCATTTTCATATTTTATGACTTATCATTTTTTTTTAATTAGACTAAGCAAATTTTTAAATAAAATAATATAAACACCAATGTAATACTTTTATTATTTCTTCTAACTGATTGCATTTCTTTACAATAAATCGTCAATCAGCTGTTGATGTGCGAACAAACAAAAACATTTTACGATACCTATATATTTTGTTTCTGGGTGGTGGATAAAAAAACGGGGCACTGCTATATTTTCGATCACGCTATTATTTTTCTAAAATTGTATCATCATCGTTAGTCGTCTTATTTAAGCTTAAATTATTAAAATTGTTATAAATGGTTACTTACTGAATAAATGTACTGGTAGAGGCTTTCCTATAGCATCGTTGCCTCGCAGTCTGAGGGCTACGTATTTATGCAGCTTCATATACAATGGTTTCACTTGTTCCCATAGTTCTCTAGCTTTAAGTAATGCTCCTTCGTATTCAACAAGAAAGTCCCAATAATCTTCGACACTGTTGTATCCTATACATAAAATATATCACATCATTTTAAACTTATGGATAAGATATACAGCCTCTAATAAGAAACGATATAAATAAAACTTGCCAAAATTAGTAGGCGAAATTACTTTATGTCTAATTGTAATATTTAGCAAAGTGGTCAAGTTAAAGCAATTAGTAACCGAAATTAATGAATTATAGCTTCCTAAATGTTCAACGCCAAATTGAAGTTACCCTAATAAACTTCGTTTGTTAATTACAAAATTAGGGTTTTCGGGACACCTGTAATTAAACTAGGTTAAGGCTAAGATTAATTGACCTAGGTTTGGGGTGGTAGACATTACATGTGGCACTCCGGAGCGCGTGGCACACTATCCAATAAAACCAACAGCATTCCTCAACAGTCCGAACCAGAGCCAAGGGTTTCACTCCCCAAAGGGGGAGGGAGCATGCGAAGCTATACATGACCTACTTATGGATCTGATTACGTTTTCACTAATGAGTGCTATTTTAATGTCTATACTTGTATACTTATTACATCCGTTTGCATACGTCCCTCATTTAAGTTGGAAACCTGGTTTCGTAGTAAGCCGTTTACAATAAGAAACAAAACTTTTTTAATTAATACGATACGTTTACGACTTCAGATTAAGCTGTTTGTACTAAGGGTTCTGATTACATTTAATAAACTTAATTTGCGCATTAAGTTATCCGCAAAGGTTTTGAGTGGGAAGAATGAAGAAGGTAAAATTATAATCTCTCTTTTTACGAGTTACTTAATACCCGACTCATAATGAGCGATTTCGTGAGAAATGGTCTTAACACATTCTAAATTACACGTAATGAATTTACAAGACTTTAAACATTTATAGGTCCCTATTTAAATATACGTTTGATGATTGTGACTAAATACTGGCTAATTTAAAAAAGCCAAAAGCATTCTATTTTCAAATAGTACCAGTATGTTTGACTGCTGCATCCTTATTTGATCCGGAGACTTTTTAGTTTCATTGCGTAACACAGAAAACGTTAAATAAAGAATAAAACAGTTTTCTATTTACTACCATCTCAATAACTCGTTTACGTTACTTATACATCGTATGTACAATCGTGTAGTAATTAATTGTATACAACCATGACTTTTTTATATTAGACACTAGCGAGTCTACGGCTTCATGTCCAACCCGTTTCCCGGACTCCCTAGTCTATCCATGAGGACTGTTACAACCCCTTGTGTAGTAATTTCATCCCCAATGTGTCCATAATGTAGCCTTCTCAATAAACATGCTGTCTAATACCTTTTTTTTTCGATCTACCTACTCGTCTTGCCTAGTTTCTGAAATATAGCGTTCAATAAAAGAAACAATATCACTAGTATTACATAACATATCGATAGTCTTACCATTAACTGCAGATGCGTTCCTTAGTAGTGGCAAGATGTGCTCTAAGTAGTCGTGAAGATCTGGAAGGTTTTCTTCCCATGAGGTTTTCATACGACGCAGTGTTTCTTCATCTTGTTGTCTTGCCAAGTTGTAGTGTAACTCTGTCAATTAATTCAGAACTTTACTCTAAACATTTTGGGAGTGAAAATTTTCACTCACAAAATGTTAATGCCATTTCTTTTAAATACATTTTTATGCCATTTCTTTTGATTATGTCGTCATAACATTATGTAATCGATTTACAAACATGTATTTAACCATTATACATATTTGGTTCAGGTACATGCATATTAAAATGGTTAAATATTCAATATTTCAATATCTATAAAATATTCAGAACTTTGGAACCACGAAAACTAGCTTTAATTACTACAATAAATAACGTTCATTTTCCTAACCATCGGATCCCAAAGGATTCCAAAACTCAATTTGACAACAGCTGTATTAGATCAAGTTAAATTAGTTAGAAAAGGTTTCTTTAGACATACAACCGAAGGGGTTTTAGTATTATTTCTGTAAATTGGATGTAATATAGAATTACAATATAATTTGTTTACTTTTGTTTAGAACGTTAATGATATGAAAGTAACTACGAGAGAAATTCTAAATAAATTTCCTGAAACAATTTTATAGACATTAAATTAAATTGAAATTGAAAGAAAATTATGTTTTTTAACTAGTTGCTTTATCAACATTTTTTTTTCTCTGTGCTGAAGAATTTAAAATATATAGTGTCACCACCCCATTCCATCCAGAGGGTGTCGCAAGAACCGACAAATGGAAATGACAAGGCCAATAGCCTAGCCACAAGAGAAGGAAAACTTGATATGAATCCTTGTGCCAACCCGTTGGCCAGCGTGGCACAGTAGGCCTCCTAATTACGGTAGGTAGTTATAGTAGCAATATATTCATTAATGTAATCTATAAATATAATATATAGTTATTACTAGTACTTAACTACTGTGTTGACAATTTGTAAGGGTCCAGTGTGTCATATACAAAATCACTATCACTTCACTAATAATATAAAGCAAAGTCGCAGTCCTCTGGCCTCCCTATGTATGCTTGAATCTTTAAAACTACGCAACGGATTTTAAAGCGGCTTCTTTTAGTAGATAGAGTGATTCAAGAGGAAGGTTTTTATGTATAATACATCCATAACATTGTATAGAAATACTGATAAATTAGGGGGTTCATCATTGCACCCGTGGGAAGCCGGGGCGGGTCGCTAGTAAATTATATGACTGACTAATATAATCTATCAAAATGATTTCGTTGAAATGATGATGCTTGAAAAAATAAAAGATAATCTGAAATTCAACTATGCGAAAACAGAGACAGAACAATTACAATAAGAATAATCCAATCCCTACAAGCACACAATCAGTAGAAAAAATGATTTTCCTATAAGAAAATTACAAATTGCCCCGACGAGGATGAGAAATTAACTTTTTTACGAGAACATTCGTCTTCGGCGTCGTGTTATTAAAAGTTTTGCTTTGCCTTTATGAAATTTGTAATGACTTGATAATTCTATTTTGAAACGATACGGTTTCCTTTTGGTTTTGTCTTTTCACTACCGGCGTTTTCACATCAAACTAAGTTTTAATTTATTCTTAATAATTATTAGGAGTGTAATTTGAGTGTGCAGGTGTACGTGTATCTACGTGTAATACGGAATTTATTTTTAATTAATTAGTTTTTAAATGTATACAATTTTACACTTCTAGTACTACTCCTTCTCAACCCACAAACGACCCACTACTGAGTAAAATCTCCTCCAACTCCATGTAGGGTAATTAGTGCCAAGCTGGCCAGACGGGTTGGCATAGGTTTGCGTATCAAGTTTTTTTCTTTTCTTGTGGCTATGTTAGCGGCGTTGTCATTTCCTTTTTTACGTCACGTCCTGAATGAAATATTTCTTTAATTTTCTCTTTTATTTTATTTCTAACTAGCGACCCGGCCCGGGTTCGCACGGGTGCAATTTATTATACTTAAAAACCTTCCTCTTGAATCACTCTATCTATTAACAAAAACCGCTTCAAAATCCGTTGCGTAGTTTTACAGATTTAAGCATACATAGGGACGGACTGACAACAGCGACTTTGTTTTATAATATGTAGTGAAAACGAAACCCTGCACTTGATTTAACCAGTATCGCGGGGGCTGTTTACAAACATGTAATTCACGAACACAAATGACACCCAGACTCAGAGCCAGTGCCTCTGGTTTAGACAGACCCGGGACCCGTTGATCCAAGAGCGGCACTTCCAACCCTTAGACCAACGAGGCAGCAGCACACGGAACCTTTTTTAACCCCCGACGCAAAAAGAGGGGTGTTATAAGTTTGACGTGTCTGTGGCACCGTAGCTCGCGAACGGATGAAGCGATTTCAATACAGTTTTTTTTTGTATGACAGTTGAGTTACGGGCAAGTGTTCTTAGACATGTTTGATGAAAATCGGTTGAGTCGTTTAAAAGTTATGGGAGGTGAAAGTGGGGAAGAATAACCGAATGTCTGCAAATATAATCGAGTGGGGTCTCAAATGAAAGCGCATCACGTGCATATTACAAAATGGGGTAAAAGGGGGGGCAAATACCCAATATCTGCAAATATATGTGGTGGGGAGCAAATGAGGATGCGACAAGAACCTGTGTATTAACAGCTTAACAACATCTACATCATAATAACCGTGTACCTATAAAAAGCAGAAAATAAAAATTAAATTAAAAATTTAAATTTTTACTAAATGTTACAGTATTTCTTTATAGGTAAACAGAAAAGTCCTCGATTGGCGACCGCGTTCCGGAAAGCGGAGTGCTGGTAGGCCTCCCACACGGTGGACCGATGACCTGGTTAAGGTCGCCGGAAAACGATAGATGCGGGCGGCCCAGGACCGGCCTTTGTGGAAATCTTTGGGGGAGGCCTATGTCCAGCAGCGGACGTCTTTTGGCTGAAATGATGATGATGAAACCATACTTGTAAAATCTATGATTACGATTAAATACAATGCTTTTAAACATATTACAATACATTCGAAGCGGCTGTCTATTGTTACACTGGGTAAATCCACTAAAATATTATGTATTAATTAGGTAAGTGTGTATTAATTAGTTACAAAATGGTTAATATTAGTACTAAACGGTGGAAAATAAACGCTGAATATAAGTTTACCATAATTTGTAAGCACATTACCAAGGAAACAAAAGAAAACATTATTAGCGTTATTAAAAAATAAACCTAACACAAAGCATGTGAAAGCTGCGATTACCTCGTAGTGTACAATTTGTAGTAGTACCGCAGTCGTAGTTGGTAGCGAACCGTAGTTTATGCAAAGCGTTGTCACCGAAAGTCATAATCTGAAAATAAAATGGTTTGAAAAATATTTTTACTCCTAAAATTTCGTTACGTATATATTTTTTCTTCTAGTATACATCCCACGCCACTGCTAAGTCGAGCCTCCTCCATTTACATAGAGGGAATTAAGCCAACCGTGCCACGCTGGCCAGAAGGGTTGGCACATGGTTTCGTATCAAGTTTTCCTTCTCATGCGTCGAGGCTTTGTCACTTCCTTCTGTCGGCCATTAGACACCCTTAGGATGGAATGGGCTTGTGACACAATGTATTTATTCTAAATCCGTCACCACAATAACCCAACCCAAATCTCCACGGCAACAGTTACGAAGCTACAAAGTACCAAGCAAAGCAATAGCATGTAATAATCCATGCAGGAGTAATATTTTATGAATGAGATTCTTGGCACTGCGAGCCATAAATAAAATCCTGGATTTATGTCCAATTACACAACACTATGTATCGTAATAAAACCGTACAAATGAATTTATTGCAACAGAATCCACTGCTCCGATTAATGGACCATGCACTTTATGACGTGGTTTTACCGTGCAAAAGTAACACCGAGTTTGAATTGAATTTACTGTTTCATAATTTTGCATTTTTATAGCTGGGCTATCCGTGTGTGGATTTAAAGTACAAAATTTTACCAACCCACACCATCCTGAGGGTCACCTAGACGCAACGAAAGGAAAACTTGATACAAACCCTGTGCCAACCCGTATTGCGAGCGTGGCACAGTCTGTGAATTTTTGGGGAAGCCAACTCATTAGTAGGCTAGAATGATGATGACTGAAGGGAACCTACATAAGTTATATGCTATTTTTTAATAGTAGCCTAAACTATCAAGTATACTAATAAATATAAATATTCTTGGACATTTTACACAACGCCATCTCGTCCCAAGCTAAGCAACTTAATGCTTGTGTTAAGGTAACGAGATGGATGATAAACTACTTATATACATTTTTTTTGTAAATACATACATATTATTGATAGAAAACACCCAGACCCGGAACAAATACTTGTAGCTCGTACAAATATTTCTTCCGTGCGGGAATCGAACCCGCGACATTATTACATTACATATTTTTTGTGTATCTACACTAATACTCGTATTATAAAGAAGAAAGATTTGTATGTAAGTACGTTTGTAACGAATTGGTTCAAAAGGCACTGGACATTTGAATGCTTTTTTTTTACGTCGGTGATCCTCATGGATTCCCGGCCGTTGGGATTGGGTCGGTTATGTGGGACTCCGGGGCGCGTAGAGATGGTAAATTGCGCCCCGACCTACCCACTAAAACCGACGGCGATCCTCGAATGTCCGAACCAGGGCCACGGGATTCACTCCCCGATTAGGAGAGCATGCTCCGGGACACTGAGGACCCCTGCCCGCCTCGATTTGAATGCTACATTATCACTGATTAATATATATAGGTTATTATAATTGCAAGAAAAAAAAGTCCACCAGTGCGAAGCCGGGACGTGCCGCTAGTCAGTCATAATAAGTAATCTGTGCCACGGTGGGCAGATGATTCTGTCCGTTTAATGTTAATTTGGCATTCAGTAACCTCAAAATAGGTTGCGTTGGTGACACTTTTCTTAATCTACCTACAATAAATTAGCTCAAAGTTCTTTTCTTTCTCTTAACTGAACAGTAATATGTCTTTTAATGGACTTAAATTACACAATCAATCTGATTGGAATCTTTTGTAATCCACGAAGCAATGTATGACCTTAGTTTAAGCAATTTCGAATGCCGTAAATTCTAGGGTAAGGGAATTATACAACGTGTAATTTCAGTAGAATAAAGACATAGGTGCAATATTGAAGGAACGAAAAAGGAAAAAAAAAGCTTGTTAACGCATTATTTGTCGTTTAAAAAATATACCTGTGTCAATTACGTTACATTTTAATTTTTGTTTGTTTTTAACCCCCGGCGCAAAAAGAGGGGTGTTATAAATTTCACGTGTCTGTCTGTCTGTCGGTCTGTCTGTCTGTCTGTCTGTGGCACCATAGCTCGCGAACGGATGAAGCGATTACAATACAGTTTTTTTGTATGACAGGTGAGTTACGGGCGAGTGTTCTTAGACATTTTTGATGAAAATCGGTTAAGTCGTTTAAAAGTTATGGGGGGTGAAAGTGGGGAAGAATAACTGAAAGTCTGCAAATATAATCGAGTGGGGTCTCAAATGAAAGCGCATCACGTGCACATTACAAAATAATATGTTCCATGAAAATCAGCTGACAACTACATCATAATAAGCGTGTACCTATAAAAAGCAGAAACTAAAAATTAAATTAAAAATTTAAATAAACCCCCGACACAATGACCTAAGTTCCCTTTAAAAAGTAGAAAATAAAAATAAAATACATCGCGTTGGGGGACCAGGGTCAGGTAATAAATAAGTAGGAGCGGTCCCCCAACGCGATGTATTTTATTTTTATTTTCTACTTTTTAAAGGGAACTTAGGTCATTGTGTCGGGGGTTTATTTAAATTTGTAATTTAATTAACCAATAGTTTCTTGCCGAAGGCATACCCCAAGGAGGGCACTATTCTCCAAAACGAAGATGATAACGAGACGATTTAAGGGTGTACCAATAACCTTTTCTTTTTCGTTGGAAATCTTCATGGATAACCGTCCGTTGGTGACTCCCGGGTAAAACCATTTCTCGACCGGCATTCCTCGACTGTCCGCTTCAGGGTCATGGGTTTTTTTATTTTTTGTGGTATATTAGTTTTATTCTATGTGTTTGTGGTCTGTGGTAATATTTTTGGCTTATTGCGGTCCGTGGTTATCCACATATATCGGATTATCTACCTATGTACGGATAGAACACTTTTCAAAAGCAGCAAACATGCTTAATGAGCATAAACGCGTTATCTGCCATAAACATCAAAGTTAAATGTTGTAACCAAGTTTTGTTGTTCTAAGTGCTTTGCTGAATAGATGTGTTTTCTTTCTTTCTAATGGAGGATAATGCTTAGCGAATCTAATAGCTTAATGTAAGAAAGGAAGAAATAAAAATAATGAATTTCAAATATTTCTTACTCGTATCCACTGCTCAGCCTTCAAGAGAGTATCTCCAGGCTGCAGTAGCAACTTCACTTTGCGTCTGAGGATGTTATCTTCTGGGGCCAATGAGTGTGCAGTTAGTGCACTCTTGATGTCCGTCGTTTGCTGGGCCACGAATATCCCGAACGCTTTATCCCGTTCCAACTATAACAAAGACAAATGTTTTATTAAATAATATCGTAATTTTTGTTCATGTTAAAAAAAAATCCAACCATGGTTATTGTAAAATACAAAATGACTAGTGGACCAGGCGAAGTTAAATTTGAATGAATTAAAAAAAAATTCCGCGGTGGATCGAGTTTTGAATCTAAAACATTTTCGAATCTACTTCAACTCACAAAAAATTTCATGAACATCGTCGTCTAGCTGCTCAGGATGTGTTCAGTCGCCGTAGGACGCAAACACAAGCACAGAAGAATTGTATAAAGGCCGAATTTTTCAACTGCGTGGATGGTAATCTAAACCTTAAGAACTATCGTAAAACGTCCAAAGGGATCTCGTGAGCAATATTTATAAAACCTTGTACCATTGGACTTTTGCAAGATCGTTTCAATTTTGGTTATCCTCGCACATTTAAAATAATCACCCTGGATGGAAATGTATCACAAGAAACTTTCACTTTAAAAGCAAAAGACCAAAATTTGAAATATTTTATAACATTAGAAGTTTTTAGGTTCCCTGCATTATGTGTACTATTATAATAATACATATATTAACTAGCTGTACCCTGCGCGCGTTGCTGTGTCACTAACTAAAATAACTTTGAAGGAAAGACCTTACACAAATATTTAATATTTTTTTGTTCAGAAACCATTGTGGGTTTATGCACAACACTTTGCTGAAGATCAGCAGCATGATCAAATGTTTATGATTCTATAAAGGACATACAGACAAACATTCATCAATCAAGCAAGTGCAATCAGCAAGTGTTCAGTCACAAACACAAGCACAGAAGACACGTTTTTATATATAAGATAGTTAATATAAAATTTACCTTCATAGTTAAACCTTTTCTACTTCCGATCAGTTCGTCCCACGCGGCATTGGCTCTCTGCTCACACTGGTCCACATAGTCCAGCTCAACCAAGTCCACTAAAGACAGCAGCCATCTCCGGTCATCGTCGCTGGAGGATGTGCCGCAAAGCAAAGGGCAGGAGAGTAGTGCGTAGAAAGCTACGTAGAGAAGCGTAAAGGTGGCCCTCATTGTAGATCTGCAAAAAAAAAACAGCTTACGTAAGGTGACGTAACTGGGATGTCTGCAAGATGGGCTGACGATCTACAAAATGCCTCGCTGGTCTAGGGGTTGGTGCCGCCTTTGGATCAACGGGTTCCGGGTTCGATTCCGGGGTCGGGCAAGTGTCTTTGTATAACCAGAGGCACTAGCACGGAGTCTGGGTGTAATTTCTGTTCGTGAATTACATATTTGACAACTACCGGGTGGATCCTTTATAATAAAAAAAAAGCTGGGTGGCGGTTTTTCACCAGCGAGAGTCTACACGAAGAGGAGGCGTCAGGGGTCACATAAATGGAAGCGGCTGTCCCTGGCTTATTTATTAATTTATTTATGCTTCATGCAACGATGTACATAGGCGGACTTAATGTCTTTAAGCATAACCTACCAGTCAACCTTTGGGTGATGCAGAGAGGTAATGAACAGTAGATTCACACTAGCAACAAGAGAAAAAACATTAGATGAAAGTTTAAAAATTAAGAAATAAACTATAAATAAATGTCCTTGGACATTTCACACAACGCCATCTCGTCCCAAGCTAAGCAACTTAATGCTTGTGTTATGGTAACGAGATGGATGATAAACTACTTATATTTTTTTTTTGTAAATACAAACATATTATAGATAGAAAACACCTAGACCCGGAACAAATACTTGTAGGTCGTACAAATATTCCTTCCGTGCGGGAATCGAACCCGCGACATGCTGCGCAGCAGTCGATCGCTCAACCACTGCGCCAACCGTGTCGTCAAACTATGTCGCTCATGTTTAAAATAAATTATTAGCACTGGTATTTAACAAAAAATACAAACATCTGTTATAGTTAACATGTATGCGTGTAATTATAAGTTAGGTATAGCTTATGCGTTACTCGGAAATTTAAACTATATAATTGTAAAGTTTCAGCAACATCCATTCAGTAGTATTTGCGTAAAAAAGAAAAGAATCCCGAATGCTTCTGAAACCATATTTAGGCTAATACGATTTATGGACAGATACTATTTTTTTTTTAATTTATGTCTGTCTGTTTGTTCCAGATAATCTCTGGAACGGCTGGACCGATTTTGATGGGACTTTCACTGATAGGTAGCTGATGATAAATGGAGTAACTGAGGCTAACATCGCACCCGTGCGAAGCCGGGACGGGCCGCTAGTTTACTATATTATTATACGTAGATTGCTACAGTTGGTCGTTCTAGACTTGCCATATCTTGCGAGAACATTGTTCCTAGAGTTCACAGCAGTGGTAATTGGTTATTTATGACGCTTTTATTTCTTCCGTTTTTGTTTCATATTCTTGGTTCATGTCATAAAGATTAGGCGAAATTCAATTTTAACATCATTATTTTCATTTCAAGCAAACTAGTCGGAAATTACTCGATACTGTTTTTTCTTGAACATAAATATTTTGTGGTGAATAGTCCGTGTGGTGACGGATTTAGAATACATAGTGTCACCACCCCATTTCATTCTCAGGGTGTCGTAAGAGCCGACAAAGGGAAGTGACAAGGCCGAAAACCTAGCCGCAAGAGAGGGAAATCTTGAAACAAAACCCTTTGCCAACCCGTCTGGCCAGCGTGGTACAGTAGGCTACTTACCCTCCATATAAGGAGGAGGTCCGACTCAGTAGTGGGGTGAGGAGTATTAGTAAATATTTCGTAAACAAAGCACTAAGTGATTTTGGCGGACAATCCATTAATCCATATTGGATTCGAGTTTAGTCAAATACCATTGACAAAATTTACGCTTACTAAATCCGCTCAAAGTATAGCAAGGATTAAATAGAAACATAATTAGACGACGACGTGCAAATTGAGTTCTGTTCTTAGTTCTGTAACACAATTATAATGTAAAATATCGTGCTCTGTCAATTATTTTGTAATCTAAGTAATCTCTTTTAATAAAGTGATCAACCAAATGTATTAATTCAATTTAGATGTATTTAAAGTCGGTGTGATGATGGGCTTAGAATACATAGTGTTATCATCACATTCCATCTTTTTTTTTGTCGCTGGGGAAATGCTTTATGCATACCATCGCCGCTCGGGGGAGAGGTAAGTGATTATGTAGGACTCCGACAAGGGTCGTCTACCCAAGAGTAGTCTACCCACTAAAACCCCAGCGGTATACCCTCACACGGCGCGCTTGGGGCGCCACAAATTCGCGTAAACCCAGTCTACTGTGACGCCCCGGCGTGGTGCCCGCAATCCCATTCCATCCTGAGGGTGTCGTAAGAACCGACAAAAGGAAATGACAAGGCCGATAAACTAGCCGTAAGAGCGTGGCACAGTAGGCAATTTACCCTCCATGTACTTGGAGGAGGCCCGACTCAGCAGTGGGTAATTTATGGGCTGTGAAGTAAGAATTCTTCTTCTTCTCTATTCTAAATTCGTAACTACACAGAACCCTAAATTCGCATCGCAAAGAATAATAAGAAATCCGGAACCAGACGGCATATCAATTATTTCAGTAACAACTAACGATCGTCCACAATTAACGAGGGAAGCGCGAAATTAAAGATGTTTTATGGCTCGCCGTCAGAATGGAGTCTATTCATCCTTTATTTCGCTGAAAGGGTTATGGCTATAAAAAGAAGATTAAAGTTTGCGCCGCCACCGTAAAGCGATTGTTGCATTCAGACTCTTTCAGACAAGATATTAAAACTAAACCAAGTAGAAAAAAAAAGTGGAATTATTTGTTTCATCGATCGCAGAAAGTCTGCATAGTTTGACAGCTTCATCAAGCAAGTATGAAAGATGTATTTAAAAAGATACTTTCCGTGTGCTGACGGATTCATACACATTGTCACCAACCCAAACCATTTTTAACCCCCGACGCAAAAAGAGGGGTGTTATAAGTTTGACGTGTCTGTCTGTCTGTCTGAGGCACCGTAGCTCGCGAACGGATGAAGCGATTTCAATATAGTGTTTTTTGTATGAAAGGTGAGTTACGGGCGAGTGTTCTTAGACATGTTTGATGAAAATCGGTTGAGCCGTTTAAAAGTTATGACGGGTGAAAGTGGGGAAGAATAACCGAATGTCTGCAAATAAATAATCGAGTGGGGTCTCAAATGAAAGCGGACGTGCAATTTAACAAAATCTACATTATATTAGGTGTGTACTTATAAAAAGTAAATTAAAATTTTAAAAAAAACCCCGACACAATAACCTTTAAAAAGTAAAAAATAAATACATCGCGTTGGGGGACCAGGGGTCAGGTAATAAATAAGTGGGAGCGGTCCCCCAACGCGATGTATTTATTTTTTACTTAGGTTATTGTGTCGGGGGTTTTTTTAATTTTTAAATTATTTTTTATATGATGCCGTCACAGGCGACTAATAGCAGGTGCAGCCGCTAGAGAAAGAAAGTTTGATACAATTCCATCTAGCCAGCGTCACACAGTAGGCTAATTTCCCCCTTACTGGAGGACTTACTCAGTAGTTCATGTATAAGCTGAAATGACGATTTAAGAAGAGACAAACAACGTTACATGAATCATAGTCTAGTTTTTCAGGTGGTGACGGACTTAGATTACATAGTGCTACCACCCCGTTCCATTCTGAGGGTGTCGTAAGAGACAAAAGAAACTGAAAAGGCCGATAACCTAGCCGTAAGAGAAGGAAAACTTGATACAAACCCTGTGCCAACCCGTCTCGCCAGCGTGGCCCAGTAGGCTTATTTCCTTCCATGAATTGGGAGGAGGCCCAACTCAGTAGTGGGTCATACATGAGCTATAACGATAAGAGAAGGAAATTTGATGCAAATCCCTGTGCCAATCAATCTGGCCAGCGTGGCACAGTAGGCTAATTTCCCGCCATGAATTTGGAAGAGGCGCCACTCATTTCATTAGTGGGCTAAAACGACGATTTAAGAAGAGAAAAACAACTTTACATTAAAACGCAGTCTAGTGTTCAGGTATATATAAAAAAAATACTGTCGACAGGTTTCTGTTTTTTACCAGTTTCCAATTGTTATTGATTATGATGATGTCCAGAAAATGATGGTCCCAATATTTTAATTTACAAGTCCCGTTTGCCTTCCGTCGTTAACAGTGATTTTTTGAGTCCAGCATGTCCTTCTTAAAATACAAAAGCGTCTCCAACAATTGGTACAAGTTTTGATGCATCCTCGCTGTTCGATTCACCGCACCGCACAAAATGCGCGGAACATTCGGCTCCAACCAAACCAATAGAACTTCCGCGGTTGTGCTTTTCTCATTTCGAATCTGACATGGCATATAATGCGCGCGTTCCCTTGAAATAGGTCACACAACTTGACATCGGCGTTCGAGCGGAACGAACTGGGAAAATCGAGTTATGGTACCCAAATGTTTGTCAAGGAAACTTGGGCAGTGTTTGCATAATTTTGCGCGAAAGATTGTTTCGCCGCCCATCTGACCCTTCGTCGTTACAAAGTTATGATGTTTGCTGTGCCTTAAATTAACGTATAATTTTATAACTAAGTACTGTATTTAGTCATATTTTTTAAAACCAATCTCTACGTGTGGTAACGGATTTAGAATACATTTTAGCACAATGGTTGAGCGATCGACTGCTGCGCAGCATGTCGCGGGTTCCATCCCCGCACGGAAGAAATATTTGTACGACCTACAAGTATTTGTTCCGGGTCTGGGTGTTTTCTATCTATAACATATATGTATTTACTAAAAAAAATTATATAAGTAATAATAATAATAATAGTAAATATCCTTGGACATTTCACACAACGCCATCTCGTCCCAAGCTAAGCAACTTAATGCTTGTGTTATGGTAACGAGATGGATGATAAACTACTTATATACATTTTTTTTTTGTAAATACATACCTAAGATAGATAGAAATGACACCCAGACTCCGAGCCAGTGCCTCTGGTTCAGACAAAGACACTCGCCCGACCCCGGAATCGAACCCGGGAGCCGTTGATCCAAAGGCAGCACATCCAACCACTAGACCAACGTCTTTATTTTATTTTTATTATATTTATTTTATTATATTTTATTTTATTTATTATGTCACCACCAATTTCACCTTGCTGGCGTCTCGTAAGATATATCAAGATCGTCCGAGATATCAAGTCATGCCTAACCTAGCCGCAAGAGAAGGAAATCTTGAAACAAAACCCTGTGCCAACCCGCCTGGGCAGCGTGGCATAGTAGGCTAATTTCCCTCCATGTAATTGGGGACGCTCGCCTTAGCTTGTGGGTCTTTGGTGGTAATTAATTAAGTATTCTTTTAAAAGAACTTTCAACGACGTAACGGAACGTATTTTTTAATAAAATATATCAACTCTACTGAAACCAAAATGTAATGGTTAAATATAATATGTTAAAACTCTTCTCATCCCCTTAAATGTATACATATATAGTCTATAGGAGGTAGGGTATATTAACCTTTGTTCTAAATCAAATGTAACATTTAACTTTAAATGTAGAGCAAATTTCAAGATTCGTCACATTGCAAACGTCACTGCGGTCTAAAGTTAGCGAATAAGCAAACTATTGCAATTCTGAGTGATTGCTCGCAATCTCCACGTCTTCAAAGTTCACAGCAAAAATGAGATATTGCTAAGTTTGCGACCACGATCTTTGAAGAGACCGCATTAGCCAGACTTGGTGAAAATATGACATGAGTTTGGAAGTTTCTGAAGCCGCTAACAGCTGACGCTGATGTGTTTACATTAAACTTTAATGAAAGCTAGTGGCAATTTAGTTCAGAACCAACTAATCACGGAGATAGTTTAGTGAACTTTTATTTAAAAGAAATTCGGTGTACGTTTTTTTTCTTAAATCTTCACAATTTCACTCACATCACGAGTAACTCGTATACGCAATTTCACCAACTCACACTATCCTGAGATATACTCTCAGGATAGTGTGGGTTGGTACTCATGATGAATGACTCGGGTGTCCTCCAATTTCATGGAGAGAAAGCCAACAGTGCCACACTGGAAAGGCGCCTCGTACGACACCCTAAAGATAGTATGGGTTGGTGACATTGTGTATTCTAAATCCGTGACCAAACGGACAAAAGTAGTTTTAAATATGACGATTTATAAGAGTTTAATGATAAAACCTACATGAATAAAGTTCTTTCTATATTTGGCTAAGTTTGGTATGACTGAATTATAGAAAGCAAAATCACCAGTATACGTCGAGTGGAAATCAATCATTTGGATCGAAGAGATTAAAGTGGCACTTCAGGTGCTAACTGATCCCGCGTGATTCCAATCACGTCGCATGTTCAATTACTTTCTTCGCAGACGGTTAAACGATGGTTGCTTACTCACATGCTGTGGTGGGTATAGGGTCAATAGGGCGTCATGTGAATACAAAAGAATACTAAATATAAACTCACTCGCACCTATGAGCGATAACTACTACCACTCAGCCTATAAATGGCCCACTGCTGAATTGGGCCTCCCCCAGTTACAGGGGGGGTTAATTAGCCTAATGTACCATGCTGCATAGGTTGGAACAGGGTTTCTCATCAGGTTTTCTTTCTCTTGCGGCTAGGTCTTCGGCATTATCATTTCCTATTGTCGACTCTTACGACACCTTCGAGATGGAATGGGGTGGTGACACTATGTATTCTAAATCAGGACAACAAAGGTAAACAGTGAAAAGGTATTTTAAAAAGTCCGTTAAAAAGTATTATAACCTTTTTGAATTAATATTTCTTAAATCAATCTTTAGGATCCATTACTAAGTTTATATAATCTAAAAGCGTTTGAAATACTTATTAAGTTCATCATATTATTTCATGAGATTTAATGTCAACAAAACTGAAAGCAGCTTTTGTTGTCAAAAGTTTCCATTAAGGTTCTTTGTAACTGAGTAATCTCTTGATGTACCCTTAATATATTATTACTAGTATTCAGGGTGAAACAAAAAGTCAATAATCTGCCTCGTTAGTCTAGTGGTCAGATGTGCCGCCTTTCGATCAACGGGTCCCGGGTTCGATTCCGGGGTCGGGCAAGTGTCTTTGTCTAAACCAGAGGCACTGGCTCGGAGTCTGGGTGTTATTTCTATCTATAATATGTATGTATTTACAAAAAAAAAATGTATATACGTAGTTTATCATCCATCTCGTTACCATAACACAAGCATTAAGTTGCTTAACTTGGGACGAGATGGCGTTGTGTGAAATGTCCAAGGATATTAACCTGGTAGGTCGAATGCGATAGCTAAACTGCACCATTTTCTATCTATGACCACACGCAAAATATTAATTACATATTACCTTTCTGTAACTCCTTATATTCCTATGCTGATAGCGTAGTGAAGGCCATTAAGGTTCACTACACCCACCCTCTGGGCCCAGACAGTCTCTCTTCAGATAGTCGTTTTCCAAGTGACTCCATTACGTGTGGTAAGCACTTAAGTGCTTATTACATGGTTCAGAGATGGCTGATTATGTGATATTACACTTTATGCATTAGCACTTAGCTTTGGTTTTAGAGTTAGTTTAAAGTTAGAATGCGTTTCATAATATAGTGGTACAATTCCTAATTGTTTGGTATAATGAAACTCGTTTGGCCAGTATAGCACTGCAGGCTAATTCAAACTCAAACTCAAAAGGTATTTACGTAGGTTTTATCACAAAACTCTTATAAAACCTCATAATTAAAATTACCATTATTATATTACGACCCTTGTTCCACGCTAGGTCGTAGGGTCGTAGGCTCTATACACACCTATCAGTCATATATACAGTCACACCTTTCAACTACACAATACCTCATTCTTGCAATCCATCAATCTCTTTTGATCTCCCACAACCCTTGCGTCCACCCACATTCTTGCTGAAACTACCACCGCTTCGGAATGCTGCTCTACAGAGAAGAGCCGGCAAGAAAGTCTGTATTTGCTTTTTTAAAATCATTTGTCTTGTTAATTTCCATATAGGTACTTGGAGGAGACTCAACTCGGCAGTAGGTAACTCTAGGGTTTTAATGATGATGATTATAATGAACTTCCTGCGTCTGAAATAAATTTTACAGAAGAAAATACTACTACTGAGCTCATAGATGATCTACTGTTGAGTCGGGCCTCCTCCATTTACATGGAGGGTAATTAGCCTAGTGTACCACGCTGTCTAGATGTGTGGCTTTCGTATCAAGGTTTCCTTCTCTTTCGGCTAGGTTTTTGGCCTTGACATTTGCATTTGTCTGCTCTTACAACATCATCACCCACATTAGTCCAATGCTGGACATAGGCCTCCCCTAAAGAGTGCCATAGCGCCCTGTCTTCAGCTTGACGCATCCAGCTGCTGTCCGCAACCTTTCGCAGATCGTCGCTCCATCTAGCAGAGGGCCGTCCCACACTACGCTTGCCGATTCGTGGTCTCCACTCAAGAACTCGTCTACCCCAGCGGTGGTCAGTTCTTCTACAGATGTGACCAGCCCATTGCTACTTCAGTCTGCTAATTTATTTATTTATTTATTTTTTATTTATTTATACAGCATGGAAGACTTACAGCAAGATATAACACATGCTAATAATTTTGAACGGTAATCGGACAGCCAATAACAAGTCCTCACGTTTAACACTAGAGTATAAAAAAACATAACCATGAACTTACAATTTAGAAACAGAAGAATAAAAAACTACTAAGAAACAGTACTTAGTAGTTAATATAATAAAAAAACATACATAATCCAATATGTGATTACTCCACATCGTGGTCTCTGAAAAACCCAAGACTTAGGCGCCGCCTGGCCGTGACTATACTGGTATTAAACACATCAATATCATGCTGTTTACATAACTTGTTTAAATTTCTACTTGCACGCACAATACAAGAGTTCTTTCTATAGTTTGTTGACTCAAATGGCACAGAAATAGGTGGATTATAGCGGGTTCTGGATGGTATATTAAAATTGAATTTAGATAAAAGCTCGGGGCAATTGACGTCATTTTTGAAAAATTTTAATAGATATATGCAGTCAGAGATCCCACGACGAATTGACAGAGGTAGTAAATGATACTTTTTACAAAGATTAAGGTAATTTTCGGATTTATATGGAACTTTCTGATGGAAACATAAAAATTTTATGAACCTTTTTTGGATATTTTCAATTCTATCAATATATTTTTGGTAACAAGGATTCCAAATTTCTGACGCATACTCTACCTGGCTTCGAACAAAAGTACAATATAATATTTTTAAGGTTTTTACATTTTTAAAAGATTTAGAGACCCTCATTATAAATCCCAGAGATTTAGTTGCCTTTGAGAAAATTCTCTGAGCTATGTCGGTGACTTTGGTTCTCTGTCGGATAATCTCATTACGGAGCCTATCCTTCAGAGAAACTCCAAGCATAGCTCGCTCCATAGCACGCTGAGCGACTTTAAACGTCTCGGCGCCGTAGGTCATGATGGGTAGGACGCACTGTTCGAAAACGTTCGTTTTCAAACGACGGGCGACTAGAAGACCCGACGAAGTTTTCGACAAGTTTCTTACAACATCGTCAGGGTGGAATCGGGTGGTGACACTATGTATTCTAAATCCGTCACTACACCGATGGAGAAAGAAAATAACTAAGGACCTAATCGTATGTAGTTGGTTTGGGTTTATGTTTATTTTAGCATCGGTATGTAGAGTTGCTTCTGGTCTTATCCCATTCTGATGGAATACGCCAATTTTGATTAATTGTTTTTTGTCTAAAAAGATCGAGAATATTCGACTGTCATACACGATGAAAATCTGCTAAGCCGTTTGAAAATGATCACCACATTTTGTTTTGGGATAATGAAGTTTTGGCATAAAAAAACTTAAAAGCAATAAATAACCTTATGTCAAAAAGTTTGTATTACCAACAACTAGTATGTTGTCCAGTAACTTGCCTTCTGACAAACGGTTTTGTTCACTTATTTCAAGTTTAACAGCAAACAAAAAAATAATGTTATTATTTATTCATAGCAAATACATAGGTTGGTTACATTGAGTGGAATAGCGCAACATAAACTCTTTCGAGCTTTTGAAAGGCTAATCAAAATTGGTTCACCCAGTCTGAGAAAAGTTCTGTGAAAACAAACATAAAAAATACAGTCGAATTGACAACCGCCTCCTTTTTTGGACTCGGTTAAAAATAGCGCACATGCATTCAGTTGACCGAAATACGAGTAGTTAACCAAAGAGAACGTAATCGTATTACAGCGAACACGTGTAGACAAGGAAACTTGGGACAAACAAACTGCGAAGTGAGGAAGCCAACTTTGCCCCAACTTCTCCCGATGCGAAGACAATTGTAAGGGCAAAGTAACCGGACCTCACTCCTTGTGGGGATTAATTACAAAGTTACCTGTCTGTGTAGCTCTTTCATTAAAAGAAGAGGCGCAAATTTGTTTGCGATACCAAAATCACAAGAAAGTCTTGAAAGGCTTTTTATTTCAAAGGATTTGGTTTTATAAACATAACTAGCGACCCGCCCCGGCTTCGCACGGATGCAATTAAACCTCTAAATTTATCAGTGTTACTCTACTTTATTAAGGATGTATTATACATACAAATGTTCCTCTTGAATCACTCTATCTATTAAAAAAAATCCCGTTTCAAAATCCGTTGCGTAGTTTTAAAGATTTAAGCATATATAGGACGGACAGACTACAGCGTCTTCACTATCACTACATAGTATAAAACAAAGTCGCTGTCGTCTATCCGTCCCTATGTATGCTTAAATCTTTAAAACTACGCAACGGATTTAAAAGCGGTTTTGTTTAATAGATAGAGTGATTCAATAGGAAGGTTTATATGTACATGCATAATATTGCAGAGAAACACTGATAAATGTAGATGTTCATCATTGCACCCGTGCGAAGCCGGGGCGGGTCGCTAGTCGCTAGTTGTGATGTGTCATCATTTCAATTAATAATTACCCACTGTGGAGTCGAACATCCTCCAAATTCATTGAGGCATATTACCCCATGGCAAGACAGGGATATCATTTGTTAAAGTTTCCTTCTCTCGCAGATCGGTGACCTGCCTCTTGCGTTCTTTTGTTCAGCTCTTGGATGGTGTGGGTTGGCGACATTGTGTATTTTACTCGTAAACTGTCACTACACATAATATATACATATTATGTGTAGTGACAGTTTACGTACATACGTATATCGTAAACAAATGGCTGGCGGGCTTGATCCAAATAAAAATAATGAAATAGTGTCTAACAACAACACGTTCTTTAATTGAAGATCATCAAATGATCAAATGCAAAGTTTACGATTCTTTATAGGACACGCAGACAAACATTATTTTTTTTAATAACCGCTGGGCGGCCACTGATTAATCTTCATCTCATTCTAGTTATAGTTCTAGTTATATATTAATTTAAATTATAGTTCGATTCTCAATTTGACCACAGACTTTAACAATATGTAAAAGAGTAGTTGTACATATAGTGCGTGCGTGTGTATGAAATACATGGTAGTGTGTGTAATGGTTTTTTAATTGAATCTACATTGATTCAATAAAATATAAATAATATAATAAATAAAAATAAAAATTTTATGCACTCCTCAAAAAAGACTTATTCTTCTATAAATAAACTATAAATGTGGAAAGTTTCATACTCTTCGTCCGCGCAATTTTCGTCAAAAGGAGAAAACGGTATCTGTTTACAGCATTAATATATACATAGATTAAAAAATATAAACGTTAAAATATCAATTATTCTATTTATTTTACAAAAATTTAATCCCTAGTTTAACTTCCATAATTAAACATTTGCATTAACACTATTTTGCTTTATCAAACACCGCCATTCCTTCCGAAAATTATATTACGAGTGAAATGTTCACAAAGATTATGCGATAAAACAACAGCAGTTTGCAATAACACCGTGAAACTGTAAACAAACGTTGTTAGGCTTCACGGCTTTCTTATAACAAAGTGTTGAAAGGTAATAAAGGAAAGGATAATAATATTAGCAGTTTAATAATCTCTGGAATCTTTAACACATAGTTATTTACTGATCTTTATTGATATCCCAAGATGTATAGTATTTTCAACGATGTTTACTCTCCATCTCTTTATTTTCCACGATCATGACTAGTTACTATTATGTGCTAAAAAAAATTATAATAAATAATACAGAGTAATTTACAATAACGAAACGAAACGAGATTTAAAAGAATGTTCCCAAACGAGATTTTTTCTTGCATTTATTTTCTTAGTTCTGTCACAGAAATGATAAAAGAAAAGAAGGTGTATTAAACAGGTAATATCCTCCCAAAAGACTTCATCATGTAAACTAATCACGGAAGGTCCTTAAATCTGCGGTGAACAATTTTTCCACAAAACGCCATCTATCATACGTGGATGGAACACGCGACATGTCAATTATAACGCACGTCCTCACTGTAATGAATTGGTACCAGAAAGGAAAATTCCATTGTTTGCCTTTGGAGTGATTCTTTCATTTCAGTAATAGGCGGAGAGAGAACCAATTGAATGGTGCAATTAGACACAATTTGCTACCCACATTTTGGGTGTTTTTTAACCTAATTTACAAAATACCAAGGTAATGTTGCCAACGGTAGGTACCTACCGGGTGTTACAAAAAGCCATATGCTGACGGCCAGATGTAATGTTAATCGTGTCCGCATTTTAAAAGATTGCTATACATGTCTTTGACTATAATAACTATTTACTATCTATTTATATAATATTTAATATATATATATATTTATGTATTCTGTTTAAGTCATAATTTTTAGTGTGTATTCTATTTATTTTTATAGTTTATTTTATGTCGGCACAAGATTAGCCCCCTTTTCTCCAATTTTCCTTCCTAAGGTTGCCTGGAAGAGATTGCAGTATGCAATAAGGCCGCCCATTGTACAAATAGTTATATAGTTTCTCATTTATAATGTTAATTTTGTTTTTCCCGGGCAATAAAGTATATAAATAAATAATAATAATAAATAAATAATAATAAATATCCTTGGACATTTCACACAACGCCATCTCGTCCCAAGCTAAGCAACTTAATGCATGTGTTATGGTAACGAGATGGATGATATACTACTTATATACATTTTTTTTGTAAATACGTACATATTATAGATAGAAAACACCCAGACCCGGAACAAATACTTGTAGGTCGTACAAATATTTCTTCCGTGCGGGGATCAAACACGTGACATCGGCGAGGAAGTCCATAAAGGATTTTACCGAGGGCGAAAAAAAAAAAAGTTTTTCGTATCAAGATTTTCTTTTCTTGTGGCTAGGATATCGGCCTTGTCATTTCCTTTTGTCCACTCTTAGTATACCCTCAGGATTGCCTCAGGATAAAACATAGCCACAAGAGAAGGAATACCTTATACCAAACTCTTTTTTTTTCTTTTTTGTCCGGGGTAAAATCCTTTATGGACTTCCTCGCCGGCCACGGGGATGGCCAGCGAGAGGAGTGTGGGACTCTCCCCCATAGTGGGGGCCTACCCAATAAACCTCCCTGGGGTGCTCCAACTCGCGTCCTGTTGCGGCATTGTGGGATCTGATGCAGAACCACGCTTATACAAAACTCTGTGCCAACCCATTGGGTAACTAGAGGAGACCCGACTCCGCAGTAGTAGGTAACGTGAGGGGTGAGTAGGTAGTAGTAGTAGACGACTTTACTTTTAACCGATACCCGACATGTTCGCTGGTTCTTCTACTGATAATGATAATATACAGCTGGTGGCCAACATTTCCTAAAAATGTTGGCCACCAGCTGTGACGTCAGTGCTATAAATAAAGAGATAAACACAGAAACCTTAAATAACTCAAATTACTACACTTGTACGATAATAATAACGATAGCTAGTTGGCTGGTTCCCACTGGAGCCCATGTTTTGTGATAAAATCTGGTTAAGAAAAACATGAATACCAACAACTTGATACGGTTCAGAAAAACATAATATCTCACTCAAACTTCAAGATATAAAAAAAGGTTAATTACACAAAACTCAAACGCTAATCAATAGCTCGATGCCCTCACTTCGGATGGCTCTAACATTTTTGTTACACCCTGTAGAAAGCTGGTGTAGCTTTCTACAGGTTGTAACTAATTTTCAGTTAGTTAGTTCTTGTTTGCAAAACTGCGTCCAAGTGTGACATTTGAATATGTTAGTTACATAATAACATCACCAACACTAAATAAATGTATCCTTAAGTTTTCCTGTTTCTAATGATGTCTTAGGTTTTCACGATCTTTCCCCCTCGACCGTGCTGCCACCTTGTGGTGGTGTTTAGTGGGGTTTAGTGGGAAGGTTGGGGCGCAAATACCATATTTTCACTCCTCGGAGTCGACGTAACCCAGCTGGCGTTTAGCAGCCAGGAACCCATGAGGATTTCTACCAAAAAAAACACGATTTTTGCACATTGTAGGAAATGATTTCTAGACTGTTCTGATCGTGTACATTTTATTTTATACCCATTCACATTTGCGTGAGTTATTAAAATAAAATATACACTAAGAAGTTAAGTTAAGTTAAGAAATAATTTCGTGCAATGTGCAAAAATCGTGAATGCTTTTTTTTCTTTAGAAATCCTCATGGATACCCGACTGCTTCTTTTTTACATTTACTTTCTTACTTGTAAATAGATAAACATTAGCAGCATTTATGATCCTTTGGTTTCTTATTTATATAGATGTAGGAACATTTGTTACACACAGGCTCATTGACTCCGTAGCCATTGGAACTTCTGCCAAAAGTATAAACTAAACAAATGGGGACAATATATCTGCTAGTCTTCCTGGTTGTGTGATTACTTTACCAAGTTTTGTTTTAAAAATTAGAAAAATGCTGATTGTTTGTGGTCGCTCATTATGGGTTCCATCAGAAGGCACCTAAAGGGCAATGGAGAGGGCTATGCTCGGAGTTTCCCTGCGAGATCGAATCAAAAATGAGGAGATACGCAGGCGAACCAGGGTCACCGATATAGCCCACAGGATCGCCAAACTTAAGTGGCAGTGGGCATAGCGCGCATGACAGATGCCCGATGGGGCAGAAATACCTTGAGTGGCGACCGCGTTCCGGAAAGCGCAGTGCTGGTAGGAATCCCACACGGTGGACCTGATTGAGGATGACCTGGTTAAGGTCGCTGGAAAACGATGGATGCGTGCGGCCCAAGACCGGCCTCTATGGAAATCCTTGGGGGAGGCCTATGTCCAGCAGTGGGCGTCTTTTGGCTGAAATGATGATGATGTACCATTACTAAATTTTAGATTACCTTCGCTGGTTGGTGTAGTTTTGCTGTGGAATAGAAAACATTAAATTTCCAGACGACCATTAACGTTGCACAGAAATCAAATTGCGAACTTTTATTTTATAGTTCGTGTGCGCTTGGAGTGCATACAAATTGGTACATGCTTCAAATGTATAAATTAATTCAAAAATGTAGTTTCACACAACAAAAATGTTTTGTTTAGATTGTGTGCGTGTTTTTAATCATACTTATAGCTTGACTATAGTTTAGGGTTGCCACTAATCTACATATCAATAAGTGGAAAAAAACCTTGGACCCCTTTTTATGAAAATTGCGTGGACGAAGTAATATAAAATTTACCACGCTTATAGTTGCGGAACAATTTTACATTAAATCAATAAAAACCTTTACACACACTGCCATATATTTGACACACATGCATAAACACTATTTTGTTTATTGTTAAAGTTGTGGTCAAATTGAGAATAGTACTATATTTATAGTACTATTTCACTAGCTGAACCCGCCAACTTTGCTTGGCCATATAAATTTCGCTAATAAAAAATCGATCGCGTTGATCGTAGAGGGATGAAAATATGGGGTATGGATTTTAGTATGCACTATGATAAAAAAAAAATTGTTTGTCTATAAAATTATTTAGTGGTGGACCCACCCTTAACATTTAAGGGGATGAAAATAGATGTTGTCCGATTCCCATAACTACCAAATGTGAATATAAAATTTTCTCAAAATCATTCGAGCCATTTCTGAGGAGTTCAATAACAAAAAATGTCACACGAGAATTTTACATATTAGATAATTTAAATGAACTATTTATCGACTAACTTTACTAGTGGTCGCCCACCACTAGTAAAGTTAAATACGCAATAGCTAAATAACAATATTGTTTGACTTGAATTTTCCTCATAGCGCAAATGAAATGGTGAAATGTTGGTCTAGGGGTTAGATGTGCTGCCTTTGGATCACGGGTCCCCAAATCAGTTCCCGGGCCGGGCAAGTGTCTTTGTGTAAACCAGAGGCACTTGCTCTGAGTCTGGGTGTCATTTGTGTAAGTGAACTTCATGTTTGTAAACTGCCCCACCGATACAGGTTAAACCTGCACTGGATATAAACGGTTTTGCCAGTTTCGTTTATTTTAATACAATAAATGTTGAGAATAAGAATAGTTCGTCTTATCTACCCTTAATGTCCCACTGTTGTGGCGATTTTGTGTTAATCACTATCACTACATAGTATAAAACAAAGTCGCATTCTTCTGTCCGTCCCTATGTATGCATAAAACTTTAAAACTACGCAACGGATTTTGAAGCGGTTTTTTTTAATAGATAGAGTGATTCAAGGGGAAGGTTTATATGTATAACCCACCCCCGCTTTGCACGGGCGAAGCCGGGGCGGGCCACTAGTAATTGATAATCTGAATCGATATAAACTCCAAAACGGTTTTGGCATCACATGATCATACCAGGACCCATTATTTTATTTTTCTGAATTTTAATTTGAAAGGTTTGTTTTTTGCATGAAAGGTTGGCATTTGAAACCTTTTTATAGATTGCAATTTATGCATTGACAATAAAAGGTTGGAGTTATGTCTGTCTGAAAAGCATCTTAACAATAGCGTCCATTATGCCGCCAACCGCTTACCACAGCCAATTTCGGTTCTTGTCCATTTTTCTCGAGAGTCATCAAATCTTATGCCCATTGTGATATCTTTCATACAAAAACCATAATATTTCCAACAATAATAAATAATAAAAGCAAATACTTAACCAAAAGATCCTTCAAAGTGTATTACTGCTTAGAATAATCAGCCAATTGAATCCTCTATACAACCTTTTTCAAACTAAAAGTAAAGACGTGTTGTTGTTTCTATGATAAATAATAACTTACTTCAACGATCACAACTTAAAGATAGATCGTTAATTTAAATAGTAATCACTAGGGAACGGGATTCCCACCCGTAGGTAAGAGAGGATGATGAATGACAGAAAGAAACAGTATGCAGAATGAAAGTGCGAGAAGAATAGATGCGAGAACTGGTATGAAAGTATATTAGTTCTGCTAATATGCTCTTCTAGCTCTGAACTTGTCAGAGAGTGAGATGTAGAGAAAAAAAAACTATCACACCCTTTACACGTGTACATGTGGTGACGGATTCAGAATACATAGTGTCATCACCCCCTTCCATCCTTAGGCTGACGTAAAAGATGACAAAAGGTAATGAGATGGCCGATAACCTAGCCACGAGAGAAAGAAAACTTGATACAAAATACAACGTGGCACAGTAGGCTCATTACCCTACATGTGACCGGAGGAGGGCCCACTGGGCTGAGTAGAGTACTAAGTACCAAATACTAGTACCAAATGATCTCCCCACTTAATTATACTCTAAGCATCGCCTTAGTCTTGTCTCGGATTATTGTAAGCCAAGAATTTTGATCCAATTCATAAATTAAACTGCTTTACCAGCCAAATTTAATTAACATTTAAGTCTCGGTTGTATAAAATTTTAAGAAATCAAACGGTGGGAGTCATCGGTTTATGTGCGACCCTAGGGTTGCGGAGCACTTCCCTCCTGTGGCGAGGCAAACCGGACTCCTAGAACGGACAGTTCAGGAACACCATGGGTTTTAAGTGGCCCGGGTACAATTTACCATTCACTCATGACCCAGTCCCACATAACCCTGCTATTCCCTAAGGCCGGGAACCCATGAGGATTTCCCAAGGAAAAAAGGCGATAATGTGAAGTGGCATTAGCCAGATTTTTATACGTTCTTTAACCGTCATCTTATTAATTTAATTATTTGTCTTCTATCGTCGACTGATGATTATGTGTGTAGTGTGTTAAGCAGTACTAACTTGAATAAGATTGCCATTTGCGTTTCATTCCCGAGACTCACTATGTGGAATTTGTATATGACTGTATTTTTTATGTCATACGACATAGTCTTCTATAAGACATCAAGATAACTGAAGTCAAATTTTAAAGTTTATCATAAACTATCGACCCGCCCCGGCTTAGCACGGGTGGAATGATTAACCTCTAAACTTATCAGTGTTTCTCTATTATAATATGGATGTATCTATACATATAAACCTTCATCTTGAATCACTCTATCTATTTAAAAAAACCGCTTCAAAATCCGTAGCGTAGTTTTAAAGATCTAAGCATACATAGGGACGGACAGACGACAGCAACTTTGTTTTATAATATGTTGTGATAGTGAAGCAGCAGTTTTAGTATTACGAGTAGTAACAGATAAATTCAATTTGATTAATTTGCATGTATAGTTAAAAAGGGTTTGCAGGAACTTTATCCAGAAAGATTTACATTTATAAAAGCAAATTTAAAGCGACCTCATTTCATTGTTTGAGATTTCCTCACAAATAATTAGGGTTATCAGTAAAAAAATATTGTAGACGTAAAAGATTTTTCAATTTGGGGTAAGTTTGGAAGAGTATCTTGTTTTAATGATTTAGACTATAATGATTTTATTATCTATTGCTGTACCTTTTTTTTCCGCTGGGGAAATGCTTAATGCAAACAGCTACGCTTCGGGGGTGGGTACAGCGGTTATCTGGGACTCCGGAACACTCGGCTACCCACCGAAACCCCAGCGGTATACCCTCACACGTCTTGTTGGGGCGCCTCGCGAGGACGCATTCTACTGTGGCGCCCCGACGGGTTACGAGTATCGGTGCCCCGTGTAAACGCCCCGAGCGTTTCCCGGGTAAACCGTTTGCTGTACCTAGTTCAACTGTACACTTGTAAACCTTTTGCTGTACCTAGTTTAACTGTACTTGTAAACCTTTTGTTGTAGCTAGTTCAACTGTACTTGTAAACAGCATGTACTAGTTTCAATATAAGTGACAAAAATAATTGGTATTGTTCAAACAATAGGTCTGAAGAAACCCTTTTTTTATTAGGTAACTAAATTTACATAGCGTAGACATTGCCATAATTGATATGAACTTAGTAAAATAATTGTGGTGACGGATTTTGAATACATAATTTCACCACTCCTGGGAGTGTCGTAAGACCCGACAAAAGGAAATGAGCAGGCCGATAACCTAGCCGCAAGATAAGGGTAACTGGATACGAAACCCTGTGCCGACCCGTCTGGCCAGCGTGGCACAGTAGGCTAAGTACCATTCCTGTGATGGGAGGAGGCCCGACTCAGCAGCGGTTCATTTATGGGCTGAGAAGTAAGAAGTAGTATTTTTTCTGTTTCTAAATCTGAGGTGACAGATTTAGAAACAGAAAAAAAAAATTTTTGTTTTAGTAATTTTTTTTAAAATTTTTGTTTTTTTTTTTTAATTAAAAAACAAATTACTACACGGAATTCCTTATACTCGAAGTGACATCCTTTCTAACAAGGTGCTAATTTTTCACTCGCTGTATTTTTAAGGGTGCGCGCACACTATCTCTTTGTATGTTTGTGAAGAAAACTCATTCTGCTTCGTTCGTGATGAATGATTCATGTGTAGACTGCGGGCACATGCGATGATGCTGTTGTGAAGAGTGAGAATGCGATGGAATAACCTGGAAGAGATTGCTCTTTAGCGATAAAGCCGCCTATTGTACAAGTGCCATAAAAAGGTATATTGTCGTAAGTTGTTCTTCTTAAGTAATACTGTTGTTGTACAATAAAGAGTTATCTATCTATCTAAACCTATAGCTACTTTAAAATGAAGTCATCATCATATTCTCAAACAATAAATATCTGCTGAGTCAGACATCTTTCACTTTCGTGGAAAAACTACGAAGAAGGGTTGGCGCAGGGTTTGCAACAAATATTCCTTAGCTTGTGACTAGGTGATCTGCCTTTTGAGTCACTTCTTACAACACTTTTTTCTGTATTTTCAATGTAAAAATAGTAAAATTAAAATGAATACTATGCTGTAATTCAGGAGATACGCTGCACTTTTAATTGCCCTTCCAAGCGTAAAGAGCCCTCGACGAAAAGTCAGAGAGTGGAAATGAGAAAATCTCTGTAAAACGGAATCATAAATCCGCTGTTTTAATATTTTGTTACCACGTGGTGCTAAAAGTGGTGGTGCACTTGCACTCGCAGGCATATCTCTCAAAATGGTATTAGTGTGAAAGTAAAAATTACTTTGTAACTAATATCTGAAAATTCTTGTGGATCATTAACTAACAAAAAAACAGATGGCAAATAACATTTCAGCCAAAAAAATCTACTGCTAGACATGGGTATCCTCCAAGGATTTCCGCAAGGTCACGATCCCGTTGGACTCCGGCGATCTTAATTAGTTTGTTGGCTAACCAACTCTGTGGTTTCTGGTACGCGATCCACTCGAGGTTCTATCTTTCCCATCGGCCGTGAGTTCTGCGATATATGCACCCTGCTCACTCCCACTCAACTTTGGCTATACCCAGGTTTAGCTTAGAAAGAAAGAAAGATATTATTATGTACTAGCTGCGCCCCGCGGTTTCACGCGCTTACTTACTGTCGTACCGCGGGTTACGCCGCGAGGAGCTAGTCTAAAAAAGTAGCCTAAGTTACTCCTTATATAATTAGCTACCTATTAGTGAAAGTCCCGTTCTAGCCGTTCCAGAGATTAGCCGGAACAAACAAACAGACAGACAGACAGAAGGACAGACAAACGAAAATTAAGAAAAAAGTTATTTAGGGCTATGTACTGTGTATACATACTTACGCATTTAGTAAAAAGTGGTTATTTTATTATTACAAACAGACACTCCAATTTTATTTATTTGTATTGTAGTATTGTATGTATTGTATAGATGACTGTATGAATGTATGAAAAAAAGAAGATTATGAATTTTTTTCCCGACCAGACGGGTCGGCACAGAGTGACAAGTCAGCATAGGGTTTCTTATCAAGATTTCCTTTCCTTGCGACTACATTTTCAGCTTTGGTATTTCCTTTAGTCGCCTGTTACAATACCCGCAGGTGCCCGCAAGTGGTTGGTGAAACAATATACTAAATAATTCACCACTCAGATAGTTTAGTTTTATGCTTAAATAATTACGCCAATATACAATATAAATAGGAAATAGTCTTGATACTTGATGTTATGATATCTCAATAATCAATCCCGTTTGATATGCTAGACAATTATTGCATAAACATCAAACGTACAAACGCAATCGGCTTTGAGTATTACTAATTGCTAACGTATTGATGGAGTATTATTATCATTTTGCTATCATAACTGAGCATTTCCTTAATATATAATTCATATTGACCCAAGATAATATACTTTCTTCTTTCTGTAATGGGTAAACGATCCAAAGTGGTTAATATTAATTATGTGTAAGTAGTTCCGACTCATGCCGACACATGCTAATTTCCCTCCATGAATTTGGAGGAGGCCCGACTCAGTATTGAGTCATTTATGGGCTGAATCCGACGGCGATCCTCGATTGCCCGACGAGGAGACTGTAGTCTTACCAGCGTAGTACATTAGTTCTCGGGTGCACCGCAATGAGTAGATAGGCACCCCCTTCTACCCACTAATACTCCCGTGGATTCCGTCTCATGCCATGTTTCAGCCGAGGGGACCCCACTACATCCCCAACGTAGCTACCAAGCACGTCAGGAGTATAAGATATATCTTAAGATATCCCTTCATTAAGCCAAAAGGCGCCCGTTCGGCCGCTTAACAAGTATCTGAACATCTTGATATGGGCACTAGAGATCGCCATTGTTGTGATCCTATTGTGCGAACAACTCATCTGAAGCAGGATCTTGGGGCTCATATTGATATCGGCAAAAAGATTCTGCGCGTCTCTCCAACTTCAAGGCCCATTATTTTTTATTTCACAAGAGACGTGCGTACGTACTTTATTCCACGCTGACGGTGTATTTTGTGTGGTGACGGATTTATAAGCGTCACCACTCAAACAGTACAGTATCAGTATCTTAAATGATGACTAGCTGAAGGAATAACAAATATGCTGACACACCAGTCCAGCGTGGCATGTGATCAAATTTGTACCTCCATGTAATGTACAGTCACCATCAGATATATCGTAGCAGACAAGGCGACCAAATACTTCTGAACAATTTAAAATGTCAATAAGTTCAGATCAGTGTTCAGATATTAATGGTAACTTGTAGTGTATAGACACTACAAGTTACCATTAATATCTGAACATTCAATGCTTCATAAATATCTGAGCAGATGCTTGTCAATAATATCTATACAAACAACTTGCCAAAAATATCTGAACAGTTACAACGTCAACTGTATCTACGCAGATGGGGTAGTCTTAGGGCCTCCGCGCATTAGGCGGCCAGGCCGCGCGGCCAAGTCGCTGCGGCCAACTAATTGTTCCACGATGTATGTAGATGCGCGCATTAGTCGGCCAGGCCGCGCGGCCAACGAAAAATATCGTAACACGCCCGCGGCCACTTGGCCCTTAGGGCCCCCGCGCATTAGGCGGCCAGGCCGCACGGCCAAGTCGCGCTGCCTGGCCGCATAATGCGCCGGTTGGCCTCGGCGGGCAATTGGCCGCGGGCGTGTTACGATATTTTTCGTTGGCCGCGCGGCCTGGCCGCCTAATGCGCGGAGACCCTTAGATATCTGACCAGTTGTTAGGCGGTTCGTCTCTTTGCAGCACTATCCACTAGGCGGCTTGATAAATTTTCCGCTCTTAGGGCTGGCATTGTTTTGTATATATTATATATATAAAAAAAAAATCTATTTTTAATAAATATGAGTAAAGAATATACAACAAAAAATAATGTATTTCATTACAAAACCAAAATCTATTTTCTATATAGTGGTGGTGGTGACGGATTAAGAATACATAGTGTCACCAGCACCACCCCATTCCATCCTGAGGGTGTCGTAAGAGAAGGAAATGTTTATACGAAACCTATGCCAAACAGTAGGCTAATTACCCTCCTTGTGGTGAGAGGAGGCCCGCCTCGGCAGTGAGTCATTTATGGTCTGAGTGGTATTGTCTAGTCACGTGTAATAGGCGTAAACGCTGTACTGTTATTAAATAGCATTTTGACGTCACAACTATGATGACCGATCATGGCGTATGAGTATTCACCCTCATTGTATATTCATTATTGCCATCTCATGGGATGGTCATTTACTAACCACAGATAGTCAAGTCGATAGTCGGTTTTGGTTCGTCCTGTATAACACGCAGTAACGAATTAGGTAAGCTCCGTTTTTCTGCATAGATACACTTGACGTTGTCAAAGTGTTCAGATATTTTTGGTAAGTTGTTTGTATAGATATTATTGACAAGCATCTGCTCAGATATTTATGAAGCATTGAATGTTCAGATATTAATGGTAACTTGTAGTGTATAGAACTTATTGACATTTTAAATTGTTCAGAAGTATTTGGTCGCCTTGTCTGCTACGATATATCTGATGGTGACTGTACCGTCGGTCGTCGTAAGTGTCGTGTCGTACCCGTATGGCGCATATCGAAAGTAGTAGTTCTATGTGTTATTTGTCTTTATGTCGGCTCTTACGACACCCATAGGGTAGAATGAGCTGGTGACACTATGTATTCTAAATCCATCACCACACGGCCTGACTTTCTGGCACTATAATAACTATTCAAAATACAACACACAATGTCATAGTTTTGTCGTTGTTTCAGCCCATGAATCGGCCTCCTCCAAATTCACGGAGGGAAATTAGCCCACCGTACCACACTGGCAAGACGGGTTGGCATAGAGTTTGTATCAAGTTTTCCTTCTCTTGCGGCTAGGTGATTTTCATATTGCGTTCCCTTAGTCGCCTTTTACCACACCTTTGGATGGTAAGGGTTGGTGACACTGCGTATTCTAATTAATAATTATAGTTTTAGTGATAAGGCCGCCAATTGTATGTGTTTTGTATAATTTCTCCTGTACGCTCTGTTTATGTCGCAAATGTGCAATAAAGTGTTATCTATCTATCTATCTATAGCCATGGTCTTGTAACAACCTATATATTGTAACTTAAAATTGAAAAGGGATATCAACATTTTCCCCCAGATTCTGTTATCGAGTAGCTTAATGGGTGCTTAATATTGTAGAACTAATTTAGTTGATGTTATTATGCTTAGGATCGAGAGACTTAAGGAAGCTATTTTAATTAACTTTAACGTGTAAACTGCAAACCAGATTTAAGATTAAATTAAGTTTAATTTAAAATAACCGGCTTGTGTTACGAACGTAAATATTTAAATTTAGCTTATGAGCGAGGCTTGACGGTGTGAAGAAAATGTGAGAAATTTTACCGTCTCTTTATTTTCCGTGTGGTGACGGATTTAGAATACATAATATCAACACCCATTCCATCCTGAGGGTGTCGTAAGAGCCGACAAAAGGTAATGACAAGGCTGAAAAACCGAGCTGCAAGAGAAGGTCTTAATTTGTAATCTACGGTAAATTTTAATTGAATATGCAATTCCAAAAAGGGCACATCTCTGAAATTTTTAAATGTTTAGGAAACGAAAAATACTGCTTATTTTCTAAAGCAGTGTATAATTTAAAATGTTATATTGCTAAATATGTTATAGTTAGCAATAGAAAATTACTGGAATTATTATCTTAAACGTCAGTACATATATTTTTTAATTGTAAATTTACGGTATTGAATACAAATCAAGGTAAAGAAAAACTATTTTAAATTTGAGAAGAGTCATGCAATATTTTGATTTTACATATTACATCATACTAACAAAAGAGAGAGAAAAGGTTTATTGCAATTAATGCGAAAAGGGCACATCTCTGGGACTTTTCGATATTATTTTTGAAGACGCAATTATACCTATAGTAGAATTAATATCAGAATCGTGCTCTTTTTTAGCATAATGGGTGTAGGTAAGCTGAGGTGCCACAGTTTGCTAAACCCTCCATGGCCCCAGAGGCCCGACTCAGTAGTGGATAATTAATGGGCTGAAGAGGACACGATACAGATACAAATATAATTTGTTTCACCAGCCAATTTTCTATTTTATCACTATCACTAGACTATCCATTTAAGTTCACTATAATTCAGAAGGCTATAACGTCAACTTCTGTACGGCTTATGAAAAATAATTGAATACTTAAATGAAAAAAATATCAATGATATACTCATAATCGTTCGTAAAACGTAACAGGGAAATTCACCGTAACAATATCTCTTTAATTGTTCTATTAAAATTTAATTATTTCTATCCCTCCGAACGAAGTATCGGCAATTACGTTCCATCAAACCTAATACGTATTATTTGAGATGGAAGATATGAATTAAATTCCAGGAGACCGACCTTTCGGCGAATTCATATAACTTATTGAAAACACTTTTCCCCTTAAAGTGTTCCATTTATGAAACCGACGCGAAATAAATGGGATTTCTTTTAATTCAAATTATGTTCCGTTCTCTTTTCTCATTGTAAATGGAGAAATGAATGAAAAAGTTTGAATAGCAATAGGAAGAAAACAAAAAATAAATAAACGAATTGAGTTTGTTATTTTAACAGAACAATTGGCGCAACACTATAACTAAGAGACGACAAAGGGCGAACTTTCATCAGACGACAGAAGTTTTATTTTCTCGATAAAAATACGATTTCATCGTTCGTCAAATAAGGATCAACGGTTTTAGCGAGAAGGCGATGTATTGTTTTATGTGACAGTGACACAAGCGGTAATATTAGTAAGGATCAAAATATCAGCCAATTAAACTATTCCACATTTATTGGGATCAGGCAATAGGCTAATCGCAAATATCCAGGACCCGCCTAATGGGACAACTGGTAATCATACAGCAAGACTAGCTGTCAGTCCGAGGCACATCAAAGGGCCAGATACTATGGACAAATATTGAACAATCATCTAGATATAGACGTTGCTGCACCTGTAGATTAAAGTATTATAATATTTTTCTGTCATTGTAGTTAAAGGCAATTTTATTCTTCTTCTTCCTCGTTTTGTTGTATTTTTCTAGGATGAGCATCAGTCTAACCTGAAATGGCTATAACTACCGGTTTACACGGAATGATTGCCGTCTGTCCTTCGCTGTCCATCTAGTAGGTCAACCGGTAATTATTCGGGTAAGTAAGCTTTTAGTTTTCACTCTACCGAATACGTGTAACAATTGCCAAAGTGTCAGCCGGGTCCGACGTGCCCTCCGAGCTCAGAGACGACCAGATATTACAAATAATGAACACCCATCAATCATCCAGTGGACTCCTACATACTTTACACAAAAAATCTGTACCATCAACAACAGGAAATATGGCCGACAAATCTTCAAAAAATCCTAAATCGCGGTAGCGACATTTACAAAGCAATTCACGGTTCAGAAATCCCTAAAAACATTTAACGAGAGACATGCGCCATACCTAGACATACCAACTCGTCTGACTGGATGATCATCCCTTTGCGCTTAAAGTACAAATTGTGTTTAAATTATGTCGTTTAAATAAGCTCCATGTTCCCTCAATTTACTTCTATTTAAGACAAGAATCCTCAGGAGTGTCGACCTAGATTATTTTAGCTAAAACAATAGTAAAATTAAAATGATCTCACTGTGAATTTTGGTCTGAATAGTATTATGAAATGCTCATGGTAATGAGAAACGAAGCTTGGTAGCGTACCGAGAACACTCAGAACAACCTTATATGAAAATGTCTGGGGAAAGACTACGTGGAATATTATTTCGGCATAATTACGTTAAAAATTAGTGCACTAAGATATACGAAGCTGATATTCCTAGATTAGACATGCATATAATGACGCCTCTTTCCCGTAGGGGTAGGCAGATACCACTTCTTTCCACGTGCTACTATCCTTACTTAATTGTTTCGCTTCGTCCACTTTCATTATTCCCTTCATACATGCTCTTCGATTTAGGGTACTCTTGCCCTTGCCTTTTTTTCAAGACGGCCCTGATTTGGTCTTGAAACGTTCGCCTAGGTCTGCCCCTTCCAACACTTTCATTCCCACTCGCCTAATACACTTTAATTAGAACGCCACTTTTTGTAATCATTTAATCATAAATAATAAATAAATAAATATCCTTGGACATTTCACACAACGCCATCTCGTCCCAAGCTAAGCAACTTAATGCATGTGTTATGGTAACGAGATGGATGATAAACTAATTAGATACTTTTTTTTTTGTAAATACATACATATTATAGATAGAAATGACACCCAGACTCCGAGCCAGTGCCTCTGGTTTAGACAAAGACACTTGCCCGACCCTGGAATCGAACCCGGGACCCGTTGATCCAAAATTATATCAGTATGTGAGTGTTTATATACTGGCCAGATTTCTGCGTAACTAATTCATTTGGTTGCCTCTTATGACACCCACAGACAATGCCACCACACCCTTTCATTTTAAGGTTGTCCTAACAACCACAATCTTGATACGAAACCATCTGGTCAGCCCTGCTCTTTATACTAATTTCCCTCTATATAATTACAGGATGCTAAACACAGCAATGTATCTTTTAAGCTGAAAGGATTATGATGAGGACCGGATAAATTGTTGAAACCGACAAACCCGTCACTGCATACAAACAGAACCATGACACACTCAATAATTGCGCTACTAAAACGGTAAGCTTTGTGAAAACCGTAAAGAATATTTATTGGCTCGTATCTTCTCTATACTTCAGAGTAAAGTCCGGGGAGATTACCGTGGATTTTTATCCGGGTCCAAAAGTTGGAAGTTCGCGAGGTATCGAACTACTTTTCTCGCAGTGAGAGCGGCGAGTGTATGTGTTAGAAACTTTCTAAATCCTCTTTGCGCGAAAATCTATTGCATTCTTTGCTTTGAAAATATTTTCACTGCAGTTTATTGAGTTCGAGTGGTTGCGAATCCGTTTTATTATATTAAGTTCTTCTTTTGATAGAAGGTCCTTGGCGATGCGATGTATTATAAGAAGTTAGCCGGAGAAGCTTCGTTAGTACACAATTGTGAAGTGACTTAGATGGTATGTTTTAATTAAATTAAATGTCATTGAGTCTAAAAGAAATTAGTGCCGCCTTTGGATGCCTGGTTCGGGAAGTTTCTTTGTGTAATACACTTTTTGAGTCTGGGTGGAATTGTAAACCTTCCACAACACAAACCAAAGTTTTTTTTTGTTTAATAAAACAAAATTAAGTTTAAATCAAATCGAATTCTAATGGTGGCATTTCTATTTGTATTTGCATGTCTCTCATATATAACAATAAGTGCTATGTGTTTAAATAATATTAGACAAAAAAAGTTTTACAATGAATACACAAATACCCCATACGAAGCCATGTGAAGTGCCAGCATAAGTTCTACATCATCAGCATCAATTTAACAAAAAGACGTCCAGTGCTGGACATAGGCCTCCCCAAGGATCACTACAAGGGTTGGTCGAGGGCCTCCCATATCCATCGTATTCCGGCGAACTTAACCAGGCCATGGGCCTACCGTGTTGGAGGCCCACCAGCCCTGCGCTTTTCGGCCAGCGGTCGCCATTCGGGGACTTTCCTGACCCATCGGGTATCAATCCTGCGAACTTCCCTACCCACTGCCACTTAAGTGCCGCAATCCATCAATGTAGGCTATGACGGTAACGCTGGTTCGCCTGCATATCTCATAATTTCTGATCAGATTGCAGGGAAATTACGAGCATAGCCCTCTTCATTGCCCTTTGGGTGAGCCTTCTGAAGAAGCCCAGCATAAGTTATTTGAATTGAATTACATACACAGGACGTAATAAAAATCCTATAGCCATCCGATATGAGGTCATAGAGCTAATCAATATTCTGAAATTCTGAATTCTGTGCTTGAAATGTTTTGATATCCTATAGTTTAAGATGACGTTTTTCTGGTGAAACAACTAACTATTGTTATTATTATCATACAAGCTTAGTATTCTGACCAGAGAGTTGTAGTATAATGACAACTCTCTGAGTCTGACCAATGTTTCTTGAGCTCTCTATTTTTAGTTCTCGATATACATTTTTGTCACTAGCTAAACTTTGCACACAATATCTTTGTCAGTAGCACTATCTGTCCTTTTTTTATGGCTCTACCTTTTATTTGCATCCTGTATTTTTTCTAGAAAGTGAACCCAACGCAATCGATACATTGTAATTTGATAGGAATAACGTTTCGTATTACCTGTGGGAAAGCAAGACAAGAAAGTCGCCACATTAATCTGGGTTTAACGTTAAAAATAATAATTTTCTCAACTATAGGTAATTTAGGGCTACTAGACTGACAGTACTAATGCTTTGTTTTTGTCATATTTGACAATAAGTGTCAGCTGTGGGTGCATGAACATTTTATACTACTACTCAGCCCATAAATGACCTACTACTGAGCCGGGCCTCCTCCAAGTTCATGGAGGGAAATTAACCTACTGTGCCACTGTGCTCTTACGACACCCTCAGGATGGTATGTGTTGGTGACATTGTCTATTCTAAATGCGCCACCACGCGTACAGGATATTAAAGGAATCAATTTCCGTCAGTGTTTCATTTGATTAAATTTCATATACAACTAAGTTGACGATCTCTTTAGATGTTTGCTCACACAATTTATTGACACCTCATTTTTCGCTACTAAATAAAAAGTTAATGGAATTTTCGTTCAGTTGTCTATTCAAGTTTATACGTTGGCAGTCGAAAGGAAAATTCGATTGAAACCTTTGAAACTTTCAACTTTTTCCACTGAGCAAACTCACTTTACGGTTGTCAGTTACATATATTTAAAGTAGAAACTATAGCTATTTTGAATTTACATTGTGTGTTCATTTAACCAAATATTATGAAAAATTTAAGACATGAAGATAATATTAATATATTATCTTATATATTATAAAAATATATTTCTGCGGTAACTATAAAATGCAGATATTTATTCTCATGCATTTTTAAAAATATATTGTTTATTTCGTAAGAAAGAATTGTTTATTCGGCACAATTGTTCCTTAAATACTATCTATAATTACTTATACTCTAATATAAATTGCGCTGAAACCGCGCTGGTTCAGCATATGCCAGGAGGAGTGCCTGGCGCTGGTTTTCAACCAGACCTCTAATGACGAGCGGATGGTAAACCAGTTTACAAAAATTAAACTTAAATAAATATCATTGGATATTTCACACAACGCCATCTCGTCCCAAGCTAAGCAACTTAATGCTTGTGTTATGGTAACGAGATGGATGATAAACTACTTATACACATTTTTTTTCTAAATACATACATGTTATAGATAGAAAACACCCAGACCCGGAACAAATACTTGTAGGTCGTACAAATATTTCTTCCGTGCGGGGAACAAAATATACCATAGGTAACACTAATTCGTACAATTGTTTGACACAGCACACACAGAGAACACCCTGGTTCACCCACACCCACAGCCTTGTTATTTCCTTTTGTCGGCGGCCTCGTTGGTCTGGGGGTTAGATGTGACGCCTTTGTATCAACGGATATTGGAGAAATGGAGGTGTTTAATATTTTTTCCTGCCATAAACGGACGGACGGACGGATCACGGCTTAAGATTACACAGTGTCACCACCCATATCATCCTGGGAGTATCGTAAGAGCTGACAAAAGGAAATGATAAGGCCGATAATGTAAAAAAACCTATATGAACTATTCACATGAGCCCGGGGAGATATCACAGTCGGGATCAATTTCATGTCCTCTAAACCTCTTTCGTGACTGCCTCGTTGGTCTAGTGGTTGGATGTGCCGCCTTTGGATCAACGGGTCCCGGGTTCGATTCCGGGGTCGGGCAAGTGTCTTTGTCTAAACCAAAGGCACTGGCTCGGAGTCCGGGTGTCATTTCTATCTATAATATGTATGTATTTACAAAAAAAAATGTATATAAGTAGTTTATCATCCATCTCGTTACCATAACACAAGCATTAAGTTGCTTAAATTGGGACGAGATGGCGTTGTGTGAAATGTCCAAGGATATTTATTTATAAGGCCGATAATGTAAAAAAACCTATATGAACTATCCACATGAGCCCGGGGACGTATCACAGTCGGGATCAATTTCATGTCCTCTAAACCACCACTACTACTACTATTCCGCCCAGAGCTGACCCACTACTGAGTCGGGCCTCCCCCAGTTACATGGCGGGTAATTCGCTTACTGTGCCACGCTGGCCAGACGGGTTGGCACAGGATTTCGTATCAAGTTTTCCTTATCTTGCAGCTAGGTCATTGGCCTTGCACTTTCATTTTGCCGGCTCATACGACACCTTCAGCAAGGAATGGGGTGGTGACACTTTATGTTCTAAATCCGTCACCACGCGGAAAGACCACGGAGGAGGTCAATTTAAATGTCGGACACCCTTCCAACCGTCAGCCGGAAGTTGTTTAACCTAATTCGCTAGTCTATGACCTCATCTATTGAAGTATTGTATAACATTTCCAGGGTGCAGTGTTTCAATGTGCAAAGGTTATCAATTAGTAATGATAAACCGTTATCTAGAATCATATGGATCAGTTGTGAAACGTATAATTATATTTATAGCCCGGCCAAGGGTCTGAGAATCTTGTCTCGTCAATATTTAAAGCAAATAAGGTTTATTTTGTATTACTTTATTTAGGACTAGCTGCGCCCCGCGGTTACATCGGTGCTTACTTATTGTCGTACCGCGGGTGACGCCGCGGGGTGACGCCGCGGGGTGAAGCCAGTCAAAAAAAAGTAGCCAAAGTTACTCCTTATATCATCAGCTACCTATCAGTGAAGGTCCCGTCTAAATCAATAACAAACTCTACTACACTAACTCTACAAACTAAAAAATCAAGGAACAAACAGACAGACAGACAGAAAGACAGACAGACAAACAATTAAAAAAATGTTATTTTGGTCTATGTACTGTGTATACATACTTACGCATTTAGTAAAAAGTGGTTATTTTATTATTACAAACAGACACTCCAATTTTATTTATTGGTACAATTTTATTGGTATATAGAGGTATAGATAAAAGCAAGTATGTAGATAGAATAGCAACTGACCTTTATACTTTTATTATTATTTTAAATAACAACAATTAAACAAGAAAAAATAAATGGAAATAACTTCTCCTTAATTTTTTTTTTTTATATAATATACTTTTATAATACTTTTAATTTTAAGACAAAAGAAAATGACCGAAAACCTGGCCGCAAGAGAAGGAAAACTTGAAACCCTCCCTGTGATGTGAGGAGGCCCGACCCAGCAGTGGGTCATTTAAGGGCTGAGTAGTAGTAGAGCTATATCACAATATAGCCCTGGTCCACCTGCGTATCTCCTCATTTCTGATTGGATCTCAGGGAAACTCCGAAGCATAGCCATTGCCCTTTGCGATTATTGTGTATCTACATTATTATATCTATCTAGCCAATTTCATTGGGGTCGACTAACAAACTAATACGATTTGGCTGATTACCAGTGCGATAGCCATATAACCTCCAGTGGGACATCCAGGACTTATTTGATTAGACTAGCTACCGACTTCGGCATTTAGTATTTGTTTTTTTTTTTAAACGCGGTACGCCCTGGGTATTGAAATTCACGAATACAAAATAAATAAATAAATAAATATCCTTGGACATTTCACACAACGCCATCTCGTCCCAAGCTAAGCAACTTAATGCTTGTGTTATGGTAACGAGATGGATGATAAACTACTTATATACATTTTTTTTTTGTAAATACATACATATTATAGATAGAAATGATACCCAGACTCAGAGCAAGTGCCTCCGATTTACACAAAGACACTTGCCCGGCCACAGCATCAAACCCGGAACCCCATGTCACCCCATTCCATCCTGAGCGTGTCGTAAGAGCTGACGTAAGGAAATGAAAAGGCCAATAACCGAGCCGCTAGATAAGGAAAACTTGATACAAAACCCTGTGCCAACCCGTCTCGCCAGTGTGGCACAGTAGGCTAATTACCCTCCATGTATGCTATGCTCGGAGTTTCCCTGCGAGATCGAATCAGAAATGAGGAGATACGCAGGAAAACCAGGGTCACCGACAAAGCCCACCGGATTGCCAAACTTAAGTGGCAGTGGGCAGGGCACATAGCTCGCAGGACCGACGCCCGATGGGGCAGAAAAGTCCTCGAGTGGCGACCGCGTTCCGGAAGGCGCAGTGCTGGTAGGCCTCCCACACGGTGGACCGACGACCTGGTTAAGATCGCCGGAAAGCAGTGGATAAGGGCGGCCCAGGACCGACCTTTGTGGAAATCCTTGGGGGAGGCCTATGTCCAGCAGTGGACGTCTTTTGGCTGAAATGATGATGATGATGATGATGAAGTGGAGGAAGCCCGACTCAGCAGTGAGTTATGTATGGGCCAAGTAATAGTAGTAGTAAGTGGCCACCTGGTGGTAAGAGATAAACACCTGCAGCATCAGAGCCGCAAGTGCGTTGCTAGCCTCTAAAAATATAAAAGAAGGCGTGGTTCCGGCAGCGGAAGAATTGTTTCTTTATGTTTCTCCTGATGGAGATGCTGTAAAATGACAAGGACTGTGGAGGCTGACGGGTTAACGTGGCCTCCGAAGCACGAAGGGGATCAGAACCTGTAGCCAAGTGATATTTGTAGCGCACGCTTTGACAGAAAAGAAAACAAATGTATGGAATTGACATGACCTGTCATGTTAATCCCATACATTTGTTTCTCTATTCTATTATAGCGGGCGTTTCGACTAGGCAATAACCTAGTTAGATTAGTTATGTTTGGTTGGTGTATGAGTTGGATGGTATGCCTTTGGATCACGGAGCGGTTTCGATTCCGGGATTGGGCAAGAATCTTTATGTTAACCAGACACACTTGCTCTGAGTATAAGTGTCATTTGTGTTTGAAAATTACATATTTGTAAACAGCCAACCTAACCATATGGAACTGAGACGTGGTCGCTCACTATGGGCTCCATCAGAAGGCTCAAAGTCACCCAAAGGGCAATGGAGAGGGCTATGCTCGGAGTTTCCCTGCGAGATCGAATCAGAAATGAGGAGATACGCAGGAAAACCAGGGTCACCGACATAGCCCACCGGATTGTCAAACTTAAGTGGCAGTGGGCAGGGCACATAGCTCGCAGGACCGACGTCCGATGGGGCAGAAAAGTCCTCGAGTGGCGACCGCGTCCCGGAAGGCGCAGTGCTGGTAGGCCTCCCACACGGTGGACCGACGACCTGGTTAAGATCGCCGGAAAGCAGTGGATGCGGGCGGCCCAGGACCGGCCTTTGTGGAAATTTTTGGGGGAGGCCTATGTCCAGCAGTGGACGTCTTTTGGCTGAAATGATGATGATGATGAACCTAACCTAACCTAGGTTGTTACTGAAAGAGGCGGGGGAGTGGCTCACAGTGGAGGATACTCTAGCTGACTCGCGCCGCAGACGGAGGATGACGTAACTCTATGGTGGTAGGCCGGGGGACCCACCACCAATGAAAACCTCCTTGACAGAGGGCGTCCTGTTTACTCAGGATTACTTCCAATAGGGGCTTGGCCACGTCGCGAGCAACTCCTCAGGGCGTCACAGTTGAATGTGTTCTCGCGAACCTGTAGCACCGCAAGCGTGACGTGTGGGGGTATACCGCTGGGGTTTTTGTGGGTAGACGGAGTCTTACATAACACACATAAAGCATTCACAAAAGAAAAAAGTTAAGCCCCGTTCTTTGTCCCTTTGTTTTTCCTTCAGATTAATGCCATTATTTGAATTAATATATACTCTACACAAAGCGTTTAAGTTTTTCTAAGAGTACCCCAAAGTATTCCTTCAAAAGAAAGAGTGACTGAGATAAAAAATCCAAAGAAAGGGGTTCATGAAAATATTTCGATATAAATTGTTATCCCGATAACACTTCCGCAACCTTAGTGTTGGCGATATCTAAGAAACGATCGCTTTACCCACATTGTGGCAGTAACCGGAACCAAAACTATCCGAGATATTCAATCGTATAGCTTTTTAGCGCGCTTTATGGACCAAACGTCCGTGTGAAGTTTTAGAATACATAGTGTCACCCCATTTCATCCTGAGGGTATCGTAAGAACAGACAAAAGGAAATGACAAACCTAAAACCTAGCAGCAAGAGAAGGAAAACTTGCCAACCCGTCCAACGTAGCACACTAGGCTAATCTCTCTTTCTTCTCGTTTTCCTTATAGGTTTTGATAGGTATACGTTGTTAAACCGTAATTATTTTCCGCTGTATCCTGTTGGCTACAATCTCTTCCTTAATGTATATATAACTAGCTTTTGCGCGCGGCTTCGCCCGCGTGGGCTTCGAACCCGTGCATATTTTTTATGAACATAAAATCGGTTATTGTGACTAAACTATGATAGTTAGATATGTGCTCTCGCAGACTTTTTTGTAGATCTTTATAAGACCTACAAACCCGTAGTACATTATTTTGTTCTATTGTCAATAGTTTTTGCAGCGCACGCATAAATAGGTTTTCGATTTTACACCTTGGTTTACAACATCGCAATTTTCATACGGATCCCTAATTCTTTTGAAAATAAAATATAGCCTATAACCTTCCTCGATAAATAGACTATCTAACACTGAAAGATTTTTTGAAATCGGTCCAGTAGTTCCTGAGATTAGCGCGTTCAAACAAACAAACTCTGCAGCTTTATACAGGGTGGTCAAAAAGTCGTGGATCAAACGAAACCAGCGGTTAGATGGGGCCATTAGCAGCAAAAAATTGTTCTACGGGAGGTCCTTAGGGTCAACCCCTGCAGAGTTACAATAGATTTTGTGATTTTATGAGAAATTGTCTTTTTTTTACTAAAACTTGATAAAATTGGAATAAATCTACACCCTGTATCTTTTTTATAATTTTCACTAGATTGGTACTGATGAGTCCTTTCGTTAGACATGCTATTTATGGTAGTTTATTGGGTGTGTTGAAGATAATATTAAGTTTTACGAAAGCAATAATTCTTAAATCAAAACTTGTTACTTACTTCGGACCCCACTGTGAAAAAAAAATACTCTACAGAAAAGTGCCACTGTATCACAATTTTTGGCGCATTTAATAGGGATTCTAAAAAGGTATTACACATGGCTATGCGTGTCTTCGATATCTTTCAAGGACGATCTTTCGTAGCAAGGCCAGAGTTAATTCATACATAAAACTCGGTTAGGCCTACTAACCTAACCTTACCTAAGCGTGATCGTTTTCCGGACTACAGGGTCTTTATCGTAATTTCAGCCCATAAATGACCCACTACTGAGTCGGGCCTCCTCTAAGTTCATGTTGGGAGATTAGCCTACTGTGCCACGCAGCCAAGATGGGTTGACAAAGGGTTTGCTTCAAGTGTTCCTTCTGTTGCGGCTAGGTGATCTGCCTAATGCGTTCTTTTAGTCGCCTCTTACGACACCTTCAATATGGTATGGGTTGTTGACATTGTTTATTCTTTATCGTCTTCGTTTCAGCCCATAAATGACCCACTACTGTGTCGGGCCTACTCACAATTCATGGAAGGACATTAGCCTACTGTGCCACGCTGGCAAAACGGGTTGGCACAGGGTTTCCTGACCCAGTAAGACTCCCTCCATGTACGAATTATGTACGCGCATAAAGAATACAATTCTAATAAATTGTCCATGTGGTGCCACCAGCCCATACCATATTGAGGGTGTCGTAAGAAGCGACTAAAAGAACGCATTAGGCAGAGCACCTAGCCGCAACAGAAGGAAAACTTGAAGCAAACCCTGTGTCAACCCGTCTTGGCTGCGTGGCACAGTAGGCTAATCTCCCAACATGAACTTAGAGGAGGCCCGACTCAGTAGTGGGTCATTTATGGGCTGAAATGACGATAAAGACCCTGTAGTCCGGAAAACGATCACGCTTAGGTAAGGTTAGGTTAGTAGGCCTAACCGAGTTTTATGTATGAATTAACTCTGGCCTTGCTACGAAAGATCGTCCTTGAAAGATATCGAAGCCACGCATAGCCATGTGTAATACCTTTTTAGAATCCCTAATAAATGCGCCAAAAATTGTGATACAGTGGCACTTTTCTGTAGAGTATTTTTTTTTTCACAGTGGGGTCCGAAGTAAGTAACAGGTTTTGATTTAAGAATTATTGCTTTCGTAAAACTTAATATTATCTTCAACACACCCAATAAACTACCATAAATAGCATGTCTAACGAAAGGACTCATCAGTACCAATCTCGTGAAAATTATAAAAAAGATACAGGGTGTAGATTTTTTCGAATTTTATCAATTTTTAGTAAAAAAAAGACAACTTCTCATAAAATCACAAAATCTATTGTAACTCTGCAGGGGTTGACCCTAAGGACCTCCCGTAGAACAATTTTTTGCTGCTGATGGCCCCATCTAACCGCTGGTTTCGTTTGATCCACGACTTTTTGACCACCCTGTATATTAGTATAGATATGTACAGGCATTTACGGGTCAATATTAAATTAACCACTTCAAAAAATAAACAAAAGCTCCCCATTGCTGTGAAGATTGGGAGGTGTCCATTACTTCCTTTAGTCCTACTACTATTCAGCCTATTAATGACCCACTACCGAGTCAGGGTGTGCTACGCTGGCAAACCGGGTTGACAGTTTGACACAGGGTTTATATCAAGTCTTACATCTTTTACAACCGGTCTTTGCGATTCTTTAGTCCATGTTTGTAAACAGCCCGCGCGAAACAGGTGAAGGGCATTCGTGTAATATAAAAAAATAGTTCATATCTTTCACACACAGATCGCCTATCGCCTATCGCCTGCCCACTAAACCTCCCCTGAGTTTCTTCTTGTCCTTACAACAAGCCACGTGACTCTTCTAATCACCATGATATCATGTTCTATGTTGATGACAGAACTTATATCACAATCATCAGATTTTGTATGGAATATCCACTCGGAAATAGCGTTCTCTTGCTACTAGATCGATAATTATTGTTGATATATTCACACAAAGGATTGAAACACCGGCTTTGTGTAGGCACAATTAATTGTCTAGTATTGTTATGTCAAACAGTCAAACTCAATTTATCAACCAATGTATGGATACAGTAGATATAATATAACAGTAACGCAGCTTTTTTTTAGAGATTTAATGCCAAATTTGATTTTGATAACGGAGTTGGAATAGGGTGTTATCAAATATATTTAGAAAGGCCTTTAGTTTCGCAAGGCTTGTGATTAAATAAGTATTTTTTTATAAAAAAAGGACATAAAGGACTTCAGTGTACAACAATATACTAATTAGCACTATTTGTTTTTCTATACACAAAAGGCGAATGTCATGCTTTGTGAAGTGAGGACGCTTAACAAACACACATAAGCTTCCAGAAATCGGTATCGAAACCGGATTCCTCTACCCAAAAGATTGCACCTTCAGACTAATCAGACGCCCAAATTGAAAAAAAAAATGACTCCACAGTACGCTTTTTATGCGTAGAATTTGATTGGACGAGATACTAAAGCATTACTACTGATGCATTAAAATTATTTACTGTTTAACACATGTTGATAAATGTTAGGAGAGTGGCGTTGCATTCATTTTACTGATCGATAGTTGGCTTCCGGAAATGGGAATTTCAGCTATTTTCGCAATTGGCCTTTAGAGATTATATAAACAGCTGATTTGATTACAGGTATTATGATACGAGTATTTGATAACACCAAAATCAGAATTCAAGAAGACAATTCTAAGTACGTTCTCAAATAAAAAAAAAAATAGGAATAGCGATAACATGATGATTTTTTCCATGGCATCGTGAAGGGCCAATACTGTTCTCTGAACACGAAAACATTGCGCAATTCGTATTATTGTGCAATATAATTAATCGTTTGGATTTAAAGCGCCTTTCAATCTTATTGAGCAATAAAAGTATTGTACAATATTATTGTAGGTCTAGGGGCCGCCTAAAAATGATGTGTTTTTTTTAATATCAACGTGTTCGAAAGCGCGTCGGTGAACAAAAACAAAAATATCTATGGCGGACTGTTTCGTGTTATAAAATCAGTTTCATTAATTTTTCGTTTTAATATGCTTTTTAATTTTGCACCGATCTTTAAGAAAAGTGATACGCTTAAGGCCCGACATTCAATGTCATTTTTACTTGCAGTTATTATTTTATTGACAATCTATTTTATTATTTTAATTCTAGCACACACGAAAGCAACAGTGATTCGTCATCAGTTTAGCCCTTAAATGACCCACTTCAGAACCGCGCCACCTCCAAATTTATAGAGGGACATAAGCTGTGCGACGCTGGCAAGACTCGTTGGCACGGGGTTTCCATCAAGATTTCCTCTTATGAAACTCTGTGGATTCTAAATCCGAGTGCATTCAATGTTAATCATGTTCTGTTTTGCTTTACACAAAGTATTGAAGACGTCTAAACACAAATGTCTTATATTTGTCCCACCGTACCCGCTTACTAGCATAACAAAATCGTAGCGACTAAAAGTCCTACATTACAATAGCAAAGTTTACAGAGAAATTCGCACGGTTAAGAAATCCCCGGTTACAGGGATAGGCGCCGCGGCCCCCTACCAGATATACCTCGCCTGGCTGAATGATCATCCCTTTGCCCCTAAACTACTTTCATAATGACGCCGAAAGCAATCTTGTTACCGTTTTATTGTTATTGAAAACTGGACATTATGATGCCATAAAACTTATCTCACAAATCGTTCCATTTAAGTTCTCCTTTTGTTGGCCTAATAGCTTTTGAAATCTATATTGCACTTAATTTCTTACTTAATGATTGTTTGTTAGCATTAACCGTAAGTAACCTTTGAATAAAGTTTTTAGTGCGCTGTTTGTTAACAGTACCTATAGAAAATAAAATGTTATATTTTATTGCATAAAAGCTTTTCTATGGATTTTAGATGGCTTACCATAGAATGAACTAATTACGCAGACTGTCCCGGCAAAACCTGTAACAAATAAAATTACATATTTTAGAGTAAAATATAAGTCCCATCATACTGCCTCGTGGGTCTAGGGAGTATGTGCTACCTTTGGATCAACGGTTCCCGGGTTCGATTCCGGGGTCGGGCAAGTGTCTTTGTCTAAACCAGAGGCACTTGCAAGGAGTCTGGGTGTCGTGTTCGTGAATTACATGTTTGAAAAACAGCCCCAGCTATACAGGTGTAAACACACAAATACAGGTAAAAATGATTTATTTGATGCATTTTCAAAGTCTCAGGGTGTAACCACACCAATCGATCGATAGTCGATCGATGCCATCGATCGATGGTAGAATAGATTAGTCTACGTCAATCGAGCTGCTTGAGCTCCCTATTGTCGTCGACCGATGTCATCCCAACGTCGACCGATACACCATCGGTCTGCTATCGATCGATTGGTGTGGTAACACCCTTATAGTTCATGTAAGTGTCAGTCACAACACAACATCTGAATTTAACAATCTTTATGCAACCTTGGCAAATATTCCCGAAGAATCCGCAGATTTCCATAGAAAGAAAAATCTGTCTTCATTTAAAATCCACAGCGCGACAAATCTATTCTATCCTCAGAGTTTCTTTTTAGCAGAATAAAGGAGACATTTTTTGTTAGGCCCACTGGATATGGTGACGTCTATTAACCGTGTGATGCTAATCACAATGTAACTAATTTATTATGGAAAACAGGGCATATTTTTTTGTAAAGTCTAACCGAGATCATAAAATAATAATAAAAATGTGAAAACTTGATAAAAAACTTAATTAATAAATATTTATGTTACATACCTAAACAATGTGTTTTTTCTTCTTATAATAAACATACCTTAGTGCTTACTGACTTTACCTGGCTAAATACTTTACATGAAATACTTATTTTAAGAGACGAATATGAAATTATAATGATGGCTATTAGGTAGGTATTTTGACAAGCCCTCTAGTTTAGATCAGATTTTTAGGTTATTTTGATGTTCACATTTTTGTCGTATTTCTCAGTATTCCGGTTAAAACATGTCTATCTAACTATACCATTGTAATCCAAAGATTATAAGGAATAGATCAATAAATGTTTCATTACTATACACCGAAATTTTATAGGGGGCCTATTCATCGAACAAGCAAAATTGTCTCCTTTTATACAAACAATTACATCGTTACATAAAAATTGTTTACATACACACACAAGATACCTACTGTGTATTTTAAGTCCGCCACAATTATCTGAAACAAGAGAAGGAAAGCTTCTAGTTTGACGTGTAGGTTGATTTAATTGGCTTGCTAATTTAACCCTCAATAATAGGTTATTTTTCATTAATTCTCCAAAACGATTCGTGATGCCAACTATATAAGTGTTCGAAATTTAGTTAGAATTTTATAATGACGTCAATTTAGGTTTAGACTAAATTGGCCTACATTGCTTGTTTAGACGGGACGCGACGGTCTCGGAAACTCGTTGTATTATTCCAAGTGCAATAGGGTGGATACGCGTCAAGGCAATTGTCCTATTTTCGTTTATATTTTTAACTAGCGGCCCGTCCCGACTTCGCACGGGTGCGATGTTACCCGCGGTAATTGTCGTACCGCGGGTGACGCCGCGGGGCGAAGCTAGTCAAAAATGTAGTCTAAGTAACTACTTATATCATGAGCTACCTACCAGTGAGTCCCGTCAAAATTGGTCCAGCCGTTCAAGAGATTAGCCGAAACAAACAGACAGACAGACAAAAATTAAAAAAAGGTTATTTTGGTCCGTGTCCTGTGTAATACTTACGCATTTAGTAAAACGTGGTTATTTTATTAATAAACAGACACTTCAATTTTATTTATTTGTATAGAGTATCATCACTACATAGTATAAAACAAAGTCGCATTCTTCTGTCCGTCCCTATGTATGCATAAATCTTTAAAACTACGCAACGGATTTTGAAGCAGTTTTTTTTAATAGATAGAGTGATTCAATGGGAAGGTTTATATGTATAACCCACCCCCGCTTTGCACGGGCGAAGCCGGGGCGGGCCACTAGTCTATCATAAAACTTCAAAAGCAATTACAACTACTCAGTCCTTAATTAATGATCCACCAATTACAAGTCAAGACTCTGCCAATTTCATGGAGGGCAAGTAGCCTACTGTGTCACTCTAGCCATTTGGATTGGCACAGGTTTTCGTATCAAGTTTTCCTTACCTTACGGCTGGTTTTCTACCTTGTAGTTTACTTTATTCAGCTCTCATGACGTCCTCAAAATGGATTTGAATCCGTCATCTCACGGAGAATTGACAAACGGCATACATGTGACTAACTTTGGCAAATCAAACACTTGTTTGATTGTGTCGAAAAAAAGTCTCTTAAATTCAATAAAATTCTAGGCCACCCTATGTAAACCACATCATTACAGTCTCACTAATATAGCAATTTTGGGTAATTATATCTACTCGTATAATGAGAGTTCGTCGCCTTTGTTAACTTAATCTGTGGTAGAAAACAGGCTTAGAAAATTTCGTTTGTTTTGTATAATAAACAGTTCATTAATAATTAAATAATGACTGTAGTTATTATAGTAAAATAAAGAAATAAAGAAGAAAAGAAGTAACTTTTATTTTTGTATTTCCTTTATTTTGTACTAGTGGCCCGCCCCGGCTTCGCCCGTGCAAAGCGGGGGTGGGTTATACATATAAACCTTCCCCTTGAATCACTCTATCTATTAAAAAAAACCGCTTCAAAATCCGTTGCGTAGTTTTAAAGATTTATGCATACATAGGGACGGACAGAAGAATGCGACTTTGTTTTATACTATGTAGTGAAGTGATTAGTTTATTTCAAGCTTTAGTCATAATTTTGATATATTTACGTAACTGTATGTATGTATTAGCAGAAAAATACGTGTTATATTATTATTATCAAATGTAACGGGGATTAGGTGACAGTGTTGTGCCGAGGGCAAAGCGTATACTGAGCTAATCCCTGCCGCACATGCTAATATATAATTCATTATAAAATGCACAATAGTTTTAAGAAAATTTGTGAAAATAAATGCTTTCATCTTCACTACATAGTATAAAACAAAGTCGCATTCTTCTGTCCGTCCCTATGTATGCATAAATCTTTAAAACTACGTAACAAATAAAATTACATATTTTAGAGTAAAATATAAGTCCCATCATACTGCCTCGTTGGTCTAGGGAGTATGTGCTGCCTTTGGATCAACGGGTCCCGGGTTCGATTCCGGGGTCGGGCAAGTGTCTTTGTCTAAACCAGAGGCACTTGCAAGGAGTCTGGGTGTCGTGTTCGTTAATTACATGTTTGTAAACTGCCTCAGCTATATAGGTGTAAACACACAAATACAGGTAAAAATGATTTATTTGATGCCTTTTCAAAGTCTCAGGGTGTTACCACACCAATCGATCGATAGTCGATCGATGCCATCGATCGATGGTAGAATAGATTAGTCGACGTCAATCGAGCTGCTTGAGCTCCCTATTGTCGTCGACCGATGTCATCACAACGTCGACCGATACCATCGGTCTGCTATCGATCGATTGGTGTGGTAACACCCTTATAGTTCATGTAAGCGTCAGTCACAACACAACATCTGAATTTAACAATCTTTATGCAACCTTGGCAAATATTCCCGAAGAATCCGCAGATTTCCATAGAAAGAAAAATCTGTCTTCATTTAAAATCCACAGCGCGACAAATCTATTCCATCCTCAGAGTTTCTTTTCGTGACAGAAGAATAAAGGAGACAATTTTTGTTAGGCCCACAGTATATGGTGACGTATATTAACCGTGTGATACTAATCAAAATGTCACTAACTTATTATGGAAAACAGGGCATATTTTTTTGTAAAGTCTAACCGAGATCATAAAATAATAATAAAAAGGTGAAAACTTGATAAAAAACTTAATTATGTTACATACCTAAACAATGTGTTTTTTCTTCTCTTAATAAACAGACCTAAGTACTTACTGACAAGACCTTACCTGGCTACCTGGTATTTACATGAAATACTTATTTTATGAGACGACTATGAAATTATAATGATTGCTATTAGATATTTTTGACAAGCCCTCTAGTTTAGATCAGATTTTTAGGTTATTTTGATGTTCACATTTTTGTCGTATTTCTCAGTATTCCGGTTAAACCATGTCTATCTAACTATACCATTGTAATCCAAAGATTATAAGGGATAGATCAATATATGTTTCATTACTATACACCGAAATTTTATAGGGGCCTATTCATCGAACAAGCAAAATTGTCTCCTTTTAAACAAACAATTACATCGTTACATAAAAATTGTTTACATACACACACAACATACCTACTGTGTATTTTAAGTCCGCCACAAGTATGTGAAACAAGAGAAGGAAAACTTCTAGTTTGACGTGTAGGTTGATTTAATTGGCTTGCTAATTTAACCCTCAATAATAGGTTATTTTTCATTAATTCTCCAAAACGATTCGTGATGCCAACTATATAAGTGTTCGAAATTTAGTTAGAATTTTATAATGATGTCAATTTAGGTTTAGACTAAAGTGGCCTACATTGCTTGTTTAGACGGGACGCGACGGTCTCGGAAACTCGTTGTATTATTCCAAGTGCAATAGGGTGGATACGCGTCAAGGCAATTGTCCTATTTTCGTTTATATTTTTAACTAGCGGCCCGTCCCGGCTTCGCACGGGTGCGATGTTACCCGCGCTAATTGTCGTACCGCGGGTGACGCCGCGGGGCGAAGCTAGTCAAAAAAGTAGTCTAAGTTACTACTTATATCATGAGCTACCTATGAGTGAGTCCCGTCAAAATTGGTTCAGCCGTTCAAGAGATTAGCCGAAACAAACAGAAAGACAGACAAAAATTTAAAAAAAGGTTATTTTGGTCCGTGTCCTGTGTAATACTTACGCATTTAGTAAAACGTGGTTATTTTATTACTACAAACAGACACTTCAATTTTATTTATTTGTATAGAGTATCTATCATAAAACTTCAAAAGCAATTACAACTACTCAGCCCTTAAATGATCCACCAATTACAAGTCAGGACTCTGCCAATTTCATGGAGGGCAATTAGCCTACTGTGTCACTCTAGCCATTTGGATTGGCATAGGTTTTCGTATCAAGTTTTCCTTACCTTACGGCTGGTTTTCTACCTTGTAGTTTACTTTATTCAGCTCTCATGACGTCCTCAAAATGGATTTGAATCCGTCATCTCACGGAGAATTGACAAACGGCATACATGTTCGTCAGGTCTTTTCATCGCCCATACCGCAGAGTCTGAAGACTAAAGTCTTTAATCAGTGCGTCCTACCCGTACTAACCTACGGTGCTGAAACGTGGACACTGACGGTGCGGCTAGTCCATCAGCTGAAAGTCGCTCAGCGAGCTATGGAGCGGGCTATGCTCGGTGTCTCGCTACGAGATAGAATTCGTAATGAAGTCATCCGAGCGAGAACGCGTGTCATCGACATAGCCCATAGGATTAGCAAGCTGAAGTGGCAATGGGCTGGCCACATCTGTCGTAGAACTGACGGCCGCTGGGGCAAACGGGTGCTACAGTGGAGACCACGTACTGGCAAACGTAGGGTGGGACGCCCCCCTGCTAGATGGAGCGACGATCTGCGACGGGCAGCCGGCAGCAACTGGATGCACAGAACCGAAGACCGGGTTCAGTGGCGAGCCATGGGGAGGCCTACGTCCAGCAGTGGACTGAAATAGGCTGATGATGATGATGATGATACATGTCACTAACTTTGGCAAATCAAACACTTGTTTGATTGTGTCGAAAAAAAGTCTCTTAAATTCAATAAAATTCTAGGCCACCCTATGTAAATTGTAAACCACATCATTACAGTCTCACTAATATAGCAATTTTAGGTAATTATATCTACTCGTATAATGAGAGTTCGTCGCCTTTGTTAACTTAGTCTGTGGTAGAAAAAAGGCTTAGAAATTTTCGTTTGTTTTGTATAATAAACAGTTCATTAATAATTAAATAATGACTGTAGTTATTATAGTAAAATAAAGAAATAAAGAAGAAAAGTAGTAACTTTTATTTTTGTATTTCCTTTATTTTGTACTAGTGGCCCGTCCCGGCTTCGCCCGTGCAAAGCGGGGGTGGGTTATACATATAAACCTTCCCCTTGAATCACTCTATCTATTAAAAAAAACTGCTTCAAAATCCGTTGCGTAGTTTTAAAGATTTATGCATACATAGGGACGGACAGAAGAATGCGACTTTGTTTTATACTATGATGATGATTAGTTTATTTCAAGCTTTAGTCATAATCTTACTAATATTATAAACGTGAAAGTTTGTAAGTATGGATGGATGGATGGATGGATGTTTGTTACTCTTTCACGTAAAAACTACTGAATGGATTTTAATGAAACTTTACAATAATATAGCTTATACATCAGAATAACACATAGGCTACAAGTTATAAAGATATTATGTGAATTACAACAATATAAACAAGTCGAATTCAAAATTTCTAATTGTCAAATTTTCGACCATATTAAACTATAGACAACATAACGTTTCGCTGTCAGTTGCGTTTTGTTAAAGTAGGTTTTATACGGACGGGATAAAAATCTCAGGTATCCTATGTCCAACTTTCTTTTTGTTTTAAATATATATAATGCGGAACAAAGTTCGCCGGGTCAGCTAGTTTTGATATATTTACGTAACTGTGTGTATGTATTAGCAGAAAAATACGTGCTAAATTATTATTATCAAATGTAACAGGGATTAGGTGACAGTGTTGTGCCGAGGGCAAAGCGTATACTGAGCTAATCCCTGCCGCACATGCTAATATATAATTCATTATAAAATGCACAATAGTTTTAAGAAAATTTGTGAAAATAAATGCTTTCATCTTCACTACATAGTATAAAACAAAGTCGCATTCTTCTGTCCGTCCCTATGTATGCATAAATCTTTAAAACTACGCAACGGATTTTGAAGCGGTTTTTTTTAATAGATAGAGTGATTCAAGGGGAAGGTTTTTATGTATAACCCACCCCCGCTTTGCACGGGCGAAGCCGGGGCGGGCCACTAGTAGTATATAAAAAAAGTAGCTGTCGTCAGTCCGTCCCTATGTATGCTTGAATCTTTAAAACTATGCAACGGATTTTGAAGCAGTTTCTTTTAATAGAGAGAGTGAGTCATCCATAATATTGTAGAGAAACACTGATAAATTTAGAGGATCATAATTGCACCCGTGCGAAGCCGGGGTGGGTCGCTAGTTATATAGTATAAAAAAAAGTCGCTGTCGTCTGTCCGTCCTTATGTATGCTTAAATCTTTAAAACTACGCAACGCATTTTGATACGGTTTTTTTTAATAGTTAGAGTGATTCAAGAGGAATGTTTATATGTATAACCCACCCCCGCTCTGCACGGGCGAAGCCGGGGCGGGCCACTAGTTTATTAATAAATGACATCTAAGTATTTAAACGCAAAATTATTTTACCTTGAGAGTTATAAATGTGAAAGCAAACGCTTGTAAGATACTTTTTAACCCCTAACACAATATTATATTACTAGCTGTTGGGCGCGGCTTCGCTCGCGTGGACTTCGAACCCGTGCTTATCTCTATGCATTTTTTTTTATGAATATAAAAGTGGTTATTGTGACTAAACTATGATAGTTAGATATGTGCTCTCGCGGACTTTTTTGTAGATTTTAATAAGACCTACAAACTCGTAGTACTTCATTTTGTTCTATTGTCAATCGTTTTTGCAGCGCACGCATAAATAGGCTTTCGATTTTACACCTTGGTTAAAATCGCAATTTTCATACGGATCCCTAATTCTTTTGAAAATAAAATATAGCCTATAACCTTCCTCGATAAATGGACTATCTAACACTGAAAGAATTTTTGAAATCGGACCAGTAGTTCCTGAGATTAGCGCGTTCAAACAAACAAACAAACAAACAAAGTCTGCAGCTTTATATATTAGTATAGATTATCATAAATTTTGGTATATAGATACACGGTATACTTTAGACACGGGTAGAAGCAATGATGTTAAAAGGTGTAGATAGGTTATAAGCGGTCAGCAAGCGGCACGTTAAAAGTAGGCTAATTAGCAAACCTGACCTCAGTGTTGCGCCGCTGGCGTCAACAAATGCACGTCAAGAGCCGTGTGTAAAAAGTGCTATAAAATAATTGAAAATGCCGTCGTGTGTTATGAGATATTGCACAAACTACTCTAACAAAACTTCTAAAAGTCAAGGAATCACTTATCATTCGTAACTATCACTGTTTCCGTTTCTGTTTTTTACAAATTTAAAATGTAATTCGTAAAATATGGCGGTAAAATCAATGAGTGGAACAAAAGTATCCTCATTACCAAGTGCAAAAGAGATAGATGTCATTACGCCTCACAGACTTGTCAAAATGTCTGATTTAATTAATCTATATTGTTTCTAGTGCATGTGACGACGCATCACAACAAATTATATTTGTCTCTATTTAGTACGTGATTATTAAATCATACCATCCTACTTTCACGACTCATCTAAAGCAGTGTGCATATTGCATATTCAGTTAACTATGTGTGCGTTGGCTTGCCATTTTTATAGATCGAATGTTGTACAGGTAACGTATCTACACCTTTTTACTTCTAACATCATTGGGTAGAAGCGATTTTGGTCGGAAATACATTCATTTTGCGGGTTGAAGGACCAACTTTGCATAAAACATCGTCATCTATAACTTTTTAATGAAAGCAGAAATTTAGCGTAAGCTTTAAACTAGCGCGGGTAAAAGAACTAAGTAATAAATTATGAATAGACGGTAGTAAGTTTTAGTGCGTTTTCTTTTCTTTTTTGTTTCCCGACTTTGTCATTTGTCTTTGAACTTTTTGCTTAACATGTAACGTAATGAAAGTCCTTTTTCTGTCTTAAATATAGCGAGCAGACTGACTATTTGAAGGCATTCTTATGAAATTATTCGCATAAATTTTGGTGTTGATATTTTCTTATATATGTGCCCATACCATCATACATCTCTTGTCCGTGTGGTGACGGATTTAGAATACGCAGTGTCAGCAACCCATTTCATTCCGGGGGTGTCGTAAGAAGCGACTAAAAGAACGCAGGAGGCAGGTCACCTAGCCACAAGAGAAGGAAAACTTGATACAAACCCTTTTTTTTTTTCGCCCGGCGTAAAATTCTTTATGGACTTCCTCACCGGCCACGGGGATGGCCAGCGAGGGGAGTGTGGGACTCTCCCCTATAGTGGGGGCCTACCCACTAAACCTCCCCGGGGTGCTCCAACTCGCGTCCTGTTGCGGCATTGTGGGATCTGATGTTGATACAAACCCTGTGCCAACCCGTCTTGCCAGCGTGTCACAGTAGGCTAATTTCCTTCCATGAATTTGGAGGAGGCCTGACTCAGTGTCGGGTCATTTATAGGCGGAAACGACCGTACACGTCACCTAATTACATCTAAGCCGCTTCACTAAATACTTAAACCAAAAAATAGAGCGTAGAACACAATGCGTTAAACAATAGACTACAATAGTAGTCTATTGTTTAACGTATACTGGCCTCTTAAAACTTGCATGCTTCCGTACTTCAGTGACAAAGTCTTCAGGTATTGTTTGCGAACTGCGACTGAATCCGCATTTTTTATTCTCTTCCATGTACCGTGATGATATTTTTCCAAGCTACAATAGCTGAGTAACAATTGCTTCGAGCGTTTCATTAATTCAATTTATTTCGTTGTTTTCTATACTCTAGAAAACAACGAAATATATAAGTAGTTTATCATCCATCTCGTTACCATAACACAAGCATTAAGTTGCTTAGCTTGTGACACGAGATGGCGTTGTGTGAAATGTCCAAGTATATTTTTTTTTTATACTACTTCTACTCAGCCCATAGATGACCCACTGTTGGGTCAGGCCTCCTACAGCTACATCGAGGTTAATTAGCCTACTGTGTCACGCTGGCCAGACGGCTGACACAGGGTTTTGTATAAAGTTTTCCTTCTCTTGCAGGCTTCTCTCTGTCGGCTCTTACGACACCCGCCGGACGGAATGGGGTGGTGAAACTATGTATTCTAAATCCGTCACCACACTGACAATACTGAGTAGACGGACAATACTGTATAGAGACTGATTAATTTCGCCGCTAAATTTTGATTACAAAAAAAAACCGTGTGGATTTAGAATACACAATGTCACCAACTTATACTATCCTGCGAGTGTATTAGGAGGTGACTATAGAAACGCAAGTTCAGTAGTCTTGCCAGCGTGGAACGGCAGGCTAATTTCTCTTCATCAATCCAAAATTTATGGTGAATTTTTAAATTTATGGGAACTTCGCGCATATCATCAACCAATCGCGTTTCTAAGCACGCACTTCCCCGCCATTTCCGCCTAAAAATTAATAAACTAAATAATATAAGAACACTGCAAAATGTAAAACGTTAAAATTGCATACATTTATGTCAAAACCATTGTCGTTACAGCCCATAAATGAACCACTACTGGGTCGGACCTCATCCAAATACATAGAGGGAAATCAGCCTACTGTGCCACGCTGGCAAGACGGGTTGGTACATGGTTTGTTTCAAGTCTTCCTTCTCTTAGCGCTAGGTGATCTGTCTCTTGCATTCTTACGGCACCCTAAAGATAGTATGGGTTGGTGACATTGTGTATTCTAAATCCGTCACCACAAGGACACTAAACCATTGTAGCAAGTTATTAATTACAAATGAAAGAGCAAAGTAAAATTCTCTTTGACGTTCTTTATCATTAAGCAACTGTAATTCCAGCATGAACATTTTGATACGAGTAGCCACTTAAAAGAAAACACTACTATCCAATTCCATTTGAGATTATTTTCTTTTAATTTATATCAGAATGGGTAGCAACAGTATTACGCTAGCTTCGTTTTAAATTACTTATTACACATACATACATACATATAATCACCCTCTTTACCGTAGGGGTACGCAGAGACCACTTCCTTCCACTTGCTACGATCCTTTTAAACTATTTTCGCTTCGTCCACTTTCATTATTCCCTTCATACATGCTATTCGGTTAAGGGGAACTCTTGACCTGGCCTTTTTTCAAGACGTCCCTAGGTCTAACCCTTCCAACAGTTTCATTCACACTCGCCTTAAAGACTTTTTTCCTCAATCGTTCTTCATTAATTCTCTCGACTTGGCCAAACCGTCTCAGCATACTGTTATCAATTTTTGTTACTACGCCTTCTTTCAGACTACAACGTTTCCTTATCTCACTTTTTCTTATCCTGTCACTCAGTTTAACTCCTATCATACTTCTCTCTCTCTAGTCGGTCCCTCATGACTGAGGATCGTGGTCATCAGTGGATGCGTTACATTTGGACCAGATGATGTGCCTCCATCGAGTCCTGTCCATGGCTTCCCTAGCAATACTGCATCTGGCCACCCTTCTCTTTGGTGTCATTCTGTCTGAAAGGCCAGAATACCTCTACAAAAAGCTTACATGGACCAGTGACCATAATAAACATAAAACTAGGGCTTTTTCATATCTTCTTATCACTCCTAGACATCGAACCGCGGCTTTTCGTGGCAGTTTTAAATTTGCTGCCACTAGATGCTGGAATGACTTGCCGCCACCACTCCGTGCCCTAAAATCAGTTTCTTGCTTTAATAAACGTTATAAAGAACATCTACTAACTATACAAAAACAAGATAAATAAACTTACCATTGATATACACTTATATGCCAGGTGGTTGTCATTCCAGCGGTCGATTTTGTGTCTGTTTGTTTCTATAGGTTTTACAAATAAATAGGTAGCGTCCCAAAATGAAATAAGATCAGTAGAATACAAAATCTATTCAACTCTTACGATAAAGCACACAAATAGTATCACTGCACGAGTTTATTTCACTCAAAATATTAACACAGCACACAAACAATAATTAATAACAGTACATATAGTCACAGAATAAACTAAAATACTTAAACATATTGAATCTAATCTCACCTACAATTCCTAGAAATGCATTGTTCGAATTTTGAACTGGTGAGAACCCCGCGCTTATTTGACGTCAGCTGTCAAATTGTCAATGTCTTCTTCTTCTTAGATTAATGGCTTGTCATGTTGTCAATGTCTTATTGCCTATCATAAATTTGTCAGCTTTTCTTTTCTTGTTTTTATAAATTCTATGGCGTAGACAGACTTTAAGCATAATTCTGATTTGTATCAACTTTTTTATATTTATTGTATGTATGTATGGATACCTAGCTGTCCGATGCCCGTGTAGTCGCTCAAGGGCCTAGCAGAATACCAGCGCTGCGTCATTTATTGTTATGATGTGGCATATGCTGAGCTATGGTCCTTTTTTGTTCTCACAAAACAGGATATTAAAAATTTGTTATTGTTACTTAAATATATTGTATTTTTACTTTTTTAAGTTTATCTTATTTGTAACTTGTCTTTTGTACCGCTCAGATGTGAGAACAAAATAAACACGTTTCTTTCTTTCTTTCTTTCTTTCAATACAACAAAGCTTGGAGGAGTGCGTGTCTTTTATTTGATCGGTCCATCTTGTAGGGGATCGACCTCGAGCTCGTTTGCCTTCAGTGTTCCTGATTACGCTCAGCTTTTCCAGACTTTCGTCTCCTCTTCGCACTATGTGACCGAAATACGATAGAATTCGTTGATGGCATACTGTAGACAGGCGGGTTTTGATTTTTAGTTCACAGAGTATCGATTTATTGGTGCGTTTTGCGGTCCAGGGTATCCTCATCATGCGTCTCCAGCACCACATCTCCAAAGCATCGATCCTTTGCCTCTCTCGAGCTCATACTTATGAACCTGGAGAAAATGATTATTATCAGAAAAAGCACTAAGACACGTCAAATGTTAGTCCAAAATTTAACTTTGCTATCCTATTGATATCGCGCATTTTACAATGTTTGAATTTCCATTTACCGCTTCTATTACTTCTATTTAACCCTTCTGGCCAGCGTGGCACAGTAGGTTATTTACCCTCCATGTAACTGGATGAGGACCGACTCAGAATTAGGTAATTTATGGGCTGAATACGTATACGCGGTAAATCTAACGCGGTAACTATTTTCAATGCCAAGTAATCACAAAAACTTATAATGGCTTCACCCTTAATGCCATTGATGTTGAAGAACTTTTAATATTCTTTTTTTTAGTAAGTTCAATTCTATGTTATCGTTCGTTCGAAATAAAATATGTTCCAGAATTATCTAATCATTTTTAATGTAGCTCGATCTGCAAAGTTAATACGAAATCTCAAAGTATGTATTTAGTAATAAGATCTCGTACAGCCAATTGTGTTAACACTAATGTGTTGAGTGTGTGTACATAAAAGTGGTTATTGCTCAGAAATACACAGACTGACTCATTAGTGGTAATAGTGGCAAGGGTTGAAAATATGAAACCGACAATATAAAAGTAATTGCTTTCTTAATTACACATTATACACTGCTTTGATCCTGCAGTAATAAAGCGAGTTTCAAATTATCTAGAGCGTGTCTGCTAAGTGTTAATTTTCAAATACTGTTTCTTTCAACTACTTAAAACTAAACTTCCGTGTACAGGTCTAATGTATTCTAACTCTATATCTAATTACAAAAGTCAATTATTTTAACTTAAACGAGTATTAATTTGACGACACGGTTGGCGCAGTGGTTGAGCGATCGACTGCTGCGCAGCATGTCGCGGGTTCGATTCCCGCACGGAAGAAATATTTGTACGACCTACAAGTATTTGTTCCGGGTCTGGGTGTTTTCTATCTATAATATCTATGTATTTACAAAAAATATGTATATAAGTAGTTTATCATCCATCTCGTTACCATAACACAAGCATTAAGCTTGGGACGAGATGGCGTTGTGTGAAATGTCCAAGGATATTTATATTTACCTTTTTTTAGATAGCCTGTATGATGGTAATCCGTTACCGTTGCCCATGGCCGTGTCGTGCCAGATTCAGAATACACAGTGTCACCACCCTATTCCACCCTTAGAGTGTCATAAAAGCCGTCGAAAGTGATCACAAAAATATCATGGGTTACAAATGACGTATGCTTACGCGAAATCCTTAAAACCTTAAGACTGATAACCACAAACACAGAACAACTAATACAACAATCAGATATAGAATCAATAAAATATAGACAAGTCAAAATAAAATATTAGTGAAAATGGCGATGTTGCTTATACGAGTACATTTATATCCCCCACTTTCATTAGTAAAGGAAGCATAGCAGACATAGAGATGGAACAGAATATAAATTGGGGGATACAAAAAACTGTGACGTGAATTGAATTTATGATAGGCACTGTATTCGTAAAGTATTAAATTAAGATTCATAAAAAGCTTGCTTTTGAGGAATCCTTTGTTAATTATAAAAAAAAACAGTGTCGAAATTTCAAACAGTTTTTTTCCTGAGCTGTATAAAATGAATCCAATATAATTAATAATTAATTAATTTTAATTCTTTCTAAGCGAAGATGCAGTACTGAATAAATTGAAAAAGCTTGATCACCGTAAAGGACCTGGATATGACAATATACCTCCTGTGTTCTTTCTTACATGTGCGAATCAGTTATGTTACCCTTTAGCGCTACTATACAACAAGTCTCTTAAACTTGGCATTTTTCCCAATGTCTGGAAAATTGCGAATATCATTCCGATTTATAAAAATGGAGATAGAAATCATTGTGAAAATTATCGACCAATTAGTATACTATCTTGCATTGCTAAGGTATTTGAATCCCTTGTCTATGATCATTTGTTTTATCATGTTACACCATTTATTTCTGATAAACAACATGGTTTTATGAAAAATAAATCAACCATATCTAATTTACTTGAATATAAAAACTATATTTGTGAAGTGTTTTCGAAATGTAGCCAAGTTGATGCTATTTATACCGACTTCAAAAAGGCTTTCGACAAAGTAAACCACACGCTATTATACAAAAAATTGATAACATTTGGGATACATGGTAATTTACTCAGGTGGTTAAAGTCATATCTGTATAACAGAAGTCAATTGGTTGCTTTGAAAGGGTTTAAATCATCACCGGCCTCTATTAAATCAGGGGTGCCCCAGGGATCTCATCTTGGCCCGTTGTTATTTAATATATTTATTAATGATTTAACTTTTAAATTACGTAACTGCTGTTTACTTTACGCTGATGACTTAAAAATATTCAAAGCTATTAATAACTTTAATGACCGCCTTGATTTGCAAGAAGATATTTTTAGGATATCGCATTGGTGCCGTGATAACTTTATGTTTCTCAACGTTGATAAGTGCTTTGTTATTACATTTACCAACAAACGCTACTTCACCGTACATAATTATACCTTAGATTGTATTTCGCTAGAGAGGAAAAATATTTGCAAAGACCTTGGTATCATATTTGATCAGAAGCTTACTTTTAGGGATCATTATTCCTATATTGTTAACAAAAGTCTAAAAATACTCGGCTTTGTAAATAGAACCACTAAAGATTTTAAATATTCACGTAGCTTTTTAACTCTATATTATAGTCTAGTCCGCAGTATTTTGGAATATGGTTGTGTTATTTGGTATCCTTCTTACTCTTTTCACTCTGATCATATAGAGAGCGTCCAAAAGAAATGCTTAAGAATATTATGTCGCAAACTTGATTTGGGTCGCATTGAGCCTGATTATAATAGGAGATTAATAAGATTTCACGTAACTCCTCTGCACGTGCGCCGTGTGCAATACGATTTATTATACTTGCATAAATTATTGCACAGTACTATTGACTCCTCATACTTATTAAGTACTCTTACCATTAACACCAGGCGTAACATGCGTGTTCCTGATCGTACATTTACCTTACGAACTTATGTCAATAATACTTCGTATTACAATCCTCTTACAAGAATGTGTCGTTTATATAACGAGATGTCTATGAATAACGCGGATTTAGACATTTTCAACCCTAGTCTTACCGCATTTAAAACTAGAATTCGCAACATCCTGAAACAGACCTGTTAGCTACTTTCATTAACTATAACTTTTATTATGTTTTACAATGATATTATGTCAATACCTTTCTAAATTTGATGAAAACTAAACTGTTAGCTAGGAACCTTTTACTTTAATTAACTTTAACTTTTATTATGTTTTATAATGATGTGTCAATGCCTTTTGGAATTTAATCTAGCCCATGCACCCACATGTTTATATTTTATTATTTTTCTGATTATTTTCTGTTACATTGTCCAAATAAATAAATAAATAAATAAATTCCCGCTATCCAAACTATATAGTATAGCAAAGCGTAGTGGTAGTGCTAATATATCACTACATATTATAAAACAAAGTCGCTGTCATCTGTCTGTCCCTATGTATGCTTAAATCTTTAAAACTACGCAACGGATTTTGAAGCGGTCTTTTTTAATAGATAGAGTGATTTATGAGGAAGGTTTATGTTTAGAATACATGCATAATATTGTAGAAAAACACTGACAAATTTAGAGGTTAATCATTGCACCCGGGGCGGGTCGCTAGTATAACATAAATTAAAAAAGCAAAAGAGCAACATTATCTGTTAAGCTGTCACGTCTAAAGGTTTCAAACGATTTTGTTAAAGAGAATATTAAAATTTAGCTTAGATTTCCAATATTTTCAGTTCCGAAGATATACATACGAGTACATCGAAGATATAAAATTGTTGTTAGCACCCAAAACCGAAAACACGAGTGGAAACAAGTTGAAAAAAATAATACACAGTCTAGCTCATATTCACAACGGAATAAGGAAATGACTTCATGTCTTAATACTCGTCGTTACATCAACTCGCCTAAAATTTTGACACGATTGATGAACATTCAAATATACTGTGGTGACTGCTAAAATAACATAAATTAGTTAAAAAAACAAAGCGATGTTTATTTTGTGTGATTTCCACAATCAAACATTTTTCGAGTAAAATCTCATAATATTTGATCGCTCTGGATCGGTGCCAAATAGGTCAATGACATAGTTCGTGCAACTAAACTAAAGCTATAAATAAATAAATATTAGATTAACGACGTTCCTCTGGGTTTTCGCCTTGTATTTTGGCGATCATATTAGGCTGAGTATACACTGATATTTCTTTTAAGAATAAATTATTTTGTAATGACGTGACTACTCGATTACAAATACCGATACTCGATCGAACGTGCAACGTTTAATAAAATTCAATTCAATTCAATTCAATTTATTTCAAATAAAAATCATACACTGTATACCTACACTAAACTTTACGACACAATAAGTTCTAGTACATGCATATAAAATATTCATACACAAAACTTGACCCAAAAGTATTTTGTTTTAATAATTTCTTATGTGCGGTATACGAAGATATTCTTTACCCCACGTGCTAGTCATAGACTGTGTTACGGCAGGGTAATACTGGAAATGAGGTTTTAAAGAAAAAAGCCGGATATTGTCGGGTCAGGATATTATACTTCCCCACCGCATGCTGGTAAAAACGCGTGTTGTAAAAGTAAACAAAACCCGGTACCCTTTGTGGTAGGATCTTATTGGTCCGTCCAACTAGCTACCACGCTCACATCTTAGTCTAGCGCCAAGCAGTAAAACTGTGTTTCGTCGTGTGTATGTGAGAGCCGGTGCCCGACAGGGCCTTTCCTTGAATTGCCTGCTCCATCTTACACCCCGGCGTTGCTTTCCATCACGCAAGCCTAGGGTCAAAGGTATTCAAGTAACTGATAATAAATAAAAAACTAACTAAAATCTTTATATAAAATTTGCCTGGTGTTAAATTAAGACTTCCTTTGAGAATCCATAACATACAGCAGAAATATTTTAAATCAAACTGAAACAAACCGCCGCCTCTCGGGGATAGGGTCGGTTATTATGTGGGACTCCGGAAACTATTATCGACCCACGAAAATCCCAGCGGTATGGGGGAATACGTCACGTCTGGGGCACCACAAGTTCGTGTGAACACATACCACTATGCCGCACATTTTTTTTTATGTCGCTGGGGAAATGCTTTACGCATACCACCGCCCCCCGGGGGAGAGGTCGGTGATTATGTGGGACTCCCGGGACAGAACCCGTATACCCACTAAAACCCCAGCGGTATACCCTCACACGGCACGCTTGGGGCGCCAACGGTTCGCGTAAGCGCAGTCAACGTTGACGCCCCGACGAGGTGCCCGCTACGCGGGCAAGCGACTATCAGAGAGGGCGTCCCGGACACTGGGACGCCCTCAGTCATCGAGGCTTTCGTCGGTGGCGGGTCCCCCGACCCACCACCGGCCTCTATGGCGAGGGAAGGAGGTGGGCGTACAGTCGCCTCCTCCTCCCCGGCCTCCGTCTGCGGCGCGGGTCGGCCAGGACGTCTTCCTCCCTGACTCGCTCCGCCGCCTCCTTCTGCGACATGACGTCCTCGCAGAAGGAGGCCATTGCTTCCCACCCCTCCTCGCTGTCGAGCATCCGTCCGATAAGGCTCGGCAGCGAGAGGTCTCCTCCGACCTGTGCCGCCAGGGCCCCACTATGACGCACTGTTCCATGAATTAAGAGGATGCCTGGGTTATTTGGTGGCTAAAATGCTGGTGGTGAATGTCGTGAACTCTGGAATAGATATGGAAGGACGATGTAAATAGAGATATGAAAAAAGTAGGGGTGAATGCAGGAATAGCTAGAAACGAGGATAAATCAAAGAAAATGATAATGTGCTGTCCCCTAATAATGGTATAAGGTAAGACAAATTATGGCGACTTCGAACGTTTACGTGAACGTGTCAAAATTACGTGCAATTCACATCATTAGTACGGCGATAAGGCAATTGTTTTTATTATAAAAAATAGGCGTACGTTTATCTCAATCTCGATGGAAGGCGAAGATGAGGCCTAAGATGATACTCGTTTACCTATATGTCTGTTCACTTTGGCCTTTGCCATAAACCATTGCCTGAATCAATCAATATAAACAAATTTTTCATTTCAGCCCATGAATGACCCACTACTGAGTCGGGCCTCCTCCACATTCACGATTGGCACAGAGTTTTGTATCAAGGTTTCTTTCTCTTGCGGCTAGGTTATCGGCCTTACGACACCCTTAGAATGGAATGGAGTGATGACTCTATGTATTCTTAATCCGGAGGAATATTGGACGTGGTATAAAAAAATTATTAAAGATGGAAATGGGATTAAGTCTAAGTGTTGGCATGTGTTTATATATGTACATACAAATTACTTTCAGGACACATTGTATTAACAGAAAAGGATAACGCAATACAATATAAAGGATAACTGTCTTTTGTATTGAGCTCAACAAATATATATGGAATGAACCATTTTGTGCAGATGTTATTGTATACAGAGTGTAAAAATACTCCAAGATACATTATCTCGTGAGAAAATAAATATGGCTAGTGTGATTCACAGTGTCAACACTCCATTCCATTATGAGGGTGTCGTAAGAGCCGACAAAAGGGCACAGCCGATAGCTTAGCCGCAAGCGAAGGAAAACTCGATATGAATTCTTCTTCACTATTTAGTCTAAATCTGTCACCACACCGATAATTATTTATTCAGTTGACAGGTATTAGGGAGCAGTATTCCGCGTGGTGAATTTGGAATACAAAGTGTACTCCACCCAATTCCATCCTGAGGGTTTCGGAAGAGCCGACACAAGGAAATGACAAGGCTGAAAATCTAGCCGTAAAAAAAAGAAAACTTGATTCGAAACCTTGTGCCAACCCGTCTTGCCAGCGTGGCACAGTATGCTAATTTCCCTCTATGAATTTGGAGGAGGCCCGACTCAGTAGTGGATAATTCATGGGCTTCAACTACGATTCTGCGTGGTTACGAATTTGTAATACAAAGTGTACTCCACCCAATTCCATCCTGAGGGTTTCGGAAGAGCCGACAAAAAGAAATGACAAGGCCGATAAAATAGCGGCAAGAGAAGGAAAACTTGATACGAAACCCTATGCTAACCCGTCTGGCCAGCGTAGTCTAATTACCCTCCCTGTCGCTGGAGGAGGCCCGACTCAATAGGGAGTCATCTAGTAGTAGTAGAATTTATATAGTATCATCAATACCTTCCTTAAGGCTATAGGGTTTTTGTCACACCATGTATACGATAGACCGACGACCTGGTTAAGGTCGCCGGAAAGCAGTGGATGCGGGCGCCCAGGACCGGCCTTTGTGGAGATCCTTGGGGGAGGCCTATGTCCAGCAGTGGACGTCTTTTGGCTGAAATGATGATGATGATGATGATGATGATGTATACGATAGTATATCCCAGTATCGGCGACACGGTTGGCGCAGTGGTTGAGCGATCGACTGCTGCGCAGCATGTCGCGGGTTCGATCCCCGCACGGAAGAAATATTTGTACGACCTACAAGTATTTGTTTCGGGTCTGGGTGTTTTTCTATCTATAATATGTATGTATTTACAAAAAAAATGTATATAAGTAGTTTATCATCCACCTCGTTACCATAACACAAGCATTAAGTTGCTTAGCTTGGGACGAGATGGCGTTGTGTGAAATGTCCAAGGATATTTATTTATTTATATTTAGTACTAGCTGACCCGGCGAACTTTGTTCCGCATTATATATATTTAAAACAAAAAGAAAGTAGGACATAGGATACCTGAGATTTTTATCCCGTCCGTATAAAACCTACTATAACAAAACGCAACTGACAGCGAAACGTTATGTTGTCTAGATAGTTTAATATGGTCGAAAATTTGACAATTAGACATTTTGAATTCGACTTGTTTATATTGTTGTAATTCACATAATATCTTTATAACTTGTGGCCTATGTGTTATTCTGATGTATAAGCTATATTATTGTAAAGTTTCATTAAAATCAATTAAGTAGTTTTTACGTGTAAGAGTAACAAACATCCATCCATCCATCCTTCCATCCATACTTACAAACTTTCACGTTTATAATATTAGTAATATATAAAACAGTGGATCCTGCCAGTTCAATAGAACCAGGTTCGATATTAGATACTAATGCTTAATGGATCGTTGAAAGGTTAAGGCACGGATGATGTACAAAACTTATTTTAGTTCCTTTACAAGAAAGCATTTAGTGTCAAAGGTAACCCCAAAATATAGTAAATGGATTTCTTTATGGTTGACTAAACAAGAAAAGTCGAGATGGCGTCTACTTTTTCTGGAGTACAAAGGTTAACTGAGCGGAAAAGGTGTTAAGAAAATACCTAATCTATTCTCGAATATCAACCTTATTATCAAAGCACAGAATTTGATTTTATAAATTGTTTTCCAGTTGGTGTTTTGATAGTGGAATTTAATGAATACAACGCATTTTGATGAATGGCTCCAGAGACTATTCATCACTGTAACAGAAGATGAGTCTGAATTATTATTTTCTCAAGTTTCTTATTGTACAAAGGAATATCTATAAATTATTTTCTCGCCGTTTCCTTAACCATTCGTCAATTAAATTCAATTCTCCGTTGCTTCGTCTTTCTTATTTATTTGATGAAATTCAAAGACTACTTGAAAAATTTACTTTGATAGATCCTTAATTGTCAGGTTGAGATCAGGTTTCAATAATACTTTTCACCAAAAAATATTGACGACTTTTGTCTATCTTCATTATTCCATATTTTTTCGAGTAGGTATATTAATTGAACTGATAATATAAGGGGCTGTCCATTAGTCGCGTGAATTTTTTTAACATTTTGTTTTTTTTTATTTTCATTTTTAACCCCTCCCTCCCCCTTAGTGATACGTGAGGTTTCATACCCAGACCCCCACGCCCCATTAAAAATCACGTGTATTTTTAGTACCTACAAAGAATCATACACTTACAGGTTACACTACACATGGCTTTTCGGTGTAGAAATCACGCGTATGACGAAAAAATAACGCATATCACAAAGGAATATTTCTTGCGCAAATAGTATTAGGTACTGCCAACCCCGCCTGCAAAATCTAGCGTTAAATTACATTATAATGTGTTTGCGGTTGCGAAATTATCTGCTCACTGAGCAAACATTTTGTTTGTAATAGGGACCTAAATATCAGTTAAATTACTAGTCGTCAACTCAAGTACCTTCTGAATTAACTGAACGGTGTTTAATGTGAGAAATTAGGCTATTCGCAACATGCTTAATGATGCATTTACTTCTGCACAAAATGAGTATCATTTTTCTAGAGGGCCTTATGTATTGCGGAAAACGTTGTTTACCATGTTAGTTGTTATGAAAAAAATACATTTTTGCTGTCTATGGTAAATAAAATTTGCAGTAAAGCTTAACAAAAGGATCAGGTTCTTGAAAATTTTCTGTACACTTTTTTTTGGAATACAAGATACTTAGTTATTTTACGGCCGGCGTATCTTGGCGAGTCTGAAACGAAACTTTAGCACATGTACACAGGTGAAGAAAAAATTATTATCATTTTATTTTATATTGATTTAATTTGTACTAATTGGTCACTGTATTAGAAAATTAAAAAAATATAATAACAGTTTTCGTCACGAGAATAGATACATGCGCCAAAGTTCGCAGAGCCTATGTTCAGACTCGCCAAGACACGCCGGCCGTAATATAAATAATGTTTAACGGTTTTCTCGAGTGTATTTTACTACCGTATGGAAATTACGGTGTGCAGCAATGCACAAAAATGTTAATAAATACTGTAGCTTACAACATTCTTATCTTCCCTTATCTCCAGCCATCGGCCTTATCATCAGGTCATAGGCTTTCCCTAAAGTGCGACTTAACGCCCTATGTTTAGCTTGTCGCATCCAGCTGTTGCCCACAGCCTTTCGCAGATCGTCGTTCCATCTAGCAGAGGGCCGCCCTACACTACGTTTGCCGATTCGCGATCTCCACTCAAGAACTAATCTACGCCAGCGGTTGTCAGTTCTTCTACAGATATCCCACTGAACTGCCACTTCAGCCTGCTAATTCTCTGAGCACATTCGGTGACTTTAGTCCTCTGTTAGTAGTCTCGTAGCGGGTCGTATTTTTCAGAGAAACTCCAAGCATAGTTCGCTCCACAGCGCGGTGCGCGATTTTATATTACTACGCTCAATTAATTTTAATTAATTCGCTTAAAATTAAATCAACACGCAGTCGGAAGGAAAAACAGATTATAAATAATTTTTGGGAGGAAATTTGGCACAGTTAAATTAGAATTTAATTTAAGTCGATAATATAGCAACAGTAAAAAAAATAATAGATGTAAGATACGTAGAAAGGTTATAAATGGCTTTATTGCTCAATAAATTTGAAAAAGATACTCTATGAACTAGGGAATAAGATATTGCTTCTAATATGAGGAAGACCAATCATTATATCATAGGTAGGTACTATGTGTTAGCCAAAAAAATAATATTAATAATTATTCTTTTGTCATCATCGTTTCAGCCGAAAGATATCTTCTCCTGGACATAAGCCACTCTAAAAGATTTTCACGAAGGCGGTCCTAAGTCATCTGCAGCCGTCATTTTCCGGCTGTTTAACCAGGTCGGTGTTGGAGGGCTACTAGCAGTTCCGGTACGCGGCCGCCACTAGAGGACCTTTCTATCCCATCGGCGGTCAATCCTACGAGCTATGTGGGCTATGTCGGTGAATATGATTCGCCTGCGTATCTCAACATTTATGATTTGATCTCGCACAGAAACTCCAATCATAGCATTCTCCAAGTCCCTTTGGGTGACATTGAGCCTTTTAACGGAGCACATGGCGAGCGATCACGTCTCTGTACCTGTAACTAATCTTACAGGTAAACTAATCAGGTGAAATGTCTAATTACATTTGAGTTGTATGGAGCCATTTGGATAAAATGAACACCGTCATAACATTAGCTATTTTAAAAAAATATATCCCCCAGCCGGATATCAAACATGACGTTTTAAAAAACATACAGTAATTTTGTAATAATTTTATCAAATTCTAATAACATAATTAATGTCATATGTGGTTAGACGAAACCCTTTTTTGTTTTTTTTTTGTTCGCCCGGGGTAAAATCCTTTATGGACTTCCTCGCCGGCCACGGGGATGGCCAGCGACGGGAGTGAGGGACTTTCCCCCATAGTGGAGGCCTACCCACTAAACCTCCCCGGGGTGCTCCAACTCGCGTCCTGTTGCGGCATTGTGGGATCTGATGCAGAACCACGGTTAGACGAAACCCTATGCCAACCCGTCCGGCCAGCGTGGCATAGTAGGCTAATTACCCTCCATATACCCTCCATGTTGGAGGAGGCCCGACTCAGCAGTGGGTCAGTTATGGGCTGAGAAGTATGGTTAAACGATGACGCGAATCAGAGTGGTACAGTCTTAATTATATGTTATGTAAAGATTATTAACATAAAATGGCAAATGTGATTACCATACTCATTATATTAACTTAAATCGAGGGATGAACAGACCTCGGAATTATCGTAGTGTGTAAATTGAAATGTTAATTAATTTTAATTGGTTGCAATGTGCTTGAGAGCTGTGATAAGCGCAACATGAGATTTGAGCTACAGTCTCAAATACGTATGGAACTAATAACTGTAATGGCTCACTTAGGTTTCCGCAATTAACCCATAAATGACCCACTGCTGAGTTGGGGGGTTGGCCCAAGGTCTTGTTTGAAGTTTTCTTTCTCTTGCGGTTAGATTCTCAGCATAGTCATTCTTGTCAGCTCTTACTACACCCTCAGAAAGGAATGGGGTGGTGACATCATATATTCTAAACCCGTCACCGCACGGATAATAGTTACAACCATGGCAGCATAAAAGTAAAAACAAAACTTCTTTTTCCTTTGTTGTTACAATTAATATGGTTTTATCTTTTAAGCTACTAGAACAAACAACGAAAAGATATGCTAGGCTTTCTTTTGAAAGAAATAAAAATAATTCAAGGATTAAATACACAAAAGGTTTAACTCTGTCGCATCGGAAATGAAACCTATGACCCTATTTCCGGTTCAAACACGTCCCTCTATTGTGCACGATATTTTAAACGTCCTTGCTCAGTATTACTTTTATTTATCTACTAGCTTTTGGGCGCGGCTTCGCTCGCGTGGACTTCGAACCCGTGCTTATCTCTATGCATTTTTTTTATGAATATAAAAGTGGTTATTGTGACTAAACTATGATAGTTAGATATGTGCTCTCCCGGACATTTTTGTAGATTTTAATAAGACCTACAAACTCGTAGTACTTCAATTTGTTCTATTGTCAATAGTTTTTGCAGCGCACGCATAAATAGGTTTTCGATTTTACACCTTGGGTTACAAAATCGCAATTTTCATACGGATCCCTAATTCCTTTGAAAATAAAATATAGCCTATAACCTTCCTCGATAAATGGACTAAATCGGACCAGTAGTTCCTGAGATTAGCGAGTTCAAACAAACAAACAAACAAACTCTGCAGCTTTATAGATTAGTATAGATATAGATAACTACATATATAATAAATAACTTCAAGTGTAGTGTAGTGTGTATTGTAAATACAAATGAAAGTATACAGGGTAATTAGTTAAATATTCGCAGATTGTTAAAATTGAAACTACATTATAAATCAGAAATATCGAAAAAGGCTTTTGAGCCTTTTTGATTTAGTAAAACTAAAACTCGGCGACGTTGGCCTATGATATTACTTCTCAGGATCGTACCTATCTAGTACTATTGGATGCTGCATTGATACACAGGTTTTAGTCCTGGCTAGGAATAATGATAATTTATAATTTCAATAATGCAGTTTCAATTTGAGCATTTTTCGACATTCCTTTCATGTTGCTTATTATCATCATCATTATTTCAGCCAACAGACGTCCACTGTTGGACATAGGCCTCCCCCAAGGATCTCCCCAATCTCCATTATGTTGTAAATATTAAAATTTCACCCTGTATACAGATAAATAAGAAAACGTGTTTTTAAATCAATATAAGTAGTTGATGTAAAATAATGAGTCCTTTCATAAGATGCAGTAATACGTTTGTAATCAAACACTTTTAACGGATTTTTTAAAGAATTGGCAGATTTACAATATCTTCTTCTGGTTCCAAATTCAAATAATAACCGCTGACGAAGTCGCGGGTTGTTTATCGTCATCAAATAAAACGTAAGTTAATCTCAGTAGGCAAAAGAAGTACATACACCCCTCTATTCCCGATTTATTTTCAGTAAAAGGTCAAACATTATATAGGGAATTTTCCTCTTTGTAAGGCGAAGCTAATGGCCTAATAAATAAAACAGAAAGGTTTTTACACGGCTAAGTAAACATAGATGGCAGTTGTTACCTATAAATATTACCGGATATTTTTTTTATGCATTTTATCGATTTGATCGCTATGGAATTTCACAGAACCACTCACTGAACTGTTGATTGTATACGTATATACGTTAAAGTATACAGCTAATGTGTAAAAGTTCCGTCATGTGTAAAAGTCAGTAAAAGTCCCGTCAGTAACAATGTAATTTCGCTTCTTAGGTTTTGTTGCAAGTACTGTATGGAAATGCATTAATAATTAGATTATGCTAACTTTAATTTTGACATTAAAATAGGCGCTTAGGAATACATTTACAATAAACTAAATCAAAAGTTGATTGTAGAGACTTTGCATTGCATTCACCCACACCGTTACAAAAAAGAAGGACAAGACGAACAAAATGTCATGGTTTTTTAAACTTGCTGTCAAATACAAGCGTTCAAAAATCTTCGGTAAAAGTGGCAAAGCAAATAGAAGTATTGACAAGCGGGTATAGCGGGACATTTAGCTTGTTGTCTGAGGTTAGTTCAGTATTTTTCAGAAATCAAACGTCCCAAAGTAAGTTAATTTCAAATGCACTGATCATCTTCATTATGCCAGTACGCAAAACAGTTGAAAGAAAATAAATTACATGTGAATTCCAACTGGGAAATGGCTATCCACTTACAGCCTCGTGAAGGTTATGGTTCAGTGAGGGCCATCATCATCATTAAGAAAAGCCACTACATTACAGGATGGATGTGGACCAAAGCCGCCCATATTCATCGTCACACATTCATGCGATTTTTGCGACCTTCACAAGATCATAGGATCATGTGTGGTAAGCCTACCACGCGATAACAGATGAAAAGCTAACCTTAGCTTAAAGATATTCGTCGTCGTCGTTTCAGCCCATAAATGACCCACTACTGGGTTGGGCCTCCTCCAAATTCATGGAGGGAAATTAGCCCACTGTGTCACGCTGGCAAGACGGGTTGGCACAGGGTTTGTGTCAAGTTTTCCGTCTCTTGGGACTAGGTGAACTGCCGCTTGCGTTCTTTTAGTAGCCTCTTACGACACCCTGAAGTTGGTATGGGTTGGTGACTGCCTCGTTGGTCTAGTTGTTAGATGTGCCGCCTTTGGATCAACGGGTCCCGGGTTCGATTCCGGGGTCGGGCGAGTGTCTTTGTCTAAAGCAGAGGCACTGGCTCGGAGTCTGGGTGTCATTTCTATCTATAATATGTATGTAATTACAAAAAAAAAATGTATATAAGTAGTTTATCATCCATCTCGTTACCATAACACAAGCATTAAGTTGCTTAGCTTGGGACGAGATGGCGTTGTGTGAAATGTCCAAGGATATTTATTTATTTATTTAATGATGTCTTAGGTTTTACGATCATTGCACATTGCGGTAAATGACATCATGAAGCTTAACTGTTAAAAGAGCACGATCAAAACCGATGTCATTTACCGCAATATCTTTTCTATTTGGACACTTTAGAATCACCCTGTATAATTGACGAATACACATTGACATGGCTATTTGTGTTCGGTATTCGTAGGTTGTAAGTCATCGTCGATGTCGGTTCAGCCCATAAATGACCCACTACTGATTCGGCCCCCTCCAAATTCGTGGAGGGAATTAGCCTAATGTTCCACGCTGGCAAGACGGGTTGGCACATGGTTTGTATCAAGTTTTCCTTCTCTTTCGGCTAGGTGAACTGCCTGTTGCATTCTTTTAGTCGCCTCTTACGACACCCTCAAGACGGTATGGGTTAGTGACATTGTGTATTCTAAATCCGTCACCACACGAGCAAAGGTGATAAGTAAGCCACTCTTATTTGCTATTTTTGTATTCCATCCACAATTTATAATAGAGATATATATATATATATATACAATATATCGTCTCGGTAGAGGAAGAAGTAACTAAGTCTTATAAAATGTTACGCCATTTTCAACTTAACTTGCTGATATCTTAGGTTGAAAATTAACTACATAATTTTGAAGAATTACTTAATTCTCGCTCTACGGGGACGATATATTATGTACGCGAAGTGAAGAATCATTAATTACGACGAAGTTTCCTGGTAAATAAAGTAAGAAAGGGAACACAGATGAATAAATAAGGACAATGTTGCCGATTTTTTACGAGTGTTTACACAAGCAGACGTTTGTCGGAGGATAAACGTAACATGGATTAATAACATAAACGAGTTGACAATCGAATGACAAAACAATATCTGGTATCGTTTGATGATTGGGAAGTAGGTATTTTTTTATATTACACCTTAAAGGTTTAATCGACAATGTTTTCTGATGTGATAGACAAGTATATTGTTACATAGCATTTGATGTTCATTTATTAACTAGCTTTTTCCCGCGAGTTCATCCGCGTGGTATTTTACAATGTGCAAAACCTAGTAACTATTGGCTCCTGAAAAATGGGTGGGAGGGAGTAAGCGGGTGAGGGGGAGTGTGTTAATAAAAGTAAATTCTAAGTTACTCCTTGTTACCTATCTGCCAGTGAAAACCCCGTCAAAATCAGTCCAGCCATTTCAGAGATTAGCTGAAACAAAAAGACAGACTGACAAAAATTGTTAAGAATTGTATTTAGGTATATGCACACTTAGTGATAAGCGGTTATTTTATTAATATTAAAAACAGACACCCCAATTTTATTTACATATTTTTAAAGATAACTTATCAAGACTGGTCGTATATATAAAAATGAATGTTTGTCTGTATGTCATATAAATAATCGTAAACTATGCATTTGATCATGTGATGATCTTCAGCAAAAGTGTTTTGCATGAGCCCAGGAAGAATTATGAACAAAAAAATAATAATAAAAAACTCAATCATTTATTTCCATTCAACGTATTTACAGGTGTTATTGGAACGTCGAAAGTGAAGTTAGGATGCTAGTTGCTTGTTCCAAAAAGTAGATCCTATGGAGAAGAACAAGCAAGAAACTCCATTGACACTCTTTTTATCATGTGCCGTAGCAACGCACGCAGGGTACAGCTAGTCACTACATAGTATAAAACAAAGTCGATGTCGTCTGTCCGTCCCTATGTATGCTTAAATCTTTAAAACTACGCAACGGATTTTGAAGCGTTTTTTTTTATAGATAGAGTGATTCAAGATGAAGGTTTATACATATGTGTAATACATGCATAATTGCACCCGTGCGAAGCCAGAGCGGGACGCTAGTTGTAAATATATACCATGGACGTGACCTATCTGTCATTCCATTACATTATAAACACGTCTCGGACAGCCCAGTCGCCGTGGCACAAATATTCAGCGCACGGTTTTAATAAAAGTAAATATTCGCGATATCCGGGCTTGTTGAGATGTTCGTTGTACGCGCCTCAGCTCAGTTTGTAAACTTTTAGCAATCACTAGGCTTGGAATATCTTGGGGGCCGTGTGTAGTTAGAATACATAGTGTCACCACCCCATTCCTTCACTGAGAGTATGGAAGAGCCGACAGAAGGAAATGACGAGGCTGAAAACCAGCAAAAGAAGGAAAACTGTATATGAAATCCTGTTCATTACCCACCATGTAACTGGAGGAGGCGCGAGTCAACAGTGGGTCATCTTAGAGCTGATAAGTAGTAGTGGTAGAATAAACAATTAGGGATATAGTTAACTAGCGACCCGCCCCAGCTCCGCACGGTCCAATTATGCATGTATTACTTATTATACATATAAACCTTCCTCTTGAATTACTCTATTTAATAAAAAAACCGCTTCAAAATCCGTTGCGTAGTTTGAAAGATTTAAGCATACATAGGGATGGACAGACGACAGCGACTTTGTTTTATACTATGTAGTGATAATAATAATAAGTTTACTGGCACAAAAAAGGCAGAAGCACACTAGCCTACTGTGCCACGCTGACCAGACGGGTTGGCACGGCATCCCACAATGCCGCAACAGGACGCGAGTTGGAGCACCCCGGGGAGGTTTAGTGGGTAGGCCCCCAGCCCACTATAGGGGAGAGTCCCACACTCCCCTCGCTGGCCATCCCCGTGGCCGGCGAGGAAGTCCATAAAGAATTTTACCCCGGGCGAAAAAAAAAAAAAAAGGATTTCTCATCAAGTTTTTCTTTTCGTCAAGTTTTCGGTCTTATCATTTCCTTTTGTTGGCTCCTACGACACCCTCAGGATGAAATCCCAATTATAATACTTGAAAGTCCAATTACTTGGAGGATTAGCCTACTGTGCCACGCTGGCAAAACGGGTTGGCACAGAATTTGTATCAATTTTCCTTCTCTTCAGACGGGGTGACCTGCCTCTTGCGTTCCTTTAGTCACCTCTTACGACATCCTCAAGATGGAACGGAGTGGTGACATTGTGCATTCTAAATACGTCACCACACAGATAACTGATATCATCATCACAATTTCAGCCCATAAATGACCCGCTACTGAGTCGAGCCTCCTCCAAAATGGAGAGTAATTAGCTTACTGTGCCTCGCTGGCAAGACGGATTAGCACAGAATTTGTATCAAGTTTTCCTTCTCTTCAGACGGGGTGAACTGCCTCTTGCGTTCCTTTAGTCACCTATTACGAAAACCTCAAGATGTAATAGCGACTTGTGTATTCTAAATACGTCACAACACAGATAACTGATATGCCGCCATTTATTTGACCAAGTTCACGAGTTACCTTGAAGAAAACGTCTCCCAAATTCTTCACACAAAATGTTCATTACCGCTTGTCAGCTCGAAAATCAAGACCTAGTTCTCGGAATTGATGCGTTTATCCTCTGCCCGCAAACGACGCACCATAAGGCACGTCCTAACTCCGCCAACATTTTCGTGAAACCTTAAGAAGACAAATGAGTGTCTCGTTACCGCTGTCCCCCTTCCCTTGCTATAGGAAAGTCTTTGCGGGTGATGCCATAGAACTGATCCAATCGAGAGCAAGGTTTCGCTTTTGTTTTACTATTCGGTACATGATAGAATTATTCACAACACGACTTAGACTAATCGATAATAGACTTTATCAAATGATAATTTGAATATAAATTCATTTGAAATTTTTTGTAAAAAAGTATGACTTGACAACACATGAGTGCCTACTACAGTTGACAAAATTATATAAACATAGCCGTAAATTTCGGTATTTAAATTACATCCTTATACTACTGCCATGCCTGAGTCGGGCCTCCTCTTATCATAGGGATCATTATTGGCCTACTGTGCCAGACTGGCCAGGGTTGCCACAGACCGAGGTCCCCAGGGTCCCGGAGCATGCTCTCCTATCGGGGAGTGTATCCCGTGGCCCTGGTTCGGACATTCGAGGATCGCCAACGGTTTTAGTGGGTAGGTCGGGGCGCAATTTACCATCTCTACGCGCCGCGGAGTCCCGCATAACCCAGCTAGTCCCAACGGCCGGGAGTCCGTGAAGATCTACGACGTAAACAAACAATAAATAAAAGGATATGTTCGAAGTATTTCTTCTCTCTGATATTTCCTTTTGTCATATCTTACTACACTCTCAGGACGGAATGTGGTGGTGATACTATGTACTCTCAATCCGTCACCTCTCGGACTATGTCCATATTGGTCATGGACGTATATATTGGTTAATATGGTAAATCTTTTTCGAAACACGGTATTTCAAAAGTTAAATAATATCAATTTGGTTAAATGTTCTTTCAATGGAAAACTTTTAATGGATTTATCGCGTGTATTTACTTTTTAATGGATTTATCGCATGTATTTACTTTTAATGGATTTATAGTTATGTAATTTTCAAGGTTTCGTATCTTGATGAAATTCAGATTTGATCAATTTAGTGACTGAAGCCCAAGCAGGTGGTATTTTCCAACCATCCTTTCTATTGAAATTTGGATGGCATATATGAAATAGTCCTTGGCAAGGACTTGGGATCCATCAAAGTGAATGTAATGGGAGGTCTTGTTGAAATTGTGCATATTTCGTATATATATAATAAGAAAATTTAATTTGTATGTTGTGTTAACCTAACTTAATCATAAAATGTTTTTATGCAATGGTTACAGAATAAAACTGTTTTGGTATATTTAAATTTTAATCGAAACGGTTCGAAGCGACCAAACAGTGTATAGTTTTATGCACTATTGAAGGCTATAAATAATTTTATAACTAAGTCGGTTACTCAATAATAAAATGCGTAATTGTAAAGTGATTTATGAATAGTTTTATTGCTTCCAAAATACTACCGATTCCGATTTAAGACTTGGGGTAATGTACTCTGCATTATTTTTAGACACAAATAAATTCGTTATAATAAAGTGGTTGAGCGACCGACTGCTGCGCAGCATGTCGCGGGTTCGGTTCCTGCACGGAAGAAATAATTGTACGACCTACAAGTATTTGTTCCGGGCTGGGTGTTTTCTATAATATGTATGTATTTACAACAAAACAAATATATAAGTAGTTTATCATCCATCTCGTTACCATAACACAAGCATTAAGTTGCTAAGCTTGGGACGAGATGGCGTTGTGTGAAATGTCTAAGGATATTTATTTATTTATAATGCCACGACGGCCGCAGTTTCTATAATAAAAATACTACGTTGCTATTAAACTATGATTTTACTAGCCGTTGCCTTCAGCTTTACTTGCGTGGTCCTAGATCTAGATCACTGCTGAGTCGGGCATCTTATTACATAGCCGCATATAAAAAAAGGATCCTTTTATCGGGTCCTATGACACGCTCAGGATGGAATGGGGTGATGTTACCTTGTATTCTAAATCCGTCACCACACGGACAAGAACACCTGCATTCAAAGAAAAAAAACGCATCATAATCATCATCCTTTTGGAGTTACCATGCCACACGCGGCAAATTTATGACACCGCTTTTTTGTCGGGAGTTTAAAATGTAAGACAAACTGTATTTGCAGTCTGTCGTCTGTTATATATATGATATTAAGCTGTCCAGTTTGGTGATCTCATTTTAGAAACTCATAACCCACATGCTAAAACGAGACACAGGATAGGCTGTTTCAACATGCTAAAACGAGACACACGTCATGATAAGCTGTATAAGTCAGCATCCCTAAAGCAAACATTATATTCGAAAAATGTGCTAACAACGGTCTTGAAGTTCTATTATATCAGTCCTATACATGGTAGTTTTAAAGTCTAAATTTGAATGAGGTGGATTAAAGAATTTTTGTAAACTGGATTGAAATAAGCTCGGATTAGTGGACATGTTTAAATAAAATAACTTTAAAAAACGTTTGTATTTTTATTAATCTTTTATCTATGACTCGAATACCTTTGACCTTAGGCTTGCGTGATGGAAAGCAACGCCAGGGTCTTAGATGGAGCAAGCAATTCAAGGATAAACGAAACACTGCGCCGGACTTAGATGTGAGGATGGCAGCTAGCCGGGCGGACCATTAGATCCTACCACCAAGCGACCAAGTGGTTGGGTTTTGTTGACATTTACAACACGTGTTTTTTCGCAGCGTGCGGTGAGTATCTGTAATATTCTGCCCCGTCCTCATACGGGTAAATCTGATAGTGATTGTCAATGCAGTTATTCATTGCAAACCTACAATTGTTTAAAACATAAACGGCTGGATTATATGAGACTATTGTAAAGGCTATGGCTAAGGCGGTACAGTGAGCAAACCATACGAAGGAACGGAATACTGGTTTTAAGTGAAATCCCGTTTACACGTAAATGATGGATTTGGAATACACAATGTCACCAACTCACACTATACTGCGAGTGTCGTCGGCTGAGAATCTTGTCGCAAGAGAAGGAAACCTTGATACAAACCCTGCGCCAACCCGCCTTACCAGCATGGCACTGTTAGCTTTTTCCCTCAATTTATTTGGAGGAGATTCGACTCATTAGTGGGTCATTCATGACCTGAAATTATGATGAAGATATTTTTATTAAACCGTTTCGATCGAAAACCCGTCGAATCATACCGCCTAATCATTGAGCAAGTCAACCTCAAATATGCTACTTAGTTCTGTATTTTAATACAAAATAATGTCAGATCTAGGATTAGTTTTATTACAGGTTGAGACCCAAAGCACTGTAATAAAACCTAGGGGCCTTGGGACCGGACACTGTACTTTCCCATATAATAATGGCAGAGCTTTGCTGCCCCAAAGGCTATCTATCCGTTCTCAAGCCTACGTGGGTCGTATTAACATTACTGCATTGATTAAAATTGTATCCCCGGCCTTAGTCATAATTTACTCCAAGATTGTGGGCCGGGGTCACGTGTCTTTGTATACAAACTTTGTGTTCTAGAATATATTAAATTCCATTGTTTTGAAATTAGCGTGTATTTTAGAATGGTCTTTACCGCGACTACTTCAAAGCATTCGAATCTTCTGGAAGTAAATGTAACCTTACCAATGATCCTCCCAGATATGACATATTCAGGCTATATAGGACGCAGCGCATAAAAGATAGATAGACCCTGTGCCAATCCGTCTGGCCAGCGTAGAACGGTAGGCTAATTCCCCTCCATGTAACTTAGGGAGGCTCTACTCGTTAGTGGATCATCTATGGGCTCAATAATAGAAATTTCATTAACAATGGCGACGACTCGAACTTGCAAACATTTGCGATATATATCTTGATAAGGTTAAATTCTGTGAATTATAATCTCGTTAGCGTGTAATAGACTTCACATTAGAAGTCTATTACAAAGCAATCACGACTCTTTGCAGCACACATAAGGATGAAATTGTGAACTTTGAAAGTATTGTACATAATTAAATGGTGCACCAATATTCACATTATAATTATTAACTTAAAATCAAAATAAAAATCAAAACTCATTTAATCAAGTTGACTCATTTGAGCTCTTTTGAAAAGTCAAACAATAAAATATAATAAAAATTACTTATTTTATAAAAAAAAATTTACCATCTACCACCGGTACGGAATGCACATCTACAGAGAAGAACCGGCAAGAAACTCTGTAGTTGCTCTTTTTAGATCGCCATTTTTGGGTACGAGACTGGATATAAGACAAATTTGTGAGAGCAAACTCGCGCAATAGTTGCAAAGGGCCAAACATCAGCCAGATCTAGTCGACAATAGTAACCTTCTAATGCCCAAGCCAACCGACCCCCAGCAACGGCACCTGTTCACAAGCATGACGCATGCGGCAGCCATTGCCCTCCTCAACCATATTGCAGGGAATAGAACGACCCGCCGCACGACACCACCACTGCCATGAGTCTTAAAGTGAGCATGATAACTCGAGCACCAGGGAATTGAACATTTCAAAAAGTTATAGTTACTAATAACGCGATAATGATGTTTATAATTTTATGCATTTTCAGCTTTTTCCGATCTTATGATATACTCACTGAATTTTATAGAAAACTAGCTGAGCACCATCACATGATCAAATGCATATGTTACGGTTCTATAAAGGATATACAGACAAGTATTCTTAATATCTAAAATAAATTACGGCCAGTCAGGTCATAAGGCCTTCCAATGTTCTGCCATGCCGCACTGTGCCGTGTGTGCGGCGGCAGGACGTAAATCCGATCATCGATGTGGACGCAAAACCTGCACCACACCAAAAACTGAGAAGAGGCCGGCCGCTGGGATAGCGTCGCAGACCACCCGCTCCCAACCCTCTGGCACAGAGGGTCTGGCCGAGACTGTGCCCATGGAACCGTGTCCATAATGGTCCAGTTGACACGGTTCCTACAAACGAATTTAAACCACTGCGCCCGCGCCCAAGATCTGCTAATGCAAAGCGTGGCGCAGATGGGAATACATCTAGTGGTAATCGCCGAGCCATACCGAGTCCCGACATACAACGAATGGGCAACAGATTTGGATGGCATGGTGGCTCTCTACTCGAGAGCGATGACTGGAGCCCCCCCTCTACAATACATACAAAAGGGCAAAGGCTGGGTTGCAGCAGAGGTCAAGGGGGTTCTCGTTGTCGGCGGGTACTTCTCCCCGAACAGAAGTCTCGCCGACTTCAAGGAGTACCTCAGACAGCTCGGTGCAATAATTATGGGTCGTAGAACGAGACACGTACTCCTCGCGGGGATACCTCAACGCCAAGTCCGTGGCGTGGGGATCACCAGCGAGTGACGCACGTGGCAATGAATTATTGGAGTGGACCCTGATGATGAGTCTTAGGACCATCAATGTCGGAACAGTGCAAACATGTATACGGAGAAACGGCGGGTCCATCGTGGATGTAGGTTTTGCGAGTGCTCAACTTGCTCGCAGGATTCGCGATTGGAGAGTCCTGGAGGGTGTGGAGACAATGTCCGACCACAGATACATCAGGTTCGAGGTCTCCGCCCTCCTGAACCCTATATCGATGATGCCGCTACCAGGGGATCCTCCACGATGGGCCCTTAAAAAACTGGACATGACAAAGCTGCGTTTGGCGGCTCTCACAGAGTCTTGGAACCATGGACCAGACCAAGCAATGACTGCCAACGTAGCACAAGAGACGGAAAACCTGACTGAGACACTAACCCGGGTATGCGATGCAGCAATGCCCAGGCAGCGTGAAATGGGGCCTCGTAGGCGAGTCCATTGGTGGACAGAGGAAATAGCTCAATTGAGATCGGAGAGCACAGCTGCCAGGCGGTCTTACACGAGATACAGGCGCAGACTTCACAGACACGAAGCCGAGGAGGGTCGTCTATACGCCATATACAGGGCAAAGATAGACGCCATGAAAAAGGAAATTGGGAAAGCCAAAACTGCGTCATATGAGGCCTTTCTGGAGACGCTTAACGACGACCCTTGGGGCCGTCCCTATAAAGTGGTCAGACAGAAGCATAGACCCTGGGCTCCACCATTGACACGCACAATGGAGCCCATGCAAGTCCAGCAAGTGCTAGAGGGTCTTTTCCCAAGAGTGGACGAGGTACGCGTCCCATTTTCGCTGCCACCCACCGATGTTGAAGAAGTAGAGGTTCCCCCCATAAGTGAAGCGGAATTTAACGTTGCCCTCACTAAAGCCCGGTCAAACAACAAGGCACCGGGTCTGGACGGGATACCTGGTCGGGTCCTTGCAATGTCAATGCAGGACCTTGGTGATCGAACACGGAAACTAATGGACGCGTGCCTCGTCCAAGGACAGTTCCCGAGTCGATGGAAAGAGGGGAGACTTGTTCTCCTGCGTAAGGATGGTCGACCTGCGGAGGCACCATCGGCCTACAGACCAATCGTTTTGCTGGACGAGATGGGCAAGCTCCTCGAGCGCATAATAGCTGCCCGCCTCGTCCAGCACATGGAAGAGGTAGGGCCAAACCTGTCCAACGTACAGTTTGGGTTCCGGCGCGCCCACTCAACAATAGGCGCAATCGAACGGGTGAAGGTGATGGCGGAGGAGGCGATCGCCCAGGGTGACGTGGTGCTGGCGGTGTCCTTGGACATCGCCAACGCTTTTAACTCTCTCCCCTGGGCGTGCATACTCGAGGCACTCCGCTATCACAGATTCCCACCTTATATGTATCGGGTTGTGGAGTCGTACTTGTCGGAAAGACGGATTAGGTTCCCAACGAGCTCCGGATGGGAAACCAGGGAAATTGAGCGCGGTGTTCCACAGGGGTCGGTTCTAGGCCCTCTCCTGTGGAACATCGGATTCGATTGGGTGTTACGGGGACATCTGCTGCGGGGAGTGACAATCACTTGCTACGCAGACGACACCCTTGTCACTGCCCGCGGCAGTGACTTTCGAGACGCGTCGATCAGAGCGACGGCCGGTGTCGCCCAAGTGGTGCACCGAATAAGACGTCTAGGACTGGACGTAGCATTGGCTAAGTCGGAGGCCATTTGCATACATGGACCGCGGCGACGGCCACCGCGAGACTCTAGAATAACTGTGGGCGGGGTCGGGATTGACATCGGGACAGCCATGAGCTACCTCGGCGTTACTCTCGACTCACGCCTTTCGTTTAGGGAACACTTCAAGAGATTAGGCCCTAAACTGGTTCGAGCAGCTGGAGCCCTTAGCGGGCTATTAAGAAATATCGGTGGCGCGAACATAACTTGTCGCAGGCTATACGCCAATGTATTCAGGTCCATGGCCCTCTATGGGGCACCCATATGGGTTAATGCCCTCAACAAGTGCAACGTGGCTCTCCTGCGTAGTCCACAGAGGGTCATGGCAATTAGAATGGTGAGAGGCTACCGCACCATCTCCTTCATGGCGGCTACTGCGCTCGCCGGGACGCCTCCCTGGGAGCTGGAGGCCCGGGTCTTAGCCTCCGTCTACCATCTGGTCGCTGAGGCCCGGAGCAGAGGTGACTCTCCCTCTTTCGAAGAGATACAGAACTGGCGAGCGCAGGAGCGCAGCCATCTGCTAATAAACTGGCTTGAGATGATGCGAGAGCCAAGCACTGGTGTGCGAGTTGTGGAGGCCCTGAGGCCTATTTTGGAACGATGGGTGCTTAAGAAACATGGCGCTCTCTCGTACCACTTGACGCAGATATTCACCAATCATGGCTGCTTCGGCAAATATCTTCATGACATAGTGGGCAGAGAGAGTACGAGAGAGTGTCATCACTGTAATAGCCTAGAAGATGACGCAGATCACACACTGCAAATGTGTTCCTCTTGGACTGAAGAGCGAGCGACACTCGTCGCAGTCGTTGGTAATGATCTGTCGCTCCCGACCCTGGCTGAGAAGATGGTCGAAAGCGACAGATCTTGGAAGGCTCTGGCAAAATTCGCCGGAGCCGTTATGAGGAAGAAGGAGGAGGCGGAGCGCGAGCGTGAACGCGCCCCTGGCGCACCGCCGCAGCGCCGGGCACGCATTGAGCGTCGCCGTCTGGCCCAGGACCGCCGCCCTCCTTGAAGTGGGTCTCCGGGTGAGGGATTAGGGGAAATCCCTCACCCATCGGAGTAAGAGACCCCGAGAGACCCGGCGTCTCGCCACGTGTTCCTGGCGAGACGCCGATGGAGCGAACATGCTCCCGATTTGTAATGCTCAGTCTGAGCAAGAGTCGTACGAGGATTCAAAGCCTCTGGTTACAGCAATGTGGTAAGGCAGTACTATAACTATCGTTCCCACGGCGCTGCACCTAAAACCCTGAGAAGGAACACCCCGGAGATGTTTAGTGGGTATGCCTCCACTCTGGAGGAGATTCCTCAGGCTGACGGGAAGTCCACAAAGGATTTTACTCCGGGCAACAAAAAAAAAAAAAAAAAAAAAAAGACGTTTCCCTCAATCTCGCCTAAAGAAATTAGTTTACTGTGCCACATAGTCCAGACCAGCATTTTTTGTTGTTATAGTACTGCTGTTACGATGCCCTAAGGATAAATAAATAAATAAATATCCTTGGACATTTCACACAACGCCATCTCGTCCCAAGCTAAGCAACTTAATGCTTGTGTTATGGTAACGAGATGGATGATAAACTACTTATATACATTTTTTTTTGGAAATACTTACCTACATATTATAGATAGAAATGACACCCAGACTCCGAGCCAGTGCCTCTGGTTTAGACAAAGACACTGGCCCGACCCCGGAATCGAACCCGGGACCCGTTGATCCAAAGGCGGCACATCTAACCACTAGACCAACGAGGCAGTCAGGATGGTAGGATATTATATGTTGGCGACACTGTGTATTCAAAATATGCAACCACACCGACGGAATAACAACTTCGATAGGGAGGCTAAAAGGAGGAAATAGACAAAGAGAATTAAAGACGATAGGTCTCAGATGAATGTGGTCATTCATCATCAGTTTTATTCCATTTCATGCCGAGACCCATGCGTCGCGAAGCTGATGCTATGTTGTTCAGCATCTGTTGTAGCTCATTTAATGACTCCACCATAAGGACTATGTCATCTACAAATCTCAAGTCCGACATATTTATGTCTAAGCCGAAATACTACTACTACTCACCCACTACTGAGTCAGACCTCCTCCTTTTACATGGAGGGTAATGAGCCTGCTGCGCCACTCTGGCCAGACGGCTTGGCACAGGGTTTCGTATCAAGTTTTCCTTCTCTTGCAGCTAGGTTTTAGCCCTTGTCATTTACTTTTGTCGGCTCTTACAACACACTCAGGATGGAATGGGGTGGTGACGCTATGCATTCTAAATCCGTCACCACACACCATCTGCAAATTTCAAAACTTATTCATATTTTACTAAGGCACATTCTCTTGGAAGGTACTTATCCACCCTCCCCTCCGCCCAAGTGAACAATACACACATACTTATATATTTACTAAAAGCTTTTGTACGCCCTAGGATGTGCGGTGAGGCGATGTATCGATATTGAATGGGTCTGACATCTAAAATTGCGAGTCATGATTTGACTTTTGTAACGGCAACCCAGCTGCAAAGGGAAGGAGTGGGTCTATAAAAGATCTTTTAACTGGCATTGCAAAAGCCATTAGGCGAAGCTCAAATTAACCGCTTTCCATTAGAATGCTCATAATATGCTTCAGCACCAGCTTAGTGGTATAAAGCTATACAGATATAATAAAGAGGAAATATTTGTATGTATGTTTGTAACGAATCGGCTCAAAAATAACTAGACCGATTTTAATTTTTTTTTGACCATTCCAATGCACAACAATTTTTTAATTTTTTCTTGCAATTAAAACAACCTATATTAATCAGTGGTAATGTAACGTAAAAATGATAAAATAATTTTTACAATCACTCCCTTACTTTTTGAGCCAATTCGTTACAAACATACATACATACAAATCTTTCCTCTTTATAATATTACTATAATACTAGCTGCGCCCCGCGGTTTCACCCGCGCTTACTTATTGTCGTACCACGGGTGAAGCCATGGGGTGAAGCTTGTTTAAAAAAAGGAGCCTAAGTTACTCCTTGTATCATCAGCTTCCTACCAGTGAAACTTCCGCCAAAATCGGTCCAGCCGCTCCAGAGACTAGCCGGAACAAACAGACAGACAGACAGACAGACGGACCAACAGACAAAAATTAAAAAAAAAAGTTATTTTGGTCTATGTACTGTGGATACATACTTACGCATTTAGTAAAAAGTGGTTATTTTATTATTACAAACACAAACTCCAATTTTATTTGTTTGTATGTATGTATGCATGTATGTATGTATAGAGTATAGATAAGTAATACAATAATCAACCTACAAATAGTATCAGTAACATGGGTCGTATTTATCGAACCGTTTACTGAAACTCATTAGAGATTCCGACAATCACTCGCAAATACCGCGAATCGGATCAAGAATTACAAACAGCTTTGAATACTACAGTTACGTGAAACACTGTCGTAATTAGCAGACATAAAAGCTACAATGGCGTGGCTGTTGTTTGATTAGCAGAGTTTAGTTTACAATAACAAATGTCTGAACTATCTTGTCCGTGTGGTGACGAATTTAGAATATATAGTGTCACCACCCCATTCCATCCTGACGATGTCGTGAGAGACGACAAAAGGAAAACAAAAGGCAAGCTTGAAACGAAACCCTAGTAACCTGCATATACTTTTGACTTATATTCTTGACTTTTGATTAGAATACATAGAGTCACCACCCCATTCCATCCTGAGTGTTTCTTAAGAGCCGACAAAAGGAAATGACAAGGCCGGAAACCTAGCCGCAAGAGACGGAAAACTTGAAACGAAACCCTGTGCCAACCCGTGGCACAGTAGCTCCCTGTGTTGGGAGGAGGCCTGACTCTGCAGTGGGTCATTTATGGGCAGGGAAGTAGTAGTACTTTTGACTGCCTTGCTGGTCTTGGTGTTGGTAAGATGTTTACACAATTGATATCTGATGGATTCAGCCCATACCATCCTAAGTTTGTAAGAGGAGACTGAAGGAACGCGAGAGCCAGACCACCTAACCGCAAGAGAAGCTTGATAGAAACCCTGTGCCAACCAGTTTTGCCAGCGTGGCACAGTATGCTTGTCTCCATGAATTTGGAGATGGCTCGACTCAGTCGTCGTTACAGCCCATAAATGACGCACTGCTGGGAGGAGGCCCGACATGCGCCAAATCCATGGAGGGAAATTAGCCTGTTTTTTTTTTGATCCGGGGTAAAATCCTTCATGGAGTCCCCTCCGCTTCTGTGAGGACACAGAGTCATACCCACTAAACGTCCCCGGGGTGTACCGTCCCGCGCTTGCTACCCCGTGGGCCCTGACTGTATCTCCACCGTTCAACCCCATACAGGCCACTACAGGCTCTCTCTGGAGCATCCTCCTCAGGAGCAATATTGCTCCGTGGTGCCATGCCCGGCACACGTAGCGCGGCCACTTCGCCCCGGCGCCTCTCTCCTATTGGCGAGGGATTTCCCCTAATCCCTCACCCGGAGACCTCTGTCAGGGCGGTATATTACGCGCTGGCAAGACGGGTTGGCACAGGGTTTGTATCAAGTTTTCCTTCTCTTGGGGCTAGGTGATCTGCCTCTTGCGTTCTTTGAGTCGCCTCTTACGACACCCTAAAGCCTGTATGGGTTGGTGACATTGTGTATTCTAAATGAGTTAGTTATAGGGTGAAATGTTGATGATGAATGACTAGCTGATTATAAAACTAGAACCGTTTTGTTTACCTAAAACTTTGATCGAAGTTTTGTTATCTTCGCAGAACCTGTGTGTGGTTCTACTCAAATTCCAAGAAATTTGAACTGCGCTAGGACCTCGTAGCGCTCGTCGGAAGTATTATGTACATTATATAAAATTGAATATGTTACTAAGGCTCAACGTAAATTGGGCGCTTAGCCAAGCCGAGGCTTCGGCTGGCTTAACAAGCCTCGCTTAACGAACTAACTGAGCTCCACAAAACATTGCCAGGTACAGACGTTAACCGGCCATCCCAATTTTGAGGTTAGAATTTGGGATGCCAACATCATTTTAAACGTACGTCGAACAGTTCACAAACTGTACTATAAAATATCTCGTTTTTTATCAATATCTTTGGCGTTCGCAACGGTCTAACCGGATTTGACTAGTTCTACTCCTCAACTCATAAATGACCCACTGCTGAGTCGGGCCACCTCCAACTACATTTAAGGGTATTTAGCCTACCGTGTCATACTGGCCAGCCGGGTTGGTAAAGGATTTCGTTTCAAGTTTTCCTCTCTTACAGCTAACTTTTCGGCCATAGCATTTCCTTCTGACGGTTCTTGCGACACCCTCAAGATGAAATGGGGTGGTAGGTAACACTATGTACTATACGACTATGGAACTTTTATTTATAAATATGGCAACACTGCGATCCAATTCCATTAATTGATCAATCCAATACAGGTAGTCAGTAGATAAATAGAGGAGTTTAGTAGGGATTCCGCGCGGTACCCAAGTAAATAAACCATCTGTAAAACATTTGGTCCATTAGTAGCTTGGTTGCCAATTGTTCGATTCAGTTTACTTTTGGATCCTATATCGGTATTATGAGCTAAACCAGAGCTACTGTTCCCTGTCCAGTATTAAAATGTTTTTGTTTTATTTAAAACATAGCTGCCCGTCCCGGGGGCGATGTTACCCGCGGGGCGAAACTAGTCAAAAAAGTTGCCTAAGTTACTCCTGTTACTCATTATATCATCAGCTACCTATCAGTGAAAGTCCCGTCAAAATCGGTCCAGTCGTTCCAGAGATTAGAAGGGACAAAGACAGACAGACTGACAAAAATAAAAAGAAACGTATGTTCATACTTACGCATTTAGTAAAAAGTGGTAATTCCATTATTACAAACAGACACTCCAATTTTATTTATTTGTAGTATTTATAGATGGCCATATTCGCTCATATTTGTCCTACTCAATTGAAGTAACGGTCCAATAAGCTTGCATGGCGAAACCAATTCAGAATACAGGTTATGGATGTTTTAAGAGTTAAATAAGAAAGTACTACAGGAAAGTAGCTAGCTACACAGAAAATCTGGTGTAAGGAACAATTTAGAGGTAAGGCCGCATGGAAATTGAGTCCACCGCTGAACTTCTTGGTGCCACGCTGACCTGACAGAGGCTTGGCATAGAGTTGTCTGCCCGTTGGTATGTGAAGATGATGATGACAGGTGTTTGAACAAAGCAAAAGTTTCTGTGTTCCAACATCTTCCTTTAAATCCAAACGTGTAGTATGAGTTCAAATATTCCAAGATGTTCCAAGCACAGAAGCCCCAAGAACCGAACAATGTATTAGTACTCACGCGCACAACAGGCTTAGCACTCAACCCTCGCAGTCGTCAGCCCTGTGAACAAACAGAATTTGCATTACTAATGTCACAGTGCATAAGCAGTAGTCCGTTAGCTTCATGTTGCGGCCATATGAAACGATACTGATTTAAATGCAAACTTAAAAACTATTGAGCAAGAAATGGTTTAGATTTGTGGTTGAATATGGAACACACCGAGTGCAGTTCAATTTTTGTTTGTGAAACCTAATATTGTAATGTACAGGAGAATTTAGTTCGTTTTGTTAAAGAATCTCCGCGTTAGTTCTTCCTGTATAGCTGGAGGGACATGTAAACAAGGACACATTGAACATCTAGAGTAAGCTTTAGAGCTTCGAGAATTCAAGATTTACTGCAGCACTAGCAGTCGTAGTACAGTACATCTCTGTACAGTATAAATCTAGATCTGTGAAGGGGCTAAGTGTACTTCTTTATTTCTAGTCAATGTCTCAAATAGATGTTGTTAAACTCCATTTGTATCTATAACTCTGTCAGCGGCTTCGTTGGCACAGATTTGGAAACGTCATCTTTAAAATAAGTGAAACATCTCAAGTAATTAATCTTGGGAGAGTTAGAAAATTCATACTTCACTATTCCATGTTTCTTGACGTGACGTTTTCTTGACCGTGTGGTGACGGACTACACAATATCGCCACCCCATTCTATCCTAAGAATCTCGTAAGAAGCGACTAAAAGAAGGCAAGAAATCTTGAACAAAATATTCCTCAAGAGAAGGAAACCTGATACAAAAGACAACTAACTGTATGCACAAGGTCTGCACTTGTCCGCACAATAGGCGTATTTCCCCACCAGGTAATTGAGGAGGCTCGACTCAGCACTGGGTCTTTTATGGGATGAAATGATAAAAATGTTTTCATTTTCAGAATAGTTAGTAATAGTGCGAAACATACTGAATATTCCTGTAAGCAACAACTGGCGCTGTTGAAATTTGGAAAAAGGTCCAACATTGTAAGATTTAACCCCCACTCTAGCATCTACGGAGGTTGATACACGTAGTCAGTAGGGTAGACAATGAAAGGTATCCATCCAAATGATTCATTAGAGGCGTTGTAGAGCAGACAACTTTCGCTGCGTGTAAATAGTGATACCTAGTTAACGAAATGAGTGCCAACCTCAATGAAAAAAGTAAGGCAAGCTACTGTTTTGCTTCTATTTTTTCTTCTATCTTTAGTACTAATGTGAAAAACGTAAAGCGTTGAAAGTACTCGAGCGTGTAACGTGTTCGAGTTCGGCTTAATACATTTCCTTTATCGACGCTTTTAGCTTTAAAGGGATTGAAAAGGACACAGGAAGCGGTCTTTTATTCTGGCTGCTTAAGACTTAAGTAGATTGAAGGGTGTGTCTAAATGACTTGCTGTGGTATTAGGCCTTTTTTTGTTGAATTTTTATTGTAGTTTTCTGGAAAGCGCAAATCTGTGTCTGTGTGTGCGTTTTCTCTTAAATGTGACCCAAGCTGACATATATATCAATACATTTAATTCTGCCCATGCACAGGTTGTCTGGAAGATATAACATTAAGCAATTAGACAGTCAAAGTGCATTTTATTTTGGTATGTACAATAGATATGAATAAAACAATCAAACAACACTTTATCAACTTCGGATCTGATAAAACGAAAATGTTTTCGTAATAAGTTACAACAATCGTTTCACTGATCAAAGTAAATAAACGCAAGTTATGAAAATGGTAGGTATACGCGAGTTCAAAATCTACGGAGATCAAGTCATGAGCAAAAGCTTGTGTATGTAGGTGAACTGTAATTCATTAGGTAAGTGTTATTATAACACTTACGACTAAGCTGATTAGTAACATTAACGCTCTCCAACAAGTACTTATAACTAAGTCTTGGATCTTCACGTAAGTACATATGAGAAGGTTCATGTTGAGCTGTCGGGTTGGATGAGATTCAAAGTGGTCGACTCCCACACACCTAGAACTAAGTTTCGCTAAGTTTATCGAAAGTTTGCTCAATATACTATTTATGCGAAAACAGTGGATAAGAACTAGTGTTTGGAATAATAGTTAAATAAAGTGCAGTGTTGGTAGGCCTCCCACACGGTGGACCGACGACCTGGTTAAGGTCGTCTGAAAGCGATGGATGGGGCGTCTCAGGACTGGCTTTGGGTGGAAATCCTTGAGGGAGGCATATGTCTAGTGGCCTCCCCAAGGATTTCCAGTGGACGTCTTTTGGTTGAAATGCTGTTGATAAAGGTGCGAGTGACAAATTCAAGCTCAAACTTAAAAGGAAATTTATTTACGTAGGTTTTATCATAAAACGCTTATAAATTGACAAATTTAAAGTTACCAGTATCATCATTTTTCTGCCCTTGCCCCACTCTAGGTGGTAGTCTCCATACACGTCTAACGGTCGTCATATCTATATTCACACAGTTCCTCATCCTCACCATCCAGCCATTTATTTTTTTCATCATCAAATCACTACGCTCTATGCTTTTGTGCCACAATATTTTTATTATTTGATGGTTATCTTATTAAAATTTCCAACGAGAAATTCAGAGACCGAAAGAGAGATTGCCACAATACGACAAAATGAACCAGCGATGGACACAACCTAGCTACCAAGATCACTAAGAAATGAGTAGGGAGCATGGTATAATGGATAAATTGTTCTCCAGAAATTGTATGCGGCTCAATTTAGCTGTGGGTAATTTATAGGCTGAAATGATACGCGCAAAGGACACAAAATATGTTGCCGAACAGAACAATTAACGCAACAACATCACGTGAAACGGTTAACACAAGTTCTTTAAGTGGTTAATTACAAACTACCTAGCATAGTTCAAGGAGAGGCGAAACTAATCGACAGTGCCTCATTCAGCTGTAATTAGGTCGAACCAAACGAAGTTTAGGATCTTCAGAGAGCGTTTAGGTAACGACAATGTTATTAGAAGATTCATTAGTCGTTGTCAACGATATCAACAGTTCATTGTACTAGGCCTGTACAAAGCAATGGACTACAGTAGCATGTATACGCCTCTAATAGTGATGACAAATAACTTGATTATTTTAAAATTTTCTCTGGGGTTTTATAAGGCTAACTGCCATTACTTTCGCTAATATACCAAACTAAACAAGACCTATGATTTGAAAAAAAAGCAACCACAGAGTTTCTTGTCGGCCCTTCTCTGCAGAGCAGCATTCCGAACCGGTGGTAGTTTCAGCATGAATGTGGGTGGACGCAAGGGTTGTGGAATATCAAAAGCGATGGATGGGGGCAGTTTACAAACATGAAATTCACGGACAGAAATGACACTCAGACTCAGAGCAAGTGCCTCTGGTTTACACAAAGACACTTGCCCGGCAAAAGACGACAAAAGTCAAGACAAAAGTCTTCAACCAATGTGTGTTGCCAGTGATGACATATGGAACTGAGACGTGGTCGCTCACTATGGGCTCCATCAGAAGGCTCAAAGTCACCCAAAGGGCAATGGAGAGGGCTATGCTCGGAGTTTCCCTGCGAGATCGAATCAGAAATGAGGAGATACGCAGGAAAACCAGGGTCACCGACATAGCCCACCGGATTGTCAAACTTAAGTGGCAGTGGGCAGGGCACATAGCTCGCAGGACCGACGGGGCAGAAAAGTCCTCGAGTGGCGACCGCGTTCCGGAAGGCGCAGTGCTGGTAGGCCTCCCACACGGTGGACCGACGACCTGGTTAAGATCGCCGGAAAGCAGTGGATGCGGGCGGCCCAGGACCGGCCTTTGTGGAAATCCTTGAGGGAGGCCTATGTCCAGCAGTGGACGTCTTTTGGCTGAAATGATGATGATGATGATGACTTGCCCGGCACTGGAATCGGACCCAGGACCCCGTTATCCAAAGGCCGTGCATCCAACCCTTAGACCAACAACGCACTTTTTACTTAGTGCCTTTGACCATAAAATCGGTGGTATTCTCTTATCTCTTTCTATTTGCGTCTATCATGTAATTTTTCCGCATCGCCAATTTTTTTTTTAATCGAAACCCCTCCACTAACTATAACCTGTATCGCTGGGGCAGTTAACAAATATGTAATTCACGAACACAAATGACACCCAGACTCCGAGCAAGTGCATCTGGCTTAGACAAAGACACTTCCCGACCCCGGAATCGAACCCGGAACCCGTTGATCCAAAGGCAAAGGCAAAGTGCCGTTTAGCCTGAACTCTGCAATAACTTCTAACCATCTGAAATAATTGGTATATTTCAATTCAACTTGATTGTTTTCAACACACTACCTGTTGGAGCTTTTAGCTCGCTCCGAGTCACACAAGACTCGATCCCCAAATATTTCCATATTTAGGCAGATTTAATTACCAACTGTATATTTGCTTACTACTACTACCGACTGCCTTCTCGGTCTAGGGATGTGCCGCTTTTGGATCACAGATCCCCGGTTCAAATCCGGGGTCGGGCAAGTATCTACTCGTATACCTATTTGTGTAACCAGCGGCACTTGCTCTGAGTCTGGGTGTCGTTTGTGTTTGTGAATGTAAAGTGCATCCGCGATGCAGATATTACATTTAAAAAAAAAACTGCTATTACAATTCAGCAATTTTTTTTAAACATAGATAATCCACTGCTGAGTCGAGCCTCCTCCCATAACAGAGAGGGCAGTTAGCCTACTGTGCCACGCTGGCCAGTCGAGTTTTCACAGGGTTTCGTAACTTAAATTCCTTCTCTTGTAGCTGGGTCAGCCTTGTCATTTCCTTTAGTTGGGTCTTACGACACCCTCAGGATAAAATGGGGTGGTAACACTATACAGTCTAAATCCTGAACATCAAACCAAGTGTTTTATTGTAACGTTGATTGTAACTCCAGTTTAGCGAAGTAGTTATCAAGAGAGTTTAACGGTTAGGTGTAAAACGTTGAACCTATTCTGGAAAACTGTTACAACTTTGGGAGATTGTCATGCGAGGCGTAACTTAGTTGGCAACATTGTTTGAGTCCCCAGTAATGATCAATTTTAATAACTACATTGTTGCTTGATGGAAAAGTTACCACGGGCATTTGATATAATGCAGTGTTATAAACGTGTGTTATTTGAGCAACATTTATAAATAATATTTTAAGCCCACTTAACCAAGGTTCAAAATAGTGAAAAAAAAAACTTTTGGTCTAAGGGTTATTATTTCAATATTTATGAACTACATAAGCATAATATCATGTATCGACTTTTTTGCAATAAAACAATATTTTTCACCTTTCTCCCAATCCTCACTGTGTTCGCCACTGTTCTAACCTGAATTGCCTAACTGCCGGTATTTACACGAAGCGATTGCCGTCTGCCCTCCACGACCCATATACGTTATCAGTATTCACAATACTGATTATGTGTTAAACTACCATATATGGTTCCCCACACGGGGAAAAATAATTTTAATCCCAGGAAGCAATACAAAACTTTCTATATAGTTGGTTGAGGCCCCTTGTGTTCTAGTGCAAAGGCAGAAATGACCTTCCCATGAGTTGGCATAAATGTAAACTAGTGAGAGAAAATACTTTCATGTGTAATAAATATTTTACCTATTTTACCCAAAAAAATTCTTTTTTCAGAACATAACGGAAAATGATAATAAAACTCGCCTATACGCCTATACTAATGCGCCGCCGGGTTTAAGTGAGATTAATGTCAATCAAGTTGTTTAACTTTCATCAATCGAGGTTAAGTAAGTTTAGGGAAAACATTTCAACGATATTGGAAATTAATTTAGCAGAATAAACATTTAATTTTAACCTCAGAGTGTTGAAATCCGAAGTTTTCCACGATTAAGTTGACTGGTTTTGGAAATCAGAAATTCACTTAATCAAGTTGACTCACGAGATCGCTTGTCATAGGTCAAAATTACATTTATCATTTGCATGCATAGAATGTAGTTCTAAAGGAAAAAGTAGAGAAGCTATGTATTTGGTTTTATTTTTAACTAGCGACTCGCACGTGTGCAGTTATGCATGTACGAGTATTATACATAAAAAACTTCCTCTTGAATCTCCCTTCCTCTCTTGACCTCTATCTTTTAAAAAAACTGTTTCAAAATCCGTTGCGTAGTTTTAAAGATTAAAGTATACACAGAGACGGACAGGCGACAGCGACTTTGATTTATACTATGTAGTGATTGCCATTTTTTGTCATATAGACAGATGAAACGAAATTCTTATAGTAAGAGCCGAGAAAAGGAAATGTCGAAAACCTAGCTGCAAGAGAAGGAAAACTTCATACGGCTAATTACTCTCCATGTAATGGGAGGGGGCCCGTCTCAGCAGTGGTTAATTTAAAGGTTGTGTAGTCGTTCAAAGTTATATCAAAATTCATGCGACTGCGATATTGACGGACCAAACTCGTTATTCATAAAAATGTCTTGCGACGTATTCAAGTTCAACGACTTTTTGGCGTTGTGCCATTTGCATAGATTGCCAGAATTATTGATGCCCAAGTGGAATTTCAGCTTAATCGAAATAGTTCAATTCAATAAAAGTATGAATGCACATTTCTGAACGAGTATGATCAAAGATTAAAACCTTATTTAAAAAGAATGTACATAATATGTATTTTGTCGGTGACGGATTGAAAATACATAGTGTCACACATAGCGCGTCTTAAGAGCCAAAAGAAGGAAATGACAGGACCGAAAATCTACCAAGAGACGGAAGACTTGATTCGAAGCCCTTTTTTTATATATTTTTTTGTTCGCCCGGGGTAAAATCCTTTATGGACTATCCCCGTCGGCCACGGGGATGGCCGAGGGGGTTCGTGTGGGACTCTCCCCCAGAGTGGGGGCCTACCCACTAAACCTCCCCGGGGTGCTCCAGCTCGCGTCCTTGTTGCGGCATTGTGGGATCTGTACACAGTACCACGCCGCCGCAGACAGGAGGCCCACCTCCTCAACTCAGGCTCCTACGAGCACTCGACGTCCTGCCGTGAGCACCCGAACAGGACGTCGCATCTTCTCAGATCACGTGTGGGGCGAGGGCATCCCCGTGCCCTGCCCCGGGACCCAGCCGGACTCGGCCTATGACTCGGCGGCCTGTGCCACCTGCTCGCCTGGCGTGGTCTCGGTCAACCCGCCTGGCCAGCGTGCCACAGTAGGCAATTACCCTCCACTGTAACTGGAGGAGGCGGACTCTGCAGTGGGTCGTCTATGGGCTGAGTAGTACTTGATAATATGGATTTAATTATTGAAATGTTATACTATTCATTTATTTATGCTTTTTGCACATACAATAATGTACAAAGGCGGACTTAATGCCTTAGGCATTTTCTACCAGTCTACCTTCGGGTGGTGCAGAAACAGAGCGTGGTAGGTGCACTACTACTTTGACTAATATATATTATGATAATATATATATATAACAACATACTCAGGTTATGAGGAAAAAAAGTGTGATAAAATTCCACGACAAACATCAGGCTAATTGGTAAAGCTCAAATGCTTGCGAACCTCATTCTTAAACGTGTAGCGACAGTCGACCATCCTGATTTCCGGAGGCAGGGCGTTCCATAATAGTATAGACTGTACAAAAAAAGAAAGGTGTAGGAAGTCAGAAGAATTGGTAGGGCACTGTAGTTGCCGATTGTGAGAGGAGCGCAAATTTTTGTCATGAACGGAACTTGAGTATTCGAAAAGAGAATCGTATTAGGTTAGTACCAGTGTTTGACTCTGGAATGAAATAAATAAAATATTGTTATCAATATATCTGCCTATCATTCGTCAAAGCCAATAAATTACGCTTGTGTCAATGGCCCAATTTTATAGCTTTCCATTGTTATTTAGCTGCCATTGCTTATAGCATTATTATATTGACAATAAACCTTATAATCTGTTGATATTAAATCCATGTATGACCTCATTCTACCTCCTGGGTACAATGATATCGGTGGTCTGTACATGATTTACGATTACAATTTAATCCGCTACGTATTACGCATCGCTTGTGATTTTTCTTATCATCTCTTATTTTATTAGTATTGGATGTGTCTGGGGCCTTCTGGGAAAACACATAGATTGTTGCCTATATAGAAAACACATAGATTGTATTAGGGCCCTTCGTACACAAGGCTACGCAAATCTTCGAAACTCAACGATTTTAGTCTTCAAGCGACTACCGCCATACCATTGAGGTTCGTACACGAGTTGCGTTGTCGACATTCGTCCCGCGACTCGCTTTGTATGGTGGTAGTCGCTTGAATAGAATAGAATAGAAAAATGCTTTATTGTATAAACCAATTATGGCGTTCACAATCGTCATCGGATACATCACTTATAAAATACTACTACCAGGTCGGAACGCGGCACCAACCGATAAGACCTGGCGGAAGAAACTCGGTGGGCTTGTCTCTTTTTTTACAACGCCATATTACAATAACCGTTATCTTATAACTAGTTTCGTTTGGTTCCGAAAGGCGCTCAACTGAAATATGAATTTTATAATAAAAAAAGAATAATTAAAAATGAAATTATAAGTCATGAATCCAGTGAGCCGACCAACCCCAAACAGCGGCACCTGTTCACAAGCATAACGCATGTGGCAGCCATCGATCTCCTCAACCATATCAAAGGGAAGTGTTCGACCCGCCACATGTCGCTACCACTGCTTAAAGTATTTTAGTGAGCTTGAAGACTAAAAACGTCGAGTATCAAGGATTTGCGTAGCCTTGTGTACGAAGGGCCTAATATTCGAACTCCTCCGTGCTTCGGAGCATTTGTAAAATCGTCAGACCCGGCTGTCATTCGAAAAGATTTGGAAGTCGTTACACGAACTCAGTAGCGGGAAATCTGATAGCTGGTTTAACCAAATAATCCCGATTGTACCAAATGCCAAATCAGGTTTGACTGTTGATGACCCCAATGAGATTGGGAAAAGGCGAGGTAGAAACGTCTAGAAAAATCAATAGTTTTGTAGCGACCAGCATGGTACGTACTTTACTCAATTAAGCCGATACATCTGCACTAATATCTATACATACATACATATAATCACGCCTCTTTCCCGTAGGGGTAGGCAGAGACCACTTCTTTCCACTTGCTACGATCCATACATACTTGTTTCGCTTCGTCCACTTTCATTATTCCCTTCATACATGCTCTTCGGTTTAGGGTACTCTTGACCTGGCCTTCCGTCCGTGATTTGGTCTTGAAATGTCCGCCTAGGTCTTCCCCTTCCAACACTTTCATTCACACTCGCCTTATACACTTTTTTCGTCAATCGTTCTTCATTCATTCTCTCGACATGGCCAAACCATCTCAGCATACCTTTCTCAATTTTTGTCACTACATCTTCTTTCAGACCACAACGCTTCCTTATCTCACTATTTCTTATCCTGTCACTCAGTTTACTCCTATCATACTTCTTAACGCTATCATCTCAACTGCATTTATTCTGCTTTCATGTTTCTTCTGCCATACCCAACTTTCACTTTCATACATGAGTGTTGGAACCAACACTCCCTCATGCACAGCCAGACGAGCCTTGTTAGACACCTTCCGACTGCTCATAAAGGAGTGCAAAGCTCCGTTCACCATGTTCCCTGCATTCACTCTTCTTTCGATATCACTCTAACATCTATCATCAATAAATATCGCCTACAAACTAATATCTATCATCAATATATATCGCCTACAAATGCGAGAATTACCAAAAAAGTCCTACGAGATACTGAAGTTTATAGAGCAATTCGCACGGTAAATAAATGCCTTACTACAGTTAGTGGGGAGATAGGCGCTGCGGCCTCCTGCCAGACATATCACCTCGGCTAGCTGGATGATCATCCCTTCGCGCCTGAAGTGTCTCCACCTCAATCTACCCTGAGGGTGTCGTCACAGCCGACAATAGAAAATGACAAGGCCGATAACCTTGCCGTAACAAAACACAAACTTCATACGAAATCTGACCGATATGGCACAATAAGCTCATGACCAAAAGATCACAGTGGGAGATAAAAATCTCCCACTGGAGGAGGCCTGACCTAACAATGGGTCATATAGGGGCTTAGTAGTACATAGAAGTCCATCTGTTATACCCATGTGAGGGTATTGCGGAAAGACCAGCTCCGTGAATATGTTGAAGCATTAGGAAGAAACCAAATTTTTTTTAATTTCCTCGGTAATTTCGCATACGGTGCCATTACCAGTAGTACTATAGATACTCGTTGAAGTAAAATATATAATATCCTTTTGTTTAAATCCTCTATAGGTTCACTGATAATCAACAGCTCTATATCTAATGCATTATTATATCTGCCTTGTTGGTCTAGGGGTTAGATGTGCCGCCTTCGGATCCCCGGTTCGATTCCAAGGTCGGGCAAATGACTTTGTGTAAACCAGAGTACGGGTGTCATTTGTGTTCGTGAATTAAATGTTTGTAAACTGCCCCCTCTCTAAAGGTTAAATGTTTCGTTATTTAAAAATATCTTTCCTAAGTAGTAATATCAACATTTACGAAATCGTCTTTGGATTGAAAAAACAAAACGGAATTTTAAACATTGGACCGAATAGCTGAAAGCAATCATTACCTTTATCGTTGAGATTAAATGCGTCCATTACTACATACGTCCATTAAATCTGATGCGATTTTAACATAAAATTTATACGTACAGACACTAATAAAAGGAAACGTATGGCGGGTTTTTAGATAGCCTTTTTAATAGGTCACAGACATAATTTTCTATTTCAATAGTACCAAGACTAGTATTGTCTATATGGTGACGTAATAGTGTCAACTGGGGTGGTCTATCCTGAGGGTCTCGTAAGAATCGACAAAAGGAAATGTCAAGGCCGAAAATCTACCTGAAGACTGGAGAATGGAACTAAAATATGTTATTATCACTATCATCACTACATAGTATAAAACAAAGTCGCTGTCGTCTGTCCGTCCCTATGTATGCTTAAATCTTTAAGACTACGCAACGGATTTTGAAGCAGTTTTTTTTTAATAGATAGAGTGATTTAAGAGGTAGGTTTTTAATTATGATACATCCATAATGTTGTAGAGAAACACTGATAAATTTAAAGCTTCATCATTGCACCCATGCGAAGCCGGGGCGGGTCGCTAGTACAAGCTTAAAAAACTTGATTGGAAACCTTGTACCAAACCCTCCCTGAAATTGGAGAAGTGTTGATGATAGCCGTAGAAGTCAGGTTGTGTCATTGTCACCCCACTATTTTTTTACTGTCACTGTGGAATTGCTGTATTTCAAGGATTTGTGCGAATGTCTGCGTAATTGTGACGAAATATTATATCTAGTGCTGTCCCCTAGATAATTCATTAAGACGTCCAAATAATTTATTAGACTGACAAATGTTAAGGGAATGAGAACGATAAAAGAGATGGTAATTAATTAAAGGTCGTATTTCATTTACTGTCGCAGTAGACATCTCTGGAAGGTAATGCTAACTGGCGATTGTTAATATTTCATGACTTGCCGCAGTTAATTACCATCTATACTCGAGTATCATCATTATCATTATCATTTCAGCCAAAAGACGTATACTGCTGGACATAGGCCTCCCCCAAGGATCTCCCTGGGCCGCCCGCATCCTTTGCTTTCCGGCGACCTTAACTAGGTCTTCTTCCATCGTGTGGGATGCCTACCAGCACTGCGCCTTCCGGAACGCGGTCGAGTATAAATGTATAAAAACAACGAAATGTTTTGAGATGACGGATTTAGGATACATAAAACTCAAAACTCTAATCATTTATTTCAATTGAACAGGTGTTTTTGAAAAGTAAAAAGTGAAGTTAGGAAGCCAGTTGCTTGTTCCAAAAAGAAGATCCTATGGAGAAGAACAGACACGAAACTCCATGGACATTCTTTTTATCATATTTTATGTCATAATGTCAACTACCCATACGATCCTGAGGGTGTCGTAAGAGCCGACTAAAGGAACGCAAGGGTCAAACTTCTCTTGTATTATGTTTATATGCATGAGTAAGGTCCATCAGCAGTGGTGTTCGCATCTGAAGAAAACCACGCCCTCTCTACTACTAGCGTCTTTACTCTCCGTAGCCCATAAATAACCCACTGCTGAGTCGAGCCTCCGCCCCTTACTGGAAGGGTAATAAGCCTACTATGCCACATGCCAGAGTTTCCTTATTTTACGGATAGTTTATCGGCCTTGTCATTTTCTTTTGTCTGCTCTTACAACACCCTAAGGATGGAACGTGGTGGTGACTCTATTTATGCTAAATCCGTCAGCATATGGACAGATAGCGTCATGCTTTAACTTAATAGTCGAGTGACATATCCGGTGTCACAAACTTCCGTAAGCGACGGCAACCGGTTACCATTAGGTGGGGAGTAAGATTCAGCATCACCCTAATGGTATAAAAAATAAACAATTGGCTCATTCTATTTTTCGAAAATAAATGATAGCTGAATAAGTCTGCAGTTTGTGAGCACACATTCAACAAGACCAACCACTACATCCACTTTGATAGACCTCAAATCCTTGCCAAGGAAAATCATTACATTCCAAGAATGATCCGCGAGGCTATTGAGATTAAAAAACATCCAAATTTCAATAGAGAGGATGGTTGGCAAGTACCACCTGCTTGGGATCCAGTCATTAAATTGATCAAATCTCAAGCAAAACACTCATCTGCAAGACCTCTGGACATCGTGAGCGATTTCTGCGTGCACAGGGAACGTTATCAATAAAACAAAATTATAGGCGGTAGATTTTAACTGTTTCTTTGTACTTTTGAAGACAACTGTCATCTAGTCTCTCCCGCGACCACGACTGCTGCAAAGCATTCGAAACGTCGGGAATTAAATAATGTAATATACACGCGATAAATCCGTTAAAAAGTGTTTAATTTCAATGTGTAATAATCGCGAAAACCTAAGAAATCATTAGCTGAAGAAGTTTATTTTGTAACATATTATTTTAGGCTACATTTGTCTTAAACATTTGGCTCGGTTTCTGCCTTCAGAAATGTGGCGCCCTTTTGACATAAATTCCGAAGAAGACCAGACGCTAGACCAATCAGTTTTATCTCACAGTTTCTTTCAAGTCATAGATTAAATAAATAGAACGCCCTTGTCTTCAATGCCTACACCATTACTGCATTGTCTAGTTCACATCTGTATAAACAAGCTCATAAATTGCTCACTATTGAGTCTAGTTTCATAGTAATAAGTTTTTGCGGGGTTAAAAGCCTGGATGGAATGTCTGCGCCAAGCCCGATGCAGGATATGTGGAACTCAGGCTCACTAATAATCTCTCCCGGACTGACCACCCCGTATGTGCTGACTGTATCTTTACGTGGGAAAAAGCTATGGTACATTGGCCGGATTGGTCGCCACAGACTTATATTAACTTTTACATTTTCCATGAATATAATTCATAATCTTAAATATCTGGATGACCGAGCTTAGCTCAGTATTTTTTTTATAAATTGTGTTTTTGGAAATTATTTTTATGTACGAATTACGCAAACACTCATTGACTTCGTGTTACTTAACAACGCCATCTGCTGTTGCCATTATTCGCCAATAGATGACAGGATTCCTAGCTAGATCGGTTTATCGCCCCCGAAACCCGAATAAAATGACATTTTCTAAAAATGATTCCTAGCTAGATCGATTTATCGCCCCCAAAACCCCCTATCCACTAAATTTCATGAAAATCATTGGAGCCGATTCCGAGATTCCAATTATATATATACTAGTGGCCCGCCCCGGCTTCGCCCGTGCAAAGCGGGGGTGGGTTATACATATAAACCTTCCCCTTGAATCACTCTATCTATTAAAAAAAACCGCTTCAAAATCCGTTTCGTCGGTTTAAAGATTTATGCATACATAGGGACGGACAGAAGAATGCGACTTTGTTTTATACTATGTAGTGATAGTGATATATACAAGAATTGCTCATTTAAAGATATAAGATATATATAAATTACATGCCACGTTGTTTGTCCGGATTGGACTCCTAAACTACGCAACTGATTTTAATCAAATTTGCACACCGTGTGCAGTTTGATCCAACTTGAAAGATAGGATACCTTAAATTTTAATTTATTAATATTAATTTATTGTAAATTATTTGTCTATAATTTGACAGTCATAATCATTTATAATGATGATATCTGTTGACAGGATTGTAAATATTGGAGTAAGTACTCAATAGATGGCGCTTTGTTAAAAGTCAAAAAGGTTTCATATCTTTGATATTAAAATGAATCGATAATAATTTTTTTGTGTCAGTTTTTTCCACGGCAAGGTTTGCTTCACTATCTTCATCACTATCACTACATAGTATAAAACAAAGTCGCTGTCGTCTGTCCGTCCCTATGTATGCTTAAATCTTTAATACTTTTGATTTGATTTTAAAGCGGTTTTTTTAACAGATAGAGTGATTCAAGAGGAACGTTTCTATGTATAATACATGCATAATATTGTAGAGAAACACTGATAAATTTAGATGTTCATCATTGCACCCGTGCGAAGCCGGGGTAGGTCGCTAGTATTTATATAATTCTTATATCCATTTTATGACATATTATACCCGAAGTCAAATCGTACTTACACAACTGTGCTTTTAGACGGTTTAACAAGATTATTCTTATATTAGATTCTATGTTAGAAGCCACTGTGAAACGTCTGACAATATCATTCCTCATGAGGATATTCAGACGAAAATAAAATAGGCTTCCTCCAATTATATGGAGGAAATCTGCCTAATGTGCCAGTTGAGTGGGAATTAATTAATTGTACAAAAAACTGTAAATGTCGACTTGAAAGCTTGAATAATATAATACTATTAAGTAATTTTAAAATTTTGCATGGTAACTGGTTTCGAATCCATTGTGTCGCCAACCCATTTAAATAAATAAAAATAAATAAATATCCTTGGACATTTCACACAACGCCATCTCGTCCCAAGCTAAGCAACTTAATGCTTGTGTTATGGTAACGAGATGGATGATAAACTACTTAAATACATTTTTTTTTTGTAAATACATACATATTATAGATAGAAATGACACCCAGACTCCGAGCCAGTGCCTCTGGTTTAGACAAAGACACTTGCCCGACCCCGGAATCGAACCCAGGACCCGTTGATCCAAAACTAGCTGCAAGAGAAAGAAAACTTGAAGCGAAACCCTGTTCCAATCCATATCGCCAGCGTGGTACAGTTGGCTAATTACCCTTTATGTACTTGGAGGAGGTCGGATGCAGCAGTGGGTCATTTATGTCCTAGAAGTAAGGAGTAATTGTAAAAGTAGGCACAATTTAATATCCATTTTGTATTAACATAATCTTTGTTGAAGTGGACTTGGCCCTGCCGATAATTGGTTCCATACGCATCTGATGTTCGTTATTTGACCTATAGACCTAAGTCTGTTTACAAACGAACGGATAATTTAACAGAGTGTCTTTATAGTGTGATTTGTGAAACAGCTGTGCACTTTAAATTATTTATAACTAGCTGAGTCCCGCGGTTATTGACGTAGCGAGGGGAACGGTGCGGGGCGAAGCTGGTCTAAATAGCCTTAGTTACTCCTTATATCATCAGCTACCTATCAGTGAAAGTCTCGTCAAAATTGGCCCAGCCGATGCAGACATTAGCCGGAACAAACAGACAGACAGACGAAAATAAAATAAAATATGTTATTTGGTATATGTACTGTGTGTACATGTATGTACATACTTACGCATTTAATAGAAAGTGGTTATTTTATTAATAAAAACACACACTACAATCTTATTTATTTGTATGTATAGATTAGAGACGTCATTGGACATGTAATTGTTATTTTCAAACAGAACTAAATCAGAATCGACCTTCAGCGTGATATTGTATCAATTTTGGTAATATCATAAGATTTAGAGCGCATAGTATCGCCTACCCCTTCTAAGGTTAGGGTATCTGCGATGAAAAGCAATTAGAAAAGCAGAAAATCTAGCCACGCCAATTCACGAACACAAATGACACCCATATTCAGAGCTAGTGCCTTGGGTGATATGCGTACCAATGGGCTCACTACCAGGAATGCTGAAGACCGTGTGAAGTGGAGAAAAAAAAGCCGGAAAGCGGACCCTGGGCGTCGAAGCGAGAGTTTGGGCTCAACCGGGATATGACGCATAGATGATGATGATGATTCAGAGCAAGTGCCTCTGGTTTACACAACGACACTCCCGAACCCGGAATCAAAATCAAGAAATACACACTACATTAAAAGGTCAAGGGTGTTGCCGTAACTGAATGTACCATAAATTACAGCAAAGGTCAAAAAACCAGAAGCAAACATATTGAAAACTACCCGACCCTATTCGCCCTTTGACCCGATATTGCGTTCATACATTTTATTTGCATCGTGTTCTATTGAGGCCCTCTTGTCCCTATGTCAACACATTTATTTCTTCAAAGGATAAAAACTTTGAACCCGAAGTCAGGGCTAGAGTGTCTTGTTTGGATTCACATGAATCTATCTTGTTTTTTCCCAATTTTATAGGGTTCGGCTACTACCACAAGGGTGACGCCCAAGCATTGACCTGTAAAAAGGAAAAAGATGACGGTGGCGGTGAAAAGGTTGGGCTAGCCAAGTGTGCCGCATCGGCCGGAAGGACTCCCCAGGGTGTCACCAGTGCGCGGATTGTACTGTGGACTCCTCGCGGTATACCGTGGAGGTGTGCCGGGCATAGGATGGACAGCGACGCGACTTTATCGGCGTCGTAGTGAGGCTCGCGGCCGGATCTAATCCAGAGTCTGGAGCGATGTAGCTTGGAAGGAGGCCATTATGACGGCTAAGGAAGAGGTCATAACGACCACTAAAGAATTTATAGGCTCTAAAATAAGTCTAAAAATACGAATAAAATACCACTACAACTATGTCTGAAACTTTGGATTATAGCTTCAGTTAGCCTATTGTAACCAAACTGGTGTGATCAGCAAAGATCATGGGCACGCATAATAGAAATGAAAGTTCACAGCTATTTCCTTACGATAGGAATATAAAGATTCTTTGCTATTTGGCACAGCTCCACGAGACATAAAACTGGATAATAAAGCAAGAATTACAAGTTCCGCTTTGTTTGAAACCACGGCCGAGAAAAAACTTATCCTAGAAAAAATGAAACAATCCCGTATGACGGGAGATAATTTAGAGAAGCTTATTATGTTGAGAAAGCTTTTCTGCCAAAATTCTGGGCACGTATTAAATATATTAAAGCGCATGAATTAAGAGATTTGTAACATCATACTTTCTCTGCTGGATGCGTCATGCCGAGGACGTCAGAGAGTGTGATGAGTTATGTGAGCCACTAAGTGATGGCTAGCGGGCTATCATGTTACCTGGGGTGAAGCTCGCAGCCCGAGGCAGAACACTGTGTACGACCTTTGCTCCATCTAGGAGACTTAGGACTTTAAGTAAGTTTAAGGGTGAAATTAAAGAGGAATTAAGGTGAACCTGTATTTGAAATACACGGAGGCAAAGCCGCGAGTAAAGGTAACCTATCTTCTTCTACCTGGCTTTCATCCCGGCTTTTGCCAGGGTCCGCCTTCCGGCTGAGATTCCTCCACTTTGCCCGATCTTCTAAATCCTTTTCAGACAGACCATTGGCTCTCATGTCGGACTTGACGACGTCCAGCCAGCGCTTGCGAGGGCGACCACGGGACCTAGCCCCAAGACAGCCATATTTATGCATCTCCGACCAACGTACTCCATGGGGCGGCGCATGATGTGGCCATACCATCGCAGACGACATTCTTTCAGTTTTCCCCCACGTCACGGACACCAAGACTACCTCGGATGAATGAGTTGCGTATGCGATCGGATCGTGTTACGCCGCTCATCCACCTCAGCATCTTCATCTCCGTGACGCGAAGCTCCTGGGTGTGTCTGCTTAGTGCCGGCCAACATTCGCCGCCGTATAGGAGGACAGACGTATGATGCATTTATATATCTGCCCCTTGAGCTTTGGAGGAATTTTGCGGTCGCATACAAAGCCTGTTACCTTGCGCCACTTCGCCCAAGCCGTACCTGAACGTATCGGAGTAGAGGTAACCAATACTATCATTTATTTTCATATATTTGTGCCGACAAACCCTGGTAAGATGTTTGAAGAACTAAAAATAATTAATATTAATAATAGTATCCTTTATTTCATTTTTATTACAAAGTTCCAATAGACCGCTGGGTAATTAATAACATGCTGGTTACAAAACTGTGGCCGATACCAGTTAGTTACTTTCACAAAAAAGGTGTATCTTTAAAATTAATAATAAGAGCATTTTTATTTTTTCTCCATTTTACTTCAAATTATTATAATAAGTATTGTAATAAGCATATTATAAAATAATAATAATAAAATAAGAATGCAATGCAATGGGCAATGCTTGTTGACGTCACTATCCCGCATGACGAGAACCTCGTTAAAGCTGAAAAAGAGAAACTCACAAAGTATCTCGATTTGGCTCACGAGGTTACCGCAATGTGGAATGTTGATTCAACAATCACTGTGCCGATAGTTGTTTCAGTAAACGGTCTTATTGCGAAGAGTTTCGACCAACATCTCAAGAAACTCTCGCTGGGTTGCTGGATTAAGGGCCTGATTCAAAAGGCTGTCATACTGGATTCGGCAAGGATCGTGAGGAGGTTCCTCTCTCTGGAGCCCTGAACCGTCGGTAGCTTAGGTCATCGACCTCGTTTTCGACGGTTTTTGTCTATTTTTATGTATATTTTTTTTAAAACATTTTGTATTTTTTAAAAATATATGTAAAAATATGAAATAAAGAGACATGAACAATAAAATAAAAAGCTTTTATTTGATTCCTTACATAACAACCTTAACTTAACTAATTTTATATTATTTACGTTATCATAAAAAGTGCATGCATTTAAATTTCTAAATAAAATAAAAAGATGTAGCAGAACTAATAAAACTCTATGTAAGGACCGCCTAAAGCGGTAAAAGCCTCCTCCAATTTTGTCCATTCTTGTCTCTCCCGTCATACATAAGCATATTACATATTTTTAAAACCCTTCAAGAAGTCTCGATTAGAAAAAAAGCGTCTATATCAGTTCATCCATTTACAGGAGACATCAAGATTATAACAACTCCGTCTTTCGAAAGGAGTGCATACACTGGAAGCCCGCGTAAGCAAAGCAATAGTCTAATGCTATATATCCTGGAGATGCCCTCTGATATGGGGGAACATTTTCTGAAAATACATTTTCATATTTTTCTTGCGCGTTATCGCGTTGAAACTATCCATATGCGTCTCAGCAAATATGCCAGAGGCATTGCAATGTGGCGGGAGCCCCTATCAGTATTCTTAATGCATTCTTGGTTTGAGCTCGGAGAATATCATGAAATCTTATAAATGTTAAGATTATTTTATCCACAGAGGGTAAGTTTAAAGGATAGTATCTTCTGAATTTGAGCAGCTTATTCGATACATATGCGGTCATTGAATAATCGCTCCACTAATTTGGATGAAAGAGAATGAATTTCGCATTATTATTGCTAACTTACATTTAGTCTAGTTTCATAGAAAAAATTGAATCTACACCACTGTTTTTATAGGTTGCAAAAGTTCTCTTGTAATTTTTTCCTTACATTTGTCCCTATAACTCTTGCCAGCTTTTCTATTTTTCTTCAGGTCGTTGAGATAGATATCACATATCGCTATAAATTCAACAAGTACCAACCACCTAATGGCTTAGGAGTAAACAAAATATACAATTTGACACAACATCATTGCACAACAAAAATGAAGGTTGCGTAACAAGATTTTTCGACTCCTCTGGTTTGACATTTTTATTCTCCGATCGCTGAGTCTGCGCTCATGAGGCAGTCTCGTTTCGACATCCTTACCCGGTTTTAATGATCCGGATACTTTAGTTATGTCAAAGGGTTGGGACCTCGGTTATGTGCTTATTTTTTATGTATCTGCCCTGCCTATCGTATACCTCAACAGCCACGATGGAAAAGGTTGGAATAAAACAGTTTGCATAAAAGCCCATGAAATTTTAGCACGTTCGAATTTTGGACATTCAAATAAGGTTTATTAATTTGGATTAGAGAAATATTTCATTTGTATATTGAAAACATATATTTTTCGGTGTTGTATAATGATGATTTTAGCATACTTATTGCCGATTGTTGATTCAGTTTTCTTCCATAGTCGTGAAGGGAAGTAAGTAAGGGACGTCCATACGGCCGTATTACCACAGGGTGTCATTGCAAGCCCTCTTCTTAAAGCCATATTATCTGGCTTTATTCCTTTAGTAAATTGTAAGGTAAATCTGCTTGGACATTTCACACAACGCCATCTCGCTAGCCCAAGCTAAGCAACTTAATGCTTGTGTTATGGTAACGAGATGGTTGTTATACTACTTATATACATTTTTTAAACACCCAGACAAATATATAGGAACAAATACATGTAGGTCGTACAAATATTTCTTCCGTGCGGGGATCGAACCCGCGACATGCTGCGCAGCAGTCGATCGCTCAACCTACGCTCAACTCTACTCTACGTGTGTTTTAAATGTGGCGTTTTCTTCCGTATCTCGCTTTTATTTAGGGTTTCGTTGATAATTTTAAACGTATTTGGAGTTTAATCTTGCTTTTGCGTTTTATTTACTCCTACGCTATAAACGTTAAAGGGAGTCGCGATAAATCCACACAATGATTGCTCTGTTTCGGATTATTTTTGGCGATTTACATAATTGCATTAATTAAACCATTCGGGTAAACACGTAAAACGGTTATTCGCCGAAATGGTAGTCAACGGGGAATTGTCGGAAGTTAATATTATCTAATTATGCGGGTATATGATTATACTGCGTCGTAGAATTTGTGAGTAGCTAATGGTTTGTTTTCATCAGCAACAGTGTCCAAGTTCTCCGAGGTTGGCCTTTCAATTCAGGATCACTCAAAATCAAACAATCTATTTATTCAATTCTTTTTACAGGTCCATACTTATATGTATATTTAACATTTACTAAAATATTTATCACCGTTTCGGAAGGCTGCTCTACAGAGAAGAGCGCACAAGAAGTACTGAAATCGTTTTTTTTTAATCGCCATTTTTGTATTCAAAGACTGATACGACAGATTTGTGAGAGGAAGCTCATTCAATAGTCACAAAGGGTGTCACCATCAGCAGTGTTTTGTTAGTATTTAGAACTGCAATATTTATCACCGTTTCGGAATTGCTATATATTCGGTATTGCTATAATCTAAATTTCCACGAGCTAGATTAACCCGGCACTACACAGAAGACCTCCCGGACGTCAGCCTGTGTGAAATCGGGATGGCTCTCGAGCAACTTAAAAACAACAAGGCGGCGGGTGATGACGGAATTACAGCAGAACTTCTGAAGGCGGGTGGAGAATCGATCCTTAGGGCCCTTCAGAAGTTATTCAATTCCGTCATACTCGAAGGACGAACGACAAAGGCATGGAACAGAGGTGTGGTGGTGTTGTTCTTCAAGAAAGGAGATAACACCTTATTGAAGAACTACAGACCCATCTCACTTCTGAGCCATGTCTACAAGTTGTTCTCGAGGGTCATCACGGATCGTCTCACATGCAGGCTCGACGCTTCCCAGCCTCCCGAACAAGCCGGTTTCCGAAAAGGCTTCAGTACCGTAGACCATATTTTAACGCTACGGCAGGTTATACAGAAGACCGAGGAGTATAACCTGCCCCTTTGTCTGGCGTTCGTGGACTACGAGAAAGCCTTCGATTCGATCGAGACGTGGGCAGTATTGCAGGCTCTCCAGAGGTGCCAAGTCGACTATCGGTATATCGAAGTGTTGAAGTGCTTGTATGAAAACGCCACCATGTCAGTCCGACTCCAGGACCAGACCTCGAAACCGATCCAGTTGCAGCGAGGTGTTAGACAGGGAGACGTTATCTCTCCGAAACTGTTCTCCGCTGCACTGGAAGATGTTTTCAAGGTTCTGGACTGGAAAGGGCTGGGCATCAACGTGAACGGCGAGTACATCACTCACCTTCGATTCGCTGACGACATAGTCGTAATGGCTGAGACCATGGAGGGCCTCACTACGATGCTCGATGGCCTCTGTGGAGCCTCCGAACGAGTCGGCCTTAAGATGAACATGGAGAAGGCGAAGATCATGTCTAATGTCCATGTTCAAGCCACTCCTGTTAGCATCGGAGGTTCTACCCTCGAAGTTGTTGACCATTACATTTACCTGGGACACACTGTCCAGTTAGGTAAGTCCAACTTCGAGAAAGAGGTCAATCGTCGGATCCAACTCGGCTGGGCAGCGTTCGGGAAGCTGCGAAAGATCTTCTCGTCCACAATACCGCAGTGTCTGAAGACAAAAGTCTTCAACCAATGTGTGTTGCCAGTGATGACATATGGAACAGAGACGTGGTCGCTCACTATGGGCTCCATCAGAAGGCTCAAAGTCACCCAAAGGGATTGCCCTCCATTGGGAGAGGGCTATGCTCGGAGTTTCCCTGCGAGATCGAATCAGAAATGAGGAGATACGCAGGAAAACCAGGGTCACCGACATAGCCCACCGGATTGCCAAACTTAAGTGGCAGTGGGCAGGGCACATAGCTCGCAGGACCGACGCCCGATGGGGCAGAAAAGTCCTCGAGTGGCGACCGCGTTCCGGAAGGCGCTGTGCTGGTAGGCCTCCCACACGGTGGACCGACGACCTGGTTAAGGTCGCCGGAAAGCAGTGGATGCGGGCGGCCCAGGACCGGCCTTTGTGGAAATCCTTGGGGGAGGCCTATGTCCAGCAGTGGACGTCTTTCGGCTGAAATGATGATGATGATGACCTGAGCTAAGTTCTGACTATCATCATCATCATCTTATATGTTGAATTACTTAACCCCTATAGAATGTAATCTTCTCGAATTTCACGGAGAAATGAAGGAAAATTATCCTTGTTCTCTTACAGCTTCATTGCATACTTGTCTGAACACATTAGGTACCTCGTATACCGTACGAGGTACCATTGACATGAAACGGGTTGGTAATATAATGTCATACATTTCACTATGCTTGCCTTGCCTTTAATATTCCGCCAAAATAGTAATGATCACAAGTCTAATACGTATACAGGGCGTTTAAAAAAGAGGATAATGTAATGAAAGAATCGACTACTGATATCTGAAGAACAATTTTTATATAAATTTGAAATTTGAAAAAAATAATAATATATGTATTTAATTTGATTCAAACACAAATTTTCACACAAAACATTTGTTTGTGATGAAGAAAATACAATGACCTTTTATTGAAGAAAAAAGAGAGAAACTTGTGTTTCTTTTTTTATGCTCATAAACGATATTGTATCTCATAACTGCGTCGCCAGTCTAGACTCGAAACATCAGAATTGATGCAAAATCCCATTTTGTACTTTGCAACGCTTTCAAACAGCTATTGATTAAGATTCAGACAATGGTATCCCATAAAGCTGTCTAAGACCTTTTTAGGAGTCACTTACAGATTTCCTTTGACAAATAAATGGATTTATCGCGAAACTATGAAAAAACACCGAGCCGGCTTAAAAAATATTATGCGTTATTACAGTACACGTTAGTACACGCATAATTTTTTTCATCATCATTATCATCTGGCCGTCCCTATGTATGCTTAAATCTTTAAAACTACGCATCGGATTTTGAAGCCGTTTACTTTAATAGATAGAGTGATTCAAGAGGAAGGTTTACATGTATAATACATGCAGAATATTGTAGTGAAACACTATCAAATTTAGAGGTTTCTAATGTGACGTCGTACTTAAACACATTTTTTGCGCTTACATTGCAAGATTATATTTAGTATCAGCATTGCACACGTGCCAAGCCGGGGTGGGTCGCCAGTTATTTATGAACCAATTTGAATTTTTTTTTTAAGGTATCTATTTTGATTCAGTAGTGGTTGTGGAATTTGTTGGAAGGCAGATTTGGATATTTTGGACGACATGCTTGTTGTTAGTTCATAGTATCATCATCATCATCATCATCATCAGCCCACATTAGTCCACTGCTGGACATAGGCCTCCCCTAAAGAGCGCCATAGCGCCCTGTCCTCGACGACGACGAGCGACGATCTGCGAAAGGCTGCGGGCAGCGGCTGGATGCGTCAAGTTCATAGTATATTGTACAAAAAATAAAAAAACACTAATTAAATTTTGTTTATTGGTTATTTTTGCTACTTATTTTTTTATTCTTACTGAAGTCGGTTTCTATTTTCTGTTTTAAAGGCTTTTCTCTTCAGTTATTGTTACGCAGCATCGAAATCATATTTTTCATCGATTTATAAAATATTTTATTGATGTTGAATTTCGGATGATTCGGATGATGATGAATGATTGATTTGGTTTGATTCGGAAAGAAGTTTGCCTGATTAAGTTCACTGTTTTTCATATTCGCTAATCACTAAAAAAATATCGTAACGTAAGGTTATTCAAAAACAATGTTAGATATCATTGTTTTTATAGAAATTTATAACTTAAACAATAGATAAGAGCAACTATTATAATAAGGGCAATATTGGCATCATCAAGTGAAATTTATTAATGTTAATAATCGGTAGAGTTTATAAGTTATCAATTAAATTGAACATGGAACTCCAGACGGGTAAATTACGTTCCGATTTACGGTTTGGTTAACGAACAAGTAACTTCATTATTTTGATGTCAATCACTTCATTTATACTCGAATAATTACAATCGGTATCAGAAACGTTGGTCATCAATCACTTATAATGATCCTAGTGGTTGGCACGCCGAGTTATTTCAGTAAATTACTAGTGAAACCGTCATGAAAATAGTTAAATACGTAGTACGTAGTAATAGTTAATACAAAAAATACGTTGGATATGCGCTGGTGTGCAGAACATTCGAATAAAATAAAACGTAAAATAATTACTTAACTATAGATTCAAAAAACGAACCACTGTTTAGTCATTTTCGTGCGCTGACACGTAACTATCAATTGAATATGAACTGGAACCAAATAAATGACCCTCCTACTGAGTCGGGCCTCCTCCAAAGTCATGGAGGGAACTTAACTTACTGCCACACTGGAAAGGCGCTTCCCAGTCTGCTTTTACAACCTTAGGATGGAATAGGGTAGTGACACTATGTATTCTAAATCCGTCACCAAACGGTACGCGATAACAATCTGATCGCCCTCTAATGATTTCCAAACCTATAGTCTACTTATAAAGGTATTAGAATCTTGGTGTCTCTAATGAGAATTGCGGAGCTTATACGAAATATCTGTCCGCCCACATACCGATAAATTCCTTCGCGTTGGAATGATAAAAAGGACGCCAGGCGAGCTTGACGAATATTTCAGCCTCGCAGATTTATGAGCCTACCGGACTTAATTTACTCCTTACAAATAGGTTGACTCTCTACAAAAGAGGTCATCGTCATCATCATTTCGGCCAAAAGACGTCCTCTAGACAGCCTCCCTCAAGGATTTCCACGAAGGCCGGTCCGACCTTAACCAGGTCGTCGGTCCAACATGGGAGCACTGAGCTTACCGGAACGCAGTCGCCACTCTAGGACTTTTCTGCAACATCGGGCGTCACTCCTGCCCACTCCCACTTAAGCATGGCAAATCTGACAAAAGAGGCAGAATTGTTGAAACTTATAAAGTAACTGAAAGAAAGAAAGAAACAAAAGAAGAAAGAAAAAACTTTTATTAGACACACACATACATACAGATAGTAAAAACAATTTAGGTCACAATTTAATGTCTAAAAGGCAGCAGCTCAGCATACACTGCAGGTTTCTGCAGCACTAATTTTCAGCACCAGCCCGGAAACCAGAAACTAAACAAATTATAAAGCTAAACAGAGTTTATAAAGTTTAAATTATAAATTATAAATAACTGGAACCGCAAGCGTACATGTTACGCCGAACTCTATCTATCTCTAATACTTTTTCCCAAATAAAAGTAGCCAAGTCATTGCTTATACGTCAGCTATCTAACAGTATTGATACTATAATGTATTTTACTATCTAGTACACTCGAGAGCAATGAATCCGGGTCACTTAAAGAATCCTAAAAATGTCGGAAACTAAAAATGCTAGGTTAATGCAATAAATCGTATTTAATAGACAATGTAATACTCCTTAAATGAAGGTATTAAAACTTCTTAGTTATTGTAAAGTTATATCATAAAAAAATCAAACTTGAAAAAGGGCCACTTTCGAAGATGGAACTACGAAATTACAGCATTTGGTTTTGCTTTTGTTTGTAATCTGTCATTTATGTGGGTACATAAACCATGTTGATAGTGCTCTATATTCATTATTCAAGCTGAAATTATGTCGCTTACGCCTGAAGAATGCACCAGAATACTTACAATGCTGGAAACCGGCCGGAGTCAGCGCGATACAGCCAGGACTGTCGGTGTGTCGCTGTCAACAGTACAAAGAGTTCTCCGACGTTACGAAGAAACTGGTTCTAACCTATGCAGACCAGGAACGGGCAGAACCAGGTGTACCACAGCACGAGAAGACCGATACTTGGTGAACACCATGCTTCGAAATCGCTTTCTCACAGGAACTGAACTCACAAATCAGTTTCGACGCCTCGGAGGAAGTAGCCCAAGTGCATGGACAGTAAGACGTCGGCTTGCTGAATCTAACTTAAAACCCCTTAGACCTGCAAACGGCCCTAAACTGGAGCGTGGGCATCGTATTTCAAGACTAAGATATGCCCAGAGCCACGTAAATTGGAGTATTGAAGATTGGTCAAAAGTTATGTTCTCCGACGAATCAAAATTTATGCTCTACAAGCACGATGGAAGACACTGCATCGAAGAAAAAGTAGCCTACGGTGGTGGGTCTGTACTAGTGTGGGCCGGAATTTCTTCTGAAAGTCGCACAGAGCTGGTGATCATAGAAAACGGCTCTTTAACTAGCGTAAGATATGTGGAAGAAATCCTCAATGATCACGTTGGTCCATTTATGGTCAATTTAGTTGAGGATGCTATATTTATGCATGACAATGCCCGACCTCATACAGGTAGGATTGAGAATGACTACCTTCAAGAGATGAACATTACTCATATGAACGGGTAGCCAGCGCGCAGCCCGGATATCAACCCGATCGAGCATGCTTGGGACGAGCTAGGCAGATGCGTAAAACAACGAAACCCTCCCCCAATCACGCTTCGTGAGCTCAAAATTGCTCTCACAGAGGAATGGGAGAATATTCCCCAAAATCGTATAAGGAACTTGGTGTACAGCATGCCAAACCGCGTAAACGCAGTAATGGAAGCACGAGGAGGCAATACGAAGTATTAAAATTGAAGAAAATCGTAATAAAGTTCAAAAATTTCATGTTTCCTAATTTTGTTTTCAGGAGAGATCAGCAGTTTTTTCTTTATGTAATTTTGTGTTAATAAAATGTATGGTGACTCATATTTTTTTTACTTTCATTTAAGGAGTATTTATTGCATTAACCTATCATTTTTAGTTTCTGAGATTTTTTACATTCTTTAAGTGACCCGGATTCATTGCTCTCGAGTGTATAAACAAATTCTGAGGGTGTCGTAGAAGCCGACAAAAGGAAAGGACAACGCCGAAAACCTAGCCGCAAGAGAAAGAAACTTGATAATGTGAGTTTTCCAGCGTGGCAAAGTAGGCTAATTACCATCCATGTACCTGGAGGAGATTCGAGTCAACAGTGGGTATATGGGCTGAGTGATATCTAAGAACACAGACTCTCTAGAGACAGACATCTAACAACAAGACAGTCTCATTAAATTTAGCCGAGACAAATATTCAGGAACCGTAATCACTACATAGTATAAAAGAAAGTCGCTGTCGTCTGTCCGTCCCTATGTATGCTTAAATCTTTAAAAATACGCAACGGATTTTGAAGCGGTTTTTTAATAGATAGAGTGTTCCAAGAGGAAGGTTTATATGTATAACTAGTGGCCCGCGCCGGCTTCGCCCGTGCAAAGCGTGTGTGGGTTATATACATAAACCTTCCTCTTGAATCGCTCTATCTATTATAAAAAACCTTATCAAAATCCGTTGCGTAGTTTTAAAGATTTAAGCATACATAGGGACGGACAGAAACAGCGACTTTGTTTTATACTATGTAAAGAAGATACATGCATAAATGCACCCGGGCGAAGCCGGGCCGGGTCGCTAGTAAGGAATAAAGCCGAATTATTAGATGTGGGTTATTAATATTGTATTCATAATAATGTATAGAAGATGTTAAGCTTTCACGTCTCAGGGCACATACATGTATGAAGGGGTTTGGCAAAGAGATTAATGAACTATGGCGAAGTCAAATAAGCTAGATTTCTTCTATATAAATTGAACGATTCAAATAACACAATTTGAATTTGAAATCCTTGAAGTAAAAAGTAAACGTTGAATTCTTGTCGGTCTGTCTGTTTGCATGCATGATGATACAGGAATTAATGTGATTACTATTCAGCCTTGCTGGTCTAGGGGTTAGATTTGTCGCTTTTAGATCACGGGGTCCTGGGTTCGATTCGGGGCCGGGCAAGTGTCTTTGTGTAAACCAGAGGCACTTGCTGTCAGTCTGTGTGTTATTTTTATTCGTGAATTTCATGTTTGTAAACTGCCCCGGCGATACAGGTTATACCTAGTGCTGGATGTCGGTTAAAAAAAGAAAAAAAAAACATATGACCCACTGCCGAGTCCGGCCTCACCCAGTTCCAAGGAGGGTAATTAGTTTACTGTGCCTCGCTGGCCAGACGGGTTGACTGGTGTCAAGCTTTTCCCTCTTGCAGCGGATTTATGAGCATGGCATAAAATGGGCAGTCAATCTAAACGAAATGACTAAATCTGGACACAATAAATTTTATGCTATTGATGACTGTGGTGACTCTTCGAAGCTAGTCGGGGTCACCAATTATGTAGCGACTCTTCGAGGCTAGTTGGTCAACGTCGGGAGGAAGGGTGAATGATACGACTTGTCTGTGCACCTATGTAATGCCAACTGTATACAATTTATTTCTTAATTCGCTAGGCTGACTCCGGAATTCATAACAACACCAAATACGTATTATGCATTATGCTGTATGTGCAGACCGCACAATGACGATAATTATGATGATGATGACATAAATATCTGGGAAAGACTCTTACTGACAGGAGCATGTTGCTACTTTTTTTTAAGAACCTAATACCTAAGTTCAGTCGAATAGAATTACATCAAATTGATTACATTTAACATTATCATTTAGCTCTCTGGAAACTTACAAGATCACTATGAATTCATTAGAAATTTAATTTATTACGGTTCGAAACTATTCTAGAAGTCTCAATTATTCCATTCAATGAAAATTTCGTAGTTTGTACCATTAGCGAATATTTGTGAGTAATTGTTATGTCTTGTAGAATAGAAATTTAATGTTAATCGATGCATGAAATGTTCATAACTGTAAAGTTTGAAATGAGCATTATCAACCATATTTGATAGACAACAATGAGTATAATAGAATAATAGAGATGAATCGATTGTAGATGACAAATATATGACCTCTAAGCAATTGAAGCAAATGTGATGAAATTTTTAGAGCAAAATTTTTACACATTTTGGATGAGGTATAGATGTGTGAAGTATATACAAATAGTCGTGCGAGTGGGGAGCCGAGGCTAATCTCTAGAACGTCTAATTTTCAGCTGACAAATGCCTACTGGGAAGACAAGTGATACACAAGAAAGTCTGATGCCAACTGGTTTATTTGATCCGCTCTCGCTGTTATATAATTACAATGTGCACTGAGGTGCGTGCGTGTTCTCCCACAAACCACTGCTGGGTCGTGGCCTCGTTCAACTACATGGAGAGTAATTACCCTACTGAGCCACGCTGTCCAGATGAGTTGGTATAGGGTTTCGTATCATTTTTTCCTCTTATGGTGGGTGGGCTGGTCATATCTGTAGAAGAACCGACAACCGCTGGGGTAGACGAGTTCTTGAGTGGAGACCGCGAATCGGCAAGCGTAGTGTGGGACGGCCCTCTGCTAGATGGAGCGACGATCTGCGAAAGGTTGCGGGCAGCAGCTGGATGCGTCAAGCTGAAGACAGGGCGCTATGGCGCTCTTTAGGGGAGGCCTATGTCCAGCAGTGGACTAATGTGGGCTGATGATGATGATGATGATGGCAAGGTTACGGTTTTCTTTTGTCGGCTTACGACACCCTCAGGATGAGATAGGGTGGTGACACTATGTATTCTAAATCCGTGACCGAAGACAAGGCTGAAAACTTACCCACGAGAGAAGGAAAACTTAAAACGAAACCCTGTGGGGTTGCCAATTATACTGTTTTGAACAGTATTAGGTATACTGTTTTTCACTAAATTATACTTTTTACTGTTGAGCAAAAATAAAGTACACAATATACTGTTTTCAGCTTCAAAATGCAAACACATTGCTATGTGTTAAACTTAGACGCTCACACATTTTTTGCAGTAATGAATGTTAAGTGGCGGGAGGATAGAAACAGAGAATCTATTAATAATAAAAAAAATGTGCTTCTCATTTATTTTAATTTCACTTGTAAGTGTGGTGAGGTGTATAAATTTTAAAAAAAAATTATAAACTAGTAAGTTGTGCGAAAAGCTCTAAAAATATGTATTTAAAACAATAAATAAATAACATGGGTACTGTTATTTTTTCTAAAATACTGTTTAATATTCTTCATAGAGCTGAATATACTTTATTTCTTGTAAAAAAAAAGTTGGCAACCCTACGTGTGACTAGCGTGGCACAGTAGGCTCATTACCCTCCATATAATGGGAGAGGCCCGACTCAGCAGTGGGTCATTTATGGTCTGAGTAGTAGGTTACTAAATATGTTGAATGCATCATTGTACAATGGGTCTATTAAAATACTATGAAACGAATTTACGTCTATTCTAAACCGTTACTCGTTTTCGGAAGGCCCATAAAAGTAGAATTGCACAGTAACATTTTTATTGCATTGTCGGCACGCTATATTGCTATCTGTACTGTACTTCTTCTTCTTCTTCTGCCTGGCGTTAGTCCCGGCTATTGCCAGGGTCCGCCTTCCGACTGAGCTTCCTCCACTTTGCCCGATCTTCAACGTCCTTTTCAGTTAGGCCATTGGCTCTCATGTCGGACTTGACGACGTCCAGCCAGCGCTTGCGAGGGCGACCGCGGGTCCTAGCCCCAAGGACAGCCATATTCATGCATCTCCGACCAACGTACTCCATAGGGCGGCGCATGATGTGGCCATACCATCGCAGACGTACTGTACTACCACCCAAATATGACCCACTCTGTATCAGGCATCCTCCAGTTAAATGGAGGGTAATTAGCCTAATTTGCCACGCTGGCCCGACGGGTTTCGCATCAAGTTTTCCTTCTCTCGCGCCTTGGTTTTCGGCCTTGTCTTTTCCAATTGTGGACTCTTACGACATCCTGAGGATGGGATAGGGTGGTGACACTTTGTATTCTAAATCCGTCACCAGATAGATAGGAAGCAAAGTATAGCCCTCACTATCTGTCAGGACACACTTATAATGATCGCTTGACGTCCCTGGATATGGTCGGACTACGTTGGCAGTATAATATGACAATAGATAAAATAAACAATAGACATTATGTACATTTAGACTGCCTTGTTGGTCTAGCGGTTGGATGTGCCGCCTTTCTTCACGGATCCCCGGTTCGATTCCTGGGTCGGGCAAGTGTCTTTGTGTAAGCCTGAGGCACTTGCTCTGAGTCTGGGTGTTATTTGTGTTCCTGAATAACATCTTTGTAAGTCTGCGATACAGATTCGGGGTTACGTTTTAAAAAAAAAACGAAGAAAAGTAAAAAAAAGACACGCTTAAGCAGTAGACGTCTCGTGACAGATATATATATACAGATATATATATATTAATATTTTCAAAGCTTGTGTAATAATAATTTCCGTAAAGCAGTGTTTTTTGGCTCGCAAAATATTTACACAATACATTAATTTATACATCTCTCCATTAGTAACATAACTCCGTATTTCGAATACACGAATCTTCGACAAGACGGCGCCAAGTGCTATCAGAATCGGTAATAATAAGAGAGATTGGCTTGATAATACACTTGCAATTGCTGCGGTCACAGAATTGAGTTATTTGAATATTATGCCAATAAGAGAAGATAGTGATATTAGACGCGGAATGCGTAATTAAGGCATTGCGTGCGTACTGAAATATTAAGACATTCGATATTGAGCGTAGCCATTGTGATATTTATCGCTTGGGTTTTTTTATTATTTAGGTATAGCAAAGTGCACTCATATTAATACTGCACTATTCTTATTACAATCTAGCCTAGGCTAAAAAATACTAACTACCCCACCGCACGCTGGGAAAAAATGCGTGTTGTTAAAGGTAACAAAACCCAGCACGCTTGGTGGTAGGACCGAATGGTCCGCCCGGCTAGCTACCACCCATCTTAGTCCGGCGCCAAGCAGTTTTACTGTGTTCCGGTGTGTGTATGTGACTGCCTCGTTGGTCTAGTGGTTAGATGTGCCGCCTTTGGATCAACGGGTCCCGGGTTCGATTCCCGGGTCGGGCAAGTGTCTTTGTCTAAACCAGAGGCACTGGCTCGGAGTCTGGGTGTCATTTCTATCCTACTAATATTATAAACGTGAAAGTTTGTAAGTATGTATGGATGGATGGATGGATGGATGGATGGATGGATGTTTGTTACTCTTTCACGTAAAAACGACTGAATGGATTTCAATGAAACTTTATAATAATATAGCTTATACATCAGAATAACACATAGGCTACAATTTATAAAGATATTGTGTGTAAATTAATAGAGATATTAAGTAAAATTTTAATTTCTAATTGTCAAATTTTCAGCCATATTTAAATAATAGACAACATAAGATTTTGCTGTCAGTTGCACCACGTAGGTATTAAATCACATTCTACGGGAACGGGATAAAAATCTTAGGTATCCTATGTCCGACTTTCTTTTATATATATAGATGTTGGACAATTCACAAAATCATACTAAATATTATAAACGTGAAAGTGTAAATGTGTGTAATCCCGTTCCGTGATATAAAACATCGTTTATCAAAATGCAACTGTTGGAATAACAAAACGTCACCGACAGCTAAACTTTATGTTGTCTATAGTTTGACAAATTTGACAATTAGAAATTTTGAAGTTGACCGGTTGATGTATTTATTTCGAGTAAATATTAGCTTATTGTGTCGAACAATGAAGAAGAACTAAATAATGCAGGTGAAGATCGCCGCATTTGTATGGCTTGAATCCGTGCTTCTCAATCACAAGAGCAAATCGAGGCTGCCCGTGAAACGGATCGATTGGGAATGCAAAATCGTCGAGCAAATTTAAGAGATCAACAACTAGATATTTCGAGGCACAAGAATAATTTTATAAAGTAGGTACTACATAATTTGGATCGAGCAACGTTTCGATACGGTGGCAGCACTAATTACTGCTTGCATACTTGCGTCCGCATTGGACCAATAGATGCCATGTAATATTACAAAACACTCCTCAGCGGCTAAAGTTTTATTAACATGGAAAATCGTAACCTGGGACGAATGTACAATAGCGTATAGCGTATAAATATATAAAGCTGCAGAGTTTGTTTGTTTGTTTGTTTGTTTGTTTGTTTGTTTGTATGTTTGTTTGAACGCGCTAATCTCAGGAACTACTGGACCGATTTCAATTCTTTCAGTGTTAGATAGTCCATTTATCGAAGAAGGTTATAGGCTATATTTTATTTTCAAAAGAATTAGGGATCCGTATGAAAATTGCGATTTTGTAACCCAAGGTGTAAAATCGAAAACCTATTTATGCGTGCGCTGCAAAAACGATAGACAATAGAACAAAATGAAGTACTACGAGTTTGTAGGTCTTATTAAAATCTACAAAAAAGTCCGCGAGAGCACATATCTAACTATCATAGTTTAGTCACAATAACCACTTTTATGTTCATAAAAAAAAATGCATAGAGATAAGCACGGGTTCGAAGTCCACGCGAGCGAAGCCGCGCCCAAAAGCTAGTAGCGTATACACGTGCATTGGAAGTACTTATCCGATCCGACCGAACACCTACGCAATGACTCGAGACGTTTTGGAGGCGCAATGATTTTACTGTCTGGCTATTTCTGCCAAACACTGCCACTAATTCCAAGATCGACTGCTGCCGCCGAAATAAGCGCTTGCCTCCAATCATCGAAATATGTGGATTGATTTTATTTTCTCAGAATTTCTGTTCATCGAAGGACGAACTCACAAACACAAAAATAATGAATGGTTGACTAAGCGAGCTGTTTTGGCGGCTAAGAATAAATATGAAGATGATATAAAGTAACTAACATAATTCAGAATGAAATCATTGGTACACTTGCATTAATTCAAATATATTGACTGTGTAAAAAAAGACTCCTTGGATGTGCCTGGCTTACCACCGCACAATTTACGACTAAAGGTTGGCTAAGTACTAAGTTTGCTTCCAAATATAAACCAAAACCACCAAACCTGTGCAACGGAACGCGTTTGGTGGTAAGTGAATTGATGAACAATAGAATATACTCAAAGTAAAGTTGGAAGGTGAGGAAGTTCTCATCCGAGGATCACGACGATATCAACTGATATACCTACCGTTTTAAATTAATGATTTCCGATCCGTCGTGCATTCGCCGTGAACATTAATAAATCACAGGGCCAATCCTGGAAAGTTTCTGGCCTAAATCTAGAAAATTCATGTATTTCCTAAGATCAATTATATGTGGCATGTTCCGGGTCAGAAGACCATCTGTGTTATTTGTTCATGCGCCTGATAATAAACCGAAAAATGTCGTCTGTCACAAGGTGATTCACTGAAACGTGCAGTTACTAAAATAGATGGCCAATAAAGTATAATTAAAATCATAGATTTTTTATTTATATTCATCCTGATAAAAAATTGAAGTTAATAAAATCAAAAATCTGCTCATTTATTGCCTTTAAGGCGAAACAAAGTTCGCCGGGTCAGCTAGTCTATAATATATATGTATTTAAAAAAAAAATATAAGTATTTTATCATCCATCTCGTTACCATAACACAAGCATTAAGTTGCTTAGTGCTTAGCTTAGCTTGGGACGAGATGGCGTTTTGTGAAATGTCCAAGGTACCTACTGTGTTCCGGTGCCCGACAGGACATTTCCTTGAATTACTTGTCCCATCTTAGACCCTGGCGTTGCTTTCCATCATGCAAGCTTAGGGTCAAAGGCATTCAAGTAATTCGTAAAAAAATACAACGGAAAAATACTACGGAAACAAATAAACTAAGGCAATGCAACTAAGGCAATTTAACTTTTACTTATTATTTTCAACCTTAAATGTATTTATGTTTTGGTAACCGACACAGGCGCGTTGAGAAGCGTAGTCAATTAAGAAAGATCTTGTTGCTCTTGTCTCTAAATCACGAGTACTAATTTCTAATGAAGATAGAATATTAAAACACCGATGTAGGTAATACTCTTATCACAAGGGCCCTTAAAATAAAAGAACGATTTCTTTACGCTTTATTGCTAAATAATCACTATTAATAACTTAACTAAACCGATACAAATCTTATCAAAGACAATTGTTAACACAAACAAATGAAAAATTCTGAAGTATCACATGATAATTTAAATGTTTAAGCGTTGCAATCATTTTCCCTGTAAATTAAGACAAGTCAAGTTAAGACAAGTCAATTTAAACTGGATTAATTGAAGAATTTCGACTCACAGTATCTGTCACTTTCCAATTAAAGATTATCTGACTTGGGCACCCCTGCCCGTGAGCCAGCTAAAGACTTAAAGGTGGACCGCTTTAACTGTGGTATTTAGTCAAAGAGAAGGTAATTTATTCCTGTGTACTCGTATTTTTAGAAACTTTATCTCGGTTTAACCTTTAGATGTCTGTGAATACTTAGTGTTATTTAGAATTGTGATATTTTGTGACAAGACAATGATGAATTAATTTCCACGTAGAGCTATATTAATTAAATATGTTAAAGGTCATCTATACATCGTGCTTCGTTTTAGTTTGAAGACTTTAAAAAGCTTTTTTTATTTTAACCCGTAAAAACATCAAGTTGGAAAACAGTATTTCCAAGTTGAAGGTGTTGTAAGAGGTGACTAAAGTCACGCAAGACACCTAGCGGCAAGAGAAGGAATACTTGATACAAACCTGTGCCAATCCGTATTGCCAGCGTGGCACAGTTGGCTTATTAACCTCCATAAATATGGTGAAGGCCCGACGACGTATGTGTCGAGTATTTTCGAGTGATGAGTATTTTCAGAGTTCAATTAATTCAATTAGCCATTTCGCGGTTCCATCGGTTCGAAATTTTGAATAGAAATTGCGTTCATACATAAAAAATAAAGTGATGCGTTTTTGAAACCTAACATTAAAAAACTCAATTATTGGACTCTCAAATATTCGCAACGATTATGTTCTCTAGTGATACAAACAGTTTATATTACTGTCCTAAATCTGAGCTTGATAACGTTTTAAGGCTCGCTTCCCACTTCAAGATAGCTGAGAATGTATAAATATAGAGGATAAAGGATGGATGGTGTGAATTTGATGCTGCAACCATGAAATATATCAATATCGGACATCGGCAAGTTTTATGCAATCAGTAAGAATCCTGTGCCAATCCGTATGGCCAGCGTGGTATACTGTTTCTACCCACAGCCGGGACAGTGGGCTTGGGATACCGATGTTCACCTTACAAGGCTAAAAAGGGGGATATACCGTAAACAGATTTTGTTGTGTAACACGTTTCCTTTCTCTTGTGACCAGGTTATCAGCCGTATCATTTCCTTCCTGTCCGCTCTTGCGGCACCCTCAGGATAGGATAGGGGCGTGACACGATGTATTTATTATTATATATTCAAGGAGAACCATCGACTACATTATTATTTCTTAATACGTCACCAAACGTATGAAGTATAAAACTACATCAAGTAGTAAGGTTCAGAATGCACACTGCTAGTTTTATATTACCGCTTAGTTATTTCAACACAACGCTTACGGTGGAAAACGAGTATTATGTATAGTTGCTTCATTCTAACTCTCTGTTCTATTTATTATATTATCTCTTAGAACACCACACACATCGGTACATTAACCTGAATAAATGGAGATCTGTTATTATTTTGATGTTTACGAATTCCCCTTTTAGATGCGCGGTGTCCAAACCGCGCTAATAGTTTTGAAGTCTTAGAAGTTGGTATGCTATTATTGGATAACGTTTCAAAAATTATGGATTTCATGTGAAATCGTTTAGCCTACATTTTTATTGACTACTAGCTGTTACCCGCGTTCGTCCGCGTGGTATTTAAAACAAAAGTTATTGTTCAGTACACTGTTTAGGCCCAAAGGGATGATCATCCAGCCAGACCAGGTGGTAGGTATGTCTGGCTAGGGGCCGCAGCGCCTATTCCCCGATAGTTGTAGTCAGGGAAATCTTAGCTGTGCGGATTGCTCTTGAAATGTCGCTATCGCGGTGTAGGACTTTTTGGTAATTCTCGCATTTGTAGGCTATATATTTCTTGATGTAATTAGTTCAGATTTTTTGGGTAAATTGTGTGTAGCACTTATGTGGAAAACTCAGTAACTATGAGCTTTTGAGAAGGAGTGCGGGGGGGGGAGGTGACAACATAAGTAGCATAAATTACTCTTTGTTACTGAAAGTATCTTCACAATTGGGTCCAGAGATTAACATTGGAAACAAACAGACAGGCAGACAGACAGATAAAACAAGGTTCTAGTATATGTAAAGTGTATATATCCAAATGCACTTAAAAAGCGGTTATTTTTAATTTATATATTAGTACTCTTGACATGGCCTACATAAATAATTCCAATTGATAAGCATACTGATTGGTTTTAATTTGCAAATCAGCAAATGTCACCATAAAATCGTGTCCAAATCATTAATATTTGAATGTGAAATTAATATTTGAGCTCTGTTTATTAACCAACCAGTCAAAATTATAATCAATTTTGTTGCTTACCATAAAATGTTATATTATGCATAAAAGTAGCTGAACACTGAGCGCGTTGCCACGCCTACAACTGAAATAAATTTGAAGAAAAGACCATAAACAAATTTTCATTTTTTATTCAATAACATTCAATCGTAAACATACGAGTAATTTACGATTATATAAAGGACAGACAAACATCATTTTTTATTTATAGAAGATGTTATTTTGACAGCCTCGTTGGTCTAGGGGTTAGATGTGCCTCGGGGCGTCACCGTGAACTGCGCTTCCGCGAACCTGGGGGGCCCCAAGCCGTGTGAGTGTATACCGCTGGGGTTTTAGTGGGTATACGAATTCTGTCTCGGGAGTCCCACATAATCACCGACCTCTCCCCCGGGGGGCGGTGGTATGCATAGAGCATTTCCCCAGCTACAACAAAAAAAAAGAAGGGGTTAGATACCGCCTTTAGATCAACAGGCCCGGGGTCGGGCAAGTGTCTTTGTCTAAACCAAAGGCACTTGCTCTGTGTCTGGGTGTCATTTGTGATCGTGAATTACATGAATGTAAATTGTCCCCGGGTACAGATAAACGTAGTAGAGGTTTCAATTTAAAAAAAAAATGGTGTAGGTACTGTGTACCGCCTTGAATTATGGTCCATGGTTCGATTCGGTTGGTTGGTTTAATGTTTTTCCAGTAGTACGGTCTGCAAAAGTTGCCAAAACGATGTGCTTATTAGGTTAGGTTTATAAGCTATATTGATTTTGACTTTGAAAAAAGCCACTTAGTACGAATTGTTTGGGAACGGTGTTGGGTATATCAATTCATATGGCCAAGTTAATGAATCAACTACATGTACTCGTCCCAAGCTGGACATTTCACACAACGCCATCTCGTCCCAAGCTAAGCAACTTAATTCTTGTGTTATGGTAACGAGATGGATGATAAACTACTTATATATACATTTTTTTTTCGTAAATACATACATATTATTGATAGAAATGACACCCAGACTCCGACCCAGTGCCTCTGGTGTAGACAAAGACACTTGCCCGACCCCGGAATCGAACCCGGGACCCGTTGATCCCAAGGCGGTTTTTTATTCCAGATGAACCCGCATGACAACGGTGGTCGTGTCAATGGACGTGGAAAGACGAGGAGCACACGCGAATTTAGAAAACCTTTTACGATGAAAAACTTGAGAAACTGTCTAAGTTTAATAAAAAAACGTGAAATCTCAGTAAGTACGAGTATGTACTCCTGCGAAACGTGGGAGGTGTCAGTCGACGCGCAGCGCCGAGTCAAGTATATTGGCACCACAAACATTTGCTCTGGGTCACGAACCCATACCGTCTTGCGGGTGTCGTAAGAGGCGACTATAAGAACGCAAGAGGCAGATCACCTAGCCGAAAGAGATAGAAAACTTGATACAGACCATGTGCCAACCCGTCTTGCCAGCGTGGCATCCCCTCCATGAATTTGGGGGAGGCCCGACTCAGTTGTGGGTAATTTATGGGCTGAAACGACGAACAGATAGACACCCTTCGACGTCTGTCTGTTTGTGTATTATTTATACATATAATACAAGTTTTGTGGTATAGGTTAATGAGCTGAATAGCTGCTACATCAAATGCATTTCCAATTTAATAGGGGTTGTTATTAAAATTGATTAATATGTATGTAGGCGAATTTACATCACAAATTTCATTACAATCATGTATAATATTTTAATTTGGGTTTAGATTAAAGCGAACGTCCAGCGCCAGCTAAAATAAGTTAGCTTAGTTTAGCTTGCATAGTTGAGCCAGTTATTCATACATGTGCGTCCACCGAAGGTGAACTAACATGTATGAATAACTGGCTCAACTAAACATAATAAGCAAAACTAAACTAACTTATTTTAGCTGGCGGTGGACATTCGGCTTTAGGTTGAATGTTCATTCAAATATTTCCCCTTTTCTCCCACTTCTGGGTGTGATTACTTCTCAGTCTTATTTTTTCTCCTTAGTCCCTAAGCAATACATGACCCAGCCATATAAAACACACTGCTGAGTCTGGCACATGGAGGGTAATAAGCCAACTCTGCTACACCGGCCAGACTGGTGGGGTTTTGTATCAAGTTTTCCTTCTCTTACGGCGAGGTTAGCGGCCTTGTCATTTCCTTTTGCCGGGTTTTACAACACCCTCTGTATGAAATGGGGTGGTGACACTCATCATCATCATCACATGGGCTCATAGAGCAAAACGTCTTTCAATTTTGAAGTCTCCCGGTTCAGCGGTTGCGATGTCCGTTGATCTGTCAGGAAGTCAGAACAAACCCTTTTAAACAATAGATACAGACCCCGCCAATCTTTATGGCCGCTCTGAATGTAGCCGCATTACCATGCGCACAATATAAAATCAGGTATCAGCGGGAAATACCCGGGGCGGGGAGGCAGGGCACGCCCGCACGCTTCGTTTGTCACCCGCAAACGCTCTGGCCACCCGCGTGTTAGTGAGCTACGTTCGTATCATCATTATTATTATTACATAGTATAAAACAAAGTCGCTGTCGTCTGTCCGTCCCTAGGTATGCTTAAATCTTTAAAACAATGCAACGGATTTTGATGCGGGGCTTTTTAATAGATAGAGTATTTCAAGAGGAATGTTTATATGTAAAATACATGCATAATTGCACCCGGGCGAAGCCGGGCCGGGTCGCTAGTTGGTTATAAAATGTAGATGCGCAAGTTCGTACCGTCGGCGACATTCAGAGCGGCCATAAAGATTGGCGGGGCGGTATCTATTGTTTAAAAGGTTTAAGCTGTAAATGAGACGTACTTGATCCAGAAAACTCTATTCATTATATTTTATTAATATCTATCCCAGTATGAGACTGAGATATAGGTAACATAATTTCAAGATAATCCAGAAATCTGATATAGTATCGATATTACGTATTCCATCCCAGCCTGTATAGACTCATGAATTACAATTGGTACCTCTATAACTTATTTATGAAAGTATCAATAAAAGTGATATACAGGGGTAATGGATTATGATATTAGGAGAACGAAGACTTTAGCTTTTAGTAACGTGGCTTAAGAATACAAAGGGGGGGGTCTTGTCTTGTCGTAAGAGAAGACAAGTGAGCGCAAGAGAACTTGATATGCGCCAACCCGTCTGAGCAACGTGGCACAGAAGGCTAATATCGCTCCATATTGAAAAAGATAATGATTTTGAATAAAGGGGAATAATTTTCCACGTGTGGGGATCTTCTCCACCGCACGCTGGGAAATAGCGCGTATTGTAAAAGTCAACAAAACCCAGCACGCTTGGTGGTAGGATCGAATGGTCCACCCCGGCTAGGAACCACCCTCACATCTAAGTCCGACGCCAAGGGTGAATATGGGGTCCTCAAAAAAATCCTTTAAAAAAGGAATGGCCGTTAATGACGCCTGGGAAAGAATTAAAAATTATTTTTTTCTTTAATGTTCTATTGACGAATTAAAAAAGAAGAAAACTTCTCTAATGGCCGCTTATACTTAAACAAATTAAAGATTCATAAGACATTCGTCAACATGTGTTCGAAAGGGTTCGCAAAAGGGTTCGCATACTCAATTTGCATAGCCGCTAAGTTTGCGAATGAATGTGACGGCCCTTCACATGCGTGCAAACATTCGTACAATGTACGAATGTTTGCGCGCATGTGAGTGACCCCGGTAACATGCTCTTATTGGTACACGGTGCACAGAGTCATAGGTAGCACGGTAGGGGCGCTCTAGACTAATGATTTAAACCCGCATATTGACAAATTCGTTGAGCACTCAGCAATCAATCAGATTTAAATACCATTAATATTCAGGGGATGTGGATTGACAGACAACGGACGATTGGAAACGCGAATAGCCGATGATGGATTCGCGCGAAATCTTAAAAAAAAATCTACTAATCTCGACTAAGTTAGTCGAGATTTATCGACATCATTTGTCAGCACTTATTCGACCTTTTCGTTTCGCGATAGTACTTGAAAAGAAAAATATGGTGCATTACTGCCAGTTTATGGAATTCTAGAAATATTTTTGCGAGGGTAACGAGCAAAAATCTATGATTGACAAAAAACATGTTCTAACAAGATTTATATCGAGAAAGTTTAGACTCCTCCGAATTCAATTGCGAGTTTATGAAAAAACTTCTTGTTAATGCCATTTGATATATTATCATTTTTATTTGATCTGTATTTTAACGATTTATTCGAAGATTTATCCGAAACTCATTTATCATATTTATTTGAATTTGGCAACACAATCAATTTGAGCTATATCGAGCTCATTAGTTCTAGTATAAAGAACGAATGAGTTTGAGATGAGAGAATTCTAGTTTACAGAGCTTCAATTTGAGCTATATCAACCTGTACTACTTTTTACCCTTCATCTTACTGGCGGAGTCCCGACTCAGCAGTGGGTTATCTGTGGGCTGAATAGTAGTAGTAATCTATTGACTATTGCCGAACTTATCTGCTTATTCAAAGAGATTCACTGAGAAAAGTATATGGGCCTTCTAAACTTCACTACTTGGTGGAGGCTAAAAGAAGAAGGGAACAAAGTGATTACCAGTAATCCAACTAGATGGGTCTCAGAAGTCAGACGAAGTATTTACATGAAGAGAGAAATGCTTCCCCATCATATTAATCTATCTATCTATCAGCCACAGAAGTCCACTGCTGAACATAGGCCTCCCCCATAGATTTCCACAATGCACTATCTCGTGCAGACCGCATCCACCGACTCCCAGCGACCTTCACAAGGTCGTCCGTCCACCTAGTCGGGGGTCTTCCCACGCTTCTCTTTCCCGTACGTGGACGCCACTCCAAGACTTTTATGCCCCAGCGGCCATCCGTTCTTCGGGCCACGTGGCCTGCCCACTGCCACTTCAACTGTGCAATCCTTTTAGCTACGTCGGTCACTTTAGTTCTTCTACGGATTTCCTCATTTCTGATTCTATCGCGTAGAGTAATTCCGAGCATAGCTCTTTCCATCGCACGTTGAGTGACTCTCAGCCGCCTAAAAAGCCCCATTGGGAACCTATTGATCATATTATCATAGTGATAATAAGTCTAGGAGTTGGATGTGCCGCCTTTGGATCACGTGGTCCCGGGTTCGATATAGACCTAATAGTGAACAAACAGCGACTGGTAAATTGGGTTGCTGTTAGCCTAAATATGGTAATTTTTTAACGCCCTGCATCTGTATGCCGGCGGCGGTTTTCATACATGTAATTCACGAAAACAAATGACATTCAGACTCAGTATAAGTATTTCTGGTTTACACAAAGACACTTACCCAACGCCGGAATAGAACCAGGGACCCGTGAACTATAGGCGGCACGTCCTAGACCAACAATGCAATTAGAGACTAAACTTAGTGTACAGAACTGACTGATACTAGGACTGAGACTCTCTTAATATTATGCAACGATGCATTGCGTACTATTGACCTGAATAGAGATCAAACAGATTTCTTCCGTGTGGTGACGGGTTTAGAATACATAGTGTCACCACCCCATTTCATCCTGAGGGTGCTGTAAAAGGCGACTAATGAACGTAATAGACAGATCACCTCGTCCCAAGAGAAGGAAAACTTGACACAAGCCCTGTGCCAACCCGTCTGGCCAGCGGGCCACAGTAGGCTAATTACCCTCCATGTAATTGGAGGAAGCCCGACCCAGCTGTGGGTCTTTTATGGGCTAAGTAGTAGAGATCAAAAAGCAGAAAAAAGAATTGATAGTGCATCCTATTCTCTGCTATGCTAAATTAAGGGAAAAGAAAAGTTCTGCATATGTTATAAATTCTTACACGAGTAATTAATTAAACGGCAGCACTTAAGCGACGAGTTCACGTTATAGCAACAATTTTAATCTCAAAGCGTATAACTAATACAACATTGCACAACATTCAAGAGTTAATTAAGCACAAGTTGGGAGCTAACTTGATTATTAATGAATCGTTATCGAGATTAAATTCCCTACTCCTTCGAGTTACTTGAATGGGGAAAGCAGGGCGTCAGTCGTAACATAATTATACCATACGAACGTTTTCGTAATAATTTTCCAAGTAACACAATGTATAGGAGAACATTTAAAAAGTTTGGTAACTGACATTTCGATTTGTAAATGATTCCGTTCTTAAATTGAAAAAGATTTGTATTTTTAATTTTATTGATACTTTTTCCGTGCGGAAAGTCAGCCAGCTCCATTTACAACATGATGTAGAGGCTGACCAAATAAATTCAATCATAAATAAGGTTGTATTTTTAAATTTCCATTATTAAAAGTAAAAGTCTATGGTTGCTATTTAATAATTAGTAAAAAATATTTGTTCTGATCTTCACAACCGCTTCCGGGGCTAAAATGTTATAAGCTTTAAAATAAAGAGATGCATCCAGTACAATTTTCTATAAGATATGTATTTATACAGAAGGTGGGCAAACGCATTTTATTTTGTACTAGCGACCCGCCCCGGCTTCGCACAGGTGAAATGATGAACTTCTAAATTTATATCGATCAAATTATTTGTTTAAACGAAATTTGTTTTTTATTGAAAGGTCATTCTTTTTATGGTTCTTTACAAAATTCGATGACAAAGTGTGCGCTGTGACCAGAACGCATATTTAATACAAAAAGGGTTAGAGAATAAAACCCGCTTCGCTTAGAAATATGACTGCCTCGTTGGTCTAGTGGTTAGATGTGCCGCCTTTGGATCAAAGGGTCCCGTATTTGTATTTACAAAAAAAAATATGTATTTAAGTAGTTTATCATCCATCTCGTTACCATAACACAAGCATTAAGTTGCTTAACTTGGGACGAGATGGCGTTGTGTGAAATGTCCAATGATATTTATTTATTTATTATATTTATAAATATGTTCGTCTTTTGACAACTGAAGGGAAATTAATCAATTTAGGTGTTTGGTTTTTATTGTATTGTATTTAATTGGCCCTGACCCAAGGCCTAGTTGTCATTGATAACGAGTTGCGTGTTTCTCTCACCTGGTGAACTTGCTCTCACTATACTGTTTAGTGTTTTTTGTAAACAAGACCATTGATTTGAAAAAAGCAACTACAGAGTTTCTTGCCGGCTCTTCTCTGTAGAGCAGCATTCCGAACCGGTGGTATTTTCAGCATGAATGTGTATTGTAAGAATGAGGAATTGTATATGAAAGGTGGGACTCTAGATATGACGACTGATAAGTATGTATGGAGACTACCACCTATAGTGGGATAGGGGTTGTAAGGTGATGGTAATGGTAACTTTAAATATGACGATTTATAAGATTTTTGTGGTAAAACCTACGTAAATAAAGTTCATTTTGAGTTTAAGTTTGAGTTTTCAATCAACTAGTTGGAATGGGTTGTTAATGACGTCGGTCTAACATTTTATGAAATCCAATCGATCAATCAAAATGTTTCCGATTGGTGACAGATTTAGAATAGATAATGTCACCACCCGTTTCTTACCTAAGAGTGTAGTAAAAGCTGACTTAATACTAAACTACTATGAGAAGGAATAATGAGAATCTAAATATGAAAATCAATATTAATCTTGTTTGCAATTTTTATTTTCTTAATTAATACATATCAGATTTTTCCCTACCCCGGAATCGAACCCGGCACTCGTTAATAAAAAGGCGGCACACCTAATCCCTAGACCAACGAGGCAGTCGATTTAGATGATGACCGAACAAATGAATAGCATGCAAATCACTGTAATTTTAACCATGAGTTGATACTACGCCTACATTCGTACATACTGATGACGTAATAAAATATCTAGTAATCATAAAGACACCACATTTGATGGAACGCCCTTGTTATTACCCCCGCGTGACGTCATAAGGCCAATCATAACTTAAGTTTTATTACAGTTTTTATTTCCACATTTGGCTAAGATCCTTGAAGAGAGATTCACTTTGATGTTAACGTGAGTGAGTTGTTTGTTCTAAGTTTTCAGCCTTAGTAAAAATTTATTTTCATTTAATGGAATGTCGCTAAAACTGTAAATAGCAGTTAACTAAGTCGGTGGCTCAACTATGCAAGCTAAACTAAACTAACTTATTTTAGCTGGAGTTCGGCTTTAAGGTACTGCCATTTAATCAATTGTACATTAAGATTTCTCCTAACTAACTATTCACTAGGCCACACTGGCCACTTCTTTTAATTACTAGCGACCCGCCCCGGCTTCGCACGGGTGCAATGATGAACCTCTAAATTTATCAATGTTTCTCTGAAATATTATGGATGTATTACACAGATAAACCTTCCTCTTGAATCACTCTATCTATTAAAAGAAACCGCTTCAAAATCCGTTGCGTAGTTTTAAAGATTTAAGCATACATAGGGACAAACAGACGACAGCGACTTTGTTTAATACTAGCTTTAGGGCGCGGCTTCGCTCGCGTGGACTTCGAACCCGTGCTTGTCTCTATGCATTTTTTTTATGAATATAAAAGTGGTTATTGTGTCTAAACTATGATAGTTAGATATGTGCTCTCTGGACTTTTTTGTAGATTTTAATAAGACCTACAAACTCGTAGTACTTCATTTTGTTCTATTGTCAATAGTTTTTGCAGCGCACGCGTAAATAAGTTTTCGATTTTACACCTTGGGTTACAAAATCGCAATTTTCATACGGATCCCTAATTCCTTTGAAAATAAAATATAGCCTATAACCTTCCTCGATAAATGCACTATCTACCACTGAAAGAATTTTTGAAATCGGACTAGTAGTTCCTGAGATTAGCGCGTTCAAACAAACAAACAAACAAACTCTGCAGCTTTATATATTAGTATAGATTATCAGAAAATTAAAATTTGCGCGACAATATATCATTTGTAAGAAGTCGTTTAAATATATCTTACTAATATTATAAACGTGAAAGTTTGTAAGTATGGATGGATGGATGGATGGATGGATGTTTGTTACTCTTTCACGTAAAAACTACTGAATGGATTTTAATGAAACTTTACAATAATATAGCTTATACATCAGAATAACACATAGGCTACAAGTTATAAAGATATTATAGAATAGAATAGAATAGAATACTCTTTATTGTACACCAATAATATAAAAGGTTAACATACCATCAGATATATATATACATAATTATGTGAATTACAACAATATAAACAAGTCGAATTCAAAATTTCTAATTCTTAAATTCAGCCATATTAAACTATAGACAACATAACGTTTCGCTGTCAGTTGCGTTTTGTTAAAGTAGGTTTTATACGGACGGGATAAAAATCTCAGGTATCCTATGTCCAACTTTCTTTTTGTTTTAAATATATATAATGCGGAACAAAGTTCGCCGGGTCAGCTAGTTTTTAATACAGTTGCTCAAAAAGTGGCATATTGCAGGGACGTATAGCGTTCGGGAAGTGGGCTATTACACAGGCGTGCTTTTTTATACCATTCCCGCACTAGTGCGTTTTCTTTCCCAACTGTCAAAATAATGTCTATTATAAGGAAAAACCAACCATGAAGTTTTTACTAAAAAAAATCGTAGATTTTTTTATGATTCATGCAAATACGTATATTTCTAAAAAGAAACTACGTACTAATTTTTTTCAATATCAGATTTAATGATTTGATTGAATGAGTTTCATTTCATCTAATTAAATTTCATTTCATATCAATTAAAAAATTCTACTGAAGACTTGGCTGTATGGGCATTGTTCCTTTTGCCTACCAGAATGGGTGAAGAAAAAAAATCTCTGCTTATATTCTACGGTCGGCGCCATTTTTCAGAAATGATTATACTATTTGCGTTGTAGCATGGTGCGGGTGACAGTTGCGATTATGACAGTACTAGGGATGTGACGATATGCAATTCATTTTTATCGCTAACGATACTCGCAGCATAAATCTGGTCCTCTTTAATATTGTTGTAGAAATGAGTGTGTTATTCAGTTGTCTAGTGTAACTGCGTGTATAAACTTGTCAATATTAATGTTTTATGGCTAAATAATTATGTTTGTATTTATATAAAATAATCAAAATCGGGTTTACTTTGTTTTTTCTTAGCAACATTATAAGCAACCTTACCCTATAAATGTTCTGTTGTATAATTATAGACCAGCTTTGAAAATAAAAATTGACCTACGCACAATATACGTTTCATATTATGAAAAATATCGACTATCCATCGAAGCAGTACATTCCATCACTAGATACGTCTATGGCGTTACGTTATACACATAACACTTTGCTTAATTTTTCATTCAATTTGATTTTATTTGTAAACTAGAACATTCTGGTTAGTTTCATTTAATTTTCTACAATTATTAATGATTAAATATATCACGAATACGAATGTGGTACAGCTGAAATACGAATGTCATAATATGAAAGTCTTAATTTGTAAATCGCGGCAGCTTTCAAGAGTGAAACGAAATGTTACCGAAACTGTCACACTATAGTTAGTTGAGTTTATTGTGTTTTTAATATTTTATTAAATTGCTTAATTTTTTCGCAACTGTATTAAAAATAGTCGTTCAGTACACGTGCGGAACCGTCATTGCAACTTGTTCCGACTGTCTTTCCAGCCAGCATTACAAGTGCGGAACAGCCTTTCCGCACTTGTAATGAAATATACTATTCTGGCGTAACTTACATTTCATTTTCCTAGAAACTTGCTAAACTCAATGAGTTTAATAGCTTTGTCCGAATTAGAGCAAAAGTTTCATACATAAACGTGTTTGCGGGTTCCATTTAATATTTTCTCAGTTTCTCTGAAGTTTGTTACGACTCAGTTCACACCGAGATCTTATTTTGCGAAAAGTTTGACTGTTCATGATTTATCAAATTTAAATCATTTATTTTGTTGTACAGGGCAGAAAATCCTGGAGTGGCGACCGCGCTCCGGAAAGCGCAGTGCTGGTAGGCCTCCCACACGGTGGACCGATGACCTGGTCAAGGTTGCTGTTAAACGATGGATGCGGGCGGCCCAACACACCTTTGTGGAAATCCTTGGGGGAGGCCTATGTCCAGCAGTGGACATCTTTTGGCTGAAATGATGATGATGTGTGACCAATTTATTCGCCGATTTGTATTTGATTGGCCCTGTCAAGGCCTATTCGTCATTCATTGCGTAAACGCTTCTCTCATTTAGCGAAATAACCCTTACTATACTGTTAAGTGCCTTTTGTAAACCAGACCGATAATTTTAAAAAAAAGCAACTACAGAGTTTCTTACCGGCTCTTCTCTGTAGAGCATCATTCTGAATCGGTGGTAGTTTCAGCATGAATGTGCGTGGACGCAAGGGCTGTAGGAGATCTAAAGAGATGGATGGTTGGTTAGAATGAGGAATTGTGTATAAAAGGTGCGAATGTAATAGATCTGACAACTGATTGTTGTGTAAGGAGACTAACACCTATAGTAGTGTGATATAGAGTAGACTAGTGCTGATATTGGTCATTTTAAATTATGACGTGACAAAACTAAGCTAATTAACCAATCTAATTGGAGGAGGCCCGACTCAGCAGTGGGTCATCTACGGGCTGAGTAGGGGTCAGCGCAGACAGAGAGGAATAATCCTCGCGCGGTCTCGGGATTTATCATTTGTCAGGTTCAAGCATTTTATAAACTTTATTGTAATAATTTTAAAGTTTATTTTCAAGTGCCTTAATAAAATACTCTCCGCTGCGCTCCGTTCTGTCTGCGCTGACCCTAGTAGGTACTAGTAGATATAATTATTTAGACTATACTAGCGGCCCGCCCCGGCTTCGCACGGGTGCGATGTTAACCGAGGGTGACGTCGCGAGGCGAAGTTAGTCACAAAAAGTAGCCTAAATTACTCCGTATATCATCAGCTACCTATCAGTAAAAATCGGTCCAGCTCTTCCAGACATTAGCCGGAACAAACAGACTGACCAAAAATTTAAAAATAAGTGTTATTTTGTCAATGTATACATACATATGAATTCAGTAAAAATTCGTTATTCTATTATTACAAACAGACACTCCAATTTTTTTTTTAAAGATATTAATTTATTTTTTTCTGAGAGTATTGCCACACGTAAAATACGTTATGGAGCGATTAAATATTGCAAGCACTCTATCAAAATATCAACAATGCTATCTGACCCAATTCAAGCGTACACTGTTCCGGTATTCTTATTTCTTATCTACGATACAGCTCTACTGGAATAGTTACTACATCTTACTTTAGGGCTGGCCAATAGAACGTTTTATTAATTGACTAGCATTTGGCCGCGGCTTCGCCCTCACTGTTTTTAGTTTTAGTTAATACATGGAACTTAATGATTTTTTTTTCTATTTCACTATCAACATCATACCTGCTCTCGACATGGCCAAACCATCTCAGCATACCATGTCGAGAGAATGAATGAAGAACGATGACAAAAAAAAATGTATAAGGCGAGTGTGAATGAAAGTGTTGGAAGGGGTAGACCTAGGTGGACGTTTCAAGACCAAATCACGGGACGTCTTGAAAAAAGGCCAGGTCAAGAGTACCCTAAACCGAAGAGCATGTATGAAGGGAATAATGAAGGTGGACGAAGCGAAACAAGTATTTAAGGATCGTAGCAAGTGGAGTGAAGTGGTCTCTGCCTACCCCTACGGGAAAGAGGCGTGATTATATGTATGTACGTATGTATCATAGCCGCTACTGAGTCCTCAAGAGTAATTAGATTACTGTGCCATGCTGACAAGACTTGTATCAAGTTTACCTTCTCTTCCGGTTAGGTGATCTGCCTCATTCTTTAGTCGCCTCTTACGACACCCTCATGATGGTATGGGTTGATAACATTGTGTATTCAAAATTCGTCATCACACGGTTTTTTTATTTCTTTTCTTAGCCCTTTATTGCTCACCAGGAAAACAATAACAGATAAAATACTTATACTACGAGTTGAAAATTGAAAATTTAAATTTGAAAAGTTGACGAAATAAACTGTCACTTTAAAGTAAAATCAAGTTGTAAAAAATTTTCGCTCATCAAGCTGTAAAAAGTTATCTCAATCAATCAAGCTGTAAAAAGTTGTCTTACTAAATCACTTAAATGTAATTTTTTTAACGTGTCTAGTAAAAGCAAGACACGTTAAAAAAATTACATATAATGTCGTACGTCATTTTAGGCCATAAATGACCCGCTACCAGTTGTGTGTCAAATTAGCTGACTGTGGCTGAGCTGACGGAGTAGCACAGGGTCTGTATTAAGTATTCCTTCTCTTGTGGCTAGATAATCTATGTCTTGCGTTCCTCCAGTTGACTCATAATTCCTCTGTATCATTTCAGATGGCAATGGGGTTTTTGCCACACCCTAATTAGATACATTTTTAACCCCCGACGCAAAGAGAGGGGTGTTATAAGTTTGACTGTCTGTGGCACCGTAGCTCATGAACGGATGAAGCGATTTCAATATAGTTTTTTTGTATGAAAGGTGAGTTACGGGCGAGTGTTCTTAGACATATTTATAGTTGAGCCGTTTAAAAGTTATGACGGGTGAAAGTGGGGAAGAATAACCGACTGCAAATATAATCGAGTGGGGTCTCAAATGAAAGCGGATCACGTGCAATTAAACAAAATCTACATTATATTAAGTGTGTACCTATAAAAAGTACAAAATAAAAATTAAATTAAAAATCTAAAAAAAACTCGACACAATATCCTTTAAAAAGTAAAAAATAAATACATCGCGTTGGGGGACCAGGGGTCAGGTAATAAATAAGTGGGAGCGGTCCCCCAACGCGATGTATTTATTTTTTACTTTTTAAAGGTTATTGTGTCGGGGTCTTTTTTAATTTTTAAATTATTTTTTATAAATCTTATAGTCTAATCTAATTATGTAAAATGTATATTTTGAAATGTTCATGGAACAATTAATATAATGTAATTAAATTTCGGCAACCTTAGTTTAGCAGTTGTAAACATGCTTTATAGGGGTAAATAAACAACATCATTTGGTATGTGTACATTTTACGATCTAAATATTTGACGTTGTTGTCTGCTACGATTGCTAAATGATGAATGTTTGATACCAGTAGAACAGTCATGACTCATGACAAATAGTCAGACAGATTCATATTCTAGATTTCTTATTCTTCCTCGTCCTTTTTCCTAAATTATCTAAAGTAGTCCGTGCGGTGATGGATTTAGAATACATAGTTTCACAACCCGATTTCATCCCAAGGGTGTCGTAAAAGACGACAAGAGAAAATGACAAGGCCAAAAACGAAGGAAAACTTGATACGAATCCCTTTTTTTGTACGTCGGAGATCCTCATGGATACCCGGCCGTTGGCAAATGGCCGGGGTATGTGGGACTCCGGGGCGCGTAGAGATGGTAAATTGCGCCCCGACCTACCCACTAAAACCGACGGCGATCCTTGATTGCCCAAGCCAGGGCCACGGGATTCACTTGATACGAATCCCTGTGCCATCCTGACAAAGGACTTGACACCGCAGTGGGTCATGTATAGGCTGAGCTGTAGGTTTGTAACTTGATGTGGTTAGCTAATAGTATTTACGAACGGTTATGATTTTCCTTCCAATACCCATCGGACGACACGGTTAGCGCAGTGGTTGAGCGATCGACTGCTGCGCAGCATGTCGCGGGTTCGATCCCCGCACGGAAGAAATATTTGTACGACCTACAAGTGTTTGTTCCGGGTCTGGGTGTTTTCTATCTATAATATGTATGTATTTACAAAAAAAAAAATATATATATGTAGTTTATAGGTAACGAGATGGATACCATAACACAAGCATTAAGTTGCTTAGCTTGGGACGAGATGGCGTTGTGTGAAATGTGCAAGTATATTTATTTATTTATTTTATATTTATCTAGTGAGACAAAATGGTATAGATTAGAATAGAGGAATAGAGAATAGAAAAATGCTTTATTGTGTAAACGCCATAAGCACGCCATAAGCACAATCGTCAACGGATACATCAATTTTATAAACCTACTACTTACCAGGTCAAAACGCGGCACCAACCGATAAGACCTGGTGAAAGAAATGGAAGAAATGGCTTTGCTTTTAAATTAATAATTATGTAATTATAATGGTTAGATCAACTATAAATTATTTCACTACTGCCAACATCTAAAGACTGCCATAGATATGGTGCCACTACAAGATATCACTATACTTACAAGGTGTCACCACCCCATTCCTTCCTGAGGGTGTTGTAAGAGCTGACAGAAGGAAACGAAAAGGCGTAGCCGCAAGAGAAGGAAAATTTTCAACATTCATCATTTCATTCCGTGCTATCCGGTAAATACGACTCATTGAATTTCATGTAGGTACTATTGAATGTATAAATGTTTTTCTAAACGGTAACGGTCAACAAAAGGAAAAATACCTGTAAATATTTTGCGGATATTTTGCCAGTATACTACATTTCTAAGTAACTGTTATGGTCGTCATAAATATATTATTCCGGATTCGTTTCGCTAAATCAGCGTATTTGCTAAAAGCTACCATGTTAATAAAATGTGTAAGCAAAGAAATATATATTCGATTTGTACGAATGGCTGTACGAGTGTATAAAAGAAAATTACATTGAAAATCAAAACAATATATTAGTTTACCCTGAAATATTAAAATATATAAAATTCTCGTGTCACAGTTTCAGATGCCAAACTCCTCCGAAACGGCTTGACCGATTTTGATGAAATTTTGTGAGCATATTGGGTAGGTATGAGAATAGGAAAACATCTATTTTTCATCCCCCTAAATTTTAAGGGGGGGTCAAAAAAAATAAAAATTGTTTAGTTTTTAGAGAACATTTTTTGCTTTTATTTTTTTAAGATTCAGCATAAAAAAATACAAACAACCCTAAATTTTGACCCCTCTACGATCAACCCCTATTTAATTACATGGCAAAACAACGTTTGCGATAGGAGATGTCTGGAACCATAAGACCTAGAGGGTTGCGCGGGGGTTGCGCGGGGTGGGGGTTGCGCGGGGAAGGGGGTTGCGCGGGGGATGGTTAATTATTTGGCAAAACAACGTTTGCCGGGACAGCTAGTATGTATATAGATTTATGATACACGCACATTTTTCACAGAGAAATAATATATTGCTGTATGCTATATGTATATCGGATTTAGAATACACAATGTCACCAACCCACACTATCCTGTGGATGTCGTCAGAGGCGACTAAAGGATCGTAAGAGGCAGATCACCTAGCCGTATGAGAAGGAAAACCCTATGCCAACCCGTCTTGCCAGCGTGGCACAGTAGGCTAATTTCCCTCCATGAATTTGGAGGAAGCCCGACTCAGTAGTGGGTCATTTATGGGCTGAAACGACGATGTATAAGCTGTTTTGTTTACATAATAAAACATATGACTGCTCATATAAAAAGGCAAGTGTACCGACCCAACTATATTTTACAAACTCTTGACATATGAAAGCAGTAAGATTTAAAAGCCCATACAAATATGGTGCATGTTCACGGATCGTTTCCGTACCCTTCTGAACAGGGTCTCGTGGGGCCACGCGGAGAAATCTCTTCAATTTGTCATAAGGAGTGGGGTTATTTGACTTGCTATACCGTCGACCACTTACACTGTTATACACAATTTCTGAACACGTGACAGTGCAGGGCACAATTCAGTAATTTCTAGTAACGTTTCGCAGTAACGTTACTCGTTACGTTTCATTTAACGTTGCAAGTTGATTTGAGATACAGGTATTTAATTAAGCAATAGCCTTGCTATCAACAAATCTGTAAGACGTTTCATTCTACTTAATATTAAAATCGTGAAACATTGTAAGAAGGTATGTTTGTTCCTGTTTCACGCAAAATCTACTGAATGGATTATGATGAAACTTTACAATAATATAGCTTATACATCAGAATAAAACATAGGCTATAATTTATAAGCACTTCGCACGGCATAAATATATATGGCGTGCGAAGCCGGGGCAGGCCACTAATCTAAAATCATGGTTACTTGAAAATGTAACTAGGAATTACCGACCGTTTCCTATTTTTCATTACCTTTTGCTAAGTTTAAATCACTATTTAGCTATAGTAAAGTGCAGTCACACTTAAACAATATACTACTCGTACAATAGATTAAATTTACGTACCGATCGATAACAAAACTGGATCAACAATCTGTAAAAAAATAAACAAATTATAATATCATTTAACACGATAAATTTTATTCAAATGATTCAATTTAGATATAGTAATTGATTTATTATTTAATTAGATGTATAGTAAATTTAATCAACATTATTATTTGTAATAGTTTACCATTTCATAAGGATAAAATAAACCTTTATTGTTTTTGATAACATGCTAGTTTTAAAATATCTAACAAGATTATTCACAAAATACGGTTTCGATCGATCGTCGATGCAGCCCTTAAATGACCCACCATTGAGTCAGTCCTCCTCCATATTCATGGCGGGAAATTAGCTTACGGGCTTATTAGGGTTGGCACTGGATTTCTACCAAGTGTTCCTTCTCTTTCGGCTGGGCGGTCTGTCCCTTGCGTTATTTTAGTCGCCTCTTACGACACCCCCAAGACGGTATGCGTTGGTGACATTGGGTATGCTAACTCCGTCACCTCCGAAAATACGGTTTACACAGACTCAATATTGTTTTTATTACTTGTTTTATAAAAGCATAGACAACTATTATAACGTTACCACAAATTCATACAATAGCACAAAACAATTAAAAAGATAGGATTCATCAACAACAATAATATCCGTTCAATTACTTTTTATTCCCAGTACTTAATCTACGACCGCTATAAATAACATATCTAAATGAATCCTTATTAAAAAAATGATAGTCGCCGACTCTATCTGGAATTTATGATCATAAATCAGAGAATCCAGCTAAGAACGTGTTAAATAGGTTACATGGAGTTCCGTCTATATGATATCCTACTAATAAGTACTTCATAATACGCGTTAAATTAGTATAGAACTTTATAGAAAATTGAAATAAAAATAGAAAATAAATTTTAATAAATTTGTAGCACCCCACGCTTTTTACATTAAAATCATTTTTTCTGGCACTATTTTTAATTCAAATTTATTAAAATTTATTTTCTATTTTTAGTTTGATTTTCTATAGAAGCGTTTTTTTTTAGTTTTTTTTTTAAGCTATTATTTTTTTTAGTTGAAATATCTTAAAGCTATTGCTAAATAATCACAAAAAACATAGCAATAGCTTTATGATATTTACATCTACATATATTAGCTATTGCATCGAAGAGCGGTGTTCCACCGTGATCACCGTTATTATTATTATTATATAAACGATAACGGGTCAAAATGTTTAAAATATTGAATTTTCATCGGTCCTTAATAAGTATGCCAAATTTCGTGTTAATCCGACGTTTTTAACTGGGTCAAAATCATGTTCAAAGATTCCGTTACATACATAGATACATACGTCTGAAGCTAATAAAAGCGTATTAAAAAAACCGCTTCAAAATCCGTTGCGTAGTTTTAAAGATTTAAACATACATAGGGACGGACAGACGACAACGACTTTGTTTCATACTATGTAGTGATTATACTGTACTGTACATGTGTTTGTCACTGAACTCCTCCTAAACGGCTGGACCGATTTCAATGAAATTTTTGTATGCATTTGGGTGGCACAGACGTTCATTTAGATTCACAAATCAGCCCGACAGATGGCACTGCAGTCGATAAACGGATATTGTGCAGGACAAAGTCTGCCCGGTCAGCTAGTTACTTAAAAACATATTATTTTGTTACAATTTTATTTACTGAACCATAATAAAGTCCTCTGTAGATATCAATAATTCCTTCAAATAAATTGTCATCCTACATGTTGATCGTAAATATAACCATGCGGGTAAGCTTGGCGCTTTCATGTTGAATGACTGGTACGTGACAGTTCATTCTCAGATAAGAGCAGCGATATTGACAATGCAATTTTGTGGTTTTGGTATTTCATCATCATCATCTTAGTTGATAACAGGTCGCTGTAGCCAGACCTCTTCCAATTAGTTTAAAAAAATAAAAATACTGCGTTTGCCGGACGAGTTGGTCCGGTGTTTTATATTATGTTTTTTATGAAGCGTTTGATCGTTTCGTGCTAATTAATCCCGACGGATTAGTTAATTAATTATTTTGATGTAAATGTTTTCTCTATTTCAAGATCATTCAATATCCAGGCGTACCGCGTAGCATATGCCAAGAATTGCATTTTTTTTTAATTAAAATATCGTAGAAAAACCCTTCTTTACCTCCTCCTTAGTAAATATCCACTTTTTCTTTTTAGCTGAATTCATTACTTTTTGATAAATACTTTTAGCTATCTCATGTGCCAAATCTAAAGACGTGTCACCGCAATGTTGGTTACTTTGCCAGCTAGCGCCAATCTGTCTTCATTCCGGACCCCACAATGTCTCCAATTTATCGTCATTTGACCTTGAAATATCGTACCCAAGACTGTGACTGAAACGGCGCGATAACTTTAGTTATTTGAGCTATTTTGATAGAAGTGTTTGGATATTTGTCACAAGTATAATACGTACTTTTATATTTCTGGGTTATTAAGAAGAGGAATGAAAGATAACAGCATCAATAACAATGAAAATGTATAGAATGACAACAATGAATAAAGTAGGGAAAGAGAAATATGGAAAAATGGTTAAAACGGCACGAGTAACTAGTGCCTTAATACAGACATTTGATGAGGAAAGATTGACACCACATTGCAAAGAAAGCAGTGACTATGTAAAAAGATGGATGATAAAATATAGGTTAGGGAATATCATATATGCATGAAATTGAGAATTACGTGAAACAGCATTAATGAAAAGGTACACATGGCAAAAGTTACGTATAATATTTTAATTATTTACGGAACATTATTCGCAAAAGTACACAGCCATTTTTTCAAGTATGTAATTGGTATTTAAAACTGATGATATTAACAAATACTTTGCCAAATTCTAAATCTAGCCATTGATATGCAAATTTAAATATTAACCTAAAACCGCAATATCATTTCAGCTAAAATAATAACAGTGCTGGACGTAGGCCTCCCCCAAGGGTTTGGGTGCCGAAATCCTACATTTAACAGATAAGATGGATTACAATCAGAAGTGATCTTCTTAGAGTATTTACTTGAGAGATCACTGCTAATTCAACAATGGTGTCAGGTGGCGATAGAATGGCTTAAACACTCGATATGGCAGAGCGTGATTGTACTACGTCATGAGATTCTAATTGAGATTGATTCAATCTAGACGCTACTGTAAACAATTCAGGGATGTCACTTAATTGATCTTACTGGTTTTTTTAAGCATAGTCCTTGAATTGAAATTTACACCTTTCAAACTGGTTATAATATGCATGTTATCGTCATCATCAGCCCACTCTAGACCACTGCTAAATAAATGTAGGGCTCCGGTAAAGAGTGCCATAGCGCTGTCTGCAGCTTGTCGCATGCAGCTGCACCCGTAACCTTTCGCAGATTGTAGCTCCATATAAAAGAGGGCCGTCCTACACTACGCTTGCCGATTGATCCCCGCACGGAAGAAATATTTGTACGACCTACAAGTATTTGTTCCGGGTCTGGGTGTTTTCTATTTATAATATGTATGTATTTCCAAAAAAAAAATTATTTATGACATTTATCATCCATCTCGTTACCATAACACAAGCATTAAGTTGCTTAGCTTGGAACGAGATGGCGTTGTGTGAAATGTCCAATGATATTTATTTATTTATATTTCCTATTGTGCAATAAGTTGCAAGGTCTTATTGAATAATAGGAGCGTCTTTGAGGAATCTCCGTAGCTGCGAGTGCATTAGATACGTACATATGGACTTATCCCCCCCCCCTCGATCAGTCGCGGACATACCACGGCAGCACGCGGAGCAGTCCTTCGTCCTTCGATTAAAACTTTAATTTATTGGTACCTACTTAATCCCTTTTGCTTAACTGTCATCCTTATAAGTCTCATGATATCAATACGTTTGTTGATTGTCTTACATTGTAAAACGTGTCCCGTCAATTGTTTTGCTTATCGCATTTGCTTGCTATCATTTGTTTTCTAACTTATGTTCTGCTTTGATTTGGAGTTCATTATTCTACTTTGTGTTCGTATAAACTTTGTTATTGGAAGTTCGGCAATGCCATATTTTTTATTTGAAATTAATATGTTTTTATATTTGCCCAAGAATTGAAGTTTTACGTAGGGAAAATTGCACTTACTTGCCTTGAAATTACTTATAACTAAAATAGTATTTTACGTGCATAAGTTTTAAGATAGCTCATCTAGACGTTTGCATCAACACGATCGGGTAAACACACTAAGTCAAACAAACCATACACTATCCACTGCTAAGTCAAGAGTCCTCCTTTTATATACAGGGTAGATAGCCTACTGTGCCACGCTAACAAGACAGGTTGGCACAGGGTTTCTTTCAAGTTATCCTTAGCTTGAGACTAGGTCTTCAGCCTTGTCATTTACTTTGGTCGTCTCTTCACCCTAAGCATGGAATGGGTGAAATCATCTATACCAATAAATAAAATTGGGGTGTCTGTTTGTAATAATAAAATAACCACGTTTTACTAAATGCGTAAGTATGTATACTCAGTACATAGACCAAAATAACATTTTTTTAAATTTTTGTCTGTCTGTCTGTCTGTCTGTTTGTTCCGGCTAATCTCAGAAACGGCTGAACCGATTTTGACGGGACTTTCACTGATAGGTAGCTGATGATATAAGGAGTAACTTAGGTCACTTTTTTTGACTGGCTGCACCCCGCGTCGTCACCCGCGGTACGACAATAAGTAAGCGCGGGTGAAACCGCGGGGCGCAGCTAGTGTAATCTAAATCCGACACCACACAGACATAATATAAAACCTACTTATAAATTATATATGAATAAAACAAAAATGTTTAATTGTACTCAATCAGGAATCAGGATAACTATACTAATCCTTTGTACGAGATACGTGTCAGCCCTCTGGTCTCAAAACAGAAGATGGGCAAATCTGGTAGGATCGCTGGTTCGATGCCGGGGTCGAACAAGTATCTTATATAAACCAGATACATATATTTAATGTGTCATTGTGTCAGTAAATAATGTATAGGAATAGAGTCCCGGAAATATAGATAATCCAGGATTGGGTGAGGCGACCTTAGTAAAAAAACGCAATTTTCACAGAGAACTATTTGTCAAAAAATACTAGGCTGATTAATAATGTAAGGATAACAGGTAGGTACGCAGCTACTAAAAGAGACAATGGGTCATTTCACCTTCAATTACAAGGAGAGAAATATTAATAACATGTATTAATTCTTCTTACTTAGGTATACTGTGACCAATGTTGTTATTACTCCAACGATACCGGAGAGTCAGGGTTAACGATGATTTATAGCTGCGACAAGATTATCCGATGAACCATCGTAATTCAAGGATTTAGCAGTTATGTAACTAGCAATTACGATATATATTACAATAAAGAAACTTGATACAGTGATTAAAGTAAAATTAACTTTTGAATAGACAGTGATTGGTTCAAATTATGCTGAAATAATTATATTCTATTGATAACTTCGCCACAGTATGCAAGTCTGTGGCCGAGCAGTATTTCAAAGTATAAATTATAGATTACTAGTGGCCCGCCCCGGCTTCGCCCGTGCAAAGCGGGGGTGTGTTATACTTAAAAACCTTCCCCTTGAATCACACTATCTATTAAAAAAAACCGCTTCAAAATCCGTTGCGTAGTTTTAAAGATTTATGCATACATAGGGACGGACAGAAGAATGCGACTTTGTTTTATACTATGTAGTGATGTAGTTATTTTTATCCGTATATTTTTTTTGTTACATTCTGTTTATACCTGTGGTACTCTGTCTCCACGTCACTACATATCACTACATCACTACATTATTATAAAACAAAGACGCTGTTCCTATGTATGCTTAAATCTTTAAAACTACGCAACGGATTTTGAAGCAGTTTTTTTAATAGATAGAGTGATATATGAGCAAGGTTTATATGTATAACTAGCGACCCGCCCCGGCTTCGCACGGGTGCAATGATGAACCTCTAAATTTATCAGTGTTTCTCTACATATAAACCTTCCTCTTGAATCACTCTATCTATAAAAAACCGCTTCAAAATCCATTATAAGTAAATCCAATATAAGTAGGGACGGACAGACGACAGCGACTTTGTTTTAAAATATGTAGTGATAGTGACGTAGTGATATGTAGTGATAGTGATACATCCATAATATAGTATATTAACACTAATAAATTTAAATGTTCAACATTGCACCCGTGCAAAGCCGGGGCGGGTCGCTAGTCCAATATAAAGCTAAGTTTAAATAATAAACGCACTCATAACCTATGCAGAAAGTTATCTAAGAAACGAATTTTATTAATACAGTGTGTACGAATTATAAATCGATGTCAAAGGCTCGGTGTTCTATGTACAAGTTATATTGTACACAAACACACTGAAGATCCAGTTTGCGAATTCTTACCGCACCTAACTTTGCTTGGACAGGAAGATATCTTGGCCTTGTGCCAATTTTGGCCAACGGAATTACTACAATCGCTTTGTTATGTTAAGGTATGTAAAAAAGAAGATAGTTTGTTACGCTCAGAGTAAATTGAGGAAATAACCTTGTGAAATAAGTTGCAATAGAAGTGTCAATAGCTTCACAGCGACGAATAGTAATGACGAAAACACTACCGTAAAATTAATTTGTACCAGAATTTGAAATTATCAGCGAGACAACAACAAAATGTTGTCTCGCTGATAAATTGTTTAATAACTTTTTCGTAAAAAGAAATAAAGGTATCCGTCCATATTAAACATCACCAAAACAGTACCTACTCGTAAGGATTTCTTAGGTTTTTGCGATTATTACACATTTAAATTAAACACTCTTTAACGGATCTATCGCGTGTCTATTACATTATTTAATACCCGACGTTCTCGCCCGTGACCACGGCAACTGCAAAGCATTTGAAACCTAGGGAATTAAATAATGTAATAACACGCGATAAATCCGTTAAAAAGATTTTCATTTCAGCGCTCGAGTAAGTTTTTGTAAGAAATTTGCCAATGACTATGTATAATCATGTTTGTGTTGAGGTTATCCTATCTATTACGCTCATCTATTATCTATTACGCTATATTCTTAGGTACGTTATATATTATACGTTATATATACGTTATATATATTATATATTATACGTTATACGTCTATATTGTTAGGTACGTCCTAGCTCGATTAATTAACATAAAAAATATAAATTTATTCTAAAGCAACTGTAAAGGAATTGGGCCATCTGTTAACTATCAAAAATGTTGTGGCAACTCCATATGTCAGGATCGGAATCTGCGTAAAATATTCATAGCTTTCGCATGTATGTGGCCGGGAATACAAAAAGGCCATGCGGTTGAGCCCTGTAGTGTAGTCGGGAATTTCGTTGACTTTGTTTAGTTTTGTCATGTTTGTTGACTTTTTCCCATAAAATGGCAATGGGTATCAATATATCACGTATTAAGGCATTCAATATATTACCTGATGCCTTTTTACCAGTAAGATGTATTTCACTAACAATCTCAACGAAAAAGTCTTTATATATATATAGTATATATATCTATTTAGAATACATTGTGACAAATCCGAACCGAACTTAAATATAATCCTTTATAATGCCAAGCACGGATGGGGGCATGGCTACCACAACTTTTAGACCAACAAATAAAATAACATGACTAAAATAAAATACTATTTTAAAGTAGTGTGACCATGAATACAAAATTCATAACATAGACGTCACAAAGAGGGCGTAGCCTTTTTTTGCGGTGGTGAAATCCTTAACGGACTATCCACATCAGTCCGGGTAGGTTATATCGAAAAAATATATAAAATAATAATGTTGTACTCGGTTTTTAGATGACGGAGTTTTTCGGTAAGACACATATAAAAAAGAACAAACTGAAATCTTACAACCTAATTGAGAACCTTCTCCTTAATAAAGTCGGTTTAAAGTCACTAGTCAATTCACTTCAAAAACTAATTATGTCACGTCTATTCTACTATAAACCAATAAAAAAATACACGAAACCCGTGGGCTTAACACCACTTGGCATTTTAATTTATTCGCAGAATCCCATATTACCATATGTTTATTATCCCTGGCGTCCAAGAGTAATCCTGAGAATAAACAGTATTATGAAGTGAAATGAGAGCCAGAAGATGGCGAATTATTTAATTAATTGTGAGACACAAACGGTATGAAATGACATTACAAATAGTACAGTGGTGAGGTTCGGATTTTTATTTTGCGTTAGGATTGTGTATGACTCTGAGTAAATTACAAATATTACAATTAGCATCATCATCATTTTAGCCAAAAGAAGTCCACTACTGATCATAGGCCTCCCCCAAGGACTTCCACAAAAGTCAGTCCTGAGCTACATGCATCCATCTTTTTCCTGAAATCCATGACTTCGTAATCAGTGCGATTAACGTCGGGAAAAGTCGGTTGGAGTATACGTAACGGGGCACTGAGGAAAAATTTCATCAAACTTTTTTTTTCATAAATTGTTTATTTTCTCGATTCTATCGTATAGAACACCTAAAGTTAAAAGTAAGGGGAAAAGCATCTGGGCGATTTTTGTCTCCGACCAACCGTTTGTTGGAAAAGCGATGTCGAAGGGATTGTATTATAAAGGCGTCAGGGATGGATGCCTATGTCTAGCAGTGGACGTCGTTTGGCTAAAATGATGATGATGATGCCCACAGTTTACATCGCATCATTTAGCATGCCGTCGCAATAAAAAGAATTCGGCACGTCCGATTGCTTTCACATATGCTAGTATTGGGCACACTTTCACAGTGTTAATTTAATAAAACTAAAGAACAGCTCCTGCACGCGTCTTTGCCCGCTCGAATTAATCAAATCATCATCATCATCATTATCGTTACATAGTATAAACCAAAGTCGCTATCGGCCCTATGTATGCTTAAATCTTTTTTTTTAATAGATAGAGTGATTCAAGTGGAAGGTTTTTAGGTTAAAACATGCATAATATTTTAGAGAAACAGTGATAAATTTAGATGTTCATTTTTGCACCCATGCGTCCGACTATAGTTTCGGAACCTTTTTGGTTCCATTTTAATAGAGATTTACTAAAAGTTTGAAAATGGAACACAAAAGGTTTGGAAATCGTAACTCGTAATCGAATATGTTAAAAGCTACACACCCTATCTACGTAAGTGAACGCAAAATTTAATTGTATGGAACAAAAGCCGACGGCACTAATTGTTACCTCCGTTTCTGCTCTAATTCCCCGCCGCACCTTGCTCACCATTGGAACAGAACAATTCGATTTTCAGTAGAATTTTACCCTCTCATTCGGCTCAAAGGTTGTGCTGAATCGAAAATGACCAACGCACGTCATTTCGTTAATTGGAACAAGTACCAGAAGCCAATATCCTACAGCTGTTTAACCTTAATAGTGTCGCATAGAATTATTTTTAACTGTCTTAGTGAAGGCTTTCCGTACGGAAACGATTTATCATTTATAATGTCATCCACCCAACCTATCCTGAGGGTGTCGTAAAACGTGACTGTAGTTCGTTCACAAGCACACAACTTAGCCACAAGAGACGGCAAACTTTATAGTGAACTCATCTTACCAACGCGGCATAGTTACGTGGCCAGTCCGACTCAACAGCGGCTCGGTTATTGAGTGAAATGGTGACGTTTTAAAGGAAATGGTTCTCAAGAAGAAGGTATTTATTCAAATGTGTTTTATGTACGTCAATTTACTAAAATAAAAGTGGCTGGGTTTACAATATGCATGCATGCAGTTCACAAATCGTTTACAATCATCATCATCATCAGCCCACATTAGTCCACTGCTGGACATAGGCCTCCCCTAAAGAGCGCCATAGCACCCTGTCTTCAGCTTGACGCATCCAGCTGCTGCCCGCAACCTTTCGCAGATCGTCGCTCCATCTAGCAGAGGGCCGTCCCACACTAGGCTTGCCGATTCGCGGTCTCCACTCAAGAACCCGTCTACCCCAGCGGTTGTCGGTTCTTCTACAAATATGACCAAAATAATCACCGTGAAATATCAGCAATACTCATAGACTTAGATAGACACCGTAGACTGCCTTGTTGGTCTTGGGGATAGATGTGCTGCTTACCTATGACGGCTCCTCGGTTCGATTCCGGGGTCGGGCAAGTGTCTTTATTTAAACCAGTGGTACTTGCTCAGAGTCTGGATGTCATTAGTGTTCGTGAATAACATGTTTGTAAACAACCCCGTCATACAGGTTACATATTTTTTGGGGCTAAACTCATTAAAGGGCTGATATGAGGCCGTGGTACTCGCCCCGCCCGAACTAAGAGGGGCGTTCCCTACACACTAAACATCCTAAGGGTACCATGTGATACAGGTTATAACAAGTGAAGGGGTTTTGTTTTTTTTAAAAAAGAAAAGGGCAATGTATTAGTCATCAAATCTGTAAATCTCTTTTAATGTGCCCCTTATTGATTCATTTTGCAAAAAACATGTCATAAATAGGTAACGTCGCGTGGAAAGCAATTGTTGTACTTACTATCTCGCCCTATCTTGTCTTATTATTGATGTTTCAATCATCATTCAGTTGAAACACATTTCTTGTATCGTTTCGCACTGCGGTAACAATATATCAAGATATTTACAACTTTAAATCATATTTATTGGCTTGCCTAAGCACACTTTGTATCTGAGCTTAAGTTCTTGGCAGTGGGCCAGAAATAAGCTAATTCTCAACTTAGTGCTCAATATGTTAGTATAATGAGAACAGAAAACAAATTGCAAAGTCTTTGGGGAACTACTTTCACAAACAAGTTCATTATTTTGGAATAAAATGTGAACTAGTCTTTAAGTCTTAAAGTTTACATCTTGTAGCGTTATTTGCTAAAAGAGTTGAAGTACTTTACTTCAACTCCTGTAGTGCGGTCCACTCTCGGTTATTATAAAATGCCCGAGAGTGGACCGGATAACTTCCGTAGAACAGCTGGTTCGCCATGCTATTAACAAAGAAGAAAACAGAAAGCCTTTACTTTTATTCTTGAAGAGATCAATTTATAACTAAAAAATATAACAATTCGAAATCGCTATTTAGTCCAGGAGGAATCGGCGCACGAGTACCGAAAACTATTCCAACTCAATTTATTTATGCGATCCTCTTCAAATTGCCCTACTGATGATATAAATGCATGTTGCCATGGGGCAACCCCGGGCCATATTGCTTAACCGATTTTTTTTTTAATTTCATGTTTTATTTTATATTCTTTATTGAATTACAAATAAAAATGGCCAATGACTTTTCACGATAAAGTTAATATTTTTAGAGATATGATTTTATAAAGGTTTGAAACATCGCAAATTTGGGTAATTTTGACCCATGAAAAGTATATTAAAAACATAAATATATATATTTTTTTAATTCTGTATACATTAGTTAATGATAAACATGTCTGGTTGTCCTAAGGGTTGTGAGTAAAGAGGTGGGTGGATTGCGCGAATGTCAACATGCATTATGAAAGTCTTGAAAGCAGATATGGCGCCGATAGGAGTGCATGGAGACTACCACCCAGCATGGGGTGAGGGTCAAAAGACGATTACGATTTATAAGAGCTTTGCGAAGTAACCTAGTCCTTTTGAGGTTGAGTTTGAAATCTATACTAATCTATACTAATATATAAAGCTGCAGAGTTTGTTTGTTTGTTTGTTTGAACGCGCTAACCTCAGGAACTACTGGTCCGATTCCAAAAAATCTTTCAGTGTTAGATAGTCCACTTACCGAGGAAGGTTATAGGCTATATTTTATTTTCAAAAGAATTAGGGATCCATATGAAAATTGCGATTTTGTAAACCAAGGTGTAAAATCGAAAACCTATTTATGCGTGCGCTGCAAAAACTATTGACAATAGAACAAAATTATGTACTACGGGTTTGTAGGTCTTATAAAGATCCACAAAAAAGTCCGCGAGAGCACATATCTAACTATCATAGTTTAGCCACAATAACCGATTTTATGTTCATAAAAAATATGCACGGGTTCGAAGCCCACGCGGGCGAAGCCGCGCGCAAAAGCTAGTGTATAATATACTGATTATAGTCAATTCTAAGAAGATTGAGGATATATTTAAAAAGAACACAACAAAAAAATATCATTCATTCATATTAAATTACTTAAGGACAAGGTTTCCATCGTATTTATTCTGTTTCCTTCGTTTTTGTTTACCTGCAGGTTTTACGAAGGTCGATGCGGGTTAATTCTAAACCCGTATTCATACTATGAATTTATTATTTAGCGCCACATGCTACAATGAAGGTACATATACTTATTTAACGTATATAATACGCATTTACTTTTCATTTCAGTCCGTGTCGTGACGGCTTTAGTATTCATGGTGTTGCCGCTCTTCCATCCTGAGGATATCGTAAGAGTCGAGAAAAGGAAATGACAAGGCCGATGAGCCACAAGAGAAGCCGACTGGCCTGCGTGGCCCAGTAGACTACCTACCCTTCATGTAACTAAGTTTTCCATGTCTTGCGGCAAATTTATCATCCTTGTCGTTCCTTACGTCGGCTCTTACGACACCCTCTGGATGGAATGGGGCGGTGACACCATGTATTCTAAATAATTCACCACACGAAAATATACATATGCCAGAATTAAATCTACACTGACCTGCAATACTAAGTACTACACTTTTAATATATATTTTTTTTCTAAATTATAGAAGTTAGAGATTTAAAATTAAAAACGTTATATAGCTTTTGTAGCAAACGCTACAAACTTTTTTTCGAGTCCTTTTTATTTCGAAAGTATATCTTGTGTACTTACATAAAAAGTTATTGCAATTTTAAAAGTGTGATACTTTGTTTTGCAGCCCAGTGTATTAACCCTTTTTATATTTTCCCGTTGGTAAATTATTTAAAAAGTCTCTGACTACATATTGCCGATGTCTGCAAACACTTTTGCAAGACGACGCAGCGATGCCAACTGTGCAAACAAAATGTTATTCTTCTTCAATAAGAAAGTGCATTAATACCCGTTCATCTGAATCCATAAAATATTCATTTGAGTTGATTGATTCGTTCCCAATGGGGAACATTTACATACAAAGGCCTGTCTGTCGACCAGAGGATGTTGGGCTCTACCATGTTAATATTAATACAACTCGAATTTTATTCAATTAGGTACATTAAAACCGCGGCATCAAAGGCAGACCGCATCATTTTAGTCCGGGCTCTTCACTCATTCACTCAGTAAGTTAACGGGTCATTCATTCAGTTCATTTATGTCCCCCTGCTCACTCCAGTATCCTAAGATTCGAAAAAAATAAATTACATCTGTGTGTAAATTTATTTCTTTCAAATCTGAGCGTGGCACAGAACGAGATAGACGGTGTGAAACACGATTTCAAATCATCATTCGAAATTACTTTAGTTGGCTCATATGATAGAATGATATGGCGCCTAAAAAATATATATACTTATTTAAAATACAAATAATTATATGTATTACCTTTTTAAAAATTATACAATAACAATTACCATAGTGACAAAATGTTTCTACCAAACCAGATATCCAATAATTATTTAAAAACCGAAAGAACGGACCGGGTAATAATTACACAATATTTTTTTAGTCTTATTTCAGCCAATCATAGCTCCAATACTCCAAACAAAAGCTATTAAGTAAATGTGTGTTTACAATGTTTTTATTACTGAACTTCTAACCAATTTATTCTCTATCGAGTCAATTAGTACTAAAACTTGTAGTAGGCCTCAAGTCAATCGCCGTAAAGGTTCCCCAAATGAAACACGAGATGCGGATTGTGTTACACACGTTTTTAATTCAAGTTAAAATATTCGAATGAATGGAACTCGTTGTAAACTTTTGTTTGGGTATTTTTCAATTAAAACAATATATGTGCTAAGCTAAGGATTAAGTAAAATTCGCTATCGACCCGTCAATATAGCTTGTTTTGTTTAAATTCTTTCCTTTTTTAGGCATACATAGTTGTGTCGTTCCATATATTTAAGAGTGAGTGTATTTATGGCATTACTAACTACTACTCTGACCATAAATAACCCACTGCTGATTTGAGCCACCTCCAGGTAAATGGAGGGTAATTGGCCTTAGATTATGGCACTATTTACTGTATACTTAACGTATAGAATGTATGTTAACTTTTTAATAAGTAATTGCAAAGTATTTCTTCTATACATACAAATATGTAAATAAAATTGGAGTGTCTATTTGTAATAATAAATAACCACTTTTTACTAAATGCGTAAGTACGTATACACAGGCACGTATACCAAAATAACTTTTTTTTATTTTTTGTCTGTCTGTTTGTTCCAGCTAATCTCAGGAACGGTTGGACCGATTTTGGCGGGACTTTCACTGATAGGTAGCTGATGATGTAAGTAGTAACTTAGGCTTTTTAGACTAGCTTTTCCCGCGGCATTACCCGCGGTACGTCAATAACCACGCATAACATCGCAGGACTCGGCTAATCATTACTTCACTACATAGTATAAAACAAAGTCGCTGTCGTCTGTCCGTCCCTATGTATGCTTAAATCTTTAAAACTACGCAACGGATTTCGAAGCGGTTTTTTTTAATAGATAGAGTGATACATGAGGAAGGTTCATATGTTTAATAGACTTATAATATTGTAGAGAAACTAAATAAATTTAGAGGTTCTTCATTGCACCCGTGCGAAGCCAGGGTGGGTCACTAGTTTTAAATATAAAAGAAACCCACTGCTGAGTCTGGTCTCCTCCAATTATAGGAGGGAAATTAGCCTACGGTGGCACCCTAGCCAGAGGAGTTGGCACAGTACTTCGCTTCAAGTTTTCCATAACTTGCGGCCAGCCTTGTCATTTCCATTTCTTAGGATTTCGCGATTATTATCTACACATTGAAATTAAACACTTTTTTACGAATTGGGATCCAGTTATTAAATTGATCAAATATCAAGCTCAACACTCATCTCCAAGACCACTGGACACCGCGTGCACAGGGAACGTTATCAATAAAACAAATTTATAGGCGGTAGATTTAACTGTTTCTTTGGACCTTGAACCACTGACACGTAGGGAATTGAATAATGTTTTGTACACGCGATAAATCCGATAAAAAGTGTTTAATTTCAAAATGTCATTTCCGTTAGTCAGCTCCTATTACACCCTCAGGATTCTATAGGGTGGCGCCACTATATATGTATCTATATTCTAAATTCGTCACCACACGCAATTGGGTTAAAATCTTTCACGTTAATCATATTGGTAGTGGCTGCAGTGACCTGGTTAATTCTGAACCTTTTTGGCTTTAATTAAACCACGAACAGTAACTAGAAGCTTGGTAAATTGCATGTCCCTCCGTGAAGGATTTATGTATGTGAACCGAGAGCTAACTGCTAATGTTTTAGTTAAATTAAAGATGGCTTCAAGCTATTGAAGTGCTCATCCTAAACGACGCAATGTCTATCATCAAAAATTCTTGTCACGAGCTTGTGTCAAAAGCGTGTGGTCATAGCTCAAATTCAAAAGGAACTTTATTTCGTTCGTTCGTTTCAGCCCATGAATGACCCACCACTGAGTTGGGCCTCCTCCAAACTGATGGAGGGAAATTAGTCTAACGTGCCACGCTGGCAAGACGGGTTGTCACATGGTTTGTATCAAGTTTTCCTTCTCTTGTGGCTAGGTGATCTACCTCTTGCGTTCCCTTAGTCGCCTCTTGCGACACTCTCGGGATGGTATGCCATAACGAGGTCATGCTCGCTTAAAGGTCATACTGGCGGTGTCTTGTGTGTCGGGTCATTCGGTTCCCTAAAATATGGTTGAGCTGGGGGATGGCTGACACATGCGTCATGCTCGTGATCGGGTGCTGCCAGTTGGGGCCGGTCATCCCTTAACTGCTATTGACATACCTACATAGCTTTGTATTGATCACCTGGACACTTCTGTTGTGCAATATGTTACATTGTCCTCACATCTGAGCTTACTTTATATAAACACGAAATCAATGTAACCCAATCAGATGTTTGTAACAGAAAATATGAATAAAAGAGTGTCCATGGAGTTTCTTGCCTGTTCTTCTCCATAGGATATACTTTTTAGAACATGCAACTAGACTCCTAACTCCACTTTTGACTTTTCAAAAACACCAGTAAATAGGTTCAATTGAAATAAATGATTTGAGTTTGAATTTGAGTATTCTAAATTCGTCACCACGCGGAGTGAACTTTATTTACGTGGGTTTTATACCAAAACACTTCAAATCGTCATACTTTAAAAATTACCAACATAATCTTATATTACGGGCCACGGTAATCTCCATACACACTATAGGTCGTCATATCTTCACACCTTCTATACACATTACCTCATTCTCACAATCCATCCATCTCTTTCTCTCTCCATCTCTCTCCCACAACTGTTGCGTCTACCCACGTTGCTATTTTTTTCAAATTATCGGTCTTGTTTACAAAAAGAACTAAACAGCATAGTGAGAGCTAATTCGCCAGATGAGGGAACACGGTATACGTCCCGATATGACACTTCAGTAGTAGGTTACATAATATTTCAAAGGCGACCATCAAGCAGTAGAGAAACTCTGTATTATTTTACAGAAACTATATTATTCCTATTTCAATCTTTTTACTATTAAGGCTGTGTCTCCAGTAGGCAAACTGTTAGCAGCCGACTGAGTTTGTGGCGTATCGGTTTAGTACGCCCTTCCATATATTTGAAATGGAGTGTCTGCAGGTTGCAGCGTTACGTGCGTCGGCTGTCTCAGTTAGTGGCCGACTCACAGCAAAACCGGTTTCGACGCACAAAAATCGCTCTGAGTTTGCAGCTAACTCAAATTTCAGTTCGCCACAAATGTGCAGCTCACTCAGTCGGCTGCAAATTGTTTGCCTACTGGGGACACAGCCTTAGACGCGACTAAAAAACACTAGAGGCAGGTCATCTAGCCTGAAGTTAAACGTGATACGAAATCCTGTGCCAACCCGCCTGGTCAGCGTGGTGGATAAGACTAATTTCCCTTCATGAATTTGGAGGAGGCCCCACTCAGTAGTGGACTGTAATGATGATGACAATGATTCTGGATAATTCTAGTAACTAATATTTCTATCAATCAATCATGGTTGTGTATAATCTTTTTGTTATCCCCTGTACGCAAAACCAACTAAGTTCACCTGTCAAAACCAGGCAATGGGTTGACGTTGATTCAGACCAAACCCCTCGGGCACTGGTGAGGTTAGACAAATGAAAGTTTGGAGATAGCGTCACTCCTAATTGAATTGCGGGCAGAAAATTAAGTGGCGAATTTTTAATACGTTTTTATTAGCTTCAGACGTATGTATGTATATATGTAACGGATATATACATACGTCATAATACATACGTCATTCCGTTACATACATACGTAACATACGTATTTAAATATGTAACGGAATCATTGAACAGGATTTTGACCCCCTTCAAAACGTCGGATTATCTCGAAATTTGGCATACTTATTAAGGACCGATGACAATTCAATATTTTAAACATTTTGAACCGTTATCCTTACTAGGATAATAATGATAATAACGGTGATCAAGGTTCAAATCACCGCTCTTCGATGTAATAGCTAATAGAGTTATAAATATCATAAAGCTATTGCTATATTTTTTAGTGATTATTTAGCTATATATTGCTATATTTATGATATTTCGACTAAAAAATACATCATTTTTTCTGACACTATTTTAAATTCAAATTTATTTTCTATTTTTTAGTTCCATTTTCTATAAAAGCGGTTTTTTTTAGTTTTTTTTTAAACTGTTATTTATTTTTAATTTATCAACTTCTCATTCGTATGAGAAGTTGATAAATAAAAAATAAATAATATATAGTCGTCTATAAGAAGTGTCATAATCCAAACACGTCAGTAGATTTCGGTACAACTACTGCTACTATTTAGCCCACATATGATCCACTGCTTACTCCGGCCTCCTCCAATTATATGGAGGGATAGTTTGACACGCTGGCCTGGGTTGGTAAATAGTTTCATATCAAGTTTGCCTTCTCTTGCAGCTAGATATTGTCTGTCTGTTTGTTCCAGCTAATCTCTGGAACGGCTGGACCGATTTTGGCGGGACTTTCACTGATAGATAGCTGATGATATAAGATTTTTATACTTGCTAGCTAGCGGGTAACATCGCACCCGTGCGAAGCCGCGACGGGCCGCAAGTGTACTATAAATCCGCCACGACACGGAACACTTGCTAGCGCGTAATCTCTAAGCAAATATTGAAAGTCGGCCATAGTCACCGATGTTGGCACAGTTGCATACACTTTACAAACAAACCGTCGAAACGATTCTACGTATATACGACCGCATTCTGTATATAAATTCTAGGAATATGTATATTGTAATAGTTAGGAGTAGAATAGTAGTTTGGAGAGGTAGTTGTCTTTGAGTCTTCGATGTTATCGAAACAAACAAAGTAGTTAGTTATACTTCTCAGCCCAGAAATTACCCACTGCTAAATCGGGCCTCCCCAAACTTCATGGAGGGTATTTAGCCTACTGTGTCACGCTGGCCAGACATGTTGGCACAGGGTTTAGTATCAAGTCAAGAGGCTAGGTGATTGCCTGTTGCGTTCTTTTAGTCGCCTCTTACAACACCCTCAAGATGGTATATGGGTTGGTGACATTATGTATTCTAAATCCGTCACCACACGGACAAGCCACTAAAACAAACCAATTGAGATTATTTACTTTTAATTAAGTTCATGACGGATTTATAATAAATATATCATAAATATAAATATATCCTTGGACATTTCACACAACGCCATCTCGTCCCAAGCTAAGCAACTTAATGCTTGTGTTATGGTAACGAGATGGATGATAAACTACTTATATACATATTTATTTTGTAAATACTTACATATTATAGATAGAAATGACACCCAGACTCCGAGCCAGTGCCTCTGGTTTAGACAAAGACACTTGCCCGACCCCGGAATCGAACACGGGACCCGTTGATCCAAAGACGGCACATCTAACCACTAGACCAACGAGGCAGTCAAATACATTGTGTCACCGCGCCATTTCATCTTGAGGATATCGTAAGTGGCGACAAAAGGATTATGGTAAAATAAAAATCAAAATGTTTTTTATTCGAATAAATTCTTGCTTCAAGTGGTCAAAAGCTAAAATTAAACATAATTTATCATTTAGTTTTTCGGTTCGGATTCGGAATGTCATTCCACAGAGAAGAGCCGGAAAGAAACTCCATGGTTGCTCTTTTAAATAAAAGGGTAACAATGTTGATGCTCGAACGCCAAGCCGCAAGAGAAGAAAAACTTAATACGAAACCCTCTCCGAAGTGGCACAGTAAGCGATTTTCCCTCCTGTTAATGGAGGAGACTCGACTGTGAAGTGGGTCATTTATCCTAACTAGAGCAGACCAAAATGGCTACGTAAAAAATATACAGGCCATATAATATAGCGTGTTATCCGAGTGGTCAGCGCTATGGAAACCATTAATAATGATAGCGTATCCGTTTAGCGTATATCACTGTTGGGTGTACGAGTGTGGTGATTAGGCAGGTGTATTTGTGGACTGGGACACGTAATATTTCAGAAAAATGGGAGATATTCAGGATGGAACATGGAACAACAACGTTGATGCCATCCGGAATTGGTAAAAACGAAATTAAAATTTTTTTTTGATTATATTTTGATTTAGTGTTATATTTTTTTTTGACTATTTGAAAGCATTCGCAAGAATTTTTATTTATTCGAATATTTTTATTTTATTTTGATCTTTTTTTAATCCTGTAGTTGATACATTTACATATAAAAACACAATACATATTTTGTTTTCTATCTATAATATGTAGGTATTTACAAAAAAAAAAATATTTATGTGGTTTATCATCCATCTCGTTACCATAACACAAGCATTAAATTGCTTAGCTTGGCACGAGATGGCGTTGTGTGAAATGTCCAAGGATATTTATTTATTTTCAAAGGTCATTAAATCTAAATGCGCTAACCGTTAAAGTTTCATAGGTCTGTAAAGGATTTCGTATCAAGTATAGAAGGAAACTATTGCGGCTAGGTTACCAGCCTTGTCATTTCTTTTTGTCCCCTCTTACGACACCCTCAGGATGTAATGGGGTGGTGACACTACGTATTATAAATCCGCCTCTACTCGATAACAATACAGTATCCTCGCCACGTCTGTCTGTCGGGACGGTATAAACTCAAACTGCCGGACACTAAGCTGCTCAGTGTCAATTTACCTTAAAGTGTTGGCAATAGGATCAAATAAAGAGAAGCCAACTACGAGTAATTGCTAGATCTTCTAATCGTAAAACATTTAGACATCTATACATAACATTATATAAAGAATAGATTGTTTATATTGAATAGGCTCCGAAACTACTTGAAAATTTATTTTACTGCTACACTTTCGCCGGTTGACATAGGCTTTATAATATTTTCATAAAATTTAGGGATCTTTAAGAAAATTTGTAATAATATAAATATTTATTTCAGACTCATGATCCATAGTATTGTTAGTAAAGTTCCTACGTTAGTAAAAGCATTATCATATTCATTATTAAACATAAATAAATAAAATGGTATAAATTAATAAAACTTCATTTTTTATTTGTTGTTAAATACCACTGCGAAGGCGGGGCGGGCCGCTAGTGTGTAATATTTAGAAAGCATATGTATTTTCTATACATGTTATTTTCAACCTACTACTACTTCTCAGCCCCTAAATGACCCACTGCTGAGTCGGGCCTCCTCCAACTACATGGAGGGTAATTTGCATACTCTGCCACGCTGGTCAGGTGGGTTGGCATAGGGTTTCGTATCAATTTTTCCTTCTCGTGCGACTAGGTTATCGGCCTTATTATCTTTAAAACAACAAACACAAAAAAATGCCGGAATAAAAAAACGCGTTATGTATTGCTGACGCTGTAACTGCTAACGATGCCGATCATGGCTAACGTTTCTAATAGCAATGCTACAATTAATACACATTTTTAAGTAATTTCAAAGAAGTAACATGTTTCGAATATGGAATGTATCCAAAACGAATGAGTATAAATAAAGTAGTTGAAAAAAATCGTCTTGCTAGTTAAGCCACTGCTTAAAATTAAATAACCCGAAAGCCTTGACGACTCAACAAAAAACAATCCTAAAGGCCTTGTTATGCATTTTACGAACGGATTACAAGGTCGACGACTGTGATATATGATAGTTCAACCACGTTCAACATCGTTGATGTGTGATGTTCAGCAGTTGATTTTATTGTCAGGGAAATCCACGCGATTTACTAACTCTGTGGCTATTAATCGTATGCTTATTAGAGTTATTTTGCATTGAGCGTTTATGGCAGGATACGTATGCAGACTCGTTGACGTGATACCGATTCATGTGAAACGAATGGTGATCTTATCTAGAACGTAATTTAATCCAAATGCATGGTGCTAATTTGACGCCTATAATAAATAAATAAATAAATATCCTTGGACATTTCACACAACGCCATCTCGTTCCAAGCTAAGCAACTGAATGCTTGTGTTATGGTAACGAGATGGTTGATAAACAACTTATATAATTTTTTTTTTGTAAATACATACATATTATACATAGAAAACACCCAGACCCGGAACAAATACTTGTAGGTCGTACAAATATTCCTTCCGTGCGGGGAAATAACAACGAAAGGTAAGGTAGCCATTGCGGCGACCGGCGACATACAGGCTACCGCCGCAACTGAGCGCCGCCTCTCAGCTTCCGTTCGCCTGGCCCGATCACTTGTTTCGTTACCTTATCGCCCCACATTCACCAACTTACTCCTACAGTCAAGTGCTTAAAGAAATTTTACTTAAAAAATATGGACGCAAAGTAAAGAATAATTAACAAAAGTCGTGCATTAGTCCTAAGTTACGTTCATGCGCCATTAGCAATTGTGCGTAGCTTGATTTTGAGTATTGTTACCATATATTTAGTGATACTACAGGTTTGATAACACACACGTTACAGTTCACACTATCAAGGCGGGTCACACTATACATTCTAAATCCGTCACCACATGGAATTACGGGTAGTGCGGACGGGAATATAAATGCGTATGCCTTTATATGTATCATCATCATCATCAGCCCATATTAGTCCACTGCTGGACATAGGCCTCCCCTAAAGAGCACCATAGCGCCCTGTCTTCAGCTTGACGCATCCAGCTGCTGCCCGCAACCTTTCGCAGATCGTCGCTCCATCTAGCAGAGGGCCGTCCCACACTTCGCTTGCCGATTCGCGGTCTCCACTCAAGAACTCGTCTACCCCAGCGGTTGTCGGTTCTTCTACAGATATGACCAGCCCACTGCCACTTCAGTCTGCTAATTCTCTGAGCTATGTCGGTGACTATGTCGGTGACCACCCTTAACACTTAGCGATGTAAAAAATAGTAATAAACCTATTCTCATACCTACTGAATATAGATACATATGAAATTTCATCAAAATCGGTCAAGCCGTTTCGGAGGAGTATAAACACTAAAACTGTGACACAAGAATTTTATACATATTAGTTATATGAAGCCGCGCGCGATCTAGTTAAAATATTTTTCTTATTATATGAACATAAACTTTGAAACTGCCATCTTCATTTATAAAACCTTTTTTATAACAACATGAACAAATAAGTAATTGAAGAGATTTATGGAAATTTATTAAAAGTTATAAAACTCCGAAACCTTTGCCATTCTTCCTTAGCGGCTGTATATCCCTGTTTCGAGATTTATTACCATATTAATCTGACGTGACTTAATCCGTCTTGGCTTCCGGCAAATCCTCAAATATTTACTCCCCACACGGAACTGACTTCGAGGCATTTTTCACCATAACAATTATGTCATAGCGGCAGTACTTCGCAAATTGCCATATTTTCCTTGACCACAGTACTAAATATTCCGATACCAATATATCAAATATTACTAATACTTGATTTATTTTACTAATTAGTATATATTAGTTGTTCTTATCGTGAGGCAGCGGATGTTTGACACTTTTATACATCCGTCTTTCGTCGTCGTTACAGCCCATAAATAACGCACTACTGGGTCGGGCCTCCTCCAAATTCATGGAGGGAAATTAACCTACTGTGCCACGCTAGCAAGACGGGTTGGCACAGTGTTTGTATCAAGTTTTCCTTCTCTTGGGGCTAGGTGATCTTGCGTTCTTCAAGTCGCCTCTTACGACACCCTAAAGACGGTATGGGTTGGTGACATTGTGTATTCTAAATCCGACATTCAACTAAATAAAAATGTTGGTACAAAGGCATGATCATCCAGCCAGAAAAGGTGACATTTCCCTCAATAACTGTAGACTGTCTATCCCCCGATAACTGTAACCAGGGATTTCTTAAACTGCGAATTGCTCTGTATACTTCGCTGTCGCGATGTAGACCTTTTTGATAATTTTCGTAATATGTTTTTATACGCATAAATAGGGTAATTACATTGATAGTATTCAATGTAATTACTCTATTATTATTTAGCCTGCATTTATACTCGCATTTATAGGCGATGTTTTATGTCTTTTTAAGTTGACTGTTCAGACTTCCCGTGGAAAGTACAGGCTTTGTATCAAGCTTTTGCGGCTAGCTGATCTACCTTTTGCGTTCCTTTTATCGCTTCTTGCGACACCTTCAGGATGGTATTGGTTGCTGATATCTGAAATCCGTAACGGAACACAACTACCTGCACAGCGTGATATTGGCCGAGTGATGTTATTGTAACATAGCGACCCATTAAGCATGTAGTACAAATGCATTGTTTTTACCTGCTAGCGAGAAATGAACCATCTGTGCAGGATATTCCACCATCAAGCAAAACACAGTGTATTCCAAACACGTTTCTATTTGTAAAAGCGCCACAATTCTATAGTTTTGTAAGGGAAATCCCTCCTTTTCATATAAAGCGCACCGCGGTTTATCGAAGCTTCTGGAGAATCGCAAATATCGTCCCCGCTTGAACGAGCACATTCTCAATACCAGATGGCCGTACCCAAACAATCTTGGTTTTTATATCCTGTTTAAAGGGTTCTTATTATACACGAGCGGCCCGTCCCGGCTTCGCAAGAGTGCGATGTTACCCGCGCGAAGCTAGTAAAAACAAAGTAGCCTTAGTTACTTCTTATATCATCAGTTACCTATCAGTGGAAGTCCCGTCAAAATCGGTCCAGCCGTTCCAGAGATTAGGCGGAACAAACCGACAGACAGACAGACAAACATTTAAAAAAGTGTTTTGGTAGTATTTTGGTCTATGTGCTGTGTAAATACACTCGAGAGCAATGAATCCGGGTCACTTAAAGAATCCTAAAAATCTCGGAAACTAAAAATGCTAGGTTAATGCAATAAATCGTATTTAATAGACAATGTAATACTCCTTAAATGAAGGTATTAAATCTTCTTAGTTATTGTAAAGTTATATCATAAAAAAATCAAACTTGAAAAAGGGCCACTTTCGAAGATGGAACTACCAAATAACAGCATTTGGTTTTGCTTTTGTTTGTAATCTGTCATTTATGTGGGTACATAAACCATGTTGATAGTGCTCTATATTCATTATTCAAGCTGAAATTATGTCGCTTACGCCTGAAGAATGCACCAGAATACTTACAATGCTGGAAACCGGCCGGCGTCAGCGCGATACAGCCAGGACTGTCGGTGTGTCGCTGTCAACAGTACAAAGAGTTCTCCGCCGTTACGAAGAAACTGGTTCTAACCTACGTAGACCAGGAACGGGCAGAACCAGGTGTACCACAGCACGAGAAGACCGATACTTGGTGAACACCATGCTTTGAAATCGCTTTCTCACAGGAACTGAACTCACAAATCAGTTTCGACGCCTCGGAGGAAGTAACCCAAGTGCATGGACAGTAAGACGTCGGCTTGCTGAATCTAACTTAAAACCCCTTAGACCTGCAAACGGCCCTAAACTGGAGCGTGGGCATCGTATTTCAAGACTAAGATATGCCCAGAGCCACGTAAATTGGAGTATTGAAGATTGGTCAAAAGTTATGTTCTCCGACGAATCAAAATTTATGCTCTACAAGCACGATGGAAGACACAGAGTGTATCGAAGACCAGGGGAAAGATTCAAGCAAGCATGCATCGAAGAAAAAGTAGCCTACGGTGGTGGGTCTGTACTTGTGTGGGCCGGAATTTCTTCTGAAAGTCGCACAGAGCTGGTGATCATAGAAAACGGCTCTTTAACTAGCGTAAGATATGTGGAAGAAATCCTCAATGATCACGTTGGTCCATTTATGGTCAATTTAGGTGAGGATGCTATATTTATGCATGACAATGCCCGACCTCATACAGGTAGGATTGTGAATGACTACCTTCAAGAGATGAACATTACTCGTATGGAGTGGCCAGCGCGCAGCCCGGATATCAACCCGATCGAGCATGCTTGGGACGAGCTAGGCAGATGCGTAAAATAACGAAACCCTCCCCCAATCACGCTTCGTGAGCTCAAAATTGCTCTCACAGAGGAATGGGAGAATATTCCCCAAAATCGTAGAAGGAACTTGGTGTACAGCATGCCAAACCGCGTAAACGCAGTAATGGAAACACAAGGAGGCAATACGAAGTATTAAAATTCAAGAAAATCGTAAAAAAGTTCAAAAATTTCATGTTTCCTATTTTTGTTTTAAGGAGAGATCAGCAGTTTTTTTCGTTATGTAATTTTGTGTTAATAAAATGTATGGTGACTCATATTTTTTTTACTTTCATTTAAGGAGTATTACATTGTCTATTAAATACAATTTATTGCATTAACCTATCATTTTTAGTTTCCGAGATTTTTAACATTCTTTAAGTGACCCGGATTCATTCCTCTCGAGTGTATACTTAGGCATTTAGTAAAAAGTGGTTATTTTATTATTACAAACAGACACTCCAATTTTATTTATTTGTATATATATAGATTAGATGTATTATAGATAATCATCATCATTGCCGTCTAAACTGTTCTCATGCTCCGTGTAGTGACGGAGTTAGAATACAAAATGTCACCAACCCAAAGAGAGTGTCGTAAAAGACGACAAAAGACCCCTAGCCGCAAGAGAAAGAAACTTGATACAAACCCCAGTGCTAACACGTCTTGCCAGCGTGGCACAGTCCACTAATTTCTCTCCATTATTTTGGAGGAGGCCCGACTCAGTAGTGGGTCATTTATAGGCTGGAACAATGACAACATGAGTTTCCCTGCGAGATCGAATCAGAAATGTGGAGATACGCAGGAAAACCAGGGTCACCGACATAGCCCACCGGATTGCCAAACTTAAGTGGCAGTGGGCAGGGCACATAGCTCGCAGGACCGACGTCCGATGGGGCAGAAAAGTCCTCGAGTTGGCGACCGCGTCTTCCGGTACGCGCATTGCTGGTAGGCCTCCCACACGATGGACCGACGACCTAGTTAAGGTCGCCGGAAAGCAGTGAATGCGGGCGGCCCAGGACCGGCCTTTGTGGAGATCCTTGGGGGACGTCTTTTGGCTGAAATGATGATGAATGACAACGATTAAGTTTAACAGCAAATATCTAAATATAATCGGCGCTCTGTCTCTTGCGTTCCTTTAAAGGCGCTTACGCGACACCCAGAGAATTGTACGGGTTGGTGACAATGTGTATTGACATTGTGTGTAAGCACCACATGGAATTAATCATCAACCAACTTAATCATCACCATCTTTTAAACTAAAAGAAGACCACTGCAGCTCAAACCTCCCCAAGGATTTCCAGAAACGTCCTGAGCCAAACTTAGGTACTTACAAATCGACTACGCATTAACTCTTTTGTTTTTGTAAGTTCCAACTCTAAGATGATCCGAGCAATCAGACTTTATGCAAGGTTTCATCAAAAGCCAAGAAGTAAACAATGAAAATCATGTCAGCATCACACACACACTGAGACACAATCTGTGAATTGCGTCATACAATTTGCAGTTACTGTAACAATATACTGCTACAACAGGAATTTGCATCGGATTAGAGAGTATAGGTTATATCACTGGTAGACTTACCGGCCGTATAGCTGTACAGAATGAATTTTATGACTTGTACAGGGTGTTAAAACACTTATCTACTACTACTTGGCGATACGGTTGGCGCAGTGGTTGAGCGATCAACAGCTGCGCAGCATGTCGCGGGTTCGATTCCCGCACGGAAGAAATATTTGTATGACCTACAATTATTTGTTCCGGGTCTGGGTGTTTTCTATCTATAATAGGTATGTATTTACAAAAAAATATATATATAAGTAGTTTATCATCCATCTCGTTACCATAACACAAGCATTAAGTTGCTTAGTGTTGACATCAAATACGAATGTGTTGACATCAATTTGTCTATTTTGTAGTTCATTTCTTACTTAGCTTAATGGTGGTATTATACATTGCTATGATCGACGTTGCATCACGACCTTCTTCCTCTACAATAAATTACAATACACTAGCTGCGCAACGCGGTTTTCACCCGCGCCTACCGTACATTTATCGTTATATTCTGGGTATTTCACACAATATCGTTATAAATTGTGGCCTGTGTATTATTTTTGATGATCGTTGTAAAGTTACATCAAAATTTGTTCGGTGGTGTTTAGCGTGAAACAGTATCAAACATGCTTAGAAATTTTCACGTTTATATTATTATTAGGATTGCATTGTGTGTGTTTCTTTTTTTATTATTATGATTACCCTAGATTTACCTGCATTTAATTTCAGATATATATAAATTGTATAACATATTATAAGTATTTCTTTTCTTATTTGCCTCTTTTTTCTCCGTCTTATGTTACTATTGTTGTTAATGTATAGTACCCTCGCCCGTGAGTCATGCAAGGGTTGCTATCTGAAAACCAGTGCTGGGTGCTCCACACCTAGCTTATGCTGAGATGGTGACCTTTCGGCAAGGCACACAGACCCAATTTATTTTCTAGTTTTTATTACTTTTTACATTTTCTTTGTTTATGTTTGTGTGGTTGGTGGTTAAGTATTTGGTGCAATTCCGCTTTGCTATGCGTGCTCGTTATTAATGTACTAGCTGACCCGGCGAACTTTGTTTCGCCTTAAAGGCAATAAATGAGCAGATTTTTGATTTTATTAACTTCAATTTTTTATCAGGATAAATATAAATAAAAAATCTATAATTTTAATTATACTTTATTGGCCATCTATTTTAGTAACTGCACTTTTCAGTGAATCACCTTGTGACAGACGACATTTTTCGGTTTATTATCAGGCGCATGAACAAATAACGCAGATGGTCTTCTGACCCGGAACATGCCACATATAATTGATCTTGGGAAATACATGAATTTTCTAGATTTAGGCCACAAACTTTCCAGGATTGGCCCTGTGATTTATTAATGGTCACGGCGAATGCACGACGGATCGGAAATAATTAAAACTGAAACGGTATATCAACAACAACAACTTAACAACTTTAATTTGAGTATATTCCATTGTTCATCAATTCACTTACCACCAAACGCGTTCCGTTGCACAGGTTTGGTGGTTTGGGTTTATATTTGGAAGCAAACTTAGTACGTAGCCAACCTTTAGTCGTAAATTGTGCGGTGGTAAGCCAGGCACATCCAAGGAGTCTTTTTTTACACAGTCAATATATTTGAATTAATGCAAGTGTACCAATGATTTCATTCTGAATTATGTTAGTTACTTTATGTCATCTACATATTTATTCTTAGCCGCCAAAATTGCTCGCTCAGTCAACCATTCATTATTTTTGTGTTTGTGAGTTCGTCCTATGACGAACAGAAATTCTGAGAAAATAAAATCAATCCACATATTTCGATGATTTGAGGCAGAAATAGCCAGGCAGTAAAATAATTGCGCCTCCAAAACATCTCGAGTCATTGCGTAGGTGTTCGGTCGGATCGGATAAGTGCTTCCAATGCACGTGTATGCGCTATTGTACATTCGTCCCAGATGACGATTTTCCATTTTGATAAAACTTTAGCCGCAGAGGAGTGTTTTGTAATATTACGTGACATCTATTGGTCCAATGCCTGCCATCGTATCGAAACGTTGCTAGATCCAAATTCAGTATTTACTCGAAATAAATACATCAACCGGTCAACTTCAAAATTTCTAATTGTCAAATTTGTCAAACTATAGACAACATAACGTTTAGCTGTCAGTGACGTTTTGTTATTCCAGCAATTGTATTTTGATATACGATGTTTTATATCACGGAACGGGATTACACACATTTACACTTTCACGTTTATAATATTAAGTATGATTTTATGAATTGTCCAACGTCTTTATATAAAAAAGAAAGTCGGACATAGGATACCTGATATTTTTATCCCGTTCCCGTAGAATGTGATATATTACGTGGTATAACAAAACGTAACTGACAGCGAAATCTTCTGTTGTCTATAATTAAATATGGCTGAAAATTTGACAATTAGAAATTTAAATTTAACTTATAACTCCATAAATTTACACACAATATCTTTATAAATTGTAGCCTATGTGTTATTCTGATGTATAAGCTATATTATTATAAAGTTTCATTAAATTCCATTCAGTCGTTTTTACGTGAAAGAGTAACAAACATCCATCCATCCATCCATCCATCCATCCATCCATCCATCCATACATACTTACAAACTTTCACGTTTATAATATTAGTAGGATATCTATGTGGTGATAGAACACTTGTCAAACACGTATAGCGAACATAAATATTTGCATACAAATGGCGTGCGCTAGAAGTCATGTGGAGTTCATGCACAAATATCCGAGCTTCAATGTTGTAACCAAGTTGGGTTGTCCTGTGTGCTTTGTTGAATAAATGTGTTTTCTTTCTTTCTTTCTTTCTTTCTTTCTTAGCTTGGGACGAGATGGCGTTGTGTGAAATGTCCAAGGATATTTATTTATTTACTCAGCCCATAGATGACCCACTGTTGAGGTGGGCCTCCTCCAGTTTTAAGGTTAATAAGCCTACTGTGCCACGCTGGCCAGACGGGTTTGCACAGGGTTTCGTATCAAGGTTTCCTTCTCTTGCACCTACGATTTCACCCTCGGCCCTTGCAATACCCTCAGGACGGAATGGGGTGGTGACACTAATAAAAATACTTATACTCTACAAAAATTGCATTTAAATAGACAATTATTCGTACATATTATGTGTTATGTTAGATACAGGTGGAAATCAAACCACTAAATCTAAATATAGATATGATAAATTTACGAAAAATAAAAACAATCTACCAAAAAACGGACAAAGAAAATTACAATATGGTTTCTCAATCTTTCGTTTATCATACAGCAACTAAACAAGATTATCTCCTCATCAATTTATGTAACTTAATTTTCTGTCAACGTTAACCACGCAACGACAATAGCGTTGTGTGGACCGATCTAACAGATTTCGTTAGTACATGCGAAACATTTTAGCAACTGCTCATAAGTAAAATTTACTAATACTATTCAGCATATGAATATGACCCATAGATCTTGAGTAGGGCCTCCTCAAGTTACATGAAGGGTTTCGTATTGTAGCGACCACATGCTACATACTTTACACAGTTTACCCGAAAAATCTGAACTAATTGCATCAAGAAATATCGCCTACAAATGCGAGAATTACCAAAAAGTCCTACACCGCGATAGCGAAATTTCAAGAGCAATTCGCAAGTTAAAGAATTCCCCGACTACAACTATCGGGGGGAATAGGCGCTGCGACCCCTAGCCAGACATCACCCCTCGTCTGGCTGGATGATCATCCCTTTGCGCCTAAAGTATCAAGTTTTCCTTCTCTTACGGCTAGGCTATCGGCCTTGTCATTTCCTTTTGTCGGCTCCTACGACACCCTCGGGAAGGAATGGGGTGTATTGTTTACTTACTCAGTAATTGTTAAATTGGTCCAGTTCCTTGGTAAGAGCAATGACTTGTCTTTCAGAAAATAGTTCCAAGAATTAAGCATTTATTTTATTCCACGACCCAATTCTTCGCCATTTCTTTTCTCTATAATCTAGACTCCTGCCAACACGTGTCTTAGGAATTAAATATGGGCTGATGTCATGCATTTTTTTTTTCTTTTTTTGGCATTATTCCCATATGTTATTACGAGAAATGTCTAATAACAGTCTGGGACGGAAATAGGTGGCCAAACTTGTAACAAATATAAAACAGTCTTCAAAAAGAATACATATTTAATTTCTTATTTCTTCCTATAACGACACCGTCAAAACAACCCTATTTGTGTACAATACAATATAGAGTATATAAAATAGAATATACAAGCAGGAAAATAATATTCCAGACTATATGAAACTAGCCTATTATTAAGCAGTATATTCCGGCTAAGAGCAGAAACTTAGGTTGATGCTTACAGAAAACATCTTAAGTTTTTAGAACAACTGATTTGAAGTGATCTTTATAACGACATGCAAAAAAACCAAAATTTGTAATGACGGTGATTAATATTCCAAACACGAAAACGTGTTCTACATTTTTATGTAAAGGCATTTTACCAGACACATCGCTCCGTAAAATTTCGTCTCTGAAATTATTTGCAGTTATTAGATAATCTAGCACAATCAAGCAAGAATTTAGTCTTTATTTACTAGTGTACAGTACTTCGAAATACTTTGCAGTTGTTAATAGGAATGGTTAAAATACGGGATATATGTATAACATATATTATCTTTACGCATGTGAAATATAAAATATTACTTAGTTACTACTCAGCCCATAAATGACCCACTACTGAGTCGGGTCTCCTCCCATAAAATGGAGGGTAATAAGCAAACTGTTCCACGCTGCTCAGACGGGTTGGCACAGAAGGCGCCGTCCACGCACACGGCGAAACATAGGAGATCCCGGGGCGGGGTACAGGGATGTCTCGCCCCACACGGGATCTGAGGGGAAGCGACGTCCTGCCGGGTGCTCACAGCAGGACGTCGAGTGCTCGTAAGGAGCCTGAGGAGAGGAGGAGGGCCTCCTCGTCTGCGGCGGCGTGGTTCTGCATCAGATCTCACAATGCCGCATCAGGACGCGAGTTGAAGCACCCCGGGGAGGTTTAGTGGGTAGGCCCCCACTATGGGGGAGAGTCCCACACTCCCCTCGCTGGCCATCCCCGTGGCCGGCGAGGAACTCCATAAAGAAAAAAAAATGGGTTTCGTTTCAAGTTCTCCTTCCCTTGCTGCTAGGTTTTCGGCCTTAATATTTCCTTTTGTCGACTCCTACGACACACTCAAGATGGAATGGCATGGTGACACTATGTATGCTAAATCCGTCACCACACGGAAAAACACTATTCAATAACAATACAGTATCCTCGCCACGTCAGTCTGTCGGAACGGTATAAACTCCAACTGCGTGACAGTAAGCTGCTCAGTGTCAATTTACGTGTGATGACACGGAATGGATTATTAGGTTTTTATTTGACTGCCTCCTTGGTCTCCGTGCCGCCTTTGGATCAACGGATCCCGGGTTCGATTCCGGGTTAGGACAAGTGTCTTTGTCTTTGTCAGAGGCACTTGCTCTAAAGTAAGGGTGTCATTTATGTTCGTGAATTTCATGTTTGTAGACTGCCTGTCCGTGTGGTGACGGACTAAGAATACATAATGTCACCAACCCATACCGTCTTGAGGATGTCGTAAGAGGCGAGTAAAAGAACGCAAGAGGCAAATCACCTAGCCGAAAGAGAAGGAAAACTGGATACAAACCCTGTGCCAACCCGTCTTGCCAGCGTGGCACAGTAGGCTAATTTCCCTCCACGAATTTGGAGGAGGCCCGACTCAGTAGTGGGTCATTTATGGGCTGAAACGAAAACGAAACTGCCCTGGCGATACAGGTTATAAGTAGAGCAAGGGTTCCGCAAAAAATGAGGTAATCCACGTAACTGTGGTAAAGTCAGTTCCCACATAAAGGCAGATTTACACAGGGTCAGCAGCTGTCGCCAGTGCTGGCGCCGGAAACTGACTTATACAATTTACACTCAGTCAGTATATCGTAAGTATTCGAGAGTATTTCTTGAAATCAATTTACACGATGCGCGATGGCAGTGCCAGGTCAGCACTGAGTCGGCAGTGCACTGAAGTTAGTTACTGACTCAATGTTAATCTGCCTTAACTTTTTCTTCTAATTACACTAATGCCTGCTCCAAACACGATTAGCCAACTACCAGTACACAGAACAATTACCTCATGTTTACATAACATCGACTGTGAAAAATAGTCTCAAATATCGAGAACAATGTCTTTGAAAGCCATTTTGGAAACAAAGCAAAGAACTGTTATTCTTGAACCTACATGACAAATCGTCAAGAACAATTTAATACAATCAACCTAGCAATGCTGGCGGATTTAGAATACATAGAGTCACCACCCCATTCCATCCTGAGGGAGTCGGAAGAGTCCATAAATGGAAATGACAAGGCCGAAGCCTAGCCGCAAGAGAAGGAAAACTTGAAACGAAACCCTGTCCCAACCCATCGGGCCAATGTGGCACATTAGCCTAATGGCCCTCCCTGTAATGGGAGGAGCACCGACTCAGCAGTGGGTCTTTCAATAAGGTCAAATGTGTGTCGAACAATAAACCCTAACCCTTTGTTAGGACAAATTAATCCGTGAAATGAATTAATCCCACAACAAGTTATTAGGGTCCGAGTAACTACCGATGTTGTTTCTGTCAGCCCTATTTTGGCGCAAATGACTTTGATGCCACATCAAAGTCGTATCCAGTCCACAAGACGAGCATGAAAGCCATCGTCACAGTATATTGCTAAATATAAGTAAGTCGACTTTGTACTAATGTCTAAGCGATACACGCACACATTTAAATGTCGAATCTATACACAGACACACAGACAATCTTACTAATATTATAAACGTGAAAGTTTGTAAGTATGGATGGATGGATGGATGGATGGATGGATGTTTGTTACTCTTTCACGTAAAAACTACTGAATGGATTTTAATGAAACTTTACAATAATATAGCTTATACATCAGAATAACACATAGGCTACACGTTATAAAGATATTATGTGAATTACAACAATATAAACAAGTCGAATTCAAAATTTCTAATTGTCAAATTTTCGGCCATATTAAACTATAGACAACATAACGTTTCGCTGTCAGTTGCGTTTTGTTAAAGTAGGTTTTAAACGGACGGGATAAAAATCTCAGGTATCCTATGTCAAACTTTCTTTTTGTTTTAAATATTTATAATGCGGAACAAAGTTCGCCGGGTCAGCTAGTACTTGATACTAATGCGCATTAATTTTATTAGAGACCGTGTGGTGACGGATTTAAAATAGTAACCCATATTCCATCCGGAGGTTGTCGTAAAAGACGATAAAGGCCGCTAAAACCAAGCCACATGGGAAAAAAACATGATACGAAACGCAGTGTCCCTGTGCCAACCCGTCTTGCCAGCGTGGCCCAGTAGGCTAATTACCCTCCATGTAACTGGAGAAGGCCCGACCCAACAGTGAGTTATCTATGAGCTGAGTAGTAATAGTATTAAAGCCCTGACACAACTAGAAAAAAGGTTTTTAGTAACAGCTATACGTGCAAACATCCACTAAAAACAACTGAACTTAAATGGCTTCCTTTAAAGGATATGATGCCATAAATCGTTACGTCACACCAATAACCCTTCTTTAGCACGAAAAGAATAAATATGTATGTGTACATCAACATAAATTTTACACACAGTACACTGATTCAAGCTGTGAAAATAAACAATCTATTTCCGAAAAGCCAAGTGAATTATTCATGCGCTGAACTACTTTGGTATTTTGTTTTTATATGATAGATGTTAAACTTGAGTTACTGTATAATTCGTTAGGACACTGTGCGTTTATTTAATACACAAGATTTACTGAGACTCCCGGCGTCATTAAATAACTAGGTGGTATTTGTCTACGCTTACATAAACTTATATATAACATATACGTACACATCATTGAAGGATGAAACATACATTATTGCTTGTCTATTTCGACAGTTTTGATATCTTACCAAAATCAAAATTTTTTATTCGAATAATTTCAAATAGTCAAATAACAATTAAAAAGTGCGTATTTTTTTTTAAATTAAAGTTTCGAAAGGAGAATTTATGAAATATTGTTTTCTTTATATTTTAGGTATACTCTCCGTTTCTTAGAGCAGGAACTGTAGGAGTGATATTTAAGATTAGTTTATGCAAGTTTTTCAACTGTAAAGTGTTTCAAAAGTGCAGTTAAGCGTCTCTCGTTTGAAGTAACTTCCAGCTTGTTATAACTATCACTTTAAAACCGCCACTGTTAAAAGGAAACTTTATATTGCATTACTAATGGCCTGTCAACCAAACTATTAATTAGTAAGACTAGTTGTGGCAGTTGTATATATTTAGGTTTTTTGTAGATATGGAAATTAAAACCGACTTATAATAATAAACAACCATTTGAAGTTGAGGCTACTTAATTTGACATCGACTTTAATACACTAAAGTGACCGACGTAGCTAGAAGGATTGCACAGTTGAAGTGGCAATGGTCAGGCCACGTGGTCCAAAGAACGGATGGCCGTTGGGGCATAAAATACCACGTATGGGAAAGAGAAGCGTGGGAAGACCGCCTACTAGGTAGAAGGACGACTTTGAGAAGGTCACTGGGAGTCGGAGGACGCGGTCTGCACGAGATCGTACATTGTGGAGATCTGTGAGGGAGGCCTATGTTCAACAGTGGACTTCTGTGGACGATAGATAGATAAGGCACTGGCTTCAAATGGTTTGTAGTTTTCCTTTGTTGTACAACAAAGAAAAAATAATAAACCTAAATTAAATCTAATTATATTAAAACTAGCTGTCCCGGCAAACGTTGTTTTGCCAAATAATTAACCATCCCCCGCGCATCCTTAATAGAGATAATAAGGAATCAACATTTAAACTATTAAAGATAAAATAAAAGTAACTAACGATGTAGTCGGTTCTCATATTTTGTTATAAACAATCTACTAAGGAATGATTGCTTCTAAAAATTGAAGTTGAATCTAAAAATACTTAAAAAGGATTAATGGTTCAACAAGCTTCCCCTCGGCGCAATACGAGGGTCTCATATTGTTCAGAATTATTTATTAATTACCATTTCCCTCACAGTTTGGTCCGAAAATGGAGCCTTACATCAATTTTCCTTGATTTACTGTTAATCTATACAAATAAACAAAATTGGAGTGTCTGTTTGTAATAGTAAAATAAACACTTTTTACTAAATGCGTAAGTATGTATGACACAGTAAACATACCAAAATCTGTCCTGTCTGTCTGTCCGTTTGTTCCGGCTAATCTCTGGAATAGCTGGGCCGATTTTGATTTTCAATGATAATCAATGGTAGCTTATGATATAAGGAGTAACTTAGGCTACTTTTTTTAGGCTAGCTTCGCCCCGCGCCGTTCCCCGCGGTTATTGACGTACCGTAATATCGCGGGACTCAACTAATCACTACATAGTATAAAACAAAGTCGCATTCTTCTGTCCGTCCCTATGTACCTATGCATAAATCTTTAAAACTACGCAACGGATTTTGAAGCGGTTTTTTTTAATAGATAGAGTGATTGAAGGGGAAGGTTTATATGTGTAACCCACCCCCGCTTTGCACGGGCGAAGCCGGGGCGGGCCACTAGTAAATCTATATAATTAAAATGTATGGAGCAATGACATTTAGACTCAACACAACAACTCTTAATAATACCGGGAGCAGCAAAGAATAAAGGGAGTGGGATCAATACAGTGCGGCCTTCTCCAACTTACTAGTACTATTCAGCCATAACGTTGAGGACAGGGCTTCCGCCAATTGCAGCGGAGGTGTGGCCAGGCAGGCGGGCCACGGCTACCGCCGCAACAGCGTGGATCGGGCGCCAATTCATCCGGCGCATGACGGGGGCACGTGCAATGTCCCACACGTTCCTCTCGGTTGGTTGGAGAGCGTTTAGAGCTCCCCATCAAAGCGTGGGGTCCGTTTGTACAAGCGGGCCAAGGCCCCATCAAGGTCACGGAGCATGCTCCCTATTGGGGAGTAAAACCCATGGCCCCGTTTCGGGCAGTTGAGGGACACCGTTGGTTTTAGTGGGTAGGTTGGGGTGCAATTACCATATTTCATAATTACCATAATTATAGTTATTGTGTAGTAGTGTATTTAAGATTGCGCCGAATAAATTATTTTTCTTTCTTTCTTTCTTTTCTTTCTATTTCCGCGCCCCGGAGTCCAACATATTCCGGTCGGGTATCCATGAGGATTTCCAACGTAAAAAAAAGGGTTTCGTTTGGTCGAGTTTTACTACACCCTCATAATGGAATGTGGTGGTGACATTATATTCTAAATCCATCATCACGCGTCCTAAATCCATAACTTCTTTACGTAAACGAACCCAAATATTTACAACCAAAATGCGGATAACGAAGTCCTCAATCACCTTCTATGAATAAACGCAAACAAATATAATTATCGTTGAGTGACAAGTGCTGTTGGTCGTAATTATAAACCTTGACAATGACAGAACATTCTTGTTAAAACGTTATTAGATTCGGTGCCATCTATTTTGGCTAAAAAAATATTCCTGGAAAATTTAATGTCAATGCCATGAAAGATTGCGTTGTTTTGCTCGTGTCACTTAAAAAAATAAAGAGAGAAAACCTTGACTATATTTTCTGACATAAATAGTTATGACAATAAGTTAAGTAGACTTTTAGGTTTGATGTCGTTAGCAAACTAATCGGACGCGATAATGTTTAATGACCTACCTACATTTAGGCAACATTTGGTCACTCAAAACTGATTGATTATTTAGGAGATATTTCTTAATACATATTTCTAACTGAGCAATAATGCAACAGGTCAAATAGTAAACTTGCTGAGGTACAACAGGTAAAGTAGGTACCTACTGATTTTACGAATGATAAACGAATAACTAAATAAATAAATAAATATAAATATCCTTGGACATTTCACACAACGCCATCTCGTCCCAAGCTAAGCAACTTAATGCTTGTGTTATGTTAACGAAATGGATGATAAGCTAATTAAATACATTTTTTGTTTGTAAATACATACATATTATAGATAGAATACACCCACACCCGGAACAAATACTTGTAGGTCGTACAAATATTTCTGCCGTGCAGGAATCGAACCCGCGACATGTTGCGCAGCAGTCGATCGCTGAACCACTGCGCCAACCTACTTAACAGCCCATAAACGGCCCACTGCTGAGTCGGGCATCCTCCCAGCACTTAACGAATAATTAGCCTACCGTACCAAGCTGGCCAGACGGGTTAGCACAGGATTTCTTGTCAAGGATTTCCTTCTTTTGCGGCTAGGTTAACGGCCTTGTCATTTCCTTTGACGGCTCTTACGACATTCTTACGACACGCTCACGATGGAATGAGATGGTGACATTAAATATTCTAAACCAGTTGCCACACGGACTAACTACCGACTAAAATACTCCCAATACGACGATCATAATGTCGCTGTCAGCTTAAAGGTCACACAGATCTTCTGTGCAAGTTTGTTTCACATCTAATTTCCTGTATCCTGCATCCTAGTTGCCAAAGTATCTCAAAAGTTCCCTTAGACCTCTTCCAGGACAACACAGGTAGTAAAATAAAAATTTAATTAAAAATTTAAATTAACCCCCGACACAATAACCTTTAAAAAGTAAAAAATAAAAACTTCGCGATGGGGGACCAGGGGTCAGGTAATAAATAAGTGGGAGTGGTCCCCCCCCAACGCGAAGTATTTATTTTTATTTTTTACTTTTTAAAGGTTATTGTGTCGGGGGTTTATTTAAATTTTTAATTTATATTTTATACTTTTTATAGGTACATACTTATTATAATGTAGATTTTGTTAAATTGCACGTGATGCGCTTTCATTTGAGACCCCACTCGATTATATTTGCAGACATTCGGTTATTCTTCCCCACTTTCACCCCTCATAACTTTTAAACGGCTCACCCGATTTTCATCAAACATGTCTAAGAAGACTCGCCCGTAACTCACCTTTCATACAAAAAAAACTTTATTGAAATCGCTTCATCCGTTCGCGAGCTACGGTGCCACAGACAGACAGACAGACAGACAGACCGACAGACAGACAGACAGACACGTGAAACTTATAACACCCCTCTTTTTGCATCGGGGGTTAAAAAGATACTTGTCGACTAAGCGCTCATATACACGACGACGGCTGCAGTCGTCTGCAGTCAACTGTCGTCGACTACCGTTGACGGCACTCGCCGATGCGTCGAAGGCTGCAGTTGTCTGTGCCGTTGGCAACATGCCGTTCGTGGGTATGAGCGCATACAATCGACTGCCTCGTTGGTCTAGGGGTTAGGCATGGTTAGGTGTGCCGCCTTTGGATCAACCGGTCCCGGGTTCGATTCTGAGGTCGAGCAAGTGTCTTTGTCTAACCCAGAAGCACTTGCTCTGAGTTTGGGTATCATTTGTGTTTGTGAATTACATGTTTGTAAACTGCCCCGGCGACACGAGCAGGGGTTTTGTTTTTTAAAAAAAAACGATACAATCGTGACTGTACTAATAATTTTAAGCACCTTTGTTACCTTGTAATAAAGACCACATTCATAAGTAAGAAGACCTTTGCTCAACAACAGAGTAAAATTACTCCATTGGCTATAATGAGCGCAGAAAGGAGAATGTATATAAAACTAGGGCAAGGATTTTACTTTAAATGTCAAGCAAATTCATTTACAGCGGGTACTGAAATTACTCGTATTCTATGATGGAATTTAAGCCAGACAGTCTCCAGATTTGAAGTGATGTATGTGAATCTTAGAATCACTTCCATCAAATATGGTTGAGGAAGGAGATACCACAAAAAATGTCCTGGCTATTTAATTAACCATCATAAAAATTTTAATAAGTAAAATATGCGGTTGGATAATGTAACTACTGTAATAATCTATTTTCTATATTGAAGATTGGCCAGCGTGGCTCTGTAATGTCTAATTATATAGACATGATGGAATTTAAACCAGACAGTCTGCAGATTTGAAGTGATGTATGTGAATCATAGAATCACTTGCATCAAATATGGGTGAGGAAGATGCCACAAAAAATGTCCTTTTTTTGTATAGTGGGGGAAACCTTTTATAGGTCCCCAGCCGAATTGGGACGGGGCTGGGGTATGTGGGAATCCCCGGTCGCGTTGAGATGGTGAGCTGCGACCGGTATACCCACTAAAACCTACCACTGTTGTCAGCGCGTCATTCTGCCGTTCGGGAAACTGCGTAGTCCATCCGTGTTGGCAAAATAATAGATTTTTTTAAATTAATCGATTTTTCCTAATATGCCCATTATTTTCAAAATAAACGTCATAAATAGATTTATTAATTATAAATAAACAACAAGAATAGTAAGTTCTTATTTCATCAACACAAATTAAAGTTTTAGAACAATCAAATTATAAAAGGTTCAAATTAAAAAGATTTTCACATATCTAAAAGAATAAATTAAATTATTAAAATAGATAAAAATAAAATAAATTATTCAAAATATAGAAATCCGTTTTTCACCAACTAATTATTATTGACATACCAACCAAATATCCGTAAAATTTAAGATGGTACAGTTCGTTGACTCCATCTACTGAATGTTTGATTATATGAATTTACAAAACAGTTTCAAAAGCACAGAAAGAATGCCATCATAGATGCACATATGGCGTTAATGTAATATTATGGAGATAGTATTCATTAGCAGTTCGCATTCCAGGCTCCGGGCCAAAAAAACAAACTTATTTGCAGATGAAATATCAAAAATAATCGATTGAATGATTATAAAAAAATCTATTATTAATCGATTATTCATAAAAATAAAATCAATCATAAAAATCGATTTTTACTTTAAAAAAAAATAGGCTAGACGGGTTGGCATAGGGTGTCGTATGAAGTTTTCCTTCTTTGTAGCTAGGTTTTTGGCCTTATCTTTTCCTTTTGTCGGCTCTTACGACACCCACAAGATGTAATGGGGTAACACGGACCCGTAACTACGTACTAAATATGAATTATACAAATGACTGATTATACAAATGCAAATACTAGATTTATTTGCGACGGAGATCCCAAATTATATCTCTATTCTATTGTAAAATGTGCCCTTTTCACTGGGTTCTTGAATGCCAGATAAAATATTCAAAGCATAAGAATACACGACTGGATCCTTGAGAATATGTTGGAGCCTTTTTACGTTAAAGGTTAATCCACTATGTACACAACGGTGATTTATTTTCGTGTCATACATACAAGATGTCTCTATTCACGGAGCGGTACGTATTCGTTTCTGAGTGAAATTCTCCAGTATAAGCTTTACTCTTATAATTACAGGTAAATGACCGTAATTTCTTGACTGCCTCGTTGGTATAGTGGTTAGATGTGCCGCCTTTGGATCAACGGGTCCCGGGTTCGATTCCGGGGCCGGGCAAGTGTCTTTCTCTAAACCAGAGGCACTGGCTCGGAGTCTGGGTGTCATTTCTATCTATAATTTGTATGTATATACAAAAAAAAAGTATTTAAGTAGTTTATCATCCATCTCGTTACCACAACACAAACATTAAGTTGCTTAGCTTGGGACGAGATGGCGTTGTGTGAAATGTCCAAGGATATTTATTTATTTATTTATTTCTAATGCAATATTTGAGTCATTGCTAGATTGTCTATCATCATAGGCCGTCCCAAGGCACCTTAGGAGGGTTGCGTTTAATACGCTGGTCCAGAATTTCCTGTCATCTTAACTTTCTACGTCGTTTTTTGGGTCGCTTTTAATTTAATTTACTTACAGTTCTTTGTAGTATTATAGTAAACTAGTGAAGGCAGGAAGAGATTAGTGAAGAAATACAAGAAGTACTTCAGTTTAAATAAAACGACTGTTCCGGAAAATAAAGACCTATCTGCAATACTGATTTCAAACCATTTTGAACTCTATTCTTCATATTTATGTATAATATAATATAAAGTTCAAAATGGTTTCAAAGCAGTATTGCAGATAGGTCTTTATTCTTCGGAACAGTCGACAAACAGGTCAGTTAATAACCAATAAACATACATTTGAAGTCCGTGTCTTTTTTTAAAAGTGACTTGATACTTGCGTGATATACAGCAACGATAGGTTCTAAGATGGAGCAGACGATTCAAGGAAATGCCCTGTCGGGCACCGGCTCTCGCATTCTCACGAAGAAACACAGTAAAACTGCTTGGCTAACTTAGATGTGAGCATGTTAGCTAGCCGAGCGGACCATTAGATCCTACCACCAAGCGTTCTGGGTGATGTTGACTTTTACAACACGCGTTATTTCCCAGCATGCGGTGGGAAAGCGTAATATTCTGTCCCGTTCCTACAGGAGTACCCTTGGGTATATATCCTAATTAACGTCGGTGTCTATTTAAGTTGGCACCGACTTCAAATTGATGGCTGTGGTTCGCATTTTAGTTATTGGTTTAGGTTTTCTGAAGTTAGTTTACAGTTCTTGTAAAAATGATATTTTTCTAGTCCATTATAATGCGGAACTAACAACTAGTAAGTCGTCTAAGAATACCCAAATTTGCCTTTCGACAAATACTTTCGACCTATCCGAAGGCTATAATACTAATCGGTTATAAAAATATTTTTCCAAGTCAGTTCATAAAAGACGGAGATTTGCGGTGACACATGTACAAAAAAAATATTAAAAAGAAAACATACATATGTATTCTTCTTATTTTAAGTCGGTTACAAACACCCAGCCATCATAACAGAGCACCTATATTTGCTATCTAGCACAAACCTCCTATCACTTTTCCTGAATGAAATGGGCCTCACATAAGGTATAATATTCAAGTTGATCACCTCTGTAAATTCTTGCACAAGGTAGTAAATGTGAGTTATGTTTATATCTTACGCCAATGCCTGCTCGTTCAAATAAGTAGACGTCTGTTCCCAAGCGAGGCCTTGATTGTAACTGCAAACCAAATGTAACAACATTGAACAAAAAATAATGTTCCTCGAAGCAATTCTGAAGTTTTTCTGCCACTTTTTGCTCCGCAGTGTATTGAAATTTAGAATTGAATTATAGAAGCTTCGAGACGATCTGGTTGTCATTGACTGCAGACATTTCGAATAAGGTGAGGTAAAAGTCTTGTCGCGATTCCCGTGGCCTAGGTTCAGGCAGTCGAGGATCACCGTCAGTTTTGGTGAATAGGTCGGGCGCAATTTAACATCTCTATGCGCCCCGGAGTCTCGCACAACCCGGCCAGTTCCTAACGCCCGGGTATCCAAAATCAAAATGTCTTTTATTCGAATAAATACTTGCGAATGCTTTCAAATAGTAAAAAATAATAACACTAAATCAACATTTAAAAAAAACTCCAACTTAAAAAAGAGGGTTGGATGTGCCGCCTTTGGATCAATCGCCTTTGCCCTGCTTCGATCCTCGGGTCGGGCAAGTTTTGTGTAAACCAAAGGCACTTGCTCTAGGTCTAGGTATAATTTGTGTTCGTGAATCACTACATAGTATAAAACAAAGTCGCTTTCGTCTGTCCGTCCCTATGTATGCTTAAATCTTTAAAACTACGCAACGGATTTTAAAGCGGTTTTTTGTAACAGATAGAGTCATTCAAGAGGAAGGTTTATGTGTATAATATATGCAAAATATTGTAGAGAAACACTCACAATTTTAGATGTTAACCATTGCACCCGGGCGAAGCCGGGGCGGGTCGCTAGTTACATGTATAAAACAGCAATCGCGTTACAAACTGTGTTTAAAAAAGAAACAATTATCGCTGGATAACTAATCCGAATAACTATAATCTCAGTTAGCGACGTGAGCTTCACGCTTTTGACACAAGCAATTGACAAGAACATTTTGAATTTAGTAGATAATAGTAATTCAAACAAACGCGTCGTGTGGGATATACACTTCCATAGAAAAGTTTTCCCTCGATATTAATCCCTATGCGAATCCCTCCGTTCAGCGTGGTAACCGAATTTTATTCCAGAAGTATCGAGAAGGCCAGACTGACAATAAAACAGAATAATTATAATACACATGCGGAATTTTTTCTTCATTCATTCATTCATTTCAGCCAAAAGACGTCCACTGCTGGACATAGCCATAGCCAGCCATAGCCTCCCCCAAGGATTTCCACAAAGGCCGGTCCTGGGCCGCCCGCATCCATCCGACCTTAACCAGGTCATCGGTCCACCGTGTGGGAGGCCTACCAGCACTGCGCTTTCCGGAACGCGGTCGCCACTCGAGGACTTTTCTGCCCCATCGGGCGTCGGTCCTACGCGCTATGTGTAATTTTTTACACAGTGTTACTTATTCCGTCCGTGTGGTAACGGTTTTAGAATACTTTGTCTGACCCCTGCGAGGGTCGTAAGAAGCGACTTAAAGAAATGCCAGCGTGGCACAGCAGGCTAATTTCCCTCCAGTAATTGGAGGAAGCCTGGAATGTATATAGTCAATAAATAAAATCACTGTTTAAAAAACTGTTCACAAACTTTTAATTCGTAAAATCCAGAATGACGCCAAAAACAAAAGAATAAAAAGAAGCGTAGGCCATGGCATTCCATTTTTAAATTTGTTTTCGGCCAGCATCATACATGTGGCCTCCGCAGTGGGTCATATACGGGCTTTGTAGTAGTAGTGGGTAGTGGTGTTACTAAAGGGTCACATTGTAACCAAAGGACAAATTTACTTGTTCAAGCCGAACAAAGACTTGACCAAACTCCGTTTCGGCAATAAGTGAACGAATTTATTCATTAGGCGCTTTCTCTCACAGTTGGACGCTTTTACTGTTTTAGGGTTATCGAAGTCCTTTCTTTTCTTTTGGCCCAACCAAACCTTTAGAAATTCGCGGTCACTTACATATAGCCTGGCTTGTGGATACAATATAGTCTATATTCTATATTCGTTCGTTCTATATTCGTCTGTTCTATATTCGTTTGACACGTCAATATAATTATACATTATAAATTTACAATTTGCCACCGATTCAGAAGGCTGCTCTACAGAGAAGAGCCGACAAGAAACTATGAAGTTGTTTTTTCTTTAAATCGCCATTTTTATACAAATACTGATAAGACAGATTTGTGAGAGCAAGCCGGCGCAATATTTAGAAACATCAGTAGAATTTTGTCAGTGTGTATTTAGAACTGCATTCCTTAGCTGACCGATCTCCAGCAACGGCACCTATTCACAAACCCTGGAATTTAGAGGAAGACCCGACAGTATTGGCTGAAACGATGAACCACATTTTAGTAAGTAGTTAAATTTGAATACGCAATGTATGAGACAGCCCTACGAATTATCTGAGGAAACGTGTGCCTCGCGTTTATTATTTAAAGCCGTGACATGAATTTACGATTTACCTGAAGTAATATGACGCGAACAATTTGCGCGTAGCTACTGTTGAAGGTGCGCGGATTTAACGAGGACAACTCGGCCTATTTCAGCTAAATTTTATAAGGCACCATCTCTGAAAAGAGCCTTAACGTCGCTGAAACTACTACTCAGCTGACTGCTGTAATTAGCCTACTGTGCCACGCTGGCCAGACGGGTTGGCACAGGGTTTTATTACGAGTTTTCCTTCTCTTGCGGCTAGGTTATCGGCCGTTTCATACCCTTCTGTACGCTCTTACGACACCCTCAGTATGGAATGGGGCGGGGTCACCACACGGAGATCGGATACTGAGACAGCTGGAAATATTTTTTTGAAAATACATGTACGGTTAGAAAACATACATTCAAATAAAAAATCGCGTCATAATCGCTTCATGCATGCATAATCATGTATTGTAGCTGTATGCCAGATAATTAACACAAACGGAAAAGTAATACCATCAAGAAATTTCGCTTAAAAATATAATAAGAAGTTCCTGATAGCAGTAATCGTGGGACAGGCGCTGCGAAAGCTTGGTCGTGTAGTGTATGGTAACATATGAAAAAAATATAGGCTTAAGAGAAGCTTCGTAAGAGAGTTCCAAACTGCCTCGTTGGTCTGGTGGTTAGATATGCCGCCTTTGGATCAACGGGTCCTGGGTTCGATTCCGGGGTCGAGCAAGTGTCTTTGCCTAAACCAGAGGCACTGGCTCGGAGTCTGGGTGTCATTTGTGCTCGTGAATTACATGTTTGTAAACTGTCTCCGCGACACAAGTTATACCTAAGGCCCCCTGCCTTAGGTATAACTTAGGTTTCTATTAAAAAAAAGTTTTCTCCCGTCTATATTCTATACCAAAATCTATACTACTAATATATAAAGCTGCAGAGTTTGTTTGTTTGTTTGAACGCGCTAATCTCAGGAACTACTGGTCCGATTTCAAAAAATCTTTCAGTGTTAGATAGTCCATTTATCGAGGAAGGTTATAGGCTATATTTTATTTTCAAAAGAATTAGGGATCCGTATGAAAATTGCGATTTTGTAAACCAAGGTGTAAAATCGAAAACCTATTTATGCGTGCGCTGCCAAAACTATTGACAATAGAACAAAATGATGTACTACGGGTTTGTAGGTCTTATAAAGATCTACAAAAAAGTCTAACTATCATAGTTTAGTCACAATAACCGATTTTATGTTCATAAAAAATATGCACGGGTTCGAAGCCCACGCGGGCGAAGCCGCGCGCAAAAGCTAGTTAATAAATATAACTGATATAACAACAAGATTTTAAAACGTCACTTAGCCATGTATATCAGTCTAAATGAACTTATCTTTTGATGAAGGACATTAACTCAACCCACTAATGAGTCAGACCTTCTTCAATTAGAGGGAGTGAAATTAGCCTACTTTATCACACTCTGGCTAAACGGACACTGGTTCGTATCAAGGTTGTTCTTGCAGATTGTATTTGCTTTCTGCATTGTTACTTCATTGAGTCGGCTCATACGACATTAAGGATGAAATGCGGTGATAACACTACTACTACTCAGCCCATAATAGACCCACTGCTGAGTCAGGCCTCCTCCAATCACACGGAGGGTAATTAGCGTACTGTGCCACGCTGGCCAAGGTTTGTGTCAAGTTTTCCTTGACACGAGGTGACTCTTACGTTCCATTAGTCGCCTCTTACGACACCCTCAGGATGAAATGGGGTGTTGACACTATGTATTCTAAATCTGTCACCACATGGATGGCGATAGCACTATGTGTTCTAAATCGATCTACGGACATACTGGGTGATCGCCTCAAAACGGACAAAAAAGAGATTTAATCTTAATTTTTTTTTTTTAATTATTTTGCCAAAACCATATAAATTATAATTATCGTCCAGGCCGGAGAATTCGCAAATTTCATTGTGTGGGTATATTAAAGTCTTTGAAACTCAGTGTTCTTTGTACGTTAAACATACGAAAAAGAAATTACAGAAAATAAAACATGTTTTTCTTTCACAGATCGTAAGTATTATCGATCCTACAGCTTCTTTTCGAAAATTAATTAACTACCCTGTATAATTCTAAACTCACTTTCACAATTCGCTTTTATGCCCTACAGTGACAAGAAAATAAGACGTTTTTCCAATAACGTAATCCTTCGCATACTGCTAAGGCGGTACTAGAAAATACTTATCATAAATCTCAACCTTTACCTGTTCGGTCAGTCGGATCTCGATAAGTAATATGTATTCTGTCGGCGAAATTCACGCGGGAAATAGTGAAAAATTCATCTTAGAAATAGAATCGATGATTTAAGAAACAGATAACCGAGCACGTATTACGATTTAAATCGATTCTATCCAGGCAATTCAATTTAAATTGGTGTTATTTCACTTTTGATCACTCATTGTGTAGGTATATTATGCACACATTGTATATGTGTGAGTGAATGAGTGTGTGAGAATTTAGGCTTCAATAAATTTTTTTTTTATCTTAACACTAGCTGTAGCCTGCGTTGCTACGCCACTAACTAAAATAAATTTGAGGGAAAGACATTTTCCTTTTTTGGTCAGAAACATTTTTCGGCTTCTGCAAAACACTCGGTTGATGATCATCACATGATCATATACATAGTTTACGATTCTATACAGGATATACAGACAAACATTCATTTTTATACAATAAGAAGATTATTAGCAAATCTTTCCAAACTATTTTTTACATTACAAGTACTATCTTCTATATATATCTTCTATATCTTAATATATCTTCTAAATCAAATCATCATTCTAAATAAACCTAAATCATAATTTCCACCTGAAGGTACCCCCTAGCTTCATCCTTGACTGTTAAAAACGTTTGTATTCCACCTATTTCAACGAGAAATTTATATTTTCACGCTTGGTGAATAACTTTTAAACATATTCCTGAGGATTTAATTGTCATACCAAAAATAACTACACAACATTTCTAAACTCGACGAACGCGATGCTTCTTACAAGTTTGTCTATGTGTGACACTTTAGCCCCGAAACAAATGAATCTATTTCGAAGTGTTTTAGTTATTTTTAACTAGTGACCCGCCCCGGCTTCGCACGGGCGCAATGATTTATCAGTGTTTCTCTACAATATTATGTATACATTATACTTAAAAACCTTCCTCTTGAATCACCCTATCTATTAAAAAAATCCGCTTCAAAATCCGTTGCGTGGTTGTAAAGATTTAAGCCTACATAGGGGCGGACTGACGACAGCGACTTTGTTTTATAATATGTAGTGATAGTGAAGAAAATTTGATGTGTCGTTTGAAGACATTCACCTCTTTGCTACCTGTTGCAGCAGTTTACTGCTTGTCAACTTTTTTATATTACTCGTACAATCACGAATACGTAACTAATAATCAAATTAAGCTAATCTATATTTAACAACATAATAGTTTAATTATTGGATGGCCATAATTTTCCACATTCTTAAACGATTTGCGAAAGTATTACTGCATTATCTATATTAGTTAGTAGGTTGGCGATTTTCAATAAACACTGTTAAATAAATACTCAATTAATTAATTCAAACTATTCAAATGTCAAGAACAATGTCAACAATCTTAAACAACAAAATAATATGTTAAAACGAAGCCGTAATGTATGCGTTGTTGTATGGTGTTGTCAAAAGAAATGGGTCAGTTTCTCCAGCTAGCAGCTCAATAAGGAAAAAAACAGACTACGATCGCTACCATTCAATTTCTGAATGAAATGACGTCATTCGGCTACAAATGTGTGGGTGACATTATAAGTTTTCTGCGGAATCCTTGCAAGGTATCGGCAGACCGCGAATGAAACAGCATAATATTAGTACTGGATTGCGTATGACGTCAAACAATTGAAATTAAAATGAGGAATAAAGACGCTGTCACACTGAACATTTTTCACGGTGACGAAAAAGTTACAGCATATGGCGTATATTTCTATTTCTGTATGCAGCTCTAAGATGGATGAACCAATTTAAATTCTTTTTTCACTGTCTAAAAGAGACAACATTTTACATGGTTATAGCTCTATTACTTTTTTTTAATAAAAATGTGTAGGTGTTCTTAGCTTTAAAGACTGCCTTATTAGTCTAAGGGTTGGATGTGCCACCCACGGATTACGCGACCCCACTTCGATTCAGGAGTCGGGGAAGTGTCTTCCTTTATCCAGAGGCACTCAAACTCAAAAGGAACTTTATTTACAAACGTAGGTTTTATCGCAAAACTCTTATTAATCGTCATATTTATAAATACCATTATCATCATACGGCCCCACTCCACACACATATCGACTGATATGTGTGTGTATTGTAGTGTGTAGTGGAGTATGTGTGTGGTTATACCTACATTCACAACTATCATACCAATTCCGAACTCCTACAATCTCTCCGTCTCCATTATTCGCTCACAATCCCTGCGTCCACTCACATTCATGCTGAAACTACCACCGGTTCGAAAAGCTGCTCTACAGAGAAGAGCCAGCAAGAAACTCTGTAGTTGCTTTTTTTTTAATTATTGTTTTTTTTACAAAAAGCACTAAACAGCATAGTGAGAGCAAGTTCGCCAGATGAGAGAAACACACTACACGTTCACGCAATGAATAGCGAATATGCCTTGACAGGGCCAATCAAAAAACAAATCCGCGATTATAGCTCACTTGTTTGTATAATTGTGGTTGTCAGGTTTGTAAACGGCCCCGTTTTGGTATTTATAAAGGATCATATAACCTGTAGTCAATTAAGTTTTAATTATTATTCGTGCCTATATATGTAATGAAATGACATTTCATTAAATTGAATTTGGCGCGCTTCGCGCGTGTATTAAGTTGTCTGTGGAAGTGAGTAGATGGCGCATCGGAGTGACGCGCATTTCAATGGCGAATAATGTTCAGATCATTTTGTAATAATATTGTTATAAATAACTTATAGAAAGATAAATGAAAGGATATAATTGAGGAGGCGATATTAGTGAACTTTAAATGTCGTTTCTTTGTATTTTCAGGTGAGATAAAAGTGTAATTTTCATAGACTTTTGTAATATTGTTTAAGTAAAAGTGTGCTAAATAAAACTTTGTATTTTCAGAGAAACAATTTGTGTTTATTAGTGAAAGTCCTCAATAACATATCTTATAAAACGACATTTTCGTTAACTAAATGAAGATGGACCGGCTGCTATTTGAGTTTACGATGATAGCTTCAAATGATGGCAAATCCAATGTGTTAGCCATAACCTCAATATCAACAGAAGAAGGAAAATGTTATGTTTTACCCGATGAGCTGAAGCCGGTGATTCATCATACATATATTATTAAAATGAACACATACTCAAAAATTAAAAATAGCATAAAGAAAAGGCACCAAAGTAGAAAAATATGGATAAAATTGGATGAAGATCTAAAGAAAACTTATATAGATGAGGAAGGTAATATGCAATTTTTAGATCAATATTTAGAAGAAATGAGCACAAAACAACCAAAAGACAAAGATGACAGTTTGCAACATATCTTGGAAAAATTAATAGAAAGTACAACCAACAAAGAAACTCAACATAACCTAAAACATATCTCAGAAAAATTTATTATTGAAAAATTCACAAGCAAGAACCCTAATGCAAAGCAATGGATAGAAAATTTTGAAAAAGAATGTGAGCGCTTTAATATAACAAAAGATGAAACAAAAATAGATATACTGAGGTTATTCTTAGAAAAATCTTGTTTGGATTGGTATAGCTCAATGGTTATTAAACTAACAGTAAACTCTGAATGGATGGAATGGAAAGACAAATTTTTGGAAACTTTTAAAAACCAAGGATGGGACATAGTCACAACAGCTCTCGCATTAAGGTATAAAGAAGGACTGTTAATTGATTATGCTATAAAAAAAGAACGCCTTATACTAGATATAAACAAATCAATTGACCCGAAAACAATGATAGATCTGATTGCAACAGGTCTACCTGGATTTATCTTAAATAAGTTAAACAGGGACGAACTCAACAACACTACTGATTTGTTCAATGAGCTAAGGAAATATGAAGGTATGATGTACAAGAAAAACTCAACTATGATCAAAACTGGTACATTTTTTTATAAAAATAAAACTAATGAGAAGAAGCCCTGTAACACTTGTGAATCTTTGGACAAAGGAATTAGATATCATCCGGAGGAGTCATGTTGGTTCAAAAAAAATAAAAATGAATCTGAAAAGTTCTTTAAAGCCAGAAATGTAAATAATAACTCCATTATTGAAGTAGATATGAACACTAATAAAAAAAACGAGTAAGTACACCATTAATCAAAATCAGACTTTTATTAGAAAATAAACTAGAAGTGAACGGCATATATGATTCAGGCTCACAGATCTCGTTAATAAATTCAAGACTGATTAAAGTAAAAGAAATAAAAGATAATGTAAATATAATATATATGAAAACGGTTAATGGTGTGAAGATGACAGATGGCTTGATAACAATAAAAATAAAAATCTTCGATATAGAAGATGAGGTGGATGTATATGTAATAGAAAATGAAGATTTTGATGATTTTATAATCGGATTAGATATGATAAAGAAATTCAAACTAACCCAAAATGAGGATTTGCAGATAGAACAAAAGAAAATAACAAATATAACAGACAGGATGTATAAAGATAACACAAATGAAGATAGGAATATAAAAACATATGCAATAAATTTCAATGAACACATAGAGGCAGAGGAATTTGTTAGTATGACAGACCATTTAGATAATGAAAAGAAAATGGAGATAGAGAAAATTATAAAAGACTATAAGACAATTTTTGCTAAGGACAAGTATGATATAGGATCAGTTAAAGATTATGAAGCTCATATAGATTTACTAGTAAATAGATACTGCAGTAAAAGACCATACAGATGTACAATAGAAGATAAATTAGAAATTGAAGAACAAATATCCATGTTACTAAAGAATAATTTAATAGAAGAATCTTACAGTCCTTTTGCAGCACCAGTGACATTAGCATTTAAAAAAGGTGAAAATAGAAAATCCCGCTTATGTATAGACTTCAGAGAACTAAATAAAATTGTTGTACCACAAGCTCAACCTTTCCCATTAATAGATGATTTGATTATTAAGACTAGAAACTGTAAGTACTTCACCACACTAGATATAAACTCTGCATTTTGGGCCATACCACTACGTGTAGAAGATAGAAATAAAACAGGATTTGTCACACAAGATGGCCACTTCCAGTGGACCTGCCTCCCCTTTGGCTTGAAAACATCTCCAGCAATATTCCAGAGAATTCTAAGCAATATATTAAGAAAGCACAATCTCACAGGATACTCAGTGAATTATATTGATGACGTATTAATATACTCATCCACCTTTGGAGAACATATAAAACACATAAGAAGTGTATTAGAGGCAATAATAAAAGAAGGATTTAGATTAAAGTTTAAGAAATGCACTTTTGCTTCAGACTCAGTAAAGTATCTTGGCCATGTAATTCAGAACAATTCGGTAAGACCACTAAAAGACAATTTGATTTCAATAAGACAGTTTCCAACTCCTAAGACGCAAAAGAACATCAGACAATTTTTGGGAAAAATCAACTTCTACCATGAATACATACCAAGAAGCGCAATTATCTTAGATCCATTACATAATTTATTAAGAAAAAACGAAAAGTTTGTGTGGTCAGAGAAGTGTGAAGAATCATTTAACCAAATAAAAAGATATTTATGTTCTCAACCGGTATTGGAAATATATGACAAAGACCTACCAATAAAAATCTTTACAGATGCATCCTTGGAAGGCATTGGGGCAATACTAAAACAAACCCAACTAGACGGTAAAGACAAACCAGTGGCATATTTCTCAAAAAAACTAAATGAATCTCAAAAACGAAAAAAGGCTATATATTTGGAATGTTTTGCGATGAAAGAAGCTGTTAAATACTGGCAACACTGGCTCATTGGAAAACAATTCACTATCTACTCCGACCACAAACCTCTAGAGAATATGAACATTAAAAGCAGGACAGATGAAGAATTGGGTGATCTCACATATTACCTGTCTCAATATGACTTTACAGTAAAATATATACCTGGTAAAGAGAATGTAGAAGCAGACTGTTTGAGCCGAAATCCTGTATTAGAATCAAAAGATAATAAGGAGGAACTATTGAAAATAGTTAATTTAATACAAATAAAAGATATAGTTGAAGACCAAGAGAAAAATGAAACAATAAAAGAAAAGAAACCAAATCTTATACACAAAAATAGAATTTATTATAAAAAAATAAAGAAACATGAAAAGATTATCCTCTCAGAAGAATTTAGTAAAGGATTCATAAAAAAAGTGCATGAAGATTTATGCCATATTGGGATCAGACAATTGCAGAAAAAAATAAGTCCAATATATACAGCTAAAAACATAACAAAAAACATTATAAATATTTGTAAGACATGTGAAATATGCATAAAAAATAAATCAAGATGCCAAGGAAAATTTGGATTGATGTCACAACTGGGACCAGCAACAAAACCATTTGAGATTATGTCAATGGACACCATCGGTGGCTTTGGAGGGTCTAGGTCAACAAAAAAATACCTACACCTTTTAGTAGACCACTACACAAGATATGCATTTATTGCAACTTCAAAAACACAGAATGCAAGTGACTTTATAAAACTAACAAAGAATGTACTAGAGACAGATGAGATTGGAATAATTTTGACAGATCAATATCCGGGCATCAATTCAAGAGAATTTAAGCAACATTTGCAAAATAATAATATTAAACTAATTTTTACAGCTGTGAACACACCATTCTCCAACGGTTTAAACGAAAGATTAAATCAAACAGTAGTAAATAAAATAAGGTGTAAAATAAATGAGAAACATAATAAGAGAACATGGACAACAGTGGCAAGAGAATGTATACAAAAATATAATGAAACAGAACACTCCGTTACAGGCTTTGCACCAAAATATTTACTGGATGGCACAAATGTCAGTATTCTACCAAATGAATTAAAAGGGACAGAAAGGGAAGACAAGTGGATGGCTGATAGAAGATTGGCCTTAGAGAATACAATAAAATCCCACAAGTACAACGAGAAAATATTTAATAGAAATAGGAAAATGCACGAGTTTAATATTGGAGACAGTGTATATGTAGAAAATGGAAATAGATTGAATAGAAAGAAATTAGACGAATTAAAAATAGGTCCTTTCAAGATAGTAGAGAAAATATCGAACTCCATCTATAGGATTGACACTGGCAACAGAAAAACAGAATCAACTTTATTCCACATAACCAAATTACAACCTGTCACAACAGAAGCTGAAGCAAAAGAAAACGAATATAAAGATAGACATTGTTAGGATATGTTGTTTAGAATTTTCGCTCTTAGGGGGGGAGATGTAATGAAATGACATTTCATTAAATTGAATTTGGCGCGCTTCGCGCGTGTATTAAGTTGTCTGTGGAAGTGAGTAGATGGCGCATCGGAGTGACGCGCATTTCAATGGCGAATAATGTTCAGATCATTTTGTAATAATATTGTTATAAATAACTTATAGAAAGATAAATGAAAGGATATAATTGAGGAGGCGATATTAGTGAACTTTAAATGTCGTTTCTTTGTATTTTCAGGTGAGATAAAAGTGTAATTTTCATAGACTTTTGTAATATTGTTTAAGTAAAAGTGTGCTAAATAAAACTTTGTATTTTCAGAGAAACAATTTGTGTTTATTAGTGAAAGTCCTCAATAACATATCTTATATATATATTTTGGGAACCTCAACGTACATTTAATCACAAATTACATGTCATCATTCTTTACTAAATATTGCTTGCTTAATTAACTTTTGGGACTGCTCGTAGCTCTACTGTTTTATTAAACCTCTAGTGCCCGGTCTATCTCTATACAAATGTAAACAGCACATATTTCAAACATACCATACGCTAATTGCTAGCTTGTAACCTTCACGCAATTGCAACCAATAATTTAGCAGTCTTGTTGCAATCGAACGATACGGCAGCTTATGACCGTAAGACCTACTCCTGTTAGTACGCATCGTAAATGCATAACAATAGTAGGTTCCGTTTATTATGACTTAAAGAGTGCAATTTTCAGATTAAGATTAAACTACACTGACCTGCAATAGGTCTACACTACTAAGTAGTACTACACTTTTAATATATCATTTTTTTTCTAAACTATAGAAGTTAGAGATTTAAAATAAAAAACGTTTTATAGCAAATGTTATCAGCTTTCTATATAACTATAGCAAGCTCTACAAACTTTTTTGCGAGTACTTTTTATTTCGAAAGTATTTTATTGTGTATACAATGTATGTTTGTATTGTGTACTTAAAAAGTTATTGCAATTTTAAAAGTGTGATACTTAGTTTTGCGGCCGAGTGTATTTACACGTAATTTTGACTAGGACTAGAGTGAACTGATGATGAAGTAATAACAAGAGACTCTGACAAGAGAACTAATCAGAGAAAAACAATATTAATAAATAAACGATAATAATCACAACATCTAGTGAACTTCTTGACCATAGAACGCACGTTTGTAATTAAATTCTGGCTCAGAAAAAATATTTCTTCCACCTTTTTCAAGATAAGATATATTTTAAATACATAACCCCTTAGCTAGCTATGTGCTTACTGTGGATTAACGTTCCCTTTTAAATTCACACGCTAAATGTATTTTATTAAATAAGACCATAGAGCTATAGACATAGCTATATATTTCTAAATTCATTTCCTCGACTTCTTTCGTCAGCTATATTTGGCATCAGTCACGGAATCTTACATCCAATAACAAAAATCCGCTTGGAAATTCTTATTTATTTTTACGTCAAAGATATTGTGTCGCGTACACGAGTTTTTTAACAGTGGAATGCTGCCACTTCTAAAATTGCGATATTCAGTAAGATTTTTTCTAATTTCTTTTAATTGAATTAATAAATGTAAAATATACATTATATATTTTTTAATAAATATTTTTTAATTTTACCTTTTTTAACACGTTTTTACAATAATCAGGGATATCTTATTAATTATCGAATTTGATTATATTTATAGCGACGTTATTTTTACAGTTTATTTTAGAACTACTTTTACTTGTAAATGTGTCGCTATTACGAACGCATATTAATTCAGTTTTAAAGGACAGAATATGTAGTTTATGAAATTAACAACTTTCAAACTGGTGGGATTATTTTCTGCTAGACAATCACTATAGAAAATGACTATAATTATATTTTACAAAAAAAAAAATTTTTTGGATTTTATACAGTGACTTCAACAAATTAAATATTCAAGGTTATATTTACACATTCAAAAACGATTGACTCTGAATAAATTTTGAGTACATTTGTTATTCCGTTTTATTCATGGAATCAAATATTCAAGGGTGAGGATTCAACGTCTTGTCGTGAAAGACTGTTGCATAGTTATTTACATATGTCAGCTTGGTTTAGAAATAGCAGCATTATACATAACTGTTGAACCCCTGTAACATCATACGAGTATAAAATAACTTTAGATTTCACGAGTATTTGTTTTTTTTTTCATCTGCGCACTTTCTAACTCTTTTACGTAGAACCGTGATACACATGTATTGTAATAATAAATTAGAAAAATAGTTTTATAAACACAGAGCAGACTGTTGTTAGACTAATATTCAGCTTATTATTTATAGTGGTACGCCATTTTATTAGGTTAAGCAGACCAAAGTTAGCATAGATTTAGGTCACGTTTAATCCTTGGGACAATAAATCCACTGAATCAAAATATCTTGAGCGATTGTAAAAAATTATGAGGTATGCAATTTACTATAAATATTTTAAGAAATTGACAAGCAATAGATCGGGTTGTGTGATACTTACCAAATAAATTTTAACCAATTTGATACCAGTAAACTGAAGGTTACAAACAAACAAACAAACAAATCTCATGATTTGTACATTTCTGCATTTTAATAATAATTCATAGACCATCAAAATCATCATAGAATCAAGGATAAAATAAGCAATACATAAGTGGTTGAGCGATTAACTGCTGCGCAGCATGTTGCGGGTTCGATCCCCGCACGGAAGAAATATTTGTACGACCTACAAGTATTTGTTCCGGGTCTGGGTGTTTTTCTATCTATAATATGTATGTATTTACAAAAAAAAAAAATTATATAAGTAGTTTATCATCCATCTCGTTACCATAACACAAGCATGAAGTTGCTTAGCTTGGCGTTGTGTGAAATGTCCAAGGATATTTATTTATTTTATTTATTATTTATATTAATATCAATAACTGCAGGACAAATATCGTATAGGCATAACCAAACTAACGAAACCCCAATTCAGACACTTGCAGACAGATTCGAGCTTTACAGACTTAACAAGGTTGCTCGCCTCAATATTTGTCACAACAACTGCCCGTACCTGAACAAGCAGACGAACTCGGTTAATAAGTATTTTGTTGACAAACTAACTTATCTCACCACGCACGTGTATGCTAACCTTTCGACCCGTTGTTTGTCGAGCATTTCTTAAGTCACGTCCGCATTTGAAATTAAGTCCCTTGAGCAAATTTTGGAAGGCAAGAACAACAATTAAATGTAACGATCCCATTGAGGGGCATAAGAATTTTAACGTTTCCGAGTTGGTATAAAAGGATGGAGTTTACATTCTTACAAACAGTTGGAGAACTACACTGTTTTATTCCTATTTGAGAGTACGCGCCTCTTTGGTCTAGCAGGGGAAATTGCTTGTGGGTTGTGTGGTTACGGACTTAGCAAAGTTTAATTGGATTTTCTCTCCGTGAAATTCATGAATGCAACCACGATTGCGTATGAAATATTGTTTATCGGTAACACACACGTCATACTGGGGCCTCTACAAAGAAAGTTTTTACACGGATACATATTGGACTACTTTTTGAGATGTCTTAGATTTTCACGATGTTTACACATTGCAGGAAATGATTTGTTCACGGTTCTGATCGTTTCATTTTATTTAATTCCAAACGTCCCGCGCCCGCGGTAACTGCAAAGTGTCTGAAACGTTGGGAATTATATAAAACTAGCGCCCGTCCCGACTTCGCACGGATGCAATGATAAACTTCTAAATTTATCAGTTTTTCTCTACTATACATATAAACCTTCCTGCTCCACCATCCACCAACTGCTCCAACATCCGTTGCGTAGTTTTTAAGATACAAGCATACATAGGGACGGACAGACGACAGCGACTTTGTTTTAGTAGTGATAGTGATAGTGATGATAGTGGTAGAGATAAAACGATCAGAACCGTGAAGAAATCATTCCCTACAATACTTTACTGGGAACTAAACTATAGATAAAATCTAAACTCAATCTCTTTGTCAAGTCAAGTCTAACAAGTGTTGTAAATAATATCACTATGAAATGTCATAATTTTTTATCTTAAATTATCACAAAGACGAAAAAAATTTAGTTGCCAAAGCAAATTAGGCTTTCTTTAAGAGCTCGCATACGTTATTCATTAACATAAGTAGACTCATTAAAAAATATCTTCAAATGTTGTTTAGTTACGTGAATTATAGCCCATTACTTAAATTCGCTTGGAATTGAAATTTAGTCTTAAACAAGGCTATGACTAGATATCTATACAACAAAATAAAATTGGAGTCATCATCATCATCAGAGTCTGGACGGCGGAACCGTTTTTGACGGGACTTTCACTGACAGATAGCTGTTGATAAAAGGAGTAACTAAGGCTACTTTTTTAGGTTAGCTTTGCCCCGCGGCGTCACCTGCGGTACGACAATAATCGCGGGTAACATCGCACCCTTGCGAAGCCAGGACGGGCCGCCAGTCATAAATATAACACCAACGCACGAAATGTTGTTTAAAAATGTTTTAGTTGGAACATTTGGATTTTATATTAACAAACAAATAATTGGCCTTAATCGCAAGATTCACAAAAATGTTCCGCCAAGGAAAGAAATTTGAATCAATTTAAATTTAATCACAGATCAAGATCAGAGTCAACGATCCGTGTTTGAAGTAGTCGACAATTAGATTTATATTTCGCGTCTCAAAATTGGAAGATTTTAATTTCGGAGACGTTTGTACGATCTCAAATAATTGAATTGTTTAAGTTAATACTTAGTACGTTTAGTATTTCTTCGCACACTGATACAAAAACTGAAGACGCAGCCTTATTACTAATGCTATTTCGACGATTTGTTTGAATTTGTTTCCGTTTGGCGCAGCCATGGGGTATACAAGCCATGTGTTACAAATGTGTTAATTTAAGAATAATTGTTTGTATGCCTTTTTTGTGCCAGTAAAATTATTATTATTATTTTATGTTTACTTTTTAGTAACTCGGCTTTCAGAGCGCCGGTAATTTGATGCACACGGGCCTAAGCCAAGTGTACATCAGACAAATTTTGAAGTACGACCTATACGGGCATTTAATTTTGATTAGTTGTTATTTGTGGAGTTTGTGAAGGTTGGTTTATCGTACGTGGTTGAGGGATATCTGGTTCAGTTTGCAGGAACTTTCGTACGAGGCGGCAGGTATTCAGAATGACGGCTTTTTGTAAGGTAATATATATGTTGGGGGGTAGGTTAAGTGTATTTAAGGACTGATGTAGACTTTTGGGTATTAAACCGGTTGTAGATAATACAATAGGTACTATAGTTACTTTTTGGAGGTGCCATAGGCGTGTTATTTCGTCTTTAAGTTCCGTGTATTTTGTAAGCTTTTCTGATATTGTGGCTTACAAGTTGTGTGTGTTTGGTACAGCAACTCAAATGTCAATCAGATATCCTATTCTATTAATTTTATCTATTAGTGTTATGTCAGGTCGGTTAAAATGGATCGTTCGATCTGTGAGAATTGCACGGTCAAAATAAAGTTTTGCTGTAGTATTCTCTAATACTACATTAGGGGTGTATTTATAATATGCAACTGTGGATTCTATAAGGTTATATTGGTGAGCTAATTTTTGGTGTACTATTGATGCTACCTGGTCATGTCGGTGTTTATAGTCCGTTTGTGCTATTGTCCTACATGCACCTGTGATGTGTTGGATTGTTTCTGAGGTGGTGTTACATTTTCTGCAAATGTCGGATGTTGATTTCTTAATAATATATTTCTGGTAATTTCGGGTCTCTATTACTTGGTCTTGTATAGCGATGATGAAACCTTCTGTCTCTGGGAAGACATCACCTCGACTTAGCCATGCGTTCGACGCTTCTTTATCGACATTAGGTTGGCATAAATCTTGGCGATGTCTTCCATGTAGTGACTTTCTGGTCCACTCGTCTATTTTTGTGCTGTTGTCGGTTAGTTGTTCGTTATTTTGGGTTGTTGTGTCTTTCAGGTTAAGAGGGGTAAATTTGTTGTCATTTTGACCTATTGATTTGTGAAGGAGCGAAGTTTGCATTTTAAATGTAAAGTATTGCCTGAGAGTAGAAATTTGTTTACTGTGTAGATTTTTGACATCTATCAGACCTCTACCACCTTCTTTTCTTGGCAAGGTAAGTCGTTGAATACACGCTCGCGGGTGATGTTTACGGAATCGGGTCATAGATGTATTTATGAGGCGTTGCAGTGATTTTAGTTCTGTTTTGTTCCAGTTTATTATGCCAAATGAGTAAGTCAATATTGGTATTGCGTAGGTGTTTATGGCTTTAATAGTATTACGCCCATGCAGCTGTGTTTTGAGAATTACATTAAGCCGATGTCTAAATTGTTGTTTAAGTTTGATTTTTGTATCTTTAATATGTATTTGTGATGATTGATGATAGCCTAAATATTTGTAAGTTTCTTGTTCATTAAGTGAATCTATATTTTCCCCAGTTTCTAATGTATATTGATGTATGTATTTGTTTCCTGACTTAATTGAGTTAATTTTGCATTTTTCTGTACCAAATTCCATTTTAATATCGTGTGTGAATCTTTCTGTTATATTAGCTAAGTCACGTAATTGGTATTCTGTTTTTGCGTATAATATTATATCATCCATATACATTAGATGACTGAGGAGATTTGTGTTTACTGTAACATCGTCACCTTTGTAGCATAATGGGAACCCAGCTGAAGAGTTATTTAATATATTTGAGAGTGGGTTAAGAGCGAGGCAGAACCAGAGAGGGCTTAAGGAGTCTCCTTGAAAAATACCTCTTTTTATTTTAATTGAGTCTGTTTCCTTTGTATCTGTATGATTAGAAAATCGTAATCTAGTGGTCCATTGTGTCATAATAGTACTTAGGAAATAAATTATTTTTGGGTTTACTTTATATATTTCTAGGACATGTATGAGCCAGGAATGGGGAACTGAGTCATATGCTTTTTTGTAGTCAATATACATGGTGAATAGATCGGATTTGGATTTGTGCACATGTTTCAAGATAACGGAATCTATGATCAGTTGTTCTTTACAACCTTGTGAGAATTTGCGGCATCCTTTTTGTTGTTCTGCTAGTATATTATTTGATTCTGTGTGCTGGTATATGATTTCAGATATACATGCTGTGATTATTTTGTAAAACGTTTGCAAGCATGTAATAGGTCTATATTTGGCAGGGTTAGTGGTATCGTTAGGGTCTTTTGGTATCATATATGTTATCCCATTCATTATGTAACACGGCATGGAGTTTGGGTTTTGTATAAAATTATTTATAAATTTGTGTAGGTATTTGTGGGCAGAAGTGAATTTTTTGTACCAATAGCTATGTAGGAAGTCTGAACCAGGTGATTTCCAGTTGTGTAGGTTACGGATTACTTTATCAAATATTTCTGCGGGAACGGTATGTATAGACATTGGTTCTATGTTAAAATTATTGTTTGATGTTTCGGATTCTATCCAATCTGCATCGTGGTTGTGATGTGCGGGCTCTTCCCAGATATTTGCCCAAAAACTTGTCAATGTTTCTGTGTCCGGGGTATTATTTGGGTTGCTTACATTGTTTGGGATATGTGTGTTACCTGCAGTTTCTTTGATATTTCGGTAAAACTGTCTCTCGTTATGTGTGAACTGAGTATTTTGTTGTTTTCTAAGTGTGCACGCTTCGTATCTATCTAATCGTCCTGCTGTTACTGAGAGTTTTTGTTTAAGAGTATCCAGTGTGTGTGTGAGTTGGGTGTTTGGTTCCTCATGAAGTGAGTGAATCTTATATTTTTCTAGTATGGTATCTATGTGTTTTTTAATTTTATTGCTTCTATTTCCGTTAATAAATTGAGTGAGTCGTCCGATACTGGCCCTTAAACTTTTTATTTTTTGTTCTAAACGCCGTTGCCACTTTGGTTTGTGTGGTTTCCTGTGATTGTTGGGATGAGAATTTCCAGTGGTTTCTAAAGAGAGTTTAGCTCCATTAATTTTAGCCACCGTCCATGCCCCGCAATACATAACTGTTTGAAAAGTGTCGAAGTCTGTATCGTCATTTACTGTTTCAGGAAATATAATCTTATTAATGTATTCTAAAGTAGTCAGTAGTTTTCTGGAGGATTTTTGTTTTGGTATATATGTTCGCTCTGTAGGATTAGTGTCTCTGTAAAATTCTAAAGCTTTGTGAAAAGTCTCGACGATGTTTGAATTTCTTGAAAAAGGGCCTGAATTAAATGGGAGTTCGCTTGAGGTATTTATTTGACTGTTTGTCAGCGGCTGTACAATAGGTAATGGTGTGGTTGGTTCAATAAGTGGGGTATTATCATTTATATCATTACTTGTATTGTTATTTTGGGACAGTTCCTCAGATACTTGTTGCCTAATTAAGTTTAGTCTGTCGCCGCTAATGTATTTATTCGTCTCAATCAACCTGCGTTGGTCAGCAATTCGTTGTTCACTTAAGTGAGCTAAATCTGGGGATATACTAATAAATTGTTGATGAAGTGGTTTTCTGTAAGCTGATAGATTTGTGCCCAGGTTAGTTATTTGAAGAAATAGTCTCATGATAGTTTCATTGTGTTGGTTTGACCATTTCATACGTGTTTGTGTTCTTTTAGCTGTGTGTGATATGGGGTTTTCATTTTCAACCTGTCTGGGAGTTGGCGGTTGTTGGGTTCTATCGTTGTAATTTGTTTGTTGGCTGTGTATATTATCCCTTAAAATCTCTAGTTCCATTTTTACTTCGTTATATATCTTGTCTATAGTGGTCTGTGGTAATAGTTTGTTACGTTTTATGGCTCTGCGTTGATCTCCTACACGTTGTCGGCTGATCTGCATATCTGGGAATTTTTCTATAAATTTTGAGTGAAGGGGTTCGAGGTATGTTTTTGTATCCGTGTCCAAATCGGTTAACTGAAAGTAAGTGCGCATTATGAACTGGTTCATTTCAGTTGTCCATCGTCTGCGCTTTTGCGTGCCTGAAGTGGGTACATGTGTATCATCAGGATTGATGTCATGTACAACACTTTCAGCCGTACTAACTGTTGACAAGGTAAGTGTCCTTCTTGTCATATATGAAGGGCGAGTGGAAGGTACAGATGAGAATAAAGAGTTAGTTTCATCGCCCAGAGATTCGGCTGTAGCATTAACGTCATGAGCCCGCCTGCTCAGCTCCCGACGATCGGCTGTAGCATTTTGTGTGACGCGCGCCCGCCTGCTCGACACGTCGTCACCGGTGTCTCCCGAACTGAAGCACTCGGCACCGGCTCCAAGTGCGCCCCGGCGACCCCCGGGCAGCGACCGTAAATTATACACTTTTTTGTTTTGCTCCATAAAAGGGTTGTGTTTTTGGGATAATTGGTTGGAGAAGGTGTCAAGATGTTAGTGAGCTTTTTAACAAGTTCCTCCCATATGGGGTGTGTAGTCAAGTTGTGCTGACTTCGGTAGTGCCGTGTTCCCCTTAAGCCCCCCCACCGCGGCAAGGTTTATCCCCTGGGGGGGTATTATTATTATTATTACTTACACGCTTTGCATTTATAGACTATTATAACTGTTTATTAGTCACAATAAAATAACAGAAGAACGTTAATGTGTGTAAATAGCTGCTGAGTCGGGCTTCCCCCAATTACAAGGAGGGTAATTAGCCTACTGTGCCACGCTGGCCAGACGGGATGGCACAGATTTCGTACCAAGTGTTCCTTCTCCTGCGGGCGGTTCAGCTACAGCAAGCATTTGATCTCAATTAAAATTTCACCAATGCAAATAAGTTATTAAAGGAGTAAATTTTTGTTAGGCCCACTGAATATGGTGACGTTTATTAACCGTGTGATGCTAATCAAAATGTAACTAATTTATTATGGAAAACAGGGCATATTTTTTTTGTAAAATAAAATAATAACAAAAAGGTGAAAACTTGATAAAATACTTAATTAATAAATATTTATGTTACATACCTAAACAATGTGTTTTTTCTTCTTATAATAAACCGACCTAAGTACTTACTTACAAGACCTTACCTGGCTAGTATTTACATGAAATACTTATTTTAAGAGGCGACTATGAAATTATAATTAATAAGCTACCTATTAGGTATTTTTGACAAGCCCTCTAGTTTAGATCAGATTTTTAGGGTATTTTGATGTTCACATTTTTGTCGTATTTCTCAGTATTCCGGTAAAACCATGTCTATCTAACTATACCATTGTAATCCAAAGATTATAAGGAATAGATCAATATATGTTGCATTACTATACACCGAAATTTTATAGGGGGCCTGTTATTCATCGAACAAGCAAAATTGTCTCCTTTACAGTACGTAAGTATTCATTACTATATTAATATTATAACAAAAACGGTACATAATTAAAAAAATATTGTAAACCGCATCCTGCCTTAATAAGGGTCATATTACAAAAAAGAGCCCTACATTGTTATCTTGGAATTCGAACCTTTTGGCCGGCCCTCGACAAATTGAGCTAAAGTATCATTTCGATATGCTATTAACCTTGTGCCACTTCACACCTCCCCGAACCTATACACGTGATAAATACCGATCATCATGCTAAAGTTCACGTGGGGTAAGCAGAAACCTTCGGTTATTACATCTACGTATATTTTCAAATTTAATTTTTTTGTCATTTTCTTAATTTTTGTGAGGTCGTCACCATTCCAGCCTGTTTAAAATGACTACCAGTATTTGCAAGGAGCAAATACCGTTTGCCTTCTGGGGCCCATCTGGTGAGACAACCGATAATTATTTGGTTAGACCAGATGTCATTATTATACTACTGAATACGTCATAACAACTGTCATGTTTGATAGAATAGAAGCTGGGACCGACGGCCTTCATCTTACATGCGCCAAACGTTGCTTACCTGTACCTGAACCTCGATTACGTCTCGCACTGTTGGCTAGGCTACATCTCATCAAGTACGTAGCTTCAGTAACGAGTGTTAAACTATTTTCTAGAACTAACTGACACGTGCATTATAATAATGCTGGCTGTTTTTACCCGTGTGGAGAAGAGTCAGAATATTACACTTCCCCACCGCACGCCTGGGACAAAAAACGCGTATTGTAAGAATCAACAATCAATCAACAATCAATTTCCGTGTGGTGACGGATTTAGAATACGCAGTGGCACCAACCCATACCATCCCGAGGGTCTAAGGGAACGCAAGAGGCCAATCACCTAGCCGCAAGAGGAAGAGGAAAACTTGATACAAACCCTGTGCCAACCCGTCTTGCCAGCGTGGCACGGTAGGCTAATTTCACTCCATGAATTTGGATGAGGCCCGACTCAGTAGTGGGTCATTAATGGGCAGATAGAATCAACAAAACCCAGCACGCTTGGTGGTACGATCGTTGTCTACTCTCACATCTTAGTCCAGCAGGTTTACTGTGTTTCGTCGTGTTTATTATGTTAGAGCCGGTGCCCCAGGGTATTTCCTTGAATTGCCTGCTCTAACTTAGACCCTGTCATTGCTTTCCATCACGCAAGCGTAGGGTCAAAGGTATTAAAGTTACTGGTAAAATAAAATCTTGACACTGTCATAATTCGAAAAGGGTATAAATCTTTCATAACCCGATTGAGCAGTGATGAGCCAGAGCTTGCGGGAACGAAATTACCCTACAGTACGATGCTGGCTAGACGGGGTTTAGAAGAAAGGGTTTGTAAATGTTTGCTGCTATGTTGACTGCCTATTGCATTCCATTAATCGTCTCCTTTACCAGCAATACACGTTGGCCGAGCTTAGGCCAACGCGAGCGTAGGCAATTTAATACAAGGCAAGTGCTACTGCCTACACGTTGGGCAAGTGTATCGAAAACAACTAGGCGAGCGACACCGAGCGATGGCCAGACAATGCAAATATACCGTCTATACGTTGGTATTGGCGTTCCCTCGGCAATGCTAGGCCAACGTATATTGCTGGCTTAACGGCAATTTCAAGTTTGAATGAGATACGTTAATATAATACCTTACCTTACCTTACCTTATTATATCTACGTTAATATAATTTATTAGATATTACGAGTATTAGACTAGTATTATACAAAACAAATATTATGTACTAGCTGACCCCGCAAACTTCGTACCGCCTCAGAATCAATAAATAATGTGTTTTCACATTTTCTCAATTTATAAACCTTCCCTGGACTCACACGAATATTTCAAGACCAAAATTATCCAAATCGCCCAGCCGTTCTAGAGTTTTAGCGAGACTAACTTATATATAAAAATGAACAGCAATTCATTTTTTTTTAATAATAAGAAGAAGATACATAGAAGATAGATAGATAGAAAATAGATATGAGGCATAAAATATTTCTGACATTCATTGAAAATATATTCATGACAACGTCTGAACGGCAGACGCCTTCTTGTTGTATGTTTAAAGGTCTGGGCAAACAGCGGACGGGGCGGGACGGCGACGCGACGCTGGCGGGACGTGAAGAGTTGTAATGTATTAGTTAATGTAGAATATGTCACACAGAGCCAACGCGACGCGACCGCTACTCTCGCGCTGAGCGCGACGGCTCTATGTGACCTATTCTACATTAACTAATACATTACAACTCTTCACGTCCCGCCAGCGTCGCGTCGCCGTCCCGCCCCGTCCGCTGTTTGCCCAGACCTTTACTGTCTAACTGTCTATTAATATGATCTGAAACAAATGCTTCAGGTAAGGAAAGAAAATATTTATTGCTGGTTCTTAATGTTATATTATAGGCAATATTTCAATTTAAAAATTCTATTCCATTGGTTTTAATTAGATCAATGCTATAATAGATCTTTACAATTTGTTGACTTTTCTAAATACCTTTAAGTAAAATCACTTTGCCTTGAACTTCGGTTTTTTTATCAAATGTACGTTATTATTAGTTGATGGCCAATGTAGAATTTATTTATAGACGTTTGTAATTATCACTTCAAAATTTAAATCACTGATATAATAAGCATCTCAAAAACGTTTGTGGTTAAATTTAATGGCGTGTCGTGTAATAACTAAACTTCTGGACACATCTATTGGCCCACCTTAGAGTTTAGGTTTCGATGGCCCCTACCGAAATATGATTGCTAGATTGAACAAAAACTGTTGATGCAGTTTTAAACCTGATACGTTTTACCATCTTTTTCGATCGTATTGTTTTAAATTTGAATTCAGAATACCATACGACATGGAGCTACGCCTAACAAGTCGGATATGCGCCTTGTTAAAGGCAATTGATTTTTGAATAAAAAACATGTTTTATCAAATAAAGGTTTAATTTAATAACGCGTGTTGCCTCCATGGGCATCTACCACAGCTCTCATACGATCAGGCATAGAGTTTATCAAACGTATGGTATCACGTGAGGTTCTAAGCACTCACGAATGTACCTTTCAGCATTTAATGTTGGCAGCCGTGGTCCTGTAACAACCTCAAGTTGAGTTTTGCCGCTCGCGGATATACCGCCCCAGACAGTACATGAGCCACCGCCATAAGCAACCCTCTCTTCAAAGCAGCATTGTGTGAAACGCTCTGCCTTACGTCGGTAGACCTTCTTCCTCCCATCATTGCCATGTAACACAATTTTAGACTCATCAGAAAAGAGTACACGACTCCAATTTTGCTGTGTCCAATTTAAATGACTGCGTGCGAAATGAAGGCGCGCTGTTCGGTGGGCTCGCGTTAGTTTGGGCCCATCAGCTGGCTTGTGGGGTACCATATTGCGTTCTTTTAACCTTCTCCGAACAGTTCGAGCGCTCACAGATACTCCGTGGAAGTCGCGAAGTTGGTTTTGTATCAGAATGGAGGTAAGGTGACGATTTCTCAAGCTGGTCGTCACGATGAATCGGTCCTGCCTTTCAGTTGTGACCCGAGATCGTGGCCTTCCTTGGCGACGAACAAAGCCGCCAGTCTCTAGGTACCTCCGATAAACATTTCGGACCGCAGATCGACTTAAATTAAGTTGAGCACTCACGTTTCTTTGGCTGTGTCCGGCCTGAATAAGTGCCACAGCTTGGGCAGCGACTTCAGGTGAAGTATTCATAGATTATTGATAGAACCTCACCTTAATGTTAAGAATAAGTCATGTTTGTTGCAAAACCAAAGATAATAATCACTTTTTCAAGAATTAAATCCAAGTAAACCAATAGGTAAAACCAAGTTTTCTTAGTATTCGATTGTTTGATATCAACAAACAAGCTCCAAATTGTCTTTTGTTTCTTTAAATTCTGTGTTCGAAATTCAAAAAAAGACTATTGAATGAAATTGTGAATGTGCCAGGTTGAAAACTGCATAAAAACTTTTTGCTCGACCTAATATAAAATTTTTGCTAGGACCAAACGAAACTGAAAATACAAAGTGAGCCAATAGATGTGTCCAGAAGTGTATATAAATTTTCTTAAGAAAACGATTCCAATCAAGTTAATTTTAAAATAGTATATTTCATTACAAGTGCCGAAAGGCTGTCATTGCAAAGAGTTCCGACAAATGTATTCACTTCAATAGAGGGTAGACATTTTTAAATGTCCAAGTTACATTTTTTCATTTTTAACAAAGTTTTCAATTGACTTATAAACTAGTCCAACAACAGTGTAAGTTATGCAATGTGCTAAATAATACATATATCTAATTATGTGGAAAAACCATTCCTAAAATTTGAAGCATTTTTTTTATTTTACCGATTACGATTCACAATAGGTACTCTGTATGCATAATCTTATCATTAAATAATAGATAACATACGATTTGCTAACGTCAGGTATTAACGCTAACTGCACATGCATCGTGTACTTTACTCCTTCCAATCCTTCAATGACTATCCGGTTCTTAGTTCATTCATGATAAACTTGTTCACGACTTCTAACACCGATAACACTTAGGTTAAATGCATAACTTACGCAAACACAAATCTACCAATGTGTAAAAACCCACAAAGTATTTAAAATAGCAGCAAAACTACAAAGTTTGCCAAAATACTCACGCTCACATGGAACGACCGGCGAACTTGTTAATCCACTGACGCTATAACACAACTTCGCAAACACAAAGTACCAACACACAAGTAAAGTTTTTTCACATGATGGCAACACAAAACATGGTCATATCCGACACAGAACACTATTTTAGAAGTTTCGTCGCAAAATTTTGTACACGCGATAAACTCGTACACTCGTTCACGATACACACGCCCGTTGAGCGCGACGAAATATCGCAGACTGAATGAATGAATCGAATGAGCCCCAGAATCGAGTTTGGTGTCGAGTTGAGTCTATTGACTCGATACGCTCGTGGTTGCAGCGTACTTTCGTCACGTGATTGACACTGTGGTTGCTACCAATCTTAACTTAGTATGACAACAATCTTAGCAAAATAAAATTGTATTTTGACTCATATAATACAAGAAGATAGTGACAGATGGGATTAACGTCGGCTATGTTATGGTCTAGCTCTGATCTTTCAGCCATTACATTAGTGAAGTTTTGTAAACAGTATGTGAGTGCAGTTTCAGCACGCACCATGTAATTTGTGTAATTTCACTAATTTTTATTTTCTAATTTTTTAATAATATGCTTCATGTTTATGAGTTTTATTGCTTTCACTAATCTGTCAGACTTGTTTGTACCACCATCATTGTAACCCTCTTATTTAAAAGAGCAACCATGGAGTTTCTTTCCAGCTCTTCTCTATGGAATGGCATTCCGAACCGGTGGTAAAAACTAAATTATTAATTTTATTTTATGATTTTTATTTTTATTTTTTCTCTCTTATAATCTTTGACTATTTGAAAGCATTCGCAAGAATTTATTCGAATAAAAACATTTTGATTTCGATCTATTTATTTTGAATTTATCTAAACATTTAGCGATTTGGGGAAATGTGTAAATACTCCCACTAAGTTAAATTTGACGCAATACGGTAATCGTAAATTTGCCTTCATTGTTTAATTAAAAACACGCAAACATTTATGTGCTACGTGGGATTTTTAAGGCTCCCAAGGCAACTCTAACGACAAAGGAGTCTCTGAACCTCTACTACTCGGCCTATAAATAACCCACTAGTGAGTGGGCCCTCCAAACAGTCCGTGGAGAATAAATAGCCTAATACGGTAGCGACATTAAATTTTCGAAATGCATTGAATTCAAATTTTATTCAAGAAGGTGGTTTGGACTCTTTGCCGCGGGTTGTGCATTTTGTGTTGCTTCTTGACAGCCTTAGTGGTAACACCTTTTGCAATATCTAGTTAGGAAATCCAAATCCAGGTAAACTTTAACGAAGCCGCTGACAGCAAAAATATTGTAGTTTAAAATCATGATTTCGTTTATTGTAGGTACCAAAATAGTCATTATTAGCGTGACGCATCTACCAGTTTGCTTAGTTCAGTCCAATTATTCACGGTGTAAAGGTCGGACATTTTAATTAGTAAATTTAAATGTGAAAACCAGTTTTCGAATAAATTACCTAATTGATAACAATTACGCAGCAAATTTAAGAAATAGGCAGAATCCAGAATTTGGAATGATTCCAATGGAGTTTCCATGGCAACTACCGATTCGCCCCGTCTGGTTATATGCATGTGTGCAAACCCGCAGTGTTTGGACAGTTTTATCGAGATTCTAAATTGCTGTCGACCGCTATGCTAATCTGAAGACGGCTTGAAATGGAGTTCAAAGTCACATCGGTAGTTTTAAAGTCTGTAGGAAACAACCTAGGTATGCTAGTTTCCTGCACGCTTCGAAATATAGACCAGCCAGTTTATTTATGAAACGAATAGATTATGTGAGGAGAGAAAATACGAAATTCAGGTGTGGTATGATGCAATTTATGGTACTATTAAGGAGAAAATTTATCACCAGGAGAAGGAAATCTTTATGCGAAACCACGTGTAAACAAGACTGTCCAACGTTAGAAATTTAACTGTCCAAAATTAGAGAAGGTCGACTCCCAAAAAGTGGATCATCTAGGACTTGGCTCCGAAGTCACTAAGTCAAATGGCGAAATAAATATAAATAAATATCCTTGGACATTTCACACAACGCCATCTCGTCCCAAGCTAAGCAACTTAATGCTTGTGTTATGGTAACGAGATGGATGATAAACTACATAAATAATTTTTTTTTTGTAAATACATACATACATATTAAAGATAGAAAACACCCAGACCCGGAACAAATACTTGTAGGTCGTACAAATATTTCTTCCGTGCGGGAATCGACCCCCGACTTGCTGCGCAGCAGTCGATCGCTCAACCATTGCGCCAACCGTGTCGTCGTTGTAATTCATAGGTTTACTAGAATCGTCGCGCGGTGCGCAGCCCACGCGGTTTTCTAACCCAGCTATAATCTAGACACAATTGTATACCCGATCTTTCCTCAGGAACTAATATCACGAAAAATAAAATCGCATGCAAATCACTGCAGTGTCTTTTAAGTTTATCTCAAATATACAAACAAGTGGGTAGTGGTCCATTCATGGGCTGAAACGAACGAACGAATACAAACAAAACGGCCGGACGACTTTATTTCACTACATTATTATGCCAAGCCAAGCCTTGTTTTTAAGCCAAATTATAAGATGTAGTTATTAATATTTTCAAACACGGTAAAATAAGGAATTATATTACTCCATTGTTCCAAACATTAGGATAAGCACGTAACAATGGATTGAAACACTTAGAAACAGCCCTAGCCATTCTGCGTAATCGCGAAGATTAGACATGGCCCGCTAAAAGCGGTTTGATGACAATCTACGGGCATGTGGACTGAATAATGAGGCTTTAGGGTGTCCATCATTGCGGTTTATGAGCTCACGTCTGGAGAAGCCTTCGATAATGAATTAATAGGGCCGTCAGGAAGTACTTACGATGGGCATCGTTATGCTTGTCCGCGCCAATCTTTATGGCCGGTCTGAATGTAGCCGCATTACGCTGCGTACATCTCAAATCCAGCGTACACGGGGCGTACACGGGGCGGGGAGGCAGGTCATACCCGCGCGCGCCGTTTTTCACCCGCAAGCGTCCTCGCCACCCGCAAGTTAGTGTGAGTGAGCTACGTTCGTATTGGTTATGAAATGCGCAAGTTCGTACCCAATGCTACATTCAGACCGGCCATAAAGATTGGCGCGGACTGTATTGCTTTGGGAGGTAGACAGAATGCTTTGACTTTTTCCATTAAGTAAACGTTTGTTTTTTGTTGTGATAATGCCAAACTGATAGCTACATACGAAGCGTAGTCAAGTAACTAGCTGAACAGAATATCTAGGCGTAATGGAAATAAATTTTGGTCAACATGATCACACATGAGGCCTATAGCCAAAAAAGCGAAGACATAATTGACTAAGAAAAAATCTTAGACAGAACCATTTGCATATTGAATATTATAACAACGTTGGTAAGATTCAATGTTCAATAGCTCTATCTGAACCAGAGCTGGGTTTGTTATTTAATATATCCTAGGCTAATTTACGTACTGTGTAACTCATGGTAATGTTTATTAAGCTCATATAAGGTGCCATATAGTGTCGGTTAACTAGCACTTTAGGACCCAAATTGCCTGCACAAAGATTATATAACATTCTAGAGGGCAAGTTCATTAACCTCGGCGCTTTTATGAGTTTCGTGGCTTCAGGTGTTTGGAAGACTTGCATCTATTTCTCCTGTAATACAGGTAAGTGAATCTTCAACATAATTTCAAACCTTATCCCAGAAGCTTATATTAAAATCTAGCGGCACTGAGCTCGCATGTTTAGGAGCAAAAAAAGGGACCACAGAGGGCGGCTGGTATTTAAAAAAAAGACCGTTGGATATACACGTGTACACATGTGCCGATTGATGCTAGAAGCAGAGAGCCAAAACTTGTTGTTTGTTTTGTTTGATCTAGTTTTTATGAAAGCATATCATACCTACATCATCACACATTCCTTCAACATACGACTCATTGAAATTAAACACTTAACGGAGAATCGTGTTTATTAAATTATTTAGTTCCAGAACTTTTGAACGCTTTGCAGCAGTCGTGGTCACTAGAAAGACTAGTTAACCGTTGTCTTCAAAATAACAAAGAAACAGTTAAATCTACCGCCTATAATTTTGTTTTATTTATAACGTTCCCCGTGCACGCAGAAATCACTCAGAGCGCGCGCGCGAGTTCATGTCGATCGGGGCCTAAATAAATAATTACTTAACACATTGATTTTATTTCATAATCTGCAAAATTACCTTAGATTACAATATAACAAATTGACAGCTGTTGACTAAACCGGTAGTTATTATCGACATTACCATCACTAATTAGGTAACAGCATTACAGCATTCCTCAGAATGGACATGAACTCGCGCGCGTATAATACATGAGCTTGAGATTTGATCAATTTAATGACTGGATCCCAAGCAGGTGGTACTCTATTGAAATTTGAATGTTTTTTAATCTCTAAAGCCTCGCGGATCATTCCTGCAAAGGCTGCAATCATAACCTGCAAAGCATTTGAAATGTCGGGAATGAAATAATGTATTAAACACGCGATAGTTAGTGTTTAATTTCGATGTCTAATAATCCCTAAGAAATCCTTATAAGACTGACTGTTTTCAACAAACATTGCAAAGAGCTCTGAGTATACTAAATGCTGGTAAGAAGTCTTCAAACAGACAAGCACGCGATCCGCTGAAGTGACGCTACGCAAACGTCTTGTTTGTACGAAGCAAAATAGCACGCTTGCAAGGGTGTTTCCTTTTACTTTGAATCGGAATAATCTTGGAATAGAATGAGCTTGAAACCTTCGCATGCAAAGATGCGGGAAGATACTAGTTCGTTTCAGCCCATGAATGACCCACTACTGAGTCTTCCCACTCCGCCTAGTTCATGGAGGAAAATTAGCCTACTGTGCCACGCTGGCAAGACGGGTTAGCAAAGGGTTTGCATCATGTTTTCCTTCTCTGAGGGCTAGGTGATCTGCCTCTTGCGTATTTTTAGTCACCTCTTACGACACCCTAAAGATGGTATGGGTTGGTGACATTGTGTATTCTAAATCCGTCAGCACACGGACTAGTTAATACTAACTAATAATTTACTCGACGCCCGATGGGGCAGAAAAGTCCTAAGGTGGCGCGTTCCGGAAAGCGCATTGTTGGTAGGCCTCCCAAACGGTGGACCGAGGACCTGGTTAAGGTCGCCGGAAAGCGATGGATACGGGTGGGTCAGAACCAGCCTTCGTGGAAATCCTTGGTGGAGGCCAATGTCGTCTTTTGGCTGAAATGATGATGATGATGAATAATTTACTCTAAGTAATCTTATAAATAAACAAACCGTATTCGCATCCTACGCTCTGTCAACACCGCAAGTACTCCATATCAAGATTAATAAAGTTTAATTAATTAATTAATCTACTGCCAACTAAGTCTCCGGATACGTTACCTTGTACTGTGAAAGGATTAATTTAACTTGCCGAATTTGTGTCGTAACTTTGTGTGACATTTATTATGCCTACATGGCCTACATGTGTTAATTGTATAAAATGCCCTTAAATTTTTGGATGGCTACATTTAAGCCCATTTATAAAAAAAATTTAGGGGCTTCGTATGGATCAATGCCCTTTTACCAAGTTTTTTTTTAATCAACCGCAGTCTACCCTCATTGGACTATCAAACTTCACTTGAAGCCGTGTACTCTCTGATTCAACCACTAAATCATTTGATAGACGTTAGAATTCCATCCTGATTGTGTAGCCGACAAAAGGAAATGACAAGGTCGAAAACCTAGCCACAAGAGAAGGAAAACTTGATACGAAACGCTGCGCCAACCTTTCTAGCCAGCGAGGCACAGTGTACTAATATCCCTCTTGTAATTGGAGGAGGCCCGAAACTACAGTGAGTCGTTCATGGGCTGTGAGGTAGTAAGTAGTACATTTAACCTGAAAATCTATTGCATTTCGCGCGATTATGAGTATGATTTCTAAGGCATTTATTGTTTCTGTATGCATTGATTGTCCTTAAATTCACGTACACATAATACAGGTTAGAATAGAATACTCTTTATTGTACACCAATTAAATGTTAACATGCTATCAGAGAAATACAACAAAGAAATGTACAATGGGTGGTCTAGGTAGTTATGTATCATAATAATAAATTATACATTTACATATATGGCATTTGTTACTACACTAGATGTTTATATCATGGATGCCACCTTCGCGTTATGGGTTGAATCGATCAATTGTTAATATACACTTCAATCATCATCATCATCATCATCATCATTTCAGCCAAAAGACGTCCACTGCTGGACATAGGCCTCCCCCAAGTATCTCCACAAAGGCCGGTCCTGGGCCGCCCGCATCCACTGCTTTCCGGCGACCTTAACCAGGTCGTCGGTCCACCGTGTGGGACAGGTGGGCACAAACAGGTCCACACTTCAATACCTCCAAAAAATACGGACCTCGTTTAAATCGTGAAATTAATATTCAACGAGTTAGGAAGTTTTAAATTATTTTTAACAGCAATTAGATCAAACTTTGCCGATATTTTTTTTAACCTGACGCTTATTTTGCTCTTCATCTTAATTTAAGTTCGATAAAAAAATATTATGCGCGCTCCACATTCACGGGAGAATCTCGCGAGAAAGCGAGAAAAACACGAGAAGCGTGAATGTGGTGTGTGAAGAACCGATTGTATAGTTAGGGTAGTAGACGTAGTCACGAAAGGGGATGCCCCGATGCTGCGTCGTCCTTCCAGGAAGGTGGTGTTGCTGGTCGCCAGCGGCTAACTTTTGGGTGCTTCACACCGTCGGCGTCGGGGGCCATGTTGGCGATCCGCAACCTTTTTAGTCTTTTGTATACTTTTTTATTATAATTTGAAATAGTGTTCTTTTTTTAAGCGAGTTCCTTTGTTTTTCTGTTTTTAGTCAGTCTCTTGTAAAATGTCGTAAGATGTGCACGTGCCAATAAAGTGTGTTAATGTTCTGTCTCAACATATTTAAAATATGTAAAGGACGAGAACTAAAATCGGCGGGCTTGTTAATCAAACATGTTGAGACAGAACATTAACACACTTTATTGGCACCATCGGTTCCACATTCACGCTTCTCGTGTTTTTCTCGCTTTCTCGCGAGATTCTTGCGTGAATGTGGCATTAGAATCAATCCGTACTTTTCATAGTGAAGTATCAAACCAATACTATGAATACTTTTGTATAAGTACACACATGTATGTAACAAATGCAACAATGTTCTTTCTTTTAAACCTCTCAACTATGTATAACTTGTATCGCGGGGGCTGTTTCGTTACAGCCCATAAATTACCCACTACTGGGTCGGGCCTCCTCCAAATTCATGGAGGAAAATTTTCCTACTGTGCCACGCTGGCAAGACGGGTTGGCACAGGGTTCGTATAAAGTTTTCCTTATCTTGGGGCTTGGTGATCTGCCTCTTGCGTTCTTTTAGTCGCCTCTTACGACACCCTAAAGATAGACTGGGTTGATGACATTGTGTATTTTAAATCCGTTACCACATGGACAGCAGGCGGTTTACTAATATGTTATTCACTTACATACATGACACCCAGACCCACAGCAAGTTTCTCTGGTTTACACAAAGACATTCGCACCAGGGATCCATGATCAAAATGTAAGTAATAGTAAAAGTAACAACATACTTTAGAAGGACACGCTTGTTTGTATCATATTATCTTAAGCCTTCATTGATAAGCGCCAAGCAGCGCCCTTTCCTCAGTTTCAAGCTCCTACCGCAGTCTTCGCTCCTTCAGTTTCCAACAAGAACTTATACTTGTCGGTTTTCTGAAAATTCTCCAGCGTCTTATCCCTTCAGATTACTGATTCTCTGACTCTTGTGTCTTCTGTCCTGTCGGATCAGATAGTCTCCTTCTATCTATCATCCACAGAAGTCTTTACCATACGTGGTCTTGTGCAGACTGCATCCACCGAGTCCGATTCTCTGACTCTTGTGTCTTCTGTCCTGTCGGATCAGATAGTCTCCTTCTATCTATCATCCACAGAAGTCTTTACCATACGTGGTCTTGTGCAGACTGCATCCACCGAGTCCGATTCTCTGACTCTTGTGTCTTCTGTCCTGTCGGATCAGATAGTCTCCTTCTATCTATCATCCACAGAAGTCTTTACCATACGTGGTTTCCATACGTGGTCTTCTGCAGACTGCATCCACCGAGTAACTTCGAGGATAGCTCTAGTCCATCGCACGTTGATTGAATCTCAGCCGCCTAATAAGCCAAATTGTCACTTTTTTAATCTCCTTACAGATCCTATATTCAAGAAAAAATCAACGGTTAACTAGCCATATCATCTAACCTTTATACAGTACTCCATATGTACTCAGTGTGATGACAGATTCAGAATACATTGTGTCAACATCCCATTCCATCCTGAGAGTGCCGTAAGAGCTGCCCATAGGAAATGAGAAGGCCGAAAACCTAGCCGCAAGGGAAGGAAAACTTGATGCATAGTTACCCTTTTTTTGCGCAAAATCCTCATGGCTACCCGTCCGTTAAACTCCAGGCGGATTATGTGAAACTCCGGGGCGCGGAAAGATGGTAGTTGCGCCCCAATCTACCCAGTAAAACCACGGGTTTCACTCCTCATGGGAGCATGCTCCGCGACCCTGATGCGGCCTTAGCCCGCTTTCACAAGTGGTTCCCCACGCTTTGGTGCTCTGGACGCTTCCCAACCCATCAAGAGGCACGTGCGGGACATTTCACGTGCCTCCGTCAGGCACCGGATGAACTCGAACCACGCGGTCGTGACCGCAGCCGTGGTCCGACTGCCTGGCCGCTCCTCCACTGCAATTACCACACCGTATGTCGCGGCAGGTTAAGGCTTCCTGGGCAACTCTGAGGACAGATGAGTCCTAAGAGCCAAACACACCACGACTCCGTGTGCCGCTCGTCATCTGGCCTCTCCCCGTGGGCCCACCTGGCATGGGAGACCCTGACCCGCAATGGCCCCATCGAATCCTAAAAGCACGCAAGCCTTCTCGCCACAACAAGGTGGCAGCGCGGTCGAGAGGTTGATACGAAACCTGTGCTGACCCTCCATATAATTGGAGGAGGCCCGACTCATGTATGGGGTAAGTAGCAGTAGGTACTATGCAGTAATAGAAGCGGTAGTAATGAATGGCAAGATCTTTTAAATAAGGTAATTATAAAGATTACTTCTGCAACGATGTTTAATAATGCAAAGTGTAATTAATGCACCCCATGTGAATATTCTGAGTAAGTAGCATCGTTCCCTCAGTGCTTCTAGTTAATTATGTAAACATTTTATAAAGATGTGGCCAGTTGTTTAATACAAAATTTACCCAATTATTTTCATAAATGCGATAATAAATCACTACATAGTACAAAACAAAGTCGCTGTCGTCCGTCTGTCCCTATGTATGCTTAAATCTTTAAAACTACGCAACGGATTTCGAAGCGGTGTCTTTTAATAGATAGACTGATTCAAGAGGTATAATTTATACAATATGTATAATACATCCATAATATTGCAGAGAAACACTGATAAATTTTGAACAAGTTCATCGTTGCATCTGTGCGAAGCCGGAGTGGGTCGCTAGTTTAATATAAAATCATCTTTATGTGGCTAAAATAGTCATTGATGAAAATATAGGTACAGCCTTCTTCTTCTATGTTTCATGTGAAAAAAAACAACGTTAAAAAACGAATTTTAAAAATCCTATCCAATAAAAAAAACTAACCCCATTTTGAACCCAATTCCGCACTTTGAATACATTACTTTACAGTACGTATTTCTGAAATAATTTGGATAACAAAATGTAAAGGTTATACAGAGTTCGTAGTCCTTAGTGTGGTGACGAATTTAGAATACATAGTATCACCAGCCCATTACATCCTGAGGGTGTCGTAAGAGCTGTCAAAAGGAAATGACAAGGCCGATAACCTTTCCGTAGGAGAACGAAAACTTGATACGAAACCCTGTGCCAGTCCGTCAGGCCCGTGTGACACAGTAGGCTAATTACCCTCCTTAAAACTGGAAGAGGCCGGACTCAGTGTAGTAGTAGTACATCCTAAGTGTCGGCAATTCGAGTAAAGCCGTGTTTACGCCAAGTTTCGAAATGTGTTTAGTTAGAATACTAATAAAAACGCAATGAAAAAAAATCAACTAACGGCAAGGAAAAGCAAGCATAAAACTTTATACTTACTCCAATCAGCACGTAGTTTATTCACCTTTATTAACTTTCATTAAGGTCGAATATCAAACAGAGTAATTTATTAAATTAAGTTGAGACGAAGTTATTTCGTTTTCTCATTTACATGCTCAATGTGCTTAAGTATTTTAAATATGTTTTGGCAGAAATTTATTACAGTTCCCAACTTTGCCGCGACTTCTTAACATGGCAACTCTCAGTCAAGCCCGACTTCTTTACGAGTTCAAATACGCGTGCCAATTTCTGATTAGATATGGGAATTCCAAAAATTATAGGTAGTGATAACATAAAAAAAATAATATGCGCTCTATACCACGTTAATACTTACGACTGATTTAAGAAAGGTATTTTTTTAACTTTTGTTAAAAGGAAATATAGAAATTGAACACGTGATTATAGTGCATTATAGTGCAGAACACACACACAACATAAGTGATTATAGTGCAGAACACGTGAAACGTTATTTTAGTAAAATCTATTTTTAAACACTAATTGAACGAGATTATGCAACGTCTTCGGTTCATTAAATATATGTATTTCGGGATGAGTATTAGTGGAGGTAGGCTCAGGTCCTCGCCTCTAATTTCGTTAATGTTTCCTTAAAAGTTGCCAGTAAGGCCAAATTACCGCTAATTTCGTTAATGTTTCCTTAAAATTTATCATTACCGTAATTTCTGCCCAAAGGAGTCCAGTGCTAGTCAAAGGCCTCCCTCAAGGATATCCACGAAAGCCAATCCGTATCCAACTTAGTACAGCGACCAAGACAAGGTCGTCGTCCACTGCAACGCAGGCTTACCACCACTTCCATTCCATTACGTGGTCGCTATTTGTTTCCCTGATTCTACTTCTACTACTCAGCCCATAAATTACCCACTGCTGAGTCGAGCTCGTCCCATTACATGGAGGGTAATTAGCCTGCCGCTGGTTAGGTTGGCACAGGGTTTCGTATCACCCGGGGCGGGATACGAGAATGTCCCGGGGTGGGATACGGGGATGTCTCGCCCCACACGGGATCTGGAGGAGAGGAGGAGGGCGTCCTCGTCTGCGGCAGCGTGGTTCTGCATCAGATCCCACAATGCCGCAACAGGACGCGAGTTGGAGCACCCCGGGGAGGTTTAGTGGGTAGGCCCCCACTATGGGGGAGAGTCCCTTACTCCCCTCGCTGGCCAGCCCCGTGGCCGGCGAGGAAGTCCATAAAGGATATTACCCCGGGCAAACAAAAAAAAAACAGGCTTTCGTATCAAGTTTTCCTTCTCTTGCGGCTAGGTTTTCGGCCTTGACGTTTCCTTTTGTCGACCTTTACGGCACTTATGATGTAATGAGGTGATGACACTGTGTATTCTTAACACTTCACCACACTGAGTATCTATATATAAATAAATACTTATGCTTCCTTGGACATTTCACACAACGCCATCTCGTCCCAAGCTAAGCAACTTAATGCTTGTGTTATGGTAGCGAGATGGATGATAAACTACATATAGCCTTCCCTATTGCACTTTTGAGTGACTTTAAGCCCATTTTACAGAATGTAAATATAATTCAAAAGCGACTCGGAATAAAATTAAAGTATGCTCCACCAATTTATGCCCACAATTAAGAGGCGAATATATTTTTCTCCCCAGAGCCGACAGCAAGATACATTGTACCAGATTTTACGTTGATCTTGTGCATTATAAATTTGACCCTTCGGAAGGTCCTGAGGGAACTTAAGCATGCGAAAATTATGTGAAAGGCTATTTCAAAGAGATGTAACCAACACTTTCTGAAACAAACACGACATTAATTTGAGTATGACTCCTTTTCCCATTCCTTTGGATCAAGAGACCTTGGTTAAAATTCCGGGGTCGGACAAGTTTCTTTGTGTGAACAAAAGATACTCTGTGTCTATAAGGACACCCTCTTAGTGTTCGTGAATTATTTGTATGTTAAAAGCACAAGATTACACTTTAGTGCAGGATATGCCCCCCCCCCCCCTTGACTGCTACCTTGCCATGAGGGAGATGCGTGCTTTCAAGATCAGTTGGGGCCATACTGGCTGTCTCACGAGAAGCATTTGATTTCAATGTTGGATGAACTGATTATAGACTGGTAGAACGAATGGACTTATTATGATGTGGATTTCTTCCAAACAGGTTTTGACTTATTTTAAGGTATCATCCATGTGGTGACGGGTTCAGAATACACAATGTCACCAACCCACACTATCCTGAGGATGGCATAAGAGGCGCCTAAGGGTCAGCGCCAACCAGCGGAGTGGCGGCGAAGAGGCTTTTTGAGTAACAATTTAATTTCAACCTAAAACGCTTCAAAATACGACTTAGGATTTTTAGGCAAAAGCCTCTTCGCCGCCACTCCGCTGGTCGGCGCAGACCCAAAAGGGGCAGATCAGCTAGCAAGAGAAGGAATCTCTCCATCGCACGTTGAGTGACTCTCAGCTGCCTAATAAGCCCCATTATGGACGCCTACGTTTCGTCCATAATTCATCGCTGGCAACACGCACTGTTCTTTTGTTTTCAGGCACTGAGGAATATTGGATGAGAAGATATGGCGTAGCTTTCCGAACGCTGCCGAGCCGAGTTGGATTCTACGAGTGACCTATTTCTCGAATTTGGACTTACCTAATCGAACCAATTGTCCCAGGTATACATACTCGTCAACAACATCGAGGAGAGAACTCCCAACGGCTATCGGATACGGTGCAACATGGACATTTGACACGATTTTTAACCCCCGACACAAAAAGAGGGGTGTTATAAGTTTGACGTGTCTGTCTGTCTGTGGCTACGTAGCTCGCGAACGGATGAAGCGATTACAATACAGTTTTTTTTGTATGACACATGTTTGATGAAAATCGGTTGAGTTGTTTGAAAGTTATGGGGGGTGAAAGTGGGGAAGAATAACCGAAAGTCTGCAAATATAATCGAGCGGGGTCTCAAATGATAGCGCATCACGTGCACATTACACAATAATATGTCCCACGAAAATCAGTTGAGCCCTGAAAAAAGTCTGGGTGTAAAGGGGGGGGGGGATACCCAATATCTGCAAATAAATGTGGTGGGGAGAAAATGATGATGCGACAAGAATCCATGTATTAACTACTTAACAACATCTACATCATAATAAGCGTGTACCTATAAAAAGCAGAAAATAATATTTTTTAATAAACCCCCGACACAATGACCTTAGTTCCCATTAAAAAGTAAAAAATAAAAAAACACATCGCGTTGGGGAACCGGGGGTCAGGTAATAAATAAGCAGGAGCGGTCCCGCAACGCGATGTGTTTTTTTTATTTTGTTTACTTTTTAAAGGGAACTTAGGTCATTGTGTCGGGGGTTTATTTTTTTTTTAATTTTCGTCTTGTCGACCCCATGCTATAATATTATAGTTCTGATTGGTCTAGTGCCTGCGACTGCCTCGTTGGTCTAGTGGTTATATGTGCCGCCTTTGGATCAACGGGTCCCGGGTTCGATTCCAGGGTCGGGCAAGTGTCTTTGTCTAAACGAGAGGCACTGGCTCGGAGTCTGGGTGTCATTTCTATCTATAATATGTATGTATTTACAAAAAAAATGTATCTAAGTAGTTTATCATCCATCTCGTTACCATAACACAAGCATTAAGTTGCTTAGCTTGGGACGAGATGGCGTTGTGTCAAATGTCCAAGGATATTTATTATTATTTTATTTATTTATTTATCCCTTTATTGGCTCTATGGCCTCACTTGAAATGGCTTTTGTTGCACCTTGTATAATACCAAACTACTCAATCCCTCTTACAGTGTCTAGCCAATTTAGCAGATATTCGAATCAAAGGACAGATCTGTCTTTATATTAACAACTCGATAACACCATTTCCATTTTAACCGCAGTTCGATCGGTTGACTATCGACTTAATTAAAAGTGAGACCGAATAATTGCATTGTCAACACATTCATTCAATTTCAATCGAATAGCGTTGTGAATTTACACCTGTATAGTCATTGTTAATTAAAATACACAGAACATTATCTAGTGATTAAACAAATTGTCCGTGTAAGTCCGCATCAACAACCCATTCCATCCTAAGGGTGGACGATAAAGTCATGTACGTAAACATATGCATAGAGAAGAAATCTTCCCGTCGTGATGCACCTAGCTGTAGTGAGGAGGCTTGCATGCCTCTAGGTTCCACCGAGGTAATAGAAAGAAAGAAAGAAAAATCATTTATTTGATAGCAAACAAAGACTCGACATAAGATAAGGCAAAAACAATACAAGAAAAATAAAAAAAACATAAACGTGTGTCCCCGTTTGCAACAAACCGGTAACCAGCTCAGCATATGCCGCAATGCCCGACGCTGATTTTCAGCTGGACCTGTTATGAGGTCACGAGTGCCAAACACAGCTAATATCCAATGATAAATAAATAAATAATAAATATTCCTTGGACATTTCACACAACGCCATCTCGTCCCAAGCTAAGCAACTTAATGCTTGTGTTATGGTAACGAGATGGATGATAAACTACTTATATACATTTTTTTTGTAAATACATTCATATTATAGATAGAAATGACACCCAGACTCCGAGCCAGTGCGTCTGGTTTAGACAAAGACACTTGCCCGACCCCGGAATCGAACCCGGGACCCGTTGATCCAAAGGCGGCACAAAGCGATATAAATATGTGTAGGAAGGGAACAGGAAGTGTGATTTCAGCCACAATGAGTACAGCGCGAGCACAATTAGGTAAAAGTAAAACAAAATAAAATAAATAATAAGGACGTGACACACATTGGACACACACATGGATTTTGGCCACCTGCAGGATGATGCATCGGCGGTTGACTGGAATCCATTATTTGAAGCTGCAACGGTTGACGAGAAGGTACACCTCCTTAGTCAAACTATTACCAATCTATATGATGTATGCGCCCCTTTAAAAAAGGTAAAAGTAAAACGCCCTCCTACACCATGGCTGACTAAAGGTGTACAATGTGGCAATGAGGCGTCGGGATCGGGTATTTCGTAAATTTAGAAGAGACCGCAATGATGACAATTGGAATGCTTACAAGATTGCAAGAAATCGGTGTAACCAGATGATTCGCAATGCCAAACGCCGCCACATTCTCGATAATATTTCTAATTCTTCACCTGCCAACATTTGGAAGTTTTTAGGGACTCTCGGTGTTGGCAGGTCGCGATATTTAGACCTTCCCAACACAATAGATCTGGACACCCTCAATAAACATTTCTCGGCTGTACCCTGTCTAGACAACCTCACAAAACAAGAAACGGTAAGTTACTTAAGTGGTCTAAAGCGTCCTGATATTCCTCCATTTAATTTTTCTCCAGTAAGCATCAACGAGGTCAAGAAGATTATCCTTTCTATTAAGTCAGGGGCGGTAGGATATGATAAAATTAGTCGTCGGATGGTAGTCACAATTTTAGATCACCTCCTACCGCCTATTCTCCACATCGTTAATTATTCTCTCAGCTCTCGATCCTTCCCTTCCTCTTGGCGTATTGCTTTTGTGCGACCACTTCCGAAAATCACAAACCCTTCGCTTCCTAAACACTTCCGACCTATCTCCATACTCCCTTTCCTTTCAAAGGTCCTAGAAGCCTGCGTCCATAGACAATTATCCAATTTCATTTTTCAGAACAATCTCTTAACCCCTCTGCAATCTGGCTTTAGGCCAGGCCATAGTACTACATCCGCGCTCCTTAAAGTGGCTGGCGATATTAAGGCTGGTATGGAAGAGACTAAAGTTACGGTCCTAGTTTTGATCGATTTTACGAATGCTTTTAATACCGTCAGTCACTACATCCTCTTGGCCATGCTTTCCCATCTAATGGTCTCTGCTGATGCGCTGGAATGGTTCTCCTCTTACCTTCGGGATCGTCAGCAGTTGGTGTGCACTGAGGATGCTTCGTCAACTTGTTGCACACTAGATTCTGGTGTCCCACAAGGTGGTATATTGTCTCCGCTACTGTTTTCGATTTTTATCAATTTCTTAGTCAGTAACCTTCGATGTGCGTATCATCTTTACGCCGATGACTTGCAATTATACACTCAATCAGGGGTAAATAGTGTGACAGATGCCATATCACAAATAAATCGCGATTTAAATGCTATCAAAGCCTGGTCAGACATGTTCGGAATTGCAGTCAACCCTGATAAATGCCAGGCCATTGTCTTAGGAAGTCATAGAAATATTTCTAAATTAGATAGTGTCATCCTACCACCCGTTATGTATAACAATGTCGTTATTCCGTTTACCAACAGTGTTAAAAACCTGGGCTTACAAATGGATAACACCCTCAACTGGCATACGCAGGTTGCTGCGGTAAGTAAAAAAGTTACTGGATCACTGCGCTCACTTTACCGTCTGAAAAATTTCCTCCCCTCGAATACCAAACTGCTGCTTGTACAGAGCCTGATTCTTCCTATCATCGACTATGGTGATGTGAGTTACTATGACCTGAATGCTGATCTTCTAAACAAACTCGACCGCCTTCTCAACAATTGCATTCGATTCGTCTTCAACCTTCGTAAGTATGATCATGTGTCAAAATATCGTCTGCTTTTGAATTGGCTCCCAATACGGCAGCGACGAGAAATTCGTGCGCTCACAACGTTGTTTTCAATTCTCTGCTCACCCCACTCTCCTTCATATTTGACCTCCCGTTTTAACTATCTCTGTTCCAACCATCCCATACATCTAAGATCTTCCCATAACCGTCTCCTCAACTGTCCATCCCACAGGTCCGAATTTGTACATCGTACATTTTTCGTGCAATCCATCCTCTTATGGAATGCTATTCCATCCGAAATACGGCTAGCTGATAACCGTCTCAGCTTCAAAACTAAGCTGCGAAAGCTGTACCTCCAGAAGCTCTCTGAAGATTTATGAAAACTGACTACGTTTTACTCAATTTGTAGGTTGTGTTGTATGTACGAGTATGTATGTGATTATAATGTATGTATTAGTATATTTATATGTATATATATATACACGTATGTATTAGTGTATTGTAAATATTATTATGTATTTATATGTGTACTATTTTAGGTTACTATGCTTTTTTTTTTTTTTCTCTTACTCAACTGGCTGAACTGCTTCTATCATTCTTTCACTTGCGGTTGTGTGCATCTACCGTCTACTACCTCTCTGCATCACCCAAAGGTTGACTGGTAGATAATGCCTAATGGCATTAAGTCCGCCTATGTACCACGTTACATAAAGCATTTAAAAAAAAAAACAAAAAAAAAATTCAGTTCAGCCCCAAACTGCACCTAGTGACAGAAAGGAAATAATACCTATAAATCCCCTCCATTACGAAAACAGACCCACAACACGTAAGAAACACCAAGAGCAACATTACACAAGCACCTCAAATTCATCACACAAAGTTATCGGGAATCGGGATAGGGGGTAGAAATCGGGATGAGATAGTCATGGAAAATTCCTGTTACCAATACCCTTCTACTAATACGCTTTTTATTTAATTATGTCATAGTTTCTTAAGTTACAGTTTCACAGGACTAAGGTCCTTTTTCTCTTCTATGTTTTTTTTTTTAAGATTCAATGTTATTTGAAAATTTATTATATTTCTACCTCATATTGCACTGTCGTGGCTTAGATTACTGTAAGGTATATGTAAAATGTAACATCTTTAGAATTAAAATAAAAAAAAATAAAAAAAATTGAATGGATTTTACTTGCGCTCCGATAACGTATCCTCGCAGGTGGAGCTTAAAAGTTTGTATGGTGTAATACAGACTCAGTCACATGCCCGACAGGCCCACGGCATACGCGAACCTGTGGCGCCCCAAACCTGTCGTATGAGGGTATACTGCTGTGGTAGAGTAGTTTCCGGAGTTACCACCCAGTGTGGGACAAGGGCCGTAAGATGATAATGGTAATTATAAATATGACGATTTATAAGAGTTTTGTGATAAAACCTACGTAAAAAAAGTTCCTTTTGAGTTTGAGTCCCACCTAATCGCCGACACTACCCCCGAGGGCCGGCGGGGCGGTATGCATAAAGAATTTCCCCAGCGTAACGAAAAATAAAAAAGAGTTTCTTTTCATGATTTTCTTCTGTTACGGCTAGGTTTTCGGCCTAGTAATTTCATATTGTCGGGTCTTATAACACCCTCTGGATGGAAGGGTTGTGAGACTATGTATTCTAAGTCCGGTATGACCTCAGGTCCTGGCATCTATCAAACTAACAACTGCTTAAATAAAGCTAACTTCCATAGAACAATAAACTGATCTCAGTTTAATGTTTTAAGGAAGATAAGCTATCTAGCTTTCAGATTGAAAAGTGTGGACACAGTCCATCCAGAATTTTGAAATAGAAATATTTCACGCATTAATTTTGTGTCCTATTTCTCACACCGCAAAACCTAATTCTCCTTGACATAGCTCTGATGATACAGCTTTATTAATATGTACAACAACCTGTAGAGCAAAAGGTGACGAAGCGAGCAATTTGATTAAAAATTCAACTATCCACGGTATAAGCAGATGCCCAGCCTTACGCTCGCACAGGTATTATTTTTACGTCACAAAATACAGTCCCCGCCAATATTTCTGGCCGCTCTGAATGTAGCCGTGGTTCGAACTTGCGCATCGTACATTTTATAACCAATACGATCGTAGCTCACTCACACTTAGCCTCTGTACGCACTAGCGGGTGGCCGCCTAGGTAGCTAGCCGCGCGGCCTACTAAACCGCCACAACATTTCAACCGCCAGTGCGTACAGACATAAGCGGTTGCATATTAAACTAGAAAAGCGGCAGGCCGCGTGGCTATCCGTCTAGGCGGTTCAACCGCTAGTGCGTACAGGGGCTAACACGCGGGTGGCGAGGACGCTTGCGAGTGAAAAAAGGCGAGTGCGGGCGTGCCGCGTGATTAAGCCCCGCCAAACATGCTCACACTCGCATTGGCTGTCACGTGCCGCGTGCGAAGCGCAGTACCAAACACCGCATGTACGCGTGTGCGTCGAGGAGCTTGGTACTGCGCCATAGGTATTAAATACAGCCACTCGCACGCGGCTCGTGACAACCAATGCGAGTCTGAGCATGTGCGGCGGGGCTTAGGTTGTGCGCAGCGTAATGCGGCTATATTCAGAGCGGCCATAAAGATTGGCAGGGACTGTACATTATGCGCGTGTTATGATAACACGTCCTCCTAAAGTTTGTATGGCAGTACGGTGCTTTGTTCTGATACTGCCTTGTTGGTCTACGGGCCGGATGTGCTGCCTTTGGATCACTGGTCCCCGGTTTGATTTCGAGGTCGGGCAAGTGTATTTGTGTAAACCAGAGGCACATGCTCCGAGTATGGTTGTCATTTGCGTTCATGAATTACGTTTTTGTAAACTGCCCCCGCGATAGGTCATTTATGGGCTGAGTAGTAAACTCAGCCCATAAATGACCCACCGCTGATTCGGGCCTCCTCTCATCACAGGGAGGGCTACTCTGCCACGCTGGCCAGACGGGTTGGCACACCGTTTCGTGTCAAGTGTTCCTTCTCTAGCGGCTAGGTTATCAGCCTTGTCATTTCCTTTTGTCAGCTCTTACGACATCCTCAGGATGGAATGGGGTGGTGACACAATGTAAATTAAATTAGCCTACTGTGCCATTCTGGCTGGCACATGGTATTGTTTCAAAATTTCCTTCGCCTAAACCATTAGACTGATGGCGACCCCAATGAGATTGCAAGATACGACGAAGAAACATTGATACCACTTTATTACCTAACTAGCGACCCGTCCCGGCTTCGCACGTGTGCTATTATGCATGTATTATACATATAAACCTTCCTCTTGAATCACTCTATCTATTAACAAAAACCGCTTCAAAATCCGTTTCGTAGTTTTAAAGATTTAAGCATACATAGGGACGGACAGACGACAGCGACTTTATTTTATACTATGTAGTGATGATGAGTGTTTCCTACGAGGTTACCAAAGGAATGTAGCGACATGAGAAAGGAACCATGCGAGTTTATACCAAAACAGTCTATCCCTGTAGAAAGCCCAGCATTCAAGATTAGTTGTTTATACAGGGTGGTCAAAAAGTCGTGGATCAAACGAAACCAGCGGTTAGATGGGGATTAGGCAGATCACCTAGCCGCAACAGAAGGAAAACTTGAAGCAAACCCTGTGTCAACTCGTCTTGGCTGCGTGGCACAATAGGCTAATCTCCCAAAATGAACTTAGAGGAGGCCCGACTCAGTAGTGGGTCATTTATGGGCTGAAACGACGATAAAGACCCTGTAGTCTGGAAAACCATCACGCTTAGGTAATGTTAGGTAAGTAGGCCTAACCGAGTTTTATGTATGAATTAACTCTGGCCTTGCTACGAAAGGTCGTCCTTGAAAGATATCGAAGCCACGCATAGCCATGTGTAATACCTTTTTAGAATCCCTATTAAATGCGCCAAAAATTGTGATACAGTAGCACTTTTCTGTAGAGTTTTTTTTTTATCACAGTGGGGTCCGAAGTATGTAACAAGTTTTGATTTAAGAATTATTGCTTTCGTAAAACTTAATATTATCTTCAACACACCCAATAAACTACCATAAATAGCATGTCTAACGAAAGGACTCATCAGTACTAATCTAGTGAAAATTATAAAAAAGATACAGGGTGTAGATTTTTTCGAATTTTATCAAGTTTTAGTAAAAAAAAGTCAATTTCTCATAAAAACACAAAATCAATTGTAACTACGCGAGGGTTGACCCTAAGGACCTCACGTAGAACAATGTTTTGCTGCTGATGGCCCCATCTAACCGCTGGTTGCGTTTGATCCACGACTTTTTGACCACCCTGTATATTGGGAGAGTGTAACTATTCTTGTGACGTCGGTTCAGTCCCTAATTGATCCAATACGGAGTCGGGCCTCCTCCAAATTCATGGAGGCAAGTTTGTCTATTGTGCCACGCTAGCAAGATGCGTTGGTACAGGGTTTGTATCAAGTTGTCCTTCTCTTCCGGCTAAGTGTGCGTGTTGCCAGTGATGACATACGGATCAGAGACGTGGGCTTTCAATAAGGGACTTATTAAGCGCCTGCGAGTCACCCAACGTGGAATGGAAAGAGCTATGCTCGGAGTTACTCTACGTGATAGAATCAGAAATGAGGAAATCCGTAGAAGAACTAAAGTGACCGACGTAGTTTAGGATTGCACAGTTGAAGTGGCAATGGGCAGGCCACGTGACCCGAAGAACAGATGGCCGCTGGGGTATAAAATTCTTGGAGTGGCGTCCACGTATGGGAAAGAGGAGCGTCGGAAGACCCCCGACTAGGTGGACGGACGACCTTGCGAAGGTCGCTGGGAGTCGGTGGATGCTGTTTACACGAGATCGCACATTGTGGAAATCTATGCAGTGGACTTTTGTGGCTGATAGATAGATCGAAGTTTACAGCCTTGTCATTTGGGGGTCCAAACGTTTTATGTAGATCGCGAGATGTAGTTTAGGGGTTATATTATGTACACTGAAGGAATTACTTGTAACATCTGTAAAAGTATTTGTATTTAGCCGTCGTTGTAGATTTCCTCCCTCCTCCCAAGCAAAATAATTGTTTTGCGTAACATCTAAACTTGCAATTAAACTTTACAAAACTTTCGTGAAATTCCAACCATAGCAAATTGTACCTGAAACACGCTTTAATTGCTATCGGTTCTAAATACCGTCAGAGCCCACACAAGAGTCGTAATTACGAAGGAAAATTCGCAAAATCTCAAAGAGGATTAGTCCTGTTTGAGTAATTTCTTAGAAATCATAACCCTCGCGCCTACCATAGAGTTTGTGAATAACTAACAGTAAGAAACCTTTATTAAAACTTCACTGATGTTTAGATATACATACACACTCCATCTTTCATCAAGCTGGATAAGCTTCGTAAAAGACGGCAGAAGAAATAGACTGTGAAACAGCTGGACGCGGAAAGTAGCAGAATTTTCATAGTTCATCCTATTAACTGACTCATGATGATTAAAATAACTTTTGTAGACTCACTAGGTCATAAAGAAAAAAGTTCTGGACTTGGAATCATCATCATTGACCATGCCTCACGCGAAGCCCTGGACTATGACCAGCAGTCTACCATGCGCCATGCGAGATATTTTTCTATCCTTCTGATGATAACAATTAACTCTTCTGTACTTAGTCATATTTAATGGCGCGTCAGTGGGCTGCACATCATCGCTCTGACACTGGTCAGGCATGACATGATACAAATGTGGGTAGTTGGGCGAGGAGACCAGGATGTGTTAATCACTAAAATACCTCGCAATTATGATCGACACTCGTTTATTTAATCACCAAATCAATCTTCAACGCTCTTAAAGGGATTACACGGATCTGATCGGATTTAAGACATTCCACCAGAACACGTGGGTGCGTGCGCGCTTTCTCGCAACTTGATTAATAATGGCCGCCGCCCCAGCGCTCGGTGTTACTGGTATGTCGTCTTTCAATTCAACTGTTTATCCACAAAAATACCCACTAAATAAATGTGTGCGCCGTCATATTAATTTGTTGTTGTTACTGTGTCATACGTGACTTGTCAATATTGGAATAGCAGAAACCGGTGAAAGAAACCTGCAGCGAGCTGTCTTAGGCGCCAGTTAATTTGTTGATGTAAAGGGTTTCTTAGCAAGTTCGCCTTCTATTGCATCTTGATTTCCTACCTCTATTGTTCCTTCATTTGTCTCGAAGGGTCACATAGGATTGTTTTGGTGCTGTTACATTAGAAAAGTGAGTGACTGGTGTTGTCACTACGAATTTAGCTTACCGTTCATAATTGTTCTGTGCGCCCCCTGAACGGCCTAATGACCATAAATTAAGCGAAGAAAATTGTTCAATTTGAATTCCGCACTAATTGGGCAAAGGCTGATGATGGATCTGACAAAAGCTTTTGGACTGAACATTCGAATAGCAATTGTTAGATCGGAATCACGTTCCTGCGGGAACGGGAAATAAATAGGTAGCATAGTTTGCAGAACCTAAATTGCAACAAAACGTTTTATCACTATAGAAATAGGAATATCGAATATGTGATTTATAAATATGAATTATCTATATCTATACTAATATATAAAGCTGCAGAGTTTGTTTGTTTGTTTGTTTGTTTGAACGCGCTAATCTCAGGAACTACTGGACCGATTTCAAAAAATCTTTCAGTGTTAGATAGCCCATTTATCGAGGAAGGTTATAGGCTATATTTTATTTTCAAAAGAATTAGGGATCTGTATGAAAATTGCGATTATGTAAACCAAGGTGTAAAATCGAGAACCTATTTATGTGTGCGCTGCAAAAACTATTGGCAATAGAACAAAATGATGTACTACGGGTTTGTAGATCTTATAAAAATCTACAAAAAATTCCGCGAGAGCACATATCTAACTATCATAGTTTAGTCACAATAACCGATTTTATGTTCATAAAAAATATGCATAGAGATAAGCACGGTGTCAAAGCCCACGCGGGCGAAGCCGCGCTCAAAAGCTAGTTTATTTTATAAAATGAAATCAGACACATCGATCTACATTTATGCAGCGGTTGTTAACAAAAGGTGTATGTTTATTAATGTCGCCAACACATACTCATTTAGGGCAGACAAGCTAGAGAAGGAAAATTTTAGACAAGCCGCCTTGCCAAGTGAGGTAGAGGGGGCTAATTTCCCCCCATCAACATGGAGGAGACCCAACTGGGGGTTTAAAATGATTAATAATTATATGAAAAACTCTCACCACTTACAATTATGTAATGAAATAGTGTTGTGAATTTAAGGTATTGGTTCACCTCTGTCTCTTTAATCAAATTATAATAGAAGCTTTGAATATTGAAATAAATGTTCTGTATTTCAATAACCATTCAAATATTTGAAATTGCTCGAGAACTTGGACTTCAAAGATAAATTAAATTATTAATTATGTTATTCTTCTGAAGTTCAGCTTCAGTTTTGTGTACTTTTGTCTTCTTTTGCAGGTAAAATATATTTCAGTGAAGAATAATTGTGAAAGCGTAAAGAAAAAAATAAAATCAACATTCGTCATTTCCGCCCATAAATGGCCCACTGCTGAGTGCGGCTTCCCCTAAATTCATGGGAGCAAATTAGAGCCCCACTGGCAAGAAGGGTTGGCACATGATTTGATGACTTCCAGATCCAATAGAACAGTTATTACATGGAATTTGTTGGGGAAATATATATTACATTATTAAATAGGACCGCAAAGTAATGAAAAAAAAAGAATGACGAAAAAGAAGCCTCTCTTTTCGAGTTTCTTGCCAGCTCTTCTCAGCAGTGGTCGTGTTCCGAACTGGTGGTAAACTAAAATATATTACTTTGATTTGTAAAATTTTTATTAATGTGTTGACAAATTGTAACTGTCCATTGTGTTCTATCATCATCAGTACATAGTTTTAAACAAAGTCGCTGTCGTCTGTCCGTCTCTATGTATGCTTAAATCTTTAAACCTAGGCAACGGATTTTGAAGCGGGTTTTTTAATAGATAGAGTGATTAAAGAGGAAGGTTTATATGTATGATACATGCATTATATTGTAGAGAAACACTGATAAATTTAGATGTTCATCATTGCACCCGAGCGAAGCCGGGGCGGGTCACTAGTACTAAATAAATGATTTGACTTTGACTTGACTTTGATACCCTCAGGATAGTATGAGTTGGCGACATTGTGTATTCTAAATCCGTCAAAATAAATAGACTTAAGTAAGTGCAAATATATTCCTTTCGTGAGACGGTACGGGCAAAAGCCTGAGTTCAATAAGACCGTATTATCTAACAGGTGTGCGCTGGTATGCATAGCATCCGCACAAAATGTGCCAGGAAAATAGTCGACGACGTGCTAAGGTTCCAATATTAACGGAGTTTCTAAGTCAACATGGCCGCCCCGTAATGAGTACACGTTTCTTCAAAACATGACTCATCGACATTTTTAAATATCCTGGGCGAGATTTTTGAAGAAAATCTTGATACGAAACCAACCAACCAGTCTGGCCAGCGTGGCACAGTAGGCTAATTACCCTCCATGTAATTGGAGGAGGCCCGATTCAGCAGTGGATTATGTATGGTCTGAGTTAATGTGGGCAAAGGGCAATGGAGAGGGCTATGCTCGGAGTTTCCCTGCGAGATCGAATCAGAAATGAGGAGATACGCAGGCAATCCAGGGTCACCGACATAGCCCACCGGATTGCCAAACTTAAGTGGCAGTGGTCAGGGCACATAGCTCGCAGGACCGACGCCCGATGGGGCAAAAAAGTCGACCGCGTTACGGAAGGCGCAGTGCTGGTAGGCCTCCCACACGGTGGACCCACGACCTGGTCGCCGGAAAGCAGTGGATGCGGGCGGCCCAGGACCGGCCTTTGACGAGATCCTTGGGGGAGGCCTATGTCCAGCAGTGGACATCTTTTGGCTGAAATGATGATGATGAGTTAAGGTGTGAGAATTGAGGTACCTTAACTACTTGCGCAGCGTTCTATAACTTACAAGTTACCAGCACTGGCTTTAAGGGATGGGTACGGCACCCACTTCCCTAAACTGAAATACCACTACCGGATACACTTCGATTACAATCTATGTATAATTTGCATTGCAATCTGTAGTGACCAGCATGCTACATACTTAACACAATTAACCCGAAAATCTGAACTAATAACATCTATTGAAATTAAACACTTTTTAACAAGTCTGCAGTTTGTGAGCACACATTCAACAAGACCAACCACTACATCCACTTTGATAGACCTCAAATCCTTGCCAAGGAAAATCATTACATTCCAAGAATGATCCGTGAGGCTATTGATATTAAAACACATCCAAATATCAATAGAGAGGATAATTGGCAAGTACCACCTGCTTGGGATCCAGTAATTAAATTGATCAAATCTCAAGCAAAACACTCATCTGCAAGACCTCTGGACACCGTGAGCGATTTCTGCGTGTACAGGGAACGTTATCAATAAAACAAAATTATAGGCGGTAGATTTTAACTGTTTCTTTGTACTTTTGAAGACAACTGTCATCTAGTCTCTCCCGCGACCACGACTGCTGCAAAGCATTCGAAACGTCGGGAATTAAATAATGTAATATACACGCGATAAATCCGTTAAAAAGTGTTTAATTTCAATGTGTAATAATCGCGAAAACCTAAGAAATCATTATAATAACATCAAGAAATATTGCCGTGAATTACCAGAAAGCCCTACATCGCGATAGTTTATACGGTTAAGAAGGTCCCCTGCCAGACATACCTGGTGATTATCCCTTTACGCCTAAAAATTTGTGTAATGAGACGACGACCTAAACAGCAAACCTCACTGTAAGTATAACCTCGTGTCAGCTCGAATATGCTAAATACATAGCTAATTATTCTTGTATTCCATATGGTTACACTCAAGGACTCTAATACATAGCTAATTATTCTTGTATTCCATAAGGTTACAGTCAAGGACTCTGGATTGATAAGGTCAATTAGGGCTGAACTGATGTTTCAAAAAACCATAATTGGGTCGACTCAGTTATTTGTGGCATTCCATGTCTTCGTACACTGCAATTTATTCATTTATTTATTATTTCAAAAAGCAAAGAATAACAGTACAATCTTACATTTTACATTTCGTGTTTGTTTACAAAATAATAATTATGTTCAGATTGTACTGGGAGAAACAATTACACTCCCCTCTGTACTAGTAACACTGTATTATAATAGGATGTAATACTTTTACAACAGAAGTTTCTAATCTAGAGTGAGAAAGCGGTTGTAAAATATCACTTTTAGAACTTGCTCTAGTTTCTCCAAAAACTTCCTGCATACGCACTCACACCCTAATGTGTCATTACTGTTTCAGATTCCCTTTCAAGAGGCGAGTATGTTGCAATAAGTTATCATATGTTCATGGTATAAGGTCGAGATTTGAGAAATGAAGAACGTCCACGAGAAACAAGGTGAGAATTTCATAGTAGGAACACAAAAATAGTGTTGTGCATACCATAATAAAATTAAAGTATAGATGTCCATTTCTATGGTAATGGATCTGTTGTTTTTTAGTTCATTAATACTTGCGATTTGATTTGATGTACCTACTGGAATGTGTAAACAGAAATATATGGGCAGTTATAGGTGTTATCCGCAATCTTCGTTGGTGTTGCCTTTACATTGGGTTAGATTTTTCCACCGGCTTCAAAAATAAGAAGGTCGATACAACTACCCTCAACGCGCGTACATTATTTATTACTGGCGCTTTATTAGGACCTGTAGTGCCTGCAGTGCGATAGCAAGAACTCCTTGACAAAGAAACCCGGAGGGTTTCGAAACTAGAGAATATAGATAGAAGTCAGACTTCTCCTATTTTTGTCGCGTATAAGCAACTTTTTCATCCAATTCTTTCTTTTGTTTAACTTTATTAGTGCATCGCTCTGTCAGTTGTAAACCAATTCGATTGGTTTATAATTCAAATTATTTTGAACTATTAATTATTGTTGTTACAAATCTTTTGCTGTTTTCAATTTAGCGGTATAACTATTACAAATTGTTGCAGATGGTCTTCAAATCCTTTTGCTGCTCCGAAACTAATCAAACTCCAAGTTAACCAGCCATAAAGTAGAATAACAAAATAAATATAAAGCGGGAGTGTAAATGGCAACGTTGGAAGGGGCAGGCCTAGAAGGACATTTCATGACAAACTAGGTGATGTCTTAGAGAAAGGTCAGGTCAGATGCACCCTAAACCGACGAGCATGCAAGAAGAGGTTGATGAAAGTGGTAGAAGCGAAAGTTGTGCGCCAGGATCTCTGCCTACCCCTGCGGGAAAAAGGCGTGACTGTATGTATGTTTGTATGTAAAGTTAGATAAAAAATAGTAAAGATAAAAAAGGAGCCCAGACGTTATGCAACTAAAACTTCGATATACCTTTGCCACCACACTATTTTCCCCTACTTTCTCCATAACAGGGCAAACTTTGCGGCCGGCCACTCATAGCTGAAACGCTGTGCGTGACTATAAATTTTGTTGCCATTTCCTTGTTGACGCGTACTGGCAACTTGCCAACGGTTATATTGGGTGGTGTAGACAAAGCTCCTCTCGTCCTATCGATCGAGACCTTCCTTATTTGACGTAAAAGAGGCCACAGTTAACAAAAAAATCTATTTTAGCCTAAAATGTTTACCCGAAGACAACTTTATCTTCGTTCTCGTTTTAAAAAAATATTGAAGTTGGCACCAAACTAGAGTAATTTGGCGAACTACCACTATTTACATGGAGAGATTGTCGTCTGCCATCCGTGACACATCCAGGTGGACACAGTTAATTAGGATATAGGTATATCCAAGGCACCGATTTCAAATACAGCTTCTAGTTTTTTTTGTCGTTTGACATTATTTGTCAATGTAATTTTTATTTAAAGTAGTAGTAATTTATAGCTCGGAACAATAAATAACCAATTTTCCCTTCGAACAACTGTATATTGCATGTATGTACACTATAAGAGAATATCAAACGTGCAAATAAAATATAAAAACGTCCGTGTGGTTTAGAAAACATAGTGTCACCTCCCCATTCCATCCTAAGGGTGTCGTAAGAGACGACAAATGGAAATGACAAGGCGAAAACCTAGTCACAAGAGAAGGAAATCTTCTCGTATTGAGAATCTCCTTTATTTTAACTTTATTACAAAGAAAGTTCATATGAAACTGTCTAATTGCCAAAAATCTTTGCCGATCTAATCGATACCACACCGCTCTATGCCATGGAATATAACTCTCAATAGTACCAAGAACTTGCTTGGATATCCCCGAGTTAATTACATACGCTCCAGTGGGACGTCATTGTTCGGAGGGATCATAAAAATGGCGAACAGTTTGCTATTTGATATGCTATTGATGTGCCTCCGGAAAACATACAGCATTGTCTATGAAGAAGCATTGTATACGTAGCCTTTTGAGCCATCCATTGTACGGTAATAATAGAGGGCGCCACGATCGCCGATGTTGTATTTAATCTGTACCAGCTAGGACGCGGCAACCGCTGTCACTTTTCGAATTCATAGCGTTGTGTACTTTCGCCGCGAGCGGTCGAAATCCAAAAATATTCGGTTAATCGTTTAACCTTTTATAATAATGATTTAACATTGTGTTAGACATTTTCGTAGTGCATTTATTGTTGATTGTATTTTCAATCTCAACATTAAAATAACGGTTTTATCGTAATGAATCCCGGGCCGAGTGACGAACCCGATTAGGCCACCGCCGGGGCCATTCGGTCAATCGTTTCGAACTCGCTGACTTCCGAGAGGGATCAAGAAAAGGAGGACTCCTCGTGCGCTAACAGTTCATCGGACAGCGATGCTGAAGCAGAGCAACCTCCACGCCAGCAAAAGCGGGATTCACAGGTAACGGTCGATCCGAGGATCGACACGTTATGCGACCAGGTCAGTTTTCTTACAAGCTTTATAATGCACCAAAACTAATCCATCTACAGAAACGCGTAGGTCGTTGGATTTGGGAGCCCGTAAAATTAGTTTTGATTTAAATCAGCTGAGGAAAAACGTTTACGTCAGTTAATAAGTTTGCAGTTTCTTTTTACACCCCACGTGGCAACATATCCGTTATATGAAGGCATTGGTAGAAATGTCAGAGTATCTACCCGCGCTTTTGCAATTTAAAAATTAACGACGAACTGTGTTGTTTGAACAAGGGAAAAGATTCCCTGGCTGCAACTAATAACGCCTTGTTACATCAAGGGGACCTTTTATAATCCGGTTTACAGGGTATTATCGATCGGGCTCACAATAACCCTGCCGATTTATAATCTAATAACCTTTTAAATATATTTTTTTTAATTGGGAATGAGTGCTTGTCATATAAATATGTACAACTTGTCTGAACAAACCGTACAAATAACATGCGGTGAAAGAGCCGAATGTATATAAACTAGACGTACAAAATTTAAATTTCCGTAATTCCGGATAAAAATGTGCAAGCTGCGCTTAATAACATACCTAGTGGAGAGTTTTGAATTGAAAAGTCAAAACTTATGGCTCGTAACCAGTCCCGCGGAGGGCCTCACTTCTGGTTATCACCACCACAGGTTCACAAAACTAACAAACTAAAAATTATTCATTTCGAAACAAAAAAGGTAAAAAGTGACTACCTGACACTTTTCAGGGCAGGTCATATAACTATGTTCAAGAACCGTTGGCAAGCACCGGTGCAAACAAATTCATAATTTCAGCAGTTTCGGGGTTCCGCATACCCCTTTATAAAAAACCTCCTCGGTTAATGCCAGTTTTGTTTTGCGCTTTTTCTGCGGAAGAAAAGCGAAGGATCGATACGCCTAATTTTCGATCTTCAAGAATTTAACAAGTTCATCAGACCGAAACGTTTTCGTCTGATTTTTCCTCCGTAGCTCGCTGGGTCGCGGATACCTTGTGAGTGAAGGGAGGTCGAATGCTAGTGTACCTAGACGACTTCCTTTTGGTCAACCAAGACCAATCCAAGTTATGTCTTCAGGCTGCGGAAGCCGTGAGGCACTTGGAACACCTGGGCTGGCACATCAACTACCAACAATCTGTTCTAGCGCCAGCTCAAGATTTGGAACCAAAACAAATTCGTCAAAACGAGCGTTTTCGTCAAATTTTTTTTTTTTTTTTTTTTTCTCCGTAGCTTGCTGGGTCGCGGAGACCTTGCGAGTGAAGGGTGGTCGGGTGCTAGTCTACCTAGACGACTTCCTTTTGGTCAACCAAGACCAATCCAAGTTATGTCTTCAGGCTGCGGAAGCCGTGAGGCACTTGGAACACCTGGGCTGGTAAATCCACTACCAAAAAGTCTATTTTGGCGCCAACTCAAGACTTGGAACCAAAACAAATTCGTTAGAACGAAACGTTTTCGTCTGATTTTTCCACCGTAACTTGCGGGGTCGCGGAGACCTCGCGAGTGAAGGGATGTCGAGTGCTAGTTTACCTAGACTACTTCCTTTCAACCAAGACCAATCCAAGTAATGTATTCAGGCTTCGGTAGCCGTGAGGCAATTGGTACGCCTGGGCTGGCAAATCAACTACCAAAAATCTGTTTTGGTGCCAACTCAAGATTTGGAGTACTTTAGCATACGTCGGCAAACAGCCGTAAATACAATGTCCCTGCCAATAAAAAGGGTGGAAAGCATAAACCTGACATTAGATCGGTCGTTGCTGAAAAGTCGCATCAATCTCCGGGAGCTGCAAAGTCAGCTGGATCCGGTGAACCTCGCCAACTTTGTTGTCCACCGTGGAAGACTGCACTGTCGAAAAATACAGATCTTCTTACGACACGACCCCGTTAAAATCAGCTACTGTCTCAAGTTGGGTGTCAAGAAATAATGTGGTGGCGCGGAGCCATAATCCACACATTGCTTATTCACTGCTACCCATTTCCATGCGACGGACGCTTCGCATTGGGGTCCGGGTGCCCTCATGAACGGAAATCTAATATCAGGTGCATGGCAACAACAAAAAGGAGTTATATGCAGTAATAGCGACAATTAGTATGAATGCGTAGACGTTGCAGAACTCCCACGTGCTAATCCGAAAAAAAAAATGTCAAACGGATGTCAAACCAGTACTTTGCACTCTGATAATTATCGTAAATTTTAAATAAAAGTGTCATCAATTTGTAAAACTTTACTGTTTAAAAAGAACATACTCGATGTGTTGAACAACATACATTGTTGGCAAGTGTTTCTGTGAAGTGTTATAAACTGAAAATACATAATTAATATCTACCAAATAAAAACTTATATTAAACTACCTTATACTAGAAAATATAAACAACATTCTTAAATATCTATTGTTAAATCTAAGGTGAAATAGTTCAAGTGTGTGCGCGTACCCTTACCCGAACATTGTGCCTCACTCTATGGTGTTTTGAATTACATAAACACCTTGAAACTGCCAACAACTATAAACCGTAATAGCGCCATCTATCATTCGTATTATCGATTAAATCAATATGTCCAAGTGCGGTGGTTGTGGTAGGTACCTCTCGCTGGCAGAGGCCGCTAAATGTCAACAATGTAACGCAAGTTACCATCGGCGGTGTGTAGCCTTGCCTTCTTCAGGCACAATATCTGCGACTTGGCATTGTCCCGAGTGCAAGAAAAATCGGGTAACGGACAACAAAGCCGAGACACCGGTAAGAGGTTCTACACCGAACTTATCCGAGCACCCTAACAGCTCTTTATGCGCTGAGACTCCTCAAGACCTGTCTAATGACATCGCCACGGAACTGAGGACTTTCAGGGATAATTTAAGGCATATTAATAAAGACCTGCAACTGTTCAGAGATGACATAGCGGACATCAGAGCATCCCTCAAATCCTACCACGGGAAAGTAGATATTATGGAGGAAAGAGTGAGGGTCTTAGAGGCACAACAGCCACCAAGCTCAGCAGAGGTGGGTGACGTCATCGCCCAACTTAAACATGATCTTAATGATCGGGATCAGGAGTTAATGGCGAATGACCTCGAGATCGTTAACCTGGTCGAGGGAGGAGGAGAGAACCCAGTCCACTTGGTGATACAGATTGGAGCTAAGCTGGGCGTACCAATCGAAGCCCGGGACATCGTCAGTGCCGAGCGCCTAGGACCCCGACGCGTTGTGGCGACGGATGCCGCCGGCCCGGAGCCCCGGCCGCGCCCTCTTACCGTTCGCCTGGCGCGTCGCGACCTGCGTGACCGGTTGCTGAGTGGTGCTCGAGTTCGACGTGGTGCGACATCAGCTGACCTCGACCTGCCTGGCCTCCCGCGCCGCTTCTATGTCAACGAGCGTCTCACCAAGACGAACCGTCGGTTGTTTCGTGGGGCGCGAGATGCCGGCCAGCTCCGCGGATGGCAGTTCATATGGTTTAAACATGGCCGCATCCTCGCGCGTAGCAAACCCGGGGACAAGGCCTTTTATATCCGCTGTGAGTCGGACATTGAGCGCATCCTTGGTCCAGCACCCGCAATGGAACAAAAACTTAATCATAATATTATTACATCTAATTAGCCTGTCCCACCTCGTCATGTTGTCTATTTATCAAAATTGCATTTTTTCTTTGATCCGAGCTAGTCTTGCGAAGTCTTGTTATTATTCATTTTTCGATCGTTTATATTTTGTTTTAACTAATATTATGTTTTTTAACTATGTGCGGTTCACAACAGCCTTATTCAAAATAACAATTGATAAACCATTTCTTTACTTTTACTATTCTTTTCTCATAGTAATAATATATAACATTATTTATTTATCACCTTGTCCTATTTACTTAACTACATCATACCACTACACGATACACTATTATGAATATTATACATATTATATACACATAATCAACGTTAGATATGACTTCGAGTAGAAAGAATCTAAAAGTTGGACTTCTTAATGCAGGCTCGCTTGGTACAAATCACGATGACCTTATCTCCGTTATAGAACGGCATTGTTTCGATGTCTTAGCTATAAATGAAACGTGGTTACGTACAGGAGAGGAGGGGCGCGCGCCGATAGTGCCAGGGTACAGCCTACGTCACGTACCGCGGCCCGTGAGCGTGCGTTCGGGCCGTGGTGGGGGTGTCGGCTTTTACATTAGGCGCGAACTGCGCGTGCGCACGATTACGCTCACCGTTGATCCACGGTTCGAATCAGCAGAGCAAATGTGGCTTATGCTAACGCTTAATGGGAAAAAAATCGCAATTGGAACCGCGTATCGCCCCCCTTGGCTCGATGTTGATCTCTTTCTTGATGCTTTGACAGATAGCATAACATCTCTGGGACAAATAGATAATTGTTTGTTACTAGGCGATTTTAATGTAAATCTCCTGAAAACTGGCGAGAGAAAAACGCAAAGAATAGGCGAGTTTCTTGACTGTCTGAGCTTAACACAGGTGGTTACATCTGCTACTCATTTTACCGAGACCAGCGAATCTTTGATCGATTTGGTTTGCACAGACCTTAAAGTGAGGGATGTACTTGTTGAACCGTTTAAGTCTATTAATAGCCACGCCACGATTGTATGTGAATTGGATATTAAGCGGGAGAAAACCAAACCTTTCATTGTTAAATTTAGGCCGATAAAAAATTTATGTAGGGACAGTCTTCACATGGATTTATCTGTGTTGGACTGGAATGGTATTGCAATGCTCGAAACAGTGAACGAGATGGTTGAAGCGTTTGCACTGTATGTCACTGCGGTGTTCGATATCCATGCGCCACTTCGTACATGTGTTATTAAAGAAAAGTCGTACCCGTGGGTAACGGACACTGTCCGGCTTATGATGCGACTGCGGGATGACGCGTTAGCTAAATATCGTAAAACAAAATCGATAGTCAAGAGGGAATACTATTGTCAGTTAAAGTCTCAAGTGGTGTCTTCCCTTTACAGAGAAAAGGTCGCTTATTTCAAATACAATATAAACTGTAAAATAAGCAATCCGAAGTTGCTATGGAAAAATTTAAAATCTACTTTATTGCCCGGTAAGCGATCACAGGAACTTCCACCTCACTTTTCTGACCCAGACCAAATTAACTATTATTTTCTAAATGTGCCTGGTAGCTTGGTAATAAGTACGTCTACATTAGTTTATTACGAATGTCAGCGGTACAGTGATGTTGTGTTTACAATATCACCAGTCAGTCAGGACGAAATATCGCGCCTTATATCACAACTCAAATCGAATGCTGAGGGCTGTGATAACATTAACCTCGATATGATATTGCTGACTTTACCCTATACACTCGAGACTATCACTAATATTATAAATAAGTCCATACAAACTTCTACGTTTCCGGATATCTGGAAAATAGCTACAGTCCGGCCACTGCCTAAAAATTCGAACCCAGTAGCTATGAAGGATTTGCGGCCCATTAGCATTTTGCCGTGCCTGTCTAAGGTTATGGAAAAGGTGGTGTGTAACCAATTGACTGATTTCTTGGAGAAAGGTGACATACTTCCTGCACTACAGTCCGGTTTCAGGAAGCGACGCAGCACCAGTACCGCTTTATTAGATGTTACTGATGATATTCTGTCTGCCCAAGATCAAGGTATGTGCACACTGCTGGTGCTGCTGGACTTCTCCCGCGCCTTCGATTGTATAAATATCTCATTGTTATTGTCCAAACTACAATATTACGGATTCGACCAAAACGCTGTTCAATGGTTCCGCAGCTACCTATATAACCGTCAGCAGCGCGTTGAGCTCCGTCTACAAGATGGATCTTCTTCATTCTCTGATCTCGTTACCGTTAATAGAGGTGTGCCTCAAGGGTCGATCTTGGGTCCTATTTTATTTATTTTATACTGCGCGGACATTACAGATTGTCTTCATAAATGTAATTATCATTTATACGCCGATGATGTACAGGTATACATTTCTTTCAAACCCACCGAGTACGAAACAGCCGTATCAGCGCTTAACGATGACCTCACCAGGATTGCTGTGTGGGCCGAGAGTCACTCTTTAGTTCTCAACCCGAATAAAACGAAATATATGTTACTTGGCACTCAAAATATGTTATTATCGGTCCCTACTTTGAATTTAACTTTACTGGGGGAGCCAATCGATAGAGTGGACGAGGTTCGCAACCTTGGGTTATGTATGGACTCTAATCTTCGTTACGAGAAACATATAGCTGAATCAATTCGCAACTGCTTCTATCGGTTAAAGATTCTGTATAGGATGAGGCCTTACCTATCAGAGGAACTACGCGTGCGTTTGGTCGAGTCACTAGTTCTGTCCAAATTAAATTACGCTGATACAGTCTATGGTCCTCGCTTACTTTCGCGTACTGACCGCCTTATTCAAAGGGTCCAAAATGCCTGCACCCGTTTTTGTTTTACAATCACAGCTAGAAGCCATGTTACCCAATTTTTAAATAAGCATTACATAATAAAAATGAAGTCTAGGCGAAAGTTACACCTGGCATGCCTCATGTTTGGTATCATCAAGGATGGGGAACCTGATTATCTGCGCAAAAAACTCAGTTGGGTGACAAGCAGGCGGGAGTGTGGGCACAGGCAATGCTCACTGCAGCTGTCTATTCCGCCACATAAAACAGCCGCATTCCGAGGTGGATTCCGTTACGCTGCGTCAAAAATATGGAACAACTTGCCGCCGCCTATTAGATCTCTTAATACCATAAATACTTTTAGGGCACACCTACGGCAGTTCCTAATCGAGGCACAACGGAAGTTAAATCTAATAAATACAAACACGTCACTTATCTAGTGATGGCTAGGGTACGCGCTTACATGCCTATAATAAATGCGGAGAACATTGCATCTGTTTATTCCTCCGCCTGTCAGTCGTTTGCACTGGCTGTTGGCAGGGCTGGCCACCGCTCTTGTCTCTTGTCTCGGTTCAGAATGTTGTGTCGCGTCGGCTTCATAGGAGACCTAAAAATGAGTAATAACTTACTGCAATACTTCATAACATTCCTGATATTTAAATGACTTAATAAAACTATATATACACACCTGCTGGGTTTTGCCTTCGGGTGATGGCCGCTCGTTTCAGACCAAGTAATAAGTTCATCAGTTTAATATAATATGAAATAATATAATAATAATTATGAAAATAAAAGAAAAGTATCTAGAATATATCTTAATACTAGAATACAAGTACAACACACAAAAAAAAAACTCAAACTCGTTACAGTATTTTATATAATTATTGTTTTAAATACATATTATTTATTACACAACTTACTAATTTACAATTTTTTTTTTTTAAAACTTCATATGGCTCACCACAACTATAACTGTTTTTTATTTATTTTTTTTTTATTTTTTTTATTAAATTAATTAATGGTATATTTGTATTTTTGTATCCTCCTGCCACTTGTTCATTAATTACTGAAAAAACAATGTGTGAGCGTCTAAGTATAACACTTAATAATGTGTTTGCATTTTGATGCTGAAAACAGTATTTTGTGTAATTTATTTTTGGTTGGACAGTAGAAGTATAATTTACTGAAAAACAGTATAATACTGTTTAAAACAGTATAGTTGGCAACCCTATTCGTATGTTTCACATGTTTTATTTATAAAAAAAAACAAGTTTATTATGTTTGGATGTGTACGAATTAGTGTTACCTATGGTATCTTTTGATGAGTAATATCATATATTTTGTTAATTTTAATTTTTGTAAACTGGTTTTCCATCCGCTCGGCATTTAGAGGTCTGGTTGAAAACCAGCGCCAGGCACCCCGTCTGGCTTATGCTGAACCAGCGCCGTTTCAGCGCAATCTAGATTAGAGTTTAAGTAATTATAGTTATTGTGTAGTAGTGTATTTAAGATTGCGCCGAATAAATTATTTTTCTTTCTTTCTTTCTTTCTTTCTTTCTTAATCCAATCAGACAACTGGACCTTGATTGTATATATCTGAAAGGAGGGCGGCAGCAGATCGTTAGGGATACTAGCCCTAACCTTCAAACTGTTACATCTCACTGACAAGTTCAACATAAACCTATCAGCCCGTTATTTGGCGGGGAGGTACAATATAATAGCGGACAGACTGTCACGGGGAAAACAACCCGCATAATGACATCTTCTGTCTCGAGCAACTGTGGTTGTCTTTCGGAAGTAGGGGGCTTCCAGAAATCGACTTACTTGCCATACAAGCTACCGCGGTAGTAACAAACTACGTACCTCTTCAGGTGGTTCAGCAGATCATGGAACCATGGACTAGGGTGGGTGTTTCCAACTTCCAGCTTGCTGCCCAGTTCTGACAAAAATGAACAACGCCACAGGGGTTACTTGGTAGTGGCTCCAGAGTGGCCGCGAGCTTTCTGGCTTCGGGACCTGAAAGAGCTTCAGAGCTCTAGACCCCCACATGTACTTCTGAACCGTCTGAGACCATGATAGATGTTATAAGATCACAACCTCTCCCATAGGAACAGGCATTGACCCTGAAAGTTTAAAAAATTGGGGGTGGGGTGCAAAAATACAATCTTTTATTTTTGCTGTCCACACAGGAAAAAGATCTTCTAAAGAAGAGCTGGCGAGGTTCAACTTTGTCAATCTATTTCCCGCCACTTAGGCGGGGGTTTCTGCATGAACTCTCAATCAAACCCAAAATGTCTAAAACCTGCTGACACCGCTAAATTATCAATTTTTCTCTTTCTCAAAGGATATTTGTCCCACAGTTCTATCCTTGTCTACAATTATACAGGTTTAACTTTTGCGGCCCTCATGTTGAGCAGCAAACATTTTCTAATTTCATTATTAGACTAGCGGCCCGGCCGGCTTTGCACGCCTGGACGGGTTTGGGTGGATCCTTATTATTATTATTTTTTCTTGACATTTAAACTGTCTTTATTGATCGGTGAAGGTGTGGCGTTCAAATGGTGAAGGATGTTTTGAAATCGTTCCTATACTGTTTGAGCCAGTCCGTTGCAAACATACTTACATACATGCCTTTCCCGTTTATAATATTAGTAGATATAAACCTTTATGGCAATGACTGACTTAACCAAAAGAAATAGGCCTCCGTCCACGTGAATTCTACGTATCGTACTTAATTGGCTCTCGTCATCTCTACCTGAAGACAGTTTAATTTAGCACGTCGAACAGCCAAAGTTTTATTTTTATTGCTGGCCTCAGGCCGTGGGGTTCATGACCAAACTTTGCTGAAAATTTCAAATGACAGTTTTTGGGATGAAGGTGGCAATATATCGCAATTATGTCAAAAACCGATACACTATTATCGTCAGTCTGCGTGGAAACTTTAACAACCTAATGTTAAAAACATATGTCCTGTAACCTATGTTGGTCTTCTAAAAGAAAAAACTAGAACAAAGAGTTCTGAAGTTACTAATTTAGATAGTCTTATTATCACTATATTTAGTAACAAAAAAGCTGCCTCACGCACTGTAATTGAGAACTGGTTACGTACAGTTCTCAAAGATATTGGCATTAATTTATCCCTTGGAAGCTGTAGGTCAGCAGTAGCGCCGGAAATTTGTTAGATAATCAACCAATTGATGATATTTTATCAAGGGGTAATACCAATACTTTCCATACTTTTAAATACTTTCTTCAATAATTACTGTTGCCAAATAGAACTCCCTAGAAACTGCCGTAATTTATTTTTCAATACATTTACTTCTACATAAATAATTAGAATTTGATTTATTCATAGAACATCTAAACCGTGACTATTGTTACCTTTGTCTGTAAATATGTTTTTTTTTTTTAAATAAATTATGATTACTGTAACTATCTAATTCTCAGATGTAAACATTTGATTATCATCATAGCGTTGTGTTTTACCAATAATATTTCACCAGCAGATAACAAACACGTCTTCATAGACAATGCTGTATGTTTTCCGGAGGCACATCAATATAGCGGTTTTACATAAAAATAAAACCGATATTATGTGCCGAGAGGGAAAACATACAGCATTGCAGGAAGTTCTTCCTGGTGAAGACTATGAATTCGAAAAGTGACAGCGGTTGCCGCGTCCTAGCTGGTACAGATTAAATACAACATCGGCGATCGTGGCGCCCTCTATTATTACCGTACAATGGATGGCTCAAAAGGCTAAGTATACAATGCTTCTTCATAGACAATGCTGTATGTTTTCCCTCTCGGCACATAATATCGGTTTTATTTTTATGTAAAACCGCTATATTAGCTGAGAAACACCGTTGGGTTTTGTGGGTAGATCTTATCTTAATACCATCTTTCCGCGCCTTGAAGTCCCAGTTACCCCAGTTACTCGGCCAAAACGGCCGGGATTCCATGAGCGTTTCAAAATAAAAAAGAAAACTGGTTCACACTTTGACTGCCTTGTTGGTCTGAGGGTCGCTTTTGCTGCCTTTAGATCAACAGGTTCCCGGTTTGATTCCAGTATGCTAATTTTCCTCAAAAGAATATGAAATTATGATGATTATGCAATTATATCACTGTTTCAGTCCCTAAATGACTGAGTAGTACAATACTGAGAGTAGAGGCCTTCTCGAGATTAGGTGATCTACCACTTACGTTCTTTTAGTCTCCTCTTAGCACTTTCAGGATGGTATGGGTTGGCGACCTTGTTCTAAATCCGCAACCACACGGAATCTGAATCTGTCACCAAAATTCACGAATTGCATATTATGTATGTTGCAAATGCGCTACATATGGCTGAGCTGAAAACCAGCGTTGTGGATATTTTCTACAACATAATGCTGAGCTCAGACCATTTCTGGCAATGCTGTATACAGCATAGAATTTTTGTGCATCAGTTTTCGATGTCAATAGCAGTGTTCCAGCGCCATCTTTATAACATGTTCATGTTAGCCCTGTCGTAGAATTATAAACTGAATGTATTTTTTTTAATATCCCTTTTTTTTTAATTAGCTTATTTTATTCCATGTTAGTTAAGCTTAAGGCTAAGTTAAGTTAAGCTTTTAGATAATTTCATATAAATTAATTTGTGTCTCGCTAAAACGATATTACTTTAAGTGTTATAGCATGCCTGTGATTTGTGTGATTACCCTTGTATGTTGCTTAAAAATACTGTTCTGTTTAAATTGATTTCGGTGATTATGCAGTTGGCGTGTGTTTTTTTATTTAAATAAATAAATACATAATAGTTGTAAGAATTTAATGTTATATGTATCTTTATATTTGTAGACACCTTCCGACTGGCTGGCTTTGGCACACTTTGGCTGTGCATGAGGGAGTGTTGGTTCTGACACTCGTGTACGTAAGTGAAAGCCGGGTATGGCAGAAGAAACATGAAAGCAGAATAAATGCAGTTGAGATGAGCGTTAAGAAGTATGATAGGAGTTAAACTGAGTGACAGGATAAGAAATAGGATAAGAAATAATCGCGAAAACCTAAGAAATCATTAAGAAATAGTGAGATAAGGGAGCGTTGTGGTCTGAAAGAAGATGTAGTGACAAAAATTGAGAAAGGTATGCTGAGATGGTTTGGCCATGTCGAGCGAATGAATGAAGAACGATTGACGAAAAAAGTGTATAAAGCGAGTGTGAATGAAAGTGTTGGAAGGGGAAGACCTAGGCGGACGTTTCAAGACCAAATCAGGGACGTCTTGAAAAAAGGCCAGGTCAAGAGTACCCTAAACCGAAGAGCATGTATGAAGGGAATAATGAAAGTGGACGAAGCGAAACAAGTATGTAAGGATCGTAGCAAGTGGAAAGAAGTGGTCTCTGCCTACCCCTACGGGAAAGAGGCGTGATTATATGTATATATGAGTCTAGTGGTTAGATGTGCCGCATTGGATCAACGGGTCCCCGGTTCGATTCCGGGGTCGGGCAAGTGTCTTTGTCTAAACCAGAGGCACAGGCTCGGAGTCTGGGTGTCATTTTCTATCTATAATATGTATGTATTTACAAAAAAAAATGTATATAAGTAGTTTATCATCCATCTCGTTACCATAACACAAGCATTAAGTTGCTTAGCTTGGGACGAGATGGCGTTGTGTGAAATGTCCAAGGATAGTTATTTATTATTTATTTATTTCCATAAGTTCTGTGTTGTGTGCAGTTTTATCAGAATAAATGTTATTCTATTCTGTTATTCTATTCAATTCGTTCTATTTTTAATCGGAACTTAAATAAAAAAAACTTAATAATTATCTTCGCTTCATCATCAATACATAGTTTATAACAAAGTCGCTGTCGTCTGTCCGTCCCTATGTATGCTTAAATCTTTAAAACTACGCAACGGAAGCGTTTTTTTATTAGATACAGTGATGAGAATGATGAAGAGGAAGATTTATATGTATAATACATGTATATTATTGTAGAGAAACACTGATAAATTTAGATGTTCATCATTGCACCCGTGCGAAGCCGGGGCGGGTTACTAGTCACGATCACTATCACTACATAATATTATAAAACAAAGTCGCTTTCGTCTGTCCGTCCCTATGTATGCATAAATCTTCATAACTACGCAACGGATTTTGAAGCGATGTTTATTAATAGATAGAAGTGATTCAAGAGGAAGGTTTTTATCTATACTAATATATAAAGCTGCAGAGTTTGTTTGTTTGTTTATTTGTTTGTTTGTTTGTTTGTTTGTTTGAACGCGCTAATCTCAGGAACTACTGGTCCGATTTAAAAAAATCTTTCAGTATTAGATAGTCCATTTATCGAGGAAGGTTATAGGCTATATTTTATTTTCAAAAGAATTAGGGATCTGCATGAAAATTGCGATTTTGTAAACCAAGGTGTAAAATCGAAAACCTATTTATGCGTGCGCTGCACAAACTATTGACAATAGAACAAAATGATGTACTACGGATTTGTAGGTCTTATAAAGATCTACAAAAAAGTCCGCGAGAGCACATATCTAACTATCATAGTTTAGTCACAATAACCGATTTTATGTTCATAAAAAATATGCATAGAGATAAGCACGGGTTCGAAGTACACGCGAGCGAAGCCGCGCCCAAAAGCTAGTGTATAATACATCCATAATATTGTAGAGAACTACTGATAAATTTAGAGGTTCATCATTGCACCCGTGCGAAACCGGGGCGGGTCGTTAGTAAAGTATAAATCCATAAATATTGTTTTATTTCTTTCGGTAATTCAAAATGTAATGATTACATCTAAACCAATATTGTTAGTTAGTTGCCAGTAAATAAAATTCAACACCATTAGTATTTTTACATAATCTTCTGTGTATATAAAAATGAATCTGTCTGTATGTTCTTTAAAGAAACGTAAACTATGCATTTGATCTTCAGCAAAGTGTTGTGCACGAGCCCAGAGAGGTTTCTAAAAAAAATACTTAAAAAATTAAATGTTGAGTAATGTTACTTCGAATTTATTTTAGTTAGTGGCATCACATGCTATAACAATACATTTGCTATAAAAGTTCACAATACAAAGAATATTTGTGAGACTTGTATTAACATAAAATCAATATCCACATTTGAATACATTTGCCATCTATTCATATGAGAAGACAGAGAGGCAATGCCAATAAACAAACCTAACATTAACTAAAATCCTACTAATATTCCTACTAATATTATAAATGCGAAAGTTTGTAAGTATGGATGGATGTTTGTTACTCTTTCATGCAAAAAGTACTGAACGGATTTGGTTTGGATTTGCTAACCTAACCGAGGTTAGGTGCAGGTTAGTTTTAGGTTCCCCCTCGATTGTGCCGTGGTGAGGGGGCTTGAGTGCCTTAATGATCCGTGGGGCCATGCCGGGCGGGCCCACGGGGAGAGGTGAGACGAAGAGCGGCACCCAGCGCCGCAGGGGACTGGGGCTCCAGGGACTCCTCTGTCCTCAGAGTTGCCTTGCAAGTCCTGGAACGCTGCGGTGCACCAACGCCCTTGGGTTGTCGCTAACCCGAGGGCTGACGGGCCTCCTTCTGCGAGGCCGTTATGTCGCAGAAGGGGGCTGCGGGGCGGGTCGCCAAGGAAGGAGCTCCGGTTGACCCGCGCCGCGGACGGAGGCAGGGGTGGAGGAGGGTCGTGACGATGCGAACCCCTTCTGCCCTCGCCTGAGAGGCCGGTGGGTCGGGGGAACCGCCACCGACGAAAGCCTCGATGACTGAGAGCGTCCCAGTGTACCGGGACGCCCTTTCTGACAGTCGTTTGCCCGCGTTGCGGGCACCACGCCGGGGCGTTTACGCGAACTTGTGGCACCCCAAGCGCGCCGTGTGAGGGTATACCGCTGGGGTTTTAGTGGGTAGACGACTCTTGGGTAGACGACCCTTGTCGGAGTCCCACATAATCACCGACCTCTCCCCCGGGGGGCGCTGGTATGCATAAAGCATTTCCCCAGCAACAACAAAAAAAGGTTAGTTTTAGGTTAACCGAACCAATAGGCCTTAAGCGGGTTGTCGAGAACGCCGTTGATTTTGGTGAGTAGCGTCCCGCTGATTACCATTTCTCCGTGTCCCGGAGCCCCACATAGCCCGTGTCCCCAACAGCCGGACATGCTCGAGGACTTCCTACCAAAAAAAAAAAAAGTTGGAGTTCACCAGTGGAAGAATCAACTGTCCACAATTTTGATGATGATAAAAAACTGTTATGTTAAGTTTGTTGCTAATTTAACAAGGTTTATACATAATATCCTCACCCTATTTCATCCCGGGTATGTCAATGCTTCTCAAACCTTAGTTGACCCACTGCTGAGTCGGGCCTCCTCTAACTACATGAAGCCTACCGTGCCACGCTGACCAGACGGGTTGGCATAGAAGTTTTCCTTCTCTTGCGGGCCTATTATTTCCTTTTGTCGGCTCTTACGACACCCTCAGGAAGAATTGGGGTGGCGACACTATGTATTCTAAATCCATCAGCACATGGTTGAACAATTCTGGCGGTTAAATCAGCCCTATTTAAAATACAGTTCACTTTTCACTTACATGTTCGAATGATAGAGTCAAGCATCTGAAATTTAAACCAATTCGCAAATGTACAGTCTTTGCCAATCTTTATGGCCGCTCGGAACTTAGCCGCAATACGTTGCGCACAACACAAAATCAGGTATCAGCGGGATGTATGTGGGCGGGGAAGCAGGGCTCGCCTGCGCGCGCCGTTTTTCACCCGCAAGCGTCCACCCGCGTGTTAGTGTGAGTGAGCTACGTTCATATTGGTTATGAAATGTACGATTCGCAAGTTCCTACCCACGGCTACATTCAGAGCGGCCATAAAGATTGGCGAGGACTGTAGATTGTACCTAATGTGGCTCGAAAGTAATGCGTAGCTCTTGAATTTGTCGATATGCTTTTACTTCACGTTTCAAAGCAGAATAAACAGTGAAATGGCGTTTCATTATTACATGCCACGTCTTTCGATTTGTATGCGAGTTATGTATTTTTTTCCAGTGTTTGGTCTCGCATTAACAGAGTGCGCAAGCATGAGCGGCGGATGAGCATTAAGGCCTGTTATCTCCTTCACACAATTATAATGGTACCGAGCCGAAATGACAATTGTTTGTATAAGCGCCATACTCAATATTAGCAGAAAAATTATGTAAACATTTAAATCACACATCGCCAGCGTTGGTTCTAATGTCGAATCCATTTATCACATCACATTGTATACTAGCACCTGACTGTGGCTTCTCCCTTTTTTATTTTTTCGTTGAATACCCGAACACTGGGGAAGTTCTTTATGCATACTACTGTCCCTCGGGAGTGGGGTCGGTGATTATGCGGGACTCCGGAAACCACCCGTCTATCCACTAACACCCCAGCGGTATACCCTCACACGACACGCTTGGGACGCCAAAGGTTCCCTTAAACGCATTCCACTCTGACGCCCCGACGACGCGGGCAAGCGACTATCGGACCTCATACATTGAGGCTTTCTTCGGGACTCCGGGGTGCGGATAACTTGTAATTATCGCCAACGGCGTTCCTCGCATCAGGGTCGCGGGTTGTGGATGTGGTGAATTAAATCAAATATTGTTTAATCTGTCAATAGAGCTCTAATGAGCCAACTTGATTAAATGAATTTTGATTTCGATTATCTCGATGCTAAAATTCATCAAGACAAGCAGCAAATTCAGCAGACAAACCGTTATTATGACAATTAAAATTTCCGAATTTAGCAAAACGTTTAAAATAATTTATTTTCCTGAAAAATCTGAAGCGTATCCAGAAACAAAGGTTTATTTTCCTGTAACAGGCACTGCGACCCAAATCTCTTTAAAATATTAGAACTTCAGCACCAGATCCAATATTTTTGTACAGCAATTTCCTGCTCAATATTAAGGTGACTCCCCAATTTCTTGCGACGTGATATAATTTTGTAGTGAAGTTGACAAAAAGAAATTACAAGGCCGATAACTTAGCCACAAGAGAAGGATAAGGTGAAGGTGATACATACAATGTCACCAACCCATGTCAACCTGAGGGTGTCGTAAGTACAGAACGCAAGAGGCAGATCACGTAGCGGCGTGTGAAGAAAAACTTAATACGAAAGTCTGTGCAAACACGTCTCACAGTAGGCTAATTACTCTCGAAGTAACTAGAGGAGGCTTGACTCAGTCGTGGGTCATTTATGGGCTGAATAGTAGTAGTAGTATGGTGGGCCCTATCAGAAGACCAGCGCTGTGGTATTTGTCCCGCATATGTCGCAGCATCATGCTGAGATAGGAGCCTTTTTGGCCTCGCACAGGTCTATCTATACAAATAAATAAAATTGGAGTGTCTGTTTGTAATAATAAAATAACCACTTTTTACTAAATCCGTAAGTATTTATACACAGTACATAGACCGAAATACCTTTTATTTTTATTTTTGTCTGTCTGTCCGTCTGTATGTTTGTCTGTCTGTCCGTCTGTATGTCTGTCTGTCTGTCTGTTTGTTCCGGCTAATCTCTGGAACGGCTAGACCGATTTAAACGGGACTTTCACTGATAGGTAGCTAATTTTAAAAGAAGTAACTTAGGCTACTTTTTTTAGACTAGCTTTGCCCCGCGGCGTCCCTCGCGCTACGACAATAAGTAAGCGCGGGTGAAATAGTATATAATAATTTAATTTTAAGATTCTTTTGTGTTAATTGTTTTATTATTATTTTTGCTTTTTTTTTGTCTTTTGTTTTTTTATTATTATTATTATTTGGTTTTGTTTTTGTGGTACCTGTGCGTTGCCCAAATAAATTCTTTCTTTCTTTCTTTCTTTCTATTATTATGCGAGTAAACGACACGATATTATTTTAGGTTACGCTTTCATCCGTGTCATTTCCTTTTGTCAGCTTTTACGACAACCTCATGAAATGGGGTGGTGACACCATGTATTCCGAACCCGGCACCACATGGATCCTATTTCTCTAGCCGATGCTGGCTAAGACCCCAGGGTCAAACCACAGCAGCTTACAAAAGATGTTCCGAGACCCTGAGGTTCGCAATGTTGAGAGGACCATTCATTTCTTTCCCTGCAGTCCAACATGACGGCTGTCTTTGAACTGTACAAAAGGATTTCACCCGGGAAAGCTGGTGAGGTGACTGTAGGCTTTCATGAAGCGTGACCTTAACATTTCATTCGGAAAGTTGAAAGCGGCCCTTGATTAACTCGGCACGTGCAATAGCTGTTCAGAATGGTTTTTGTTCATTCCCTATTGGTCATTTTTAAGCTGGAACGAGTTTTCATTGGACGGTACAATCCTTTATAATTAGTCGAAGGGCTTATGTGGATTCGAACTCGTTACAATTTCCGACCTAAATCGGAGATTTTCTGCTTGCCAAAACACTTTTGAATAATATAAACGCGATCTAAATGATGCTTCTTTGGCATTATTTATTTATTGAATGCCGACCGAACGATGAAAGACTTAGGTCGAAATGACGAGGTGATAAGAAATAGCTAAATGTGGCTGTAATAAATTTACAAGACATTTTCGGCGAGCCGTTAAATGAATGGTAATTTTATAAAAATCTTGTGAGTACCAATACTGCGTACAAAAAATGTTTTTAAATAGCATAAACGTGATAACCGTCATTTAGAATCAAATAGAACTTTGATACAACTAGATAAACACGGCTAACCTGGTCTTGATAAATCATATCTAAGACCCATCACCAGAACCACAACTGATACTAGCAGGTGAAAGTCGCTGTCCCCGTCGACTGTGCTGCCACCTTGCCGTGGTGAGGGGGCTTGAGTGCCTCAATGATCCGTGGGGCCATGCCGGCCAGGGCCTGCCTTGCCGGGCGGGCCCACGTGGAGAGATAGTAGATTTAGAAACTATACGACTCCATGGAGTCTGTGTGGTGACAGGTTTGGAATACATAGTGTCACCAGCCCATTCCATCGTAAGTGCCGATAAAAGGAAATAGCAAAGCCGATAACCTAGCCGCATGAGAAGGAAAACTTGATCCGAAACCATGTACCATCCCGTCTGGTCATCGTGGCACAGTAGGCTACTTACCCTATCTTGTAACTGGACGTGGCCCGCCTCAACAGTAAATAATATTCTTGGACATTTCACACAACGCCATCTCGTTCCAAGCTAAGCAACTTAATGCTTGTGTTATGGTATGTAAATACATACATATTATAGATAGAAATGACACCCAGACTTCGAGCCAGTGCCTCTGGTTTAGACAAAGACACTTGCCCGACCCCGGAATCGAACCCGGGACCCGTTGATCCAAAGGCGGCACATCTAACCACTAGACCAACGAGGCAGTCAAGTGGATCATCTATGGGCTGGATAGTAATAGTTTGCCATAGACGTCTAACTTATAACAACCACTTTTGACGGGGGTTAAACATTAAGATAAGGATAGAGTCGTCTACGTCTAAACTTCTCGCCTTCCTATTACGCCGCATTTTATAAATCTACCTTCAAATCTCACAGTTACAGAGTTACTAAGACTTTTTTTGTAATCATCATTACGCCCACCGTTCTAGAATGTTATACGGTTTATGTGAAAACAAGTTATATTTAAAGTTCTCGAAAGATCTTCAGTCGGTACTAGAATTCTGTAAATTGAGTATTCAGTTGGTTCAAAATTGTTATTACGGTTTTGCCTTCAAAATGGTTGCGTTATCGTATTCTTTCTTTCTAGAGGCAGTTTTTTTTAAACCTGCTTAGTAATTAGTATACTTAAAATTTAAATTAAGGATGTTAGCGTCGTCTAATTATCAGATGCTGTCGAATTTCTTGTTGAGGTTTTCACGGTTGTCTTCAAAAGTAGAAAGAAACAGTTAAATCTACCTCTTATAATTTATTTTATTGATAACCTGCCTCTGCACGAAGAAATCGCTCACGCGTCCAGAGTTCTTGCAGATGAGTGTCGAGCTTGTGATTTGATCAATTTAAGACTGGCACTCAAGCAGGTGGTACTTGCCAACCATCCTATCTATTTTTGTTGTTGTTGTTTAGTTGTAATCTCTGGGGTCCTGACCAAGGAACGTTCAATCACGCATTAGTAGAATAGGTATGTAGCGACCAACATGCGACATACTTTACACAATTTACCTGAAAAATGTGAACATATTAAATCAATCAACATCGCCTACTAATGCGAGAATTACCAAAAAATCCTACACCGCGATAGCGAAATTTTAAGAGCAATTCGCACAGTTAAGATTTCCCCGATTACAAATATCAGGGGATAGGCGCTGCGACCCCTAGCCAGACACACCACCTCGTCTGGCTGGCTGATCATCCCTTTGCGCCTAAAGGGATATACCATTAGGTATAGGTTTTGTAATACATTTCAAATTGTCATGGATACAGGCCTGGGGATTCAGGCAAAAAAGGGTCCGGCTAGTGTCTTTGTGTACACCAGAGGCCCTTGCTCTTGCCAGGGTGTCATTTATGTTCGCGAATTTCATGTTTGGAAACTGCTGACGCGATATAGGTTATAACTAGTGCAGGGGCAACTTATACACGGGGGAGTAGGGATTTCCCCCGCCCATCGGAGTGACTAGTTCCCGAGTTGGTTAGTGGTTTCTGGACCACTCGTGGCTTTCTACAGCCGAGTTCAGATGTCGGGTATACAATAGGACCAGAACATGGGTAGGGACACCCTGTTCTTACGCAAGGTCCTAGAGGGAAGCGCTTCCAAGCGCTTTGGTCGAACATCTGAGGGTAGAGCAAGGCTCCCCTCGCTAAGCCACTGTCGAATGGATCGATTACGAAGTTTCCCAAACGACAGATGGCCCGCGCAGACAATTTTGTGGTAGGTTTTAGTGGGTAAACCGTTCGCAATCACCATCTCATCGCGACCGGGACTCCCACACACCCCAGCCCCGTCCCTGGGCTGGGGACCTATAAAAGGTTTCCCCCACTATAACAAAAAAAAAAAAAAAAAAAGGGATGACATTTGAATAAAAAGAAACCGAATGGAAAAAGCACGCGTGTAGATTATACTACTACTTACAAGTAGTCAGCCCATATATGACATATATGAGTTACATGGAGGGTAATTGGCTTGCTGTGCCACGCTGGCCAGATAGGCTGGTACGAAAAAATCACAAACTGAAATAAAAATATTAAATGATAGATAGATAGATAGATTTCTTTATTGCCACTTAATTTTGTACATACATTTAAATAATTACAGAAAATAAAAACATAAAAAAAACTAGAAATAAGCAATGGCAATAGGCGTGGGCTCAGCAAATGCTGAGGGAGCTGCACTTGGCACAGCTTCACCCAGCGCTGGTTTACAGCCCAGACCTAACTACAAAAAAAAAAAAAAAAAAATTGCTTTTGCGGTCACATACCTACTTAACAAAAACATAACATTAAATAGCTAATTAATGAACTCTTATAAACGCAAATGAATTCTTAAAATTAATGCTTCGCTAAATAACACTTAGAATGATTTTGTTTAAACCATCACTATTTGCTCATATAACATTATTATAGAAATTATATTATCATTGCAAAAAAATAAATAAACAGAGAAATAGAAATTAGGTCGAGCGAACTGTGCAAGTTATTTGTTGTTTAATAAAAAGTATCTTCAATTTTTTTTTAAATCAAACTATAATGAAACTATGTTAGCTTAACTGGCAGATATTTTAAAGTAATTTTAAATTTATATTCGGTGTCATGCAAAAACGTTTTGGACAGGTGGCAAGCTGTCATATTTAAATGAAGATGTCATTGGTATTAGTACATTTTTAGGAAACCGAGATATATTAGAATTGTAGTAAAATTTCGTTGTACTTATAAAAATACAAGAATGCAGTCGGTTGTGACTTTTGAAAAACCTTTACCTCATCTGAGTTTAGCTGATTGGGATGGTCGGCTATATGGCTTGCAGGTATGCTTAATATATATAACACTAGCTTCTGCATGTAACATCGCCTCCGTGGGTATTTAATAAAAGCTACAACTACTCGGCCATGATCCACTGTGTGGTGGGGCCTCCTCCAACTACATGGAGGGTAATTAGCCTACTGTGCCAAGCTGGTTAGACGGGTTGGCATAGGATAATATGGGATGGTGACACTATGTATTCTAAATCAGTCACCACACGGAAATTGATGAATATTCGTGCTATTATGTGTTCCGTAATGTTTCTTGGGGGCTTATATGCTTACTTCTTTAGAATTTACGCCTTTTCCGTTGGTAAATCGTCATGGATCTCCTGGGTTATGTGGGATTCCGGGCGCGGAAAGTTCAATTACCGCAGGAGGTAGCTACCTCAACCTATCCTCGTCTGCCCGAAGCAGGGCATCGGGTTTCGCTGCCCGAACGGGGGCGCATGCGCCGCGACCCCCGGATTCTTGGCCCGCCTCATTTAGTGGAGCCCCGAGCTCCGAGACGGGCCCCTCCACTAACACGGTGCCTAAGAATGACTAAAGACTGGTTGAGTAATAATTTATATTTAGTCAACTAGTACTAAGTGACCAGCTGATGACTATAATTTTAAGAAAATAAACTTGTTTATGTTTCTGTAATTTTGCTCATAGTATCTTTAATTATGTACCGTGTGGTGACGGATTTAGAATACATAGTGTCACCATCCCATTCCATCGTGAGGATGCCATAAGAGCCGACAAAAGGAAATGACAATGCCGATAACCTAGCCGCAAGAGAAGGAAAACTTGATACGAAACCCTGTGCCAACCCGTCTGGCCAGCGTGGCACTGTGGGTCTATTACCCTGTAACTGGAGGAGGCCCGACCCAGCAGTGGGTCATATATGGGCTGAGTAGTAGTAGTAGTATATATTAATGGTAGGTACTTCCGATCCGTTCTTGTGAACGAGGTGAATGACCCACTACTGGGTCGGGCCTCCTCCAAATTCATGGAGGGAAATTAGCCTACTGCGCCACGCTAGCAAGACGGGTTGGCACAGGGTTTGTATCAAGTTTTCCTTCTCTTAGGGCTAGGTGATCTTGCGTTCTTTTAGTCGCCTCTTACGACACCATAAAGATGGTACGCGTTGGTGACACTGTGTATTCTAAATCCGTCACTACGCTGCGTACACATATATCAGAATAATTTCATCATTGGCCAAATATATTCTCCGGATTTTGCTGGCCTGGCTGCGACCATAAATTAGAGGAATTTTATTGGGCTTATCCCTCGGAGGTGCCATTGTAACTTATCTGTCGGCAGTCAAATGCAGAGTACCAACATTAGACTAATGGCTGGTTAACTTTTTATTTGCCTACCGAGTACACATTGGTAGGTAACTTTTATTGTAACACGCAGCTAAATCGTTACAACTTTGTGAACCGAACAAAACGTTCGGCATATTTGCTTTGTGTGCAGCAATTAGTGTTTAAATTTTTATGCATCTATAACATAATAGAGGAATTTAACATAATAAAGGATTTTATAGCCAAATGGACAGAATGGAATGCAATATGTCTGCAAATCGTTGGTCTAGTGGTTAGATGTGCCGCCTTGGATCAACGGGTCCCCGGTTCGATTCCGGGGTCGGGCAAGTGTCTTTGTCTAAACCAGAGGCACTGGCTCGGAGTCTGGGTGTCATTTCTATCTATAATATGTATGTATTTACAAAAAAAATGTATATATGTAGTTTATCATCCATCTCGTTACCATAACACAAGCATTAAGTTGCTTAGCTTGGGACGAGATGGCGTTGTGTGAAATGTCCAAGGAAAAAAAAAATATGGCACGTAGTCACTAGCGTGAAAATTGACAGCTGATAGCTCACATGGCGGGACCTGGTAGTTTGATCAAACCAGGCCAGACTCGGCATAACGAGAAGTATAGGTAGTTCAGTATAGGTAGTAGGTAATGACGCAACGTGGTGGACTTAAGTGGGTAAACCGGCTGCACCTTGCCGTTATCACGCGGCTGGGACTCCCACATACCCCAGCCTTTGCTCCGGCCTATAAAATGTTTCCCACACGTTACAAAAAGATTCGGTTTAACCCGAATGATGTTTGAAAAAATAATACCAACATTATAACATATATTCTGTAGCACTAGGATGAGGTTCAAACAATAAACTCACCGTATGCTATGGGGTTTAAGTTGAAGGTTGCAGCACACGTGTCAGTCACGTGTCGCAAACCCTGTCAAAATGAAATAATGCCACTAACAGTACCTACAATGGCTCCGTTCAGCAGGCAACTCTCAATTCTTCCCTGATAGAGGTCTGACGACAAAGCAGGAATACATCCAATAGTGACGTCATTCCTTAATTCTGTAAGGTGGTTACCAAGCCGCTCAGTGAAAAGGTTACTCGCGTCTAATTTTTTGAACAATAAATGGTGACGGGTGTAAAATAAACAAAGTAAGACAGGAGATTTGTTCCCTGTAGAATCGACCTAAGACAAAACTGACGAATCAATTAAAAATTAAAATAGGTAAGCGTTTATATAAATGCCTGCACAGACTCGAAAGCAATGTTTTGCATGCAAGTGACAATGTTATAATTCGAATTAAAATGCTTTCAACATTTTTAAAGTTGTTGAAATAACGAATCTATCGGAATGGAAAAATAATCCTGATATAACATAATACATATTTATATTTTTAGATAAACCGAAAGAAAAAAAAATCGACAATAATTTTACTTATTTACCTTTTGCAATTTAAATAGACCTAAGACGAGAAGGTGTGAGTAATTATTATATTATTTTTGGACAGAAAGCCAGACGAAAATGTTTCCAGAAAAATAAGAGGTTTTTTCATTATTAGCAGTCATGAAACAAAAGTCTTTTTCTCCAAAATGTGATGTCTGCCGTTGGCACTACACATTGCCATTCGTGTTCGTATTGACAAATTAAGTTAATATGTGGTTATGTGTGTAAAGTTCACACAGCACAAAAAATAGCCAACGTAAGCATAGAAAAAAGTATATTTCTTATTCTTAAAATTATTAGAAACCTCACTCTGTGCTGTCATAAAAAAATGATAAACGATACTCCCAGAAACTTGCAACTCAGCTGTCGAATCCTCAACTTACCGGATCCCATTGCCAAGGTTGAAGTTTTTCCAAAGAGCGCCTGTGGGAGACGTATGATTGATTACCTCTTTAGCTACATCCTTGTCAGTTTTATAGTAAACACCACTTGAGTTCATCGCCTCTTAGGATTCGAGATCAATATTGTCCATAGATAGTTAGTAGGCGTTTAAAGAAGGGCACCTTGATGGCTACATCTGTTTCCAAGTTTTTAGGGTACTATAATATGTTGATACCAAGCTTTGAATATGGGTGGATTTTTAAAGTAGGGAATGGAAATTTAGATAAATACTTCTAAACATAAAATGTTAACTGACTTCAAAATAGGCATTAAAAAAGCGAACACTAACGAATAGATAAAAAAGTCGGTGTCTTAGACGTACTTAGGTCAATTCAAATTGACAACGACTTCAAATCGTTGTCTATTTATTGCTCTTTGGGCAATATTACCTAGGGACGGTAACATTTTGGTTAACAGCTTTTATTTTTAGATTTTTCTAACAACCTAATCAATTCAAATTCAAATAAGAGGTGTATAAATCGGTCTATAAATTATAGTTATTATGTAACAAAAATAAAAAAAACATGCAAGTGAATTGAGACCCTCCACCTTTCTGAAGTCGGTTAAAGGCGTCCAAATAAACGATGACATGTTGTATAATTTAATTTATTCAACGATTCAAGAACTGATTCTTTTATCTCTTTTTTTGTTTCAATTATTTATTTGCTAGTGATAATTTAGAGACATTTTTATTCCGTTGAACCCACCGAATAGCACGAACTATTCACATTTAACTCAAAATATCACCGCTTAGGATTCATGATGACACAGAAATCCAATCAACATCGCACTAAGAAGTGTCTGCGAAAAGTTTTCACTAAATTCGATCACAAATTGTTGTGAATTACAGCCATATTTAGAACAAAAACTCGATTAGTATTCATAATATAGGATTGCTTGGGTTTGCAATTTACATTTCAAATTAGATCAAGACCTGCAATATCTGAAAATTAAATTAAATGTAAATTATACTTTCTTAGTTTCTTCAATTAAACTTTCTTTTATTATATTAGTATTTTTATTCTAAACTATCGCTAGTTTAGCCGGTGTGGGTCGCCCCACACCGGCTTCGTGCGGGTGCAATGATGAACCTCTAAATTTATCAGTGTTTCTCTACAATATAATCTATTATTATACTTAAAAACTTTCCTCTTGAAGCACTTAATCTTTTAAATAAACAGCTTAAAAATCCGTTGCGTAGTTTTAAAGACTTAAGCATACCAACTTTGGGACGGACAGGCGACAGCGACTTTGTTTTATACTGTGTAATGATAATCAAATAATAATTAGATTAGTGTGGTTGTACACGGTCCAAGTAAGATTTCGATGCGCGAGTACAAGCACAAGCTACTGGTACAAGTTACTCACTTGGACTCAACTGAAGCAAATAAAGACGCGAGTAAATATCTTCGCACGCAAGCAAATAACAGTGTGCACAAGTTATTTGCTCGTGATCCAGATCACTCCAGAGCTACAGGTGCTCACTCGCTCGGAGTTGAATCGCATCTCCTTAAACGAAAATTATGTAAAATCATTTATTAAATATTTAATTTGACTAGTATTGCTAGATTTACTAAGACAATTATAAATTTTCTCGGGGGTTTCCCTCAAATGGTATTCTCCAAAATATATCTTCACCTGACGTATGAGCAGTAAGAAACACATCTTGAATTGTCGAAAATCCTCAGAAATGTGTAACTATAAAAATCGGCTGGTTCGGGAGCACTAGATCCTGTTCAAGGAACATGCGAGAGGAACAGGCGTGGCCATCGTGTGGAACAGTTGCACGGATGACTCGCTCTGGTACACGCTCGAGTCGCTGAATCCGCGTGTGTCTTTCCTCAGTGGTTTTATCCGGCTTCCTCAGTGGTAATTTACTACTTGATGTAGCCGCAAATTCCTCGAGGGGCGACCGTGTACCACTGCGCGTGCTGGTACACTCCAGGGGCGTAGCGTGCCATGGTGGGGCCCCGTATAAAAAAATATTTGCGGGCCCTTTGAAGGGTAAAGATTTCACACAAAATAAAAACAATGTGTGCATAAAAATGGTAGAAATATTTATTCATCATAATTATCTATCTGTCACTTCTTCTAAAATTTTGTCCAACAATTTTAATTATAGATACACTCTCTTTGCCTTTTTTTCGGCAAACTGATTTATTATATGATTTATAGCTGATGATGATTTTATTTTTTCTAAAGTTTCTGCCTCTATTTAAATTACATATTTTTACTTTTTTCATTTCTGAAATAATAAAAAAATTGGGAAGTTTTATAAATTTTTGCTTACGCACGCCCCGTAGTCCGGGGGCCCCGTATAATTGATACGGCTGATACGGCGGTAGCTACGCCCCTGGTACACTCTCTGCCACGGTGAAGCGACGACGGCTCAAGACCGGCCTTCGTGGAAATCCGTAGGGAGGCCTACGTCTAGCAGTAGACTTCTAATAGTGATGATAATTTCACAATATCCATACACAGTAACGACATAAGCCAGTAAAATAATAAATTTATACAAAATATCGTTACCGCAGTGTTTCGTATAGCCGAAGAGCAAATGTTTTCAATGTCTGGCGCAGTGCCCAATACAACCGATAAATTTGCATAGACAAACATTAAACCATGTAGAGATAATACTGGACACAATGTTTAAGCACAAAACGAGAGATATTCTTGTTGGCCGGCTGATAAAACGACTGCAATAATTCAAGATATGGAAAGGCTCTTGCTTAATCATTGTAACTTCTACGTACTTAAATTTTATCTATCTTTAGTGTACAGCTAGTATTGTATTATTTTAAAAGTGACTGAAATGTTTCGTCTTATGCGTTCGGATTTCTAATTCAGAACAGATTTGAATAGCTTTTTGTTTATTTTTTTACGTCGAGAAACCTCATGGGTGCCTTTAGGGACTAGCCGGGTTATGTGGGACTCCGGGGCGTGGAATGAACTACTAGCGCCCCGGTCTACCCACTAATAAACTGAACGGCGATCCGCGACTGCCCGAACCAGGGCCACGGGAGTCACTCCCCGATGGGGGAGCATGCTTCGATGCGGGAAGTATTTACCGTCCCACGTGCGTATTCCGCGCTTTAGAATAAATACCACTCCTACTTAGCCTATACCACCCACCCACTGCTGCGTTGGGCCTCCTCCCATTACTTACAACCTGCTGTGCCACTCAGCCCAGTCAGGTTGGCACAGGATTTTGTATCAAGTTTTTCTTCTCTTGCGGTTTGAGGCTTTGTCATTTCCTTCTGTCGGCTCCTACGACACCCTCAGGGTGGAATGGGGTGGTGACCCTATGTATTATAAATCCATCACCACACGGATAGAGAATTAGACTCTATACCTGTATGAAAATGACAAGGACAAGAGGTTACGTGTGCGGGACAATCCCGCATACGTGATTACATCCGCACGCTAGTAACGATGCCATTATATCGCGTATCGCTTTTAAAATCTAGTAGCGACATCTATTTGCAAGTAAAAGGAACTAACGCAGTTTGATGTCAACGCAGATGAAGTTGCGAGTACATGATAGTCGAATACAAATAAATATCTGAAATATGATCATAACGCGAATTAAGAAGGTGCACCGTTACTTATCGTTGGCTTTTCCCAATTTGTCGTCGGGGTCGGGGCCCGTCTAACATTTGGTTAGCTAAACCCATAACCCCCAACTTTGGGACTATAAGTTTTTTTTAAATAACGAAACCACTGCACTAGGAATAACCTGTATCGCGGGGACAGTTTACAAACATGTAATTCTCGAAAACAAATGACAGAACGGCAGCCAAATGTTACAAAGTATCCAATACATCCAATATCCTGCCACAGACATTGCTTGACATGCATATCCATGCCTGGCGCTGTTCACTAGGCTTCATATTATTTATTGTAGTTACTCATAAAATACCTTTAATACAAATATACCAGTACATGGGCCAGCTTTACTCAAAATTGACCAACTTGGTTAACAGATGTCGCTGGCAACGACTTGCTATTAAAAGTCGTGTACTTTTCCTACAAAGGAAATATGAGACTAAATCTTACTGAAAAGACAACTATTTCCAATGTACGTAGAGTAAATATCTCCAGCGCTCATAAAAACACGACTCCCGAGGGTTTCGTAAGAGCCGACAAAAGGAAATGACAAGGCCGAACACACTGGCAAGCCATTTGGCTAGCCAGCGTGGCACAGTCGTCTAATTACCCTCCATGTACAGGGACGGATTAAGAATACATAGTGTCGCCACCCCATTTCATCCTGGGGGTGTCGTAGGAGCCGACAAAAGGACATGATAACCTAGCCGCAAGAGAAGGAAATCATTCATCATTTCAGCCAAAAGACGTCCACTGCTGGACATAGGCCTCCCCCAAGGATCTCCACAAAGGCCGGTCCTGGGCCGCCCGCATCCACTGCTTTCCGACTTTTTTTTTTTTTCACTTTTCCACTCCTTTCACAGAGAAGGGAAATTTAATACGAAACCCTGTGCCAACCCGTCTGGTCAGCGTGGCTCAGTAGACTAATTACCCTCCTTGTACTTGGAGGAGGCCCGCCTCAGCAGTGAGTCGTCTATGGCCTGAGTAGTAGTTACTACTTACTCGGCTAAATTAGGAGTTCCACTAAAAGTGTGCAATTGTTTTTCGCCCTAAGGTAGCGTAACTTAAATGCTATATTTGCTTGTAAGGTCACCGCTGATACCAGAAGAGCTGACGCCTTTGATCTGCGACACGGCTCTCATCAGCTCCGCAATGAGACGAGGATCAAAACCGAATGGGAGAGCTATCACAACAACAACAGACTCAGAGCCAGGTATTTCTTTAATTAGGGTGAACACACGCTTTACTCGTCGGCCGAATGGAACGCAACGAATTTTATAATTCTAATAAAATAAATAAAATAAAAAATAAAATAAAAAAGCCTTTTATTTCCTACAAATTAATTTTTACATATGATTTTTGCATTATCTTAACTTTAACTAATTAAAATTAATACCTACTTATTTTGTTTAAGTCCTATATTATGTAGCTAATTACTGTTTTTATTTACTAGTATTATTATACTTGTTTGACACTATATACTATTTAAACGCTTAACTAATTGATCTTAATACCTACTTATTCTTAATTATTTTCTATATTATTTACCTATAACTATTTTATTTACTATTATTAATATACTATATAATATTTACTAATAGATAATATGGACTATTATTATTAGCTAGCTTGGTTAGATTTTAGATACCTAAATAATATAATTTGTAGGAACCCCATTATTGGGTGAAGGCCTCCTCCAAAGATGCCCATTTGTCTCTGTCCTGTGCAGTCTGTCTCCAGTTTGGGCTGGCTACTTTTTTGATCTCGTCGTCCCAGCGACTCTGTGGTCTTCCTCGCTTTCTTTTACCTGGAGGTCCATTCCAAAAAGTCACTTTTATGGTCCATCTTCGGTCTTTAAGCCTCGCGACATGGCCAGCCCATCTCCATTTAAGTTTTTGTGCGTATTTCAATGCATTTGTTGCTTTGGTTTTTGATCTTATTATTGTGTGTCGTATTTTGTCTGATTTCTTTAGTTTAAGCATGCTGCGCTCCAGTCCTCTTTGACAGGTGGTGATTACATTTTTTACTTTTGAAGTGAATTTCCAGGTCTGGCAGCCATAAGTCAAACTTGGAAGAAGGCTGGAATTCATAATTTTTGTTTTTATGGTAATAGGCAGGCCACTTTTAAAGATTTCCTTTAAACTCCAATATTTGTTCCACGTTTGTTGTATTCTTCTTTTCACTTCTAGTTCGTTATTTTTCGGATCAAAACTAATTTGCTTACCTAGATAGATGTATGAATCTGTATATTCGAGTGGCACTTTATCTATTGTTAATATTCTTCTCCGCCAATTTGTCATTGCCATAGTCTTAGAGAGATTCATTTTCAGACCCACCTTGATACTAGCTGTATGTAAAGTTTCCATCATTTGTTGTAACTGGGTGCTGGATTCTGATAACAGCACTAGGTCATCTGCGAATCTTAAGTGACTTATGTATTCGTCCTTTATATATAGGCCTGACTTACTCCAATCTATCTTCCTGAAGATAGCCTCCAGAATGGCTATGAATATTATTGGAGATAAGGGGTCGCCTTGCCGTACGCCTCTTTCTATAGCAAAACTTGGTCCTAGAGTTTCTAGCTTAATTTTGCCCATGTTGTTTTTATATACGCTCTTTATGACTTGTATGTATACATCTTCAACTCCCTGCTGTTTTAGGCTTTCCCATATACTTACATGCGTTACTGTATCGAATGCTTTTTGATAGTCAATAAACGCTATGTATAGCGGTCTTTGTTGTTCTTGGTACTTTTCAATGATTTGTTCAAGTGTGTGGATATGGTCCACTGTTGAGAAACCTTTCCTGAAGCCTGCTTGCTCTATTGGTTGTTTTAATTCCAATGTGCTACTGATTCTTTTATTTATAATGGCTGAGAAGAGTTTGTAGAGGCTCGGGAGTAAGCTTATTGGTCTGTAGTTGCCAATATCTTTCGGATCACCCTTTTTATAAATGAGTATGATGTCCGATTCAGACCATTGTATGGGCGTTTCGGTCTTTTGCAGTATTAAGTTAAATAGTTCCGCTAGTGGTCCGGCTAATGTTTTGTATGCTAGTCTTAATACTTCATTTGTTATGTTGTCCGATCCAGGGCTTTTTCCCAATTTTAAGTTATTTATTGCTTCTTGGACTTCCATTTCGTCCACTGGTTTTATACTGATTTCGTCGTTATTTTCGTTGGTGTTTGAGATGTTATTATTTTGGATGTTATCACTGTATAACTTTCTATAGAAGTCTGTCGCCGCATTGATAATGGCAGTGCGCTTGCACAAAGTTCTGTTGTCTTTTCTTAATCCTTCTATCCAGGTCTTGTTCGTTCTAAGTTCCTTAAAGGCCTTCTTTGTGCTTCCTGTGTGTTGTAGATGTCTTTCTATAGTATCTTCTCTGTATTTCGCGTAATCTCTTTTTATATATTTATTTGTTACTTTATAGAGGGCGGAAAGCTCATTTCTCATTGATCTCGATTTATTTATTCTTCCTTGTAGTTCTTTTCTTCTTTTCAGTAATAGAGCGGTGCGATCTGATAGTATTTTGTGGTGTCTATGTGGCTCTCTTCCCTTTTCTTGAGCTTTTTGCAAGCTTTGGCTAATAGCATTTACTATTTTGTCGTGATAAGTTTGTATTGAAGTATGTTCCAAGTTGTAAGAAGGGTAGGGTAGCATTGAAGTTAAGTTTTTGTTATATCTTACTACTTCGTCTTTGGTCTTTAGTTGAAAGTTGTTTTTGTTTGTAAATTTTACTCTACTTTGTTTTTGTTTGGCTATTTTTAATGATGATCTAATTAATCGGTGGTCTGACGGATAGTTTAAATTCAGGACTTCAAAGTTATTGAATAGATTTGGTTGGTTGGATAGTATATAGTCGATCTCATTTTTGTGTTGTCCATTTGGGGATCGCCACGTCCATCTCCGGCTACGTTTTTTCTTGAAGCATGTATTGATGATAGTTAGATTGTGTTCAAGTGCGTAGTCCACAAGTCTCTGTCCTCTATCGTTTCTTTCACCGTCCCCATGTTGATGCACTGTTAAGTATTCACCTTCTTTAGGAGCACCTACCTTCGCATTAAAGTCGCCCATTAGTATAATATTCTTATGTGTTATTTCCATAGCTTTGTCGATAGTTTTATAAAATTCCTCTATTTCTTCTTCTTTTGCGGATTCGGTGGGTGCGTATACCTGTATAATGGATAGATTAAATTCATGAAGTTTTAAATTTAGCATTGCCACTCGTTCTGTTAGGCCGATGAAGCTTTCAATGTTGTTTTTAAGAGACTTCTTAATAATGAAGCCTACTCCAAATTTACCTGGTGTACATCCAATGTAGCAGAATATTAAGTTATCATATTCCTCTATTTTATTACCAAGTCTTCTGATCTCTGAGATACCGATTACGTCATAATTTATTTTCTTTGTTGCTTCATTTAGCTCCAGCCAGCGTTCATGTGAAGATAGGGTCCTGACGTTGTAAGCAGCGATTTTTAATTGGGTTGTGTTTTTGTTTTGTCTGTTCACCATCTGTTTGGCTTTTTTTGGAGGGTTTTGGTCGTAATCTTCCACGGTGACCAGCCGGGTTGGAAGATGTTTTGTGTTGTTTATGTTCTGTTGTTTGTTGAAGGTCATCGTGTTCGTGCAGGAGTAGGAGGAGGGGTTTAATTGCTATACGTTGCTGGTCTTGGCATCGTTTTTCTGCTCGGTTGTTGTATTGTTATTTTTGTTTATCAAGAAGTTAAGCATGCTCGGCTTTATGACTCCATCAGATAAGCTGTTTGACCTTTGTGGTTTTGAATGCTGCGTTCGGTTCTTTTTTTGGAGTTGTGTGTTGGTATGGTCTTTTGAATGAGGATCTGCGATTGGTGTATTCTCTGGTGATATTGGGAGTGATCTTTTGTTATTCGTTTTTAATATAATGAGTTTATCATATTTTATTTTCACATTGTTGCCTTTTTCTATTTCTATTTTCGCCTGTTCTTGTAGCTCTCTGCGTTTTTTCAAAACTTGTAGCGGGTAGTCCTCTTTCACATAATATTGTGTGTCTTTTAATAACCCCTTTTGCTTCATAATATTTATTTTTATTCTTAGCGTTGAAAAGATAACAATAATTGGACGAGGTCTGTCTCCTTTTGTCCCAATTCGCCTTGCCTCTTGAATATCTCTGAGTTCTATGTCAGTACCGAAGTGATGTTTTATAAAGTTCACGATTTTATTTAGAAGGTTATCGTACGACGATTCATTCTCCTCAATGCCAAAAAATACTATATTTCGTTGTCTTGCTTGTTTTTCTAAAAAATATATTCTTTTCTCTTGGTTTTCTACCTTCTCCTTCAGTTTATCATGTTGATCCTGCAGTTTGAAAATTTTTTCATCTAATATTTTGTTGATATTCTGTGTGACCCGTTCTGTAACTTTGTCTGCACTTTTACGAATCTCAGATTTTTGTTCGTCTAGTTCTTTTTGTATGTTTTTAAGTGCAATCATAATTTCTTCCATGATTATCGATTTATTGGTTTTGATTTGGTACTACTAGAGTTCTCCAGTGGTTGATTCGTGTACTACTTGGTGTATGTGCTACTTTGTGCGTGTGGCGCCTTCTCTTAATATTCCCTGGTACTGTTTATACTGTACCGTAGGTAGCTTGCTGGGTCCTGATATAGTGTAGGCTGTGTTGTAGGTGTAGTTCAACGTAGTTTGTACATGACACTATAGATGGCGCGGCTTGATGTTCAAAATCGATGTGTCATGCAACATGCAGTTTATTGCAAATCTTTTTTTTTTACTATGAGTTTATGTTCAGAGTTGGAATTACTTCTGTATGTTATAATGGGTAATGATATAAATCAGAGTAATAATTACACATTTCTGCACTGATTTGTTTCTGTCACACTTCAAAAAGGTTCTTGAAAACACTAAGCACACACGAAGTTTTGTCCGAAGGTTCTTTCGTGTTTTATTTCGTTAGTTCGTTTAATTCTAATAAAATCCTATAAAACTTCACACACCTGTCTGCGTAGAATCAACTGAATCTGGAAGAAATCTGAGACGAATTCGAATGACGGTTGATTCAGTAGACTCGGCAGATGCGGTCGTGTGCCATTAAATGTAATGTTAATGGTAAATAGTAAATTTATATTAACATGTCAAAGGAACTTAAATGAGCCATTTGAATAAATAGATTATTTATTTTGATTTGGATTGTTTTAAAAAAACGCAGATTCGTTCGGCTCAAATAGGTGTGCGTTCACCTATTTGTGTGAGCAACGACGCAATGGATAGCTATTAATTCGCGGACTTGTATTTGATTGGCCCTGACCCAAGGCCTAGTTGTCATTCATGCGTTAACGTGTTGTGTGTTTCTCTCATCTGGCGAACTTGCTCCCACTATGCTGTTAAGTGCTTTTTGTAAACAAACCCATTGATTTGAAAAAAGCAACTACAGAGTTTCTTGCCGGCTCTTCTCTGTAGAGCAGCATTCCGAACCGGTGGTAGTTTCAGCATGAATGTGGATGGATGTAAGGGTTGTGGAAGATGAAGAGAGATGGATGGATGGATTGTAAACATGAGAAATTGTGTATGAAAGGTGTGACCGTAGATACAGATAGGTGTGTATGGAGACTACCACCTAGCGTGGGACAGGGATCGTAAGATGATGATGATGATGATAATGGTAACTGTAAATATGACGATTTATAAAAGTTTTGTGATAAAACCTACGTAAATAAAGTTAATTTTGAGTTTGAGTTTGAGCTGTATAGTGTTTTTGTAAACAAAACAAATCATAATAAAAAAGCAACAGACAGAGATTCTTGCCCGCTCTTCTAAATTCTAAACTCACCACATGGAGAGGTAGTATTAAGAAATTGCAGTACCAAGTTTCAAACTACGTTTTTATATATTCCGGGTTTAGAGTTTTTAATTCCTTTAGTCGCTTAGTACAAAATTTAATTGATGGAATGAAAATTAAGTGGTGATCTGCTTGTACGCTTAGGATAGTCACCTCCATCGAGCTGAATTTAGCTCTAGTAAAGTCCCGCCAATAATCGATATATTAGTCATAAGAATTTCACTTCCTCGTCAGAGCGAGTTATCAGACTGGTTCATAATTATATCGATTCCGGCTTGAAACCTGTATTGAGTTACTAATCATAAGATGAGTGATTATACCTCTGGATACCAATTAATTATTAATAGTAATAGAAAAGTTACTAATAATAACATATCGCTACAAATTTGAACGCAAATCAAAATACATTGTTTCAATAATGCATTTTGTCTTATCTACTATTAGCGACCAGCCCCGGCCTCGCACCGGTGCAATACCATATTATGCATGTATTATACATGTAAATCTTCCTCTTGAATCACTCTATCTATTAAAAAAAACCGCTTCAAAATGCGTTGCGTAGTTTTAAAGATTTAAGCATACATAGGGACGGACAGACGACAGCGACTTTGTTTTAAACTATGTAGTGATAGTGATTGTAGCCCATATATGACCCACAGCTAAGTCGGATCTCCTCTCATTACATGGATGGTAAGTATTCTACAATACCAAACTGGCTAGATGGGTTGGCACAGGGATTAAATTTCAAGTTTTACTTCTCTTACGGTCTTACATCTAGTGTACGGCCTTATCATTTTCTTTTATCGGCTCTAACGAAACTCTCACGATGGAATGAGGTGGTGACACAGTGTATTCTAAATCCGTCACCACTTGGACGGAATGTGTCTTAAAGATCGTCTAGAAATAGAAATAAGGGAAAAAACATAAGTTTCCAGAATAGTAGGAATTGGTGCCTTTGAGTAATTGTAACATTGCGGTTTCAAAGGAAATTGTTACCGCAAAAGTTTTACTCTAACCCGTTTATTTTTTTTGCAATTATCATCATCATTTCAGCTCATAAAGGACCCACTACTGAGTCGGGCCTCCTCCAAGTTCACGGAGGGAAATTTTCCTACTGTGCCGCGCTGGCAAGACGGGTTGGCACAGTGTGTATTTCAAGTATTCTTTCTTTTGCGGCTAGGTGATCTGCCTCTTGCGTTCCTTTTGTCGCCTCTTACGACACCCTCAGGACGATATGGGTTGGTGACATTTTGTATGCTAAATTCGTCACCACTCGGATTTTTAAGACAGTTTTTTTTTGCAATAGGGTATACGAGATAGAACAATGGAAGTCTACTCTTCAAGAGCTACTTGATCTTCTTGATCGTGAGATGGCAGGGCTGAAAGAAGAAAAGGCATCTACTGAGAGAGAATTGGAACAGCTTAACCTGCCGCTCTTGGTATGCTCCGAATGTCTCTCCAACAGAGATGGGAGAAGAAGTACTGAACTTACTTACGATCTAGCCGACACAGAGCTGAAAAAGGTAATACTCAAAAGCATATTATTCTTACCAATAGCACTATGGCTAAATTGACCAGAAAGACGTAATCTAGCAGCAGTGGATGGGAAAATTAACGTTGTCTCAATAGGACTGGGAACAGGAATTCAATATTTTGATCCATGAAATTGTACGAGCCTTGAATCTGAAGACTGCCTCGTTGGTCTAGGGGTTGGATGTGCCGCCTTTAGATCAAGGGGTCCCGGGTTCGATTCCGGGGCCGGGCAAGTGTCCTTGAGTAAACCAAAGGCATTTGCTCTGAGTCTGTGTGTCATTTTTCTTTGTGAATTTCATGTTTGTAAACTGCTCCCGCGACGCAGGCTATGACACTACTGCAGAGGTCACGTTTTAAAAAAATAACTTTGGACGTTTGTTGACATGAGAAGCAACGACCTGCTAATTTGTGGTCATGTTATAGCTTACGAAACCATGTGTGTGCTTAAGTATACTACTACTAGCCCATAAATGACCCACTGCTGAGTCGGGCCTCCTCCCATCACAGGGAGGGTAATTAGCCTACTGTGCCACGCTGGCCAGACACCTGGTTGGCACAGGATTTCACTTCAAGTTCTCCCCTTTCTAGCGGCTAGGTTTACGGCCTTGTCATTTCCCTTTGTCTTCTTTGGTCTTCGGGATAATTAAAAAATATATGTTGTTATTTTTTCGATTGCTGTTCATGCACACACTACAATAAAGCATATTTACACTCTTTTTAATTTATTCAATTTTCATTTTTAAACAAACACGCACGACGCGACACACAGCGAGCGGTGAGGTAGCCCTTTGTTAAAGCACTGGCCGAACCAGTATAAACCGGTTTCGATCCGTACGTAACGAGCCGCCAGTGCTCCCGCACACACGCACATCATACTTGTAGTGGTGTACCCACCGTGGCGCTATTCTTAGAAGGTTTCCCTCTGTCCTTTATCTACTCCTGTGCCGTAAGCGCGGGGACCGCTGGTTGACCATGCGCCGTACAGCTTTCGTGAGATTGTCCCGAGGCGATGCGTTTACGTTACGAATCTGATTAGTGTGCTTTGCAGTAGGGTGCCGATCCCTTTCCGAGTTGATAAGTGTGCTTTGTCCTTAATGCGGCTACATTCAGACCGGACATAAAGATTGCCACGGACTGTACGCAACGCTCTGCTAGCGCTGGCGCTCTGTTTGACAGTATATTACAATAGTAGTACAACACATCTCGGCGTCATAGCGCGCCGTCATCAGTTTAGCGCTCTGACGCGCGTCGAGTACGCGTTCTGTGTGCCGAAGCCTTTAGAATCACCGAGTTTCTAGTTGAGACAGAATTAGTCTTCATTTCTTGAAGAATTAGGTGACGGGTCAAGGTGCTGTAGTTCCATTTCCGAAACAATGTTAAAAATCTTTCGCTTTGCCATAGCTTGTTTGTAGGGTGGAAGTTTGGCTACCGTTTTACTCATACTTAAAAAGAAAAGATCTACGTCGTTCTTGAGATCCTGCTTATCATTATCTTGTAATAAATGTGACATTAAGAGAGCTGATGCTGACATTTGCTGGGTATTCGTAGATTGTATTTCTCCATTTTCTTGTACTCTACTGGTATCGCCCTCAACATAAGCGCTTCCAAAACCGAAGCAATTTTCTGATTGTGCGCTCTCTTCAATTTCTTGTACATCATCGTCGCTGGATTGGTCTCCGAAAGGTAAGTGTTTGCGATCAACGAAAAACGGTGGCAAAAACGACATTTCGTCTTCGTATTTCCATTTTTTTATTATTCTTCTTGAGCCACCTTTGATTTTTCTCTTGTTCAGAGCCCTTCTATAGGCATCTCTTAAGCTTTGCCATCGTTGTTTGCAGGCAGCAACTGCAAAAGAAAAAGCAAATTTTATTAGGTACGTTGTTTTTAACTCAATTCCTAGAAAAAATTTAAAATCGAAGTAACTCAGATCTTTTACGCTCTTACGCTGCTCAACCAATTGTAATAAATTCCCGTAAAAAGTAGTTGCGCTCTTGGAAATACATATGCCACGGTCTTTTGTGAAGCACGGGATTATATTTTGTAAAAGGAATCGACGGTTTGTGAAGAATACAAACCTTAAGATTTCTTAGGTTTTCCCGATTATTACACATTGTCAATAAAACACTTAACGGATTTTTAATTAAATAATTTAATATGCACGCATCAATACAAACCTGCGTTTATGGTAATCCAAACTCTTAATTACAAAATTATGTGTTGGCACGCCTAAGCCGGTCGAATTAATATCGCAAAAGTCGAAACATTGCCAATTATTCATTGCCTACACTATTTGATAGAGGTACACATTGCGTAAGTACAGCGAAGGGAGCCTTCGCTCAATCAGTTTATATATTGTATCGTAGCAAAGTGTAGAAATATATTTTATTTAAATGTCATAGTAACAGTAGGTAACAGACAGTTCTCGTTAAAATTGGGAAACGGTTTTTTACCCCCACTGAACAAGGACGACACAATGGTCAACAGCGGAGCTCCTCTATTCATTAGCAATTCTTGCACGTATATCATTGCTATTAGTCCGGGGTCCCCCGTACATTGATTTCACTTGATTACTATCAAGCTAATTTTTCGTGAGTAGCTTCATTTTCATGAGATGCCCAACATTTTCTTGTCGACAACTCATGATTGTGGTAGCTAACGGAGGTAGCAAGGGTGAAATATGTTGATTTTATGATTCTAAAAAAATTATTACTAACCGGGTGCTTTTTGGTATATCCGATGATAATTATCTAAATTATTCGAAAATGTATCTGTCCTACAAAATGTATGGTTTGATCAAAGAGTCCTCCACTTCCAATATGTATCGATAACGAGGTCATCAAAAATGATTACTAACCAGCTGGTTTTTTTTATTTACTTAATAAATATGTATATTATTTAACCGTCATATTGTCCTACAAGTTGCGTGGTACGTTATCCCGGTCCTACACTCAAAAGTTGTTCTACAGATCATAGAAAAAAAATTATTAGTATCAAGCTCAATCTTTGTGAATAGCTTTGTTTTGATGAGACGCCCAACATTTTCTTGTCGACATCTCTTGATTGTGGTAGCTAACAGAGGTAGCAAAGGTTAAATATGTTGATTTTATGATTCTAAAAAAATTATTACTAACCGGGTGATTTTTGGTATATCTGATGAGAATTATCTAAATTATTCGAAAATGTATTTGTCCTACAAAATGTATGGTTTGATCAAAGAGTCCACCACTTCCAATATGTATCGATAACGAGGTCATCAAAAATTATTACTAACCAGCTGGTGTTTTTTTATTTACTTAGTAAATATTTATATTATTTAACCGTCATATTGTTCTACAAGTTGCGTGGTACGTTATCCCGGTCCTACACTCAGAAATTGGTAATACCACAAGACCCATTTTGTCATCACTAACTGTAGGACAATAATTTTACATGATAGGTTAGTGTATTCTCTGCCCAAATGATACAATGTCCTACAAGAAAACAGGTATGTAACACGAGTCCGACAAAAATTGTAATTTTTTCGTTTTCCTACTTATAACTTACCTACTTATAACCTCTGTTAGCTACCACAATCAAGAGTTGTCGACAAGAAAATGTTGGGCGTCTCATGAAAATGAAGCTACTCACGAAAAATTAGCTTGATAGTAATCAAGTGAAAACAATGTACCGGGGATCCCGGACTATATATATCGTTATATATAGAGAGAGAGAGAGAGGCCACGAACATTATTCTAGAGTTACGCCTTTGCAATTTATTATTATCGAATACAGACTCATCAACATCAGTGCTGAGTATTTATTTGTGCACCTAACTTTTACCAACCTCAGCTGCCAAGACATTTTGTATGGTTGTGCAGGAGTTGCAACTATATGGCAAAAGATGGCGCTGTTTCATAAAAACTTTATTGCAAGATCGAGTTGGTGGTAGAACTTCTCTAATACAGGTCTCCTGATCTCCTCTATTTTTATTAAAAATAAAACAAATAACTCACCTGGCTGCTTCACTTGATCCGATATTTCTCTCCATACTTGATCTTTCTTGTTGGAATCCATGTACTTTGGATGGCTTAAATCATAAAGAAGTTGATATTTTCGCACGTTCTCTATTAGTTTCTCGTCGTTCATATTTTTGGGTTAGTAAAATAACACACGTAGGAATCAATTACCGAAGAAAAATACAAGCGAAAGGAATGTATTGAGTAAATGCTCCGTTGTGGAGTGGCAACAGCGCGTTTATGACGGTGTATGAACGAGGGCTACGGTCTGCGAGCGCCGGGCGCCCGGTCTGGCAACGTCGCATTGACGCTGCTTGTATGTGCCCGGCCGGTGCCGGGCTGCGTAATTCCAACATAATGGGCACTGTTCAAATAGGATTGAAATTGTCAATTCAATGAGGCCGTATTTTGTTACGAATGTGTATTTGAATCTTTATGTGAGAGTCGGTTAAAAAAGCTTTTGACTTAGGATAAAAAGAAGAAGGATTAAGTTTGTTTGACGAGTACATCATAATTCTTGAATCATCATCATTTCCTTTCACCTTTCAGCCCGTAAATGACACACTGTGTCGGGCTGCGTCCAATTTCGTGTAGGGAAATAACCCTAGGTTGGAACTCTTGAATGGATAAACTGATTTCAATTTAGTGTTAACCGTGAGTGTCTAAGAAAAAAATCTCTTAAAGCTCACACGTACATATATTAACACATTCATAATGCCACGGACAGTCACTTTAATAATTTATAATTTCTCTCTCTTTGAACTTGAGTTAAAAACACACACAGTTCTCATAAAAGACACAGAAAATAGCCAACACAAATATCGGACACGATTAGCCATGTGAAATATTAACACAATTATTAACGTGCATTTAATAAAAATCAAAATTCATTTAATCAAGGCTCAAAATCAAAATGTTTTTTATTCGAATAAATTCTTGCGAATGCTTTCAAATAGTAAAAGATTTTAAGAGAAAATAATTAAAAATAAAAATCATAAAATAAAATTAATAATTTAGTTTTTACCACCGGTTCGGAATGCTATTCCATAGAGAAGAGCCGGCAAGAAACTCCATGGTTGCTCTTTTAAATAAGAGGGTTACAATGATGGTGTATGGCTCATTAAACAATAGAATACGATAGCATTTTCATTTATTTGTATAGATTATGGGTACATTAGATTATATGTTGCGTATGAAGTATTACAATTCCTTGCAAAAATTGCAGTAAGCGTACAAATATTTTATTTTATAATTGATAATCAAAACTTCAATGTCAAATATTAAATATGTAATTATGTTTATTTGTTTTACAATATTTTTATGTCAGCACTATAATTATGTTACTAACTATCAAGCCAGAACCATTATCCAGACAAGTCGTTTTTTGAGTTAGAGCTTTTTTGAAAAGATATAATATACTTATTTTTCTGTCCAAAAAGCCTTTCAACTATAATAATAATAAATATCCTTGGACATTTCACACAACGCCATCTCGTTCCAAGCTAAGCAACTTAATGCTTGTGTTATGGTAACGAGATGGATGATAAACTACTTATATATTATTTTTTTTGTAAATTCATACATATTATATATAGAAAACACCCAGACCCGTTACAAATACTTGTAGGTCGTAATTATATTTCAAATATTTCTTCCGTGCGGGGATCGAACCCGCGACATGCTGCGCAGCAGTCGATCGCTTAACCACTGCACCAACCGTGTCGTCAACTGTGCACAATGTGTTGCAAAACTTAACAATATTTCCTGTACTCAGTATGACTTCAATTCTAGATAATAATAACCTCATAGCTCTTCTAAAGTACATCACACTCAAAATAGAATAGAAGTAGTTTGGAGTTACGCGGTCGAGCTTGTTGCGTGACGGTTTAGGTCGTGCGTGGGTGTGTTACTTTACTGCACTATCTATGTATTTGTTTGTAGGAACTAGTAATCAGGTACGAAAATAACACTGGCGCTTTTTAATAGTTTTAAAAATAAGGAGGTTCTATGCTATGTTACTTTAAGTAGGTAGGTATATTTTATTAAACACACAAACGTTCACTAATTTGGATTATTCTTTTGTTTTATGCGTCTGTGCTCATCAAATACAGTGATGGCATGGATAGAGATGAAAATATATTCATCATCATCATCATCATTTCAACCTCTAAATGACCCGCAACTAAGTCGGGCCTCCTCCATAATGGGGGGAAATTTGTCGACTTGCGGCAAGGTGGTCTGCCTACGTCTCTAGTTTACTAGTTCACCCCACCATTGGTCCCACTTCCGGGCAACTGGCGACTCGCAAGCAATAGCGGGAAGAACTCTGTTGGTTGCGTAGTATCAATTATTGTTGGTACTACGTATAAGACCACAATAACAAGCCATTCAATTGTTTACACCAGTTTTATTCCACCCTGATATACTTAGATCTGCATAACACAAACATGATCCTTCGAGCCGTAGCTGGCTGCGACACTACCTTCTATTTAGTCCCATTAAACGGCCAAGATCCGTGTGGTCACTGATATTATAATACACAATATCACCAACCCATATCATCCTGAGGGTGTCGTAAGAGGCTAAGGTAGGATCGAATGGTCCGTTAGGCCAGCTACAACGCTCACATCTAAGTCCGCCAAGCAGTTTTACTGTATTTCATCTATACTAATATATGAAGCTGCAGAGTTTGTTTGTTTGTTTGTTTGTTTGAACGCGCTAATCTCAGGAACTACTGGTCCGATTTCAAAAAATCTTTCAGTATTAGATAGTCCATTTATCGAGGAAGGTTATAGGCTATATTTTATTTTCAAAAGAATTAGGGATCCGTATGAAAATTGCGATTTTGTAAACCAAGGTGTAAAATCGAAAACCTATTTATGCGTGCGCTGCAAAAACTATTGACAATAGAACAAAATGATGTACTACGGATTTGTAGGTCTTATCGAGATCGAGAAAGATCTACAAAAAAGTCCGCGAGAGCACATATCTAACTATCATAGTTTAGTCACAATAACCGTTGCTTTCCATCACGCAAGCCTAGGGACAAAGGCATTCAAGTTGGTGATAAAAAAAACTCGAAGTACATGGTAGACCACCCATCCAACATTTAGCAAAACCAGACGTTGCTCAACCAGCAGATCGAATACGTCACGCGCAGTCCGCTAGGCCACGACATGATCCTCATCTGAAATAAGATGATCATCCATCCAGAAGAGGTGGTATGTCTGTGCCCATACCTCGATAACTGTAGTCGGGGATTTCTTAACCGTGCGAATTGCTCTGTAAACTTCGCTATCGCGGTGTAGGAATTTTTGGTGCTTCTTACATTTATGCGCGTAATTTCTTGATGTTGATAGTTCAAATTTAAGGGGTTAATTGTATTGAGCTGGTCGCCACAAGTCGATCCAAAGTAACCCGTGATATTATTTGTTTATAGGAACTATGCGTCACTGAAAGCAACAAGAAGATGCTGATAGACCGATGCCAGTCGGCCTGGGAGAAGATCAATAAGTTGGAGGTGGTGAAGTTCAAGTTGCAGTTGGACCTGAACGACAAGAACGAAGCGCTTCAGATAGACAAGGATATGCTTAATTTGGACAAGGATTGCGCTAATATTACGTACAAGACGGATTCTTTGAAGACTCCAAAAAGGTAGGAACTGCTTTTCTTTTTTTTATCAGGTCGCTGAAGTTTACTAGTCGCGTGATGGTTAGCGGTGAGCGTCGCCTTTGAACATTTGTAAAGACAAATCTGTTTTTTTATGTAACTTGGACCTCCTGCACTGGACCTGTGTCGCGAAGGAAGTTTACAAACATGAAATTCACGAACCCCAATGCTCAGAGCAAGTGCCTCTGATTTAGACAAAGACATTTGTCCGACCTCAGAGTTGAGTTACGTGGTCAACAAACTTTAGTTGACCTCGTAACTAGCGGTACCGAGGACATAATTCATTAATTATTAAAGACATCGCGGCCTTCGTAACTTACAAAGTAGATTTCTTCAAGGCACCCAGGACGTAGAAACTTTATCATTACCTGCAAGTACTTTGGAACTATTAATTTTTCTTGAGACTTCAGCGGTTTTGCCGCCCGCGTGAGCCAGCATCTGGGCTCTCTAAAAAGGCACATAATATCATTGTCTTAGCGGGCTATTACGCTTTGTTGATTATGAAGGTAAAAAAGTTTGGTCCTACTGTAATTGGTCGAGCTTAATCGGACGGAACTGGCCGCCTTCTGCGAGGACGTTATATCGCAGAAGGAAGCGGCTAAGCGGGTTAGGAACGAGGAAGCTCTGGCTGACCCGCGCCGCAGACGGCGGCCGGGTAGGAAGAGGCTACCCACCACCGATGAAAGCCTTACGCCCCGTTTGTCCACCGCCGCCGTCACCGGCACGTCAACGAGAACGAGATTATTTCGGGCCGAGTTTAAGATGACGTGATGGCGATCGTTTGTCCACCGCGCCGATATCTCGGTGGCTCAGTCAGTTCTAGAGATTTCTTGCGCATGGTAGTCGCGTTTTCCTTTTTATCACTACATAGTATAAAACAAAGTCGCTTTCGTCTGTCCGTCCATATGTATGCTTAAATCTTCAAAACTACGCAACGGATTTTGAAGCGGTTTTTTTTAATAGATAGAGTGATTCAAGAGGAAGGTTTAAATGTCATAATTGCAACCGTGCGAAGCCGGGGCGGGTCGCTAGTTAGAAATAAACAAACTAGGAGGATGGCTGTTTTCAACCGGTGACAATTGCTTCCTCTGCTTTTGTACTTTCGAAGGTAGAAAGTACAAAAGCAGAAGAAGTTTGTATTCATCCGCTAATACGTGAACGATACATCGCAGCATCGTTTTATGTACGTCACGAAAAGTTGCGGCAGTAAGTTTTTTAACTACTATAGAATGTCCACGACTACGTTCGATTATATCCTATACCACATAAAAGGTGCCATCACACTCCAAAACACGAACTATGCATACCACCAACTTATTACTATACACACAAAATATTACTTTACTCCCTTGTCCCCTGCGTTACTGACTGATGGTCGGTTTATGGCTTTGTTATTCCCTATTGTGGGCTCTTACGACACCCTCAGGGTGGAAGTGGGATGGTGATGGTATTTTTAATCCGTCACCTCACGGTATGCATTATGCTGGGCCCCAAATGTCCTAAAATCAATAGAATCAAAATCAACAATCAACGTGCTATTGATGGTCGTTTTTGACACTTACAAATCCTAGAGCGTCTGTTCGGGATGGCGACACTTGACAAGAACTTTTGAAGCTAGCAGATTAATGCTTGCAACTGTTTTTTTTTTTATTAGTGACTTGAATGCCTTTGACCCTAGGCTTGCGTGATGAAAAGCAACGCCAGGGACTAAGATGGAGCAGGCAATTCAAGGAAATGCCCTGTCGAGCGCCGGCTCTCACATACACACGACGAAACACAGTAAAACGGCTTTGCGCCGGACATAGATGTGAGGGTGGTAGCTAGCCGGGCGGACCAGTAGATCCTGCCACCAAGCGTGCTGGGTTTTGGTTGACATTTACAGCACGCGGCATTTCCCAGCCTGCTTGGGAAGTGTAATATTCTGCCCCATCACCATACGGGGAAGAATTTATGTCGTGTCAGGTGGGCACTTCTGTAGAAAAGCCTGTAGAGTGCAGCTCTATATGGCAGTTTCGAGATTTAGTATATAACTAAAATTTGAACTAACTTAAAATAACCTATTGTTAAAGGATGATCACATACGATCAATGGTTGGACAAGTGCGAGTCTACTAAGAAGATGGCTATTGACGAGCTGCAGGACACTCTGCGTCTTCGTGAGTCCCTCTTCGTAGCTAGAGGCCGCGCAAGAAACGCATTGAAAGCGCAGACCGATGTCACCAATTACATGTTAAGGAGGCGAATTTACGACACGCAGAGGGCCAGGAACGAGCTGGACTGGCAGAAGATGAAGGTAAAACAATTATCATCATCATCATCATTTCAGCCAAAAGACGTCCACCGCTGGACATAGGCCTCCCCCAAAGATTTCCACAAAGGCCGGTCCTGGGCCACCCGCATCCATCGTTTTCCAGCGACCTTAATCAGGTCATCGGTCCACCGTGTGGGAGGCCTACCAGCACTGCGCTTTCCGGAACGCGGTCGCCATTCCAGGACTTTTCTGCCCCATCGGGCGTCGGTCCTGCGCGCTATGTGCCCTGCCCACTGCCACTTAAGTTTGGCAATCCTGTGGGCTATGTCGGTGACCCTGGTTTTCCTGTGTATCTCCTCATTCCTGATTCGATCTCGCAGGGAAACTCCGAGCATAGCCCTCTACATTGCCCTTTGGGTGACTTTGAGCCTTCTGATGGAGCCCATAGTGAGCGACCATATCATATCATCATCAACCCAAACTCAAAATACCCTTTTTTTTTGGCAATCCTCATGGTTACCCGTCCGCTAAGCGCCAGCCGGGTGATGTGGGACTCCGGGCGCGGAATGATGTTAATTATGCCCCAACCTATCCACTAAAACCAAAGGCGTCCCTCAACTTGACTGCCTCGTTGGTCTAGTGGTTAGATGTGCCGCCTTTGGATCAACGGGTCCCGGGTTCGATGCCGGGGTCGGGCAAGTGTCTTTGTCTAAACCAGAGGCACTGGCTCGGAGTCTGGGTGTTATTTGTGCTCTTGAATTACATGTTTGTAAACTGCCCCCGCAACACAGGATCTGGTGAAGGCGTACCGTTTTAAAAAAAAAATCTTTCACTTCCGAATGGGAGCAAGCTCCACAACCCTGGGCCTTGGTCCACTTATACAAGCGGGCCCCACGCTTTAATGGGGAGTTGTGGACGCTCCCCAAACCATCGAGAGGCACGTGTAATGTAGCGCCTGACCCACGCGGCGCTGCGGCGCTCCCCTCGGCTCTTATCATCGCGCTGTGTGTCGCGCCTGTTTAAGGCTTTCTAGGCAATTCTGAAAACACAGAAGTCCCCAGAAACCATCATGCCTCTGTACGCCGCTCTTCGTCTGGCCACTCCCCGTGAGCCCGCCCAGCATGGGTGACCCAAAGCCGGTCTGGCCCCAACGGATCCTAAAGGAAAGAGAAAGAAAGAAAAAGAAAAATGGTTTATAACGTAAGGCACGTAAGGCCTCTCACCACAACAAGGTGGCACGGTCGAGGAGGGTAGTTACGAAACCCTATGTCAACCCGTGTGGCCAGCGTGTCACAGTAGGCTAATTACCCTCCATGTAATTGGAGGAGGCCCGACTAAGGAGTAGGTAATTTATGGGCTGAATAATAGTATGCATTTGTATGCATTATATGAAAATCTAAAATCACTACATATTATAAAACAAAGTCGCTGTCGTCTGTCCGTCCCTATGTATACTTATATCTTTAAAACTACGCAACGGATTTTGAAGCGGTTTTTTTATTAGATAGATCGATTCGAGAGGAAGGTTTATATGTATAATACATGCACCCGTGCGTAGCTGGGACGGGTCGCTAGTAAAGTATAAGAGTTTCCTACCAAACACCGACCACCAATCTTACCTTTACCTTCACCGGGTGATAACCAATTACATAGTTTATTTGTATGCGGATTCAACACCGCCCGAACACTGTCACAAACAAGTTGGCCAAACTTTGCCCACATCCCCAAGGATCCCGAATAAGACAGATTGTTATTAAAAGTTTGATATTGGCATTAACTTTTCTTTGTTTTAATTTTGGGTCAGAATTTCGTTTGACTTCGCAAACAATAAGTCACGTTTAATATAGAAAGTGATATTAGATTTCTTTGTCTCTTTGCCTTCGCGGTCCAAATTGAAAGATAAGGATTCATTTCAATTTGTGTTTTTTGTTTCTGAACAAAAGCGGATTTGGTTAAAGCATCTGAATTAAAGGCTTACATAAATATATTTTTATATACGAGTCTGGCGTTCTGGATGTCTCTATGACGAGGCGGGGAGACATAGGCGGGACTCACGAGGCAAGCAGTGCAGGATGATGCACCGGGGGGATGTCAAGTGGCTTTGGGAAACGCCGTTCATATTGTTGATTGGCGGACCAGAGTCAAACACACTCCACACGACAGTATAAAAGATTTTACGCATAACAAAATTATTATTTTTCTCATGTTTTTTTAATCGGAACCCCAGCTGTATATGTATTATCTGTATAGCGAGGCCAGCTTACAAACATGAAATTCACGAGCACAAATGACACCCAGACTCAGAGCAAGTGCCTCTGGTTTAGACAAAGACACTTGCCCGACAACGGAATCAATGCTCAAGGCTTTTAAAATCGATTTAGATCCAGAACAAGTATCTTTTATACTTACGTACATAGTTATGTTCATCACAGAATCGAAACTTCGATCCGTTAAACGAAAGCTACGCTTACAACACAATTGACGATAAAATCAGTTCATCAGTGTTTTGATTATTTGGATTTAGAACACACAATGTCACCAACAAACACTATCCGGTGCATGTCGTAATTGAAAAAGGCGACGATCACCTAGCCGCAAGACAAAGAAAACTTACACAAACCCTGTGCCAACCCGATTTGCCAGCACAGACAGCTATTTACCACAGGGCTTAATTATTGGCACAGGGTTTGTCTCAATATTTCCTTCTCTCTTCTTTAGTCGCCTCTTACGACAGCCTCAGGATAGTGTGGGGTGGTGACATTGAGTATAGAGAATACACATCCGTCTGTGTATCACGGACAACAGCAATAACATGCATCAGTGACTTCATCTAATGCTATAGTATTTCTTCGATTTCAGATGGAAGAGAACATGGATAAACTTGCAACTGAATTAAAAACGATGGGTGAGCAGTTTGCTGACAAAGTGAACGCTTTGAAAGTAGCAGAGACTCGTTTAGAAACCAGAGGGTACCGCCCAGGCTACGAGTTAGCGTCTGACGAAGCTGATATAGGGCTTAAGGAAGAGGTCAGAAGTCTGCGAGAGACTATTCGAAAGTTGCAGGAGAAGTTGGATTGTGCCAAGTGCGTAAATGATTGGTTTGTCTTGGCTATTTCGGGGTACTTCGGGTTTTTTTGAACTGGGTTTGATGGCCTGGACTTAAGAAAATAGAGGAGGTTTTAAACACGTCCGATTTTTTTAAAACAACTAAAAAAAATATTTTTTGGTTGAATTTTAACGGGCCATTTGAAATTTTATCGCAATTAGTACTACTGCTATGTACTAATTGCTCTACTTAACCCATGGCTGACCCACTGCCGAGTCGGAGCTCCTCACATTGTATGAAGGGTAATTGCCCTAATGTGCCAAGCTGGCCACACGGGTTGGCATAAGGTTTCGTATCAAGGTTTCCTTCACGTGTGTCAAAGTTTACGGCTTTTTACTTTTGTCCACACTTACGGTGCCCTCAGGATGGAATAGGGTGGTAAAATTATGTATTCTAAATACGTCACCACACGGGCAGTGATATAAATCTGTACTACAGTCCGTGTACTAGGAATCGGTTCAGTAGTTAGTTATGAAACTTGAAATAAGTGTTCAAAAATATTCACTTACATGCAAGTAAAATTTTATTTTTAAACTAATAGTCTTAAAAAATCTTTTTAACAAAAAAAATGTAAAGCGACTTCTAAAAAGACACCAAAAAGCGCCTTTAAAACAAAAGCTATCTGAAATCGGTGCTAACTTGGATTAACAGCAAGGCACCGACGTTCTTATTTATAAGCGGGTTATTTTTTTTTTATGTTTTTAGTTACAATGTTTCCAATTGTACGTGTTTTCTGCCTTGTAATTAACTCTAAATGTTACTGACTGTATTCTCAACCCACCACGCTGGTGAGTCATTCATCCATCTCGTTTTGTTATTCACAGAGCTACTTACAACGCGCTTGAAGCTGCTTCTATCAAGATCACCATAGATTTGAACGATAAGAACCAATCCTTGGAGACTGACACCCGTGCCTTAGAAATGAGGTCTGCCTTGGAGCCTAAGAAACCTCAGGGTACAGACAAAAATCTTATCCTAGCCAGCATGGCTGATGAAGTACCAACAATACCGACGTAATATTTAAACAAAAAAATATCTCTGTTAAATTTTGAGTACTACTGAAAATTATATAAATTTCTTTAGCAAGGAAATACCGTTAGGATTAAACGTTAACAGCTGTTTTTAAATTTAATTACCCTTATATGGGTAATGTATATGGGCCCTCCTTTATCGACTCTTCCGAAGATTAAAGACCTACCTGCAATAATGCTTTGAGACCGTTTTGAACTTCATATTATATTAAATACTAGCTGTCCCGGCAAACGTTGTTTTGCCAAATAATTAACCATCCCCCGCGCAACCCCCACCCCGTGCAACCTTAAAATTATTTTTATATTTTGGAGTATCAGGAAGAGACCCAATTCAATTTTTAATCACAAAATGAGTTAGGTTACGAAGCTTGTACGATAATACACACTATCTTCCGCGATAATTCGTGGATTTTTTGTACTTACAAGAAATACTTTGTCGGCTGGTGCCTAAAAGTTTATGAAAAAAATGCTTAATTTTTCCTCACAGTGTGTTAGTCACAGTCTTTCGTTATGCTACTGGGTTCGTGTTACATCCTGTATATGTTTGATAACTGTTGTAAAATTGTTCGAGGTTAATATATTCGCTTTCAATACAGAACTACCTTTCATTAATCTTAATATATCTTCATTCAAGGTAAGGGTATCCCATATCATCTCATGGATATCTGCAAGACAAGTCGACAGATTTCGAATGAGGGTGTCGTAAGGACCTCAAAACCTAGCCTAGGATATTTTCTCCATTTAGAAGAGGCCTGACCGTAGTGGCTCATTTATGGGCTGAACATAAGAGCTTAAAACTTAAAAAAAAACATGCTATGATATTGTTTCGCTGCGGTATTGGGAAAATTATTCGACTCCAGCAAGCGTGTATCAAAAGACTGACAAAGTTTCTGAGCAAAATCTCCGGGTGATAATTATGTAGCTACAATTCTTGTTAAAATACGACGCAATTACGAGTACATCGACTTCCCAAATGATGAAATTCGTTTTTATCACTGTAAATTGGCTACTGGCACTATTTTATGAAGTATAATCGGTACTTCTTTACAGAAATAGTATTCTTTTGAGGAAGCTTATTTAATGTTTAAGTTCCGTGTTTAAAATATTGTTTTTATGTCACTAGGGTGCTCAAGAACGGTCTATCATTATGGTAGTAGGTTACCATCATCTAAGGATATTGGCGTGTGTTGCCAGTGACAACATATGGTACAGAGACGTAATCGCTCGTTGTAGGGTCCATGAAAAGGCTCAAAGTCATGGAATAAGAACATAAAGGACAATGGAAAGGGGTTTGCTCGGAGATTCCCTGTCAGATGAAATCAGAAATGAGTAGATACGCAAGAGAACCAGAGTTACCGGCATAGCCCACAGAATTGCCAAACTTAAGTAGCAGTGGGCAGGACACAGCTTGCAGGGCTGATGCCCGATGGGGCAGAAATCTTTGGGTGACTTCTATGCCAGCAGTGGACGTCTTTTGACTGAAATTATAATAGACGTTGGTAGCACCATAGGTCCCAGTAAGGTCTCGCCAACCCTGTAAAACTGAAAGCATGAAGCTGCCAGGCAGGGAAGGGAATTGGATGCCTTCAGCTGCCGTGACCATGTTAGCAGGTTACCCAGAGCTCTGGCAATATTACTCACGCTTAGGAACACAACCACACCCAAGGATGATGTTATTTGGCTACGGTATTGGTCCTGAAGGTCCTTTCACAGTGGAGCAGTTCTAGCAAGCAGGTGGTAACTCGGCCCGTAGACGGCCAGTGGGCCGGTCTCCCTCAGTTATGGCGCCGCCATCTCGCCCAGTGTCTAGCGGAACGAGGACGTCCCGCGAAGACGGCCCCTGGGTCCTGGGCGTCCCGGGTCGAGTTCTATGCGCGACCTCGGAGTTACTGGGAAGTTCCTTGCTTTTTAAAAAGTTGTCAGTCTGTAAGTGTCTATTGTATCTTACAAAATGACTGATTGTATTTGCCTATTTTGGTTGAATATACTGTAAGCACATATAGGTATTTGAGTATGAATAACTATGAGATACTCAGGAGAGGACAATGGGACTTACCAAATTTAAATTGAACACAGGCAAAGTCGCGGACTAAAGCTAATATTATTCATAACTTTAAAAAAAAGTAAGTGAACCCAGCATAGCGATTGCTTAGTCATCGACAAAAATAGTTACAGCCGACATAAAATTTTGAAAACTGGTTTTTCAATCATCGCATTCTTTTTCGATATCACTCTTTGAGGCGTGATTCTTCGAAACGAGTTCTCAGTTTCACACATCAGCCAATAAAAATGTAATATACCTACTGCTATTACTAATCAGCCCATAGATGACCCACTACTGAGTAGAGCCTCCCTGAAGGTATTTAGCCTACTGTGGCTCGCTGGCCAGACGGGTTGGCACAAGGTTTCGTATCAAGCTTTCCTTCTCTTGCAGATAGGTTATCAGCCTTGTCATTTCCTTCTGTCAGTTGTTGACACCCTTGTGTGGTGAAACTATGCATAACTATACCTTATTAAACTCACTCATCTTACGTTCTACTGTACGTGTGTATGTCACTGAACTCCTCCTAAACGGCTGGACCGATTTGAATGTTTTTTTTTTGTATGCGTTTGGGTGGCACCGACGGCGTGGTTAAACCATCCTGGTTTAGATTCACAAATCAGCCCGACAGATGGCGCTGCAGTCGGTAAAGGAATATCATGCAGGACAACGTCTGCCCGGTCAGCTAGTACTACTATGGAATCTACTAGCCTACTGCGATACGCTGACCAGGGCCCCAAACCCAAACTGCTATTTTATTGCCGTGTGTATAGCAGTCTACGCTAAATTCCTAAAAGCTTCGTCTCAAATTCGTCGAATATTATAGTAGTGTCATTTGCGTAAAAGGATTATAGCCGAAGTTATTTTAGGAATCAAAAATTTAGGCAAAATTTCACTAAATAATGTCGTTAAGATTACTCCAATCGCCGTAGATGCCAATTGTATTTGTTATCTCGAAAACTGTCAAAATCGACCATCACCGTGGAATTGACTGTCGATTTTGACTCTATCGAATTAGCACAAAACCCAGCACGCTTGGTGGTAGGATCGAATGGTCCGCCCGGCCAGCTACCACCCTCACATTTAAGTCCGGCGCCAAGCAGTTTTACTGTGTTCCGTCGTGTGTATGTGAGAGCCGGTGCCCGACAGGGCATTTCCTTGAATTGCCTGTCCCATCTTAGACCCTGGCGTTGCTTTCGATCACGCAAGCCTAGGGTCAAAGGCATTCAAGTATTGGGTAAAAAAAAAAAAAAAAAAAAGAAAGAAAACTTAATACAAAGCCTGCGCTGAAAACTTAATACAAAACTAGAAAGAAAACTTAATACAAAACCCGTTTTTCCACACGTCGTAGCACTGTATGCTAAATTCCCTCCATAAATATGGAGGAGGCCCTTCCAGGTGTGGGTTATGGGCTGAAACGATGACGACAAAGATTTACTTCAACCGTAGGAAAGCTTCTACACATTCATTCTAGAAAATTCCATCGGATTTTCGCCGCGAATCTAGCTGCGCATTTCTCCTAATGGACACTCGGAGTTTAACTGGAGCAATCCAAATCTAATTATCAGCTCAATATAGATAATGGAGGACATTGTTTCTTACGGTTGGTTAACGCCAAAGAAGCTTTGGGTATAAAACCAAGGGATTGTTGTATCTCATCACATACATCCATCAGCACTCCTCGGAGCCTCATTCGAACTAATCCACCAAGTAAGTTTATTAGAGCAGATGTTTTGTTTGTTTAGTTGTATCCTTTTGTCGACCATACACCTATAAATTATGTTTTGTGTACAGATGCAGAAATAAAAGAATTTAAGCTTATCGTTTAAATTACAAGATTACAACACGTTGTCTTGTACATTTACACCTCAATTTACTGCATAAGAGGATCAACGGGTCCCGGGTTCGATTCCGGGGTCGGGCCAGTGTCTTTGTCTAAACCAGAGGCACTGGCTCGGAGTCTGGGTGTCATTTCTATCTATAATATGTATGTAATTACAAAAAAAAAATGTATATAAGTAGTTTATCATCCATCTCGTTACCATAACACAAGCATTAAGTTGCTTAACTTGGGACGAGATGGCGTTGTGTGAAATGTCCAAGGATATTTATTTATTTATTTAATATCTTGTGACGTCTAACTGACAGATAAACATAAATATATAGTAAATGATAAGCAGCTTAAAAAAAGCCGGTATGACCTTAATTTGTAAAGAAAATACTTTTATTTTTCACTTAACAAAACGATCGAGAAAATAAATGGCCAGAGCTTTTCTGTCCCTCAAGCAATTCTAGTCTAGCTATGTGAAAACCCGAGTTGTATGCTATAAAAATAGATATGTTTATTTGTTTTTTTTTTTAAATCTTATTCAACGGACCCTTGGGCTGAGCCCCTTGAATGTAACACGAATATTTTACAGCAACATCATCTAATACTAAACACGTTAGAAAGTTTATTCGATCATCTATAATAATTACGTATCTACTACTACTACCACAGAGTATACAGAGGGAAACCTTCTAAAGAGTGAGGAAAACTATTACCTATTCTTATAGGGTTGGCACAGGAGGATTAAAATAAATACACAAAAGTTTGTTTACATCTATTTGTCATTTAATAATTTGAGACATACTTTTAGTCATAAACTTATCACATAATTTCAAAAAGTCTTCCTTGTTCTTTGGGATGATTAAAAAAAGATATGTTTTTATTTTTCCGATTGCTTGTTCATGCACACAGTAAAATAAACCATATTTACACTATTTCTAAATTATTCAAATTTCAGTTTCAAACAAACCCGCACGACGCGACACACAGCGAGCGGTGAGGTAGCCCTTTGTTAAAGCACTGGCCGAACCAGTATAAACCGGTTTCGTTCCGTACGTGACGAGCCGCCAGTGCTCCCGCACACACGCGCATCGTACTTGAAGTGGTGTACCTACCGTGGCGCTGTTCTTAGAAGGTTTCGCTCTGTCCTTTATCTACTCCTGTGTTACTACTACTATGACTACTCAGCCCATAAATGATCCACTGCTGAGACGGGCGTCTCCCCTTAAATGGAGGGTAATTTGCCTACTGTGCCACGCTGGCCAGGCGGGCACAGATCCCGTTTCAAGATTTCCTTTTTTTTTTATTACCAACTGTCCGGCGGTTACCAACTTCTATGTTACTACAAAGTATACGCGAGTAGTTGCGTACTGTTGTTGTATGGATTGGAAGAACTTCTTAAAAATCTTATTTCCAATCTATACGTGATTAGTTTCATACCCTTGCGTTCTGGCCTTGTACATAATGGAAAGACGCGAGCATGCACGATACAAACTATACACGACGAGTACGCAAAATTCTTGTATGCATTGTAATAACAGATTTTTAAAACAAAATTACAATATATACGCGAGCAGTTCCCTATGGCTGCGTTCTGGCGTTGTATATAATGTAAAGACGCGACACCGCTGGGACAGTAAGAGCCTATTCACTCCAGACTTAAAGGCATCCAAGTCATATTTACTTGGAAATACATTTTCGATTCCTTCTCTTGCGGCTAGGTATTCGGCCTTGTACTTTTGTCAACTCTTACGATACCGTCAGGATGGAATGGACACTATGTATTCTAAATCCGTCACCACAAGCAATATATTGCATCTGTAAACCTAAACAACACCAAACCTCCAGTTTGGGAACGTGACTTCTCGTTTTACATACCGTTCATATTTTTTGTCAGCATATGAAATCATATGCGGAAGCATTTTTCTAGTCATAGAGAATCAATCACAGTGCCACGTGTCCGGCATATCCGAGAATTTATAATTTTAAACTTAGGAAGTTGTAGTAACTACAATCGAGATTTAAACCGAGCTGATAGCAAGATCCGCTTCCTACCCTAACGAGTTCGTGTACATTTCGAGACACTCTTCCATTGCTGTGTGTACACGAACAGCTTATAATTTTCTTACATATAAACGGCTATGTATTGTATCGGAATTATCGCCACTGTCGGCTACTTTGTACACGCACTGCGCCTAGAGGTTGTTTACATTTGACTTTTGCGGCCGTTTGCGGAAGCGAAAATTCTTTTGTCCCAAACTATGGAGCTACTTAATTGGAGCCTATAAATAGCCACGAAAACCAATCAAAACTTTGAAACAGTTCGCTATAATATAAAAATGTTGTGTCTGTGTGTAATGTCAATCTATCCGTCTGACGGATTTAAGAGATCGTAAGATCCGTCACCGTCGTTAGAGCTGATAGAAGGAAGACAAGGGTTTTCACCCTTCACATCTAGCCGCAAGAGAAGGATAGGACACCCTGTTCCAACCCGGTTGGCCGATAATGGGTCATGTATTGACCGAGTAGTATGTAATGTCAATATAAATATAAATAAATAAATATCCTTGGACATTTCACACAACGCCATCTCGTCCCAAGCTAAGCAAACTTAATGCTTGTGTTATGGTAACGAGATGGATGATAAACTACTTATATACATTTTTTTTTTTTGTAAATACATATTTATTATAGATAGAAATGACACCCAGACTCCGAGCCAGTGCCTCTGGTTTAGACAAAGACACTTGCCCGACCCCGGAATCGAACCCGGGACCCGTTGATCCAAAGGCGGCACATCTAACCACTAGACCAACGAGGCAGTCAAATAATAACAGCTTTGTACAAAGTGCATAATGTAAAAGACGCACACATGCTACCCACCAACCACAGTGTAAACTTTTTACAACTTCACAGTGTAACCACTTCAGTAGGTACACTTCCATTAAGCGTAAGTGGTAATTCAGTACCTACCTATTTCTTTTTCAAATTTTGTAACCATAAGGCAAACTGACTTTCACTGACAGATAACTAAGATAATAGAAGGAAGAACTTCGACCCAATTTTTGTAAAACAAAGTTACCTACGCACATTTTCCAACCTTTTTAAGCTCCGAGCTTAAAATGAGATTCAAGTTGAGTCATGCCGCGTGTAAAGTAAAGTTAAGTATTGCTTACATTTAATCTTCTTTTAATAGTATTCACATGTTTCATAATTATGATCAAGGCTACTGGACTAGTGTAGTGATATCTCTATCTTTACAAACGAGATTATTATATTCAATTCTCATGGGATATATCAGTCTATTGACTATACTCTAATAATAATGGAATGGAAATAGCATATTGTTACGATAATATTGGCTGGTATATACTGTCCTTTAGTCGTCTAGTAATGAGTAGGTAAACATAATATGAGGACGTATTTACTTTTTTTTTTGTTGAATATCCTCATAGATATCCGGCCGTTGGGGACAAGCCAGTGTATAGGCCTAGCAGTGTAGGATTCCGGGACGCTGACAGATGGTACTTTTTTTTCTGATCCTGGCCTCCTCAAAATTGGAGGGAAATTAGCCTGCTGTGCCACGCTGCCCAGACGGGATGGCAAAGGGTTTTGTAACAAGCTTTTCTTCTCTTAGAGGCTAGATTTTCTGCCATATAATTTCCTATAGTCGGCTCATACAAAACTCTCAGGATGAAATGGAGCGGTGACATTATGTATTCTTCTTCTTCTTCTATTATGTATTCTAAACCGGTCTCCACACTGACTTTGGCATAAATATTTCCATTTTGGAATAATGTTGCAATCATAATTAGCATTTGATTCCTTTTAAATTGCATTTATTTATAAAGCAAAAGTGTTAAGTACTAAACCTGAGTTTAAACTCAAGTTAAAACCATATTCCAATACGACATTATTAAGTTCGTTTAACTCAAAATTGTTTAAACAAAAATGAAAACAAATAGCAATCTGCCCAATATAATAGTCCCGAACAATTTTGCCTGGGGAATCAATAACGTGGATATGACAACAGATATTTATTGAAAAGTCCCAAAAGTATCATCCGTATAGTTAAGCGCCGCAGGTATTGAAGGCTAGCCGGTTCGCTCGAAACGATAAGAATAATATGGATACGCTTAAGTAAATTATTTTCTTTTTAATAACTTGTGAATATTCCAGAAACAATAGTGTCTAGATTCTGATAAAGCGTATATGGCATATTGTATTATAAAAAATATATTACATATTTTATAAATTAACTATTTAGAATATATATTATTAAGTACGTGAAGAAAAAACTTTTTATGGAAATTGCGCGGGCGGAGGTTAATGAAATTTTCCACAGTTATAGAGAAGGCGTGCACGATGTATTTTTTTAAATGATGCATAAAAATACATCAAATCAATAAAAACACTATTACATTTATTTGACAGACACAGACGTCCGCATATATGTATACTCTTTTGGTTATAGTTAAATTCTATGGTCAAATTGAAAATTGAACTACATTAATGGAACTATTATTTCAATTAATTATCGGCGACCACTAGTTTAAATAAGTGGTTTATAAAGTTAAATACGTATTAAGAGTCTAAGTCTACAGCAATCACTGCGGAATTGTGATCTGCAATCTTTCCATGCGTATTTTCTACATAAGGATTATTCCACTAAGGCTCTAAGCAACTTGGTACTTTCTATACCTCATAATATTGCAGCAAAAGCATATTACACATTTAAATTTATTTAAATTACCATTTCATAATACTTGAGTACGTTGACACTACGAACGAGAAAGGGCGTCTTGCTCAATAAAACTTGCTTCTAAAATGTGGTTTAAATATTTGGCAATCATTGGAAGATCTGTCGTATCATTAGAAATGTCTTCATTTGATAAATATAAACATTTATTTGAAGGCAACTAGGCTTTATAGTTTAATTTCTAAATACGATAGACATTTCCTAACATCTAAATTTGTTTAAAAACCATTCTTGATCATGTAAATAGATCTTACAATGTAGTTTTATATTACACAAAGGCATGTTCATCAATAAGCAGTCTATATTTAGAACCTATATGAAAATAATAATAGGTTATGAAACTGGATGACAAAGCGTTAAGTAACCAAGTATAAATGTCTATTATAAATGTTAAGACAATAGAAATATGTACTACTAGCCACTCCTTTATACAAAGCTGGAGATGCAAAAAACTGGCCTCAACCAAGCCTCTTTTATTTATTGCTTCAAACGGAAAAACACACTGCAATACGTTACGAAAGATCTAGTGAATCACGTTCCTTGAAAGGTATCGGCAATAGTTTCTATGTACAATCAAATTCGCACCTTGCTCCACTTAGCATATTACATAAATCCCATATCGCGAACTTTACGACCTTGTCGCGTTATAAATATTTAACATTAACACGAGCCCATTCATGCGGAAGAAATTATTCAATAGTTACAATTTTATTAATTTAATCAAACATGATAAACCTGCTTAATAGTAATTATAAAACTGGTTCAATAAGTCAATATTACACTCTAACACAGAAATCGATTTTATTATCCTTTGTCTTCCATCTAGATGTGAGTTTACGTCACTTGACTTATTAAGATGTGGTTTTGTCTAGACTAAAATTAACGGTTCATCATTTGCATGAATACTCGGCATTTGGAATAACGTTACATTCAGCATGATGAGTCAAATCATGAGTTTTTTTTTCAGAAAAACTCATATGCTATTTTAAATATTAAATTTTCGAGTTCCAAATTGTAAGTTAAGTCTTCAAAGTGTGTAATTTCAAGCAACTATTTAATTAAATTAAGGATGAATATTGAATTTTCTTCTACAATGTTTTTTTTTTGCAGAACTTAAGAAGTAAACAATATTTTGGAATTTATATTTAGTTATTAGAAATCGTTATAAAAGACTGCATTAACAATCAAACTAATTATAAAATGACTATTTTTAAATGAAATATTGCTGAACGATGTTGCAGAGCTGACGAATCTTGTAAAATTGTTAAAACAGTAGGAGTATGTCTATATTAGCATACTCGTGAAAACGTTGACTTCCTACTTAGAACTTTCGTCTTTCGCAAAGGCAGAAATCCGTTTCCTGGGGTATCCCTTGCGCGTACGCAGGCTGTACGCCCCACCTCAAGCCAGCAACTATAGTCGAGTGAATACATATTTAAACAAGTTCGATGTACGAACGGTCGTTGGCGAAGACGAATTTTCCGCTAAGCAAATACCGCTTTGTTCTGTCACTAGTTTTCAGTTGGAAGTTTAGTGAAATTGTGATTATGAAAAGTATAGTGATATTAAGTTGTGGTTATATTGTTGTGGATTATTAGTTCGTGCTTCAATACTGAGGGTGAGCTTTTTGATCGCAACGAGAGCTACGTAACTTTTTCCAATATAATTGGGCTCTTTATCAACAGTGCTTTTTAAGGATATTCGATCCATGTATTTTAAACTTTTTATACAGGGTAATAGATCACTATATAGGTTCATATTTAATTACATTTAAAAGTGCATCCGAAATTAATGAATAGAATCGAAATAAACAGTTCTTTATTTAAATAAGCTTCTTGGTTGTCTTTATTTAAGTTGGCTAACGGTTGAATGTGCCGCCTTTGGATCACGAGTCCCGACTTCGATTACGGGGTCGGGCAAGTGTCTTTGTGAAAACCAAAGGCATTTGCTCCCGAGTGTGGGTGTCATTTGTGTTCGTGAATTACATGTTTATTAACAGCCCCCGCGTTAATGGTCATAACTAGTGCAGAGGTTTCGTTAAACCGTTGTTTTCTGTTGTTGTTTTCTGGAATTCATTTAGATAACAAAACATAATTAAGTCAGATTTAGAGGAGGTACTTACGTGTCAACAGCCCATTTAAGGTTATGGGTCCCTAAGGTGGTCCAGCTACTACTAAGCAGTAGGTTATTCGTGGGTTAATTGGACGTCTTCTTAGAGCTCGCTCGGTATCGACCGTTGCAGTTCAAGGTTTTTAGAGAATTATCGAGAAATTTCCACGAGTTAAACTCTTTGGAATAGTATCACAACTTTCTTATTAACTACTGCTAGAAACTTGCTTTCAAATAAAACGGGAACGCATCATAATCGGCGAATTCGTTTAGGAGCTACAATTCCACAGACAGACACGTGCAGACACTCAGACACGGCGAGGCTTAAAAAGCATATGATCACTTATTGGCTAATTAAACAGTTCCAATATCGAATGTCGTTTGTTCTTTTTTATAAGACTAGTTTTTGAACCCAGCCTCGCCCGTGTGAGCTTCAAACCCGGGCTCAGTTACTGAGGGATGATGGGGAATTTTAATGGAACATTTCCTTTTGGTTATGGACTTAGAATCCCGTTTTATCCCGAGGGTGTCGTAAGAGCCGACAAAGGGTTATAAAAATGCAGATAACAGCCGCAAGAGACAATTTGATAAGAAACCCAGTGCCTACCCAGTGCTTAGGTCAGCGTGGCACAGTAGGCTAATTGTCCTCCATGTAGGTGGGCCGAAACAGCAGTGGGTCATTTATGGGCTGAGAAGAATGACACAAACATTTTTGAAATCGGTTCAGTAGTTTAAACGCTACATGCAAATGTTTCCTCTCTATAATATTAACTAAAGACTAGCTTTTGGGCGCGGCTTCGCTCGCGTGGGTTTCTAACCCGTGCTTATCTCGATGCATTTTTTTTTATGAATATAAAAGTGGTTATTGTGACTAAACTATGATAGTTAGATATGTGCTCTCTTTTCTCTTCTCTCAGGACTTTTTTGTAGATTTTAATAAGACCTACAAACTCGTAGTAGGTACGTCATTTTGTTCTATTGTCAATAGTTTTTGCAGCGCACGCGTAAATAGGTTTTCGATTGTACACCTTGGGTTACAAAATAGCAATTTTCATACCGATCCCTAATTCCTTTGAAAATAAAATATAGCCTATAACCTTCCTCGATAAATGGACTATCTAACACTGAAAGAATTTTTGAAATCGGACCAGTAGTTCCTGAGATTAGCGCGTTCAAACAAACAAACTCTGCAGCTTTATATATTAGTATAGAGTATAGATAGGTGACAAGTATTTTTTAGGCAGCTTACTCCATGTATTAATCTATAGCATACCTTTTTTTATAACTAGAAATCAAAACAATGGCTGGAAAGATGACTGCTGTCCTTATCTGCACCATGATCGCATTCGTTGCCAACTTCGCCGCCGTGGAAAGCAACCCAGCAATCGGTAAGTCAATCTACTAATATTTACGAGCCAAAATTCTACGAGAATATAATGATTGTAACTATATTTGTTACTTTAACGCGAAAACCAAGTTGTCTTTAGCGGCTGATAACGGCCTTTTTATTTATAACCTTTTGTCGGCTCTTACGATACACTCAGGGTGGAATGGGGTGGTGACACTATATATTCTTAATCCGCCACCACATGGCCCATCATACGTTATTCGATTATGTATATATAATCCAAAGTTTGTAACAATTTGTATGCAGTTCATTTCTAAATTCGGCATTCAGAAAATTTCGCAATTATATTGCTCCTGAATGGCAAAGAGCCACGTGTTTTTGCAAGTTGGAAAATACAAGTTGACCCAATCTTTTTCCTCCTGTGTGTGTGACCGCGATTCAGAATTCAAATTACTTATTCTTCTTCTCTTCTTAATTTGTGGCGTCTGTCCATTTTTAGACATTATTAACAAAATTAGGGCTCTTCCAGAATTTTTCATTACTTTACTGTTGGACTGTTTTAGTAATTGACTTTAAGCGGCCCGCGGTTTCACCCGCGTGGTGATGGAAAATTGTGATATTGATGATAGAAATCCGTGTATGATAAATCGGTATGTAACAGAACCAGTGAGGCTTTGGGCTTACTTAAAATGGATTGCATCTACTTCTACTACTGAACTTATTAAATGACCCATTGAATAGCTCTTTGCCTCCACTTCATAGGCCAATGATCTCCACAAAGTTCGGTCCTGGACCGCCCGCATCCCTCGTTGTCCGGCGACCTTAACCAGGTCATCGGTCCACCGTGTGGGAGTCCTACCAGCACTGCCTTTCCGGAACGCGGTCGCCTCTTGAGTGTTTTTCTGTCCCATCGGGCGTCGGTCCTTCGAGCGATGTACCCTGCCCACTGCCACTTACGTTTGGCCTGTGGGATATGCGGTGACTCTGGTTTGCTTGCGCGTCTCCTCATTTCTGATACGAACTCTTAGGGAAACTCCGAGCAAGCCCTCTCCATTGCCCTTTGGCTAACTTTGAGCCTTCTACAGAGCCCATTGCCCACTCCCTGTATATAAATTGTTAAAAGGCTGTGTTATTGCTTTTTTTTCCTAATTCACTGGTCTGGTATCAAGTCTAACCTGACTTTACTAACTACCATTATTTACAAGGAACAATTACCGTCTGCCCTCAACCTGCCGTCTGTTATAAATTATGGACACCCATCCAAAATCCAGAATCCAGACGCTTAACCTACAGCTCGATTGAATTCGGCGTGCCCGCTAGATGTACTGCTACTACTCAGCCCATAAATGACCCACTGCTGGGTGTAAGAGCCAACACCCTCAGGATGGAATGGGATGGTGACACTATGTATTCTAAATGCGTCACCACACGGAATTAGCTAAATGTAATAATTATTTATTAAAACCGCAATTTTACCAATTGAATCTGGACTTTGAATTAATCTGAAAGTAGAATTATTAAAATTAATTTGAACTGAAATATGGAGTTGAGTGTTTTTATGAATTTAAATTTGAATTAATTGCGAACGCTATTAAAATTAGACGTAGCTTCGAAAAATTATCAAATGAACGCCTTCGTTTAAAATGAGTTTAGTATTATGCGTTTTATAAAAAACTAGCGGCCCGCCCCGGCTTCGCACGCGTTCAATTATGCATGTATTGTACTTAAAAACCTTCCTATTGAATCACTCTATCTATTAAAAAAACCGTTTCAAAATCCGTTGCGTAGTTTTTAAAGATTTAAGCATACATAGGGACGGACAGACAACAGCGACTTTGTTGTATAATATGTAGTGATAGTGAAAACACTAACTCGTATAAATACAACCTAGGCACTTCTACTACAACTCAGCCCATAAATGACCCACAGCAGAGTCGAGCCTCCCCCATTACATGCAGGGTAATTAGCCTACCGCACAAACTAGGCACATAGCATGAAACATATTTTTTTTTTACATTTTTTGTTTCATCTCATTTAGTGTGTATTTCATCTTGTAGTTTACAAGTGATCCGATTCTATTATCTGAAATGCTTTTCCGTAGACCAAAGGAATCTGGCTGGCTATGTGGGATTCCAGGCTTGAGATATTGAAGTCTCCATTTACTTATCCACTAAAAACTTGAACATATACCACGATCTGTTGTATTGGATTTGTTTGACCTGTCAAAAGAGCTCTAATGAGCCAACTTGATTAAATGAGTTTTGATTTTAATTTTGATTGGAGAGTGCCAGTGAGAAATTAGCCTGTATTTGTAATCTACCCAAGATTACTGCGCAATTTACCAGCTCTACACGCCACTGAGTCACCCATAACCCGATCAGACTCCAACGGTCCGGTATACAAGAGGTCCTCCGATTCCTCCGAAGTAACAAAAAATAAAAAATTGCCCCAATTCTTATTCAGTAGCGTTAAAATCGAGGAACATAATCACTACATAGTATAAAACAAAGTCGCTGTCGTCTGTCCGTCCCTATGTATGCTTAAATCTTAAATATTGATTTTGATGCGGTTTCTTCTAATAGATAGAGTGATTCAAGAGGAAGGTTTATATGTATAATACATGCATTTTCGTGCGAAGCCGGGGCGGGTCGCTAGTATATAAATAAGTTTTGAATTCCCGAAGGCATTTACGGCTCCAGTAAGGACGCAACCTGGTAGGTTTTAGTGGGTAAACCGGCCGTACCATCTTCACGAGGCCGGGACTCCCACATACCCCAGTCAGTCCCCCGGCTATGGACTTAAAAAAGGTTTCCGCCACGTTATAAAAAAAGGTTAACGCAAGCAATAGCATCGTATCGAATGGCCACATCCTTAGAAAACAACAATCCCTGTTGTTACAAACAAACAACTAGGCACGATAACTGCTTACAAAGATTGGCCCTATACTTAGGCGAAATGATTTTAAATAAAGAACACAGGAGATCTTAAAGCCGAGACAATGACCCCAATATGTGGTCCGGTCCACACTTTCGCCATATCACAGTGACGCAACATCACCTTAGTCGCTTACACTTGACCCCGTAACATCAAAAGTGGAACCTATCGGCAAATTCGCTTGTGTTAGTCGCACCTGGTATTTGGACCTTGACCATTACCATCAGTATAGCTAGGTGTAGTTGGAAGCAGCAGCCAATGGAATCACGAGTGTTGTCGGTGTGGTGACGGATTTAGAATACATACCTAATTACCTAATTCTATCCTTAGGTTGTCTTATGACATGGCTGAAAGACTATCCACAAGACAAGGAAAACTTGGTACAAATCTCTGTGTCAACCCGTTTGGCCAGCGTGGAACGGTAGCCTAATTACCCTCCATGTAACTGGAGGAGGCCCGACTCAGCAGTGGGTCACGTATGGGCTTAGATTATTGCCTATTGCCATCGCTCCCGCGATGATGCGTCCGTCCGACGAAAAATGATCGTGCGAACGTGCGTTCAAACATACTGATATCTACTGAATGTCCTATTGAGGGTCGTGCGATCATGCGAAGCGACCAAATTGTTTGTTGAACGCATCGTATTAATCGCACGAGGGTGAGTTCAAAATATTGAATGTATAATACTATTCGACGTGACCTATGACGTTTGAAGAAAACTTAATTAATGAAATGCGTGCTCATCCCGTTGTTTGGAATAAATGGAGTGAAGATTATAAAAACAGGCTTATGAATGATAAAGGATTGGCAGCAGAAACTGTGCATCTCTGCTAAGAGCCATTTCGAGAGTAATCGCTCGAGGACAAACGTGTTCCTCATCTTCTTCGCGCGATCGGTTTCATCGTACGATGAAATCGCATCGCATCATTGCACGAGCGTAATAGGACCAAAAAATCGCATCGCAGCATCGCACGAGCGATGACAATAGGACGGCGCCGTAGAAGTAGTATTAGAAACTGCGTCATCTGCAAGGTTCGAAGCAAATGTTTCATTTTCTCCTTCTGTTAACGGTGTTTGCTACTGATGCCTTCAAAGAGAGTCGTACAAGAGGATTGGTCTTGAGGAGAGTATGGAGTGATTGAACCGGGTTGCTGACACGAAGTATTCTAACACACTGACACTTATATGTATAACATTTTAGCCCGTAAAGTCATACAGCTCTGACGCTCCCTACTGTGACATTAATCAAACAGAATTTACTATTCACACCATTGTTGTCAAAATTGGGATAAATACATTTAAAATTTCCCTATTAAATTACATATTAATTATATTTCTCGGCCCATAAATAATCCAACTACATGGAGGGAAATTAACCTACTGTGCCACGGTAGTCAGATTCGTTTTCGTGGCTAGGGTATCGGTCTTATTATTATAACCTTTTCTCGGCTCTCACGACACAATTAATACATCTATCTATACATACAAATAAATAAAATTGGAGTGTCTGTTTGTAATAATAAAATAACCACTTTTTACTAAATCCGTAAGTATGTATACACAGTACATAGACCGAAATAACTTTTTTCTTAATTTTTGTCTATCTGTCCGTCTGTCTGTCTGTCTGTCTTTTTGTTCCGGCTAATCTCTGGAACGGCTAGACCGATTTAAACGGGACTTTCACTGATAGGTAGCTAATTATATAAGGAGCAACTTAGGCTACTTTTTTAGACTAGCTTTGCCCCGCGGCGTCACCCGCGGTACGACAGTAAGTAAGCGCGGGTGGAACCGCGGGGCGCAGCAGTCCTGCATATGACTACTACTCAGCCCATAAATGACCCGGGCTTCCTCTCATCACAGGGAGGGTAATTAGCCTACTGTGCCACGCTGGCAAGACTCGTTTGCCGGGGGGTTTCGTATCAAGTTTTTCTGCCCTTGCGACTAGGTTTTCGGCCTTATAATTTCCTTCATTCGGCTCAAACGACACCCTCAGGATGAAATGGGGTGACGACACTATGTATTCTAAATCTAACACCACATTAATACTGCGTATTATCTGTGTAATAATAAGAAGAAGACGTATGATGTCTTAACGGTTTGACTGTCAGTCGAGTGTCAGCCGTCCCGCGACCACGGACAGCAGTGTCTGAACCGTTGAGATTTAAATAAAACACCATCAGAACTGTTATGACATCATTTAGCGCAATGTGTAAGGATCGTGAAAACCTAAGTAATCAATAGAAGAAAATGTTACAATCTTTGGGTAAACCCAATCAGAAAATTGGTTCAAGAACGTATCATTTAATGCTGATTGCATTACCTAATAGCTATGATTGTATTTAGAGTAAACCACACCGGTTTACCTTAGCATTTAGTTTCTAGATCACCCGTCATTAGACTCACACGTTCACTACCAAGCGGTGGTTGGTTGGTTGTTAAATATTCAATCATTATCATAATTCGTCCATGTGGTTACGAATTTGGAATTCAAAGTGTCACCACCCCATTCTATCCTGAGGGCGACTCAACAGTGGGCAAAATTAAGTAACTTTTATGTTAAAACGTTGGTATCCAGCTGGTAACGAAATTGTCATTAACTTGAGAAATAAGCACTGCTAACAAAAGAAATATAGTGAAACACAAATTACTAAGCTTGTAGGATAATAATAAGGATCGCTGGTTAGTAGCTTTTACTGGAACCCCTGTTTTATACTAAAATTCTGGATCACGTCTATTGCCCCCTCATACTTAGACAACTATTATATTATACACCTTTTGATTAGCTCATTTTGGATGGTCATGGGGTTTTTGTTAAACCCTGTATAGTGCCTAAATTTTGGACTGGTAGACGATGATGATGTCTAGAAGAGATATTGGCAGTAAGGTAATCTAACAAAACAAAATGGTTTTTTGGTTACTTTCAACATCTATGAAACTGAGATATACTTTAGTAGACGTTTAAAACTAGCTATAGTGATTCTATTATTTTACAAACGCTTTATATTTATAAAATAAATTCAACTTCATACACAACGAAGGGGGTGGTATTTTTTTTACACTTTTAACGGATTTATCGCGTGTATTTTACATTAATTGCTCCCCTACGTTTCGAATGCCTTGCAGTATTCGGGGTAAAGCCACCACCCATTTTTGATCATCAGTAAAACGTGGAGATTTAAATAATATAAAAATACGTGGTAAATCCGTTAAATAGTGTTTAATTTCAATGTGTAATAATCGAGAAACGAGACATATTTAACAGTCGTATTAAAAAAAATAATGTTGTAATTTTGTAGCAACTCTAGAAAATTTTAACAGCATTTGCAATTGAATTATTAAAGCTGGTTTTAAACGTCTACCTACTAAAGTATTTCTTTTCAGACATTGAAACATTGCACATTTCGTATTCGGTACGCGGAGTTGTAAAATATTGCCTATATACTATTTCAAAGTTTCCAATACTTTCTAAACTTAAATTCTGGCCACTGGTTATAGAATAGTCCGATTTTAGTTAGGGAGGAACCATATTTAATATACCCACACTACCCTGAGGGTGTCGTAAGAGGCAAGTAAGGAACGCAAGAGGCAGATCACCTAGCCGCAAGAGAAGGAAATCTTGCTACAAACTGTGTGACCCCCCGTCTTGCCAGCGTGGAACAGTAGGTTAATATTCCTCCATCAATTTGTAGGCCCGACTCAGTCTCACACACAATGTGATCAAATGGTTATACTAGAATCAGTCTTATGTCAAGACTGGTACTTTTTTTTTTTTTTTATTCTTGTTGCTCTCACGGTTTGTGTTTAGCCAATGTCAAGTCACTTTGTATCATTTCAATATTATTTCTCTTCATCATCATGGGTTTGCCATTTCCCTGTTAGCCACTCATAAGTAATTTCATTTTGAGTGTCCCCCTCCCACGTGGCTAAGATGTTCTGCACGGACGTGGGGTTGGCCTTTGGGAGGGACTGGTACTTTAAACTGGATAATTTTGACATCTCTTTTGAAGAAGAAGAATATTACAATGTTATATGTTTTTTTTAATATTTGTTTTTTTTTCATTTCATAGCTACTGGTTATGACCCCATGGAGATCTGTATCGAGAACTGCGCTCAGTGCAAGAAGATGCTCGGCCCCTGGTTCGAAGGGCCACTCTGTGCGGAATCCTGCATCAAGTTCAAGGGAAAAATTATCCCGGAATGCGAAGACTTCGCTTCAATCTCGCCTTTTATCAACAAATTGTAAAGAAAAAGCAATGCTGTGTTTATGATGACAGAGGCTCTTTCTGATTGGCATCGTTACAGGTTTAGGATTAACGTAAATGGTATCTAGTCAATGTTAGCATATGTTTGGGGATTTAGAACACTTTTAGGTGACTTGATCCGAAGAAATCGTAGTTTATATGAATAATCTGTATTTATGCATTATTGTTTTGTAATAATTGTATCCCGGAAAATATCAGTACATGCCTACTGCTTCGATTATTATCTTTATTAATTTCGATCATAAATCTACACTTGAGTGTGAAATGTAGGTGTCCCGAAAATCAATAAATATTCTAGAACTTTTAGGCGTACACTGAAATGGCTGAGCTGCAATAATTAATTAATTTCTGGCCGTTAGTGATTGTCCTTTTTTAGAACACAAAAATTTTCGGGAATATAATAATTATTATTAATAAATTATGCTTTGAGATTGAAATAAAATACCTTAAAAAGGAACGAAGGTTAACTAAAGGTGATTTTAAAATAGATTATTGCTTACTTTCAATTTTAGTTATCTAATTCATTCGAACGGTATACCTCGTTGGAATCAAGTCACTTTAGATACTAAGTAGTTTAGTTTTATCGGCTTTTATAGTACGCAGCTAAAATATGGGAATGAGGGCCCAGATAGGCTTACCTGCGCAGGTAACCTGCACAGGATCAGAATATCCAACAATTATATTCTTGTTTATCTGCTTAGTCTTTACGGAAGCAGCCTGTAAACCTCATGTGAGCATTCAACGCAACATGCCAAAGCATTTAAATACTCTTTACCTTAGCTTTAAGTCTATTGTTGTATAGCATAATTTTTATACTTTATACGTATTTTTATACGTTTCTACAATACAGGGATTATTGTAAGAATTAATACTGAATAAAAACGATGTATACTTAAAAATATTATTTTATTTCGTAATAGCATTTCATTATTATAAAAACTACTCAATATACTACTCAACTAGGGTTCATTCCCGGGAATTCTCGGCTCGAGAATTCCCGGGAAATCGTTGGGCTTTGTTCCCGGGAAATCAAGCTCGAGAAAAGTCGAGAACTCGAGAAATCATGTACGTTTGTAGAAAATAAACTTGCAGAGTTTTAATTTGTTTATATTCTATTAACATGCCATAAATGGTGCTATGATTGTAATGTAATTATAATTTACATTTACTTTCTACCTGAGTTTAAGATATTAAAGATTTCTTTCGTGTTTTTTATAAGCTATTTTGTTTACAAGATTTAAGTTGATTTCTTTTTCTAAATAACCAGCCCAAAATTGTGCTGTGATTCTAATGTAATGTAAGTTAAGATAATAGGGTGGGGAAAAAGTTTCGTCGCATTTTTTAAGAAATTTCAAAACATTTTTTAATATCGTTTATTTACATTTAACTAAAGTATGTAGCTACCATTTTGTTCGATAACTTTTTGCCAACTTGTAGGTAGGGACATGATGCCATTGCTATAAAAATTTTGGGACTACTGATCAAAATACCGCGACAAGTGGTTTTGGCAGTCCTCATGTGATGTTAACCTGACACTGCCTAAAGAATTCTGAAGAGACCGAAACATGTGGAAATCTGAAGGTGCAAGAACAGGACTGAAGATTTTATTACAAGTTCATACATACTATGCGAAAAGACTTTTTCCCCAACATAATATTTACGTTTTCTTTCATGTTGATTTTTTGTTTAGTTTAAGTTCTAAATAACCAACTAAAAATGGTGCTGTCATTATGAATATGAGCCCGAATAATATTTTTTTCTGTAATATTTTATAAAACAAGATTTATAAGATTAATGTTTTTGAATAACATCGATGAACCACTGATTTTTAGACGCAATTGGAACCAAATAATATGAGAAAACGTACGTAAATGTAAATTTCTCGACAACCCGAGAGTCCCGAGAAATTAGCCTCGAGAATTCTCGAGACCCGAGAAATTGAAAAGCTCGAGAAATCATGAACCCTATACTCAACCCATAAATGACCCCCGCTAAGTCGGGCCTCGTTCCATTACAGGGAGGGTATTAAGCCTACTGTGCCAGACGGGTTGGTACAGATCTTTGTTTCAAGCTTTCCTTCTTTTGCAGCTAGTTCGTCGGCCTGGTCATTTCCTTTTTATCACTCAAAATGCTAATAGTTTATACATAACTAAATATGTACTAACAAGTTATTTTTTATGTCTCATAACAAGGGTTATATTCCATAACTAAAATTAATACAAAACGTCCCTAAATATATGTGTGGTCCAAAATCTTTCGAAGATAATATGATGAATCATAAAAAAATTAAGCCTAAAATTTTAACAGCTGATGTAGGGGAAGGTTCATTAATAAACACGAGCCATTCAAACCAATCCGTAGTAAAAAAGTGTGTGACAGGATAAGAAATAGTGAGATAAGGAAGCGTTGTGGTCTGAAAGAAGATGTAGTGACAAAAATTGAGAAAGGTATGCTGAGATGGTTTGGCCATGTCGAGAGAATGAATGAAGAACGATTGACGAAAAAAGTGTATAAGGCGAGTGTGAATGAAAGTGTTGGAAGGGGACTAGGCGGACGTTTTGAGACCAAATCAGGGACGTCTTGAAATAAAAGCCAGGTCAAGAGTACTCTGACCCTCGACTGTGCTGCCACCTTGCCGTGGTGAGGGGGCTTGAGTGCCTCAATGATCCGTGGGGCCATACCAGCCAGAGCCTCCCATGCCGGGCGGGCCCACGGGGATAGGTGGGACGAAGAGCGGCACCCAGCGCCGCTCTTCGTCGAGTGGATTGGGGCTCCGAGGACCGAGCCCTGGACCGCTGCGGTGTACAAACGTCCTCGGGTTGGCGCCGGCGGAGGGCTGATGGGCCTCCTGCTGCGGGGACGTTGTGTCGCAGAAGGGGGCTGCGGGGCGGGTCGCAAAGGAGGGAGCTCCGGCTGACCCGCGCCGCGGACGGAGGCAGGGGTGGAGGGGGGCTCGTGACGGTGCGGGCCCCTTCTGCCCTCGCCTAAGAAGCCGGTGGTGGGTCGGGGGAACCGCCACCGACGAAAGCCTCGATGACTGAGGGCGTCCAAGTGTACCGGGACGCCCTCTCTGACAGTCGCTTGCCCGTTGCGGGCACCACGCCGGGGCGTCACAGTAGAATGCGTTTACGCGAACTTGTGGCGCCCCAAGCGCGCCGTGTGAGGGTATACCGACGGGGTTTTAGTGGGTAGACGACCCTTGTCGGAGTCCCACATAATCACCGACCTCTCCCCCGGGGGGCGGTGGTAGGCATAAAGCATTTCCCCAGCGACAAAAAAAAAAGGTCATGAGTACTAAACCGAAGAGCATGTATGAAGGGAATAAAGAAAGTGGACGAAGCAAAACAAGTATGTAAGGATCGTAGCAAGTGGAAAGAAGTGGTCTCTGCCTACCCCTACGGGAATGAGGCGTGAGTATATGTATGTTTGTGTGTGAAAAATATACCTACACATATTTTGTGTTGTTAGAAAGACAACCCACATAGTTTTGTCCGCCAGTCTTCTCAGTAGGCTCCACGTTCCGGCCCAGTAGTAATTTAAAAAAACAATTGGTAAAAACAATTAAAAATATCTATTCTATGGATGAACACAATGGTGTTTGCTTTATTGATCGTCGCGTTTGTTGGGTATTCGGTACATAATACGTTTAAAAACTTGCACAGTAGAACTCTTAACTTAGATCTCAGTAATTCATACTACAAACTAATACTCGAGCAATGGTCAGTTCACGGGTAGCTCTAAGGGCTGACTTGCGTCTTCTCCTTCCATAGGCAGCGTGGGTAAGGTTGGGATCAATGGCATTGATGACTCTGCATCCGGTACCGCTATAAAAGAGAAGGTAGAAATAAATATTCATGTATATTATATTTGACGACACGGTTGGATCCCCGCACGGAAGAAATATTTGTACGACCTACAAGTATTTGTTCCGGGTCTGGGTGTTTTCTATCTATAATTAGTATGTATTTACAAAAAAAATGTATATAAGTAGTTTCTCATCCATCTCGTTACCAGAACACAAGCATTAAGTAGCTTAGCTTGGGACGAGATGGCGTTGTGTGAAATGTCCAAGGTTTTTTTTTATGTATTTTAATGATGTATAAATCGACAATCGACTAGTCTGGACACTGATACTGGACTGGACACAATAAATGTCCTCTCATCACAGAATTGCAGGGTTTCGTTTCAATTTTCCTTCTTGCGGACCGGTTTTAGGCCTTTGGTCGGCACTTACGGCACCCACGAGATGGAGTGATGAAAATAAAAATAATTAATAAAAAATATGTAAATGGAGCGATTACCGCCTGATCTCAAAGACTCATCTCGTGGAACTACCGGTAATCTCAACGGTTAAACCAGCTATCAGTTCTGTCAGTAAGTTAGTTTACTCAGTGAAATTAAAAACTTTTTAACGGATTTATCGCGTGTATATTACATTATTTAATCCCCGACGTTTCGAATGCTATGCAGCAGTCGTGGTCGCGGGAGAGACCACGACTGCTGCGACGACCAGCATTCGAATTGTTTAATTTCAATGTGTAATAATCGCGAAAACCTAAGACATCATTAGTTTACTCAGGATTTAAATGCCTTCTATTTATAATCACGTGCAGGTCACATGATTGTCACGTGACAGGTGTCACATGTTGGCCACGTGATAATACCCGATTGTCATTGTTTATTAATGTAGAATTTACGGATTTTCATTGTTTTTAAATGTAGAATTTACGAAATAACTTACGTTCAGCGGTAGGTGCCGTTTCTTCTGTTACTTCCATAGGTGTTTCCGTTTGTGGTGGGGGTTCTACTGCTTCAGGGGGTAACTGCAAATAAAGTGTGGATTTATTAGACACGCTATCGGACTAGGGGATAGAGGCAGGCTTTGTAAAAGTGATGTAGGGCGTAGCGATAATTATCCGCTCCCCACTCGCAGTCTGACCGGGTAAGTCTACAAGAATTATGTTTTTTGTTCACTATGTTTAGTTTTTAAGCTATATTTACTGCATTAAGCGTCGGGTTCGCAAAGGGTTTATATCAAGTTTTCCATCTCACACGACTAGGCGCTCTACATTTTGCGGTCCTTTAGTCGACACTTGCGACACCCTCAGGATAGTGTGAGTTGGTGGCATTGTGTATTCTAAATCCGTCATCACACGGACCCAGGTAACGTTATATTTGTGTAATGTATTGCATGGTCACAAAGCTCACATAGTGGGGGCTATAAACGTCTACCGCTTAGGGAGCGCAACCCGCGACCCTGAAGCAAGGAACGCCTTGATTATAGAGAGTCGGGAAAGGCGATAGGTCTTTCTGCGCCCCAGAGTCTCACATACCCCGGCTAATGCCCAATGGCCGGGTATCCATGAGGAATTCCAGCGGTGAAGCCAGCAGAAATTAAGTTAAACAAACTTCAACCAACCTCAGGTGCTGTCCTTGGGATTTTGGCGAGTTTGTACCTGACGCTGAACGGCACGCAGCCCTCGTAGTAATCAATGACGAAATCTGGAAAAGCTCTTCCTAACTCTTGGCCAACCACAACATCCAGTTCCAGGCATCCTTGCCTGAAAATAAACAATAGGTTTTATGTTTTGCTCTGTTCGATCTTGGATGGGTGTTCATCATTTGTGGTGGCGTCGTGAGGCGGGTCGTTCTCTTCCCTGCAATATGTTTGAGGAGGGTGATGGCTGCTACATGTGTCATGCTTGTGAACAAGTGCCGTTGCTGGGGTCAATTGGCTCGGGCATTAGGTTACTATTGTTGACTAGATCTGGCTGATGTTTGGCCTTTTGCGACAATTCACAAAGCTCTCACAAATCTGTCTTGTCCCGGCCAAAAAGCGGCGATCTAAAAAGAGCAACTACAGAGTTTCTTGCCGGTTCTTCTCTGTAGGTCACGTAAAGACGTCAGTCCCATCCATCCTGAGGGTATAGTAAGAGCCGACGAAAGGAAATGACAGTTGATAACCTAGCCGCAAGAGAAGGAAATTTGATACGAAACCCTGTGCCAACCCATCTGGCCAGCCTGGCACAGTAGGCAAATTGCCCTCCATGTACCTAGAGGAGGCTTCTGCAGTGAGTCTTACATGGGCTGCGTAGTAGTAGTTACCATTACATGGGTTGCAGAGGTTCTGGTCTAACCTGGTGACACCAGTACCGAGCCTAATGAAATAGGGGAGAAGGCGTAGTAGATATAGATTTTTTATCTATACATACATACATACAAATAATACATAATACAAATAAACAAAATTGGAGTGTCTGTTTGTAATAACAAAATAACCACTTTTTACTAAATGCGTAGGTATGTATACACAGTTCATAGACCAAAATAACATTTTTTTTAATTTTTGTCTGTCCATCTGACTGTTTGTTCCGGCTAATCTCGGGAACGGCTGGACCGATTTTCACGGGAGTTTCACTGATAGGAAGCTGATGATATAAGGAGTAACTTAACTACTTTTTTTTAGACTAGCTTCGGCCCGCGGCGTCACCCGCGGTACGACAATAAGTAAGCGCGGGTGAAACCGCAGGGCGCAGCTAGTACAACATATACATAATCTGTCTATGGAACATTTGACCATTATTTGAAAGTATGACAACACATGATGTTCAGTAATTTTATGATTACATCACTAAACTTTTTTAAAGTAGCCATTTGAAGCCATTGGAGTCTCATAGATTATGTCCTTACCATTTAACTAAGAAGTGAAGTACACCATGGGACAGTTGCCCAGCCAGAATTGTTTCTGGAGGTAGACCTCTTGCAAGACCTCTTGGTTTTTCAATTTCCTGAAAGCAAAACATATTAGTATATTAAGTTCTTTTTTTATAAAATTCTTATACTTCAAAAGAGTATTTTATTAATGTATCATTATAAAAAAATATTAAGGAGTAAGGTAAATTATCCCATGTTCACTAGCAACACTAAACAAGCCACATCAGACCCCTCCGAGTGAGAATGGCTGTAGACGGATTGCAATGAAAAGGGTTTGAAGAGGCTTTTGCCATTAAGCACACCAATAGAGATATTGTATAGTTGTACATAGTTCTCACTTTATACCATATTCAGTTGTAGAAGATATGTTACAATACCCAAAAATTATGTAAGCATTTACAGTCAATAAAGGCTTTATTATTAGATAACAATCATTTTTATGCCATGCAAGAAGAAGTTCTAAAAGCTCTACAATATTTAAGATGTCGCCACTGTATACTATAGAAATAAAAAAGCAAACATGTTTTGTTGTTAATTAGGTACATATTATATTATGTAGATTTTCAGGTACATTAGTTACGTAGCTACAACTATGTAGTATGTAGATTTTTTTAAATTAAAATGACATTTCTTTCCATTCTTAGTTATGTACATGCATATGTATTTTAATACATATGTGAAATAAAATAGATATTCAATTCTTTTTATTATTTGCTGTTCACATAAATATTAATAATTACATTAATATGTGATTAATAAAAAACAACATTGTCTGTTCATTTATTACCGCATGCAGTTAATACGACGTAATATCACCGGTCCCTTGGCCGTCATCATAATCAGATTCTACTGTATATATAACTAGCTGACCCGGCGAACTTTGTTCCGCATTATAAATATTTAAAACAAAAAGAAAGTTGGAAATAGGATACCTGAGATTTTTATCCCGTCCGTATAAAACCTACTTAACAAAACGCAACTGACAGCGAAACGTTATGCTGTCTATATAGTTGAATATGGCCGAAAATTTGACAATTAGAAATTTTGAATTCGACTTGTTTATATTGGTGTAATTCACATAATATCTTTATAACTTGTAGCCTATGTGTTATTCTGATGTATAAGCTATATTATTGTAAAGTTTCATAAAATCCATTCAGTACTTTTTACGTGAAAGAGTAACAAACATCCATCCATCCATCCATCCATCCATCTATCCATCCATCCATACTTACAAACTTTCACGTTTATAATATTAGTAAGATTTCATAGTGATATGGACTGTACAAAATGATTATAATCATACCTCAATTTTATGCTTCTTCTTGTCTCCTCTTCTAGTGCGCTTTCTTGTTGCTAATGTTTCTTCTGACAGCTCTACTGATATTGTTGATGTTACTTGTGCAGGGACATTAGCAGTTGTAGGAACAGAGGCAGCAGTGGTTTCGGCAGCTTCTGTTTCTTCTTTCTCCTTCCTCAGACGAGCTTCTTCATAGGCAGATATCAGCTCTGGACAGTCCAGGTTATCTTCTGGTTCCCAAGTGTTATCTTCACTGAAATAATATATTTATTTTATGATTGAATGAATGATTTTTTTAAGATACAGTATTTCATTCCATCCTGAGGGTCTTGCAAGAGCTAACTACAAGTGACAGGGCAGAGGCTAAAACCCTCTGAACCGCAAGGTACAGAACGCTAATTACCACTCATGTAGTTGGAGGAGGCCAGACTCGGCAGCGGGTCAAATGCAATTACAAGGTTCTGATGATTAAGTATCATAAATTATTGGACATTGTTTTGTATACTCACTCAGAGTAACCTCTCCATTTCAATAAGTATTCTACTTTTCCATTCTTCACTCTCCTGCCTAACACTTTTTCGACTGAAAACTCTTCATGTTTACCGCTATGAGTAGCAGTTTGCTGCATTGCTGTGTCGGTAACATTAGTATCCATAGACTGGTTTGCTTCGGTGTTGGAGAAGCCTAGATCGCTTTGAGACAATTCCAAAGATTCGTCCATGTTGCAAGCTGAAAGTATATGAAAAATAAAGTAATAATCAGGTATATTTGGGCCATAACACAGGTTTATTTTCGGTAAACGCGGTGGAAACCGGCGGTCTATTGCACGCAACAATGCTTGCTTAAGACTTAGCAATTGTAAAAATGGCTAAACTTGTGAATTACCTTAATGAATGATGTCAAACAAACAGCGCAATTGCAGAAAATCACATTACCAATAACTTTTAACTTAAAACCAACAACATTTAATTTACCATAGTAAACAGACGACAATGTGAGTTGTCTGTGGCTGTCTCTGTCTGCCCTGCCTATGTTGTTGTGTTGTGTTTGTTTGTGTAGTACATTACATTTAACAGTGTTACAAACATATAATATTCAGAAACAAACATAACGCGGAAACTAAACTATATGGTTAAATCGTAGAACTTAAAAGCGCGCGAGTTCGTATCCATATGGGCTCAATAAGTTAGCTAGCCCCTCAAACAATTGTTTGTCATTTTCGATTATTTGTTCTCCATTAATTAAATTAAAAAAATATTAAAAATATACCTTCAAGTTAGCCCGCCCCTATTACAATTTATAATATTTTTCCGTCAATAATGACTCTTAAATATGTTCGATTGTTCGTAACTAGAATACGTTTGTTCTCTTTTGAAATTACTAATTTTTTGTATAATTAACTATTTTAAATAGCTGAAATTACAAATAAATGTACAATATTGTACAGCGCATGCGTCAACTAAACGCTAAAACTTTCATCGTGGTTTTAATCGTGAAATAAAATAAATGAAATAAATGGAGATAAATAATACAATACAAGAACAAACGATGAAAATAATAACAAAAAGACGAAAATAGAAAAAAAAAATTTGAGGCCCTAATTTTATTGAGCCATCCGTCGGGACCTAAACTAAGCTATTACTTATCTTATTTATTTTATTTCATAATTTGAAAAATTGCCATAACCAAATATTGACATCAACCAACTTCTACACCGTTGTTTTTTGCTCCAAGTCAACCTCTGTTGGTGGTTGGAACCAATCGTGTAGAATCGGTCTTACTTTAAATAAATTCTTGATATTATTTTTATATATTTCAAAATTATATTGTTATTCATTTAATTATAAAGAATATAGAAATTAAACAGAAATTTAATATTTATTAAAGATTAATTGACGTGGCTGTTTCACTTATGCTTTTGCGTGTTTGTTGAAAGATCGGATAGAAAAAAAAAACGAGATAAACATAACCTCTAAACTCCAAATAAGCAAAACGCAAAAATAATAAAATAAAATATTTTCGTATCCAATATATCTTGAAACCTCAAAACAGAGAAAATCTTTCATTCGCTATGTCGAACGGCGGCGACGTATTCTCCAGCAGCACTGGTTTTTGTGCTCGTTGTGGTTCTATACTGCCTCTTCTACAAGATTTCGGATCTGTGAAATGCTACATGTGCAAAACTTACTATGAGGCAGAAAGTAAGTACCTGTTTTAGTAGCTACTTGAATTCATAGCTGTATCATCAACATAACATGACATGTATTTGATTACTAGACAAACTTTCTACAAATCTTTTAGCCTATGTAAAGATTTATGGGTTCTTTTGTTCTTCTAATGATGATTTCTTCGTTTTTAGCATGGTATGTATCCTCAAAGAACTATTTAACTGATCTAAATTATAGCCATATGTAATAAAAAATCACTAAATAAATAAATGAACATATGTACTTACATACAAGTAGGTACCTACTTAGTTATTTTTTCTAAAGTCGTAACAAGGAGGTATTATAAATTATTCTGAAATTGCAATTTTTAAAACATGGTCTGGTAAAAACTGCTTTTTGCCATAAGAATTGGAGTTAATAGAGTAGGCTAGTAGCTAAACTAATTTTTCCATTTACAATTTGTCATAATATGTAATATTAATTACAGATTACAACAATCTTAAATTTGAGTATACAATACATTTCAACTCGGTGTCATTGGTATCACATGAGAATTTGCTGAACACAGGTGGTCCAGATGGGCCTATAGTAGAAAGAAAATGTCCTAAGTGTGGGAACGATAGGATGTCATATGCAACCTTACAGTTGAGATCAGCCGATGAAGGTCAAACTGTGTTTTACACTTGTGTGGTTTGCAAGTAAGTGGTTAATCATTGTATTTTTTTATATCCCTAGGGAGGTGCTCAATCTTACAGCCTATTTATGTTTGTACTACTGGAGGTGTCACTATCATGTTGGGAGCCATAAAAATAAAAGCATTAAGGCAGATATACACAGGGTCAGTAGCATGCGCCAGTGCTGGCGCCGGTAACTGACTCATATGATTTACACGGTCAGTATTTCGTCAGTAGTTGAGGATATTTCTTAAAATCAATTTACATGATGGCAGTGCCAGGTCAGCAGTCAGCACTGACGTCAGTTACTGACTCAATGTAAATCTGCCTTTAAGATACTAGCAGAGGGAAACTGCATAGTTCTGGATAGATCTGTGGTAACCATACTTAGTGCAGGAAACAGCACAGAACCACCCAAGGATGGCATTATTTGGCTGTAGTGCTCTGTAAGGTGGATTTAAAATGCAGTGTCACCACCCCATTTATTAGGAGTGTGTTGTAAGAGCCAAAAAAAGGAAATGATAAGGCTGAAAACCTAACCTAGAGAAGGAACTGTCGACGGTAGACATTTGTATTATATAGAATCTTTATGAATATTGTGTTGACTTTTTGTAAGTGTCCATCGTGACCCAAGCAAAATAAATGATTTGAATTTGGAAACTTCGATATGAGACTGTATACCAACCTGTCTGGCCAGAGGAGCATGGTAGGCTAATTCCCTTCCATGTAATGTGAGGAGGCCCACTCAGCAGTGGGTCATTTATGGGCTGAAAAGAGGATTCTGTAAGGAAAAGGTCCTTCCCCATTTGGGTACCTTTGGTGAGTAATGGTAATCCGCTTTGCACTCTAGCAATTTCTTTACCCGATTAGTCTGGTAAGCACTAGTCTGAATGACCCAATTTCCAGTATTTACAGGGATGGATTGCAATCTAACTTTTATGCCCAACTAGTCAAGCTACTGGCAATTGTTATTTTTAAACTTTCGCGATTTGAACACATAATTAAAAACTTATCGGGACTTATCGCGCACAGAATTAATACCTGTTTTTGCTCGACGTTTCGACCATGTTACAATGGCCGTGGTCGCGAGCTGACTGCAGACCGCAAGTTTTTTCGGTGGGAAGTGAGGGTACTTTGGTCTCCTACCCTCACTTGGTTTTGCACACACGTAGGGTTGTCATTACGGCACACCACACTGACTGTATCGGTTGAAAACTTAGTACCTATACCGCGAACTACACATTTGCTTATAACGGGGTTCCACGATGCCGCCAACTTGAATCCATCTTCTCGGTTGAAATTACGATGTTTTCTGATTTCCACCGCTTCACGAACCGTTCTCGCATAGTAATGCCGTTCAGTGGAGAGGACTTTCGGATCGTGGAGCTCGATCCAGTGATCAGACCCCGCCTCAAGCAAATGCTCAGCAATAGCAGACTTCTGTATCTGGTGATTTTTGACAGCTGCGATGTGTTCTTTTATCCTTTCCGCAATAGTACGCTTCGTTTGACCAATGTAGGAACTACCGCAGCTGCAATCCACCTTGTATACACCGGGAGTCTGGAACGGAATGACATCCTTCGGCGTCCTCACATGCCTGGTTAACTTGGATAAGGGGGTATACACCGTTTTGATGGAATACTCCTTCAACACAGTCCCCACCTTATCTGTTACCCCTTTAACGTAAGGCATGAAAGCCGGCTGCCTCTCGACGTCAAACTTGTTCCTGTGTCCTCTGCGTATGAGACAAAGAGATAGTAGACCAGTTCGTGGATCATCTCAACTCAATTCACGCGAACATTAGGTTCACATATGAACTGGAAGTGGAAAGAACTTTGCCATTCCTTGATATCAAAGTGATGGTTAGACCAGATGGCTCGTTGGCGCACTCGGTCTACAGAAAACCCACGCACACGGACAGGTACCTACATGCCACGTCACACCATCACCCGCGCCATTTGCAGTCGGTGGCCAGCTCTCTGTTAGACAGAGCTGTAGCCCTCTGTGACCCTGAACATGTGGAGGCTGAAGTAGCCCATGTTCAGGAGGTACTTAAAAGAAATGGCTATAGTGTGACCAAGAGAGGACGAGCAATACGCAGAGGACACAGGAACAAGTTTGACGTCGAGAGGCAGCCGGCTTTCATGCCTTACGTTAAAGGGGTAACAGATAAGGTGGGGACTGTGTTGAAGGAGTATTCCATCAAAACGGTGTATACCCCCTTATCCAAGTTAACCAGGCATGTGAGGACGCCGAAGGATGTCATTCCGTTCCAGACTCCCGGTGTATACAAGGTGGATTGCAGCTGCGGTAGTTCCTACATTGGTCAAACGAAGCGTACTATTGCGGAAAGGATAAAAGAACACATCGCAGCTGTCAAAAATCACCAGATACAGAAGTCTGCTATTGCTGAGCATTTGCTTGAGGCGGGGTCTGATCACTGGATCGAGCTCCACGATCCGAAAGTCCTCTCCACTGAACGGCATTACTATGCGAGAACGGTTCGTGAAGCGGTGGAAATCAGAAAACATCGTAATTTCAACCGAGAAGATGGATTCAAGTTGGCGGCATCGTGGAACCCCGTTATAAGCAAATGTGTAGTTCGCGGTATAGGTACTAAGTTTTCAACCGATACAGTCAGTGTGGTGTGCCGTAATGACAACCCTACGTGTGTGCAAAACCAAGTGAGGGTAGGAGACCAAAGTACCCTCACTTCCCACCGAAAAAACTTGCGGTCTGCAGTCAGCTCGCGACCACGGCCATTGTAACATGGTCGAAACGTCGAGCAAAAACAGGTATTAATTCTGTGCGCGATAAGTCCCGATAAGTTTTTAATTAAGCTACTGGCAATCGAATAGACTGGCGGTAAACTTCACAAATGTTAAATGCCATCATTTTTCATAGTAGTACCTAATCTCTGTGCCTTACAAAGCACTGACATCCAACATTCAGGCCAGGTCAATTGTCTTCCATTCTTGCTGTTGGTCTACCTTTTCCAGAAAGTGTTTGGTTGTAAGGAAGTTTTTTTTTATGTTGGCATATTTATTTACGCATCTGTTTTCCTTGTTTACAGATTCAAAGAAACTGAGAACTCTTGAAGGCTGATGTTGTTAGTAAAATTTTGATTGTACATACATAAGTTAAGTAAAATATTACAATAATACGATTGTTTTTGGTATAAATGATCTTTCCTTTTTCCTGGAGAGCTGCCGATAGGGGATGTACTCGCATCACTGACTGATGACCTGGTTAAGGTCACCGGAAAACGATGGATGTGGGCACCTTTGGGTATGTAGAAATCTTTGGGGCAGCCCTTGTCTAGCAGTGGAAGTCTTTTGGCTGAAATGATGAATGATGACACATACAGTTTGTACTGCGGGAATCACGACGCTCCGTCCCAAACTGACAATACTGTAACGTGGTGTTGGATTTCTCTTTAAAATCGCATAGGTTCATCCGCGTTTGGGAATGCATTCAGATGATTGGTCCAATCCGTGGTACGTGTAAAACACGCTAATAGATCTTTCATCATACGTCGTTGACCATATGCGTTAATTTTGGTTAGCAACAATCTATGGTTCAAAATATATATTCTGTAACTTATCCGTGTTCTACTCCGCACTTCTTCATTATTACATCTATGTAGATCCTACATACAACATGACAACATCATCTTAAACTAACCACATCCATGAACCCGACATCATCTATAATAGCGTCTTTTCCTTGAAGTCCTTCGTTCATGTTTGCTTGTGACGTCACGAATAGTACTGGAATATTACTGGAAACATAATTCGAAGTGATAGATTAGGAATGTCCACATATTCTGATCGTTTTCATTCGAGACGGTTAACTAGGACGTTGATATGGTCGCCAGGGTTTGTAAACTCGACATGAAACTCTTATCAAATGCATCAGGTGCAATCATAATTATGGTAAAAGCTTAAGCAGAGTGGTTAATCGTACATAGGGTGGGATCTTCCGCTTCAAGTATAGGTTTATTTTGAGCCAGCACGTCTATGAGACACTAGTTAGAGGTAGATGATTGCTAATGCAATTCTGAAACTCTCACCAAAACCTACTGCACTGGCTGATAAGTTGGGCATTTTCAGGGAGCATTGTTGCGCTCCAGGCCTTCTGATGTCTGGTATAAATGTAATTGATAAATTCTGAAAAAAAAGTGACCCCGATATTCACGGCATCGCCGAAAGTTACTAGCCGATAGTACTTCAAACAGCAAATATATTCGTAATACTCCGTACATTAATCTCAGAAACACGGCAACAGGTGTAGCCCAGGTTACCGCAATAAAAAAAAGTCTCGTCCCACATTCTTAACAGCCATTGTCATCATTACACATGCGAGTAGGCAGGCAACCGTTCATTCAAGAACAAGCCGCAGGTGAAACCTTACAGTTTTCACATTCGGCACGCGCTACCGCCGAAGAATCTAAGCGCTTTCGAGATCCGTGTGTGATGAAGAAAATCTCTTTACGTAGAGGTGGCCTCTTTACTGGGGTGATAAATAGGGCTGGCTATAACAGCGCTCCTCCTTAGCGTGCCCCTCTTCTGTGCCTCTCTTCTTCAGTTTTTGCGGATCTTCCAAAAAACTAAGATTCTATCTAATATCTGCGTTGACAGGATATGAATGCTAATAAAGATATGTATTGAAGTTACCCACAGATGGATCGGGTAGAAAATTACGTGTTAGCTTTTTGCTGGACCCCTTCGACTTTACTATTGTGAGGGAATATCCGTTGGGATTTAGGGTCACTCATGCTGGGCTAGACCACGGGGAGTGGCGTGACAAAGGCCTCAGAGTTGGCAAGATTACCACCTTCGGCACCCATGGAGTCCCACGTATACCACGGACGGCTAGACACACATCAATAAATTTCCCTACGACTCAAAAATGAAGATATTTTTCTGAAAGAGTTCTGAAAGAGGGGCTCTTTACTTATGCACATAATTAACTGATACAAATTACACTTAGATTGAACCTGCTTAAGACGCTACCGACTCGTGCTTGACCACTTTTTTAAAACATGAGATAGTCATATGTTTGAGGCATTCTCCTGTGCGTGGAAAAGAGAAAGGTGATGGTTTTGATCGAGAGCGTTGCGGACTCGAGATGAGGCGGTAATTAATTTGATCAGTACATTGCTTACGTCTAAATAGTGATGTCGCTATAAATTTCATCGATATCTATTGAACGTTAACATCAATTCTCAATCAAAGCAAGTATTTAATATTGTAGCTAAATTCAAGATTTTTTTTCTGTCTAAATAGGATAATGAAAAATGATACGCTTGTAAACTAGGTTCCGAATCAAGTATAAATAAAATAAAAATAAATATACTTGGACATTTCACACAACGCCATCTCGTCCCAAGCTAAGCAACTTAATGCTTGTGTTATGGTAACGAGATGGATGATAAACTACTTAGATACATTTTTTTTTTGTAAATACATAAATATTATAGATAGAAATGACACCCAGACTCCGAGCCAGTGCCTCTGGTTTAGACAAAGACACTTGCCCGACCCCGGAATCGAACCCGGGACCCGTTGATCCAAAGGCGGCACATCTAACCACTAGACCAACGAGGCAGTCATGTTTCAGTATGTTTCTTGTATCTTCATTTCATTTCCCTACATTTGTATGTAAAGTTATGCCGTATTGGAGAAACCTCAAGAGGCAAAACAATACATTATCAGATAATTAAATGGACCCAATTTACCATATAAGTTTTTAAATCATGGGCGACATGTCCTAAGCCTAAGGCATCCCGCTGTAGTGCTAAATAATTTTATTGTTTATTTATTCAAAATGACCATTTCAGGTAGACTCCATAATTACCACCATAAAGTTTATGTAGATATTTTATGCACATAAATTTCAGAGTTAACTATCAAAGACATTTATTAGATAACTTCGTACATAATAAAGCCATTTGTCCAAGATTAAGCAATGCTTCGACTCTGCAATTTAATAGGGGAAAATAAATGGAGATAACGCCAGGTATAGATAGATTTATTCCACAAGCTCAGAATTTATTTGATCATAGTTCCCGTGAACAAAATGGGATCCCGGTGAAATATATCGCCAGCTATAAATGGGCAAGTAATTTATTGTCTGATGCTTTAGTCGCCAAGAAAGGCGAAGAATTTACTATCTGTGAATAAAACTGTGAATAAAACTATGCGGAATCAAACAAATTGGACACGTAATTTTCATTTCAATGTGCATGTGCATAGAGCATTATGCTATTATTATTAATGCAATTATGACTCTGTCTATCTGTTAAGCCTTTATAGTGAAATCGCATCTCTAATTTAGTATAGAAGTTATTACATGGAGCTTTTTGAAGTAAAACTTCTTTACGCACACTTGGGTTGGGGTGGAAGCTGGTGAATGCGTGACAAGAGTGTTACGAAAACTGTGATCGTGCGAACGGAAGTTGAGAGGAATGTATAAATTAGTGAATATAGAAAGAGAGAGAGAGAGAGAGTTTTGTATATTATATTTATATCCTGTAAGGCCAAGAGAGAGGTACAAGCACACATTTTCTTTCTCTCATAGCCAGTTACGTTTCGTATATCTAAGACGCATTGCAGGCCTATTGTGTTTATCACACTGTAGGAGCAAGAGAGAGCAGTGAGCGCAGACATTTTCTTTCTCTCTTGATATGAATCTTATTTCTCAAACCTAAGCCATATGTATGTAGGAGTTGTACCTACATATGTACCTTCGACATTTTTTCGAGATAGTAGTGTATACTATCTCGAAAAAATGTCGAAGGTGCGGGTTATGGTAATTTGTTTTAGCATAGATTTTCATTTCAGTACCATAATGTATTTTAGGTTTCAGATAATGCACAAAGTTGTCAGGCTCACAGTGAGACATTTACCGTCGGATCCGTATACATTCAATAATATAGATCCTGTAACCATTTCTTCTTTCAAGTCCAGCCGATGCGATGGTTGTCTGGTGGACATTGCTCTTACAAATAACACCTCCCTTTGTACTGTACTCATGTATATTATCTTCATCGTTTTTTAAAGATTTGTTAATTGTTTGTTGTACACAAACAAAAAAATAAAAATGATCTATTTTATTTTATATTTAACCAATAAGATTTCTCATTCAATAAATATAAGGGTCCAAGGACTGCACGTGTGAAACGCCGACTTTCCACGCATAGGAAAGCGCAGTAGGGGTCAACTCGTGACTAGATTGCTAGCAGGCAATGTGTGCGCTGGGGTCGCGCAGGAGCTGATACCAGTGAACCTCGCAGCTACAGGAAAGCCGTGAACGCCTTGAGGTTTTGGTGGAGGACCTTGAGTACCAACCTATCTAGACACCAACCACCAACAACCCGGTATCCATGAGTTCCCCAATAACAGTACGCACAAAAAATCAGCAGACGTCAGTTGTCGTTAGTTACTACTAAAACACGAATGTTCGAAGACATGGTCCATTTCATAATATGTGGCCACTCAATAGAACATGTAATACTGTATTATTAAAAACTCATATTATTATCATACATATTTTTATACTCAAACATTATGTCTAGAGTAGTACCTATAGTAGTGTCGCTCTCATATTATGTTTAGGCGCAAAAGGGATGATCATCCAGCCAGACGAGATGTTATGTCTGGCTAGGGCTAGATTTTTCGGTTAAATGTTGTATAGTGTGTGGCATGCGGTCGCTACAATGGATCAATACAATGGCATGCGGTCGCGTTTCGTATGGATGCGGCAATGTTACAACGAATACTGACAGGTCAAAAGAGAGGTAACAATGAGCTTAAGTCCCGACATCCATCGATATCGATACTCTCTCAACCTGTCTCTACTGGCGGGGGCCGGGCGGCAGGTGTCCCAGACTCAGCGGCGCGCCAGTCTCCCGCGGCCACCGATCACAACGCACGTCGCGCTATCATCGACACTTCGACACATCGACACGTGCGTGGCGCAACCCTATCCTCGTTGTTCTAATTTCAAATTGTGTTGTGTACACCTGTGCTCGACCGGGATAATTCGAAATTCAAACACGTGAGTAAACTTTTTTAATGTATCGTATTTTTTTTGGTAACGGTATTCTGTGTTTTGGTTTCAGTGTGATAATTCAGTAATGCTTCACCAATTGATACCGTAACTTGTTTTGAACTGTGGAAATTCGTTTTTCGCTCCAAAAGTGTGTCAGTGTGTTGGTATTTTTTCCCCAGAAGGAAAAAAAACGGTCGGACATGCTTTCTTGGTTGTAAGCCCATAATTTGCTAGCGTTTGTGAATTGTTAATACACAATCAATTAATTCCCGCTAACAAGTTCGACACGCGAACTTGCGTTTTCAAGTTAAGTACAAAACTATCAAGAAAGTTGTGTTTAACACAAAAGTAACGTTTTGTTGGAGATAAAAATGATAACAACTACAATAGGGGCAAACATGTCATGTTGGGAGCGGCATACAAAAGAGCTCAACGCGCGTTGAATATTTAAAAGCGATTTCTTCTCATGTACAGTTTTGTATGTGAAAATAAAAATTAATATTGTAATGAGATTGTATCTAATCTGCGCGGTGTTAATTTTATCTTAACGTTTTTAATTACTGTGAATAATTGGCGGTGAAAGATGAAATTGCAGACGTTGATTTATAGAGCCTGATTAATCTCAAATATTTCGTAATTTTTTTATTCGTCAAGGAGTTATTGATTTTTTCTTTGGTTACGGTAAACACACTTTTAAGATAATAAGCAGATTATAGAGATTTCGTGTGGTGATAGATTTAGAGTTCATATTGTCGCCACCCCATTTCGTCCTGAGGGTACCGTAAAAGCCGACAAATAGAAATGATAAAGCCGAAACCTAGCTCCAAGAGTACAAAACGTAGATACGATATCCTATGGTAGCCTGCATGGCACAGTAGGTTTATTACTCTCCATGTACATAGTTGGATGATGCCCGAGTCAGCAGTTGGTCTGTGGGTTAAGAGCAGTAGCTAACAACTGTAAGATCACCTTCAGATCACATAATCGTAGTGAAAATTATCACGTCATGATTGTAAGCGGATTATAAGCAAAAATAGAGTTTATTTATTTTATCATAGAGCGATAAAAAAAACTAACCTGACCTATTACGATGGTCTAATAGTTCAATACTTTTATCTAACCTATTAGTAGCAAATTGCACACATGGCAACATTCACGTAATTATAATATGTATATAATTCAAATTGTAAATGTAATTTACAGTAAAATTACTGGAATTCAACTGGATCTGAGGACAAAGAGCTACCTGTAAACTAACAACAACTAGAATATACTGTAGGTATCTACTTGTACGCACCTATATCAAAAAGCAGTAATAATTTAAACTAAATACTCGTTATCGGATTTATCGGGATTTAAATACGAATGACGAAGAAAAGTGTTTAATAATGTGTTATAATTGCGAAGACCTAAAACACCCTTAACTCATAAAATCTAGGTATAAACGAGGTCTTGCTTCGCATCCTAATATTATCTATCTTGAAACAAAAAAGGTGAAACTTAAATGCTTAAAGCACAACAATTTAAATTTGAGCCACGATGAACGCCTAAACTAATTAACCAAACTTAGTTTTGTGTTTGTATTTTATAATTAAAGTATATGGTAGTTTTCTCAATCATTCAATTCGGAAGGGAATTTTAAATTTATAGTTAACAGCAAAGCATAGCTTCGTATAAGCCATGCTTTGCCCACCGAAACACAATTCTAGTAGGTCGAATGAAAAAAAAAGAAATCGTTTAAATTAGTTTCAGCGGTACGGCGCCGTCAAATCTTAGTAACAGTACATTTAATTACAATTAACATTGTCCGCTTGAACGTAAACTATGTTGCCCATTTTTCACGGATAATTCACACATATGGTACGTACTTAGGGTTGCCAAGTAATAAAAAACTTACACATTAATAACCTCATTAATCTTCAAGTGCCATAGTACTCAGCCCATAAATGACCCCCCCTTTTTTTGTTGTCGCTGGGGAAATGCTATATGCATACCATCGCCCCCGAGAGGTCGGTGATTATGTGGGACTCCGACAAGGGTCGTCTACCCAAGAGTCGTCTACCCACCAAAACTCCAGCGGTATACCCTCACACGGCGCGCTTGGGGCGCCACAAGTTCGCGTAAACGCAGTCTACTGTGACGCGCCGGCGTGGTGCCCACAACGGGCAAGCGACTGTAAGAGAGGGCGTCCCGGTACACGGAGACGCCCTCAGTCATCGAGGCTTTCGTCGGTGGCGGTTCCAATAATGACACCCTGCTGAGTCGGGCCTCCACCCATTACATGGAGAGTAATTAGCCTACAGTGCCACGCTGGCCAGATGGGTTGGCACAGGGTTTCGTGTCAAGTTTTCCTTCTCTTGCGGCTAGGTTATCGGCCTTGACATATCTTACGACACCGTCAGGAAGGAGTGGGGTGGTGACACAATGTATTCTACCACACGGATAGAGTTTCATATGAGCTGGGAAATAAATAGACATAAACCTAGCCGAAAGGGACAGAAAATTATTCATATACATAATTTTATGTATAATATTCCTCAATTAAACTAATAAGCCAAATTAGGTTATGCTGGTGCCGATCCTAACGAAATTAAGAAACAGGCGAGGAAGAACAAGAAAATTTAGGAGAACTCATTGAAGTGTCTGGTATTTAAAGGCTTAGATTATGACAATAAAAATCTTACTTGCCTCATTATTTTAAACGTTACATTCATACGAGTTTAAGTAACGAGTATGAATAACCAAACAGCTCAACGCCCTGTTATAGATAAGTCAGGTTCAGCAAAATCTAAAGTCTAATTTAATTTCAGCATGTTAAAGTCCAAATTACAAAAACCTTTTTACAATGGTTTGTTTAACAGCTACATTTACGTCATGATACATTTAGTATAGTGATATATAAAAGCGTGATAACACCCGTATAACGGACAACCCTAAAAACAAATAACGGAATAAAAGTAACAGAAAACTAATTAAACAATACTAGATTTTATAATGTTATTCTTGAATTTAAAATTCCGTTACTTCGGTATAATATGCGTGAACAGGGAGCAGAAATTCGTATCGACTTCGGAGTTCAGTTTACTCAACCTAGATTTTTTAAGTTTTAGCTATTTCAATTCTGAGTCAACTTTGTCAAGTCATTAATAACGAGTTGGTGAAAATAGTTTTCGTAAATCAAATAATTTGTCTTTCGTTGTGTCATTTACATGCAACTAGTTTAGGTTAGGAGCCAATAAAATATGTACTTAATTGAGACATGTCAACTGTTGCCTTTTTTTAAGAAACAAACCACTACACTTTGTGCCTGTATCGCGGGCGCAGTTTACGAACATGTAATACACGAACGCGAATGACATCCAGACTCAGCGGGTTCCGGGTTCGATACTGGGGTTGGGATTTGTGTTTTTAAGTTTCATGCTTGTAAACATTTCCCACGATACTACGACCAAAATAACTGCTAATCATTTGGATCGTCCGGAATTCAAACACTATAGGTAATAGTTACTCAATAAATCCCCATAAATAATTTAAATTTACAGACAGACATTTGCACACAGTCAAATTTGTGTATTTGTACAAATTATCACAATTATATCAGATGTCTAGATAAACTCGTTTAGGTACCTATGTGATGAGCGTCATTCGTTTGTATTGTCGGGGCGCTCAAACCTGCTAGCCCGTTTCAGATTCGCTATAAGAAAATTACAGGTTTTACTCACAGAATTCCTTCTACCATCTAGGTAGGATTGTAAAATGTTAGGCTATAAACTTATAATAATATTTAAGTATCAGTTAATATTTGAGACGTGAACGCGCATCAAATGCTGAAAAAAGAGGCTGGTTTAAGGGACACAAAAAGTCCTTTATTTTCGTCTAGCTAATATCTAAGATATTTCTAATTTCCTCTGAAAAAGTTGCAATCAAGAATTAAGTTATCGCTGGGGTTAGGTGAGTTCAGAAAGGACGAAATATAAATCTTCTTATATATACAAATGAATTGCTGTTCGTTAGTCTCGCTAAAACTCTAGAACGGCTGGAGCTATTTGGCTAATTTTGGTCTTTAAATATTCATGGAAGTCCAGGGAAGGTTTAAAAGGTTTTTTATTTACTGATTCTGAGGTGGTACGAAGTTTGCCGGGTCAGCTAGTTTTAAATAATTACAGTAGGCACTCTATACTGATTTACTGTCAAATAGAATAGATATGCAAATAAGAAAATAAAATTCACCTATTTCATAACTGTTTACATCTATCTCATGTAAACAGTTATGAAATATCATCATCTGTTTATGAATAATTTACTGTTTGGTCCAACAAAAGATATTCAATGAAAATTACTGCCCTTAAAATTACATTTTCAGTAATAACTTTCAAAGTAGCATTCAAAGCTTTTAAAATTTGTCAAAAGCGGATCACGGTCACACATTTGGAAGCGCCGAACGAAGCGCCCCAATTATGTGCGAACTGCGAGGCCTTCTTGACTTTGATTTGGAACACATACATGTGCGATCATTTGTAGATTGATGAATGTTCTCATTTTCATTTACCAAACAAACCTTCATGACGAGCATCAGCCTCTAATAGCCGAGCATAGCCACGGTTGGGGCAGTGGTTGAGCGAACGACTGCTGCGCAGCATGTCGCGGGTTCGATTCCCGCACGGAAGAAATATTTGTACGACCTACAAGTATTTATTCCGGGTCTGGGTGTTTTCTATCTATAATATGTATGTATTTACAAAAAAAAAGAAATGTATATACGTAGTTTATCATCCATCTCGTTACCATAACACAAGCATTAAGTTGCTTAGCTTGGGACGAGATGGCGTTGTGTGAAATGTCCAAGGATATTTATTTATTTATTAATTAACGGACACAAATGACAAGCAGACCCAGATCTAGTATCTACAAATACACCATTTAAAGTCAGTGTTCACAACTCGCTGACGAAGAAATCATCATCATCATCATCATTTCAGCCAAAAGACGTCCACTGCTGGACATAGGCCTCCCCCAAGGATTTCCACAAAGGCCGGTCCTGGGCCGCCCGCAACCACTGCTTTCCGGCGATCTTAACCAGGTCGTCGGTCCACCGTGTGGGAGGCCTACCAGCACTGCGCCTTCCGGAACGCGGTCGCCACTCGAGGACTTTTCTGCCCCATCGGGCGTCGGTCCTGCGAGCTATGTGCCCTGCCCACTGCCTCTTAAGTTTGGCAAGACGAAGAAATAACCCTTCTTAATTGTCTCACAGTTTTCTAATTTAGACCTCTACCGGGCTTATGGCTGACCTCGAATCAGATACATCGCATAATTATTACACAAAACTTGTTACGCCAATAAATATCACTTTCACCTTTTAAATAATTCAAAAATAAAAGTTTTAATTTTCTCTACACGGTACCCCAAACGTTGCGGTGTTGCCGGCCTCCATAGCGGAATTCCATAAAGTCATGATTAATTTATTAATGCTATACAGCTCATCACGGCGCTCTCTCCGCTAAATGGAGTGTACGCTTCGTTGGCAACACTGTTTTGTCCTCGTGAAACAGAAAACTGTTATCTAGAGCTTGATATGTGAGGGTAAGAGTTCGAGAAAAAAACGTTACCTTAACTGTACTGGCCCGGTTGGTGAACCCACAGGAATATAGCCACAAACCCATTGTATTTAGACATATTTAACATAATTAGCCTCATAAATACGACATAGAAACGCGAGAATGACTCAGAAATCCTACACCGCGACAGCGAAGTTTAGAGAGCATTTCGCACAGATAAGGAATCCCTGATATCAGTCATTGGGGGTTGACGCCTCCGCCATGTCCTCGTCGGTCAATATGATCATTCGTTTACGCCTTTTCTTCCGTTGAAATCCTAATGGATACCCGGCCGTTGGGGACTGACCGGGTTTTGTGGGACTCCGGGGCGTGCAGAGATGGTAAGTTGCGTCCCGACCTATCATCCCTTTACGCCTTACTATTATTTTATTATTATTTACTTTACTTATACTTTATTATTATTATTGTACTACACTCGCTGTTAGTTAATTTATTAAAAAGGCATTACACCACCCCACTGCACGCTGGGAAAAAACGCGTGTTGTAAAACTCAATAAAACCCAGCAGCTTGGTGGTAGAATCTAATGGTCCGCCCGGCTAGCTACCAGCAAGCAGTTTTACTGTGTTTCGCCGTGTGTATGTGAGAGCCGGTACCCGACAGGGCATTTCCTTGAATGGCCTGCTCCATCTTAGACCCTGGCGTTGCTTTCCATCACGCAAGCATAGGCGATAAAAAAGCCTTTCGTATCTATAGGAAGTCCGAATGAGTGGATTATTTGTGGACTACCATCATCGCCACAATTTCCTGTGACTCAGTTTCATATATGTATCTAATATCGCGCAAAAACTGCTGTACGAAATTATATTTCACATTTGCAATGTGATATGTCTAACGAGATCTGGTACGTGTTTCATCTCAATACGCCGTCTAGATGCTGGGTTATTGAAGTTCTTGTTGAACGTAAATCTGCTAATAACACTAATCTTTGTTCGCTTATTTACCACTGATGTCGGTCTTTTTGTGACATGGGATCTCCTTTACGTATGAATTATTTTTATTGTAGATTATTGTTATTTAAAAAATCTTAATCGAGAGTTTTCTGTCGTTTGTGTCTTAGTTATTATCATCATCAGCATATCTGCCTACAGACACCACTGCTGGACATAGGCCTCCCCCAAGGATTTCCACCGAGGTCAGTCCTGGGCCGCCCGCATCCATCGTTTTCCAGCGACCTTAACCAGGTCATCGGTCCACCGTCCACCTACCAGCACTGCGCTTTCCGGAACGCGGTCGCCACTCGAGGACTTTTCTGCCCCATCGGGCGTCGGTCCTGCGCGGTATGTGCCCTGCCCACTGCCACTTAAGTTTGTTAATCCTGTGGGCTATGTCGGTAACCCTGCTGGGCATAGGCGTCCCCAAGGACTTCGACAAAGGCTGTTCCTTAGCCACTCGCCGTCATTGGATTCGGGTGACCTTCCAGCGCCACTGTGACATAAGCATACCACACTCAGTTGATTTCAAGGTCCGAACGAAATCTGCTCTTCAGCAGTTTGAAAATTGTCCCACGCTCAAATTTTCCAATTTTGTTTATTTTAATTAGATCTCGGAGAATTCGTTTTTACTTATCATAAAGCTGACATCACTTTCGCTGCTTGTCTTGAGTTTTACTTCAAATGTATTCCTAACAACTTATTAATCAGATTATCGGTTTTCTTCTTTAAGCAGCCGGCGATTAAATTTACATAGTTTCTCCTGTTTAATAGGCACATAAATGAATGCGTGTTCTGCGGCTATTAAAACTGTATGAATTTAAAATATTTTTCCCTACAAATATTCCGTATCTGCTTTAATTGGCGACTCATCCTAATTTCATTGTTGTCGGCGCCGGTCTAACCTGATTTGGCAAACCATCAGTATTCACACGGAGCGTTTCTCTAACCGTTTAATGGTTAGACCAGCTGTCAGTCACGTTATTGACCACGTTTAACAACTGCCGTGGATGGTAGAATGGGTTTCGGGACCGATGAATTTACGTGCCCTCTGAAGAATTGGCCACCTCGGTCAGATATATATGTTCTAAGTAAACAATATAAAAAAAATACATACAAATTATGGACATGATGGACATGATCCACCCTCTTGCGGCTAGGTTGTCGGCTTGTCATTTCTAATCGTCGGCATCCCTAGGATGAAATAGGGTGGTGACACTTCTATTCTCAATCCGTCACCACACGGACAATTTCACTTTAATACTTCATAATAATCGCTGACGCGATATAAATTTAAAGCGAATTATTTCTGCTGACAACATCTTGGCCTAACCGCTAAATCACGTGACTTGTACAGTACTCAAAAGTTATGTAAAGTGCATATAGTATTACTGATATGGATACTCTGTTCAAAATTCCTATCAAAAATAATCAACTCTTTTTCTTATTATTTTTGGTTATCAGTTAGTAATGAAGGTGCGATACAAAGCGAGAAACATTGTGGACCGCAGAGTACAAAGCTTTTACAATACGAACAAATTGCCTTTCGAGCATAATGCTGTCATACTGGTCATACATTAAAATAGAAAAAAAAAACTTTGTAGGAACAGCAGGTTACCCTCTTGGGTTAAGATAGTATATTAAAACACCAACACACATAAGGAAGCATAACATGTGATTTATATCTTAGAAACAAAAAATATTTTAGTAGGCACTGGAAAACAATTTCGTGTTCCGGTAATAAGACCGCGCAGTAATAAGACAAATCACTACAAAATGTCGCCAAAGCAAATTGTCATCTAATTTAGTCGGAAAATGAATTTCGTGAGCGAGAGCGCCGTCCATGTCGCGTAGGGGTGGCAAAGCATACCTACAGACATTTTAAATCCCACTTATATTATAAACGCGAAAGTTTGTAATAATGTATGCATATGTGGTTGTTACTATCTCACGCAAAAACTGCTGAACAGATTTCGACGAAACTCTACAATTATATAGCTTACCCATCAGAATAACACATAGGCTATAATAAAATTCTATAATAGAATTTATAAAGTCTTAGTGTGAATTATCCAAAATATAAAGATAAGAAGTAGGAAAAAAAACATAATTTACGATGACGGTGATGGATTTAGAATACATAGAGACACCACCCCATTCCGTCCTGAGGGTGTCGTAAGAGTCGACAAAAGGAAACGACAAGGCCGAAAACATAGCCGAAAGAAGGTAATCTTGAAACGAAATCCTGTCCGTCTGGCCAGCGTGGTACAGTAGGCACATTACCCTCCATGTAATGGGAGGATGCCCAACTCAGCAGTGGGTTATTTATAGTTATTTATAGTAGATGGCAGCCCTATCGTTTAAGTGTCAATTTAACCATGCACGCAAGGTGAGCAAGCAAATGTACCGTAAGATTTGTAACTTGAAACCTTATAGAAATACAGATACCACGTGGGTCAAACATATCCCACGGAATTACTCATTGGTATCTGATAACAGAATTTACATCTTCCTCCTTATTTTGCAATCGATAAAACTGTTTACGATAGCAATATGGACATCGTTTGCCTTGCAGTTGGAGTTAATTTCTTTAAGGCTCGGTCCACAACTGGCAGAATGTATGAACAACTTATTTTGAAAAATAAAATCTAATATATACTGACGTGTATAAAAACTAATAAATTCTGGATATGTGGATTCCGTGACGAGGTTTAAATGTTTTTAGATAAACTGTTAAATATTACATAGCATAGAGATACATATCACTCGGTTTAAAAGGTGATTTATTATAACTCATCAATGACGTTCGGAGACGTAACGTGGACATTGACTGTGCGGCTAATCCATAAGCTTAAAGTATCTCAACGTGCTATGCTCGAAGCCTCTCTGAAGGACAAAATTTGAAATTAAGTGTTAGTAGGTTGCAGTAACAACCGCCGATAACCGCTGGAGTAAGCGTGTTCTGGAGTGAAAACCGCCTGTTGGCAAACGTAGCGTGGGCGCCTACTAGCTATCTGGCGGGAACTCTTGCAAAAGGGGGCTGGCCGCGACTGGATGCACAAAGCAGTAGATTGGGCTCTATGGCGTACCTTGAGGCCTATATCCGGCAGTCGACTGCAACAGGCTGATGATGATTATTATAACTGTCACCCGTGCGAAGCTTGGAGTGGGTCGCTAGAAACGCATTTGTGTAATTTGATCCCTCATCTATGTTAGTGTTGTTGTTACTGTTTGTTGCATATTTTATCAATACGAATTGCGATATGTCCAATGTTGTCCTTTTTTCATTATTTTGAGCTGGAGGAGTATTTCGGAAAGAGTTCTAACAGCCAAAGCTTTTGTCTGTATGGTGACGCATTTAGAATACCATTCTTCATAAAATGAACGACAGAGGGAGACAACCAGGTTAGGAAAAAGAAGGCAAAATGTATACAAACACTATCAAGTTGGCCTACGTGGCACAGTAGGCTAACATCCCTCCATGAACTCGAATTAGGCCCACCAAGGTGAAGAAGTTTTCAAATGTTTTTAATTGTAAAATGTACTATGGTCCTTTGTGGATACAGCCAATTTGCCCTGGTGTAGTCTTAGCTTTAAAATGGGGTTAATTGATTCACTTTACGACTTCTCCTTGATTGTTCTTTATTTCTAATTTATTCTATCTTTAATATCTACATTGATAACATCAATCGTTAATATTATGAGGCCCAACTAGATAGGCAATAATCTAAATAATCTTGTTTTAACATCGGCTTAAATGTAAATTTTGTCTATATGGTAAAAATATTCAGACATGTGATGTATTCATAAAACAGAGTTGCCGAGTTTGTGAACCAGTATAGTTTTTAGAACCACAAGTATATTTTTAGTCCTTGCAGTGATAGATGTACAATATATTATGTCACCTCGACGGGTAAACTAAATAGCAAGGCAAATAACCTACCCAAGAGGGAAGGAAAACTGACCCGTCTGGTCAGGCTGTTTGTTTTTGAAGTCTGTTTTAATGTTTTTTTAAAAAGCTTTTTTTCCTTTATTAAAAAGCTCTTTAATTAAAACGCTCTTTTTTTGTATACATAAATGTATGCTTAATAATGGACAAGAATAACAATCGTCTGTTCATCACCAGCCCACTCTAGTCTACTGCTGGTCATAGGCCTCCCCTAAAGAGCGCCATAGCGCCCTATCTTCAGCTCGACGCATCCAGCTGAAGCCTTTCGCAGATCGTTGCTCCATCTAGCAGAGCGGCGTCTTGCACTACGCTCGACGATACGCGGTCTCCATTCAACATCGGTACATAATCGTCTAATATATAACATTTTACATTCTTACAATTATTTTAGGTAAATTAATAAAATTTCTTTACCAATCTACAATGGCAATAGTACCTAATAATAAAATAAAAAAGAAGTTTTTTTTCGAATCTGTAAATAATTGACGGTGTTATTACAATAGATGTGGTGACAGATTTAAAATACATAGTTTCAACACTTCCAACCTGAGGATCGTAAGAACCTACAAACGACAAAGCCGGAATACCAAAACTTGATATGAAACCCTGTGCCAACCCATCTGGCCAGCGTGGCATAGTAGGCTTCAGTGCATTTTTGAAAGGTTGAGAGGATGATGATGCTGATGTTTGTTTATGCGAAGATGAGTCTCCGAGTTGACTCACAATATAGCAGTCCTTCAAAAAAGCAGAAAACCGTAATTTTCTTTGAAGAGAATGAGATTATTATTAGACTATGAATAGTTAATAATACACTTTGAGATTATGATGTAAATGATGAACTAGCACGAACGCTGTTTAGAAATTAATGTAACAATACTTTTGGTTTTTCTGTGAGAAATAACTCTTTAACTTTTTAGTCGTGAAAATTAATTATAAAATTGATACTTATTACTACTACTATGCAGCCCACAAATGACCCACTGCTGATTCGGCCCTCCTCCCATCACAGGTAGGGTAATTAGCCTACTGTAATGCTGGCCCAGACGGGTTGGCACAGGGAGTGATTTCAAGTTTTCCTTCTCTAGCGGCTAGGGTTTCGGTCTTGTCTTTTCCTTTTGTCGACTCTTACGACACCCTCAGGTTGGAATGGGGTGGTGACACTATGTATCCTAAATGCGTCAACGCCTAATATAAAATCGATACTTAATATTTTAATACACATTTGCGTGATTTGTGGGAATATTCTCTTACTGTTTGTTCTTCTTCCTGATCTTTTCCCAATTTTAATGAGGTCGGCGTCAGTCTAAATGCAGGGACGTCTGGTAGTCATATGTTAAGACCAACTGTCAATTTTCGCGCTGCTGTCCACGTGTAACGACTGCCATGAAGGATAGAGTGGCAGCTGATGATTCTTACATCCCTTCCGGCCAGATGTTCTAAATAACGGCCAACCAGCCATCCAACATCCAGCACAATTTGCCGTTGCTTAACCTACCGATCGAATACGTGCTAGAGCACGAATGTTTTAATATCACACATAGTCATCTATGTAATTATCATAAATATATATTAGTTTATGTATAGCATATTATTATGTATTATAATCTATGTATTATATTTAATGTATAAATTATATAGGTATTGATTTATATAATTAGATTTATTCATAATATTTATTCTTTTGGCTTTCTTTATTTAATTGCAGTGTCTCTTTTATTTGCGCCTACCATGTTGTTCTCTGCATCGCCCAAAGGTTGACTAGATAGAATGCCTAAGGCATTAATGTCCGCCTATGTTCAACTTACTGTTGCATAAAGAATAAATAAATAAATAGTCACAAGAGAAGGAAAACTTGACACAAATCCCTGTGCCAACCCGTCTGCCCGACGTGGCACAGTTAGCTAATTACTCCCCCTGTGATGGGAGGACGCCCGTCTCAGCAGTGGGTCATTTATGGGCTGAGTAGTAGTAAACTGTATTGAGACATCACCGAGACCGCACAAACAGAAAATTATAAGCGCTACCTCATTTTTGGGGACACATGAATAATTTATACTGTACGACTAAATAACTGTAAAATGACAATGTTAAGCGGAGACCCTGACCTCTATGTTCTCTTGATAAGCTGACCATATGAAGAAGATTATATAATCTTCTTCTTACTTACGAACACTTCTATGCCCGTAATGACCCACTGCTGAGTCGGGCATCCTCCCATCACAGGGAGGATTTACTGTGCCAAGTACATAGTTACAAAACCAACCGGTATTTTCAGCGTGACACAGTGCGCCAATATCTGCTTCGGACTAAAGATGATGATGACTAAACATAATAAAAGTTTTCTAACATCCTTATCAACAGTTACAATCTGTTTGCGGCAAAAACATAAACACATTAATATCTCTGAACTAAAAAGACTTAAAAGCCCAAGGTCAGGGTTAAATTACTTTATATTTTAAACCGCTATATGCTTACTAACTGTAGAATGTTAGTGGATTTCGCCTTTATTTCAACTTTAGACGTATCTTTTGGTTCGTGAGAACTATACATTTTTGTGACAGTTTTGAAAGCGTTAAATATTTGACGAATGCTGTTGAACGACAGATTCAGAAAACATATTGTAATACAGGATGTCGCACGTTGCGTGAATGGAAAAAGATATATCTTACTGAGCTAAGGAGATAAACTACTTTATTAGGGGTTGGTCGAATGTTACTACGTCACGATTGGGAAGCTATAGGTTCACATGAACGCAGTCCAGTGTGTCCCGATCAGTCGCTCGATCTTGGTGAATATCAAAGTCCCTGACAACTGGGATACCCTCAGTTGGATTAGACTCTTGCTAGTGGCAGGTTCTTTGGCCTACCACGGGCCTCTTAGGCAAGGTTTTTGTAACGTAACGGTTGAGCTCCAAACCGAGGACACTATAGTGCATCGCAATGATTTAGCGGTCGTTGTGCACCTCTGAGTCCCCGGAGCCCAAACCCGCTACGATATTGTGTACAGCTCTTCGTCTAGCTTTTTCCCGTGACTTAGATGTGGTAATAGATCGTGAAGGTACACATGTCCCCACACAATATTAACGATGGAATTCTGTGCCAACCTTTAAGGACTGAACGTTTGTTTTCCTGCAGCCAATTAGAGTATAATGTGAGTTACAAGTAAACATAGCTGTTTGTAAACCTTCACTAGACAAAGAGTGGCTGACAGAAGGCTAACGAAGGCAACAAATACTTGTCTTATATCAAATTGAATTGTAACCCAGAAAAAAAAACTATTGAACTTTTAAACATTTTTTAAAACATTTCCTCGTTTGTTTACCTCTCAAAGTACCAAACACTAGTTTCCTGTCCAACTTAACGTAGGGACAGGAAACAATTTAATTAATTATCGGATCTTGTTTATCGATAAACGTGTGTGTTAACGCCTCACGTGGATAGCCGAAAATTCTTGAAGTTTGTAGTATAGTGTTGACTTTAATTCTGTAGTTTAAGGGCCGAGTCACAGCGGAATGGCAGCGACTTGATCTTTTATGTATGTAGATAAAGTTTAAAATTATTTCACACTGAAAGTGCTCGCCGCGACGCTGCCGTACTCTGCCATTCCCGTGTGTCTAAAGCTCAGGTGTGATCAGGCCCAATCTTTCCCGAGAGCGTGTTGAATTTAAGTCATCAATATTTTTATGCTCAAAGATGATGTAAAAATTGCTCTTGATGTTTGTGCCCTTTGTCTCTATTCCGAAAGCTCGCAGTCACAGAACTGTTTTAATAGAATGTACATTTATGACTACAACCACTACAGAGTCACTTGCCGGCTCTTCTCTGTACATCAGCTTTCCGTAACTGTGGTAAATTGTACATGTGTTATCAAACATGATTAACATAATAGATTTATTGATTTGACTGTCGATTTAATCGGTGTTTGTTTTTGGAACTCAAGTGCGCAGGATAAGTAATTGATTTTAGTAATAACTTTGTTATTTACTGAGGTAACTTACTTGTCAGTAGTTGTCAGTCCTCATCCTATCGTTCACGGTTGATCCGTCCGCACCGGCTAGTTATCGTGTTCACAGATTATAATGGTTCGAAAGTCGAGTATTTGTGTCAATCGGAATAGTATGTTGTTTTCCTTTAAGTCTAGATTGTGTGATAGACCGTGGTTGCTGTCATTCAGTCACAATTTGTGGTCTGAAGAAGTAAGATCGATGTATAAGTTTTACAAGGTATCAATCATACCTCAGTCTAATGCTATGTAAAAATTTACATGATGTCGTTCAGTTATTTTGGCTTATCTTTATGCACGCTAAATCACTAACAACACGGATTTTTTAGCACATAAAAAAGCGTCATGCAATTTAGAACAATAATTAGACGACCTTATTGCGATCAAGAAGTTGTTATTTAATTTTCAACTTACTGCATAATGGAGCATGTTCTCAATTCGGTTGTAAGTTGTTATATTTATTTCTCAATCCTTATATTACCCACTACTGAGTGGGGCCTCCTCCAACTACACGGAGGATAATTGGCCTTCTGTGCCACGCTGGCCAGTTGGATTGGCATAGGGTTTCGTACCAAGATTTCCTTCTCTTACGGTTAGAATTTCGGCCGTATCCTTTCTTTTTGTCGGCTCTCAGACGACACCCTCAAGATAAAATGGGGTGGTGACAATAGGTATTCTAAATCCGTCACCACACGGAATATTTGCCATGAACATGAGCCACTGCACAGGCCTCCTTTAATTACATGGAGGGTATTGTACCTACTGTGCCACGCTAGCCACACGGGTTGGCACAGGGTCTCGTTTCAAGCCCGGGATGCCCTCTCTGATAGTCGCTTGCTCGCGTTGCGGGCACCACGCCGGGGCGTCACTGTTGACTGCGCTTGCGCGAACCTGTGGCGCCCCAAGCGCGCCATGTGAGGGTATACCGCTGGGGTCGACCCTTGTCGGAGTCCCCAATAATCACCGACCCCTGCCCTGGGTGGTATGCTTATAGCATTTCTCCAGCGACAACAAACAAAAAAGGGTTTCGTTTCAATTTATCCTTCTCTTGAAGCTAGCTCTTCGGCATTATAATTTTCTTTTGTCGGCTCTTACGATACCCTCAGGCTAGAATAGGGTGGTGACAATATGTAGGTATTCTAAATCCGTCACCACACGGAAGAATAGCCACACTAATTATATAAAAAAGAGGATATATATCTATAGGATGAAATAAGCGGTGGATGGAATTGATTCTAATTTCGCTACCATACTCAATGTAGAAGAGCTTGTTCAAGAACATTGTAATTCGAATGCTATTTCCACAGATCAGTACAATTCCGATTAAAGAATAAATGTTTACGGTATAGCTATTGTCGAAGCCCATGCTCGGAATGGAATGGCAAACATCTCGGACATCTCGGTACACCGCAATTATTGTGAACAACCTCGTAATTAATGAACGGTTCATGTTACACGCTCAAAGAATTGTCAGAATGTTTGATAGATTCGACTTATTTATTTTATTCATTCGGAAAAGCAATAGCAATTTTACATGTAAACTATTTATATTATGTTTGTGTAGGTACATAAGGTAATAAATCAATTACTATCATATCACGCCACCATCAGTTCTTTGAATAAATATAAATATCCTTGGACATTTCACACAACGCCATCTCGTCCCAAGCTAAGCAACTTAATGCTTGTGTTATGGTAACGATATGGATGATAAATTACTTATATACATTTTATTTTTTGTATATACATACATATTATATATAGAAATGACACCCAGACTCCGAGCCAGTGCCTCTGGTTTAGACAAAGACACTTGCCCGACCCCGGAATCGAACCCGGGACCCGTTGATCCAAAGGCGGCACATCTAACCACTAGAACAACGAGGCAGCCAAAATGAATGTTTCTGAACTTTTGCTCGGAAGCAAAAATATCTCTTAAAACCACCTTTTGGCAGGCCTCTTATTACATGGAGGGCGTTTTCTATATGAGTAGTGCTGTTTACTTCCATGTAATTGGAGGAGGCTGGACTCAGTAATAGGTATATTATGGTCACGATTGCCCTGAGTCCGCCTATAATTCAGTCACGGCTGCCCGCACGGCAACGTGGACAGGTTCGCGCCAAAAGTGTTTGTAACACTGGAGAAGCCATTAACGTGTCGTCAGGCTTCTAAAAGTGAAAGCATAACGATATCAGCAGGAGAAAAATTTGTTGCAAACACCATCGCGTCATCCAGCTCTGATGACCTTAAATATACGCTGGAACACACAAACGAGCTCCAAAGACTTGACTGCTTTGTTGGTCTAGACTCTAGAGGTTAGGTGTGCCGCCTTTGGATCAACGGGCCCGGGTTCGATTCCGGGGTCGGGCAAGTGTCTTTGTCTAAACCAGAGGCACTTGCTCTGAGTCTGGGTGTCATTTGTGTTCGTGAATCACATGTTTGTAAACTGCCCCATGCGATACAGGTTATACCTAGATCAGGGATTTCGTATTTTTTTAAAGAAAAAAAAGATCAGCTTGTAATGCTGTGCCCTACCTAGTGAATGATAAATACATTATTACAAGTTTGGGTTGTTTCATCTGAACTTTTCAATTTATTTATCTATAATCATAGCAACATGGAAACAGATAACGAATAACGACCTCGTGTTTCACAATTAACCATTGCTCTTGATTCCATCTCTGACAATGCTGTTAGTTCTATACATCAGTGTACATCACCAGTTCACAAGGCGCTTCGCACTCTGCTACAGGCAGAAAAGCATCAATGGATATTGACCAAAAAGTATTAATTTACAGATCGTGAGATATTAGCACGTTCATTGATATTGTTCGTAATGATGCTTCGTTATTGTTATTTATATCGATGAATGGGTTTCGTGATTTTCGTATTAGGGTTTGTAAATTAACTGTGTTGGACTCCAAAAATTTACTTTTGTTTTATTCTTAGACTAGCGACCCGAGCGAGCTTATACTTAAAAACCTTCCTCTTGAATCACTCTATCTATTAAAAAAAAACCGCTTCAAAATCCGTTGCGTAGTTTTATAGATTTAAGCATACATAGGGACGGACAAACGACAGCGACTTTGTTTTATACTATGTAGTGATGAAGATTAGTAATATCTATTTTGGTTATACAGCGTGCTATTTATGGTTATTTATATTTTTTATGTAAAACAATACAAAGAAGCCTAGCCTGTGGGGACAGAATGTTTATGTTTCAAAGATATTATATCTTATTAAAGGCTAATTACCCTCCCTGCGACAGGAGGAGGCTCGACTCAGCAGTGGGTTATTTATGGGCTAAGTAGTAGTGTCTTAATATACTTATATTAATTACACATCACGTTGTTTGTCCGCGATGGACTCCTAAACTACTTAACCGATTTTAATCAAATTTGTACACCGTGTGCAGTTTGATCCAACTTGAAAGATGGGATAGCTTACATCTCAATTTGATAGGCGCAATATTATTTTATTTCCAATTATATATATATTTATTTATATTTATGAACTCTATATTGCACACTAAAAAGACAAGATGCAGACAATAAAATATTATATGGTAACGTGTACATTGGGCGGCCTTATCGCATACCGCGATCTCTTCCAGGCAACCTTTGTATAAATAATTTAGACATTATAGAATTGGCGGTCAGTTGTGTGCTCAAGACTATATAATTAATATGACATATTAATTTAGTTTTACTTATTATTTGTCTACTATTTGACAGTTACAATAATAATGTTAGCTCCAAACGATTCAAACAGATGGCGATATCTGTTGGCTGGATTGAGTAAGTATTCAATAGCTGGCGCTATGTTAAAAGAACAAACGTTTCATTTAAGCTGCAATTTAATAGCTTAACCACCACAGCAACAACTAGTGAAGGGAAAGTTTCATTGATAAATACAAGTCATTCAAAACAATAATTTGTATTCAAAGCTAAGAAAACTTTTCATTTTTCACGTAACCGACTTTTACAGTAATTATCATGACTGTTAAATTATTTTATATATGTATACAACCTATGTGGTTTCGAGCACGTGGTGATGGTAAATTGTGATAATGATGAAAGGAAATTAGGAAGTATTTAATTTTTTGTTTATATCTATACTAATATATAAAGCTGCAGAGTTTGTTTGTTTGTTTGAACGCGCTAATCTCAGGAACTACTGGTCCGATTTCAAATTCTTTCAGTGTTAGATAGTCCATTTATCGAGGAAGGTTATAGGCTATATTTTATTTTCAAAGGAATTAGGGATCGGTATGAAAATTGCGATTTTGTAACTAAGGTGTAAAATCGAAAACTTATTTATGCGTGCGCTGCAAAAACTATTGACAATAGAACAAAATTAAGTACTACGAGTTTGTAGGTCTTATTAAAATGCGAGAGCACATATCTAACTATCATAGTTTAGTCACAATAACCACTTTTATATTCATAAAAAAAAGCATAGAGATAAGCACGGGTTCGAAGTCCACGTGAGCGAAGCCGCGCCCAAAACCTAGTTTTGAATAATTCACAATATATCTTTATAAATTTTAGCCTATGTATTATTCTGATGATGATGATGATGACTATATCACTAATACTGCTCAGCACATGACCTACTGCTTCGAGACAAAGTTTAAAGACAAAGTTTAACAAAGACATTTGCCCGAACCCGGAATCGAACCAAGGAACCATGATCCGAGGGCGGCACACCCAACGCCTAGACCAACGAGGCAGTCACCTACCTACCTTGTCGGAGTACTTTAAAAACCTTTCTCTATCATCAATATTGCAACAGTGCCATTAGTGTCTTCTAACCAAGGACTTTAACGAGCCTCCGAAGTGTTCATACGTCTGTAATGACTGATATTCTCGTAGATAAGAATTTCACGCCTGTAATTGCTTGTTCCCTTTGTCACAGTACATAACTAAACAGTAGCTTGACTACCTATGTACCTTGTTGACGCCTTGTAGGGCTAGTGGTTGGATGTGCTGCCTTCACAGGTCGGGTCCCTGGTTTAATTCTGGTTCATTTCTTTGAGTGTTGTTCCGTGTAGTGACGGATTTCGAATACACAATGTCACTGTCTGTCTGTCTTTAGGGTGTCGTAAGAGGCGATTAAAAGAAAGCAAGAGGCAGATCACCTAGCCATAAGGAAAACGTGATACGAGCAAACCCTTTTTTTTTTTTTTTGTTTTCGCTGGGGAAATGCTTTATGCATACCACCGCACCCCGGGGGAAAGGTCGGTGATTATGTGGGACTCCGACAAGGGTCGTCTACCCAAGAGTCGTTTACCCACTAAAACCCCAGCGGCATACCCTCACACGACGCGCTTGGGGCGCCACAAGTTCGCGTAAACGCATTCTACTGTGACGCCCCGGCGTGGTGCCCGCAACGCGGGCAAGCGACTATCAGAGAGGGCGCCCCGGTATACTGGGACGCCCTCAGTCATCGAGGCTTTCGTCGGTGGTGGCTCCCCCGAACCACCACCGGCCTCCTAGGCGAGGGCAGAAGGGGCCCGCATCGTCACGAACCCCCCTCCACCCCCGCCTCCGTCCGCGGCGCGGGTCACCCGGAGCTCCCTCCCTTGCGACCCGCCCCGCTGCCCCCTTCTGCGACATCGGCCCCGCAGAAGGCCCCGTCAGCCCTCGGCCGGCGCCAACCCGAGGACGTTGAGTGAGGACTCGGTTTGACGGCCAACTAAGTTGAGCGCCAACCCGAGGACCTCATGATGCGCCGCAGCGGTTTACGACTCGCAAGGCAGCTCTGAGGACAGAGGAGTCCCCGGAGCCGCAACCCGCCACGACGCTGGGTGCCGCTCTTCGTCTCACCTCTCCCCGTGGGCCCGCCCGGCATGGGAGGCCCTGGCCGGTATGGCCCCACGGATCATTGAGGCACTCAAGCCCCCTCACCACAGCAAGGTGGCAGCACAGTCGAGGGGGGATACGAGCAAACCCTGTGCCAACCCGTCTTGCCAGCGTGGCACAGTAGGCTAATTTCCCTCCATGAATTTGGAGGAGGCGCGACCCAGTAGTGGGTCATTTATGGGCTGTAACGACGAACGACGACGATTTCTTTGTGTAAGCCAGAGATATAATTGTCCGTTTGGAATACACGATGTAACTAACCCACACTACTCTAAGAGTGTCTAAGTCAAAGTTAAATCATTGAAGTCAATTCATTTATTTTGTAGATGGACTACTACTATTACTACTCAGCCCATAAATAACCCACTACTGAGTCAGGCCTCTCCCCGTCGCAGGGAGGGTAATAAGCCTACTATGCCACGTTGGCCAGACGGGTTGGCACAGTGTTTCGTATCAAGTTTTCCTTTTCTTGCAGCTAGGTTTTCAGCATTGTCATATCTTTTTGTCGGCTCTTACAACACCCTCAGGATGGAATGGGGTGGTGACACTATGTATTCTAAATCCGTCACCATATGGAATTGGAGCGTGGGATGGTAGGTTATTTTTCCTGCACACGTTTGGAGGACGCGCGGCTCAGCGGTGGGTCATTCATGATGAAAAAAAATATAAATGGCCACCTATTTATATAATAATATACTGTGTGCATGAACAGCTATTGAAAAAATAAAAACATCTTTTTTAATTATCCCAAAGACCAAAGAAAACTTTTTTAAATTATGTGATAAGTTTGTGACAAAATTATGTCTTAAATTATTAAATGACAAATAGATGTTAACAAACTTTTGTGTATTTATTTTAATCCTCCTGTGCCAACCCTATAAGAAAAGTTAACAATTTTGCTCACTCTTTAGAAGGTTTCCCTCAGCTATACCTATAAATTACAATACCCGATTCCTGTCATAATATTTTTAACTGCCTGTATTATATTACATCTTAAAATGCTCATCATTAGTAGCAAAGAACTTTATATCAGGCTTAAACATTGCATTTTATTACGTCATCAATATCGTCTTTTATTTAAGTATGCCACGCGGCTGGCTCTTAAAGTGTTCAAGAATGCATAGTATTAAGGTATTTATGGTCCATTACTAGTAATAATGGGGGTTTAATTTTTAATTATTTATAATCGCTATTTAATTCCGTAGAAGTATTAAATCTCCATTCCGTGTGGTGACGGATTTAGAATACATAGTGTCGCCACGCCATGCGCCATTCCATTCTGAGGGTGTCGTAAGGGCCTGGCCACAGCTACAGGCGGTGCTTTGCGCGGTGCGTTGAGCGGCGCGGCGGCCGGCGCGATTTGCGGTGGTATGTCACAGCTAGACTAGTTTCGACCGCGGTGGCGTCGCCAGGCACGTATTTAGAGAACGGCTAAATTATTAAAATATCAAAAATGGCACGATATTGCCTTGAAACAAGTGCGTTCTTAGCTGAAGATATCATTTAGTCACAAATAGGAGCGCACCCAGTTAACCAGAAAAGGAGAGAACTTGGCGAATTTCACACTCTTTACTATTATGAATTTAAGAACTATCCCGAACTAGGTACCATTAGGAAATTGTTGTTTTATTTCGTCCCACATTTTTTTTACAACATGGTTTTAATTATGATGTGGATTTTGACATCCATATTGCTGGTCTAGTACTAGTATTTCACTAAAGAAATATTCCATATCCATTATTAATTAGCTCAACGCGCGATAAAAACCAAATAATTTGTTTCGGTCGCGCGATGCCTCAATACGTCCACCGAAGCCGCCGCGCGCAACGCTCTGAGCTGTGGCCACTTCGATATTGGCTAGTACATTTGTTTCACTCGCACATCGCGCAACTCGTCGCGGCCGCGTACACCGCGCCGCTAGTCGCTCCGCAAGACGCGCCGCCGATCGCGTCGCCGGTAGCATACTTCATAGATGACAATCTGTGAAGTATGCCACAGCTACCATTTGTTTTCGCCGCTCACCGCTTACCGCACCGCAAGACGCTCCGCAATTCGCACCGCTGTTGGCTGTGGCCACGCGGTAAGACCCGACAAGAAGAAATGACAATGCTGAAAACCTAGCCGCAAGAGAAGGAAAACTTGATACGAAACCCTTTTTTTATTTTACGTTAGAAATCCTTGTGGATTTACGCCAGCCGGGTTATGTGGACTCCGGGGCGCGGAAAGCTGGTAGTTGCGCCCCAACCTACCCACTAAAACCAACGGTGTCCCTCAGCTGCCCGAAACAGGGCCCGGGTTTCACTCCTCCCGATGGGGGAGCATACTCCGCGACCCTGATGGGGCACCACCATCTGATGGGGAGCTCTGGACGCTCCCCAACCCAAAATGAAAAAATAAACAGCCTAGCGGACATCCACGTGCTTGCGTGCGTGCAAGTGCGCATTTTACAGAATCGCCGTTTCAGGGCATAAATGACAGAAATTAGCCTTTTGCACCGCGCTGGCAAGGCACACAGTTTGTATCAAGTTTTCATTCTCTTACGATTAGTTCTTCCACTTGTGTTCCTTTACTCGGTTCATAAGAGACCCTCAGTAATATGTGGGTTGGTGATATTGTGTCTGATCTTTTCCTATTTTAACTTGGACGGCTTGATTTTTGTGTATTTTAAACTGCTCGGTAATAGTGCAGCTTTCTTTTGCACATTGCACTAGTTAACTGCTTCAGTTAAGAGATGACCGCGTCATTTCAAACAATGACTTGCCGCCAGTTAATGACGCTGTTTAAGTGAAAGTCAAAACTGTCTTGTTATTAACGTTTATCTTTAATGATACATGACAGTCACCTAACGCGAGTTGTTTATACTAAAAAGATTGCATCAATGTGATTTTAGAAGAAAGTGATTTATTTAATTTGAATTTTTACCAAGTCACTTTTAAGGTTCGAGCACATTATGTCGGGCCGCAGCGCAGCGCAAAATGCGTACCTAGCACATTAGTGACGGGCCGGGTCGCAGTGCATTGACGGATTTTGAGTCCCTCATTCATTTTTCTGGACATCGTAACTTCGCATGGATAATCAACTTCAAATCATCACAGGATCACTGAAATACCAAAATATGCACACCAATCCGCTTGCTATATAGCACACTTTGGCGGGGCGCAGCGTGGCGGGACGGGCCGCATCGCACGGACGCAAATCCGCGTCGCAATAATGCGGCCCGGTACAGTGTGCGATAGTTCTTACAAATTGTATTGAAGCGATTTGAGCGGATTTTTGCGATGCGTCCAACCACGCTGCGGCCCGGCATAATGTGCTCGAACCTTTAGGCGTGTGGTGACGGATTTAGAATACGCAGTGTAACCAACCCATACCATCCCGTGGGTATTGTAAGAGGCGACTAAGGGAACGCAAGAGGCAAATCACATAGCCGCAAGAGTAGCAAAACTAGATACAAACCCTGTGCCAGCCGGTCTTGCCAGCGTGGCACAGTAGGCAAATTTCCCTCCGTATGATTGGAGGAGGCCCGACTCAGTAGTGGGTCATTCATGGGCTGAAACGACGACATTTTTTGGCGGCGCTGAAATGCTCATAGATGAAATGCCGTTGGGGACGGTCTTCCACATGTCTCGTGTACGTATGGGGATCTCCTACTATCCCGTCCATAGATGTCCCACTGCTGAATCAGGCCTCCTCCAATCATACGGAGGGAAATTAGCCCAGACGGGGTTGCACAGGGTTTCGTAGAAGGTTTCATTCTCTTTACAAAAAAAACGAACTTCTCTTGCAGCTTCTCTAATTCGCCTTTTACGACACCCGCAGAATAGTATGGGATGGTGACACAATGTATTTTAAATCCGTCACCAGATGGACACTAACGCTGACAATTCATCTGAATCCTATACACGATGCAAATGGCCCGTCCAATCACATCCTGAGCGTCATATTTACTTACAGTTGTTCGCACATAAAGTTACGTTATAACCCACTTGACTTAGGTACTAAGAAAATTTATTTACTTTATCGCATGTTTAAATGAGTGATAAACTCGAAATGCGGCAGGCCTCAATCGGAAACGGTTAAGTTGAACATCTCACTTAATTACTTTTCTAACAATCTACACATGAATACCATATTTTTTTTAAACGAAACCTCTGCTGTATGGATAACCTGTATCGCGGGGGCAGTTTTCATTCAAACATGTAATTCACGAACACAAATGACACCCAGACTCAGAGCAAGTGCCAATGGTTTACACAAAGACACTTGCCCCACCCCGAAATCGAACCCGGGACCCGTTGATCCAAAGGCGGCACATTTAGCCACTAGACCAACGAGGTTACATGCTGTCAAGTATTATTGTTCTTGTCAAAGTATATGTAATTTGTCATATTTTTTATTTATTTATTTATTCGTAGCAAATACATAGATTGGTTACATTGAGTGGAATAGCGCAACATAAACTCATTCGAGCTTTTCTGTGCGCTAGTATCGTCGTTTAAAACTAGATCTTCTCACAAAGTAATCACGCAATAGTTTTCTTACAATATGAAGGTACTTAAAAACTAAACAGAATTACAAAATATTATATTAATGGTGGGTAGTATATTCGATAAAAGTCTTGCGAATTTGTGTGTAATAAAAAGAATACAGGTTGCTCCCAAATGTGGACATCTTTTGCATGTTATGCTGATTAATTATGAAGTACGATTTTTTTGTAAATAATATTTCTTTAAAGTATTTTTAATGTTTGTTTGTGTAATTTTGTCTTTTAATGAAGTTGGTAATTGATTAATGAGCCAGGGTATGAGATATATCAGTGTTCTTTTTCCATATAAATTTCTGTATTTTGGTAGAATTAGTTTACCGCTAGTGATTGTACGAGTGCTTCTTTGATTGAGACTCGGTATTTTTGTTTGCTTTAAGTTGGAATTGAAAAATTCTTCATTTAGAAGTGTCATATTAACCTTATCATGTATCGGAATGATGTTGCAAAAATTGAATAAATGGTGGTAGTTATTTTCATATTTCTTTTTAATATTATTTGGAACAAGGGTTTTTAAAATTCGTAATTGAAGTGAATATATTTGGTCAAGGTGGGTTTTATATGTTCTACCATAACTAGATAGACCATAGGATATTACAGACTCTGCTAGTGATTTGTAAAGTAGTAGAAGTGTTCGGTACGGTAGTTTGTATTTAATTATAGAAAATTTAGCCAAAATAATTCTTAATTTATTGCTTACGTTATTAATATGCTCTTTCCAGCAGAGTCGGTTGTCTATTGTCAGTCCTAGATAAGTGTGTTTTTCGACGACTTCTATGATCTTACACAAACAAGATAGGGGCTGCATTGTATTTTTGGTATTGTGCAGGCATTCATGACATAAAGCTTTTAGTATGGGTGTTGTAACGCTTCTGTTCTGATTTGAACTGATATACATTAATTTAGTTTTATTTGCGTTTAATACTAAACCGTTATCATGTGACCATTTAGTTAACATATCAAAATCGTGTTGTAGCAATTCCAAAGCTTCACCCACACTACGACCAACGGCTACCAGACATGTGTCATCGGCGAATTGATAGATTTCACATTTTTTAATATTGTTTGCTAAGCTGTTAACATAAGTGAGGTAATGTAACGGGCCTATGACGGAACCTTGTGCTGTGCCCTCAGTCACCCGTACAGAAGCACTGTCCGCATCATTTATTCTGACTACGTACTTTCTATCCTTAAGATAGTCCCCACACCATTTAAGTAGGTTTCCCCTAATTCCACTATCGTTTAGGCTCTCTAGCAATGTGCAGTGTCTAAGAGTGTCAAACGCCTTACTGTAGTCTATAAACACTACCAGAACGTGCTTTCTTTCGTCTAAATGTTTGTATATGCTATCTGTAAATGTTGATAACAATTGTGTAGAATTTTTGTGTGGTTGGAAGCCGTATTGTTTGTTAGTTAAAATGTTGTTTTTTTCGTAAAAGTCGTATATCTGTTTACTTATATATTTTTCCGTTATTTTATCTATGGTTGGTAATATTGTTATCGGCCTGTAATTTTCGTAGTCCACTTTACTTCCCTTTTTATGTATTGGTCTTACTATACCCGTTTTAAGTAAATTTGGATATTTGCTGGCGTTAATACTAGCATTTATTAGATTTGCAATAACCGATTTTATTTTTGTACATATCCTTCTTATGTCTATCGTTCTTATACCGTCTATTCCAGGGTTTTTTTTGTAATTTAATGATTTTATTATCTTTTCCACGGAACTTGCATCAGCTTGTTTAAAGCGCATGGTGACATTAGCCTGGTTTTTGTATGTTTGTGTATTAAGTAAAGGTGTGGTACATTGAGGAATGATTTGTTTTAAACTTTTATCAAATGTTTCTGCAAAGTTATTAGCAATGTCCATACAAGTATTGTTATTTTTTAAGAATGAGTTTTCTAACACTTTGTCTATGGACTGCTTTATTCGTCCAGTAATTTGATTCAGGATTTGCCATATGTGTCTTATGTTACTTTTATTTGTTACAATTTCATGTTTTATAGTATTATTTTTAGCTTTACGGATATAATCATATCATATGAAATACACGTACTACTACTATTACTATCCAGCCCAAATATGACCCACTGCTGAGTCGGGCCTCCTCCAATCACATGGGGGGCAATTGCCCTACTGTGCAACGCTGGCTAGACGTGTTGGCACAGGGTTTCGTATCAAGTTTTCGTAATCTTGCGGCTAACTTTTCGGCTGGTCATTTTCTATTGTCGACTCTTACAACACCCTCAGGATGGAATGGGGTGGTGACATTCCATCCGCCATGTAAGTGGTAACAACTTACATTTTTTCACAATGTATTCTAAATCCGTCACCACACTGAATCGGCCTGAAATAATATTGAATTATACTTTTTTGTCTTCGAAAATTGTGTTAAACTACCTATCACATTCCTTATATAAATTCTTGCAACACGCTTAGGGTTGAATAAGTTGGTGACACTATCTGAATTCGTCACCATGTGATCCCAGGTTATGATGATGATCGTCATTATTACTCCACTCTAGTCCAATGTTTAACATAGACCTTTCTTAATGAGGGCCGTATTGCCATACGCTCAGCGTAACGAATCCAGATGCCAACGGAAATCATGATGATGCAATAAAATAGTTTTAAAACCTGTATTATCTATAGTCGCAAATCTAGGTAAAATAACTCAAAAATGTAAGATACCGCACGCGCCTGCGACCAGACGATCGCCGTCACATGTGGTACCGTTACCACGCGCGTACGTTGGGTCACAGGACAAACAGTAAAACAACTCCCGCTATTTTCCCAATATTCACTGGGTGACCCCAGTGTAACTTGATTTGGCCAACTACCCGTTGAAATTGTAGGGACTCGGCAGAGACGCAGCCTTGATTATATTAGTTTTGACTATAAATAAATATCACATCTTAGGGTACAGACATATTTATTTCGACTGACATAGTAATAGAACGCTAGTTGGAATCACACACGTCTTAAGTGACAGATTATTATACGTAGCCAGCAGTAGTTGGCTATACGACCATCAACACTACCAGTATTTACACGCACTGATTGCCACCTACCCTCTGCTGTTTTCTGGTGGCTTGACCAGCTGTCAGTTTCACGTAATCAGTAGCACGAACGACAGCTTCAGACGACGCGGACGGTAGAATGGCAGTTAGCACTGATGGCTTCGCATGCCGTTCAAAGAACGGAGGAGCTTACCTCCTAAGGTATTACAAATGATGGACTCAGAGCCAATATAAAGCAAAGACATTACTTAATCGATTAAATCGATCAACCTTCAATAACCAACAATGGAAATTAAAATTAGAACCGCTAACTAGTAAAGGAACTATAGTTTTCAAAATGTTCTTTCAAGACAGGTAAAAGAAAAAAAAATACAATAGATTCATTTATTCAGGAATTCCACAAAATAGCACGTGACATCATCCCTCAACTTTTTGTTTAGGGGCTAAACAGAAAACATACCCAGACACAAATGTCGTTCCCAAACACTATTTATTACTAACAGTGAATTGCGATTTGAGTGGCGAAATTCTCACGTCAATATGGAATTGGAACATGGAACGCACAGTTATTTCCATCCCAACTCAAATCTGTAGCGCATAGATATGACTACTTTATACAGTTTTCTTACTGTTTAAATTAATTACACTGTGGTTGAATTTTACCTACCACATTTCTCCTCTAGTGATGATTCGGTATTTGAAATCGATGTTCTATTTTAATATCGCGTTTGATGGAATTTCGAATTTCATAAATGAAAGTGGCGGCCTATGTCAAAGAAAGTGTTTGACTAATTAAAAATCATTCTAAATAGTATTTGAATAATGTAATATTTAATGTGACTTTACTAATGACACTTTAAATGCGATCATTATTTTTTACTAATAAGATTTTGGAAATAATCAAATGTATTATCAGCATGTTAACGGACTTAGGACACGTAGATAGTATCACCAATCCACCCTGTAAACTATATAAACAGGAGCCAGAAGAGCTAGCCGCATGAGAAGTGTAACACCGCATTTTGTCAATGAAGGTAAAATAAAATAAAACCAAGTATAGTTCTGAAAAAGAGCCCGTTTCCCAAAAGTGAAACTCCGTCAAGTACTGTAATGAAACTGAGTCCATTTAATCATAATTATTTCCATTTCACATAACTACAAGCAAAAAATAAACCATGAAATCCGTAAAACCCCGTATTGTAGCGGACACGCTGACTCAAAATGTCGGAATGGCGCATTTTTACACATTTGCAAAAATACCGCATCGTGTGAAACGACTAAAATTCAACTTGACATTTTTGACCAACAAAAATATTAACATGTGCAATATAGTACGAAACCCTGTGCCCACCTTCCAGATAAATGGAGGGAGCCCAACTCAGCAGTGGGTAGTATGTAGTTGTCTAATTTGCACGTAAGGTCGCGACCCGTGTTAGTTATTACTAGCGACCCGCCCCGGCTTGGCATGGGTGTAATGGAGAACCTCTAAATTTATCAGTATTTCTCTACAATATTATGGATGTATACATATTATACATGTAAACCTTCTTCTTGAATCACTATATCTATTAAAAAAACCCGCTTCAAAATCAGTTGCGTATGGAACGCAACTGATTTTGATAATATGTAGTGATCATGCAAAGATCCCATATTACTTAATACAAAACAAATTTATTTTACATAATTTAAAATAACATTTTGCACAACTTAAAAATAACTACTGTGAAATTGTTTTAGCTCACAACCCAAACCTAACCTAACCAAAACTTACAAAAAAGTGATATGCCTTCAACCAAAATATGCCTCTTTATTAATACCCATCGTTTGATTTTAATTTATAGATAGTCGCGCTCTATTTCCAGTAAACATAGAAACATGATTCTTTCATGGAATCGACCGAAAGATAATATCAATTTATCTTTGTTTACATATTGTCGTTAGAAAGTTGCATCTTAAAAAGGAAACTGATTCTGTTAAAAGTTAAGTTTTTTTATGGCTATAAGATTATTGTAATAAATCGACAGTCATGTATCGTTTCAATTTGTATTTTTCGGTGAGTCACTTGTTTTGAGAATAACGATAAAATCACGTTTGAGAAAAAATCTCTCTGCAACGATCTTCTACGTGCCAATTTGGTTCAAAGGAGCGGTGCCGAATTTAAAATTCGAATATACCCAAATATTTTAATTGGACTTTCGTCAAATATTAGATTTTGGAATCGGTGTCTTCGTTTTTTTTTCGGGTATGCACAGTTTCCTTATTGACATCTCAGTCCATAGATAATTTATCTAATAAGTCGGGGCCTCCTCAAATTTATTGAAGAAGAATTAGCTAGTATTCTTATTTGTTAGTGCCTTAATTTGTTTCCATCTCTACGGTGTGAAATCATGCGGCTGAAGTCGAATTCAGTTATCTTTTTTTATATTATCAAATTTAGGGGGTTTTGTCCATTGGATATGCCAGCCCCATTGTTTCCCAAAACAATTCACAATGCAACATGACACATTATTGCCAGACTGAAGCTGATGACAACAAAAAAAAAACGCACCTCCATTTCTGTTATATTTAGATTCCTCATAAGCGATAGTCTCTCGGTATTGTGTTTGTTACATTCCATCAAGAGGCGATGTGCATCATCAAGCACTCCACATGAGCTTCCTTTTTTCAATAGGAAACCAAACTTTCCGAATTTGGACCATAGCTCCATCAGACAAGGGAATGTTAATAAATATAGGTAAAGGTATTATCAAAAGCTTTTATCAAAAGAGATTTCGTCACTTGGTTGTATTATGTACTTACATTTTTTTTTCTAATTGTTTCAGATAAAACGTAGTAGTGAAGTGTAGTGCTCCGTAAGATTATGTGCGGTGACAAAACTTCTGAAAGCCTCAAGGACAGAAGGTGACAGTAATATTGTGTATGTATGCTAGTGCTGTGCGGTGAATAATGGTTATTTGGCGAGCGAAGAACACCAGTCGTCGGAAATTCGGGGCTTGGTGAGTATCATCTTATATCAAATTTTTGGGATTGGCGGAAAAGTCGACAATATTTCTTGAAGAAGTATTTATGATATTATCTCCGTCACACACCAATAGATGCATTTCAAACGGCTAAACTACACCGGTTTCCACAGTTCCTTTAAAAGATTTCAAGAAACTTCCAGTTCAGATGCGTACGCAGCCTTATATTTTCGCCGATGGGTATCGCAGTTAGCAATCTACACTACGATATTTTCCGTCTTGCCCTAATGTATTGACTGCGGGAAAGCAAGTTTCTACGATTCGTCAAGAATTCCTAGCACATAATGGTAGATGTTGCTTACTGCGACTTACAATTCGCTGCGGGATACGCTTTGTTCAAAATCTCGGGAATGTTCTGACAGTATTCCTATGTTGTTTGGAAGACATTATTTTTATTTAACTAACTATTCCTACTCCAGGTGGTAATTCTGTATCGATAGAAATATATAGAATAAAAAAGAGCAACATACTTTTAACTTCTAAAAGTATGTTGCACTTTTTTCTTATCACTCGACTTTACGTGTTTGCTAATCTGTTACTAGGTATGTATATCTTTCTCCTGATTGGCTTCTCACAGTGCTATATGTAACCAACAGAATTGTTGGGTTCAAAAAAGGAACCACAGAGTATTTTGTCGGTTCTCCTGTACAAAGCCGACTTCCGAATCCGTAGAAATTACACACTTGAAATTTGAACATAATTTTACTAGACATGGCACTAGGCTAGAAGACACTATGTTTTATGTGTCTTTACTTGACCAGAGTTTAGCAATGATTTCGCTTTTTTAATAATCTAACACTTAGTCACATAATTTTTCAGCATCCGTAATCGCTAAAATTTTCTCTGATAACCACGCACTACCGGCCACACAATTCAAATAAATCATCATTAATGATTATAATAGTTACAGATACGGTTGTGGTCAGTTGTGGTGGTTAAGCTTTAGAAATATTATTTTTTTGGTTATTTGTACAAATGCTGCTGGCTTGTTTTCTTGTTTAAATACTTGACAGTAGGTATATGGCATCTTTTTCCACAATTTAGGCCATTCCTAGGGTTGTTCCATCATTGTGTGACACGGTGACGTATTAAGTCCACGTGTTTATTTAGAATGGTTAAAAAAATATTACCTTAAATTTAAATGAAACGAATTTTAAATAGTAAAAAAAATTGCATCGGCTCCACTACTTTCACAAGCCCACATTAATTTTATAATTTCGTAAAAAGAAATCAGCATTCCTAAATCTTTCCAGTTCGTTCTTTCCATCAAGGATCGTTTTATTATTTCAAATTTGGCAACCTTGTAGCATAGTACGCATGTCGACAATTCGATAAAATCTACGTTACATTGAATTAAAATGGTAATACATCTCGTTATGGTGCGTAGTATTCATTGTGCTTAAAGCTCAAGTCGGGCGTGTGGGTCACTCTGATTTTGCCTTGCGTCTGGCGTCTACTTTTTGATTGATGAAAGCCATTTCATACAACATGGTGGGTTAAGGAAGTTAAATAAACCGGTTGATAACCTTTAACCGGTAAATAAAAGGTACCGCTGTCAGACATGTTATGGTTTTGCCCAAATATACTACAATGACTTTCAATAAACCTAACTGAAGAAGAAAAATGCATTAATAAAAAAAAACTTAAAGAAGAAAAAACATACTGAACTGATAGCTGAACAAACAACTCTTCCTTTTTGAAGTTGGTTTAGGAATATTTTAGAGTATGGTTCTTATGCATTTCTTTTATTGGATGCCTTGTAGTGTCAAGTTTATTTTCAATAATTTTATTACAAATTTTTGATAGCTAGATATATATATATATAGCAGTACCTACCCCGTTCGTAGAATTTCGAATGGTGTAATACACATGCAAGGCAGTAGTGTATCTAACCTTAAATTTCAGTGTATGGTAGTTCACTTTACTGACCAAATAAAGTGTATTTGCGGGGAATATTATTGCACTGCTTCAATAAAAGAAATCTGCAGCTGAAGCACATATAGAAAGAAAGAAAGAAAGAAAATTCATTTATTGACACTAATAAAACTAATTTAACAGGAAAAGATTAATACAAAATGAGAATTAGCGTCAAAGGGTCACCAGTTCAGCATTATGTTAAGTATCTGAACAAGTACAAATACCTAACGCTGATTTTCAGCTGTGACCCACGAGTGCCATACGCTCCAAACTGACAAATGTTGTAAACAATAAATACACACGCACACACACAATAAATATCCTTGGACATTTCACACAATGCCATCTCGTCCCAAGCTAAGCAACTTAATGCTTGTGTTATGGTAACGAGATGGATGATAAACTACTTATATACATTTTTTTTTGTAAATACATACATATTATAGATAGAAATGACACCCAAACTCCGAGCCAGTGCCTCTGGTTTAGACAAAGACACTTGCCCGACCCGAGAATTGAACCCGGGACCCGTTGATCCAAAGGCGGCACATCTGACCACTAGACCAACGAGGCAGTCAGTCAGGCACAATACAGATGGAATATCAGAATATTTACCAAATAAATAAAATTCTAATATACCTGATAAAAATACCATCTTTATAATTATTTTATTTGATTCATAAAACGAAAGTGTGTTTTCCCTACTTTCTAGTCCTACAATTACAATATATAATTGCAGTAAGATTGATATTTAAATATACATAACATTTAATTCTTGTTGAGTCTTTTGGTGACAATGTTTTGTCGGATACAACATGCAGAGACTGTTTTCGACACTTCAAAAGTAATGATTTAATAATGATGATTTTTACTTCACCACAAACCTCCCTAGAGCTGAAGAAATGTGTATTTATGACAATAAAAGTGCCTTTGAGCAAGTGTCTTTGTGTAACCAGAGGCACTTGCTCTGAGTCTGGGTGTAATGTTTGTAAACTGCCCCCGTGATACAGGTTATAAGTAAGGGCCAGAGAAGGGCTTACGATTATTAAAAAGAAAACAAAAGTTTCTTCTCACCCAGTTTGAAAATATTTCCGGAGGCCAGACACAGACATCGTAATTGCTAAGTTACATACAACACTGTACTACTATACGTTAAGCTTGTACGAGTATGTACACTTGTGTGTACTTGGTTATACTAGATATTTACCTGAACATTCCAATATGCGGGGCTAATATCGCATATTCCCATGACCGCGTACCAGCTTTTCCATAAACTGTACGCCCAATGATTTGTGCTAAGCCTCGTTTACACTTAACACGACACTGACAGTTGGCAAGTTGTGAATTCTAATAGTTGATTATTATTTTACTTTTCTATTCCGAGTGCAGTATTAGCGTATTGGTATGCCGACAATATTTATAAGACAAAGAGCTGATTCATAGATTAACATATTTCATTACTTTATACGTAGATTCAGTCGTGTATTGAGTTACTTTAATTGCTGAGGGCTGAAGAGTTAAGTTGAAGAGGTAGCTAACCTCCTTAACTAAACTCTTCAGCTCATAAGTGACCCACTGCTGAGTTGGACGCTCGCGGGTGAGAAACGGCGCACGTGGGTGTCCCGCTGATACCTGATTTTGTGTTGTGCGTAGCGTAATGCGGCTACATTCAGAGCGGCAATAAAGATTGGTGAGGACTGTATTACAAACGAAGTGTCAAGAAGCATAGGCAGTTAATGTTGTGCAGATAGTTTGGAAATCTATGTTAGTCTAAGAACCATCGTCCCGCTGCATCATCGTTACCATATACATACCTAGATCTCGACGGAATTTCACGTACAATGACTAAATAAAAGAATATTGCGACCATCAAAAAATTATAAATAATGTAAAAGTATCTTAAAAAACTATTATATTTTGCCAAAAAAAAAATATTTACTCTAATTCATTCAGATAAACTAGCTGGAGTTGTATATAACGAGCTAAATAATAAGAAAGTGTAAACGGTACAAGAGCTGGCTATTTGAGATAGTATCCACTTGTCTTACATGAAGGTCTCGTGAGCAAAGGCCACTGTATAGGATAGCTATCGGGATCTGTAATCTGTGTCGAAGAATATACAGGTTGCACCAAAAACCCTATAGATATACCAAAAGGATGGACACTATTACCTAGTTAGAAACTGTGAATGTGTCGGTGTTGTGACGGATTTAGAATACATAGTTTCACCACGCCATTCCATCCTGATGGTGTCGAAAGAGCCGACAAAATAAATAAATAAATATCCTTGGACATTTCACATAACGCCATCTCGTCCCAAGCTAAGCAACTTAATGCTTGTGTTATGGTAACGAGATGACTACTTATATATTTTTTTTTTGTAAATACATACATATTATAGGTAGAAAACACCCAGACCCGGAAAAAATACTTGTAGGTCGTACAAATATTTCTTCCGTGCGGGAATCGAACCCGCGACATGCTGCGCAGCAGTCGATCGCTCAATCACTGCGCCAACCGTGTCAGATAACCTAGCCACAAGAGAAGGAAAACCTGATACGAAACCCTGTGCTAGCGCGTTTGGCCAGCGTGGCACAGTAGGCTAATTACCCTCCACGTAATTGGTGGAGGCCTGACTCAGCAGCGAGTCGTGTATGGGCTGATTACTAGAAGTATTAGTATATAAATAAATAAATATCCTTGGACATTTTACACAACGCCATCTCGTCCCAAGCTAAGCAACTTAATGCTTGTGTTATGGTAACGAGATGGATGATAAACTACATATATAATTTGTTTTTGTAAATACATACATATTATACATAGAAATGACACCCAGACTCCGAGCCAGTGCCTGTGGTTTAGACAAAGACACTTGCCCGACCCCGGAATCGAACCCGGGACCCGTTGATCCAAAGGCGGCACATCTAACCACTAGACCAAAGAGGCAGTCCTCATTTCACAACCTCATTTCATCAGAGCAGAGCAGAGAAGGGAGACTTGATGGATAAATGCCAGAGTGGCACAGTAGGCTAGGCTGATTTCCCTTCATAAATCTGGAGGAGGCTCGACAGAGTGGTGGATCATTAATGGGCTAATAAAGAACATCTATCTATGTCTCTAAGAACGTACCTAATGCATATTTACAAGAGTCAAACTACTCAGGAATATGTTCACAAACCGCTATCACGATTCATGCAAATTTGAACTTTAAATTCCACGATTTTAACGATGTCACTTCCAATTATAAATGTACACACGGTAAAAAGTGTGCGATTAATTTGAGAGGAATGGAACACGTTGAGTGATAGCAAACTTCTCAAGTGTGTACTTAGAAGCAATTGACGTAATTAATTTTTCGTTCTTTTTTGTTAACTTAAGCGCACGTAAAACTTTCGCGATTTTTATATCTGTCAAAATGAGTATCTTTTTATTGTTAACAGTGATTTTTTTTCAATCGCAGCTGGATATAAACCCTAATCGGTAGATATTTTTAAGTATTGATATTTTTTAGAAAGCTGAATTTTCTCTTCTTTTTCTTTTGTTGAGCACTTTTTTAACATGCAACATAGTTTCCTGATCGTTTTAATTTCTACGTACATACATACCTATACGCAGTGTAAAAACTTCGCTTGGATTGTTATACTATACCCAATGAACACGTCACAGAGCATTTTAACCCACGTAATAATAATTATCCATTCATTGCCGTCAGTCGTGACGGATTTAGAATACATAGACTCACCATAACACATTCCTTCCATAAAAACCGAAAAAAGAAATGAGAAGGCTGATAGCCTAGCCACAAGATAGAAGAAGAAAACTTGATACAAAACACTTTTTTTTTTTTCGCCCGGGGTAAAATCCTTTATGGACTTCCTCGCCGGCCACGGGCCAGCGAGGGGAGTGTGGGACTCTCCCCCATACATATATGGGGGCCTACCCACTAAACCTCCCCGGGGTGCTCCAACTCGCGTCCTGTTGCGGCATTGTGGGATCTGATACAGAACCAACCCTATGCCAACCCCTTTGGCCAGCATGGCACAGTAGGCTAATTACCAACATCAGTGGGTCATCTACTGGCTGAGTAGTAATAGTATTTAGCGCCTATGTCAGTGCATACTTGATCTTTTGTTAAGTCTCACGCAAAGTCAAATACACCAGCTAGTTATAAGATTAAATGCACCTACTTGAAGTAGAACAGGACATTACAAACTATGCAATTTACTCAAAGCCAACAGACACTTAATGCGAAGTACCAATGTTTGTGTATAATAAAGTTGGCGCATTACAAGCCGTAAAATTACCTTGTCATATTGGCAATAAACCTCGTATTAAGTATTTGCAGACCTCTGTTGGAAGTAATGTAGATATAGATATCGAGAGATACTAAACAATGATGATTAATTTTATAAATATAAGTGTAACGTGGAATGCAGTAAATGTGAGCTGTAAGATGACATCAAAATAGGCACTAAAAAGTGAAAAAGAAACAATTATTTCAAGTACATAGTTCAAAAACACTGGTAATTCTACATAGTTAGCGACGATGTTAATTTAAGTTGGCATCGATTTCAGTCAGATGTTTCTTTATTAATATCATTTTCCTTTTTTAAAGTCTATTTACTTTTTTTTGTATAAATGATTTCATTTTTTCCAATGTTTAGTCCAAATAAAAGCATGCTTTGTAAGGGACTCGAATAGCAAAATCGTCACATAAAACAAACATTGCCTTCTTAAAAATCATTATTGATAACTTATTTCAAGTTTTCTGCCAAACTACTAAACTGACTACGATAAAATTTTATGTGTTTATATGGGCATCAATCAGGAACATACCAATCGAATCTATTGATGAGAATCACTTCTCCATTTTTTATAATATTGAAATATTACCATTTTAATTGTCCTTTAGGTAACCGATTTATCATATACAATGTCACCCATCAACACGATCCTGAGCGAGTCGTAAGATTAAAGGAAAGGAAAAGGCAGATCACCTAGTCGCAAAAGAAGGAAGACTTGGTATACATCAGTTTTTTTAGAGCGGGGCAAAACCTTTTTGCCGGGTTCATTTACGACGAAAAACGTCGCCGCGAGTGGACGCGTTAAGGTTATGTGCGGACTCGACGACACCCTAATCCGGCGATGCGGGGGCGGGCGCACTCCCTGCCCAACTCATGTCCCGTATTTGGTATACGCCCTGTGCCAACCCGTCCTGCCAGCGTAGCATAGTAGACTAATATCCCTCTATGAATTAGGGGGGCGTCTAATTCATCTAAGTTGTGGTTCATTTGGGCAAGACAATATTAAAGCTGGCGAATTTATAGGCTATCGGTGAAAGTTTTAAGTATTTAGGTTTCAACATCTTTCAAGTCTAAAATATTGTCACTATTATCCTCCCTCTTCTATTCAAACATATCCTATTTCACCCCTTTCATAGCAATATAACATCTATTATCATATTCATAAAGTTGATAACTGGTTCCTACAACATCGCAACTGTTTGACATCTCTACTGAATGTTTGAACACTGACATTTGATACACCCATCACTTACCATAACGGCGCTTGCTTATTATGATGTCTTGGAAATGCTAGGGACACACACGCTGAGTTTAGACCTCTGTTACACCGTTTTGTGATTATTTAGCATAGATTTTCCGCTGTTTGTTTCATACTATCATCATCAGCCACTGCTGGACATAGGCCTCCCCTAAAGAGCGCCCTGTCTTCATACTATCATAAGATATTGCATTTACTATTATCACAATCAGTACATAGTATAAAACAAAGTCGCTGTCGTCTGTCCGTCCCGATGTATGCTTAAATATTTAAAACTACGCAACGGATTTTGAAGCAGTTTTTTTTAATAAATAGAGTGATTCAAGAGGAAGGCTTATATGTATATTACATGCATAATTGCACCCGTGCGAAGCCGGGGCGGGTCGCTAGTATGTAATATGATATCACATTTGCTATGTAATGGTATTAATGGTCGCCCAGTAGTCGAATTTCAACCATAGTAATTTAAATTATAGTTCTATTCTCAAATTTCGCACAGTCTTTAACAATAAACAAAATATTATATGCGCGTATGTGTGTGTCAAATACATGATGATGTGTGTAATATGTTTTTATGGATTTAATGTACTTTTTACACAAAATTAAAAAGAAAAATAGCACTCTGCACTCCTTCTCTTTAAGTATAAGTGTGGGCAATGTCATACTTCTCGGTCCGCGCAATTTCTAATGCTAACTACCTCCCATATAATTGGAGGAGGTCCGACTCGGCTGTGGGCTGAGTAGTAGTTGAATATGGTAAGAAAAGCGCAACTCGCATTGCAGTGGTTCTAATAACCTGGACAATTCAATTTGTGAGGAGCAAGTATATTTTTTTATTTACAATTAGGTACATATTTTAGATAAAAAATACAGGTATATTTATATAGGAACAAAGAGAAACAAATCTATGTCTAGCAGTGGACGTCTTTTGGCTGAAATGATGATGATGATGAAAGAGAAACAAATTACAAGTAAACATAAAAGACAAACTTTGTTATAATAATAAATAAATATCCTTGGACATTTCACACAACGCCATCTCGTCCCAAGCTAAGCAACTTAATGCTTGTGTTATGGTAACGAGATGGATGATAAACTACATATATACATTTTTTTTTGTAAATACATACATAATATAGATAGAAATGACACCCAGACTAAGAGCCAGTGCCTCTGGTTTAGACAAAGACACTTGCCCGACCCGGGAATCGAACCCGGGACCCGTTGATCCAAAGGCGGCACATCTAACCACTAGACCAACGAGGCAGTCTAATAAATAAATCGGAGATGAAAATAACCTACTTAGAAATAAATATTTAAAAATTATATAAATGTGCTAAACCACTGTCGCAAGGTAGAGTTCCCAAAAGACTGTCTGCTTTCCGCGTTGGATTGGATAGCGATACCCAATCTCTGTGCGAGATATGAGCCAGCCTTTAGTTCCCCCGTGACCTTTATTTTAAATATTCTTGATTAAAACTTTACTTTTTCACATATATGTGAAAAATAATAAAATTCAAATATATTTGAACTAGCTTTTGCGCGCTGCTTCGCCCGCGTGGGCTTCGAACCCGTGCATATTTTTTATGAACATAAAATCGGTTATTGTGACTAAACTATGATAGTTAGATATGTGCCCTCGCGGAATTTTTTGTAGACCTTTATAAGACCTACAAATCCGTAGTACATCATTTTGTTCTATTGTCAATAGTTTTTGCAGCGCACGCATAAATAGGTTTTCGATTTTACACCTTGGTTTACAAAATCGCAATTTTCATACGGATCCCTAATTCTTTTGTAAATAAAATATAGCCTATAACCTTCCTCGATAAATGGACTATCTAATACTGAAAGATTTTTTGAAATCGGACCAGTAGTTCCTGAGATTAGCGCGTTCAAACAAACAAACAAACAAACAAACAAACAAACTCTGCAGCTTTATATATTAGTATAGAGTAGTATAGATTTGGGGTCATCTAAACTTTATACATTGATACATGAAGTAACAAGCTTTGGTTCGTTTGTAGGGTGTTTACGGAGAGCAGCTCGTGGTTAGTTTATGAGCATGGATATGTTTATGAGTTATTAAAAGCAATAGACAAACAGAACACTGACCTGAGACAAGTTAAAATGAAAACCCAGCTACTTAAAGAGTCATATTCGGTTAATTTACCACGAAAAATGACTGTGTTTATCTTTTATTTTACATTGTTGTAGTATAACATTGTAATAGTAGGCCACTGTTACATGGTTTTCCGGGATATGAAGCTGGTATTTCTCTTGAATGAAGGCATTACAGTGTATGATGTGTTTTGTAAGTTTCCTTAGTGATAAGGATTGGTCACAGTGTATTGTTGTGACTAAGAGACACATAGTTTCTCAACCGTAGTAGAAATGTAAATTTTGAATTCAAAGGAAAGTTTCTAAAAATTTTTTGAAGAGTTGTGTTAAAAAAACAAAACTAAAGTGAGGTCACCTAAGCTTGGAATCGTCACGAGTGGCGTTTTAAAAAGGTCTAATTCCAAACAATTTATTTAATTAACTCTCCATTGGGACTTTTCGATGAACTGCCAAGCAATTTAACGCAATCGATCTCCGGGTTAAGCAACGTCTACTGGATGTTGAATTGGTGTCCATGATTTGGGTATAATATCTGACCTCCGTGCTTCGGAGGGCACGGAAATCCGTCGCCTGGCTGCCGTTCTCCCATCTACTGCTGTCGTTACACGTAGTCATGAAAACTGATAGCCGGTCTAACCATGTAACTACCAGAGGTCCCACTAGACGGGTCGCGGACGGCAGACTGTAATCGATTTGTGTATACTGGTAGTTAGCCAAATTAGATTTGACCGGTAGCAATCCCAATGCAATTTGGGAAAGGCGTGGGAGATTAAAATATTTTAATTTAACATCCAATTATTCAAATATCTTTGTCTAATAAATTTACGTGAGACGTGGCTTGACTGCACAAGGCGAGAACTAATTTCTTTGCCTGTGTATCGTTGGGCTTGGTTTGAATTATTAGGAAAGTGTGTATATTTATTAGATGCGTCATTGATGTTACGAGAGATTAATATATAATATATAGCGACCCGGTCCGGCTTCGCCCGGGTGCAATTATGCATGTATTATACATATAAACCTTCCTCTTGAAACTCTCTATCTATTAAAAAAAACCGCTTCAAAATCCGTATCGTAGTTTTAAAGATTTAAGTATACATAGGGACGGACAGACGACAGCGACTTTGTTTTATACTATGTAGTGATAGTGATACTGGACATATAATTCTCAATTTGTATATAATCTGTGTAGTTGACATCTTTTTAACATGTTCAAATAGTATATGTTGATTGAGATATTAATTAATAGGTTGTATTATGAATTTGTATGTTATTAACCGATAAAACGGAAAGTTCTTAAAGTAAGTGAAGAAAGTAAGTAAAGAAGAAGTAAATTGGCCCAATTTCAAAACACAAATTTTCTTCTTTTTGTTCAGATATCTTCTTCAGCTTAAGCACAACACTTTCTGAATCATCACATGGTCAAATGCATATTTTACGATACTATAAAGAACACACAGACACACATTCATTGATGTATATAAGATGCAGGTAAACAAAGTTCGTTAACTTGACACTGACATTCGGAATGTTGACACACTACCTGTTTTCGCAACGCGTGAAAGCCGCGATGCTCGCCAAATAATTTCTCGAAACTAGTTTAAACATCTCTACATATATTTTCACTTATGTAAATTATATAAAATCTCTCGTGAACTATGGCGCGTCCGGATAGAAACTCATAATAGTCATAACTTGATTATTTACATGATTTTTAATGTCTCTAACTGTATTTCTAGTTTTTGTACCAAGTGTCTTAGCCTGAGAGAGCCGTTTTTGGGGACTTGAAATTCTTTAGAAATCAGAACACTAAAATACTATATTTATCAGTCAACCAGATTTTTGTTATAAGTCTGAATTATGGTCAGAAATAGAACAGCCTCGTATAAATAAATCTGTATTAATACGACCGCTTTCGTAGTGTTTATCAACAGATAAATATATTATAGTCAAAAGGGAAATGCGTGGAGATGGAAAAAGACTCTGGGAATCTAACAGCAAGTGTGGCGGAAAAAATATTGACTATCTGTGGCACAATAATAGCTGGACCAATTTGGACCTTTTATATTTTACACACCAGTTGGTGACGAATGTTTCGGGAAATGAGGAAATGGAGCTCGAGATATATTATCGAACTCAGATAACTAATCTCCGAGAATAATAATAATTAGTTAGTTGATTTTTTTATAGTAAACATCTGGTTTAGAAAAATATGGATACTTCGAGATACAAAAACATTTTGAAACACAGAACTGTTGTTATTGTTAGCTTAACCTTTCGAAACGGTCTACAATTTATGACACACTCTGTATACATATAAACAATATACATACATTTTTTAAATAGTCTAAATGGTATGTAATATGTTTACATTTAGTTCTTAGTACAAAACTCTTGTGGGTTCTATACCATTTAGACACATTTTTCTAGTACCGTCATATATACATTACAATTACTACTACTACTCGGTAGGGCCTCCTCCAATGAAATCCCTCACCCATCGGAGTAAGAGACCCCGAGAGACCCGGCGTCTCGCCACGTGTTCCTGGCGAGACGCCGATGGAGCGAACATGCTCCCGATTTGTAATGCTCAGTCTGAGCAAGAGTCGTACGAGGATTCAAAGCCTCTGGTTACAGCAATGTGGTAAGGCAGTACAATAACTATCGTTCCCACGGCGCTGCACCTAAAACCCTGAGAAGGAACACCCCGGAGGTGTTTAGTGGGTATGCCTCCACTCTGGAGGAGATTCCCACACTCCCCCGTCGGCCATCCTCAGGCTGACGGGAAGTCCATAAAGGATTTTAATCCGGGCAACAAAAAAAAAAGTAAATAAATAAATAAAAAGGGCCTCCTACAATACGTGGAGGGTAATTAGCATATTGTGCCATGCTGGCCAGACGTCTTGGCACAGGGTTTCGTTTCCTTCTCTTGCTATCTTCTTGGTCTCTTGACAGGACCGAAAACCTACATTTTCGGTCCTGTTAGTCTCTTTGTCGGCGCATATGACGCCCTCAGGATGAGATAGGGTGGTGACACTAAGTATTCTAAATCCACCATTGTAACTGTTATCTATTCTTATATTTTCAGGTCCAAAATGGCATCGGATGTTGCGGCACAGTTAGAGAAATGGACATTCCTATGGCTTATTCTAGCCTTAACAAATGTAAGTGAAACTTTTTTATTCGATTCATTTTTTTTTCGACCCCCGCGTAAATTTAGTAACGCATAATATTTATTATGTTCTTTTGAAAAAGTAAGTGACTGCCGTAATAATTTTCAATTTCAAAAATATAATAAATGTGACCAAATGATAATTGAAAAAATAAACAATGTTGAAGATTCTCTGACATGTAGTATGTAACTTTTATTAATGTACCTACTCTTAGCATGTGTTATATTTTGTCATCGTGAATTTTATGTTCGTAAACTGGCCCTGTGAGGCAGGTTATACCAAGAGCAGAGGTTTAGGTTTTTTTAAGTATCAAGAAGTTATTCCGTAGGGAATTTCGTTCGGCATAAAGCCTTTGTCTTAAATTCTTGGTGGTGTAATAAAGACTACATCTTTTTAAGTGATATTTCATTGTGCCACTTGAAGATATATTCATTTCTATTACATTTCTAGCCAGAGGCGATTTAGTCTTGAGACAAACGACCACCAGGTTTGTAAAGACTATTAATATCTTGAGTTATAAACTGCTAATGTAAACATTTTCGTAATGTGCATAAGAGAAATTAAATCGTCTCTTAGCGGATACTCAATTTCGAATTTTGCAATAAAATATATTGCGGCGCTTTCGATTTCATTGAGACGTGAGAATGAATAACATTGCAATGTACTAAAATGGCGTAATGAAAGTAAGATTTTAAATTTAGCTTCCGAGAGTTATTCAAATACTAACGAGTTTCTTACTCGATAGTCGGATACAAAAAATGCACAACACATAGCCTAATTGTGGATATGGATGGATCGAGTGAACGTCAAACAATGCGCGAATAAAACGCAATGGTTCATTGTTACCTTTTTTTCCTTTTTCATAAAAAAATCGTAAGTAAACAAACAACGAATTCACGAATACAAATGACACCCAGACATTCAGACTTACATAGTGTCACCCACTCGTGCTCGCTCGAGGGTGTCGTATGAATTAACGGAAGCATATTTAGTCAGGAAACAGCTGCTAGAGGAGGAAATCTAAATAATAAGTAATAAGACATATTGAAACGTCCGCCCAGTGCGGTATGGTAGGTAAATATAAAATCAGCTTATCATAGTTTGTTATCACAGGCTGAAATATGGCATAGTCATTTTAAATAGTAAAATATAGGATCTGCACCCCATACCTGCTATTTTCTATCGACAATGAAGTTATGCGGGACTTCGCTAAATACGTTCACGACTACTCACTAAAAGGTCCCTTACTGCACTGAAAATAAGCACTATTTAAAAAGATATATATCAAATATTTTGTTCACGGCTGACAAATCTGCTTAAAAACATAATGTCTGTCTTATCACGTCCCAAGCTCTGTGCACTACAAAAACTGACCTAGTGCATCGCTAAGGAGAATTGAATCTCCGTCCTTGGCGAGGTCGCATTACTAACCGACTAAATAAAATAACTACAACATGCGATAGAATACCGTGTAACTGTATTACTTTCTTGTTTTGCTTCGTTGCCAGTTTTAGTGTCATCTAGTGCTGTGTTTGCTAACTTGTTGTGATCGATAAAACGACTAAAACTTATCTGTGGAATATAAAAAATAATCTCTTTGGAATAGATATCTAGCTTCAATCTGTAATAAAATTTTAGGTTTATGCAGATAAATAGCTGCATAAATCTAAAATTTTAAGAAAATAAGCTACACAAAAAAACCTACAATAAATTGCAAACACGTGTACCTACTTATTTACTTTTGATAACAAACAAGTATTTATTTCACATCCATCACTTTCACAACTTTCACGTTGATAATATTATTAAAAGTATGCTAAATTCTTTAATCGTATCGCGCAAGTGATTTAAATTTCGAAATAGTTTTTAAATTTTTTTTGTCAAAAATTCGAATCACCTTCGTTTTACTATTAATGCAGTGTTCACAATTTTTTTTATATATAAATGTGGAAATTCATCGATATCCCTTTTTTAAATATGTAGTAACAACACTAAATATCCGCTCCATTTGACGTATTCTGCGCGTACGCGCGTCCGGTGGCATACATAGCAGACATATCGCACAACTGGACCAGCTTTGTAAAAACATACGGATAGAGTTAGTACAGTTCGCAGAAGTAAAAGCGCAACTCAATTAATTTTCAATCGGTTTGTTGTCCTTTTCCTACGCAGCGGCCTAGATAGAGAGAATCGAGGATGGACAAGATTGATCGGTAGGTAATGTTTAAGTTACTCGCGAATCATGATTATTTTGTAGTTAACTTCCAATATTGACTACTTCAATTGAGATGTGTACTTCGTTTTAATTTATGTACCATCATTGTTTTTGCTACCATCATTCGCAATCATCATCGTTTTGAATTATTCACAAGAGTTTCTACAATCTAAGAAAAAATATAAAAAAATCTTAAACAATTTAGTCAAAGTATGGTATTTTAATTTCTTGGTACCTACGTAATTAATGCGCCTGTGATGTTATAGTTCAGAAAGCTACCAAAACCAAGCGGTTCTATTATAAATTTAATTGAAAAATTAACTACATTTTTATCATATTTGAAATGCCATAATAAACAGAGATATTTCGCAACATTATTTATGAAATCTTCTTCATTACATAGTATAAAACATATTCGCTGTCGTCTGCTATGCTTAAATCTTTAAAACTATGCAACGGATTTTGAAACCTTTTTTTTAATAGATAGAGTGATTCATGAGGAAGGTTTATATGTATAATATTGTAGACAAACACTGTATGATAAATTTAGAGGTTCATCATTGAACCCGTGCAAAGCCGGGGAGGGTGGCTAGTAAATTTTAAAAATGAAAATATTTATTTTACTGACGCTACCTAACGGTGAACGCGCTAATCGCAAGTCAGTTACATGTAATGAATTAATATTTGCAATCAATTTCAATCCGCTAAACTTATCTCTGTCATACATTAAACTTAGTAAAGTCGTACTGACTCGTTCATAATTATTCTTCTCCATATATTGCAATTACTTACCTTTCAGGCTCTTAAAATCGAATAGACAAACAATTACTATTTTATTATAATACTAGCTTTTGCGCGCGGCTTCGCCCGCGTGGGCTTCGAAACCGTGCATATTTTTTATGAACATAAAATCGGTTATTGTGACTAAACTATGATAGTTAGATATGTGCTCTCGCGGACTTTTTTGTAGATCTTTATAAGACCTACAAACCCGTAGTACATCATTTTGTTCTATTGTCAATAGTTTTTGCAGCGCACGCATAAATAGGTTTTCGATTTTACACCTTGGTTTACAAAATCGTAATTTTCATACGGATCCCTAATTCTTTTGAAAATAAAATATAGCCTATAACCTTCCTCGATAAATGGACTATCTAACACTGAAAGATTTTTTGAAATCGGACTAGTAGTTCCTGAGATTAGCGCGTTCAAACAAACAAACAAACAAACAAACAAACAAACAAACTCTGCAGCTTTATATATTAGTATAGATTTGAAGATACATAGTCAAATTCTGAGCGAGACGGAGGATCTTTTAAAAAACAAAATTCAATTATTAAAATTATTTATTAATTATTTAAAAGCGTACAATCGCTACTATGGTCAACTTAGAACTAACTTAACCTATCCGAATAACGTGCCACCATGGGAAGCTTATCTCAGCTTCGTCAGTGGTCCGATACAATTCCTACGAACGGATATGCTGCGGTTGCATGTAACCGATCGGCATAACAATTCCCGCTAAAAGATAGTGGGCGTATGCTGCGGTTGCATGGAACGGACTGACGTAACTCCTCCCTCCTTAAGTTCGAAGTTCTCTTCTGTGGGAGAACTTCGAAACCACGGTTTACACAGTTTATCATGATATTTAAAGATAGAGAAACAAACTATTAAAATAATTAAAATATAGAGTAACATGGTCCAAATGCTTATGCTATGCACTTCAATAATTGCCCTTTTGCTATCACTATCACTATCACTGAAACTTTTCTTCAGAGCGAATGACAGGAACTTCAGGTCAGTCAGGTCTACGCCTTCCAGGTTTACAGGTGGTGCGAGTCTGGTGTCTTCTGGTGACTGCAGTACAGGTAAGTTTGGAATTGGCAGCTTTGCGTACTCTATGTTTTCCGTGTCCATCTGGTGCATTTTCAGGATTACATCGTGGATTTTCACCTCGCAGGAGTCATCTAAGGTAAGTAAATACGTTCCTCGAATCTTTTCGCGAAATATTTCGTCGCTGCAGGTTCTGGTAAGTATCTCTTCTTCTCTACTATAGAGTATCCATCTGTTGGTCAGTACAAATTGGGCTCGGACCTTCTCAATATTTATGGGGATCTGGATGCAAGACGTCAGGTTCTCAGCATACGTCATCAAACTGGTAATGCAGGGATCGCGAACAAACTGGAGCGTCTCTTGGTCGGTGCAGAGGTAAGTGGACTCGTCGACTTCTTCGCACTGGTGAGTGAGCAGTCTGATCTTCGACCCTTTTGCTAATAGGTAAGGATATTTAGGTAATATGACGACGGTGGATTCACGGCGTAGGACAGGTAAGGGAAATAGTTTATAATAGTTATAAGTATCTTTCTCGATTAGAGGTATTTCCAAAAGGTAAGTGATTCGTTTTTCTTTAAAATAAGCTTTTAATGTAATGCTTTGCTCTAACTTAACTAAGTTATCTAAACTAGGTGTAAATACTAAATTTTCTATCCTACTAATATTCTGAAGAAGGTATAAAAGTTGATCAGACTCTATAATAGACTGGTGTAAAACTCCTAATCTACTGAACGATACACTAGTTTCTATCTCGTCTAATTTTGTCTGAATTTGCTGAAAATTATGAATCAATAAATTGTAAGTATTCATGAACTGTATTTCTAAATGCTCTACTTTTAAACCTTCAAGCTTCTTCGCAAATGATTCCATCTTAGTGTTTAATTTAATAAGGTTATCATTTAATATAAATGTAGAATTTGTCAAGAGTTGCATCATTTCATTAATAATTGTTAGTTTTCTATTACTAGCATTCTGTTGAGTTTTAACTTCATTAATTAATTTCTCGTATTTAATGGCATCTTCACTATCTAAATTTCCAGTTATCATTTTAAGAAGTGAGCCAAGAGGATTAATTAAACCTCGCTTGATTCGAACGGTTGGAATAATTTGGTGGAACTTAAATATAGTCGCATTCTTAACATATTCTACTTGTTTTCTTATATCTATAAAATTGTATACAAAATTCTTATCAAAATTAACCTTAACTAACTTATCTAATTCAGAAAGACGTTCAATGTTAAACTGTAAATCGTTTTCTAATGGTTTAATATCTAACACTTTCACAATTGTCCAAATGTCTTTTCTCAAAACTGCGACACCATTTTTCACAGGTAGAACTCCAGGGTTTTTATTTAAATCCTGCAGTTGAAGGGCCTGCAGTTGGCTCATCATGGCTACTGCCAGGAGGACGTGGATGTGCCTGTGAAGGGCGTTTAATATTTTTTAATGGTGCTTTAGTTTGACGGTTTTTCACGCGTATGGGAACTACATTTCTAACAATTTCATCAGTAACTACTGCCTTTTGAAAACGTGGCTTATCTTTACTACTTCTTTTATTAACTTCTTTAGCAAATATTGTATCACCAGGTTGGATAGCAAATTGTGTCTCTCCACCTCGTTTTTCAATTATTTTCTCTTTCTGTCGAATGTTCTTTTCGCTTAAATGTTTGTATAGAAATTTAGTTCTCTTTGCATGTTCTTTTATTAACTGTTGCATGTATTCTCTTTCACAGTCTATATTAAATGGGTTTTTAGTATCTGTATGTCCTAATAAAACTTCAAATGGGGTAAAACCTGTTGTTGAATGTATTGAATGATTGTAAGCCATTATAGCGTACGTCATTACGTTTGCAGCGTCTGAGTATTTGTTCTCATACTTTGCTAGTCTGTAAATCTCTATCAAAGTAGAGTGGAATCTCTCTATGAGACCCATAGAGTTAGGATTATTGGGGGTTCCAATATGAAGTTCTACTTTATAAAGGGCTAAAAGTTCTTTTAAGAGGGCGTTATTGAATTCTGAACCGGAATCAGAGCTAATTTTTATAGGTACACCGTAAAAAGAAAAGTATTTAATAAGGGCTCTCACTACTTCAGGGGTAGATCTATTGGGGATTTCTAATGCTTGACCAACTTTGCTAAATGCGTCAATTACGGTTAAATAGTAATGTCCTTCAATAGAGAATAGATCAATAAAGATTTCTTCCAATGGTTTAGTTTGGGTCTGTGATAGTTGAAGTTTGGGTTTCAGCGGTTTTCTATCGTACTTCATCTTCTTGCAAATTTCGCATGAGTTAATAAAACTAGATATAGTCTGTTCCATATTATGCCAAAAATAAGTACGTCTAATATGTGCTAGAGTTTCTCTTATACCTCTATGACAAGTTTTTCCTGTGTGGTATTTTTCAACTATTTCCTTTTGTTCTAATTCGTCTTCTATATAAACCACTCTTTTAGTACATTCGAAGAATTGAACTGATTCCTTTTTGAATAAGAAAATTACCATTTGTGTAAACTGTTCTCTATGTTTATCGTCTTCAAAGTAAATGAAATATTTTTTATTGTTTCGAATATATTCTTTTAAAAATTGTTTAATAAGATCGGGATGATTAAGGGGTAAATGAACTTCTAAAATTGTTTGCTTTGGTCTGGATAGATTTTTGACTGATAGTCTATCGATTGACCATGAGAATACTAAGATCTGGTTAGGCTTTGTATCAATGGCTTCTTGTAAAATAGGGATACCTTTGGATTCAGTATCTTGACAAGAATGTGCCGTATCGGTAGATGAATTGTCGGCTGTCAAAGTTGAACTAGAAGGGCATGGTATTGAATAAGGCGAACGACATTTTACATTTTTATCTGAATCTGTATCTGAGATAACTATTGCCTCTTCATCGTCTGAAGATAAGGGTGTTGGTTCATTTGGTTGGCCTAGGGTTTTCTTTTGGATTCTACCTAAATTTTCAATTTCTTTTGTTAGTTGTTTTATGTGTTCATTTCTGTCTTCGTCTTTGTCAATGTTAACTTTAGTTGAGGTGTTGTCATCGTTACCTAAGGCGTTCGTTTGGATTCTTGATAAGGCGTCTGCGTTACCATTGCATTTTCCACTTTTATGGACAATTTCAAAGTTGTATTCAGCTAATCTTAATCGCCAACGTGTTAATCTACTATTTGTTTCTTTAAGAGAATTAAGCCATGCTAAGGGCTTGTGATCTGTAACTATAGTGAATTTACTACCATAAAGATAGGGGCGGAAGTGTTTGACTGCCCAAACTATGGCTAATAATTCCTTTTCAGTAACACTATAGCGCGTTTCAGCATCATTAAGTGTTCGGCTGGCATAAGCCACTGGTTTGTCATTTCCAATTGGACCTTGAGAAAGGACCGCTCCAAGAGCAAATTCTGAAGCGTCTGTAGTTAAGATATAAGGCTTTTCTGGATCTGGATATTGTAATATGGGGGCATTTACGAGAATTTCTTTACATTTCTGAAAAGCTGCTATATAATTTTCATCATCAATGGGCATTGAGCGTTTTTTCTTCAGTCTAGCTGTCATTGGTTGAGTAATTTTGGCAAAATCTTTGATGAATTTTCGATAGTATCCAATGAGGCCTAAGAAACTCTTTATTTCAGTAGTAGTACGGGGTAGTGGATAATCTAAAATAGCTTTAATTTTGTCGTTATTGGGTTTTAATCCGTCGGTCGTTATTGAATGTCCTAGGTATAATACTTCTTTTCTTAAAAACTCGGATTTGTCAAGTTGCACTTTTAGGTTAGTCTTTCTAAGTCTGTCGAAAACGGTACGTAATTTAGATATGTGTTCTTGTAAGCTGGATGAATATATAATTATGTCATCTAAATATACTAGGCAGTGAATTCCTTGTAGTCCACGTAGTACATTGTCAATTGTCCTTTGAAAAGTCGCTGGTGCTGTCTTAAGTCCAAAGGGCATACGAGAAAATTCGTAATGTCCAGAGTTTGTACTAAATGCGGTCTTTTGTCTGTCCTCTTCTGCTACTTCAATCTGATGGTAACCACTAGCAAGGTCAAGAGTCGAGAAGTAACAACTGCGTCCTAATTTGTCAAATAGTTCGGTAATGTTAGGTAAGGGGTACTTGTCGTCAATAGTAATTTCGTTCAATTTTCGGTAGTCAATTACAAGTCTATATTTCTTTTCGTTGCTAGCATCCATTTTCTTTGGTACGAGGTGCACGGGTGCACTCCAGGGTGAGTATGATTTTTGAATGATGTCGTTTTCTAGCATATTTTCAACTTGTCTATTTATTTCGTCGTTAATTACTTGGGGTTGTCGGTATGGTCTAATAAAAATCGGGTCTTCGTTTCTAGTTCGTATGCAGTGCTTTACTTCATTTGTAAAAGTCAATGGTAGTTTGTCGGAGTGGAATATGTCTTTGTATTCTAAGCAAAGGTTTCTAATACTGTCTCGTTCTTCTGCGTTCATGTGGTCTAGGCGTAATTTGTTAATATTTTCGGTTAAAATTTGGTCTATTTCTAAGTTATTATGGTCGTCTAATTTGTTCAGATTACATTTTGTTCCGTCATATTTAGTCACTATAAATGGTCTTGTTATTGTTAGAGTCATTTCTTTGTCTAGTGTATTTTGTATGATTGTCGTTGCGTAACCATTTTCACACTTAACTAAAGCAGTAGGCATTCTAACACCTTCACAGAATAATTTATAATTTAGTATAGCATCTCCATTTTCTAGGTTAGTTGGTAATTTAACTCTTTGTTCACAACGTGGGGCTAATTTTATTTCGTTGCCAGGGTTATAGATAATAGGTATAGCTGTTGAATGGGTGTAAAGAATTTCGTTTTTCATATCAATTTTAGCGTCTAATTGTTTCAGAAGGTCACTTCCTATGAGGCCGTCGTAACACCCGTCGACGTCATAGATGTAAAACTTATGCGTTTCAGTACTATTGAGAGTTGGGAATAAAGGTATAACTATAACTTCATCATGTTGGCTAGATGCGTGGGTGCTAATAACTTCAAATGGTTCATAGTGTTTATAATTTTGAAAATATTCATTTGATTTTTGTGGGCTGATAAAGGATCTTGAACTTCCAGTATCAATCATGAATTTAGCATTGATTTCAGGTATTATTACGTAAGGTAATTTTAATGTATTGTAGTTAAGCTTTATTATTTCAGGGGTTTGTTGGAGGCATCGGTTGGAAAATTCTCCATATTTTGTGTAGCTATGTCTTGGTCGCCTGGTTGTATATTAGTCTCGTAATATTCAGGGTCGTTATTTTGGTCGTCATAGTCTTGGTAGTAATCTAGTTCAGAATGGTCGTCACACATGTAAGCATTATAATTATTTTCAGGTTCATTTAGGTAAAGTTCGTTCATACGAAATCCTTGAGGTTTAGGTTGTGGAGCTGTACGCATACTAACGTCAGTAGAAATTTGAGGTGGTAATTTTTGTGGAGGTCGGTAACCAAATTGTTGGCCTTGGTTAAACTGAGGTCGATAACCAGATGGTTGACCTTGGTTAAACTGAGGTCGGTAACCAAACTGCTGACCTTGATTGAATTGGGGTCTATATCCAAATTGTTGACCTTGATTCAATTGAGGTCGGTTGCCAAATTGTTGACCTTGATTAAATTGTGGTCGGTAACCAAACTGTTGCGGTTTCTGACCGAACTGTTGAGGTTGCGACAAAGGTAATTTAATTTGTCTACTATGGGGTATACCAAATTTAAATTGGGGTTGAGCCTGATAATGATTTGCAGAACTAGGGTTGTTAAATTTATGATTCTGTTGGTTATGTGAAAAGAAAGGCTTCATACCAAATCTCTCTGTAAATGGGTTTTGGTTAGATAGCTGGGGCCTTGCTGGTATTACATTCTGAGATTTTAACATTCTATTGCGTGTGTTATATTGGTACATAAAATTGACTTCTTCTAGTACTATGCTTAAGGCATTTTCTAAGGAATTTACACCTTTTAATCTTACAATACGAAGTAAATCCTCCGGTAAGTTGTATAAAAACACATTCATTGATAAGTGATCGTATATTATGACTTTGCTTCGACGAAGATTTATGTCGTCGATCAGGTTCACCTTAGCAATTAAAGTGCTTTTAACATTTTGTATTCTATTGCAAAAGTCTAAATATGATTCACCATTATTAATTTTAAGAGTTTCTAATTCTATGGCTATGCACTCTTCTGAGCGCGGATCGCCGAAGTGCTGTTCTAAAGCAGTTTTTAAAAGAGGCCAGGTATCCAAGTCTTGGCGCTCACTAATAAGTGCGGCTGCTCTACCTGATAATCTTGATGTAATAACATGGAATACATAAAGATCCTGGTCAGAATTTCTGTCTACTCTACAACAATTAATAACGTATTCACATTTTCTTATGAATAAACTAAGGAGCTTTTCATCCCCGTCAAATTTTGGGATAACGCTCGCAATCTCCTTCGGGATCTGAACTATATTATTCATATTTATTTCTTTATTATATTTATTTAACACAATTATTATATTATTTAATTTTTATATAATATTATATAGCTATTTATTTAGTTTCAATTTATTTATATAATTTATCTTTTAACTTATATGCTATTTAAAAGAACCACGAAACACTTTTCGATTTTCAGAAATAGCGTTCTAAGCTCTAGATTTACCTATAACTATATGAAAAGGATAGGACTTTGACTGGGAATAGCTATTTGGGTCTACTCACAGACTGCCCATGTCCCTCGGTTGAGTCTAAGCTTGTAGCTATTCTTCCTCCGGTAACTCACTCGTGATGCACTAAAAAGTTCACTTTTTAATGTCCTTGACAAAATTTATTTGGTTCGCGGATTTCCGTAAAACGTTAGAACGTACGACGTAACACTTACTATTTTCACAAGTTTTTCGCGTCGCGGAAATCCTACCGGCTGCGCCAGTCAAATTCTGAGCGAGACGGAGGATCTTTTAAAAAACAAAATTCAATTATTAAAATTATTTATTAATTATTTAAAAGCGTACAATCGCTACTATGGTCAACTTAGAACTAACTTAACCTATCCGAATAACGTGCCACCATGGGAAGCTTATCTCAGCTTCGTCAGTGGTCCGATACAATTCCTACGAACGGATATGCTGCGGTTGCATGTAACCGATCGGCATAACAATTCCCGCTAAAAGATAGTGGGCGTATGCTGCGGTTGCATGGAACGGACTGACGTAACTACATATTATTTAAATTCATTTTTCGCGCGCGGCCGCAAGTGACCGCACTTGTATTATTTTTTCTGGGTACTATGGTACTTGTTCTATCACGTATTATAAGCCAAATACGCGGCAAATCGATACAACTCGAAAAAAAAAAAGTATTATTTTCTCCATACAAAAAATAAATCATTCCGTAGAACAAATGTTGTTAGGCTAGTTAATATCTGTATCCTATAAAATCAGCTTCAAATTCCGACTTTCATCCCTATGTCCACCTTTTATTGAACCACTGTGCCCCGGTTCGATTCCGAGGTAGGGCAACTGTCTTTGTGTAAACCAGAGACCTTTGCTCTGAGTCTGGGTGTCACTTGTGATTGTAAATACCTTGCGATACATGTTTATAACAAATGCAGGGGCTTTGTTTTTTTTTAAGAAAAAAAAGTAAACGTAGCGAACAGTGTGCGCTTGCAAATCAGCAGCGTGTAGTTGCTATGATATAACGTTGCGAAGAAATGTAAGTAATTATATCGGCAAAATAATACCTGCTAAGCCAAACAATAGAATTCCTAACTGATACGCATCGGCACCAACAATAGACATATTGCGTTGTAATGAGGTTGTATTATCAGGTGAGATGGGCTTGGAATTCCATTTGCATGCCGTACGTATCTTAAGGGAACTTATCTAGGGTTGCGTGTAAAGGACCATGGCAAAATTAAAAGAAAAAGAAACGACATAGTGCATTTTAGAGACAGTAAACGTTTAAAATGTGGTTTGTAGATCGTTGGAAGTATATAGCATAGTTGTATTTCGATAAGTGAGACATCGACTTTTTAAATTACATATAGAACCATGTAAAATGAGTTATAGCACAGTATATCAGTATTTACGGTATTTAATAGTTGATAGTTTTCCCCTGCTGACTATTAAGTTCGACTAAATGGATTTGATGATTTCTTTCTACAAGATGACGACGTAGCGAGAACGTAATTTCTCAAAGTAGTTTATTTGATTCCAAAGATCAAAATCAATAGAAAATGTTAAATACATTGATTGTAAATAATCAGATACTTCTTTTTCAGATTGATTCTATCATAATTATGGGCTTCATAAATTACCTTTACTAACATGTTCGCTATAACTATTTACACTTTTTTTCCTTCTATCAACGAAAGAAAATAAAAAAAAACCCCGCGAAAGAAAATAACTCAGATTTTTCTTTTTATGTTTATTAAAATACGAACGATACAACTAGTTCAACATCGCAACAAGTGCGCCATAAAAGCTAAATCCGTCTAAAATTCGTAAAGTAATAAAAAAGAAATCTAAAGATCTATCGGATAACCTCGCATACTAATATCAAAATACATTAGCGAACTATAGACCAATAAATTAAATTTCTCCATTTATATTCTTGGAACCGTGACTCACAGGTTCTTTTTTAAAATAAAACAGATCTCATATCTATTTTAATTACTCATAAACATCAAACAGTAATCTTATGATTCCTTGGTAAACATCATTTTATATATTTCTGACACGGGTCTGGATCGAAATATTGTTTAGGAATTGTGAACCTATGATTGCCTGACGTTTCCGCGTGGATTGTACAGGCAATCTGGTGGGAGTAGCTCAGCGTCGTCTTTGTGAGGCTCTGGTCTGCACGTTTACTCGTCACTATTTTTATTTTTATATCCAGACCCGTGTTATCTTTACTATTACTACATAGTATAAAACAAAGTTGCTGTCATCTGTCCGTCCATATGTATGCTTAAATCTTTAAAACTACCCAACGGATTTTGAAACTGTTTTTTTTTAATTTATAGAGTGATTCAAGAGGAAGGTTTATATGTACAATACATGCGTAATTGCACCTGTGCGAAGCCGGGCCGGGTCGCTAGTAATATATATATATATATAAATTACGTGTTACGTTGTTTTTCCGCGATAGACTCATGCTTAACCGATTTTAATCAAATTTGTACACCGAGTGCACTTTTATCCAATTTGATAGATACGATAGCTTACACCTTAATTTATAGTCGGAATATTATTTTATTGCAAATTACTTGTCTATTATTTGACAGTCTGTTGACTGGATTGAGTAAGTATTCAATAGATGGCGCTATGTAAATAGTTAAAGTAATGTATGTTTATGTTAAATGTAATTTAACCAAATCCTTAGCCACAGCAACGCGTGGCCGGGTCTGCTAGATAATATATTATACAAAATGTGTATAAATCGCGTGAGTCTGAAAACATTAATATCAACGATAAAAGTTGAATAGAAATACTTAATTAAAAACAAGCCCAACATATTGTCTGTCCAACGTTGACACATTTTATGCAGAAAAATTCGGGAGATATTGTCATTTAAAAAATGGCATAGCCGTACTTGGGACACTTGCTCATTAAAATTCTTCACGCACTTTTCGCATCAAAATTCGTCTTCGGCATAATCTCAAATCTCGATGCATGCAACGCGGCCAACCCTATCATCACGACCGGCCATTCCTACATATCCTGGCTAACATGTAATGGCTTGTGAAAGCCGTGTGAACTTGACACATGTGACCCATTGTGACAGTCACGCACTATCGCTGCAATTATCCACTAATTACCTTCGGCCGAGTTTAGAACAGTAGGAGTGATTGTGGCAAATTGTGTGTTGCCTAGATTATTAGGATTTATGGTGCGCAGAGAATTTCTTGGGTATTTAATACTCACATGAAAGTCAAATAGCTCATTTTGTATAGGATACTATGGACTTTGCAAATTGTTCAGAAACCCTGTAGTGTTGGTTTTGCATAAGAACATAAAAATATAAACATTCACTTGTTTATGTTGTATATTTTACTGCAGTTTGACGAGCCTGAGTCTGGGTGGCCGTGATTGAATACAAGGAAATATAGGAAAACAGATATCTTATTTTTAGTTTTTAAATATATTTGGGACTCAATTTAATTACTAAAAAGTACAAGTCGAGATTAAAATCTAAATGTTACCCCAAATCTGCAATTTAAGCTTTCCAGTATTAAAATAAATGATTTAGATTTTGATAGTGGTGAATTTTATCATATTTAAAAAAATCTTCTTTTTTAAATGAGACTGCATAAATAGATTTTATCGTTGCAATCCAGCAGTGTGACTTGAATTTTAAGCAAGTACTGTATGGTCGTCTAAGATATAGAGGTGATACTGTGAACGCTTGTATTCGGCACAAACAAAAGCAAGCTCAATTAGTGAACTGAGAGTTTACAAAAAGATAATGATAATTTTTTATTTTATCTTCAGTCATCACATGAAACTGGAGTGGCATTGAAAAATAATGACTTGTGATATGTGCTATTTTCACATTCTTTCTTGTTATGTATTAATATTCAGCTAACACGAATCTATAACAATAAAGTAACTTCTAATAGCTCTCTCTAATGTATTTCTAATATCTATGAGTCCTGATTAAATGTTCACAAAGATTTCCTCGAGAGGTCACTAGTTCAAACAAACAGGACCTGTAATTTATTTCTGCCTCTCAATGAATAAAACATCAAGGCCTATAATGATAGGATCGTGACAGGAATTACTGCATTGTAACTGTCACACATTTGCGTATCTACAGATTCTGGGATCCACAATGACGCCTTGTCTCGGAATGCTAACGGTCGGTACACTTCGACAATGAATCTTGTCACATAGGTTTTAGTTTTACTATCGAAAGTTACGTGAATCCGGTTTGGGTGATGCTCTTTGGAGATACACGCGATGTTTGTTATAGAACAAGTCAAACGCGAGCGATGCGAGTTAGATTGTAGCGGAAAGCTCGATCGAATGACTAAAACTGTATACACAAATAGTCTATAATTTTTGTAGTTTTAGTCGGTTTAATTGCGTGCATTATTTGACCAACTTAATGAGAACTTAAACTTCTGTCTCAAATAAGGCCGCCTATTGTAAGTTACATAAAAATATATGCTGTAGTAAGTGGTTAATACCGTTGTGCAATAAATGGTTCTCTATCCATCTAATACGGTTTAAACTTACTATTCGTCGTTTCAGCCCATAAATGGCCCACTTCTGAGTCGGGCCTCCTCCAAATTCATGGAGGGAAATTAGCCTACTGTGCCACGCTGGCAAGACGGGTTCGCAAACGGTTTGTATCAAGTTTTTTTTTCTCATACGGCTAGGTGATCTGCCTCTTACGACACCCTCAGGATAGTGTGGGTTAGTGACATTGTGTATTCTAACTCCGTCACCACACGGTATTCTGACTATTACTCTACTTTATTTGTATAGCAAGAGATTATAGCATAGTCCGCCTAACGCAACCGATCTGCCATTCTACCATTTATAGCAGTCGTTACATTGTAGTCTGTAGCGTTAAAATACACAGCTGGTATAACCACATAATTAACGTTTGTCCCACTAGATGGGTCAATACCGACTCTAATAATACTACATTCCAGTATTATAAAACCGAATAATACTGGAATGGAATTAGTATTTTCTATAATAGAATCGTAAAAAAATCTTCTTGAAGATAATTCCGTAATATTAAATGTTTCGAACATTTCTAGAATGTAGAGGTGTGCGGTACTATTGACAGTAGAATGAGGCAATGGTGAGGCCAAAAGCGTACCTACCGGTTTCCGTCTTTATAACCCCGACTCTAGACGATGTCTATCTTTTACTGTATTATCTGATGTCTAGCACTCCAACTGTTTCAACTGTCTCTTGTTTTTACCACATCGGAAGTCACGGTGTTGAACCGACAAGGTTCGATATATTTTTCAGCATAACTTAGTATTGTGGAACTAATTATAATAAATCAATCTAAAAAATATACATTAAAGAATTTTCTAGACCTGTGGTATATGAATGCATCATCATCATCATCATCATTTCAGCCAAAAGACGTCCACTGCTGGACATAGGCCTCCCCCAAGGATTTCCACAAAGGCCGGTCCTGGGCCGCCCGCATCCACTGCTTTCCGGCGATCTTAACCAGGTCGTCGGTCCACCGTGTGGGAGGCCTACCAGCACTGCGCCTTCCGGAACGCGGTCGCCACTCGAGGACTTTTCTGCCCCATCGGACGTCGGTCCTGCGAGCTATGTGCCCTGCCCACTGCCACTTAAGTTTGACAATCCGGTGGGCCATGTCGGTGACCCTGGTTTGGGACATAATGGGACAAAATAATGTGCGAGTGATGATCAATTAAGACATGATGATAACTCCCGTAATTCATGCCCTGAATAATACAGAGGAATAATGATGAGATGCAATCTTCACTCATATAATTTCTCCATCAAATTCTTCTCTTTTAAACCAGCGTGACTTCAACAATGTTTTTAGTAAAGTCGTTAGTAGTACCAATTTTCCGCTCTCCTTGTCTACATTCCTACCCATTTGATAATTATAATGTGGATCATTACTTACCAATTACTCTTGAATTAATGAATGATTTATTTGACAGTATAGCAGCGCTCAACAATTGGTACCTACTATTACTAATACTCAGCCCATATTTAAAGCGTATTCCTATATGCCATTCGCATCAAGTTTTCCTTCTCTTACCCCCGACACCCTCAGGAGGCAAAGGGCACTTGACACAATTTATTTTTAATCTATCACCACACGGTCAAGGAGACAATTTTGCTTGTTCGATGAATAGGCCCTCTATAAAATTTCGATGTATAGTAATTAAACATATATTGATCTATTCCTTATAATCTTTGGATTACAATGGTATAGTTAGATAGACATGGTTTAACCGGAATACTGAGAAATACGACAAAAATGTGAACATCAAAATAACCTAAAAATCAGATTCATCATAGTCATCTCGGTTAGACTTTACAAAAAAATATGCCCTATTTTCCATAATACATTTTGATTAGCATCACACTGTTAATTTATTACTGTTAATTTATTAACAGTGTGATGCTGAAAATATGGTGACGTTTACGTCACCATATTCAGTGGGCCTAACAAAAATTGTCTCCTTTGGTAACTTACATTTGGCTTACAATTAATTGAAACCTTAGATTTGATTAGAGCGAGTACTCAATTGAATATTAAATACTAAAAAGACATATAAATGTTAAATCATAACTGATGCGCAACCACAAATGCCAAACTCGGCATTACTGATGCACGAGAGATATTTTCCTTTGTATTTTTTTCTTTTACAATCCATGTAAAATCAGCCTTCATCACCTTTTATCAGATTTGTCTATCAAATCAAATCATTTGTCAAATCACAAATAAAGTATATTATCATTATAGTATATTATATTATTATTTATTCTCATTATAATAATATTCTCATATCTATTTAACTTAAATTATCAGTTCGAGATTATTCACGCCCTGTGGTGTATCATCTCCATATATGTCAAAATTATATTGACGCCATACGCTTTCTTTTGAATCTTTACACTTCGAAGAAACGAACGAAAGAATGCAAGCCATCAATGAAAGAGCTGAGAATTCGATAATAAATACAATGGGCCTGGCTTATATCGTGCGTACGACAAAAAAAATATGGAGCCGCCTCCATAGTATACCTGGGGCCTCAATTTGAACGTGATTATGAAACCAATATGCCGATAAGACAGATGTTGGCCCGCCAGCCTATAATTTGTATCCCATAACATTGTATGGAAGTCGGCATAAATAGAAGAAATAGAATGATAATCATCAAATTACACGTTTACGACGTGCGTTTAGGTATCGAGATAGCTCGAAAATTGGTATTGCTAGGGTTGGTACTGGGACGCATTACACATATGTATAATATATAATACTAGCTGACCCCGCAAACGTTGTTTTGCCATATAAATATCGCTATTAAAAATTAAGGGCATAAAAGAAATTGACGTGGACCACCCTTGGGCATTTAGGGAGATGAAAAATATAGGTTGTCCGATTCCCATACCTACCAAATGTGAATATAAAATTTCATCAAAATCGGTCGAGCCATTACGGAGGAGTTTAATAACAAACACCATGACACGAGAATTTTATATATTAGACTAGCGATCCGCCCCGGCTTCGCACGGGTGCAATTGAAACCTTCCTCTTGAATCACTCTATCAATCTAAAAAACCGCTTCATAATCCGTTGCGTAGTTTTGAAGATTTAAACATACATAGGGACGGTCTGGACTGTTGTCTGGAACAGCAACTTTGTTTTATACTATGTAGTGATATACATATGATTTAAGTAGCCTGGTAATATGTTACACAGTCATGTTGCGATAATGAACGTATTGTATACTATACACCGCTATTTTTTAATCACTAGTTTTTTTTCGTTTATATTACTAGACTTCTTCGCGCTTTTTTCCTCGACTATAACAAAATTTGGTGTTGTATTTGAAAAAGATATTCGACTTATTTATTTCTAAATGTGACGGTAACACACACTTATACTCGTATATAAAATATTTATGATGTCTAATATATTGATTATATTATTTACATTTATTTCTTATATTAGATTTTCTGGTAATTAAAAATAGTGGTGTATTTTGAACCTTTAGTGTGCCCTTCGAACCTGCGGTTCTTACGACACCCTCAGGGTGGAATGGGGGTGGTGACACTATGTATTCAAAATCTGTCACCACGCGGACAACCGTCTATCTATAGAATAGTAAGTGTGTAGCAGCCCTAACGTAAAGAGTGAAACGTCGCAAAAAAAAGTGGTTGATTTTCCGCCACTTACTACATACATTTTTTTAAGGTGGATGTTCCAGGGTAGCCCGCGAAATTCAAATTTTCGTTCGTTTTTTGCAATTTGCAGGACAGTGCTAGGTTGTATGTTGATTAAAATGTTATTCGCGGCTGTAAGATGTATGTAGTTATATAATTATAATCATCAAACTCATCAATACTACCCTCCAAGCTCATAAAGGTGCAAGAATGACTTTGAGCTTGAAAAAGTTTTTCTTACACCTTTATGAGCTTGGAAGGTTGTATTTATGATTTTGATGATTATAACTCTATAACTACATACGTCTTACAGCCGCGAATAACATTTTAATCAACATACAACCTAGCACTGACCTGCAAATTGCAAAAAAACGTAAGAAAATTTGAATTTCGCGGGCTACCCTGGAACATTCACCTTAAATGACTAGTGTTTTTTAGTACAATAGCTGATCTACGGCAATGTACATTGATTGAATAAGTTGTAATGTCATTTCGGTTCTCGGTCGTCGTTTCAGCCCATAAATGACCCACTACTGAGTCGGGCCTCTTCCAAATTCATGGAGGGAAATTAGCCCACTGTGCCACGCTGGCAAGACGGGTTGGCATAGGGTTTGTATCAAGCTTTCCTTCTCATACGGCTAGGTGATCTACCTCTTACGCTTCTTTAGTAGACTGCCTCGTTGGTCTAGTGGTTAGATGTGCCGCCTTTAGATCAGCGGGTCCCGGGTTCGATTCCGGGGTCGGGCAAGGGTCTTTGTCTAAACCAGAGGCACTGGCTCGGAGTCTGGGTGTCATTTCTATCTATAATATGTATGTATTTACAAAAACAAAATGTATAATAAGTAGTAGGTATATCATCCATCTCGTTACCATAACACAAGCATTAAGTTGCTTAACTTGCGACGAGATGGCGTTGTGTGAAATGTCCAAGGATATTTATTTATTTATAATTTGGCTGAGGCTCAACTCAGCAGTGGGTCATTTACGGGCTGAGCATATTGTATACACCGCTATTTTTTAATCACCAGTTTTTTTCCGTTTATATTACAAGATTTCTTCGCGCTTCTTATCGACGGTGTTAAATATTTATTCGTAACGTTTTTTTTTCCTCGACTATAACAAAATTCGGTGTTGTATTTGAAAAAGATATTCGACTTATTTATTTCATAAATGTGACGGGAACACACACTTATATAAAATATTTGTAATATATAATACATATATTTATTATATTATAGATTTACATTTATTTCTTATATTATATTTTCTGATAATTAAAAATAGTGGTGTATTTAGAACCTTTAAAGGTGCCCTTCGAATCTGCGGTTCTTACGACACCCTCAGGGTGGAATTGGGGTTGTGACAACAAAATCCGTCACCACGCTAACAATCGTCTATCTATAGAATAGTAAGTGCGTAGCAGCCCTAACGTAAGGAGTGAAACGTCGCAAAAAAAAATTGGTTGATTTTCCGCCACTTACTACATACATTTTTTTAAATGACTAGTGTTTTTTAGTACAATAGCTGATCTACGGCAATGTACATTGATTGAAGAAGTTGTAATGTCATTTCGGTTTTCGGTCATCGTTTCGTCGTTTCAGCCCATTAATGACCCACTACTGAGTCGGGCCTCCTCCAAATTCATGGAGGGAAATTAGCCCACTGTGCCACGCTGGAAAGACGGGTTGCCTCGTTGGTCTAGTGGTTAGATGTGCCGCCTTTAGATCAACGGGTCCCGGGTTCGATTCCGGGGTCGGGCAAGTGTCTTTGTCTAAACCAGAGGCACTGGCTCGGAGTCTGGGTGTCATTTCTATCTATAATATGTATGTATTTACAAAAAAAAATGTATGATAATTAGTATATCATCCATCTCGTTACCATAACACAAGCATTAAGTTGCTTAACTTGCGACGAGATGGCGTTGTGTGAAATGTCCAAGGATATTTATTTATTTATAATTTGGCTGAGGCTCAACTCAGCAGTGGGTCATTTACGGGCTGAGCAGAAGAGTAAATAACAAAAAATAATGTTTTTAACTTTCACAGCATTTAAAATCAATATGAACTGTAGACGAGTGGTGTCGTTTCAAACGTACTATAACCAAATTGAGTAAAACCTTATTAACATTTTTTATTGACCGACAAATTATGAAAGCACCTTAATTTGGATTTGTTGGCTATTAAACTGTCTCCTTTATAACCTCTGTAGTAACGAGATGCATATTAATATGAGGTTTGGAAGTTAATTTTCCCTGTGTAGGACGGGGCAGAATATAAAAGTTCCCCACCGCACGCTGAGAAATAACGCGTGTTGGAAAAGTCAACAAAACCCAGCACGCTTGGTGGTAGGATATAATGGTACACCCGGCTAGCTACCACCCTCACATCTTAGTCCGGTATCAAGCAGTTTAACTGTTGCAGGAAATGATTATTTCACGTTGGGAATTAAATAAAATAAAACGATCATAACCGTGAAATAATCATTTCCTGCTATGTGTAAAGATCGTGAAAACCTAAGACATCAGTTTAACTGTTTCGTCGTGTATGTGAGAGCCGGTGCCCGACAGGGTATTTCTGTGAATTGCCTGCTCCATCTTGTATATCATCAGTTGTAAAACAAATTAAAAAAAACCTAGAAAGAAGATGAAAAGCAACGCCAGGGTTGCTTTCCATCTTATGACAGCGAGTAACAAGCAAACATTATTTTGTAAATTACGTATATGGTTATAAGACATAAGTCCGGTACACAATTCAGGAGTAAATATTTCATTATACTATGCCGAGATGTATACAATCGATAAAACAATCGAATGATAATTTTCAGTTTTACCGTAACAGTTATGTATCGAGTGAAACACTTACTATCGGATGGATATTTATTGCAATATGAAACTTTGTGCTATTTCATTATATCTTCATTACTGTCATTATAACATTATCTTCGCAATGACTCACATAAATGTCACAGCAAAATGACATTATCGAAATGAAATAAATGACACGACCATTGCATATTTCACGATGGCGGCGGTCATTCGTCAACGTCTTTCAATTTGAACAGTAGACCACTGGGTGTTCGATTGTAGATAATTATTTTCGTATCTGCTTAGTAATAGTTTTAATACTCTCTCAAAATTCATCATTATGCCCGATTCACGCTACAACGTGGCGCGACCGGACCGTGCCCCGTCCGCGCCCCATGCGGGGCATTTTGTATGAAGTGGTCCCGGCCGGGGCGCGTATATCGAAAAGCTCATTCAGTACGTCCCCTCCGCCTGAGACGAACTCGATTAGCATTTCCAAGCTCTTTTAATGAAAAAACACGCGTAAATGCTGCTCCAATACGTCCCAGAGGGTGACGTACTGCAGTAGGATTTCTAAGTCTAAACGCAATAAACATATTAGAAACCCTCATCCTATTCGTCACCCTCGCGGGACTTATTGGAGTAGTATTTCTAGTGCTAAAATGCTAAAATCACAAAGTTATCTTAGACAAGCTAATGTGATACTTCTCTCTGTGCAGATATTGCTATTTCACGCACACATTATGTTTTCGTGTATTATCCATCCCTATCTGCGCCGATCATCTCTGCACTTGGCACATGCGGTGCAATTTCTTATTTGTTTATTCCGTAATTAGCGAGTGCAAAAACCCGATACGTGAAAAATATTGTATTTCTCTTAAGTACGATCTATTTTAGATATTGCATGAGCAGGTACTGAATGAGCTTTTCAATATACGCGGCCGGGGCACGGCCGAGCCACGGTAGGCATGAATCACTTCATCATACAAAATGTATACCATAATGTTTGGTCCCGACTCGTTGTACCGTGAATCTGGCTTTAAGGCATCTACAATAAAACCATTTGATCTTATTTCAAAGTTTATTAATAGCTCGCTCTGGCTTCGCACGGGTAGCTGTTATTATTTATTGCTGTTTGCTCCTTCAGATGTTCAACCGCCTGTTCAATCAATATGTTTTACAAAAGATTGAAATGAATCTCACTATTTGTGTCCTATATTTAATCTTTATTTATAGCCTTTAAAGGCTTAAGGTCTGGGCAAACAGCGGACGGGGCGGGACGGCGACGCGACGCTGGCGGGACGTGAAGAGTTGTAATGTATTAGTTAATGTAGAATATGTCACACAGAGCCGACGCGACGCGACCGCTACTCTCGCGCCGAGCGCGACGGCTCTATGTGACATATTCTATATTAACTAATACATTACAACTCTTCACGTCCCGCCAGCGTCGCGTCGCCGTCCCGCCCCGTCCGCTGTTTGCCCAGACCTTTAGGTCCAACAGTCCAACGGCTAAAATGGTTTTAGTATGTGTTTACACAAATATTTTACATTGAAATTAAACACTTTTTAACGGATTTATCACATGTATTTTACATTCTTTAATTCCCGACGTTTCGAATGCTTTGCAGCAGTCGTGGTCGCGGGAGAGACTAGATGACAGTTGTCTTCAATAAGTACAAAGAAACAGTTAAAATCTACCGCCTATAATTTTGTTTTATTGATAACGTTCCCTGTGCACGCAGAAATCGCTCACGGGGTCCAGAGGTCTTGCAGATGAGTGTTTTGCTTGAGATTTGATCAATTTAATGACTGGATCCCAAGCAGGTGGTACTTGCCAACCATCCTCTCTATTGAAATTTGGATGTTTTTTAATCTCAATAGCCTCGCGGATCATTCTTGGAATGAAATGACTTTCCTTGGCAAGGATTTGAGGTCTATCAAAGTGGATGTAGTGGTTGGTCTTGTTGAATGTGCCAAGGAAAATCATTACATTCCAAGAATCATATTATAGGGTTGGTACAGGGTTTCATATCAAGTTTTCCTTCTCTTGCGGCTAGGTGATCGGCCTTGTCATTTCCTTTTGTAGGCTCTTACGACACCCTCAGGTTGAAATGGGGTGGTGACAGTTTGTATTCTAAATCCATCACCACACGGAGTAATATGTTCGTGGTAACATTGAAATAATTATCAATCTCGTATTCAATTAAAGCGGTGAGAAAATGACATGCCTATCGGCGGGATCCGTCGTCGGCGCGGGCGCAACGTATCATTAAGGCGACGGATGTAGTCCGTGACTAGATGTGTTATTGAGATCTGTTATAATATAGCCGGTGTTATTTTGTGGTTTATGACAATTGAAACATGGTGAAACATATACCATGATGATTTAAAAGCGTTAATTTAAACAGGTAAGAACGTTTACGGACGGTGACGGATTTAGAATATACAGTGTCACCACCTCGTTCCAATCTGAGGAAGTCGTAAGAGCCAAGAAAAAAAATGGTAAGGCCCATTACTTAACCGCATGAGAATGAATACATGATACAAAACCCTGAGCCAATCAGTCTGGCCGCACAGTAGGCTAATTACCCTGGAATTGGAGGAGGCCCAACTCAATAGTGGGTCATTTATGGGCTGAATAGTAGTATAGTAATACTTTATTAAAAAAAAATCACGAGTAGAAACTAAAAGACTTTCAGTCTTATTCACAATGGCTGTCACTTTATCGAACCTTCCAAAAATATCTGAGCATCAATTTAATCAATTCATTCAACTCCCCTCCACGAATTTGAAGGAGGCCGGCTCGGTAGTGGGTCATTTATGAGCTGAAATAGTGGTGCGCTTCAATCGATATTTATGAGCATCGCGACAGGGATTCAAGAAGAGCATTAAATATCACGATTTATATAAGCATTTTGTTATAAAACCTACGTAAATAAAGATCTTTTGATTTTAGGTATAGGTAATACACGTTTAATATTAAAAGTTCTTTAAACTATTTTAAGAACGTTAATTTTGTTATGATATTTTTGTACCTGTAGCGACCGCATGCTACATACTTTACACATTTTACCCGAAAAATCTGAACTAATTGCATCAAGAAATATCGCCTACAAATGCGATAATCACGAAAAAGTCCTACACCGCGATAGCGAAATTTCAAGAGCAATTCGCAAGGTTAAGATATCCCCGACTACAACTATCGGGGGAATAGGCGCTGCGACCCCTAGCCAGACATCACACCTCGTCTGGCTGGATGATCATCCCTTTGCGCCTAAATACCTAATCCCATTAAAACGATATTTTTACATACTTCTCCAAACTTGTAACAAACAACCTGTGGTTATTTTAGTGGATCCGTACAACAAACTCGGATTGAAATGGGACGGTGACATAAACATTTACGAAATTAATAAAATATCGTAGTTTCCCTTACATATTTTACAAGCGCAAATTTTAGCACATACGCAAATTTTACGCCACTTAACACCGCTTGTCTCGTCTCTAAATCCCCACAACCCACCTGGTCAGTGCCATTGAACCTCGGTGAGCATAGTTAGTCGGCTCGTCGTCAAAAAACTAGGCGAACACATGTTAGCAACCGATTTGGTCGGCGGCATCTCGACACGGGTTGTGCAGACATAGCAACTAATCAAGTATCTAGTTACTTCACACAAATAACAACTAGTAATATAGTATTTTATACTATGTCTAAAACTACTAAAACATACTATTATAAATATTATACTTAAAAGTAAACAAAAGATAAAGATTAAGAAAGACTAAATAATCAAAATTAAAATAGGCACCGCATCTTAAACGCTGCAGGGTACCTACAGGTGCCCAGAAGGCATTACTGTGTATACATATTTACGCATTTAGTAAAAAGTGGTTATTTTATTATTACAAACAGCCACTCCAATTTAATTTATCTGTATAGATCGATGGTTAGGTAACGATGGTTAGGTACAATACGTTAAAGGTGCGACGGGACTTTGCACTCGCAGCGTATGTAGTGAAGCTACTGCGTGGCGAGGCACACAACCCGGGAGTACTGCGGCACCTGGAACTTTGCGTGCCTGATCAGTACGTGCGGAGGCGGCGACGTCCGCCCCTGCTTGCTGTGCCTGCGGCCAGGACCAACTTACTGGCGAGGACTCCTCTTACTAGAGCCTTGCGGGTGGATGAGGCTCACGAGAGGGTTGATGTATTGCTGTGCAACTCGAGTGAATTCGCAAAAGCTGCATTATATATAATATGTTATTTAGATGTAGGTTAAAATTTAGGATTTATGTAATTTTATAGTAAGTAGAATAAGGATTTAACATGTAAGGCCACTCTACCACATTGGATCACTGACCTGTAATGGTAGAGGTGGAAGATGAATAAATAAATAAAAAAGAAATTGCTACAAAAAAGTCGGTCGCAACTATTAAGTGTTCTTGTCTGCACAGTATACTCAGCAACGAATGTGTTTGATTGAGATAATTGTATGCGCGTTTAAGTAATGCAGATTTAGGCGATGATTTCATGGGATAACACTAGTTTAGCTTAGTGATTTTGAACGAAAGGCCGTTGTTGTTTTTACTCAATTAATAAAGTTCATCTCACGTTAACCAATAAACTCAAACGTCTAATCTGTTACTACTACTACTCTGCCCACTGCTGAGATGAGCCTCCTCCAAATATATGAACGGTAATTATCCTCCCGTGCCACGCCGGCCAGACGCCTTGGCATAGGGTCTTCTATCAAGATTTCCTTCTCTAGCGGCTAGGTTTTCAGTCGACACCTCGTTGGTCTAGTGGTTAGATGTGCCGCCTTTGGATCAACGGGTCCCGGGTTCGATTCCGGGGTCGGGCAAAAAAATGTATATAAGTAGTTTATCATCCATCTCGTTACCATAACACAAGCATTAAGTTGCTTAGCTTGGGACGAGATGGCGTTGTGTGAAATGTCCAAGGATATTTATTTATTTATTTATTATTTATTTGCTGGAGGAGAATTTCCGTCTATACACAGACTATGTGTTAGAAAGTTCCTCGAAGAAATCCATTTTTTGGGCAATATTAAGTCAACATTTTAATTTTTTATAATTATACCTGTCTCGCGGGGCCAGTTTACGAACATTAAATTCACGAACACAAAGAGAATAGAATAGAAAAATGCTTTATTGTATAAACAAATTATGGCTTCACAATCGTCATCGGATACATCACTTATAAAATACTACTACCAGGTCGGAACGCGGCACCAACCGAGAAGACCTGGCGGAAGAAACTCGGTGGGCTTGTCTCAATGACACCCAGACTCATAGCAGTGCATCTGGTTTAGACAAAGACACTTGCCCGACCCCGGAATCGAACCCGGCACCCGTTGATCCAAAGGCGGCACATCTAAACCCTAGACCAACGAGGCAGTCAAAAATTTAGTCAGTTAGTTGGTAAAATGTTATTTCATCATTTCAGCTCATAAAAGGTACAGTAATCGGCTCACTGCGGCAAGTACCTCTGTCTTTCTTTAATCGCCTCCTACAACACCCTCATGGAAATGTGGGTTGTTGAAATGGTGTATTGTAAATCCTTCACCACACGGATAAAACTGTTAAATTAACTCCTTTAAATCTCAACAATCCCGTTTTAAATCTGACCTCTTATCAGTGTAGTTAAATTACATCAATAAACTTTTATGTGTTTAAACTTTACGCCGCTTAACCTCTCAAGCACTTTCTTATGTCACCATCATTATTCGAAGTGAACAGTTTTATGTGATGTTTGCATTAAACATAATTTCTGGTTTGTGAAAGACATTGGCATTCTTGAGATTCTCCAGTCGGAAGGCGGGTCATCACTTTGCGGTGACTCATACAAATAAATCGCTTTCTTTTGGCATCTGCCGATTTTTATGTTGTAGATTGTAACGGTCAATAATTTAGGGACCGTCGCTTCATTAAGGATGCCTTTACACGATTACCTTGTTAACAATAAGAAGAAAAGTCCTAAAGTATTGTTTTAAAGTTTGTCGTCGTTTGAGCCACTAAATGACCCACTACTAAGTTGGCCCTCCTCCAAATTCATGGAGGGAAATTATCCTACTGTGCCACGCTGGCAAGAAGCATTGGCACAGGGTCCCTTTAGTCGGCTCTTACGACACCCTCAGGATAGTGTGGGTTGGTGACATTCTATTTAATTTGTAAACTATTCACGTCGCTACCGATTGAGGCTCCACTGTAACGGAAAAATGTGTCGTAAACTTATCTGCCTGTCCCAAACGTTGAACAATTGTTTATCAAGTGGTCGAATGTCCGATCTGTTAGTTTTAGTTAAAAGATTTATTGTAGTCACATGACCTGTCAGTATTTGTTATGTTGAAATGACATTGATGTTGAGTATGCGCTATGTGATAAAACTAAAAGTTATTTTCAACTGCATGAGTTTTGTTGTGTGTTTAAATATATTTTAACAAAAGTATGATTTATCACTTTTTTGACTAATGAGCCAGGCCTGGTGAAATTTTGCTTCAAAGCTTCTGGCGTTCACCACTTACATTGTTTTCAAACAATAAGACAGTACTAACATTACCATTAACAAACTTCAACAATCCTATTCTAGCCTCTCACGGGTTCGCACAGTTCGTTAACATTCCTTTCCTAGGTTGGGTCGTGTTAATTATAAGCAGACCTTTTAGAGACTCATCAGCAAACTACTCTCATAAAAAAGTAGGAAAAGCACATAAAATGTATGGTAGCCGTTTACTACAGGTTAAAGATTGGAATCTTTTCAGAGAACTAAATATGTTTTTCTCCCTAAATATGGCATACTACCGACTCCTCCAATTTCACCGGAGGATATTAGTCCACTGTGCCAAGCGGGTAATGGCCTTATCTCAACTATTCTTTGGCCTAAAATATTGCATATCTGGAACTGACTTGTAGTTGTAAGTGACTTCGTCTCCGTTGACTCTAAATTGAGTAAGTTCTGCAAACAGCTGTCAGTGCCACAAAATTTGACGCGGTATAACTACTAAACAATTTGTGCTTAAGATGAACCTAATATTGAAATTGAATTTAAACACTTAACGGAATTAAACATCGCTTGTATATTACATTATTCAATTCCGGACGTTTCGAATGCTTTGCAGCAGTCGTAGTCGTGGGAGACACTAGATGACAGTTGTCTTTAAAAGTACAAAGAAACAGTTAAAATCTATCGCCTATGATTTTGTTCTATTGATAGATAACGTTCCCTGTGCACGCAGAAATCACTCACAGTGTCCAGAGGTCATGCAGATGAGTGTTGTGCTTGAGATTTGATCAATTTAATGACTGGATCCCAAGCAGGAGGTACTTTCCAAACATCCTCTCTATAGAAATTTGGATGTTTTTAAGCTCAATAGCCTCGCGGATCATTCTTGGAAGGTAATGATTTTCCTTGGCTAGAATTTGAGGTAGGTTTTAGTGAGAAGACCGGAAGAACCTCACCATCTTCTCACTCCCGCAGACTCCCAGATTCACCAGCTCCCTCGTCCCTCTGGCAATTAGAGAAGATTTCTACAATGTTAAAAAAAAGATTTGTGTTCCTATGTTTGTCTAATAATTTCTTACTACACACTCAAAGTGGAATATGTTGGTGGTGTGTATTCTAAATGCGGCACCAAAAGGACTACTGCCGCTGTGTACAGGTACTACATGCGCAGCTACAAATGTCCCTGTCATCATATACGTCATAACATATTGCCTGTTTGCAAGAAAAACGCGATACCTCAAACTTCACATCCTACAAGAAACCACTTATCGACAATAAAAACAAGGTTCAAAGTAAAATGGATAATTGTTCGGAGATGTCACGTTGTTTTTGCAAAGAAGCGATCAGATAATGACACCAATCAACACTAACATACGCTAATAAACCGTGAGTAACATCTGTGAATGGACGGAGAAAGTTCGTGTTTGATTAGGAACTTTTTAGAAGCGATGAGGACAATCGTATCTTTAGCGAAAGGGTTCTAATACGAAGTTTCAGTGCAATTGAGCTCTATTATCTGAGCAGTAGAGTTGGATATTTGAAAGTAGTTTTAAGTGATTTAAGTCCTTCTTTCATGAGGCGAGTGTGTGAAATTGAAAATGGAACGAGTAACAGAGATGTCCAATGACAATAATGATGAGTCTTCGAAAGGTCAAATGTTTAAAAAGTAGGCTTTTTTATTGAATGCCACTGTGTGCGTTGTTTGAAAATATATGATCATCGTTTTTAAATGTGGGACTATTGAGGCAGGCCATAACGACAAATTCGATACATAATAAAGATACCAATAAAGATACAGTAACAAAAAAAAACCACTTTCTTTATCTTAAAATTTAGGTGCCATCTTTCGTCACCGAAAGTGCTACTTATAACTAGAGAAATAAGCATAGAAACCCTAAGAAATATTCAGAAACTTAGATTATGTTGATTAGTAATATTATAAACCCAATTTTTTGGGTTCATCACTATCACTACATAGTATAAAACAAAGTCACTGTCGTCTGTCCGTCCCTATGTATGCTTAAATCTTTAAAACTACGCAACGGATGTCGATGCGGTTTTTTTTATCTTTTAATAGATAGAGTGACTCAAGAGGAAGGTTTATAAGTATAGTCAATCCATAATTACACACGTGCGAAGCCAGGGCGGGTCGCTAGTATTGTAATAAAACTATTTTTTAACTTCTCAATATTTTTAAGTAGACCCATAGGTAATAATTAATTTTGTTTAATATTTGTATTCGAAATGTCTATCTGAATTCTGTGCTTATCCTTCTAACAATGCTATGCATACCTGTAATTAGCATAATTACTTTTTTTATGTTCTGGGTATGATCATGAAATAAAAAAATAAATAATGATGTCTTAGGTTTTCACGATCTTTGCCCATTGCAGGAAATGATCTCGGGACGTCTCGTCCTGCGACCACGAACACTGCGAAATGTCTAAAAAGTTGGGAATAAAATAAAATAACACGATCATACCCATCTAGAGACTATTTCCTGAAATAAATAAATATAAATATCATCATCATCATCATTTCAGCCAAAGGACGTCCACTGCTGGACATAGGCCTCCCCCAAGGATTTCCACAAAGGCCGGTCCTGGGCCGCCCGCATCCACTGCTTTCCGGCGATCTTAACCAGGTCGTCGGTCCACCGTGTGGGAGGCCTACCAGCACTGCGCCTTCCGGAACGCGGTCGCCACTCGAGGACTTTTCTGCCCCATCGGACGTCGGTCCTGCGAGCTATGTACCCTGCCCACTGTCACTTAAGTTTGACAATCCGGTGGGCTATGTCGGTGACCCTGGTTTTCCTGCGTATCTCCTCATTTCTGATTCGATCTCGCAGGGAAACTCCGAGCATAGCCCTCTCCATTGCCCTTTGGGTGACTTTGAATATAAATATATAATATAAATATCCTTGGACATTTCACACAATCTCGTCCCAAGCTAAGCAACTTAATGCTTGTGTTATGGTAACAAGATGGATGATAAACTACTTATATAAATTTTTTTTTGTAAATACATACATATTATAGATAGAAATGACACCCAGACTCCGAGCCAGTGCCTCTGGTTTAGACAAAGACACTTGCCCGACCCCGGAATCGAACCGGGGACCCGTTGATCCAAGGCGGCACATCTAACCACTAGACCAACACTAAATTAATAAGCTTATAGATTAATAAAAAATAGCCCATAAATAGCCCACTGCTGAGTCGGGCCTCCTCCAATTACATAAACGTGTCAGCCACTGTGTCACGCTGGCCAGACGGGTCGGCACGGGTCGGGTCGCAAGTCGCAAGTCGCATTTCAAGTTTTACTTCGCTTTCGGCTAGGTTGTCGGCCTTGTCATATTTACTCCCCTTAACCTAAGATACCCTCAGGTTGGAATGTGTTGGTGACACTATTTATATTACATCTGTCACCACATAGAAAATTTGGCCTGACGATAGGTTAAATCAGATTTGTTTTTTTTTTACATGAAGCGTAAATAAGCCTTAAATCTCAAACCGAGCGTGTTAGAAATGAAAAACATTTCTACAAATGTCACCGTTAGAGGCGCGTGCCGTAAACTATTAGAGTAATGAGGTACCAGCATAGAAAACACGCGGCAATCAGTCACACAGGTATCATTAACAAATGCTACATAATGCGAGTGAGACTCGAGGAACGGAAGTAGTAGACAATCCAGATGGAAGAGAAGAAAACTTAGAAACACAATAATAAACAAACAAATTTAAAGCCAATAATTTAAATTTGTCCACTTGAATTTTCTTCAGTTCTGATGCTAAAAGGAAGAGTTGTGGAGTCTCAGTGTGGTGTCACCACCCCATACCGTACTGAGGGTGTCGTACGAGTCGCCAATAGGATACGACAAGAGAAGGAAAACTTTATTCGAAATCCTGTACCAACCCGTCTGCCTAGTGTGTCTGGCCAGTTAGTGATCAAACTTAAGTGGTTTTGTCTTTTTCATTTTCGGCTGAATTGTTACATGCGTTATCTTTATCACTTGTACTATATACCATTTCGAGGAGTTTTGTAACACTCTGTAGTAACACATTTTACAAAGTTAGTCTCATTGTCCTACATCAAGATACTATTGCGCAATTAAACGTTAATAATTTCATTATTATCGTCTGTAGCTACATATTATCTATAATTCTCAAAAGGAACTCGAGTAGGGTACGATATAATCTGTAAGAATTCGTTTTTAAACTGTAAGACACGATATCGGAACGCTAATTTTTTTTGTATTACGTTCTCGTTTTTGCCTCGATGTTTGAAACGGAATAATGACCTAAATAAATGACGGGCAAATAATTCACAGATTTAAAAGATTGTTCGAGTCACTTCACTATCACTATCACTACATAGTATAAAACAAAGTCGCTGTCGTATGTCCGTCCCTATGTATGCTTAAATCTTTAAAACTACGCAACGGATATTGATGCGGTTTTTTTAAATAGATAGAGTGTTTCAAGAGGAAGGTTTATATGTATAATACATGCATAATTGCACCCGGGCGAAGCCAGGCCGGGTCGCTAGTTTCAAATAAAATCCAGCTTATTGTAATAGTTTATTGGGTTCGACTTGTATGTGTTTTCTATTTTGTTAAATACATACAAAAGCATGCATAACTTATTAAAAAAAACCCGGGGCCGGTGTGTAAAGTGTGTTTGTGTAAACCAGATGCTGTTGCTCTGAGTCTGGGTGTCATTTGTGTTCGTGAATTACATGTTTGTAAACTGCCCGCGATACAGGTTTACCTATTGCAGGGGTTTCGTATACTATAGATTTTCATAGATTTAACTGTGCTAAATTTGGCGTGACACAGAAAACTAAATACTCACAATGTAATGGGAAGATGTCCGACTTCACCAATCGTTATCGTATCGTATAGTATAAAAATTCGAACCGTTTCGCAGGTGTTAGAATTATGCCTATTATTAACGTCTTGGCCTATAATAGGCCCATTACAATTTATTATAGATAAACCTAGTGTTAATCTTCAATAGTACGTAGCGATTACCAACATCTTTGGACAAGCTTAATCTTGAATGGAGATTTGCTTTTACAGGGATAGTAAAATTTTAAGTGGCATTATAACTTTAGCTGGTATATATTGGCATTTATATCCCTTTTTTAGTCTCTTCCTATTTGCAAATGCGGACTAAATGCCTCGGGCATTCTCTACCACTCAACCTATGGGTCATATTTAACATTAACTTAAACTACAGATTTCAGTTTCATCATCATTTCAGCCCATAAATGACCCACAACATAGTCAGTCCTCAGCCACATTCATGGAAGGAAATTAGTCTACACTCCCCCCCTGGAAAACGGGCGGGCACAGGGTTTGTATCAGGTACCTATTCTTTCTCTTGCGGTTAGGTGATTTGCCTCTTGCGCTCCTTTAGTCGTGGTATAGGTTGGTGATATTGTGTATTATAAATCCGTCAACCACACGGACTACAGTAGCATATTTATAATTTCCATTTACGAGTATTTATACACCCAACCATATTAGCAACGTTGGGTAAAGATATTGTTGATACGATTCCAGTTAATTGCATCAAGCTTAGTTTAAAGTGTGGTGTAGTTGTCGGACGGACAACTACAGTACACTTTTAGAAACAATAATATTAGAAGTAATTTACAATTACATCTTTTAGAAAATATTTATTAACGTTACCAATTTAAAATTCTCGTATAGATAACTTTCACTGGCTTTACATAAATTTACTCATCGAAATTACGTTTTCGGATACTCAATACAGCCGTTTAACGAGAAATTTATTCTAATCAATATAGACATATTTTATTAGGCTCTTGGTAAAATATTCGTGTTTCATGGAGTTTTTATAATTTAAAAAAACATTTATTTGACAATTTTATATTGTGTATTTTGTTATAATTAGTAGTTAGTAGTAGATATGCGCCAATCAGTCTGCCTAGTGTCGTACAAAATAGGCTAATTTCAGTATTACGTGATAAGACTGATTAAAAATCATCATTGGGATAAACCATAATAACGATTGGTAAAATAAATAATATAAATATCCTTGGACATTTCACACAACGCCATCTCGTCCCAAGCAACTTAATGCAACTTAATGATTGTGTTATGGTAACGAGATGGATGATAAACTACTTATATAGTTACATTTTTTTTTTGTAAATCATTAAGCCGCAATTATATTTAACCCAACGCGCTAAACCAGTCGCAACGCGTGGGTAAGCTATCGGTTACATACATTTAGTATTGGATTGATTACATTAGTCCCATCCCGCGTGTCGCAGAGCCTGCTGACGCCACGCAGACCGAGCGATTTCAATCGGCGTGGTGGGGGTTGTGACGCGTCAGCTCAGTCGGATCAAGTGTAATGTCAGACGAATTAATAGAAGTCATGAGAAAATATGACATTTTGAATAATCAAAAACACAAAGATTTTGATAATATTCACTTCCGCTTCCTCTTGAAGTATTAATTGGATGCACCTAATATCTAATTTTCTTTCTTTCCTTTTTGAATAGGCTTAACATGGGCAGGTACGCTAGATTTTCTTCAAAATCCGTATCGGAGTCTGAAGAAAACATTGTAGATGTTTACTCCAAAGGCCACCACTGTACTGACTGAGACGATTTTTCCTGAGGCCGCGTGGCGACACGACACGCAAATGTAATAACCCGCCGTTGCGTCAGGCAGCGTGGCGACACGTGGCATGGACTAAATATAATTGCGGCTTTACCTACATACTAAAGATAGAAAAACACCCAGACCCGGAACAAATACTTGTAGGTCGTACAAATATTTCATCCGTGCGGGAAGCGAACCCGCGACATGTTGTGCATAAATCTATCTCATATATTGTTACAGTTTAGTTACCCAAGCGTAAATTACCAGGTTGGGCAAGTAACAACCAAAAAATTGCCAAAAATATTTTTTTACTACAGAATGGAAATTATGGTGTACTCAGACTTGCCTCTTTGGCGGGCTCGTGGGAACGAAATGTGCATGCACCGCCGTTCTCGGAACGTGCCCATGTGATTAATCAAATCGTCGAGTCGCCATAGATTTTGAAAATACCGCTAGATGTGACAAACAACTATTTTTACCTATCAGTGTTTTTCTTTATAATAAAAAAACTTGCAATTGCATTTATTTAAAACGAAAAGATTTAATAACACTCACCTTCAATATCATACCGGCCGATAAGTTATCTTTACGTCGCGTCTCTTACAATTTCATTATCATCATCATTTCAGCCAAAAGAAAGTAAAAGTCAACAAAACCCAGCACGCTTGGTGGAAGGATCCGGCTAGCTAGCACCCTCACATTTAAGTCTGGCGCCAAGCAGTTTTACTGTGTTTCGTCATGTGTATGTAAGACCCGGTGCCCGACAGGGCATTTCCTTGGATTGCCTGCTACATAGTAGACCCTAGCGTTGCTTTCCGTCACGCAAGCCTAGGGTCAAAGCTATCCAAGTCAGTGAAAAAAAATGCTGCACAATATAAGTAGCACAGTATCTTAAATTTCTCTTTCGTCATGATTTCGGTGTCTATTAGACTCCTTTTACGCACAATCACTACATAGTATAAAACAAAGTCGCATTCTTCTGTCCGTCCCTATGTATGCATAAATCTTTAAAACTACGCAACGGATTTTGAAGCGGTTTTTTTTTAATAGATAGAGTGATTCAAGGGGAAGGTTTATATGTATAACCCACCTTCGCTTTGCACGGGCGAAGCCGGGGCGGGCCACTAGTTGTATATAAATCAATTCTTCATTAATGGTATAACTACTTCTTAGCCCATAGATGAACCACCCAGTCGGGCCTCCTTCAGATTGATTCTGGAGGTTAATAAGCCTACTGTGCCAAACAGGTTGGCACAGGGTTTCCTATCAAGTTTTCCTTCACTTTCGGCTATGTTTTCAGCCTTGCTAGGCTAGGTTACTAGGCAACTAAAGGCATTTCCTGAAGGCGACTCTTACGACTTCAGGGTGGTAATGTCGTGGTGTCACTATGTATTCTAAATTCGTCACCACACGAACGGATCAAAGGTATAACATACAGTCATATCGTAGTCAGAATATATAATGCTTTTAATTTTCTGTAACGTCTACGATGTTATTTATTCTATGTCAAACATAATGATGAAAGCATTGCATCACCAATCATCCAATTTTGGCGCGCAATATTTCGCCCAATGATTATTATTTTCAAATTTGTAATGTTTACATATCTCTTGTTATGCGTCCCGTCGTCGTTAAATAAATTAAAAACGAATTTCAAGCAGCGTTTTTATCAGCATTTGCATCATAATTTCAGTCCATAATTGGCCCACTACTGAGTTTCTATCTATCTATCTATCAGCCACAGAAGTCTACTGCTGAACATAGGCCTCCCCCATAGATTTCCACAATGCATGACCTGTGCACACCGCATCCACCGACTCCCAGCGACCTTTATAAGGTCGTCCGTCTACCTAGTCGGGGGCCTTCCCACGCTTATCTTTCCCTTAAGTGGATGCCACTCCAAGACTTTTATGCCCCAACAGCCATCCGTGTTATGGGCCACGGGGCCGGCACATTTCCACTTCAACTGTGCAATCCTTCTAGATAAGTCGGTCACTTTAGTTCTTCTAGGGATTTCCTTATTTCTGATTCTATCACGTAGAGTAACTCCGAGGATAGCTCTCCCCATCGCACGTTGAGTGACTCTCAGCCGCCTAATAAGCCCCATTGTGAACGCCCAAATCTCGGATCCGTATGTCATCGCTGGCAACTCGCACTGTTCGAAGACTTGTCTTCAGGCACTGAGTGTAGTACCTGTAAATTCATGGAGGGAAATTAGCCTACTGTGGTACGCTGGAATGATGAGTATCAAGACAAGTTTCCTTATCTTGCAGCTAAGTAGTCTGCCTATTGCGTTCCTATAGTCAGCTCTTACGACACTCCCAAGACAGTAGGACACGACAAGTAGGCTAATTACCCTCCCTGTGATGAGAGGAGGCCCGACTCAGCAGTGGGTCATTTATGGGCTGAGTATAGTAGGAGTACCGCGACCCATATATTTCGTTAACCTTTTATTATTTGGTTAGACCACTTGTCCGTTTTCATTCTACATTCATTCTCATTTCATTTAATTTTTCATTCTCATTTCTGACTACGCGTGACAACTGCTACAGATAGTCGACTTTCCTGTACAAAATTTTTCCTGTACCTTTTTTATGCGGGGGCAAAATCCTAAGGACTATTCCCACCGGCCTGGGGAGAGTCCAGTGTGGGGTGTGTGAGACTCTGGTCCCCCAGTCAGTGATATGAAAGGCGTCCCCATACCCGCGAAACATCCCTCCAGTGCGTCCCGCGCCGCCTGCCTCGTGGGTGCCTCTTGGATGTTTCTAGGGTCAGTGTGCGCCTGGGGGAGCAGACAAAACCGTTGATTTCCCTGTACCGAATAACATATTTATATTCTAATTGTTTTGACCACAGACGAGAGTGCGAGCGGGAGACCTTTGGCCGATGGACAGGCCAGACGGCATGCCAGTCATACAGTCACTGGAAGTGATGTGCGGAAAAGACCACATGGATGTACACCTTACCTTCTCTCACCCATTCGAGGGAATCGTCTCATCAAAAGGTAATACCTTTTCATCAGCTGACCTATTATACCACTAATTGGGCGCATAAGCGGTTTTTCTGATAGAAGTTTACGAGCAGTCGATAGTACTCAGTAGACAAGTTAATGAACCCTCGATTGTACGATTACAATCGAGAGTTCATTAACTTGTCGATGACTCGGTTTGTAATGAAAACAGGATGCTGAAGAACGATTGAAATAAAATGAAATGAAGAAAAGCACTTAGTTTCCTCCATCAAAATGTTGGAGCTCTTACTCCCGTTGCAGACTGAGAACCTGTAATCAAAGACGCTGTCGCAATAGTCGCTGTTTCAGCCCATAAATGACACACTAGTGAATCAGGCCTCCTTCTTTTTCATGGAGGGAAAATAAGCCGGTTATCAAGACGTTATCATACTTATCAAGGCGGGTCGGCACCGAGTTTGTATCAAGTTTTCCTTCTCTTGTATGGCTCTCAAGATGTTATGGGTTGGGGACATTGTGTTTTCTAAATCCGTTACCACACGGACATAATATAGAATAATAGTAATTAAATGAAATTAACATTCTATTAACACAATTTCAAGTTCATTCGCCATTACTGTTGTAAACTTAGGAAAATCACAGAAAATGTATCTACACTTGCGCGTCTCCGTCGCAGCATTCAGACCGCTTCTAATTGCTATGAGTAATTGCTAAGGTTTCACCGATGATTTTATAAAGGTATAGATATTTTTTTGTTTAGTCTAAGATAGACGAAATTCGGTCTTGGTAAAATACCAGTATATGAATAAAGAAACTAAAATAAACGTAAAAACGCTATCTATAGCAGATTAGACGATTAAAATAGAATACTTTTGCAGTAATCTATTTAGTTATAAACATCTATCAGCGAAGATGGCCCTACAGTGCATTGCTAATATAGAAAAATGACCCTTATGTTCCTTACCCTGAAAGAAGAAGTCTAATCAATTTGGTTAGAGTTATCTTCATTATTCTTGTGATTTTGTTAAGTTCATTATTATATTTTCCAGTTGGTATAGTGATTGTAAGTCCGGTTGTACTGTAGAAAATACTGTTCATACGGTTCACAGACCTTTTTCCCAATTTCACTGGGATCAGTATTTATATGGTTAGACCAGCTGTCAGTCTCTACGCTACGCACTATGTGTAACGACTGCCACAGATGGTAGCAACTGGGATCGATGATTTATGTGCCCTCTGAAATTCATCATCATCATAATTTCAGCCTAAAGACGTCCACTGCTGGCCATAGGCCTCCCCCAAGGATTTCCACAAAGGCCGGTCCTGGGCCGCCCGCTCCTATCGTTTTCCGGCTACCTTACCTAGGTCATCGGTCTACCGTATGGGAGGCCTACCAGTACTGCGCTTTCCGGAACGCGGTCGCCACTCGAGGACTTTTCTGTTCCATCTGGCGTCGGTCCTGCGCGCTAAAATCTCCTCTGAAATTAGATATCACAAATGATGAACGCCCGTCCAACTTCCGGCAGAATGAGAAGTCGTTTAACCTGCCAAACGATTGCATTCCGCACGATATTGTATAAAATAACACACTTTAAATGTGTAACTTTAAAAGGCCCGCCGATAGAGAAAATGTATTGCGGAAAAGTAAAAGATACATGTCGAATACGTTTGTATTCCGCCGCCTAAAGCCATAACGAAAGAACTGATAGTAATACTGATAATGATAATGTGTACAACATGTCATACATTTTTCTTACAATCTTGGTCACAAACTGGTGGCCAATATCTCACAACTTAAAAAAAAACTATCCACAGAGAACCGTAGAAAAACAATGGAATACAAATAACTACCACTAGTCAACCCATACATGCCCTACTGCCATGTCGGGCCTCTTCCAGCTACATGAAGGGTAATTAACCACGCTTGCCAGACAGTTTGGCACAGGGATTCGTATCAAGTTTTCCTTCTCTTAGTTTTCGGCCTTGTCATTTCCTTTTGTCGACTCTTACGAAACCCTTAGGACTGAAGGAAGTGGTGACATGTATTCTAAATACGTCTCCACGCGGACAATTTACAGAGCTTGCAAGATGATACTAATAATTGCTATAGTTGGTTGGTTTCACTGGAACACTGTCTGTAGTAAAAACTCATCAACTTCATAAAAACGACGATTGCTAGCTCATACTCCAACATAAAAAAAATATTTTAAGATTAGAACTGTGTCTTTTGTTCGGCTCTATGCCCTTAGTTCAAATGGCTATAAAGTTTTTGTTAGACCTTAACATGCTATACAATATTTCGGATACAATAGATCGCTGCGTCTATATATTTTGATAAGTCAGTAGTTTTCACTAACAATTATGACGGATACATACTTACTGAATTATTAATATCTACTGGTATGCTCTACTTGCGGTACTTTTAGTACACATTACGGTTATGCGCAAACTGCTTGGTTTTAATTAAATTTTATAGTAAAAGTGAGTGATTTTGAAACCAGATTAAGTTTATGCGGCCCACAAAGCTTTATCCTCGCATCGTCTTAAGTACATTAGAAATTATTTATTAATATTTTATTATGATACGATAATATGCGACTTTGTAGATGTTCTTTGCTGAATGTTTAAAGACTAGACTGGACGCATATACTATGGGCAAAGCAAGATCATTAAAATGATAAATCACTATTGTTTCTTAAATTACGATGTGTAGAAATAAAATTATCATAGAATAAGGTTTCTTTACACATACACATATTTATATTGATAAAGATAATTTTCTTCACTATTCACGTTTAAGTCGCCTGACTCGAAGTCCTGATTACCTACAACAACTTTAATGTAATTAATATTATATCTAAGTCTACCACTTTAGGCTAATAATTAAATAATTACCAGAATTTTAATAGGGCTCGTCACATGAATGCACCCTGAAAATGTCGTTTCTGCATATGACTCTCCATCTTTTTCGCCCGGTTCGTTATCATTCCAGCAGCTTGAGAGTCCTCTCCACGACATATATACCCTGCGAGCAATGTCAGTGACTCAGGTTCTCCTTCTGATCTCCTCATTCCCTATTCAGTCTCTAAGTGAGATACCGAGCAGAGCCCTCTCCATTGCGCCTTGTGCCACTTGTAGTTACATAACTAAAACTAGGGTCTTCTGTGCTACACGATATCATTGAAGTCGCATAAATAAAAAAATAGATTATATTTATAATTAGTATAGAGCAGCTTACGATCTTTAGTAAAATATACAGTCTGGAGGCCTCAATAAAGTTGAAATTATCACACTAATGAATAAGTCTGGGTAGGTTACTTTCATTTGTTACTGTACCCACAGTTTGTAATAGCGCGATAGAATTTTACTATTAAAGAAACAGAAGATAACGGTAGAACTATATACGTTTACTCAGCCTTCCATATTCGCATTCAAAATTAAACTGTTATGTAGTACTAGCTGACCCGGCGAACTTTGTTCCGCATTAGATGTAATAATATTAGGTGTGATTGTGTGCATTTTCCAACATCTATTAGGTATTTATTTAAAACAAAAAAAAAGTTGGACATAGGATACCTGAGATTTTTATCCCGTCTGTGTAAAACCTACTTTAACAAAATGCAACTGACAGCGAAACGTTATATTGTCTATAGTTTAATATGGTTGAAAATTTGACAATTAGAAATTTTTAATTCGACTTGTCTATACTGTTGCAATTCACATAATATCTTTATAAATTGCAGCCTTTGTGTTATTCTGATGCTTATGCTATATTATTGTAAAGTTTCATTAAAATCCATTCAGTAGTTTTTACGTGAAAGAGTAACAAACATCCATCCATCCATCCATACTTACAAACTTTCACGTTTATAATATTAGTAAGATTAGAAGTTTTTATTTTTTATTTTTTTGTTACATCTCCACAGACTTGTAGTCCGTGTTCTTTTTAGCAATTAATAGTAATTATTTGCTCTTCTTTTTTCCCCTTTCGTCTGTCGTACTCCAGCGCCTTGGCACCTGGGACATTGGTGTTTCATTTAACCTACTCTCAGTAGGTGCTAGATTTACGTGTTTACTAGTATTAGATTTACGTGTTCTAGCTTTTAAACGGCTCAAGCAAATTTATTATGTGGCAGAATAGTTAACTATTATCAACTGTCAGATAGTTATCAAAATGTAATCCATTGTCAGATCGTTATCATTAAGTTACCTATCAATTGTCAGACGAATGAATGTATCGTTGTTATAAACGTATTTGTGTGAAAATCTACAATCTAAAAATATAAATCACTTGCCTTTTTAAAGGATAAGAAAAATAAAGAGGCAACTTATAAAACTTTAAAAATCAATCTGTCGCTCCTAAGAATATTAATTTAGTCCTCCCTTAATATTTGCCCCTACATAGTAAATCTGAAATTGGGCGCCAATGAGAAGGGGCATGTAGGAATGGTATGCATAATCATGATATGCGAATAATAATCATAAATCTCCAAAATGCGATATTACCTAATTGTTAAGCGACATCTAACTGCACAAATTGTGCGATTTCCACCTATATACTGACTCATCACGATACCTCTGGAACCATAAAGCCCAGAGACTTGAAATTATTTAATTTTCTTTCGTGGAGTAGAAGTCAGCTGTAGTCGAATTTTACTAAATTTTACAAGCACGTCAGATTTACAGCAACGTCAGCCAGTTTTGTATATGTCAATAAAAATGTTTTTTCTTCACAGGCCAACATGGCGACCCTCGCTGCGTGTACGTCCCACCATCCACCGGGCAGACTTTCTTCTCGTTTCGGATAGCATACGCAAAGTGTGGCACTAAACCAGGTAAACATAATAACTACTATTTTCTTTATTAAAAGACATCATAAAACTGACGATCTCAAACTCAAACTCAAAAGGAACTTCACAAAACTCTTATAAATCGTCATATTTACAAACACCATTATCATCTTACGGCCCCTGTCCCGCACTAGGTGGTAGTCTCCACACACACCTATCAGTCGTCATACCTACATTCACACCTTTCACACACAACTCCTCATTCCTGCAATCCCTCCATCTCCCCTGATCGCTCACAATCCCTATGTTCACTCACATTCATGCCGAAACTACCACCGGTTCGGAAGGCTGCTCTACAGAGAAGAGCCGGCAAGAAACTCTGTAGTTGCTTTTTTTAAAATTATTGTTCTTGTTTACAAAAAGCACTAAACAGCATAGTGAGAGCAAGTTTGCAAGATGAGAGAAACACGCTACACGTTTACGCAATGAATGACGGATAGACCTTGACAGAGCCAATGAAAAAAAAACAAATCCGCGATTAAATCTACAACTACTACTCCATAAATGACCCACTGCTGAGACGGGTAAACGGGGGGTCCCATCACAGCGAGGGTGATTGACCTACTGTGCCAGGCTGGCCAAATGGCTTGGCTTCTCAAGCGAGTAGGTTGTCAGCCTTGTCATTTCCTTATATCGGCTCTTACGTCACCCTCAGTATTGGAAGGGGTGGTGACACTTTGTATTCAAAATCCGTCACCACACGGATTGTGTTATATACGAGTATGTTATCTCATAATGTATTGTACCAGCCATAACACAGCGAAATAAATAAATATCCTTGGACATTTCACACAACGCCATCTCGTCCCAAGTTAAGCAACTTAATGCTTGTGTTATGGTAACGAGATGGATGATAAACTACATTTTTTTTTGTAAATACGTACATATTATAGATAGAAATGACACCCAGACTCCGAGCCAGTGCCTCTGGTTTAGACAAAGACACTGGCCCGACCCCGGAATCGAACCCGGGACCCGTTGATCCAAAGGCGGCACATCTGACCACTAGACCAACGAGGCAGTTACCTTGACTCACAATTTCACCTAGTTCCAAGTTTTTCAATATAAACTGATATTACTTTTGGGAACCCTACCTTGCGACAGTGGTTTGGCACATTTATATAATTTGTAAATATTTATTTCTAAGTAGGTTATTTATTAAGTTATTTTAGTAAATGTTTGTTCTTAGTCTAGTGTTTTTAAGTATTTTAATGTTATTAATTTTTAAAGATAGTACCTATTTCAAAAAATATAACTGATATTATAAATCACAACAAGAAAGAGAAAAATACAAGAAAGATTCACAAAACCCACATTCAGTCAATAATTAAGTCTCGTTTCGGTCAAATGAGAACGAATCTACCGTGAATATTGGCGTGAAATCAATAAATATTATTGTTGTGGATAGCTAATGATGCGAACTTGAGCGATTAGTCGATATATTAATCGTTTATGTAATCGATTTTCACAGTGCATCAATTCACAATTTCTTACGCTTGTCCTTGTAGCCGAGTTTAAAAAGAAAACTGGATGTAAATAAATAAAATGTAAGCATCATTACGTAGTGTAATTAACCTATTCTTTCTTGAGATTTTCGTATCAGGCCATTAAATATATTAGACCAAAACCACATAGCCGTAACAGCAGCAACGCACCCTATTTTCTAGTACTAAATTAAATAGTAATTTAGTCTATCGACGTGCCCATTTGATGCGATGCAAATCTACTGACTGACTCAGCCCACAGCTCAGTCGGGCCTCTTCCCATTGCATGGAGGTTAGTTAGCCTACTGTGCGAAGCTAGCTAGACGGGTTATCAGCCTTGTAATTTCCTTTTGTGAGCTCTTACGACACCCTTAGGCTGGGATGGGATGGTGACGCTGTGTATTCTAAATTGGATTACTGGAGTTAATGATTAAGAATAAAATATTAACAAAAAATACAATAAAATACTTCAAAATTATACAATAAACTAGTGGCCCGCCCCGGCTTCGCCCGTGCACAGCGGGGGTGGGTTATACATTATAAACCTTCCCCTTGAATCACTCTAACTATTAAAAAAAACCGCTTCAAAATCCGTTGCGTAGTTTTAAAGATTTATGCATACATAGGGACGGACAGAAGAATGCGACTTTGTTTTATACTATGTAGTGATAAAGAATATAACTAAAACATAAATTTATATACCTAATGCTAGCTGACCCCGAAAACGTTGTTTTGACATGTAATTAAATAGGGGTTGAACGTAGAGGGGTGAAAATTTAGGGTTGTATGTATTTATGTATGTTGTATCATAAAAAAAGTAACAATAAAAATATTCGTTATAAACAAACCTATTCTCATACCATATATACATATGAAATTTCATATGAAATTTCATCAAAATCGGTCAAGCCGTTTCGGAGGAGTATAAACACTAAAACTGTGACACAAGAATTTGAGATATTAGAAGATAGATTAGTTATAAAAACCACATCATCTAGACTGCTTCCCTTAGGGAGGGTACACAGAATGCTAACGTCATTGTAACAGTTTGACGAGGTTTAGTTGCGGCACTCGCCCTCTTGTCCGGAAACGCTGATCGTAGCCATCTGCGGCTATCAGCATTGTTCTAGACAAACAATTAAAAAGCGAGGCATAAGCGGTGGCCAAGGTATACGCCACCTCTTTGGTCACAATTTTTTTTAGTAGTCGTGTTGAAACTATCTCAATGAAATTTTGGCACCATCCACTCGTGGGTCTAAAGTTTCAAGTCACCCGTCTTCTCTATGAGTCGGGATGAGACTATACCAAAGATTTTTTTGCACCATCCCCCTGTGTGTCTAAAGTTTCAATACGTCAATTCTGTAATCAACTATTTAAAATATAAAAATGTCGTCTGTTTTATGTCTTACTTCCTTATATCGTCCAGTTCTTGGTAACTACTGTTTGTAGGTAACAATTTCGCAATAAATTATCGACATTGAAACATGCTCTACGGCACATTGATCCCGTTTGAACCAGTCAGTGAGTTTTTTATCCGACCTCTTGTCCACTATGGTTAGAGCTGGTCAATCCTACTGTTACGGTAACATTACAACAATGTATGCAGGTACTTGAGTTTACGGGTTCAGAGACAAGAGAGACGAATCGGCAAGCGTAGTGTTGGACGGCCCTCTGCTAGATGGAGCGACGATCTGCGAAAGGCTGCGGGCAGTAGCTGGATGTGTCAAGCTGAAGACAGGGCGCTATGGCGCTCTTTAGGGGAGGCCTATGCCCAGCAGTGGACTAATGTGGGCTGGTGATGATGATGATGATGCAGGTACTCATCGGTTCAACCCATAAATGACCTGCCATTCAGTGGGGTCTCCTTCAAATTCATGGAGGGAAATTTGTTGGCAAGATGAGTTGGTGCGGGATTTGTATCAACGGGGCGTCAAAGCGGCGCCCCAAGCGTGTCGTGTGAGGGTGTGGGTATACCGCTGGGGTTTAAGTGGGTAGCCGAGAAGTTTCCGGAGTCCCACATAATCGCCGACCGTACCCCCGAGGGGCGGCGGTATGCATAAAGAATTTCCCCAGCGTCACCAAAAAAAACGAATAAACAAGGATTTGTATTAAGTTTTTTTTTTAACTTGCGGCTAGGTGATCTGCCTATTGCGTTCCTTAAGTGTCCTATTACATCCACAGGGTGGTATGAGTGGGTAAAATTGTGTATTCTAATTCCATATTTATTAAAAAAGTCCTAGGATTGTAAGTTCATCATCGACATTATCCTAGTGAAAGGCACTGTCCAGATGGCTTGGCATAAAATTCAGTTTAAAGTTTGCCTTCTGTGGCGGCTAGATTCTGTGCCTTGTCAGTTCCTTTAGTCGGCTCTCAAACTCAAACTCATTTATTGTAAATAGGTATTTTAAAGACTCTTTTACACGTCAGATTTTTACATATTTTTTTTTTACACTAGATGAAGCTGGCTTTTCACGTAGCCTCCAAGTACTTTATACCTGGTACAATAAACGGGAGCGCCCGCTGACAGAAAGTTTTGCAAAAATATGCTCTTACGACACACTCAGGAATTGAAATGATCATTTAACTCATAGGTATTGGACAATTAAAATTTCAGAACGTCTTTGCAATGCAGGAGCTCTAACAGAAAAAAAAACCACAAATATTATATTATTTATCGGACCAAAAATATACTTACCATGCGAAGAACTAATAATATCGCGTCAGGGGTAATAAAGATTGCGTACTATGGGAAATTCATGGTTATTCAGTACTAAATTCCTACCGTATTTATGAAAACTACCGCGATTTCATGTTTCTTCTTCTTCTTTGCTTAGTTGCAAACACAGATCTTTTAAAATTGGAATAATCCACTTTAATTTCTATAGAAGTAAGTCTAACGGACGTTTGCGATCCGCTCCTTCTCTGAAGCCGTGAACACAGCGCGCGCAAATTTTTCTAAGAACCACCACTCGATCGGTCGATGATGATAGTGATGCGACTGATCTGATTCCGTATATCGATAAATTAAAACTAAATTAAAACAAATACAGATTTATCTACTCAATTTGTGATCGGTGTACTTAGAATATGTCTAAGTGCTACATCACGTTGTCCCATTCCATTTTTAGAGTACCTATCGTAAAAGACGACTAAAGCAAAGCACACAACTTAGCCAGTTAGGTTTTAGTAAGAAAAGAAAAAGTGATACAAACTGTGTTCCGACCCGTCTGGCCAGCGTAACACAGTGGAATAACTCCTTTGAGTAATTTAATGATTGAGATGACCACGATGCTGATTTACAGGCGCTTTAAAGCTAGGCAAAAGAAACAAGAAACTATTAGATCTAAGTTGCATGCATGATTTAAATAACATAGATTTTTATAAAAATCGTCCTTCAATACATTACTAACATTTAAACATACGAGTATTATATCCTCTCACCAATGACACAGTAATTCATACGCAGGAGCGATCAGTACTGATAGCGACGAGGGATTTTCGACCGTATTAATCAAAATTGGATTAAGTGACTCTGTTTGTCTAATAGGGAGTTATTGAGAATTCTATTGGGGCGTTAATCGCTTGGCTACCATCAACCTCAGAATGCCGAGTCAATCCGCGTTCCTCATGCGATATCCACTTTTTATGGGAGTAGTTATATCCGTTATACAATGCATAGGTTGACCATGAAAACAAGATGGCTTCTCGTTTTCTAAAGATCATACGTGTCATATTTGTTTGGCTTCTATTATATAAAATTATCGTGTCACGGTGTTTGTAATTAAATTCCTCCGAAATGGCACGACCGATTTTCGTGATATTTTGTGTGCATATCGGTTAGGTCTGCGATGTTAAGTTTAAGAGGTTCAAAATGGGTTCAAAGATATTTTTTAGGGCTGCGATAAAATGACAGCTTTTATGAATGACGTTAGAAATTTGTGTTGTGAATTCGTCTGTAGGTATGTTTTTTTTTGTATATGATTTACCGCATGATTCCGTTTATGAAAATTCTTAATCCTTGTTTTTAGTGACTTTTCGCTTTATAGTTTTTTATTGTTGTGGAATCTGTTATTTTATGTTGAAATTTGAAGAGGCTAAAAATAAAGGGGATGCAATTCCTTCTTAAAAAAAAGTGAAGTTTTTTCTTTTTTTAAAGTAACTTAATTTTCTAAGGTTACTTTGTATAACATGTACCTTGAGGGCAGTTTACAAACATGAAATTCACGAACACAAACGATACCCTGACTGTTGGTCTAGGGGTTGGATGCGCTGCCTTTGGATCACGGGGTCCTGGGTTCAATTCCGGGGCTAGGCAAGTGTCTTTGTGTAACCCAGAGGCACTTGCACTGAGTCTGGGTGTCGTTTGAGTTCGTGAATTTCATGTTTGTAAACTGCCCCCGCGATACAGGCAATACGTAGTGCAGGGATTACGTTATTAAAAAAACAACAATGGGATGGTGACACTATGTATTCTAAATTTGTCACGGACAAATAAATAAATGTCCTTGGACATTTCACACAACGCCATCTCGTCCCAAGCTAAGCAACTTAATGCTTGTGTTATGGTAACGAGATGGATGATAAACTACTTATATACATTTTTGTTTTTGTAAATACATACATAATATATATAGAAAACACCCAGACCCGGAACAAATACTTGTAGGTCGTACAAATATTTCTTCCGTGCGGGAATCGAACCCGCGACATGCTGCGCAGCAGTCGATCGCTCAACCACTGCGCTAACCGTAGTATTTGATATTCACTTATTTTCTTATTTCAGATCTCCATGGTCAGTTTTATGAGAACACTGTGGTAGTACAGTACGACAAGGATCTTCTAGAAGTTTGGGACGAAGCGAAGAGGCTTCGGTGCGAATGGTTCAACGACTACGAGAAGACCGCTTCCAAGCCACCAATGGTCATCGCTGATTTGGATGTAGTTCAGTTGGACTTTAGGGGTAAGCAAAATATATCTGTGTTGTGTTGAAATATCAAGGCTGAAAACTTAGCCACAAAAGAAAGATACTCCTTGCGTGTTTTTTTTTAATTAATTTTCTATTAGCTGACAATGCTAACTTCGTACCGCTTCAGTATCAATAAATAAAAAACCTGAATAATAATTCCAGAATGTTTCAATGACCAGCTACTGGGTTGGGCCTCTTCCAAATTCAAAAATTAGCCTACTGTGCCACGCTGGCAAGACGGGTTGGCACAGGGTTTGTATCAAGTCCGTCGCCTGCGCAAAACAGGCCCCGGGAGGAAGGCGCGCTGCAATTCGCGCGCGCCTCCCAGCGGTGGAATGGGGGAGGGCAATACAGCCCCCCCCTCATAATCGGAGGGGCCCGCCTCGGAGCATGGGGCTCCATTATGAGGCGGGCCAGGGCCCCCAGGGTCACGGGGCACGCTCTCTGCAATGGGAGTGAATCCCGTGGCCCTGGCTTGGGCAGTCAAGGATCGCCGTCGGTTTTAGTGGGTAGGTCGGGGTGCAATTCACCATCTCTATTGTGTTGTGGGTGCAATTCATCGCCCCGGAGTCCCACATATCCCGGCTAGTCCCAACGACCGGGTATCCATGAGGATCTCCGACGTAAAAAAAAAAGGGTTTGTATCAAGTTTTCTTTCTCTTGGGGCTAGGTGATCTGCCTCTTGCGTTCTTTTAGTCGCCTCTTACGACACCATAAAGACGGTATAAAACTGCCATATTATGAGATTAAAAAAAACTGACCGCGTTTAGCCGACTTGAAGGAAAGGAGGGGTTTTCAATTCGACTGTATTTTTTTATATTCTTTACCTCAGAACTTTCGACTGGGTGAGCCGATTTTGTTGATTCTTTTTTTATATACAAACCTTGTTCTAGAGATAATGAACTAATTTGGTGTATTCGTTCGGAAGTTATGTTGGCGTTGGTCCCATAAATGACCCGCTACTGAGTCGGCCCTTCTCCAAATTCATAGAGAGAAATTAGCCATTTTTTTTTTTGCCCGGGTTAAAATCCTTTCTGGACTATCCCTGCCAGCCTGGAGATGGCCAACAGGGGGTGTGTGGGAGTCCTCTCCGCCTCTGTTAGGAGGGAAATTAGCCTACTGTGTCAAGTTGGCAAAACGGGTTGGCACAGGGTTTGTATCAAGTTTTCTTTCTTTCGCAGCTAGGTGATCTGCCTCTTGCGTTCCTTTAGTCGCCTCTTACGACACTCTCAGAATGGTACGGGTTGGTGACATATTCTAAATCTGTCACAACGCGGAAGTTATTACGGATTAAGTACGCATAACTTAGTGATTCCTTTTTGTTTTTAAAGATTGGTTTCCTTCACAGGGGATAACGTTGACTGCTGGATGGAGATCCAAGCTGGGAAAGGACCCTGGGCGGCGCCGGTATCTGGCATCGTTCCTCTGGGGTCCACTCTTACCCTTGTTGTCGCCATCAACGATTATCGAGGTACATTGCTCATGTCTTTCAAATCTAAACCTCTGCTCTAGGTATAACCTGTATTGCTGGGGCGAGTACAAACATGTAAACACTACATCACTATCACTACATAGTATAAAACAAAGTCGCTTTCGTCTGTCCGTCCCTATGTATGCTTAAATCTTTAAAACAACGCAACGGATTTTGAAGCGGTTGTTTTTAATAGATACAGTGATTCAAGGGGAAGGTTTATATGTATAACCTACCCCCGCTTTGCACGGGCGAAGCCGGGGCGGGCCACTAGTCTTTACATAGTATAAAACAAAGTCGCATTCTTCTGTCCGTCCCTATGTACCTATGCATAAATCTTTAAAACTACGCAACGGATTTTGAAGCGGTTTTTTTTAATAGATAGAGTGATTCAAGGGGAAGGTTTATATGTATAACCTACCCCCGCTTTGCACGGGTGAAGCCGGGGCGGGCCACTAGTCTTTACATAGTATAAAACAAAGTCGCATTCTTCTGTCCGTCCCTATGTATGCTTAAATCTTTAAAACTACGCAACGGATTTTGAAGCGGTTTTTTTTAATAGATAGAGTGATTCAAGGGGAAGGTTTATATGTATAACCTACCCCCGCTTTGCACGGGCGAAGCCGGGGCGGGCCACTAGTCTTTACATAGTATAAAACAAAGTCGCTGTCGTCTGTCCGTCCCTATGTATGCTTAAATCTTTAAAACTACGCAACGGATTTTGATACGGTTTTTTTTAATAGATAGAGTGATTCAAATGGAAGGTTTATATGTATAACCCACCCCTCCTTTGCACGGGCGAAGCCGGGGCGGGCCACTAGTATATAGTATAAAACAAAGTCGCTGTCGTCTGTCCGTCCCTATGTATGCTTAAATCTTTAAAATTGCGCAACGGATTTTGATGCGGTTTTTTCAATACATAGAGTTATTCAAAAGGAAGGTTTATATGTATAACACATGCATAATATTTTAGAGAAACACTGCTTAATTTAGATGTTCATCGTTGCAACCGTGCGAAGCCGGCCCGCCCGGCCTCGCTAGTTTATGAATAAAAATGACACCCATACTCGGAGTAAGTGCCTCTGGTTTTCACAAAGAGACTTGCCCAACCCAGGAATCGAAGCGGAGACCCGTGATCCGAAGGCGGCACATCCAACCCCTAGACCAAGAAGGCAGTCAAAATTTGACATCATGGTCTGGAGATTTGAATCGCTGATTTTGGATCACAGAGCTCGATCTGATCTTAGTCAAGCAAATGTCTGGTAGTCGGTACCAATTTTACTTGATCAGGAGGATTATTTCTCATACCTAGCAGGATTATTTCTCATACTCTACCGATTTTTTTTAAATAAACTAATAAATATGTACATTTATTTTCATGTTCCCATCACATTCGCGTAGAGACGGGTTTGCAATACATAGTGTCAACATCCCATTTCATTCTGAGGGTGTTGTCAGACCCGACAAAAGGAATTGTTAAGGCCGATAACCTAGCCGCAAGAGAAGAGAAACTTGATACGAAACTCTGTGCGAGACCGTGGTAGATGGTAAATTATAAATTTTATTCTATTGTCTAAGCTGTCAAAAGAACTCTAATGAGCCAACTTGAATAAATGAGTTTTGATTTTGTCTGGTCAGAATGGCACAGTAGACTAATTACTCTCCATATAACTGCAGGAGGACTCAGCGGTGGGTCATCTATGGGTCTAGTAGTAGGAGTAGTTTGCGTGTCACCATGTAGTGAGATTGTGGGTAAACATATGGCTAGCAGTTGGTAATATTTTACTACTTATTTTGTGTATCAGATACTCTATAAATGGAAATATATCGAAAATATGAGACATTATATCTTACAAACTTTCAAAACGTATCTTAAATTTGAAAAAGGAACGTCAATAACATAACTTCACTTGTGTCAAAACATAACAAAAAAAAATTACATTCTCAGCCAATCAAAATTAAGTTCCGAATCGACAAGCGTCTTTCGTCGTATTTATAGACGTCTGATCATGACAGCTAGCATAGACCCTTTATATTAAAACATCGACCCAATATCTAAAAATAGATGTAAGGTGCTCACTTTCGATGATACGCTGCCGCATTCCATGGAAGATTTTCTGACTATCGGAATAACGTTTTAATATGGGTTTTAATATGACCGGCGAACGTGGGTGATCGTTGATTACATATCAATAAACATAATAAAGAAACTATCTATCTACTTAACTTTTTTAAACTTTCTCGATTTGTACTCATAATACTGGTCGGTGGAAATTTAAAAGATACTAGTTTCTTGTATAGGTGGTTGAGCGATCGACTGCTGCGCAGCATGTCGCAGGTTCGATCCCCGCACGGAAGAAATATTTGTACGACCTACAAGTATTCGGTCCGGGTCTGGGTGTTTTCTATCTATAATATGTATGTATTTACAAAAAATATGTATATAAGTAGTTTATCATCCATTTCGTTACCATAACGCAAGCATTAAGTTGCTTAGCTTGGGTCGAGATGGCGGTGTGTGAAATGTCCAAGGATATTTATTTATTTAAAAGGGAACCAGACTAGCGAGGCGGTGTGTCTGGTGGTGTGGTGGCTGCAGCGACAAGATTATGGTCGGGTATTTCTTAACCTTGCACATTGCTATGTAAATTTCGCCATCGCGATGTAGGACTTCTTGGACTACCGTTTCTATGCGATATTTCATTCGTGGGTACCTACTAACGAACAAAGTCTATCTGTGGCATTAAAAAAATCCAAACCAACTTTGATTTGTTGACACACACGCAATACTCTTTTGTTTATCGTTAATGTCTATGGTAAAAATTAGAAAAGTACTTTAAATAAACAACTATAATTTATACAAAAAAAAATGCTCTGCGGTACGATCAATGCTCCCAGTTCGGATAGCTGAATGGATTTTTGTTATGGTGGGTTTAGACCAAACGAACAAAGAGCTAGAGCTAGAACAAGAGGATTCTTTCGTAATGTTTTATTGTTTAGGGTAAACGAAAGCTATATCAACTGAACGAATGTTCTTTGCTCAATTCTGTGGTTGGTATTGGTAGTGCTTCGCTAGTCTGACAGCGATATCATAATTGCAAGTGCTGCATTTATTATTTTGTCGCAAAATCGTAAAAGTAAAAGAAGGAAGAGACGTTCTGGGTTACAAATTTTATGCAACTGGATAATGTTTGAGAATCAATGACGCATATGCAAAAACAAAAAAATACTTTTGTAGAATCCACAATTTATTCGATTAGATATGTATCGCTAGAACACAAGAACGCTTTGAAGAGACCGGTCAGGGGCGCGATCACATCCGAACACGCAAGAACGCTCTAAGCAACTGTTCGCGCGCTCTAGCGCCGTTTACATCGAACAAGCGAGCATTCTTACAATATTCCATAGAATCTTTGCGAACGCACTAAGAAAAACGAAATAATGTTCTACGCCTGTTTACACTAAAAGTATTTGTTATAGTGAGGATAGAATTAGCGTTCGCTCATTTTATGTAAATCAACCTTTATTTATGGTGGCACTTCAATTCACAATTCGTGTTTACGTATATCTGTAATATTTGACATTATGGATTAAGTGAGGATGGAACATTTTAAAAAAAATCATACAAAAAATAATAAACAAGAATGGCGCACATGAATACAGGATTGACCATGGTGTAGAGCCAGCATTACACTCGGTTTACAGTTCGTGAATTAATTAATACCAAAATTAAAGTTATTTTCCTTAATGTAGGGTTATTAAGTTAAACGTTTAAGATTGAACGTAGGCGTGGTCTTAAAGCCTTTTTGCCTTAAATTGTGTTTGAATAACACGGTTATATTTTAATTAAGTGACATTATTAATTAGGATTAATTTGAAAAAGGTGCTGTCTTATGAGATTATCCATTGTATTTTGATAAGCGGTGTACACACTTAAGTGAACGAATAAACTTACTTAATGTTATACTTTTATAAAAAAAATTAACATAAAATTCTGATTAAGTAAAATAAAAGTTAAACTTTATGGACTCTTTATAAATTATGTTCGTTCTGCTAGTATTGCAATAAAATAATGTTGCCACTTGCTATTGTCACTTTTTCTGTATGGTGACGGATTTAGAATATACAAAGTCACCAACAAAATACCCTCCTGAATAGGGTCGTATTAATAATGCAGGTTCTAAATTTTATATATATTTTTCGAAAAGGTAATAAAAATTCCGGTTTTCCGTTTCACCAAAAATAGGAGAGAGGAAAGTTGGTCATTGATGAAACTTAAATACAATACATTTATTAATACAAATAATCCCATTTGTTAATTAATAATTGTTATAAATTTTGTTTCAAACAGTCATCATAACGTCCTTGCTTCGTGCTGGTGTGGTTAGTGCCTAATGACCCTAAGTAAAAAAATATCATTAACTCTTAATTGCTTCACTTCGAAGGAATGTAAAATTGATTTTTATTAAGCGATACTCACTAATTAATTAATTTTGATGGCGTATTGCTTTTTTTATCAAATAAGTACAAATTTATGGCGCAAATAGAAACATTAACGCAGATTAGCAATTTTTTTTAATGAGTGAAATAGAAATATTTTGGCTGCACCATATTCTGAGGTACTCGCATTTACAAAAAGGTGTCGGCAATATACTGTGGTAAGCACCAAAACACGAGATAGGTCACGGGGGACTGACGATAACGGAAAACGGATAATAGTAGATAGTCAAACCAGGTTATATCGGTCCACAATTAATAAGAAAAAAGGCGAGGAAAAAGACGAATTACTTAATATTCACAATTATTCAGTTTTTTAAATTCCGATTTAATATAGGGTATATAATTATGTGTAGTGATAGTTTTTTTGTGGTTATCGTGAAAATCCACTCCAATGTTCGTGATATTTTGAACCCGCTGAAATAGACGGTTTTACCTTAATATTTTATTCACGACCTATTTTTATTTGTATATTTGTCCGTGTAGTGACGGATTTAGAATACACAATGTCACCAACCCATACCATCTTTTGGGTGTCCTAAGAGGTGACTAAAATAACGCAAGAGGCAGATCACCTAGCCCCATGAGAAGGAAAACCTGATACAAACCCTGTGCCAACAGGGCATAGTAGGCTAATTTCCCTCCATGAATTTGCAGGAGGCCCGACCCAGTAGTGGGTCATTAATGGGCTGAAACGACGACGACCTTAAGTATTTTACGAAAAGTAATAACAAATGTGGTGCAAAATTGAGATATATAACGCCGATATGATTAGGGAATGAATATCTGTGCGGTAGGTCTTAATTTGAGTATACGTTAGAATTGATTACAGTTATTTTGTATGCTAATGTAATGACCATTTAGTTCGACTGTGTAATAAAATTGCTCTTCGCTGCTAATCGATTTAAGGTGAAATTAAATACCAAATGATTGCACACGAGGGATATGAGCTAAGCAAGTAAAGTCTCTCAGTCTCATACGAATGACGGAGTTTTAGTAATAAAAATAAATGGCGACTGTTATCTGACATTTCTTATCCTAGCGAATTGATCTGCAATCTTCAATGTCGCGATGCAGGGTTAGCGGTTATTTTCGTGTTTCTACATGTGTGATTTATCGCGGGTCATCATCATCATCATTTCAGCCAAAAGACGTCCACTGCTGGACATAGGCCTCCCCCAAAGATTTCCACAAAAGCCGGTCCTGGGCCGCCCGCATCCATCGTTTTCCGGCGACCTTAACCAGGTCATCGGTCCACCATGTGGGAGGCCTACCAGCACTGCGCTTTCCGGAACGTGGTCGCCACTCGAGGACTTTTCTGCCCCATCGGGCATCGGTCCTGCGCGCTATGTGCCCTGCCCACTGCCACTTAAGTTTGGCAATCTTGTGGGCTATGTCGGTGACACTGGTTTGCCTGCGTATCTCCTCATTTCTGATTCGATCTCGGAGGGAAACTGCGAGCATTGCTCTTTGGGTGACTTTGAGCCTTCTGATGGAGCCTATAGTGAGCTCACTATCGCGTGTATATTACATTATTTACTTCCCGACGTCTGTCCCGCGACCAGGACTGCTGCAACGTATTCTGACCGTCGGAAATTCAGAAATCGTATAGATTTTCTAGTTAGATGCGCTCTATTTAGCTAATGTTCGATCCCTTAATGGATACTATTTGATGATTTATGAGTGTTTTGCTTAATACATATATTATATCAAAAAAACATTATCACGAAATATGCGTTTGTAAAAAAGCAATTTTAAATTTACCAGTAAATTTTGCACTGTTTGTCTATGGTCTTTAAAATTCACCACCAGGATATCTGTTGTTTTGTCTAACATTTTTTTGAAAGTTCTGGTAATATATTATTCAATTTTATTTCAATGTTATAGTGAGTACAAACTTAATAAGTATAGAGAATCAATTATTATTACTAACTAACAAAACTATGATAAATATCCATTAGTTTCTTGTTGATAAGCTCCGATAATATTAAAAAAAAACATATGTATGTGTGTATAACATAAGGTATGTGTCCTTTTTGTATTAAAATGAAAACCCCTTTTAACAGTTAAAATTTAACGCTTAGCGCAAACAATGTTTTCATTACGTACTAAATATTTGTTAGCGGTTAAGTCTTAACTTAGCGGTAACTAAGTGTAGTTAAAGAGTAGCACTTTGCGGGATTTATTTCAATTTCCCAGTTGAATTACTGTGGCAGTTACTGTTAGTCCATGTTTGTTAAGACGTGGTTCTGATACATCAATATGGAAACTATTATTTATTTATCAATATCAATTATAAATTTAGCATTTAGAACTGTGCTTATCGCAATTGATCTGTACGTTATGCAATTTCTGGCTAAGGTGGAAGTTGGATAGGTGTTCATCATCATTTCAAAAATAAAAAGAAACGTATAAACTTAAACAAACTCTGCCTGTATATTGATAATTTTATAATAACTGTAAAGTAACGAGCTAAGAAGGTAATAATAATAATAATAAATATCCTTGGACATTTCACACAACGCCATCTCGTCCCAAGCTAAGCAACTTAATGCTTGTGTTATGGTAACGAGATGGATGATAAACTACTTACATATTTTTTTTTGTAAATACATACATATTATAGATAGAAATGACACCCAGACTCCGAGCCAGTGCCTCTGGTTTAGACAAAGACACTTGCCCGACCCCGTAATCGAACCCGGGGACCCATTAATCCAAAGGCGGCACATCTAACCACTAGACCATGACTAAGACACATGACAAACACAAAACACCCAGATCCACAGTACAGAATCTCTGGTTACCGACCCCGGAATCAAACCACGAGCCTGGGTGGCAAACATCATTTTTTTGTTGACCTTGGGGAAATGCTTTCTGCATAATGCCGCCCTTCGGGGTTGGGATCGGAAGTTATTTGGGAGTCCAGAACATCCGAGTTGAACCATTAGAACACCAGCGATGTACCGTTACACTTCTCGATTGAAATGCTACAGGATCCCGAGGCTTTTATACGCGCCTGACGGTTGCGAGTAAGCGATTATCTTAGGGTGGAATGGCGTGGTGACACTTTGTATCCTAAATCCGTCACCACACGGACTCACAAATACCAAAAATGCCTCGTTTGTCTAGTGGTTAGATGTGCCGCCTTTGGATCAACGGGTCCCGGGTTCGATTCCGGGGTCGGGCAAGTGTCTTTGTCTAAACCAGAGGCACTGGCTCGGAGTCTGGGTGTCATTTCTATCTATAATATGTATGTATTTACAACAAAAAAATGATTTATGTAGTTTACCATCCATCTCGTTACCATAACACAAGCATTAAGTTGCTTAGCTTGGGACGAGATGGCGTTGTGTGAAATGTCCAAGGATAATTATTATTATTATTTATTACATGAAATAAAAAATCGCCACCTAATGCTCACATTTACGAAAATAGTGTAAGGTAACATGAAAGTAGCGCTATTAACGCCGCCCACGCCCGAATGTTGTCGACACGTACACACATTAGTAAATGCTTCTAAAACTATGTTCATATCTATAGCTATGCGATACAGTGAGCTATAATACGTTTGCACAAACACCGACAATAATGGTAAAATGTTAATCCTATTCTATATTTAAATATATATCACTGCATAAGATAACCCCCGATGGGGCAAAAAAGTCCTCGAGTGGCGACCACGTTCCGGAAAGCGCGGTGCTGGTAGGCCTCCCACACGGTGGACTGATGTCCTGGTTAAGGTCGCCGGAAAACTACGGATGCGGGCGGCCCAGGGCCGGCCTTTGTGGAAATCCGTGGGGGATGCCTATGTCCAGCAGTGGACGTCTTTTGGCTGAAATGATGATGATGATGAATGTTAACTGTAATATAACAAAAACCTTAGCCACAGCAACGCGAGGCCGGGGCTGCTAGTTTTTATATTTTTATGAAATTGTTTTACTTTTTACATGCTGGTCGCTACAGTTAAAGAACCTCTTTTATTCGGCGGGTGTCAAAAATATAGCTGTTTCTGTCAATGTGTAGAGTGTACCTTAAATTCGCTAACGGGTTGTACGGTAGTATTTACTGATTTACTGATAGCGGACATAATATGATATGTTTTAATATAAATGTCATGTATCTGAGATCAGTCCGTGTGGTGACGGAGTAAGAATACATCGTGTCACCACCCCATTCCACCCTATGGGTGTCGTAAGAGCCGAGAAAAAGAAATGTCAAAACCGATAAACTAGCCGCTAGAGGAGGAAAACTTGATACGATACCCTGTCCCAAAATCATGGCATAGTATCGGTGCATAAATTTGGTGAAAGCCCGACTCAGTCTCAGGTCATCAACTCGATACAAAAAATTCAAATTGTGATCCTTTTTTATTGTACTACAATAATCTATGATATTTTAACCATAAATACAATAATCTATGATATTTTAACCCCAAACTATTTTATAACACAAATGTCAAAGATTGACATCTCTGTGTTATAATATAGTGTGTGTGCAGGGCCGCATTTATTAACCGGGGCGAAAGCCCCGGGGCCTCCACAAGCAGGGGGCCTCCACAATAGAGACTTTTTCACAATAGAAAAAAATTGTTCATTTTATTTGGAAAATAATTTGGGGCAAGGGGGCCTCCACTCCTTTGTTGCCCCGAGGCCTCTGGACCCCTAAATCCGGCCCTGTGTGTCTGTGTAACTGTTTGTATGCTGAATGGATGAAAATATTTTTATTTAATTGACATATTTGCTCCATAATTAACTTAATGCTTATGAACGAACAAGTTAAATCAGACAAAGTTAAACTACGAATTTTACGTACGTCATTCCTTACGCATGTAAAAAAACAGAACAGAAACTATTGTCTTCCTGAGGACAAGTGGGCTGATGATGATGTATCATGTTGTCATAGTTGATCTCAATCAACTGCATCACAAAAATGTCACAGTGCCGTGGTGGGGGTATATCCCGCATGTCATCATCCAATCACGTTCTCCGCTAATCACAGCCTCTGACACACAAAAATCTACATTTGCGCATTCCTCAAGTGTTTTACCTTTAACAGTACCCACTGCAACAAGCTTCACAAAATCTCCAGCACACTTCGCCGATACATGACAGTACTAAGCGCGTAAAATCATGTGGGCAATGACAGTGCTTACCCGGCTAACGGAATAAAATAGTAAAAAGTGAACCGGACAAATATGTACCGATCGGTTTGCTTAACGGGCCTGGCTGGAACAGAAGGGACAACGGACGCGTGGATCGCTTTTCTCGTTGACTGTACCTTGCAACAATGTCGCATTTCACAAGATTATTTTAATTATAGTGCTTTTTTGTAAACATGCCCGACCATTTAAGAAAAGCAACTACAGAGTTTCTTGCTGGTTCTTTTCTGTGGGGTGGCAGTCCCGAACCGGTAATGGTTTTGGTTCGACGTAAGGGCTGTGGGAAAAGAGATGGATTGTGTGAATGAGGACATGCATATAATAATTATTTATTTATTTATTCATAGAAAATACATAGGTTAGTTACGTATTGTATTACACATGGGTGGAAAATCGCAACTTAAACTCTTTCGAGCTTTTCTGCGCGCATGAGAAAGAGATGAATATGGATATGTCGGCGATAGGATTATATGGGACCACCTATCGTGGGACAACGGCCAAAAGATGATGATGGAAGTTTTAAATATGACATATAAGAATTCTGTGATAAAACATACATTAATAAAGTTCCTTTTGAATTTACAATGTCACCAACTCATACTATCCTGTGGATATCGTAAAAGGCGACTGAAGGAAAACTTGATACAAAGTCTGTGCCACCCCGTCTTAACAGCACGGCACAGCTGGCTTATTTCCCTTCATGAATTTTAAAATGGCTCAACTCAGTGATGGGTCATTTATGGACTGAAATGATAAATTAAGAACCACGGCTAGAAAACTTGCTATCAGATAAGAAAGCCCCATCGTAATTAGTCCACTCATTTTAGACCTACGTTGCTAAAGACAAGTCAAACTTATAACACCCTTCTATTTGTTGTAAACTTTAGTAATATCTAGTACTTACTGTTCGCCCTTCCCATGACACATAAGTTATTGCATCGCAATAAAAAATGTTTTCGTTATACTTAGCTTGGTGTAATACAGTAAACTTAAATAAATACGATTAGAAAAACCTAAATATTCTATACACATTATGTGAACAGATGCAAAGTTTTTATTTGAAAGCATAGATACCCAAATGTTTCAATATTTATACGGCCAATACCTGTCCTACATTTGTCTAATAACAATCCACTGGCTATCTACGAACAGAATCTATAATATTAACACGTGAAGCAAAATGGAGAGAATGCCTCTTGGCATTAAGTCCGCCTCCTATGTACATTTTTGCTAAAAGGATTAAATAAATAAAATCTTTGTAGATACCCCTTTTTGCGGAGGAGGAGAGAAAGATTGCAGAATGCTAATATGTTTTTAAAATTATGCATGATAGAAACATTAAATCAATAAAAAAACAGTACACGCACCACCATGTATATACATATATGACAAACACACATATATCTTTTGTTTCAAAATCAGAATAGAACCATGTATCATCATCATCATCATCACACGGTTTTAGAATACATAGTGTCACCATCCAATTCCGTCCTGAGGGTGTCGTAAGAGCCAACAGAAGGGAATGACAAGGGCGAAAACCTGGCTGCAAAAGAAGGAAAACTTGATACGAAACCCTGTGCCAACCCGTCTAGCCAGCGTGGCGCAGTGGGCTATATGGAGGAGGCCTGACTCAATAGTGGGTCATCTTTGGGATGAGTAGTAGTCTTACTAATATTATAAACGTGAAAGTTTGTAAGTATGTATGGATGGATGGATGGATGGATGGATGTTTGTTATTCTTTCACGTAAAAACTACTGAATGGATTTTAATGAAACTTTACAATAATATAGCTTATACATCAGAATAACACATAGGCTACAAGTTATAAAGATATTATGTGAATTACAACAATATAAACAAGTCGAATTCAAAATTTCTAATTGTCAAATTTTCGACCATATTACACTATAGACAACATAACGTTTTGCTGTCAGTTGCGTTTTGTTAAAGTAGGTTTTATACGGATGGAATAAAAATCTCGGGTATCCTATGTCCAAATTTCTTTTTGTTTTAAATATATATAATTCGGAACAAAGTTCGCCGGGTCAGCTAGTAGTACATAGTTATATAAAAAAATTGACGAATTTTGACCACTGTGGGTTTGCCATGCACATTTAGATATTAACATTGGGGGCTGTCCATTAATCACCTGATGTTTTTTTTAACATTTTTTAACCCCTCCCTCCCCTTTGGTGATACGTGGTGAGGTTTAAGAATAAGCCCCCCCCCCACATCCCCCAACAAAAACCCCTTATTTAAAAAAAGATTTCGTTTTGAAATATGTAGCTGGTTAAAAAAAGCCTTAATAAACACTCTCGACGCTCGCTCATGCCCTATACATACATCCTATATTAGCTAATGGAATATTTGTCAACTCGTTTCCGGCTGTTTGCCCATCGTTTACTTCAAATGATCTTTGTTTATGTACGGTACTTGGTTTTCACTTAAAGCTTAGATGAAATAACTCGTTTGGAATATCCGAATGGCCTATCCTATGTATGGATAGTGCAAATAGACGATTCTTTCGCTCGTGCTTGTCAGGCTTCGAATAGTGTATTTGAATAATAGGTATATCTTCCATTCGGGTTAAATATTAGCATGAAACTGAATACTACTCACCCCGTGGAGGCCCACTTTTAAGCCGGGTCTCCTCCAGTTACATGGAGGGTTAACCTACTGTGCCTCGCTCGCCAGACGGGTTTTGTGCCAACCCTTCGTGCTTCGTGTAAAGATTGCCTTCTCTTGAAGCTAGGTTTTCGGCCTTGTCATTTCCTTCTGTCGGCTCTTACGACACCCTTGGCATGGAATGGGGTGGTGACACTATGTATTCTAAATCTGTTACCACACTTACAAGAAGCGACTGATACTGAATATCCACAGAAATTTCTAGTACTGCTTCGATATTAGGAGATTTCCTATGTACAAAATGCGAACTTTTTGGCAATCGTTTGTTTTTAATTAGCCATTAGCCTACTGTGCCACGCTAACGAGACAGGTTGGCACAGGGTTTGTGTCAAGTTTTTCTTCTCTTGGGACGAGGTGATCTGCCTCTTACGTTCCATTAGTCGCCTCTTACGACACCCTCAGGATGAAATGTAAACATATTCAGCACATATACCAGACTGCCTCGTTGGTCTAGTGGTCAGATGTGCCGCCTTTGGATCAACGGGTCCCGGGTTCGATTCCGGGGTCGGGCCAGTGTCTTTGTCTAAACCAGAGGCACTGGCTCGGAGTCTGGGTGTCATTTCTATCTATAATATGTATGTATTTACAAAAAAAAATGTATATAAATAGTTTATCATCCATCCCGTTACCATAACACAAGCATTAAGTTGCTTAACTTGGGACGAGATGGCGTTGTGTGAAATGTCCACGGATATTTATTATTTATTTATTTATTTATATAGTCAGATTATGTTAGGTTTGAATTTTAGGCTGTGTCCCCAGTAGGCAAACAGTTTGCAGCCGACTGAGTGAGCCGCAAATTTGTGGCGAACTGAAATTTGAGTTAGCTGCAAACTCAGCTCGATTTTCGTGCGTGGAAACCGGTTTTGCTGTGAGTCGGCCACTAACTGAGACAGCCGGCGCACATAACGCTACAAACTGCGTACAGTGAGCGCAAACGTAGCAAACTGTGGACACTCCATTTCAAATCTAAGGAAGGGTGTACTAAACCGATACGATACGAAACTCAGTCGGCTGCTAACAGTTTGCCTACTGGGGACACAGCCTTAAACTAATTCGAAGCGTCAATTCATATTCTTATGACGATTTTTACATTTCAGGTGAATTTGACATGCGGGTGAAGTCATGTGCTGCGTCTGATGGCTCTGGGCACGTCATTCAGCTATCAGATGAATATGGATGCGTACTGCGGCCAAAAATGATATCGAGGTAAATAATTAACAAATTGAAACCGACTGCCGACTTTACTAAAAACAGTTGCTGAAATGTATTTTATAAATACTTAGTGTTTTCTTAGAAATGTAAGATTTACTCCAGAAAAGAAAACTCCTAATTTAAAGCTAAAAATATCTTCATTTCAAATTTAATCAGTAGTTAGATCCACGGGCGAACAAAAGTTAATAACGTGGCCTGCAGTATTCCCAAACTAAACTTAAGATTGGCTTTTACGACAATACATGGTGTTATTATGATATAGCAACGTCTATGTATACACTCGGTGTAGTCACTCGGTGGACAAACAACCTTACTTATGTCACTGAAACCCAATGGATGCTGTGCACTGGTTCATCTAGGCAGATCACCTAGCCGCAAGAGAAGGAAAACTCCATACAAACCCCGCGCCAACCCGTCTTGCCAGCGTGACACAGTTGGCTAATTTCCCTCCATTAAACTGGAGGAGGCCCGACTCAGCAGTGGGACATTCATGAGCTGAAACGACGAACGACGAAACCGAAGGAGGACTACTCAATAGTGGGTTATTTATTGATAAAGTAATGATGATAATGTATACTTATTCCAGGTTCTTGAAAGCAAAAGCGGCAGATGAACGAGCCACGGTTATCACGTATGCGTTCTTCCACGCCTTCAAGTTCCCCGATGCGTTAAGTGTTCACATCAGATGTAAGGTGGAGATTTGTCGACATGGGTGCTTGGATCATTGCCAGTTGGCTGGATTGAGCCCGGCACGACATGGGGCGCTTGATAGGAAAGATGATCGGACACATCAGGACCATAATGATATCAAGTAAGTGTAGAACTATTAGGACTACTGTCCCAATCCGTCTTGCCAGCGAGGCATAGTAGGCTAATTTCCCTCCATGAATTTGGAGGAGGCCCGACTCAATAGTGGGTCATTTATAGGCTGAAATGGTTCTCTATTACTTAGCAAACGCAAAGTAAATACAAAACAAAGCATAAAAATACTATAAATTGTCAGTTTTCAATGAAATGAAGTCAGTGTTTGCCAGTGTTGGCACCTAAAAATCTTAAACGTGCTAAATGTTACGCCCCATATTTAAATATATCTCGAAAAGACTCAAAATTTCCGTGATGTCTGTTAAACCTTTTTAGTTAACAATGTGAACAACCTGGCCACGCTGCTGTTCTTTTATTGTTTCATAATTCTGTGTCAATATTTGTTTACTATATTTTTTTGTAATAAGTTCTTTATTATTCCCAAATAAACCACGCTCTGCTAAACACTGTCTAAGAAGCTGGGCCTAACACGCTTCCACGGCACGGAAAGGACGTGGTATAAGAGTGATCGCACAATTGTACGCGCCAAACGAAAGTCAAGAAGGCCTTGCCCACGATGCAGGTTTGCATTCGACGCGGATGTTTTATAGAATTTCATACAAAAAACTCTAAAATTAGTTTCGTTCGGTGCGGTGTGTGCTTTATTTGTAAATATACCTTTAAAGATATTATGTTTATAAATATAGGTAATAAAAATTGAGGTTTATATGACATTGGTCTGTTTGTTTACAGCGATTCTACAGCAGAAGATTTCAATTTTGGTGAAGAAACACGGCTACCATTGGAAGAGGCGTTCGGTGACGAAGTGTCGGGTGATGCAGTTCCTGCTCCTGCACCACTACCTCAAAGAGCTCCTGCACCTGTTATGGAGCCAGATACCGACCACATGTCATCAGTTGAAGAACTAGTAGAAGCACTTGCCAGACCTTTCACTGTAAGTCCTTTTATTTCTGATAGCATTTTAACTGCAATGCACAACATTTCTATGATAAAATTTCTGTTACGAGTATAGTACTGTTCTCTCTTGATTACTTACGAGTACGAAGATTTTGTTCTTGAAATATACAGATTTGTACTATGGCTTCAAAACCGTTAATTAAAAAAACCCGATGTAAATTTCAGAGGCAAGTTTTACCTCTAAATGTGTTTTTTATTGTTGTTATTTTTTATTCTATACATATATGCCAGTCAAGTCTGTTTAGCACCGTCATGTTTAGGAGATAATGTACATGTTTTTTATCTTCAAACTATATCTTCTTCATATATATAAAAATGAATGATTGTCAGTACCTATGTCCTTTAGAGAATCGTAAACTATGCATTTGATCGTGTGATATGTAATAATTGTGTAATATCTGTCCTTCAAATTTATTTTAGCTAGTGGATGGCGTAGCGATGCGCGCTTGGTACAGCTAATATATTAAATATTTAATTTGTATTTGAACCAGAACTTCTCGTTGAATGAACACAAAACAGTCGCTGCAGCTACAATATTATCTTTATATTTCCAGGACCGACCAACCGATCTCGGTGAACGCGATCGTTTCCCGCACGGTCCGCGAAATTTTGGCAGCAACGTTCACCCAGGACCTTCAGGTGACAGAGTAGTTCCAGCAAAGGATGCGGGTCCTGCTGTAGCTGGACCAAGATCTCTTCGTAAACGAAGAACAGTGAAAGATCCTAGGTCCGAAGATGTAGGAGTTTCTGGTATATATGATGTAGTGTCTGAAGCAGATCTTGCGTTTGGACCTTCAAGGGAACCTGTTACAGTGTTTAGTGGAAGAATTCGCGAAGAGGTGAGTTTGAGTTTGAATGAGTATTTGGACGAATATTGGCCTTATTGGTCTTGGGGTAGGAGGTGCCGTCTTTGGTTCACAGGTCCCAGGTTCGATTCCGGGGTTGTGCAAGTCTTTTGTGTAACCAGAGGCACTTCCTCCGAGTCTGGGTATCATTTGTGCTCGTGAAATAGATAATACTCAGTGCAGGGCTTTCGTATAAAAATATGAAATATATAATTTGGGTTTGAGAATTAATTTGATTGAAAACGTAATTGTAATTTGACAATTCTACATTCTGTTTTTAAATAATGAGCTTTATTTGTTCCATTATATCTTTTATCTTGCCGGCCTTGGATGTAAGTATATCACTCGGAACTCAGTGTCATTTCGGGATTTTCTGACTGTTGTTATCTATGCCAGAGACACATACTCCGAGTTTAACTATTGGCAATGTGTTCCATGCTTTCAAAGTTGACAGTGTTTCCACGTGATTGACAGGTTATTTACAAAAATGTAATGATATAATTCCTCAACAGGTGGTATACGGCATATGTATGGGTGCTGTTTCCTTCGGAGCTCTTTTCGCATCAGCGGCAGGAGCAGCAGCCGGGGCAGCATTAGCTGCTGCAGTCATGCTGCAGAAACTTCGATCTCGCATGGCTTCACAGCCCCCTCCCCCTATTTCACCAGCTCCGGCCTCACACTCATTAGCCGCATGGATGGCTTTAAGGCTTCTGGGCTCACCGCCACATCCTCACCTCTCCCACGAAGGATGATAAGCAAGTAAGACTGCTATAGAACTGTTTAGTGAAATTTCTGAACGTGACATTGTATCGACGATATTTGTATGATATATGTTAATATTTCATTCCGTCCTTGTATAAAAAATATCACGGTTTTCGTCTTGAATATTACAAAATTAATTTACACACTTACCCTTCCAAAATTGTGATTGGTCATATAAGATTATTATATCAAGGCTACATTTCGTACTATAATCGCACGAGGCTTCATAATGTCATTTGAAGATAAGATATTGTCTTATTATTTTTTTATTAAAATTAGCTAATTAGATATAACATTTGTTCATTAATGTCTAAAGGTCAGTCAAAATAATATTATCCGATCATAAATTTATTTTCTTTTACGATTTGTTTATACTGTGCCTTTTTAATTAAACAATTTCATTAAGCGTGAAGTTGAATTGTAGTCAAAACTTCATACAATATAATCCCTACATCCATACGTTTAATTCTGTCACGAAATTGTTAATTTTTTCCACATTTAATAATTACATCAACTAATACATATCACAGTTTTAACGGTTGGAGAAATTTTAAGGGCAATTTAAATGATAGATAAAGATTTAGGTTGCAAGAATATGTTACTACGCTTTCGCTATTGTCTTTTCCGTATAGAGTTATCTATGGTCTTCGTATTATGCATGTAGGTTAGCCAGTGAAGAAATGCATCTAAAAGGCACAGTATGATATTTTATAGTAATTAAGTCTTTATCGCATTACAATGATGGTGCTAGGTCGTGCTACGGACCAATGTCCTATAACCTGATTTTGATATAATTCACTTTTGTGAATAATTTACACTTTAAAACGTTAAGTGATGTACAGCTGTTGATAATTATAATCATCTTAATTATTATTTTTACTTATCATTTTCTATAGGATAAGGATAATTATCGAGTCATGCCATTAGTTTAAGAGTGGATTTAATTTCCAAGTTCACTTAACACACTTATGTATAGAAATTAATTTCCGTTGATCTAAAGCTTTGATCAATAGGATTGACATAAGTACAACTCGACGAAGCTAGGTTTGCATCTCACGTCGACTACGTCACACTGCCGCTTAAGTACGGTGTGGAAAAAGGATTCGCTATGAGTAAAAAATGTAAACAAATGTTTGTTAGATCTTACTTTGCATTTATTGTTTCTAACAATATATTACACACAGGTACATAAGAATGTACACAAAAAATTGGGATAACTTTGCGCCGCATTCCAGTGAGGTGCAAACTTAGCTTGGTCGAGTAATAGATTCTAAATTAGGAATGTTGGTAGATAATTTCAGGTACTAATATTTGGAGGCTTTTGCATATGTTATTGGTTGGTACCTGTTTAATTCTTCATTAATTGTTACGTAATTAAATGTTAAGTCAAGCATTTTTCTTTTGATAATTATTGACCGTTTATACTTGCACATTCATTTAAACTTGCACATTTTAAACCAACGAAACACATTATCTTAAAATTGATAGAAATTTGGAGCCAACACATGATGCGGCAGCCATTTTAATAAAAATAAATTTTATAGCAATTTATTTGCACATTAGTTCTGGTTTATGAATTTATCACTAGATAAAATATAGTATGTAAAAAATGACTAGAAGAAAAACGTTGTGCTGTAAAATTGTCCAAGTAAAATGCTGAAATAGAAATTATACGCTATTAAAATGTAGAATTTATTTATAACTTTTTTTATAAGTAGTAATCATCATCATTAGCTACATTAATATTTGAAGATAATTTGAGTGTTAATAATTATCTTCAAACATTACATTATTTTTAAGTAATCAAATCAACGCAAGCTGTAGAATAATGATAGATGACCAATGAGTTAGTAACATTTTTATTTTCATAATAAATTGCATTTATATTAAACTTCATTGCATTTATTTATATTGCTCAATGTTAAATGTACGAATATTATTTTTAGCTTAATTTTATAATTTAGTTATGGCGTTAAATTAAGTTATACAGAAATGGCGCGAGAGTTCGATATATTGCAAAGCGGAACTCTTGTAGAGGTCCAATTTACTACTCACCTCGAGATATTCTTTGTTCTTCTTTTTAATTATTTAATGTACACATATTTTAACGTAGTCGACAATAATTTCAGTAAAATAATTTTACGCTTGTGTAAATGTTACTAAAAATTTTAAGTTTTTATGAATTTATGTTACTGCTAACAACACCTCTCTCTCAGACTAGCGTTGAGTAGAGCAGAATAACAAAATAGAAATTTGTTTACAGCTAACAAACAGATATAAGTTTGTTTGAAACTATACGTTGTTCTAAATTGTATTCGTGGAAATTCATTAAGTCGGAAATTTTAAAATTGTATGATGCATGTGTAATAAAACTTTGTTTGAATTTAAATGTTGTTCAGAAAATGCAATATAGTTTCACTGCTTTATGCAGACTGAAGAATAAGGAATATCTTGGTAGCAACGACATTAAATAAAACTTGTGCAAAGAAATATATCGCTCTCTCAACCTTTATTTAAAATGCCACCCAAAAATCTTGCATTTACTATAGCGAACTATTATTAAAATAAGGCAAAGTAGTTTTCAATGGAAAACTGTCTCCCTAAGTGCAATTTTAATTTTATAATATCAATAAACGTATTTCTACTTACTTTACTTTTGAGATATTTTTATTATGGTTGAGGTACTCTGTGTCGAGTACATGTAACTATTATTATAATAGTTTTCTACTCTGTGACACGTTTTACTTTTATAAATAAAGTTCTGGGGACTATTTATTTATTTTGAAACTTATTTTTTAAGTTTTTAGGCATGGATGTGGTGACTAAATGTGTTTGACGCGTAAGCACCTGTTATTTTGTTTAATGGAATAAAATCTACGTTTGAACAAAAATTGTGTTGTTTTTTCTTTGAGTACTTTATTAAATTATACTGGATGTAATCATCATCGACAGCTGACTAGTTAATGCTGCCTTTGTCAAGTAGTGGACGTCTTTTGGCTGAAATGATGAAAAAAGATTATGATCCCTCAATGAGCGCCATATCTGCCTGCTTTCCGCTGGACCAATTCAACTGCCGCCAGCAGTCAGTATCCCCCTACGCTTGCTCGGTAAGTCACAATCTCTACTACTCCAGGATAGAATAAAGAAAAATATACCTTGTATTACTATCAAGGCTGATTTTAAACTTTGATAGACAAATTGGAACATTTTCTATGCATGAAAGTTTAAGAAAAGCTTGTAAAATAAAATGTTTGATAGCTCGTACGTTCATCTATATATATAAGATAGCAACCCGGCCCAACTTCGCACGGGTACAATTATGCATGTGTTATACGTAAAAACCTTCCTCTTGAATCACTCAATCTATTACAAAAAAACCGCTTCAAAATCCGTTTCGTAGTTTTAAAGATTTAAGCATACATAGGGACGGACAGACGACAGCGACTTTGTTTTATACTATGTAGTGATAGTGATGAAGAAAGTCTTGTTAGTTACACTATTTATAACTGAAGAACGGCTGAACAGATTTGGTTGAAAATTGGTGGGGAAGTAGCTTAGGGCCAGGAGACGGACATAGAAAAAAGTGGTGTAGAAAAAAACGCTTAAAGTGAAGCACCTTGAGATAGGCGAAATTTTACGTTTTACTATCAGGTCAGATGGTCTCCCAACCCGTGAGCATGCCACATATAATTGAATTGATTTCGAAAAAGTGTAAGCTCCTATGTCCGTCTCCTGGTCCTAAGCCACCTCCCCACCAATTTTCAGCCAAATCGGTTCAGCCGTTCTCAAGTTATAAATAGTGTAACTAACACGACTTTCTTTTATTAATTAAAATCTATTGACGGTGTAAAAAAGACTCATTGAATGTGCCTGGCTCACCACCGCACATTTTACGAATAAAGGTTGGTTCGGTAGTAAGTATGCTTCCAAACATATACATACCTACCAAAACCACCAAAACCTGCGCAAGGGCACGCGTTTGGTGGTAAGTAAATTGATGAACAATGGATTATACTCAAAGGAAAATTCTAAGCTGAGGAAATACGCTGATCCCAACCCATATACCGTTTTAGTGTTAATGATTTCCGCTGCGTCTTGCCTTCGCCATGACCAATAATAAATCACAAGGCCAATCTATCTGCGGTATTTGTTCATGCGCCTGATTACAAAAACGAAAAATGTCGTCTCTCACAAGGTCCTTCACTGAAGAGTATAACCCAAGCAAAAAAATATTTGACCATTAAAGAATCATCAAAATACCTGAATAACTGACCTTTTTTTATTTATATATTTATTATATTAATAAAAAAATGAACTTAATAAAATCCAAAATCTGCTCATTTATTGCCGCTGGCGGAACAAAGTTCGCCGGGTCAGCTAGTTTCTAATAGATTAAGGTGGATGCTCCAGAGTAGCCCGCGAAATTCAAATTTTCTTACGTTTTTTGCAATTTGCAGGGCGATGCTAGGTTTTATAATGATGAACATTTGATTCGCGGCTGTAAGACGAATGTACTTACAGAGTTATAATCATCAAACTCATCAATACAACCCTCCAAGCTCATAAAGGTGCAAGAATGACTTTGACGTTGAAAAAGTTTTTCTTGCACCTTTATGAGCTTGGAGGGTTGTATTGATGATTTTGATGATTATAATTCGATAACTACATACATCTTACAGCCGCGAATAACATTTTAATCAACATACAACCTAGCACTGACCTGCAAATTGCAAAAAACGTAAGAAAATTTGAATTTCGCGGGCTACCCTGGAGCATCCACCTTAAGGTAAACTGCTAAGATAAAATTGTGAAAACGATGTTTTTTTCATAAAGCCATAAAATAGTCTGACTTTTCTGATCAGCTCAATGCCCTCCGGATGTATACTACTACTACTCAGTCCATAAATGACCCACTACTGAGACGTGCCTCCTCCCATCACAGGGCCACTGTGCCATGCTGGCCAAACGGGTTGGCACAGGGTTTGTATCAAGCCTTTTCCGAAGGAAAGCAAGAGAATGCTGTAAAATAAATATGGTATTCTCAACATTTATTTTATAATAGCAACTTTGCTAATTGACAAGTATGACTGATCGGGTCTAGTCTGGCCCCTTTTCACTTCTTTCCGTTGAAAATCTCTATAATTATTTTTTAATTTTTAATTGTACATAGGTTTTAATTTTAGGTATTTCAAATGTATTTTTAATTGTGTTTTTTTATTTTGTATTGTATTCATTATTTGTATTGTAGTAGTAATATCGCATTGGCGCTATAGCTGTTAAGGTGTTATTTACGTAATTATAAATAAATAAATACTAAAGAGAAAAGTGGCGACCGCGTTCCGGAAGGCGCAGTGCTGGTAGGCCTCCCACACGGTGGACCGACGACCTGGTTAAGGTCGCCGGAAAGCAGTGGATGCGGGCGGCCCAGGACCGGCCTTTGTGGAGATCCTTGGGGGAGGCCTATGCCCAGCAGTGGACGTCTTTTGGCTGAAATGATGATGATGATGAAATAAATACTATAGTGCACGTGTTGTGATCAAACTAAACTAATCTCAGTAATCCTAAGTCTTAATAAGTGTATTTGTGCGCCGTAATATGAAATATATAGTGCTACAAATCGAGCCACCGTAGTCCTATTCTGTGACCGTAGTATCCTTTATCCTTCCACTGCTACAACCAGCCAGTACTCGCCACAAATGCTACTAGGTTTCTGCTAGCATTTCCTTTTGTTAGCTCTTCTGACAGCCTCCGGATGGAATAGGGTGGTGACATTATGTATGAAATCCACCACTACACGGGCACGGAATACTACATGTAAAAACGTGTAGTGTATTTCAGATTACCTATTGCCAACATACAGACTGACTTTGTTTTACAACAAATAAGAATACCTATTAGAGCAAGAGCCCGTGAACCCCAGACCTACGGTATTTTATAAAAGCTGAAAGTTTGTCAGCGCATGGTCCCAACACAGGTAAGAACGATGGACCATTTATGAAGTTTGGGTTACAGTGCCTTTGGCAGGTACACTTCACTAAAGGTGTGTAAAATACCGATCTAATTACGTGAAATAATAAAGTGCGATTTTTTGGTATTACCTTTAGATTATTATAAAAAAAACTTCGTGGAAACCCCTTGCCAGACACCCTTAATGTTCATGGCAGTATGCATATGGGTGGGTGCGCGTGAGATAGCGAGTTAATTCTACCGCGGTCCCTCACTGCGCAGTTTTTATTTCTACTGCGCAAGTATTGTTTAGTACTTAGTACGTGCTTACATCAGCTAAAATAATAAAGCGTAGCCCCTATATTGTTCCTTTATATTTATTCTGAGGCTCCATTCGCTACTATAACTATCTGCAGAGGTAATCGGGCGTGGAGATTAAAATGCGGTCTTAATTCACAAAATATAATCGCAAATAATTTCGATAACAATTATTGCAGTTCAAAATCAGTACCATTTTAAATGGTTCGAAGACAGTTTTTAGTGAATCTATAACAAAATTTGGTAACTAATTTCGTTATAGATTCACTAAAAACTGTCTCAGGTATAAATACTTCAATCTATTTTTCATTTTTTTAATACTTTTAATATAATAATAATCTCTTTTAATAATCCCATTATCTTTTTTATATTTATACAGAAACTGACGAAGATTCGATATCGAATGGAGTAGCAGTGACGAAGAAAATGATAACATTGGTGATGATAATGTTAATTAATGAAATAATATTGTCCTTATACTCTATAATAGTATGTAATGTCATCAATAAATTTTTTATCCTTTTTAATAACTTGTAATATCATTATCCAGTTTTTCGTTAAATTTTTGAGGAATATTTTATTTGGCTTTTTTAAACCTGATATTGACAGAATTAATTAAAAAATGAACAATTTAATGTAGTTGTGGCATCGAATTTTTTTTCTTAATATTTTTTTTAAATCTACGTAACATAGACTATTCCTTTATTACATAGACTTTACTACTTATTACAGGCTGCAAAAAGTTCACAAAACTTTTGCAGGTCTTGGTATTCGATTATTTAATAAAATTCCTAAAGGCATTCAAGACTTGCCTTTAGAACACTTAAGTGTCAAATTAAAAATCGGCTAATCTTTAAGGGGTACTTTAAAGTTAACGACTATATCTTAGACAAAAATGCTCGGGAACAACTGATCGGTGTTGTTGCTAGTCCGATGCTCTTATTTAAATACTTTTAGAATAATGACAAAGTAATTAGAAATAGTGTTCTTGTTATGTGATATTTATACACAGTATGTGAGAGCATCCTAACGCGTTGTTAGTATAACTTTTGAAATGTTGAATTCCTTGGTGCTCGAGTTATCATGCTCACTTTAAGACTCATGGCAGTGGTGGCGTCGTGCGGCGGGTCGTTCTCTTCCCTGCAATATGGTTGAGGAGGGCGATGGCTGCCGCATGCGTCATGTTTGTGAACAGATGCCGTTGCTGGGGGTCGGTTGGCTTGGGCATTACAAGGTTACTATTGTCGACTAGATCTGGCTGATGTTTGGCCCTTTGGAACTATTGCGCGAATTTGCTCTCACAAATCCGTCTTATAACCAGTCTTGTACCCAAATGGCGATCTAAAAAGAACAACTACAGAGTTTCTTTCCGGCTCTTCTCTGTAGAGGTGCATTCCGAACCGGTGGTAGATGGTAAATAATTAATTTTAAATGGTAAATTTTAACTTTTATCATTTTGTTTGGCCTGCCAAAAGAGCTCTAATGAGCCAACTTGATTAAATGAGTTTTGATTTTGATTTTATCAGTAGAAATAACAACTGCGCAGTGAGGGACCGCGGTAGATTTAACTCGCTATCTCACTCGCACCCACCCAAATGCATACTGCCATGAACATTAAGGGTGTCTGGCAAGGGGTTTCCACGATGTTAAGTGTCTGACAATGAATAACATGATTTTTTATAAAAATCTGAAGGTAATACCAAAAAATCGCACTTTATTATTTGACGTAATTAGATCGGTATTTTACACACCTTTAGTGAGGTGTACCTGCCAAAGCCACTGTAACCCAAACTTCATAAATGGTCCATCGTTTTTACCTGTGTTGGGACCATGCGCTGACAAACTTTTAGCTTTTATAAAATACCGTAGGTCTGGGGTTCACGGGCTCTTAGTCTATATGAATCAGATACTTACGTACAGTCCCCGCCAATCTTTATGGCCGGTCTGAATGTAGCTTGCGCATCATACATTTCATAACCAATACGAACGTAGCTCACTCACACTAACATGCGGGTGGCGAGGGCGCTTGCGGGTGAAAAACGGTGCGCGCGGGCGTGCCCTGCCTCCCCGCCCCGTGTACCTCCCTCTGATACCTGATTTTCTGTTGTGCGCAGCGAAATGCTGGCTACATTCAGACCGGCCTTAAAGATTGACAAAACACGGACTTTCACAGGCACAAGACTAGATTCAAGGAAGACCGCATCGGCTCCGGTCGCAGTCAAATCTAGTCAGGTATTTACGCCTAGGCTTTCCATTAAATTTGGTCTTCAAAATTTATAATATGTCGTTAATTTTTGGTGCCAATCTAGATAAAAAAAAACAGTTCCGACACCCCATTCAATCAGAGAGAAAATCAAGCCACGTAATAAGGAAACCTTCCTAGAGAACTTAAGCCTACTTTAATTTAATTTTAGGGAACCTGGGCCAGAGGTTGGTCTGTAAAAGAATAAGGTTGTTTAAAATAAACTTTTTTTGCTTATCTTCACCAAACAACTTGAACAAGAAGTGCCGTAGTGGGCGTTTATATCTTCAACAAATCGTGCCGGTTTTGAATCCATTCTTCGCCAATGACTAATGCACTAGTCGCAGTCAAGTTATTTTGTGGCTTTCGTCGTCATCGTTTCAGCCAAAAGACGTCCACTGCTATACTTAGGCCTAATGATTTCCACAGAGGCCGATCCTGGGCCGCCCGCATCCATCGTTTTTCTGCGACCATATCTAGGTCATCGGTCCAACGTGTGAGAGGCCTACCAGCACTCCCTATTTTGTGGCCTTAAACCACATTAATTAAGAAGTCAGCAAGTAAAACGAAATAATTTTTCTTGAAAAAGATTTAATTTCTATCAATGTATCTATTATATTGTTACAACTTTTATACCGCATCACATACTGGTGATTGCATAAAAATAGCACAGAATTTTGTAACACTTTTTAACATACGAAGAAAAACAAGGAGAGGTATTCAGGTGGTATAAAATATTAAATAAATAATTGCCACTATTTAATCGCAACAATGACTATAATGGTACCGCTACCGCTGTACCGCGCCCTAGGTATGTGCGGCGAGACGGGGGACGGGTTAGAAGAGCACCGCCGTGCGGGTAAGAAGAGCACCGCGCACATCGGCGCGGCCGGTACCCTCTCCCGCCTCGCCGCGCACATACCTAGGGCGCGGTACAGCGGTAGCAGTACCATTATAAACGACAGCTTACTTAATGTAGTAATAAATAAATAATTTAACATTATGCTATTTCTAATGACAAGTTATTTTAAATTAAATTCTAGCGATTCACCTAAGTTCTTACAGGTAAATATTTTCCGTTGCCCCTAATTTGAAAAAAAAACATTCAAAAAGAGGTAACAGAAGATTGTACTTATAATATTGTAATACTAAGATTTGTTTAACGTTTAATCGGAATTTACGTCGCTTGTAAAATAAAAGCTGTTCAAAGGTTAACACATATTTCCAGAAATTCCATCTAAACTGCAATTACTTTCAATTATTTACGTTACTGTTGTACTGTCTCGTTTGTTACAACTAAATTAAGGAGGCACAGAGGTTCTTGTACAATTCAATAGTTGGTCAAGGACATTTTCAATTAGCTAAACACATTTTGATCACTCATTCACACACGCAATATAAATATAAATACCATGGTCTATATACGTCAGTCTCATCACACTATATGTACAAATTTAGTAGATGTACGCAGTCGATTTGTTACGAATAAAAACGACTCTTTGAAATTATATGCGCCGTCGGTGGGTGAGGCCGAGGTATCGTCGCCACGGCAGCTGTTTTCTTCTTAAGCGTGGTAATAGGTCTTAATTTTAAGAATAAAACCGCAGATACGGCACATGAGCACAATAACGTAGCAAGCAAAGCACTCAGAGTTGCAGCAAATCCAGGCGTTGTCATACAGACCAGACCTGGAGTGGGCACCACTTTAGGAGCAGCACTTTCTTCGGAAGTATCCAAATTTAAGTCACCGGCTGAAACCACGCGGATGACTCTATTAACTCCGACTTCTTTTTCGGGTGAAGTTGCTCGCCTTTGCCTTCTCACTCTTCTTTCGTCCCGTCTCGCTTCGGCGCCTACTGTATACGCGTCGATTTGAGGCGGTCCGTATTCTGCATGCGGTGCGATCACATTAGGTCCTCCATCAGAGCATTGCTCAGGGCATCTGTATCGGCAAATCTGTATCGTACACTGGAAGTGTACTTCCATTGAATCTGGGAACTTAAACGCTTGGAAGTGTGCATAGGAAAGGACACTAGCACTTGCTCCGAAGTTCTTGATCTTCGTGAACCTTGACATCAATTTCGGTCTCGTCACACAGCCTCGCCTATCGACTAATTGTATAGGAGCTCGTTGACCGTCATGAGCCACGCAATCGCGGACAAGCATATCGAATTTGGCATCGTCATCCTTGATTGCAAGTACCATAGTCATGGTTTGTCCAATCTTTACCAATCCAGAAACTTCGGAAGCCCAAGGTCCTTTGCCGACTTGGATTTGCATCCAACAGCCAACATTATCACCAGCAAAGTCGGCTCTTACTACATCGAGCATGTCGACTGGGAACGGTCTGAATGTAACTGCTTTTTCGTACTGATCGTGCCATGTACATCTTAACTTTCTAGCTTGATCCCAAACTTCTTGCACTTGTGGGTCGTATTGTATCACTATGACGTTTTCGAAGTATGTACCGGCAGCTGCGACATCTCCTCTGTAACGTGGATCTCCACTTCCAGCAGTTCCACAAGCATGTGCTCCAATTTCGAAAGAGGCTGAAGTCCTCCCAAGATTTGGAGGCAAATGGACACATTGATGGTTTGAGTAATGTCCTTTGGAGAACACAATACCGAAGAATGGTTTATCGAAGCTCAGGAATACTCTCATAGCATTTTTCTCGCATTTGACGTCTAATGAGACTATCTTCGGCATATCAGGGGCAGGAGCGGGCCAAACATCTCCCGCGCCGCTGAAGACCTTGTCGCTGGCTGCAGTTTGCGAATCAGCTGGAGGTGCCTGCGGTTGAGGTCCTCGGAATCCTGAACCAATCTCGTTTTTATGATGGTTCACTGAAGACCCTATAGCGAAAGGTTTCGAATGAATCTGGTGATGGTTCTGGATCCTCGGAATTCCTGAAACATTAAAAAGTCATTTGAACAAAGTTGAATAAAAAAATATTACAGCTTCTAATGCCAAGTATTTATATGTGTATCAGATTTTTTAACATCTTCCGCATTCAAACATGCTACTACTTCTACAACTAAGCCCATAGACGACACACTGTTGAGTCAGTTGTCTTCCAGTTACATAACTTATGAGCCCTTTGCGCCACGTTGGTTTGGCACGGAATTTCGTATCAAGTTTTCCTTCTTGTGCGGCTAGGTTATCGGCGTAGTCGTTTCCTTTATTGGCTCTTACGACACCCTCATAATGTAATGGCGTGGTGACACTGTGTATTCGTAAACCTTCATTACTTGGATTTGTGAAGTAGATGGCTTTACAAATACAAACTCAATTAACACATGAATAAGGCAAAAACGGAGAGAAACTGCTTACAACCCTTAAACTTATTAGGTGTATAAATACTGGCTTTAAAGACAAAAATCATGGTCAGGGTGCATGGTTCTTTACTAGAATTCGAGTTTAATGAATTCTGACTTTGAACTTCAACAGAATGAGTCAGACGATTGTATCCGCGTATGAACGTGAAGTGGCAGTAAACTTTCTAGCATAAATTTGTGACTCAGTGACATCCAAACGAGGATGCATCGCTGATTATGTTAACAAATTGCTAGTAAGCAGGTCATCATCTATCCGTGTGGTGATGGGTTTAGAATACATTCTAGAGTCACCACCGCATTCCAACCTGAGGGTGTCGTAAGAACCGACAAGAGGAGGCTGAAAACAAGTGAAGGAAACCTTGAAACGGAACCCTGTGCCAATCCGTCTGGCCAGCGTGGCACAGTCGGCTAAGTGGCCTCAACTTAATGTGAAGAGGCCAAAGTCAGCAGGTCATTTATGGGCTGAGTAGTATCTAATCTATAAATCCTATTCTGGTTATTTGTGAGATTAAAGTTTTTTTTAATATATTTATAGTCACGGCTTTGTGAGTATTGCTTCTTAATTTTGGGTTATCTGATATCCAATGATGCATGAGTTTCTGAATGTGCTTTTAATCTTCCAGCCTGCACATTAACACAGACAGAGTCCGGAGCCAAGGGTACCCAACTGTATTTTCATTTAGATAAACGCACTCTACAGTCTAATTCATACAGAGAAGACACTTTTAGATACAATAATTCAACAATGAAGAATTCGGATACTACTTCTCTGGACCTAAATGACCCACTGCTGAGTTAGGCCTCCTCCCATTTTATGGAGGGTAATTATCCTACTGTGCCACGCTGGCCAGACGGGCTGGCACAGGGTTTCGTTTCAAGTTTTCCTTCTCTTGCGGCTAGGTTTAGGGCCTTGTCTTTTTCCTTTTGTCGACTCTTACGACACCCTCAGGATGGAATGGAGGGTGGTAATTCGGATACAATGACAGGTTATTAATTTTCTCACCTAATGGATGATGTGCCTGATGATGAGGTGGATTTTGGCGTCTGTTATGCGGAGGTGGCGCCGGTGGAGGAGGTCCATTGTACGCGTGGCTCGGACTATCTCTTTCTGCAGACTCCATGGCAAGCTGGTCAGACGAAGGCTCTGCGGCGCTGCTGGTGTCAGATCCAGAGCTACCGCCACCACCTCCACTCTCATTCGAAGATTGTTCACTGAGGGTACCACTCTGAAAAAAATAAAAAATAAATCAATTCCTTGTCGTTTCAGCCCATCAATGACCCACTACTGAGTCGGGCCTCCTCCAAATTCATGGAGGGAAATTAGCTTACTGTACCAAGCTGGCCACACGGATTGGCACAGGGTTCCGTTTCAAGGTTTCCTTCTCATACGACTAGGTAATCTGTCTCTTACGAGTCTTTAGTCTTACGACACCCTCAGGATAGTGTGGATTGGTGACATTGTGTATTCTAAATCCGTCACCTTGTCTTCAACTAATATGTATTGCTTGACAGTTGTTAACTGCTGCCTCGTTGGTTTAGGGGTTGGATGTGCCGCAATCGAACTAGGCGACTAGGCTAGACTAGAACGACTAGACTAGAACTAGGCGAACTCATTCATCATTTCACCCAAAAGACGTCCACTGATAGACATAGACCTCCCTCAAGGATGTCCACATTGCTTTCCGGCAACCTTAACCAGGTCGTTGGTCCACCGTGTGGGAGGCCTAGCTGCTGGTACGGCGGCAATTTTTTTTTGTTTTCGCTGGGGAAATGCTTGCCGGGACGCGAAATCCTCCATGTTCTCTGACATTACGATTATAGAGTAATGGAATTACTACTACATCCATATGTCATCCCACAGATGACTTAGCCAGTTTCATTTGGGGTCTGCTCCAATTACATGAAGTGATTGGCCTAATATGCTACGCAGGTCTAACGGGTTGGCACAGGGTTTCGTATCAAGTTTTCCTTCTCTTGCGGCCAGTTTATCGGCCTTGACATTTTCGGCTCTTAGTACACTCTAAAGGCGGAATGGGGTGGTGAAATAAAATAAAATGATCATAACCGTGAAATATGTATGTATTTACAAAAAAAAAGTATAAATAAATATCCTTGGACATTTCACACACCGCGATCTCGTCCCAAGCTAAGCAACTTAATGCTTGTGTTATGGTAACGAGATGGATGATAAACTACTTATATACTTTTTTTTTTTGTAAATACATACATATTATAGATAGAAATGACACCCAGACTCCGAGCCAGTGCCTCTGGTTTAGACAAAGACACTTGCCCGACCCCGAAATCGAACCCGGGACCCGTTGATCCACAGGCGGCACATCTAACCACTAGACCAACGAGGCAGTCAAATAAATTATTAGTATATTATTAGTTTATCAGCCATCTCGTTACCATAACACAAGCATTAAGTTGCTTAGCTTGATACGAGATGGCGCTGTGTGAAATGTCCAAGGATATTTAAATAATCATTTCCTGCAATGTGTAAAGATTGTGAAAAACCTAAGACATCATTATTCTAAATCCACCAAAACACGGCTACTTAAATTTAGTACTGATATTTTTAACCTACGAATTATTTACGTACGTGATATAATTCTGCCCTTAGGATAAAAAAGCAATGAAACCGTAAAAGTACTAAAAGATATTGATCTCGACAAACACTTAACACGTTATGTGTCGGAAATTTTCTAGTTTTGTTTCCCTTCGACCGCTTTCACTGAAACTGGTATTATTTTCATGTTATTTAATTCGACACACTGGCCTTTTTTCGTAGAACTCTATCAAAGGTAATACGACAGGCTTTTATTTATACCTATGCTTGATTTTATTTATACTTACGCTTGATTTTATTTATACCTACGCTTTCATACATAATTTTGTCTATGTTTTTAGTTTTATTGCGTGCTTTGCTATCGTTGTAACAATGTTATTAAAAAAGCTTCTTGAATTGTAAATGGTACTTCAACATATAATAAAAATTAAATAAAAAATTTAAATAAACCTCCGACACAATAACCTATAAAAAGTAAAAAATAAAAATAAATACTTCGCGTTGGGGGACCACTCCCACTTATTTATTACCTGACCCCTGGTCCCCCAACGCGAAGTATTTATTTTTATTTTTTACTTTTTAAAGGTTATTGTGTCGGGGGTTTATTTAAATTTTTAATTTAATTTTTATTTTATACTTTTTATAGGTACATACTTATTATAATGTAGATTTTGTTAAATTGCACGTGGTGCGCTTTCATTTGAGACCCCACTCGATTATATTTGCAGACATTCGATTACTCTTCCCCACTTTCACCCCTCATAACTTTTAAACGGCACACCCGATTTTCATCAAACATGTCTAAGAACACTTGCCCGTAACTCACCTTTCATACAAAAAAACTTTATTGAAATCGCTTCATCCGTTCGAGAGCTACGGTGCCACAGACAGACAGACAGACAGACACGTGAAACTTATAACACCCCTCTTTTTGCGTCGGGGGTTAAAAATACCACTGCGATCAAAACCCCAAAGAATACCAACGACATACAATGTATATTAAATATCTTATATGTATTTTTAAACTGAATACGTTCAGCCTAATAATTAGAACTAAAATAACAATTTAATTTCTGACCTCTTCATCTACTATTACTACCTACTATTCAGCCCACAAATGACCCACTGCCGAGTCGGGCCTCCTCCAGTTACATGGACGGTAATTAACCTACTGTGCCAGCTGGCTAGACAGGGTGGCACTTTCGTTTCTTTCTTTTGTGGCCCTTGTGGCTCTACATCTGTCCGATCCTCTATTTATTAATAAATAATTAATATTTTATTGCATTTCAATTTGTTTCTTATAACTATAAAGAAATTGGCAAGCACACGTTAACTTTTTAAAAATGAATTCCAATCAATTTGTCTACAAAAATAGATTTAAAGTGAAAGCCCATAATTTTCGGTTCGCATTTTAAAGTATAGTTCACATGAGCAAGTAAACTTGCTCTTTAGCAGCAAGTAGACTTGCAAAGTCGGGAATCATACTAACACGCTGTGTACAAAATTTCAGAAAAAACAAATCATTTTTTTTCCCTCAAGATGTCGCCAACTGTGACGAAAGTAGCAAAACTTGAGTAATAAGAACAAAAGTCCCAAGATGATTAATGAGACTCAAATTCCTAAGCTTGTAGGAAAATAATTACGGTAGTTATTTGGGAGGTTTCGTCGGAACACGTGTCCTTTTTTTATCTAGTTCAGAAAAACGTCGAGATCTAACGCATACTTCAAGATAGAACAATATTTTAAACACAGTACTGCTCTTTTTAATTAGATCTATGACCTTACTTAAAGGCTATAAGGATTTTATACACCCTGTATAATACATTGCAAGATGCTTTTTTAACCTCTGAGCAAAGGTGAGGCGAATACCTTCCTCCATCTCCTTCCATTAAAGTTTTTCATTGAAAGTAGTGATTTCTGTGTTTAGAATTAATTATACCTGAAAGTATATACTGTTTTGACTTTAAATACCGGTATAGCCTACATTTCTATTATTTGTGGGATTATAATGTCTGTATGGCGACGATTTTAGAATACAAAATGTTACCAACCCACACCATCCTGAGGGTAACGTAAGGGTCGACTAAAAGAGTGCAAGAAGCAGATCACCTACCCACAAGCGAAGGAGAACTTATACAAACCCTGTGGCAACCCGTCATGCCAACGTGGCATAGTAGGCTAATTTCCCTCTATATTTGGAGGAGACCTGACTCAGTAGTGGGGAATTTATGGGTTGGAATGATGATTGTGATATACTATTAAATGAATTACCAATTAGCTAAAAACTTTCTTTTCCCCAGATATCTATAGAATAAATCATCTAATGCTTAACCTCAGCTTTATTGTACAAAAAAGCGTTCTTGCAAGTTGTTGATGCAAGTTACAGCAACTATTTTATAGTCCAAACACAACATTAAATCATCCAATGTTCTCGTTTAAGAAAGTTTTCCGTTGTGACTGGTTTCGAACATTAAATAAACCGGCTGGGATGCTAAATAGTTTGATTTTAGACACAATATTTAAAGAGGGTGTGGCTTTTAGTTAAAAAAAATGTAGGTTTTCATAAGTGGAATGACATAGTTTATTGAAGAGAAAATATCCTTGCAGCCAAATTCGAAACGCGACGCTTAATAATAACTTTTGCTTAAGTGAAGCTTAAATTATGATGATTTACTTATAGATATTATACTATTTCATCATCATCATCATCATTTCAGCCAAAAGACGTCCACTGCTGGACATAGGCCTCCCCCAAGAACTTCCACAAAGGCCGGTCGGTCCTGGGCCGCCCGCATCCTTCGTTTTCCGGCGACCTTAACCAGTAACTTATACTATTTATTTATTTATATTTGACGACACGGTTGGCGCAGTGGTTAAGCGATCGACTGCTGCGCAGCATGTCGCGGCTTCGATTCCCGCACGGAAGAAATATTTGTACGACCTACAAGTATTTGTTCCGGGTCTGGATGTTTTCTATCTATAATATGTATAATGTATTTACAAACAAAAGTATATAAGTTGTTTATCATCCATCTCGTTACCATAACACAAGCATTAAGTTGCTTAGCTTGGGACGAGATGGCGTTGTGTGAAATGTCCAAGGTTACTTATTTATTTATACTATGGCCAGTCAATCTTAGTAGCGGAAATAAGAACAACTCTCATGATTTTATTTTCCTTTCAGACTATCATAGGACCTAATTGATAGAATATTTAGATAATGTCACATGGATAGAAAATATCTGTCAGAAGCAGGGGCGTAGGGTGCCTTGGTGGGGCCCCGTATAAAAAAATATTTGCCGTCCCGTAAGAGGGGTATTTCTCACAAAATAAAAAAAAATCTTCCAAAATTTTTTCAATCAATTTATATTAAATATTCACTCTCCTTGCCTTTTTTCGGCAAACTGATTTATTAAATGATTTATAGCTGATGATGACTTTAGATTTTCTAATGTTTCTGCCTCTGAAATAGTAAAAAAATTGGGAAGTTTCTATTAATTTTTGCTAACGCACGGCGGGGCCCCCATAGCCCGGGGGCCCCGTATAATTGATACGGCTGATACGGCGGTAGCTACGCCCCTGGTCAGAAGGCAATTTGGAATACTCCGCTACTACTACTACTATTCAGCCCATAACTGACCCACTATTGAGTAGGACCTCCTCTAATTACATGGAGGGTAATTAGCCTACTGTGCCACGCTGGCCAGATGGGTGGGCACAGGCTTTCGTATCAAGTTTACCCTCTCTTGCGGCTAGGTTATCGGCCTTGACATATTCGGATCTTAGTACACTCTTAGGGCGGGATGGGGTGGTGACACTATGTACTCTAAATCCGTCACCAGACGATACTATTTATTATACCGCTAATAAAATTATAATTTATACTAGCTGACCTCGCAAACCTTGTTTTGCCATGTAATTAAATAGGGGTTGATCGTAGGGGGGTGAATATTTAGGGTTGTATGTATTATTGCATGGGGTAACATAAAAAAATTACAAAAAAAAATTTTGTTTGGTGTACTCACCCTTAACCCTTGGGGGTGTAAAAATTTGATAACAACCTATTCTCATGCCTACTGAATATACATATGAAATTTCATCAAAATCGGTCAAGCCGTTTCGGAGGAGTATAAACACTAAAACTGTGACACAAGAATTTTATATATTAGATAGAAATCTTTTTCTTCATTACATCCATTCATTTCAACAAAATCTTTTGTCTCAGTGGGTGTCCTCCGTCCCCACATTCTAACCACATTTTATTAATAACCTATCACCAACTTTATAACACTCATTTGTTTCGCCTGCAGCAATGAAATTAGAAAGTATTGGCTCGGACAAGCAGATAGAGTTTTTTTTTGTGAACATGTGTTCGAGGGCTTGGAATAGGGATGGCTGTGTGAGATTGAACGGATATAGAATACTTAGTGTCAGCACCCCATTCCATCCTGAGGATGTTGTAAGAGCCGACAAGAGAAGGGAAACTTGATACGAAGACCTGTGACAACCCGTCTGGCCAGCGTGGCACAGTTGGCTACTCTCATTTCATTTGTCGGCTCTTACAACACCCTCAGAATGGAATGGGGTGATGCAATGTATTCAAAATTCGTCACCACACGGATAAATATGTTAAAAGTGTTTAATTTAAATATTACGTAATATGTGTCATAACTTAAGATATCCTTAATACATTTAATTGTTATAATTTATTTGACTGTTTTATTTGTTAGTGCTAAAAATCGACTGTTCCGAAGAACCTATCTGCAATATTGCTATTTTGAACTCTATTCTTCATATATCATCACTACATATTATGAAACAAAGCCGTTGTCGTCTGTCCGTCCCTATGTATGCTTAAATCTTTAAAACTACGCAACGGCTTTTGAAGCGGTTTTTTTAATAGATAGAGTGATTCAAGAGGAAGGTTTATATGTATAATACATCCATGATATTGGAGAGAAACACTGATAAATTTGAAGGTTCATCATTACATCCGTGCGAAGCCGGGGCGGGTCGCTAGTATCATATATTATGAAGTTCCAAATGGTCTCAAAGCATTATTGCAGATAGGTCTGTATTCTTCGGAACAGTCGAAATGGTTTAATGTCAGCATAGTGTTTAAATTCGTATCATTCGAAAAGGTTAGCCATCCTTAACGGACACTCGTATCTTCGAGTGAAGCCAGCAATTATTTGTAAATTGGATAACACGGATAAACGAGTGATACACATTATATAACTAGGCGCAAGAGAAAGTTCTTTCTCAGATTTGTATCTGGAATTGATTAAAGCATGATTCGGCCACGATAACAAATAATATGTTTGTGGTAATATTCGATATAAATAAATAAAATAAATAAAATATCCTTGGACATTTCACACAACGCCATCTCGTCCAAAGTTAAGCAACTTAATGCTTGTGTTATGGTAACGAGATGGATGATAAACTACTTATATACATTTTTTTTTGTAAATACATACATATTATAGATAGAAATGACACCCAGACTCCGAGCCAGTGCCTCTGGTTTAGACAAAGACACTGGCCCGACCCCGGAATCGAACCCGGGACCCGTTGATCCAAAGGCGGCACATCTAACCACTAGACCATGGCCGTGTGGTGACGGATTAAGAATACACAGTGTCACCACCCTATTCTGTGCTGAGGGTGTTGTAAGAGCCGACAAAAGGAAATGAAAAAGCCAAAAAGTTAAAGCCTTAAGAGGAGGAACGCGACCCAGTGGGTCATTAATGGGATGAAACGACGAAATCTAGATTTACTGGGTGTAACAAAACATCTATAGAGATTCAAAAAATTAGTTCTGTGTTTAAAATGCTTTTCTCTCTCGAAGTCAGAGATAAATACAATACATAGGTTCCTGTGATAATCAACAAACTAAAAATCGCTTTTCCTACAAGCTTAGTAAACCTCTATAAACTTACTCATCATCATCATTCATCATTTCAGTCCATAAATGACCCACTACTGGGTCGTGCCTCCTCCAAGTTCATGGAGGATAAGCCTACTGGCCCACGCTGGCAAGACGGGTTGGCACAGGGTTTGTTTCAAGTTTTCCTTCTTCTGCGGCAAGGTGATCTGCCTCTTGCGTTCATTTAGTCGACTCTTACGACACCCTCAGGATGGCATGGGTTGGTGACATTTTGTATTCTAAATCCGTCACCACACGGAAACTTACTTGGAATATATTTAAATGTTTTATTAATTTTCAGGCTTCGTTTTTCCTGAAATTTCTTGGTTTTTTTAATTCATCCTGTGTATATTTATCTCTTTTGTTATTGTATATTGGAATGCAATAAAACAAGCCCTAATTGATTAATGTTTACCAAACCGATCAGGTAGGTATCCATAACTGTGAGATGGCAGAAGAAACTGAACCTTTGTATTAGAGTTCAAAACAATAGAAATAACTGTTAAAGAAAAGAAAATTTAACAGAGTATGTCTTGAATCCAAATACTATAACCATTCGAGCTTAAGCAATACGAAGCTCATATTTCACTATAAATTTTCCGTTCTTACAAAGCTTGATCAGTGAATGAGGCCTAAGGGTGTGGTCCCACTGCCTCCGTGAATAAGGCTTAAAGGTGCGGCCCCAGTAGTAATCTGTGACGGCAAGTGCAGTGTGTCAATATGCGGTCGTTGATCTTGGCGCGCGCGCACTCATTTTACTTTCATTAAACCGCCAACACGCGAATCAGTACGAGAGGCTGCGAGAATTTTTAATCTTCTACACATTTTGTGTATGTTTATTTAACTTAACGATATTACAAAGAAAAAAAAACACTATTTTTATGTAAATGTAAGTAAGCGTCATCGATATCGTAAAATCTGGGCGTAAGAAAAGATGAAATTAATTGCAGATAAAAATGCGACGTATGGAAAAAGAAATAGAAACCGTTATTCCATGGTAAAATCCACCAGTCAGGTTCCTTAAGATACATTTTCATCCTCCATTCTTAATCTTTAAAGATTTCAGTGCTTAAATGTATTATACAGTGTTTTATGTGAAATGTTTGCCAGCTCTATGACTAATTTGTCTAGTCGCTGACTCTGAGCCATCTTATTTGTTGTAAAGTCTGAATTGACAAGATGATTACGGTGTTCCATATTTGAAATGAGTAATATCCTATGAAAAAGAAAATGAGCTGAAGTTATTCATTTTAGTTGGGTATTTTTTATACATCCATACTACAGGCTGATTTTTTTAGCGCGTATTGAAAATAGGTTAATAGCAACTTACTCTATTAAACTTAAGCTCTAACACGAGGTAGATAGGGTAAAGTGGCCAATTGTCGGCCACAACAAAGATGAGCAGGATTTCAAGTATAATGTATGTCGTGGTTCTAGGTCACATGTGAGGCAAGGCGTCGGGAAAGCTAGCTTTTACTTTTTCCGTGACACCTGTCCATTGTCATAAACCACTGACTTGTTTATCTGAGGGCACGGTAGTACTTTATTTGTTTCATGGCTGACCATTTCTACTGATGCGTTTTTAACGGACTTCCAGAGGAAGGGATTACGGCAAAAGTATGCAGGTTTGTAGTCGGTTTCAAATGGTTTTTATTGTAAACTAGCGACCCGCCCCGGACTCGCACGGGCTCAATTATGCATGTATTATACATAATTGGATTACTCCCACACGGTGGACCGACGTCCTGGTTAAGGTCGCCGGAAGGCAGTGGATGCGGGCGGCCCAGGACCGGCCTTTGTGGAGATCCTTGGGGGAGACCTATGTCCGGCAGTGGACGGCTTTTGGCTGAAATGATGATGATACATATAAACCTACCTCTTTAATCACTCTATCTATTTAAAAAAAGCCGCTTCAAAATCCGTTGCGTAGTTTAAAAAAATAAAGCATACATAGGGACGGACAGATGACAGCCACTTTGTTTTATACTATGTAGTGACTACAGTTTATTTAACCCTACACTAGGAATTAACGAAAACAAATGACACCTAGACCCGATCAAGTGCCTGTTTACTTAAACACTCTGGCTTGACCCCGGATTTGAACCAGGGACCTGTGGTCAAAAGGCGGCACATCAAACCACCAAGGTACGTATTTGATTAATAACGTACCTCATGGTGTAGTGAAATATCAAGATCATGAGATCCATATAACAAACAAGTATATCAAATCGGTAGTAGGCCGGTGGCTGGTGGTCCGTGTAGTTTAGAATATATAGTGTCACCAACCCATTACATGCTGAGGGGGTAGTAAGAGCCGAGACAGGCAAATGACTAAGCCGATAAACTTGATGCAATACTGCCACAGTAGGCTAATTACCCTCCATGTAACTGTAGGAGGCCCGACTCATCATCATCGTCTCTGGGTATTCTATGGGGTGGTGACACTATGTATTCTAAATCCGTCACCACAAGAACAACTTCACTGTTCTTGTTCAATATTGTTTACGATTAAGTTCACTAGCCTTCTTACTTCCACAGTAGGGTAAACAGGTAAATAGTGGACATAGACGGAACTGCTTGCGTCCGTCAGCGCGGCGCAGTGGGTCGGCGTATGCCCATATTTGGGATACCCGATAACCGTATTACATTGAAATGGAATTTTCCAGAGCATTTGACCGTGGTATACTGTTCCGTTTTCGGTATTCGATTTAATAAAAGAAAAACAGAAATGTTATTTTTATTTGAATGATTTTGTATTATATGATTGACTGATTGTCAATATCAAATATTATTAATAAATAAATAAATATCCTTGGACATTTCACGACATTCCAAGCTAAGCAATTTAATGCTTGTGTTATGGTAACGAGATGGATGATAAACTACTTATATACATAATTTTTTTTTTGTAAATACATACATATTATAGATAGAAATGACACCCAGACTCCGAGCCAGTGTCTCTGGTTTAGACAAAGACACTTGCCCGACCCCGGAATCGAACCTGGGACCCGTTGATCCAAAGGCGGCGCATCTAACCACTAGACCAACGAGGCAGTATTTCCTACCCATCGAACAGGACCTCAATTTATTAAATGAGAGAAATAAGCCTCCTGTGGTACGTAGTAAACTTGATACGAGACCCTGTGCCAACCCGTCTGGTCAGCGTGGCACAGTTGGCTAAATGGAGGTTTCCATGTAACTGTGGCAGTGGGTCATACATAATAGTACCTATGCTTACCTACTATAATGACAATTGGAAATACCAAATACATTTATTTATTTATTTAATATTGAAAAGTTTTGTAAAATATTAAAAACTATAAAGTAAAACTAGTAAAAACCACTTAAAATGTACAGAAAATAAAATATAAAGAAAAAGAGAAACTAAAGGAAAATTTAATTTTTAATAGGCGACGCATTCTCAGCGCTGCAGGTGTTTGGTACGTACCCAGAAGACTGGCGATATTTCCACGCTGGATGGCAAAACTGTCTCCTATATACCCTGTTCACGATAACTTGATCGGTTTGACAGATGTCAATTTTTCTGATCGACATAAAGGTATGATTCCGAACTACGCTGCACGTGCAGCAGTGCTGTCGCGGCACTACTGGTCCCCATACAACCGCCACATTGCTGCCTAGCTCGGAATTTAATCCCCTATAAGCTTTTAAAAATATTGTATGGGGACCAGTAGTGCCGCGACAGCACTGTTGCGGCAGTACTGCTGCGTGCAGCGTAGTTCGGAATCATACCTTTACTTTGCAATGACGAACAGTGATGGGAAAAAGATAATATCTACTAGTTCAAAAAATAACAATTTAAAATACTTGTAACTGTGACGAGATGGTGGCTGTATTATGTGTGAAATTCTTTATCACTTTTTCTTCACTTTATAAGACAATATATTCGAATAAAAAACATTTTCATTTTGAAATAATATTCGTTGGCTTTCGCACATTGAAATTTAACACTTTCAAAGTTATTATTTCCTTTCATGGTCTGAACCACCTATTTAAATTTGGCGGGAGGTCCAAAAATAACCTTGTAATATTCAAAAGGAACTTATTACGAATATTGACCCACCATCGCTTATCTACCCAATGTTTTATAAGTCTAGTGCAATAAATAATTTCACACATAATACCCCCACGCCTACTTGTCACAGTTACAAGTTTTAAAACGTTGTTTTTTGGACTACTAGATATTTTCCGTTTCTCATCACTAGCGCGTCTATCAAATCGCAACGCAAATTTTCTCCTAACAATGCTAACAATCTCCTAGTAACAGAAACTGTTGCCTAACACTGCAAACTGTCGCCTAACAATGCAAACTGTCTCCTAACAACGCAAACTATCTCCTAAAACACAAACTGTCTCCTAATAATACAAACTGTCTCCTAACAATGCAAACTATCTTCTAACAACACAAACTGTTGCCTAACACTGCAAACTGTCGCCTAAAACACAAACTGTCTCCTAATAATACAAACTGTCTCCTAACAACGCCAACTGTCTCCTAAACCCTGCTATCGCCGCTAAGAGACCAGCGCAACGCAACGCAAAAGTATCAACGGCTTACTCATACGACATCCGATTAGAAAATCATCGATTAAGCTAAACGATTCGAACAAATTATAGTAATTTTGCGCGAAAATAGCTCTCAAACGGTGGACGCGGTGATTTCTCGCGGTACGCCACTGATGCACCATAAGAGGATAATGTGCCGATTAAAAACTATTAACTTTCCAAGACCTGGCTGCAGTTCTGATACAAAAAAATCATGACAGGTTAATTGATACAAGTATGAATTAATATTAATTCGTTTGAAATTCTAAACTATTAGATCAGCCTGTAAATGTGCTGTGAGTCAGGCTTCCTCCCAATTCATGGATGGATCTTGGAGGCCTCTAGTGTGACACGCTAAAATCAAAATCAAAACTCATTTAATCAAGTTCTTTTGACAGGTCAAACAAAAAAATAAATAATTAAAATTTACCATTTAAAATTAATTATTTACCATCTACCACCGGTTCGGAATGCACCTCTACAGAGAAGAGCCGGCAAGAAACTCTGTAGTTTTTTTTTTAGATCGCCATTTGGGTACAAGACTGGTTTTAAGACAGATTTGTGAGAGCAAACTCGCGCAATAGTTCCAAAGGGCCAAACTTCAGCCAGATCTAGTCGACAATAGTAACCTTGTAATGCCCGAGCCAACCGACCCCCAGCAACGGCACCTGTTCACAAGCATGACGCATGCGGCAGCCATCGCCCTCCTCAACCATATTGCTAGATAGGCGTGTTAGTATAAATTAATACTACTGCTGAGTCCGGCCTCCTCCAATTACACGGAGGGTAATTAGCCTACTATGCCACGCTGGTCAGGCGGGTTGGCACAGGGCTTCGTATCAAGTTTTCCTTCTCTTGCGGCTAGGTTATCGGCCTTGTCATTTCCTTCTGTCGGCTCTTACGACAGCCTCAGGACGGAATGGTGTGACGCTATGTAGGTATTCTAAGCCCGTTACCACACGGACCGAAACGAAACGAAATTCTAGATACTTTAGTTATATTTTAGCTTTGTGCGATTTTTATATAATAAAATAGTGGCCCGCCCCGGCTTCGCCCGTGCAAAGCGGGGGTGTGTTATACATATAAACTCGTGAACTTCCTCGTGAACCACACTATCTAATAAAAAAAACCGCTTCAAAATCCGTTGCGTAGTTTTAAAGATTTAAGCATACATAGGGACGGACAGAAAACATCGACTTTGTTTTATACTATGTAGTGATTTAAACAGCGGATTTTTTACTATTATGTTTTTTAGTTTCGTCGAAGAGACTAGATGATAGTTACCTAAAATATGAAGATACTGGTAAAACTATAGCTTAATATTTTTTTTGATAATGGTAGTAGCGGTGTTGGGCTTAAGGTTAATTGAAATTGATAAATAATAACGATTGTAGCTATTATTGCAATCTATGCTTGGGTTGAACCAAGTGATAAATTTAACAAGTTTGGATGATTGTAAAACAATCAATATCCGCGGTAACTTCCCAGAAATGATATATGAAATAAATAAATTATTTACTGGAAAATAGGTTGAAATAATAAAAGCTACAATCGTAATTATATAACAATTAATAAATAAATATCCTTGGACATTTCACACATACGTACGTATGATAGATAGAAAACACCCAGACCCGGAACAAATACTTGTAGGTCGTACAAATATTTCTTCCGTGCGGGATTCGAACCCGCGACATGCTGCGCAGAACTGAATAAGTCGAAACGTCTCGTTGAAACGATTTCACATTTTTTCTTATAAGTTTGTCTACCAGTTTGTCGTCGGTATCAGTCTATAGAACCCCATTTATGTATTAATCACACTATTTTACCCAATGTAAAAATGATTCTGGTATAATGTTACTGCCTACCCATTAACTTTTAGAACCGTGAGTAAGAACGACCTACTTTCAAGGCGTCGCTCTACTAATTTTACTATGATACGGTGTATTATATTCACATGTTTATTTTCATCAATAAAACCGGTACAGAATTAGGTTACAGTGGATAAGATGGTTAATAATTCATAGGTTTGACCGCTATTATTCTCGTATTTAGTGGATTGGAACCTTATAGTTGTGGTAGAGTTTAGTAACTTTAAAATCTCTTTTATATTCAGGTGTTATGTTAGATGTAAAGTTTAGAAAACTTATAATAAAATTGAAATTGAATTAGATTTTTTTGTGTGCCCTATAGACTTTAAACTATACTATTTTGCGTTTCACCCAGACTATAATAAAGCAGTAATCTAACTTCGCAGTGACTTATCAAGCGCTACACTCACACAGGCGTTCGGGTAGCATGCAAATAGAAGACATTATTTGAAAACGTGTCATATGGGACACGACGTCACCTCGCAATGAATCGTCACGATCTCAGCATGGAAATACACATATTACGTATAATTTGAACGTACACGATTCGACGTGAACAGTCCAAGATTTTGTTTTCTAATTTCAAATTTAGCATACACGGTCTAGCTTTCATGTTGAACACACATTTGTAAGATGAATATACATGTTGCACATACACGAAAGTTAGTCTATACGTCATTTGAAATTAGAAAACAAAATCTTGGACTGTCAATCTGCGTTCTACGTTAAAATTATAGGTAAACCATGCTACTGGATAGCCAACACTTGCTTACGCACATGACAGCCATCACCCGCCTTCAGTACACAATAGAACGCCTTTCTATTGGTTTAACTAATAAGGTATCGAGTACGTGCGGCGATTAAATGTTTACCGCCCATTACCATAATTGGTAAGTATTTTTATAAGGACGCACTGCTGCTTGAAAACAAATAAACACAATATGAATCCGTGCAATCAATAAAACAAATAAATCAGAGTTCTCGCAAATTCAAATCTTTATGTACTAAATGTTACATTACGCTCGTCGGTCTGGGAGGTAGTATTGTAATGTAATGATCAAAGACGAATCTATAATGTTACATTACACGCGAACGCTCGTCGGTCAGGGAGGTAGAATTGTAATGTAATGCTCAAAGTCGAACTGTAATGCTCAGTTCTCCTCCCTCACTGATGTAATGCTCGACTCTGTAACGTTACATTACACGCCAATGCTCCCGGTGAGGGAGCGCCCTTAGATTAATATTTATATTTATAATTAGTACTGGCCTGACATTATCGATCTATTGTAAATAAAGTCCATTTGAATTAGCATTAAAAATTAAAGTATTAGGAAGTATATTAATCTTACCAGATGAAGTAAAAGCAAAACTCCTATTGCCAATCCCCGTCGCTGCCGCATTTTTAACTGTGGACAATAAATTTTAGGTAAAAAATACAGGTTTACAATTTTGGTCAGTTTTGTACATTTTACAAACGTAGAATATCTGCAAATTTGAAATGCCAATATAATTTTGTGGGAACCGTAATATTGCACTAAATATTGAAGTTAGGCAGAAAAGTCGCCCATCAATTAGGAGGCGTCGTGACACAAAAATGGGTCATATAATATATAGGCTGGGATAATACCGTTAATTAGAATTCAGGTTCTCCAAGGATTTCCGCAAAAGTCGGTCCTGAGCCGCCGGTATACTTCGGATTCCAGCGGTCATATGAAATTTATTAACCTAATGTCTAAAAGTATGATTTTTCTCTTTATATTTATGTCTACGTTCTAACTTATGTTGAATGTTCAAACAAGTTTAGGACGTTCGTCTTTAAACATACCCGATAGCAAAACACTTTCTCAATTACGTGCTAATGCGTATAAATTGAGATTATGTACCACAAACATTTTAAAATGTCTGTCTAGTCAAAGATTCGTCGAATTGAGCGACAATGAAACAATAAGTTATTATGTAATACTTTTCTGGATAACACTTTAATTACAATTCTTTACACTTTTTATATTTCTTTACTATGATGGATTCCACAAATAGAATATTAAATTTTTTACATTATGCTGCATGAGCAAAGAATTCGATCTGCCAAAATGATCTTTAATTTAACAGCTTCTAGAATTCTCCGAAAGGCCATTAGGGTTAGTGTTTGTAAAAAATATTAAATCTCTAGACCATATTTCAATCAGACGCGTATCCTTATCGGAACCTCAATCTAATGCGAACTTTATTTTGCACGATTTGCTTGTTAACGTTTCTCAGTGTTTCTCAAACTGGGTATGTGAAAGAACTCAGGTCTCTAGTGCACAATTTAGTAGAATAGTAAATAAATGTATGGTGTGTCTTGTCAATGTCAATCTCATAGATTTCTTTTTCTATTTACCAAAGCTTACGTTTCGAAAGTCACTTGCCTAGGCCCCCTAGTCTGAAATGCAATATACGTGAATCATCTATTTCTTTAGTATGAATACAAATATTACCAAGAAAAACTTTTTTTAACTTGACTGCCTTGTTGGTCTAGGTATTGGATGCACCGCCTTCGGATCACGGGGCCCCAGGTTCGATTCCGGGGGCGGGCAAGTTTCTTTGTGTAAACCAGAGGCACTTGCTCTAAGTCTGGGTGTCATTTGTGTTCGTGATTTCGTGTTTGTAAACTGCCCACTCGATACAGGTTATAATATCTAATGCAGGGGATTCGTTTTAATAAAAAAAATCCATATCGTATACGAAAAATACCGGTTTATTAGTGTATTAGTTAGTTTATTAGTATTCTATTCTAGTTAAAATTACTATAAATTTTATTAAATAATTTAAATTGCGTCGAAATGATACGTGGAGTTCAGGAACAAAACGGAAATTATAGTATCAGTTTTCTTGAAAGCTACTCTAAAACTTATTTAGCTTAAAGGACTAATCACTTTTGATTGAGATGATTGAATCAATGAATTAATTACGAAGAAAGGCCACTAGGCTTTTATACCTTCCTGCTACTACCATATTTAAGGCAGTATGTATAAGTTGGTTAAAGTCTTCACTCTCTTTTGGAAAATTATTTCATTCTAAATCATTAATAACAATAGTTATTTGTTATACAAGAGTGCAAAGTTACTTTTTAACCGCGTGTTCAATTTTGATGACCGAGCAAGCGAAGGATTCTAAAATTGAATCACGAGCGTAGCGAGTGATTCTAAATTAGAATCCTGAACGTTAGCGAGGGAATCAAAAGAGCACGAGGTGAAAAATCTTTGCACTCGAGTGCAACACGTAACTTTTCATTCCACCTCAGCGAGGAAATGACTAAATGCAAAAACAAACGTTTACAATCACAAGATAGGTACACTTTTATTTCAGTTTAGGTATTAATTACTACATTATGACAGGTAAGTATTACAGAATAATCTTTACTTTATTCTCTAGCGAATAAAAACGGCTTTTGCACTCAGATATCGAAGAGCAAAAATACTTTATTCTCTAGTGAATAAAAACGGCTTTTGCACTCAGATATCGAAGAGCAAAAATACTCTTTCCGAGATGGGGGGATGAAAACGCAATTTATGTCATTCCGTCACTGAAACCCGTAAAGTCCTTCATTGAGGACGTAGTGTATAAAGTTTTTTTTTATGTTTTGAAAATAGAAGCTTTTCATCCTAGAATGAATCTCGCAGTCGCCGTGATATATGTAAAGTCTACTGATATTAATATTCTAGCGAAATAACACCTTATGGCAAATATAATGATGGTTGAAAACCACTTGACTAGACGCATAAATAATGAAGCTCCCTGCATTAGAAACTGCGAGTTCAGGGGTGATTGGGTCAGCCAGTTTCATACGAAGTGAAAAGGAATTCATTTCCCTTTTGTTCCAGCAAAAAGACGTTTATATCGCCATATAAGAAAGTTTCAATATGGTCATCATACTCGAATTTGAATTAGTCTCTTTACCGGTAAGATGGGTCTCAAGGAGCAGACTGACGTATTTCCAAGTTAGTTTTGGGACCTAGTTCATACCGGAGCCGACCCCACATTACACACTACCTGTGTCGACTGCTCTAGATGTTCGAATGGTAGTAACTGGAATTTATGGCTTTACATGACTTCCAGTACCCGGAATAATGATGATCTCCACTCTATAAACTAGCCGGTAATTTAAATATATTTCCTTCCTAGCTGTCAACGATCTCTTAATAAAATACAAAGTAATAGGCTGAGAAGAACTGGCAAGAAACTCAGAGGGCTTGTCATTGTTTTTATTACTATTATTATTCCTGGAAATCGTTTATATGCTGCATGTTTTTCAATAGGACTTTTACAAAAATGCAATGCAAACAGACAGTTTACCACCAAATAAGACAGTTTCCTGCAATCAAACAAAAAACAAATCATTTATGTGCCACACTATAATAATATGCTAGGCTTACTGATGTTAAGCAAAATTAAAATTAGAATTTTGATTCGGATGTTTGCTCAATTATTGTATAATGAAGTATGCAACCGCCAAACTTTCGTTTTCGAAATTAGCAATCACTTAGAGTTTGCACGCAATGAACTTTCAATTTTCGTTTTCGCGATGACTTTTTTTTTTTTTTACACAACGCCATCTCGTCCCAAGTTAAGCAACTTAGCTTGTGTTATGGTAACGAGATGGATGATAAACTACTTATATACATTTTTTTTTGTAAATACATAAATATTATAGATAGAAATGACACCCAGACTCCGAGCCAGTGCCTCTGGTTTAGACAAAGACACTGGCCCGACCCCGGAATCGAACCCGGGACCCGTTGAATCACACATTTGTTTTCAGTTTACTTGATCTTATCTTATCTAGGGAACTTTCCGTGTGCTGATGGATTTAGAATAAGGACATAATATGTTCATCCTGAGGGTGACGTAAGAGCCGACTAAAGTAAATTACAAGGCAGAGAACGGCTAGGTTCTCTGCCTTGTAATTTATTTACCAGTGAGGCCAGCGTGGCACAGTAGACTCACTGCTGAGTCGGGCCTCCTCCAAATATGTGGAGGGAAATAAGCCTACTGTGACACGCTGGCTAGACAGGTTAGCACGGTATTTCGTATCAAGTTTTCCTTCTTTTACGACTAGGTTATTGGCCTTGTCATTTCCATTTGTCGGCTCCCTCAGGAAGGAATGTGGTGGTGACACTATGTATTCTAAATCTGTCACCACACGTAAGAATTGGTAATTAATGGGCTTGAATCAACACTACATAGTATAAAACAAAGTCGCATTCTTCTGTCCGTCCCTATGTATGCATAAATCTTTAAAAATACGCAACGGATTTTGAAGCGTTTTTTTTTAATAGATAGAGTGATTCAAGGGGAAGGTTTATATGTATAACCCACCCCCGCTTTGCACGGGCGAAGCCGGTGCGGGCCACTAGTGATGAAATAAAGGTAAAAAAACATTGATTACTCAAAAATAAACCATTGATATATTTATTATGAGAATTACGTAACATTCCACAATAGTAAGGGATTGCTCGTATGACACACATTTTGAATAAACATTATGACGATTCTATCCTGAGCGTAAATACCCTAGGGCAGCTAAAATAACTGGCCAGGTAGAATCTAGCCAAAAGAGAAGAAAGAATTGACCGAAACACTGTGGTAATTAATCTAAGTAGTGTGGCACAATATAAAATAGGCTTATGTTTGACTTCAATCTTGCGTGATGGAAGGCGAAGATGAGTCCTATGATAGTACACATTTGCCTACCAGGTGTAATTATAGGTTCATTATAAGGGTCATAATTATAGGTCACTTATAGTTTGAGGTGAATAATTAATGAATGATGATATGAAAACATTGTACAGGGTACTAAGTTCAGTAAAACAATTACATTAGGTACCTGACTGAATCACTATCCTATTCACTATCACTACTTATTATAAAACAAAGTCGCTGTCGTCTGCCCGTCCCTATGTATGCTTAAATCTTTAAAACTACTCAACGGTTTTTGAAGCGGTTTTTTAATATATAGAGTGCCTCGTTGGTCTAGTGGTTAGATGTGCCGCCTTTGGATCAACGGGTCCCGGGTTCGATTCCGGGGTCGGGCAAGTGTCTTTGTCTAAACCAGAGGCACTGGCTCGGAGTCTGGGTGTCATTTCTATCTATAATATGTATGTATTTACAAAAAAAAATGTATCTAACTAGTTTATCATCCATCTCGTTACCATAACACAAGCATTAATTTGCTTAGCTTGGGACGAGATGGCGTTGTGTGAAATGTCCAAGGATATTATATATTATTATTAATATTATTCAAGAGGAAGGTTTTTAAGTATTAAGCATGCATAATTGCGCCCGTGCTCGAATGCATTTCTTGCATTTCTTATTTTGAATAATAAAGGACTACTACTACCATTACTACTCAGCCCATAGACGACCCACTGTTAAGTAGGCCTCCTCCAGTTACGTGGAGGGTAATTAGCCTACTGTGCCACGCTGGCCAGACGGGTTGTCACAGGATTTTGTATCAAGTTTTTGTAAACAAGAACAATAATTTAAAAAAAGCAACTACAGAGTTTCTTGCCGGCTCTTCTCTGTAGATCAGCCTTCCGAAGCGGTGGTAGTTTCGGCATGAATGTGAGTGAACATAGGGATTGTGAGCGATCAGGGGAGATGGAGGGATTGCAGGAATGAGGAGTTGTGTGTGAAAGGTGTGAATGTAGGTATGACGACTGATAGGTGTGTGTGGAGACTACCACCTAGTGCGGGACAGGGGCCGTAAGATGATAATGGTGTTTATAAATATGACGATTTATAAGAAATTTGTGATGTAATAAATAAATAAATGTAAAGTTCCTTTTGAGTTTGAGTTTATCATATAATTTTATCAGCTCTTACGACACCCTCAGGATTTAATAGGGTGGCGACACAATGTACTTTAAATCCGTCACCACACGGAATCGTCTACACTACAATCTAATTATAGCTTTTCAGGCCGATAGCGGATGGAAGAAATAAAAAATGTTGACATGTCAATGTGGTTCTTTCATTGACCAGCAACAAAAACCTGCCCGCACAGAGTTGCTTAATTGGCGGTGCCGCGAAAGTAAAGACGTGGTCACACCGCAAGTTTAATCACCGATTTTGGGCGTTCCTGCCCAGCAAGACGTATTCGGGGCAAGTGGGCCGTGGGAGCTATGGGCGAAAGTACATAATACATATTATACTGGAACTCTTTGTGCATAATACTTTAGATTTTTTGGTTTCAGTTTTCGCTCGAGAAATATGCGGACACAGTGCCTAAAGGGTATAACAAAAATCATACGAACATCTGACTTGTCCAGAGTGAGAAAAGAGACATCTCCTTTCTCACTCTGGTCAGGTTGTAACAAAATACCTATGGCCATAACGAAATAATCTATTACTTCTATTACTAATATATAAAGCTGCAGAGTTTGTTTGTTTGTTTGTTTGTTTGTTTGAACGCGCTAATCTCAGGAACTACTAGTCCGATTTCAAAAATTCTTTCAGTGTTAGATAGTCCATTTATCGAGGAAGGTTATAGGCTATATTTTATTTTCAAAAGAATTAGGGATCCGTATGAAAATTGCGATTTTGTAAGTCAAGGTGTAAAATCGAAAACCTATTTATGCGTGCGCTGCAAAAACGATTAACAATAGAACAAAATGAAGTACTACGAGTTTGTAGGTCTTATTAAAATCTACAAAAAAGTCCGCGAGAGCACATATCTAACTATCATAGTTTAGTCACAATAACCACTTTTATATTCATAAAAAAAAATGCATTGAGATAAGCACGGGTTCGAAGTCCACGCGAGCGAAGCCGCGCCCAAAAGCTAGTCTATAATACCACGGATAAGATCTAAGTGTGAAAAAGGTTTAGGTAAAATCTCCCTACTTCTTTCAAGAAATATAATATACAGGTGTAAAAAAATAGTGGCCGTCGGGTAGCCATCTGAGGCGCGGAAATATAGCATGTCGAAATGAGCTGTGTATACATTTGCATTTCTTTTTTGAGTATAATGAAGAAATCAAAATTTTTGACTAAGCAAATTATTCTATCACAAAACTTGTTTTTCCATCAGAAAACGGCTGCCTTTATGTTTTTTTCTCCTTGTGGTGAAGGATTTAGAATACATTGTGTCACCACCCAATTTCATCCTAAGGGTGTCGTAAGAAGAAGAGAAGGAAATCTTGATACTAAACCCTGTGCCAACGCGTCTGGCCAGCGTGGCACAGTAGGCTTATTACCCTCCATGTAGTTGGAGGAGGCCCGACTCAGCAGTGGGTAATTTTTGGGCTGAGAAGTAGGAGTAGAAGTGATGTTTTTACGTTTTACATAGTTCACTAGTTATGGCACTTTAATCACCAACGAGGGACTAAAGGAAAAAAGGTTAACGTGCCTGGAATTATGAACACAGCATCTCTAAGAGAAGTCCTAGAGATCCCTTCGTTATGGTTATATGGTTTTTGTTATATCTTGTATACGTATAGTGGTCGAGCACGGTGAGAATGCAGCCTCAGAACCGGCAGTTGTTGATGATCCACACAAAATACGGTACGATCGCCGTTTATTTGCAGATTAACAATTAATAAACCAATTCATTTCGTTTTTATTGTGGAACGGTTGATCTCCCGCCTTGAGGTGTTCGGCAATTCAGTATTATGGTAAAATAACAGTGACTGCCACTTTTGATTTATTGTTCATGTCCAAAAGTATGACTTGAGCGAGCGTAGTAGTCAGTATTAAAGTTATTTATACATTGAGTCTTTATTTATGTGTCTATTCACACATTTGCCAGCGGGGCCCAGTAGCCTAATTTCCCTCCATAAATTCGGAGGAAGCCCGACCCATGGGTGATTTATGGGCTGTAACGACGAAGACACACATTTAAAGAAATTTATTGTTTACTGTATTTCATTTATTAATATCTTCTACCCGCGAGTTTATCCGCGCGGTTAGTTATTATGGGCTCCTGAAAAATACATTTCAGAGAATTAGCTTAAGGAAACAGACAGACAAAATTGTAAAACAATACTTATAAATATATATTGCAGCAATATGTTACCTAAGACTGCTACGTAATTTATCTGTTCATGTTTTAACCAATGTATTACATTTAATTTATATTACTTTACATTCTTTTTATATGAGGTATTCCGTGTATTAAAGAAAACAAGTACATAATTAAAAAAAGAATGACCAACATTCCAATGACGGTTGACATAAAAATAACGCAATTTAAATCATAAGAATTCGTTTGAAGTAGGTAATTCAATTTTGGGAAGTCATTATTACTGGCTGCTTTAAGACGGGCCGACAAGTTGTAATAATCATTACCCCAGCGAAAAGTCAGTAGGTGAACTCGGAAATATTGTCGAAATATTTCTGCATTCATTTGTGACACCCTTTGTAATGATAATTTCTGTTTTTTTTTTTTACAATAATTGAATCCTGTAGTTGTAGGAAATTATTTCTTAATGGTTCTGACCGTTTTTTTTCGTTAGGAAATTATTTCCTGCAATGTGTAAAGATCGTGAAAACCTAAGATATCAGAATCCTGAATTGTTAATAAATTTCGACGCCAGTGTAGAAGGTTGCTAAGTACACGTCTAATAAAATAATAAGACCGTTTTACCAAATATATGCTTAGCTGGGAATAAACGATTTGATTTGACTTTGACATTATATGGCCCAATGGTATATTGTAATTATGAATATTTTGTTTCAAAGTGTTTATTTTTAATTTATTTAACGTTTTTTAACCCCCGACGCAAAAAGAGGGGTGTTATAAGTTTGACGTCTGTCTGTCTGCGGGCGAGTGTTCTTAGACATGTTTGATGAAAATCGGTTGAGCCGTTTAAAAGTTATGAGGGGTGAAAGTGGGGAAGAATAACCGAATGTCTGCAAATATAATCGAGTGGGGTCTCAAATGAAAGCGCATCACGTGCAATTTAACAAAAGTAAAAAAATAAATACATCGCGTGGTGACCAGGGGTCAGGTAATAAATAAGTGGGAGCGGTCCCCCAACGCGATGTATTTATTTTTATTTTTTACTTTTTAAAGGTTATTGTGTGTTTAAATTTAACTTTTCTTTTTGTAGAGTTGTTGTGGTGACTTAATAGAAATATTTTATACAATTGGTAAGAAATCGTTTTTGTCATGGTTCACTGTTGTGATGATGGTGGTTTCCTAATAATATTAGAATGTGGCAGTAGATCGAAGATTATTAAGGATGTTTTAGTACCCCGAATTCACTTTTTACGTATAATCTCTCTTTGGCTTATGCAGTCCTTTTTTGTCTTAATGGTGTTCGTGTGATCACATGGTGGTCGTGATTTAAAATACATAGTGTCCCACCCCATACTAACCTGAGGATAAGGATACTAAGCTGCAAGAGAAGGAAAACTTGATACGTAACCCGGTGCAAACCCGTCTGAATTGCGTGGCACAGTAGGCTAATTACCCTCCATAAAACTGTAGGAGGCCTGACTCAACAGTAGCTAAGTAGTAGTAGTTGTCCTTTTTTATTCAAAACCTAACAATGTGGACCTACCTAACGTAATTGTTTTACTGAACTTATTACCCTGTACTATGTTATGATCTGTGGAGACGAATCTCACGGCGGCGTGCGCGCACCCACTCGTACGTACCTGTAACTTTCACTGCGGACTTGACACGAATAAGCCCTTCGCCGACTGTTGGTTGTACAAACACTTTTTACATCAAAATTAAACCAGCTCTAGCATTTGTGTCACAATTAAAACGTATGTTCTACTACACGTGGAACCGGATTTCCGGTACATTTTTATAAAGAAACTGGCAGTAACCTGCCGCCGCGCCCGCTTGGATTTGGTACTCGATCAAACCTCTTTACGCGAAACCCTACCTTTATTTCATTGAAGTAGCGTAAAGCTAAGACTATGAAAGTGTGGTGCCGAATTTAGAATACACAATGTCCCTAACCCACCCCACCCTAAGGGTATTAACACAAGAGGCAGTTCACCTAGCTACAAGAGAAGTAAAACTTGATACAAACCCTGTGCCCATCTTGCCATGCGAGAAGAATAATTGACAGAACTTGAGTGAAAGAACAATAGACAAACACAGACTCTGATTACGTCAGAAGAAATGTAGGAATAAAAAAAGACATATTTCCAGCGTGGCACAGTAGGCTTATTTCCCTCTATAACATTGGAGGAGGCACGCTCAGTAGTAGGTAATTTACGGGCTGAAATGATTATGAAATATTATTTGTAATATCTTACTGTGAAAGTGACGTCAAAAACAGAGACACGCGAATTATAAACATATCTATCTTCCCAGAAATTTATATCCGGTTGTCCCAACAAAGTCATTAATATTATTTGAAAGTAAACTCAACAAATGGCATGGTTGAAATAGAATATCTGCTTACGTACATGTTATTGAATAAGTCAATTGGCTGTGCCGTGGAGATGGGTAAAATATTGCTGATAGCTTGTGTTGCGAAATATAAAATGTATTTACACTTCACTTACAAATCAATGACACGCAGCCTTTTTTTTCTTGAGTTTTATATTTTATTATAACCAAGAGATCTCATTTGTTGAATACCAGAGATAATAATTAGGTGGGAGTTAGGAATTTATTATCTGAGAAATATAATTTATTTTCAACTATATTTACACCACAGTGTTGAACTCTCTGTCAAGCTTAGCGTCTACAAGCAGGCATATTACTATGAGGATCCGATGATCTGTTCAGTAAAACAAGGTTAAAATAAAAATGCAAAATATGTGGTATAATATTGTTTTTTTAATATTCTATACCAAACAAATAAGCGTGCGTGAAAGTGTGACAAAAAAACTAAAATACAAAATTCCTACGTAACAACAAATCAAAGTGAAGTCTAACTACAGTATAAACATTTCAACCTAAGGTGGTTCATTTATCAACGCACTAGATCTTTCAGTTCAGTGACCCGTCGTCCGCGCATGCAATGAAACCGAAAGTACATTACAACCGACATCAGATCTGTGCTCAATGTTTAATCATGTGGACATTTTGAATATTAATGACATAGACATAATAGTCGACTTATCTTGGGGATCTTGTTAGGACTGTCAATTGTCAAGTCAATGGATCCGGCTTGGGACAATCTGACTTCATTAGTCATAGTGAAACAGATAAAAATGACAGACTTTTATATTTCCTTAAGCAAAATGTGCAGTTCTATCTGATACCAAAAATGCCACTGCTCATATTAGTTAGGTACGTTTTTTGTAGGATGTGATAAACGGTTATGATAGTTTTGACACGTGATTTGATTGAAATCTTGTGTTTTGTTTTACTATCACAGTTAAAAACAAAATTATTACATTTATTTCAATGTAATAACCTATTTCACAAGTTTTATGTGGCTAACTTTGTACTACCCACATTTAGTTTCAGACTTAGGTACCCATAATGTTTATTTTTGAAAAGGTAAGTTTGGCTGATTGAACATCATCGTCATTTTATACCATAAAGGAGTCGCTACTGACTCGGGTCCACTAGAAATTCATGGAGGGAAATTAGCCTACTGTGCCACGCTGGCAAGACGGGTTGGCACAGAGTTTCTATCAAGTTTTCCTTCTCATGCGGCTAGGTCTGCCTCTTATGTTCCTATAGTCGCCTATATCTACACTCTCGGGACAGTATGGATTAGTGACATTTTGTATTCTAAATCTGTCAATGAATAACAAGCAAATGTTACCCACCGTCTCTTTGCTCACCGACGAATCGGATCATAATAGATACACATAAATCACCCTGATTGACTGTACGTAGTCGCTTGCTCAAAATATCGCTTACGTTCGGAAACGAGAATATCTCATCAAACAACACTCCCAAAAGAAAGTCATTGTTGACACTTTCACCAAACGTGTCACTTCTAGGATGACGAGGATCTGTCTATGAGTTGCGTGACATGCGTGTAGAGAGAGAAATATTGCGTTACCTAATCGTGCGTGCGACGGAGATCGCAAATAAGCGTTACGATTTTGACCGCCAATCTGCTGCGGTCAACAGCACTTGGTTGATATTTAAAACTTTTGCTTTCGCCGAGCTATTTAGAGAGTACGTGTGATTCAATTGGCCTTCATCTGCATGCCACTATCATGACGCTTTGCTGGTTCAGAGGCTTCAAACTCTACAAGCAGAGTGTTGAGATTCGATTCCGGGGTCACGTACATGCTTTTGTTTAAGCTAGAAATATTTGCACGGGTCCAAAGTCATGACCACTGCCGTCAGATATAAGAAAAAATGGATATAGAAAATGAAATGTTAGCTAAAAGTTACTAGTGATTAAGAATACTCATATTGGCACCATTATATGCTCTAGTTATCGGATATGTCGACTATGGAAATCGTATAAGTAAGGAAGATCCGTATCCGAAAGATAAGTGAAAATCGATATAAACTCTGTTCAATCCATCTGTCATCCGAGGGTTTGACTCATCAGAAATGTCCCTTCAGCAAATTTAGTATAAAAAAAAGAAAAACAAAAAAAAAAGAATTTGAAGGGGATTGACCACAAACCAACAGACAAAGTAGTATTACAGATAATGTATTCGTCATCAGATAAAGCAACAGCAAGACACAATACAAAGCTAGATAATTACAATAATTAGTCCAACCCTATTGAAATTGTTCCCATAGAATCCCAGGAAGCGTTGACAGTTAGAGTTGATTGTCGCATACAATGCCACAATCCAGTGATGGGAACTCAGTGGTGTCATAAACCTAGATGTTAGACCTCCTAGCACACTATCTGAGTTCTGATGTGCCTTGGTTAAAAACTGAGCGATACCGTAATAAACATTTCTTTCATTTCAGCATCTATTATTGAACGCTGTGCTCTTACTAGTGGTCAGGTCCAACTGCCTCCGCATTCATTTTCCTTGACTTTTGGATACGCATTCAGTTTTGTCCTTTTGTGGTTGGAAATATTCTTCTACTTGTATGCCTTTACCTTATTTTTTTCTTTCGTTATCCTTGTTACCATGTTATCTACATGTCAAATGTCCTAACCCTTCTCTGTTTTCAATGGTCAAGCAGAACTCACCTTTCCTTGCCAAGTAATTAGTATAGCAGAGACCCAAATATTTGCATAATTATTTCTAAATGTTTGTCTGGAAGAGAAGTTTAAATAAATCTAACATGAGTCCTTTTGTTAAAAGTTTTCTGTTTAAAATCTAAATCTAGTAGGATACTAGGCTTTAGTTGAAGGCTGATCGAGAATAATGCAGAAGTTCTATAATGCTACATAAATATAGTTAATGGCACTAAAAATTCCTTGTATGCAAATGTTTTAAATTCCTGGGTCATTGTTAATCGGTGCTTAAAATCGACTGAGTTTTGCATACATTTATTTACAGTTATAAAGTTGTCTATCGTGTTTATAAATTTCGGTGACGTGAGAGCGACATTTGTGATTGAAATTCACCTTTTCCACCACAAACCCTAATGGAATGAGGACTTTGCATTATCAATTCTTTAAGATTTGTAACTCGATTTGAGACCAATAATTCCCGTGATATTTTCCGTATATTTTCTGAGCTAAAAAGTGAGAAAGAGCTAGCCTGTGTTAAGCCAGATTTAGTCAACCTCTGTGCTAAATTTCATCCAAATCTTTGTGGTGTGATCTATTCAAACATTTTGCATTTGTAATATTAGTTAGATATTTCCTTTAATGCGGTAAATTTAATTAAAATACACACTTTAACACTCATTAACAAGTCATTTGTATAGTACGTGCGAAATGACGTCGATAATAGTAACAATTAGCTCACGAATAAAATTAGCATAGACATTAATTTTAATTACCTTGCCTGACACTTATTAGCCATTCTGAGTTAGTAGACCGCGTACGTACCATCTCCGGAATAGAAAATTAGTTAACAGAAATAAATTAAACTGTAAGCGCAATTTCGTTTCATTTATGTATAAAATGATAGTAACTAGGGGAAGATCTTTATTAAATAAAATAAAACTATGGCGTTGAATTTATAATACCACAAATCTCGTATACGATTCGATTCAGATAATTATTCCGATTCGAATTGTATAGTTAAAGTGTTATTTTATTCGTTCTGACACTGTTTGCTCTCAGATGCGTTATCTAGTCCCTAATCCATATCATCTACAGAACATCTCTCCATAAATTAATTACCGCGGAGTATGATTTCCTGAATTTTAATGGTAGTAACAGGTAAAATTGTATGTAGTGTGATATTGAATATTCTTTCTCTTTCTTCTCGGTTATCTGCTTCTTGTCTTCTTTGCTGCCCCTTGGTTGCCTCATGAAACACTTAGATGGTAACATGTATTTTAAAATCATCACCGTTTCATATACTTTGGCTAACTAACCACTGCCTCGTTGGTCTAGTGGTTAGATGTGCCGCCTTTGGATCAACGGGTCCCGGGTTCGATTCCGGGGTCGGGCGAGTGTCTTTGTCTAAACCAGAGGCACTGGCTCGGAGTCTGGGTGTCATTTCTATCTATAATATGTATGTATTTACAAAAAAAATGTATATAAGTAGTTTATCATCCATCTCGTTGCCATAACACAAGCATTAGGTTGCTTAGCTTGGGACGAGATGGCGTTGTGTGAAATGTCCAAGGATATTTATTTATATTTATTTAACACTTAACTTTGTCAGCAATTTTTTCCTATAGCAAGTCTGTAATATTTTTTGATCTTTTCTAGATTGTAATTTAACTAATACAATTTAGACTTCTCCAGAATGATTATTCCTGAGTCGTAAATTCGGGTGCGTTGATTATTTTGGTTGTTTGAATTCCATCTTTGGAATTTAAAGCTATTTTATATATATATATATAAATAGTTACGCAGGAAAACCAGGGTCACCGACATAGCCCACCGGATTGCCAAACTTAAGTGGCAGTGGGCAGGGCACATAGCTCGCAGGACCGACGCCCGATGGGGCAGAAAAGTCCTCGAGTGGCGACTGCGTTCCGGAAGGCGCAGTGCTGGTAGGCCTCCCACACGGTGGACCGACGACCTGGTTAAGGTCGCCGGAAAGCAGTGGATGCGGGCGGCCCAGGACCGGCCTTTGTGGAGATCCTTGGGGGAGGCCTATGTCCAGCAGTGGACGTCTTTTGGCTGAAATGATGATGATGATGATGATGATGATATATAGTTATATATAAATCATCTTGCGGACGGTTCAACCAACCATTAGTGAGTCCACGTTAATCATACCATCGACACCTTGCAGTGAACGTCGAGTAAGAGTAGTCAAAAACGAAAGTAGAATCGATCTAGAATCGGCATCGCCGAAACATCGAGCTTGGATCGGATTGTGGTCAGTCGGTCGGTAACTTTCACCGACTAATTAGAGATACCCAGCATCAATGTTTACAAGACCACCGCTGGGACACCGATATCGATAACCTCATGTATCGGACGACATTCCATCCACCCATATAAAACACGTGTTAAATTAATAATACCATCATTTCCTAATAGTGAAAAGAATGTGTGTAGATAGACGGAATAATTTATTAACAGGCGTATAAATTGTCCTCCGTAGAAAAACGTAGAAAATTGAATGGCTTCTTGGAACTGTATTTGAAATAAGTTGTTGAACGTATTTGATAAATCTGTACATGATCTGGTTTTAATACAAAACGTATAATATGAAAAGACTTAATCTACATAACATTTATGATATGGATCTATAGTGTAATGTGTTACGTCCCATATAATTAAATGAATCGAATACAGCGAATCGCTTAGGTCTTTGACCTTTAACAATAAATAAATAAATATACACTATAAATATTATTTGCATGCGATTTAACCGAGTTTTACAGCTAAACGTCGAAACAGTTACAAAACCGCTAACTATTAGTTAGGCTGTCGAAATATCGACATAATATCGATAAACATAAAAATTAACGGAGCTTCACTATCAAAAGCTCGCCGCCTGTGGCCTGCGCGTACGCACGCTAGCCGCCTTTAATCAATTGGGCGGGAAGGCGAAAGATACATGACGTTTACACAACATATAGTATGTAGTTAATATAGTAAAGTAATAAATTGGTATGAATTATAACTTTCGGTTGCTTATCTGATGTAAAGTACTCATATTCATATTTAAATTTTGCCTTCGGGAAACAGACACAGGGAAGCGGATAAAAAGTTTTTAAATCATATTTTTGAAAGTTTTGTAGGTATAAACATTGTTAAGTATTGTTGCCGAGGCGTGTGAAATAAGATTAAATAAGGTTTTTTTTAAATAACCACTATTGTGACGGATTTAAAATACATATGTCACCAGCCCATTCCATCTTAATTGTGTCTTAAGAGCCAACAAAATTAAATTTCAAGGTTGGTCGATGTTGAGGTTGATAAACAAGACGGGCCAAGGCCTACCAGGGTTGCGGAGCATACTCCCCCAACCGGGAGGAGTGAATCCCGCAACCCTGGAGTTGGGCAATCGAGGATCGCCGTCGGTTTTAGTGGGTAGGTCGGGGGATCACCGACGAAAAAAAAAAATTATGTCGAGTTTGAAACCTAGGCACAATAGAAGGAAAACTTGATACAAACTTGTGGCCTGCGTGGTACAGTAGGTTAATTACCCTCCATGTAATCGGAGGAAGCCCAACTCAGCAGTGGGTCATTTATGGGCTGAATAGTAGAAGTGGTCATTGTAAAAACATATTAAAGCTAAAACGCTAATAGTCCAAAACACATACAAAATCTATATTTATAAAAATATCAATCAAATCTGTCGATATTTTGATCTATGGTATTATGTCCCACGTATACTTTTCCAGGGAAGCAAATTTTTTTTTCCGCTTGTCTGATCAAAGTCAGATGAAAATGTGTTGTTTAACTATACGACATTTTAGAATATTCAAGTTATAACTAAGAATATAGGTACTATTCCAAAAATCTTATTCATTACGCGATGAACGAGCAATGATAAAATAAATAAAACACATAATAAATATTGATCTTGGCTCCAAATTTATTTTGAACTTAATTCCTTTATTAATTTCTCACGCAACTGCCGTAAGAAATTACGCATATTGTTGCATTAAATTCCGCGCAAAGAGAAACTTAATTATTCTATAGTTTAGTTTGCGAAACATACGTTTTTACGATATTTTTTTTCTCGTTACAATTAACAGGAATGGTGTATTCCTGTTAATTGTAACGAGAAGTGATTGGTTGAATGTTTTGAGTGAGTGCGAAATGTTGAGTTCGTTGACCTTTCTTGGAGAGAAAGAGTACCTATAACCACTAACAGTTCTATCGTCGTTGTATGTTAAGGTCCTAATATTAATCTGATTAAAACTTTAGAATTAATTTGCTTAGTCATGCTATGAACAGATTAACTCTATACTAACTAATGCTATCACCCAGCCCATAGATGACCCACTGCAGAGCTGGACCTCCTCCAAACACATGGAGGGTAATTAGCCTACTGTACCACGCTGGCCAGACGTCATATCTAGTTTTCCTTCTCCTGTGGCTTGGTTTTTAAACTTTGTCATCTCCCTTTGTCGACTATTATGATATCATCAAGATGTAATGGGGTGGTGATATTATGTATTCAAGATCCGTCACCACACGGAAACTTTACACCTTCTCTATCTATCTAAAACTGAGGCACTGTCGCTGAGGAAACTTGGACAGTCAAGGTACTGACTGTAAGTGTGATATTGCCCCCATTTGGCGTCGTCCCAAATAGCCAACTAAAAAAATAGCAGGTGACTCTAAATGTGCTCTAAAGCCGTCACCACGAAGACAACAAATAAGATTTCCGTTAAATTTATGATACATCGACAAATCCGCCCGAAACGACAGTAAGTAAATTAAATCACTTTCGCTGCGTATAACCTGTTCTTCGGTTCCGGCTAGTACATTTTGTCCTTTCCACTGACATAATAGATCTTGCGTGAGCGCATTGAACTTTCATAGAGATTAATGCCGCTTAATCAATACTCGGTGAGAAATATGTAATCATACGTGTTGGGTGGTATCACCAAAACTAAAATATTAATAAACGCACTGTTATGCTTGATGATATAATAAATAAATTAATATCCTTGGACATTTCACACAACGCCTTATCGTCCCAAGCTAAGCAACTAATGCTTGTGTTATGGTAACGAGATCGATGATAAACTACTTATATAATTTATTTTTTTGTAAATACATACATATTAAACATAGAAAACACCCAGACCCGGGAACAAATACTTGTAGGTCGTACAAATATTTCTTCCGTGCGGGGATCGAACCCGCGACATGCGGCGCAGCAGTCGATCGCTCAACCAGTGCGCCAACCGTGTCGTCATATGTCTCATCTTAGTTCGTAAATGGCCCACTGCTCAATCAGGCCTCCCTAGTCACATGGAGGGATTAAAGCCTACTGCAGCGCAGAGACGGAAAGCTTGATACGAAACCCTGTGGAAACCCATCTAGCCAGCGTGGCACAGTAGGCGTTCAGGAAGCTGCGAAAGATCTTCTCGTCCACAATACCGCAGTGTCTGAAGACAAAAGTCTTCAACCAATGTATGTTGCCAGTGATGACATATGGAACAGAGACGTGGTCGCTCACTATGGGCTCCATCAGAAGGCTCAAAGTCACCCAAAGGGCAATGGAGAGGGCTATGCTCGGAGTTTCCCTGCGAGATCGAATCAGAAATGAGGAGATACGCAGGAAAACCAGGGTCAACGACATAGCCCACCGGATTGCCAAACTTAAGTGGCAGTGGGCAGGGCACATAGCTCGCAGGACCGACGTCCGATGGGGCAGAAAAGTCCTCGAGTGGTGACCGCGTTCCGGAAGGCGCAGTGCTGGTAGGCCTCCCACACGGTGGACCGACGACCTGATTAAGGTCGCCGGAAAGCAGTGGATGCGGGCGGCCCAGGACCGGACTTGTGGAAATCCTTGGGGGAGGCCTATGTCCAGCAGTGGACGTCTTTTGGCTGAAATGATGATGCTGATGATTCCATGTAACTGAAATAGGCCCGACTCAGTAGTGGGTCATCTATGGGCTGAATAGTAGTAGTATTAGTGTGCTTAGTGTGAACAACAGGACTAAGAAAAGGTCGAATTGTGATACAATAGGTTTTAAAGCCCGTACGGAAGAGATCTAGAATAGAATATTCAATTTCATCCATCTAAGAGACAACAAAGGGAAACATGCATCAGAGAAGAAAGACTTGGTACGAAAAATAGTAGGCTAATAAGATGATATAAATGTGCTAGCTATAAAAAAACTACACTAAGCACTAACAGATTTAAATAGTGTTTGTGTCTAATGCTTCAAAAACTTACTTAAAATGGCTTCATTAAGAAAATGACTCGGCCTCCAAGCCTACCTCCAATTCCACTCACTATGTAGTGGAAAACGAACTCTTCGATATTAAAAATACAAATAATTCAGAGATTAATGTCATGCGAATCAATAACTGTCAATTGTACAAGTTGATTGGGCGCGCCGAACATATTTTTTAGCTGAATGACACGATGTAGCGTTATCTATAGACATAGCGACCGCTTAACACCCTTCCACTCCAATTGAGACAAGCATGAAGCTTATGAGCACTGACGTGAGCATTGCGTATAGAAAAAAAATAGTCATTTTTTTGTGGGTCAACTTCGTAGCTAATCAAAAGAGAGATTTAGACACATTTAGATCCACTTTTGTGATAGGCAATTATAAACATTAAATTAAGTGGCTCTTCCAGGCTCATGGAGGGAAAACGGCCTATTGTGTCATGCTGGCCAAACGGGTTGGCACAGTGGACCAGCATCTCACTTTTGACCTGACAACCTATCAAGTTCTTTGATTCCTTTAGTTTCCTCTTGTGACATTCTCAGAATGGAATGTATGGTGGCAAAGGTATCATGAGCACAACTGCGGATCGCGGCAAATAAATTTAAAATGGAATTTGGGGCTTCGCTCATGAGCTATAGCGGACACTCAGATAACATAGACAAAAACGTAAATTTATCGTCGAGGGTTAAAATATTCAGAAAGGATGAGTTTCCTATAAATATCTAACCTCTTCAGTTTAGTAGCCATCCGTCCCGACTGCCATTCTACGATCTATGGCAGTAGATACTCACCAGAGATCATAGACGGTCTAACCCTGTCCCTGTCTCACTTACTGGGCGTCACACTTAGCGGAGGACAAACGCCAATATAACCGTCTAAACATTGATAGTCAGCCAAATCAGCTTAGAATCGCACGACTTAATTGGAACTGGGAAAAAGCGAGAAATATTATCAACATTCCCAGAACAGTTTGATCGTGTAACAAATTATTTTACGCTTATTTATACACTAGCTGTTACAACTCAGCCTTTTTTTTGTTGAGGCCGGGGAAATGCTTTATGAATACCGCCGCCCTTCGGGGGAGAGATATGCGATTATGTGGGACTCCGAAAACGCCTCGTATACCCATTAAAACTCCAGCGGTATACCCTCACACGACACGCTTGGGGCGCGAGTCGAGAAATTAGCATATTGTGCCACGCTGGCCAGACGGGTTAGCCCAAGGTTTGGTCATCGGTCTTGTCATTTCCTTTTGTCAGCTCTTACGACACCCTTAGGATAGGTTGGAGACACTATGTATTTTAAATTCTGAGTCATCACACGGACGCCGCCGCCGCCGTCTGAATGTTGCAACTCGAGCTTGAAGTCATAAATTTTATATGTATGTAAAGGCGTGCACAAATTTGTAAACCGCATTTAAATTTCGACAAATCGGTCGCCACCCATAAACATAATCTATTAACACAGTTAATATAATGTTAGCTCATGTGGTGAGTGACCCGAGAAGCTATGAACTTTCTCTATACTGGTTTTGTAAGTCTCATCAGGCTTCACAGACATCCGGACATCTCCGTTTCATTATTATTTATATTTTACAACTTTATATTAGATTCTTACTGTGATTTGTATTTGATGTTACTATAGTTCATCATCATCATAATTGCAGCCAAAATACGTCCACTGCTGGACATAGGCCTCCTCAGGAATTTCCACAGACAGAGGCCGGTCCTGGGCCAGGTTAAGGTCGCTGGAAAACGATAGCTCCGCATCTATCGTTAACCAGGTCATCGGTCTACCGTGTGGGAAGCCTACCAGCACTGCACTTTCCGGAACAAATGCGAGCGAGGAAAAAAAGAGCAAATGCGGAGATTGGTACTGCGCCATAGGTTTTAAATATTGCTACTCGCACGCGGCTCGTGACAGCCAATGCGAGTGTGAGCATGTGCGGCGGGGCTAACTAAAATAAATTTGAGGGAAAGACATTACACACATTTTCATATTCTTTCTGTTCATAAACCTTCCTGGGCTCATGTACCACACTTTGGCTGATGATCATCACATGTTCAAATAGACATACAGACAAACATAGATTATTATTTAAAAGATTAATATATTTATCTTTCTTGTTAAAAATGAACAAAATGTTTAACTAAAAAAATGTATGAAATATTTATTAGAAATAACCAACAGCTTACTTGAATTTTGTTTAAAATAGTATGATAGTGTTTAGTCTTAGATGTTAACAAGTTAATATCATTATTGTTGTCGTAACCTGTAATATGTATATTACATATTTGGTATTAAAACCGACGTATCGATTAGGTCCTTATATGTGGGAAGGGCTTATTTGATTCCAACTAATCCGAATTGCAAGGAATCTACTTTAAAAGCTAAGAAGAAACTGTATCAGTCATTTTGCATACACTGTTGTAAAGATAAGCAAGCACAAATTTAAGTTTGGTTTTGATTTTTAGCTTTTTTATTATGTTTGGGTTATGAATGATCCATGATTGGCTGGTGCTACTTAACATTTTATGAAATTAATAACTCGATATTTTTAATATCCTATCACTACAAAAACGTCAGGCCTTGTCGACCTGACACTTTCGATGCTAATTCTCATTTTCTGTTTAGAGAATCCAGAGGCGAAGCCAATGTTACATACATACAGCATTTTGTTAATGACACAGTGATGGTCAAACAGGGTTCGTCTTCAGATTTAGTATCTCCGTAATATGCTATGATAAATTGGGAATTATTTTGTGTAACAGTGGGCTATACTCTCTTTCTTTCTTTATGTAAAGCCTCTTATAATACATTGAAAAGAACCTTTTGGTGTAATATGTAAACATTTAACAGGATTGTTTTCATCTTCTTCTTATTCATGGTCATCACACTGCTACATTCTGTTTGTTCTGTTCTGTACCATAAATGACCTCAATTTACCTAATAATTAAACAAAATTAACCCACAACTCATTCACAGATTAATTAAACTACTCACATTCACACATATGTCAATTAATGTATACCTTTGCCTACTCACACAATGTTGTCGTCCAACAACTTTCCATTTTACGACATTCAAAATATCGATGAACAAAGGTTGCTTCCCAACATTAACCGACTAGAATGTCAAGTGCACGCGCACATATTACTCCAATTCACACCTTATTCCATTAAGCTAAGACATAAAATTGTTTGGTACCAAAAGCTTCACTATTTGTGAGTTCTATTTGAGTAGAAATTAATTTAAAACTGTGAGTGTTCCCACGTTCTTACAACGCCTACCGTTCTCATTAGAGACGGGCAATAAAAACTAAACTTTTACTTTGTCGTTAATTACCCAGAGTACTTTTATACTACTGGAATATTTACTACGCAAAAGAAGTTGTATGTGACAATTTTAACAATATAAAATAGGTCTGCACCAAAACACGAGTTCTGTCGTGGCTGCACCGCACTGTGGTTACGGAATCTGGTTTGCTAAATGTCTAGTTATTATATTTCATAACCCGGGTACAGGGGTTTATGTTAACCTATAATTATGTGTGATAGAAACACAGGTAAGCTAAGCGTTCGGGTGTGCCGATGCAAGTCCAGATCTATAATATAATATAATATATAATAATATAATATAATATATAAAGCTGCAGAGTTTGTTTGTTTGTTTGTTTGTTTGTTTGTTTGTTTGAACGCGCTAATCTCAGGAACTACTGGTCCGATTTCAAAAATTCTTTCAGTGGTAGATAGTCCATTTATCGAGGAAGGTTATAGGTATTTTATTTTCAAAGGAATTAGGGATCCGTATGAAAATTGCGATTTTGTAACCCAAGGTGTAAAATCGAAAACCTATTTATGCGTGCGCTGCAAAAACTATTGACAATAGAACAAATTGAAGTACTACGAGTTTGTAGGTCTTATTAAAATCTACAAAATAGTCCGGGAGAGCACATATCTAACTATCATAGTTTAGTCACAATAACCACTTTTATATTCATAAAAAAAAAGCATAGAGATAAGCACGGGTTCGAAGTCCACGCGAGCGAAGCCGCGCCCAAAAGCTAGTAATATAATATCCTTGGACATTTTACACAACGTCATATCGTCCCAAGCTAAGCAACTTAATGTTTGTGTTATGGTAACGAGATGGATGATAAACTACTTATATACATTTTTTTTTTGTAAAAACCTACATATTAGGTATAGATAGAAAACACCCAGACCCGGAACAAATACTTGTAGGTCGTACAAATATTTCTTCTGTGCGGGAATCGAACCCGCGACATGCTACGAGTAAATTTCACATAACACCTATTCAACCAATTCATTAAATTACCATTTAAACCAATTCGTTTCAACCATAAATGTCCCGGGTCAAGGTAACATTATGCGTATGTATAGAGACGCCGTGAAAAGGAATTAAATAGGGCAAGTGCAATCAAAAACCAGCTTAATCAACTCATTAATATGGTATCAGTTGCAGTAATTATGTCATACAAGGATGTACCTGATTGGCTAACTACCAGTATTTACATGGAGTGATTGCCGACCCTCCGCGATCCATCTAGATGGACCAACGGTAGTTATATTGTTTGACCAACTGTCAGCTTGCACGTAACAACTGCAACAAATAGATGGTAGTCGGGGCCGACGTCTTTACCCTCCAAAGCATGTAGGTCAGATAGATATTAACCTACCGTCTGACGACAGATTTGGAATACATGGTGTCACCACCCCATTCCATCCTGAGGGTGTCGTAGAGCAGACAAAACCAAACCCTGTGCAAACTCGTCTGGCCAGCGTGGCACAGTAGGCTAATTACTCTATATGTAACTGGAGGAGGCCCGACTCGGTAGTGGGTCATCTATGGGCTGAGCAGTATTAGTAGATGAACATTATGAGCCCCCATCCAACATCCAGCATTCAAACGTTGCATAATCGGCAGATCGATTGCGTACGATTTCATATCTATATGTACCTACTAATATTATCTGCAGAGTTAGTTTGTTTGAACACGCTAATCTCAGGATCTACTAGTCCTATTTTAAAATCTTTCAGTGTTGGACAGTCCATTCATCAAGGCTATTGTTTTTCTTTCGAAAACTTATGTTCCATCGCCGCGCGGTTGAGTCAGCGGGGAGCAGCAATATCTAGACACTTCGTCTATGATAAATAAAACATCTCACCACTAACAATCGATTGTCTCAATCACCGAAAATATATCTATCGCACGTTTAATGTCAACTTTCATCGGTGGAGCATCGATTTACAAAGTAATCGATATTGATATTCAATTTGATCGAGTACCGACGTTAACGAGACATCGAAACCTTAACCCTTAATGATGAAACCTAATCTTAATAAATTGAACTCAATCAATCTTCTAAGAGAAAGTCCACATGAATGGAATAAAAACACTGGTTCTTAACGCGTCGATTAGTATTTAGGGTTCCGTAGGAATACTATCGAAGTATGTTATCGCATAAACCATTGTGGCTGAATCATTTGTGTTATTCTTTTGTTAATACCTGCCTTAGATGCCTTTTGATACCTAAATCTTACTCAATTGATTGTCTACTAATAAAATTTGTTCATTAGCTGCACCTGTAGCTCGATTTTATATGTGGAGTTGTGACGTATTTAAAATACACAATGTCACCTGTGGATGTTGTAAGAGGCGACTAAAGGAAAGCAAACAACGGATCACATAGCCGCAAAAGAAGGATAACTTAATACAAGCCCTATGTCAACCGCTTTGCCAGCGTGCCACAGTAGGCTAATTGCCCTACATGAGTTTGAAGGAGGCCCGATTCAGTTGTGGACATTTATCGTCTGAAACGACGGCCTCGACTTTACCTGTGTATCATGCTCTCAAATGTTAATAACGTAAAACAGGTATGTTTTAAAATTAAAAGATACTGATTTTTGTTGATGTTAATCACATTTCAGAGCAAGATTGCGCTATGTTAAAAGTACAAACTTTTCATCATCATCATCATCATTTCAGCCAAAAGATGTCCACTGCTGGACATAGGCCTCCCCCAAGGATTTCCACAAAGGCCGGTCTTGGGCCGCCCGCATTCATCGTTTTCCGGCGACCTTAACCAGGTCATCGGTCTAAACTTTTCATAGAAGCTACAATTTATTTTATTTTATTACTATTTAATAGCATATCCAACACATACATACGTGAGAAATTGAAATTTGTGAAGTACATATTTTTATCTAAACAATTAGTTTATCAATACTACAAATGAGGGATAATAAAAACAAGACTTACAACATTTGTAGAAAGAACGGTGGAAACTGATAGGCTTAAGAATACCGAGAATAGAGATGAGTTTCACCTATTAACTTGACGATTAAACAGCTATTAAGTGGATACCATCGCACGACAAACACACGGGGTATCCTGTTTATTTAATTAAGTAGATAATTAATTGTACGTCATTTGAATTTTTGGAAACGTACGTTTTAATGTTTCTATTTAACCAAACATCTTGTGGGAATTAGAAAATGTTAGTGAGTGTTATGAATTACTGTATATTTTATTTTAATTAACTGTTATCCCTGTGGTCATAGATTTACATAATACCGCCTCCAAAAACATCATCTTTGGGTAATGATGTCTTAGGTTTTCACGATCTTTACACATTGCAGGAAATGATGGCTTCACGGTTATGATCGTTTTACTTTATTTTATTCCCAACGTTTCAGACACTTTGCAGTGTCCGTGGTCGCGGGACGACTGACCACGAACACTGCAAAGTGTCTGAAACGTTGGGAATTAAATAAAATAAAACGATCATAACCGTGAAGCCATCATTTCCTGCAATCATCTTTGGGTGTAGTTTGACACCACTAGTGAGCTAGTCCTCCTCCAAATTCATGAAGGGAAATGCCCACTGCGCCGCACTGGCAAATGTTGGCACAGGGTTTGTATCAATTTTGCCTTAATTTACGGATAGGTGATCCGTCTCTTACGTTCCTTTAGTCGCCTCTTACGACACCCTCAGGATGGTACGGGTTGATGACATTGTGAAGTCTAAATCTATTACCACACGGAACGCTAGATAGCATGGTATTGGTAGCTAAAAGAACCTCGGGACGGGCTAATGTTATGAAAAGGTCATCATTAACACTAGAGCTATTGGGATCGATTTCGAGATTGAAACTGTTTGTTTATTTATCATTCATGAATTAGGGCTTGATGCCGATGCTAAACTGATATGGTTTAGCTTTGATGTTTCAATTAAAATTATGTTTCCTATAATTTTTAGTTATGCTTTGTATATTTAGTTATTATTTGCAAAGTATTGTTTATAATTTTAACTTTTAAATATTTTCTTTGTACAACATAATCTGTTGATAACTAAAATCTATTTTTATGTTTGATATTAAGTTTTCCTCCAGTGCACTAAATTACTTTAAATGCCAAATGTATGTAATGTTATACCGGATGATTGACAATGAAGACGGTTTCATAAACTTTTTATTAAATCTCTTAGGCAAAATGTATTTTTTTATAGAGGACAGTGACTGTCGGAGTAGTCACTATCCTCTTATTACACTTCGTAATCAGCCGGCACAATTGCAGCAAGCGACCTCATAGCAACGAAGTTCGCGCAATAATTATGAACAAAAAAGTAAACAAAAGGTCATGAATTATCGTGCATTGAATTTCTCAAGTGAATAAATTTAAGGGCAGGTTAGTACAACCCAATTTAATTCCTCTCACTTCGGTTGTGCTTGTGCTTCAACTTTCTCTGATTAATTTAATACTCATTATGAAAGGGAATGGATGTCAATTATAATTGTTGGGTTGGTATAAAAACTTCATTACTTGATGCTATATTGCTATGGGTGGGGATTTAGAATGCACCAACCTACTAATTTTAGTACCATTTGGTAAGAACGGCGGTCACTAGCGGTAGACATCCTTTTTTTTTTTGTTTGGCGGGAAAAAATGCCTGACCGCACATCCCGCGTCCGGGGAGACTACGGGGTAGTGTGGGGCCCTCATCCACTAAAACAACCCGTCGTGCGCCGACACCCGCCCTCACGGAGGACCACGGGTACCGCGTACGTTTCTACCGTGGTCCGCAGGCGGCAGCCCTATCGAGCGGTAGACAACCTAGCCTCAAGAAAAGAAAGAAACTTTATAAAAAACCTTTACTAAACTGTCTGGTCAGCAGGCTAAGGTCCCTTGTATAAACTTGGAGGAGCAGCAGTGGTTAAAGTGTGGGCTAAGATGATGATGACGCCTAACGTAGTTGTTGGATCATTTATTTGAGTAACTCTAAGTTACACAACGTACAAGTAGAATACACAATATAACCTACCCACAAGATCCTGAGGGTGTATTAAATGTCGGCTAAAGGAACACAAGAGGCAGAACACTTAGGCACAAGAGAAGGAAAACTTAATATAAGTCCACAGTAGACTAATTTCCCGGAAGGTGAACTACCCCAGAAGCAAGTCATTTATGGGCTGGAATGACATCATTATGATATCTGAGTAATACTTCCATGTGATTTAATTAAATTAAAAAACCCATTAATTAAAACGAATTATATAGGACGATTGCCAAACTTAAGTGGCAGTGGGCAGGGCACATAGCTCGCAGGACCGACGCCCGATGGGGCAGAAAAGTCTTCGAGTGGCGACCGCGTTCCGGAAGGCGCAGTGCTGGTAGGCGTCCCACACGGTGGACCGACGACCTGGTTAAGGTCGCTGGAAAGCAGTGGATGCGGGCGGCCCAGGACCGGCCTTTGTGGAGATCCTTGGGGGAGGCCTATGTCCAGCAGTGGACGTCTTTTGGCTGAAATGATGATGATGATGATGATATAGGACGAATAAGCCGGTATGGCCTCATCCGATCTTATGCACGCACGCCCCTTCACCACAACAAGGTGGCAGCACGCTCGAAGGAGATGCCCAACCCCTAGACCAACAAGACGATCAAATAAACCGTTTGGCATTGACGTAATTGTGGTAACTATAAAGAAATTACCACACTTTTAGTGAGTAATGGATTGAATAATATACCGACTCATTGACAACCGATTCAATCCATTTCGGTGTCCATTGTAGCGGTCTAATGCGTTGGACAACCAATTTGTTCTCCAAAACGACCAAAACATTACAGTGAAATTGAAAGGCATTTAATTTTATTACTTCAGATTACGATGTACTTAAGTAATAATGGTAACATTATGTCCATGGCTTGCTGTACTTTTACTAGACTGAAGTGTTTCTTGACAGTACATGACGGGATTGACGGGCAACATTATAATGGTCCGTGTGGTTACGGAGTTGGTTCTTGTGTAATGATATTCAACCAAAAGTCTGAAGTGTAATCTAACAAAGCCGTATTACAAGAAAAGTGCTTATTCATTCATATTTTCTCATCTTCACGCTTACTGAAGGTAATGGGGTACTTTCCAGCACTTAACCCGCAATATCCATGGAACCTCCTGCCTTATTTTGAATTATGCACCATATGACTTTTGGGCTTGAATATTATATAAATATTTTAAACGTATGAAATGGGGTGACACTGAGTATTCTGGATTGTTACTCGTTACGTTCACTTTGAGTCAATAGTTTTGGTGCTCTAATGCGTCGGGGTCTTAATAAATGTTTATTGTTATTATCGTTTACTCAGTTGTTAGACTGACATATAGATTTGACAGAAAGACAAAAAAAGGAGGGCAAATGATGCGTTGTCCGTGGGGAGAGGGATTTAGAATTATCAATCCATTTTGGGCTGAGTTTATTAGTAAATGACGCATTACTATACATTTATGGTGTCTAGGGTCCCCGGTACATCAACTATATTCTTATTTCGATCCAAAAATCTAAGAAATCAGCCTAATATTATGTTTAAACAACATCGCTAATAAGAAGCATTAGCGATGTTGTTTAAACATAATATTAGGCTGATTTCTTAGATTTTTGGATCGAAATAAGAATATAGTTGATGTACCGGGGACCCAGCCTAATATTATGTTTAAACAACATCGCTAATAAGAAGCATTAGCGATGTTGTTTAAACATAATATTAGGCTGATTTCTTAGATTTTTGGATCGAAATAAGAATATAGTTAATGTACGGTTTTATAAGAAAACTCGAGACCAAGTGGTATTAACTTCTCCAATGTCAAGGTCATGTGACCTGAGCTGATTCGGGCTTCACAGCTCTAAAATGTTAATAGTGGAAAGTAATCTACCTTTGTCTGTGTGGTGAGGGTTTTTTTTTTGTAATAGTGCACTCTTGTTAAGACTGCACCATTCTTATTACAATCTAGCTTAGGCTAATAAGTAATTTGTATCTGTCCTAAATTACTACGGAAACGAATAAACTAAGGCAGTGTCCACTAACACTTGTCTTATTGTCTCTAGAATTATAAATCACTTTGTTCATGTGGTCTTCATGACGGATTAAGAATACATAATGTCACCACCCCATTTCATTCCGAGAGTGTTAAATCTGACAAAAGGAAATTACAGGGGCGAAAAACTAACCGCAAGAGAAGGAAAACTTGAAATGAAACCCTGTGCCAACCCGTCTGGACAGCGTGGAACAGTAGGTTAATTACCCTCCCTATGACTCTCCCGGCTAGGTCATCGGCCTTGTCATTTCCTCTTGTCGATTCTTATGATACCCGCAGGATGTAATAGGGTGTTGAATAAATGTTGTATCAATGGCAGTCGATAAAAGAAGCCAGTGGCATTAAATCAGAATTCAAGGAAGCAAACCTCTCCATACATATTTTTAAAAAAATTGCCTAAATAGGCTACACTATTACCGACCCCAACTGAAATAGAAAAAAGGTTAAATAGACAATGATTATGTTATACACAGGGAAACCGCAGGCGAAACCTAGTTACAGTTTAAAGGCACCCTCATCGTCGAACTAGTGCCAGCAACACCTCATCTCAAAGTGGGTCATGTTGACGGAAGTGCGAGTGGCGAGGGTGGCCGGCGCACGCGCACCTGCTTGGCCGACATTCGGCGATCCGCTCTGAATCGCGCGCGGTTCCGCATCTAGACTTGTCCGAGTTCTTGTGGCTACTAATTTATCATTATTGGTGGTCATTTTATTTGTTCAACTTTGTGTTCATATGTGCCATTGCTATTTCATCATATTTGACTGCCTCGTTGGTCTAGTGGTAAGATGTGCCGCCTTTGGATCAACGGGTCCCGGGTTCGATTCCGGGGTCGGGCAAGTGTCTTTGTCTAAACCAGAGGCACTGGCGGCTGGAGTCTGGGTATCATTTCTATCTTTAATATGTATGTATTTACAAAAAAAAATTATATAAGTCCATATCATCCATCTCGTTACCATAACACAAGCATTAAGTTGCTTAGCTTGGGACGAGATGGCGTTGTGTGAAATGTCCAAGGATATTTATTTATTTATATTTATCAACCCACTGCTGAGTTAAGCCTCCTCCAAATGTATTGGCTATTTCATCATCATCATACTTTCCGCCAAAAAACTTCTCTGCTGAAAATAGGTTTGCCACAATAATTTCCACAAAGACTGATTCTGAGCCACCAGAGACCAGATTCATTCATCAAATTCCGGCGATCTTAACCAGGTCGACGCCCACTGTGTGGGAGGCCTACCAGCACTACGCTTAGGCTGGCCAATCGAGGACTTTTCTGTTCCATCGGCAGTCCCACTTAAGTTGGGCAATCCTGTAGACTATGACGGTAACTCTGTTTCGCCTGCGTATTTTCTCATTCTAGATTCGATCCCGCAAGGAAATTTCAAGAAGATCTCTCCATGGTATTTTGAGAGACTTTAAGGCTTTTAATAGAGCAAATGATGCCGATAATAAATGTTTGATAAAATTAATACGTATATGTCACACGAAATTTGCAAGAGTCTTCTTAGCAGCAACTGACATTTAGAATAAAATAACTAGAATGAACTAGATGAATGAACTTTAGTAGGTAGATACACTCAGATAAAAAGTTGAATCAAATAATTGTTAACTGATATTGAACTTACTTTTTATTTAATTTTGAGGTCAAATTTTTTATTAAGATTTTGTTTACTTGTTCTTCGTTTTTTTTTACATAATCTCAGAACTAGTAAGTAATACTAACATTTTACTTTTTAGCAGTCTGATGAAAGTATCGATTTCCAAGTTAAAAATAAAATCACAGAATAATATAGCCATACCTCGCGGTGTTCCGAATTCAAAAACCGAAGACACAAACAGCAACAAAGTCAAGGCACAACACAGTTCGCACACAGAACGTTCCACAAGATTAAAAAAAATATTTAAAAGTTATCAGACCACGTGCGCGGGAGTTTACGGCGGGAACGCGCATGCGCGCGTCAGTCGGAGAGTGACAAGTGGTTACTACACAGGTGGCTGGCAGCCTCCCTCTAACAAGGTCGTCCCCTCCTCACGGCCATTTCTCTCAGAGAAAGTTTGCCTACATACATACCAAATTTTCGAACCGATCGGCTGCATCAACTTTGTACTGTGATGATGAATGAAGCGCTTGAAAGGTCAGCATGGGTTCGGGTATCTTTGGGTGCATCTTAGGGCTACACTTGTTGATAAGCTTAATAGAGGTATCGTTGAAAGTGATGAATGTTAATGTTATATGTCTATTCGGGCAGTTCTATTATGAGTGGGTTTTGAAGCTAGGAGGTCAAACCACATTGTATATTATGTGCTAATTATAAAACTAATATTTATTTTATTTATTTACACTACAAATGTACAAAGGCGTGCCTTAAGCTTTTTTGCCACCTTCGGTGGTTCAGAGACAAATCGTGATAGGTTAATTGATTTAACATAATATCTTGAACACTAACAACAATGTTTAGTGTTCAAAATATTATTTTAAGTAGGTTAATTTTTTTTTGTTACTTTGTGTACATGTACAATAAAGAATATTCTATCCATCTATTGGTAATTCAATAATTAGTCATTTTCATTAGTTTCTGTGTGGATTTAGAATACACAGTGTCACCACCCTTTTCCATCCTGAGGGCGACGTACAACAACAAAAACTGACAAGGCTGATGATCTTTTTTTTTTTTTTGGTTTGGCGGGAAAAAATGCCTGACCGCACATCCCGCGTCCGGGGAGACTACGGGGTAGTGTGGGGCCCTCACCCACTAAAACAACCCGCCGTGCGCCGACACCCGCCCTCACGGCGGACCACGGGTACCGCGTACGTTTCTACCGTGGTCCGCAGGCGGCAAGGCTGATGACCTAACCGTAAAAGAAAGACAATTTGATACGAAACCCCGTGCCAACCCGTCTGGCCAGCGTGGTTCAGTAGGCTAATTATTGTATTCATGTAATTGGTGGAGGCCCGACTCAGCGATGGGTCAGTTATTTCAGGTCAGTTATTGACTGCCTCGTTGGTCTAGTGGTTAGATGTGCCGCCTTTGGATCAACGGGTCCCGGGTTCGATTCCGGGCAAGTGTCTTTGTCTAAACCAGAGGCACTGGCTCGGAGTCTGGGTGTCGATTTCTATCTATAATATGTATGTATTTACAAAAAAAATGTATCTAAGTAGTTCATCATCCATCTCGTTACCATAACTCAAGCATTAAGTTGCCTAGCTTGGGACGAGATGGCGTTGTGTGAAATGTCCAAGGATATTTATTTATTATTTTATTTAGTTATGGCTGAGTTGTAGTATATGTGGGTAGTTTTAACGATTTCGATAATCACTATCATCACTACATAGTATAAAACAAAGTCACTGTCGTCTGTCCGTCCCTATGTATGGTTAAATCTTTAAAACTACGCAACGGATTTCGACGCATTTTTTTTTATTAAATAGAGTGATTCAAGAGGAAAGTTTATATGTATAGTACATGCATAATTACACACGTGCGAAGCCGGGGCGGGTTGCTAATAATATATTATAATCCTTTACAAAATCTACATTCATAAGCCATGACCACCAAGCCATAGGAATGTAGGGTTTAGATGTGCCGCCTTGGGATCCCCGGTTCGATATCGGGGTCGGGCAAGTATCTTTGTGTTTCCTGGGTGTCTTTTGTGATCGTGAAATTCTTGTTTGTAAACAGGCGTGATACAGGTTATAGATAGAGACGCGGTTTCGTTTTTGAAATAAAAATAGTCACTGATACTGCCTTTGAGGCTTTTATCATCATCACTACATATTATAAAAAAAAGTCGCTGTCGTCTGTCCGTCCCTATGTATGCTTAAATTTTTAAAACTACGCAACGGATTTAGAAGCGTTTTTTTAATAGGTAGAGTGATACAATAGGAAGGTTTTTACGTATAATACATGCATAATATTGTAGACTGTAGAGAAACACTGATAAACTTAGATGTTCATCATTGCACCCGTGCGAAGCCGGGGCGGGTCACTAGTCTAAGATAAAAGCTCTAATTGCTTTGTAAACATTGTTCCCATTTTAGAAACATTACTTATAATGTTTCCAAAAAAGGAACAAAGACTGCTTCACGTAATAATATACATACTACTGTATAAAAACCCATACATCAAAGTGTATAAAACCTCCATCGCTCTGCCACAATTACACTTTCAACTGACAAAGTCCCTTGACAATCAAGCGGCGTTTTCAATGAAACTTACAATCGACCAGTATGACAATTGGGCTCTCACAATCACTATGACAGCAATCAGCATTCAATCTGTACATCTCCGTAGACATTGTGCGCTCTCGTCTGCCACTGACTTGCATATAAATAAGACATCTTTATTTATAATACTGAAACTTTCAACTTAAATTAAGGTAAAAACGCCTAATTGCGCGTGTTCTAAAGCTACATTCAGCTTTCTTAAGTTCTAAATAATGTCCATCCTAAGGTTGTCTGTAAGAAACCGCATTTAGCGATAAGACCGCCCCTTGTACAAAGTGTTGTATTTTTTGTGTTCTGTCTTTTTTTCACGTGTATGTACATTAAAGAGTTTATCTATCTATCTTAATTAAGAAAAACTCCGTGTTGTGACTGATTTAGAATACACAGTGTCATCAACCTCATGCCGTAGGATGTCGTAAGAGATACCGAAGAAGGACGCGGCGGGGCGGGTCGTAAAGGAGGGAGCTCCGGCTGACCCACGCCGCGGACCGATACCGGGGGAGAGGGGGACGTGACGTTCCCCCCTCTTCTACCCACACCTTTGGGGCCGGTGGTGGTTCGCGGGACCCGCCACCAACAAAAGCCTCTATATCTGAGCCCTCCGATACGCACTGGCGCGGCAGGCACCAACCACGTCGGGGCAACATAGTGGAATGCATTTACGCGTTCTTATGGCGCTCCAAGCGTGTGAGGATATACCGCTGGGGTTTTAGTGGGTAGACGAGTTGTTTCCGACATAATCGCCGACCGCACCCCCGATGGGTGGCGCTATGCTTAAAGCAATACCCAAGCGAAACGAAAAACTAAAAAATGTGTCATAAGAGGCGACTATAGGAACGCAAGAGGCAGATCACCTAGCCGCAAGAGAAGAAGGACAACTTGACAAACCCGGTGCCAATCCGTCTCGCCAGCGGGGCACAGTAAGCATATTTCCCTCCAAGAATTTGGATGACACTTAGTTTTGGGTTATTTAAGGGCTGAAACGACGACTAATAAAAGCTCTTTTCAACTCCCGACGCAAAAAGAGGGGTGTTATAAGTTTGACGTGTCTGTCTGTCTGTCGGTCTGTCTGTCTGTCTGTCTGTGGCACCGTAGCTCACGAACGGATGAAGCGATTTCAATATAGTTTTTTTTGTATGAAAGGTGAGTTACGGGCGAGTTTTCTTAGATATGTTTGATGAAAATCGGTTGAGCCGTTGAGTGGGTAAGAATAACCGAATGTCTGCAAATATAATCGAGTGGGGTCTCAAATGAAAGCGCATCACGTGCAATTTAACAAAATCTACATTATATTAAGTGTGTACCTATAAAAAGTATAAAATAAAAATTAAATTAATAATTTAAATAAACCCCCGACACGATAAACTTTAAAAAGTAAAAAATAAATACATCGCGTTGGGGGACCAGGGGTCAGGTAATAAATAAATGGGAGCGGTCCCCCAACGCGATGTATTTATTTTTTACTTTTAAAAGGTTAGTGTGTCGGGGGTTTCTTTAAATTATTAATTTAATTTTTATTAACACATTTAAAGTGACGCTTGATACAGCGTGAAAGTCACCTTGGCCTTTGAAGCAGCAGGCACAGAACCTAGTCACGAGAAGAGGAAAACTTAATACAAACCCTATGGTAATTCGTCGAGCCAGATTTACCCCATGAAGAGGCACACAGGGTCACGAATGGGTTGAGATGGCGATAATAATATTGATGATAATATTGATGATAATAATAACGTAACGAATACACTGATTAAAGCAATAAATAACTTTATATCAATTTAGATACGAATTTATCTGCCAAGTATTTACTGAAATTATTATATATATCCTTGGACATTTCACACAACGCCATCTCGTCCCAAGCTTAGCAACTTAATGCTTGTGTTATGGTAACGAAATGGATGATAAACTACTTATATACTTTTTTTTTTGTAAATAGATACATATTATAGATAGAAAACACCCAGGCTCGGAACAAATACTTGTAGATCGTACAAATATTTCGTGCGGGGAATCGAACTCGCGACATGCTGCGCAGCACTCGATCGCTCAACCACTGCGCCAACCGTATAGAGCATGCAATTCAAGGAAATGCCCTGTCGGGCACCGGCTCTCCCATACACACGACGTTTCGTCGTAAAACTGTCCTAAAAGTCCTAAAACAGTAAAACTGCATGGCGCTGGAACATTAGATCCTACTACCAAGCGTGCTGGGCTTTGTTAACTTTTACAAAACGCGTTATTTCCCAGCGTGCGGTGGGGAAGTTTTATATTCTGCCCCGTTTAATGCCAAATTAATATAGCGCTCCAATAAATCACCATGTAATTGGAGGAGGCCCGATTCAGCAGTGGGTAATTTATGGACCGAGTAGAAGCCGTAATAATAATTAATTATGCAGTTTTCGTGAAATAGGCACCTGGGAAATAGGCACCATTTTAAAGCCGGAATTATGTGCCAGTACCTTAAATAAAAGTTTTCTTATGAAAACATTGTCTTCCATTATTCAAGCCGTCTACTAGGTTTTCTCTGTTATAATTTATGTCATACTTTAATCTGGTATAATATACGTATGCAAATGTAATAATAAATTTTGGATTTAAAAAAGTTATACTGTGATATGTTTACAGTATTTTACGCATAAAAAACTAGACCAAACATAGAAGATTTCTAAAATCAGAAAAAAAAACTATTCCAAACTAGTTTCTCGTCTAGAAGTCCTCTTCGTCTAGAAACGAAGTTCTATTAGAAAAATCTTAGTGTTCAAATTTCTCCCGCAATCCAGGCACGTAGGTATTGTTAGTGTAAAAATACTAGAAGGAGCTAAAGTGAATATAAAGCTTTGGTTTTTTTATTAGTTTTGTCTTTAGTCCAGAAGGTTGAGGTGAGTGATGAGCGGGCTTGCGTGCCTTTAGGACACGTTGGGGTCATACCGGCTCCGTCAGACGTGGCGGGCGGGCCCACAGGCAGAGAACGTTTTTGTTTTTTTTTAATAATTTTATTTATTACAGGAATGATTGAAAACTCAATATTAATTCACAAACACGTTTCTTCCGTGACAACATTGAGCATGTTACTAGTCTCTCAATCAACGAGATGATACAAATACAAAATGTTAATCAAGGAAGAAAGATACATTTTTCTATACATTGAATAGTTAGTTCATTTTAATAAGGCTTCAAACTTTCTCTTTTTTTAAAAGACGACTCCTCTGCTATCTGCTGTAAGCATTGTATCTCAGGAGGGATACTTATGTATAATCCACGAACACAGTCTTCCAGAACCTGAGCAAGTATCTCTGGCTTACACAAACTACTCGCCCAACCCAGGGATCGAACCAGGGGCCCAAAATCAAAGAGACATGCAACCCTAGTTAAACAAATAAGGCGTCATGACATTTATGAATACTGCTCCGCTCCATTGGTCCAAAAATGTTAGTTAATCATAAATTTCCACAAGTCAGAAAAACAAGAAGATCGTCGAGCTAAACACGGGCTTGAAAACCACACGCTGAAGTTAGAAAAATGTGTTTTATTATGGTAAAAATATCTATTTCGTAGGTACTCACAAAGCTGCTACTCGTCCCATAAATGAACCACTGTTCCGTCTGGCCTTCTCCCATCACAGGGAGGGTAATAAGCCTACTGTGCCACACTGGTCAGACGGGTTGGCACAGGGTTTTGTATCAAGTTTTCCTTCTCGTGCGGTTAGGTCTCTTACGACACCCTCAGAATGGAATGGGGTGGTGACACTGTGTATTCTAATTCCGTCACCACATGAACAAGCTGCCAGCAGTTAATGCTAGTCAGGAATCATGATTAATGGCGAAGACGTTTAATCTGGGTCAATGTGGACCGCCCGCTGTGCTAAACATGCGACACAACTGACACGTATTCCAATTCCTTTTCCTATTGCCGATATTTTGGAATGTTAGAAAAAGTTATTTACAGTTCGAACCTATAACTCATCGTCACATTTTTTCTATTTATGTTTTTTTTTTATATTGTTGTGTTTTTAATACAGGCTAGTTCCCTAGTCATATAATGTGGCTTTGTCGTATTAAATGAGACAAGAGTGACAACTGAGTTTCCTCCACCAGGTCTTCTCGGTTGGTGCCGCATTCCGACCTGGTAGTACTTTAAAAAATATATGTAGGTATATATAAAACTTTTAAGCAACAAGGCGTTGTTATAGCAATTATTATATTCATATGCTTTTCTTTATCATGGACTCCACAAAGCAATGAAATATGGCGTAGTCAGCTATCCTGCAATTTTATTCTAGACATAGTCTTCTTTGCCACGCTGCCCAGCGGATTTGGCGCAGGTTATTAATCATAATAATATACAGACATATCAAAAGGCCTTGATTATATCCTCAATTTTCATTCATAATTTCAGCCCATAAATGCCCCACTACTGAGTTAAGCCTTACTGAAATTAGATTAGAAGAAATTAGCCTACTGTGCCACGCTCGCCAAATGGGTTGGCACGGGATGTGTATCAATATTTCCTACTCTTGAGGCTAAATGATCTGCCTCTTTGGTTCCTTTGGTCACAACAGGCGACACGGTTAGCGCAGTGGTTGAGCGATCGACTGCTGCGCGCTGTCGCGGGTTCGATCCCCGCACGGAAGAATTATTTGTACGACCTACAAGTATTTGTTACGGGTCTGGGTATTTTCTATCTATAATATGTATGTATTTACAAAAAAAATGTATATAAGTAGTTTATCATCCATCTCGTTACCATAACACAAGCATAAGTTGCTTAGCTTGGGACGAGATGGCGTTGTGTGAAATGTCCAAGGATATATTTTATTATTATTATATTATTTACTTTCAGAATAATGTGGGCTGGTGACATTTTGTATTCTAAATCCGTCACCAGACGGACTTTATTATTTACTCAAGCGCATATTTTCTCACGTCACATACGTAGAGGATTAGGTTTTCACCGGATATTATGATGTTTGTTTAAATTTCTTTTCCTTTGCCCGTTACTTGTTTTACGATCCTCACGACACCAATAACTATTACGATATAAATTGAAATTAGAGATACGTTAATGTACTTTTACACCGAGAAAAGAAGAAAAAAAAGGAAAAGAAACAAAAAGTTAACTTAAACACTAACATTGTAAAGTACAGATGGCGGTCTTATTGCTAAAAGCAATTTCTTCCAGACAACCATTGAATGGACTTTGCTGGAACAAGAACCAATATGGGTAGTTGGTGTATGTTAGTTTTTTATCTATATTGACAGTGTATTATTGTAAGTCAAGGTCTTGAAAAAAGGCCAGGTCAAGGGTAAAGAGCATGTATGAAGGGAATAATGAAAGTATCTAAGGATCGTGGCAAGTGGAAAGAAGTGGTCTCTCCCTACCCCTAGGGGAAATAGGTGTGATTATATGTATGTATGTTATGTATTGTAAGTTTGAACATCAGCTGCTTGGAACAGATCGCGTTGCGAGATGCGGTTAGCAGTAAGGCCACTCATTGCGAAGACGTTTCTGTGTACAATATTTTGAGGTTTTGATGGCTTTAGAATACATAACGTCACCACCCCATTCCATCCTAAGGTAAAAGCCGACTAAAGGAAATAACATTTCTGAAAACCTAGCCGCAATGGAAGAATAACTTGAAACAAAACCCTGTGCCAACCTGTCTTGCCAGTGTGGCACGGTAGGCTCATTTCCCTCCCGAAAATGGGGGAACCCGGCTCACTAGATGACAATTAGTGAAAATTTGTGTCATAAAAAATCTCAGGGCAAGTTCATCATATTACCGTCAAAACACTTTTCGCAAACTGGTTTTAATAAAAAAGACTTCAAAGTACCCCGACAAGCTCAATCATTTTTTTTTTTAAACGGCGCACGAGGAAGTGAAATCAGTGGGCACATGTGTGTCGGCAAGGTCGCCAGTAGGATGCGCGCAAGTAGGCTGTTGTCACTACAGACGATGATAGATAAGAGGCTTGTGCCTAGGAACTATATGTGATGTGCTTTTAATGTTCATAGCTCGTGAAAAGGGGCATAACGAACACAAGAAACGTTATAGAAAATCATGTAGGATAATAATAACGAATAGCTAGGAATCAGACGATGATAGATAAGAGGCTAGTGCCTAGGAACTCTATGTGATGTGCTTTTAATGTTCATAGCTCGTGAAAAGGGGCATAACGAACACAAGAAACGTTATAGAAAATTTTGTAGGATAATAATAACGAATAGCTAGTAATTTAGTTTTCAGTGAAGCCCATATTTTGTGATAAAAATTGGTTCCGGAAAACGTCGGTATCTCCCTTATGCTGTTTTGACAGGTTATTAGAGACTTTTTAGGAAATGTAACCCCTGCACTAAAGTGATGCGCAAGCGCACGTCCCCCTGAAGAAAAACGTTTACCACCGTCTATGAACGTTTGTAACACAAGAAGAGTTACTCGTGAAAGACACGTGTGTTGTCGTTGTGTTACATTATTAACTGTTAATAAAAATGAACCAGTTATTCCCTTTTATACGAATCATGTTCTATTACTAACAAGCAACAAAAAAAGGATTAGTCAAACAGTCTAAGTCAAAAGGATCAGCAATACGTTACAAAGTTACGCACCCAAGCCTCCTGACTACGTGTGACTCGTAAACTCGTGTATTGCAAGTAAAAGCCTTCTTCTAAATCTAGGTGCGACCCTATAATGAATACAAGAATATTCATTGCTGGGATCTATTCCAAATTTGAAGAGACATTATAGTATTATTTGGTGAACTACATTGAGTATGATAACGGAACGCTGCATTTGGTATTTTTTATACAACGTAACCTTTCACTCGGTGTTACCTGTAACGCAGGGTTGTTTACTTTTTTATCCCATACGGTTATGTATGCTGCTGCTGGGTTGGACCTCCTCCAGTTAAATAGAGGGTAATTAGCCTACTTAGCAATGCTGGCCAGACGGCTTGGCACAGGGTTTGTATCAAGGTTTCCTTCTCTTGCGGCTAGATTTTCGGCCTTATTATTTCCTTTTGTCGGCTCCTACGACACCCTCGGGATGGAATGGGGTGGTGACACTGTGTATTCTAAATCCGTCACCACGTGGAACTGTCTACAGTGTCTAGGGTTGTTTACAAACATGTAATTTACGAATACAAATGATGATCGAATCTGTCAGTGCAAATGCCTCTGGTTTTCACAAAGACTCTTGCCCGACCCTGGAATCGAATCGAGAAACCGTGATCCAAAGGCTCATAGATCTAGTAGTAATCTACAAGCTGGTTCTGTATTAGCCAAATCAAGACTGCAATATTGCGCGACACGGTTGGCCCGGTGGGTGCGCGATCGACTGCAGCGCAGCATGTCGCGGGTTCGATCCCCGCACGGATGAAATATTTATACGACCTACAAGTATTTGTTCCGGGTCTTGGTGTTTTCTATATATAATATGTATGTATTTACAAAAAAAATATGTATATAAGTAGTTTATCATCCATCTCGTTACCATAACACAAGCATTAAGTTGCTTAGCTTGGGACGAGATGGCGTTGTGTGAAATGACCCGCCCGTATTATACTTAAAAACATTCCTCTTGAATCACTCTACCTATTAAAAAAAACCGCTTTAAAATCCGTTGCGTAATTTTAAAGATTTAAGCATACATAGGGACGGACAGACGACAGCGACTTTGTTTTATACTACTACTAGTGGCCCGTCCCGGCTTCGCCCGTGCAAAGCGGGGGTGGGTTATACATATAAACCTTCCCCTTCAATCACTCTATCTATTAAAAAAAACCGCTTCAAAATCCGTTGCGTAGTTTTAAAGATTTATGCATACATAGGGACGGACAGAAGAATGCGACTTTGTTTTATACTATGTAGTGATATTTATTCAATATTTATTTATAATATTGTATATTCAGGTACTTTTCATCCGCAGATAACTTCCAAACGTTTCACCCGTTTCTAGTGAGCAGGCTATAAATGTGTTTAACGCGCGTGCCCGCAGCCCCGGATGCGATACATACTAGACACATAGTCGTCTCACATTTCTAGGAGACATCACCGCTTATCCTGTGACGAGCGCGCATTATGGGAGCTCTTTTCAATGTAATCGGGCTATAGATTCCTAGTTTGATAACTCAATTGCAATGCATCCACCTTTAACTCAATCTACAATCTACCTGAAACTGTAGACGCAGATAAATATATATATTTTAGGTATGTTTCGCGCGTTATTCGGAAGTTGAAGAGTAACGCAGAGGGATATGATAAAATAACCTTATGCATGCTTAATATGTCATTATCACACATATTACCAACAATCACAGACATAATAAATCGTTCTATTTTATCATCTACTGTTCCGGATCAATGGAAAATTGCTACTGTCAGGCCCTTGCCCAAGAATACAAACCCTGTTGAAATTAAGGATTTACGGCCCATAAGTGTACTGCCCTGCCTTTCAAAGGTACTAGAAAAAATTGTCTGTGGCCAACTTACGCAATTTTCGGAGAAGAATTATATATTGCCGGAATTTCAATCTGGCTTTAGAAAGCAGCGTAGCACAGCCACGGCGCTGCTGGATGTAACTGATAATTTGCTGGCTGCTCAGGATAAAGGCATGTGTACCATACTTATTTTACTGGATCTTTCGCGGGCTTTCGATTGTATAAACTTGCCTCTCTTACTATCAAAGCTCAGGTACTATGGTTTTGGTAACGCGGCAATACAATGGTTCCACAGTTACCTTAGTAACAGGAAACAACTTGTTGAGTTGAATTTAGAAGATGGGACTACTATGATCTCTGACCTTTCTATTATTGAGAGAGGAGTGCCGCAGGGCTCTATCCTGGGCCCCATTCTTTTTATTTTGTATTGTGCAGACATAACCAAGTGCTTAAAAAAATGCAATTACCATATATACGCCGATGATACTCAAGTCTACCTGTCATTCAAGCCCGAGGATTTTGAATCTGCTGTTAGGGATCTCAACGATGATTTAGATAGAATCGCCCTCTGGTCTGAAGATAACTGCTTAACTTTAAATCCAAATAAAACCAAATACATAATATTTGGCACTAAAAATCAACTCAGTCGACTACCGACAACACTAAATTTAAGAATTATGGGGGAAATTATTGACAGAGTTGATGAGGTGCAAAATCTAGGCTTGTACGTGGACAGCACACTTAGATTTGAGAAACATATAGCTAGAGCCACACAAAATTGCTTTTACCGTTTGAAACTCCTTTATAGAATGCGGCCTTTCTTGTCGGAGAGGCTTCGTGAGCAGTTGGTCGAAACCCTTGTTCTTTCAAAATTAAACTACGCAGATACGGTTTACGGCCCACGCTTACTAGCCCGTACGGACCGACACATTCAAAGGGTTCAAAACGCATGTGCTAGGTTCTGTTACGATGTTCAGCCCAGAGGTCATGTAACACCTTTCTTTAACGATCGCCTGAAACTCAAAATGAAGTCGAGGCGTAAGCTGCACCTAGCCTGTCTTATGTTTAGTATCACAAAGTACAAAGAGCCAAGGTATTTATATGACAAGCTCAACTGGATGACAAGCGGACGAGAGTGCACCACCAGACTTTGTTCGAAACCGCTATCTATTCCGTCCCACAAAACTGCTGCGTTGCGCGGTAGCTTCCGCTACGCTGCGTCTAAGGTGTGGAACAATATCCCCCCACCTATTCGAATAATTAATAAGAAACACATATTTCGACAGCGTTTGCGACAGCTTCTAATAGATGCGCAGCGGAAGCAAGAAATGATCAAAGGGAACGAGTCAATCATTTAGAAATACCTTGGCACGTTTAAGTTTACGATACGATTGGACTTGTGGTTGCGGTCTGAGATCTTCTTATTTATCATTTCATATATGTATAGATATTATATGTAGGTTTATTTATTTATTTTATGTTAGCACGTAGCGATTTAATTTATTTAAATTTGTGACCCAGGTCTAATTGAAAATCAGCGTCAGGCTGCCATGCCCTGACAAAATGCTGAATTAGACCTTTTCCGCACAGCAACCGCGAGACATGCGACATCTGTACCACACAATATGTAGTTTGTAGTATTAGTTGTAGTTATTATATTTATATTTGTGTGTGTGTATATAGCTAAGCTGTGCTGAATAAATGTTTTCTTTCTTTCTTTCTTTCTTCTGTATGCCTTCTGCTTCTGCCTGGCTTGTTAGTATAGAGGTTGGATGTGTCGCCTTTGGATCACGAGTCTCCGGTTCGAATCCGGGGTCGAGCAAGTGTCTTTGTGTAAACCAGAGGCACGTGCTCTGAGTCTGGGTGTCATTTGTGTTCGAGAATTTCATGATTGTAAACGGCTCCGCGGTGCCTAGTATGTGACCTAATGCAGAGTTTCACTATCACTAAATAGTATAAAACAAAGTCGTTGTCTGTCCGTCCCTATGTAACTATGCTTAAATCTTTAAAACCATGCAACGGATTTCGAAGCGGTTTTTTTTAATAGATAGAGTGGTTCAAGAGAAAGGTTTAGATGTATAATACATGAATAATATTGTAGAGAAACACTGATAAATTTCGATATTTATCATTGCACCCGCGCGAAGCCGGGGCGGGTCGCTAGTTAGTTTATAAAAAAAAACAAAAACAAAAAAAAGTAATTTGCATATCATATAATTATGACACTAGTTTATATCTCGGTATTCAGTACATTGTGTCACCACCCGATTCCATCCTGAGGGTGTCGTAACAAGGCTGAAAACCTAACTGCAAGAGAAGGAAAACTTCATACGAAACCCTGTGTCAACCCGTCTTGCCAGTGTGACACAATAGACTAATTTAGCCTCCGTGTATTCGAGGATACAAGTATATGTAAGTATATAGTAATATAGAGGAACCTTGGAAAATGATACTGTTTTTTTTTCTAATCTATAGTCTCATTCTAAAAAGATCATCCATCAAGAGGGCATGCAATGCTACTTTTCTATATCTGCGTCATTAGTTAGAATTTTAAAGCGTGTTTCTTTTTATTTTTTTATTACCGACTGACCAGCGGTTGATCTCTATCTCACCTGATGGTAAGTGGCGATGAGGCCGACGGTGTAACCCGCTGGGACAGTAAAAGCCTATTCAGTCCAGACTTGAAGGCATCCACGTCATATTTACTTGGAAATACAGACGTAGGAAGCGAATGTAATGTATTTATTTACATGTTTAATGTATTTTTATACCAAATAGTCAAATTTGGAGGAATATCTTCTTATACAGGGTGACTGGAAAATAGTGGTGGAGCCGTTAAGGGAAGGTAGTCTACGGTTATTCCGACAGATATCACTATGAGACCTACCGTCCTTACTTAACCCTTTCCAACATAAAAGAAAAGAAATCAAAAATTAAATATTTACTTAAAGCCTGTAACCCAAAAATTCGTAGAAAAAAATTTCAAATAGTAGGTAGTAATAAATCCAAAACAAAGTGATTTTGGCCTACTTTTTTTGTTTTGCAACAAAGATATTCCAAATAAGTAATAGTTATTAATTGTTAAATTTCCGCAAATGTCATTATTTTATGCAAAAACTGCTAAACAAACACGCAAAATGTACCCAATAATATTTGGCTGTATGTCATTTATAACTACAATCGTAAACGATGCATTTGATCATATGATCATCTTCAGCAAAAGTCTTGTGCACGAGCAAAAGAAGGTTTTTTCTAAACAAAAAAATGGGACTTTTGGAATGTCTTTCGTGTCGTAGCAATGCGGGCAAGGTACGGCTAGATTTAAATTTTTAAAAAAGAAACAAGTTTGTCTCTTTGCCTGGAATCTTAGGGTGTTCTTTAGTAGTGTTATAAAAGCCAGTAGATATCTATTTAGATACGTGAACCTTACAGCATACTATAGAAAATTTATAACTATAAATAAATTTTAGGACTGATGTACCTGAAGACGACATATAAATGGAACTTTATTGACGAGCACTCAACCTAAATGTCAAATAGGCGATAAGGTCCGCCTACAGCCTCCACATACACAAATAAACCGAATAATTGAACTTTAATACCTGCACCGTAAAGTACATAATTGGTCACGTTTGACTCAAAGGTAAAGGTCTCCAAAGAGACTTTCCAACATGTCAATATAAGCTTTCGCTATCTGCGACCAAAACCCGCAGTTTGTTTGTTTTACTTATTTGAACTTTATTTTCATGGGCCCGCCGTGACGCATTACTTTCTTGAGATGTCTCAATCTAACCGTGACTGCTTTATATGTGAGCAGACACGCCCCGGTTTCACACTAGAGCAATATCAGATTAACACATACGTGGGATTCAATTTTGAAAACGAAAATCCGTAATCAATTTGAATGATGGTTTATGTCAGCAAAATGATTGTCGACATTGACAGTTTTTTAACGTTGGAAATGCTCGCGGTACCTTTCATAGGTTACCACCACCCCATTCTATCCTAAGGGTGTTGAAAGAACCGACTAAAGGAAATGACAAGGCCGAAAACCTAGCCGCAAGAGAAAGAAAACTTGAAACGAAACATTCTACCAACACGTCTGGCACAGTAAGTTAATTTCGATCTAAGTCCATTTCAAGCGCGCCTTCTCTTAACTGCACATGCAATTTGGACGCCAACTATGAGACGGGAATGATGGTATTATCCCTTAATAAGCTTCTATGACAGTCACCAGAGGATATTGGTGGGTAATATTCTCAAGTTCTTCGCCTATATCCGAATTTTATTGGGGTCGGCTTCAGTGTTACCTTATTTTGCTAACTACCAGTATTTATAAGGATCGATTGCTGTCTGCCCGCCTCTCGCCGCGGCCAATATAGTGAGACCGACCAGCTGTCAGTGGACACGCTACTGACTGCCATTACTTAACCTGCAAATCAAAACTAAGTTTTTCAATGTGATAGTAGGATACTTTATAATGTGTAAACGACACGGTCCATTTATAAAAATGTTTGGTGAGTTCTTCTTTTAGGCAACTGTCTGAATACAAAAATTATAAATAGGTATATAGGCAGAAGTTAGTTTTATTTTATACTAGCTTTTGCGCGCGGCTTCGCCCGCGTGGGCTTCAAACCCGTGCATATTTTTTATGAACATAAAATCGGTTATTGTGACTAAACTATGATAGTTAGATCGCGGACTTTCTTGTAGATCTTTATAAGACCTACAAACCCGTAGTACATCATTTTGTTCTATTGTCAATAGTTTTTGCAGCGCACGCATAAATAGGTTTTCGATTTTACACCTTGGTTTACAAAATCGCAATTTTCATACGGATCCCTAATTCTTTTGAAAATAAAATATAGCCTATAACCTTCCTCGATAAATGGACTATCTAACACTGAAAGATTTTGAAATCGGACCAGTAGTTCCTGAGATTAGCGCGTTCAAACAAACAAACAAACAAACTCTGCAGCTTTATATATTAGTATAGATATAGATTTGCATTTAGTGCAATATTGAACAATGTAGTATTCTTTTTAACAAATCTATGCTGTATTATTAGTACACTGCCTTCTTATTTGGTTGTGCCGCCTTTCGATCCTTTCCCTGCTAAGTGTATTTCTGTGAACCAGAGGCAAGTGCTCTGTGTCAGGGTGTCATTTGTGTTCGTGAATTACTTGTTTGTAAACAACCCCTGCGGTACGGGTACAAAGTGCGAGGGTTTTGTATTATAATAAAAATACATAAAAATGTTTTGGAAACCTACTGTCAATGGCGCGAATAACCGTAGATAGTTAAAAACAGTTTACATCAAATATCTACTTAGGTATTATCTTTCACAATAAAATGCACTTAGCCGTAAATGTATTAATAAATATGAAATAATTAGGAAACCTTCAAATATTTCGTAATTATATTTATACAATGGAAAGCTATAGACAATCGCACTCATTTGTTTTTCTATGCAGAAAGAAAGAGTAAAAGAAAGTCGAAAACGAATTACAAGCAAACTAAAGGGTTCCAATTTCACACCTCACAAACTTCATGATGGTAATTAACAACATTTTTTTCTTTGAACGCAGTCAGCGTCAGTTTTCCCAATTAAAAAAATATTGAACGCAAGGCTATCTGAAATCGAATCAGCGTTCAATGAATGAGTGGAGATAAAAATTTACGATGTTAAATTGACATTTAAAATTGGAATATGATCGTTGGATATCTGTTCAAAAAGCCCTCGAAACCTTGGAATGATCAATTGTGAGAAACCTGATTACGATAATAGGTTTTATAATTTTTTTAAATTGTGGAAATCTCATAAGCTGAGAAACTTTTGAGCAGACCTTCTTTGAACATAGCCAGAAACACTCGTTTAAAACTATAGAGAATACATATATTTTTTGGTACATTAAAATTAGTAGGTATACCCATTCAGGAGTTTTATTTGATACGAACAGTTTTTGATATTTCCAAGTTTTCTTCGTTGTTTGTTTATTATCAATATTTACAAAAAACCCATATTTCCATATATTATTCCTCGCATTCTCATTGGGATCAGCAGAAATCTAACCTGACTTGGTTAACTACCAGGGTTTGCGCGAAGCGACTGCCGTCCGCGACCGCGACCTAACTTTTAGGACAACGACAAACACCATGTTTAGTTTCATCATCAGTCAATTTTTACCAGACTGACTACGTGTAACGACTGCCGTAGAATGAGAGCCGGAACCGACGGCTTCACTTGCCCTCCGAAGCACGGAGAAGTTCATATGAAGATTCTTATGCAGGAATTTGTAAATTCTAATATCGGGATTGAATTTTATTGAAGTGACTAGCGTCCCGCCCCGGCTTCGCACGAGTGCAATTATGCATGTATTAAACTTAAAAACATTCCTCTTGAACGACAGCGACTTTGTTTTATACTATGTAGTGATAGTGAAGTGACAATCTGTTACAAGCATTCAGAGCTAAAATCTATTTTACACAATAGTTGATTTTTGATACACTCTGGAGGTGTTTGGTTGCAAGCCACGTGATTGGTTCATGACGTGAGTGATCCCTACGGCGCTTTTGGTTTATGATGTTTGTAAGCTACTATACTATAAAGTTAGACATGACTAGACTTTTGTACCTACTATGAAATCCAGGTACGTCATGTGGTACGCCCACATGAGCGAAATCGCGGGTAGCAACTGGTTGTTCATAATTTCAGTCAAAATAATTCCTGGACTAAAAGTATATTATTTTCCGCATGGCAATCATTCTCAACTCATCAATACATATTTTAATACTAATTTCAGTTATTTACTCGTATTTAGTGTTCGCAGTCGATCGCTAATTAAGAGCAGCTCCACAAAAACTAACACATGTGCAGTGAGAACGCTTTATCATATTGAACCATAATGTACTTTTCATAAAGGCTAAAATTAAAAATAGATTCTGAGTGATTATGGCGTTCCCTACCGAGTCGATTTTAACGATTCTCGTGATGGATTGACTTATTTAAATCTGCCCCTGTTTAAATTTGGAACAGTTTCGGGTTTTATGTTTTTTCATGTTTCGAATTCGCAATTTATTAGTATTTATTTACATATTCATAAGCACTGATTTTGTCTGGCACACCCCATTGATACTTATGCATCTAATGTGCCAAAGTGTGGAAATTTAAGTATGTGTATTGACACACACACACATTTAAGTGTGTATGTGTATCTGTGTGCATTAATATTATTAACCCACATCGTACAGATGTTAGATGCTATCTAAATTCTTGCCAAAATTAAGATTTTTCTCACACTCTAAACGTAGACGGACTTTCTATCTTATTTAAACATACTACTACTACTAATCGGCCCATAAGTGACCCACTACTGAGTCGGGCCTCCTCCAATTACATGGATGATAATTATCCTACTGTGCCACGTTGGCCCGACGGGTTAGCGCAAGGTATCAAGTTTACCGTGCCTTGCGGCAAGGTTTTCGGCATTGTCATTTCCTGTTGTTGGCTCTTATGACACCCTCTGTTGGAATGGAGTGGTGACACAATGTATCCTAAATCTGGTACGCGGTCTTCGCTTTTCTGTTGCCACTTAAGTTTGACAATCCTTATTGTAGTTAAGTACTTTAATTAACAAATAAATGATACTTTCTTTCTGATCCACGAGGAATATCAGCAAATCTTAGACCAACATGATGTGAAAATTTTAGTTGACGCAATAAATCACTGATAAGCCACAGTAATAACAATTTCTAGCCAGCGATGTCGATTACGGAGTTTAAACTAAGATGGTAATAAACATCTCCGTAACCTCTAATCACGCTAAACGTGCCACAAGCGGCAAGTACTAATCAATAGTTCGATGAAATGTATCCGAACGATATTAGGGTTGCCACAAAATTAAAATCTAAATATTTTTTATCTCTAAAACTATTGATACGTGAAGTAAAAAATGTGTACCCATTTTTACGAAAAATGCACGTTCCTGCTCTTTAAGTTTGTTTATATGTATTTAAATGCCTAAAAATACATTAAATCAATAAAAAAACGCCGTACCAAAAAAAATTCACTGTGTTTAATTGACTGCCTAGGGGTTTGATGCCACCTTTGGATCAATGGGTCCAGGGTTCGATTCTAGGGTCGGGCAAGTATCTTTGTCTAAACCAGAGGCACTTGCTCTGAGTCTGGGTGCCATATATTATGTGTTCTTGGATTACATGTTTGTAAACTGTTTGTAAACCGCGAGACAGGTTATAGCCTTTCCACCTATAAAAGGTTTCCCCCACTATATAAAAAAGGGGTTTAGTTTAAAAAAAAGAAATAGGTAAATTCAGAAATTTCAGATTATAAATTACTTACTGCTTAGTAGGGGGGTCGTCCATTTGCAGGAATAAAAAAAGCTCTCTTTTTTTTCCGTTAGAAATCCTCATGGATACCCGGTCGTTGGAGACTGGGGTATGTGGAACTCCGGGGAGTGGAATGATGGTAATTAGCACCCCGACCTACCCCCTTAAACCAACGGCGTTCCTCAAGTGCCCGCTACTGGGCAGCGGGTTGCGCTCTCCAATGGGGAACTAGCTTCGCAACCATGGGAATCTTGGCCCACCCTGATTTATGGAGTCCACAGGAAGGAAATTAGCCTACTATGTCACGATGGCGGGACTGGTTTGCACGGTGTTTCTCTTCAAGTATTCCTTCGTTTTCGGCTAGGATTCCGGCCTTGTAATTTTCTGGCCCTTACCATATCCTCAGAGTGGAATGTTGATTAAGATGTTCCGCCTTTGGATCAACGGGTCCCGGGTTCGATTCCGGGGTCGGGCAAGTGTCTTTGTCTAAACCAGAGGCACTGGCTCTGAGTCTGGGTGTCATTTCTATCTATTATAAGTATGTATTTACAAAAAAAAAATGTATCTAGGTAGTTTATCATTCATCTCGTTACCATAACACAAGCATTAAGTTGCTTAGCTTGGGACGAGATGGCGTTGTGTGAAATGTCCAAGGATATTTATTTATTATTTATTACATAACTAGCGACCCGCCCCGACTTCGCACGGGTGCAATTATATTATACCTATAAACCTTCCTCTTAAATTACTCTATCTATTAAAAAAAACCGCTTCAAAATCCGTTGCGTAGTTTTAAAGATTTAAGCATACATAGGGACGCACAGAAAAATGCGACTTTGTTTTATACTATGTAGTGATGATGTATTCTTAATCAATCAGAATAAATGATGCCAATCCAATTTACCATTTTAAGTATTTTTTAGGACGTAACTAAAGGAATAAGATATATCTACTACCATCCGTGTGGTGACGGATTTGGAATACATATCACCACCCCGTCCTGAGGGGGTCTTAAGAGCCTACTGTGCCATGTTGGCCAGGCGGGTTGGCACACGCTTCACTATCACTATCACTACATAATATAAAACAAATTCGCTGTCGTCTGTCCGTCCATATGTATGCTTAAATCTTTAAAACTACGCAACGGATTTTGAAGCGTTGTTTTTTTATAGATAGAGTGCTTCAAGAGGATGGTTTATATGTATAATACATGTATAATTGCACCCGTGCGAAGCAGGGCCGGGTCGCTAGTTCTTAATAAATTTTCCTTCTCTTGCAGCTAAGTTTTTGGCCACGTCACTTACTTCTATCGGCTCTTATACCCTTGAGGGTGGAACGGAGGCGGTGACACCATATATTATTAGTGCATCACACTGACAAGACTAGGATGTCCATTATGGAATGTCCTGTGACATTAGTCCATTTTTTCTTTGTTTTTTTTTTGTTGTCGCTGGGGAAATGTTTTATGCATACCACCGCCCCCCGGGGGAGAGTGATTATGTGGGACTCCGACAAGGGTCGTCTACCCAAGAGTCGTCTACCCACTAAAACCGCAGCGGTATACCCTCACACGGCGCGCTTGGGGCGCCACAAGTTCGCGTGAACGCATTCTACTGTGACGCCCCGGCGTGGTGCCCGAAACGGGCAAGCGACTGTCAGAGAGGGCGTCCCGGTACACTGGGACGCCCTCAGTCATCGAGTCTTTTGTCGGTGGCGGTTCCCCCGACCCACCACCGGCCTCTCAGGCGAGGCCAGAAGGGCTTCGCATCGTCACGACCCCCCTCTACCATTGTGGTACTTAAGCTCCCTCACCACGACAAGTTGGCAGCACAGTCGAGGGGGCTGTGACATAAGTTCTGACACAGCTACGTGTAATACACAGAATAGGTACGCCAATGCTATAGTACATTAGATGTTGCACATAGTGGGAGTAGAATAAGTGCGTGTGTGTGCTTGTCAGTTTGATATTTATAAGATAGTTGTCATTCTTTAATAAATGAGTGACCGGTTCTAAAAAACGGATATATTTTAGTGAGTGGTGCATATCAGCTTGAGCGTGATACAAACTAACGTTCTGGCAGCCTTGATAAAAATTGCGATCCCATTACATACTAAACCAGTTCGATGGTATTCACAACAAAATCATTCACTTTCTCTTAGAAAATGTTTGATAGTACTCCATGGCGTTTTGAAATGGGCCAGTTACCATCATTGATTTATTGATGGAATGACGCCTACGCCTTTAATTTGGTAGCATAACTTCAAACGTTGTAGGCGTGAAATAAATTCTGTCGAGCAACTTCTAAAATGCTCTAAATAACTCTATACTGTCATTACAATGCTGGTGTTCTTTCGTTCTGTGTGGCAGCCGATTTAGAGTACATATTGTCTACGCCCATTTCATCCTGAAGGTGTTGTAAGAGCCGACAAAAAAAATGATAAGGCCGAAAGCTGCAAGAGATAGAAAACTTGATACGAAACTCTACGCCAACCCCTGGCCAGCATGACACTAATTACCCCTCATGTAGTTGGAAGAGGCCCGACTTACCAGTGGGTCTTTTAAGGGCTGAAACATGGAGAATTAGTTACTATTCTAAATTAGATTATAACACTTTTACGCCTATCCCGGTATTATCGTGAAGGTCGACTAACGTGGAAAATAGCAACGTTGCTAATTAAAAAATTTATATCAAACATAATAAGTTTTCCTTAAAGTAAAATATGTTATTAATCATCAACTCAGCTCTTCTATGTAGCCTGTCAAATAAGATATTACTTACCATCCATCACATTCCATATAGGTAGTTGTATATCGTCCACCAAAGAATAACTGCCCCACTAAAAGCAACGCGGAGAATAGATGTAGTTAGTCTAATCAGTAAGCCAAACTTAAGAGGCAGTGGGCAGAGCACACGGCTCGCAGGACTGAAGACGAACGTCCACCGCCAGCTAAAATAAGTTAGTTTAGTTCAGCTTGCATAGTAGAGCCTGTTTTTCATACATGTTAGTTCACCGTCGGTGGACACACATGTATGAAAAACTGGTTCAACTATGTAAGCTAAACTAAACTAACTTATTTTAGCTGGCGGTCGACGTTCGGCTTGACGCCTGATACGGCAGAAAAGTCTTCGGGTGGTGACCGCGATCCGGAAAGCGCAGTGCTGGTAAGCCTGGTAACACGGTGGACCGACGACCTGGTTTGCATCGCCGGAAAATGATGAATGGTTTAGGAACAGCCTGCGTGGAAATACTTGGAGGAGGCCTATGTCCAGCAGTAGCTGTCTTTTGGCTAAAATTATGATGATGATTACGGTACCTTCTCGGTACCAATTAAAATTATTCCATACAAACACTTTCTAGAGGCAACTTTGTTTGATTACCAGTCTTCACGTTTGTTTTAATTTCTAACCACAAATAAAATTATAGCGACGTAAGATGGGAGGCGTTTAATATTTGCTGATAAATAAAGATATGTTAATATGGTAGCCAACTTGGTTCTGTGCGTGCAATGATTCGGCCCTCCTCCAAATTCTTGGAGGGAAATTCGCCTACTGTGCCTCATTGGAAAGACGGGGTTGTATCAAAGTTTTGTTTCTCTTGCCGCCAGGTGTTCTGCCTATTGCATTCCTTTACTCACCTCTTACTACACCCTCGGAATGGTATGGGTTGGTGAAATGTGTATTCTACATCCGTCACCACACGGATATATCTTATACGCATTACGCAGCAATATTTTGTCGACTCTTGAAGTTGCAAATAGGATTCAGATTTGCTGTATATGCTGCCCATCTATTTTCACAGTTCCCATGATACAACACACTTTGTATTGAATTAGCTGATGCAAAGATTCATCAACTGTTATTATTGTCATTTATTAATTTGTCATATTATATACTTATTTAAATAAACTACATAAAAAAATATACAAAATAGTAATTAAAATTGTTTTGTTCACTTATTTAAATTACAGGAAACGACCGATCGAACGAATGACTGCTTAAGTAACCGATAACATTTATACAGTACCATTTTTCATCATACGAAACCTGCTCCACTTGTATCGCGGGGGTTGTTACAATAATTTAAAAAAAATGTAGGAATCAGCTTACTAAAAAATCATACAGACGCTTTTAAAACCTCCTTTTTTTCAAGGCCACTCAAAAAGAGATGATGTTTAATTGAGACATTAGTAAAATATTTCATTTAAATCAAAAGTACCTAATTATACATTTACTTATTTTAATAATCTCGTAAAACCTACGCGTACATTTCCGTTATTTCATAATAATTTAAGGCTGCTTATGGAACTCGGATTTATGATATCGCATTATGGAAATTCTCTCTGCGTATGACATTCCTGTGCCCTAACAACATCATAACTTAGAGATAGCTGAACAATAGGAATGAAATTGCTGCAAAATCACGAAGTGACATAAATGAGTTTATGATTTGTGATAAAATCATACTGTGTAAAAGAAAAAAATGTTCAAAAATACACATTTTAACAGATTTCTATTGTTAAATTTTATTGGCCTATTGTAACAAGCAATCTCTTCCAGATAACCAATTTACTTATTATTCTATAAAAAAAATTCAAGGTACTACTAAGTATCCGAAATTTTAAGGGCAGTATATGTTTTATTCTTATTGGAGAATATATCATTGGACTCTGTATTTACTAGACTAGTAGGTACCTCGTAATGATAATTCCAATAGGAAGTAGATTTATACAAGCTAACTGTACTTCTATAGTCGGCTGTAAAATAAATGAAATTTAATTAAAACCTGTTATGAACTTGCTTAAAATTATAAGCATGCCAACCTTGTCATAGTACAACGAAGTTTTTCTTTTCTACGGCCACTGCTAGCCAAGGAGTGTGGAACACCAACTACAGAAAAAGTGCAATTTATTCCGAGATTGTTTTTAGATTAACATTGACGAAATTCGCGAAGTATCTTAGCATTTAAATGTTTATTTATTATTATGATTATTTTCTCAATCGGTAAATGCGAAAATAAATCATTTTCTCATTTATATAACTCATGGTAAACACTGAAAACATCAAAAATGGCCATTACAATGCCAAGAGTAAAAGCAGGCTTCTCTCAGTGTGATACATCGTGTGTGTCGTCTTCGCCTTCAGTCTTGACTGAAGTCTCCTCCAATTTGATGAAGAAGAAGTTGCTTACCATACTATAGTCACATTAGCGAGATAGTACGGAGTACCATTTCGAAATGTCTACTTTTGAGGGTAGATTTTTTATTTATTCTAGTTCCTTCTCTTATCTTATACGATCTCTTCAGGATGGAATGTGTTGGTGAGACTGTGCAGTCTAAATTGATAAGTTTGCATTGATTGGATATCTGAGCCAGTTGTGAAACATTTCAGTCAGTCAGTAGTTGAGTCGAGCCTCCACCCATTGTCAGTCATTTATGGGTAGGAAATATGTAGTTTAGCCAACCGGCTAAGCTAGACTTAAGGTGTACTAATATAATAAGTAATCAAATAAAAAGAAAATACAGTGTGGGCTATATAAATGAGCCAGACGTGTACAAAAAGAAACCTTCTTGTAGTCAGTTGGTCATGCTCATTGGCGTCCTATTGACATGGTTAATTAAAAAAAAGATCACACGCTTCACTCCAGTTTCTTCGACTCCAAGCATTGAAATTAAAGTATTTTCCCATTATAATTTACTTTTTTTATTGTTCCAGAATATCTCTATAATGTGGTCTTAAATTTGCGATGTCTGCGAATTGGGATACCGAATCCCAGATTTGACAAGAAGTAGTTATAATAAAAAATTGTTGCCTTACATCTCTTACATTAAATTGGGGGAAGACCGACGCAGTAAAGGGAAATTAATGAGCGAGTGATTTTGAGAAAATAAATTCCAGAGGGAGTCTCCTACGACCTCAAAAAAAATACTACTTTTACTGTAAAAGGTTTTTTTGGTGGCACGTTTGGAATACGGCATCACCATCCATGTCCATTGTATGAGCAATACTAAAGAAATAGAAAAGGCATATATAAGAAAATAAATACCTGGAATTCATACCTATTCATGAATTCATGCTATTTGGCCAATAATAATGACTTGTATCGATTTTGCAACAGCCCTGAACCAAAAATGGGTCATATAAGGGCTAAAAGACAGGGACAACGCGTTTTCAATAGCAACCAATGGCCGTCTTCTAATGATCACAGGTGCTACAAACCATCCTTAAATGAAAACTACCGTCCCATTTCTATACTCGCAGCTTTGTCAAAGGTTTTCGAACGATTAGTTCATAATGAAATTTATCCTTCGTTACACAAATTATTAATTTCTCAACAACATGGATTTGTTACAAAACGATCCACAATAACAAATCTTACAATTTTTGTAGGTGACTTATTTGAAAATATGGACAGTCGATTTCAAACTGATGCAATTTATACTGACTTTCAGAAGGCCTTCGATAAGGTGGATCATGAAATTCTGTTAAACAAAATTGCTTATAATGGCATCCGAGGTAACTTACTTCGCTGGTTTTCCTCCTACATTAATAATCGTACACAAAGAGTTGTGATTAACGGGCTTTGTTCAGACTATGTTTCAGTCACCTCGGGAGTGCCCCAAGGCTCAATATTAGGCCCGCTTTTATTTGTTTTGTTTATTAACGATATTGGTTCTTGTTTTAAAAACACAAAATTTCTGCTATATGCGGATGACTTAAAAGTCTATAAATGTGTAAAAAATTACAGCGATTGTGTGCTCATCCAGTCGGATTTAGAACGCTTGACTGATTATTGTTTTAAAAATAAATTGCATCTTAGTTTACCTAAATGTCATAGTATTACTTTTACTAAAAAACATGTTAATATCAACTTTCACTACGCTCTTTGTGGGTCTCAACTGAATAAGGTACAGAATATAAGGGACCTCGGTGTAACGATAGATAGCAAGCTTCATTTTGATTTACATGTAGATAATATTATCAAAACAGCGTCTAAAATGTACGGCTTTGTGATGCGGACTTCTAAAGACTTTCGCAAACCAACGACACTCATTCAATTATATACTTCTCTAGTCAGGCCTTGTTTAGAGTATGCAACTCAGATATGGAACCCTTTTTATAATAAATATGATGAGATGATAGAAAAAGTTCAAAGGAAGTTTCTACGCTCTGTTCATTTTAGATGTTCTCATGCCTTTCTTGAATATGATAAGCTACTCCTGAATTATAAGCTCTTGCCTCTCTGCTCCCGACGTGTTCTTCTTGGGGCCATGTTCTTGCATGGTCTAGCTAATAATAGATTTGACTGCTCGGACATAACAAATCAGCTGTATTACATATGTGCTAGGACAGTTGTTCGCAGGAATGTGCGTTCAAAGCCTCTTCTAAGTATCAAACCGGGCATAAATAGGACAAACGCTGGCTTACGCACTCCCTTGCGTCAACTGGTTGACTCATACAATGTATTCTTCCCTGATTTAGACATATTCACACTTTCTGCAGCTAGATACAAGAAAGCTGTCCGAGATTGTCTTAATAAGTAATAAGCAGATTAACATATATGTAGTGTAAACATAAATGTAAGTTATGATTTTTCTATTACGTTTTTTTTCATTTGTATAATTTTAATATACATTTTTATTTAATTTATGTAATTAAAAATGCACATTAAAACAAATATTATACCTAACTACTCATAAGACAATCGTTGTACTTATAAAAAAAAAAAATTCTTTAATAATATATTGTATTGATGAATTTAAAGTAATGTAGTGATACCCGTGGTAGGGGACATCGCTACCTGGAAGCGGCCGCTGCACACTTTTTCCAATGTACCTAACTATAATCCGACTTGTTTACGCAGTTTTAGCTCGCACCAGCGGCGACGGCCGCTTGCCATGTTGGCGTGTACCCGCCATTGCACAAAAGTTACCTCCCAACAATAATGTTATTTAATGTAGTAATCTGTGGACATTATTGTGGGTGGTACAGCAAGTAAATTGTTAGTTACCGTTATTGTTTAGTAATTATAGCTGTACCATTGTTCTTGTTCCGAATAAATAAAATAAAATAAAATAAAAAAATAAATCACCATAAAACAATTTAAAAGTGCTAAAATCAATATCCCAACCTAACACTTAGAAAGAGGATCGTTAACATATAACCAGGGTCTTAACCATTTCAATTTGAATTGTACAAAACGCACTATATTCACGATTTTGTATAGCCTCGAGAGCGGTAGCAGGTTATTTTATGCTGGTCGTGTTTCTAACCCGGATTAAGCACTGCTGTCCGGATACTTTGTATTGCGGTTGATGGGCTTATTCGTTTTACACATCGTTAACAATATACTTGTGTTGTGCCGCTGCTTTGCTCGCAATTTATAAACAAAGTTTATAACAAAGCTCGGAGTTTCCCTGCCAGATCGAATCAGAAATGAGGAGATACGCAGGCAAAATAGGGTCACCGACATAGCCCACAGGATTGCTAAACTTAAATGGCAGTGGGCAGGGCATGGGGCAGAAAAGTCCTCGAGTGGCGACCGCGTTTCGGAAAGCGCAGTGCTGGTAGGCCTCCCACACGGTGGACTAATGACCTGGTTAAAGTCGCCGGAAAACGTTGGATGCGGGCGGCCCAGGACCGGCCTTTGTGGAAATCCTTGAGGGAGGCATATGTCCAGCATTGGACGTCTTTTGGCTGAAAGCATTATGAACGATGTTTTGGTTTTGACATTTACCTTCTTCAATATTACAATATACAAAAGCCTTAATAGGACCTTACGTATATACTTTTTTTTTTACATCCCGTAGCGTAGACCATAGACAATATCCGACCTTGTGCTACAAAATATTCAAATAAACAGCTCTCAATTCTTCACTGACCCAATGACTCTAGCATTTTAAACGCGTAGACAAATTTATATGCTTATCGGGTTTTGGTTTAAAAAAAGAACTAGAAACTTTTCCACTTTGTTCGTAATTGGCTCACGACAAAGTAGGGTGATATCTTTCACACTTGCATGCGATATACATATTACACGATTTAGATAGAAAGGTTAAAATAAATTTGATAAATAACATTTCGAAACACGACTAGACAAATATTATCAACCGACGACGTTAAAGACGAGACGCTTCGCAATTCGGTTGTATGTTCTATTTTTTTTTTTAATTTGTGTTACCACTTTAATTATTATTAAGTAACTAACCATTAGATATACCTTTGTCCGTGTGGGGACGGATTTAGAATACTTAGGGTCACCACCCCATTCCAGCCTTAGGGTGTCGTAAGAGCCGAAAATCTGCTTTCAAAGAAACGAAACACTGTGCCAACCCGTCTGGCCAGCAGCAGATATACCGAAGACACCGAGTTCAAATGATTTATTTTGAAATATGTTTTGATGATTGATTTTAAGATATGTGATATTTTTGAAGCAGGCTGCTGTGTATTTTGGAGCGTGTAACAAAAAGGTTTATGTTAATATAACGAAGTTGAGCGCGCACTGCTACGCCAAAAAAAGGTAATGCGTGAGTTTGGTTTTCCTTGCTGATATGGTCTGATCCCTGCTTAGCAATCCGTGTTCTGTTAATATGTTTCTTGTACTATTCTCAATTCATTCGTGTGGTGACGGATTTAAAATACATAGTGTCACTACCCCATTCCATCCTGAGGCTGTCGTAAGAGCCGACGAAAGGAAATCACAAGGCTGAACACCGCCGCCGCAAGAGAAGGAAAAATTGCTACAAAACTCTATGCCAACCCGTCTCGCCAACGATGTACAGTAGATTAATGACCCTCCTTAAGATGGGAGGAGGCCCGAATCAGCAGTGGGCAGTAGCATTCTTAATTAGAAATCTTTCGTGCATTTCCTGAGATAGCTAATTGTCATACCTGTATAATTTATTGCACACCGCTACCTACCGCTTTAACGTGCACTAACTCCTATCGATCCAAAGGTTGTCTGGAAGAAATCGCCTAGTGCGATAAGACCGCCCATTGTACATTTCTTTGTTATATATATCTAATGCTATGCTAATACCTTTTATATTATTGGTGTACATTAAAGAGTATTCTATTCTATTCTAATAATAAAAAAATCCTTAGAGAAATTTTAAAACGCTTACTCTACTCACGCTTACGCTACTCTTAGGAAAATCTTTGAGTACGTATTGCTTTTTACGCGAGTATAATTTGTCTGTAGTAATATGCGGCAAGGGCCTTACAGCCAAATTTTTTATAATTTTCACTTACCTTATAACGTTTCCTGTTCTCGTAATACGATGTTATATCATATTTTTTTGCATGCCGATGTTTTAAACAACTTACACTATATACCTAAACATAAACTACTAACAAAGCTAAGAAAGTGTGCGCATAACTGCAAAAACGTGCGCCGTTTTCAAGGGATGCGCCACAAAACGGGCGATTAAGATTCAAACAGTGAGTGCTCATTTAGATTCGCAGGAGATTCCATTGTCGACTGTAGCCTAGTAATGGTGTAGTAGAGAGAATTCAAGAAATTCAACAATGAACCAGTATATTCCTCCTTTTACGCACTGCCAAAAGAGCAGACTGCGGGGAGCTGTATTTAAAAAAATACCACTGCTATTACACAGCCCATAGATGGCCCACTGTTGAGTGGGGCCTCCTCCAGTTACACGGAGGGTAATTAGCCAACTGTGCAAACTGGCCTGGGTTGGCACTAGGTTTCGTATCTAGTTTTCCTTCCCTTGCAGATAGGTTTTCAGCCTTGTCATTTCCTTCTATCGGCTCTTACGACACGCTCAGGATAGTATGCGGTGGCGACACTGTGTATTCTAAATCCGTCACCACACGGAAAAAATATATTGTACCCTTAGCATTCCTAGTAAAATCAGTATATGAAACACGTCCTGCCATCCGAAGTGAGTTATAATCATTATCAGTAATGCAAAAAGTGTGTAATGTTTTTTATGACACTTTCCTCACCAGCTATTGATTAAATTGATAAATATTAAAAAACAGGGTCACCGACATAGCCCACCGGATTGCCAAACTTAAGTGGCAGTGGGCAGGGCACATAGCTCGCAGGACCGACGCCCGATGGGGCAGAAAAGTCCTCGAGTGGCGACCGCGTTCCGGAAGGCGCAGTGCTGGTAGGCCTCCCACACGCTGGACCGACGACCTGGTTAAGGTCGCCGGAAAGCAGTGGATGCGGGCGGCCCAGGACCGGCCTTTGTGGAGATCCTTGGGGGAGGCCTATGTCCAGCAGTGGACGTCTTTTGGCTGAAATGATGATGATGACATCATCATCATCTCAGCCTCTGACCCACTGCTGAGTCGGCCTCTTCCAATGAAGGGAAATTAACCAACTGTGCCACGCTAGCCAAACGGGTTGGCATAGGGTTTGTATCAAGTGATAGCCCACCATCCGCCGGAATAGCCTACCGCGAAGGTGTGACGCCCAAGTGTGCGGGGCGTCGCACGGGAGAGGGGGCTGCCGCCTGCGGACCACGGTAGAAACGTACGCGGTACCCATGGTCCGCCGCGTGAGGGCGGGTGTTGGCGCACGGCGGGTTGTTTTAGTGGGTAAGGGCCCCATACTGCCCCGTAGTCTCCCCGGACGCGGAATGTGCGGTCAGGCATTTTTTCCCGCCAAACCATAAAAAAAATGTTTTGTATCAAGTTATCCTGCCCTTGATGTTAGATTGTCTGATTCGTTCGTTCGACACCCGCAGTTTAGAATGAGGTGGAGACACAATGCCATCAGTATCAGTTAATGGTTTTTGTTACACCCTGAATAATATAGTCACAAATTGATGAAATTTAAATAGTCTTTTCTGATTTGCTTGGCACTTTCTTATCTCTAGAATCAACACAGATTCATAAGAGGCGCCTAAAACCATACGTGCACTCAGTAAAAAAACCGAATACACTGCCAAAGTATGTACAAGTATGTAGAAGAAGAAACTCGGAACCAACCGGACACTCACGTACAAAGTACAGAAAGTGTTTTTACTTTTCTCGGCCATTGTACGAGTTTTCACCGATAATTCTCTCCTTATCTCAACGCGGTCAGGGGAGCGTGGATATTGTTATTCACGATGCTCCCCGCCTTGCTGCATTTCCTTGCATACCAACACTACGGAATCCGCGTGAGGTGCTTAAAAATGTCGCTTTTACTTAAGGAAATTTGAAAAAGACCGTTCTAAATGTTCTTTTTATAAAACGAATTCCCTGTACTAGGTATAACCTGTATCGCGGGGCAGTTTACAACATTGAAATACACGATCACAAATGACACCGAGACTCAGGGCAAGTCCTGAATCGTGACCTGACCAGTGATCCAAAGTCAGATCCAACTCCACATCCAACTCCTAGGCCAAAATGGCAGCAAAAACTCAATAGACTTTTTAAATATGCCGTAAGCTCGAACAACGGATGGCCGTTGGACAAAAAGTCCCAGAGAGACGACCAAGTGTAGGCTAGCGAAGCGTGAGACATTTCCGACTAGAGGTGGACAATCTGCACATGATCTTGATTTGTAGACTCTGTGGGAGGCCTAATAACAAGAGTGAGCATTAGTGGCTGTTATACAGATTTTGAAAACAATATTTCATCGTAAACACAGGCAATTCTTTTTAAACCTTCGTTCGTGTAAATGTTCATTAGATGATGCGTCTACAAATATACACTAGATAGTATAATGCGTAATGACGAAAGATTTTCGTCAGTATAGCTAAAGGACCTCAGCAGTAAGACATTTATGGCTGAAATTACAAATAAAACACATAGTGGCGTTTAAAAAGAAGTATATATATTTTTATGAACTCCTAATTCCAAATCGGTTCCAATCTAAGTGCTCATTCACGTTGAACGCGCGGGCGCGGTGGCGGGTGCGGACGCGGTAGACGTAGCGAGTTCGTGTTCACATTGGCCGCCAGGCGTTTGTGCGATATCATTGTTCAAACTGGTTGAACTTACCTGACGTTGCGAATGAATCGCGCGCTTCGCCGCTAGTTCGACGTGAACACACACATACATACAACTCACGTGGTTGAAATTGCCGCGAGCGCAACGCGCGCTCCAGTCGCTAGCTTGCCCGCTACTTCCACCGCGCGTGCGTTTCGTACGTGAACACTTGGATATTACGTACGCCATATGTTTGATATTTCGTGACCGCGCCCGCCACCGCGCCCGCGAGTCAACGTGAATGAGCACTAAGCGTCACTGGGCCCGCCTCCGTTCCGTTGTATGACATCCTTCCTCGACGCGGCGACGCCAAGTTTCAAATGTATTTTTACAACCTTTAACCACTTATAACTACAACCACTTTAACAGACATAAAATAAACAATTTACAAATCATTAAGTCCAAATAATAAAGGCGAGGATTGTATTTTATGATATGACAGCGATTAGAAAACTATACATCAATATCAAATTACTTTGACGCACTTTAGGTTATCTAAGCCATTTTCCCCGTGTTGAGAAGGGGCAGAATATAAAACTTCCCCACCGCACGCTCGGAAAGTCAACACAACCCAGCACGCTTGGTGGAAGGATCTTTAGGCGCAAAGGGATGATCATCCAGCCAGACGAGGTGGTATGTCTGGCTAGGGGTCGCAGCGCCTATCATCCCGATAGTTGCAGTCGGGGATATCTTAACCTTGCGAATTGCTCTTGAAATTTCGCTATCGCGGTGTAGGAATTTTTTTTGGTAATTCTCGCATTTGTAGGCGATATTTCTTGATGTAATAAGTTCAGATTTTTCGGGTAAATTGTGTAAAGTATGTAGCACTGGTCGCTACATGGCTCCCCCCAAGCCTGGGAGGTCGATCCTCTTGAATTGAGCAGTGTGATGAGCTTGCAAGTGTCAGGAGCGCTCGGAGTCGAGACTGAGCACCTCGACTGTGTAGTGGAGTTCACTGGGTTGAGGTTGAGGTGCAAAGGGATGATCATCCAACCAGACGAGGTGGTATGTCTGGCTAGGGGTCGCAACGCCTATCATCCCGATAGTTGTAGTCGGGGATATCTTAACCTTGCGAATTGCTCTTGATATTTCGCTATCGCGGTGTAGGACTTTTTTTCGTGATTCTCGCATTTGTCGCGTTCTGGCATTTGGGTAAATTGTGTAAAGTATGTAGCACCTTGGTCGCTACAGATCGAATGATCCGCCCGGTTAGCTAACACCCTCACATCTAAGTCCGGTGCCAAGCAGTTTTACTGTCTTTCATCGTGTATAATGTGAGAGCCGATGCCCGACACTTTCTTGGGCATTTTCTTGGACGTTTCGGGAAAAGATTTGGACCTTACAAAACACCTCAGTCTACCATCTAATACCATCCCTAGGTCGTAGAAAAATCATTGAAACTATTTCGATGATTTAAAAGAAAGGTAAAACGACTTAAAAAAAAATTACCAATAAACCAGCATTTGACATCGGTGCCTGGATAGCTCAGAAACAGCCACTAATGTAGTCGTCCAAAATACCCAAATTTCTCTTCCCACAAAAGGTTTTGTTCACGTATTTCAAATTTTATAGGTATTTATAATGTATATGGGACCAATCTCCTTTAGACCAAAACAGTATATACATGATGAAGAGAATATTGTAGTAACACATATTATACACAAAAAAATACTGAGAACCTCCTCCTTAATTAAAGTCAGTTAAAAAAGATCTTAGTTGGCGAAAAAACTTACTTACTCTTAAACCTCACCACGGATCAGCAAGGAGAGGAAAGGGTTAAAATATATTTAAAAAACATCACGTGATTAATGGACAGCCCCATCGGTTGTCGGCCTTGTCATTTCCTTTTGTTGGCCCTTACGGCACCCTCAGGATGAAATGGGGTGGTGACACTATATATTCTAAATCCGTCACCACACGGAGAAACTTACATACTATAGTTGTAATTTCTGCAGTGCTATTTTCATCAAGACATGCTTATGTTTTTAATATTCCATTCGTTCTTGTAGAGGTTGATTCCTGGAAATCTTCTTTTGTTTCGATACAGTACGTTATCAGAATTACTTTTTCGTTATTGGCATTTTTATTTACTTTAGATTTCCAAGTTGTCGAAGGTCGACAAATAATATAACTAGCTTTCGCGCGCGGCTTCGCTCGCGTGGGGTTCGAACCCGTGCTTATCTCTATGCATATTTTTTATGAACATAAAAGCAGTTATTGTGACTAAACTATGATAGTTAGATATGTGCTTTGCGAACTTTTTTGTAGATCTTTATAAGACCTACAAACCCGTAATACATCATTTTGTTCTATTGTCAATAGTTTGTCAGCGCACGCATAAATAGGTTTTCGATTTTACACCTTGGTTTACAAAATCGCAATTTTCATAGTGATCCCTAATTCTTTTGAAAATAAAATATAGCTATAGGCTAAATGCCTTCCTTAACTTAACCTTCCTCGATAAATGGACTATCTAACACTGAAAGATTTTTTGAAATCGGACCAATAGTTCCTGAGATTAGCGCGTTCAAACAAACAAACTCTGCGGCTTTATATATTAAGTATAGATACAAATAGGTAATAAGAAAAGGTCCGTGTGGTGACGGATTTAGAATACAAAATGTCACCAGCCCGTACCATCCTGACGGTGTCGTAAGAGGCGACTAAAGGAACGCAAGAGGGAGGACACCTAGCCGCAAAGGAAGGAAGACTTGAATAATCCGTGGGCCATCCCACAGCACAGTAGGCTAATTTCCCTCTTTGTACTTGGAGGAGGCCGACTCAGTAGTGGGTCATTTATGAGCTGAAATAATGAATGATTATATTTCCATAAAATTATACGACATTTATGTCAGTTTTCAATTTCAGTTTTACTTTCCAATAAATATTTTCTTAGAAATCCTTCATAGTTTGAAAATTATTATGAATAGTAATTGTATTTTACTAGAAAACTAGATACACTTGTCATTTGCAAAATTATTGGTAATGACAGCGGCCAATCAATTATAGAAGTAATAAATACATATTAAATTTACTGTATCTTTCATGTTTCTTTGGTATATCAACGGCGGCTGTTTGTTTATGCATTTGTCTGTATGTAACTAAATCAAGGGCGGATCCAGGGGGGGGGTCATGGGGGTCATGACCCCCCCCTGAGCTGGTTCCAGGACTTAGGTGGACCACTAATTGAACATAATGATTTTATTTATATATTTTGTGACCATACAGATTTTATGTAACTACATACCTTCAATAAAAGTTTTTAGACTAACGCGATTTTCACACATTTTAAATAATTATGACACGGGTCTTAATCGCGGAAATATTTTGAAGGTAAATACCTTATACTGCCTGACGTTTCGGCGTGGGTTACACCAGCCGTGGTCACAGGCTGACTGATGGATGTAGCTCAGCGCCGTCTTCGTGAAGCTCGGGTCTCCATGCCTACCCTCGCTTGCTCTTCACAATTTGTTAGCTTTTGTAAATTGTCGGTATTCCGACACACCACACTAACGACGTCTACACACGAGCGGATTGGTTTTTTATTACGGAGATGACATTCACTAAAAACTGGATTCCACGATGATGATAAACGGTAACCATCCTCTCTATTAAAGCTGGTATGTTTTTTAATTTCAATCGCTTCCCGCGCAATTCTTGAATAATAGTGACGGTCTGTGGAGAGGATGGTTGGCTTATGTAGCTCAATCCAATGGTTTGGTCCTGATTCCAGTAGATGCTCCGCAATCGCCGACTTATTGACCTGTCTGTTTTTGACAGCTGCAATATGCTCCTTAATTCTCTCTGCGACAGTTCGCTTTGTTTGCCCGATATAGGAGCTACCGCAGCTGCAGTCGACTTTGTAGACGCCTGGGGTCTGAAAGGGTATAACGTCCTTTGGTGTCCGTAGGTGACGAGAAACAAGAGATTGTGGAACGTAAATTGTTTTAATGGATAATTTTCTCAGGGCGTTTCCCACCTTATCTGTCACGCCTTTTACGTAGGGCAGGTATGCGGGTGCTCTGCTTACCTCTGGATATTTTACCCTCTTCCTGCACGTATATGGGAAATTCTCCTGGTAGCCGTTCCATTTTAGTACCTTCTGAATATGTGCCAGTTCGGTCTCTAAGTATTCAGGATCGCATAGATCATAAGCCCTGGACTGTAGGGAAGCGGCTACGGAGCGGAGATGTTGTGGATGGTGATGCGAATCACCGTGCAGGTACCTGTCTGTGTGGGTCGGTTTTCTATAAGCTGTGTGCGCGAGCGTACCATTGGTTCTCACTGTCACTTTTAGGTCCAGAAACGCCAGCGATCGTTCTGTCTCTATTTCGAAGGTAAATTGAACTTTGGGGTGTACACCGTTCAAGTAGGTGATGAATCGTTCTACTTCTTCCTTGTCGCCCTTCATGATGCAGAATATGTCATCAACATATCGCTTCCATAGCTTCACGGTGGCTACTTCTTTCTGGATTACCTCTTCGAAATGTTCCATCCAGATGTTGGCCAAAACCGGTGCTACTGGACTACCCATGGCCACGCCGTCGATCTGGAGGTAATATTGCCCTTGGTACAGGAAGAAGTTACCCTCTAAGCAGTGTTTCAATAAAACGATATACTGACTAGACAGATTATTCGCTAGTAACTTTTGCTCGATGATTGTGAGGCATTCGTAAATAGGGACGTTAGTGAACAGTGATTCAACGTCAAAACTCACCATCAACTCATCTGGTTCTACTGTGAGCCCTTTAATAATATCAACAAAGTGGCGAGAATCTTTTACGAACGATTGCGTTTTCCCAATCAATGGTTGCAGTACCGTGGCAATGTGCTTCGCTAGATCGTAGGTGGGGGAATTGATCTGACTAACGATTGGTCGCAGGGGCGCGTTCCGCTTATGCACTTTTGGCAAACCATATATCTTAGGTGGCTGAACATTTTTAGGTCTATGTAAACGCTCATACACATCGTCCGTAAATATCGACCTATGGTCACCAACGAGTGCCCGAATACGCTTGTTGGTTCTCGCTAAGGGATTGTAAGACACCGGTTTGTATACTGATGTGTCATTTAACAGACCCCTTATTTTCACATCATAATCTTCCGAATTCATTACGACGGTGGCATTTCCCTTGTCGGCTTTCAGAACTAAAATGTTTGGGTTTTCCCGTAGTGCCTGCAAGGCTTGCCTTTCTTCCGTGGTAATGTTTGGCCTCGGCAGCTTCGATTTCCGTAAAATAATGGCAACGTCTTGTCTGAGTGTATCGGCCTCAGCGGCCGGTACCTTGTTGCGCATGATTGTCTCCTCGACGCTGCTTATGACGTTCTCGTAGGGGATGCGCTTGGGTGTGAGCGCATAATTCAACCCTTTAGCGAGGATGCTGTGGGTGGGGGTATCCAAATTTGTGTCCGACAAATTGATCACTGCGTCTCGTTTGAAAGACGACTGTTCCAGCTCATCTGGCTTAGTTGCCTGGCGGCGTAGCAGTTTGTCGTATTTCGTTTCGTGTTTATTTTTGCGTAAATATTCCAAACGACAAGCCTGGTTATATGAGACGCGATCACATAGGTCAAAATCACTATTCGATAACTCCTAACGTCAGGCAGTATAAGGTATTTACCTTCAAAATATTTCCGCGATTAAGACCCGTGTCATAATTATTTAAAATACCTTCAATAGTTATTTAATTAATATAATATACTAACTTTGTATGATGGTAAACTAGTGGCCCGCCCCGGCTTCGCCCGTGCAAAGCGGGGGTGAGTTATACATATAAACCTTCCCCTTTAATCACTCTATCTATTAAAAAACCGCTTCAAAATCCGTTGCGTAGTTTTAAAGATTTATGCATACATAGGGACGGACAGAAGAATGCGACTTTGTTTTATACTATGTAGTGATGTTTGGGAACGAACGTATCGAAAATTTGAATTTTACCGCGCCACACTTGCGCGCGCTTGTCCACTAGCTCTCCACGCGTCTAGCTGGTAGACCAAAGAGTAACGTAATAATAGCAAAAAAGGACCTAACCTCAAATAATTTTTTTTATACTCCTCGGTCTTCTGTATAACCTGCCGTAGCGTTAAAATATGGTCTATGGTACTGAAGCCTTTTCGGAAACCGGCTTGTTCGGGAGGCTGGGAATCGTCAAGCCTGCATGCGAGACGACTCGTGATGACCCTCGAGAACAACTTGTAGACATGGATAGAAGTGAGATGGGTCTGTAGTTCTTCAATAAGGTGTTATCTCCCTTCTTGAAGAACAGCACCACCACACTTCTGTTCCATGCCTTTGGCGTTCGTCCTTCGAGTATGACGGAATTGAATAACTTCTGAAGGGCCCTGAGTTTCGGTTCTCCACCCGCCTTCAGAAGTTCTGCGGTAATTCCGTCATCACCCACCGCCTTGTTGTTTTTAAGTTGCTCGAGAGCCATCCCGATCTCACACAGGCTGACGTCCGGGAGGTCTTCTGTGTAGTGCTGGGTTAATCTAGCTCGTGGGTCGTTTGCTAGATTTATGACGGGTTCCTGTGTAGACCTGTACTTGTCCATAAAAACTCTCGACCTCACCCAAAATCTCGGACTTCGACGTGACGATCCTGCCGTCATCAGTCTTCAGCCTGACGAGCTGGCTTTGCCCAATAGACAGATCCCTGGCAAAAACCTTGATATACTACCTTGATATACAAGCGTGATATACGCCGATTCAACACGAATCGCTTCAGGGACTTTGATATCTGTCTATTGAGCATCCGAAGCTGCGTCGCATCATCTGAAGACTGCAGGACCATTTTCCGTCGTTCGTCCATGAGATTCAGGGTGACGTCCGAGAGCTTTTTGGGCGTTTTCTGGCGTTGGGTCTTCGACCCAATTTCGACCCAACTTTGCGGACAGTCTCCACGAACCCGTCATTATAATCGTCCACGTCAACGCCTAGGCTAATAAAGCAGGTTTGCAGTTCGAGCTGAAAGCTTTCCGGGTTTTGAATTTGAACTGGCACGGGACGCAGCGTAGACCTCACCAGGTGCGACCTTTCAAGCTTAACATCGATATTCAATGTGCCTCTTACTAAGCGGTGATCGCTTCCGGTTTTGACCATATTGATCACGGAGACATCATTGAATATGTGCTTTTCCGTCGACATGATGAAGTCTATCTCGTTTTTTGTGGTGCCATCCGGACTCAACCAGGTCCATTTCCTCTGTTCTGGTTTTTTGTACAAGGAATTCATCATATAGAGTCCCTCCTTCTCTAGAAAACCAGCCAAAGTCTGGCCCGGTTGGTTCCGGTGTCCAAACCCAAATTGCCCCACTTGCAGCACATCTCCGCTCCGCTTGCCCAGTTTCGCGTTAAAATCCCCCATGACAACGGTGTAGTGCGTTCTAGAGCTATGTATGGCCGAGGAAATGTCCTCATACATTATCTCTACCGCTTCGTCGGGGTGTGCCGAGGTCGGTGCGTATACCTGTATGACCTTCAGCGAATCATCATCATCATCATCATCATCATCAGCCCACATTAGTCCACTGCTGGACATAGGCCTCCCCTAAAGAGCGCCATAGCGCCCTGTCTTCAGCTTGACGCATCCAGCTGCTGCCCGCAACCTTTCGCAGATCGTCGCTCCATCTAGCAGAGGGCCGTCCCACACTACGCTTGCCGATTCGCGGTCTCCACTCAAGAACTCGTCTACCCCAGCGGTTGTCGGTTCTTCTACAGATATGACCAGCCCACTGCCACTTCAGTCTGCTAATTCTCTGAGCTATGTCGGTGACTTTGGTTCTCTGCCGGATAATCTCATTACGGAGCCTATCCTTCAGAGAAACTCCAAGCATAGCTCGCTCCATAGCACGCTGAGCGACTTTAAACTGGTGGACTAGTCTCACCGTGAGTGTCCACGTCTCGGCACCGTAGGTCATGACGGGTAGGACGCACTGGTCGAAAACTTTAGTTTTCAAACTCTGCGGGATGGGCGACGAGAAGACCCGACGAAGTTTTCCAAATGCTGCCCAGCCCAGCTGGATCCTCCTCTTGGCCTCCCTGTCGAAGCTGCTTCTACCTAATTGCAAAATGTGCCCGAGGTATGTGTATTCTGAAACAGCTTCAACAAGACGGCCATTCACAACGATAGGTCTCGGATGAATGTGATCATTCATCATGATTTTGGTTTTATCCAAATTCATGCCGAGACCCACCCGTCGCGAGGCTGATGCTAAGCTGGTCAGCATCTGTTGCAGCTCCTCCAGCGATTCCGCCATTAGGACTATGTCATCTGCAAATCTCAAGTGTGAGATGTACTGGCCATTTATGTTAATGCCCTTGTCTTTCCAGTCCAGCGTCTTAAACACATCCTCCAAAGCGCTTGCGAACAGTTTCGGGGATATGACATCCCCCTGTCTCACTCCTCGGCACAGTTGGATAGGTTTAGTACGCTGGTCCTGTACTTGGACACACATAGAGGCCTCATCGTACAGACATCTCAACACTTGGATGTAACGATAGTCCACTTGGCCTCGCTGAAGGGATTCAGGAACAGCCCAGGCTTCGACGGAGTCAAAAGCTTTCTCATAGTCCACAAAAGCTAGACACAGGGGCCGATTATACTCTTCGGACTTCTGTATAATTTGCCTCACTGTGTGGATGTGGTCTATGGTGCTATAACCCCTACGAAACCCGGCCTGTTCCGGAGGCTGAAATTCAGCGAATAACGCTTGGTTATTCTGAGTATAAGGTACGCCACCCTGGTCGACACACTCTCTATTTTAACAACGTTGTTCACAAGGGACTTGTGGACGATAAACCCAACACCACCTTGGGACTGTTGGTCGCCCTCCCGGAAGTAGAGCAAGTTGCCGGATTTGAGGGTTATCGTGTCCTCTCCCTCTCTTCGGACTTCAGACAACCCCACTATATCCCATCGCAACTTGCTCAACTCTTTCTCGAGTTCTACGATCTTCTCATCAGTCCGCAGTGTCCGTGTGTTATATGTTGCCAGGTGCATCCGTCGTTTTTTATGGTAGCCGGATCTCTGCCCGAGATTTTTAGCACCCCCTGCCCCACCGTTACCTTGGCTGCTACCGTGGCCGAAGGAATAGTGGGGCTGCCGGGGACTGAGGGCCGTTTTTTTAGTTGTGTGCTTCATTGGGGGGTGTTTGCCATAATCGCCACGCTTGGCAGGCGGGTTGGCGATCGCAGTACGGATGGTGCGTTTTTGGACAGAACGTCGCTGCTGCCCAACGTCTGTTGTCCCTTAGTCGCCTTTTACGACACCCACGGGAAGATATGGGGTGGTAGTATTTTTACTCCGCTACCACACAGAAACCACGGCTATGGAATATAAATAGGCTGCCTCATTCAGTGCGTTATAGTGGTTCTCTGGGTGTCTTCAAGAGGGCAATATGTACGTGGATATGTACAAGTTATTATGTGTGGAGTTTTTCAAGTGTACAATAAAGAATAAATATTTTTAAGTACAGTACTTACGTACATTAATATAATACCTACTTTTTACTTGTATATATTGTTATCAAAATTAAATTATAAGTTCTTGACTTGACCACGACTATGTGACCCCCTCCTGGCGCCAAAGCTGGATCCGCCCTTGAACTAAATTGAAGAGATTATTGCAGAAAAAAAAGATAAAACATAATAATATTATGTTAGGTTTCTAAAATCACGACACAGGCAGGGGTAACGACTACATTGGATGTGTGTCATAATGTGTTAATCATTGAATTTGTAAAGCTTGTTATAAAAAAGTACAAGTACAGGTACTGCACACTTAACTGTGCCAGCCATCATACTCGTCCTAGCAAACACTCCTAAACTTAAGCTACGCTTAAAGTATGCTTATAATTCACAAATAAGTTATTTAGTTAAGGTTTTTTTTATATAGGTTCTAGTAAACCTCAATTTTTTCAATGCATTTGTCGTTTATTCAATAACTAGCGACCCGCCCCGGCTTTGCACGGGTGCTATGATTAACCTCTAAATTTATTAGTGTTTCTCTACAATATTAAGGAACTATTATACATATAAACCTTCCTCTTGAACCACTCTATCTAGTAAAAACCGCTAGTAAAACCCGCTTCAAAATCCGTTGTGTAGTTTTAAAGATTTAAGCATACATAGGGACGGACAGACGACAGCGACTTTGTTTTATACTATGTAGTGATAGTGATGATTAAAGGAAGTTAATATTATTTTCTTTTATTATCCACGTGCGAATATCCATCACTACATAGTATAAAACAAAGTCGCATTCTTCTGTCCGTCCCTATGTATGCATATATCTTTAAAACTACGCAACGGATTTTGAAGCGGTTTTTTTTAATAGATAGAGTGATTCAAGGGGAAGGTTTATATGTATAACCCACCCCCGCTTTGCACGGGCGAAGCCGGGCGGGCCACTAGTTGGATATAATCCATTATATCGATACTATAAAGATAAAAACGACGATGATCGCGAATCAAATGTGGGTTATCAAAACAAGTTATAACGGAACGATTTTTGCTAATACCTATTAGGAACCTGTCCACACACCTGTAAGACTATGTGGCTCAAATAAATGATTGGCCAGTCTATTAAACACATTTCAACCAAAATAATAACCCAGCAAACATGAACTTTAAATAGCTAAAAATAAGGTCCATATTTAACATTAATGTTAAGTGATTAAGTCCTTTTGCTTAACTCTTACCAATTTAAGTCCGTTTCCTTAGTTCCATATATCAATATTGGTGTATTAAAAACCATACAAAATTGTTTTAATCAACGTTTAATCATGATTGTGACACATACCTGATTTTTGATAAAAGATTTACTTTTCTTTTTGAGTGCCTAATTAAATATTAATACATATATAGTAAAATAGTATTAATATATAATTTATAATTGTTACTATAGTTACAATTACATAGCTGATGAAATTTATTTAACATTTATATGACGAAATTTTAAATTTAAAGCTAATTATATTACATCATAACTAGTTTTGCGGGATCCCGAAAATGAGTAAGGCCATCTTGACTTTTTCAAAATGTATGATGACAACTCCACTCCTTTGGTAGTACTTAGTTGCAGTCCAACGCAAAAAAAAAACTGATGTAGTACATAAAACATACTGTATTTTTATGTATGTTGAGTGTTTATTGTTCTTTTTTGTGTGACATTGGTTGCGCCCATATCTTCGTGCATTAGAAATACATGTTTACTGGGTTTACTACCTTTGGATCAACGGGTCCCGGGTTCGATTCCGGGGTCGGGCAAGTGTCTTTGTCTAAACCAGAGGCACTGGATCGGAGTCTGGGTGTCATTTCTATCTATAATATGTATGTATTTACAAAAAAAAATGTATATAAGTAGTATATCATCCATCTCGTTACCACAACACAAGCATTAAGTTGCTTAGCTTGGGACGAGATGGCGTTGTGTGAAATGTCCAAGGATATTTATTTATTATTATTGTTTCAAACTTGTTCCAAGATTTAAATATTGTGGCTCTATCGAGCACTAGCTTTTGTTAGTTACTGGTTGGGAAATTATAATAACTAAATGAATCAAACAATTCATTTATATGTAATTAAATAATTATAACTACTTTTATGTACAATTACTCCGTGGTTTCTATTAATCGGTAAAAGAGAAGATTACTGTTAAATTTGATGCATTTAAGATTTACTTTCACATTGATTTACGCAAGCTACATTTTCGTAAAGCTTTCTCAAAGAAAAAAAGTAATTAAGATATTAAATTAATATTGGTAAATGAAAATATGTATCTAAGTTAGAAAACATTAATTCTTATATTAAATAAAATATTTGATTGCCAAATGTTTAAATGGGTACTTAAGTAGTGAGATTTAAGATATAAGACTGGCAAGAAAGTTGTAAAAATAAAAAAAATAAAACTTACAACACAATTACCTACTCAATCACATCCCTGTAGGTATAAAAAGATCATTTAGTGCGATTATTAGTTTTGTAGACACTTACAATTGTGTTCCCAGAAAACCATTAGATATTTGAAAACACAAAAGGACTATTAAACTAAACAAATGACTCACACTGATAATGGTATGCTGGCAGCATTCCTGGCATTACCCAGAGTCCCATACAAAATGATAAGAATCCCTTTACTTAGTACGTTAGCGGCATTTGTCCAATCAAAACGTTCCATCTGTCACAATTCGAAATCTTTTTATTATTCGAATTTCAAAAATGTTTAAACCGGTGTATTGTTTAGTGATGTACCTGTTTATTATTAATTACGTGACGTCGAAAGTGGTGAATAAGAGTAAGTGTCCAGAAGTGAGAGCAGTGCCCCATTTTGATTTGACAAGTGTAAGTGCCAAATTTAAACTAATATGTTCGAACAGGTTCATGAAACAGGTACTCTTCGACTGCCTCGTTGGTTTAGGGGTCGAATGTGCCGCCTTTAAATCACGGGGTGCCGGGTTCGATTCCGGGGTCGGGCAAGTGTCTTTTTCTAAACCAGAGGCACTTGCTCGGAGTCTAGGTGTCATTTGTGTTTGTGAATTACATGTTTGTAAACTGCCCTTGCGATACAGGTTATAAACTAGAGAAGGGGATTCGTTCTAAAAAAAAAAAACAAAAAGATACTGATGAAACCTAAAAAAATGCTTTAGACAGACCAACGCATAGAAGCAGACAAGTAAACACAAAGTTCATCATATTGAGCAGCGCGCAATAGAAATCTACATAGAAGCTAGAGCTAACCTAATTAATAACTAGCGACCCGCCCCGGCTTCGCACGGGTCCAATACCATATACCAAATATATATTATATTACATATAAACCATCCTCTTGAATCACTCTATCCATTAATAAACCGCTTCAAAATCCGTTGCGTAGTTTTAAAGATTTAAGCATACATAAGGACGGACAGACGACAGCGACTTTGTTTTATACTATGTAGTGATAGTGATGACCTCTATCAAACTGTAATACAGTTTTTTTGGCTGATGCATCTGTTGATGTTCTTTGCATAGTATATTATCAATACAGCAAATTGAGCAAACAGCAAGCATTATTGTCAAACAATTTTTATGATATGTTCGGCAATCCGGTATGGTGATGAATCATGGGGTCATTTATGAGTATCTAGTTTCCGTCTTGTCCGTGTGGTGACGGATGTAGAATACATATTGTCACCACCCCATTCCATCCTGAGGGTGTCGTAAGAGCCGACAAAAGGAAATAACAAGGCTGATAACCTAGCCGCACAAGAGAAGGAAAACTTGATAGGAAACCCTGTGCCAACCCGTTTGGCCAGCGTGGCTCAGTAGGCTAATTACTGTCCATGTATTCGGAGGACGCCCGACTCAGCAGTGGGTCATTTACGGGTTAGGGAGAAGTAGTAGTGGTCTTCCGTGTAGTGACGGACTAAGAATACATATTGTCACCACCCCATTCCATCCTCAGGGTGTCGTACGAGACGACAAAAGGACAAGGCCGAAGAGCTAGCTGCAAGAGAAGGATAAGTTGAAACGAAACCCTGTGCCGACCCGTCTGGCCAGCGTGGCACAGTAGGCTAATTACCCTCCATGTAATTGGAGGAGGACCGACTCAGTAGTGGGCCATTTATAGGCTGAATAGTAGTAAGTAGTAGTGGTTTGGAATCAACGGCGAGTGATAACTAATTTTGAACATAAATGTCGTATTTAGTTATATTTATGGGACTTGAATGTATCGCTGATTAATTTGGTCGGAACTCGGCCATGGTTATTTGTAATCAAGACTAAGTTGGTCATTACTCTCAATAATTAGGCTCACATTGGAAATCATGCGAAGAAATTATCGAAAATATTATTTTCTAATGTATTTATAGAATTTTAATTATGGATAAGTATTTTAAATCGGTGTTAAATTAGTTTTAGAATATTTAGTTCAGTACATACATGACCCACTATTGAGTCAGTCCTCCTCCAATTACGTGGAGGGAAATTAGCTTACTGTGCCACGCTGGCAAGAGGGTTGGCACAGGGTTGGTTTCAAATCCTACAAGGAGTACCTGAGGCTCAAGGAGGAGATGGAGGAGGCTGGCGAGGAGAACGTGGAGCAGATCCCAGAGGACGTCCGCGTTAAGGGCGTAGCACGTACGCTCAACGCCAAGGCGAGGTTGATGGATGTCATCAATAGGGTGACGTCAAACAGGGCGAAGGTGCCTCCAGGGGAGCCGAGCGCTAGTGTCCTTAGAACTAGCATTCAGGACGACTTGGCTATCCTCCTGGAGGTCACCAAGAGGTCTGGGCGACCCAAGGGCCTGTTTTTAAAGGCCATTCGGACGGCGTCCTCCTCGCTCCTGGAGGCTCTGGAAAAGCTGACCCAGAAGGCGACGGAGACGGAGCGACTGGCGGAGCGGGTCGAGGCTAACGATGAGGGCAATAGGCGCCATGATGGACGCGAAACTCGCGGGCATCGCGGACCTGGGGATCGCCCCTGAGGAGATGCGACCCCGAAGGACGAGGACGGGGGGGATGCTTTACGAGCTGTCCGGCCCCGAATGCGGCGTGAAGGCGGACAGGCTCGCGGAGAGCCTTGGAGCATCCCTCGGTGCTCTGGGCGTCCGGGTCCTGCGCCCTACGAGGACCAGGGAGGTGGAGGTCCTCGACCTTGATGATGCGACGGAGGTCGCTGACGTGGCCAAGGCAGTTGCCTCAGCCGGGGGGTGCGCGGCGGAGGCTGTCAGGGTTGGCAGCATTCGTCGTGCGCCCGGTTACCTGGGCGTGGCCAACGTGCGCTGCCCACTGGCCGCTGCGCAGCGACTTCTGTCGTCCGGCCGCCTTGTGGTGGGCTGGGCCAGGGCGAGAGTGGTGGCACTCGAGGCCAGAGCGGAATTCTGTTTCCGCTGCCTCGAGTGCGGCCACGTAGGGGTCCAGTGCCCCAACAGGGAGCACGCAGGGAGAGGAGCTCGCTGCTATAAATGCAGCGAGCTGGGCCATCGGGCAAAGGAGTGCCAGGCCCGGGACAGGCGCTGCCCGCTGTGTGCCGATATGGGTTTACCCCATATGCACCGGCTGGGCAGCAAAGGTTGTGTCCAGGCGAAGGGGGGCCGAGTCAGGCCTTCCCGACGCAGCGGGGTGGTCCAGGGTGCTGCTGCGGTCGCGGCGGCGCCCATGGAGACCGAGGCCCCGCAAACTGGACGGGCGGACGGGAGTTCGACTAGCCGAGCCCCCACCGCCGGGAAAGAGGCCGACCATCTGGCCGACTGATCCCAGGGCGGGGCTCGGGGAGGCCCCGCCCCTTGACGGGATCAGGATGGGTGCCCTGTCATGTGTACTGGCAGGGCACCACGGAGTTCTCACTCCGCACCAGGACTGGCATCGGGGGGTCGAGCTTTAACATCTTCGCTCCCCCCCTCGCGCGTCTGGCTCGTGGTGCAGTTTCTGGGCCCACGAGGCAGGTCTTGCGCGGGATTGTACACCCCGGGGATGTTTTAGTGGGTATGCCCCCACTCTGGGGGTGATTCCCACACACCCCTCGTTGGTCCTCCCCGGGACCGACGGGGATAGTCCATAAAGGATTTTTACCCCGGGCACCAAAAAAAAAAAAAAAAAAAAAAAGGGTTGGTTTCAAATGCCCTCGCCCCACATGGGATCTGTGGAGATGCGACGTCCTGTTGGGTGCTCACGACAGGACGTCGATTGCTCGTTCAGCGAGCCTGAGGTGTGGAGGTGGGCCTCCTCGTCTGCGGCGGCGTGTTTCTGTACCAGATCCCACAATGCCGCAACAGGACGCGAGTAGGGAGCGCACCGGGGATGTTTAGTGGGTAGGCCCCCACTCTGGGGAGAGTCCCACACGCCCCCCCTCGGCCATCCCCGTGGCCGACGGGGATAGTCCATAAAGGATTTTACCCCGGGCGAACAAAAAAAAAATCTTTGGTTTCAAGTTTTCCTTCTATTTCGGCTAGGTAATGTGCCTCTTGCGTTCCTTTAGTCGCCTCTTACGACACTCACAAGCTGATATGTGGTGGTGACATTTTGTATTCTGGATTAGAATCACCAACACGGACGAATAGTTTTAGAATACATAATGCTAATTGAGTAGGTATTTTAAAACTTGTCGGTAGTTATTATATGGTGTAGTGAGAGCCGGCAAATTAAAATGACTTGGTCGATAACCTAGCCGCAAGAGAAGGAAAACAGGAAACGAAACTATGTGCCAACCTATCTGGCCAGGGTGGCACAGTATTAGGTTTCAAATCGTTGGGCTTTGTTCCCGGGAAATCAAGCTCGAGAAAAGTCGAGAACTCGAGAAATCATGTACGTTTGTAGAAATTAAACTTGCAGAGTTTTGATTTGTTTATATTATAATTAACATGCCATAAATGGTGCTATGATTGTAATGTATTTATAACTAATTTACATTTACGTTCTACCTGAGTAGGTATAAGATATTAAAGTTTTCTTTCGTGTTATAAAGAAGCTATTTTGTATACAAGATTTAAGTTCATATATTTTTCTAAATAATCAGCCTAAAATTGTGCTGTGATTCTAATTTTATTGTAAGTTATTAAATTAACGTTTACTTTCATGTATATTTTTTGTTTAGTTTAATATCAGCTACTTTTTCTTATACGTTCTAAACAACCAGCCAAAAATGGTGCTGTCATTATGATTATGAGTCCGAATAATATTTTTTCCTGTATTTAAAACAAAAAAATCATATGGTTAATGTTTTTGAATAAAATCGATGAAAGTTTTATAATTAGTTTGATACTTTTATTTGAGAGGAAAACCACTGAATTTTTGACGTAATTGTAACCAAATAATATGAGAAAACGTACGTAAATGTAAATTTCTCGACAACCCCAGAAGTCCCGAGAAATTATCCTCGAGAATTCTCGAGACCCGAGAAATTGAAAAGCTCGAGAAACCATGAACCCTACACAGTATAAATATCTATACAAATAAATAAAATTGGAGTGTCTGTTTGTAATAATAAAATAACAACTTTTTACTAAATGCGTAAGTCTGTATACACAGCACATAGACCAAAATTTTTTTTTTTTAATTTTTGTCTGCCTGTCCGTCTGTCTGTCTGTCTGTCTGTCTGTTTGTTCCGGCTAATCTCTGGAACGGCTGGACCGATTTTGATGGGACTTTCACCGATAGGTAGCTGATGATATAAGGAGTAACTTAGGCTACTTTTATTTAGTCTATACATCTATACAAATAAATAAAATTGGAGTGTCTGTTTGTAATAATAAAATAACAACTTTTTACTAAATGCGTAAGTCTGTATACACAGCACATAGACCAAAATAACATTTTTTTTAATTTTTGTCTGTCTGTCCGTCTGTCTGTCTGTCTGTCTGTTTGTTCCGGCTAATCTCTGGAATGGCTGGACCGATTTTGACGGGACTTTCACCGATAGGTAGCTGATGATATAAGGAGTAACTTAGGCTACTTTTATTTAGTCTATACATCTATACAAATAAATAAATGCGTAAGTCTGTATACACAGCACATCTATACATCTATACATCTATACAAATAAATAAAATTGGAGTGTCTGTTTGTAATAATAAAATAACAACTTTTTACTAAATGCGCAAGTCTGTATACACAGCACATAGACCAAAATAACATTTTTTTTAATTTTTGTCTGTCTGTCCGTCTGTCTGTCTGTCTGTCTGTCTGTTTGTTCCGGCTAATCTCTGGAACGGCTGGACCGATTTTGACGGGACTTTCACCGATAGGTAGCTGATGATATAAGGAGTAACTTAGGCTACTTTTATTTAGTCTATACATCTATACAAATAAATAAATGCGTAAGTCTGTGTACACAGCACATCTATACATCTATACATCTATACATCTATACTCTATACAAATAAATAAAATTGGAGTGTCTGTTTGTAATAATAAAATAACAACTTTTTACTAAATGCGTAAGTCTGTATACACAGCACATAGACCAAAATAACATTTTTTTTAATTTTTGTCTGTCTGTCCGTCTGTCTGTCTGTCTGTCTGTCTGTTTGTTCCGGCTAATCTCTGGAACGGCTGGACCGATTTTGACGGGACTTTCACCGATAGGTAGCTGATGATATAAGGAGTAACTTAGGCTACTTTTATTTAGTCTATACATCTATACAAATAAATAAATGCGTAAGTCTGTGTACACAGCACATCTATACATCTATACATCTATACATACAAATAAATAAAATTGGAGTGTCTGTTTGTAATAATAAAATAACAACTTTTTACTAAATGCGTAAGTCTGTATACACAGCACATAGACCAAAATAACATTTTTTTTAATTTTTGTCTGTCTGTCCGTCTGTCTGTCTGTCTGTCTGTCTGTTTGTTCCGGCTAATCTCTGGAATGGCTGGACCGATTTTGACGGGACTTTCACCGATAGGTAGCTGATGATATAAGGAGTAACTTAGGCTACTTTTATTTAGTCTATACATCTATACAAATAAATAAATGCGTAAGTCTGTGTACACAGCACATCTATACATCTATACATCTATACATCTATACAAATAAATAAAATTGGAGTGTCTGTTTGTAATAATAAAATAACAACTTTTTACTAAATGCGTAAGTCTGTATACACAGCACATAGACCAAAATAACATTTTTTTTAATTTTTGTCTGTCTGTCCGTCTGTCTGTCTGTCTGTCTGTCTGTTTGTTCCGGCTAATCTCTGGAACGGCTGGACCGATTTTGACGGGACTTTCACCGATAGGTAGCTGATGATATAAGGAGTAACTTAGGCTACTTTTATTTAGTCTATACATCTATACAAATAAATAAATGCGTAAGTCTGTATACACAGCACATCTATACATCTATACAAATAAATAAAATTGGAGTGTCTGTTTGTAATAATAAAATAACAACTTTTTACTAAATGCGTAAGTCTGTATACACAGCACATAGACCAAAATAACATTTTTTTTAATTTTTGTCTGTCTGTCCGTCTGTCTGTCTGTCTGTCTGTCTGTTTGTTCCGGCTAATCTCTGGAATGGCTGGACCGATTTTGACGGGACTTTCACCGATAGGTAGCTGATGATATAAGGAGTAACTTAGGCTACTTTTATTTAGTCTATACATCTATACAAATAAATAAATGCGTAAGTCTGTGTACACAGCACATCTATACATCTATACATCTATACATCTATATCTATACAAATAAATAAAATTGGAGTGTCTGTTTGTAATAATAAAATAACAACTTTTTACTAAATGCGTAAGTCTGTATACACAGCACATAGACCAAAATAACATTTTTTTTAATTTTTGTCTGTCTGTCCGTCTGTCTGTCTGTCTGTCTGTCTGTTTGTTCCGGCTAATCTCTGGAACGGCTGGACCGATTTTGACGGGACTTTCACCGATAGGTAGCTGATGATATAAGGAGTAACTTAGGCTACTTTTATTTAGTCTATACATCTATACAAATAAATAAATGCGTAAGTCTGTATACACAGCACATCTATACATCTATACAAATAAATAAAATTGGAGTGTCTGTTTGTAATAATAAAATAACAACTTTTTACTAAATGCGTAAGTCTGTATACACAGCACATAGACCAAAATAACATTTTTTTAATTTTTGTCTGTCTGTCCGTCTGTCTGTCTGTCTGTTTGTTCCGGCTAATCTCTGGAACGGCTGGACCGATTTTGACGGGACTTTCACTGATAGGTAGCTGATGATATAAGGAGTAACTTAGGCTACTTTATTTAGTCTATACATCTTCTATACATACAAATTAATAAAATTGGAGTGTCTGTTTGTAATAATAAAATAACAACTTTTTACTAAATGCGTAAGTCTGTATACACAGCACATAGACCAAAATAAAATATTTTTAAATTTTTGTCTGTCTGTCCGTCTGTCTGTCTATACATCTTCTATAGAAATAAATAAAATTGGAGTGTCTGATTGTAATAATAAAAAAACAACTTTTTACTAAATGCGTAAGTATGTTTAAACAGCAAATAGACCAAAATATTTTTTTTTAATTTTTGTCTGTCTGTCTGTTTGTTCCGGCTAAAACGTTTAGTACTTTGGAGACATTGTTAAAAACTTAATTTAAAACAAAACATGAGAGCACATCATTCAGCTGATTCAGAATTTAGTAAAATTCTTCTTGATGTTGGAGAGGGAAAGTGTCTAGAAGTCAATAGTAATCATGATATAGAACTTCCTACCAGTCTTTGTTAGGTTGTGGTGGACACTGAAACTTTAATACATAGTATTTATGATGATATTCACAATCTCAATATCAAAGAAGATTCGATAAATAAGCCAACAAAAACTGAAACTAAATGATAATTAAAATAAATGCAAAAACCAAAAAAAAATATTAATGAACTAATTAACTTTTTTTAAATTCCACGCGGACGAAGTCGCGGGTACAGCTAGTCCTCAATATATTAGAAGGAGGCCCGCCACAGCAGTGAGTCCTTTGTGCTGAGTAGACAAGTGAGTAGTAAATTTGTTTTATTTCAATCTTACCTTGAAATAGCAGTTAAAATATACGAACTATGTATGATGGGATTGTGTCTATAGAATATAATAGAATACTCTTTATTGTACACCAATTAAAGGTTAACATGGTATCAGAGAAACAACAGAGAAATGTACAATGGGCGGTCTTATGGCACTAGGCGATTTCTTCCAGACAAACTTATTATAGATCTACAAAAGAGAGAGATAATTATGTAGGAGCGGTTCATCCATTCTAAATTCGTATATACGTGGACAAAACTTTCCTTTTTTATCGTTATATAAAAATGTATTATCATCAGTTAAATAAAATAAGACATTTTTGATGAATGAATTGTACAACGACATGATATAATTGTATCGTGCGTAGGCGCCGCCGGAAGCTAATAAAGTGATAAGCAGACCAGCTCGCGCATGAACTTGATGAAAAACATTATTACTCACCGTATTTTTTTAAATTAAGACTGCTTTTTGTAGCCTGGCTCGAGCAATTCACTGGTAATGTTCCATTTACAGTGCTGGAGGTTCAACTAACAAAACTGTACTTTTTAAGAAACCCTTACTAGTTATTGAATGAAAGTGTACCTTTTAAACAAAACGGGACTAAATAACAATCATTGAGGGATAAAAGTTAATGATTGCAACAGAATAACATAAATCCCAGCGTATTAAATACATTTTATGAAACCGATACCTGTCTAAAGCGATACGTAGTAACACGTCAGAGAAATATAAATCCGGCTCCCCAATTTGATCTACAACACAAGGTAATTCTTAATTTGGGTACTTGCGTAATTTGTATATTGATTGAGCATTACTACACACACATTTACATGTATTCTTTCCTGATTATGATTTTTTGTTACTATCCGGAGGGGTGAGAGTACTTAGCAGTGGGTCAGATTTGAGTTGAGAAGTATACCTACATATTACGGCCGGCGTATCTTGGCGAGTGTGAACATAGGCTCCGCGACCTTTAGCGCAACTGTTATTATCATTCTAATAGTGACCAATTAGAGTTGTAGGTAAACACAGGAGAGACAATGACAATGACTGAGAGAACACTCCATCTCAGAGTGACTGAGCTAGACTAAATTAGTACTAATTAAATAAATATAAAAAAAATGTTAATTACTGTTTTATTCACGAGTGTACATGCGCTAAAGTTCGCAGAGCCTATGTTCAGACTCGCCAAGATACGCCGGCCGTAATATAGTTGTGGTAGTCATATAGAAAGCTACTAAAACAAAACACCCTAATCTAGAGCTGGCGTTTAATCCGCAAGTGATGTAATGTAAATTAAATAAGCTGTTACCATTCTTAATCTCAGTAGAAATCAATCGTAATCCGACACTAACACATCTTGTCTCTAAGTGTAAATCCTATTATGTAAATGCAGATATGAATTTATTAGAAACCACTATTATCCTTTGAATAGAAAGTGAAATCAATATGCGGTCACCGAGACGCTGTACAAATAAAACGCTTTAAAAATACAGTTGTAGTCGTAGAGCTAGAAACGGTAAAGGTTGGTGTTATAAGCAGTGAATATAATATTTCATTCCGAGGGTGTCGCAGGATTCGACTAACGTAACGAAAAAAGCAGACAATGGAATCTCAGTCTAAATATTATTATTAGGATTGGAAGTACTGACCGAGATATGAAATTTATAAGATAAATGATCATGTCCAAATCATTTTGTTGAGATGATTTTATATTTTCAATAGGTTCCGTTTTGTTCAATTATTAGTACTGATAACAAGTAGTTTAGCAGTTTTTCATAGTTAAATATCAATTTGTCCTGGCATAATTATTTGTTCTTTTTATCATTATTGTGTTAAGTACTACTGTTTGGCTATTTGCCTATTTCTAACGGATGCGTTAACTCTTTAGTCCTTGAGCCAAAGCAGCCAGTCAAAGTAGTAGTCAAAGAGATAAAAAATATAATATGGATGATGAACTCGTGATCTTACTTCACACGAATACATCCTAATATGTCTCGCAATTATTATTCAATAAACACTGAGATGACACCATGTCCATGTATTGATGATGCAAATTATTATAAATATTTATATTTGATTGATGTCTGTACGACTAGCTAGGATCAAACAGCATTTGCGTTACCGGCTAACACATTTTTTTTTAGATATTAGTGGAATATTTCATAGACATTAAATTGATAAGGATCCTACTGTTTCTTTATTTTTTCTTGTGCACAAAAAAAAACATATGGTTTATAAAATTTTCGAAATAGTGGTGGTTTCTTACACTATGAGACGATGTTTTAAAAGAGCGTTGTATTCAAAATGCAAATGGTAATGTTTGTCTCACGACACCTGCGATTTCATTCAATAGACTGTATAATGAAACAATTTGAAGCGTGGGAGTTATGGGGACTCCATTGTATTAGAAATGCTTTAATGTTTTATTTGCGCAGGCCACAAAATCTTTCAGGTTTACTACCCAGGCTAGTATAGCTGAGAATTTGTAAGTTAGTTTATATTACGCAGGTATCAAAAAAGTAACTAGTACTAATGTATTTTGCTGAAAATTTAAGCATCTTAACCTAAGCCTACTTCGGCGAAACCACTTTCAACTAATTTGTAGTTGTCATTGCAACATGCTAAAGAAGTACGTTTAGATGTACTACAAAATTATATTCGTTACCGTATATGACTGGCTACAAAATAAACTTCTTTAATTCGAATAAATAACTAAAATAATGTTCCTTTTTTAGTTTTATAGAGTTATAATATTATTTTTCCTGACTATTATAATTGTCTGATTACTATTTTTACAAACGAAGTATAGATATAGTAAGTTAAAAAAAAACTCCTCATCGGCCCATAAATAACCCGATACTGTGGCGGGCCTACTCATATTTTTTTTTTTACGTCGGAGATCCTCATGGATTCCCGGCCGTTGGGACTAGCCGGGATATGTGGGACTCCGGGGCGCGTAGAGATGGTAAATTGCGCCCCGACCTACCCACTAAAACCGACGGCGATCCTCGAATGTCCGAACCAGGGCCACGGGATACACTCCCCAATAGGAGAGCATGCTCCGGGACCCTGGGGACCTCAGCCCGCCTCGTTTAGTGGAGCCCCTAGCTCCGAGGCGGGCCCCTCCGATTACGTGGGGGATAGCTATAGTAGCCTCCCCCCATTCCACCGCTGGGAGGCACGCGCGGAACGCAGCGCGCCTTCCTCCCGGGGTCTACATTGCGCAGGCGATGGATTTCCCAGGTCTATCGCCCGCAGACCCACTTACGGTGGGCGGAGGTCAAGGGCCTACTCATGCCTCAACCATTCATGAAGCGAAATGATCCTACTATGCCACGCTGGCAAGACGGATTGGCACAGGATTTGTATCAAGTTTTTTTCTCTTGCTACTAGATGGTCGGCATCGTGCATTTCTTTAGTCGCATCTTATGATAACCTCAGGTTGGCGTCAGTTGGTGACATTGTCTATTCTCAATCCGACACCATACGCAACAAAAATTAAGAAGTTATAAAATTCATAGATGTCTCTGAGTCTGACGTCCGTACTCCAAGATAATGGATTTTTTTTTTCCTATTTTTGTGGAGGAGCTAGTATAATAAGATAAAAAACTAAAATCTTTATATTTTAAAATATATAGTAAAACTAACTCCTCTAACACATATTTAAAAAAAATCGAATTGTCAAAATTGATTTCTTTGTCCAAGTTCCGTGTTAAAAATGTCAAGGAGTTTCTGAACTTTTTGAATAACAGTGTAATATCAATTTTCATCATGATAGGAGTACGAATTGCAATGCTTTTATCTAACAACCATCAGAGCCTGACTCAAAACAAATATTAGATCACACAGCGGTATTGCTATTACACTTCTTGCAGAACATTTGTGTTGAAGGCAAGTGAGTGAACGAGCGATTTTAACTACTACTTTCTTCATGACAGATTTTTTACGTTATTGGCAAGTGACAGGCTACCTAATAATGTGAACTCATTTCAGCCCGTAAATGACCCACTACTGAGTTAGGACGAAATTTATGGAGAATACTGCGCTGGCAAGTCGGGATGGCAGGGGGTTTGAAACAAGTTTTTCCTTGTCCGGCCAACGTTTTTTTTTTATTATTATCCAAGCCAAGCTTGTGAGCCCCAATGTAAGTGGAGGAGGCCCGACTCAGCTGTGGTTCTTCTTTAAGCTGAGTAGAGTAGGTAGTGAAAAAGATTTTGTAACCTCTGCTAGATATTCGGATGGGTGTTGTACTTACAGTTTAGCACTAGGTATCCCCACTTCTGGACGGCATTTCCACTTAACATCAGGCGGAATGCAGTCATCTGCCTGGTCTTACATAAAAAAAAATATATCCTCTGTGTTGCAAAAGGCACGTAAATCCGTTGGCCACAGTTGCCATTACCATCTCTAACATCATCGTCACACGTATTAAGTAGCATGAAAGTGTACATTAAGTCTAACCAAATAACTACTTGTTATCCCACTAGATTTGTCGCGGAGGGCAAACGGCAATCACTCCGTATAGATGCTGGATGTTATCATCATTTCAGCCAAAAGATGTCCACTGCTGGACATAGTCCTCCCCCATGGATTTCCAGGAAGGCCGGTCCTGAGCCGACCGCCTCCATAGCTTTCTGGCGACCTTAACCAGGTCCCAACGTGTGCTGGTAGGCAGCACTGCGCCTTTCGGAACGCGGTCGCCACTCGAGCATCAGACCTGCAAGCTATGTGCCCTGCGCATTGCCACTTAAGTTGGGCAATCCTGTGAGCTACGTCGGTGACACTGGTTCTCCTGCGTATCTCCTCATTTCTGATTCAATCTCGCAGGGAAACTTCGAACTTAGCCATCTCCACTGCCTGACTTTGAGTCTTCTGACGGAGCCCACTGGTTCTTAGACTGGTGCCAACCCCACTGAAATTGGAAAAAACAGCGAGTAAGACTGAATGTTTTGTCACTTACATAATGTCTGTTTGCAGTTACTCGGCGACTGGTTCATAGTGGAATACTACGCTAGTGAAGAAGAAGCGTTGTCGTACAGTTGTATGAAGGCAGTTTTCACTGAAGACGACCATGTGGCTGCAGCAGGTTGGTCTTAGTTTACTATTACTACTCGGCCCATATGTAACCCACTACTGAGTTGGGCCTCCTCCATTTACATAGAGAGTAATTAGCCTACTGTGCCACGCTGGCCAGACGGGTTGGCACATGGTATCGTTTCAAGTTTTCCTTCTCTTGTGGCTAAGTTATCGGCCTTGTCATTTCCTTTTGTCGGCTTTCACGACACCCTCAGGATGAAATGGGGTTATGACTGGAATGCAAGAATACTGTACTCTATCTAAAGATATATCTGTATTCAGCTAGAAAAAAAGCCTCTTTGTCAAAAACGTGTGTGACAATATAAAAAGTGTCATAACTGCAGCAAAAAGTACATAAAACACGAAACATAGAGGGAACTACATAGTTACAAAATTGACAGGAGACAGAAGTTAATAAGATAATTTATTGATTTAATGTATGTATTAAGTTTAAAACAAATATCAGCATTCTGCACTCATTCTCTATGTAGTTTACCTAAAGGAGTGCAGAATGCAGATAATTGATAAGTGTGGGAAAAATCATACAACTCCGTCTGCGCTATTTTCGTAAATAAAAACTTAACATTTTTGCTTCTCTTCTTAATATATAGATATACGAAATTTCTTATCTTCAACTACCTCATGATATAATCTTTCTTGCAGATGGATCAATAGAATGGACTCCAGGAGTGACCATGAACTTCACCTATCGCTTCGCAGATGACCCACTTGGCGAGAACCTCCTAGGCAACATCACCTGGCGAGTGGACCTGAACCAGCCAGCTCATTGGACACATTCTGAAAAAGAGTGTGAGTTGATAGATATTCATACCCATTGAAATATCACTAAATCTGCCCATCCTCTTATTTTTGTTTTGCTGGGGAAATTCTTGAAAGATTGAAGATCATGTGAAACTCGGCAATACGTAGACGGCCGCGGCTAGCCACTGAAGCCCCACTGGTATTCGCTCGGACGAGGGAATACCACAATGAATGAAGGGCTAGAATATTCTGCTTCAAAAAGGAGTTTCCTTTAGCAAAGACTAGCTTAGTATTCAATGTTACTAATATTTGTTTCGATTTTAAAACGTTATGTGACTTTCGTTATGTCGTCATGAAGCATGGAATCGTCATGAAGCCGTGAAGGGGCTCCGGGCTCAATTCCGGTGTAATATGGTAAGGGTTGGATGTTCCTTTGGATTATGGATTCCCGGTTCGATTCGGGTCGGCCAAGTCTCTTTGTAGAAACCAGAGGCACTTGCTCCGAGTCTCGGTGTAATTTGTGTTCCCGAATTACATGTTTGTAGACTGCTCATATCAGGGGCGTAGCGTGCCTTGGTGGGGCCCCGTATAAAAAAATATTTGCGGGCCCCTAAGAAGGGTAAAGATTTCTCACAAAAGAAAAAAAAATTGTCTAAAACAAAATAACCGATGTAGGGTGTTGCCAACTTTGGAAAGCACGTTCCACGCGAGAAAAAAGAAATTACTTTTGTTTACTTTTGTCATTACTGAAATAATAAAAAAATTGGGAAGTTTTTAATAATGTTTGCTTACGCACCTCGGGGGGCCCCGTAGCCCGGGGGCCCCGTATAATTGATACGGCAGATACGGCGGTAGCTACGCCCCTGGCTCCTATGATACTATGTTATACCTAGTGCAGGGGTATGGCGAGGCTAGATTATTAGTTAATTTTGTACAACTTTTTTATGAATGTGGAGTGTGCCTGAAGTGATTGTTGCACTGTTGCATACACACTTTCGCATGTTACCCTTAGCATACAACCTGTGTAAACAAACAATTGCTGGAGAACCAATTTTTTTTTTTTAAATAAATAAATATGCTTGGACATTTCACACAACGCCATCTCGTCCCAAGCTAAGCAACTTAATGCTTGTGTTATGGTAACGAGATGGATGATAAACTACTTATATACATTTTTTTTGTAAATACATACATATTATAGATAGAAATGACACCCAGACTCCGAGCCAGTGCCTCTGGTTTAGACAAAGACACTTGCCCGACCCCGGAATCGAACCCGGGACCCGTTGATCTAAAGGCGGCACATCTAACCACTAGACCAACGAGGCAGTCAAAAAATGTTTATTTAATTAAAAAGGTGTTGTAAATTTCTTACAAGTATGTGTGACATTTTGACACAGATGATGGCATCTACAACACTTATGTGCTGGACACCGAATACAAAACCTGGGCCTTGTTGCTACATTGTGCAGAGCAGACTGACGGAGCGAGATACCTGAGCGCCTTCGTTCTGTCTAGAACAACTTCACTGCCCAAAAACGTCATGGCATACCTACGAGACAAATTACCCAGGTAACAATATGTTCGACTGGTTATTTTTTTAATTATCATTAGAAGTTAATAGTAAATAAGTGATTGATTGTTTCCCTGCGAGATCGAATCAGATATGAGGAGATACGTAGGCAAACCAGGGTCACCGTCATAGCAAGTGGCAGTGGGCAGGGCACATAGCGCACAGGACCGTCGCCCGATGTGGCAGAAAAGTCCTCGAGTGGCGACCGCGTTCCGGAAAGCGCAGTGCTGGTAGGCCTCCCACACGGTGGACCGATGTTCTGGTTACGGTCGCCGGAAAACGATGGATGCGGGCGGCCCTTGTGGAAATCCTTGGAGGAGGCCTATGTTCAGCAGTGGACGTCTTTCGTCTGAATTTATGATGATGATGATGAAGTGATTGTCAAGTTCTTAGCACGAATATTTCGTTTGTTTTACAGATATGAAGTCGACGTCAATTACGTGTTTCCGATCCCACACAAGGACTGCTCCTCAAAACCAGCGAGGCCAGACTTCTCCCCGATCCTGATCGAAGCCGACAGTAAAGTTCCTAAGTCTGCTGGCATCGCGTACACTATCTCTTCAGAAAATTAACGCGTCATTCATTACAGTTGATCACAATAATTTGAGAATTATGTAATAGAAAATTGCACATCTAGATCAGTAGATTATCAAAGAAAATTGAAAAGAGCTTTCAAGAAGCCCTCCTCTACTAATATGGGGGGTACTTAGCCGGCCAGACGCGTTGGCACAGGGTTTCGTATTAAGTTTTCCTTCTCTTGTGGCTAGGTTATCGGCCTGGTTATTTCCTTTTGTCGGGTCTTACGACGCTCTACAGATAGAATGGATAGTTACAATTTACTGTAGTTAAATAGCACAAATGAATAAAACAATTTGTGCTTTCATGGTCCAAAAGGCGTCAAATAAGCCGCGAGTGTGAAAACCATACAAAATAAACTTGAAGAAAATTGTCTTTCTTCCAACCAACCAACCCCAATCCTGTTCACAGCTATAATGTATGTGGCAGTCATCGTTCTTGCGAAACTCTTATTAAGGACTGAGGAGGTGACACTGCGTATTCTTATTTCGCTATCACACGAACAATATGTGTGCCTAAACAAAATGAAGTCACTGGCGTGTCTGTAATGTACCTATTTCATGGAAGGCCTTTTAGACTGATAGCGTAAATAGTCGCTATTGAAACCGGCCGTTAGTCACGCTTTAATGTACACCTGTAACAAATAGTTCACCTAGTAAATAAATGAGCTATGTAAAAAAAAACTTTAGTTTTTATTTTCCTTAAGCAACTCCGCATTTGGATCTACATAAAACCGGCTACTAATAATGACTTCATAACTAGTGTTTGATATTTGACTCTTCTTCCTATCTTTTTACCTAGATTTGGCTAACTTCCCGCTATTACACGGAGCGATTACCGTCTGCCCCGCGCGATTAATACAGTGAGAGAACCGGTAATTATGCGGTTAGACCGGATGTCAGTTTTCACGCTACTGACAGTGAAAACTTACAAAGTGGTTACTTTTACACAAAACCATCTAAAGTAAAGAAAGGCGTTTTGTAAAAGTCAACAAAACCCAGCACGCTTGGTGGTAGGATCGAATGGTCCGCCCGGTTAGCTACCACCCTCACATCTAAGTCCGGCGGCAAGCCCCATCTTAGATCCTGGCGTTGCTTTCCATCACGCAAGCCTAGGGTCAAAGGCATTCAAGTAATTGGTAAAAAAAATATCCTATTAGACGTGGGTTAATTAAGTTTTGGACAATGAGAAATCACTGCATCACCGCTGGCCGTACGGGTTGACATAGGGTTTCGTATCAAGTTTTCCTCCAATTGCGACAAAAGAACCTTGTCCTGTTCTTTTGTCGGCTCTCACGAAACTGGGCACACGGTTTCGTTTCAAGTTTCCTTTCTCTTGCGGCTAGGTTATCGACCTTGTCCTGTTCTTTTCTCGGTTCTTACGGCACCCTCAGGATGGAATGGGATGGTGACACTTTGTATTCTAAATCCGTTACCACACGGACCTCTACCTACGCCTTAAATTATATCGGTGGCAACAAAAGTAGATGCAGACACAGGTTTGCTTTTGAGTTGGGCTAGGCGTTTAATGTGGCCACAATGCCGCAACAAAGACGCGAGTTGGAGCACCCCGGGGAGGTTTAGTGGGTAGGCCCCCACTCTGTTGCAGCTTTAGTGGGCAGGTTTAGTGGGTAGGATTTTCCCCGGGCGAAAAAAAAAGGCGATTGATGTGGACATCGGTATCCACATTGAGGTTGCCAAGTCTTACCTTATCTTACCACTGCTACTCAGCCCATAGATGACCCACTACTGACCATAGATGGCCTATAGGGTAATTAGCCTATCGTGCCGCGCTGGCAAGACTGATTGGTACAGGGTTTCGTATCAAGTTTTTCGGCCTTATCGTGTCCTTTTGTTGGCTCTTGGTCCAATGGGGTGGCGACAATAATGTAATCACACACTTAGACCCGCTACCGACGAAAGCCTCACTGACTGATGGCGTCCCAGTTGCCCGAGACGCTCTCAGATTGATCACTTGACCACGTAGCGGGCACCTCGACGGGGCGTCACAGTGGGATGTGTTTACGCGAACCTGTGGCACCCTAAGCGTGTCCTGGGGGTAGACGAGAAGTTTCCGGATCCCACATAATCGTGGTTCGCCACCCTCTAGGGGCAGAGGTATTCATAAAGCATTTCCCCAGCGTATTGTATGACCTACAAGTATTTGTTCCGGGTCTGGGTGTTTTCTATCTATAATATGTATGTATTTACAAAAAAAAAGTATATAAGTAGTTTATCATCCATCTCGTTACCATAACACAAGCATTAAGTTGCTTAGCTTGGGACGAGATGGCGTTGTGTGAAATTTCCAAGGATATTTATTATTATTATTTATTAAAAAAACGCTATAAATCCGTCGCGTTGTTTTAAATATTTAAGCATACATAAGGGCGGATAGACGACAGCGACTTTGTTTTTTAATATGTAATGATAATAATAATTATTTTATCTAGAAGCAATTAGCAATGACCAGTGTTACCTACTTGTAAACATTTAACCATTTTACAAGCCGTTGAATAATGAAAATTCAATGTCGAACTTCAAAGAACTGATAGGGCATGCGCATTTATTCCATGACATAATTAGTATTCTGCAGACGATATGATGTATACACAGGCAGCGCATACTCATAGGTTGCTGCCACAGATAAAACTTACACAGAGAGCCCTATTAATACTACTCAGACCATAAATGAGCCACTGCTGAGTCAGGCCTCCTCCCATTACATAGAGGTCCTAAGAGTAACGTAAGAGCCCACAGAAGAAAACTACAAAGCCGAAATCCTAGCCGCAATAGAAGAAAAACTTGATATAATTTTTTTTTTTTTTTCGTCGCTGGGGAAATGCTTTATGCATTCCACCGCCCCCCCGAGAAAGGTCTGTGATTATGTGGGACTCAAGGGTCGTCTACCCACTGAAACCCCAGCGGTATACCCTCACACGGCGCGCTTGGGGCGCCACAGGTTCGCGTAAACGCATTCTACTGTGACGCCCCGGCGTGGTGCCCGGTTATAACGGGCAAGCGACTGTCAGAGAGGGCCGGGTCCCGGTACACTGGGACGCCCTCAGTCATCGAGGCTTTCGTCGGTGGCGGTTCCCCCGACCCACCACCGGCCTCTCAGGCGAGGGCAGAAGGGGTTCGCATCGTCACGACCCTCCTCCACCCCTGCCTCCGTCCGTGGCGCGGGTCAGCTGGAGCTCCCTCCTTTGCGACCCGCCCGGCAGCCCCCTTCTGTGACAAAACGGCCTCGCAGAAGGAGGCCCGTCAGCACCGTTGGTGCACCACAGCGGTCCAGGACTCGTGGGGCAACTCTGAGGACAGAGGAGTCCCTGGAGCCCCAGTCCACTGCGACGCTGGGTGCCACTCTTCATCTCACCTCTCCCCGTGGGCCCGCCCGGCATGGGAGGCCCTGGCCGGTATGGCCCCACGGATCATTGAGGCACTCAAGCCCCTTCACCACGACAAGGTGGCAGCACAGTTGAAGGGAAAAAAAAACTTGATACCCTGTTCCAACCTACCTTGTCAGCGTGGCACAGTAGGCTAATTACCCTCCATGTAATTGGTTTGGGCTGAGTATTAGTAGGCTGGGTTGGCACAGGATTACGTTTGAAGGGAGGGAGGAGGGACAGCTGACCCTCCTCGACGGTGGTGTATGGTGGATCAGGGACAGAGCACGAGAGGCACTGATCCGCCGATGGAAGGAGGACCTAGGGTCCTCGGTTGCCGGGCCAGTGACGATGGAAGCTGTCAGCCCCACCTGAATTTCTGCCTGTCTTGGCGACACGGGACTCTGTCCTTTGGGTTGGTGCAGGGTACCTGGAATGCGTGGTTCTGCACCAGATCCCACAATGCCGCAACAGGACGCGAGTTGGAGCACTCCGGGGATGTTTAGTGGGTAGGCCCCCACTCTGGGGTAATCACTCGTGGGGGAGAGTCCCACACGCCCCCCCTCGGCCATCCCCGTGGCCGACGGGGATAGTCCGTTAAGGATTTTACCCGGGTGAACAAAAAAAAAGGGTACCGGGAATAGCTGCTTCGTTTAAGGTAGGTACATAAGGATAGCACCAAATTGCAGGCTGGGAACCAACACCGGTATACGTCGGTGACTATTCTCTCTGTGTAAACTTAAATTGCGGTACAACACTCGGACTTGACCGTGGCTAATGCAGCTGACAATAGCCACGCTAAATTAATACAATCGGTCCTCTTGGACGCTATTGTTTAACTGTTTGCTGAATTAGAATTTCCAAAGCATACGAGAATTTACTTGGCAAAGAATAAAAAAATGACATCAGCATAATCTTCTGCGTGTTCAGACGTCATCAACAATAAGTGTTTAGTTTTTTATACAATACACTGTTGCCTACTGAGCCCATAAATTACCCACTGCTGAGTCGGGCCTCCTCCAGGTACATGGAGGTAAATTAGCCTACTGTACCACGCTGGCAAGACGGTTTGGCACGGGGCTTTGTAGCAAGTTTTCCTTCTCTGGCGCCTAGGTTTTCGGCCTTGCCATTTCCTTTTGTCGGCTCTTACGACACCCTCAGGATAGAATGGGTTAGTGACACCGTATAGTCTAAATCCGTAACCACATGGATAGTCAGGCAGGGCTGTTTAGTCTCACGCGAACTTGTGGCGCCCCAAGCGCGCCGTGTGAGGGTATACCGCTAGGGTTTAGTGGGTAGATGATTCTTGGGTAGACGACTCTTGTTGGAGTCCCACATAATCACCGACCTCTTCCCCGAGGGCGGTGGTATGCCGAAAGCAATTCCGCAGCGTCCAAAAAAAAAAGGCCTGTTTAGTCTATTGATATTTTGCATCCATCCAGAAAAGTCTTTCTCCATTTCAAGTCCCAGATTAAATATTATAACATAAGTACTCGTATATTTGAAGCCAGTCGTTTTTCCCAACGCGTGTTTACTACGTGGTTGATATAGCAGGTTATTCGCCGGCAGTGCAATGGAAGTTATTGGGCAACACAAGTAAAATCTGCATATAAAGTATAAAAGAATTGAAACACGTATTCAGGATAAATAGGAAGCAAACGAAACATCACAAAAAATACATTGACACATACTAAATTGTAAAGTGGCTCTATGAAGGGGCAAATTTAGAACCGAGAACTCACAAGAACTTTACATAAGCAAGCTTTATCTCAAACCTATAATCTTGTTTTATTGATAACGTTCTATAAAACAAGACGTTCCATAACAACGTTCTATAAGACCTCTGGACACCGTGAGCAAATTCTGCGTGCACAGGGAACGTTATCAATAAAACAAGATTATAGGCGGTAGATTTTAAATGTTTTTTTGTACTTTTTAAGACACCTGTCATCTAGTCTCTCCCGCGACCACGACTGCTGCAAAGCATTATACACGCGATAAATCCGTTAAAAAGTGTTTCATTTCAATTCCATACATATTCATGCTGAAAATACTACTCTACAGAGAAGGGCCGACAAGAAACTCTGTAGTTAATTATCTCTCTATTTAAATAATATACCGTAGTGTTTGAAGACAAAAGTCTTCGACCAATGTGTGTTGCCAGTGATTGCATATGGTACTGAGTCGCTCACTATGGGCCCCATCAGAAGGCTCAAAGTCATCCAAAGGGCAATAGAGAGGGTTATCCCTTATAATGACCCACTGCTAAGCTACATATCTTCTAGAAGGAAGTTCAGTTATCCTACAGTCATATTGATCAGATGGAGTCTCAGGAATTTAGTGAATTCTTAAGCCTGGTATTCCCACGATTTCCCCGTGGAGATACCAGTGCGGGCCCACGGGGGAGCAAGCGTGGGACAGTATACCCCGGAAACGTTAATTGGGTATGCCTCCGTTTCCTCAAACAGGCGGAGGAAACTCCCACACACCGCCTGCTGGCCATCCTTAGGCAGGCGGGGATAGTCCAAAAAGATTTTATCCCGGCTCGAAAACGTATTCCCACGATCCATATTATTAAGTCATTCCTATGATACTCCTCGATCAATGTGTGCTGCCAGTGATGACATATGGTACAGAGACGTGGTCACACACTTCGGGCTCCGTTCAGAGGATCAAAATCACGCAGAAAGCATTGGTGAGGCTATGATCAGCTATGAATACGCTTTTCGGAACGCAGTCACCACTTTTCTGCCCCTGTCTTCATCCACCGTCAGTCCTCCGAACCTTGCCCATTGCCACTTAACTTTAAGTTTGGCAATCCTGTGGGCTATGTTTTGCCTGTGTATCTCCTTATTTCTGATTAGATCTCGCATGGAAACACCGAGCATAACATTTCTTGTTAAATTCTCAATTTTTTGTTTTTAAATCGTAACGCGGGGGCCCTTTACAGACATGTAAGTCACGACCACAAATGACACCCATACTCAGAGTGAGTGCTTCTGGTTCAGACAAAGTCCAAGACCCTGGAATCGAACCCGGCCTCCTTCCCTTACGTGGATGGAAAAGAGCCTAGTGTGCCATGCAACGCTCGGTTGGCACAGGGTTTCGTATCAAGTTTTCCTTTTCTTGTGGCTAGGTTATCAGCCTTGTCATTTCCTTTTGTGAACTCTTACGATACCCTCAGGATGGAATGGGGTGGTGACACTATATATTCTAAATCCGTCACAACACCGGACCCAGTCTATACTGATAACTACCATGAAACATATTCATTTTACAACAACTTGTGTATATTCTTTGGCAACGTATTAGTAATTCGTTATCTTGCGCAAAAGCCTTCATTATAAGTATGAAAGGAACTAGCCGCGCGGTTTTCATGATAACACTACAAACATGTGTGGGGCGCGGGTGTCTCTGAGCTACGCTGTAATATTTCTGTGCTTTCATCTCGTTATTGGAAAGGTTTGTATTTTTTTATAAGAGAATCTCAGTAACGCTTGTATTTTAAATATTTAGAATAAATTTATGAGAGAATAGTACAATAAAATAACGTAAAGTAAATTTCAATATGTTGGATTCGAAAACTCTACATTTTCTTTTTCTTTTACTAAACGTGTTAACAACAATTGCAAAAAAATATTTTCTGAAGTGTTGACGGCTTTTACAATATTTGGGAATCATAGCGCGTTGATACAGTTGTCCATAAATGCTTCAAGCTTGCTTCAAGGAAAAATGAGTTGAAAGTGTGATCTCTTTATTTTTAAAGTCTTTTCTACATTTTCTATCCATCTTTGATCACAAGTACTCAATGTTCAGCGTGGTGACAGATTTAGAATACATAGTGTCACCACCCCATTTCACCCTAAAGGTGTCGTAAGAGACGATAAAAGAAAACTACAAGGCCGTTAAGCTAGCCGGAAGAGAAGGAAAGCTTGAAACGAATCCCTTTTTTTTTTGTTCGCCCGGGGTAAAATCCTTTATGGACTTCCTCGCCGGCCACGGGGTTGGCCAGCGAGGGGAGTGTGGGACTCTCCCCCATAGTGGAGGCCTACCCACTAAACCTCCCCGGGGTGCTCCAACTCGCGTCCTGTTGCGGCATTGTGGGATCTGTACACAGTACCACGCCGCCGCAGACAAGGAGGCCCTCCTCCTCTCCTCCAGCTCCTACGAGCACTCGACGTCCTGCCGTGAGCACCCAGCAGGACGTCGCTTCCCCTCAGATCACGTGTGGGGCGAGACATCCCCGTACCCCGCCCTAGGATTGAAACGAATCCCTGTGCCAACCCATCTGGCCAGCGTGGCTAAGTTGGCTAGTTGCCCTATGGGCTGAGTAGTATTAATAATTCAATGGTCCCGAATTTCACTGTTGGCTTCTTTGGAACACGATGTAATGATAAAAAAATACAATTACGTAATCTTATAATTTTTTTACATGTACATGTTTTACATAATGTGTAAATTTTTATTCTATTTACAGCCATTTTTCTTCACGAGCGCAATCTGGTGTGACTTTTTGTGCGAAGACGATGATGGATCAACAACCACGGTCAGTTCAGAGGAAGATTGGATCTGTGGCAATTGCAGTCCTAATCCTAGGAGGACTTCCACAACCCTAGCCCCAGCTACAATAGCACAACCCCTAAGTTTAAGCATACGTAAGTACTGAGTAGCCTAGATCTCCCACGATTCTAGCACTTATTTGAACAATGACTCTCAGTTTCATTGTAAAAATCTTCTATGAAAAGCAGATACCCAACGAAGCTTGAACATGGTACTTGAAAGATAAAATTAAATGTACACACATGAATTATTAATTGGGAATTGAAATATTCATTTGTTTATTCTATACTAGTGGCCCGCCCCGGCTTCGCCCGTGCAAAGCGGGGGTGGGTTATACATATAAACCTTCCCGTTGAATCACTCTATCTATTAAAAAAAACCGCTTCAAAATCCGTTGCGTAGTTTTAAAGATTTATGCATACATAGGGACGGACAGAAGAATACGACTTTGTTTTATACTATGTAGTGATAGTGATGATGATGAAGCAACAGTAAGCTGAACGAATAGCATAGATTTGACTTCCTTGTTGGTCTAGGGGCTAGATGTGCCGCCACTAGATCAACGGGTACCCGGTTTGAGTCCAGGGACGGACAAATGTCTTTGTGTAAATCAGAAGCACTTGCTCCGAGTCTGGGTGTCATTTGTGATCGTGAATTTTATGTTTGTAAACTGCCCCCATGATACAGGTTGCATTAATGGTTAGTTCCTTTAAAAAAAAATACAATAAGCCATATGGTTGTTTTGTGTTAACCTTTGGGCGATGCAGAGAATAACATGGTAGGTACAACAAAAATAGTCTGTTATAAATTCCAAGGTATATTTAACAATCCAAGAATAAACTTTCTTGATACATGTATTTATATGTATCTATATATAATTTTGTTGGGGGAGGCCTATGTCCAGCAGTGGACGTCTTTTAGCTGAAATGATGATATATAATTTATGCTCTACATAAACTAATATAAATTATTTGTGATAACTAGATAGGTGTCGACGATGATTCCGTCAACACCTCATTCATTAAATACTTACGGGCATTTAGTATAAAGTTCTGCGTAGTGATCAAGTCCTGATTTCCGTTGGCAATGCATTCCACACCTTTTGTGACACTTTGAACGTAGTTTAAAGCTTACAAAAAACAGTTTTATATACATTTCCTCCGAATACTAAAACAAGATTATTTTTGCAGCAAATGGCAGCCCTATGTTAGTCAGCTTGACACCAAATGGCTGGCAAATTGGTTTCATGCCTGGATCGCAAGGTGCTGCTCCACCCGCCACACCTGCGGCTGCTCCGGCTGCTCCGCCTGCTCCGGCTGCAGCCCCTACAACGGCTGCTCCGGCTGCAGCAACCACTGCAGCACCTGGTGCAACAACAGCAGCGGGAGCAACCACAGCAGCAACAACTGCCGCTCCAGCTGCTTAGTTGAATATCAATTGAGTAGTTAAAGCTAGGGATTGTATGCAGAATAAAACCTAGCTTTTACCATGAAACGATAAGCTAGTTACTATTTTGGCGTTATAAGGTAAAATATGCCTTGAATTTCTGGAACGAAAGCCAATAATCATCCAAGCTCTGATGAATAACAAACGATAAAAATGTGTGCTCGACAGACTGTTTTGATTATTAATTAATTGATTGATCCTTTCCAAGGAGAAAATTCACTATCACGTCCAGTGCACCGGTCATATTGTCCGTACCCCAACAAAAATCGAAACAAATTAAAATACACAAATTATGAGAGGGTACAGCCTCCGGTACATTTAAAATTTAAAAGCGTCTAGTTTAACTTGTACGTTGTTTTACACAAGTTTGGAACCCGAAAAGATCCAAATGCGAGGTAATATAAATCTTATGTAGGTTGATTTAAACATCTAATTCCTTTGCCAGGTAGCCGCTTAATTATGCAGACCTGTGTTCCAGGAATGTAAACGGGGTCGTGTCATGGCAAAGTGAACCTTGTTTTTAAGACTAAAAGATACAATTAACGACCACGAGCTATAATTTAAATTTGCAAGTAAACGTGTTGGTCAAATAAAATGGATTTCAAGAACTTACATTAATTACTCTCTATAATCTAAAATGCTGGAAGCTTTAGAAACGTGCAAGTTAAAAGTTATTTCAGTATTTCAACATTTTAAATCTAGTTCTAAATGGCATTCATTATATTGAGGTTTGTTAATCAGATGTTTATTTATTTCATTTTGAAGTCACTTTTGTTAAAATATTTTTAAATTTTGTGCTTATCTAGTTTTTCGTCGAAATTACCTAAATTTGCTTTGGACAAACATTATTGTTCACTTATTTCAAATTTTATAGCACTACTCAACCAATTTTCATAAAATTTCTATGGAACCATACGAAGGCAATACTAATCGAATAAAAATAATAACTGATTCATACATTCCGGAGTTACGCAGTAAATTGCAAAGAAATCCTCCATTTCTAAAATCTGTTAAATTAAAACCAATTTGATTCAGTCTCTCGGAAAAAATTATTTGTTGGTCTAGGGTTAGGGCCACCTTCGCATCACGGATCCCAGGTTCTATAATGAGGTGGGGCCTTTTGTAAGCCAGACATACTTGCTCTGGGCCTGATTGCTATATTTTGTTTGTGAAACTATTTGGCATAAAGCACCCGCGCCATAGGTTATTCGTGTGGGGAGGTAGTATTAAGAAAAATACCTTTCCCGATTCCAGTATAATTGAAGTTACCATTTTGCATTGTACCCATGGTACATATAGAGATATTCTTTATTTTCTAGAATATTACTTAGATAAGATACGGCCGCCACTGGTCGTAGTTCGTTCCGCTGAAACACCTATTGTTAAAGTAGCCTTGTCATAAAGCGGAAAATGTTTGGTAAACAAATGATTAGCTAAGTAACATAGCATATATGTATTATGTTTGTAAAAATGTCTTAAATTTATGAATAGGTATTGAGTTCTTTTCTATGCATATTCCTACCAATGTGGATTATGTTTGTATTTTTTATACTTCTGTTTAAGTATTAAAGTTCCATTGTTTTATTAATTGAGTTCGTCTCATTTTTAATTTTTAATCATAACTATTAATCATAAATATAATTTAGTTTTCAACGTCTCAACCTTTCATGTCTTCTATTTTGTAAACCTATTTTTTATCCTAAGCGACCAATGCTTCAGTAAATACTAACAACATATTTAATACTTGTTCCCTTTTTATTTTGTTGTATTCTTACTTTTAAAGATGTATATTATATTTACATTGTGGCTGATATATGGTTTTTAGATTGGTTTATATTTTTAACACTTTTTTAGATCGTGTATGGCTGTTTTGTACTCATTGATGTTAAACTAAATGCAACCATTAAACTCGCAGGGTATTCAGACTTGATGTGTTATTATTTATTATTAAACTAGCAGACCCGCCTACGCGTTTCTGAGGCTAAGGTTTTTGTTATATTACATTAAACAATATGATACATAAATTTAAGTTTTAATATATCGCCATCTATTGAATATTTACTCAAACCAGTCAAAAGATATCGCCATCTGTTAGAATTGTTTGGAGCTAACATATAAATTGTGACTGTCAATTATTAGAACAGTTATTTGTTTTGCAGCTAGGTAATCTGCCTCTTGCGTTCCTTTTGTTGCCTCTTACGACACCCTCAAGACAGTGCGGGTTGGTACCATTATGTTATCTAAATCGGTCACCACCGGATAATTGGTGACAAATTAATTAATATAAGATACACGTGATAAATCCTATAACTAATGCTTAATTTCAATGTGGAATTATCGCGGAATCTATTAGCGATCCCTGTGATAGTCTTATTCGATTTGAGCAGCTCATAATAAATTACGCCCTGCTGCTCCCACCAAATACTGAGAAGTAGCTTCGAACCATGGATATTTGGTTTTGCAGACGATATTGATGCATGGCCGGGCTTACAACACGATTTTCTACGCTTTGGATTATCGTAGTAACATCTTTTCATCGTCAGTCACGATGTGGTGCTCAAAACCTTTTCTTTTCTGCTGTTGAAGCAGTCATTCATTCGTGAAAATACGCCGTTCGACGTCTCTCGGTTTCAATTCATACGGTACCCAATGTCCTTGCTTCTGGATCATTCCTAAAACATTTATATGTTTTGAAACAGTTGACTACTTGTAATGATTTTCCAAGTTCTGCTAGCGTCTGAAATTGGTCTTGATCGAGTAATTCCTCCAACATTTCGTCTTACATTTTTTTCGGTGCTCCAGAACGTTCTTTAGCCTCAAGTTCAAAATCATTATTATTGAAGCTTCTAATTACTCTAGTCTAGTAGTAGTAGTATAGTCGCCTCGTTGGTCTGGTGGTTAGATGTGCCGCCTTTGGATCAAAGGTCCCGGGTTCGATTCCGAGGTCGGGCAAGTGTCTTTGTCTAAACCAGCGGCACTTGCTCTGAGCATGGGTGTCATTTGCGTACGTGACTTTCATGTTTGTAAACTGCCCCCGCGATAAATAGCTGCACCAGAGGGCTTCGTTTAAAAAAAAATTTCTACTGTGCCAGTAGTCTACTCTGTCAGTAGACTAATTACCCTCCGACTAAATGTAGGAGGGCCGACTCAGCAGTGGGTCATACATGGGCTGAATAGTAATATTATTAGTGGTGGTGACGGATTTAGAATGTTTAGTGGCACCACCTTATTCCATCCTGAGGGTATCGTTAGAGCCGACAAAATAAAATAACAAGGCTGATAACCTAGCCACAAGAGAAGGGAAACTTGGTAGGAAATCCTGGGGCACAGTAGGCCAATTACGCTCCATGTCTTTAAAGGATGCCCGACTCAGCACTGGGTATGGATTGAGTAGTACTAGTAGTGGGCTGATGATAAAGTCTCTTTTGAATCGGCAATAATACCCCCAGGTGAAGAACTTGAAGGACTGAAAAGTAACTCTGTACTTGCTTGCAAGCACTCCATCAAACAAAATTGGTTTTCACCGGCCACAGTTTTCAAGCAAATAAATGCCAAACTTCAAGCATTTATTACTGAACCGGAACATCAGCTAGTTTATCGTTGAAGCAATTCGTTCAACAATGTTTTTGCGCAGCACCTCTGTGTAATATCCGCTGACCAATATGGTTTGGCTTTGAAAACAAATTGGGGAAACATAACACATCAATTCCCGGTAATTAGGCATATTTACGAATGTTCATGTTAAAGTGGCATTGCCAACTTGCATATTAATACTGAATGACGCAAGACGCGATCACCGCAAGAGAAGGAAAACTTGATACAAACCCTGTGCCAACCCGTCTTGCCAGCGTGGTACAGCAGGCTAATTTCCCTCAATTTTGGAGGAGGCCCGACTCTGTAGTGGGTCATTTATGGGCTGAAATGATGACTGAATGATTTCCTTGGCAGGAGTTAGAGTTCTTAGAGAATGTATACGTAATGTTATTGTGTATTTGCCAACCCGTCTTGCCTGCGTGGTACAGTAGGCTAATGTCCCTCAATTTTGGAGGAGGCCCGACTCAGTAGTGGGTCATTTATGGGCGGAAATGATGATGATGATAGAATGATTTCCTTGGCAGGAGTTAGGGTTCTTAGATAATGTATACGTAATGTTATTGTGTATTCGCCAAGCGGAGGGGATCATAGGTACTGACTCCTTCCGAGCCTCGAACACCACAGGCGAGTGGCCTGCCTCTCAATATTTTATCGGTTATATTTCGGTGATAACCTATTACCCCCTTCCCCTTTTCCTCACCGAACGATCAGGCACGGCGCGGCTCACCCATATGTTGAAGACAATCCTCCCACGAAGCGTTTTTCCTCTTCTTAAATTATGCGGACAGCTAAGGAGTGGAACTATCTATCGAGATCTGTTTTTCAGGACAATCTTAATATATATATTTCTTGTGTGCGTGTGTATGTGACTGAACTCCTCCTAAACGGCTGGACCGATTTGAATGAAATTTTTTGTATGCGTTTGGGTGGCACCGAGGATGGTTTAGATTCACAAATCAGCCCGACAGATGGCGCTGCAGTCGGTAAACAAATATCATGCAGGACAACGTCTGCCCGGTCAGCTAGTATAATCTAAAACTCTTTAAGGCAAAAGTGAACAGCCAGGTGGTCTGCATCTTGCGCCTTAGGCCTCCTAATCACCGTCCATCAAGCGTGATTGAGGTCAAATATAAACCTATTATAAAATATTATAAAAAAAGACTCAGAGGGAGAGCTTCTGCAAATACACAAAGACGCCCGACCCCGGAATCAAATCCGGGGCCCGGATAGATGTTTTATACATACACCGACCATAAAAACTGCCGAAATCTAACTCCTGCTTGCCTTCACAGCTTGTCTTTCGACAAAGACCTCCTCTAATCTGTTTACTTAACAAATCTAAAATGTACAGTAGTAACAGTCCTAAAATGCTCCAAGGAAGCTTGTTGACTTACAGACTGAATCGAACCGGGCATCCGTGATCCCAAGGCGGCACATCTAACCCAAAGACCAACAAGGCAGTATAAGCCTATTTCATAAAGAGCACTATTACTACTACTACTACTTATAAATAAATAAATAAATATCATTGGACATTTCATACAACGCCATCTCGTCCCAAGCTAAGCAACTTAATGCTTGTGTTATGGTAACGAGATGGATGATAAACTACTTATATACATTTTTTTTTTGTAAATACATACATATTATAGATAGAAATGACACCCAGACTCCGAGCCAGTGCCTCTGGTTTAGACAAAGACACTTGCCCGACCCCGGAATCGAACCTGGGACCCGTTGATACAAAGGCGGCACATCTAACCACTAGACCAACGAGGACATGCGCCCATAGATGACCCAGTGCTGAGTTTGGCCCTCCTCAAATTAAATTGAGGGTAATGAGCCTACTGTGCCATGCTGACTGGACGGGCTGGCACAGGTTTTCGTATTAAGTTTTCCTTCACTAGCGGCTAGGTTTTCGGCCTGTTCATTTTCTAATGTCAGCTCTTTCCAGACCCTCATAATGGAATGGGGTGGTGACACAATGTATTATAAATCCAACACCACACGGGCTGATAAAAAATACAGTCACAAAAAAGATATAGTAAGAATTTAAATAGAAACGTAATTATCCAAACGAACATTATCAGTGACAGTCTATCACACTTTCGTGTTGGCACTGCTTAACCTATTATGATGCATTTTAGAAACTGCGACTTTAGAGAAAGATTTATATACATTTTGATTTCAAAACTAAAATGGATAGACTGAAATCGGGAAAAGGAATGTCAAGATGAGCTCGAATTTGAAATGCGAGAAAAGTCAGAAGCAGAAACTATCCTAAATGATCCTAGAGTTCTTTGTGAAATACAAAATATGTTTATATTGTCAAAAACGTCAACTACCGTCATCGCTGTAGAGTGAATCAACAAACAAATGACGTCTTGGAAAATCCTATCCATCAGATAAAATTTGACATCGTAGCACTACTTTTGTGATACATCAATTAATTTTCTCTTCGATAAAAGCTTAAAAACAATTCCGTCCTTTAGCAATATGTATCATATTGTGTTTACTTACGAATGAAATAGCTGTGACCCGGAAGTCTGCTTTGACTTTAAATTAGGTTAGGTATTTTGTACATAGATGTCGCCTCTTCAATTTTTATTACTAATCATCATCATTATCATCAGCTTACATTAGTCCACTGCTGGACATAGGCCTCCCTTATAGAGCGCCATAGCGCCCTGTCTTCAGCTTGACGCATCCAGCTGCTACCCGCAACCTTTCGCAGATCGTAGCTCCATCTAGCAGAGGGCCGTCCCACACTACGCTAGCCGATTCGCGGTCTCCACTCAAGAACTCGTCTACCCCAGCGGTTGTCGGTTCTTCTACAGAGATATGACCATCTTAATATATATATATAAGTTGTTTGTCTGCGATGGACTCCTATACTACTTAACCGATTTTAATCAAATTTGCACACCGTGTGCATTTTTTATCCAACTTCAAAGATAGGATAGCTTACATCTAAATTTATAATCGCAATATTATTTTATTGCTAATTATTAAATTTGTCTAATAATTTGACAGTCACAATTTGAAGTGACCAAACGATTCCAACAGATGGCGATATAATCTCTCCTGGATTGAGTAAGTATTCAATAGATGGCGCTTTGTTAAAAGTTAAATTAATGTATGTTATGGATTATAATAAAAACCTTAGCCACAAAGCGTGGCCGGATCTGCTAGTTTTAATATATTTACAAAATTCTGTAAAAGTAAAGAAAGACGACACCCTATACGATTCTAAGGGTGTCGTAAAAGTCTACTAAAAGAACACAAGAGACAAATAACACGGACACGATCCTAATATTTTTTTTTTTTTGCGAGTCGTAACATCCTTTAAGTTGGTCGTTGGTCTCTCGGAAGACCGACGAGGGGCATGTGGGACTCTCCTCCGCCCCCGTGAAGAGGCGGAGGCATGCCCACCAAACATCCCCCCGGTGTACCATCCCGCGCAAGATCTGTCCCGTGGGCCCTGACTGTACTCCACAGGAGGATCCTAATACCTACTAGTGCACACTGGCAAGACGGGTAGGCACAGTTTATATCAAGTATTCCTTCTTCTGGGTAGGTGACATTGTGTGTTCTAAATCAGTAACCACACAGACGAAAAAACAATAGTATGCAAGCATTATAGTATTCTTAGTTCAAACTAGTTTAGCAATGCGCAACAATCAGAGCAGTATAGAAGTAACATAAAACTCATATTGTGGTCTCGTGGAAGGTAATCCAGTTATGTACTGCGTACAAAACATGCGTATTTCGAACCTGGTTCACCTGTTTAATGTAACAATACTCGTCCTTACTTCTGCTTTGAAGAATTTTGCATAGTTACTAACACATACATTCTAGTTTATTCTAGTGACCATATTAGTTATCATTGGTAAGCGGCAGTTGGGGTTTCTGTGTGTGGTGACGAATTTAGAATAAATAGTGTCACCATCCTGTTTCATCCTGAGGGTGTCGAAAGAGCCGTCAAATAGAAAGGAAAAGGCCTAGCCACAAGAGAAGGAAAACTTGATACGAAACCCTGTGCCAACCCGTCTGGCCAGGGTGCACAGTAAGCACACCACCCTCCATGTAATTGGAGGAGGCCCGACTCAGCAGCGGGATATGTATGGGTTGAGTAGTAGTGGACATGATGGAGACCCTTCCAACATTTAGCAGAGCCAGACAAATGTTTAGTTGATTATAATGATAATGAATAATAGTATATTTTGTGTTTTTACAGAATAAAAGCTAACTGTTTCGAAATCCGTCGACCATAATACATTTAACTTATACGAGTAGTTCTATAAATATAGTTCTATTCTCAATTTGGTGTGTGCCATATACACGAGAGTGTGTGTAATGTTATTTTTATTTAAGCAATCTAATTTAATGCATAATTTAAACTATAAGACTGTGTCCACAGTAGGCAAAATGTTAGCAGCCGACTGAGTGAGCCGCAAATTTGTGGCGAACTGAAATTTGAGTTAGCTGCAAACTCAGATCGATTTTCGTATGTCGCAACCGGTTTTGCTGTGAGTCGGTGCTAACTGAAACAGTCGCCGCACGTAACGCTGCAAAATGCGTAAAGTGAGCGCAAAACTAGCAAACTATGGACACTCCATTTCAAATATATGGAAGGGCGTACTAAACCGCTACGCCCGCCTCAAACTCAGTCGGCTGCTAACAGTTTGCCTACTGTGGACATAGCCTTAGTGTGGGAAATGAGATAATCCTCCATCCACGCAATTTTCGTACGTACGTTGTACAAAGCTTTTTCTTTACATATTAATAACTAGCGATCCTCCCCGGCTACGCACGGGTGCAATGATATAAATCTAAATTTATCTGTGTTTCTTTACAATATTATGCATGTGTTATACAACCTTCCTCTTGAATTACTGTATTTATTCAATACAACCGCTTCAAAATCCGTTGTGTAGTTTAAAAGATTTAAGTGTACATAGGGACGGACAGACGCCAGCGACTTTGTTTTATACTATGTAGTGATAGTGATAGACAGATAACAAACTGTAATTCAAGCTAGATCGTTAACAATAGAATAAGGAAAATACACTTTTTTGCGAACTCACGAACTCCACATTATAAGTTCATCTGATAAGCTTGACGAATTAAAGAGGAACAAATCAATAAATATATATCTCCTTTGGCTATTGTTTATGTTTTTTGCCCACAATTTTTCATACGCTTCACAAGATAAGAATAAATGGATTTAGAAATATATATTCTCTTGTCACGATAATGATTGCCAGTATTATTGACCGCTGAATAGCTGCTGGCGGATATAGCCGTGTGGTGTCGGATTTAGAGTACATAGTGTCCCCATCCCATCCCATCCTTAGGGTGTCGTAAAAGCTGACAATAGGAAATGACAAAGCCAAAAACCTAGCCGCATGGGTGTGAGTGAGTGTGCCAGGCCATCCATGCTAATTACCCTCCATGTAATTGAAGAAGGGCCGACTCAACAGTGGGTCATCTATGGGCTGAGTCGTAGTACCACATGTAAGGTAATTAGCCTACTGTGCAACGCTGGCCAGACGGGTTAGCACAGGTTTTCTTATTTGTTTTCTTCTCTTGCGGGTAGGTTTTCGGCCTTGTCATTTCACGTTGCCGTTGCTCTTATGACACTCGTAGGGTGCAATGGTATGCTGACTAAGGGCCTCCGCGCATTATGCGGCCAGGCAGCGCGGCCAAGTCGTTGAGGCCAACTAATTCTTCTACGATGTATATAGCTGCGCGCATTACGCGGCCAGGCCGCGCGGCCAAGTTTTGGTCACGCGGCCAACGAAAAACATCGCGTCACATACGCGGCCTATTGACCGCCGCGACCAATCCGCGCCTAAATGCGCGGGGGCCCTAAATGTATTCTAAATCTTTCAACACACAGAGACAATATATAATTTACGTTTTCTATGGTTAGATGCTGCGAAAAGTTGCGGGCAGCAGCTGGATGCGTCAAGCAGAAGACAGGGCGCTCTTTAGGGGATGCGTATATCCAGCAGTGGACTAATGTGGGCTGATGATGATGATGACGATAGCAGTGCAACAGAAAGTCTAATTAACCTCCAAGGGCATCCAGCACAACGAAGCCAATCAACCGGTCGTTGAATCCCCATCTCTTTGTGAGCCAATTATGTTCACAGTAACTGTCTTTTTATGACGGCTAATTAGTTCGATTGTTTAGGTTCGATCCCACGAAGTTGTCTGAACCACATTTCTAAGAACAGAGCCAGAAGCACAGGAGTAGATAAAGACCAGAGGGAAACCTTCTAAAGAGTGAGCAGAATTGTTACCTATTCTTATAGGGTTGGCACAGGAGGATCAAAATAATTACACAAAAGTTTGTTTACATCTATTTGACATTTAATAATTTGAGACATACTTTTACTTAGCACATCATTTCAAAAAGTCTTCTTTGGTCTTTGGGATAGTTAAAAAAAGATATGTTTTTATTTTTTTCGATTGCTGTTCATGCACGCAGTACAATAAACCATATTTACACTCTTTCAAATTTATTCACATTTCAAATTTAAACAAACACGCACGACGCCACGCGCAGCGAGCGGTGAGGTAGCCCTTTGTTAAAGCACTGGCTGAACCAGTATAAACCGGTTTCGTTCCGTACGTGACGACCCGCCAGTGCTTCCGCACACACGCGCATCATACTTGTTGTGGTGTACCTACCATGGCGCTGTTCTTTGAATCTTTGTCTCTGGTCCAGAAGAGCGCCCGAATAAAGTATCGTTCGTAATTGCTTGGTAAGTAATTGTGCAAAAATCGGACTTGCTCTCCCAAATCTGTCTTAACCTTGGTATACAAAAATGGCATTTTAATAAAAGCAACTACAAAGTTTCTGGCGGCTCTTCTATGTAGAGCAGCTTTCCGAACGGTTGGAAAATAGTCAATGTAAAATGTATCATGTGTCAAAAGTAGAGCTCAAATGAGGCAACTTGAATAAATAGATCGCACCGCTCCATTTGAAACGTTGAGACAAAACACAATTTAGCTCTACCTAGTACTTAGTAGCGCGCAACTGCCCCAGCGAGACAGGATAGTGCAGGGATTTCGTTTATTTTTAAGACAAAAGGATAAACAGGCAGGGATAAAAAAAAACGATACTTATAGCGACGTACAAACCTAGGGTCAAAGCATTGAAGTCAATGATAAAAAAATACCCTGCTATTTTATTAGCTCAAAGTTAACATAGTCACTCTGGAAGAGGCATTAATAATTTTATCACATGTACTCGTACTTTAATCGATATACATGTTTACGATTCGTGAAACATTCCTACTGATTCGATAACAATAATCGAATGCCAACCGCGTAGTCCAGGAAGGCAGGCATTTAACATTTTGGGGATCCTCATACTCAAACGTAAAATTACCTGTTACAGGTAAAATAATCCCTCTGTTGCTACAGCTTACTTACTTCTCAGCCCACAAATGACTCACTGGAGAGTCTGGCCTCCTCCAACTACATGGAGGATATTAGCCTACTGTGACAAGCTGGCTAAGCGGGTTGGCATAGGGTTTCGTATCAAGTTTTCCTTCTCTTGCGGCTAGGTTTTCGGCCTTATCATTTCTTTTTGTCGGTTCTTAAGCCCCTCGGATGAAATGGGGTGGCGACTGTATGTATTCCAAATTCGTCACCACATGGAACATAATTAAGCATAAGGTCCGTCTAATCGCAAGCAGTGACACTGTTTGCTATTGCATTGTATATTGCTTTTGTTTGTTAGTGATTGAGGTCGAATCAGAAATGAGGAGATGCGCAGGCAAACCAGAGTCACTGACATAGCCCCAGGATTGCCAAACTTAAGTGGTAGTGGGCTGGGCACATATTACGCAGGACCGACGCCTGATAGGGCAGAAAAGTCCTCGAGTTGCGACCGCGTTTTGGAAAGCGCAGTGCTGGTAGGCCTTCTCCCAATGGACCGATGACCTGATTAAAGTTGCCTGGTAAAACGATGGATGCGGGCGGCCCAGGAACGACCATTGTGTAAATCCTCGGGGGAGGCCTATGTCCAGCAGTGGACTTCTTTTGGCTGAAATTATGAGAATGATGATTGCTTTTGTATATGAGAGGGTTTAACACCAATATGGCCTGAAAGTAGAAGTATGCTTCATCGCTACCAGAGCTATTAAGAAAAGAAAACAAACGAAATCGGTCACTATATATTTATACATATAGCTACAGCTACACTCGTTGAATGATAATATCCATTGTTCGGATTTATTCATCATGACGGATCAATGCCTAGAGAGTTTAGGACGTAATTGTGTAAATTCAATCGAGTTTACGTCACAAAAAACATAACATCGGTCATCTATCACGAAGAGTGTGCGCCGCCGTGAGTAATAAAAAAGTTTTTAACAATAAAATGTAAACCGACTTTAACAACAGTAAAAACTCAACAGCGAAAAATAACTAATACACAACGATTTTAAATCAGTGAACACATCTTAATGGCTCAATTAAATAAAAATATCCATGTCTGCAACCTACATAGAGTTCACAACATTTATATGAGTTTCGTGTGATTCCCTAATTTCTTAAACAACAAAAGCAAGTAACTTGTTGTAGAACAGCAATGTGCAAAAATGCCTGTTGATTGTATGGTATTACGGAGATAAACTAAACTTGCATCGTTTGTAGAGCCACAATGCTGGGGACACTTTTTTTTTTTTTTTGTTTACGTCGGAGATCCTCATGGATCCTCATGGCCGTTGGGAACTGGCCGGGGTATGTGGGATTCCGGGGCGCGTAGAGATGGTGAATTGCGCCCCGACCTACCCACTAAAACCGACGGCGATCCTCGACTGCCCAAACTAGGGCCACGGGATTCACTCCCATTACGGGAGCATGCTCCCTGGCCCTGGGGGCCTTGGCCAGCCTCTTATAAAGCTAGTGGAGCCCCATGCTCCAAGGCGGGCCCCTCCGATTATGAGGGGGGCTCTGTATTGCCCTCCCCCATTCCACCGCTGGGGCCGCACATACGCCAACCTAAAACGCCCTTCTTTTGCGACGGGTATTAAACTATATACATTTATTACTCGCGGAACCATCAGCCACTTTTGCAGCGTTTTTTAATTAGGAAACAAACCGGCTGAGTAAAAGCAGCCTTCCGTCATCCACACACAGACAGGAAAGTATCATCGATGTGTATTAATGAAGTCGACGCATGTACCGGTGATGCGCCCGCGCACGCAGTGTTGCCGCGCATTTCAAACGATACACTCGCGAACTGCGAAATTATGTATTTTACTTAAACATAGGTCAACGACACACGTTCGGAAGTATATACTCTATAATGTTACGCTTAAAATTGATTGTCGATAGCCAATCCATAATTTGTTGAGGTAATTAAATTTCGCTGTCAGTGATTCAATTATGGAACGGTGAAGTTAAATGTAGAGAAAATCGTTTTTGTTTATAATTAGTTTAAATACTGTTGTTTGTATTAATGTGATTTCGTAGTGAATTGATTTTGTATTTCTCATTTTAATTGACAAATTGAAAATGTTGTATTTACTTTCGTAATAAACAAAAGAAAGTCATATTTTGTAATTATCAGTATTATTTCGTAGGCATTTGAATCTGTAAAACTAATCATTACAAACGTAACGAGTAATGAAAGAATTTCACTAATTACTAGTAAAGTTATCAATAGCAGATAACCTTTGTTTTAATTCAGTTTATTCAGTTACTGAGTGCTCTAAATCTCCCCTCTCTATAAAGTAATAATTTACCTCAGCTCAGAAAAAACATTGTTTCGCAATTATCGTACATGATTAAGCGCTTCACTCCTCAAACCTTTTAGAAGACAATGGACATAATCTTTGATAGATAATAAAACAATACTATAGCAAAAAATCTTGAGCTCTTTGGTAGCTCTTGAAGTGAAGCCACTGAAAGAGTGTCATACATAAAGCAGTGTCGTTTGAAACAGATTAAAAATCTAAGTGTGAAATAAAATTTTCAATCGAATGATAAAAGTGACGGAGAAAATGTTTGTGAAAGTGTTTGTGGTCTTCATTGTAGTATGTATGATGCCTGCAGTCTTATCAAAGACGAAGCGGTATTCGAAACTGCAATCGACAAACTTATATCGGATAAGATGCGATTTGATGTGTTTCGACAAACCTAAGGATGTGAAAGCAGGGGTAAGTTTTCACACTATGAATATAGTTATAAGTTTAATTAGGTTTAAGTGATGGTACGATTGTAAAGACCTAATTGAGTTACAACATTAAGTCTTTGGAGAATAAGATAACGAAAATAAAATATGTAATTAGTTACCTGAATGGAGTGGAGATAAAGGGCATACAGAATACCGCAGCTTTCCCCCTACTCTTAGTGTCCCCTCCGATGTAGCGAACTCTATATGCGACACTAACCGTTTTTCATCAGCCGTATGCTTGAGTACGATATTGATATAATAATAGTAATGAAAACAAAGGCACATTTGCAAAGAATCATTTCTTTTTATTTATCCATGTCCCAATTAAATCAAAGATCAACAGGCACATTCAGATGGAGACTGGGTAAAATCAGTGCCGGATTAAGCAAACGCGAGGCCCGTAGCAAATTCTTTCAAAGAGCCCTTGATCTGCTATGGGTTCTTAGGTATAAAGTGGTAAAAATACAATTCAATACTCAATACCATTATTTGCTATTATATTTAGTGGTTGAGCGATTGACTGCTGCGCAGCATGTCGCGGGGTCGATCCCTGCACGGAAGAAATAATTGTACGACCTACAAGTATTTGTTCCGAGTCTGGGTGTTTTCTATCTAGTATTTACAAAAAAAATGTATGTAAGTAGTTTATCATCCATCTCGTTACCATAATACAAGCATTAAGTTGGTTAGCTTGGGACGAGATGGCGTTGTGTTAAATTACCAAGGATACCAAGGATATGTTACAATTTTGTGGGTAATTAATACATACCACATCTTAATAAGTTTCAATAAAAAAAATACGCTCAGGCAGAGATGAGTGGCTTTAAATATGCGGGGCCCCCCTTTCGCGCGGGGCCCGTAGCAATTGCTACTCTTGCTACGTGTTTAATCCGGCGCTGGGTAAAATATAAACAAAAAAAAAGAGATGGAATGTTAAGGTTGTAGGACAGTAATCACGATATCCAATCGTCTTTTCAAATCGTATTATCTGGTTTACATAAAAGCATATAACTCTCCCACGTACTACTACTACTATACTACTGCTGCTCAGCTCATGTACAGGGTTGATACGACATAGGGGCTTTATTTTTAACTGCCTCTACTAGGTATCATTTCCAGGCTCTGTACGAAAAATCAATTAAATTGGAGCAAGAGTTTAGCCGCAAATGATTTTTTAAATTTTTGCCTCATTTGAACATGATGCAACTTTCCTAACAGATATGCCTAACGCATCGTTTATTAACCTTAAGGGCTTAATAAATAAAATAAAAATAAAAAGCCTTTTATTTCCATGCAGTTACATATTACATTATACAACTAGTTTTCAATTAATTTGATAGCTAAAATAATTGTTTCTTATATTAAATTTGTACTAAACTATTTTACATACTACTAATAAAAAAACTAATACTATACTATTTTTAAGGGCTTAAGGGCCATTAATCACGTGATGTTTTTTTAACATTTTTAAACCCTCCCTTGGTGATACCTGGTGAGGTTTACGACCACCCCTCCGATTTTTCATGGGGGGTCCATGAAAAATCACGTGTATTTTTTTTGTACCGTTTCGAATTCATACTAATCACTTAAAGTATACGTAGTGTAATTTAATGCCCCTCTGTCATATCAACTCTGTATGTCCCACTACTGAGCCAATCCTTGTCATTTTTAAATATAAAACCAACGGAAACGTTTGGTTAGCACTATATCCTCACTACTTACGGGTTTTTTGTTACACTCTGTAAACATGTTAGAAATTGAAAGTATTCAATAAAAACAGTAAAGTGTATGAAAGTATTAATACACTTTATATGTATGAGCTGCAGTTAACGAATTCCTACAAGGAAAACTGTGTTCCACAGCACCACAGCATAGTAAACATGTTAGAAATTGAAAGTATTCAATAAAAACAATAAAGTGTATGAAAGTATTAATACACTTTATATGTATGAGCTGCAGTTAACGAATTCCTACAAGGAAAACTGTGTTCCACAGCACACGCAACCACTAGCTACAACAATAAGGTGACTATAATTCAAACGAAATATCTGTCAACATTTGTAGTTAAATCATGACTTCAAAATTTATTGTGCCCCATTTATTATTGCTTATCTTTCTTAGAAACTATAATTTTCTCCAATGTTTAATAGCCCCATTATGTTAATGTCAATGTATAAATTAAATTATTCATTTTTTACTTATGGTATATGAGTCTTCACCCTAAACATAAAATACAACGAAATGGAAAAACTTTTCAAACTATAAACATGTTTGAAATTAAACACTTTTTAACGGATTTATCGCGTGTATATTACATTATTTGCGCATGGAACGTTATCATTAAAACAAAATTATAGGCGGTAGATTTTAACTGTTTTTTTGTACTTTTGAAGACAACTGTCATCTAGTCTCTCCCGCGACCACGACTGCTGCAAAGCATTCGAAACGTCGGGAATTCAATAATGTAATATACATGCGATAAATCCGTTAAAAAGTGTTTAATTTCAACGTGTAATAATCGCGATAACCTAAGAAATCATTATAAAAATGTTGCCGTACGCACATTAAAACTCGTTGAGTTTCTATGCCTTGTTAGTAAAACGGATATCTAATGTTTATCTCGGCGCTCAGTCTCGATGTTGGTCTTTGTCGGAGATTTATTTAACCACCTCCTTAAAGATAGAACTAAAAGACATTTACGAGAATATACATTTGTCTGTCATATCATAACTGGTACCTTTTTTTTTTTTTTAATTATTTTGTTTCAACACCACAGACTTGTAGTGCGTGTTCTTTTTAGCAATTAATGGTAATTATTTACTCTTCTTTTTTTTCCCTTTGTCTGTCGTACCCAGCGCCTTGGCACCTGGGACATTGGTGTTTCATTTAACCTACTCTCAGTAGGTACCTGGTACCTTTACATTCTTCAAGTCGAGAGTGAACACGAAACTTCTAGATAAGCGTCCACATCGTCAACTGCATCTTCACATAACATCAGGTGAGATAGTAGCCCTATCCGCAATAAAAAAAAGCAAAATGTTAAGACACAGAGGTACACCCTATACCACAGATATAATAATACTAAAGTACTTTAGTATTATTATATTTGTGTAAAGTACCCTATACATATGCATATTATTGCACGTATTTACAAACATATGAAGGAGGTACCATTGAAACAATGGGATAAAGCCAATTCTGATTTATGATAGGCTCTCAATATTCCACGAAAGGACACGTGGTCAGCAAAAAAAATGTACTCTACATTGACATTTACGACAGCTTAGTACTTAATCCGCAAAAAAGACACATAATTTAGATGGCAATACAAAAAAAGGTACAATAGCTGTCGTTAGTCAAAATCATGATTTATCAGCTGTCCATAGCATTGTCACATCACGATTAAAAACATCAATAAATTTGATTAAGGGCAAGAGATGGATGCGGGCGGTTCAGGACCGGACTTCATGGAATCCCTTGTAGGAGGCCTATGTCCAGCAGTAGACGTCTTTCAGCTAAAATGATGATGATGAAAAAAATATGAATAGTAAAAGAGTTAAACAAAATTCTTATAGCGATCCAAAGTGAGATAGACACCGTCAAAATAAGCAGCTGTGTTTAAAATATTTTTTTATCTTTAATGAGGGAGTATGAGGGATCAATCGACGTTTTTGAAAATCACAATTTTATAACAAGTAATTTATTATGAATAGCGCGGCACAGTAACTATTAATTATCGTGGCACAGTAGGCTAATTAGACCGATTTAAGCAAAAATGTTCCAAAACACACAAACCTCATTTCGAGATAATTGACTTTAAAGCTTAAACATTAAAGTCAATTATCTCGAAACGAGGTTTTTGTGGTTTGGAACATTTTTGCTTAAATCGGTCCAATTACCCTCCATGTAATTGAGGAAGGCGCGACTCAGTAGTGGGCCATGTATGCGCTGCCAAATATCACAACCAAACGAAGTGGTTTCCCATCCATCCCTTTTTTTTTTACCTCGGAGATCCTAATCCCGGGCGTTTGGACGTAGAGATGGTAAATTGCGCCCCGACCTACCCACTAAAACCGACGGCGATCCTCGAATGTCTGAACCAGGGCCACGGGATACACTCCCCGATAGGAGAGCATGCTTCGGGACCCTGGGGACCTCAGCCCGCCTTTCCCATCCACCCCTGTCGAAATTTAAGAGCATAAACATTATTGTTTTCTCTCCTGTCTCCATTCCCCCTTCTTATCTCATGTCCCAGTTTAACTATCTTAATTCGCTTCATGTAAAAAAAACCTGCGATCTTGTCACAATCTTCTTCTCCAGTGTCCATCTAATCGTTCCGATTTTGTACATTCGTCGTTTGTAGTGCAATCTACCCTCCTGTGGAATTCTGTCTCTACCAGTATTGGGAAGGCAGAGAATTGTTACTCTTTTAAATATTTTTATTAGTAAATAAATAAATAATATATAATTATTATTCCTTATTATGTATATCTTGTTGTTCTCTGCACCACATACAGGTTGACTGGTAGGTCTATGGTATTAAGTCCGCCTCTGTAAATACATGTCATATTCTTATAGCTTTAAACCAATAAATTATTGTTATCATCCTACTAGCTTAGTAATTTGTGGTCTATTATTTATTATAAAAATTATGACACTTTTGTCACCAGCTGATGATCAAAATTTTAAGAAAACATGTTGTTTAATGGACATCTTTGTCAGTAGAGCTGTCGATCCTTTCTTTACGGCTGTAGAGTTTTTTTTACACCCCGTACTCGTAATCCTTGACTGGTTAATTGAACGTGCATTTCATATCAACTCTGAAGCTTCAATTCTGACCTCGAGTCATCTGATAAAGGCTTAGCAAAAAAGAAGACAATAAAGTTTTGTATTTCATTTTAGCAAGCTTGTTAACGGGTAAGATGGCATCAATGTATTTTTTATTTGTAAGCGTTGGTGTACTCGTGTAGTGTATCAATAAATTTCTTTTAATAAATGTGTGTACTAAATATTATTGTACAAGTTAGATCAATAATAATTTAAACAATAATAATAAAAAAATCTAAGGGCATATAAAACCAGAGTTTGTTAATCTCAAACAGCTACTTAATTAGCCAAAATACTCGATTACCACATGTCATACACAACAATTATTTTATTTAGTTACTGAAAAATATTTGGAAAAACTTACTGCTGTAATTATTATACTTGTATTATTTTCTAGATTAATTAATGTAAATACCCTTATACCAACACATTTCCACAAAACTTTAATTTTATGTTTTTGTGTAAATGCTAACGTAGCCGCGCATGTTATTGAGGTATTTTAATAACTCTGCCTTCGTAAATTAAGACAACTAACAGACATTTGCAAGTACAGATTTGCATAACATTCAATATTCGACTTTAAAGTAATATCATAGAGTGAAATTTAAGAAAATCTACTTTCACAGGCAGCCAATGAATCATAGTAACTACTTAAAGGAATCTTTGTTTGCAACTACTGCACTGATGCTAATTACTTTAGACTTTAGCTAGCCCTACATTTAATGCTAACGTAGGTTAATTAACTTTACAACATAACAAAAAGTACTTTTGTTATTTCATTAAATATATTTAAAAATATTAATGTAAACTTTAATTAATTTCTACCCAAAAAGAAAAAGAAGAGACAACAGGGAACAATTATTATAGTTTTACTAGGTTTACCATTCTTTAGTAATATAGGTATAGATAATGAATAGGAAACTGTACTAAACATAATAACGACATCATTGTAGAAGTAAAATGTTATCATAAGTGTTATAAATATTTGTTTAGACCATGGGCTATGTTTCCAATCATGTTTTCTATTTTGATTAAACGTTTTTCATTATATTCTACTTCAACTATTTTAAACCAGTGACAGATTACTGGATTTTAATTGAATGAGTTTTCTACTGGAGCTTAAATCCCGGTTAGTCTTTTTAGGTTGGTAACGATTCTAATTATGTGCCACTTTTTAAATAAGTGACTAGATGTTATTGTATTTATTGACAGTTATATAAAATTCAAGACAGCTCTCCTTGATATTTATACAGGCATGAAAAAATTTAGTTTACGTTACAACGTAAACCTATGCTTTTGCTAAGTCAGACGCAACATAAGTTTACTAAGTGAATGCCCTCATTCATAATAGAGCGCTAACTAAAGTACTGTGCATAGGTATAGACGTCTTTAGAAATAGAAGAGAAAAAATATAAGGTCACCTTTTGTTCGTTGTTGAACAAAGGCCTGGTGTGGCTGCAGTGAGACAGACCCAGGATATCATCTTATGATTGTCCCAAATATACATCCATATTATATATATATTACAACTTCTTCCGCGTCATTTTTAATAACATGAAATTCTCGATCCCAAATGACACCCAGACTCAGAGCAAGTGCCTCTTTTAGACAAAGAACAAAGGTTTAGACAAAGAAACTTTCCCGACCCCGGAATCGACCTCGGTACCCGTTGATCCATCTAATTACCTTGTTGCTTTCACATTTAAAATTTTAGTAAGATTCCACAAAAGACAGTAAGGACAATCGGACGTTCCTAATTTAAAACTAATCCTTATGTCCATCACATTACAGTGCAGGTCGCAGTGCAGACAAAACCAGACAAAGCCTGGGACGTGTCCAGCCTCAGACACCAAGAACTGGGAGGCTGCGTGTATCCAATCATGCACTACAGATTACCAATGTGACGGTACCCAGCGTTGCTGCTACCATTACTGCGGGTCAACGTGCAGTGAACCGCTGGATTTACTATCTGTACCTGGTAAATTTTTTTTCTTAAAACTTTGTCACCAGCTGAGACAAAAGTGTCTTAATTTGAGACATAAACACAGAAAACCCAAAAACATAACAGAACACGGATTACTAAACTTTTAATTATGTACACACATAAATCAAATAAAGTAACATTTTAGGAAAATTAGGTACAAGGGCACTACTTATTTCTATAGAAATCTCTTCCAGTAAACCCGCGAAAGTGTGTAAATAACAATAATATTTTATGACTTCCGTGTGGCTGGATTTAGAAGACATAGATAGTGTCACCACCCCATTTCATCCTGAGGGTGTCGTAAGAGTCGATGGAAATATCACGGTCGATAACCTAGCGACAAGAGAAGGAAATCGTAAAACGAAACACTGTGCCAACCCGCCTGGCCAGCGTGGCACAGTAGGCTAATTACCCTCCCTGCGATGGCAAGAGTTCATTTGTGGCCTGATGATGATGACCCGCTTGCAAGCAAAAACTAATATATATCAACTCGTCCACAGGTCTCCCTGCATTGCCCAAGATTGAGGAGCTGAAAGAGAGAAAAAAGTCACTCGTCATCAGCTGGACTGACGGCGTTGGGGATTCGGCGAGAGCTGTGCCTGGCTCAGTCATCTACGTGCTGGAGGAGCAACACCATTTGGGACCCAAGTACGAAGAGAACCGACTGGAAGAATGGAACCCGTTGCTGAGAACTAATAAGTAAGTGGCTATATGGTATGACGAGGTGCGCAGTAGGCAGGCAATGACCATGTTTTTTTTTTCATTGCGGTACTGTCCGTGTTGTGACGGATTTCGAATACATAGGTCACCACCCCATTCTATCCTGATTGCGTCGTAAGTGCCAACAAAAGGGGAAAAATGATACTAAACCCTGTGCCTACCCGTCTGGCAAGTGTGGCACAGTCGGCTAATTTCCCGTCAAGAAATTAAAGCAGGCCCGACTCAGCACTTGGTAGGCTCTCTGGCTCGTTTAGGGGCTGTCCATTAATTACGTGTTTTTTGTTTTTTCAATTTTTAACCCCTACCGCTCCCTTGGTGATACGTGGTGAGGTTTAAGACTACCCCACCACCCATCAAAAATCACGTGTATTTTTTAGTACCTACAAAGAAGCTTAAACACGCAGCTTTTCGGATCAGAAATGACGCGTTTGACGAGAAATTAAATACACGTGATATCTTACTATACCCCCCTACCCCTTGGTGATGTTTCGTGATTTTTGCCGAACCCCTCCCTCCCCCTTTCGAACCTCACATGATTAATGGACAGCCCCTTACGGCCTGAGTAGTAATAGTAGTATTTTACGCGGAAGAAGTAGGTACAGCTAATTGACATGTTACAATCAAAGAGCAAAGAAAACCAAGACAGCCAATTTAAAATGGTCACACATTGAAGGTCATCTCATCATCATCATCATCTCGAAAGATGTCATTGTAGAGTTTGTGTAGAACAATCATACTAATATTATAAACGCGAGTTTGTAAGAATGTATGTTTGTTACTCGCAAACATACATGCATAAACTATCACTTATAGCACATTTTTAAAGATACAGTGTGAATGATTGTGTAACGGCTATAATTTACAAAGGTACAGTGTAATTTATTGTAGGACAAGCGACCCGCCCGGCTTCGCGCGGGTGCAATTATGCATGTATCTATATCTATACTCTATACTAATATATAAAGCTGCAGAGTTTGTTTGTTTGTGTGTTTGTTTGTTTGTTTGTTTGTTTGAACGCACTAATCTCGGGAACTACTGGTCCGATTTCAAAAAATCTTTCAGTGTTAGATAGTCCATTTATCGAGGAAGGTTATAGGCTATATTTTATTTTCAAAAGAATTAGGGTTCTGTATGAAAATTCCGATTTTGTAAACCAAGGTGTAAAATCGAAAACCTATTTATGCGTGCGCTGCAAAAACTATTGACAATAGAACAAAATTATGTACTACGGGTTTGTAGGTCTTATAAAGATCTACAAAAAAGTCCGCGAGAGCACATATCTAACTATCATAGTTTAGTCACAATAACCGATTTTATGTTCATAAAAAATATGCACGGGTTCGAAGCCCACGCGGGCGAAGCCGCGCGCAAAAGCTAGTTATACTTATAACCCTTCCTCTTTAATCACTCTATCTATTAAAAAAAAACCGCTTCAAAATCCGTTGTGTAGTTTTAAAGATTTAAGCATACATAGGGACGGACAGCCGACAGCGACTTTGTTTTATACTATGTAGTGATGAGTGATACACCATGTATAACTAAGACAGTTTTTTGTATTTTTTGTTGAATACCCGTGCAGGCGGCACGCTAGTTATTCGTATACGAACGACTTTGGATTCAAGGAATATGTAGGGTTAATAGACGTTCGCCTCTGCTGGAAGTTGGATGGGTCCATCATTTTGATGTGTATGCACAAAAAAATAGACCAAATCAAAAGAAGCAGATCTGTGTTTAAAATGTGCTTGCAAAAAGAGGAACATAGCCCCTGCAAAGACATATTATTTACACGCGGTTACGCCTGTGTGGACATGTAGCTGTGTGGAAATTCAAAACCAAGGTAGCTTTTTTTAAACAATAAAATATGATCCAGCTATTCAACCGTGCGTGCTGTTACAAACATGTATCGCATATTATGTAGGTAAGAGGTAGACGTTAGGCCTACCAACTAGTTAAATAAATTTATTGAAATTAAATACTTTTTAACGGATTTATCGCGTGTAACTATATTACATTATTTAATTCCCGACGTTTCGATAAATGCGATAAATCCGTTAAAAAGTGTTTAATTTTAATGTGTAATAATCGCGAAAACCTAAGAAATTATTTAATAAATTTATTGAAATGTATCTTACACCAGTAAATAAATTGGTCATAAAAATCTAAAGGAAAACGGGAAACATAAGCAATAAAAAATCTATTGAAGTCTTTGTCTTGGGTATACCTATATCTTAATTCTTAATTAACTAATTAAACTATTTGATGTCGTTGCCAACTAATTATAAACCTAATTAGTTGTCAACGACATCAAGTAGTTGTTTGTAGTCGCCTAGGGTCGAAGTCTTCGCAGTTTCCCGCAAGCGCAAATACTGAAATTTGCCATCCGATAAATAATTTTGTTTTAATACTTAGTCATTACAAGCTTTATAGCAAACTAGTTATCGATAAAACTTGGAAAAGTCTGAATTCAATAAAAAATCATACTTTTCTAAATAACATTAAAATAAGTTACCCACGTGTCACCTCGCATATCGTTGTTAAAGTAAAAGTAATTACATTTATTTAGTAATAATTTCGTGTTTATTAACATTCATAATGAACCGTTTACACTCTGTCAAAATTTATGATAAATAAATAATAATATAAATAAATATCCTTGGACATTTCACACAACGCCATCTCGTCCCAAGCTAAGCAACTTAATGCTTGTGTTATGGTAACGAGATGGATGATAAACTACTTATATACATTTTTTTGTAAATACATACATATTATAGATAGAAAGGACACCCAGACTCCGAGCCAGTGCCTCTGGTTTAGACAAAGACACTTGCCCGACCCCGGAATCGAACCCGGGACCCGTTGATTCAAAGGCGGCACATCTAACCACTAGACCAACGAGGCAGATAACATTAATATAATTAAGCTCATGTATTTCTCGTTTGCGTTTTGTTTGATCATGTTTCACGTGTATCTGGGCACTTGAGAGGTAAATTCATTCAGGTTTTAAATGTTTAAGTTATTATAGAAATTCCATTTCTATATGAATATTAATGACATCATACGAGGATCTGCTGATATACCTACAGAAATACTGGGAAAGTTCTACATTTTGGTAGGTAGTTTCAGCATGAATGTGGATGCACGCAAGGGTTGTGGGAGATCAAAGAGATGGATGGATTGTAAGAATGAGGAATTGTGTATGAAAGGTGTGACTGTAGATATGACGACTGATAGGTGTGTATGGAGACTACCACCTAGCGTGGGACAAGGGTCGTAAGATGTTAACAGCAATAATTTTTAGTGATCATTTTAAGTATGACCATTCATATAAGTTTTGTGATAAAACCTACGTAAATAAAGTTCCCTTTGAGTTTTGTACAGACCGATTTTCTTATTTAACTGAATACATTGCAAATAACTTTATTCATTAGGTTATAGATGACAGCCCATAGATGACTTACTTAGTCATCTATCATTATGACTTCTAGTCGGGCCTCCTTCTATCATAAGGAGGGCACAGTGCTTCGTGTCAAGTTTTCCTATTGATAACTTTCCTATAGATGTTCCAAAATACAAAAGACCGCGGCAAATATACCTAATTGCGGCGCATTTACGAGTTTATAGAGAGTTATAGACTCATTACTAAAAGTTTCTTAGAGAAAACACGAAAACCTTTGGGTGCATTTAAAGGCGCACCAAGTCGACCTTTTCGAATAGATGGGATGAAAAAATAATATAAACACAGAACTGCTCCTTTCATTTGTTACGCTCTTTAAAATGTTTTTTTTTTCAGGACAAAAATATCCCTTCGCAACACTTTGAAGCCGGGTCGATGGTACCGCTTTCGAGTAGCTGCAGTCAATTCTTCAGGCACACGAGGATTTTCAAACCCAAGTCCACCTTTCACTCCCCGTCGGGGTCCAAGGCCCCCTATGTCACCGAAAAAGCTAAAAGCTCGAACTTTGCGAGTGGCGAATGGTAATAAGCTTTCGTAGTCAAGGAAAATGATTTAAATTAAATATATGTAGCTATTAAACACTTTGTCAAGGTGTACTGCGATTATATCCGATTAAAGGTTTTCTTTTGGTGATTACCACTATAAAGTAGGTACTTTTCAAGGTTTGAGAAGGGAAGTTCACGAATTGTTCATGACATGCGCGAAATTTCTCTTCTTTTGGTTCAAGATGTTTTGAAGATACTTTACGCCCTTAGAACATTAAAAACTCGCAATACCAATTATTAATAATATTATGTATATGTTTCGAATTCGTTTGTTACCATCTACGACTAATAAAAACAGCTTCGAAGTCTAATAGAGAGAATATTTATTGTATATGCTAATATTGTGAAGACTTGATTGTTTTTTTTTGTATTGAATAGGTTCTAAAACTACTGGACCAATTTTTTACCAGTAGAATACCATTTCGGATATTAGACCTAAGTCGACAAAAGGAAATGAAGGTCGAAAACCTTGCCGCAAGAGAAGGATAACTTGATACGAAACTATGATAACTCGTCACTTCCAGTCGGGCTACTTTCAAATTTATAGAGGGAAATTAGCCTATTAAGCCACGCTGGCACGACCCGTTGGCACAGAATTTGTATCAAGTTTTCCTTCTATTGCGGGTCAGGATGGTATGGGTTGGTAACAGTGAGTTACTACAGTATATAAATCTAATAGTGTGTATAAATCAGTTACCACACACAATGTGAAAATTGTATTTAATTATTTATTATAGGTACTGTAACAGCAAGACTAGAATGGAAAGAACCAAATTCTGATCTGCCAGTGATGCGTTACAAAGTATTCTGGAGTAGAAGAGTTAAAGGGTTGAGTGGCGAACTGGATTCAGTGCTTGTCAATCATCGAACAGTTTCTAAGGTTAATAAAGTACTTACTTTTTAAAAATCACTTACAGGAACAGATGGTCTGCAAAAATAAACTTACGTACCTACTGCAGTCCTGCCCATCTATATGGCCGCTCTGAATGTAGCCGTGGGTACGAACTTGCGCATCGTACATTTCATAACCAATACGAACTTAGCCACTCACAGCGAGGACGCTTGCGGGTGAAAAAGGGCGCGCGCGGGCGTGCCCTGGCTCCCCACCCCACGTACGTCCCGCTGATACCTGATTTTGTGTTGTGCCCAGCGTAATGTGGCTACATTCAGAGCGGCCATAAAGATCGGCGAGGGCTGTACCTACATATTTCTTTATGTAACTCTTTATTGTACGAAGTTACAAGGATACAAAACATACAATATCGATAGAACACAATGATATCTTAGGTTTTCGCGATTAATACAAATTTAATATAAACACTTTCTAATGGTTTTATATGATCCCGTTATCACGACTGCTGCAAAGAATTCGGAACGTCAGGAATTAAATCATGTAAAATATACGCGATGAATCCGTTACAAAGTGAGAGAAATATTTTTATATTTTATGTTGTTTATGCTACTAGCTGATCCCGCAAACGTTGTTTTACCAAATAATTAAACACCCCGCAACACCCCTCTATTTTTGGAATTTCTTATAATCCGTTCTTAGCTGACCTCTACATGGCAAAAGTAATATTCCTACCAAATTTCAAGTCTCTAGGTCATAAATAGTCCCAGAGATATCGTGATGAGTCAATCTATCGAACAGCTCTTAAATATTTATAGATTTAATACAACTTTTATATTTTGAGACTAAAATATAAATTAGTAGGTAAACGTATTTTAATGGTAGCCGCGATACAGGTATGGCCTAGAGTCGCACCACTGCTAATCAACTTGTTAAAAATCGACTACTAATAAATTTAATTTAATTTACAATTAATTATTCATGTGGTTGAGACGTAATCCTCTTTAGATACCTGAAACCCAACCGTGAAATTATCCAGTAGCTAAATGTTGTCAATTTCCAGGATCAAACCCACATCGACATAGATGACTTAGAACCAAATTCCATGTATTTTCTCCAAGTGCAAACCATCAGCAAATTTGGTACAGGCAAGCTGCGCAGTGATAAGGCATCCATATTTTACAATACAACCATCACGTCAGGTAAAACTAGAATTATGCTAATATGTATGTAGCGACCAACATGCTATATACATTACACAATCTACCCGAAAAATCTGAACTAATTACATCAAGAAATATCGCCTACAAATGCGAGAATTACCAAAAAGCTTTACACTGCGGTATCGAAATTTCAATAGCAATTCGCACAGTTAAGATTTCTCGGACTACAACTATCGGGGGATAGTCGCTGTGACCCCTAGCCAGACATACCACCTCGTCTGGCTGGATGATCATCCCTTTGCGCCCAAAGGTATAGACATTAAGTCTTAGAGCAGTACAGATAATTTAATGAATGAATAATGTAATGATAGGTTATCTAAACAATTTTATGCCGAGACATATAGGTAGATTGTGGAGAAATTCTGACTTAAAATTGAATCCGAAATAAAGCCAGAATTATATTAATTGTCTGACGCGTTATAACGTCTCACATCAGAGAGGTTTTGGTTTCTTATAGTAATACAGTGAGATTTAAACTATTATGTTGCAATCTGATGTGACGCCATCTGTCAGGTCGTATTAAATATAATATGAAACCGATACCTCTTTGATGCGACACGTCAAACAAATATAAATCCGGCTTAGCCCGCGTAATAAAATTCTCACAGGTTGCTATTTTTCAGTTTCAGGCCCAGCAGAATTAAAACGGAGTGATCGGCCTATAAAAGGACTGAAGCTACATAAAATAATTTGGGATGATAATAAGCTCAAAGCCAGGATATCGTGGGATCCTCTGCCAAAAATTTATGAAGAGAATGGAAGGCAAGTCTGGGATTTAAAATATCATGGTGTAGTACCTACGCACCTCTTAAATTAGGTATATTTTCAGTTGCTAGGAATAAAATACAAAAGGCAATAATTTTAAAACCATGGAAACCAATATTATCTAATATATGTATGTAGGTACATTGTCAGCTATATTATTTAACTAGCTGTAAACTTCGTACCGCCTCAGAATCAATCAATAAAAAACCTGAATGATATTTTTTCATATTTTCACACCTTTTAATCCTTCCCTAGACTCACACGAATATTTCAAGATCGAAATTAGCCAAATCGCTCCTGCCGTTCTCGAGTTTTAGCGAGACTAACGAACAGCAATTCATTTTTATATATAAGAAGTTAAATACGTTAAGTAGATAGATAACACAAACTTATTTCAACATTATGATACCTAATATTCGTAGGTATTCTAATCGAGTTTCAAAATTCTAAGCAATTTGTTATGGTTAAAACCAAATTTGAGTAACCATGCAGAAGAGACTATAACGCAGATCCTATTAGTCTGCACCTAGGTACATATGTAAAATTATTTGCGTATTTACAGATACTTTGTTCACTGGAGAGCTGTGAAATGCAATAATCCCAAAAAAATACGAAAACAAGGATGGTCTGCTGCAACTCAGGTAAAAACTGTTCCTTTCTACTACGTAGGTATATAATACTAAGTTTAAACTTAATACCTATACGTACCTACCTCTAAAACTATCATTAACATTGCAAGTCTTTTAACAAAAATATACGTTATCTATTTTTATAACTAATAATAAAATTGTTGGTAATATATTTAAGGGTTGTTTTTGGTATGACACCAAAAATTTTGTTGAATTAAGGTGAATGTTCCAGGGTAGCCCGCGAAATTCAAATTTTCTTACGTTTTTTGCGATTTGCAGGCCAGTGCTAGGTTGTATGATGATGAACATTTGATTGGCGGCTGTAAGACGTATGTAGTTACAGAGTTATAATCATCGAACTCATCAGTACAACCCTCCAAGCTCATAAAGGTGCAAGAATGTCTTTGAACTTGAAAAAGTTTTTCTTCCACCTTTATGAGCTTGGAGGGTTGTATTGATGATTTTGATGATTATAACTCTGTAACTACATACGTCTTACAGCCGCGACTAACATTTTAATCAACATACAACCTAGCACTGACCTGCAAATTGCAAAAAAACGTAAGAAAATTTGAATTTCGCGGGCTACCCTGGAACATTCACCTTAAACATTCAATTGTAGAGATTCAATTTGTAGATAACGTTGAATTTGTAGAGATCAATATGGGCGGCAAAATTTGAAGAGGTTACCAGCGGAAAATCCCCCATTGTTTTGGTGAAATGTACACCTACGTATTATTTATATTTTCCCTGCAAATAATATTTTTCTACGTATTTACGTAATTATTCTGAGAAATCCATTCTTTTTAAAATAAACAAGTTTTTCTTTCAATCGAAAAAATACATCTATCAAATGTTGCCGTCCACCATAAATTACCCCTCCTATCAGGGTAAAATTCAGCTATTTTTTTCACTCGTGACTACCCTATATTCCTATATTCTCTATATCCAGCGTTACTACAATTATATTTATCATTTCAGCGAACCTTATTTGAACTTTACGAGTTGGATTATCAATGTAGCTACCGAGTGAACGTCAATTCATCGCGTACAGAGAAAATTCCAAGTTCAGAACTAACAATTGTCATCCCAGCCTGTGAATATTTCAAAAGAAGAATAAATACTACAAATCTTAATTGTGAATCTGCATAGGACTATAATTTCAATCAAAAAGAATCGATACCACTTTAATTCTTGGATCATGTCATTCCATTCCATTGTAAACGAGAAGACACCTTCAGAACCCATATACATTTACACACATATTAAACACAAATTGTTTTGCTAAGTAATATCAGTGGAATATTAAAACGTGCGTGACCTCCAAGGATTTTTATGGAATTCTCTAGGTCTACCAAATTCTAAATCAAGATTTTGACCAAATTTATATGATATACAATATAACGTGCTCTACCGCCGAGTTCCTCAACCCTCTCGTTTTCTCGGAGAACGCGCATGCTTCCAAATTTTCTCGTGTGTGTTTTAACGTTATTTTGTAAAGCAAGGTATAACAAATCAGTTTATTTTTTTCATTTTTTTTCATTGGTCTGTCGTGACTCGTGATGCTGTAGACACCTAATATTTAATATAGGGTAATACTGTGTATTAAAAATATTTTACAAAAAAGAAACGTACCAACAATAAAATATAACGTCATATGAAATGAAGCTGTTTATTTTTGTACTTTGGCTAATTTGTTTTCGCGTTTGGCGTTAGAATGCAAAGCATTTTCTTGAATATGCATTGACTATTTACAACTGATCAAAGCCAATGTTATTGATAAATAAAGCAAAATTGGTTTGCCAACTTAGCCCAATTATTCGAAATTTAATTAGCCAAGTACTAATAAAAAATCCTTCCCAAAATAGTGATCCCTATATAACATAAATATATATATATATTATTTTAAATTGATTCGCCAGCAAGAAATAGCTGTTATCGCGGCCTTTTTTGAGGATTGTTTACATCAAAAAGGACTGGTAAATTTTTAAACAGATGTCTTTGAGACGTCTTCTTAGTTGTTTTTAGTTTTTTGAAATGGGTAGACATAATTTCGTTGCTGGCAATAATTTTCCGCACCGCAATACGCGGTTAACTTCAGTCAAGTCGATTTGTGCAACCCTCAAGATGTCAAAAGTAAATAAAATGATTATTTTCCCATTCGGATTAAAATAGTGATTTACTACAGGCACAGTGAAAGTTTCTACTAGTCAAATATTTTTCTGCACTCTTTATTAAATTATTTACTATTTACAAAGAATCCTAAACTTGAACATAGTGTCTTTTACGAATCCTATTGGAATAAATATCTATGGAGTATTAGAAAATATAGAATGCAATTTCCACAGTTTTCCCTAGGATTGTTCAACATTATTTTAAGTAGTAAATTACAACGCTACGAACAAGAGTGTAATTTAGTGTTAATTTAATATTCAGTGTTTTTCCTGAACTTGCGGACTAAACAGTGTCAGGGCGTAACCAGATCCCAATACAGGCAGTGATAAAAATGATATTTTATACCATTTTCTGAAACATAGCGAACTGTGTTATTGTGGAAAATGGCTGAAGACGAAGTGCTTTTCGACGACGTCTACGAGTTATGTGAGATTATCGGCAAGTAAGTATGGCAAGTGGACAAGTCCTTGTGGTGACGGATTTAGAATACATAGTGTCACCACCCCATTCCATCTTGAGGGTGTCGTAAGAGCCGTTAATAGGAAATATTAAATCTGAAACCTAGCTGCAAGAGAAGGAGAACTTGAAACCATACCCTGTGCCAAACCTTCTGGCCATTCATAGGAGGAGGCCTGACTCAGCAGTGGGACATTTATGGGCAGAGAACACATATTTATTTGGACTTTAAATTTAATATGTGTGTACTATCGGGTAGTATAAATATTCTTGTATTGATGAATTTATTCTCATTACGAGCTTCTGAACAAAAAACATAAAATAAGTAGGTATGAGCTGATATTGCCATAAAATTATTTATAGTTCTCACCCCATATAATACTTACTATTAAGTCGGGCTTCATCATATTACAGGAGGGAAAAAGTAATTCATTGATATATTTAACACAAAAATTCTATGATGAACATGTATTGAACATGGTTTTTTATACCATAGATAATTTTATTCAATTTTATAATTTTTTCTAATATCTACAAGCTTTCTTTTATCATAGAGCCCATACAAATTCATCAATTTGTGCCCATAAATTATATCAAAGGCAATTATACCAGAGAATAATTGTATTTGATTAAACCTGCCCTTTAACAGGGCAACCTATATTTGTATTAGTAGCAAATTCTAGATCATAAATGTAACACAATGCTTTAAATTGTTGATATGTTTGTATTTACAAAAAAAATGTATATAAGTAGTTTATCATCCATCTTGTTACCATAACACAAGCATTAAGGTGCTTAGCTTGGGACGAGATGGCGTTGTGTGAAATGTCCAAGGATATTTATTTATATTCATTTAAAAATAATACGTACCCAAAATTTTTAAATTCAGAAGAGGCACATACTACGTAAATAGATTTTTATGCTAGAAGTCAAACTCAAGTAAAAACATCTTTTATTCAAGATCGATTACCACAAAATCTCTTATGCATTGTAAATCAAATAAATACATACATATATTATATTACTCGAAAACTCCTTTTAACCCTATGATATGACATTACTAATCTCCCTCCCTGACATATTTTTTTAATCATATTTTTTTATTTGAATGTATTTATGCATAATTGAACCATAAGACAAGTGCGTGTTTGCTGGGTGGTTCCTTTTTGCATAATTACATTCTAGCTCTTGATATTCAACAATGCAACCTGTTATTCTAGAAGGTTGCTAAATATACTGGTGTTTAATAGATGCTATAGTTTTCTTTATAGGAAAGTAGATTCAGGATTTGTAAGCCCTTACAGTGATAGTGGTTTTGAAACTGGTATTTTATTGGTAGATATTACTAACATCGGTCTTCAAATCCAGTGATTAGACCAGTGTGTCTTCAACTTCAAGTTGATACAACATACTCACAACTATGGTAGACCATAATATATAGTTTTAAATACTACATAGAGCTGAGATTTTTTCTAAATATAATATTGCCGGCAAGTAAAATGTTACTCTTGTAACATAGTAATTCCAATATATTGGTGGTAATATAAAAAACTGAATTATGTTGGACTGTGCGATTTTAATTAAATTTCTTCCAGCACCCCACAAAATTAGTATATATTTAGAATATAATATAGGTCTTCTTCCAGTATTTTCAACCACTTATTGGATTTAAACAAGACACACAAGACCATAATATTGTGGAATATGGGAAGTTTTATTCCTTAAATGAATATTATTTTATAGGGGACCATTCAGCCTTGTCCGACGATGTGTGCACCGTCAGACTGCGCAGCAGTTTGCAGTCAAGATTGTGGATGTAGCAAGGTTTACTGCCAGCCCTGGACTTAGTACCGCAGGTAAATATGTATACATTTTATTAAATTTAGTTTCTTAGACAATTAACTCTGACTGATGACTGACCATCATCATCAAGAGATTGGATAGATGTAGACATTATTATTGACAGGTATTCTAAAAGATTTCTTCTGAAATATTTAAAGACTCCTTCAAATAAAAACTATAGCTTTGTTAGTGCCTAGTATTTTGTTAGTGCCTAGAAATGAGTAAGTTTCGAGAGATAACAACATTTCAAATCAGTTATAGATGATATTGGTATCCATTACTTATATATGGACTGTTTAAAGTTTTGTACTCAAATTAGCAATCCCCTATTAGGATTAAGGGACCAAAATATTACCAGTTATCCATATGAATTGTTTACAAAAACTTGACTGGTCACTCCAGTACAGGCTGTACTGAAAATTTGTGGGTGGCACTCTCTCAGTGTGGAGTGGGGTCACAGTTATAAATCATTAAAAGGTAAATAAAATACTATGTTTAGTGTTACCTACTATTTGCTTCAGATCTGAAGCGTGAGGCTACAATATGCCATATGCTGAAGCACCCCCACATTGTGGAACTCTTGGAGACTTACAGCTCCGAGGGAATGCTGTATATGGTGTTTGAATAGTGAGTACAAATTTAGTCATCGTACTTTTGCACAAAAACTGATGAACAAGGGTGAACCTAATACCTTGGGAATTTTCTGCCAGTCTACCTACTACTATTCAGCCCATAATAACCAACTGCTGAGTCGGGCCTCCTCCAATTACATGGAGGGTAATTAGCATACTGTGCCACGCTGTCCAGACGGGTTGGCGCAAGATTTCCGGTTGTACTGGCTAGGTTATCGGCCTTGTCATTTACTTTTGCCGACTCTTACGACACCCTCAGGATGGAATGGGGTATGACACTATGTATTCTAAATCCGTCACCACATGGAATCTCTACCTTAGGGTTGTGTAATCAAAATGTGGTAGCTGCACTAACATAAAAATGGTTTCGATGTCTACTACTACCCAGCCCACACGTGACCCACTGCTGGGTCGGGCTTTCTTCAATACATGAAGGGTAATTATCCTCCCGTGTCACGCTGGCAAGTTGGTACAGGGCTTCGTATCAAGTTTTCCTTCTCTTGCGGCTAGGATTTTGGCTTTGTTGCCTTTCGTCGGTTCTTACGAAAATCTCAGTATTGTACTATTATACAGCCCAAAGATGACCTACTGTTAAGAGACACTACGGACGGACGGATACACGGACTGATTACTTGGTATCTAATTTATTATATATTAAACTAGCTGTACCCGCGACTTCGTCCGCGTGGAATTTAAAAAAAGTTAATTAGTTCATTAATATTTTTTTTTGGTTTTTGCATTTATTTTAATTATCATTTATTTTCAGTTTTTGTTGGCTTATTTATCGAATCTTCTTTGATATTGAGATTGTGAATATCATCATAAATACTATGTATTAAAGTTTCAGTGTCCACCACAACCTAACAAAGACTGGTAGGAAGTTCTATATCATGATTACTATTGACTTCTAGACACTTTCCCTCTCCAACATCAAGAAGAATTTTACTAAATTCTGAATCAGCTGAATGATGTGCTCTCATGTTTTGTTTTAAATTAAGTTTTTAACAATGTCTCCAAAGTACTAAACGTTTTAGCCGGAACAAACAGACAGACAGACAAAAATTAAAAAAAAATATTTTGTTCTATTTGCTGTTTAAACATACTTACGCATTTAGTAAAAAGTTGTTTTTTTATTATTACAATCAGACACTCCAATTTTATTTATTTCTATAGAAGATGTATAGACTAAATAAACAAACAGACAGACCGGAACAAACAGACAGACAGACAGACGGACAGACAGACAAAAATTAAAAAAAATGTTATTTTGGTCTATGTGCTGTGTATACAGACTTACGCATTTAGTTTTTTTATTATTACAATCAGACACTCCAATTTTATTTATTTCTATAGAAGATGTATAGACTAAATAAACAAACAGACAGACCGGAACAAACAGACAGACAGACAGACTGACAGACAGACAAAAATTAAAAAAAATGTTATTTTGGTCTATGTGCTGTGTATACAGACTTACGCATTTAGTAAAAAGTTGTTATTTTATTATTACAAACAGACACTCCAATTTTATTTATTTGTATAGATGTATAGATGTATAGATGTGCTGTGTATACAGACTTACGCATTTATTTATTTGTATAGATGTATAGACTAAATAAAAGTAGCCTAAGTTACTCCTTATATCATCAGCTACCTATCGGTGAAAGTCCCGTCAAAATCGGTCCAGCCGTTCCAGAGATTAGCCGGAACAAACAGACAGACAGACAGACAGACAGACGGACAGACAGACAAAAATTAAAAAAAATGTTATTTTGGTCTATGTGCTGTGTATACAGACTTACGCATTTAGTAAAAAGTTGTTATTTTATTATTACAAACAGACACTCCAATTTTATTTATTTGTATGTATATGTATGTATAGATGTGCTGTGTACACAGACTTACGCATTTATTTATTTGTATAGATGTATAGACTAAATAAAAGTAGCCTAAGTTACTCCTTATATCATCAGCTACCTATCGGTGAAAGTCCCGTCAAAATCGGTCCAGCTGTTCCAGAGATTAGCCGGAACAAACAGACAGACCGACAGACAGACAGACGGACAGACAGACAAAAATTTAAAAATATTTTATTTTGGTCTATGTGCTGTGTATACAGACTTACGCATTTAGTAAAAAGTTGTTATTTTATTATTACAAACAGACACTCCAATTTTATTTATTTGTATAGATGTATAGATGTGCTGTGTATACAGACTTACGCATTTATTTATTTGTATAGATGTATAGACTAAATAAAAGTAGCCTAAGTTACTCCTTATATCATCAGCTACCTATCGGTGAAAGTCCCGTCAAAATCGGTCCAGCCGTTCCAGAGATTAGCCGGAACAAACAGACAGACAGACAGACAGACAGACGGACAGACAGACAAAAATTAAAAAAAATGTTATTTTGGTCTATGTGCTGTGTATACAGACTTACGCATTTAGTAAAAAGTTGTTATTTTATTATTACAAACAGACACTCCAATTTTATTTATTTGTATAGATGTATAGATGTGCTGTGTATACAGACTTATGCATTTATTTATTTGTATAGATGTATAGACTAAATAAAAGTAGCCTAAGTTACTCCTTATATCATCAGCTACCTATCGGTGAAAGTCCCGTCAAAATCGGTCCAGCCGTTCCAGAGATTAGCCGGAACAAACAGACAGACAGACGGACAGACAGACAAAAATTAAAAAAAATGTTATTTTGGTCTATGTGCTGTGTATACAGACTTACGCATTTAGTAAAAAGTTGTTATTTTATTATTACAAACAGACACTCCAATTTTATTTATTTGTATAGATGTATAGATGTGCTGTGTATACAGACTTATGCATTTATTTATTTGTATAGATGTATAGACTAAATAAAAGTAGCCTAAGTTACTCCTTATATCATCAGCTACCTATCAGTGAAAGTCCCGTCAAAATCGGTCCAGCTGTTCCAGAGATTAGCCGGAACAAACAGACAGACAGACAGACGGACAGACAGACAAAAATTTAAAAATATTTTATTTTGGTCTATGTGCTGTGTATACAGACTTACGCATTTAGTAAAAAGTTGTCACTATCAGTGAAAGTCCCGTCAAAATCGGTCCAGCCGTTCCAGAGATTAGCCGGAACAAACAGACAGACAGACAGACGGACAGACAGACAAAAATTAAAAAAAATGTTATTTTGGTCTATGTGCTGTGTATACAGACTTACGCATTTAGTAAAAAGTTGTTATTTTATTATTACAAACAGACACTCCAATTTTATTTATTTGTATAGATGTATAGATGTGCTGTGTATACAGACTTACGCATTTATTTATTTGTATAGATGTATAGACTAAATAAAAGTAGCCTAAGTTACTCCTTATATCATCAGCTACCTATCGGTGAAAGTCCCGTCAAAATCGGTCCAGCCGTTCCAGAGATTAGCCGGAACAAACAGACAGACAGACAGACAGACAGACGGACAGACAGACAAAAATTAAAAAAAATGTTATTTTGGTCTATGTGCTGTGTATACAGACTTACGCATTTAGTAAAAAGTTGTTATTTTATTATTACAAACAGACACTCCAATTTTATTTATTTGTATAGATGTATAGATGTATAGACTAGCTGTACCCAGCGTGCATTGCTATGCCACTAACTAATATATATTTTTAAGGAAAGCCATTACACAAATATATATATATATATTTTGTACAGAAACATTGGTTGTCTCATGCACAGCACTTTGCTGAAGATTACCACATGATCAAATGCATACTTTACCATACCAAATACCTAAAACTTCACATGAATAGCTCAGAGAATTAGCAACCTGAAGTGCACTTTTGCCACCAGTAGGCCATTAAAATGTTGCCGTCCTTATTGACGTTTAGAAATCCATACCGTAGTTCACAATCATATTGATATAATTTTTAGCTATTGAAATTATTTGACTGCCTTATTGGTGTAGGGGTTGGATGTCTTTGGCTCAGAGTCACTTGCTCAGAGTCTGGGTGTTATTTGTGTTCGTGAATTACGAACAGCAAGCTTTCAGCTTACACCTAGTGCAGGGGTATTGTTTTAAAAACAGTAAAATCTGCAGTGCAGTCTACTGTTAAATGTATCACTGCTAATTTCTCTTCAAAAAAACTGTAGGGGACCTGGAGCATTAGTTTCATTGCCATCATATAACAGATTCAAACTATAAACAAATGCCAAATTCTACAGATCATGGTCATAGTATGTAAATATTAAAAAAAACACTTGCAAATGGATAAAAAAATGCTACATTGCTACTCATCCCGTGAGTGTTACAAGCGAAACGATACTCGTGCTGCACGAAGATATTTCCTTCTATCTAAAGAAATGTGATTTTCTAATTTATGTTTCATCACGAAGTAGAGCGAGGCATTTTTAATTTCGTAGTACCTAAAGATTATCGATCCGTCGTTCTACTTCTGAGTATTTTTATAACTGACCTGCCAATGCCGGTCGCGGTTTGATGTTGCTCAATCTGATTTTAATTTTCGATTTCTATTAGGGCTTGGATTAATAGTTTGCTGCACAAAACAAAGAATTTTAAAACTGTACAACGTAATTATGCAATACGACCGAAATGTAATAAAAACAATGACAAGCCCTCTGAGTTTCTTACCCGTTCTTCTCAGCAGTGGTAGCGTACCGAACTGGTGGTTGGATGTGCAGCCTTAGATCACGGGTCCCCAGTTTGATTCCGTAGTCGGGCAAGTCTTTGAGTAAACCGGAGGCACTTGCTCTGAGTCTAGGTGTCATTCGTATTTGTGAATTACATATTTTTAAACAGACTCCCCGCGCTACAGGATTTTTTAAAGAAAGAAAGGAAAAGATATGGTATGACGGATGCTTGCGACTTAGCCATGGTAAATTGTGAATTTGCGCTCATTTGTTTGCACGTAAAAAGTTAGTCAAGCGGGCTGGGTACGCAAGCAAAACAGAATGATGATATAGAAATCTTTATAATTGACTAGCGGCCCGCCCCGGCTTCGCACTGGTGCAATGATGAACCTCTAAATCTATCAGTGTTTCTCTACAAAATTAAGGATGTATTATTAATTTAAACAGTCCTCTTGAATCGCTCTATCTATTAAAAAAAAACTGCTTATGAATCCGTTGCGCAGTTTTAAAGATTTAAGCATACATAGGGACGGACAGCGACTTTGTTTTTATACTATGTCTTTATAACTGAGCGTGTATGATAAATTGACGAACTGAGCGTGTATTTGATATTAATGTTTACGTTCATTCGAATACATGTTTTTTGTTTTAGTATCGCGTCAAATGGTTTTTCTCTCTTTAACTTCCCGTCTTTAACTTGTAAAACGAGTAAATAATTTATGTCTTGAATTTCCAGCATGGATGGATCCGACCTCTGCTTTGAAGTCGTTCGTAGAGCCACTGCTGGATTTGTCTACAGTGAGGCCGTCGCATGGTGAGTTTCTTGATCTTTTTGAGATCGCCACTCTAATGTGACCTCCCTTTTATGAACAAATCTACAAAATTAATATAACTCCACAGCCACTACATGCGCCAAATCCTAGAAGCTCTTCGCTACTGTCATGAAAATGACATTGTTCATCGAGATGTGAGACCCCACTGCGTACTTCTGGCTGGAAGAGACAACTGCGCCCCAGTCAAGTTAGGCGGTTTCGGAGTTGCTGCACAACTACCCACGCCTACTGCACATCGTGCTCCACCAGGTGTGTGACATCTCTGTCAAAAAGAATTCCTGTTGAATACTGCACAATTTTCGCGTAGGTACTGCACGTCGAGGCCCACACGCTATATAAATCAAATATGTGAAATCTCTGAACAGAATTATTATAGCATTTCTTATTAAATCTAGGTGATTGTGAAGTTACTGCAAAATGAACCACACGTACTGCACATTGAACTTCACCACGTATACAGGGTGAATGGTGGGGCACTTCAAAAATTTCATCCCAGTATAAAATATATGTTTCAACGTAAAACTTCTCAAAATAGGCGTCGTGCTGGTTCTACAATTGTGCACGTCAACATATCCATCCAGGTGCAATGTTTCGCCATTTGTATCTAAGGCAATTGCATTTTTAGGTGAAGTTCAATGTGTAGATAATTATGGAGTTATAAATCTTCATATCCTTGTGTACGGTAAATACATCAAAGTCTGACATGGAGTTCCTGGTTTATTTGTCAGATCTTAGATATCTGGTGCGTTTTCTGCAGTTTTGAAAGTCTAGTACCAAAACTGACGTTAGGTTGTGTTGCACAGAGCTGGTGTTGGACAATCGGCCGTTCACGGGCCCGATGAGCCAAGCGTATCTCAAATCAGACGAATACGGTAAGACTTGGTTGCGGGCGTGTGCATGGATTTGTGCTAATGTTGACGTTACCTGCCGATTTGTACGCAGCGGAGTGCCGTGTTGTAGATGAAATGTTCAGTTAAGCGTCTTTGAATAGCACAAGTATTATTCCCTGCGATTCTGTCCGTGTGATCATTTTTTATTGCCATTAATTGTATTCATTGAAATGTACACATCTAGCCATAAAATTGTTATCATAAATTTCTTTTGTGGGTCCGGGCACAATGCAAAACAAGATTGTGTTTCTACTATGTACATCGCATAATGTATGAAATGTCTGCACGCACTGTGCCAGTCGCACATTTGCTAAAGACAGTGATGATAAAGTACTTATTCACTTATGTTGAAAACTAACTTCAATCTACTGTTATTCATACATAATGGGCATGGCAGTCATTGACATGTAAATTATGGGAAATACATGTAAAATAATAGGCAAAAAACCTCATTACAATAGTTTGATTATTCCACTTTAATAGTCAGTTAAAAATATTTAAAGCTAAAACTTTTATAATACAGGTAAATAAAAAATAAATATAGCTAAGAAACACATGGCAACTCATTTCGTAGACTACCTAACATCATCAAAGCACAATTTATATCCATTTCACCACCAACTTGTCTTATGTGGCAGACGTTTGTATTTTGCGTACCCACTGGAAGTCTGAGTATTGAGTGTTGGCACTATTTTAACTTCACATCTTTATTTTGAATGACACGAAACACATTGACCGTGATTGGCTTAAATCTCTTTGTTTATAGCACCACATTGTTTCTATAGAATGCCATTGTTGAAAAACGTCAGGATCTCTTAAAAAGTATAATACTAATATATTACTGTAGTAATATACAGCGTGTCCCAAAAAAATAGTGTCAAGTGGAAGTCCAGAGATAGAGCAACCCTTGAGGTACCCGAATCACCCCCATGTATTTTCTGCGATTTATCAATATTTTCGTGTTATGATATTTTTTCTGATTCTTCGTCCTAAAAATTTAATTTCATTATTATTTAAAGATAAGAGTCTTTTCTCTTTAAATATTTTCTTTCTCTAACTGTATCTTCTTGAATTGTACTTTTAAGCATAAAATAATCAGCTTCGTAACTTTGACCAAAATTATGAAAATATTCGTGTAAAGTCAAACATTTAAAATTCAGAAAAAACATCATTCATTCAACATGGGGGTGATTCGGGTACCCCAAGAGGTGCCCTATCTCTGGTCTTCCGCTTGACGCTATTTTTTGGGACCTCCTGTATAAGCAAACGATAAATGTAACTTCGACAAACTCTGCCAATATCAACCCTGAATAGTTGCGGAGTACGTACTTTTTCCATGTAATGTGTTTCCTGGCAGAAAACATTTTGAAACTTATTCACTTCATACTGCATCTACAATAAATTTAAAAGATATATAAACATGCTGTAATAAAATGGTTATAATACATATGAAATATCTTAATGGTATAATATATCGAATACGCCTTTGTACACCAATTTCTTTATTAACGGTCTTAATTGCCTCGCTCCTAAATAAAATATAAAAGCTCATTTTATAGTTCAAAATGAAACAATTTAAAAATAATTATTTGATTCTCATTATCATAAACCACAACATAAATATTTTTGACAACCGTTATCACACCCATCATATTTCCCTTAATTTTCTCAATTAAAACCCACGAATTTCTTATTGAAACACCATAATGTACATAAATCTGGGAGATGTGTTGGATTGATTTAGCGATGCTTATTTCTCAGGTCGCATAGGAACACCCCATTACATGGCTCCAGAGGTGGTGTCCAGCCAACTGTATGGGAAACCGGTGGATGTCTGGGCTGCAGGAATTTTGCTCCATGTGCTGCTCGTTGGATATCTCCCGTTCACCGGCACTAGGGAGCGGCTGTTCGAAGCTATCTGTCGTGGGAGATTGCGAGTAAGTGTATTAAAGAGTTCCTTCCGCGGTTCTGTTCAATCGTAAAACTCATTGAGAGTGTTCTTGATGAGTACGTAAGCAGCAGCTATAAGGCATGGGAAACACAAAAGCTCCCACAGGGTCGAAGTATATTTGAGGCCAATGGCACCAAACCGACGTATGTAGTTACAGAGTTATAATCATCAAACTCATCAATACAACCCTCCAAGCTCATAAAGGTGCAAGAATGACTTTGACGTAGAAAAAGTTTTTCGTGCACCTTGTTGCTTGATGAGCTTGGAGGGTTGTATTGATGATTTTGATGATTATAATTCTATAACTACATACGTCTTACATCCGCGAATAACAGTTTAATCAACATACAACCTAGCACTGACCTGCAAATTGCAAAAAACGTAAGAAAATTTGAATTTCGCGGGCTACCCTGGAGCAATCACCTTAAATACATTACCGCGACTTTATTTACTTCAATTCTTGCAATAACCCACTTGCCCTTTGAAATGTTTATTTATCAGTCGTTGTTTCTTCAAGAAAGAAAAATGCTACCATCCATGATCATATTACCGTTTTTTCATCATTTTTGTAACACAGTATAAAACAGTTAAATCCAAACATAAACATAAACGCGAAACTTTGGAAGAATGTATGCATGTCTGGATGTACGTTTGATACTATTTCACGAAAAATCTACAGAATGGATTTTGATTTAACTCTACAATAATATAGTTTACACATTAGATTAACAGTTATGCTTATAATCTATAAAGATATAGTGCTAATTATCCAAAAATGTAACGATAAGTGTCAAGTAAGTAGGAAAAGTATCAGCAAAAACCGTTGGCGTTACACGAAATTAATAAATAAATAATGTATAATGGAAAAGTTAATTTTAAATTATAGTACTACAAAAAATCATCATCAGCATATCTATCTTTCCTGTAAGCCATTATCAACAATTGGTAATTTATTTCTAAAGCACACTTGGTAGTTACAAATTGATCCCTATATCAAAATAAATACTTTTAGTGCATCTGGTATTTAAAGTAGATAAACTTTGTCTTTTGCACTACATTAAATACGTTTCTATCGCCACGCGGGTGAAACCGCCGGTCGCAGCTAGTATAATATAAATGTGATAATTTTGCGTGATACAGTTCGACACTCCGCAATGGGATGATATAAGCGATGCCGCCAAAGATCTGGTCCAACGAATGCTGACGGTTGACCACACCCAGAGGATCAACATCCAGGAGGTGCTTAACCATCGCTGGATCCGGGTATGTATTTTTATTGTATTACTTGCCGAACCACCGAACTATGTACCGATATCAGGGGCTGTAGCTAAGGGGTTGTGTAAGTAGTGTGTACAGTCCTCGCCAAAGTTTATGGCCGCTCTGAATGTGGCTTCATCATGCTGCTCAGAACACAAAATCAGGTATCAGAGTCTTCCACCCGCAAGCGTCCTCGCCTCCCTTGCGTTAGTGTGAGTGTGCTACGTTCGTATTGGTTATGAAATGTACGATGCGCAAGTTCGTGCCGACGGCTACATTCAGAGCGGCCATAAACTTTGGCGAGGACTGTAAGTGGTAGAGTGATCAAATCCCATACATGACACTTTATTCTGTTTCGTAGAATAATGCGTAAGTTACTTGGTTAGGCCTCCTGGTCATTTATCAGGACACAGCGTCCTGATAAATGAGCTGGACAATAGATAGGTATCCATCATATCGATCATGTTGTCATGGTGTTTTTATTTAACACCAGGTTCTGTAGCCATGGTTCGTACACATGTTTGTCGATGTCAAAATCAGTTTAGGCTTGCCAACGTAGCGTGAGGCGCCCTCTAGCCAGATCCGGGACGACTTGTATAGCACTTTACTAGTTGTATCTAGGTTTAAAATGTTCATTATAACATTTAGTTTATGCGCAGGATCGCGAGAAACAAAACCGAATCCACCTGGCGGGGACAGTGGAAGAGCTGAAGAAGTTCAACAGCCGGCGACGACTTCGCGCGGCCACTCTCGCTGCAGCCGCCGCGGATGACGAAGAAGATGAAGAGCAAACGGCTCGACGACAAGTGATGCTGGAGGAAGCCAATGCTGCTGGTATGTCATTCATAACTTTTAATACAGTTGCTCAAAAAGTGGCATATTGCAGGGACGTATAGCGTTCGGGAAGTGGGCTATTACACACGCGTGCTTTTTCTTTACCATTCCCGCACTAGTGCGTTTTCTTTCCTAACTGTCAAATAATGTCTATTATAAGGAAAAACCAACCATGAAGTTTTTACTAAAAAAAATCATAGAAGTTTTTATTATTCTTAAATTACGTATATTTCTAAAAAGAAACTACTTACTCATTTGTTTCAATATCAGATTTAATGATTTGATTGAATGGGTTAGGTTAGGTTTCATTTAATTAAATTTCATTTTCATTTCATATCAATATTTTTTTTCTACTGAAGACTTGGCTGTATGTGCATAGTTGCTTTTGCCTACTAGAATGGGTGAAGAAAAAAAATCTCTGCTTATATTCTACGGTTGACGCCATTTTTGTTTATAAGTCATAAATGATTAGTTAGTTGAGTTTATTGTGTTTTTATTATTTTATTAAATTGCCATTTTTTCGCAACTGTATTAAAAATAGTCGTTCAGTACACGTGCGGAACCGTCATTGCAACTTGTTCCGACTGTCAACCCTCGCCTTCGGCTGCGCCTCGGCTCGGGTAGACATTTGTCGGAACTCTTTGCAATGACAGCCTTTCCGCACTTGTAATGAAATATACTATATCAGTATTAGTTGGCTATAGAGTATTAACTGTTCGCTAGGGTTGTCCGATTGGGGAAGGATTTCCATCTTATAGAATAATCATCATCATCATCGTTTCAGTCCATAAATGACCCACTACTGAGTCGGACTTCTTCCAAACTCATGGAAAGAAATTAGCCGACTGAGTCATGCTGGTAAGACAAGATGGGTCGGTACAGTGTTTGTATCAAGTTTTACCCGAGATAGCCTCTGAAAGGCGCAACCTCTTTGGGGCGCCACAGTAGAATGCGTCCTCGCGAACCTGTGGTCCCAAACAAGACGTGTGATATGCCGCTGGGGTTTAATGGTTAGTCGAATGTTCCGGGGTCCCACATTATCGCCGACCCCACCCCCAAGGGTAGGCATTAAGCATATCCCCAGCGAAACCTTATCTTCCGGCTAGGTGATCTGCCTCATGCGTTCCTTAGGTCACCTCTTACGACCATCTTACGATATTGTGGATCAGTGACACCGCGAATTTTAAATTCGTCACCATAAGGCCTACTTTCTAGAATCTATCTATCAGCCACAGAAGTCTACTGCTGAACGTAGGCCTACCCCATAGATTTCTAGCCAACTTTCTAGAATACTGCAGTGAAATAACGTCACCTTTGGGTGGTGGTGTGTTCCTGTGCGTGAGTAAGTTCTCGAGAGTATCAAGGCCAGCATGGTGCTTCCGTCACCACACGGAAATTACGAATAACGCCATCTAGTTACAACGTGGCGTATCCATTAAGCGTCGCATATTAACGCCATCTAGCGGAGAGGTATAAGTAACTATTTTGCTGAAAGTTTGGTCAGACCCCATCCACGGCAAACAATACCTTATAACCTATAACTGAACCTCGTTGGAAACTTATCTCTTATGATTACTGATTAGGTTGAAAACTGACAGTGATATTTATAGAATTTCTTTTTCTCCGGCAGATTGACATAGATAAAAAAATGGTTTCAATTGAAAGAGTTACGTTATATGAAATGAGTTTTGTTTGTATTTTTTTTAAACGATATCCTGTATATATAAACCTCTATGGCGAGGGCAGTTTACAAACATGTAATTCACGAATACAAATAACACTTGCCCGACGAATCGAAATGGTGACTCGTGATCCGAAGGCGGCACATCCAACCCTTAGACCAACAAGACACTCAACTAGAACTACCAATGCTTGATGACTATGCTTGTTGTAGCGGTGAATCTTGTCGTGGAGTCCCTTGATGACGTCTCTGTGCTGCAAGATGGGCCGCTGTTCATGGACCCTGACCTGTTTCACAGCGTGCTTGATGACTTGCAGCTTAGAGCTCTGCTTGAGGTGAGACACTCTGTCTAATAAATTCTCCCTTATTTATTTAAATTAAATACTTTTTAACAGATTTGTCGCGTGTATATTACGTTATTTAATGGAGAGGGCGGTTGCGGGAGAGACCACGACTGCTGCAATAAACCGATAAAGTGTTTAATTTCAATGTGTAATAATCGCGAAAACCTATGAAAGCATTACATCGGGCCTCCTCAAAGTTCATGGAGGGAACTTAGCCTACTGCGCCACGCTGGCAAGGCGGTGATCTGTCTTTTACGGCACCCTCAAGATGGTATGGGTTGGTGACATTGTGCATTAAGAATTCAAGTTTAAAACTAGTTTTGAATTTTCTTCTTATCTTCAGATATACGATCGCATCGCATGTACCGTGGTGGTGACCAGTGGAAGGGCGCCTGCAGCGGAGGGCCGCCAGCGTAGCCGCCAGGCTTTGGAAGCTGCTACTCGCTTGAGACACACCGGGCCCGGACCGGCTGCTGCAACACCTGCTACCGCCTCTGCTATTCACGAGATGAGGAGACTGCTGGCTCTTCCTCATATAAAGGTAAGTCTTACACTTAAGTGCTTTGGTCGTCTAAAGAAGACAAGATCTTGAATCATATGAACCATCAATTTCATTAGACATTTTAATAGTAACCGTTGTAGTACCCGGCAAATATCTTGAGCAAAAAGTGCCGATGCGGAGTGAAGTTCGTGCGTGTCATTGCATGGGTTTTCGCTTCCTTTCTCTGCCAGTGAGATACAAATAGAATACTGCGCACTCAAGGTCGTTGTTCAAGTTGATTTGGTTGTTATACTAGATTTTATTAAGCGAAGTACTGTGTAGTATTGTAGCGATCCGAATGCTATACACAAAGCAAGAAGCTTAAGAAGAAGAAATAGGTGGTGGAAATAGGTTTCTTTAGCCGCAAGAGAAGGAAAGCTTGCTACAGACCCCGTGCTAACACATCGTGCCAGCATATCACTGCAGGCTAATTTCCCTCCCTCGAATTTGGAGGAGGTACGACTCGGTTCCGGGGAGGTGGAGGCTACTCTACGCTCACCTCCTACCCCGCCATAGTCGCCTTCCTGCATACCAGGCAACTCGTTGGGGCGTCACAGTGGAATGCGTTTACGCGAATCTGTGGCGCCCCAAGCGTGACGTGCGAGGGTATACCGCTGGGTAGACGAGTATTTTCCGGATTCCCTCATAGTCGCTGACCCCACCCCGGAGGGGCGGAGTTATGCATAAAATAAATAAAGCATTTCCCCCGCGTCACCAAAAACAAAAAAAAGGTACGACTTGATAGTAGGCTGAAATCTATATCTATATCTATACTAATATATAAAGCGGCAGAGTTTGTTTGTTTGAACGCGCTAATCTCAGGAACTACTGGTCCGATTTCAAAAATTCTTTCAGTGTTAGATAGTCCATTTCTCGAGGAAGGTTATAGGCTATTGTATTTTCAAAAGAATTAGGGATCCGTATGAAAATTGCGATTTTGTAACCCAAGGTGTAAAATCGAAAACCTATTTATGCGTGCGCTGCAAAAACGATTGACAATAGAACAAAATGAAGTACTACGAGTTTGTAGGTCTTATTAAAATCTACAGTCCGCGAGAGCACATATCTAACTATCATAGTTTAGTCACAATAACCACTTTTATATTCATAAAAAAAAATGCATAGAGATAAGCACGGGTTCGAAGTCCACGCGAGCGAAGCCGCGCCCAAATGCTAGTGATTTCATAATCGTCTTAAATCATCCAGTGATGAAAACCGTAGTGACTTTCTATCAGAATTTAATGAGGTTTTTACGTTCTCCCAGTTTTATTGTCATGCTCTTCCATATTTTGAACTTGTTTTTTGGGATAATCACATATTATTCCTCATACATATCGAATTTGAATGACCCCTTTTTTTCGTCGGGGGTCTCCAAAACTTTTATGATGAGGATTATGAACGATAGGATTATAGGATATCGCTCATAATTTCAGCCGTAACGTAGTCCTCTCCGCTCTTTGTGTGACTGAGCCTTTTAACTGAGTCCATTTTGAGCAGCCCTATCCCAGTACCATAAATGATCATAACCTATTATGTAATATATAAAATTATCGTGTCACGGTGTTTGTTATTGAACTCCTCGGAAATGGCTTGACCTTTTCGTGAAATTTTGTGTGCATACAACATCTATTTTCATTCTACCTGAATGTTAAGGGTGATCCATCCCTAAATCTTATTTTTTATTTCTTGGTCATTTTTTATGTTTTTATTTTCAACCCATTTTTTGCTGGGTCAGCTAGTTTATTTATTTTAATACTTCATGCAACATACATTTAACAGTCAACCATAGGGTGGAGCAGAGAATAACTTTATAAAACCTTTATAAAACCTTTATAAAACTGACGCACGAAGTGAACAAAGCAACAAGACGATTGTTGCACGACTGAGAACAAAGATGCCACACCATAATTGTACTGCAGATAAAATATCTACCAACAGTTGCCCATTTGTCGTTCCCATCACGTTCGACCGAAAAACGTACAGAGCAACCGGTTTTATCGATCTTTACGAATATTTACAAAATATTTCATCCCTTACAAAAGTTTTATTGGAGCGCACGTGAGGTGAATAGCAGAGAAGCCACAGTATATTCAAACCCGAATTCAATATCTATATGTTTGTAAGTTTACTTATGTATAAACTTATTTTTCCTGAGATCTAGTCTTGTGCCTATTCGCTCACTTTAAAGTGCGCTCTTTAATATGTAATTTCGGTTGGTGTGATCAGTTCAGTAAAAAGACGTCCATTGCTGGTCATAGGCCTCCCCGAAGGATTTCCACAAAGACTTTAACCAAGTCATCGGTCTACCGCGTGGGAGGCCTATGCGCTTTCCGGAACGCAGCTACCACTCGAGGACTCTTCTGCCCCATCGGGCGGCAGCCCTACGAGCTATGGGCTCTGCCCACTTAAGTTTGGCAATCCTGTGGGCTATGTCGACAACTCTGGTTCCCCAGCGTATCTCCACATTTTTGATTCGATCTCGTAGAGAAACTCCGAGCAATAGCAATGGAGAGGCTATGTGGGTGATTTTTTGACGGAGCCCATAGTGAGCGACCACGTTTCGGTACCATATATCATCACAATAAGTGTATTGTGACGCTCTATTAGCTCGGTCTTCGTACTCGGTGTGTTCCTACGCTCAACATCACCACGCCGCGTATCGTTTTCTCGGAAATTCGGTCAGGTAACATCGTCTAGGACAATTTCGTCACCACTTGGGGGCTGTCCATTAATCACGTGACGTTCGAAAGGGAAAAATCACGAAATATTACAAGGGGGAGGGGGGTATAGTAAGATATTACGTATATTTATTTTTTCGTCAAACGCGTGATATATAAACCGAAAAGCGGCGTTTAGAGTACCTTTGAGTGTAAGATTCTTTGTACGAAATAAAAAATACACGTGATTTTTAATAGTAGGTCTTAAACCTCAACTCGTATTACCAAGGGGAGGGAGGGGATAATAATGTTAAAAAAACATCACGAGATTAATGGACAGCCCCTTGGTAACCAGCAATTCAAGAAACATTTTGCAGTAGTCCTGTCGGTCCTTTCATAGCTGTAGGGTTTATGTTACATCATTTATAGATAACGAAAAGTGCCCGTTGTCAAGTTTGCATATTTCACGTAACATTCAAATCGTCTGTCTTATGTCCACCCACGAACAATCTCGGTGACCATAAAGCGGTGGGTTAACCCTATAAAAGTTTCACTACATTATTTTACACCCGTCTCCGCCAACCTTACTCTATATTTCAGTAGTGTCACAGTATGCATAAAGGTTAAACAGTAGTTCCACGTGACTTAACCTGACAGCGTAAGAAAAATAGTGTTTTGTATAAAATACATTGTGTTATCTTAAAATTTGGGTGTAGAACTAAGCTGACGGCTATAGACGGCTAATATTTGGCTCGAAATTAAATCGCACACTACACCGTCTGGTTAGCATTGTAAAATATGTAACATTCCCTTCGTTTGTTTGAAGGAATTCCTTCCTTCGATTCAGCCCATAAATGACCCACTACTGAGTCGAGCCTCCTCCAAACTGATGGAGGGAAATTACCCTACTGTGCCACGCTGGCACGACGGGTTGGCACAGGGTTTGTATCAAGTTTTCCTTCTCTTTAGGCTAGATGATCTGCCTATTGCGTTCTTTTATTCGCCTCTTACGACACCCTCAAGACGGTATGGGTTGGTGACATTGTCCTTATCGGTAGGTAATTTATGATCTGACATAATAAAGGAAAAAAAAATTGACTGTTAAGTATAGGGAATACTTAACAGTCAATTTTTCCCGTTCGGCGTTCGTTCCTGTCAATGACGGTATTACGTGCGGTTTTAAAAAAAAAAACTATTTCCGAACACAAATGAAACGCATGATTGGTGTGAGTGCTGCGTCGAACGTCAGTAAGGAATTGACCTACTGTATTTGATACTTTTCGTGGTGGTTGCTTACGACAACGGTGGCTTCACTGTTTTATTTATTCATTTGTTTGACAAGTGACTACAGATGTTGTGTTAGAGATTTGGGCACTCTATAAACTTGAAGCAATCTTGCAATGTCCATTTGGAGCTAAAATTATGGTTAGGGTTTGGTTTATTATTTATGGGACAATTGAGGCTTAGACCGCCCTATACAGCCATACTAAAAGGCAACTAGTTACTACTTAGATTCTATCGGCTATCTTAGATTCTATTAGCCTACTGTGCCACACGTTGGCACAGGGTTAAATATCAAGTTTTCCTTCTCTTGCAGCTAGGTTTTCGGCCTTGTCATTTCCTTCTGTCAGATCTTACGACACCCTCAGGATGGTATGTGGCGGTCCATCACCACACGGACATATAAGCACCAGAACGGTGGACCCTAGCATCATGGTCCATGTAAATGGCATCTTCACCTATTACAGTCGGTGTTCGTTGTGACGACCCAATGACACCCTACGTTGGCATAGCGTTCCCCTGGTGAACAATTTAAACGACATGTGTGACACTAGAAGTGGTGGACCAAGATTGCCAGACAATAAATAAAACAGACACGGCAATTTCAAAAGCTTCATAGCAGATTACGCATACATACACGAGACAGCTACAAATACAGTCGCTACAACACAAAGAGCTATCAGGAATGTAGTTTATGATAGGGATATCGGCTAAAAACGAAAACAGAGCTGATGTCATTGATGAAAAAATCCCCGGCTTTAATACTGAAGGTAACCGACTGCAGTGAATCGATGCGGATTTCATCAGTTTTGCTCGTATTTGCATCGCAGTTTGGCATACATTGCCAATCCTTTTGACTGATATATTCACGTGAGCGATTTCGGTGGGCGTGGAGAGCGTGAAATGGATTTGTTGTTCAGTCTGACTTTTTGTAGGTCTATGACATCGTGCGCCATCTGGACAAATGATTGATGTTGATTTGATATGTATCATTATGATATCTCTTTTTTACCCGTGTGGGGGCGGAGAATTTTACACATCCCCACAGCAAGCTGGGAAAAAACGCGTGTTGTAAGAGTCAACAAAACCCAGCACGATCAAGCGTGCGTGGTAGGATCTAATTGTCCGCCCGGCTAGCTATCACCCTCACATCTAAGGCCGGCGCCAAGCAATTTTACTGTGTTCCATCGTGTGTATGTGAGAACCGGTCCCGACAGGGCATTTCCTTGATTCGCCTGCTCCATCTTAGACCCTGGCGTTGCTTTCCATCACGCAAACCTAGGGTCAAAGACATTCAGGTCATAGATAAAAAAAATGCTGACCTTCATAACCTTCATAATTAGTGAAAACTTAGCTTATTAGTCACGCTGACCAGAGTTCATTATAAAGTTTCTATAGTATTCTATAAGGCAAAGAACATATTACATTATTATTCCGTAAGCTATCGTGAGCACTTTCGACAACAGTTTTAAGAAAAAGAAGTTGCTTAAATTTGCCCCAATTTTTTCGGATAGTAGTATCTTTATCTGTATTCCATTCTACACTATTTTATTATTTATAGCTTTAAGGTTTTTGTTACACAGTGACCGATAGTGACACCAATTGTAAAAAGTCCATAGAACTAGAAACATCTTGAATCAATCGTTAATTTTGTCTGTCGTCCGTCTCAGACCCATTTATCATAAGAAAACAGAATTGAAAAGATGTGACTGGCAGACATAAAATATATGTATCTCGCCATACGAGTAAAGCCTTTCGATCCCCCTTTGATGTAGCGCCGACATACATTACAGTAATGCACTGAAATGTACAATATATTTTCTGTTACGCCCTATAACAGGTGTCCGAGAGTAACGGTAATGTTTCGTTAAAATGGTACTTGTATTCGTGCAAATGTGTAATTTATTATCATTGGTTGATGTTATTAATAAATAATTTGTAATTAAACCTACGTCTTAAAATAATATTTATAATAGTACCTAATAGGCTTTCTCGTCGCCGCCGACAGAAGGTCGAATGACAAGGCCGAAAAGCTAGTCGCAAGAGAAGGACAGCTTGAAACGTAACACTTTTCTTGTTTCGCGGGGAAATGCTATAAGCATACCGCAATCTAAGCCCGCCACAAGGTGGTAGGTACCACACTGGATCTCTAAGAGATTAGAGGACGTAAATATTAACGACCGATATTTTAAAAGCCTTTAAATTCAGAACTAATGCTATGGACACTTACTCGAAGCGGTGAGAAAGCCACAGATGTTATAATGTGGGTCACAAAATTTCTCCAAATTTTAGCGAAACAAAGATCTATCAGGCCAAACCTTGTCGCGTCAAAGTTTAGGGTCACACTTCACTTAACGTGGACATTGGTCGGGTAAAGTTTTGCCATTATTTTCGTTTTGGTTTGCCTTTATTTCACTTAACCATTGTAAAAAGGTCGGTCCCTTCAATGATTGAACGGAGAGCTGACTCCGTTCAATTTGTTTGTAGATTGATGAAAATTTGTATTAATTGCGGGTTCTAAATGACACGCGGAATTTTGTGTCCCACAAATGCTGTTAAAGGGAAGTCTACGACGTTTGTTATTATTTATTACTAGCTGCGCCCCGCGGTTTCACCCGCGCTTACTTATTGACGTACCGCGGGTGACGCCGCGGGGCAAAGCTAGTCTAAAAAAAGTAGCCTATGTTATTCCTTATATAATCAACTACCTATCAGTGAAAGTTCCGTTTAAATCGGTCTAGCGGTTCCAGAGATTAGCCGGAACAAACAGATAGACAGACAGACAGACAGACAGACAAAAATAAAAGTTGTTTCGGTCTATGTACGGATTTAGTAAAAAGTGGTTATTTTATTATTACAAACAGACACTCCAATTTTATTTATTTGTATAGATCTTACCTTCAACATCATCATCATCATCATCATAATTATCATCACCCATAAATGACCCACTAACGATGAGGGCACCCCTTTAAATGGAATGAAATTAGCTTAGGTACTGTCCTACGCTGGCCAGACGGGTTGGCTCAAGGTTTCGTATCGAGTTTTCCTTCTCTTGTGGCTCTTGTCATTAATTTCGTATGTCCGCTCTTACGACACCCTCAGGATGGAGCTAGGAGCTAATTTCCTCTATGAGTTTAGAGTAGGCTCGTCTCAGTAGTGAAACATTTATGGGTAGATACTGGAGGGTGTGGAATTTATTTGTAATAATTCCTGAAATATTTTTTTTCATTTATTTCGAGTACTTATTAGTAGTATTTTTTGTGAAACTAGCTCTCATAGATTTTAAAGCTATTATAGTTTTGGATGGAGTCTCGACCTTACAGACGTCTAAACACATTATTAATTGTTACTGCACTCCACGTCGGCAAATATAATTTATCTCGGCATACTTTAGAAAGTGTCAACCCTCTTTCATTTAACGAATGGGATCAAGTTTGCTGCCCGCCTTGTCATTGAATGTTATCTGATGCGCTTTGTGCCTAAATATTTTAAAACAAGATACGTTTGAAGTCGTAGACAAGACGTTCCATTGAAAGTACGAAAACATACACAAAAGAAAACAGAAAAAAATATGGAAAAAGTTGTTTAATTTCAACATTATGTTTATCTATGTTATTAACATTGCGTGTGGTGACGGATTAAAATACACAATGTCACCAACCCATAAACCTGAGGGTGTCGTAAGACGCGACTTATGAACGCAACAAAGATACACCCTAGCTGCACGAAAATAAAAATTTTAAACTACCCCGGTGACCGGTCAACTGGCCGGCGCGGCACAGTAGGCTAATTGTCTCATGGAAGAAGTCCGACTCAGCAGTGGGTCATTTATGGGCTGAGAAGTGCTAGTAGTAGTAGGAGTTGGTGCAATACTAAGTAACACCTAACATTACCAACATGAGATTTTAAGTATGACATTAAAGCAGAATCAATTATTGATGATATATTTATAACAGAGCATTCTTTATGGCAATGAGATTAAACCGGGAGTTCTATTTGGAGTTGGAAGAAACTCCTTAGTTAAATTTGGAAAGAGCTATTAGTTCATTCCTTTTGTCTGCCTTTGTACACCGCTATGAAGCGCTTTCAGTGTTAATCAAACAAAGGCATTCGCAAGCTTAATTATACGTACGATTATCTATTTTAATCATTTTCGCCTACTTCCTATATTATCTTTTAAACTGCTTAGGAAATTGAAATTAAACACTTTTTAACGGATTTATCGCGTGTATATTACATTATTTAATTCCCGACGTTTCGAATGCTTTGCAGCAGTCGTGGTCGCGGGAGAGACTAGATGACAGTTGTCTTCAAAAGTACAGAGGAACAGTTAATATCTACCGCCTATAATTTTGTTTTATTGATAACGTTCCATGTGCACGCAGAAATAGCTCACGGTGTCCAGAGGTCTTGCAGATGAGTATTGTGTATTATACACGCGATAAATCCGTTAAAAAGTGTTTAATTTCAATGTGAATAATCGCGAAAACCTAAGAGATCATTATGCTTAGGAAATATTTCATCCTGAGGGAGTGGTAGGAGACGACAAAAAGAAATCAATGACAAGGCCGAGAACCTAGCCGCAAGAGAAGGAAAACTTGATACAAAACCCTGTGCTAATCCGTTTGGTCAGCGATATTACAGCGTTTTGCTAGATGAGGCCCGGCTCAGCAATAGGACATATATGGGCTGAATAGGTCAACCAGTTAAGAAACAACTGTGTATTGCGACAATGTATGTTTAAACGTACATATTTGCTGGTCTGAGACATGATTTTCTACGCGACGAGGGACCCTTTAAATTTATAACGCGAAACACGGCACCAAAAGGTAATAAAACACAAAAACATAGAAACTTACTTGGGCGTGTCGAAGTCGCGGACTGTTTAAAGTATGTCATATTGTCATACATTATTTTTGAAAAATTCCAGGGATAAAAAGTAAAAATACACTGAATAGGTATCATCTGGTCTTAACATGTCTCTGAGAAATGGCGTATGCTGAAGTTTCATCGCGCTTTTGCACGACGCCTACGTTTCTCAAACCTTCGATATGTTTTGCCAATAGATACGTGAAAAAGATACGGTGTAGGAAATTTCACATATTAATCAACATACCAACAGTACGCCAATTCCTGCTAGAATAATATAACTCAAAATAACAGTAATAAGAGTGCTGCTTCGATCTCGATATTTTGTATTTGGCATTCAGAAGATTTAAATTTGTGGTAGGACTTTAAATATTCCTAACCTATTTAGAATACAATGAAACTAACTAAAACCTTCATCATCATCATTTCAACCAAAAGCCGTGCACTGCTGGACATAGGCCTACCCCAAGGGTCTCCACAAAGACCGGTCCTGGGCCGCCCGAATTCATCGTTTTCTGGCGACCTTAACCAGGTCGTCGGTCCACCATGTGGGGGGCCTTCCGGAGCGCCCCATCGGGCGTCGGTCCTGCGAGCTATATGCCACTGCCACTTAAGTTTGGCAATCAAGTGGGCTATGTAGCTGACCCATGTTTGCCTGGGTATCTTCTCATTTCCGATTCGATCTCGCAGGGAAAGCCCTCTCCATTGCCCTTTGGGTGACTTTGAGACTTCTGATGGAGCCATAGTGAGTGACCACGTCTCTGATCCATATGTCATCCACTGCCAACCCACATTGGTCGAAGACTTTTGTCTTCAAGCACTGCGGTATTGTGGACGAGAAGATCTTTCGCAGCTTCCCGAACTTTAAATATAACTAACTACAAAGCCCTATCTGTTCCTACAACTGAGGTCCTACTGTGTTTATTGATCAGCATAAGATTATCAACATTTTAACAACGGTAACTATAGAACTTCATGACCGATGATTGAAATCCAACATCTAATAAATGTATATTAGTAATTTATATCGATTTCTAATTCCATCAACTTTGGGAAACTTTGCAATAAAGAGTTGAAAAGTGCAACGAGTGTGTCGCACTGTGCATCTGTGTTTTGTTGTTGGAAAATTTCCTATCTTTTCCACGATCATAATTCTGACATGTGTCCGAGAATTCCTGGTTAATAATTGGTTATGGCATTTCTAGTCATGCTATATATGTACGCTCTTATTTTTCGACGTGTCGACGTTTGGTATTATGATTTTTATTTGTGTAAATTATCTCACTAAAAAAATTTACCTTATCTCTTGGGAAATGCCTTCGTAACCCTTTTAATTGACTTGTAATAATGCTACGTCAAAATAATTGAACTTATAACACACATATTTCGCATCTCATCCATGTACCTACATATATATACATATATTAATCAAGGATTTTGGCGTAAACCAGCTGAGATATCAACCAACGCCTTTATTTTACGTTGCAAATCCGCATGAATCCGGCCACTAAACGCCAGGTTATGTGGGACTCTGGAGCGCGGGGAGAAGACTCGCGGTCCAGCCTGCCGACTAAAACCAATGGCTTCCCTCAACTACCCAAAACAGTCCGGGTTTCATTTTAATGGGAGAACATGCTCCGCGACCCTGATGAGTCTTGGCCCACCTATTAGTGCCTGGTACGGGTCGCCTCTAAGCTGTTAGCCTTCCCTCTGCTCCCACATTTGGTGGGGGATACGAACAATACCACCAATTACCAATGTAGGGCTCCCGAGGCAACTGAGGATAGAAAAGGAGCAAAAACCAACCACGACACTGTGGCCGCTCTTCGTCATCGGCGGGTCCGCCCGGCATGAGTGATCCTGAGCTGGTCAATGGCCACATCGGATCCCAAAGGCACGTAAGCTCCCTCACCACAGCAAAGTCATGGGGGATATTACTACTACGCCTACTATTTGAAAATGAATCTGACAAAGTTATTTGATAGCGTTGTTAGATTTCAAATCTGTATACTTAATACGAGTACATTCAAGAAGAACTGACAACTTTGAATACGCAAATAAATCTCGTCCTTTGAAGTTCATATCTGATATTTAATATTCCACCCACATTGTCCGTCCGCTAAATTAACCATACAATTCCCAACTTTCTACTGGTATTAATTTTAAAAGTTGCCGAAAAAAGAGATGACTTGGGCCTCGTTTATATCCAACGGAGATAGGTTTTTTGGCATTAGCGCATAATCCCCACTCTCGTTGGCCCATTAATCAACCGCTAACGACTTAGGCTATGTGGCTTGAACGGGTTGAGAGCTGACCAAGTCCTGATACCGCGTTTCCTTTCGGCTGAGTGCATTTGGAAGTTACTTGCCAACTGACTTATGCAACGTTTCAATTGTTTCTGCTTTTCTTAAAAGTTTATGTTGCTTTCTTGGTAATTTGCCATTTATACGTGTGAAACCATTTCCGAGAGCGTCTAATTGTTCGAATCTTAGAGTAATCACGCCTGATTTCCAATTTCAGTGTGGTTGGCAATCGGGTCTGATCTGATTTGGGGCCGTTAATAAAATACATTTGCATACATATTTATCTTGCTAAGTGTTACAAGATGTGATAAGGGGGACGAGGAATCTATGGAAACGTGACGCTCGCCGTTCATAAGAATTCATATTTTTTTCATAAATACATACTTATTTCTCATTTTTTATTATAAAAAAAAACTAAATATAGAAAATAGATATTTTTAATTCTCATAATTTGTGTCCACTATCCATTGATATTTATTATATTCTTCGGTCTTAGTTGTGTGACGAAATGTTTACAGGGGGGTTACAGGAAGTGTGACAGTGTGTAGCGTGACGTATTTTATGAACGGCCCTCCTATCGTTCTGGGATCTTGTTCCTCTATTGAAGATAATTGATTCTATAACTTCAGTTACCTATAAACAGTTAGATAGTACTTATACCACCGATAAATCGTGTTCAACAAATTGATTTTAATTAGACTTGTGTAACGGAGTAATAGGAAACTGCCATCGATCATTGCATTATCCCTGGCAAACTAAAATCAAATTTTAATTGAATCACTGTTCAGTTATTGTTTGGGAAGAGATGAATTGGACTTCTTGGGACGGATTGAATTTGGATTCTGGAGCTTTATCGCTATCATCTTTAAGTTTGCGGATTTTGAGCGATCGACTGCTGCGCAGCATGTCGCGGGTTCGATCCCCGCACGGATGAAATATTTTTACGACCTACAAGTATTTGTTCCGGGTCTGGGTGCTTTCTATCTATAACATGTATGTATTTACAAAAAAATATATGTATATTAGTAGTTTATCATCCATCTCGTTACCATAACACAAGCATTAAGTTGCTTAGCTTGGGACGAGATGGCGTTGTGTGAAATGTCCAATGATATTTATTTATTTATAGATAAACATGACATCAATTAATGAAAATATGCTCTTATTATATTACAACCACTACACTACCACTCAGCCCGTAGGTACATGACCCACAGCAAAGTTGGGCCTCCTCCCTTTACATGAAGGATAATGAGCATACTGTGCCACGGCTTGGCACATCTTGGCACAGAGTTTCGTATCAAATTTTCCTTCTCTTGTGGCTAGGTTTTTTGGACCAAGAAATACGACCTAACCCAATGGATTTTTGGAACGAAGTTCTTTATTATCTTTTCACGATTTTTGATGTTTCTTATTTATTTCCTTGGAATGGGGATATATCGTAACATAAAAATCAGAAAATCGTTCAAGAGGATCTCGAGTTTGCGCTTAGCAACACAATTATTGATTTTATTTATATCTATAAAATATGTTCATAGCCTGTTTTTCATGTTTTTATAGTTTAGTAGCTGACCCGGCAAACTTCGTACCGCCTCAGAATCAATAAATAAAGAAAATAATGTTTTTTCAGCCTTCCCTGGACTTCCACGAATATTTCAAGACCAAAATTAACCAAATCGTTCTCGAGTTTTAGTGAGACTAACGAACAGCAATTCATTTTTATTATAAATATTGGTTTTCTGATCGTGTCTTACCTGTATCATAATAAACACATTTTGTTGCATAAATGTTTCCTCTTTCGAAATTATATTACCGCTTTCATGCATGTCTTGCTTACTAATCCCAAGCATCAGCCGGAAGATGGTATTAAATAGGTATCCGGAACATTGTTTCCAGACGGGGCGATGATAAATGTATCGCATGAGACTGCTAAACCAGATTTGCGTTGATTAACCGAACAATATGAACTGGGTCGGAGATATCATTGATTTGAATTACACTAAAGATGTTTGTCTATTTTGATCGTAGGTATAATAGTATATAGAACATACACAGCCTTACTCATTAGAATTAAAAGATCCATAAAATATGTTTATATCACTTCACTATCATTATCACTATCATCATCACTACATAGTATAAAACGAAGTCGCGGTCGTCTGTCCGTCCCTATGTATGCTTAAATCTTCAAAACTACGCAACGGATTTTGAAGCGGTTTTTTTTAATAGATAGAGTGATTCAAGAGGAAGGTTTATTTGTCAATATAGCACCCGTGCGAAGCCGGGGCGGGTCGCTAGTAATTAATAATTAAGTAATTAAAATGTCTCTGGTCCGTGCGGTGACGGTTTTATACATAGTCACCACCGCATTCGATTCTGAGTGTGTCGTAAGAGGTGACAAACAAAATGACTAGGCCGGTAAGCTAGCCGCAAGAGAAGGAGAACATGATACAAAACCCATCGCTAACCCGTCTGGCCAGCGTGGCACAGTAGACTAATTACCGTTTATGAATTATTTGATCTGAATATAGCCGCTTTTGCTAAAATTATAAGGAACAAGAATCGAGATTTGATCGATTGCCATGTTTTGATGTGATTTTTACTGTTGAATAAAATGACCACATTGATTGGTTGACTCAGACATGCTAGTCTTGTCATTTAGACAACGCTCTAATGTTCCAAATAACAACTTCACAATTATTTATACTTCTGGCTTTTCTTCAATTGCTTAAAAGTGTAACGAATCCTACTAATATTATAAACGTGAAAGTTTGTAAGTATGTATGGATGGATGGATGGATGGATGGATGGATGGATGGATGGATGTTTGTTACTCTTTCACGTAAAAACGACTGAATGGATTTCAATGAAACTTTATAATAATATAGCTTATACATCAGAATAACACATAGGCTACAATTTATAAAGATATTGTGTGTAAATTAATAGAGATATTAAGTAAAATTTTAATTTCTAATTGTCAAATTTTCAGCCATATTTAAATAATAGACAACATAAGATTTTGCTGTCAGTTGCACCACGTAGGTATTATATCACATTCTACGGGAACGGGATAAAAATCTTAGGTATCCTATGTCCGACTTTCTTTTATATATATAGATGTTGGACAATTCACAAAATCATACTAAATATTATAAACGTGAAAGTGTAAATGTGTGTAATCCCGTTCCGTGATATAAAACATCGTTTATCAAAATGCAACTGCTGGAATAACAAAACGTCACCGACAGCTAAACTTTATGTTGTCTATAGTTTGACAAATTTGACAATTAGAAATTTTGAAGTTGACCGGTTGATGTATTTATTTCGAGTAAATATTAGCTTATTGTGCCGAACAATGAAGAAGAACTAATTATGCAGTTGAAGATCGCCGCATTAGTATGGCTTGAATCCGTGCTTCTCAATCACAAGAGCAAATCGAGGCTGCCCGTGAAACGGATCGATTGGGAATGCAAAATCGTCGAGCAAATTTAAGAGATCAACAACTAGATATTTCAAGGCACAAGAATAATTTTATAAAGTAGGTAACTACTACATAATTTGGATCGAGCAACGTTTCGATACGGTGGCAGCACTAATTACTGCTTGCATACTTGCGTCCGCATTGGACCAATAGATGCCATGTAATATTACAAAACACTCCTCAGCGGCTAAAGTTTTATTAACATGGAAAATCGTCACCTGGGACGAATGTACAATAGCGTATACACGTGCATTGGAAGCACTTATCCGATCCGACCGAACACCTACGCAATGACTCGAGACGTTTTGGAGGCGCAATGATTTTACTGTCTGGCTATTTCTGCCAAACACTGCCACTAATTCCTAGATCGACTGCTGCCGCCGAAATAAGCGCTTGCCTCCAATCATCGAAATATGTGGATTGATTTTATTTTCTCAGAATTTCTGTTCATCGAAGGACGAACTCACAAACACAAAAATAATGAATGGTTGACTAAGCGAGCTGTTTTGGCGGCTAAGAATAAATATGAAGATGATATAAAGTAACTAACATAATTCAGAATGAAATCATTGGTGCACTGCATTAATTCAAATATAATAACTGTGTAAAAAAAGACTCCTTGGATGTGCCTGGCTTACCACCGCACAATTTACGACTAAAGGTTGGCTAAGTACTAAGTTTGCTTCCAAATATAAACCAAAACCACCAAACCTGTGCAACGGAACGCGTTTGGTGGTAAGTGAATTGATGAACAATGGAATATACTCAAAGTAAAGTTGGAAGGTGAGGAAGTTCTCATCCGAGGATCCCGACGATATCAACTGATATACCGTTTTAAATTAATGATTTCCGATCCGTCGTGCATTCGCCGTGAACATTAATAAATCACAGGGCCAATCCTGGAAAGTTTGTAGCCTAAATCTAGAAAATTCATGTATTTCCTAAGATCAATTATATGTGGCATGTTCCGGGTCAGAAGACCATCTGTGTTATTTGTTCATGCGCCTGATAATAAACCGAAAAATGTCGTCTGTCACAAGGTGATTCATTGAAAAGTGCAGTTACTAAAATAGATGGCCAATAAAGTATAATTAAAATCATAGATTTTTTATTTATATTCATCCTGATAAAAAATTGAAGTTAATAAAATAAAAAATCTGCTCATTTATTGCCTTTAAGGCGAAACAAAGTTCGCCGGGTCAGCTAGTACATACATATCTTTCGTACACGATTAAATTGAAACTTTTCCTGAATAGCCACATAATGGGATAAATCAAATAGATCCTTCAATTTTTTAACTTTCTATTTAAGTACATATTAAATAGTTTACACGAGTATGTACCTACGCTATTATAAAATAAAATCTGGCTGAATTTCGTTGTGTTCGATAGTTCATAAATATTTGTCCGTTTTTGCGTTTGCAGTTTGGAGTAGTTCGAGTGACGAACTAAGTATTCCTTTTTTATTATCCTTTCAGTGCAAATAGTCGTGGTTTTCGTTTTTATCGGTGTTTCGCCTACATTTTTCCAGTTAACGAAATGTTTATTTTTACACTTCCAGTTAATTGAAACAGATCGATTATTTTTTTACCAATGAATGGTGGATTAATTAAAGAAGGAAATGAAATTTTCTTTTCCCGCGATTATATTTGAGGCACAATTGAGACACAATAATAAATATACATAAAATTAATTTTTTGCTATAGTTGATTTATATCAAGTATATTGTTATCAATATCATGCTGATTGGCTTTTATGAATGAATGATTTATGATAAATGAAAAATATAAGTCATGTATTTATAAATGATTATGCCACCTAAAACATATTTGCAGAAAATTAAAATACACTAAGTAACTACTAAAACTGCTAAGTACAAAGGGTGAATAAATCATTAACAAATGAGATTCATGAAGTGTAATCGGCTAATCATTAATGCATTCAAAACTTGTCGCATAGGCAAAAAATATAAAAAATATTGAAATTACACAAAATACATGGTGCGACCTGAAGTTGCACTCACATACTGAAAACGAAAAATAATCAATTTTAATTGTAAAATACAGCATATCGTGTATTAAAATATGTATGTTTAATCACTTAAACTGTATTGGAAATAATTTAGAATAACAATTAAATTATAATTATAATTACCGGTCCCGGTCCGGGCGGCCCAGGCCTTTGTGGAAATCTTTGGGGGAGGCCTATGTCCAGCAGTGGACGTCTTTTGGCTGAAATGATGATGATGATAATGAACAATTAAATGATAATATAACTTAGTCGTAAAATTGCAATCAAATTGCAAGGTGCCAGAATTTTATATCTTGTTATTCGGACGATGTCAAGAATGTTCAGTGCTAATCGGATTTACTTTAACGTCAGTATTCAGTTCATAATTAAAATGTTTTGAATGGGATTATGCCCGTTTGTTAATCCAACTGTTACGCAGTACTTTCCATGTCGTTTGCAAGCTAACTATATTTTATATATGGTAGCACGATAATGGGTTTTTATTTTAGTTTTCCTTGAAACCATACCATAAATTAATCGTTTTGGCTTGACTTTTTTTCATTTTGATGCCATCTTGTATTAGTATCCCAAACATTGTCTCCAAAAATACCACGTACGGCTATTAATACCTAGTTTCCGTTATGTACAAACATCCCTGCGGGTACTGCTGTTTTAGAATATATTTATCACCAACTCGTTTTGTTTTTAGGGGTTTATACGAAACCACTGAAGGGACTGGGATAAAATAAATAAATATCCTTGGACATTTCACACAACGCCATCTCGTCCCAAGCTAAGCAACTTAATGCTTGTGTTATGGTAACGAGATGGATGATAAACTACTTATATACTTTTTTTTTTGTAAATACATACATATTATAGATAGAAATGACACCCAGACTCCGAGCCAGTGCCTCTGGTTTAGACAAAGACACTGGCCCGACCCCGGAACCGAACCCGGGACCCGTTGATCCAAAGGCGGCACATCTGACCACTAGACCAACGAGGCAGTCAAAGGAAAAAAGAAAGGCATCTAAATATTTCCCAATTATCTAGGCACTGACTAAATTATAATTATGTAATTATTTTTTTACGCGTAAATTAGTCATTTACGATATTGCAGGAGTCTCGAAGACCGACATAAGTTTTATATTTATTCAAAATAGATCTCGGACAACGTAGTGCTCCAGCATATGGAGCTTAAAACACGTAAAACCAGATCTATTGGAAAACATTACCCTTTTCGCGAAGTTTCCCTTACTTTTTCAGTATATTAAAGCTTAAATAAAAATATATGTGTTTTATCCTTCGGGTTCGACGTAGAACTTTATCAAAGAACTTTTATATGTATGAGTCGAATGTAGGCTTAATTAACTGTTATAAGTTTTACTGTTGCTATATGTGTTTATCTAAATCCTTGTCAGTTTGGTAAAGGTAATTCTAATATAACGACTCTTATCATAGTATAATTTAAAACCGATTTTATAATTCCTATGATGATGCCCATTGCTACTTAGCAGTAATATCTAAAATGCCTCTTGTGAGGTGAATAACAAATATTATCCACTTAGTCTAGATGCGTAGTCTATATTTACCAAGTACCTACTTTGGATGTTGTACACAGAGAAGGCTTCGTTTTAGTATTTTGAATAATATAACCTAAATTAGCTTCTGATTGAAATCTCGTGTAGCACCGTTGAATTATTAAGCGCACTCGCTTTGTGAACAAAACTTGTCATCATAGGTCTCGTAGGACAATATTCCAGGTGAGTTTTCGAAGGTGTTAACCTTAATAGTAATAACAATCAATTAACTGAACAAGCTCTAATGATGACCCCATTTAACAGAACAATACCCTAGAACAATGACGCCTTGAGCGTGTATTAGTTGTAGGAAATGAGATAGGAGAAAAGTGTATTTTCAGAAGACAAAAAGCGGGAAGGCGTCGATTTGTACCGAGTAATGGATTGGCAAATATAATTTGTGATTTCTATGCAGTTTAAGAAGATTTTAAATCAAACACAATCAGACGAATTTTAATTAATTTCTATTTGAGCAACTACAACTATACTCAGTTGATGCATATACTATTTAACGTTATTAGGGTTATATGTATAAATAAATGATCACATATGAATATATTATAAATATAGTATCTATTTTATATTCAAATTATAATATCGGTAATAAGTATCTTCGTAAATTGAGTCGTAGTTAAACTAACTCCACCGATATTATTACAAAGTTTTTTACGGTCATATTATATGCTTCTCCTAAAATATTCCGTATTACCATAAAACAAGCTCCGAGGTACCAATATAATGTTATTAGCTTTATATCAGGCATCCCCAATACTTCCTTTGACACCGGGATTATAAATGTGCTGAGCAAATATGAGCCATGTCTATATTGATTTCCTTAATACAGTTTCATGTTGACCTAAGTTAAAGAACACTTGTTCGATAGATCCATTTTTGGTTAACTTTACAGTAATTGCTATTAATTGTGAATGACTTTTATTTGACTTTACGCTTTATTCTATCATCACCATCAACTCACTTTAGTCCACTCGCACAGGCCTTCCCTAATATGCGCCATAACGCTCATTTTGTGACATATACTCTTCACTCAAGAACACCTCTATCACGCATTGTTGGGCGCAATATATTGTTTTCATCATAGTAACGTTAGTAAAACTGATCACTCCATATATTACAACCGTTTCACAATCCGTTTCGTAGTTTTAAAGATTTATACATAGGGACGGACAGACGACAGCGACTTTGTTTTAGACTATGTAGTGATTAGCGGCCCGTCTCGGCATTCCAATTTTTTTTTATAATAATATACATGAACTATGCAAATGAGGAATTATGTAGCATTCTACGTCATTGACTGTTGGCGACCCTTTAAAATATTGTCATGTCGTGACTTTATATATATTACCAATATTGTTGAATATTCATCCTTATATTTGGTTTCAATTGACTTAAACTGTGAGACAATTGACTGTGAGAAGCAGACTACCAGTACTTGACACACACACATGCATACATTTTTTATTGTTAGTCTGCGGTGTTAATTATGATCGAATTTCGACCACTTTGCGACCAGTAGTAATTAATAAATCTTTGTAATACACATTAACAAATTAATTTATGTACAATGTTTTTTTCTTATTGTGTATTTATGTAATTTCAAAATGTGGTTTTTCTTTATATTTAAGTTGTAATGTTATGCTCTAACTGTAATGCTATTTCTGGTTGTCGTTAACTTGTTTTATAGTAAGAGTTGTACTGCTTTTACAAGATGATATTCTATTAGCGAACCATATCGACAAGCAACACTTGAATGTTCAGAGGATTCCATAATTGGTATTGTTTTCAGTTAAGATGTATATCTGTTAAATCTTTCGTTTAAATTTCAAACTCATAAGTAATTTTAATTATGCAGGCTTTCTGACAAACTCTTATAAATCGTCATGTTTTCAAACTACCATTGTCATCTTTTGACCACGCTAGGTGATAGTCTCCATACACTACATATCGGCCGTGTCGTATCTAAATATCCATACCTTTCATACGCATGTCTTCATTCACACATTTAGGTATATCAATGCGACAAAATTCTATAAACATAATTTTCTTTATTCACAGGTAAGCAGACTGTGCGTTCTTCGGTAAGTACGTCTATTATATATTCACTAAAAGCGGCTTGCAACGATGTTTAAATTCATTACACAAGATTATTAAATTGTATTACTCTGAGCGGCTAATGGGATCGATTTCGACGCTTCTATTGTGTTCTAATGACCTGCTCATAACTGCTACATAACATAAAGAATGCACTTCAATTTATGTAATTATTCCTGAGGGCAACATTTTATCAGTATTTCTTAAGACAGTTTTTACGTCATACTTGGCATACATATATAGTGAAAGTTATTATATGTTTGTTGATTTTATATTGGCAAGTGAACATACTTCATACATATATATCGTTTAAAAAAATACTTGTTGATTATCTCAAAGGTATACGTTGATTTAGGATATTAAGTATTCCAGACCACATCGACTTGACTTTGCTGGTAGGTATATTTATTGAAATACTGCGCATCTAGATCGAATAAAAAAAATGGTTAAATGTCTAAGTAGAATTAAACATGTTTTTGGGGAACTTCCCCTGTAACAACAACACCCTTTTTTTTACGTCGGTGATCCTCATGGGTTCCCGGCCGTTGGGCCTGGCCGGGTTCTGTGGGACTCCGAGGCGCGTAGAGATGGTAAATTGCGCCCCGACCTACCCACTAAACCCGACGATCCTCGAATGTCCGAACCAGGGCTACGGGATTCACTCCCCGATTAGGAGAGCATGCTCCGGGACCTTGTGGACCTCGGCCCGCCTCGTTTAGTGGAGCCCCAAGCTCCAAGGTGGGCCCCTCCGATTACGTGGGGGGTAGCTATAGTAGCCTCCCCACAACAATCCTATCATACTTTACTACTTACTTTATGTTATATTTGTCCTCTTCTCTCTTACCTCATATTTAAATGTTACGTAAAACCCAATTAAATCGTCATTATTATCTTTCTCTTTGTATATCATGTGAAATGTATTTACCAGCACTGATCTTGTATTAATATTTATGAGCTCGCATCGGGGAAGATTAGTTTGTCTTAGGAGTGTTATACAAAATGGATTGGAAATCTAATTTTGCTCATAATGTCTAACCAAGTTCTCACCGACCGACACGGGTCTGTACTTACGTGTACGGATGTACAGCCTTGACTTAGTTACTGTACTCTTAATTGCCTGTTAGAGTTGGTAAAGTGTATGCTTGTAGTAATTTATAAAACAATAAAGTTGATTAATTGCGTAACATTTGTAAATGAAGTGAGACAGAAGGCGTTAAGTTATGTAGGACTCCGTGGCCTTTGTGTGACTATTTATGTACTTCCAACTAAGTACGAGAACCATCGCAGTCGTTCGACGGGTATGTCTCTCTGGCCCATGAGTTTCACTAAAAATAAGTATGAGATTTGGCATATTTTCGCGGAGTATCGATATATGACAAGAGTTATAGAAGACTATATTATAATAAGATTGTAAATCATAGTCATCGTCGTCGTGTCAGCCCGTAAATGATCCACTGAGTCGGGCCTCCTCCAAACTCATGGAGGGAAATTAGCCTACTGTGCCACGCTGGCAAGACGGGTTGACACAGGGTTTGTGTCAAGTTTTCCTTCTCTTTCGGCTAGGTGATCTGCCTTGTCTTTTCCAATTGTGGACTGTTACGACATCCTGAGTCTGGGATAGGGTGGTGACACTTTGTACTATGCTTCTGCTTCTTTTAGTCAAATAAAGTACATCATCATCATATATATATTTCAGTTCCTTCTGCACTGGTAAATTTATATACTAGGACACATAGGACGTCTATGAAAGTGAGAATGCAGTATCTTTACGCTTATCAATCTCTTACCACCATGATTCTATTCGTACTGTTGCATGAATCTGTTATGAATTTTACCTTCATCGGTATTCCGCTGACAAAGGTATTCTCCGTACGAGAGTTAAGTACCCTTTCGAAGAAACATACATGACACGGAGCTTGAGGTGGTTGCGGTTTGTAGTCAGCAAACATACGGCTCTTTATTCACGCTATCGAACCATACGAATCGACAATATCTGTATATAAGATATTATATTGAACCAGTTGACATCCCTATGCGAAACCGAATATCTCATTATTTGCGACGATTGTAGTTTTAATATTCGACACAGCTAAAATAACGCCAATACCTGTACAACGCTTTGTACATTGCGGTAAATAATGTTTGACGATATCCGCGTGGTGACGGATTTGGAATACGTTGTGTCACTACTCCATTCCATCCTTAGCCCCGCCGCACATGCTCAGACTCGCATTGGCTGCGAGTGGCAGTACTCAAAACCTATAGCGCGGTACCAAGCTCCGCATTTTCTCTCACGGGTCGACGCACACGCGTACATGCGGAGTTTGGTACTGCGCCTAGCACGCGGCTCGTGACAGCCAATGCGAGTCTGAGCACGTGAGGCGGGGCTAAGAGAGTCGACAAAAGGAAATGACAAGGCCGAATACCTAGCCGCAAGATAAGGAAAACTTGATACAAAACCCTGTGCCAACCCGTGTGGCTAGCGTGGGCCAATTGCCCTCCATGTAATTGCAGGAGGCCCGACTCAGCAGTGCGTCATGTTCGAGCTGATCAGTAGTAGTAGGTTCTGATTTTTTGGTTTATAAAAACACTAACGTTTTAGAAACATGGCGGTGGTCGTGCAAAAACCTAAGACATCAGAACGTTTTTGTAGTTTAATAAAATTACCGCCAGTAACGTGGTTGGTTAGACGATGCCGTACTGAATACTGAAATTATTATTATTGTATGATCTATATAATAACAATATTCTTTGCATGCGCTAATACGGTTGCACAAAAAAACAGCTGATATGTTACATTGTTGGTGAAATATATCGATAGTCTATGCGGTGACGCCGACAGTTCTGCCCAAATGGCGTCTTTGTTTTACGGCGTATTGTTTCTGCGCTCCTTGCTTTATTATGCCTTGAGGCGTTCGTTTTCCCGGTCGTTTTAATTTATGATGATGAATTCTTTTGTTTTAGAGTGGAAATTTGTTTTTGTGATATCAATTTTATATTGGAAATTATTTTTGTGCCAAACCCTCCGCACAAACAACGGAACAAGTAATTGGCTCGTGCCCGCGAAAAAAATAGAAGAATTCATCTTAATAATAAATCATTCCTCGGTATCCGTATTATGCAACTTAATTTGTATTTGGCCTGGTGCCAAATGCCTTATCTGTAAATGTGACCTGCAGTAAATAACGGGTCTGGTGTTTTTAATCTTGACTGTGTTTGAAATTATGTGGCAGTGATGACGGTAAATGTTAATTTTAGCTAAATTTGTATGAATCAATCAATAAATATAAAGTTACACTTAAAGAAAAAAATGAAACACGCTTTCAAATTAAGAGTGTTTCTATTTTTTTTTAATCTCAGTGAACCGGCGAATCCTTTTTAAATAGTCGAAGGCGTGATATTCAATTAGTGAAGTCAGCCCCAAACAATGTTTTTTTATAGGTACCACGTAATTACTTTTTCGAAAAACCCTTAGAGTACGGTAGAGCATAAATTCTCCCCGTCCGGTGAAAAGACAACTAATTCAAAATGTCGGTTATATGTAATTGGATCAACGTGGAGGCAAAATTATTTTCGATGTCACGTACTTTTTGTCAATAATTTATATATTCGATGGTGTCAAAACTTGGCTCTACGGTACCATGATGTAAATACTTAAGTACCTACTAAGTAGGTACCGAGTTATAAAATCAGCATTGAGTTCAAGATAATTAGAAGGCCTTTCTCCATTAGTCATTCAAAAGAAAACGCAAGCGCTGCAACTGATTTTGGAAATTTCCTTCTAAGCCTCAGATCCAAGTATTTAGTGAAGGCTAAAACTTATTGTCTCCAATGACCTGATGGTGATTAGAATCTTTAAGCTTCGGTAGTATTAACGACAGCGCCGAAGGTTCAGATGGTGATTAAAGGGACGGTAACATCGTAATTCGATCAACAGATTAATGGAAACAATTTGTCGGGTGGCCTTGTTTATTTATCTTCCTGGGATGTTGGCAAAATCTCAACGGAATATCGGATTAAACTTTTAGTCAGGATTCCTTCCAGTATACCCAATAATATGGTATATTAGGCCATACCGCCATATTTTAATTAAAAAAGAAAAACATTTAATGAAGACTAGTGCACCTAGTGCATTTGCAATATCTTTTTCATTTTATTCCTCGCTGCAAATGTGTTGTAGATGCATCCTAATGTTTCCTTTTGAACGCTAGTGGTCCTTTGCCTTCGAAATTTAGATCACAAATTTTCCAGTTTACTATGCTCAACCTCATTTGTGCTCCCCTTAAAAGTTTAGAAGTGCTTTGACATTTCGATCGTCGTTTATAATTCATTCGAGGTTGTATCGTAAAGTTTAAATAGCCTTATTGGCTAAATGACATTTTCTGAAGCTCGGTTCCTTATCTCAATTCGTATTTTGACGAATTGTTTGTGTGCGCTATGATTTTAATTGGACTGGTATTCTTATTTTACTATTGTATGTATCGGCACTCTGTAATGACAGTGTAGCATCTCAAAAATACGTGTGTACCATTAAACAATTTTCAGCTTTAAATACATTTTTCTAGTTATGTCTTAGTTCAGTTTTAGGATGTCAATTTATAAAACAATATAATATTGTATAATGTGAACCTTGAACATTTATTTTAAACATTTGATAGTTTTGTTCTTTACGCCGAACGTCCTTCGCCAGCTAAAATAAGTTAGTTTAGTTTAGCTTGCATAGTTGAACCAGCTTTTCATACACTGCTTCCACCGACGTTGAACTAACATGTATGAAAAACTTGCTCACTGTGCAAGCTAAACTAAACCAACTTATTTTAGCTGGCGGTCGACGTTCGGCTTTAGTCCTTCGTCAATAGGTTCCGCAGCACGTGCGATAAAAGATAATGTATGGCATTTTTTATACCTTGGATTATATTATTGAAGTTTTAGTAAGGGCCCCTATTTTTGTCTAGTAATAAATATAGCCTATGTAGTGAGAGGTAATGTAACGTCATTGATTTATCTCAACAATACGATACTATACGCCCAGGTGTGTCAAAGTACCGAACTGGTTGGTTTATCTCCGGTATTTTGGTTGAAATACTACCAGCTTTGACCAGGATTACGCGAGTAGTCTGAAAACGGGGACACTATTTATTATGGAGCTGGGATAAAACAGGCCTTTTCAACTGGAATACAGATATTATAGAGAATATACATTCTTAGACACTATAACTTATTATTTGGAATACATATTGGGATTATCGTATTGTATTTAAAAAAAGTGGCGGAAAAGGCGCAGTGCTGGTAGGCTTCCCACACGGTGGACCGACGACCTGGTTAAGATCGCCGGAAAGCAGTGGATGCGGGCGGCCCAGGACCGGCCTTTGTGGTAATCCTTGGGGGAGGCCTATGTCCAGCAGTGGACGTCTTTTGGCTGAAATGATGATGGTGATGATGATTTAAAAAAAGAATTCTTTAGTATAATTTACTTTGTTGAAATTATTGATTTTTATATTGAAAATGTGTTCGCAATATTTTAGCTATTATCGCTTTAGCACATTATTTATATTGGTCTCAGATTATTTTTTTACATGGACGATAATATTTTAAAAAAAAAACATTTTGTAAAATGTTTTCTCGTTTTATTGCTTTTCATAACGTACCACAATATAGTAACGGTAAGAATTTCGAGGGAATAAATTCCACGTTTTTTTTATAATAGAGACATACAAAAAACCATTTATTAGGATTTGCTCACACATTTTTGTTAAAATATGCGCCGTACCGTAATTAATTACATAGGTTTTGTTGATTGTGGTAGTATGTCTTTACATAAAACATTTCTCAGTGAACTAAGTTCATATGAAATACTACTATTATCATAATTTTAAAGTCACTATACATCTATCTATTCTTTCATAAATAGTTAGATCGCATTTAAAATTGAAGCAGTGACATCTATTAACAAAAACGAAATTTAAGATCAACGCAGACGAAGACTGCGGGGGGGGGGGGGTAACAGCGGGTTTAAATAAGGATAATTTGATGAATGAAACCAATATATTCGTAACCTTTGTAAGCTCTTCGCAAAAATGTTTTGACAAAAAGGAATGTTGAATTTTAACAATATTACTAGCGGACTGCGTTGTTACTAAGACTGATGGGTTTTGGCAATCAGATCCAATATCTAGAATGGCGTTCGATTACTGTAAGTGCCCGTTAACCATCTTACCAGGATTGAGGTCAAATTTCCTTTCAGTTTTATGATCTTTACTTTTCTTGTTATACGGCGGTCCTACAAACCTGATTGCCCTTTTTATTCAAACCGATGTTAATATGTTGGATTACGATTTGGTAAAAGGATATAAATTCTTAGAACCCCCATGGTATCTATATTAATAAATATGATCGAGTCAATATTATAACAAACCTCTTTGTTTTAAAGATATGACTACAATATCGTACTTCCATGTATTTTCTCTCAGTTTGCTTAGGATTATGATTCAGATGGTTGAATTACTGGATACACTGAAAAAATGAGAGGGGAGAAATATTTTCTTCTTTCCATCACATAATATATAGTGTGATGGAAAGAAGAAAAAACAGATGACTAACTTTTACCCATTTCATGTTAATTTCATCTAAACGTTTCATACTATCCATCCCCTGAAATAATGAAAATAATTGAGTTTACTTGTGGCCCAAGTTAATTATTAGTTTGCCTCAATGTAGACTCCCAAGTTACGGCTGCAGCGCTCAGAATAATGGCTTAATGAATGACGTTATGTATGCAACGCCAACCTTGCCTATTAGCTGAGGGTCAGATTACCCTTACCCTAATTAAATATTTGGAATTGTCTATATATATTGAAGAAGTTGTTATCTTAGATAAATAATGGTTTAAATTTAAATAAAAAAATGAAAATCCCAAAGTAGTTTTTTCTTATATTTTACACGGTAATTGCAGGGTAATTTTAAAATGTAATGCACGGTAATTGATTGAGTCTGAAACACGGTATTTTTTATCTAGCAGCACGGTAGTTTGTATATTTGATATGGTAACAGTGGTAACCTATGTCTAACTATGTCGGTAACCCTGGTTATGCTGCGTATCTCCTCATCTCAGATTCCATATCGCAAGGATACTTCAAGCATTGCCATCACCATTACCCTTTTATGACTTAGTGTAACATTTTGATGTAGCCCATAGTAATCATTACTGCTAGTTATAGTTAAAGCCTACAATACTATTCGTCACAGATACATCGACACAGGGCTCCATACCTGCGAATCCAACAGAGTGCAAATCGATAATCACCGTGCTTTTGATTGTCGATATTGATAGGTTTGGTAACCTACTGATTTTATAGATCCAATTAAGGACGTATGCTACATGCTTTTGACTCAAAAACTTGGCACGTTTTTTTAATTTAGCAGACTAAGGCTAGCAATTACATAGTGCCGGTGGGACATACCAAAATAGCAGATTGGCGCCCTGGTTTAGATTTGTATGTAGATTTTTTGCATTGATCCAGGAATCAATGTTTTGCGCACCGTTTTTAGTATCTTTACCTTTTCCACGTTACAGCAGAGATTTTCTTTGCGTCCTAAATTAGATTTACCGAGTATGCCGTTGTATATTCATGCCGTAAGAATGAGACGTACAGTGAAAGGCTGTCAAATATTAACCAAGGTGACTTTTGAAACGAATTAAGAAGAAAAAATCTCAAGTGAATCCCGAAACACCATCAAGGAGTTAAATCGTACCAAGAATAGCAAAGTGGCTCTTTTCTTCGTCCTCTTTGAGTACGGTAAGTGCTTTAGCATTATTTATATCCAATTTTATGTTTGGAAATCGTAAATATTGATGGCTTTTTAGCTATACACCGCACTCGTTGAACGCGCTAAAAGGAGGTTTAACCACCTTTCTTATTGTTACATCATATATCTGGCAACTATGGAGATTCTTTTAAAATGCAAAATTATTGATGAAACCGAGTGGTAGTAAAGTGTAGCTTATTAATTATTTATTGCATTTTTTTTTGACGGACATGAATGTAAAACGTTATTATAGCTTAAGTTCTGTTCAATGTCAAATAATTTATTTGCATAGGACACAGTGGACACTTACAAATAGTCAACACCATTATGAAAGTTATACCAAGCAAAGTAACCAGTGCTGAGAAGAACTGGCAAGAATTTCAGAGGGCTTGTAATTCTTTATTTTTATTACTTTGCGGTCCTATTTAATATTTAATTACCCAACAAATCTGTACTAATATATAAAGCTGCAGAGTTTGTTTGTTTGTTTGTATGTTTGTTTGTTTGTTTGTTTGAACGCGCTAATCTCAGGAACTACTGGTCCGATTTCAAAAAATCTTTCAGTGTTAGATAGTCCATTTATCGAGGAAGGTTATAGGCTATATTTTATTTTCATAAGAATTAGGGATCCGTATGAAAATTGCGATTTTGTAAACAAAGGTGTAAAATCGAAAACCTATTTATGCGTGCGCTGCAAAAACTATTGACAATAGAACAAAATGATGTATTACGGGTTTGTAGTTCTTATAAAGATCTACAAAAAAGTCCGCGAGAGCACATATCTAACTATCATAGTTTAGTCGCAATAACCGCTTTTATGTTCATAAAAAATATGCACAGAGATAAGCACGGGTTCGAAGCCCACGCGGGCGAAGCCGCGCACTAAAGCTAGTTCCATATAAAAACTGTACTATTGGATCCGGTAGGCGTCAACTGAATCATGAATATTAGTACAATACAAAATAAACTTGACTAAATCGTCCTTGGTCCTGTGAGCCGACCAACCCCCAACAGCAGCACCTGTTCACAAGTATATCGCATGTGACAGCTATCGATCTCCTCAACCATATTAAAGGGATGTGACCGGCCGGTGAAAGTCACATGTCGCTACCGCTGCTCAAAGTATTTTAGTGATCCGATTACCGGTAATAAAATAAAGGTTCTAAAGGACTAAATCAGCTTGCCTGTCTAGAATAGGGAAACTGTATATTGAAGACGGTCAATCCGTTCGGTGGCATAATAATGTTCACCTAATAAATTCCCCATTCGCACATGCATTGATAAATAACTCTCCATTCAAGCGTGTAGAAAAGTTGGTACATACATCGATAGCTACAGTGTCAGTAAAATTTCTGTAATTTTATCATAAAAAATATTTGAAAGCTCTACATTAACTTGAGTGTTGCATTTACAACATTTACTTAATTTAATCACCGTATGAATTCATTTGTAAATAGCATTGTGCATTAGGCACTATTCCCAGAAAATAAAAGTCCCTAGATTATGATGTATTGTAACAGTCTGAGCATGTGGCGTCTGTTGCAAATAATACACAGATTTACGACCGACAATAAATATGATAATTCACCTGTTCGCACCCACGCAGACTGTCCTTTCCACCTGGAGAAACATCGCGCATATGAATTCTTCTTATGTAGATTTTATTCAAATAAATTTTCTCTCGGGTGTGTTGTAAGGTCTTGTTCTATATATAACATTGTTTAGGTTACGTAATTTGTGCGTCCACTCATGGTAATTTCCAGCATCGAGCTAACATTGTTCAGCCTTACAGAGGTTAAACTGAGGCTGCTGGCGAACAACCTTCATTCTTGGTAATGCTGCGTCCCCGATCTGCTGTCTCCACAGGTCTATCAAGCGATGAGTGGTGTAGATAGCGAGACCAAGTTGCTTTTTAAACACTTAAGAACATATGAGTGGCTCTTATGTTATTTTAGACGTCCGACGCTATCCGCTTATCATAAGACATGCCCTAACCTTGATTACTATCTACGCTTATTGCTACTAATGCTAGGCCCACTGTTGAGTCGGACCTCATCCAACTACATCGAGGGTAATTGGCCTACTGAGCCACACAGGAAAGACAGGTGACATACACAATACGACAAGTTTTCCTTCTCTTGCACCTAGGTTTTCGGCCTTGTCATTTCTTTCTGTCAGCTCCTACGACACCCTCACGATGGGATGGGGCGGTAGCATGATGTATTCTAAATCCGCCACATGCATGATTACTATCTAGTGGTATTTAAAAAGGAGTTCGCGGTCTCTGCTGAGTTTTCCGAAGATCTCTCCAGTAAAGATGACAGCAGCGACGAACGTTGCTAGCAGAAATTATAATAGCCTATTGCTACAGACGCCTTTGTTCGCCCAAATTAAGTTCAAACAATAACACGTCTACAATAATTTTATTCGTGTTATGAAAATTAAATTGTACTGAAATTATAGTCTTTCATTTTTCATGTTTAATGTCTAGCATCTAGAACTAATTGCCGTGCGCTCATTCATCATACTGAGCACAATGCTGCGTGAATATTGATTGATGGCCATAATAAAATGTTCGTCTCGAAACTTGTACTATGGGGTTGTTCACAAAGATGTTGCCGGTCCTATGGACTGAATTTTGGTTGCATTGTTTCTTCTTCTTCTTCTTAGCCCGTCGTAACGTGCGCGCATCTTCGTACTTAGCCACTGACTTGATACAAGTGACGAAACAGTCACGGTGACAAAAGTAACCCGTACGCGCCTATCCTTAATCTTCAGAAAGGCATGGCCGACCTTAAGTTCAAATATCCACGAGTAAATTTACACTTATAAAGGTACACCCGACCTACCTCTTTAGGAAGATTTGGTATAAGACAAAATATAAAAATAATCTTTCTTTACGTATATTATAGGAAATGTAGGTCGTTGACAGTATTAGAAACATACGATGTATGTTCAAGTTAGCTGTAGTTAATAAATCTACTGATGTTTTGATATTTATTTTTGGTTTCCATAGAAACTTTGGATTGAAAAGGAAAGCAGCATTCTGTTAAAATAAATGTTTGCGGAAGGGCCCCGTAAACTACATTCCGATATTTATAAGTACAATTTATAAGTCGTCGTTTTAGCCCATGAGTGACCAACTACTGAGGCGGGCCTCCTCAAAATTCATGGAGGGAAATTAGCCTACAGTGCCACGCTGGCAAGACGCGTTTGTATCAAGTATTCCTTCTCTTGTGGCTACGTGATCTACCTCTTGCGTTCCGTTAGTTGCCTCTTAAGACACTTTTGGGATGGTATGGGTTGTTGACACTGTGTATTCTAAATCCGTCATCACACGGAAACAAATTATAAGTACATGTAAACTATTGACTTTTATATTGTTCTACTTTCAAAATTGTCTTAGGTATTTTCTGCAACTACTTGTAGAATATAATGTGCAAAATAGTTTACTTTGTGGCAAATTCAAAATGGAAAGCAGTGGATATATCGTGCGTCGGCAAATTAGTCGTCAGGTCAAACTGTAATAAACCTGGCGCACGGAAAGAAATTTTCATTTGATATTCCATTTTTATGTCGCAACTTGGTCGCTGTAGCGAAAACGATTACCTAGGAATTGGTAACGCCGAAAGCGGAATTAAAAAAGTAAATTCTTTTTCCCAATTTCATTGGTGTTGGCACCGGTCTAACGTTATTAATACCAGTATTTACACGCGACGACGATATGGTTAGACCAGCAATCGTATTCTCGCTGATAAATACGTGCAACGACTGCCATAGATGGTAGAATGGCAGCTTTACCTAGTTACCGAAGTCTTTACGTGTATTCCCACGCACCAAAGTCCGATATTATATACAAATGAGGGTTTCCGTCATCCAACAGAGCCAATCATCAATAGGCGTTGATTAACCTGAAGATCGATAGTATTATATTAGAAGTTGCTAACGCCTACAAATATAGAGTGTACCTTAATAGATTTTTTATAAACCACCGTACACAATTTCATCACCCTATTCTATCCTGATAGTATCGTAAGTGGTGACTAAAGTAACTCAAAATAAATAAATAAATATCCTTGGACATTTCACACAACGCCATCTCGTCCCAAGCTAAGCAACTTAATGCTTGTGTTATGGTAACGAGATGGATGATAAACTACTTATATACATTTTTTTTTAATAATAACATACATATTATAGATAGAAAACACCCAGACCCGGAACAAATACTTGTAGGTAGTACAAATATTTCTTCCGTGCGGGAATCGAACCCGCGACATGCTGCGCAGCAGTCGATCGCCCAACCACTGCGTGAAACGTGTCAAAAAAGGTGGATAAGCATCATCAAAGGAAGGAAAGCTCTTATAAACCCCGTGCCAACCCGTCCGGCACGCGTGGCACAGAAGGATAATATAATCCATGAACGTGGAGCCCGTACTTAGCAGTGGGTAAATTATGGGCTGAGTGAGATAGAGATATCATATCGATATCGTCATATTTATATGCATACCTTTCACATGCATGTGTGTGTCAAACACACAGTTCATACTGAAACTGCCAATGGTAAGGAAATCTGCTCTACAGATAGAGCCGGCAAGAAATTCTGTAGATGCTGCAAAAAATGCAAACGAGCAACTGGATAAATAATATCGCTGCAATGATTAAACGATGGTATTAGCATTTACAAGTTGCTGGATATGGTTGAATTAATTTACGTACAGTCACTTTTAATTTATTTATTAGAACACATTATATTACATGAAAACCAATATTTATTTATTTATTTATTTGGTTAAGGTCGTCGGAAAAATATGGATGCGGGCTGCTCAGGACCAGCCTTTGTGGAAATCCTTGGAGACACCTATGTCCAACAGGCGTTTGGATGAAATAGTAATGATGATTATTCAAAACACACCAATTGCTAGCTTTAAACTGCTACATACAAAAGCTTTGCCGAATTCTTGTGTCAAAAGCGCATGGAGTACCTACATCATCATGATCAGCCCACATTAGTCCATTGCTGGACATAGGCCTCCCCTAAAGAGTGCCTTCAGCTTGACGCATTCAGCTGCTGCCCGCAACCTTTCGTCGTCGCTCCATCTAGCAGAGGGCCGTCCCACAATACGCTTGCTGATTCGCGGTCTCCATTCAAGAACTCGTCTACGCCATGGCGTACGTCCCGAACTGAAACTGTATTATTAGTAGGTTACCAAAACTGTCTATCAAAGTCAAGGTGCTTTATGTTACTGAATATTTAAACGCTATGCTCATCGCGTCCGCTTGTAATTGCACTTCTGCTTTACGGCATCCACGAAAACATACCTAACAACGTTGAAAGATTCCGCTAATGTTGCTGTATTTTCAACATCGCATACGTTACATGATAGCATTGTGTCTGGCATGTGATACGACCGAAATATACGCCCCGTTCGAGCATTACGAATTTCAGAATGTCGTATCTTTTGAAAATGATTTCTTGAAAATATCCGTGGCTCACATGTAAAGTGTAACAAAAAACCCTGTATCCATGACGAAAAGATCTATAGTAATAATGATAAACATACTGTGTGCAAAATTTACGGCAAATATAAGGGACTTTTTCTTAAAGTTTTGATCACCAGCTGCTGGCGAAAATGCCATTACTACAGGAATAAATACATAACCACAAATAAATATTGTGGAGCATAGATGACGGAGATGTGGGATAATAGTCAAGATAGATATGTAGTGACGCCTCATATCAGATAGTACACAAATTTTGTTATAAAAATTGAATTATAAAAATGGGGATTTCTACCAAAATAGACAAATAATTCATACAAAAAAGCTGCTCCTATCGGATGGCTATAGGGTTTTTGTTACCCCCTGTATAAGAGTATCGTTGCCAATGTTAAAGTAATGTTATATTATAGATACGAGGATATCGTCAATGAAAAAATGGGGTCTCTCATTGCTCTAATTCCTTTGACCCTCATATCCTTTTAAGCCTTCTCTCACAGCAGTAATATGGATCTATTCCTTAACAGTAGATTGCCTAGACAAGAGCCAAAATGTATTCCATTAGTTCATTTCGTAATGAAACTATTGAAATGATTGACATGAGGTTTAGTTATTTGTGTTTTCGTGACAGGGGTCGGCCCTTGATCAATATTCTATATTACCTGCTTGTGTGGCGATAACGTAAGTTTCATTACCCCAGAACTTGTTATGTTTTGGTATATTCATCCATTCACTGTGGTCTTGACACACGTTTATTAAAGTTTAACGGAATCGAAAAGGCTGTGATGAAAACATAACTTGTGTAATGTTTTTAAAAAAAGACAAGCCTACCGAGTTTCTTCCGCCAGGTCTTCTCGGTTGGTGCCGCGTTGAAGATTGTGAACGCCATATTCTATTCTATTTTTTTTACATTCGCAATACTCACAAATTTATTAGAATGTGATTAGGTTGTTATTTCGTTGTCGTTGCCTAATGGACAGTGAGGATTGCAATCAATCTGCAGATTAAGCAATGTCCGGCTCTGTGCGATGTTGTAGGGGCGTCTATGATTTGTAAAATCTGATCTCCGTACTTCACAGGGCACGTAAAGCCGCCGCGTCCTGGCTGCCATCCTTCTAACTAGTCGTTACACGTAGTCAATAGCCTGAAAATTGACATGTCTCTCCACTGTCTGACCATGTAATTATAGATTGTCCCATATGATGGACGGAGGGCTATCGGTACCCGTGTACTGGTACTTAGCTAAATGAAGTAATATTAGTGCCGAATGGGATGCAGAATCATAGAAAAGAGAAGTCAATACATTCCGTCCTGTTTACCACCTCAATTTCACCTCAGTGAGTTGCTCATTATTATACATGAATATCCAAAATCAACGGACCGGCGAGACCGCACTCTTCCCGCCCCAGTAAAGTTTACCGGTAGCCATTCAATATAGCTATTTTTACGAGGAAACTCCGTACAATGGAACCTCGGTGGCCCCTAATTCATATATGCCTATATTATATGCCTTGACGTGAAACTTTAACACGTCACCGTTAATACCTTGCCATATTTTATATAGTATAATGAATAATTGATATTGAATCGAGTTGTATAACTTGTGCTCTCAATATGAAACGGTAATGGTTTAATATTTACCGGTGTGTTGTGTATTACTGAGTTACAATTTACCGTTGTGAATTTTTGAATATTGTTTTGAATAAATGATTCCTATTGCGCTGTTCCCTAATTGATAATAGCGTATGCAAATCCATGATAATCAGCTTAGAAGAACACGTTGAAATATCAACATTAGTCGTGATAAGTTTGGAATTATATCGCACCCGCTCACCCTAACATTTGAATAAAAAGGGTCCTCGTCCAAAAAATGCCCTTTTCCACAAGGTATCTTTGAAATACTAACGTTGACCAAGATAAACCTTAAAAAAATGGTAAACATTTTAGAACTTTTAATATAGCATAATTTAATCTGTAACTAATACCAAATAAAGGTTTGACATGTCTGGGTTATCTGGGTATCTGTCTGTGGTGTTACAGCTCCTTAACAAATGGGCCGAATCTTACACCGGTTTTCAAATAAAACGCCATCATCAGCTTATTCATCTTTTATCAAAATTGGTTAAGGGCCGGAGGTTTATTAAAACGTTCAATTTCGTTTTCTTTTTACGAAACAGTACATTCATTCATCTATCCTCGTTGAAGTACTTTGGAAGAAGGATTAAGTGGCGTTGTGTAGTACTGTCTCAGATTCAAGCACTGACCTCATTTCAATTGTAACAAGAACGCATCGCGGGGCAACCGCGTAGTCTCAGGATTATGTGGGTCAAGGTAACAGAGCCCCCTCACGATCCTACTCAGCGTTCGTGGTTTCAGAATCAGGGCGAATCTCGCTCTATTCAAATGTGATTGTCACTTGAGTTTGTGTGAAAGGTCAAGTTAAGATTTGGTGACGTTTCATGTAGACATGGATCCTTGGCGAACGGCGGAAAAAGATTTTTTGATTGTAGACTTGTCTAATATTATATATTTTCTGTACGGATTCCGTGTGGTGACGGATTTATAATACATAGTGTCGCCACCACATTTCATCCAAAGGGTGTCGTAAGAGCTGACAAAAGGCAATCATAGGGCCAAAACCCTTACCACAAGAGAAGGAAAACATGGTACGTAAACTCCATGTAGTTGGAGGTGGCCTGACTCAACAGTGGTTCATTTATGGGCTGAGAAGTCAGTAGTCGTAAGCAGATAGTCAAATAACATTGCATACCTAGGTGTGTGATGTCTTTCGTGTTTGCTTGAATTGCAGTTTTAACGCTCAATTTTAAAATGTCTATATATTTCCAATATCCATCCTCCATGAAAATGAACAAGAATTTTGGAATTGGAGGGCCAAAATAGCTCTTGAGCTAAAATATGCAATATATTTTACCGTCATAATGTTGCCTTGCAATATTGAGAATCTATAGGTATTAAGGTGGATGTTCCAGGGTAGCCCGCGAAATTCAAAAATTCTTACGTTTTTTGCAATTTGCAGGGCAGTGCTAGGTTGTATGATGATGAACATTTGAATCGCGGCTGGAAGACGTATGCAGTTATAGAGTTATAATCATCAAACTCATCAATACAACCCTCCAAGCTCATAAAGGTGCAAGAATGACTTTGACGTTGAAAAAGTTTTTCTTGCACCTTTATGAGCTTGGAGGGTTGTATTGATGATTTTTATGATTATAATTATATAACTACATACGTCTTACAGCCGCGAATAACATTTTAATCAACATACAACCTAGCACTGCCCTGCAAATTGCAAAAAACGTAAGAATTTTTGAATTTCGCGGGCTACCCTGGAACATCCACCTTAACAATGTGGATTTTACGTTGACGCGGGCGGCAACCTGTGTTCGTATAAATTATGATTTTGCCGCGATGTAAATTATTGGTAATGGATCGCGCTACACAAGTATTAAGTTATTATTAAATAGTCGAAGGCTTAATACTAAGTATAATTTATTTTTCTTAACGAGTCACGCAATTTGAACTAGATCAATTTCAGCATTTGGTTAAGGGTCATGTACAAAGCATTGGGATATTATTCATCATATGATGTATTTAAAATACACTATGTCACAACCCATTGCATGCTGAGGGTGTTGGAAAGGTGACTAAAGGAACGCAAGATGCAGAGCACCTAGCCGCAACAGATGGACAAATTGATACCATCCCTGCGGCAAGCCGCCTCGCCAGAGTAGGCTAATTTCCCTCCAAGAATTTAGAACAGGCGCGACGCAGAAGCGTCGAGGATGTCACGATAAGTATTAGATTCCCGAAACTAATTCCCTGACTGTAGTATATACATACTAGCTGACCCGGCGAACTTTGTTCCGCATTATATATATTTAAAACAAAAAGAAAGTTGGACATAGGCTACCTGAGATTTTTATCGCGTCCGTATAAAACCTACTTTAACAAAACGCAACTGACAGCGAAACGTTATGTTGTCTATAGTTTAATATGGTCGAAAATTTGACAATTAGAAATTTTGAATTCGACTTGTTTAAATTGTTGTAATTCACATAATATCTTTATAACTTGTAGCCTATGTGTTATTCTGATGTATGAGCTATATTATTGTAAAGTTTCATTAAAATCCATTCAGTAGTTTTTACGCGAAAGAGTAACAAACATCCATCCATCCATCCATCTATCCATCCATCCATTCATACTTACAAACTTTCACGTTTATAATATTCGTAAGATATATATTTTCGTCTAGTACCGCTTGAACATTAAAGACAGAATTGTGCTTAGTCTTTCAGTGAGGACAACCGCGGCTCCGAATTTCTGCATATTTTATCCAATCGCAGTGCTCGGTTCCAATATTTGGAGGTTGCAGAAACAAAGAATATGGATTTTAATGCGGAAGAAATGATGACATAGATGATATTTGATAATATTACACATGTTTCTTGCGGCAAACTTGATACGAAACCCTGTGCCAAACCCGTTTGTCCAGCGTGCCACAGTAGGCCAAGTTTTAGAGTTGTAGTAGAATGTGTATAAAAGGATCAAAATAAAGAACAATTCAAGCCAAGAACAATTATAACCAACCTTTTAAAGATTTGATGCATAAATAAATAAATGTAGGTACACCCCCGTCATTTCACTTTGAAACGCGTGAACCCATTAAATAAGGTAACGTGACGATATTGAAACCATTACAGTAAATAGCGTTGGAATTGCACATCATTTACAACTTGAGGAATCCACTCAACATTTTGGTGATTTCAAATTGTCATTATGCGTATATAGGTCTCATATAGACTCTCGGTGTGGTAACGGATTTAGAATACACAATGTCACCATCCCAAACCATCCTGTGGGTGTCGTAAGAGACGAATAAAGGAACGCAAGATGCAGATCACGTAGCCGCAAGAGAAGGAAAACTTGATACAAACCCTGTGCTACGCTACGCTCATTTCCCTCCATGAATTTGGAGGAGGCCTGACTTTCCCAAATGTCTTGTAATGTTGACTAGGTTTTAGGTGGCCGCGATTAATAATAGCTTTTGTTGTTTAAAGCAGGTTTAATTAAGAAATTGTTTAATGTATATTTGTATTATATATAACTAGTGGCCCGCCCCGGCTTCGCCCGTGCAAGGGGGTGAGTTATACATTTAAACCTTCCCCTTGAATCACTATATCTATTAAAAAAAACCGCTTCAAAATCCGTTGCGTAGTTTTAAAGATTTATGCATACATAGGGACGCACAGAAGAATGCGACTTTGTTTTATACTATGTAGTGATGTATGTTTGGATGATTTTATTTTCTGATTATATCTCCATTTAATAAAGCAAACTATTGTCACCCGTGTAGGGTCGGGGCAGAATATTACACATTCCCACCGCACGCTGGGGAAAAACGGTTGTAAGAGTCATCAAAACCTAGCATGCTTGGGCATTTCCTTGAATTGCCTGCTCCATCTTAGAGCCTGGCGTTGCTTTCCATCACGCAAGCTTAGGGTCAAAGGCATTCAAGTCGTAGATAAAAAAACAACAAAATATAATATTTAATAGGACCCTCTGAACATCGAGAAATTGGACAAAGGCCAGTAAATTAACTCAACACGTAAGCCTACCTGTGTAATTAGATTTTAGTTCACGAAAATTCTTTTATGTGCGACACTTCGTCGCTTATTAAATCAGGTCATACGAGGTACAATAAAGAGTAAAAATCCCGGTTATTGCTGGCGTGACCTTTACCTAATTAGATTTGACGTGACTTTACTCATCGTAAAGACGGGGTTGACGTTTCTGTAAACATAATAAACACCCTTGACATGACAATGCTCTACGAAATATATTAAGGTTCCGAAATTCTTTATTTAGCCCATTTTGCATTTGGAATGGCTGACAGGACTTGGGTCCCGGTTTTGTATGAAAAGAGCACATGCCGCATTTTACGTCCGGCTGTTCTGAGCTGAGCCTCGACAGTCGTGTGTGAGTGAATGAAGGCGGGGGTGGTAAGTCCGCGCAGCCTCCGAAGCTCCATCCACCCGCCAGTTGACGTCGCGCCAAGCGGGAACGACCACGCGTATCCCGCTGTACTTATTTCCAAAACTATCTGAATTGTGGTAATTATTGGTGCAAAATATCATTGTTGTAAGTATTGACACAGTACGCAAATAATGATTAGAGCTAACACGTGAATACTTAAATGGACCTTTGCAAAAACCTTGTACCTTTAAAAGTTTATTGTATGGCTGAGGCCTCTTGTTGCTTTCGATATTTTTGAACGACAATTGCGATTATCTTAATATAAGTATTTATTCTTAAAAGGACCTTCTACCGGAATGTCTAGAGGTCGTTTTATAGCTGATGTTGGTGTGCGCGCCAATCACGTAATATATATCAAGACTGTTATGAAGAAATCTTGATTTTATTTCAATATCAAACGTCTAGACACTCCTTGACAAGTTTCTCTTTGCCTTAAGATTTGGGGACAGAGGACTCGCTACTTATCAATTAAGGTTTACGTTACATCAATATAAAATCGCAGGCAACTTTATGTTGTTCATGAAAGCTTGATGTAGTGTAGATTTGCAATATGCGGAACGTAGCGTTAACCTAAAAAAGGTTTGCCTTATTCATTGCCTTAGCAGCCTTGCTTAGAATGTTTATCCTATTCCCAATAGATTTAAAGCCACCGTTTTGCGTAATTCCTACATTTGGATTTCTCCGAACGTCCTGTGCCTATCGAGGAGGATCTAAGTCTTCTGTAATCCTCTAAGTGTCTGTTAACTACCGTAATCCGGTCTTGTGCTAGCTCCTTTGTATCTGCAGTATTCGAAGTATTATCGCTATCTCTTCCATGATCGTTGTTTAGTAGTCTCGATATTGTGCTTTTCATGTTAAGTATGCTAAAATCAATATACATACGATAATATCTCGGCAATCGAAAGGATTCTCTCTCCATATGTAACTTCTAAATATATCTTATATATTTTCAATGTGCCATGTATAGATATTCCATAATGATTGATAACGATATTACAGATTATCTATTATCTATAATTATGAAAATATTTTAACTTCATGTGTATCCTACTCGCTACTGTATCATACACATCATCATATCAGCCCATAATTCACCCACTAAGGTCCTCCTCCAAATAAATGGAGGGAAATGAGGTTATTGTGCCACGCTGGCAAGACGTGTTGGCATAGGGCGTTTATGAAGTGGTCCTGCTTTTGCGACCGTGGCTTGGTGACATTTCATATTCTTAATCCGTCACCACATGGACCATTATTATAATGTATTTGGGATATTTATTCTGTAATATCCATTTTAATGATGTATCAACAGAACTAAACTGTTGCCGAATTAAAAGTAAACATTTATCATCATCGACAAAAATTAAGATAAATCGGTATGAATTCGGCTCGCTTGCCGCAGCAAAATACTGCGGTGGATGCGATAAGCGTTAGAGAAATTGAAAAGGATTAAATTAGCACAAATGAATCCGCTTGCAGGATTAAAACGGCTTTGTTTGTTCACATCTATAGGGAGAAAGAAACTCTATTATTTTGTTTTTATTTCATTTATTCCATTTTATTTGAGGAGATTAGACACTGTCACCAACCAACCATCTTGAGGGTATCGGAAAATGCTATGCCATCCTGTTGCAGTAGGCTCTTTATCAATCAGCTCATTTGTTGGCTGAGATGTTGATCCGCTTTGTCCTATTTTTACTGTCATTCTAATATTTGGTTATTCAAGTGTTTATTTTTGAATCCATAAATTTTTATGAACGTAGTGTTTCATTGAAACTCGTAACTCTTTGAACTGTAGAGCTGGTGCGTGAGACAAAACTTAATCGTACTTTGATTCATCATCATCATCAGCCCACATTAATCCACTGCTGGACATAGGCCTCCCCTAAAGAGCGCCATAGCGCCCTGTCTCCAGCTTGACGCATCCAGCTGCTGCCCGCTACCTTTCGCAGATTGTAAGGTACCACAGTAAATAAGTAACATACGAAGCTTTGTTAGGTTAGGTTCGATTCGTTTTTAATTTGCTAAGTTCCGTTATGAACGTTAATTTCTTTTTCTACTACCTAATTGCTCCAGTCCAGTACTAGCTCAGATGTGTCCATCAATTCTTCAACAAAGATGTTGAATTTCGATACGCAGTCGATGCTCATCAACGTACGTACATACACTTTTCCTATGTATACTAAAGAGCAGCCACTGTTTGCACTCGCATCCCTTGTGAAGTATACGAAGACCGTGACCCATTTATCGTATCGGCCGAGGTGAGACCCTACTTCAATATATTTCCTATATGAGTAACTTTCATGCGTTCCTATGAAATCCGCGGCACTGTTTACCTGTCGTATGGAACTATATTGTTTTATGGCGACACATATGAATATCGTATGACCATGTCTACGCAAATACGTGAAATGATATTCTGTTATCTTGGAAGATATTGCAAATGCATAAGAAGTAACATTATGCTTATGGCATTTATTTCCATGAGGTACTCAAAACTCAAATTCGAAAGAACTTTATTCATGTACGTTTTATAAAAAATATCTTATAAATCGTCATGTTTAAAATTTTCATTATGTTTAGGTCCCTGTTCCACGCTAAGTGGTAGTCTCCATACACTCCTACCGGTCGTCATATTTACGATCACTACTTTCATACGTCCATCCACATTCATACTGAAACTACCACCGGTTCGAAATGCTACTCTACTGTTGGAAAGCTGAAGTACTTTCTTGCGTAGGCCTTTCAACGGCGTTTATGTGGAAGTCGTTCGCTCATATAGTCGAAGGTCGGCCAATTTTTTTACTACTATACCAACTGTATGTTCAACTTAGGTTATGAGTCTTAGGCATTTTACCGATTACCAACTATGATTTAGTCGCATAGACTTACGTAACTTTTATGTTTTGTCATCTGTTGGATCAAATTTCACTTTCAACCGGCAAGGCCTATATAAGCTAATATATTTGCAGTAACCTAATTTAATATATCCATTTCTAAAATAACTATTACAATTCCTCGTTCCACCGAGAACGTTAGGTGCCGTTAAGCAACGGAGACGTTTAGAGATGAACCCGTTGTCGGGACCTTGTCTTAATAAAAATAATATTTTCACAAAGCTATAATAAACGCGCAGAAGCAATAGCCCTTTTGTAGCTTATATACTGGTTTTTATTTGAATTGTATCTTGTAACCGTTAGATTAACAATTGTAATGGGGTAGCAGTTACCCGCGACTTCGTCTGCATTAACTTTGAATTGGGTTGGTTCTATTTTGCAAATAGATGGCGCTGCTACATTGATATGTATATCAATGCGCTGCTACCATTTTAACGCGTTTCGAGTTGACAGCGTTAGGAGAAAAATTAGATGTCGATTCTAAATGTTCATAGATAGATACTAGGTTCGTAAGCGGCTGTTGAGAGATCGGATACATGAGTGTGATGATTATTATTCAGAATAGTATCGTAAACCCTAATTAAAGAAAAAAAGATGCGACGCCAAAGCCCGTGTTAGTTGACTATCGTCACTATTAAAATAGAGAAGATTGGAGTCTATCCTATAAGTACATGTGATATAAATATACCAAATTTTAACAAAGTACGCGACGCACCTCTGATTTATTTTCATTATCATGTTCAGCGGTGCCTCTGGCGATATTTTTCACCGCTTCAGATTGGGAGGGAGACGCGACTTAAATTAATAAAATGATTCCATTGCAGACATTCACCCAAATTCATTGTTACCGAACCTGAATCGACATTCATTTTAAAATCATGATGTATTACTCTCCGAAGTCAGGGTTTATCCTCCGAAGCGTTATTAGGCTGTTAGTTGATTAATAGAGCAATGTAACTACTAAGATTGATAGGTATAGATTATACATTTGCAACCATTTCTTTGCAAATAATACTAAATCCTTACATTATTTCTGCCTATATGGCTATTTTGTTCATTTCGGCTTATCGAGTGTTATTAACATTGCATATAGTTTTGCAGTTTTCCAGATGTCGGATAAAATAATACAGAACCAGTCTAACGTCATGTCCTCAACTACCATTATTCGAACGGTCCAAATATCATGCATATTGTGGGCCGCTTTATCAATTATGTTAGGTGACTGATAAACCGTCTAATATCATAAACGGACAGTATAAAATTCTAGGTCGAGTAAACGGATCTAAACGATCCATTTACATGTATAGAGGAAATTAAAATATATTTGACTACAGTTGACACACTTGCTTTGAATCTTTTACCTATCTCCACAAAATTGGTTCAATATTTAATAGTCTCGATCCTTTAAGCACATTTGAAGTGGGTATTTTGAAAATGGGCGTTTATCGCTTATGTATGTACGTTAAAATAAATCCAATCTAACTAGTATAACCAAAACTTAGAACTGTGAAGTGCATATTGCTTACATAAAACAGAAACCACATGTGATTGTAATAGTTTACCTTGTCTCCGACGTCGGGGAATTTGGTTATGGACATTTGATGCAAAGGCCGGGACTGCAGAGATCTCTCATTGTGTGATACCAACTACGTACTAATGACCCAGTGACCTGGTTCTGGACTGCAGCAGTCAGATTCGTTTACCTTGCTATTAGTTGATAGGTCTGGCGATTTCTGCAAGATTTATTCTAGTGACCATACAGCTAAGAAGTTTTGTTGCAAATAGGGAAATTATATCGATAAAGTTTACGGTATAGAGGAACGTTATGAGGATGTTGTACACATTTGTAAACACACGTTCCTGCCATATCCCACTTTCTACAACCATGTAAAAACATATATAACAGACAGCCAGTGTAGGTTTAGGGAAACAAATCTACCTGTACAAACCTCCTTACATTTGTAAACAATATTTTCAAATCTGTTGACCGATGATTATAAGTTACCGATTTTTCTAAAACGTTCGGCTGTGCCGTCTAATTAAAAAAAAAACATCGCTAACTCAATGTTAGACTGGTGCCGTGTCAATCTTATTTAATCGACAGAACAGCCTTATTTTTTATGGTAATGAATCTGAGCCCTATTTTCCAACTTCTGGCACCTCAAGGTTGAACTAAGGAAATATCCTAATATTTTATAAATGATTTTTCATTTTTGAGCGTCACCTTATTTATTTGCGGATGATCTTAAAAATACTATCGTTATAAAGACTCGACTAGATTCGGATTTAAATAATTTACTTAAGTGGTCTGAAAAATAAAATGCACCTGATATGAAATTGTTGAAAGGGATTTTATATTGAGTATATAAAATAGCAAGATAGATTTTTATGTAAATGATTAGATAACTGTAGTACAGTATAGAGTCCCACATACCAGAGGCACGTGAAAGGAATCTAAAAAATACAAAATAAATGTCCGGACACCTAGCCTATAAGTCCTACACATACACATGACAACACGACACATTAAAGTGAAAGACTAACTTTTTCGGCTAACATTTCTAGAATCTCGCTGCACAATATCAGTTCTGATATTCGTCTATTAACCTTTGGATAACGCCATAGTGTATCCATAAACGCTAAGTGAAATATCATTTAACGTACCACGTAGATTAACACGCCACTCTGCATTACTCCAAAAAGTTCGGCGATATCGCACAAATTTAGGTAAGCATACGCCTATTGCAAGAATGTCTCCGAGGATACCACAAAACGCTGGAAAACTAAAAAAAATGTTTAAATGGATCAGTCGAGTAATTGACAGAACCTTTAATTCATATTTATCATTAGTAACTTTACTTATAAACTTTTAGTTAAGTTTTTCCTATCCTAAAGTTTTAGTTTTCTATATTTTATTACGGAACGCCGTAGCTCCCTGTTATTGGAAAGTTACTAGCTATATGTAGTTGAGTGTTGATAATCTTTGTACTTCCTATTGGGAACCCAAATAAATAAATAAAAGATGATTCAGAAAATACATAGAAAGCCTTACGCGTAAATTTCTAAATTGATCTAATAGTTTAAATCATTTTGTGCTCAGGTTGTTCCCCTAGTGTCCCTGATATTTATTAAAACTAGCTCAAGTCTTGTAAACATGTTTACTTGCAAAGATATTAATAACGCACATTTGTTATCCTATCCGGTTGATCGCAAGACAGAAGGGTTTTTACGTGTGTTTTGTCATTTTATGATAAAATTGGTGTCTTCTTTCACTCATATGTTCAAACGTAACCTTTGAGTGGAATAAAATCAACGAAACGTGAATGTATTCTGTCTTGCATTTGTTTAAAATCTTTTGAGGAGTTTTATGTTTGTTGAGTTTGCTGGGAGCAGTACCAACGTGACTTTAAAGATTTAACAGTACACTGACTTGTATTGTAATTCTCGATGTAATCGTAAGAACGGTTTTAGAATTTATTAAATGGATATGATGGTGGGATCGAACAGTATTTTTTGTTCAGAAAAAATACTGGTCGCCATTATTCCAAAGGTCGTTTTTAGTCGTTTTGGCAATTGATATAAGCGAGGCAGTTAAAATTAATGTAGCACGCTGTCTCTCTAACTAGAATTCTGGATCTTTGGATCTTTGGTTTGTGTTTAAGAGTTATGATCAACTAATTCTAGTTCGGCTACATCATTGTAAATCAGTAAATAATGGAGTCGCGTAGAATTCTGTTACCTACAAACTATAATCTATGGCCTGAAAAAGGTTACAAAACCCCGTTTATAAATGTCCTTCCAAAATAATTATGAGAGTCTAGTTTTATTTTAATTATATGCGTACTCAATACGGTGCTGCTGTACGTACCTTGATATAGTACAATAAAGATTTGTATTTTTCATAAAGTAGCATCATTTCCTTCCCTTTCCCTTACAAAATTCTATTTTTTTTTCTTCTATTGCCGCCTTCATCGTCTTATTCTTGCATAGGCGGTCGTAATTTTTCTTTCCCCAATTAAAAATGTGCACTGCTGCAAATATTCTTTACACGACTTGAATATTTCATAGCTGCAGCCTCGCGGGAAATTAATGCTCGGTGCACTAACCCATTGTGTTAAAGACTTTCCTTCGGCGCGGTTCGTTTAAATTTCACAAGATTTTGTCGTTAGCTGCATATTAATTGGCCTACATTTTCAGCTTCCGTATAATTTGTACCTAATAGGTACGTTTTGTGATTACGGCGCACTAGCCGATTGTTACCAGAAACTTCGTCAATAATGTTGATGGGATTTTAATTCGGTAGTAGATTTATCGGTTAGAATGTTGGAGGAACTTTTGCTTCCTCTCCTAATATTCCCATTTCATTTTCACTCTAGCTACTTATTTGATTAGTGAAATCGGCATCTATAAATCTTTGTAAACAGATAATTGCTTTATTTAACCAGGGCCGTTCTCCTTCATTGAAGTCTGACCTAAATCTATTACGGCAACGCGTCCCAGGAGAGCGATATCAGACAGCGAATTGGATTCGTCAGGTAAACCGAGACCTGACCGTGGCTCGCCGCAGCCCATTCGAGTATCTAAGAGACTCCAAGTCTATACCCTATTAATCCACTATCTCACTTGGCGCGTACGTGAGACCCTTATTTATTGACTGAACCTGATGTAACAATTTCGTGCGTAAACTGCGTGCTGCTCAATCTACTCGCTTAGATAAATATTTTAGGGTGACACGTTCTTATGGTCAAAATGGAGCCCAGATTTTAGGTGTGTTTGATATTTACAACCCAGCGACTTTTGTGCACACGTGCATAGTTATTTGTTTGTTACTTTGTGTAGGTCACGCTATGATCTGTAAACAATTGGTATTTAATTAGTTCTATGTGTCAAATAATACGCATTTCGTCACGGTTGTACCCCACCGCACATCAGATAAGTGTTAATTGTGTTAGTGTTAATTTATTTTATAAAGAGTCTTTACATTTATTAAATAATATTCTTTCTTCTTCTTCTTTCAAATAATTTTCATCATACTTTTCTATAAAACTTCTAATGACTATGTCCGGAAGTTATTGCAAGGCCATTTCAAAGACCCTGTGTAATATAATGACGAAACCACAGCTTATGTAGTTCTTCTTCATAACTGTGATGTTAATAACAAAAGTACAAATACTTCTAACTTAAATGAGTGGTTATGCCCTAGAATACCCACGGGATTTTCTGAGCTTTTGTAACTAATACACACGATATTGCACAGCTGTCGATGTTCATACGTGGCATCCCTGATTACAACTGAAACGTGCTTCTTGTATCGAACTGGCAGACGGCGGGGGCTCAATTGGATTGTCCTGATATAATAAGACGTCAGGGCTCGGTATCAAACAAAATATCTCACAATTCTATCAAATTATACGCGAGATTTACTTATGTACTTAAACTCTCGTATGTATGTATAATATTCGCATTGAACCTTCGATTATAGCGAAGGGACCATAAACCCCTTGAGTCTTACTGGAACCCTAACTTTCAGGCAAAGCGTTATGCCGGTATAAATGCTTTTATATTCTGCACACCTGTACGATTCTCATAAATAATGTTGTACTTTGCCACGTTTCGTTTATTTTGTTGGACTGTTTGCGTTTTAAAAGAATCCTGGTAGTTTCAAGCTCTTTGTTTGTGAATATTAAAACCTAGTGTATTGACTGCACAAAGCCAATACTGCTAGGTACATCATACTCGTATGTTGTGCGTGTGCCTAGTTTAACTATCTGGAAATTCATACACTATGGAATTCAAATAGCAGTCATTGCTGTATTGCGCTGTTAACTATATGGCAAGTTTAGTGTGCTTTCCGAATTGGAATAGGTCCCTTGCTTGCTCTCCGAGCTTAAATGCAAACTTTGTCCATTGTTCATATTACCAGAAATGCACATAGTTATGTGTCTCCTCGAATTTGCGAATGTCCCGAAACTATTAGTCTTTACTTGCAACTTCCAAGAAACTATTTTATTTTGAGTATAACCAATGTTTTTGCAAAGGTCCATTTACCTAGTGAGTCGTTTAAAGTGATGCAGTCTTATGAACGCACCGATAACCGACACGAAACCACTTGAGTGGCATAGTGAATCGAAACGTAGTGCTAAAGTTTCCCGTGAAGAGAATGAGCGGAGTTTTGCGGGCGCGCTAGCGTTAGAAATTGGGAAGGGTGTCGGGGCGGGAGCGCGACGACTGGTGTCCGCACGAGGCGCGGCGGCATGCGCTGACGTGCGGCCGGCGCTGCGCTTGCTGCGGCGCGGCGCGATGCCCCCCCGGGCCTGACATGGAGGAGGGCGGCTACTGGCGGCCGTCTTGCTCGACGCTGTCGCTGGCCGAGCATCATGGCAGCGCGACACATCTGTGCGCGCGCCATGCGCCTCAGCCGCCGCCAGCGCGTCCGCCGCATCGACATGCGCACGCACACACCCACACGCACGCGCATACGCACGCGCACGCGCATCCTCACCATCTGCAGCACGCTGCGTGCCCTGTGCACAGCCCGTTCCGGCAGCCCACCCCCGAGTACTGTGCCGCGCATTCACAGGTATAGCTCCTTACTGTGTAATAACTATCATTATGTCTAACCACCCCGTGATTTTAGTTTTGCATTATGTACAGTGTACTTTTGAATAACAACTTTTATTTCCACAAATCGTATCTCTAATCTCCAAAACGCCTTATGCTAGAAAAAGTACTGACACATCTGAATTGAACCGTAGTGATTGATGAGGCCTTCATTTTGAAAGAAGAGCTGACGTAGCTATTGACGCTATCGGCCCTACGTGATCGGCGCGCTCAACCAAGTCGCGGGATGGCACCACCTGCACCTAATTTATTACAAGTGGGTGCCACGTCGCCGGGAGAGCACATTTTCAATGAACGCAATTTGCATTTCCCGATTGCCCTTCACCCAACGAGGCTATAAAAAATAAAAAAGATATTGCCAAGCATCGGTAACAAATTTTCCTCCGGTTTGTGACGTTCGGATCATAAATCGAATGATTCATGAAACCGCCAATACAGGTATTACGGCGGAGACAAATTTCATATTTTGTAAGCTTTGCCCCGTACGACCTTGAAGCCGTGTTTATTATTGGTGATCCCTCGGGAACGTGACTGGAATGAGGAGGCAGGAAATTTGGTAGCTGACTGGTGGAAACAACGATATTGAAGATAGTGAAAGGAAACAGGTTGGCTGCCGAAGCGTACATTGATTAAGCCAATTATGTCAGGCGGCGCCGTTTAAATGAACGGTAATGATGTTCTCTTGTTTGTTTAACATGGTTCTTTTTAATTGTACATTCAATTTAGCTGAAAAGCGTATTATTGTAACTTACTATTATTAGACCCAATAGTTTTCGGTCGCTTCAAACGACATCTATGCATTCTAATTAAGTATACTGTTACATTATAGATTATGATCTAATATCGCGACGCAGTTTCCGTACATTCTTCATTTCCATATAAAATATGCATGATGATGATCTTTAATGAAACTCCGATAATATAAGTAGTATTTATGCAATTGGATGCATTTAAAGCAAAGATTACATTACATTACCATGGTGTTTTATCATAAATAATTTTGATACATCATTTGTATTTAAAGGGTGGCCACCAGTTAAGGTTTTGGTGCTACATATATCTTCATAATGTGGTACCATAAGTATACACCAGATGCGTATGATTGATGGCTACTTGGCACATAATGTGGAGTGGCCGATATATCCAGCAAATAGCTAGGATAAGAGTGAGAAAAAATACACAAATTTATTTTTTTAGGGGGACTATGTTTCGGCACTTGCCATAGAAAAAAGGAACGGAATTAAATCGAGGTATGAGAGTCCCCAAGCGAAATTAATGCCTTTTTTACTTTTTCACACATACGTAAGCGTGTGTGACAAACGGAAGTGTAAAACCAAAATTGCTTTTCAGGGAATACGTAGAAGCGCTACAGTCGCCTCCCAAAATGTGGTGTCAAGCTGGCGAAGTTAAAATATTTAAATATTAAGAAGGTAAAACGGAAAGTTCCCAGGACTACGTTGGATTTGGTCGTTAAACGTAACTCGTGTGTAACTGTTGCTTAAATGAGTTTGATTTTGGTTGTACTAACTTTGTTCATCCTTTTAGTTTGTCCCCAATTCCGATTAGAGCTTTTGTGGCTACATTACATTCACAATAGGTTTCTCTGAAAGATTTATGATAATTTTATACAAATTTGGTGCTACATAAAACTTATACGGAACTAAATTGTCTGTGTGTTGAAAGATTTAGAACACACAATAGTCACCTAGGCATTCCATCCTGAGGGTCTGAGAGCGACATAAGAATCACAAACAGAACATTGGACTTGTAACTTTGTACCTAGTCGGCTGGCCTACTGTTACTAGGCTAATTTGAAGACAATAGTGGCTCTCAGTAGCCCCCCAATCATAGATACTGATTAGTTCAGTATTATCATTTCAGCACATTCTACGTACACAAACGGGTATTATGAATTTCATTAATTAATTACCAACTATTGCAAATTTGGCGAATCAGCTTTAGATAATAAATGAAAGGTCTTTTTTTCAGCTTTGCAGCTATCGCTCGTACTCGTTTGTACAGATAATTTAAATTCTTTTTAAATTTGATTTGGCCCTTTCAGTTAAACGGTTGTTCGCTGTGATCTTCATTTTTTAATCTTTCCGATTGAAAGCAAATCAGACGATCGGTTAGGCGTCAGCACCTAACTTCAATTTTCCTGAGTATTTTCGCTAAGTGTGGAAGAACGAGCTTTTGCAGAATCATTATTTATAACTAAGTGATTTTTAAGGAAAAGCTAACAAATATTATTATGGTACGAGCCGTATTCGCAAGATGCTTACTTTTTTAACTTGTTTATTGTTGTAAGTCTGTGTGATACTAAAACGGTCTCAAAATAGAGAAACGTTCGCCTTGTTGCTGTTGGATGTGCCGGCTTTCAATCCTGGGTCCCCGGATGATTCTTCCAAAGCCGGAAACACTTGTTCGGGGTCTGGATGTAATTTGTGGTCGTGAATATTGTTTTTATATAGTGGCATAAAAAAATCATTTCCAATAATACATTTGCCTTGGAGCATTTATTAAAATACATCTTAAATAATTTCCCTTTAACCTTTCATCTGTCATTTGCTTTTCCATCTACAATGTTAATCTGAAAATGTTTACTCAGAATAAAATGTACTATCGAAGTGTACACGAACTTGGTGTTACTCCCCTTAAATTACAGAGCGAAATAACCTCGAGATTCCATTACATACAAAATTAATTCGGCCTTTTTACAAAACGGAATAGCGAGCCGTCAGAAAAAGGTATTCGTTAACAAATTACAGTTCTCGACGTAGGGTCAGTAAATGTACGAGGGATTCCTAGGCTAGGTGAAAATTTAATGCGACCGTATGCCTTCTCTTGGGAAATTAAAAATCTGCGAGTTGACGTCCGTTATTGGGTAACACTTCCCTTGTTTAAATGGGGTTTCAATGATTTTCCATTGTTTTGAAAACAGAACTTACGTAGAACCTTGTCATATTACCCTCTATGCTTTCTATTATTTGTTACAGAACACCACTATCTGATTTTGTGGTAAATATTATCATGCTCATTTTTAGACTCATGGCAGTGGTAGGGTAGCGTGTGTTTCGGGTAGTGCTCGTCCCAGCAATATGGTTTAGGATGGCGAGGATGGCGATATTCTATTGTTTTTAAAAAAAAACAGAACTTACGTAGAACCTTGTCATATTACGCTCTATGCTTTCTATTATTTGTTACAGAACACCACTATCTGATATTGTGGTAAATATTATCATGTTCATTTTTAGACTCATGGCAGCGTGTGTTTTGGGTATTGCTCTTCCCAGCAATATGGTTGATGATGGCGATGGCATCCACATCATGCTTGTGAACAGGTGCCGTTGGCTCGTTGAAGTTACTATTATTGACTAGATGTTGCTGATGTTTAGCCCTTTACGACACCCCTGGCGTGTAGCTAAAATGGTGATCTAAAAAAATAAAACTACAGAGTTTCTTAACGGCACTTCGCTGTAGAGCTGCCGGTGGTAAATGATAATATTTGAAATGTCTAATATTTTTGACTTGTTAAAAGCCGTCTAGAGAGCCTATTTTATTAAATGAATTTTGATTTATTCATATTCATTGTAGTTCACAACTGCATAATGTTTGTTTATTTATTCCTGTGCTATAAAGTTTCGTCAATCATCTAGAAAGACATGGACGATGCTATATCTTTTAGCGATTACCAAGTTTGGAATATTTCGAATTCAGTGACTGTTAAATGAAAACAAATGGCGTCTGTTGATACTTTGATCTCTTAAACCCTCATTGCAATTAAAATGTATAATTTTAAGCCAAGAGATTTCTGCGGTTTCGAATATAATTAAATGAAAATTTACGCAAGATTGCCTAAAGTTTACTTTTGTGACGTTTTATTGTTCTGTTAAATTATTTTCCTATCTTGTTGTAGGTACACCAAGAAATTTATCAGAACTTCATAATTTGTAAGTAGGACGCAATGAAACCATACTTTGACTTGATACAATATCACGAAAGTAGCATATTGAAATAGGCCGATCATGAAAATGGACAGTTATTAAACCGTCACAAAATCTGTGAAGCTTCGGACTCGTCTGTCAGATAGTTCTCAGTAGATTCAAATAAATATTTCAAGAGCTACTACTACAGACACAGTTGGGCCTCCTCCCATCACAGGAAGGGTCATTAGCCTACTGTGCCACGCTGGCTAGACTGTGCCAACGCACAGGGTTTCGTATCAAGTTTTCTTCAGAGGCTAGGTTTATCATTTCATGTAAGGCTTTTGCCAGCTCTTACGACACTCTCAGGATAAAATGGGGTGTCGACACTATCCTTCCTTCCTTGGACATTTCACACAACGCCATCCCAAGCTAAGCAGCTTAATGCTTGTGTTATGGTAACGAGATGGATGATAAACTACTTACATACATTTTTTTTTGTAAATATATATTATAGATAGATAACACCCAGACCCGGAACAAATACTTGTAGGTCGTACAAATATTTGTTCCATGCGGGAATCGAACCCGCGATATTCTAAATCGGTCACCACACGGAGGAGCTACAATTAGAGACGTATTACGTACATGAGGTTGATGAAGTATTCTCTACTAGACTAGTAGATAGTCTATAAAATAAAATAAGAAGTATATTTTCGGTCAGATAAAATAAAAACTTTCTACATCCCAAGCCAAGATTTCAGATTTGCTGATATATGGCGACATTATATCTCTTAATAGCTTATAATAACGCATCATTAAAGTTCGCTTTCCTTCAAGAAGCCAATCTCGTGACTGTAATGTGTAAATAAGTTTTCATACAATGTTAACATATTATACATAGTTGCCATCGTTATTATTTCATTTCAGCCTTTTTTTTGTTTCTTTTAATTCTAAAATAATCTGTGTGGTGATGGATTTAGAATACATAGTGTCACCTACCGATACCTTCCTAAGGGTGTCGTAAGAGGCGACTAAACCACCTCGCCGCAAGACAATAAAAACTTGATACAAACCCTATGCCAACCAGTCTTGCCAGCGTGGCACAGCAGGCTAATTTCCCTCCATGTATTTGTAGGAGGAGCTACTCAGTAGTAGGCAATTTATGGACTGAAATGATTCGTACTAATCAAAATTTTGTTTGTGGTTTGAGGACACGCTGCACTCCTTTCAAAAAAAAAGTCTGTATCATTATTCCAATTTCTACCGCCTTTTATTTTACCAGTCTTGTTATGTTCCCCGATGAAACGTCCGTTATCTTAAAAACATCTTTCCCATTTTGGTCACGATTTCCATTTTGTTGCCCATTTATTTGTTGTGTTATTAAGATGTAAGTCTCTAGATGTTTATGAAACATATTTACATACTACCACTGCAGTTATGCAGCCTCGTTGGTCTAGTGGTTAGATGTGACGCCTTTGGATCAACGGGTCCCGGGTTCGATTCCGGGGTCGGGCAAGTGTCTTTGTCTAAACCAGAGGCACTGGCTCGGAGTCTGGGTGTCATTTCTATCTATAATATGTATGTATTTACAAAAAAAAAATGTATATAAGTAGTTTATCATCCATCTCGTTACCATAACACAAGCATTAAGTTGCTTAACTTGGGACGAGATGGCGTTGTGTGAAATGTCCAAGGATATTTATTTATTTATGTGGATTTTCAGACTGAAGTAATAAACTGATTCAGTTATTATGTCTTCCTTTTTATGTCGTGCCCTGGATGTTTCGTTCTCTCTGAAATGGTATTGCATTTAAAGGTGTATATGTATTAGGTACTGAAGGCCGTTGCTGAATACATGATAGAACGCCACAAATTGCAGTCTCGGTAAGCAAAATGTACCAAATGACGCCCACGGACCACGTGACCTTTCCGCTGCACTATCCTTTGAGTGCAGTGGAAAGCTGATTGATTACCACTCAACACATACACCTTCAAGATAAAATCTGCAATTCAAATGTTTAGAACATTGTCGAAGTTTTCCGATTGAAATACATTTGGGTAAAAGTAGTACGAAAAATTTGGAAAGAAATCGCTTAATACGATAAAACGCCCATTGTGCATTACTTTTTATAGTCATACTAGCAAATCCAGCCACGCTTTGCTATGGCCAAGGTTTTTATTATATTACTTTTAACATTAACATTCATTAACTTCTAACACAGCGTCATCAATTGAATCTCAATCCAGTCAACGGATTTCGCCATCTGTTAGAATAGCTTAGAGCTAACGTATAATTGTGACTGTCAAATAATAGACATATAATTTGCAAATAATATTGCAACTCTATATTGATATGTGATCTGTCGAATTGTATCAAACTGCACACGGCGTGCAAGTTTATAAATTTCGGTTAAGTAATTTACGTACGACGCGTAATAAATATATACCTATTAAGATTTTATGCAATGCAATGTCTGTGTATAAAATAGTCTTGTAAATAGTAATATTAACTTGGACGATTATTTCCATAAGATAGGCAAAGTGTGATTCTATAATATTATGAATATACAAAAGTGCTTACACATAGTTGAATTCTTGGAAGTTCTCTGAGTAATTATTCACCCAAGTTATAATTATTTTGGAAGGTAACATACCAATGGAATACGAGGGTGAATCAAAAAATTCTTGGAATCAATATTAAAAAATGCAAAGATTTAAATAATAATATTTTATTTTTCTACATAATCTCCCTCCAATGCAATGCATTTAGAATAACGCGTTTCTAACTTCCTTATTCCTTGTGAAAAAAAATTATTTTCTTGACTCTCGAAAAAGTCCTCTACGGCAGCTATAACCGCGTCATTATCGTGAAATTTTGTTCCACGAATTTCCTCTTTTAATTTTGGAAATAAGTGAAAATCACTTGGGGCTAAGTCCGGAGAATATGGTGGGTGGTCAAGGAGATTGAAGCCAGCACAGCGGATTGCGTTGAGCGCAACTTCCGATCGATGGGCAGGAGCGTTATCTTGAAGGAACAACACGCCCAACGACAGTTTTCCACGACGTTTTTCTTTAATCGCTTCACGCACTTTCGGGATTAAATTTGCATAATAGGGTCCAGTTATCGTCTGGCCTTTTGGCATGTAATCAATAAAAAGGATTCCTTCACTATCCCAGAACACAGAGGCCATAACTTTGCCAGCGGAAGGAGCAACTCGAAATTTCTTAATGGATGGAGAGGATGGTCGTTTCCAAGACATGCTTTGTCTTTTAGTTTCAGGATCAAAATGGTGGACCCACGTTTCATCCATGGTGACAAGACGACGGCAAAAAATATCCGAATCACGCTGGAACATTTCGAGATTACGCTTGGAAATTTCCAAACGTCGCTTTTTGTTTTCGTCGGTTAACATTCGTGGCACCCATCTTGCAGACACTTTTTTGAACCCCAGTGAATCAATTAAAATGGATTGAACGCTACCAAAAGATATCTTTAGGATCTCAGCTATATGTTTTATAGTCATTCTTCTGTCTTCCAAAACCAGATTCTCAACCTTTTTGACATTTTCTTCTGTAACGGAGGTTGAAGGCCGCCCAGAACGCGGGTCATCTTTACAGCTTGATCTACCTCTTTTAAATTCAGCCACCCAGTACGCAACCGTAGAATAGGGTACAGCATCACCCCCTAATGTCTGCTGAATGTCCAAAAAAATTTCCTTCGTAGACATTTTTTTCAAACTGAGATATTTTATCACCGCACGTAACTCACTTTTATCCATAATTTTGACTTTTTAGCAACTCGTTGCACAAAAAAATTTATTACATGCGAACGAACTGACAAAAACAAGTGACAGTCTGCATAAATATAGTGTGATAGACACTCTTTAATTTGAATATCGAACTTGATCCAAAAATGTTTCATATATATGCAATTCTAAGAACTTTTTGATTCACCCTGGTATTTAGTGCCGATTACGACGGGGTTCGACCCTTATAACGATATGAATGAAAATTAATGATCCTTGAACTGACTGGGGCTGACCGAGAGTGTAACTACAGTGATAACGGGTTATTCCAATTATTATAGACCACATGGACCGGTATGGCAACATTCAAAGCATTCATTCTCACTTGGCTTAATGTTGGTGTCCTTATGTTATTTGGCGGGGTATGGGTCTCTTTCTCCTGAAAATTATTACATCTGACGCAGTTACGATCAGTTCCTTTCTATTGTGTAGAAATTAACCCATTTAATTTTGTTGGTACAAATAGCGATTAACTGCCTTTTCTATTTAAGGTAAAATTCATTATGTGCCTAAAGCAATATCTGTATTACGCTGAATATAAAAAGCTCAATTTTAGCGGGACATTAGATCTTTTCAATAGGAAGGAATTATTATTAAAGGACATCAAAAAAATAAACGGCAATGCGAATGTAAACCGCACTTCTTTTTAAACATATAATACTCCATTTCTATTTAGAGCAAACATTCTCTCTGTAGAAACTTTACAACACGAGCGGAATAAACCAAAGTAGACAGAGAAGAAAACTTTTAATCACTACACTCATATCAAGATACTCAATCGAATGTGTTTGTGTCCTTTATTTTTTTGGATACATATGTGATTTATGGTTTTTAAGTTTCACAAGAATGTGAGTTCATGAATTCATTTGATAGTATTTAGAATTCCCTGCAGGTGTAAACCTTTAAAGTAACAACGAGGAGGACATTGATTGAAATTGTATTTAATCACTACAGTTATTAAATACAATTTCAAATACAAATTCTATTCTTCAAGTCTACAAACTACAAATTATAAATACAGTTATGATTTGTAGTTTGTAGACTTTCCTTTATAAATTCAGTAATCTCCTTGCAGAAAAACACATAATCTGAAACACAAGCAACGTACATGCTTGACATGAAGCCAACGATTCTTTGCAGATATAGCGATCTAAATTCTTCATTTCATTTATGTAATATTGATTCTCGTTATCTAAATATACATAACTAAAAGGTGACTGACTGACTGACATAGTGATCTATCAACGCACAGCCCAAACCACTGGACGGATCGGGCTGAAATTTGGCATGCAGGTAGATGTTATGACGTAGGCATCCGCTAAGAAAGGATTTTGATTAATTCTACCCCCAAGGGGATAAAATAGGGGATGAAATTTTGTATGGAACTTTGTCAATTTTAAACGGATCGGACTGAGACTTTGCATGCATAAAGCTACTATGTACTATGTAAAGCCGCAAAAACTATACCTAATTAATAATAATACTTCTTAACGCGAGCGAAGCCGCGGGCAAAAGCTAGTTATTACATAAAATATTAATATTAACCGCTATAATGTCACGCCCTTATTCCTAGGGCGCCCTTTCTGTCACTTTTATCTCCTCACTTGTCAGCAATATTTGACATACCCCATTATTTTGTAATATGTCTTACCCGAACGAAATAAAAGTTCGGCCATATACACGTGATACGAAATAAAAGAGCAATCTCCTCGTTATCTAAAATTCATACACAAAAGCAATAAAACTGGTAACATCAATATAGGCCTTGATTGTTTCTGATTGTTGGTAGGGCTAGCCCACTGGTAAATCATAAAATACCTTTTAGAAGCGTTTTAGTACGGTTTGTTATTTGATTTTATTTTTATTGGCATGTAATCTTCCTTGAAACTATGGTTGTACTGGGAGAGAAATTATATGGAAAAAATCAATATTATCACGATTCTAGATATTTAGAGTTAAACAAAAAGGAAAGACAACTGTCATCTAGTTTCCCCCGTGACCACGACTGCTGCAAAGCTTTTGAAATGTCGGGAATTAAATAATTTAGGATACACTCAATAAACCCGTTAAAAAGTGTTCAATTTACACAATATTAAGATTTTAGAGGTTTTCTCTATTGTTAATTAGCCCACTACAGTCACGTTGGATGTAGGCCTCCCTTAATGGTCGCAATAGCGTAAGGTCTCCAGCTTGGAGAATCTTTTGTTATTAAACAAATTATAATGCTATAAGCTACAACCTGGCATCTTCTGGACCAGTATAATTGATGCTTGGCTTTTCTATTGGCATTTATTACTCGATTTTCAGTATAAATCTAATTAACACCTATGGATTGCGAATCCTTTGGATCACGGGTCCCTGGTCTTTGTGTAAACTACGCAAAGAACCCAGGACGTCTTAAAAAAACTATTACGATATAATTTGGTAAACGGTGGAATTTAATAACGTTTTATACAAAAAAAAACCATTAGTTATAACCCTAACTGTACACATTTGATTGCACCGCGATCGCTTGTTTGATCGTTGAAGACAAATTTTGATTGAACAATGTTCGGCATGGCAATACGCACTTTATTTTGTTTGATCACAATCAGTGTTGCGCTGTGTGGAAAACTGCTGCATGAACACAATTATGTGAAAGAAGGGCGTAAGTTAAATAAATTAATAAGTTAATGATTCTCGTAAAGTATGTCAGTGTGTCAAGGCAGCAAATGCAAGTACTTTGTCTCTTTGCGTCGTATTCCTAAGGATTGAGGGCTGTGACCAACATTTAGCATCACTTTCACTCTTATGATGTTCTTCCATCTGATCCTGTCTCTGGGGGTGTCGAGCGCATTGTGTACTGTAAAGTTGAGAGTACGAGTAGTGCGGATTTGATCGGACCAACGTGTAGGGCTGCGTCCTCGATGTCGTTTTCCATCCAGTTTTCCGATCACAATGAGCCTTTCCAGGTAGTCACTGCTCTTTCCTTGCAATGTTACCGAAGTATTCGAGGACTCTGCTTAGAAGTTCGGAAGACAACCGCGAGGGAATCTTGAGCTCGCGCAATATGGAGACGCTTGTCCGAAATGCTGTCGACGGAATGTGAAGGACCTTTCTCCAGCATCAGATTTCAAAGGTGTCTGAAAGTTTCATAGTCCAGGTTTCAGCGCCATATGCCAAGGTTGAGAACACCAGAGACCGCACCAGTTTGGTCTTGATATTTTTCGAGATGTTACGATCTCTCCACACTTTCTCAAATTGAGACATGACGCTCTTAGCCATGCCAATGCGTCTGCGTACTTCTCTCTCGCACGAACCGTTATTATTGATGTTGGAACTCAGGTAGATGAAACTGACGCAGGTTCGTCTGATAATGTACTGACCGTATGCATTGAAAGGATTAGGCGATACAATGCCACCTTGGCGTAATCCTTGGTTAAAATAGAAGGTTTGGAGGTTGTATTATCCATTATTACGACTCCCCGGCTTGAGTGATACAGACAGGGTGTGTAGTAGAGCGATTAGATGATCTGGTACACCAAGTTCATGTAGTACTTTCATGTAGTACCGCAAACAGTTCCGCTAACACAGGCTTTGCTGTAGTCAACAAAACGGCGTATCATCGGCGTGTCGAACTCCTAACCCTTCTCAATGAGCTGCCTGATATTGAGAATCTGTTCCTGTAGTTCCTTTGCTCTTCAAAAAACCCCGCTTGCTCCTGCGGAATCTGCTAATCCAGGTACTATGGGATGCGATTGTTCAGGATGAATCATGGGTTCCAGAACTAGATCCTTCAAACCGGTATAGCTGTTGTTGATGAGTGAGGATCTCTGTACAGTTGCTCACAATACGCACGCCATCTCTCGGCAACGCGATCAAGCCCATGTAGTACCGTGTGAACTGAACTTCAAACCTAACCTAACTTTCTTGAAAAGATCCGCAGTTTGTACCTTGCTTGTTGGAATGTCGCTCAATAGCGATATTGATGCTGTCAATGAAATTGTTCTTATCGCGGCGACAACTGACTTGGATGGCTCTGCTAAGCTCAGAGGACTCGGAACTTCTTTCGCGATCTTGCTGGCTCCTGGCTTTCAAGTCTTTCCTGCGCTGTGTTGACTGTTAGTACAGAATGGGTAGGTCTTCCTCCACATCAACCCTCCTCCTTTTTCATACAGGCTTGGGACCTACAACGGCGGAGTTAACAAAACAAGAAAAGCTATAGGTGAATCGTTTCTGGGGAAAAAATGACGTAGGCGTTTGAAATAGCCTCCAAGCGTCCTTTGAAATAGAATAGAATAATTGAGTTTGCCATAAAGGTTTTTTTTCACCAGAAAGTAAACTCTCGCTTTATATTACCGTCCAATCTAAGAAAACACCCAACCAGATCGTTATCTCATTATTTTCTACAAAATGGAACGAATATTCGATATTCTAATGCATGATATTCACAAACCATTCTGCAACACAGAAGTACTTAAAATTCACTCCGAGATTTGTATTACAATAGCTTCGCAGCAATTTGCATTTTGCATATTATTCTCCTACGTAAAATTCAAATGCATGTGCTTCGAATATAAGATGCGAGCTTTGAAACATAGAATCTGTCCACGAGGTTCCGTATTGATGTCATATTTTTTTATGTATTATTATCTGTTATATGCCAAATAAATATATTATAGTACCAGTGAATGTAATGTTACATTTTTCAGAGGCTAAATTTGGTTGTGTAAAATATAACGGTCATTCATAGGTGATTTCTTCTCGGATCTAGAATCCGATAAAAGCTATAGATTCTTTTTCAACTGATAAGATCGGCATCATCATTATTTCAGTAAAAGAGTACACCTGCTGAATAAAGGCCTCCCAAAAAATCTAACAGCGACGGTTCATGAACCATCATATTCATTAGATTCTGGCAACCCTAACCAGACATAAAAACTCTTAACGTCACCATAACAATTCTTGTTTTCAGGTCAATTAGACGGCCCTTTTCCGTCTAGCCTAAAAAACATGCCATACTACTGTTATCAGGTGCCTCTGAAAGGTCCATGTAATGGCATGTACGAGGTTTGGTTCTTTGATGTTATAAGACGGCAGTGTATGAAAATGTTCTACTCTGGTTGCGGAGGCAACGAAAACAGATTCACCAGCAAACAGGCTTGCAATATGCATTGCGAAACGAAGAGAAGAATATAGTAAATAGATGTTTATAAATAAACGCTGATACGTATTTTTATTCATATTCCTTTTAGTCCAGCTAAATCTCATCGTCATCAGGCCGCTTAGATTTCTTCTAAAGCCGTAGATAGCGCCATAGCACCCTGTCATCGCTTGTCGCATACAACTGCCGTCCGCAACCTCTAGATTTTCACTCCATCTAGCACAAAGGTGTCCTATTCGGGGATTCCGGACACCCCTGCTCTAACAATAGGGCGGATGAGTGCACTATGCGCTCTGTCCCAAAAACATGTAAGTTTTGAATAGTCACTCCCTGTCTCCGACACTGTCAAACGAGCCAGCATATGGCCGATGGTACTCTTTAGTCTCTGTGGTCGATTTTAGTAGATAACCGAGGCGCTTACCATCTCTTCGCCCCATGTGTTCCACATGCACCAGACCTTTGCCGCCAGCTGTATTTCCTATCCTATTACCTATCAATGTATTTCTTTATATGATCAAAAAGGCATAAAATATTTGTTATACTTTTGTATTCGAATTCTCTCTAAAGTCTAAAAATACTTCAACTTTTTCTTGTTCTCTCTTTAGATCTTTTTATTCTACTGGTTGGTTATATTTGAATAGCCTATGGAGCGGGCGAGACAATTTTCAAAGAAGTCACTGCTAACCCCGTCCTTACTTGGAACGATTTATTAAGCGACCTGATTCAAAGTCTTCAATAACTTCGCTTCTTGATAAATTATTCCAATTAAATTTCATGTTTGTGAACGCTTAAGTTTGAAGAGTTTTGTATTGATATTCATACCTGTTCCGATTGTAGGGGCTAAATTCGTTCAAGTATGTTTTTACTGTATTAGAATTCAACATCATTTTTCGTCAGACATTCATTGAAAATCATTGAAAGTAATAATGTGCGGAAATAATCTTATGTAAGACGGTTTTTTAATTTGTTGGGTTAATCATATTATATCTTTATACACTCGAGAGCAATGAATCCGGGTCACTTAAAGAATCCTAAAAATCTCGGAAACTAAAAATGCTAGGTTAATGCAATAAATCGTATTTAATAGACAATGTAATACTCCTTAAATGAAGGTATTAAAACTTCTTAGTTATTGTAAAGTTATATCATAAAAAAATCAAACTTGAACTTTCGAAGATGGAACTACGAAATTACAGCATTTGGTTTTGCTTTTGTTTGTAATCTGTCATTTATGTGGGTACATAAACCATGTTGATAGTGCTCTATGTTCATTATTCAAGCTGAAATTATGTCGCTTACGCCTGAAGAATGCACCAGAATACTTACAATGCTGGAACCGGCCGGAGTCAGCGCGATACAGCCAGGACTGTCGGTGTGTCGCTGTCAACAGTACAAAGAGTTCTCCGACGTTACGAAGAAACTGGTTCTAACCTACGCAGACCAGGAACGGGCAGAACCAGGTGTACCACAGCACGAGAAGACCGATACTTGGTGAACACCATGCTTCGAAATCGCTTTCTCACAGGAACTGAACTCACAAATCAGTTTCGACGCCTCGGAGGAAGTAACCCAAGTGCATGGACAATAAGACGTCGGCTTGCTGAATCTAACTTAAAACCCCTTAGACCTGCAAACGGCCCTAAACTGGAGCGTGGGCATCGTATTTCAAGACTAAGATATGCCCAGAGCCACGTAAATTGGAGTATTGAAGATTGGTCAAAAGTTATGTTCTCCGACGAATCAAAATTTATGCTCTACAAGCACGATGGAAGACACAGAGTGTATCGAAGACCAGGGGAAAGATTCAAGCAAGCATGCATCGAAGAAAAAGTAGCCTACGGTGGTGGGTCTGTACTTATGTGGGCCGGAATTTCTTCTGAAAGTCGCACAGAGCTGGTGATCATAGAAAACGGCTCTTTAACTAGCGTAAGATATGTGGAAGAAATCCTCAATTATCACGTTGGTCCATTTATGGTCAATTTAGGTGAGGATGCTATATTTATGCATGACAATGCCCGACCTCATACAGGTAGGATTGTGAATGACTACCTTCAAGAGATGAACATTACTCGTATCGATTGGCCAGCGCGCAGCCCGGATATCAACCCGATCGAGCATGCTTGGGACGAGCTAGGCAGATGCGTAAAACAACGAAACCCTCCCCCAATCACGCTTCGTGAGCTCAAAATTGCTCTCACAGAGGAATGGGAGAATATTCCCCAAAATCGTATAAGGAACTTGGTGTACAGCATGCCAAACCGCGTAAACGCAGTAATGGAAGCACGAGGAGGCAATACGAAGTAATAAAATTAAAGAAAATCGTAATAAAGTTCAAAAATTTCATGTTTCCTATTTTTGTTTTAAGGAGAGATCAGCAGTTTTTTTCTTTATGTAATTTTGTGTTAATAAAATGTATGGTGACTCATATTTTTTTTACTTTCATTTAAGGAGTGTTACATTGTCTTTTAAATACAATTTATTGCATTAACCTATCATTTTTAGTTTCCTAGATTTTTAACATTCTTTAAGTGACCCGGATTTATTGCTCTCGAGTGTACTAATTCAAAACTTTTTTTAAATAAGTAGCGGCCCGTCCCGGCCTCGCACGGGTGGTCAATTGTTTTTTATTTTTTTCTTGAAATTAAAATAGCTTACATTAATCAATGATTATGTAGCATTCAAATGGTTAAAATCGGTCCAGTATTTGTTATTTGCATTGCCAATTACAAACATACAAATTTTCCTCCTTTAAAATATTAGTATAGATTCATAATTACTCACAAGAACGATGTGAAAGTGTGGCCACTATTTATAGTGGAATTCATACTACCTTTATAGTACTAATAGGTAATAGCAATTGTACGTACTTGTATGTACGATTTTTTAACACACAAAATCGCTTATATGTGTACTTATAGCATAAGCATACAGAGTTTCGTCGTCTGAAGAGTTTGGTATTAGTTGTTTATTTCGTGTCTCGTATTCAACTTAACGTTCGGGAAGCTGCGAAAGATCTTCTCGTCCACAATACTGCAGTGTCTGAAGACAAAAGTCTTCAACCAATGTGTGTTGCCAGTGATGACATATGGAACAGAGACGTGGTCGCTCACTATGGGCCCCATCAGAAGGCTCAAAGTCACCCAAAGGGTAATGGAGAGGGCTATGCTCAGAGTTTCCCTGCGAGATCGAATCAGAAATGAGGAGATACGCAGGAAAACCAGGGTAACCGACATAGCCCACCGGATTTCCAAACTTAAGGGGCAGTGGGCAGGGCACATAGTTCGCAGGACCGACGCCCGATGGGGCAGAAAAGTCCTCGAGTGGCGACCGCGTTCCGGAAGGCGCATGCTGGTAGGCCTCCCACACGGTGGACCGACGACCTGGTTAAGGTCGCCCGAAAGCAGTGGATGCGGGCGGCCCAGGACCGGCCTTTGTGGAGATCCTTGGGGGAGGCCTATGTCCAGCTATGGACGTCTTTTGGCTGAAATGATGATGATGATGATGATTCAACTTTGTGATGTGCGCTTTAAGTATGATCAGCTCTTGGAGTTTTATAAGGGATTGTTAAGAACCACGTCACAGACATAACTAGCGGGGAGCGCGGGGGCCGGCCGCGATCTCACCTCAATACAAACGACCAACCATTTTTTAAACACATACTCAAGACAGCGCTGCGACGGGTCGTCGTCACTCAATCAAGCGCATCGAAGAAATTAATTGAAGAATCCAATCAAGTAATCATAGCACTTATCGCGAACAAAAATGATCCTTCTGACCGGATTATCCAGAACCAGCTAAATCACATCCAGTCTATCCAAAGACCCGTCGGGCAAGATACAAGGAGTGCATCAACTGAGTGAGCTTGTTCCAATTTTTTCCCATATTCCCTAATTTAATTCAATTTGTATACATATTATCCAGTCCTTCTTTTTTCGCAATTACCGAATCGATATTCAAAGTTATAAAACGTCTCATTTGTTTACGACATAAAAGTGTGCAATTTTGATGCATTGGAATTTAGTCATAGATCGTAGCGATAAGGATCGGCCGGCCGGCTTAGTTTCTTTTGTATGAACTTTTGCGAGCGTCATTAACGTAAACAAGTGACTCTTATTGGCGAAGTAACAAGGTTCAATTTAATCAGCTTAGGATTTATTCTACATACGACGTTATTAGCCTAACAAGTACTTACCTTTGTTTGTTCCGAACGGTTTGCATTCGAACTTTTGCGTACCTATTTAGGGTTTGCGTTTAATTTCGGTCAACTTTATTGAATTCACGCTGTTTCCACCAGCCGTCAAGATGTCGGAAACTATTAAGGATCTCACAAAGAAAAGAGCCTCAATCAAAGGCCGATTAACTATGTTTATAAATTACGTTAATTCATTAAAAGGCAAACTATCTCCTACTCAGAACACCGAGCTCGAATTGCGTATTACTAAAACGGAACAACTTCTCGATCAATTTAATAATATCCAAAGCCAAGTAGAATTTCTATCAGATTCCGACGACGATGTTTTAGCAGAAAGAGAAGACTTTGAGAACCAATATTACGCAATTCTAGCAACGGCCAAACAATTTTATAAAATCAGTACATCCACGTCGATTGACGGTTCTGACGACGACGATGTTCAATCTTGTGTTACGGTCGAATCGCAAGCTCATACATCGGGAGTGGTGAAGCAGAGAAAGACTCGCAGCAGTGTGCGCCTTCCCACTATACAGATTCCGAAATTTAATGGCCAATACGAGGATTTCCTTGAATTTCGTGATACATACACCTCTCTCATCCATGAAAATCCAGAAATCAGCGACATACAGAAATTTCATTATTTACGCTCGTCTTTGGAGGGAAGCGCCGCTCAGGTAATTCAATCAATTGGGTTTTCATCCTCTAATTACAAAATAGCATGGGATTTATTGTGCGATCGGTACGATAATGAAAAACTTTTAGTACAAAATCATGTCCAATCATTATTCAGTGCGGTAACGATGAAACGTGAGTCGGCTGTTGCAATTCGTACAATTATTGATACGTTTTCTAAGAACTTACGATCATTACAAACTTTGGGTGAGCCGACTGAACAGTGGGACACATTAATAATTTATCTAATTAACCAAAAACTCGATTCTAAAACATCTAGGGAATGGGAAGAACGTAAAACAACTCTAAACAAAATAACACTCAAAGATATGATGACATTTTTGAAAAACAAAGCCGATTTACTCGAAACAATTCATTTAAACAATTACACAGATACGCGTAAACAAAAATCAGAAAACATAAAGGGTTTATTTACATACACAAATACAAACACAAAATGTCCTCTATGCAACCAGATGCATAGAATATACAAATGCGAAACATTTTTAAAACAATCTGCTAATGAGAGGGCAGAATCTGTTAGTAGGCTCAAATTATGTATTAATTGCCTGCGGCCAGGTCATCAGGCTCGCGATTGCAGATTAGGTTCATGCACCAAGTGCACATCCAAGCATAACACACTTATACATCGGGACGTTCAAGCGCGACGCGACGTCCACTCACCAGTCGGTGAAGCCACTACGCTCTCAGTCCAGATGACGGAGCCAGTACTTCTCTCTACTGCAGTGATATACATCTCAGATGGCAACAACCAACGTCATGAGGCCAGAGCCGTTTTAGACTCAGGCAGCCAAGCATCATTTCTCACAGAGAGGTTATTAAACAAATTGAGCCTCAAATTCAAACCTACAAAAACATCAGTTTCCGGTATTAACAATACAGTTACACAGGTTCACAAACGCTGTGATACATACATTCATTCTAGAACTACTCCATACCAAGTTGACGTATCTTTTCTTGTTCTACCGAACATCACTAATTTATACAACAATCCAGTAAGCATACACAATTTAAACATTTCACCGCAAATTAAACTAGCGGATCCAGAATATTACAGTCCGTCCGATGTAGACATATTATTGGGCGCAGACATTTTTTGGGACTTGATAGAATCCAATCAAATACGTTTAGGCAAGAATTGTCCCATCTTGCAGCAAACAAAATTAGGTTACGTTATTTCCGGACCTACTAGTGGTCTCAGTCACAAAATTTATAATCAAACGAATCAATCAGTTTCATGCAATTTTCTACAAAACGACAGTAACGCAGAAATTCAAGAACAGTTAACTAGATTTTGGTCACTGGAAGAAACACCTCAGGTTTCTAAACCAGCCTATTCAGTCGAAGAGCGTTCTTGCGAACAGCATTTTGTAGAAAATTACAGGCGATTGCCAGATGGTAGATTTTCGGTAGCCATTCCTCTTAAGGAACCCGAATCTCGTCTAGGTGATTCATACAATCGCGCATTACATTGCTTCCTATCATTAGAACGTAGGTTGCAGAAACAACCAATGTTAAAGCAACTTTACACAGAATTCATGACTGAGTACAAAAATTTAGGTCATATGTCACTCGTTAAAGAGAAATCCGATCCATCTATACAGCGATCTCAGTTTCTCTCACACCACGGTGTTGCGAGATAGTCAAACAACAAAATTAAGAGCTGTTTTCAATGCAAGCGCTCCCACTACATCAGGTCTATCTTTAAATGACATCCAAATGGTCGGGCCTACCATACAAAGCGATCTTTTTTCTATTTTAATTAGGTTTCGACATTATTCATTCGTAATGACAGGAGATATCGAGAAGATGTACCGTCAAGTATTAATACATGAAAATCAGAGACACTTACAAAACATACTTTGGAGGGATAGTCCTACCAAAGATTTAGAAACATACAGGTTAAATACAATCACTTACGGCACCGCTTCAGCTCCGTTTCTTGCAGTTAGGTGTTTGAAGCAGATCGCGGCCGAGTGCAAGGACAGTCTTATAGCAGATATAATCACCAACGACTTTTACGTAGATGATCTTGTGACAGGCTCTCAATCAATTGATCAACTATTTTCGATTAAGACAAAAATTTGCGAAACTCTATCCAAGGCATGTTTCAATTTACGCAAAATCAAATCTAATATTCCCAATTTTGAATCCAATACAGAATCATGCGTTCCGTTAAATTTAGGGCAAACAACATCTTCTAAAACATTAGGTCTTGGATGGACACCTGCATCAGATACATTGTGTTTTCCTCATGAACTTTCTTTACCTGATAACCCGTCCAAACGGTCTATTTTGTCCACCATTGGACAAATTTTTGATCCGTTAGGGCTTCTTTCAGTGTTCGTTATTCAAGCAAAGGTCTTACTTCAAAAGCTTTGGCTACACAAAGTTTCATGGGACGATCCATTACCCAAGGAAATTGCACAACCGTGGAATAAATTTGCTTCCGACCTGCATTACCTAAAGGAACTATACATACCTCGTTGCGTTACTTGTGCAAATCCAAATACATTTGAAATCCATACGTTTTGTGATTCCTCCCAAGATGCATACGGAGCATGCATTTATCTTAGAAGTACTTCAAATGATGGTAAAATTGAAACACGCTTAGTCTGTGCAAAAAGTAAAGTCACTCCATTACGAGCAGTTACCATACCTCGACTTGAGCTATGCGGTGCAGTTACAGCTGCGCGCCTTACAGCCAAGATACTCGACGCTTTTAAACTACCTATACAAAGAGTCGTTCTGTGGACTGACTCGTCGATCGTTTTAGGTTGGTTACAAACGCAACCATCTAAGTTAAAGGTTTTCGTTAAGAATCGTGTTGCCGAAATACAAGAACTTACCCATACATTCGAATGGCGTCACGTTCCCACGCAGCAGAATCCAGCTGACCTGCTGACCAGAGGTGTCAATATGTCACAGATACATACCTTAGACTTATGGTGGACTGGTCCTTCGTTCCTACACAATTCAGAGTCATACTGGCCTAATAAACAGTTTTTTGAAGAAAGTGTTGACTTACCTGAAGTTGTCGCGCAGCTAGCTTCTTCTCCAGCACAGGATGCAGACATCATTGATGTCAGTCGTTTTTCTAAATTACTGAAACTAAAAAGAACATTAGCATTTGTACTACGGTTCATACACAACTGCAAAATACAAAACAAGCACAGTAAAACAACAGGACCCTTAAACACAATCGAATTAAACAAAGCTTTTAATGCATTATTAAAACAATCACAAATTCAATCATTTCCAGAATATACAAAACTAAAACATAAACAAACACTGTCACACAAGAATCACCTACTGTCGCTCACTCCATTCTTTGATTCAGAAACTAATCTTATTAGAGTCGGTGGACGATTACAAAACTCGAATTTCGACTTTGATAAGAAACATCCAGTTTTATTATCATGCAAAAATCCACTAACTAAACTCATATTTTTAGACGAGCATAACAGGTTATTTCATGCAGCACCACAACTTCTTTTATCGTCAATCAGACAACAGTTCTGGCCATTAGGTGGTCGGAACTTAGCAAGACAGATTGTACACAATTGCCTCAGGTGTTTCAGGATAAAATCACAAACTGTCAACCCCATTATGGGTCAGTTGCCTGAGCAGCGTCTCCACTCAGGCTATCCTTTTGATACAACCGGGGTCGACTACGCTGGGCCAATTTTTGCCGCCGATAGACGTGGTCGAGGATGCAAAATCATCAAGGTATACATTGCAGTTTTTGTTTGTTTCACCACGAAGGCCATTCATTTAGAATTAGTCACCGACTTGACGAAAGAATCATACATTGCTGCCTTACGCAGATTCATCGCTCGTCGTTCGAAACCATCAACCATTTTTTCCGACAATGGCACACAATTTGTCGGAGCCAAGAACGAAATTCACCAATTTTTAAAACATAACACGTCTGGTTTACGTGAAGACATGGCCAATGAAGGTATAGATTTACGGTTTATTCCCGCCTACACGCCTCATTATGGCGGTTTGTGGGAATCCAGCGTGAAATCGGTAAAGACCCATTTAACAAGAGTTTTAGGCAACGCGCGACTCTCTTTCGAAGAGATGTACACCACTTTGGTACAGATCGAATCAATTCTGAACTCTCGTCCACTAACACCCATTTCCCCTGATCCGAATGACCTCACTCCTCTCACTCCAGGTCATTTCCTAGTTGGACGGCCTCTGACAGCACTACCAAGCCCAAGTCTCATAGACGTCAACCCAAACAGACTTCAACGTTGGGAAAGAGTAGACCAACTCAAACAACATTTCTGGGTTCGATGGCATAAAGAATACGTTTCGGAGCTCCAGCAAAAGACAAAATGGAGGACATCTAAGGGTACGCTGGAAGAGGGAGCAATGATTCTGGTTAAGGACGACAATCTGCCACCTATGAAATGGTGCCTCGGAAGAATCAAACGACTGTATCCGGGCACTGATGGTGTGGCCCGAGTTGCAGACATCCAAACAAGCAAGGGTGTAATCAAGCGCGCCTTCAACAAGATATGTCCACTTCCGGTTGAAACCCCAGGTTTCCAACGTCGGGGGGCATGTTAAGAACCACGTCACAGACATAACTAGCGGGGAGCGCGGGGGCCGGCCGCGATCTCACCTCAATACAAACGACCAACCATTTTTTAAACACATACTCAAGACAGCGCTGCGACGGGTCGTCGTCACTCAATCAAGCGCATCGAAGAAATTAATTGAAGAATCCAATCAAGTAATCATAGCACTTATCGCGAACAGGGATCCTATGTAACAGAGGGCGTTATCGTTACACGCCCGATAACTTTAAATTGACGATAGGCGTTCACCAATAGCTTATTTAGCGCAGCTGTTGCTCTTGAAAGATGAGTTCTGACACTTTTGTGTGCTATATAACGTATAGAGGTGATCTGTGTTCAGTAGTTGGTAGACAGCTTGACTATATCCGAATGTTTACTACTACTACTCAGCCCACAAATGACCCACTGCTGAGTCGGGCCTCCTTACGTCACAGGCCACAGGGTTTCGTTTCAATTGTTTATTCGAAAGAATATTAGACGGTTCCACCGGTCAAATGTTGTGGTTTTAAATGGCATGTTAAGCGAACTCTAGGCATGCCAACATATCCTGGGTTTTATTAATGTCCTTGAGAACTCCTCAAACTACTCTATTTTTGTTGTCGCTGGGGAAATGCTTTATGCTTACCACCGGCCCCCGGGGGAGAGGCGCCTCACACGGCGCGCTTGGGGCGACACAAGTTCGCGTAAACGCAGTCTACTGTGACGCCCAGGCGTGGTGCCCGCAACGCGGGCAAGCGACTGTCAGAAAGGGCGTCCCGGCAACTGGGACGCCCTCTCAGTCAACGAGGCTTTTGTCGGTGGCGGTTCCCCCGACCCACCACCGGCCTCTTAGGCGAGGACAGAAGGGGGTTGCATCGACACACGCCCGGCGGCCAGGCGGATTGAATTCTTTAACTGAGCATGTTTTGTACGTCCATTCATTACAACCACGTTAAAAACTGCGTAAGTATATGTATACTTGATCAGAAAGACCCGAAAATTTATAAAATAATAATTGCATTTTTCATCCGTATATCGAATAACAAGAACCAACTAACCACTACATGACATTGTAGCGTCGACATAAAAGTAATTGGATCCGTTCCGAGTGGAAAGCCCCGTAACTTTATCTCCGAAGCGCTGTAATGAATTTCATGTCGGGATTTTCAACGTTTATGATGTTGACTTACTGCTCACTATTTATAAGTATCGCATGGCGTAATTAAGGTATTCCTTAACATCTCTTTGATGCCTGGTGTGTACTGTAATTATAACTTGTTAAGACTTGATACCATCGGTATGTGTAAATATAATTACTAACACATTGATTAATACTATAGACATGTCAACTCAGTGCAAACCTAATTTGATTTCTTTAATGGGCTATATAAGCATATAGCTTGTTTTGGTCAAAATGTTCACAAGTAGATGTCTGGCTTACAAAAATTCGCAACCTCTTAGTTCAGTTTAAGATTAGAACTTTTGGATTAATTACAACCAAGACTCACTGGTAGCGCTAAATTTCTCTTGCTATTCTACGGAAGATGTAATGCGTGTTACATGATTTAGTTTACCTTACAAACTCACTGGTTAGCTAGAGGATTGTGCTGTACTATCACTATTTAGCTGTATATTCCGGAAAATAGTTGAGTTAAATCGTAAGGTATCAAGCGAAAGAACTATTTATTACTTGATACGAGTAAGTGAGGCTTGGTGTCAAATTTCGTTGTTCTTTGAATCTTCTATGGCACACTGAATTAGTTATTGTTTTTGTGTAGGTACTATCCTTATATCCATAACGTGTACTGCGTATTCGTGCATGAATCGTATAATTTTCCCAATCAATTCATTTACATCATGCACAATTTCACATTTGATGGTGAATTAAATTCGTAGCTATTTTCATATTAAACTCATATCTAAAATGACATAGTTTAAAATTATACAGTTTCATTCATTATCTGTACCGTCCTTTTCCAATTTACGTATATTTTCATCGGTGAAACCGGATGTTATAATGTCATTTACATTAATGTTTCGATCGCATTGGACGCTATCACGACTCTTCGTGTTTAATGCGTTTGATGTGTTTGAAGTTTTCTATACTGCCATGGAAACCTTATTACATTACATTATTGCAATTTATTACCTTGAAAGGGCTAGTGCAAAAAAGGTAAGAAGTAGGCCCATTCCTTTAATCAAGTCAGAATCTCAGAAACAGTCGTAAATCTGTAGATTACATTTTTAATTTCACAAAACCATCTTTGAAATATGAGTATAAAATGAAAAGAGCAATTCACTTTATTTTTATAGAACGTCTTGAAATTTTTCCTACAGCTTACATCAGCCAAGTTATTTGTACTATCCTCTCCGAAATAACTATAGAACCTCGAGCCAAACTTCTTTATTTATCTTTTGTCGAGATCTTTGGCATGTTTGCCAATATCTGGTACTATGTACTTGATATGCACATACCTAAAAACTATGACAAGATATGAAACGTTTGACCCTGATTGAAATACATTATATTTGCTTATTTTGAAACTACATATTAATATCTTAGGTTTCCACGATCCTTGCACATTGCGGTAAATGATGTCTCGATGGTCCTGATCGAGTTGTTTTTATAAACACCAAAGTAAATAAATAATAATAATAAATATCCTTGGACATTTCACACAACGCCATCTCGTCCCAAGCTAAGCAACTTAATGCTTGTGTTATGGTAACGAGATGGATGATAAACTACTTATATATAAATATTTTTTTTGTAAATACATACATATTATAGATAGAAATTACACCCAGACTCCGAGCCAGTGCCTCTGGTTTACACAAAGACACTTGCCCGACCCCGGAATCGAACCCGGGACCCGTTGATCCAAAGGCGGCACATCTAACCACTAGACCAACGAGGCAGTCCGAGTTTCAAAAGTTTCAGACAATTTGCATTATCACGTGACCATAATTATATGGATGGTCCGAACATCAATGAACACCGAAAGTCTGTAATACCATTCCAAATTACGCATTATTTTTACCAGCCTAACTCGATCCTCAGTTCTACGCATTCCTGCCCGCGAAAAACTTGGCCATTGTTAATAAAAAATTAAGTGGTAATAAATTGATTAAGCAAATATTTACTACTAGCTGACCCGGCGAACTTTGTTCCGCATTATAATATTTAAAACAAAAAGAAAGTTGGACATAGGATACCTGAGATTTTTATCCCGTCCGTATAAAACCTACTTTAACAAAACGCAACTGACAGCGAAACGTTAAGTTGTCTATAGTTTAATATGGCCGAAAATTTGACAATTAGGAATTTTGAATTCGACTTGTTTATATTGTTGTAATTTACATAATATCTTTATAACTTGTAGCCTATGTGTTATTCTGATGTATAAGCTATATTATTGTAAAGTTTCATTAAAATCCATTCAGTAGTTTTTACGTGAAAGAGTAACAAACATCCATCCATCCATCCATCCATCTATCCATCCATACTTACAAACTTTCACGTTTATAATATTAGTAAGATTGCATTTGGGATGATAAGTGAGGTATAAGGTAGAGCGCCTCTAACCGAAATGGGATCACTAAGTGGCGACGGTATCACTGGCCTCGTGCGATCTGTCTATCAGGACTTGTGGAAACGCCAGGTCTTGTTCGGTAATAGTAATTTTGCCAAGGTTTATTATTTTTAGTGATTTGATTCCGTTGAGGTACAATAAAACTTGACTTATGTACAATTAGTAATCTGATTGTATAGTAGAAAAAATCTGTTGTAGATATTGTGAAAAGTACAGACGGAGCACTATTATGAAGTTTTGTCTCAGTCCGTGAAAATCCACTGCTGACTGAGGCTTTGGCATCTCCGTTGACGAAAATTAGCCTACTTTACTGCGTTAGCCAGACAAATGGTTATTCAATGTTCAGAAACGGACGTCAGTGGCAGATATACGAAATACTACGTCGACCAACATTATGAAACCTAGTATGTAAAAGCGAAATAGCACATCATCAGCTGATACGTACCTGTGATATTCGATGCACCCGGCCGCCAGAGGGCGCTGACTTCGTGACCGACTTCCTCGCTCATTAGAGCGCTGCCACGTCGCGCCGGACACCACAATGCAACGTTTTACTTATTCAGCCCACGTGGCTCGCTGGCACGACACGAAGCTAACAAACAGACATACATCACTAGAGATCGGGAATACATACAGTTTGTATTTGTGTCCACTGTACCCAGTGTAGAATCTTTTAAAACTATTCTTACAGACGAGACCCATCAGCAAATGCTGTCCTCTGATGTGCGACTGTGTACCATCACTATCACTACATATTATACAAAGTTGCTGTCGTCTGTCCGTCCCTATGTATGCTGAAATTTTTAAAACTACGCAACAGATTTTGGAGCGGGTTTTATTTAAATTTTAATAGATAGAGTGATTCAAGAGGAAGGTTTTTATATGTATAATACATCTATAGTATTGTAGAGAAACACTGATAAATTTAGAGGTTCATCATTGCACCCTTGCAAAGCTGGGGCGAGTCGCTAGTACTACATATATGAATATGGTGCTAATTGCACTCTCTTAGCATAATATGTATTTTAAGTAATCAAGTTGAGTGTAAAATATTATTCGACTGAATTGGCGCCAATACCATTAAGGCTATAATATTATGACAGTAATTTTGTTTCTTCCGTGACCGCGATGTCTGCAATCGTCAGAAATTAACTAATAATAAATGTGCACGATTTATAACAACTATTTCATTTTTATAAGCAGAACATTTTTAAAACCCTATTACTCTAAAAACAACCTGGCTAACCTAGGTTGTTTTTAGAGTAGTAGTCGACTGTCATTAAATGTTAGGAAAATTATTTAGACCAAAACCTAAGTATATAAGGCATTGGCACTGAGCATATTTACTCGTCCGATTCGAAACCGACTGGTTCAATATCGAACGGAAAACACGGGGACTGATGTAGCCTCCCGTATCTAATAATTCAGAGCGTATTTATCGCGGTCCCTCCACTGTTAGCACAAGAGGAAAGTGCACCAAATCAATCGGCATGTTGATATTTTAGTGCCCTAGTGATTCTGTTCTAAATTATAGCACTGTTAATGACGCAGTAAAATCCACGTATGTTCAAATTATTGGGATATATATGCCTATAATGTTTTCATTATATGGAGTAATATTTTGGAGATCAAGTTTTTAAAATTATTGTTGATCGAATCAGTATATACAAAATACTTGTTATGAAATTGTCTAATTTTTATTTTTATCGTCCGTTATGTTTTTATCGTCCAGAGCTTTATTCAGACAGGTAATTAATCGCCTGATTTTTATATATATGTAATGAATAATCTTACACAAATGTTTTCTTTGTTCCATAATCAGTAGGAGAAGGAAGAGGCCGACCTCTAATCCTTATAAATTACAAAAGTAAGCTTGTATTTGTGAAAATAATCAGAGCAGGAGCTTTCTGACATGTACCAAATGTAAATTGTGTGCAGATATTTTCGTTTGAGAACAAGAGTACACATTAGAATTAATTTCCAAAAATACTACATCGTTGGTTGAACTTGAATAAGTGGCAAAATACCTAATTGTACTCGTATATATTGACAAGTGTGTTTGTTTCAAAGAAAGAAACGTTGAACTAATGAAATGTATTAAATTGATTTTATGTTGTAATTTATTATTACACGATAGAAATCTTCTATTTTTTTTTACGTCGGAGATCCTCATGGATTTCCGGCCGTTGGGACTAGCCGGGACTTATGGGATTCCGGGGCGCGTAGAGATGGTAAATTGCGCCCCGACCTACCCACTAAAACCGATGGCGATCCTCGAATGTCCGAACCAGGGCCACGGGATACACTCCGATAGGAGAGCATGCTCCCGGACAAAGAAAACATCTCTGTCATTATTTTCAATATTTTATTTTGGTCTTCTACTACTACTTAGCCAATAAATGGAGTGTAATTAACCTACTGTGCCACGGTGGCCTGACGGGTAGGCCTTGGGTTTCCTATCGAGCTTTCCTTGTATTGTGGTTAGGTTATCGGCCTTGTCATTTCCGTTTGTCGGGGGGGGGGGGGGGGGGGGAATGGGGTAACACTATGTATACTGAATCAGTCACCACAAGGGCTAACTAAGCTAACTATGCCTCCTCTAAATTAGTATGGGTATGGTATTAGTATAGATTACGCGCAGCATACACGTGTTTAATTTTCCAAGCAATTTATTTCCTCACGTAAAGGAGAGTGTGTAATATAATTTTTATTGTTTGTTGCAGGTAATGGCGCGTACACTCTCACTTGGCGTTATTTATGTGCGTATTGGTTGCTTCATTTCCCGCTCGGAAACCGACGGTATGAATAACGGCCTTGTTTTTGTCGTGGCCCTAAATATTTTTGAGTGAACTGAGCTTGTAGTTAAAAATTGTATTAACAGTTCAAAACGAGCTCTACTTATTGATGATTGCAATTGCAGATTAAGAGTTTTACTATGGGTTCGCAATCGCAAATTTACGTATTGATTTGTCATCACCTCGGCTCATACATGACCCACTACTAGGCTGAGTCACCTGTTATTTGGTGGAAGATAGGGGAAGAAGTTCACGTTAGCTACATTTACTGCATGTCCTTTTAGTCGCTTTGTGCGGTATTCCTGGCATAGAGAGTAGCCGAAATATTGCTTCGAATCCAATTTCTAATATTATAATTGCAAAAGATTGTATGAATATTGTTACTTTTTCACGCAAAGATTACTGAATGGATTTAATGAAACTTTACTCTGATGTATACATCAGAATAACAAATAGGCTATACTATTTACGTAGATGAAGTCGTGGGCAGAAGCTAGTGTTTTATAGAAAGGGAAATTACCCGATCGTCTACTAGCTAAGAGATGTGCCTGCAGTCACATCATTAAAATTAAGTAATGAATCCATCACGATAACCTACTTATCTCTAACTTTGTCGGTGTTGTTACAAAGCGATAGAAGTTAATTTATTACGTTATAAATTTAATAGAACGTAACAAATAAAAGTAGGTTTCTGTTAAAATTGTGCAACATAATTCAAAATGTTCAACTTCCACTGTCTGTAGTTGTTTAAACTTATTCAGCCATACACTTTAAGGTAAGTGTATGGCTGAATAAGTTTAAACAACAGTTTACAGGTAAGAAGGTCAATTTATACACCAACGATGACGCTTAACAGGTTCTTTATTTTGCAAATACTATGCCGATACTGCTACGGCCCAAATGTACATAGAAAGATGATGTCTTAGGTTTTCACGATCTTTACACATTGCAGGACCACGGACACTGCAAAGTGTCTGAAACGTTGGGAATAAAATAAAATAAAACGATCATAACCGTGAAGACATCATTTCCTACATAGAAAGTTTAAAGGCGTCGTTTTTAATGTCTCATAACTCCTGGGTTATATATATTATTTGAGTAAACATAATACAAAACTTCCTAGGTTATGTCCAAAGATACATAGTTTCGGAGATATCATGAATATTAATTATTCTGGGTTCCTAAATAACTACCATTTAGTCTCTCGATGTTTGAGTATGTAGTTATTTATAGTCGTCCAAAGTGAACTAATAAATCAAAACAGATCTTTGCTTCGCCAAAGATATAGGGTTTCTGTTCCACTCTGTATATTCCGTAATTGGAGTGTGCTCATCTAATTTCACTCGCCAAGTACTCTTAAATAATATTCCTTCTGTACAACTCCATACAAAGTGAATCGAGAATTAATGACCAGAAACTGCGAGTGACGTAACTAGCGACTGCAAAATGCCTCTGCGACGACCGCGTTTTGCGGCCTCGACAACTTTAACGCTCTGCTTGAACCAACAAATTATTTCACCCTGTGTACTTTGGAATATATCAAACCATCCCTACCGTTTGTTTGTATTGTTCGCTGGTGTGATTGCTTAAGTAAACACAATTAATCGCTCGCAGTCCCCATTGTTTGAACGATGTATTCAAATCTTTTGAGACAAACTAATTTCGGGTTGTGTTCCTCTTATTGTGATTTATGGTCTTTGCGTAATTGTAACCATTAATATTCTTCTGCCTGATGTCGTTGTCCCCATTTGGTGGTTGTATTTGAACATTACGAACCGAATATACCTTTATATTTGGTCCGAAATTTAAATATTCCAGTACCTTTGTAATCTGCAGAAATGAACGTAGCTCCGACTGCTCATAATGCAGGCAGATGATGCTTTTTATTTAATACTTTGCTTTCGAACTTGTGTGTGAAATTCCATAACATTGAATTTTCGGACTAAAGGCTTATTTCAAAAGTAGTGTGGTATATTCGACTATTCTTTTGCTACTACTGCTATTCAACCCATGAATGACCCACTGCTGAGTCAAGCCTTCCTATTACATTGAGAGTAATTAGCCTACTTTGCCACGCTGGCCAGACGGGTTTGTACAGGGTTTCGTATCAAGTTTTCCTTCTCGTACGGCTAGGTTATCGGCCTTATCATTTCCCTTTGTCTACTCTTACGACACCCTCAGGATGGAATGCGTTGCTGATACTATGTATTGTAAATCCGTCATCACACGGTTATTCGCCGATATTGCATTGATGCATGATTTGTTAGATAATAAAAACAATGGAACAATTTCAGCGGTTACCCCATTTGTAGTATGTCTTTGGCCTACAGAGTTTGTCACCTATACCGAATCTATGAAACCATGGACAAACATGAATTCCCTTTTGTATTTGAAATATTGTACATTCGTAATGTTGACATCTCAAATTGGAATTACTATATTCCGTCCACGAGGTATTAAGCCAAATTCGTGATAATCGAAATATCTCGGCCGGATCGCAACACCTGGTGTCGCTATGTTCGATGCGCCATTACTGGTGCTCCTTGCTACCCACGTTTAATTCCCTCTGCAACTTTATAATTGAATATGTTAACTTAACATTCCAAACGCTTCTGTATTAGGTGTTTTTATCAACCAAATAGAGAACAATGTTTTTTATGGAGCGTAATGGCCCTGACCCTGGACGCTAGCCAGTTAAGATCTTCTGGTTTTTTCTTGTCTTGAATGCTATTTAATTTACTTAATACTGATTTGTAACAATAGCCTTATTTTGTATAAATGAGGAAGGGCTAATATGTTCGCATGATAGCTGAATGTGTTTATAAATTGAGACGTATCTTGTTCTATTTATTACTTAGCAATAAGGCATATTATTGCTTGATATATCTTGGGCTATGTCAGTTGATGTAAAAAGCACATTAAATCAATTATCATAATCATTAAATTGTGTTTTTTTGTTATATTAATGGATAATACATTTTAGTGTAAAGAACAATATACTAAAACCAATGTTAAGCCGACGAAGGAAAAAAATAATTGTTCCCGCTCCATTGTTTGCGCGACCTGATTTTGTTTTTCCTACAAAACTGTTGCGTCCAGTCACCCAGAGCTTTCCACAAGATTTTCCTCATCGGACCGCATTCCGCAATATTTATTAAGTATATTGAATTCCTAAGCCCATAGTGTATTGTTGTACGTATTTCGCCATATCGCAGACGGTTATGTGCTACATAAGGTCGAATGTTGCTCGGCTATTACAGGATTATTTTCCTTAAACCGAAATGAATTAAATTTCTATAGCGAAGTCGACCTGAGTTACAAAAGAAAAAAGTATATTTGTTATCAATTAACTGTGATTTGGAAGGCTATGAATGTATATTATGTGTGTTATAAAATTGGCCGAGTTGCAACTATGTTTTCTCTATCATAAAAGCTAAATTCCACTTATTTATTATATATGGACTATAAAATTAACTAGCTTCCTACCTTCACTTTCGACCTTACAAAAACACCTTTAAAAAGGTTCAATAGATTTTTTTTAAACCCTGCATTTGGTATAACCTGTATCGCGGGGGCAGTTTACAAACATGAAATTCACGAACACAAATAACATCCAGACTCAGAGCAAGTGCCTCTGGGTTACACAAAGACACTTGCCCGGCCCCGGAATCGAACCCGGGACCCCGTGATCCAAAGGCGGCACATCTAACCCCTAGACCTTAGAGTTTGAGTTTAAACTAACTTGCTTGCTACCTTTGTGGACAAATGGTGTTTTTTCTGTCGGTTTCCTGTTTAAAAAGTTATTTGTCTACCAGATATAATCAAGCCCAGCACTTATTACCGGTCAAATATAAGTGCACATTTACTCCGGCTGATTTGCCTTTCTTCTGTTAAGCGTCAAAGTTCCTTACACCGAAAACAAGTGTCCAGCAAACATATCTCAGAGTTATTATAGCATATTAAAGTTTAAATGCATTTTTATACAAAGTCTGTGACGCTGAACGTTTCAATATTAATATTCCTTGCACCGAAATCCCGGATGACGTCACGTTGCCCCAACTGGCGCCCATACGGGTAACAGAAGAAAACTAATAAAAATAACGCCATATGGAATGGAACTGGAGCCAACGCTACGCGAATTTGTTGTACGCTTATTGAGCATTTTGTCAAGACTGCCCATCATTATATTATTTAGAATTTGCTTAATTAAGGGCCCATTCTACGAATGTTTCTACTAATACTCTAATTCAATTAATTATTTGTTTGTTTATTTATACTGTTTTCTTTCCAGCTAAAATGTTTCATGGAATTGGCGTAGAACTTTGCACATAGTTAATTACTTGGATATTTATATTATATCAACATAACATAATCATATCACTCCTCAACTAATAAATTATCCAATCCTGGGTCGGGGTTCATCCAAGTAAGGATCCCTCGGGATTAATTAATAGGCTCACATACATATCTTAAAGATCTAATGCGTTTCTCAAACACATATTGGAACTTAGAGCACAGGCTCGGTGAAAAATAAACCACTCGTGATTAACATTGGACACAAACATTCTGTTTAATTGAGTATGCTTTGCTTAAAGTATAATTGACTGACTTGAGTCGACAACTCTTCAACGGCTGTTATCTAAAATGTTCATCAGCCACAAAGGATTCTAAGTCGAAGTAGCAATTATATGAATTATTTTGACGGCCTCAACGGTGTCTGCACAATAGAGGCAACTCGCCTTGATAACGCTAATTAGACAGACCTAGTAGCAAACAAAGCCACCACGGGGCTCTGGGCCTAATGGAATCTGCGAAATGACACGCCCAGACGTCATTTTAACAAATAATAATGGACAGGTGTCAGACGAGCGCACACTTTGTGTATCGAGGGAATTTTAGAGCACCGAATTAACTGGTTACGGCGGTTCTCTCGTCGTGAAGGTAAGCATTTTGTGGTCATGACAAATTCTGTGATGTATAGGTACTTTCCTTTCGTCAGGTGATATGACATTGTCAGACAGACATTAAATAGCAGACATGTCTGGAGAGCTTAAAGGCAAAATATTCTCATTATACGAGTATAAGCCCCTAAATAAACCGCTGTTGTTTGTTGAAACTATGTAAGTTTTTCTTCTTTAGAGCCAATATTTAAGCCTATATCGATTCATGTATGACACGATATTCTCTGTGTAGGTCGTGCTGTTTACATAGTATTTCTACCACCAACATATTTGGGACTAGTTAACAGGTTACCAGGTTATTTGAACCACCAATTGGAAGTAGGGAATAAACGATTTTGAACCCAGATATTTCTGTAACAGGGTCTTACTTAGTGACTGTGTCGATGAGCAGTTTTTTTTTATTATTAGTTCGTAGTGTTCTGAATATTTTGAATTCAAATAAATTACGGAGCCTCTTTCCTTTGGAACGATTTCCCCAATGCCATATTCATGTCAAGTCGCTGTAATAGTCGAGTTACGTCTGCTACGTAATGGAATTATCAATTGTAAGGTACGGAGCAAGGTTGCCAGGGTTCTAAACGACCCCATAAATTGCATATACAATGGTGACGTTTGGCTCTGTTGCCCAAGGACACCGACTCACTTGAGATTAAATGGAAAGAGCTTATGTTGTGTTTTGAGATGGTAATAGTTATTTTGAAATTAAACACTTTTTAACGGATTTATCGCGTGTATATTACATTATTTAATTCCCGACGTTTCGAATGCTTTGCAGCAGTCGTGGTCGCGGGAGAGACTAGATGACAGTTGTCTTCAAAAGTACAAAGAAACAGTTAAAATCTACCGCCTATAATTTTGTTTTATTGATAACGTTCCATGTGCACGCAGAAATCGCTCACGGTGTCCAGAGGTCTTGCAGATGAGTATTTTGCTTGAGATTTGATCAATTTAATGACTGGATCCCAGG